>CM057458.1:44270000-49070000 GCA_016271365.2 Neoceratodus forsteri
TGTTTTGTACAGTATGTGTGTTTTGAAATAGTTCTACTTTTCCTTATTTAGGGCTCCCTGTTAAAGTGGATGTTGGACGTTGCCCTTGGCCTAAAAGGTGATCAAACTTTCCTGCATATTTGTGGCAAATTGTGCTCAGAAAATGACGAACGCATGAGGCAGAACACGTCTCCATTTTTGCACCACAAACTGAGGAAACAATCGAAAATAGCATTCAAACAGTTTGACGTATTTGGCATGATTCTAGCTGCATACAAAACCGGGAACTGAGCTTGAGTAATGCCTTTTAAAACCTAGCCCTAACGTCTTTCTCTCTCTCCTTAGTCTCAATTTCTGAATTTCTTTGTTAAAATACAAATGAAGAGCTGGCCGAGTGGTGTGGAGGACTGAGGCACTGGGCACCTCACCTGCTGCCACACCAGCAACCTGGGTTCGGGAATGGAGGCGGGTCACTTGGGGGCTGGCCAAGGAGGGAGGATTGAGTGCCACTAAGACTGTTGTCATCCATCGGGGGGGGGGGCATGCATGTTCCACTCGCCGGCTGCCACCTAGAGGAATCTATGTGACAGCACAGCTTGCACCAAGGAGAAAAGCTCCAACCAGCAGACGCTGGGGTGGGGCATCTCCACAGAGCTGGAGCTCGCACACAGAGTCACGGCACGCGGTGGGAGCCCACTGGGGAGAAAACAGAGGAAACCCCCAGCTGCAGTGAATTGGTGGCCTGAGACCCGCAGGCTCCACACTGGCAACTGGGAACTTCCAACTCTATCCATTGGCAGAGGATCACTGGAGACAGGTAAGCTGGGGGCTAGTCCAGGTGGAGGGGCAGGGCAGTGAGCAATGGAGATAAAATACTGATTGGAAAAAAAAGTCTGTGTTCCAGATGTGTTTTCTTTATTCACTTCCACCAAAACACTATGTTTCATGGCTCCAGGCCTCTTCATCAGGAACTTAAGGTTTAGTTTACTGTGGCATAACTAGAAGGATAACTTGTGGCTTAAACTTAGATATTGAAACAGATCACATGCCCTTTATTGCGTCCCTCGCAGTCGTGACATGTCCTGCAGCCATGGCTTGCTGATACTGCAGTTTCAGAGATGGAATTGGACAACCCGCCCATGCAAGTCCCTCTCTCAATTTATAACAAAAATGAGTTACACTACCCCTTTGTATCCAAATGTCTACTCCCCTTTTGAAAGCATTTAGATTTGTACAATTCACTACCTATGGAGGTAGTCCAGAGGAGGACAACTAAACTGGTGCAGGGTTTGCATCAAAAGCCCTATGATTCACAAACTGCTAATACTTTCAAAGTTAATATCCAGTTGGATAGATGTTGTACATCCAGGCACAAAGTATTATCCTACTGCTTACCTGGCTAGTATATTCAGTTTGTTACTATTTGGCCAGCATGTTCCGATCTCTGCTTCTACAGACATATGTAACAGTCTGTAAGATCTTTGCAATGTATCCGACTGTTTTAGTGTTTGTATTGTCTTAATAAGTCAAATCAATAAAACTTATTAACCACAAAAAAAAGCCCTTTGGTTAGAGACTAAAGGACCTCAATATGTACACCCTAGAAAAGACAAAGGAGAGGGGGGGATATGCTAGAGACCTTTAAATATGTCACGCGGGTAAATAAGGAACCCCTGAAGTATTTTTCAGAAGAGAAGGTGCTCAAGAACAAGGGGACATGCTATGAAGCTGGGGGCTCAGGAGAGATGTGAGGAAGTGCTTCCTCACAGAAAGAGTGGTGGATTCCTGGAATAGCCTTTCAGTGAAGGTGCGTCTCTGGGCCAGAAGGTTGTGGGTTCTAATCACACACCAGGATTGGGCTCATACCTAAAACGCTGCCACCCATGTGCAGTATTAGGGGGTGCTGTACTGTTGGGGTATCCTGTCCTTCAGATGAAACATTAAACCGAGATCCCTTCTACCCATCCTGGTGCTGTCCTGGTGGGTGCCCATGTGGAAGTAAAAGAACCCCAGGTACTTTTCGCAAAATTAGGAGATGTTCCCCGGTGTCCTGGCCAATATTCCCCTTCCCATAGAACTGGTTCATGCAATTTCCCAAGGCAGTGTGTGGGTGTTGTGTGAAATGGCTGCCACTACACATTTAGTCACTTCATAACCAGTCTAGTATTGCTTGTAAAGTGCTTTGGGATATAATGTGTATGAAATGTTGATTCTTCTTCTTCAGAACAACAATTAAAGTAATCAATACCTCATTTAGTCCATCACTGCTGAAAACTGTTTAACATTTCTGAAAAAAAGTAAAAATACAGCTGTTTTCAACTGCCCCAATACATTATACAAAACAAGCACTAACTCTTTCGGACTTGTGGCTTATTACCTTGTTACACTCCCCCCCCCCCATGCAAATGTTTTCTTGTATACAAATCTTTGATATTACTTATTCTATATGTATAAAAGGCAGGCAGCATAGCATAGTAGTTATGAGCACTGAACTGCAATCCTAGAGGACAGGATCAGTGGTTTAGCAGGTTGTATACTCGTCTCTTGGACCATAAGATTGAAAGGTTGTGGGTTCTAGTCCCACGCCAAAAATTTAGGCTAATACCCAATACTGATATTGCGGTGCAGCACAAGGGGAGGGCTGCACTGGTGAGGTGCCTGTCTTTGTATAAGATGTTAAATCCAGGTCTCTTCTCCCCATAGGCTGTCCAGCTGGACGTTAAAGTTCCCATGGTATTTACCATAACAGAAGGGGATTTCCCCTGTGTATTGATCAACATTCCCCATCAATCAAAAAGGTTTATTTATCCCCTTTCTGGACATACATGGAAATGAACTGCCACAGTGTGCTTTTCCTGGTCAAAAATTACAAACAAATAGATTTTGTAATCCTTAGGTTGATGTATCGACTTGGTTTGCGGTGACAAAATAGACATTCTGAATGCAAATACTTCAGAAGAACAGCCATTGGTATGAGATCTCAGCTACCGCACTTTGTCCCACTCTGATGATATATTGTAATTCGTGTGAAATTTCAACAGGGCTTCAAACTGGCATGGAACTGAAAACCTTTTCAAAATTCATTACTCACCTTCCTGCTAAGCCTTGCTCTAGCGTGGACCATACATTTGCATATGGTTACTTTAGCAAAGCAGCAGATGACAGAAATACATCAACGAGGAGGGAATTCAGGAGGTGTCTTTTTTGACAAGATCACAACTTTAATTACACGGAGGAAATATCTTCGAAGATGTGCCAAAGCATTGCACCTGATTATGGATAAACTATGACCCTGCTATTAGTGAGCCTCGTGGAAGGCAGCTCTATGAACAAACATCTGTTTTTCTTGTTTTGAGTCTGCTAGCAGTTAATATTAGAGCTGAAATATTTACTAGTGAGCATCAATGAATGTGGATGTTGTAAAGTTTTCCCCAACATTCTCAGCTCTATTTGAACATCCTGTTTGGCATTTTGTAAAGTCATAAAATAGGCAAAATTTCTGGTTACATCGGGTCATATTTTCAAAAGTCAGAAAATGGACACATCTTCTATGATGGGAGTTTTTAAAGTTATAAGATGGATGCAACTCCCTAATTACACCAGGCCAGATTTTGAAAGCGTGGCACAGGGCCTGCGTCCAGCCCTGCTCCATGACACTTCGGTTTTGGCAGTACGTCAACCCCATCACCACAACTGCAGCCAATGTTGCAATTTCAGGCGCCGTTGTGACAGTTTTCAGACGTTACAGCTGCTTGCGCTACATATCTGGCACAGGCTCTATGACCTTTGCCGCCAGAAGTGCTGCGAGTTAGACCAGGAAAAGTTGGTCTAACTTGTGGCAATTACCGCATGGGATGGAAAATCCTGTTAGATCGCCACAAGCTGGATGCGCCGCGTCATCCGTGCACCGGGGCTTGCGGCGATCAAAGGGTTTTGAAAATCCTGCCCTTTAATTTTAGAGATTACGGCAGGCAGACCATATTCTGTCTTGCTGGAGCTATTTCAGGAGTTGGATTTATCTGCAGTATTTCTAACTGTTTTATGGTATTTTACAACTAGTTTTGGATAAAAAGATTACTAACCATAGATGTAAATGATAGATCAGGCAACATTTGGTCTAAAAATTGTGACCAGGCACATTTATAGCTTTGTAAACTGGACATATAAAGTCAGAGTTTTGAAAATTGGACTTAGTTATGTCGTAGCTTTGAAAACTGGACAAGGGGCAATTTGGCTGATGTACAAAGTGGACAACAGAAAGTTGTATCTGGACATAGGGACTGAAAATCATTCCACCCCATGATTGTTAAAATAACACTTATCTTGTAACTAAGATAAACCAGTAAGAATGAGAAACCGCTCCCCAGCCTTATGAAACACTGGAGAAACAACAGGTCTAACCCCAGGCCACAAAACCCAAGCTCTGAAACGTGGGGATACTGGAAAATGAAATGTGGCACCACAGCACCAGGTCTGGAAACGGTAAGGATTATTTTTGTGAATTGCAAAAAGATTCAAAAATTAAGTCAATATTTATCATAAAACCAAAAAGGTAAATTTAAATTGTCAACTAACGAAAGAATAAGTCACATGGGGGGGATTTTCAATGAGCGGCATCTGTTTTTCAGACGCGGCTGCCAAACTCCGTCCCAGGAGTTAGACCTACAAAATGGTCGTCTAACCTGCAGGATGGAATTCTGCACTTGTATTCAAAAAGCGGATGCAGTTCCTCCAGTTGCATCAGAAATTGCTCTAAACTATGGGAATTGTGCACCAAGTGCATCCAGATGTTTGTGAACACACTGCTAAGCACCTGGATAAGTTTGCCTGGATGTTAAATGTGTCTAAAATATGGACGGGAGTGCTGCGTCAAAGGCTATGGAAATCACGCCCATGGTATCAGACAGATTCAAATGTTTTTATTCCAGTTGGCAACTTTGTTAAAAATGTACTACAGTCTTCTAGTAATATTAATCTTACCCACAATGACCCAGTTCTTTCCTTCTAACATAAAAACATAGAATTTGACGGCAGATAGGGACCACTCGGCTCACCCAGTGTGCTCATTTTTCTCCATCGGCAGTGTCACCACAGACCCTGCTTGATCTGCAGCTCTTTCCCTCCCCTCTCTTTTTAACTAGAGTTAACTCCATTTAACACCACCCTCTGTCGCCTATCCCCTAACCAGTTTCTTATGTAGTTTACGGCCTTGGGACCCATCCTTAAGCTGCCCAGCTCCCTTACAAGTCGCCTATGTGGAATGGTATTGAACGCCTTACTGAAATCTAAGTAGGTCATATTTACTGCCCCTCCTGATCTAATTCCCTGGTCAACAGTCAAAGAAATCTATCCAAGTCCTTTGACATGACCCCCCGCATGAACTGATGCTTCTCGGTCTTGTAACCCATCAGATTCAAGAAATTCCACAATCCTTTCCTTCAGCAGTGATTCCATTAACTTTACCATCAGTGATGTCAGGCTGACTGGCCTACAGTTGCCAGCCTCTTGTGAAGTAGGACTACATCTGCCCTTCTCCAGTCCTCCAGTGCCACTCCAGTTTCCAGTGCGTTTTTACATAGGACTGTCAGACGTGCAGTCAATACATCCCAGATCTCCCTCAATACCCTTGGATGCACTCTGTCTGGCCTCATTGCTTTATCCACTTTCAGATTTCTGAGTCCCTTCTTCTGTCCTTCCAAAGCATCTGTTACTTTTCTGTGGTCACTCTCCTTCTCCTTTCTCTGTGAACACTGAACAAAAGTATTTGTTCTGGATATCTTCGCTGTCCTGGTGCCCCTCTGCATTGTCTCTGCTGCCCCTACTTAACTTTACAATCTCTCCCCTGCTCTTCTTCTTTTCACTTACATTTTTCGATACTGCCTGTGTTATTCTCTCCTCAGTTTGTGCCTTTGCACTCATTACTGCTTTCCTTGCTTCCCTCTGTTTCCCCTGATACACCTTTCTATCCTCCTTTCTCTGTGTGTCCTTATAACGTCTCAGTGCTGCCCTTTTAGCCTTTACATTTTCAGCAACCTCTTTTGAGAACCCATTCTCCTCATACTTTTGCTCTCTTGCTTGACATAAAGGTTTGTTGCCTTCGCTCTGTCCTCCTTTAGCTTCACAAACTGTTCCTCCACCTCACCCAGCGCATCCCCTCACCAGGTTATCTTGGAGGCATTCACCCATCTTTTTAAAATTTGTCCTTCTGAAGTTCAAGGTCCTCTCCCTCTTGTGGTTCAATCACACAGCTGTTTTTATGTTGGACCACAGTGTATGGTGATCACTGGTCCCCACAGGAGCCTCCCACTTTGACGTCTGCAACACTGTTCCTGTTAGTGAGTACCAGGTCCAGTATTGCTCCATCACAAGTGGGCTCCCTGACTAATTGCCTGAGGAATGCCCACTGCACAGAATCCAGGACGTCCCTGCTTCTAGCTGAAGCTGCAGTTCAGAGGCTCCAGTATACATCAGGCAGACTGAAGTCACCCACGAACGGCACCTCCCCATTTTCTGCCACCTTGCCAGTGGCTTCCCCCAACACTAAATCCTCCCCCCCATGCTGGAGGTCTGGAGGTCACATCAGTGTGAATAGTGGCTCCATTCCTTGTCTCCATGGTGACCCACAGTACCCCCCTCCATTCCCTGTCTCCATGGTAACCCACAGTAACCCCTCCATTCCCTGTCTCCATGGTGACCCACAGTACCCCCTCCATTCCCTGTCTCCATGGTGACCCACAGTACCCCCTCCATTCCCTGTCTCCATGGTGACCCACAGTACCCCCTCCATTCCCTGTCTCCATGGTGACCCACAGTACCCCCTCCATTCCCTGTATCTCCATCATTTAATGCATTTCCTCACATAAAGCACCACACCCCACCTTTTTCCCACCCTGTCCTTCCTGAACAGGGTATAACCTGGTACAGCCATGTACCAGTCACGATTTTCAGTGCACCCTGACTCGGTAATGGCCACAGTATCCAGGTCAGCCTCAGCCATGATGGCCACTAGGTCCGTAATTTTATTTCCTAGACTTCTAGCATTCACACACGTGACCTTCTAGATTTTGATACTACTCTTGCTACTACTTGCTAACCCCCTTTTTTCCTTTCCACCTTCCCCTTTCTCTTTTTAATGCTCTTGTTCCCATCCCCCTTCATTGCCACCACCCTGCTTCTTTTATTAATTTATACCCTGGGGCATTCACCTCCATACCTCTCAGCCTCCTGCCTTGTGAGTCAGAAACAAGGTTTAAAGGGAAACATCCACCTAAAATCAGGCTCCACCTCAGTGTGAGGCAGGGCCCGATTAGCATTTTCACAAAAGGTTTTTTTTTTGTTGTTGTTTTTTTTTAACTTACTGTTTATCCGCCTGCCCTATCCTCGACCGTCCACTCCTTCAGACCGGTCAGCCTACCTAGACCACCATCACAGAGTCTCCATTTGCTTCCTTGATGCCCGGATAACCCACCACGTGGGGTAAGGAAGGACGCCCTTCCTCAGCCTTCAGAGGAGAGTCTGCACAACGGGGTCTGTCCATGGGTTGGTGGCTGGGAGGCACGGATCGGTCATCATCTAGGATGGAGGAGGGGCTTTTCCGTTTTTCTTGATTCTCTTCCGCCCCTGAGGATGCCAGATTGGGTAGGCAACGTGCTGATGCACATTGTGACCAATTGCCTAACAGCATCCTCCCCTCCCCAACTGCATCCCCATGGGAGCCACCAGAGCCCCGAAAGTCAGTGCTCCCACTGACTCTCAGGGACATTGGGTGCCTGAAGCACCCTTGGAAACCCACCCCAAAGGATTCTCTTTCCCCCTGCTGACCCCTGGTGACCCGAGTTCGTTCCTGAACCCAGGTTGCTGGTGTGGTGCAAGGTGTGGCATCCAGCGCCTCAACTGTCAGCGCCACCGGGCTGGCAAAAAGTTGTTTTTTAGTTACTTACTGGGTCTTGTTTTATTTAGAATTTATCTGGTTGATCCTGTGTCCCTCCCTGCCAGCAGTCTAAATCCAAGAGCCCTTAGTTGCACACTCTCAGCATCCTGTGGCTGTCCGGAGAATGATGTATGATGCAGGCAGCAGCCGCGGGAGTGTCCATGGGTTTACTATATAGCTGGAGCTTTTAATAGCTCTGGTTTGAAATGTACATGTCAGGGTGTTATACCAAGATCAGATATAGACTGGCAGGAGATATGCTTGACATTTTTGATGGAAAATCAGGGATATCCCTGAAAATAAGGGACAGTTGAGAGGTATGTTCATCTTCCCTTGGGTCCTCCCTACTCTGTACTTCATTCTGGGGGGTGGGGCAATTAATGCCCCCCTTATTACTTCTGCCACCCCCTTCATCTTATTTAAATGTTCATCAGTGTAACATTTAAACTGTCCACTGAGGGCTGTGGTTCCCCTCCCTTCTATCTTTTCTCTTTCAACTCTACTGATGCCAACCAAACAGCTTTTCTACCTATGATGACTTCTTTACTATCCATTACTCTACGTTCTGCCCCTGATGTGCATATGTTACTGTTCTTTATTTTATTCATTTATTAAGTAATTTCACCCAAAGTGCGCGCTCATTTGTAGGTGTGGCCTGGGGCAAGCAAGAATTATCCAGAGCACCCCCTCCCCATTGCCACTCAAAGAAGCCTGAAGATCACGTTAAAGTTTTTCTGTTTTATTACTGACTTTCCTTGTTCATTGCATGATATTAAAAGGGGTTCTTGGTTTCATAAATCAGCTGAGTTACGATTAAGCTTGCCCACCAATGACCAGTTGACCCCCTCATATATCAGGAACCTATTCTTTTCATTTTAATGTGCTGATCTGACCTGAGATACCACTTGCTTTCCCTGTCTGTCTTGTGTGACAACCACCTGCTGGCTTCCATTTTTAAACATAGAATTTGAATGCGGATAAGGACCACTTGGCCCACCCAGTTTGCCCTTTGTTTCCCTACCTACACTGTTACTGCGGACCATACTTGATTTACTGCTCTTTCCCTTTTAACAGAGTCCTCCCCTGTAAGGAGCTCACAGGTGGCCAGTAGGGAGCACGCTAAATAGGAGATCATACCTTTCCTGATTATTTGATAATTAAGGAGATATGAAGCACAACACTGGCTTATTCATCCATAGAGTTTTAATCCCTGCAGCCCCCTTGTTCCCTCCTGCACAAAATATCTACCCATGAAGCCTGTCCATACCTGCAAAAAGCACTAAATAGCAATAACCCGAGCAATGACTCCCTAGACGCTAGGCTCCTTTGGCTAGTCCTCGATGAGGTCCTAGTCCCTCTAATGGACCTACTCAACAGATCCCTTTGCCTGGGGCACTTCCCTAGTGCCTGGAAGACAGCCGTCATTACCCCCATTCATAACAGTGGGGACAAATCCTCCCCAGTAACTATCGACCCATCTCCCTTCTCCCCCTCCCCAAAGCTTTAGAAAAAGTGGTTGCCACACAGCTCACAGAATACCTAGCCAAGCATGACATATTATAGCCGGAGCAGCATGGCTTCTGTTCAGGCCATGGCACTACCACAGCCCTTCTAGAATTCATCAACTTCCTACACTTCTCTCTAGACTCCAGTAACATTTCTGGAGCTGTGTTCATAGACCTTTCCAAGGCCTTTAACACGGTCTGCCATCCACTCCTTCTTGACTCCCTCTACCAACTTGACTTCTCCATGGGCCCCCTAACATGGTGTGCCAGTTACCTCTCCACCCAGTCCCAATGCATCAAAATAAATGGGACCCTATCTGACACACTACCTGTCCACTTTGGGGTGCCCCAGGGCTCCATCCTGGGTCCACCACTCTTCTCCCTCTACCTAAACACCCTGCCAAAGGCATGCTCCGAAAAAATCCTATTGTATGCGGATGATGCAGTGCTCTATGCCTCACATCATAAACCTACTCCTCTCCAGGGCTCCCTCCAATACGCATTCTTCCAGGCTGAAACATGGCTCAAAGACTGTAGACTGGTCATAAACCTAAAAAAGACGAAATCAATGATTTTCTCCCACCACCAAAACAAAGTGAAAAATGCACCTCTCCTCATCCTCCCCAGTGCCCAGCACCCCCCTGAACAGGTATTCACATACAAATAACTTGGACTTACCCTCGACTCTGCCCTCACCTTCCATGACCACATAAACACCCTAGCAGCCACTGCAAACACTCAGATTGGACTCCTTTACCAGCACAAGGACTGCCTCCCTCCTGATGCCATTAGGCTTGCCATTACTTCCTCTATACTGTCCCTAGTGGACTACGGGCTCCCTGTGTATGGGGCAGCAGATAATTCTGCACCCCAGAAAATTCAAATCTCCCTCAACAAGGCCTGCAGGCTCCTAACTGGTGCCCCTAGGATCACCCACACCTGCTCCCTGTATTCCACTGCCAATCTCCTCAACCTCAATGAAAGACTCTACTACCAGACCTGCCTACTGACCAAGAAAATTCTACTTGGTCATTCCCCTCCTGGGGTCATCGCCTCTCTCCAACTTGCCACCCCCTCTATCTCCACCTGCAACTCAGACAAAGCTATACTGGCGGTACCCAGGGTAAAAACCTCCCTTGCCCAGGGATCCTTCCGCTACCGGGCCCCTGTCTGGTTTAATGCACTCCCAACCACCATCACTAGCACACCCAAGATTGCCTCTTTCAAAGTCACTCTCCGCAACCACTTCCTCAATGTCCGCTCCTGTAACTGCAACTAGCCTGCGCTCTCATGCCCTCTGGGGCCCAAACCTCTGACAAAGTCCATGATGGACTGCCACCACTTACAACAGTGTCTAATCCACCTCTGGCTCATGAATAAAATGGATTATACTGTAACTGATGCTGTCTCATGGTAACAATGTTTTGCTGTGCTTATGTAAATATCTGTATCCAAAACTGTATATAATGTTTGTAAACAATGTCTGTAGCCTATACATGACAGCTATTCCATTGTAACTGTATCCTCTCTGTTTTTTTTTTTTCTGTTCTCCATGTGAAGAGGTATCTTTGTAAATGAGCCGATGGCTCAAAGGTTGTAAATCTGATACTTCAAATAAATAAATCACATTTCTTGTATTTTTTTTTATTTTGTTGGGGTGCTACTGATGTGTTGCCAGTTTCTGCTTTCTTTGTCACGTACAAAGGTGTAAACTGGGGAAATACATATAGAAATACAAAAATTGTAATATAGCAATTTTTTTATTTATTTATTGAAATTTCAGATAACACCTTTGAGAACAAGCTCATTTCATAGGTTCCATGTCAGACGAACAATACACACTGGGAAAGTATGAGATGGAGAACGAACAAAGCAAGGAATTATACAAGACATTACAAGAGTGTATTACTACAGAAGTTCCAATACATGTGGCATTGTACAATGTATGCCATGGTGCATATTTGATTAAAACCTGGAATTCAGAGGGTCCTATTAGAAGGAGTGGGGTCTTATGAAACGACCCTTTACAGGAAAATGAGAACAAACTCTGCCTAATATGTAATAATCAACAAGGTGAGGGATGGCATCAGCCCAGGGGCCCCGTCAGAGGTGAGAAGGTATGGGACAAAGCATTTTAAAGTGAGCAAGGGAGCTCAGGAGATATAACAGGGGAGGGGGGAATGCAGCAATACAAATGAGGTAGTGAGTAAGTAATAAACCACAAGAGGATGTGCAGTATAGGATTTTAATTCATGCCCCAGGGTTGTAGTAAGGTATGAGGCTGAAAGCTGAGTATCCTTACTCCCCTGGGAAGTCCGTTACGATCCTATGACGCACACCTTGAAGGGGCTTATTACACTTATAAAATGGCTTTAAGTAAGTTTTCTGGGGAGGAAAATGAGATTTGGCACCTAACCATGTTTTTATAGAAATTTAATGCACGGTCAGGTGATGTCTCTCAGCCAATGAAATTTCTAGATTTTTTTTCTAACCATTTTATAAACAAAACCAGGCAATATATGGAAATAAATGTATTTATTGAATTTTTTTTTTTACATATTCTGCTATCTTTTCCCCCTCACCTGCCACCAGTATTATCTGCCCTAGTCACGGCGTCCCTGATGCTTCCACCTCCTATTAAGCCCTTCTTGCTCTCCTGGTTATCCCTGGCTTAACCTCCAGGGGGCGGGGTCACGGCACCGTAGAGGGGACCAGTACCATGATACCGGTATCTGTTTGGGAGAGCGTGGGACCAGGAAGCTAATTGAAGCCCAGAGACAGGGCTTCATTTAGGCGGCAAGTGCGAGGATTTTTTTTTTGTCCCCTGTAAGCTGGGGTGGTGACGTGCAATGATGCCAGCGTCTGTCCCACCCCAGAGCATCGGTCCTAGGGTAATGACCCAGCCTCTGCCAGGTGTCGCTCCTGTGCAGAGCACACAGCCCCCTTCCCCCTGGGAGAAGGAGAGCAGTCCAAGGGATGCTCAATCCTTCTCTACCCGGCCGGCCCTCTGATGATCTGGATCCATTCCCGAACCCGGGTCGCCAGCGTCGCAAGCGGAAATCCCACAGCTGTGCCGGCGAGCAGCTATAATATATTTATTGAATTTTGTTGACAGGTTAGGACCACTGAGACCAAAAGTTCCTTTTTCAGGGCGACCTGGGATTCAATTACATGGATGAAAAAATCACACAAAACAGAAAGTCCAGCAAGTAATGCATGCTATAACAACTTCAATATAAACACAGGGTTGCATGATTAGGAAACTCTGGATCATGCACAACTAGGAGCTAACCTACAGACAGGTCTTAGGAGTCACACATTATTTTAAGTGTCAATTTCAATGTAACGTCAGGGTAGGTAATTATTAATTACATGCAACAGGGGTAATTACACTGTAGTTACAAGTGTGTTGCCTGTAACTACATTGCAACTGCAGTTACAGTGTAGTTACTCTGTAACTACAGTATAGTTAAGGAAGCCCAAAGTGTTACTCTCTTAGGTTATAGTACAGCAGAGCAGCAAGAACATGTCAGTAGAATAAGAAATACAAACCAAGTAGGAACAAGTCAACAATTGCAAGTACACAGACTGTGCTTAAGGAGAATGTTTTAAGCCCTTTTTTGAAGCTACCAAGGGAGGAACAATCTTCAAGAGAGCATTCCACTGGGAAGGGGCAACAACAGCAAAGGATCTTTTGCCCACACAGGATCATGTTCTTGGTATTTTAAGTAGGGTTCAACTGGATGGTCTGAGCATTCTCCAAGAAGGTTTTATTGCCAATACACCACGCCAGAGCATTCTCCAAGAAGGTTTTATTGCCAATACACCACTTAGACTGTGGAGGGGGGGGGAGGTTAGCATCAATGACTAGTCTAAACGCTAGGCAGAGAAGAGGGTAGCTGAATCTTCTTTCAAAGGAGGAACAACTTAAGGAGTAGAAAACATCATAATGGGGTCCCCTTGGTGGGGCACCAGAAGCAAACCGACCAGTTTTGTTGCACAGCACCTTTCATTTATTTACTTCTGCGCACCCTAGGGTCTGCAGAATTGGGGCACCAAACATTACAACTGGGAATAGTGTACTGTTCCCAGTAGCATGCCGTGAATCCTTAGACAGTGAATGGAGGACCCAGAATGGAGCCTTGGGAACCACCGTCCATTATGGACCTATGCTTTGCACCTTTCCACTTAACCTGTTGAGATCTATTTGCCAAGTAATGGGAGAATCACTGACAAGACGGGCTATTGAGGTCAAGCAATTTTAACTTACCTAACAGGAGGCTGTGATTCACCAAGTCAAAGTCTTTAGTGAGGTCTGTTAATACAGCACCTGTCGATAGCCCTTTGTCCATAGCCCCTTGTGTATCAGTAGACAGCCTGAACAATGCAGTGTCAGTACCATGACATTTACCTTATTCCACTCCTTTTGCCGTTTTGCAACACATTTCCCTGTCAGAACACACCACAGCACGCTCCTTTCCTCCCTCAGGTTAGTGCCCCTCTCCCATCGCCATTTCTGCCACTCCATTTCTTTTATTTCCACATTTTGGTTTGTCCTACTGCCCCCCTACCTGGCTGAGAAACTAACCCCTGCAGCCTTTTCCTCCTTACTCACTTCGCTCTAGGGACTCCTGCTCCTTTTCCCTCCCAAAACCATCCTCATCAGCTGGCAAATCTGCCTTCTCCCACCGTCTCCCCTACCTATAGAACCAGCTTCCCCAGCCCCTCAGAAACTCACCCTCACACAACTCCATTAAATCTCAACTTCATCAGCTGCCCTTCCCCACCTCTAACTGCAGCTAGTCTGCCTTCAGCCAAGTGAACACGATTTATTGTATTCACGCAACCAAATGTAAATAACTGTATATATGCAACTGAATGTAATAACTCCTTTGTACAAAATTATGTAATTGTATGTAATATTCTCATGTATCTATTCTATGTATTTATACGGTTGTAACGCCCTCCCCCTCACCCCCGGGTCGTACTTGGAACCGAGCCCTTCCGCTCAGTGCGCTTTTCCCGGTTATCAAATGTTTTTAAATAAAATAAATATATTTCCTGAAGCCATGGCGCCTGTTTGTCAGCAGGTGGCGCTGTTCCAGGTACTCCTGTAGCTGGTGGTAAACTAGCCTTTTAATGTATCTTGGCCAGGGAACTAAGCAAGGATATGGGGCGTTTTTTTCCCACATGTTCCTTGGCCCCCCCCCCCGTGCACTGGAAGCACTAGAGCCACTTTCCAGCACGCAGGAGCTCTCCCTCCCATTAATGATTTGTTAAACAACATGGGGACAGGGGGGGCAGCAACAGGGGTGGCTATCTTAGAAACACAGAAACATAGAATTTGACGGCAGATAAGGACCGCTTGGCCCACCCAGTCTGCCCATTTCCCTACCTACTGGATAAGCTGCAGATCCTAGTTAACCATCAGCCTACTTTTTCCTACCCCCATCCCCTAGAATTGCCTTATGACTGTCCCATGCATGCTTGAATTCCACCACTGTTTTTGACTCCACGACCTCCTCCGGAAGGCCGCTCCATGCATCACACCCTCTCTGTGAAAAAGCATTTAAATTACCTCTGAGCCGCCCCCATCTTCAAATTGTGCCTCTTGTTCTGCACACCTTTTTTGAAAGATGCTACCCTCTTGGACTTTGTTGATTCCCTGAGGTACTTGAAAGTTTCATCATGTGCCCCCTCTCCCTCCTTTCCTCAAGGCTATACATATTAAGCTCCTTAAGTCTCTCTTTATATGTCTTCCGGTGCAGACCCTGCACCATTTTAGTTGCCCTCCTCTGGACAGCTTCCATCCTGTCTATGTCTTTGCAGAGATTGGGTCTCCAGAACTGCACGCAATACTCCAGATGGGGTCTGACCAGCTGTCTGTACAGAGGGATAATCACTTCCTGTTTTCTACTGGTGATGCCTCTCCCTAAGCATCCCATAGAAACATAGAATTTGACGGCAGATAAGGACCGCTTGACCCACCCAGTCTGCCCATTTCCCTGCCTACTGGATAAGCTGCAGATCCTAGTTAACCAGCAGCCTACTTCTTCCTACCCCAACCCCCTAGAATTGCCTTATAACTGTCCCATGCATGCTTGAATTCCACCACTGTTTTTGACTCCACGACCTCCTCCAGAAGGCCCTTCCATGCATCCACAACCCTCTCTGTGAAAAATACTGCCTTAAATTACCTCTGAGCTGCCCCCATCTTCAAATTGTGCCCCTTGTTCTTGCACACCTCTTTTTGAAAGATGCTACCTCCTGGACTTTTGTTGATTCCCTTGAGGTACTTGGAAAGTTTCTATCATGTCCCCTCTCCTCCTTTCTCGAGGCTATACATATTAGCTCCTTTAGTCTCTCTTCATATGTCTTCCAGTGCAGACCCTGCACCATTTTAGTTGCCTCCTCTCGACAGCTTCCATCCTGTCTATGTCTTTGCAAGACTGGTCTCCAGAACTGCACGTAGTACTCCAGATGGGGTCTGACCAGCTGTCCACATCCCCCAGCCCTCCTTGCTGCCCTCTCACATTGCTTGCCCACCTTTAGGTCATCTGATCACGACTACCCCCAGGTCCCTTTCCATTTTGTTGTTGTTAGTATCTCACCCACATTGTGTACTCCTCCCTGGGTTTTTGTTTCCCAGGTGCATTACCTTGCACTTCTTAGCATTGAATCTAAGCTGCCATACATTTGACCATTCCTCTAACCTTGCCAAGTCCCTTCTCATCCTTTCCACCCCACCTTGTGCATCAACTGTGTTGCAGATCTTTGTGTCATCTGCAAAGAGACATACTTTTCCTTCCAGTCCTTCTCCAATGTTGCTTATAAAGACATTGAAGAGGACCGTCCTAATCTCGAACCCTGTGGTACCCCACTAGTAACCCCCTTCTTCAGAGGACTCCATTTACTATTACTCTGTGTCCTATTCTCCCGCCAACTCTTACCCAGGCTGTCATCTTGGGACCCACTCAGGCTGGCTAACTTGTATATTAATCTTTTGTGTGGGACTGTGTCAAATGCCTTGCTAAAGTCTAGGTAGGCCATGTCCACAGCCCTCCCTGATCTACTACTTTGGTCACCCAGTCAAAGAAATCTATCAGATTTGTCTGGCATGACCTTCCCGCTGTGAATCCATGCTGCCTTGGGTCCTGTGCCCTCTGGCCTCTAGATACTCAACAATTCTTTCCTTCAAGTGATTCCATCATTTTCCCTACCACTGAGGTTAAACTAACAGGTCTGTAGTTTCCTGCTTCTGCCTTGTTCCCACTTTTGTGAAGGGGAATCACATCTGCCCTCCTCAGTCCTCGGGTACCACCCCATCCTCCCATGATTTGTTAAAGAGGGTAGTCAGTGGTGTCACTAGTTCTACCCTTAGTTCTTTTAGAATTCTGGGATGAATCCCATCAGGCCCCATTGCTTTGTCCACCTTCAGTTTTAAGAGTTCTTTCAGAATCCTTTCTTCTGTAAATGGGCTGGTATCAACTTCTGTATCCAGAGTGTTTCTACTGTTTGTTTTAGGTACCTCCCCCTCTTCCTTTGTAAATACTGAGCAAAAATATTTGTTTAGTATCTCTGCCTTTTCACAGTCACCCTCTGCCCACCTTCCTCCCTTTATTAAGCCTCACTATCCTCCCTTGGTCTCCCTTCACTCCCTGATGTACCTATAAAAGGTGTTATCCCCCTTCTTAACTGAGTTGGCTATCTTTTCCTCGGTTTGGGCCTTTGCTGTTCTGACTGCCTTCCCAGCTTCCTTTTGCTTTAACTGATACAGTTCTCTGTCCTGCTCCTTCTGTGATTCATTGTACTTCCTGAATGGTTTCTTTTTCTCTTGAACCTTCACTGCCACTTCCTTTGAGAACCATAGTGGTTTCTTACATCGTTTTGTTTTGTTTATTTGCTTCACACAAAGGCTTGTTACCACTGTGATGGCAGTTTTTTTTATTCCCCACTGTTCTTCCACCCCTCCTTCCTGCCCATTTGCTAGCGTATTCCTTAGGCACTCACTTATTTTACAAAGTCAGCCTCCTAAAGTCCAGTACTTTTGCCTTTGTATGGCTTGACTCTATTGCTGTGTTTATTGTGAACCATACTGCTCGATGGTCGCTAGTTCCCAGATGGCTACCCACTTCACATCTGTGATCCTCTCTTCATCTCCATTTGAGAGAACCAGGTCTAAGATTGCTCCCTCATGAGTGGGCTCCAATACTAGTTGTCTAAGGCATGCCCCTTGTAGGGCATCTAGAATAACCCCACTCTTCGAAGTGGCTGCTGCAGCTGTACTTCAGTTAACATCTGGCATATTCAGATCACCCATCAGCAATATCTCCCCTTTTTCTGCCATTCTAAGTATACTTTCTATCATTTCCTTGTCCATTTCCTCCCCCTGAGAAGGGGGGCTGTATACAACCCCTGTGCAGATTGTGGTGCCATTGCGGTCTCCAAATTTACCCACAGTGCTTCTTCTCCTCCTTGTTTACCCTTTTGTTCTGTTGCTTGATTCCTTCCTTATGTAAAGAGCTACTCCTCCTCCTTCTTTACCTCCCTGTCCCTCCTGTAGACAGTGTATCTGGTATGCTTACGTCCCAGTCATGGTTTTGTGTACCATGTTTCTGTGACTGCCACGATATCCAGATGTTCTTCCTCCATCAAGGCCACTAATTCAGGAAGCTTGTTACTCAGACTACGGGCATTGGTACTCATTGCTCTCCATTTTTTGATGGCATTACCTTCTGTTGCAGCATCCCCCACTGACCTTTCTACCTCGTTTTTTTCTCATTTAGTACCCTGTTTTGTAGGGAGAGGCTGGGATTTTCCTGCTGCTTATCAGTGCCTCCCTTGACTAGTTTAAAAGCTTGCCAATGAAGCATTTAAACCGATTGCTCAAAAGACTTGTTCCTTCCTGGACAGATGCAGGCCATCCTGCCAGTATAGGCTGGTGTCCTCCAGGTGGAACCCCAGTCCCCAATGAAGCTAAACCCTGTGCTCCACACCATTTTTTCAACCATTCATTAAACTGCATGCAAAGTACCCTCGCCTCACTCATGCCATTGACAGGCAGCACCTCTGAGAAGGATACTGTGTGTGCTACTTGTCTTAGACCCCTCCCCAATTCTACAAAGTCCTTCTGCATTGCTCTAATCTCATGATGAGCCAAGTCATTTGTCCCTAGGTGGATAATGACGTCCAGCTCAGACTCCCGTGCAGCTGTTCTCGTGATCCTGAGGAGCTTTGACGCAAGTTTATCATGTCCAGCTGAGCCTATGGCCTTTAACTATTTTATGTTTTTTCTGTCCGGCATTCAGAAATGGAACTCTGGGTATGGCACTCCCATATCAGACTGATCAAGTGAGTGGGGAAGAGGCCCAAGGAAGGGGGGTTAGAACCTATCAGTAAAAAAGTTGCTGAAGGTGTTGGTAGTAACCACAGGGTCTTGGTAGGTCTTCTCATCAGCCACAGTATCACGTTCCACCAAGCTGGCATGACCATTTAGGAATGCATTGATTTGTGCCCAGAACTGCTTGTGTCTTGTGATCAAATACATTTTTGTCTTGCGGATGCCTGAGATTTTTCTTTTGGAAGCATTCAGGTCCCTTTTACAAGCATTCCTGGGTTTCCTGTATATGTTCCAGTCAGATGTGCATACATGTGATATCTCCCTCTTTACGCAGGAGACTCCTGTTTTTTTTGACTGAACTCCCTCCCTCCCTCCTGGGAAACAAAATCTCCTGCTTAAGTAAAATTCTGTTCAAAATATCCATCTTTTTTGGGCAGATAAAGACACATAAAAATTATATCAGTGATGCACAATGTATCTGATAACTTTATATAACTAGTTGTTTATTCTTTTTAGTGCTTATTCTTGACAAAATGAAATGCATTACATTTTTGTAATGACTTTTTTCTTATGTTTTTGACACCATTTAAGGACAAACGCATGACGTTAAGGCATCTCCCTACTAGCAGGCCAATCTCCCTCCTAATTTGACCCAAAACTCCCTCTTAAGCAAGTTGGACATAACACATGTATGGATGTGAGACCAAAGTTTTTAAAGCCTCCCTCCCCCCCAAGCCTTTTCTCTTGCCTTCACAGACCTCCTAAGGTTGCGGTCTAGCCACTATGACTGTTGACCATTTACCCTGGTCCCTAAGCTGTTTAAAGGGTGTACTCACACACAGCATCGGCTCTCAAACCAGGAAAGACTGCTTGAACACCTTCCAGCTGTGTTGAAGGACAACATTTATTTTGAACCAAATTCCTATTGTAGAGAAATATAGTCTCCCCTCCACCACAACGCCAGACATTTTCATGCCAAACCAGGACCTTTCTGCTTGAGAAAGCTCCTTGTTTGACAAGAAAACGTTTTGCGCTGTGGTGGAGGGGAGATTATATTTCTCTGCAATACGAATTTGGTTCAAAATAAATGTTATCCTTCAGCACAACTGGAGGGTGTTCAAGCAGTCTTTTCTGGTTCGAGAGCTGATTCTGTCTGTGAGTGCCTACTTGAAACTGTTGCATTTGGCACCAAAGTTTTTCCTTAGCCACCTGTGTTTTAAAAGACTTTGAACTGCTTAAAGGGAGCATGGGCACTGGCAGCAGAGAGGAAGTTACTCACAAAGAAATGCAGGGCAGAGTCTATGTCAGGAAGGGTTCTAATTGTGGCCCACTGGATGCCTGATATGGTAGCCAGAAAGGAGCTTGCATTAAATTTGGAGTAATCAAAGGCCATGAATACCCTGGCTGGAGGTGTAAGAGAGGCATTATTTCAAACACAGAAGATAGGGGAGTGGTTACTGAGGAAGTCCATGAATATGCCTTCAGCTGTAATCTGATATGGTTTAGAGACAAGGGCCCAGCCAAGCAATGTATGGTTACCCATTTTGTTGTTCATTCTAGTCAGCTCTGTGATAACTAGGGTAAGCTGGGCCTCTAGAAGGACAGCCTTTTGCTCATTCCCTGACTCAGCGATCCAGTCAGTATTGAAATCCTGAGTACTATTAAGTCACCTAGAAGCATGTCACAGTGAGCCTTAGTGAGGGAGGCAAGGGCAGAATCTGCCACCTGGGGGGTAATATACACAGCCCAAATATGACGGCCTCATACCCCCAAGAAGTAGCTTACATAGAAACATAGAATTTGACGGCAGATAAGGACCGCTTGGCCCACCCAGTCTGCCCATTTCCCTACCTACTGGATAAGCTGCAGATCCTAGTTAACCAGCAGCCTACTTCTTCCTACCCCCACCCCCTAGAATGGCCTTATGACTATCCCATGCATGCTTGAATTCCACCACTGTTTTTGACTCCACAACCTCCTCTGGAAGGCCGTTCCATGCAAAGCAAGCCTCACTCTCAGAATTCTCTAGGCCAGGGACAGTTACTAGTGTGGCACTGAGGGAGCATCTAATGTAGAAAAGGACACCTCCCCTTTTCTTATGGATCCTGTCCTGCCTAAAAGTGAAGTACCCAGATAACGCTGCCTCATGGGGAAGAATGGCAGGTTTTAGTCAGGTCTCAGAGACGGCAACTAAGACAGGGGCATACAGGTCAACTCAACCTTCAAGCTCTTGGAGGGTGGGCCTAAGACTGCTTACATTCACGTGTACCACCACCCAACTTCCCCAGGACTTATCTCTCTCTCTCTACCTTCCACCCTGGCTTGCACCCCAGAGAAGGGCCACTGGGGGTGGACCCTAGCCCCAGATGGAGACTTGGTCAATGGAGCTTAGCAAGAGCACCATGGTAGATGGTGTGGGGCCTGCAGTAAGAGGTGGATGTCTTTCCTGCTACAGTCAGTGGGGGTTTCACTTTTTTTCCCAGCCCCAGCCCCTAGGATGCAAAGAGGAGCTCCTAGACACATGTGCACACAGTCGTTTGCTTTGCACATCAGCGCACATCGACGTCGTCCCACCTTGATTCTTGGCTCCTACTGCACCACCACCTGTGGTCACCCAGGTGGTGGTATTGCAGCAGAGACCGAACTCCCTCCTTCCCTGAGGTGGGAAGCATCCTTTGGGATGCTCATCACACTTCCCCAAGCAGGCCCTCCGACAACTCAGGCTCGTTCCAGAACCCAGGTCACTGGCGTCGTGCACTGTAGCACTACCGCTGCACCAACAGACAAGCCCCCCCTCCCCAGGGGAATGCTTCTAGACTGTAAATGTTCAAGTCCAGTCTTTCCAACCACCTTAGAGCTCCCTGTATTTGTTCTAGCCCAAACTCCCCCTCTGACCATGATCATGTTAAATTACAGTGTTCCTGCTCTTTGTCTGCAGTGATCACACTTGTTAGCTTGCTTTGATTACTGTTTGGATGTTTCCTCCTGTGTATATTTAGCCCGTATGTAACTATTTCTGCTGCATCATGTGTTTTTTGTTCCATCTTGTGTTTATGCCCCCTTTTCTCCTCTGGTTCACTTCAGCTTCCTACCTGCCCACCTCCATCACCCACCATCTCTAGGACTTACCTGGCCTCCGATGATCCCCCATAGATTGCCCCCCCCTGCAGTAGGGCCAGGGGAGGGAGGTCCATCCTCCCCATCCCCAGTGACCATATCCAGATGGGAAGCCAGGGCCCAGTTGGGGGTGTGGGGCCTGCGACAGGCAGGAGCTGGATCTTGCTGGCGTAGTCCTAGGTTTCACATTTTTCAAGCCCTGCCCACCTCCCTGACATCGGGTCTGCCCCTTCAGACCTCACACATGCTAGCGTACCCCTGCGGGAGAGGAAAGCTCACTGGCCCACCACCAGGTCGCTAGTACGGCAGAACCCAACGCCATCCCTCACTGGCTGGGAGCACTGCCATGTAGCAGTGCCTTCCTAGGCCTTGAGGTTGCTTGGTTGGCTTCTCGGGTTCTTCCAGACCCAGGTCACCAACTTGAGAGTGTGCAGCGCTACGAAATGGGCCATCGAACGGCCCCTCTGCTGGACTATATTAACCTGTTAACTCATGGGGTTATCTCAGTTGAAGTAATTTCATACTAACATACTAAAATGCCAGCAGAATAGGCCTAACGGTCTTTTGTGTCTGCTCGTTTGGTCAGCCCCCGCCCTGGGAGCTGACCTTGCTGACCCCTTCGCCCTCTCTGGCTTCTCCTTCCCAGTTCCAGATATTCCGCACTGGATTTTGCTTCCAAACCCTTCCCTGTACCTGTCCCACCCCCTGAACCCTCCACCGCTCTGCCTCCACCAGTCCCCTGAGCAGCACATTCCATGGCTCCACCACCCTCTCAGTGAAGTAGCACTCCTCCTTTCTCCCCTGAATCTTCCCCCTCCAGTTTCCACCCATGCCCTCTAGTTGCCCTCTCCTCCTTCCTTCGAAGCACACTGACTGCTCTTCCCCTAGTTACCCCCTTCATGTACCTGAAGACCTCTATCATGTCCCCCCGGTCCCTTCTCTCTTCCAATGTGTACATATTTAGCTCTTCGAGCCTCTCCCCATAGGTCCTGTCCCCCAAGTCCCAAATCATTTTGGTTGCCCTCCTCTGGACCCTCTCCAGGAGTTTAATGTCCCTCTTTAAGTGTGGTCTCCAAAACTGAACGCAGTACTTCAAGGTGTTGCCTCACCAAGCAGTTATACAGAGGGAGTATCACTTCCTCCTTCTGGAGGTGATCCTCTGCGATGCATCCCAGCATCCTGTTGGCCTTGGCTGCTGCCCCCCTACAAGTCTCCAAGTTGTTCATCTTGTCATCCACCACCACCACCAGGTCCCTCTCAGCCATCAAGACTTGTAGCGCCCCCCCCCCAGGGTGTACACTTGACCCAGGTTTCTGGCCCCCAGGTGCAGTACCTTGCATTTCCCTGCATTGAACCTCAGCTTCCACTTTCTAGACCATCTTTCCAGAGCCTCCAGATCCCCCTGAAGGGCCACCCTCCCCATCTCTCCATCCACCACCGCTCCCAGTTTTGAGTCATCCGTAAAGAGATTCATCTCACTCCTGATACCTGTCCTTATGTCAGAGACATAGGCATTGAACAGGAGGGGCCCAAGGACTGATCCCTGCGGGACCCCACTAATGACCCTCCTTAGGGATGAGACTATCCCGCCAACCACGACCCTCTGGGTCCGGTCCTGGAGCCAATTGCCTATCCATCTGATCATCTGGTTCCCCATCCCCATTTCTCCCAGCTTATCCAACAGGCCCCTGTGAGGAACGGAGTCAAATGCCTTGCTGAAGTCTAGAAAGAGGACGTCCACTGGTCTACCAAGGTCCAAGGCACTCGTCACCCAGTCATAGAACTCCACAAGGTTTGTCTAACATGATTTCCCCGGGATGAATCCATGCTGTCTATCGTCCAGGCACCCAGACTTTTCCAGGTCCCCCCCTCCCCAGCCTCTCCTTGACAACGCCCTCCATCACCTTGCCCACCACCGATATCAGGCTGACAGGCCTGTAGTTCCCTGCCACCTCCCTTGATCCCCCCCTTGTGGATAGGCACTATATGCGCCACCTTCCAGTCCTGGGGCACCCACCCTGTTCTCTGCTGAGTGTTACCAGTTTGTGTTTTTTTAAATCTCTTAGAAATGCCCAGCACAGCAGTGACGCTCAACTGATCTCTCGCACCACTCTGCTTAAGAAAATTGTCATTGCGATTAGACTTCTAATCACACTAACAGTCTTGAAGCCTGTAATTTATTTGGATTAATGACTGGCTGTAGGGAGGCGGCCCTCGACTGTGCCTCGTGCCACCCATCCCCCCAACCAGTTGTTAATCCCTTTAGAAATGACCGGCTCTTGGTCACTACTGTTTAAATACAAATTTGGTGATTTATAGAACATTAGGACACCATCCTCTTTCTCCAGGACACATCTGGCAATGAGCCATGGCTCAGTGGGCTATCCTGGCCACAAAAACTAAGTGCCAGAGGTGAAAAATAGTACAACAGTGCAGTATACAAAACAGTGGCACTGCAATGACTGTATTTATCTATTAAACGTAGCAGCACTGGTTAGTCAGCAAAGCTTTTCATCATATAGCTGTTTAGCACCAATGTATTTGTAAGATCCTAAGAATTCATAATCGGTATCCTTTTAACTTTTTCAGATATATTTAAACATGCACCTTTTGAAAATAAAATTGCACTATTTGTTAAAATTGCACATTTTAAAAAAAAATCACATTTTTAGAAATGCACAATTATAGTGGAAAATAGTGTTATTTGCATAAAAAGCATTGCCAAATTATGCCAGATTTCTTTTGCAAAAACTGCATGAATGCGAAAACAGCAGTTTCGTGTTAAACACTGCCTAGCACTAGACTCGGTCATTTATCCTGATCTAGGAGGTCACATAACATTACCAGTAAATGCTATGAGAAATAAAACTTGATACTCGGGGAGAGAGCTGTTGATAAACTGATTGCCCCAGAGACTGGAAGAGGCCTGTGCCATCTCAGGGAATTACATATACAGAGCTAAAAGTTCTGCACTGAAACTTTGCCACCCCAGGATTTATTTTCAACTGCTCACCTACGCTGCTGCTCTTAAGGCAGCTCTAACCCAACACATTTTGATCTGTTGTCTCAGGTTGCCCCGTGTGGGGCACCTAGTTCTTCATGCCACAGTGATGCTGCCTGATTTACTCCCATCCTCATGAGCTGCTTTAATATATGGCGCTACAGGTAAGAATGGATTTTAAGAGCAAGGCTTTCACTCAGCCCTCATCAGTGGTGCCTTCTGAAACTACAGGACAAGCAGGGTCCTGAAACCGGCAATTTATCTGTGATGGAGGTATGTGTGATTTTACACGGTTTGGGGTTATACAGAATATACAGGTGCATAAAAAGCTATGGAGATTGCTTATGAAAATGCAGCTTAAACAGAACTATACTAACAAACTACCAATCTAAATTGCACAATTTATCTGCCATGCTAAAATACAGAGGCTCGGATATTCAGACTGCGCTGGGCAGTGGAGCAAGCCTGGGCACAGCACAACTGGGCTGCGCCAGGGCACAGACCAGGCGTTATTCAATGGTGCTGCATCATGGCTCAGCTTCAGTGAATATGGCACTGAGGGTGCATGCACTGTGCACGGCGCAGTGGCACTGTGCCAGCGCAAGTGGCAGAACGGGAGCAGGGGGATGCGCCAGCGCAAGTGCAGGTGCACTAGGTGCATCACCCATGATATTCAGCACTGGGCATGCAAATGAGGCCATTAGGCATGCAAGGCACAGATGGGGCCATTTGCATACCATCATGGCCCCATTTGCATGCGGTGCACCGATCCCCGGTGACTTGCGCCTGGCGCCCTGCCAGGCTGCAGCCCTCGGGGACTGACACTGTGATATGGCAGTGCAGTCCCCCGCTCCCCTATGCCTGATCGCGGGCATATGTATGTGTAGTATCCCTGGTGGTCCAATGGTAACCCCCCCCATCACCCGATCATGGGCATAAGTAAAATGAGCCTCCCTGGTGGTCCAGTGGTGACCCCCCTCCCACCCGCTCACTGAGGTCCCCTGCCACCCAGCACCCCCACCCGGCCATCGGTGGGTGGCAGCACCCACCACAAGCCACCTGGCCGCCCACGAATAACAGCGTACAGTGTGCGCTCATTCACATCTTGCTTCCGCGGCACAGTTGATTCACGCCATTGGTCCATTTAGGATAACAGGCGCACAGTCAGTACTGTACGCTGTCATTCGTGGGCGGCCGGGTGCTGCCACCCACCGAGCGATGGGGGGGTACTGGGGCATGTGGACGCCAGTGGGCAGGTGGGAAGGGGGTCACCACTGGACCGCCAGGGAGGCTCATTATACTTATGCCAGTGATCGGCAGCGGTCGGGCGATGGGGGGGGTTACCACTGGACCACCAGAGAGGTTCATTATACTTATGCCCACGATTGGGTGATGGGGGGTTACCACTGGACCACCAGGGAGGCTCTTACTACTTATGCCCGCAATCGGGCAATGGGGTGGGAGGGCACACTGCTCCCAGGGCAGGGGGCTTGTGGCCGGTGTTCTGGTGGGCGGGTGGCAACCCACGGCTGGCGGCTGCTGTGCTGCACCCTGCAATACAGCAGCTCGCCTGTGGGTGGCCAGGACTTGTTCCTGGTATTTTCAGGCACAACCTTTGCACCCCTGAGCGGGCGCAGACTGGATCACAGGCCAGCACATGCACCGCACATCCCGGGCTGAGTATCAGGATGTGCCACATATGCATAGCACGCCCCAAGACTTCGCTTGGCACATTACCAATGCGCCCCAGTGCGGGGTTGTGCATTACACTTGCCTTTGAATATCGTGCACAAGACAGGGTTGTGCATGGCGTATCCCTTGTGCACCGTGCGCAACCTCTTTGAATATCCAGGCCAGAGTGTAATTGTCTTTTCATGATTTTACGACAGGTTAGGCTTCTTGCTCAAACAGTTCTTTAAACTGATGTATCCTGGAAAAAAACAGAGTCTGTTCATTAACATTTCAGAAATATCAGAAAGGTTTTTGGAAAAAGCTCTTTACAGTAGGATAGCACTACATTTTTTTAACTTACATGGGCAGAAATAACTGGAAAGACTGTTGCCTACAGAAGAGCTGCAGGTCTCCAAGCAATGCTGCAGCCTGGCTCATAGCCACACACTCCCCATCCTGGAAGTGTTCTGTGGGATTTTCTCTACTGGTCTGGTCTTTCGTCAGTTACTCCCACCTTCCTGCTCCAAATCACTCCTGCACCCACCTCACTTGAACTGCTTCCACTTTCAGAGGTGAGCTGACAACACAGGTGCCGGTATTTGGCGATGATGTGTCAGCAGGTGGAAAGATGCTCAGACAGGACCGTATCTGTTCCGGATCACGGCCCACAGAGCATTAGTATCCAAATCCTAGTGGATATAGTTCCCTTGACTGTGTAAAATTTTGGGTAACCTGGATAAATTGACAGAATAATGGCCCATGTAGCAGCAAAATAATCCAGACAATAAAATCCAGGGGGAAAAAAGCCACTGTCTTGGGGAGGGGTTGCAGCAGGACATGACGCGCCATCTGAGCATCCGTCTGCCAAAACTGATCAATGGCTGTTCATCAATAGCTGATGGGATGCATTTTATTGATCAGTAGCTGGCTTGTACTGACACTTGGCAATTTATACTTGTCCTTAATGATTTTGTTTTTTACCAGCTCATGAGAAACATTGAGCTACATATGTCTTCCTCTGTCTCCCTCTATCTTTCCCCCTCACTCACCCTCTCTCCCTGTCTCTCTCTCTCCCCCTCCTCTAGACCTTCTTCTCTTCCTGCTTTTCTCAACCTTCCTCCCTCCCTCCACATCTCCTCCTCCTCTCTCTCTCCCTCTCCTTCAGTCTCCTCCTCTCTCTCTCTTTTTCCTTTTCCATCCCTCTCTCTCCTCCTCTCTGATTCTCCCCTTTCCTCTCCTACACTCTCCTCTTTCACTCTCTCTCTGTCTCCTGTCTCCCTCCCTCTCTCTCTCTCTCTCCCTCCCTCCCTCTCTCTCTCCGTCCCTCTCTCTCTCCCCCTCTCTCTGCCCTCCCTCTCTCCTCCTCCTTCCCAACTTAAGAGAAAAGGGACCTAGGAATTATCATTACTGACTCTTAAACAAACCAGCCGATGTAACAAGGCTTTTTAGCATGGCTAACAGGACGCCTCGGTACATAGGGAGAGGGTTCGACAGTAGAAAATAGGGGGTATTGTTACCACTGTATAGGTTGCTGGGGAGGCCACACCTGGAGTACTGTACTCAGTTCTGGAGTTCAAACCTGAAAAAGACAGGGACAGGCTAAAGAAACGTACAACGCAGGGTGGGCAAGATGATTCATGGTCGGTAGAGCAGATCCTATGAGGGTCGGCTAAAGGCACTGATTAAGCATTCACTCAAAACTGTGAGAAAGAAGGTGATATGATAAAGATTTTCAATATCTTTAAAGAAATTAACAAGCTGAACTGCAAGTCTCCATTTACCAGAAACAGAGATGCTAGGACATGGTGTCATGAAAAATGGTTTAAAAAAGATGTGAGGAAGTATTGCTTAACACAGAGAGTGGTTGAGCCATGGAATGGTCTGCCGGCAGAGGTGGTGGGTGCCAAAACCATAAATGCTTCAAACACAGCTGGGATAGAGTCATGGGTATAGCGGCTACTCTTCGAGAAGAGGGAAGTGTAAACACAGAGAATAAGTGAGGGAATAGTGTAAGTGAAGACCCCACAGAGACAATAGATCCTCGGGTATGACAGGGTAATGTCAGCAGACTCGATGGACCATCCGTCTCTTTCTGCCACCATCATCAATGTTCTTATTGTTTCTCTCTCTCTCACTCTCTCCATGCCTGTCCCCTTCCCTTTCCCTCCCTCCTCCCTCCCTTTAAATCTCTCTCTCTCTCCCTCTCTCTTTCTCTTTATCTTGCCCTTTCTGTCTAGCTCTCTCTCTCATTGAGTCTCTGTCTCTTTGACTGTAAGTGTGTCTGTCGGTCTCTCTCACTCTCTACTGCTGTGGGAAGCACTGTTATGTCTAACACCTGTATTAAGCAGACTCACCAGGATCCTTTGGGAATCAAACTGGGCCTGGAGACTCAAAAGCAGAAGCCGGAACGCTCAGCTAATAAGGAGTTCCCATTAGCTGGAAAGTTAAAAAATTTTTACCAACTGACGTTGATCCATGTGCAATGTATGGAGATTTACCAATCAATTATATATAGGATAAAGTATGGGGTGGTGTGTATAATGAGACGTTTACACACACCCGAGGGGTTAAATGCTACATAAACCCTGAGAGCGAAGCTCAAGGGGTTTGTGACAGCATCTAACCACGAGTTTACACACCGCCCCATATTTTATTTTATATAATTGCTGGGTTTTAATTTTTCACCATAGCATTTATATAAAATAAAAAAAAGATGTCCCGGTGTGGCCACGGTCCGCTTAGGTTTGACTAGTATGCGGTCTGAGGTCGCTTTTATTTATTTCAACTTTTTAAATACATTTATTTGTGTCCAGGAGCCAAAGGTTTCTTTTTTATGTAATAATTTTAGTTTTTGCTTCTGTAGTAACTTACCACCGAGTCAGTTCCGAATCTGAGGAGAAAAATGAGGTGGCCAGCGGTCTGGGACGTAGAGTTGTGGCAGACACATGCGCAGAACACAGAAAACCTCACGCGTGTTTGCCTAATAAACACTCCTTTATTACCCCAGATAACGCCACGGTTTTTGTATGGGAAAAATGAAGCCCCAGTAATTATCAATCTTTTTTGACTGTGGAATGATATATACAGCTAAATTTATGGTTCTAATGCAGAGAGCTAAATGGGGAATAAATAGTTATAAACAGGATCCCCTGGATTCGGTATTGAATTACACCTCAGATAAACTGACATATGGATGTGTGAACTGGTGTAGGTGAGCCAGATCAGGATGTGACCCTGAACAAGTCACTTAACTTCCTTGTGCTCCCAGGTTGCACTGGGAAACAAGCTCCAGCATAGTCTGCCTTTCCCAGTTAAACAATTTTCCCTTCCCTTCCCTTCCATACTAGACACCACCTGAGGTGAGGTGCCTTGAAATAGCTCGGCTCATCCTCCAAGTAAAATTCCCTATGATCCAAGAAGGTCCAGATCTAAATCTGAGCAAGACAGTCAAGAGGCTGTCTACTTCATGTTGCCCGGATCTGATTCACATCCGGATCCCCTTGGATGTGGGTTGACTTGGATGCGGGCTGACTCACACTGACCCTGCTCTACCAGGTGATATTGCAGGAGAGTCCAGACTGAAGTTAGACCTGGGTCACAGTGGCTTCACCCATTCCTTCAGCTGAAACACCGATGCAGTGGTGGTTATAACAACGAAAAGGATGGCAAACTCAAAAAGATCAGTTTATCAAATCTTGGTATCTCCTTTAATCCAAACTACGTGCCACCTAGAATCATATATCGGTCACAATTGAGACAAATTCATTATATCATTTCATTTGGAGCAACTGCTACTGCACAGTATTAGAGACACCATACCGTTGGGAGGGGGAGGACAAAAACACTTTGCAATATTATTTTCAGTAATGTCACCTTTACTAAAATACTTAAAATAAACATGTAGAAATCCTTTAATGAATTCAAAGATCCAGAAAGCTTTTTATGTTTACTTAGTGAAAGTAGTCTTGTTCTGCGCATGCCGGCTCACGGTTATTTACTTAGTTGTGGCTGCATGAGCTTCAAATCGCATCAACTGGTCTCCTGTCCATTCAGCTGGCAGACACTCGGTGCAGTCGGGGTAGAAATCCATGCTCAATAGTTTTGCAATTACCAGGAACTTAAATGAAATGGCCAGATACAAAGGTTAATGGAAAGCATGAGCAAGAATGGGGCCTAATTAATATGTCAGGGGAGTCCGAGTCCTTCTCTTTCTCTCTGTCTATTTCCAAAAGGAGGCAATGAAGCTTGCTGAGGACACATGTGCCCCTTTTGTGAAAGGGCTCTGGCTGGGCTGTCCCCGAGCAGCAGTGAGAGGATCAAGTCCGAACTAGTTATTAGTCAGTTGGCCGCCTCCTGCCAGCCTCTGCCAGCCCTCTCTTAGCCGTCAATGGCAAGCTGTTACTAAAGATCAAACAGAGTCTGATAACGTTGTGTTGCACAGTGGGCCCCTGACACGTGAATAGGGGTGAGGGGGGTATAAGTCTGTAGTCTGAATGAGAAGCTTCTCTCATTCATGGCCAAAATGAATAGGGAGGGGAAAAAAGAGGCATTTAGGAACAGCACTGCTATTAGCATTGGTAACAAAATGCTAAGAACCTTTTGAACTGGCTATTACTTTCACGGCCTTTGAGCCATCTGATGGATTAAGGTCCAGAACTGTTTTGCTATACTGAGGATCAGTTTATTGCACAAGGCAGACCGAGAGGAATGTTGGCCATACTCCAGCATGGCTCTCCCTTTCATTCACTGATTTATCAATGTTTTACTATTACTTCATTGCATGTTCACACAACGTATGTCTCTGCTCATTGGATGGGACATTGAAACAGCCTGTGTTACACGTTATTCCCTTAGTCCTAGGTGATACTGCATTTCAGTCTTAGACCTAAATACCATGGTGGAGAAAGTGGGTGGCCTTGGCTATGTATTACAGTAACAAAATCTGGTGTGCACCCCCCAGCACTACCCCTAATAGCCTGTAGTCAGGTTTTTTTTTTAAAATAAATATTTACCTGACTTACTATTTCTTCTTGTCATATGTATGGTAAGAAGAAGTAATAACTTAGATATTTATTTATAAAAAAACCTTGACTACAGAACACTTGGGGCAGTGGGGGAGGGGGCACACTGCCCTTTGTTGATTTAAATCAGTCACGCACCAGAAGCTCCCTAAAATATGATTAAACTGACTGAAGTAGCCAAGGCCGAGCAGGTGACATCTTGCATTTATACAGAGTGTGCCTTAAACTACCAAGCACTGTTCTTGGCAAAGCTTCCCCTCTCTGCAGATAACTCTGAATCAGCTGAGGGCTGAGGTACTGGAACTTTACCTCCTGCCACACCGGCGACCCATGTTCGGTGATGAGCGCAGGTTGCCAGAGGTTATCTGGGGGAAGGACAGAACTGAGCGCCCAACAACTGCTCTCCTTTCTCGGGGGGGGGGCCTGTAAACTCTGCCAAATGACTGCCACCCGGTGGAGGCAAGGTAGTAGTGCAGATCTAGGAGGGCACGCTGGGCAATCAGGGCGCCAAATGCCAAATTTGTTGCCTCATCCCCGAGGTCTGCCCCCCCAGAGTTGGAATCCTGAAGTAGGCCCCCCACAAGGGGGTGGTGCAAAAGTGGTTGGTGACATTACCAATTGGTGCCCTAATTGCCCAGCAGAGGGTGGAACTGTGCTGGTTCAGCTAATCCTTGCCTTGCATGAAATGCCCTTAAATACCCATAATAGATCGAGGCAGCACTTCTGACCAATCAGAGTGCTCCTTTCCTCTGCATGTGAGGCGCTCTTACTCTGCGAAGAGTGTCTCAGGCATAGCTGCCCTGGAAACAGGCTTGTTTGGGGAAGGTTTTTAAAATCTTAATATATAATTGATCACCTTCAAGCAATAATATATTAATACTGCCGCCGTGACCACTCTTACGGTCATAAGAGTGGTCTCGCTTACATCCTTAGGATATCGGAACGGTGCCCACCTTCCGTTCGCATTCTCATCCCCTCAGAATGCACAGGAGACCACTCTAACAACTGAAAATGTTGAAAGTTCTACTTACAGGGTAGAGGTGGTATGCATAAACACTAGGAGGACCTAGACTGTATTTTAGAGTGCAACTCCTACATTATGTGTCTATACGTGCATTGAGGCATCTCTGTACTGCATCTCCTCACATGTACGTCAGGTGAGTGGACCGTGATCCAAAAAGTGACATGTTCTGGTGCCCAAAGAGCAAAAGAGGCAACATTTGAAGAGTATTACGATGCCATTTGTGCCAATATTATTATTTTTGAAATCGTTCAATTCCCTTCACTCCTAGAAGCCAAGTTTGTGGCTAAGTTTGCACTGATTTCTGTTTATCTCATTAATAAATGTAAAATAAGTAACAACAAAAAGATTAAAAAAAAATTAAAAAAAAATTCCCCTCTTGAGAAAATATGTACGTTTTTAAAACTTGTCCATGAGGACCTCTTGTGGTGAAGTAAAGACAACGATTTATAAAAAGTGACTCAGATTGTTTTACGAACCAATATGTCACATAGTGTTTGTACAGTGACTACGTGGAGACAAACTTGTCACGACGCCACTAAGCATTGAACATAATTTTCACACCCTGCCACAAAGAACTGCATTAGAACCAGCAAACCCTAAGCCTTCAACTTCCTTTTCACCCTGCCACAGAGAACTGAATTAGAACTGACTTTACCATGAGATGGAATGATGCTGGCTTGGACACATGCTTCACTCACTGCCCTGTACTGGACAGCTACTAAAGATCAACAGAACACGCCAGGATGTTGGTTTAAGTATCATCTATTTTTTTGTTTTGTTAACCGGATAAGGCCAACTAGGCACAAATGCTTGTTTTGAGGTGCAGCCCAGGAGCACTGGGGTGGTTAAGTGACTTGCTCAGAGTCCCACAGTATGCAAGTGGAGGTTGTGGGAATCAAACCCAGGTCTGCTGGATGTACCAAGCTCATTCACAGCTGTCTAACCTCTAGACTATACTGCCAGTTAGCTTGTTATGCTTCTTCAGAGACCTGCAATGCCTAATCCCATCCTGCACTACCCTGCCACTGCCCCACAACAGCGAGGCTTCAGGGGAGGACGTCCCCTGCCCCAACAGGTACTTCGGATCCAGCGGCAGGCTGCTGGCAGGATCCATGGCATGAAGCTTGAGCATTCAAGCCCAGTCACTGCAGCGGAGGCTGGTGTTTTAATTTACACTCCTGTGTATTGCCTCACCCACCTCCCCAACATCAGGCCACGCCTCTGGCTTCCTCACACAATTCAGTGCACTTGTGCACACGTGCCACCATTCATGAGGATGCAGGATCACTGACCTGCCACAAGGGGTTGCTATGCCATCTGAGCCTAGCATCACCATCCCCCGTGTGCTCACAACGCACTCAAAAGCACTTACCCTTCCCGGGCCGCTTAAAGTCCAGCTCCTCGAATCTGCTCCAACACTCTGGTTGTCAGCATAGAAACATAGAAGCTGACAGCAGATAAGGACCACAAGGCCCAGCCAGTCTGCCCATTTCTTCTTCTACCTTATGAATGTGCCATTGGCCTTTGTTCTGTCAATGGCCTATCTATTCAAACTCATCTGTATTGCTCCCTTATGCCTATCCCATGCCTGTTTGAAGCCCTGCACTGTATTCATATCCACCACTTCCTGAGGTAGGCCATTCCATGCATCCACCATCCTTTCTGTGAAAAAGAACTTCTTCACATTACCCCTTAATTGGCCTCCCTCTAATCTCATGCTGTGTCCTCTTGTCTTGCTATTTTTCTTGTATTGAAACATGTGAAGACTCTTTCACCTTGTTAATACCCTTAAGGTGTTTGAATGTTTCGATCATATCACCTCTGTCCCTCCTTCGCTCTAGGGCATACATATTGTGCTCTGTTAATCTGTTCTCGTATGTTTTCTGATGCAGTTCCCTGCACCATTTTGGTTGCCCTTCTCTGGACTGCCTCAATTTGGTTAATGTCCTTGTGAAGGTGTGGCCTCCAGTACTGCACGCAGTACTCCAGATGGGGCCTAACCAGTGTCTTGTAAAGAGGAATTATTACCTCCCTCTTCTGACTTGTGATACCCCTACTAATACACCCCAACATCCCTCTAGCCTTACCTACTGCTTTAGTGGTCTGCTTGGATGATTTCAGGTCATCAGTGATAATGACGCCCAAGTCTCTTTCTTCCCTTGTGACTGACAGCAACTCCTCTCCCAGCCTATAGGTAGCTTCAGGGTTTCTCTTCCCTATGTGCATGATCTTGCACTTCTTTGCATTAAACCCCAGTTGCCACTGTTCTGACCGTTTTGCTAGTTTATCCAGATCTCTTCTCATTCTGCCCACCCCACCTGTATCATCTACTCTGTTGCAGATCTTGGTGTCATCTGCAAACAGACAAACCTTACCCTCTAGTCCATCTGCAATGTCACTGATGAAGACATTGAAGAGGACTGGCCCCAGGACCGATCCCTGAGGTACCCCACTTGTGACTTGCATTTTTTCTGACTGTATACTGTTTACCACCACTCTTTGTTTTCTGCCTGTCAACCAGTTTACCACCCAGTTGACCAACTTCTGACCCACCCCGATTCTACCCAGCTTATTAATCAATCTTCTATGTGGAACAGTATCAAAAGCTTTGCTGAAGTCAAGGTAGGCGACATCAACTGTTCCCCCTTGGTCCACCACTCTGGTTACTCAGTCAAAGAAATCTATAAGATTAGTTTGACAGGACCTTCCTTTTGTAAACCCATGCTGTCTTGGATCCTGTGCTCCTATGGATTCCAGGTGTTGCACTATCCTTTCCTTAAGGAGTGCCTCCATAATCTTGCCCATTACTGAGGTAAGACTAACTGGTCTGTAGTTCCCTGCCTCCTCCCTGCAAGCACTCTTGTGGAGCGAGATCACATGAGCCCTTCTCCAGTCTTCTGGGACGTCTCCTGTGCTCAGAGACTCACTAAACAGTTCTGCTAATGGTTCTGCTAGTTCCACCCTTAGCTCCTTTAGTACCCTGGGATGTATGCCATCAGGTCCCATTGCCTTGTCCACCCTGAGCTTATCGAGCTCTTGTAGGACCCTTTCTTTTGTGAAGGGACTAGTGCACACCTCCCTCCTTCCCCCCTGTGTCCATGGTGCTGAGCTGTGGGCCCTGCCCTACCTTCCTTAAGTAAATACTGAGCAGAAGCATCTATTTAGGATAGATGCTTTTACGTGGTCTTCCTCCTCACATGCCCCCTTATCCCCTTTGATCTTAGCAATACCCCCTCTGGACTTTCTCCTTTCACTAATGTATCTATAGAAAGTCTTGTCACTTTCTTTTACTGTTTGTGCTAGTGTTTCCTCAGTTTGGGCCTGTGCCTGCCTTACTGCCTTCCCTGCTTCCCTTAGGGAAGTTTGCTATGCCTCCCTATCTTCATCCCGCTGTGTTCCCTTATATTTCCTGAAGGCCAGCCTTTTGGCTCTGACCTTTTCTGCTACTGTTTTTGAGAACCAAAGTGGTTTCCTTCTTCTTTTGCACTTTCTTTTCTCTCTAACACAATGGGACTTTGCTTCAAGTATTGCATTTTTAATGCTTGCCCACTTTGCCTGTACTCCCTCACCTGTATTTCTTTTTGCCTGGGGTAGCTTAACTCTATTGGTCATCTTATCAAAGTCAGCTCCTCTGAAGTCCCATTATTTTGCCTTGGAATGGGATGATTTCGTTCTAGTGGCCAAATTGAACCATACCATGTGATGGTCACTGGCTCCCAGGTGACCTTCTACCTGTGATCCCTTCCCTGTTAGTCAGTACTAGCTCTAGCTCTAGGATAGCCCTGTCTCTTGTGGGTTGTTGTACCAGTTGTTTGAGGTCCTCCCCCTGCAGGGAATCCACCATGTGTCTAGTTCTGGTAGATGTTCCTGCTGGTATTGACCAATCTGTATCTGGCATGTTGAAGTCAAAAGTTAAGTGATCTGCTCAGGATCACACACTATACAAGTGGGGGCTGATGAGATTCAAACCCAGGTCTTCAGGTTTCCTGGTTTGCAGTTCAGTGCATTTAACCACTGAGCTATACTGCCTGCACAGAAGCGTAACACACTTCTCCTGCAGCATTAGAGTCCCTGTTTACTTATTTTTTACTTTCTGTTTATTCCCCTCCTCTGCTCCAGCACTGTCACCCGACTTCCGTGTTCCACTGCCTTATCCCACTGGAGGCCCCCATGGAGCTTTTAGCTACTCCCTCCAGGCGGGGAGCAGTGGGAGCCCCCCCTTAATCCCTTCCCCAGGGAAATCAAGTCATCAGTGGAGTCTCCAGGCAAGCCACAGCACCAGCAGTTGAGGGCCAACTATCAGGCCCTCTCATTGGTGTTGTGCCGGGAGAGGAATTTTCTTGTTCATCCTCCCTAGACCATGACATGCCTTAATGCCAAGGCTTTCACTGGCATCCATCACGCCCTCCCCCTCATAGTACAGGCTCAGGGCTTCGGTATCTCTGGTCGTCGCCAGAGGTCAGACCCTCCCCGAGTCAGCGTACCTCCCTCACCCCGGAGGAGATGAGCAGTCCTTTGGACACTTAAGCATCCTCCCCCCAGCCAGTCCTCCGACTCCCAGGTCCACTGCTGAACCCTGGTTGTCGGCGTCGCAAGCGGAAATCTAACTGCTGTGCCGGCGGGCTGGCTGGGGTCCCCTGTTTAATCTGGTCTAAAGGATGACAGTTCCAATACTGTAACCCAACCCCTTCTCTCAGTTACTAGAGTCAAATTTAAGCTCAGGTCTCAGGCATGATTCTTGAACTCACATGCATGAGGCCAGAAAACAGCATCCTAGCACCAATGCCACACTGATGCACACGCATCTTCATTTTGTTGTATTCCAAAACAGTTTGGATCAAATAAGCATTATAATTGATTAAAACTAATCACATGATAATGCATTAATTTAATATTTTTGCATGCTTCAGATTTTACTTTCCTGTCTCTTGTTTTGCTAAGCTATAAAAACAGTTCATATTTGCAGTAACCCACTCCTGGGCATGGGAGTGTATAACAGTAATTGATTTCCCAGGTGGCTGAAGGCCTTCAGCCTTTAACATCATGCCTCTCACAAAACACCTATGACATGCATTAATGCAATGCAACCCATGCCTTGGAATGGGTTACTGTTTACCCATTGAGCACAAATGATCATTTTTAAACTATATTTTTAAAATAATTCTGCAATTGTTTTATGTTATAATTACAAGTTGGCTCTAGTATGAACCTGAAACCAGCACTCTAAATATCCCCTAATACCTTGTCATGATGTCACAACCATGCATTATAGGATTTTTATACTTTGACTTCCAGACTAACAGACTCAAATGTGTGTGACGTCGGTATAAACACTCAAGGTTAGCGTTCATGGTTTATGTATCATCAGACACCTGGCGTGTGTAAAAAAAACTCATTACACACAGCTGCCCATATATTCAATATGCAATGTATAAGGCTACACCTTTGTCATGCAAGTCATAGATACCATGATTTTTCCTAAGTTTATGACAAAACCTCAATTGTTCCCATTTTCCATTACAACACTATTATGCTTGACATTTTTACCATTGTTTTTTACCTTTTTCATGACCGCACCCTCATTTTTGACACTTTACTCATCAATGCTATAACTTTTGATATTTTTTATGGCAACAATATAATAGTTTGCATTTTTCCATGACAACGCTAGAATCTTTGACATTTTTCATGACGACACCATCAGTTTTTTTCAAATTTGCCAGAACACCATAATTGTGGACGTTTTCCATGCTGTCTCCATAATTTGTGGCATTTTCATGGCAACACGATAATTTCTGACATTTTCCATTACCATGATTGTTCACATTTTCGATGACAATAGTAGAATTGTTGACATTTGTCATGGCAACACAACAATTTATGGATGATACAAACGATTGCAATCAGTGACAAATAAAAACAGTTGCAGATAAATGACCAAAACCAGGAACAAATGATCAAAATCAGGGACAAATGACCAAAATCAGGGACAAATGATCAAAACCAAGGACAAATGACCAAAATCAGGGACAAATGACCAAAATCGGGAACTAATGACCACAATCAGGGACAAATAACTACAGTCAGTGACCAATGACCAGAGGGGCAAATTACCAAATCAGGAACACATGGCCAAATTTGGGGACCAAAGACCAAACTCGGGGACAAATGGCTAACATCAGGAACAAAAATCAGGGACAATTGAAATTATGTATTGGAGAGGGAGGATTCATTTAATGCAAAAAGAATATATCAAAATTTGAAAGGCAACACTCTAGCCGCACTAAAGAAATGCGAGAAAAGACTAAATTATCTTTTACTGATCAAATAGCTTTTATCATGTGCATATTTTCACCTGACAAAAGTTCTCTCAGTTATTTACCTGCAAGCCTTGTTCACTCCTGACAGTTTTCACACCCAGTAAAGCGCTTAATCAAAGGATAAGCCCCTTGGTCTTATACTGTCTTAAATAGTAAGACCGCATACCAGGAATATGCTCATGGCATGTTTGTTAAAAATTAACTCACTACGTCAATGTAAACAGTGATTGTGCAATATAAAACAGGACAAAATGCATATACAATTAAAACTAATTAGGTAAAATTTAAATGTTGAAACCATGCAAGGAAAGGTCTAGTTCCACACATCATAGTAAGTGCTAATTTTCTAGTAAGTCAGTCTGCACATTACCACTACTGTTGTCATTTTAATTACACTTATCATATAGATTTCTTATCTGAGGAGACTGTACTAACAAAAGGTGATCAAGTCCAGGATGTGGTAGTACAGGACCCTCTAGTAGGAAGCGACCACCGCTCAGTGTGGTTCCTCCTCAACACAGGGAGGGAGTCTACTAAGACCAGGAAAAGAGTGTTGGACTTCAGCAAGGCAGATTTTGCCAGAATGGGCAGCATCCTAGAGGGGTATTTAGCCAGTAGCGGAGCCAGGTTTGGGAACATTTGGGAGCGGGGGGGGGCCTTTTAGTCAATCATTGGCTCCACAATGGGCACTAAGCATTAAATAAAGATGGTGGTGGGGCACCACTACTCACACTGAGGCAGCCAGGAGGGGCAGCCATCCCCCCAGCCCCCCTCTGGCTCCGCCACTGTATTTAGCTAAAATGAACCCAGTAATAGATGTTGAACAGAAGTGGGCAATCACTAGGAAGGGGCTGAATGAGGCCATGAACACATGTGCCAAATCTCAGAGAAAGCAGTCCTGGTTCAACAAACCTAGCTGGCTCAGCAAGGAAGTGGAGTGGAAGGTGAGGAAAAAAGATTGGCCTTCATTAAGTTCAAAAAATAGAGGCGTGAGGAGGATAGAGAGGTATTCACAAAGGCATCTAGGGAGATGACCAAGTCAGTCAGGGCAGCCAAGGCTGCAAAGGAGCTGAAGTTGGCTCAGGGGATCAGAGAGGGGTTAAAGGGGTTCTTTAAATACATAAGGGAGAAGAGGAGTTGTAGAGATGACGTTTTTGTTTTTTTTGTTTGTTTTTATACTTTCTCTTTATGCCCCCTCCTCGCTGCACTGGACTCCTCTCTTCAGGGATCCCTAGGCTGTGCGTGCTTCCATAGTCCCACCCCAGGTACCTCCCTCTAGGTACCGGTGAGCCTTCCCCCATCCTGCCTCAGTTTACCCCCTAGGCGGAGAGGAGGGGGACTCCCAAAATCCCCCTCTCAGTCCCTTAAGTGTGTGCCAGGAGGCATCACCAGCCCCATCTATGGAGCCTGGTTAAGGGTTTTCTAGGGACAGCCAAGTCCTTTCTACAGAAGCCCAGTGCAGGGCTTTTCACTTTTTCTGGCCCGTCCCACAGGACATCGGCATGCTCAGGGACCCAAGGGGCGGAGCACGTAATGATGTGCAGATGCTCCAGCTCCCAGCTGACTTCCCCCCCTGCTTCTTGCTGTACTGCACCTCCACCCGTGGTCACCCAGGTGGCGGCAGAGCAGCGGGACAAGCAACCCACCGTCCCCAGAGGAGGAGAGCAGCCTCTGGGTGTTCAATCCTCCTCCCCCGGCTGACCCTCCAGCCACACAAGTCCGTTCCCGAACCTGCGTTGCTGGCGCCGCAAGCAGTAGCCCTACCACTGTGCCAGTGGGCCTGCCTAGAGATGACATTATTAGAATAAAGAGGGATGGGGGATGGTCGGAACAAGGGGAAGAATGGGCAGAGGCACTCAATGAGTAATTCTGCTCGGTGTTAACAAAAGACAAGGATGGCCCAATGCTGCAGGAGAAAGATGGCAAGGGTGAAGGGGGGGCAGAGATAACAGGTGGGGTCATCCAAGAGGACAGAGTTCTGAAGGGTTTTAAATCCTTGCAGGTGGGCAAGGCACCAGGCCCAGACGGTGTTCACCCAAGAGTCCTGAAGGAACTGGTGGAAGTGTTGGCAGGCCCTCTGACGGCCTTCTTCAACACCTTCTTGGAGAGGGGTAAGGCACTGAGGGACTGGAGGATGGCTCACATGGTGCCCCTTCACAAGACTGAACCCAAGGACCAACCGGGCAACTACAGACTGGTAAGCTTGACTTCCATAGTGAGAAAGTTGATAGAGACCATTCTAAAGGAGTGGCTGATAACCCTTCTCAATAGTGGTAGTTTACAGGATGAGAGACAGCATAGGTTTGTCTTGGGAAGATCATGCCAAACTAACCTGATCGACTCCTTTGACTGGGTCACTAGGGCGGTTGTCGAAGGCCTCACTGTGGATGTCCTGTACCTGGACTTCAGCAAGGCTTTCGACTCGGTGCTCCACGAGAGATTAATGAATAAGCTGAGGGATATGGGGGTCGGTGAGAAACTGGTGGGGTAGGTTGAAAGCTGGATGCAGGGCAGACAACAGAGGGTAGTTGTAAGGGGGAAGACATCCAAGCCAAGGCCAGTAACAAGTGGGGTACCGAAGGGTTCAGTGCTGGACCCTGTTTGATTCAGTGTCTTCATTGGAGACATTGCAGAGATCTGTGCAAAAGTAAACAATGAGGAAGGGAGGCAGGCACTCAGGGAGGATCTAGCTAAACTCAAACACTGGTCTAGGGAGTGGCAGTTGGGATTTAACACTAAGAAGTGCAAGGTCTTGCACCTCAGAGCAAGAAGTCCCAGGACTAGCTACTGGCTGGGGAGAGTGCAGGTAACAGCTTCAGAGGAGGAAAGGGACCTCCGGGTAATAGTCACAGGGAACATGAAGGTATCAGCACAGTGTGGAGGGAGCAGCAAGGGCAAATAGGATGCTGGGGTGCATTGCCAGAGGGATCACCTCTAGAAAGGGGGAGGTCATCCTGCCCTTGTATAGATCACTGGTGAGGCCACACTTGGAGTACTGTGTACAGTACTGGTGCCCATACCTCAAAAAGGATGTGAGATTACCAGAGGGGGTGCAGCGCAGGGCTACGAAAATGATCATGGGACTGGGGGAGTTGCCGGATGAGGAAAGACTGAGGGAGCTCAACATGTATTTGCTGGAAGAGAGAAGGGAAAGAGGGGACATGATAGAGACCTTTAAGTACTTGAAAGGCATAAACAAAGTCAGAAAGGGAGGATTGTTCCACTTGGGGGGGGGGGAGGGTCACTAGGGGGCACAGTCTGAAGTTGGAAGGAGAAAGGTTCAGGAGGTAGATGAGGAGGCACTACTTTACAGAGAGAGTGGTGATGAGATGGAACGCACTGCCGGAGGAGTTAATCGAACTGAGGAGAGTGGATAGCTTTAAGCAGGGTTGGGATGGTGTCAAGGGCAGGATCAGTACAGACAAGAACACAAAGGGGGGAAGACCAGGAAAGGGGAGGAATGGAGGGGTTTGAGTGGGGCTGGGGCAGCTGTAGTTATATGAAACTAAGAGCTGCACAGTCGGGCAGACTTGATAGACCTGTGGGCCTTTTTCTGCTGGCAATTTCGTATGTTCATATGTGCCAGAAAATTACAGCAATACATACTAACATACAAGAAGCCAGCAGAGTAGGCCCTATGGTCTATCGAGCGTGCTCGGGGATCAGTGCCTGTACAGGGCACCATTACGGCTCCTCCTCTCATTCCCAATGAGGTTCTTTGATGCACCCTCCTCCTATACCTATCCCAGCCTCTCTTGAACCCCACCACAGCTGTAACAGCCACCAGCTCCTCGGGCAGTGCATTCTAGGGTTCCACCACTCTCTCAGTGAAGTTACATCTCCTTGTCTCTCCCCTTAGTCTCCCACTGACCAGCCTCATTGAGTGTCCCCTGGTGGTCCCCTCCTCCCTCAGCTGAAGCACCCTGTCCCGGCTTACCCTATTTATTCCCTTGAGATATCTGAAGACCTTGATCATGTCCCCTCTGTCCCTCTTCTCCTCCAGAGAGTACAGGTTGAGCTTCTTAAGTCTCTCCCCATAGGGCATATCCCCCAGACCCTGCATCATCCTGGTCACCTGCCTCTGGACCCTTTCCAGAAGAGCACTATCCCTTTTCAAGTAAGGATGCCAAAACTGCACGCAGTATTCAAGCTGTGGTCTAACCAGGCAACTATACAGTGGAAGGAGCACCTCACGGCTCCTCGAGGTTATCCCCTGGCTATGCACCCCAGCATTTTGTTTGCTTGGGCCGCTGTCCTTCTACACTGCTCTGAATTGTTCATTTTGGCATCCACCACCACTCCAAGGTCCTTCTCCTCCCTCGACACCTGCAGTGCCTCCCCTCCCAAGGTGTACTCCTGAGCTGGGTTTCTGGCCCCCAGTTGTAGAACCCTGCATTTCCCAATGTTAAACTTCAGCTTCCAGGTGCATGACCACCTCTCCAGAGTCTCTAGGTTCCCCTGGAGGGCCAACCTCCCCTCCTTCCCATTCACCACCACCCCCAGCTTCGAGTCATCTGCAAAGAGGCTCATCCTGCTCCTGATACTGCTTCTGATGTCTGAGATATAAGCGTTAAACAGGATTGGTCCCAACACTGATTTCTGTGGGACCCTGCTAATGACCTTTCTGGGAGATGAGACCCCCTCCAACCATCACCTTCTGCACTCGACCTGCCAGCCAGCTTCCTATCCCACTGACCATCTGTACCCCCACCCCCATCTCCTCCAGCAGCCCAGGATGTAGCACTGAGTCAAACGCCCTGCTGAAGTCTAGAAAGAGGATATCCGCTGGCCTGCCTTGATTCAGTGCTCTCGTCACCCATTCGTAGAACTCCATCAGGTTGATCAGAGACGATCTGCCCTTAACAAAGCCATGCTGGCGATCATCTAGGTGACCCCGTGCCTTCAGGAACCCCTCCAGCCTCTCTTTTAAGATGACCTCCATCACTTTGCCCACCACTGACGTCAGGCTTACCTGCTTGTAACTTCCTGGCTCTTCTCACGAGCCACCCTTGTGCTATTGGTTGTGCGAAATGCAAAAGTTCTTATGTATATACAAACACCTAATTTGAAACCGACATATCTCACATACTTTACAGTATATGCAAGTCAGTTTTTGTCTCAGATCCATACTTTTATTCAAAATATCCCCCCAAAACTTTCCCCCACGGGCCCCTTGCTTAGATCTGTGAAACAAGAGTTCCATTTAGAATGAACAGAGAAAAGAAAGAGATCAGCTTCATATGGCTTTGGAGGAAAGCGATAAACTTCTAAATGCTTATATAAAAAAGGTACTAGTTCTATCTTCTTATTTAGACTCACCGTTTTGTGACTTCCAACATATAGATTCAATAATTTTCTCAGCTCAATAGTATAGTATCCAAATCTCCCCTTTCCCCGAGTCTATTGGTCTTCTTTATCCCTTCAAGTCTGAGCATGTTCTGACACATCGGTGGACCCTTTGACATGTGCCGATATCGTATTTTACTTTCTTTTTTGCAACACTGCTCGTACAAGTTCACCCACTCGCATCTTCATCTGCCTTATGGTTTATTCCTACGCAAAAGCACACACAGGTAGCCAGCTATATAGGGATGTGTAATGGGGTGCTATGAGATTTCATTTTTATATTTGAGAGTGGTCAGTGATCTCCGACCCTCGCAAGAGGCGAAGCCACGTGCGAGGGTACAAGAGGTCACTGACCATGAATGAAGAAAAAAATATCTCATATCCACCAATCACGTGTGGTTTATACAATTCCCGGTAGCGCTTCAGTCAGAATTTAAATTGTAAAAGCTATCAACTACAGTTACTGTGAGGTAATTTGAAGCCGTTTCTTTTTATTTTTTTTCTGGGATTCGCATCTGCCAGTCATCATTCACCTGCAAGCTCTGCCCTGCACCCTTCGCCATGGGACAATCTCTATCCCTGAACATCCCCGGCATACCTCCTCAGGGGCAGGGCCGTTGAGGGGGCAGGCATGCCCCCCCCCCCCGACAGACATGAGTAGGTAGCACGGGAGCAGGAGCCAGGTGACAGTGCGAGGTCCGCTACGTGGGGTGGACGTCATCCTGTAGAGGCAGAACCTCCAATTTTCCAGTTTTTTCCCCAGTAGGCGTGTTGTGCAATGACGTTAAGGCGACATGCCGAATGTCTGATATGCCTCCCAACTATAAAAAGGCACCAGCAGCTGTATTCCTACCTGCCTCTGCCAAGGGTTAATCACATGCTGGGTACACCCTTCCCCCCAGAAAGGGACAGCAGTCCATAGGACGCTCAATCCTCTCCCTCTAGCCAGCCCTCTGATGTCCCGAGCCCGGATCTGAACTCAATGAATTGGAATCGCAGGCAGAAATGCAACCCCTGCACCAGCGGGCTGGCCATTTGAAGCCGTTCTTCATGCCAGTCTATGCGTCAGCACTGTGCAAGTCACATGACTCAGTGGAAGGCGGGCAGAGTGACGTATCCCACTCTTGGGATAATAACTATGATGTACCCTACTAGCTAAATAAAAAAATGTATATAGTTACGTAGGATTTCATGTCACATATAGCGCTTTTACATTATTGAAGTAGTGTTAATATACATTGCATAAATAAGGAATACATAATAGATTGCAGTGGAATAACACATTTATCTCACTGGTGGGTGGTAAGAGCCATAACTCATGAATGTGAAGCCACAAGTTAGTTATGAAGGCCTTATCACTTATGTGTAGAGATAAATGCATTATTCTACCACAATTTATATATCACACTGTTAAAATAATTTTATTAGTGTTCACCATGTTTTAAAGTAAAGTGAGACTGTCAACCCTTAGGCCTCAAAGTGTCTCTAGTGTAACAAGCATTTGTCAATGCCGAATGTTGTCTTGCTGGCATTGGCACTGGTAGTACAGAAGTTAGAGAGATGCACAGTAGGAATGGCAGTGAAGTACTGAACTGACGCCAACCTCATCCTCACTCTACAGAGAGTGACAGGCACTGGGGTGTGCCTTTGGGTCATCGGCCATAACGCTAATGCCATTTCACCTAACCCTACCCTGCAGACACCGACAAGTGTTGCAATGTGCCATGGGGTCTTCAGGCCTTACGCTCACCCCATTCCATAAGGAAATATGCTGAGATGGGTGCAGTATAGGAGAATGGGGGTGAACTTTGGGGCTGAAGAGTCCAAGACACATCTCAATGCCTGTCACTGGCTGCAGGGCATGGGTGGGGGTGGAATGGCATGAGCATTACAGCCAACAATCCCAAGTCACACCCCAGACGCCTGTCAGTCTCTACAGGGTGGGGTGTTATGGTTGGAAACCCTAATGCCCCAGGTGTTTGTTGGTATTTTCACTCCAAATTTTCAACATGGGCTTTTTGTGACCCCACCTCATGAACAAGTGGCACTATCAGTTTGTTAGTCGAAAGGTGATTTTGCACAGTGACTGTGCCATTTGGTGCCACAGGTGCGAAAACACATTTCGAGTAGGATGTGAAAAATTACAGTTGTACTGTCCATGAGGAGGTGTAAGAAAATGGCAATGTTGAAAATCTTGAGTGAAAATATGAAAAACTGGTGAAGTCACGACCATGTGTAGAAATTGTGTAATGCATGCCCATACGCCATTATTTTGGGAATTTTTTTAACCAGATTTTCAACTAGACATTTTGGGACCTCCGCACATTAACAATGGCACTGTGATTTTGTTAATCTGTCTCGAAAGTTGATTTCCCACAGCAACCGCGCCATTGTGTGCCAGATGTGCAAAAACACATTTTGGGCAGCATGGTTAAAATGACAGCTATACTGTTCATAAGGAGGTGTGAATAAAATGGCAATGTTGAAAATCTGGAGTAAAATTATTAAAAATTGTTGAAGTTACGAGCGTGCATGGAAACTACACAATGCATGCACTTAACACAGTCATTTGTTGGGATTTTTCACCAAATTTGCAGCATAGGCATTTTGGGACCCCACCTCTTGAACAGTGGCATTGTCGTATTGTTAATCGGTCCCAAAAGGTGATTCCGTGCAGTGACCACAAAATCACCTTTCAGGACCGAATAACAAGATGGCGGTGTATGTATTCATGAGGCAGGGTCCCAAGAACCCCATGTTGAAAATTTGGAGCAAAAATTCAAACAAATGACTGAGATATCCACCTAAGTTAACCTCCCCCCCCCCATTGATGCCATTATACAGCTTACCAGCATTTCTTCATTTTGCAACTCAGCTTTGAGGAGTCCAAACGTGTTTCCACTCCACCGAAGATCACAGTGCTGGACCTCCGGAGGTAAGTATGGGGTGAGGGTGTGTGGGGAGGTGGGGTGTGCAGAGGGTGGGTGCGGGTTGTGGGAGGGGATGCCGCGGACAACAAGGGACGGTTTTCTTTTTTCAGGTAAAAAAAAAAAGATGGACATCGCAAGACAGTTTGTTGGGCACACTGGGGAGGGCTCCCAGTATGCCACACAAGGGGGGGGAGGAACATGCCAACATGGTCAGCTTTGTGTGAGTGGCGGAAAACTGGGGTGGGCTCCCAGTGTGCCACATAATGTGGGGAGTGGGGGACATTCTGACATGGGGATTGCACCCCCGATATTGGCTTTATTTGAGGATTGTGCCACCGCCATGTTTATTGAAATGTTTCACCAGGCAAGACAAGTACAGGAGGCGCGTCATCTCTGCTGCTGCATGACGAGCTTGTCTCTGATTGCAGCAGCAGATTTTTTTCAAGTTGGTGGCACTTTACATAATTTTTGTATCAGCGCTAACATGCTTGCTATTTGGGAAATATGGGTCGCACCTACTAACGCATGCCCTGCATTCGCCAACACTGACACACCTCTCACTGTACAACTACCGCAAGATGCTTCTTGCGCACGTTCAAGACAACACAAAAAAAAACATTTTATAATTGCTTATATTCTGTAGAATGTGGTTATGTATTTGGCATTCTGATTCGGTCCTCTGTTTTCTTTTTCAAAGTTCTTAGCTTACCTATGGGCATTTCATGCTGCTCAAACTATTACATGGCTTCGTAAGTCAACATACCAAACACTGCTAGAAATGGAAGCTTCACTGAGTCCCAACAATATTCCTACTTGCTTCATCTATAATACTCTCTCTTCCAAACTAAAATCGCATCCTACCATTGCTCCCTCAGTTTACTACTGGAAAGTACTGCATAAACATCTAAAATCAAATCCTACACCCCTCTTCTACGCTCCTCTATGAGGGAATCAGGATATCTCTCTAAAACATCACCCTACCTTCTGTCGTACATGGAAGAATAAAGGCATCTTCTTCCCAGGAGACATTCTGATAAACAATTCTCTAAATTTTAAACTTTTCTCGGAAATCTGTGAGGAGTGGGAGACATCTAAACATGATTTCTGGAAATATCTTCAACTATGTGCTACATGTAATCAGTTTCTTCTTCACCTCTCCATTCAGTCCCTACAAGAACATCATGTCTTTTGCTGGACCAATATCTCGTCCAGACTTACTAGTATTATATATAAATCCATCAGAGACACCCTACCAAGCCAATCCATAGTAGCATTTTTAAATTATAACAGTATTGATTCACAATGGCACAAGTGTTGGCTCCTCTGTCACAAAACATTTAAAGATGTTTGTAGCAATCTTATTTAGACTAAAATTCTGCACTTATGGTACAGAACCCCTATGGTATTACACAAAATGGGCTTGACCAATAACAAAAATTGTTGGCACTGCAACTCCCCTAATGGAGACTTGCTCCATATTTTATGGAATTGCAACCCTATGAAAAAACTTTGGCTTAAGGTGCACCAATTCACAACCAAGGTTATTGGCCATAATTTCATATTGGACCCTAAATATATTCCCCTAGGTATTTATACCCCTTCTACTGCTCATCTCTCCCACGCCCAACAAAGATGGCTGCACTTATTATTTTTACAGGTGAAATGCCTTATCTTGATGCTTTGGGAATCTAGCAACATTCCTAAATTGTCCAATATTCTCCAAAACGTATCCCAATGTGAATCCTTTGAGCGAATCACTTACATTTCTTTGAACCGACTGAAAGATTATGAAACATGTTGGCAGGACTTCTTTAATTGCCTAAATTTTCCCCAAAATAATAGAAACTGAATGAATGGTTCTTTCATATATAATTTCTATAATACAGTTTATCGGAATATATTAGCCTCATTTATACTTTATATCTCTCTCTAGTCAAGAGTTTTATACCATTATGTTATGTTATCTCATATAGTTAATTGTATTAATCTTAGTTTTTGTGAAGAATTGCTTGACTATAGTATCTTCATACTTCACAGAACCAAATGCTTCCCCTACCTCCGATATCACGACTCTATCCATTTTTACTATCTCTTAACTATAATTTATTTTTGTGTATGTATGGCTCTACCCTTCCTATTTTTTTCTTTTTTCCCCAATATGGACACTTTTACTCCCATAGTCTATATAGAGCATACTTGACTATACGGAAGCATCTATCACCCAATATCAGTTTCACACACTGTATTTGCTGTAATTATCTTTGGATTAATCTTTTTGATATGCAGTTGATGACATATTTGTTTCTTTATTGGAAAATCAAACCAAAAGATAAACTACAAAAAAGTGAAAAACAGACCGCTCGCCATAGTGGTATTACCACACAAAACCTTGTTTGTTTAAAGTCCTTGATCATCTCCCACTGCATCTTTCTTGGACTTGGGAACACCCACAACACAGCTGAGACACTCAAGAGGCAGTGTGAGGACCAGAAACTATTACATCATGAGTGGCTGCACTGTTAGGGGGTGTTCCTACTGTTCAGTATTTATTTATTTGTTTTTGTTTACCAGGTAAGCACATTAGACAACCAAGTGCCTATTTTCAGGTGCGACCCAGGAGATTACAAAGATACATTCAAGAATTACAAAGATACATTCAGGTACAACAGGCAGACAATAAGAGCAGGTACAAGTAAGGGCAACAGTCATAAACATGGTAAATGCAGCAACATCAGGGGACATTTACCTAGCCAGTGGTAGGAAGATAAATCACAGTACAAAGGAGGCAGGCAGTCAGCTGAGTTTAACAGGCAACACGGCTTTGCAGACTGGGGGTTGTAGAGTATGTCAGGGAGATTTCAAAAGGGGGATAGGAGAGGCCAGTGAATCACCTAGAGGAATAGAACAAATGGCATAAGCACAATTTGCTACAGTAGAGCCAGGGGGGATCCAACACAAACTGGTCTTTGATCACAGTATGTTTCACTGGACGGGAAGGTCAGAAAACCCTACACCCTAAAGCAGTCAGGAAACAGTGGGACATGTGGCAGGGGTACATTAAGTGCAGTGGCAGGTAGCGGCAGCTTTGAGGAAGCCCCAGAGGGAAGCTTTAATGCAGGAATGGAAGGTGGAGGAGTGAGTTCTCGCTGGAAAGGAGTTCCATAGTCTAGGGGCAAGAGTAGTGAAGGCCCGGTCACCCATTTGAGTGCATGTTTTTTGAACCAGGAGGACATGGGAGTCACTGGACCTTAGGTGGTAGGAGGAGGAAGGGGGTATGAGGGTTGCGGTAAGGGCAGAAGGGGTGGCCGTTCTGATAACCTTGTCGATGAAGTTGCCTAGGATGAAGGACCAGTGTTTTTCTGGTGGAAGCCACTCCAGCTGGGAATAGAGCTGGCAGCGGTGGGTGAGGCAGGGGGCAGAGAGTGCAAAGCGACATATATTATTGTGCATCGTATCCCATTTGGAGAGATTATTTTTTTGTAGAGAGGGCAAAGGAGACAAGGCCATAGGAGAGCGTGGGAAAGAGGATTCCTTTGGCTGAGGCTAGATGTGCCGCTGGGTGAGGCAACTTTGTGCCTGTAATGCAAGGCCCAACTATTGTTTGAGGCCTTGCAGGCATTGCGAATGTGCAGAGTGCAGTCCAGTTGTGGATCAAGAGTCACCCCTAGGTACTTGACCGATTCAGCATCATGTAGGAATGGATGCAATAAGAGTAGATCCAGGATTTGAAACAAAACAAGGTGGAGTATAATTACACCATTCCTCTGCATTTCAGTTCTACTAAGAAAGGAAGCAGGTAGAACAATCAGAAACATAGAAACAGAAATTTACGGAAGAGGGCTGGGGGGGGACATGCTGTTGGTAATGGTATAGATGAGTGTGGTTGGGGTGAGCAGACTTTAGAAGCACAGAATTGTTTGGCAGAAAAGGACTGCTTGGCCTGCACAGTCTGCCCAGATGGTCCCTGCCTAGTCTGTCTCCACAGACTCTAACTGGTCTGGGCTGACTCTCCATGTTCCTTGCGTATTTACTAATATTCCCTTATGCCTGTCCCATGCATGCTTGAAACCACCTACTATTTCTGACTCCACCACTTCCACTGTTCCAGGTGTCCACCACTCTTTCAGTGAAGTAGTACTTCCTCATATCCCTCTTAAACCACACCCCACTCCACTTCATCATATGCCCTCTGGTCCTGGGGCTCCTTATTATTCAAAAGAGACTCTCTGCCTGCACACTGTTTACCCATGTAAGGTACTTATTGGTCTTTATCATGTCTCCTCTCACTCTCCTCTCTTCCAGGGTTTACATGTTCTCAGATCCCTGAGTATCTCTTCATATGGCTTTTGATGCTACCCCTGCTCCATTTTAGTTGCCCTCCTCTGAAGTGCATTCACCCTGTCTATATCCTTTCTGAGGTTTAAACTCCAGAACTAGACACAATACTCCGGATCGGGTCTTGCAAGCGAACAATACAGTGGCAACACCACCTCCCTCCTGCTGCTGGAGACACCTCTCCCCATGCACCCCAGCATCCCACTGGCCCTACCCACTGCTTTGTCACATGTCCCTGACACTTTGAGGTCATCAGATACGATAACCCCAAGGTCTCTTTCCTACTTAGTGACTGTCAATGTCTCTGCCACAGTTCCTGGCTTCCTTTGCCCTAGGTGCATGACTTTGCACTTTTTGGCATTGAGCCCCAACTGCTCGTGATCATTCCTTGAGTTTCCTAAGGTCCCTATGCATTTTCTCCACCCCCTCCTAAGAGTCCATCCTATCAGATTTTGGTGTCATCTGCAATAAAATGCATACCTTCCCTTCCAGTTCTTTTCCAGTGTGCCACAGACTTAAAACCTAGTCTTCCCGTATCCCTGACTTGTAAAAATCCTTCATCAGCACCAAGCTGTAAGCGTGCTACCTTCTGCTCATTCTCTGCACTAACCCACCCCAGGCTGAAGAGCCAGTTCTAATGTGATTGCACAATGCACTTACCCGCAGGGAACTGTCTGATCCTCTGTTGTGAAATGTCTTGAATGTAATTAAATGTTGTCTGCTCACTCATGTACAGTATATATGATAAGTTCTTATTTTGTGTAACTAATTATGGGTCACTCCTGAAAAAAGGACCTTCGGGGCCCAGTGGGCCTACCTGGTTATCAAAACTGAATAAATAAATAAATAAATAGTGTCACATATGAAGATGATGATGAGAACAGCTCCTGATACTGAGCCCAGCAGCACCCTGCTGGTCACTCTCTCCTCATTCGAGTGAGTACCGCGATTATCAGCAACATCAATGAATTTTAGAGAAGATAAACCCAGAAACAGTATGTTATATGATTGTAAAAAGGGTTGATAGTGTCCCTTTAAAACTATGTTTCTTTCTATTGTAAAGCCCAATAGAAACATAGAAACATAGAACTTGACGGCAGATAAGGACCGCTTGGCCCACCCAGTCTGCCCATTTCCCTACCTACTGGATAAGCTGCAGATCCTAGTTAACCAGCAGCCTACTTCTTCCTACCCCCATCCCCTAGAATTGCCTTATGGCTGTCCCATGCATGCCTGAATTCCACCACTGTTTTTGACTCCACAACCTCCTCCGGAAGGCTGTTCCATGCATCCACAACCCTCTCTGTGAAAAAATATTTCCTTACATTACCTCTGAGCCGCCCCCCCCATAAATAAATAAATAAATAGTGTCACTGGCCCATTCTTTCCTGTGTTCTATTTCCAGCTGCTAAGTGGAAATAATATGGTAAATAAATCCTGTTCTAATTGAAATCAATGGAGTTCCAAGCAGGGCTGGAAGAACTCAGTAAAGTTCTGGGGCTGGATTTTCAAAACTGTCTGTTTTTTGGTACCCATGCAGAAAAACCTTGTGGGTCGGCAACGTTTTTCCACGTATGCTGTATTTTCAATCATGGAGCTGTTTGCGTCTGGTTCTGCGATTCATGGCAGCTTGTGGCTGTTTTTTGATGTGACTGCACCCAAAAATTACACCTAATTGGGCCAGGCATAATATGCTCCGCAGCTGCGCTTGCTGCCCATGCTACAGTTAAGACTTGGCACAGGTGCGGAGATTTTTTTGCAGCAGTAGCTGAGTGGGGTTTAGTCCCAAAACAGTCTGAAAATCCAGCTTCTAACCCCTATTAAATAAGAACTGATGGTCGAAACACGGTGGAGTTCTGATTGTTTATAAATATTTTATTAAATGTGTTACAGTACATAAAAGGGGGCAAACTCTATAGTTTTAAACAGAGCGGGGCAATGGTAATACTTTAAACCATAATTTGTATGAAAAATATAGTGAAACTGCTAATGTGGAAGACAAACAAGCCAAGGTACCCCACCCCACCCCAGCAGGGGACAACTATGAGACATGCAGGCAGTGGGCAGGTACAGACAGCCAGCACAGCACCATCTCATCTCTTTTTTTCTCATTCACTCAATCTCTCCCTAATCTGCTGTCTTTTTTTTGTTGTTGCAATTGTTGCAACTTGCAGGTAGGTGCAGGTATCCGGCACAGTGCACACGGATTGTGCACTCACTGCTATCTTCATATCTCTCTCTCTCTCTCTCTCTCTCTCTCTCAGTTTCACTCAGTCTTTATCTGACCTGCTGCTTTAATTTGCTGCCAGTATTTTCTCAGGTACTTCTGTAGTTTTTGGAAGTCGTGTCCTGCAAGCACAGGCAGCCTGTGGCGGTGACAGCACCATTCTGATCTCTCCTTTTCACTTAATTTCTGTCTACTGCTTCAAGATTTTTTCTTTTTTTTTTGTATATAAACCCCTTTACTGCCAGTACATTTTTCTTCTGCATTTCTTCTTAGCTTCCTGCAGGTAGACACAGTCACTGGCATGGTGAGCCACCATACACGCACTGTCTGACCACTCTCTCCCTTTTTCTCTCTAACATCTATTTTATTTATTTAGTTATTTATTTTTCAGTCTGTCTCTCTACTGTGTCAATACTTATTTTGTGCTGCAGCTGTTTATGCAAGCACAGTAAAGAGAGTAGGCAACCAGGTCCAACGATGTAACATACCCCTCCCACCCCAATTGATTATCTCGCTTTCTCATCTCTGTATCGCTATTTCTGATGATTTGCCTTTCTCTCTGAGTCTGCTGACCTGACAACTGTGTTTGCACATGTTTGTTTTTTTTTTGGGGGGGGTATCTTTAGTGCCACAGCAGGCCCAGCCCACACTCCATTCACTCCCATCTCCCTCTTGTAGCATGTCGCTCTTGTTCTTCTTTAACCCCAGTCACTGCATCTTCTTTTATAGTGCTGCAAAGAAGTCACATGATTTTTTTTTTCCTGTTGTGAGGACTAGCTGATGAAGCTTGCGAACCTCACCACCAGCGGCAATGCCGCCCGATGTGCAGTCAGTGCAACACTGACACTCGAGTGGCACACTGAAAGGTGCGGGTGTTCTTTCTCCCTCCTTCATCATGTAACCAGTGCAGAAATCTGGAAGAAATACTTACCACCTGAGTGGTGCCAGGGTGCGCGCGCTCTCTTTCTCTCTCTCTCTCTCTGTCTCCCATCAAGCAGCCAGCTCAAACCAGGAAGTGGAAACTCGCGGACTCTAAACCGGACTACACTGCTCAAGTCCATATTTATTTAAGATAATAAGTGAGTTATGGATCCGGGGGGGGGGTCTGGTTTTGGGTGGAACAGTCTAATTCTAAATGAAGATAAATGTTTAACCCAAAATAACATGATTTATTCACCCAATTTATACACCAGTGATGTGGTACATATTACACTGGTGTGGTACATATCATCCTTTCATTAACACACAAAAATAAACCTTCTAATGGGAACTACCTGTCAGTTTTTTTAACAAATGAGTGTTTCTGTTTAACATATTGACCTCGCAATATTTGCAGTTGCTACTCACGTGGCAACAAGAATCCTTGTTTTAGTACAGTGGGTTGCAGAACAAGAGTGTAGACCAACACATCCTTCATGTTGCTGTCTTTCATGTATACCATTCGAGGCAGATTTTGTGGCAATTTCCTATTGGCAGAATTGACTCTAATGATCCCCAATTTTTGTTTTTAACCTTCCAACACATCTTGATTTCACATTAAAGCTGGTGATAGAATTGGCCTTCAAAAGACCCGCTTATATTCTAGGTCTTTCTGAGAGGTTTCAACTCCTTTCTCTGGTTTTACTGATTGTGGCCCAACTACTAAATTGCAGTACTGTATTTTGCCAAAATTCCACAAAAATGGGATTTGTAAATTGTACCAAGACCTAGTGAATTTATCCAACATTTCTTTAGGAAACATAGGTGCGTAGACGGTGGGAGAATAAATATTCCAGTGGGTTACACTGCCAGCGCCAGAGACGTCTGTTGGGCATTCAGGGTTAAAGTGCTAAGCCACCTATTCCTCTGTGGACTACAGGGGAAGGCATGTGTCTCAACCTCCTGCTTCACTAATGGGACAGGGCTTAAAAAGTCAGGGACATATGGCTACAGTCAGTGACTAATGACTGAAAGCAGTGGCCAGTGATGAAAGCCAGGGACAAGACTAAAATCAGGGACAAATAACCAAATTCCATGACCGATGACAAGAACTGGACACCATGAATAAAATCAAGGACAATGGACTCTAACTAGGAACCGATGGCCTAAATTGGTGACAAATGACCCAACGGAGGTCAAATGACCACAATCAGGGAACAATGGTCACAGTAAGGTAACAATGACTGAAATCAGGGACAAATTACTGAAATCAGAGACCAAGAATCAGGATCAGGGGCTAATGACCAAAATAAGGGACCACTGACAGAAATCAAGGTCCAGTCCCTGAAATCAGGAAGTCAGTGATCATTGACCAGCACTAGGGGGCAGTAATCAAAATCAGGGCCAAATAACTCAAATCAGAAAGAAGTGATCAAAATCAGAGACGGATGGCCAACCTCAGGGGTCAGTGACTAAAATCATAAGCAGATGACAGAAATCAGAGAGAAGTAATGAGAAACGGGGCCAAATTATTAAAATCAGGGACAGATGACAGAAATCAGAGACAGACGACAGAAATCAGAGACAAGTAATGAGAATCGGGAGCAAATTATCAAAATCAGAGACAGATGACCAAAATCAGTCACAAGTGATTAAAACTGGGGACAAATGGCCAGAATTAGGGACACTGCAGTACAAAATGGTAATATCAGGGCAAGAATATGTTACAATATTCTGCTTATTGTGAAAAGCATCTTGTGAAGTATAACTAGATTCAGAATTACTTTTCCAGTAATACCTTTTATCAGATTAACCAAAAAACATGTTCTGCACACCTGACTAACACGGCACCACGGAACTAGCACTAGACTGTAACACTAAAGTCTGACTTTATTTTCTGTTTTAAGCCCCTAATCTTCAGTGACAGAAATGTCAAATGTAGGATGGTTCGAGGACAATTTTGAGGAACAATTTGAGGCATCCTTGAAATCAAGAATAACTGAAAGGTAAGTGTCCTACTAAAAATCAAGTGCAATGAATGTCATTTTAAAACAATGGCAGAGTTTTAAATAAGCTGAAACAATCTATCCACAGCTTTGTGCATGAAAGTACTACTCAGCTGTAAAAATGCATGGCGCCTGGCACAGACTGATTAGCAAAATTAAAAATAAAATGTATTTTTCTTCATCTAGTTTCCTGTGTCATATACTCGCTCAGAAGAAATGATTAGCAGTCTCTTGCAACTAATTTCAGGAAATGGTTAGCATTACCCCCTATTTGGAGTAGCATTTTGCTACGCTATACCAGCTATTTAATACCCCGAATGGCTACAGATAGAACATTCTGATTGGCTGACAACATTCTGAACAATCCTGTTAATGTCTAGGAACCTTCAAGTATAACAGAACACTTAGTTTAAAACCTTAATTTAAATAATAACTACAAACGTTTTACACAAATGCACTAAGGCACTCCAGGAGTTGGGTACCCTCGTATATAACCATAGCATAATTATAAATCCGTGCTGATGAAGCGGGGGGGTGGACCTGATGGACCGAGAGACCCTCCTGCCTTAACTTACTATGTTACTCTAATCTTATGATCAAAAGTCATTTAAGCAATAATGCCTAAGTGATTGTGTGTCGTGCTGGGATAATGTCACACCTCAGGTGGTTGGGCACGAGGCCGCAGACCAAGTGCATCCAACGGTTTTATATATATACATATCTATAGATATATGAGGCAGCATAGCACAGTGGTTTAACGCTCTCAGCTGCAAACCTGGAGACCAGGGTTTGAATCCCACAGCCCCTACTTACATATTGATTGACCCTTAGCAAGTCACTTGACTTCCTTGTGCTCCCAGGTCACATCTGGAATCAAGCTTCGGCTTAGTGTGCCTCTCCTGGTTAAACAATTTCCCCTTCCCCCCTCCATTTAGATTAAGTGAAGGTATGGCTCTACTTGGTCATTCCTTATGCTTAAATAGTGGCATGTGAATAAAATGAGCCATTTCCAGCTCCTTCCTGGTATGCTGCATAAAGTACAATGTGTATTTTGTTTCTTTTACATGGACATTCTAGTCTTTTCCTTCCAAGGCTTATGGAAGACACACTGTGACTATGTTTGAAAGCAGTGAAAAACAGTTTACGAATATCAGCAGTGCTTGTCTCTCTTACCGTCCCCGTATCTCCCACTCTGCCTCTTCCCACCACTCACTCTCCTTCCTCCTCTGAGACTTCTCTGCTCACCGCTGCAGTTGCCTCTGACACTGGTCCCTGGTCTGCTGCCCCCAACCTTCCTATCTCTGCTCCCCCTTCACCCCACATCTACACTACTGTAGAACCTGCTTCACCCTCCCCAGTTGACAACCTTTGCTCCCACACTTATATCAGGATTGCCTCTGCACCCCACAAATGTTGTTATCCTCCCACGCTTTATTGTATTGTAGTTGCAAATGCTTTAAATGGATTGCCTTAGCTGGGCCTGTCGGCGCAGCGGTTGGATTTCCGCTTATGATGCTGGCGATCTGGGTTCAGGAACAAACCCGGGATGTTGGAGGGTCGGCTGGGGGGAGAAGGATGGAGCGTCCTTAGGACTTGTCCCCTTCTCCAGGGGGAGGGAGGGGAGTGCAACCAGTGCTTGACGGACCCCTGGCAGAGGCCGGGGTGTACCGCAGCGACCAACGCCAGAACATTCAGGGAGGTGGGGTGGATGCTGGACATCATTGCATGCCCCCGCCCCCAGAAAAAAACAAGGAAAAATCTCAGTGCTGGCCACCCTAGATGAAGTCCACCTCAGCTTAAGTCGGCCTCCAGGCCGACCCTCCGACCTATCCCCTCATTTGCGGCACTGTTGGGGCTTGTGCCACAGACCCACCCTGGGGGTTAGCCGGGGGCATTGGAGGGTCACGGCCAATTTGGAAGTGGAGCCTGAGGTCCGTGACCGGGCTGAGGTTCCGGGCGGCTGGTGGTAGTGGAATAAAGCATAATAAATAAATAAAAATTAAAAAAAATGAATTGCCTGGTAACCGGATAAAGTAAAGTTTGTTTACTGCACCCTTCATTATGGTTTGCTTTGTTATAATGTAACTGTGTAATTCTGTATGCTGTTGCTGGAATTGTATGCCCCATTTGCTGTAGAGTAGATCAATGATTTTGTTATGTATAACATGTATATCTGTGATTTCAGGAATGGGAGTCACTGACCGTTATCAGGGAAGAAAAGGATTTACGGACAATCATCTCAGATGACCTAAAAGTGTCCAAACAGTATAGCAAGGCTGTGGGGAGGGCCAGTAGCATGTTGGGGTGCACTGGAAGGGTATCACGAGCAGAAGAAGGGAGGTGGTGATGCCAGTGTACAAAACACTGGTGAGGCCTCATTTGGAGTACGGTGTACTGTTCTGGAGGCCACATCTTCATAAGGACATAGGGTGGAGGCAGTTCAGAGAAGGGCAACAAAGACGGTGCAGGGCTTGCTCCAGGACACATACAGGGAGAGATTAAAAGAGCTCAATATGTATACACTGGAACAGAGGTGGGAACAGGGAGATATGATAGAAAATTTCAAGTATCTTAAGGGCATAAACAAAGTGTAAGTGGGTGACATCTTTCAGGATAGGAGGTGTACAAGGATGAGGGGGCATGATATGAGATTGGAGGGAGGCAGGATAAACGGGAATGTGAATAAGGTTTTCTTCACAGAAAGGGTGGTAGACACATGCAATAGCCTACCCCAGGACGTAGTGGGAGTTAGCACATTGGGGGGGGATTCAAACATGCATGGGATAGGCACAAGGGAACCCTAGCAGTGGTTAGGAAAGACTAAAGCCAATGACCAAGTAGGGTCATCGACCTCTGATGCAAGCAGGGAATACAGGCAGATCGGATGGGCCTAGCTGTCCGTATCTGCCGTCAAATACTGTGCTACTATGTATGCTGTCTCTGACTTTGAAACCTCTGAAAACAGGCACCTGCCTAAAGGAATCATTCTGAAATAAAAATGAAAAAATAAATCAATAAAATTGCAAATACAGTTGTTCTCCAGCACTTCATTGTAGAGTTATGTATTTTACTTCTCGCAGCCCTTCTCTCTGAACATCAGTTATTTATGATGCTTGTTCACCTTTTATCATCAAAAAAATGGTATTATTGTTGTTACTGTATAATTGTTGTTATTGTATTATTGTTGTTACTGTATAATTGTTGTTATTGTATTATTGTTGTTACTGTATAATTGTTGTTACTATATAATTGCTGTTACTGTATTATTCTTATTAGTGGTCCTCATTGTCCTCCCTTCCCCTCCCCCAGGGCACATCTGGAAATGAGCTGTTACCAGCTCAGTATACCTTTCCTGGTGAAACATTTGAAATAAATACACATGTAATAACTGTTTGCAAAACAAAATAACTAAGCCAAAAATCTGCTGTTTTTTTCAAAAGTATGCACTTCTTTAGATCGAGTCCCTGTGCCAACCCACTGCTATTTGGAGTGTACCATAATGAGGGGAATTTAAAAGAATTCTCACAGTATCATCCCTAATTAAAATAGCAAGACTCAGCTAAAATGAAGAATAGTTGTCTGCTGTTTTTGCACATTAGTGTCAGACAGGCATACAAAGTCCCTCTGTTAATCTTCTTGCCTTGTGGATTCAGTTGTACTAACCTCATCAGAAAGTGTACGCATGTTGTTGAAGAAACAGCATTAAGAAAGACATGGCCTTTCCCTTGACTTTGCTGTCTGGGTTTGTGTTTGACATGCGGAGCAGTAAAACCATTCATCATTGTCACTGCCCTACCACGTAATTATTTCAAATCATTTCTTGAGGCAGAGGTCTAGGATGAACGCTCATACGCCCAAAATAGGCCCGTTATGAATAATTATGCGTAATTTACCTAAAGGCATGTACGAGTCTATCATTAAAGTCTTCAGCAGATGCACTGTGCTCCATGCTAATTGCAGACTTTTAATTAGTTCAGGAGCTTCTCTCCCACTGCCTACCTTTACCTATGCATGGCACTTTGCCTCCCATTAGTAATTCTAATAAAATGCTACTAAAAGTGTAAATGTTCCCCTCTAGCTTTTCGCACCTTTTCTGCAGCACTCCTCCCAATTCAGTGATTACAAGCTGTAATTAACTAGTAATAAAGCAGCTGCCTCAAGGTTATTCTGAGTGTTTTATATTTTATTTTAAACACAGAATGCAGATAATAGGGTGTGGATGCCTACAATTCAAATGTTTTATATGGTAGTTGAGGGGAGAGGCTTTTTTTGTTACTGTAAAGGAGTGGAACAGAATCAGATGCCAAGATTCTAGGATGTGGAACTCTGAAGAATTCAAACGGCCCTTTGTAAGAGTAGAGGATTTTCTCAAGTGTCCTGGCCAACATTTCCCGGTCCCATAAACTGGTTCATGCACTTGTCCGAGGCAATGTGTGACTGTTGATGTGCGACATGGCTGCCACTACACAGTTACAGTCACCTTCAGTACCAGTCTCTCATTAATTGTAAAGCACTTTGGGACACAAAAAGTATGAAAAGTGCTATGGGAGATTCTCCTTTAATGAAATGCTGGGAGAATTCTCCAAGGGCAGACTAGGTGGGCCATTGGCAGGCTAGGTAGGCCAAGCGGCCCTTATCTGCCAAGAAATTCTATGTTTCTATGTTTTTGTTACTGTACATGCAGGGGGCTGCAGCTTCTCTTTACTCTGATTGGTTCTAGCTCTACCAGCCCGTCGTAGGAAATAAGGTGGGCATTACTTTAAGAAGAAGTGTAGGGGCATGTCCTTAGAAATGCTCCTGCTGCTGTAGTACCTAAGGTCCCATCAGTCCCGTAATATGCCCCGCACCTATACCATTCCTTGGAAGGCTGGTCAAGAAGATTAGGGACATTGGGATACAGGAAAATATGGAAAATTGTGTAGAGAGCTGGCTGAGGGGTAGAACACAAATGGTAGCAGTCAATCAGGAGTTTTCAGCAGAGAAGGAGGTGACAAGCAGATACCTCAGGGATCAGTACCAGGATCGGTCCTCTTCAATGTATTCACCTGTGACAAAGACCAAGATGTCAAGGATAAAATCAACCACTTCGCATATGACATATTGCTTGGTAAACGCTGTAATGTCAGGATGTGTCGTCTTTTGGGATGAGACATTAAACTGAGGTCCCTTCTGCTCATCTCTGGTGCTGTCCTGTTGGGTGTCCAGGTGGAAGCCAGAGGGGGGGTGGAGAATCGAGTGTCCGAGGGCCCGCTGACTGACTCCTGCTATCAGGAAGGGAGGACCATCATTTCTGCTGAATGGCTGCCACCAGTGGATGTCCGGTGGCAGTGCAGGTCTGGAACAGTAAGAGAAAGGTGGTTGCCGTGAGATTCTGTGGCATGCACATGCCTCTATGTGCACACCTCATCAAGGGTTCAGGGAAGAAAAGCAGTGGAAAATGGTGGCAAGGCAAGTGTTCATGACACTCTGAACACCGATCTCCCACCTGCCTCACTGTCAGGAACCTGGCCCACCATAACTGGACTGTGCTTCAGAGAGGGAGAAGATGACCCCTCTCCTCTTGACCCCAACATGGGGTGTAATCATAGAAACATAGAATTTGACGGCAGATAAGGACCGCTTGGCCCACCTAGTCTGCCCATTTTCCTACCTAACAGATAAGCTGCAGATCCTAGTTAACCAACAGTTTATTTCCTCCTACCCCCCCACTAGGACTGTCTTATGTCTGTCCCATGCATTCTTCTACGCATGCATAGGGGTACTGGGGCTGTGCAAGCAAGCCTGGAGAGGTGATGGTCAGTGTGGATCAGCAGGGACAAAGCTGAAGGGAGCGCAAGCCTGCCTCGGCCAAGAAGGTATAAAATGTTTACAGGAAAAACATTGGTCACATACAGTATGCCACGTTGAGAGTACATGCTGTACAATTTTACAAGCTACGGAGGGACATAATAGCCTCCAATAAGCATTGACAAAGTAAAGTTCCTCTCTGACTTTTGTTTCAATCAAGGATTCACTACAGGATGGAAAAAAAGCTGTTGAGCCGAAGGATGTCTCGCCATGGCGTAATGTGATAGTAAAGGGAAGCAATGTGTCTCCAAGGGGCTACATGGAGAAGGGATCATCTTTTTGTCAGGTTTTGCTATCTGTGCCTTTGACTGACGTGACAACTGAAGACACTTGGAACACTCCCATTTACCACAGCCAGATGATTTAACAGCATCTGGCGAGCTCCTGAAGCGTATATGACATGCAGAAGTACCATGTGGGAGGTGTTTTCCACAGCTACATCTCCCATAGAGTGCAAACTACCACTCACTCCGGTTTATTTTTGTAGGATGCCTGGAAGTCATTTCAGGAAGCTTTGGACCAGGCCAGGATTCAGATTGACAGGAATGGCTCAGCCCCGAGTCAGAGATAGAAACATAGAATTTGTCGGCAGAAAAGGACCACTTGGCCCACTTTGTCTGCCAGTTTTTCCATGCCTTTACTGTCACTAAAGACCCTACCTGATTTCTGGCTACCTCACCCCAACCCCGACTTCCCTACCAAGATTCCTTTGTGCATACCCCGTGCATGCATAAAGTCCACCACTGTTTCTGTCCCTGCAACCTCTGCTGGTAGACTGTTCCAGGCGTCCACCACTGTTTCAGTGAAGAAGTATTTCCTCACATCCCTCCTAAACTCTCCCCCTCCCAGCTTCATTGCATGACCCCTTGTTTTTGTGCACCTTCTCTTCTGAAAAAATGATAACTTCTAGATATATCATATTGCCATCATTTCAGCATATTAAACAGTTACAACATGAATGAGGGGAAGATTACACAATGGTGGTGGTGGGGGGTAGTAACAACAACAAAAAAGGAAAGGGACCTGGGGGTAATCATATCAGATGACCTTAAGGTTAGCAAGCAATGTGAGAAGGCAGTAGGGAAAGCTTGGGGTATACTGGGATGAATAGGGTGAGGTATCACCAGCAGAAAACAGGAAATTGTTATCCCCCTGTACAGACAGTTGGTGAGACCCCATCTGGAGTACTGCATCCAGTTCTGGAGACCCCATCTCCACAAAGATATAGACAGGATAGAGGCAGTCCAGAGGAGGGCAACTAGAATGGTGCAGGGTCTGCAAGAGAAGCCATACGAGGAGAGACTAAAAGAGCTTAATATGTATACCCTTGAGGAAAGAAGGGAGAGAGGGGACATGATAGAAATGTTTAAGTACCTCAGTGGAATCAACGAAGTCTAAGAGGATAGCATCTTTCAGAAAAAGAGACATGCAAGAGCAAGGGGACACAATTTAAAGATAGAGGGGGGGCGGTTCAGGGGCAATGTGAGGAAGTATTGTTTCACAGAGAGGGTAGTGGATGCATGGAACGGCCTTCCTGAGGAGGTTGTGGGGTCTAAAACTGTGGGAGAATTCAAGAATACATGGGACAGACATAAGGCAATTCTTGTGAGGGGTAGGAAGAAATAGGCTGTTGGTTAACTAGGATCTGTGGCTTATCCTGCAGGTAGGGAAATGGGCAGACTAGGTGGGCCAAGCGGTCCTTATCTGCTGACAAAGTTTATGTTTCTATGTTGCTATGAATGGGATTGGGGTTACCATCTGTTAATCTAACCAAATTGATTAACCATGAGATAAGTGGCAAAGCTGAGCACTTTATACCCCTAGAGTTAGATTAACAAGGCAGCCCAGCCCCTGGAGTACCTTAATGCTATTATTAAACTGGTCTTAAATTGTTTAAATAAATACCTTTATTTATAGCCAAAATTCTAAAGGTTTTATTTGAACATGAAGGTTTCCAGCCATTAATGTAACCCTTTTAGATGCTGTCAGTCAATCAGAATGCTCTATTTCCAGACATTGTTTTATAAGTAAGTGTAACCCCTAGGCGGCGCTACTCCAAGGGCTATTGCCCCTGCCTACTACCCGGGATGTAGGTTGAGGGGCCTGGGTTCCCAAAACTTAACCTGAACTGTTTTTCCCCCCAAGATTTTACATAATGTGCAGTGCCTCCACCCAGAGTTTAGCCATAAGTGGGCTAGCAGTTATCAGTTACAACCCTCTGGGATGTCATACCACCCACTATAACCATTTGCCACCCCAACACATGACCGATAGACATTTCCCCACATTTCAAACATTTTACCATTTAATGACGCTCTCTAATAATATGCTCATGGCACCATTATTTGCAAACAAACTATAACAACAATTTATTTACGGACGGGATTAGGACATAGGAACGGGGAAACAAAGGAGTAGAGGTTATGCAAGCAATATCATTATTATTCACAGCATTTACGGTCTAATTGAGCTTTTTGGATTGTGCTGGTGAAAACCTTCCAGCTGGGTGGATACCTGTTATGCAGATTAAAATGTAATTACACATTTAGCCAATCTAGATGACCAGAGCCCTGGCTATCTAAACTAAACTGCATTTCAATCAATCAATCAATCAAATCTTTATTTATTCAGGCGGACATCATTGAGCAAAGCTCATTTACAAGATGGACCTGATAGGTCAAGGATCAAATTGAAGGTACAATAGCAGACATATACAGAACACTTATATTTAAACAGATACAGTAATATAAACATATATACAAATGAAGGATAAGGATGATTCAACCTAACAGGACAAGGTAGGATACAGTAGAAGTACCCTAGAAGAAATCAGAATGTCCAAGATCCAATAGAGGAGCCAAAGCAAGCACGCACTACATGGTAACAGGTGGTTACAAGCTCCAGAGCAAACTAACGCAGACAAACAGATGTAATGATTTATGACTGCAAAAATGATGATAAACAGCCTCTGACGAATGACATGGAGGTGCTGGTGGGAGATTCAGAGAAGGGCTAAGGCTACTAGTAGTAGGAGGTATGGAGGAGTGGTTGGGGTAGAAGTAAGTGCCAGGAATTGGTGTGGAGGTCTTAGTCAGGTGAAGCTAAGCTGTAAAAAGGTATGAAAGGGGGCTGAGATACAAAAAAAAAGGGTCTGGGAGGGAGGGAAAAACTAAGGGGAAGATTTATGGAAGAGTTGTCAATAATAATTGCTGACTGAAAGGGGAAGGGTTGTGAATGTGACTGGACTAGGCCTTGTGATAGCAATTGCATTTCTCTGGGAAGAGAGTTACGTAGAGCTTTTTAAAGGATGCTAGAGGTATAAAGTTGGTCAACTTTAGGGTCTTCTGTAGAGAATTCCATGCCAATGCTAGAGAGTAGCTGATTGCAGACCTCCCATGCCGGGTGTAGGCTTTGGGTAACTTAAGCGTGATGAAGTTGTTGCTTCTTAGGGCATAGGACCTAGCTGTGGCCAGTATAAAGCAGTCTAAAATATAGGATGGAAGTTTATTAGACAAGGCTTTGTATATCCATAGTGCAGCATTTCTGTTCCTTCTGAGGTGTAGGGATGTCCAACCAACTGCAGCATAGAGAGAGCAATGATGAGTGTTGAATGGAAGATCTGTAATAAACAAGTAGTGCTCTGTGATACAAGGTATCCAATTTGCTTAAGTAGGAAATAGGACAGTGACCATAAAGGAAGTCTGCATAGTCGATAAGTGAGATAAATGAGGTCTGGATTAGTCTCAGCCTTGAGTCTCTGGTTAGAAAATGTTTAATTCTGAAGAATAGGCCAGCCTCTGGCGAAGTTTTTCAGAAGTTCTTCAATATGATGAGTGTAGTCAAGCCTGCTATCAATCCACACCCTAAGGATTTGAATTTATCTACATAGTCCAGGCTTTCTCCAAGGATGGTGGATAAATGGGGAAGATTGCTTGGTGAGGAGGTGTTAGTATGGTTATTAGTGGAGAAGAACATAGCTTTTGTCTTCTTTGCATTTAGGAGGAGTTTTTCTCAAGTAATTGGTGTTGCAAAGAGGAGAATTCTGATTGTAAAATTTCACAGGCCACTGCAGGCGATGGGTTACTGACATATAAAACAGTGTCATCTGCAAAGAGGTGAACATTGGCTTTGGTGAGATTAGTGTCAATGTTGTTAATGTAAATGGCAAAAAGGATGGGGCCCAGGATAGATCCTTGAGGAACTCCTCTTAGAAGCGATTTTAATGAGGATAAGTCACCTTCAGCTTTCACCTGCTGTGTTCTATCAGTGAGGTAACATCTGAACCACGTAAGAGAGGGTGGGTCTAAGCCTATGGAGTGCAGTGAAGAGAGTAGCAGCTCATGATCCACGGTGTCGAATGCTTTGCTTAGATCAAGGAATACAGCACAGACACTGCTCTTTTTATCAAGCTCAGTTTGCCAGTCATTTGTGACTTTGGCCAGTGCAGAGATGGTGCTGTGCCTGGCCCTAAATCCAGACAGAGCAGGATTTAAGGGTTATTAACTTCAAGGTAATCTCTTAATTGGATGCTCCTAATTTCTAGCATCTTGGAAAGACAGGAAGAATGGATAGGGCCTGTAGTTGTTGAGGTCCATGGATCCCTGATTTTTGAGGGAGGAACACTTGGGATGTTTTCCATATCGAAGAAATAGAACCAGAGGTTAATGATAGATTAAAAAGATGTGTTAATGGAACTGCAAGCACATGAATTGCAATTTTTAGAAAATAGGGGTCAAGAGAGTCTGCACCTGTGCTTTTTTTAGTGTCCAAATGCAGCATTAGGTCCTCTACTTGCTTCAATAAAACCGGTTTGAAGGAGAAGGAAGAAACAGCCCTCTGAACCTCAGTAGACTGGGAGTTTAGTTGTTGCCCACAGTAGATTAACTGGAGAGGTGTCAAAAGCAAGGCCAGCCGTAGTGAAATGATTATTGAATGCATCCAGTACTTCCCATTTATCAGAGATAGCAACCTTATTAAGGTGCACTTGAGATGGCAGAGAGGTGCTAGAGTCCTGTCCTAAGATCCCCTTGATGGTGCCCCAGAATCTAGCAGGATTGTGGTAAGAGGCGTCAAGTTCAGCCATATAGAAAGCAGCCTTAGCATCCCTTACTTTCTTGGTGCAGCTATTTCTGGCTTTTCTGAACAGCATCCAGTCATTTGGTTCCTTAGTCTTCCTTGCCAGTTTCCATAGTTTATCTCTGTCTAACAGTGCAGATTTAAGGTCGGCTGAGAACCAGAGGCAAGACTTGCTTTTTGTTCTGACACTAGTGATTGGTGCATGAGTGTTAAGGGCACCTATGATTATGCTATTTAACACCTGATGTGCTTTTTCCACAGAATGCGTAAAGGTAGAACTCCTGCCAGCATGTAGAGTGGCTTAGGTCATGGAGATATCCCTCAATAGTAAGGTTTTTCTTAGATCTTCTCAGAAGAAATTTTACTGGGTTAGCTGGTTTGCCAGATGATCTCATTCCTGCAATGAGACAGTGGTCACTTATGTCACTGAACAGCACTCCAGCGTGTGAGAATAGGTGGGGTTTGTTTACCAGCATAATGTCAAGTAGGGAGCTACTACTTCTATTCTTTAAATAGATTTTTGTTGGTTCATTTATCAGTTGAGTAAGCCCATGTGTATCACAGAATGATACTAGAGGTGCAGCTGTCTTGGAGAGCCAGTTTAGGTTTAGATCACCGAGGATTATGATATCTTCAGGGGCCAATTTGATTAGGTTCCCCAGATGGGTTAAGAGTCTGTGGTCAGCAGAGGGAGGCCTATAGCAACCAACTAGTTGAAAAGCTGCCATGTTGGGGAGAGTTATTTTAAGGGATATACATTCAAATTCTTTGGGCAATGATGTTGCACTAAGGCAAGATGCAGATATATTTGACTTTACATAAATAGCTACTCCACCACCCCTTGTCAGGCGATCTGCTCTGAATATTTGGTAGTTGGGTAGATTTACCTCCATCTGTTGTTGCAGGTTTGAGCCATTTAATCAGATGGAACACAACATTAACCTTTGCCCACACTGGTACCAGTTCCCCAAATTTGTACTGAAACCCCACAATCTCAATATTTAAACCTGGGTACCCGGTTACAAAAAAGTCCCTTGAGGGTTGCAGACCTGGTGGACGGTGCAGTTGTTTGTTGGCCGGCTTGAATAGCAGACATTGCAATTTGATTCCCCAACAACAGAGATTTGAACTATTTACAGTGTGCAGGGATTGTCCTGCATGTTGCAGTTGGACACACTAAGTAGGTGTAACCAGACGGTTACACTGGGTTGAGCCCAATCGACATGTTGAACATTCATCACATTTATGGACGGTATAGTGCCTTCCACCAGGGGCCAAGATGGCCGCCCTGGTCAGTTTACTCAAAAAACAGTCATCTCCAGGTAAAGAAGCCAAATCCAAAAGACTTGCGGTCGCAGTCCCATTTGTGTCACGTGGCTGTAGGTTGCTGCTCCACTGGGCATCTTCACGGGACAATTCAGAAGACACTGGACCTCCAAGGCAAAGTCAGGATGAGCCCCTGTTCTGAATGCTCCCCTTCCAGTCCTGTAGGCTCCATGGCAGACAACACGTATCAGCACATTTATACAATTAGCTGGACTCCCTTGGGCCCCTTAGAACATTTAGGTCCACCTGCACTGGGCAAGACAGGTGCAGCAGATGCAAGGTGCAAAACTAAATTACTTTAAACTTTTACTGCAAAGGAAGGCAAAACCCCCTCCTGGATGAAGAGGATTAACTGGATCGCCAGGCCCAGTTGCATGGCTGGGGGCCTGAGCCCCCACCCCTGTGGGGGGCTCCAGCTAGAATCTCTCTTAAACTGCTCACACAACTAGAAACACAGACTTTTATGAGGCTCTCTTGAGACTCCTGATTGGCTGAAGCTATTGGATGCTTGACCTCTGACTGGCTGGAGGGCATGTCAATCAAGAAAATGAATTATGCATGAACCTCACTCGATGCACAGCTGGTTTGCTGTTTTGACACCTGAAATTAAGTCCCTGCAGTTCCCCAGGAACATTTTAAAGTTTCCCATGAGCTATGGCTAGTGTCCCACAAGTCCTGGTTTAAAAATCCTAACTTTTTGATTGGCTGTGGCTGCTTTGTAATGGCTGCTGAACACGCAGTCCCTGAAGCAGAATTTATACAGTCCCAAAATAAAGTCCTGGTGCAGCCAGAATAAACAGAATATTTGTCCAAATGCTCCACAGTTCAGTAGTCACTAGTTTGTTCTTGCAGTTGCTGCGCAGATTTAGTATATTTCTCAGTCTGTTTGCCTGTCGCTGCTGCCAATATTTAAGGACGCCTTGCAGCACGCAGGCTATTTCTCTGAGTCCCAACATTTTACTGGTGCAGCCAGGTTACAGCGTTTATTTAAACATTTCTCTCATCCTTGTACCCATTTTCCCCAACATACAAAGTATTTACATTTGTTTATTTTAAAACATTTCCCTTTTTCCTTCCCCGTCAGCAGTTGCCGAACACAGCTTCCCTGAGGGCAGAACAGACCCTCATGCATACTGATGAGATCGGGGCTCTAGGCTTATTAATATTCATGAGCCCCGATCCGGACACCTTGTGGATCTTTTTAAATATTTAGAACAGCGGGCTCTCGTGGCCCTCCTGATGCTCCTCTGGTGCCACTTCCCAGATGGGGACAGTGGGACCGCTGAAACACTTTTTTGCATGATTGCAAGGCAAGCGGTTGGGAGATCAAAGGCACCACTCGTGCCTGCGCGATCCCTGCTGCACCAGAGTGCATGGATTTGAGTGGGTGATCGCAGTTTAACTTTGGGAGCCCTGCAGGCCTGAAATCCCTTTGCGACTGTTTCCATGGGGCGCCAGGGGCACAGAAAGGACTTGGGCAAGGACAGGGCACCAAAACAAAATAGCAGGCATTTCCTGGAGGCACCTGGTAGGAGAGCAGAACAGGAGCTATGGGCTACAGGTAAGCCCTGACATTTGGTAGAGGGTTACGTATGCAATAACACATTCTAGGGCATGCAATTATTGGGTAATTACCGCACTCACACCCCACCTTGTGGGTTGTGGGCTCAAGGTGTTAGCCAAGTGCCCTTCCTTCAACCACAAGGTGGGGGAAGTGCGGTAATTTCCCAATAATTGCATGCCCTATCATGTGTAACTGCATTTATAAAATGGCACTAAAAATAATAAAAAACACACTGCTAAATACATTTTTAAATTAAGAAACACAGAAACAGAATTTTCCCTACCTACTGTTACATCACAGACCCTACTTGATCTTTGGCTTTACCGCCCATTTTCTTACCATTAAGATTCCCTTATGCCTATCCCATGCATTTTTGAATCCCGTTACCATTTTTGCCCTCAGCACCTCTGCTGGGGGGGCTGTTCTAAGCAATCACCACTTTTTCTGTGAAGAAGTACTTCCTCACATCTCCCCTGAATCTACCCCCCCACACTAACTTCAAGCACGTCCCCTCGTTCTTCAGCATCTTTTCTTCTGAAAAATGCTTCCCTCTTGAACCTTATTTATACCCGTGAGGTATTTGAAAGTCTCTATCATATCCCCCTCTCCCATATTAAGATCCTTTGGTATCTCCTCATAGGGTTTTTGATGCAGACTCTGCCCCATTTTATTTGCCCTCCTCAGGACCACCTCTACGCTGTCTATGTCCTTCTGGAGATGCGGTCTCTAGAACTGGATACAGTACTCTAGGTGAGGTCTCACCAGTGATTTATACAGCGGTAACACCATCTCTCTCTTTCTGCTGGTGATACCCTTCCCTATGTACCCCAGCATCCCACTAGCTCTCCCCACTGCTTTGTTACACTGTCTGGCCACCTTTAGGTCATCAGATATGATTACCCCCCTCTTTCCTGTTTGGTGGTCATTAATACTATACCCCCCATTTTGTATTCTGCCCCTGGGTTTCTGTGCCATAAGTGCATGATTTTGCACTTCCTCACATTGAAACTTAGCTGCCACACCCCTGACCACTCCTCTACCTTTTTTAGATCTCTAATCATTTTTTTCCACCCCCTCGGAGTGTCTACCCTGTTGTAGATTTTAACATAATCTGCAAAAAGGCTACCTTCCTTCTAGCCCCTCTGCAATGTCGCTAATAAAGACATTAAAGAAGACCGGTCCCAGTGCTGATCCATGTGGCACCCTGCTGGTCGCCCTCCCTTCCTTGGAGTGAACTCTGTTTACCACCACCCTCAGTCTCCTGTCTCCTAACCAATTCCTTACCCAGTTTACCACCTTTGGACCCACTCCTAGGCTGCTCAGTTTGTTTACGAGTCTCCTGTGTGAAATGGATCTATGTGATAAGGGCAAAAGCCTAACCATGATCGGTGGCAGGGCAAACGTACATCCCTGAAAATCAATTTCAGCAATGTACATCCCCGGCACACAAGAAAACGGTGCCTGGGACTTGAGATTTTAATTGTTCATGTGAGGGCTGCACCCCGTACCACCCTACTAAAGTTCTTAACTCCGGGGGTTCATGTTGGGGGTGAAAATCTTGAGAAATAAAATCTCGGCCATGCACACAAAATGTAGGCGTGCCTGGACCCAAACCCAGAACCTTCACAGCGTTAGGCTTCTACCCACCCACCACGCTATGGGGCCAGCTCGGCAGCCCCACACCAACCACACGCCAGGCCACCCCTCCTTCGCATCATCACGCCACCCCATTTGCCAGGTAGATACATATAGCGCATCCTGTCGCTATATGTGCCCACCCTCCCATCCAGTTGCCCTTCCCTCAGTGGTAGCCCCATCAACATGTGCCAGGATTGAGTCGCCGTTATTGCAAGTGCTCAATCGCCGATGCCCATGTCGCGTGCTACCTGTGGAATGGTGTCAAAGGCCTGACTGAAATCAAGGTAGGCCCTATCCACCACTCCACCCTGATCTAATACCCTGGTCACCCAGCCAAAGAAATCTATCAGATTTGTTTGACATGACTTCCCCCCAGTGAATCCATGCTGCCTTGGATCTTGTAAGCCACTGGATTCAAGATATTCCACAATTGTTTCCTTCGGTAGTGATTTCATTTATTTCTCCACCATTGAAGTCAGGTTGTCTAGACTGTAATTGCCAGCCTCATCTACGCTACCACATTTGAGAAGTGGGACTACATCTGTCCTCTTGCAGTCCTCTGGAACCACTCCTGTCTCCAAACACCTTTGCTGCAGCTGTTCCCGATTTTAGTAGGTAGGAAGTAGTTGCGACACTTTACCCGATTTACGATAGCTTGCAACAAATGTTTGGAACAAGTCCCAAAAAAAGGGTACCCGGGAATGACGCAAGTTAGACCAGAAAACGTTGTTCTAACTTGCAGCAATCTGCACGGGATGGAAATTCCCAATCGCCGACAGGGAGCATGCCGTAAGCCGCATGCGCCATGTCTTCAGCCCACCCGGGGCTTGCGCCATGCAGAACTCCAGCCCAGAGTTTCTATGTTTTATATTTGAATAGTAAAATCTTAAACAGGGAAAGTTAAGTCTCGGCTGCTGGCACTGTGATTTAAATTGACTCCATGGGGCCAGAGATTATTGAAATGGCTTTGGGATTGGCTTTTGAGTGTAAGCATGATGCAAGTTGGCAACTTTCATGAAGTTCCAACTTAAAACGGCAGAATGAGTGTTCACATTTTAGACTGATTATTAAAATTGCAGAATGGGATTCTGCAGAACTGTTCCTCCACAGTTCAATCAATCAATCAATCAAAATCTTTATTTATCCAGGCGGGCACCATTGAGCAAGGCTCATTTGCAAGGTGGACCTGGTCATGAATACATCAAAGTACAGTACAGAAGCAGGTATACAAAAAGCAATAATATACAGGGAAGAAAAAGTATATACAGTGTATACAGAACAGTATAAGGTTGAAATAAAAAAAAACAGCATTATTTTACAATTGAAAAAGTCAGCAGATGTACAATCAACCATAGGCATACAGGGGTTATAAACAGAGATCTTTTGAGTGAGGCAGCCGGAAACTACACCTATAGGGGAAAGAGGCCATGTATGGGGTGGCAGGTTAGAGAGGTGAAGAAGAGGTGGGATATATTACCGACGACTGGGGGAAAAATTGGGCTAAAACCACAGAAAGTGACGATGGCTGTCGTGTACTTGTTTATTATGATAATGACGGAGGAGGGGTAGATAATTGGGACACTACTATGGATGGGGTGGGACTTTAGCCAGGCTGGAGTGGACAGAGAAGGGTGGGTGCTGCAGGAAGAGTTAATAGGCAAAGAGTGAGAGCCAGGGGTAGAAACATGGCGAGCGTCAGGATGGAAAGGGGGAGTTTTGGGAATTAGTGGGCTAGCGGTGAGGAAAACATTTGCAAGGTGCTTTCATGTAGCGATCATAGAGTGCCTTGAAGATATTCAGGCTAACAGGGCAGCTCAGCTTCAAGTTACTTTGTAAACCGTTCCACAGTGTGGGTAAAGAGAAGCTTAGAGCAGCTTTGCTGAAACGAGTTTTGACCCTTGGAACTTGGAGGGCAATTAGGGAATAGCTCCTTAGAGAGTAGGTGCCTAACACACTCCGGGGAATACAATCTGAGACATATGAGGGGAGCTTGTTGGTCACTGCTCTGAAGGCCCATAGGGCGGCGTTTCTATTCCTTCTATAATGAAGGGAAGTCCAGCCTAACGATGAGTACAGGGAGCAGTGGTGTGTGGAAAGTGGAAGGCCAGTAATGAACCTGATAGCTCTGTGGTAGAGGGTGTCCAACCTAGCCAGTTCAGAGGCAGTGCAGTGGCTGTAGAGCAGGTCCATGTAATCTATTAAAGATAGAAAGGTAGCTTGAACCAGTTGAATCTTGGCCTCCTTTGTGAGCAGGTGGTTAATTCTGTAGAATAGTCCTAATCTTTGCCTTAGTTTCTTCTGTAGTTCTTCGAGATGGTTGGTGAAGGAAAGTTTATGATCGAGCCAAACTCCTAGATATTTGAATTCAGCTATATACTCTAGTGTTTCTCCAAGAACAGTGGTAATTTGTGGGATAGTCCCCCCCCCAGCAGGAACTGCCACATGCAAGGAGGGGAAGAAGAGCATGGCTTTTGTCTTTTTCACATTGAGCAAAAGCTTTTTGTTTATGAGCTGGTATTGTAGAAGGTTAAATTCAGCTTGGAGGTCTTCACAGGCTGCTTCCAGCATGGGAATGACTCAAGTACAGTACAGTGTCATCCGCGAATAAGTGGATGTTGGCTTTTTTGATGGGGTCATTGATGTAGTTAATGTAGACTGCAAAGAGAAGGGGAACAAGGATAGAGCCCTGGGGCACGCCCCTTAGCATAGGTTTTAATGGAGAAAGATCACCTTCAGCTTTAACCTGCTGTTTCCGTACTACGAGGTAGTCTGCAAACCAGCACATAGATTTATGGTCCAGGCCTAAGGTGCTTAGGGAAGAAAGAAGCAGGCTGTGATCGACTGTGTTGAATGCCTTACTAAGATCCAAGAAGATGGCACAGACATGATTCTTGTTGTCAAGGTCAAGGAGCCAATCATTGGTCACCTTAGCTAGGGTTGTTATGGTGCTGTGCTTTGCTCTGAATCCAGACTGAACTGTGTTGAATAAGCTTCTAGATTCTAAGTATACCCCTAGCTGGCCACACACTATTTTTTCTAGTAATTTAGACAGGATTGGGAGGAGGGAGATCAGTCTGTAATTATTTAGATCACAGGGGTCACCTGCTTTTAATAGAGGGATGACATGGGCTATTTTCCATTGAGGGGGGAGGCTACCCTCAGAGAGTGACATGTTGAATAGCTGGGTGATTGGCACCACAAGCACATAGTAGACACATTTCAGATAGTATGGCTTTATGAAGTCAGAGCCTGCTCCCTTCCTGGTATCCAGTTGCAGCAGTAGGTCTTCCACCTCTTTTAGGGAGACTGGCAGGAGGGAGAAGGCCTCCTCGGTAGAGGGTGACTCGTGGGTTGGTGGGCCCTGAGCTGTGTGGAGGTCATTGGCAGGGGAAGTATCAAATGCTAGCCCTGCCATTGCAAAATGGTTATTGAGGGCTTCCAATATCTCCGATTGGTTAGAGATAACGCTGCCACCGGACTTAATTTTTGCTGGAATGGAATTACCAGGTGCGTGTCCAGGCATGTCTTTGAATGTTTTCCAGAGCTTTGAAGGATTTCTTGAGGCAGAGGCTAGCTCCAAATGACAGTAGGCGGCCTTGGCTGCTCTGACCAACTTGGTGCACTTGTTACATGCTCTTTTAAAAAGACACCAATCTGAGTTGTTCTTGCTTCTTCTGGCTTTTTTCCATAAAGTATCCCTTTCTAACAGGGAAGCTTTGAGCTCAGGTGAGAACCAATGGCAGGTGCTGCTCCTGACCCGCACCTTAACCAAGAGTGCATGCCTATTTAAAGCCTCACTTAAAATATCGTAAACAATAGTATATGCTCTGTTAACCATTTTGGCTAGGAAGAATTCCTGCCATTGCTGTGAATGTTTCAAGTGGTGGACGTATGCAAACAAATCAAAGTTGCGTTTGCACCTCTTGATAGACAACTTTGCCACAAACTGTGGGTTGTTCACAGATCTAATGGTGGTGATTATACAATGATTGCTAATGTCTGAGAAAAATGTTCCGGCACGAGAGAACATGTGGCTTGCTAACCAAAATTACATCTAAGAGCAAGCTGCTGTTAAGGTTCTTTTTATTTGGGTGAGTAGGCTCGCCAATGAGTTGCACCAGCCCTAGAGTGTCACAAAAGGATTTCAAGGGAGCTGATGCACTTGATAGCCAATCATAGTTCAGGTCGCCAAGAATAATGGTTTCCAAGGAACTGAGCCCTAGCACGGAACTAAGGTAAGACAGATGAGGTCCAGCAGAAGGGGGCCTGTAGCAGCCTATTACACAGAGTGCACTGGAAGGAGAAAGTTCGATCTTTAGGGTTAAACACTCAAATTCTTTGGGGGATGATGCATCTATGCATGTGACTGGGTATTTGTCCCTTACATAAATTGCCACCCCACCTCCTCTTGATTGCCTATCCGCTCGGAAGAGTAAATAATTTGGGATATTGATTTCATTTTCTGGGGTGGCTGGCCTAAGCCAGGTCTCAGTGATCACTAGAACGTCAGGTAGGGTGTGGCTCACTCAAGCCTGGATAAGGGTGAACTTTTTCAGCAAACTACAGGAATTAAGATGCATAAAAGACATTGCTTTGATACCTGCCAGGTCTGATGGAGAAGCAAGGGTGTCTAATGGTCCTGGGTTGAGTTTGACATTGCCTGAGCACAATAGTAAAAGAAGCAGGATTCTTTTTAAGGCAGCAAACTGTAATTTGCAAACACTATTTTGCAGCAACAGTTACAGGATGATTTTAGTTTAATGCATGGTTGGTTAATAGAGCAAAACTTAGTGTTAAATCATGCAAAAACAAAATGTATGGCATTTAATAATACAAGATCTAATGTGAATTCTGAGCTAATTTTAAAAGATAATTATGGGAATAATATAGAAAGGGTTTCTGAAATTTGTTACCTGGGCCTGGTTATTGATTGTAATTTATCATTTGAATTATATATTCAGAAGTTAATAGGTAAGTTGCATCAAGATTAGGAATGCTTTATCGATTGAAAAAGTACTTAACAGATGAGGTTAGAATAATTTTGGTTAATAGTTTATTGTTTTCAGTCATTGATTATGGTTTAATTATATATTTTTTACATCAGTTAGAATGCGTACTAAGTTAGTATCTACTTATCATAATATTATTAGATTTGCTACAGGTCAGAAGAAAAGAACTCACCATTGTTTACTCTATAGTTCTATGGGGTGTTTGTCATTAGTTGATAGGTTTAGATTTGTTTTAGTATTTCTTCAAAAAATTAAATTAGAAATTTTTTCTGGTGTTATTTGTGATATGTTTCCTAAATTGATTAATGGTGTAAGAACTAGGTCACAGGTTAACCTTAACTTTAATTTTCGGATTCCCTATTATAAAAGTGTGTTTGCTCAGAATTCCCTTCAATTTTATGCAGTGAAATTGTATAATGAATTACCCTCTTATATTATGCAATGTGTTACAATTTTGTCATTTAAGAGGGTTTTAAAGAAATTCTTGGTAGCTGATTCAAAGTGTTGTTGTTTTAAATAATGTATTTTTATATGTTTGTATATTATTTATGTATGTTTTATGTTATGACTGGGCATCAGTGAAAATGGGCATTTTGCTCACTGATTATACAGAATAAAAATAAACAAACAAACAAACAAACAAACTATTTTTTGGGCGATTGGGGAGGTGGTGTTGATGAGTAGGCCTATACCCACTCCTGGTGTTATACTGGCCTAGTGTTGCAGCCACTAGTGTCCTGGCAGGAATTTGCCATGAGTAGGATGTCTCGAGTCTGGATGGTGGAATAATCTACACAGGCAGCTTGGGAGATGTCCCACTCCCTGGTAGAGTCAGCTGAGAAACCCAATAGTTCATGTGTCTCTTTCTGCAATTCAGCCAGAAGAATTCATGGAATGGCAAGAAACTTCACAGAACACATTCGGAGGATTCAGATTTTACCAAAGTTAGAATTTTGGAACTATTTTGCAAAATCTGTGAAATTTCACAACATCAGAATACTCAGTTTCCACCCAGCCCTAGACAGCTCCCCATCCCTTATTATGCCTCAGTCCGTGCTTTCCTCCTATTCATTTCAATTTTCACTTGTTGTTAACCTGGAGGTGAACTGGGGATAGATCTTTCTCAGTCACACCTACCAAAGGATGAAACAATAGCCAGAAGAACTAGTACTAGGTGGAAGGAGGTTATCCTGCCCTTGTATAGATTGCTGTGAGGCCACATCTGGAGTATGGTGTAAAATACTGGAGCCCACACCTTAAGAAAAACATCAACCAGCTGGAGTCAGTCCAGAGGAGGAGAATTAAGATGACTGTGGATCAGCAAGGTAAAACATATGAAGAGAGGTTGGGGCCCCGAATATGTACTCCCTGGAAAAGAAGAGAGAGGGGGAACATGATAGAGACCTTTGAGTACTTGAAAGGGATAAATAGGGTGGACAAGAAGGGTCTTTTTAAGCTACGTAGCAGCCAGACCACAAGGGGACACAGTCTGAAGCTGGGGAGTGAGGTTTAGGAAGGAAGTCAGGAGGCACTGTTTCACCGAGAGGGTGGTGGCTGGTTGGAATGTGCTGCCTGTGTAAGTGGTCTCGATAAAGTCAGTAGACAGCTTCAAGAGGGGCTGGGATAAGCACAAGGTAAAAGTACAAGGCAAGGGGGGGGCAGATGCAAAGGAAGGGAGGACTGGGAAGGTAGGAAAAGAGTTGGTAGCGTAAGGTAGGGACCTTGCAATATGAGCAGACTAGATAGACTGAATGGCCTCATTCTGCTGGCTTCTTTGTATGTTTACATAATTACTGGGGCACATATCTGTTTATTCCTCTGATATAACCCCCCTCCCAGGCTACACTTTGCATTAAGTTTCTATAATTACACTGTAATTAATATGTAGTTACACTGTAGCTGCAGCTTTAACAAGCATTTGTCAATGTCAAATGTTGTTTTGCTGGCATTGGCACTGGTAGTGCAGGAGTTAGAGAGATGCATAATAGGAATGGCAGTGAAGTATGGAACTGATGACAACCTCATCCCACCCTGCAGAGAGTGACAGGCATTGAGGTGTGCCTTTGGGTCATCGGCCATAATGTTCATGCCATTTCACCTCACCCTACCCTGCAGACTCCAACAAGTGTCGCGTTGTGCCTTGGGGTCATCGGACCTTACGCTCACCCCATTCCATAAGGAAATACGTTGAGATGGGTGCAGTATAGGAGAATGGAATGAACTTTGGGGGCCGAAGAGTCCAAGGCACACCTTGATGCCTGTCACTGGCTGCAGGATGGGGGTGGGGATGGAATGATGTGAGCTTTACAGCCGACAATCCAAAGTCACACCCCTGACACCTGTCAGTCTCTACAGGGTGGGACGTTACGGTTAGAAACCCTAATGCCCCGGGCGTTTGTTGGTATTTGTACTCCAAATTTTTAACATGGTCTTTTTGTGACCCCACCTAATGAAGCATTTGGGATCTCTGGTCATGAACAGTGGCACTATGATTTTGTTAATCTGTCTCAAACATTGATTTCCCACAGCGACCATGCCATTCTGTGCCAGATGTACCAAAACACATTTCAGGCAGGATGTGAAAAATGACAGCTGTACCATTTATAATGAGGTGTGAAGAAATGGCAGTGTTAAAATTTGGAATGAAAATATTAAAAATTCTCAAAGTTACAAGCATTCGTGGAAACTGTGCAATGCACGCTCGTAACACAGTCATTTTTTGGAATTTTTTCAGCCAGGTTTTCAACAGAGGCATTTTGGGACCTCCACTCATGAACAGTGTCACTGTGATTTTCTTAATCTGTCCCAAAAGTTGATTTCCCACAGCGACAGCACCATTGTGCACCAGATGTGCAAAAACCGTATTTTGGGTAGGATGTGAAAAATGACAGCTGTACTGTTCATAAGGAGGTGTGAAAAATGGTAGTGTTGAAAATCTGGAGTGAAAGCATTAAAAATTCTCGACTTTTTGAGCGTGCATGGAAACTGTGCAATGCACGCTCATAATACAGTCATTTCTTGGAATTTTTTTCACCAAATTTGCAACATAGGCTTTTTGGGAGCCCACCTCATGAACAGTTGTGCTGCCATTTCGTTACTCGATCCTGAAAGGTGACTCCGTGCAATAACTGTGAAATCACCTTTTGGGACTGAATAACAAAATTATAGTGACTGATTTCATGAGATGGGGTCCCAAGAACCCCATGTTGAAAATTTGGTGCCAAAAGTAAAAAAAAAGGCCTAGATATCCACCTAAGTTGAACCCCCCCCCACCACTAATGCCATTATACAGCTTACTGGTATTTCTTCAGTTCGCAGTTGGCTTTGAAGACTGCAGACATCTTCCTACTCCAGCGAAGATCACGGTGTCAGACCTCCGGAGGTACGTATGGGGTGAGGGGTGTGTTTGGGGAGGTGGGGTGCACAGAGAGTGGGTGCGGGTTGGGGGAGGGGGGCACTCTGGACTCAACGACAGACCATTTTCTTTTTTTCAGGAATGGACATGCAGAAAGGTTTTCTTTATTTACAGGTGAGTTAAAACAACTGTTGGGCACACTGAGGTGGGCTCCCTCTGCGCCCCATGACTTTGGGGGTTAAGTTGGCCACATTGGAGTGGGCTTCCAGTGTGGCACACAATGGGGGTGGGGCAGGGGTAGGAACATGCCGACGCAGTTGACTTCGGAACACATGAAGCACACTGGAGTGGGCTCCTAGTGTGCCACACAATCTTGAGGAGGGGTTATAAACATGCCGACAGGGGGATTGGGCACCCCCGTAGTCAGTTTCCTAAGGATTGTGAGAGGCGGATGGCCACAGCCACCACCATGTTTATCAAAATGTTTCAGCAGGTAAGGCACGCCCTGCAATGACAGGGTGCTCCCTCATTGCAACGGCGAATTTCTTTCAAGTTGCTGGCATGCTTCTCAAATGCTGTCATAGACAGCGTGCTCATTCATTGGTGCCACAGAGACAAGCCCAAAAAAGCAGTGGCAGCATTGGCCACAACAGGGCCGCACCTCCACAACCTGCTACTCCAGCAAGCTGCCACAAAATGTTGCTTGCAGTGTGCGTGCAAGACAACATAATAAATGACTATGCCTGCGTTGGCCAATGAAAATGTAAATTAGTGACATACTGGTCATCAGTATTATGGTACCAATCCCTTGATGACCTAAACATATAACAGTCAGCACAAGACAATATATTTTCCTTTTTGCCTTTTATAAGCTGATTGATCACTGGGAATAAGTGGGATTTTTCTGCATCTCATATGCATATTGCAGTTTCTGGTTGGAAAGTCGGTTGCATAACCTTTAGTTTATATTTGGACAGCTGCAATTCTTACTGTTTCATTTTCCTTCTTGTGCAGAAGCACACGGTCACTAGAGTGTTAACGTGGGACTTTATATTTCAAACAGAACGATTTCCATACTGCTATGGCAAAATTGATTTAGCGTTGTGGTTTTCATTTAAACAAAAGTTGCTACACCCAAATGTTTCCTATTTAATGCCTGGAGTCTGAGAGAAATCAATTCTCAGTTGACTGAAGCCAAGTTTAGTCAACTGTCTCTAGTCTGCCCCTGACAGTTCAATCCACAGCTAATAAATCAGATGCTCCGTGTCTTTGGTCCACCAGATAAAAACACATACAGCTACTAACAGTCTTTCCCTTGTAGTGCATCTAAATCCAACTTCCCTTAGGTTTTATGGAAATTAGCTTTTTCAACAGCTGTGTAACCGCAATTTCATGTTGATTTATCAAATCAAACAGAAGACAATCAACACTAGAGAGGTGTGTCTGCAAAGTCTTTTTTCTTTCTGAACACAGATGTGAAGGAGACCTGTTAGACCTATAGGATCAGTAAGTCATTGAACTTAGATTTTTTTCCCCTTCGTGGAGAACTGCGCTGAACCTATATGTCAGTTTTTCATAGTAGAAGCTTTTTTTCAATACTGGTTCAAATTCTGTTACTGCTGTAGCTAGCCAGGCTTTCTAGTTTTCCGTGTGGCTGTTTCTGATACAAATGCTGCTGGTAAGAATCATTTTAGGACTGTATGGTGTAGTTCATGTCCCTGTTCAGCTCTTCTATTGATGGCACAATGCATACCTGTTCTAGAATTAGTTCTAGTTCTAATTAGTTCCTGTTCCAGTTAGGAGGCAGTATAGCACAGTGGTTTAAGGCTCTGAGCTGCAAATCCGGTGACATCCAGCAGACCAGACATGGGTTTGAATCCCATGGCTAAAACTTGCATACTGTGTGATCCTGAGCAAGTCACTTAACTTCCCTGTGCTCCCACGTCGCTCCTGTAAAAAAGCTTTCAGCTTAGTGTGCTAATCCTGGTTAAACAACTAAAAAAAAAAAAAAAAGAATAGAATTATGTGGCTCAGAGTGACATAACCCACATCCCACAATTCTAATATGACACTTACCATCAGATTGTCAAGCAGAAATACCCACTGAAGTTACGAAAAGGCCTGCATAGGTGGAACAATAACAGCACTTAACTAGGGGTGGGTGAAGTGCTCTCATTTTGCTGTGCGGAGCACTGCGTGTATTAACCCCCAATTGAATCCAATGGACTTTGCGCTGCTTCGCCTTGTTTTATTGCCTTCCCTTCATTTTAACGTGACGAGCCATTGATTTTAGCGGGCTTCGCTTTACTTCGCCTTTATATTGCTATTTCAGGTGAATTTTGCATTGATTCATGGGATGGGCGGTCACATGGGCTCTATATTGTTTTGCACAGCCTCAGTTCTGCATATATGTAATGGAAAGCTGGAGACAGTTTGCTCTCCGAGCTCTGAGAATCAAACTATCGAAAAAGCTTTAAAGAATCATTTTTTTATCCAATTATTTTCATCCAAATTAAGTACATCGACTGTAGGAAACCCTCCTGTGCTTAGATAATCGAGTGTTGATTGTTTTTCTGTGCATTTTGAATGTTAATTTAGAACATTCAGTCTGTGTACTGACAGACACTGTTGAAGTGTGCTTCGGGGGAGGGCCGTATCTGTGGTAGAGTGAGATTCACATGAGAAAGGCAGTCTTTCTGTTTTGCACTAGTAGTGTGCGTTAGTATTTGTGTGTTTATGTACACACAGTAATACTTGAAGAAGTAATTTGTGATACTTATTTTCTCTTTGTTGTGGTGCAGTCTATATTTTTATTCTGTTTAAAAGATTTGCTTATATAGTGTACTGCACTGTATTTTCTGTCCATTACCTGTAGTGTGTGAGTGTGTGTGCATGCCATCAAGTCAGACACATCTTACTGTGCCACACAGTAATCACAGCACTCTGAATCTGTTGTCTGTCTGCGGTATTTTTTACTGCTTCGCACTATCTAGGTAGTGGACCGGTACTGCCGCACCCTACCCCCCTCCCCCAACCCGCAAAAGGTATTATTTTTCCAGTTTGGGATTTGTGTGACCACTGGTTTAGGCAGTGGTGTTGTGCCTGTACGGCTGCTTCTCTTGAGTGCACAGCCTCCATCTGTCTGTGCGTTTGCATCTGTTTAGGGCTCAATCTGCATCTGTAAGCCACAGTTGTTGTTTTTTGGCTTCCCATCCACCCCAAAGTTCAAAAATCTAAATTTGTTGGGAATTTTCTGTGTAATCTAAAATAATGCCTGCAAAGAGACATGGATGCAAAGATGTTTCTGGCCTTGGCACTGCTGTGACTGACAAGAGTGGCCATGGGCGTGGTAGCATGCAGCACAAGGGAAATCATAGAGTTTGGAACTGTCTGATTTTGAAAGCAGCACAAGAGAAATCACAGAGTTTGGAACTCAGTACTTTGGCTTCTCAGAAGGAACTAGAAGGGGGACAAGATCAGATCTACAGTACAGTAGCTTCTTGTTTTACATTGTTTCTTGTGGATTCTACTTGGTAGAAGGTTATTTCTTTTCTTTCTTACTACTAAGGGGCTAGCAGGGTATTGTTTGGGGCTGTTGGAATTTTGAAACCTGTTTTGGTAGCTATAAGTGGGCTCATTTGTTTGATTCACTGTGTGGCAGGCTGCTTTGTAGAGGCCTATTTCTTCTGTTTTAAAACTTAATTGGTGTGATTTAACTGGGTCTGTTTCTTTGAATTGGAGACATATATCTTCTAATTCCAAGCCTATTCTGATGTGTTGTTGGTGAAGCTGTTTGAATTGGAGTCCTGTTTCTTTGGGTAGCAAACCTATTTTGGGGGCTTTGAATAGAATTGTGATTCATTGTTGCTGGCTTCACTAACTGCAAAGTTTGAGTGCAGAGTAAGGGAAGGGTGCTAATGGTCTGACCAGAGGCCTCAGCTACCTGATTGTTTCTGGAAGACTTGGGCTGGTCCCACCCTTGGTCCATTATTTCCTTTATACCAGGGGTTCTGACATCACTTCCTCAAACAGGCAAAAGAATATGCACCTGTCATAGCAGAAGCAGACATCCAGGAAAGGAACAGCAGCAAGTGAAGAGCTGACTGCTCTCTCAGTGGAAGGGAAGTAAATGCAAATCTAGGAGCTTTCATTATTACTTCTTCACATTGATATTGCATTGGGGAAAGGAGGAGTAGGAGTTTGAAGAAGGTTGTGCAATGGCTACTTAAAGTCTGTTTTTGAGTGTGGATAGGAAGGATAGGAATATAAAAAGCAGTTGCTCAATATATCTAAACGTGTGCAACAAAGGAGGTAAGGGAAATAAAGAAAATGTTTTGCACTGATAGAGGAGGGAGAGGGGAGACTTGGGGGAGTGTTTGGTATCCTGCATCTGGAAGGGTGGGGGGTCGCTGGTGGGCAACGACAGCAATGGGTAGGGTGGTAGGCTGCAACAACTGTGGTGCACCAATCTTTCTAAAAATTGCCTGGAGTGGGAGGATGTTTAGTGTGCAACCACAGAGAAACTTAGAAAGGAGATTGAGGGTCTGCAGGAAGAACTAAGACAGGCAAGGCAGATAGGGGTGGGTTTAGCCCAATACTGGAGGGAGGAAGAAGGGAGATGAGGGAGGGCGATTTAAGCCAACAGTGGTGAGGAGAGGGTCAAAAGAAGGGAAGCAGAGACAAAGGGGCCCAGGTCAGGAAGAACAATTGCCGGGGAAACCAGGTCAGGAGACAAAAGGCAAATGGAAGGAGGAGATAGGGACTTGTGAGGGGAGGTGAAGAAGTGGCAAAAGTCATGGAGTGGAAAGAAGAGAACAGGTTACTATGAAGAGAGAGGGAGCGGGCATTTGTGAAGGGCCTTCAGAAAATAGTTGTGCACTGCTAGAGAGGAAGAAGGTGGAGGAGGGAAATGATGAAATTAGAGGAGTAATTGATAAATGCCTGGACCAAACTGGAGTGGGGTAAGTTCTGCTGGGAGAATTGCAACAGGGTCTAAAAGGGGGAAATAATGTGCAGGAGGAAGAAGAGGAGCTGGAAATGAGAGAGGGAGATGAATGGAAGCAAGCAGGGAGTAAGAGGGGTGGAATCTTAGTGCTGGGGGACTCAATACTAAGAGGAGTTAGGTGGGGTAGCAAGGGGGAGAGGCATAGTCTCATTTGGGTGGAGGCCATGCCAGGAATGACAGTGGAAAGGTGGGACAGTCTGTTCTGAAATATGCTAGAAGGGGTAGGGACAAGCCTCATTTAATTATACATCTTGGGACAAACGACCTGGCTGACAAGACAGTAGATACAGTCCAGAGGAGGTTTGAGGTACTAGCACAATATGTGAGGGGCAGGAAGATCAGTAACTTTTTCAGAGATACTTTCCTGTGCCAAAGGCAAGCACAACAAGAAAGCTGAGAATAGAGGAATTTAATGGATGGCTAAGAACCTGGTGTTGTGCTAACGGTATGGGCTGTTGGGGGGTGGGAGGGACCTGGGAGGACAGTAGTCTCTATGCCAAGGATAGACTACACTTGAGTGAGGAGGAAAGAAAGTGTTGAAACAGAGGATGGAGGAGTACATAGAGGAAGTTGGGAATTTAAACTAGGAGTGGGGTGGCAGTTGGGGAAGAGATATGCAGAGACCACAGGTTGGGAAACCACATGAGCTTACCCCCATAACAGTGACAAAGGACAAATGGCAAGTACTGTTGGTGATGCTAGGAAAGGGGGGCAGGATGGGGGGGGGAAGAAAAAATTACTCACCTTAGTAATGTTGTTTCTTCTAATGGAGTTTTGCTATATTATGACATATGCAGTGAGTCCCAACCTTCGAACTGCTCCGGAGGTGAAAGAGTTAACTTTCCATGCCAGGCATGGAACACTGAGCTCGAGCTCGGTTGAAAACTCTGTGTGTTGTTCTTCAAACTCAAACTGTTAGATCTTTACGAGCTAAACTCACTAAGGTCCTGTGTGGAAGCTGTAAACCTACACTAGCCAACTGGCTACTAAATATAAGAACATATTTTTTGGTCCCAAAACAAAGATTCAAGTCAGGAGACCCAAAAAATGAAAAACACAACACCCAGTCACCCCAAAAAAGGGAGGGTTAAAAAAACAAGGTGGGTATCTACTAAGTGCCAACACTGCACTGCCCACCCACATCCTAAAAACAGAGGTTCTGAGAGGGTCAGGCGGGGGGGAGGTCATAATATAGCAAGACTCCATTAGAAGAAACAATATTACTAAGGTGAGTAATTTTTTCTTCAAACAACATGAAGTCTTGCTATATTATGACATATGCAGACTACACAGCAGTACCTCCATGGAGGAGGGACAGAACCTACTTAGGAAATAAGCTCTGAAGCATAGCTGTGCCAAACTGAGCATCACTCCTAGCCTGGGTGTCCAGAGAGTAATGCTTGGTAAAAGTGTGAACTGTTTTCCAGGTAGCTGCTTGACAAATCTCTAGAATGGGGATGTCCCTGGCAGCAGCCAGGGAAGCAGCTGTACCTGTGGTAGAGTGAGCACTCAGGCCTGAGGGAGGAACCTTACCCAGCTTTTCATAACAGAATTGGATACAAGAGGCAATCCACCTGGCAATGGATCTTTTAGTGGCAGGTTTCCCTTTACCAACCTCACCATAAGTGAGGAACAGTTGGAGGGAGTCAAACCTGTGACCCTTGGAATGCTCAATGTAGTAACTAAGGGCTCTCTTCACATCTAAGCTGTGCAGCCTCCTCTCGCCAGAGGAGGAATGGTCAGTGAAGTACACTGGAAGAGAAATAGATTGATTAAGGTGGCAATCTGAAACCACCTTAGGCAAGAACTTCCTGTTAGTCCTGAGGACCACCTTATCTCTATGAAAGGAGATAAAATCAGGCTCCACTGACAAAGCTTGTAATTCACTTATGCGACTGGCAGAAGTGATGGCTACCAGAAACACAGTCTTCCAAGTCAAATACTTAAGCTCTGCTGAAGACAAGGGCTCAAAGGGAGGTTGCATAAGCTGAGCAATGCAAACATTAAGATCCCAGGCAGGGGCAGGGTCCCTGAATGGAGGGTTGGTGTGAAGCAATCCTTTAAAAAACTTAGAGAATACAGGATGAGCTGAAAGAGAAGAGGGTTTACCTGCTGAAATGAAAGCAGACACCGCTGCCAAATGCACCTTTAGGGTAGCTGGTCTGAGCCCCAAAGTGTTTAAATGGACTATATAATCCAGGACTGTGGGTAAATCAGCAGATTCTGGGAAATATGCTTCCCAGAGCACCATTGGAAAACCTCTTCCATTTGGAATTGTAGGTAGCCTGGTTGAAGGCTTCCTAGAAGCCTTCAATATATCCAGTACACCTTGGGAGAGGTGTAGATCAGCAAACTCTAGCTCTTCAAGAGCCAGGCCTTGAGATTGAGAGATTTGAGGTTCGGGTACCAAACCCTTCCCTGAGCACAGGTTAACAGATTGTGATTCCTGGGAAGACACAGGGGAAGATGGACTGCTAAGGACAGTAGGAGCGGATACCAGGGTTGTCTGGCCCAATGTGGAGCAATCAGAATCACTTTGCAGGATTGAGATCTGATTTTGACTAACACTTTGAACAGGAGAGGGAAGGGGGGAAAAGCATAGAGAAACTTCCCTTCCCAATTGAGAACTAAGGCATCCAGAGGGACTGAGCCCAACACTGGGGGCCTGCAGCAAAAAAGGGGAAGTTGGTGATTGTCTGGGGCTGCAAAGAAATCTATCTGCAGGGTGCCCCATCTGGCAAATATTACCTCCAGGACCAGGGGATCCAGTGACCATTCGTGATGGCCCTGGGAAATCCTGCTGAGAGCATCTGCCAGGACATTGTTCTTGCCTGGGAGGTGAACAGCTGTAAGGGAGGTGTTCAGGGAGTAAGCCAGAGACCATAACTTCATTGCTTCAGTGCACAAGGCCGTAGACCGAGTGCCTCCTTGCTTACTGATGTACCACATTGTAGTGGTGTTGTCTGTTCTGACCTGTACAACTTTGTTCTGAACAGATTTGGAAAGAGCTTGAAGTGCTAGAAAAACTGCTCTGAGCTCCAACAGGTTGATGCGGAGCAGAGATTCCTGAGGGGACCACAGTCCCTGGGTAGTGAGGTCGCCCATGTGAGCTCCCCACCCCAAGAGGGATGCATCTGTAGTAAGGATTAAAGAGCAAGACTGAGTGACAAAGGGAACCCCTTGTCTCAGATTGCTCTGATCCTGCCACCCCTGTAGGGCTTGGATCAGGGTTCGAGTCACTGGGATCAACTTGGTTAGAGGGTCCTTTCTTTGAGACCAAAAGGCTCTCAAATGGAACTGGATGTCCCTCATCTGAAATCTTGCTCCTTGCACTACTGCTGTATAAGCAGCCATGTGCCCCAGGAGCTGTAGAAAATGCCTTGCTGGTCGAGAGACCTGCAGGGTGAATGAGGAGGCCAAAGAGACCAGGGTCCTTGCCCTGTCCAAAGGAAGGAAGGCTCTGGCTTCCTCTGTGTTCAGTTCTGCGCCTATGAAGGTGAGGAGCTGGACAGGCTCTAGAACTGACTTTGGAAGATTCAGAAGGAAACCTAGAGAGGTAAGCAGTTGCTGAGTTATCTGAAGATGTAACTTGACTTGGTCTGGGGGACTGGCCTACTATGAGCCAGTCATCCAGGTAAGGGAAGATGGCAATTTTTTTTGCCTTCTTAAGTAGGCAGCTGCTACTGCCAGGCATTTTGTGAATACTCTTGGAGCAGAGGTGAGGCCAAAGGGCATTGCTCTGAACTGGTAATGGCCTGAGGGCAGCTTGAACCTGAGGTACTTTCGATGGGAGCTTCTGATGAGAATATGGAAGTAGGCATCCTTGAGGTCCAGGGATGCTAGCCAGTCTCCTGGCCTTAGAGAGGGTAGAATAATTCCCAGAGTCACCATTTTGAATTTTGGTTTTAAAAGGTGCTTGTTTAAGTATCTGAGATCCAGGATGGGCCACCATTCTCCTGTCTTTTTTGGGGTAAGGAAGTACCTGGAGTACAATCCTTTGCCCTGGTGTAGGGGTGGAACCCTTTCCACAGCTCTGAGATCCAGGAAGGTAGAGACTTCTGCCTCTAGGGTGAGTGCCTCTGATGGATTTGCAGGTGGAAAGGATCTGGTTCTCATCTTTGGAAATTTTTTGAAGCTGAGAACCAGTCCCTGGCTTACTACTTCCAGGACCCATTTGTCTGATGTCAGAGACTTCCAGTCCTGGAAAAAGTAAGCCAGCCTGCCCCCTACAGGTAGTTGAGAATCGTCCCTGGCCACTCCATCAGGGTGCCTGCTTGGCAGGGGCTTTAGGCTGAGGGGTGGAAGCAGGCCTGCTTGTACCCTGTCTGCCTCTCCTTCTAAAGAACCCCCTCTGGGCGTAAGCTGAAGAGGAGGCCTGGGCTTGGTAAAAAGGCCTATGAAAAGGCCTGCCCCTGCCCCTGGAAGGCTGCCTTTGAGGAGTGGCCTGCCTTTCCTTGGCCTGTGCACTCCTACAGGTGGTCCTATACTCATCCATTTTTTCATGTAATTCTCTGTCTGCTCCCCAAACAGAGAATTACCCACAACAGGAAAATCCATGGCCTTAGTCTGGGTATCCTGTGACAGGCTAGTACATCTGAGCCAAGCCATTCTCAAGTGCCACAGATGTAGCCATGACTCTTGATGACACATCATTAGAGTCCACTGCAGCATGGAATTGCACCTAGATGCCTCAATACCATCAGCAGCCACCTGCTCCAGCTCCTTGGCAAGCTGGCCAGGGACCTGTTTTGCTAGAGCCATAACAGTATCCCACCTGGATTTCTGGTATCTAGCAACATAAGCCATATAATTTGCCTGTCTGAGTCCCAAGGATGCTGCCACGTACTGTTTCTTTGCCATGGCATCAATCCTCCTGGAGTCCTTGTCAGGGGGGTGTGAAGCCAAGGGAATATTTGCCTTGTCACAGGCTGCAGCCTGCACTACCCCAACATGGCTGCATTGTTGTGTAAGGAACTCCGTATCAGAGCCTGACAATGTGTACCTCTTGTCCATTCTCTTATCAACAGGAGGTATAGTGTGAAAGGAATAGACAGTCTCCTAGACTCTGGGATATCCATCATTTCCACATAGTCAGGCTCCTCTTGATCATCCACAGCTTCCTCCATAGGGAGCTGGAGGGTTTCAGCCACTTTTTATAAAACATAAAATGAGAAGGGGACTCAGAAAGCCTAGGAGGAGACACTCCTGAAGGTCTGTCTGGGGAGATGTCTGGTTCAGTGGGCACATCCAGACTTTCAAATCCACATTCACTCTCCTCATACTCCTCTTCCTCCTCCTCTGGTTCATAAAATTCCTCTAAATCATACTCTTGAACCGGTGGAACCGGCCGAACCGTACGCTTACCTGATGGTGCCGGTTCCATCGGAAACGGGAAAGCGGCTGGACAATTGTAATCGCTTTGGCTATTTCTTCAGTGGTTGGAGAGGAAAGTTTTGGCTCCACACCAGCTGATTTCCTAGTCCTTTTTGCTGGAACTGATTCCTCCGAGTCGGCTCTCCTTTTGCCCGAGGAAGTCTTGCCCTGGTCAGAGGGCACTCCCTCCGGTTCGGTTGGAACCGAACCAGGCTGGCCATCCAGGTCAGCGGACTTCTTGGCCTCCCTTTCCCTGAGCCTACCAACTCTCTTTTCCAGGGTAGCTGCAGGAACATTTTTACATATCTGGCAGTCTGCATTGAGATGGTCAAACCCCAGACAATAAACACAGGTGGTGTGGGGGTCAGCCTTGGCAAAGACTTCCCCACAGACACTGCAGTGTTGAAACCCAGTGGGCCCGGTTTTTTCTTGGGTTTCTCAGACATAGTGCCAGTCCTAACCAAACTTGCCTGTTTGGGCAATCCGCCAAGCAAGACCCTCTTATCGGTTCCCAACACTGTCATGGGTCGGAAAACGTAATAAAATCCGTTTTTTAGAACCGATAAGAACCGGTAACCACACTCTAAAAGACAGATTAATGTATTTTTAAAATAACCTGATCGGGTTCAAACCGAACCGATAACCGCTTACAAGTTCCACACAGAAGAAATAAATGTAAAACCTATCTAGTACTCACAATACCACAGACAGTGCTTGCACCGACCGGCTGCGGTTTAAATTCGGTCAAAAAAACGAGAAAATAATACTTTAACCGACAAAATTAACTGAGCAGAAGGAGGAAATCTCAGGAGCGACTGTTCAGTGAGGCAGAGTAAAGAATCTGACAGTTTGAGTTTGAAGAACAACAGACAGAGTTTTCAACCGAGCTCGAGCTCAGCGTTCCATGCCTGGCATGGAAAGTTAACTCTTTCACCTCCGGAGCAGTTCGAAGGTTGGGACTCACTGCATATGTCATAATATAGCAATGCTTCATGTTGTTTGAAGGGTGGAAGGTGGTTACCCTTAATGCTAGAAGCCTTGGGGGGAAAACTGCAGAGTTGCAGGTTCTCATGACAGAGGGAGAGGTGGACATTGCAGTCATCACGGAAACATGGGCCACCCAATACAATGACTGGGACCTGTCTGTACCAGGGTACAGATTATTTCGTAGGGACAGGGTGATTGGGAAAGGAGGGGTGGCACTATATGTGAAGGAAGGACTGAAGTGTGTAAGGGAGGAAGGAGAGGAGGGTAGTACGGAGTCACTTTGGATGCAAATCCAGGATTCCTAGAATAGGATTCTTAGCATGGGAGTGGTGTACAGGCCACCATCTCAGACGGAGGAGTTAGACAGGGAACTAGCGGGATAGATCAGGAGGACCTGCGAGAAGGGTAGTGTGGTGATTATAGGGGACTTCAACATGCCAGGAGTGGACTGGAGCACCCCAACAACCAGGAACAGAAGGGAACAGGTACTGCTGGATGCCTTCCAGGCCAGCTTCCTGCTTCAAATGGTCAGTGAACCAACCAGGTTAGGAAATACCCTTGACCTTGTGCTGGCAAATGGGGACTTTGTGAGAGAACTTACAGTGGAGGAACCACTGTCAGGGAGTGACCACCGCTCAGTATGGCTCACATTGGATATGGGCAAGGAAGGAGTGGAATCTGGCACAATAGTGCTGGACTTCAGGAGGGCCGACTTTGGGAGGATGGAGGAAGTGGTAAAAGGGTACCTGGCCAGAATTCAATCTAGTATGGACACTAACCAGAGGTAGGAGTTCATAAAGCTGGGGATAGTGGAGGCAACCATAACCTGCTGCAAATCCCAGAGCAAGAAGGCTAGGGCTAAGAAACCAATCTGGTTGAGCAAGGAGGTCATGGAAAAGGTAAGGAGGAAAAGAGCTGCCTTTAGGAAGTACAAGAACACAGGGAAGGGGGAGGACAGGGAGGAGTACTTGACAGAATCGAAGGAGGTGACAAGGGCAGTAAGGGGAGCCAAAGCATCTACGGAACTCAGGCTGGCACAAGGCATTAAGAAGATGGAGAAGGACTTCTTTAAGTACATCAGGGAGAAAAGGAGCTGTAAGGACCACATAGTAAGGATTAGGAAGGAGGGGGGTTGGGTGGAAGCAGGGTGTGATAAGGCAGAAGCACTAAATGAGTACTTCTGCTCAGTATTTACTAAAGAGAAGGGGGGGTGACACGGAAGTGGTGATAGATGGGGAAATCATGGAGAGCAGAGTTTGAGAGGGTTTGAAGGCACTGAGGGTGGACAAGGTGCCAGGCCCAGATGGCATCCACCCCAGGGTACTGAAGGAGCTGGCAGAGGTCCTTGCAGGACCTTTGGCAGACCTATTTAATGCCTCACTACATTCAGGGTGTGTACCTCAGGACTGGAGGATGGCTCATGTGGTGCTCCTCCACAAGAGTGACCCCAAGGATGAACCAGGAAACTACAGACCAGTGAGCCTCACATCCATCATGGGTAAGCTAATGGAGACTATCCTGAAGGAGAGGCCGGTGGCCCTCCTAGAGGCCAAAAGACTATAGGACAGCAGACAGCATGGCTTCATATGTGGCAGATCCTGCCAAACCAACCTGGTCGAGTTCTATGACTGGGTAACTAGGCAACTGGACAGGGGCCATGCAGTGGATGTCCTGTATCTGGACTTCAGTAAGGCATTCAACTCAGTGCCACATGGAAGGCTGGGAAGGAAGTTAGTTGGCACAGGGGCAGGTGCAAAGCTGGTGAGATGGGTAGGAAACTGGCTGCAGGGAAGGCAACAGAGGGTGGTGGGGGGGGGGAGCTCTCACACCCAAGGGTAGTGACAAGTGCTGTTCCACAGGGCTCGGTGTTGGGACCAGTGCTGTTTGGGATATTCACTGCAGACATATCATGGGACATCAAAAGCAAGATCAGTCTGTTTGCTGATGATACCAAGGTAAGCGCGGTGGTGGATGACCTAGGGCGATGGCAGTGGTTGCAGGATGATCTGGCAAAGCTTGAAACCTGGTCAGACACCTGGCAACTGGGCTTTAATGCCAAAACATGCAAGGTGCTGCATTTTGGGATGAAGAACCCAAGGAGGAGTTACCAGATGGGGGAGTGCAGCTAGCCCAGACAGAGGAGGAGAAGGATCTGGGTGTTCATTACAGGGTCAATGAACAACCTTGCACAATGTAGGAAGGCAGCTACAAAGGCCAACAAAATGCTGGGTTGTATTGCAAGGGGTATATCCTCGAAGAGGGAGGAGGTGATTCTGCTACTGTATAGGTCATTAGTTAGACCACACCTGGAGTACTGCATGCAGTACTGGCGTCCGTATCTGAAGAGGGACATTAAGTTACTGGAGGGGGTGCAGCACAGAGTGACAAAGATGATCAAGGGGCTTGGGGACTTATCATATGAGAGGAGGTTGAAGGAGTTGAACATGTACTCACTGGAGGAGAGGAGAGACAGGGTGACATGATTGAAACCTTTAAATACATGAAAGGAATAAACAAGACGGTACAGAGGGGCTGTTCAGAGTGGAGGGAGGCCACCAGGGGCCATGATATGAGACTGGAGTGAGGAAGGTTCAGGAGGGAGATGAGGAGACATTTTTTTACAGAGAGGGTGGTGGCTGGGTGGAATGCGTTACCTGCTGAAGTGGTATGCAGTAGAACAGTTGACTGCTTCAAATGAGGATGGGACAGGACAAGGGGGAGGGTTAATGAAGGGGAAGGGTGGAAGGGAGGGGCAGCTGCAGAATAAGGGATGCTAGCTGCACATTCGAGCAGACTTGATAGACCTCTAGGCCTTTATCTGCTGGCAAATTTCATATGTTCATATGTTCGTATAAGTGCACAGTTGATGCCAGTAAAGGGATTTCTCCGACTGTTTTTCACAGTGCAATCAGTTGATTCAATGATGGCTGCAGATGCTGTTGTCCCCGCTGGTGGTGGTAGTGATGCTGCTGATGGCATGAGTGTTGCCCCAAGCTCAACCCGTAACAATGTAACAATGTAAAGGGGGCAACATTTGAAAATAGAGGGGGGACGGATCGGGGGCAACATCAGGAAATATTTTTTTCATGGAGAGGGTGGTGGATGCATGGACAAACAAAAATGAATAATCCACATTATGGTGTGAGAGCAGCAGTTGGAGCATGGCCATAATTTGGAGTTGGTGACCCTTGTTGTGCTCCAAACGCTGCTCTAGGTTTGCAACCCTGTTGTTCAGGTGGTCCAGCTCACTCCACATCAGGCCCAAATCAGCCTGTGTGGCAGGCATTCTTGCAGGGTTGCCAGCATCCTCTGCAGGTTCTGGAGCAGCCACTTGCTCCATGGCCCGACCAAACTTGACCCCATGTGCAGCTGGAGGCCATTCTGAAAAATAGCTAATTCTGTTAAGAAGGGGGATAAAACCTTTTATAGGTACATTAGGGAGAATAGAAAGATTAATGGAGGGATAGTGAAGATTAATAAGGGAGAGGGGAGGAAGGCAGAGAGAGACAGTAAAAAGGCAGAGTTACTGAATGAATACTTTTGCTCAGTATTCGCAAAAGAAGATGAGGAGGAGTTACCTAAACCAGACAATAGAAGCACTCTGGGTAGGGGGGTTGACACCAGTCCATTTACAGAGGAAAGAGTACTGGAAGAACTCCTGAAACTCAAGGTGGACAAAGCAATGGGGCCTGACGGGATTCACCCCAGAATCCTAAAAGAACTAAGGGAGGACCTAGTGACACCACTGACCACACTTTTTAACAAATCATGGGAGGATGGGGTGGTACCTTAGGACTGGAGGAGGGTAGATGTGATTCCCCTTCATAAGAGTGGGAGCAAGGCAGAAGCAGGAAACTCCAAACCTGTAAGTTTGACCCCAGTGGTAGGGAAAATGATGGAATCACTTCAGAAAGAAAGAATTTTTGAGTACCTAGAGGCCAGCGGAGCACAGGACCCAAAGCAGCATGGATTCACAGCAGGAAGGTCATGTCAGATGAATCTAATTGATTTCTTGCGTTAGTGACCAAAGTAATAGACCAGGGAGGGGCTGTGGATATGGCCTACTTAGACTTTAGCAAGGCATTTGACACAGTCCCACACAAAAGATTGATAATCAAGTTAGCCAGCCTGGGAGTGGGTCCCAGGGTGGTAGCCTGGGTAGCAAACTGGCCGTACAACAGGACACAGAAGGTAATAGTGAATGGAACACATTCCAAAGAAAGGGGGGGTCACTAGTGGAGTACCTCAGGGCTCAGTACTGGGTCCAGTCCTCTTTAACATCTTTATAGGTGACATTGCAGAGGGTCTGGAGGGAAAGGTATGCCTCTTTGCAGATGACACAAAGATCTGTAACAGAGTTGATACACAAGGGAGGGATATAAAGGATGAAAAGGGACTTGGCAAGGTTGGAGGAATGGTCAGATATATGGCAACTTAGATTCAATGCAAAGAAGTGCAAAGTAATGCACCTGGGAATCAAAAACCCAGGAGAAGAGTACACAATAGCAGGGGAGGTACTAACAACAACAAAAATGGAAAGGGACCTGGGGGTAGTCATATCAGATGATCTAAAGGTGGGTAAGCAATGTGAGAAGTCAGTAAGGAGAGCCAGGGGATACTGGGATGCATAGGAAGGGCATCACAAGTAGAAAAAGGGAAGTGGTTATCCCTCTGTACAGACAGTTGGTGAGACCCCATCTGGAGTACTGTGTGCAGTTTTGGAGACCTCATCTACGCAAGGACATAGACAGGATGGAAGCAGTCCAGAGGGGGGCAACTAAAATGGTGCAGGGTCTGCATCAGAAACCATATGAAGAGAGACTGAGAGAGCTTAATATGTATACCCTTGATGAAAGGAGGGACGGGGGGACATGATAGAAACATTTAAGTACCTCAAAGGAATCAACAAGTCCAGGAGGGTAGCATCTTTCAGAAAAAGAGATGTGTAAGAACAAGGGGGCACAATTTAAAGATAGAGGGGAGACAGTTCAGGGGTAATGTGAGGAATTGTTTTTCATGGAGAGAGTGGTGGGCGCATGGAACCGCCTTCCTGGAGAGGCTGTGGGGTCTAAAACAGTGGAGGAATTCAAACATGCATGGGACAGACATAAGGCAATTATAGTGGGGGGTTGCAGGAAGTAGGCTGTTGGTTAACTAGAATCTGCAGCTTATCCAGTAGGTAGGGAAATGGGCAGACTGGGTGGGCCAAGTGGTCCTTATCTGCCGTCAAAGTCTATGTTTCTATGCTGCCACCTGTTGCCCAGCAGGGACGGCAGGCGCATTCCATCCCTGTTCGGCAACCTTGGCCTCCCACTGTGCACGGTGGCGGTTCGCAAGGGTGGGTGTGCCGCCCACCTGTCCCCAGATGTCTCCTCTCTCATAAAACCTCTTTCTTCCACACTAGGAAAGGCGAAAGTGAAAGTCTTTTGCTGTCTTGCCTGATTAACTTCCTGCCTGAGCCATGTGACTGGCAGACTGTAACACACGTGATCTGTAGGCTGTTTTAATTATGACTCACTTTACGTTCAAGAGAAACCAACGCAAAGTGAACACTGAGTCACTTTAACGTGAAGTCATAATTGGGCAAACTCATTATAAAGCAAAGTAGTGTAATTCTGTGGGGACTTTATGTAGCGTTTAACGACACGGAGTGGATGACTTCACCCCAACTTCACGGGTGCAGTTAAACTTCGCTGCATCTCTAAATTTAACCCAGTACTTAAAAAACGGCTTCTATTGGGAAAAATGACTTACAGGTTCAGTGCAGTTCCCCTTTAAAGAGACTCTGGAGGCTGGCAGTATAGCCTAGAGGTTAGAGTAACGAGCTGTGAACGAGCTTGGTACATCCAGAAGACCAGACCTGGGTTTGATTCTCACAACCTCCACTTGCATACTGTGTGACTCTGAGCAAGTCACTTAACCGCCCAGTGCTCCCAGGTCGCCCTTGAAAACAGGCACGTGGGCCTTACCCAGTTACCAAACGACTAAAATAAATAAATAAGATGCGAGTCTGATCTTTCAAGGTTGTTTTGCCCAGAAAGTGACAGCCATTCCACATTTCATTATAAAATACTTTGACCGATGCCGACCTGGAGGCATGGTAGACTGAGGCACTGACTTCCTCGATGCCTACCACTCTGGAGACCCGGGTTCGGGAATGGACCTGGGTGGCTCAGAGGATGGCAGGGGGATGGAGGATAGGGCAACCCTAGGGCAACTCTCCTCCCTGGGGGGAGGTGGAGACAGGCATGTTGAGGGTGAAAGCAGCAACAGGGATAGTGCTGATATGTCCGTGCTATACTTTCCCTGTTGCTGTTTTCACTTGCGCTATAATGTCCCACAGCTTGACTGCCACCTAGAGGAACCTGGCCAGCAGTACTGCAGGACAGCAAGGGTGGGGGACTTCATGCCTAGATGGTGGCAGCATCTCCGCGGAGGGGAAGCATGCACATTGCGCCACTGCACATGTGCGGGCCTCAAGGGAGAAAATAGAGGGAAAAATCCTCTGACAGCCGAGTGGTGATAACCCAGTCTCTCGTTCGCCCCGTATCGATGACTCTGTGCCTCTGGCCAGGTTCTGTGACAGGATGCCAGTGGAGAAGATAGTCCCAAGGAAGCTGGGGACAGTGCACGGGAGACCGATCCAGATAGAGGCCAGACAGAGTGACTAAGGTGACAAACACAAGGTGGAAAAAAATAATAAAACTTGGACAACATATTGGTTAAAGGGAGGAAAGGGAAATGGAAAGGAAACATTGTTTATCCAGGAATAGCACACTAAGCTGAAGCTTGTTTCCAGATGCGACCTGGGAGCACAAGGAAGTTAAGTGACTTGCTCAGGATCACACAGTATGTACCTAGGTGGCTGTGGGATTCAAACCCAGGTTTCCAGATCTGCAGCTCAGAGTCTTAGCCCAAGCACTATACTGCCTCCCAAAAAAACACCTAAAATGTATCTCAAATGCAAGCCTTATTTATTTCCAAGGGTGTAACATGTAAATGTCTGTTTTTGGCACCTCTCCAAACTGTACTCTGAAGCCTCATTCCCAGCGCAAGGCATCATGGGTAGGCAAATCCTTGTGTAACTCAGCTGTAAGTGAACAATGTCGTGCTGTTGTGAGTTTGTGTCTTTTACGTGAGCAGCTTTCTTTTTGCTATTTACTCTAGCATTAGTTCCAACATTCTCCATCACTCTCCCGTAAAAACCTACGGTGGGGCACCAGGATCTGCTAAAAACTGCTGTTTGCTGTAGGGATCAGAGGACCAGCCCTGTGACAGATCAGAAACGCCATCTCCACGAATGGGCAGACTCTGAAAATCAGAGGCATTTGTGGCTCAACTCTGATTTGACCCAGTTCAGTATGTTGACCAAATTTTGGATTTCCAAGTGACCCAGTTCTGATAATGTAAGTGGTTTTGGAGTGACATTCCTATTAAAAATGAGAAACTGGTTGAAACGTATAAAATATTTAATTTACATATTAAATGACATAAACAAAGGGCTTATGAAGGGCTTCAAGCGGCAACATGATTCTGTCATTTGACCCATTCCAGATCTACCTCTGACCCGGTTCTGTACCAGTCTGGGAAATGTACTTGTTTCGGTGAACCAGAGTAAATCAGAGCTTTCTGGAGAAAAGATCAGAGTCAGAATCAGAACTGGGTTAAATCCGACCTTCCTGTCTCTAGTTTGCAGGTGTTCCTCCATGGGTGAAACAAAGTTATTTATTTTCCATTCCAGAAGTCTCACTGCACAGTTAGCAAACCAAACCCTCATCACTCCCAGGTGTTTATCGGCTCAAACTCCCTCTCCCCAATCCATTTCCATCAGTCCATGGGGGCTAGAGGCATCCCCTCCCTCTCCCCAGCCCATTTCTGCACAGTTTTAATAGCTTTTTCCTTCACTTTGTTCTTACAGTGTATCTCGCCAGGAGTACTACCAATTGTCATTTCCATTCTGGCTGTGTCTGTAGGCCTGGGAGGAGAGCAGCTGTGCTCAAGCTATAGGCAGTGGTCATAATCATTCTCATTACTTTAGACCATCTTTCTCCTGTATTTCCTTAGCTGGTAGTGAACCTCTCAGTAGCGAGAATGCCCTCAACCACACAAGTAGTCAGTCTAAGCCTTCACACGTGGGGTGATCCACTGCATGTGTAAAGGTTGACCTGCTGCAACATTGGCTAAAGCATCTCACTGGAATTAGCCTGGATGTCCGCCATACTCCTGGTGGACCCTGCACATCTCCAATTTGCCTTCTTTTATGAACAATGCGTTGTTGTAATAACTTGCGATTCTGGTACTTGCCACAGAACGTCTGCCTCAGGATGCTCTGACTGTAATCAATCCGCTGCACCTTGTATGCATGATTGCTCCTCTCACATGCGTTTTCTTACAGTGCTTTATTGTCTAATGTCTCAACTCTGTAAATGCTGTGAATTTTGTCTCACTAAATGTATGTAACTAATTCCAGGTCAGGAAAAAAGGGACTGTTATGTCTCAATGGGCCTACCTGGTTATCAAAATTCAGTCAATCATTCAGTTCATCCCCTACCTGCCAAAGCTGCTGGAAGAGCGAGGAACTCATCTAAAATGAAACTGCCAGCATGGATGTGCAAGCCTTGCATATTTTTTTTCAGTTTCTGTTGATCAGGAAAGGAGGGCTAGATAATTCTGTTTTCGAGCTTCTTCCGGGGATACAGATGCAAGCGACATGTTGAATCAGGTAAGGCTGTTGGTGGTATTTTTTGAGAATTAGGACAATTTAGCTAGGACACTGGGAAATTCCAGTATTCTTTATAAGAAGTGCCAGAGGATCTTTAATGTCCACCTGAACAACCCCCAGAACAGGTTTAACATCTCAAACCAAAAGACAACACCTCAGGAGTGCAGCATCACCCCCCCCCCCAATGCTGCACTAAAATATCAGTACTGGGGTTTATCCCAAGTTCCAACCCAAAACCTTCCAATCTTCTGGCTTCAGAGGAGAGTGTGCCACCTGCTGAGCCGCTGTGTAATTCCTGAGTGCCATCAATACGGAGCGAGCACCAGGCATTTTCCATTATTTCTTATATCATGTCTTTTCGCAGATGATACCAAAATCTGCAATAGGGCGGGCACTCAGGAGTGGGTGCAGAGATACTCGGGGATCTTGGGAAACTCAGGGAGTGATCAGGAGCATGGCAGTCAGGGTTCAATACCCAAAATGCAAACTCATGCACCTAGGGCATAGGAACCCAGGAGCTAAGTACAGGATGGAGGGGAGTTACTGACAGGGGTATCCAGTTTATATAGCATGGATTTAATAGCAGGGCACAAAACCACACAGTCATTATAGCGCAAGTGACAACAGCAACAGGGAAAGTATAGCACGGACATATCAGCACTACCCCTGTCGCTGCTTTCACCCTCAACATGCCTGGTTGCCATCGTGCTGTGGCTCAGTGGGTAGAACCACAGGCTGTGGAGGGTGGCGGTGCTTGCATCCCGGATTTTGGTCTCAGTCGTCACAATTTTTTTTTTATGTTTGTTTTTTTCCCGTCACTTGCCCTGTGGCTGCCCCACCTTTACCTTCCCTCCTGCAACTGCCCCATTCCTATGCTGTTGCACCCCACCAACTTACCCCACTCCTCATTCTACCCCCACCCCAACCCCATGTGGCCGCCACAGAGTTCCCTCTCTTCTGCTGCCCACCTGCCGGATGCTGCCCTTCCCACATGCCCCCCCCCCGGGAGTTTGTTATGTATTTGTTTGGGGGGGTGCAGGGGGTTGTTTCAGTGGTGCGGCTTTGTCCCACCCGGTTCTATCCGCACTATTTTGACCTAGACCCCTGACAGGCACTAAGCTGGAAAGGAGACCTTGTGGTTATCATAAATCATAACCTCAGAGTGGCAGGGCAGTCTGACAAAGCAGTGGGTAGGGCTGGTGGGATGCTGGGGTGCATAGGAAGGGGTATCCCCACCAGGAGGTTGAGGAGGAGAAGGAGGAGGAGGTAGGTAGTGTTGTTGCTGTACTGCTCGTGGGTGAGACCCAACCTGGGGTATTTTGTACAGTTTTGCAGGCTGCACCTCAGAAAGGACATAGACCCTTCCCTTGTTATAGTTGTTCTGCCCAACACAGCACCTGTGATTCTCTAAAATGCTCACTATGTCTACTCCAGTACTCTTCTATATACGTTGTATCACAGGCTCCAGATTGTAATCAGTTATTGTAATCATTGTTCACTTCACTGATTGTAATTGCAAATGTTCTTCTGTTCATTTGTTCATTGTCTTTGACCATTGTACCTTAACTTAGCTTTTATTGTATATTTTATGTGTCTTGTATGTTGTCCATTTATACCTCTGTATCGAAATTGTATACTGCACTGTAATACTTATATCTTTAGTTCCCCTTGCCCCAGGACATATCTGGAAATGAGCAACTCTGCTCAGCGTGCCTTCCTGATGAAACGTTTGAATAAATAAATCAATAGACAGGGCGGAGGCAGTCCTGAGGAGGGCAACTAAAATGGTGCAGGGGTTGCAGGAGAAGCCCTGTGAGGAGAGACTGAAGGATCTAAGCATGCACACCCGGAAAGAGAGGAGAGCGAGAGGGGACATGATAGAGACCTACAAGTACCTCAAAGGGGTGAACAGGGTACAGGAGGGGAGTCTCTGTTAAATGAGAAAGAACACCAGAAGCAGGGAGCATGTGATGAAGCTGGAGGGCAGTTTAAGAGGGATGTGGGTAAGTGTTACTTCACTGAAAGGGTGATAGATGCCTTGACCAGACTGTTGACGGAAATTGTGGCGGTGAAAATAGTTGGGGGGGCTTTAGTCATGTGTGAGATAGACATAGGGTACTATTAGTAAATAGGCAGGGAAGGAGGAGGGGCACTGGAGATCAGTCAGGGTCTGAGGAGACGGATTAGGTGGGAAACATCTGAGCAGACTGGGAAGGCCAAGCGGTCCTTTTCTGCAGACAAATAAAATTATTTTTTTTTAATTTATTAAACTTCCTCCTACCTTGTCTGCTGACTGCCCCACTTTGGTCCACCACTCCACCCAGCCCCATCTTCTGCCATCTCCAGGATTTGCCTGGTGCTTCCATCTTCTCTCATGGGAAGGGCCACTGGAGGTCACCCCTTTCCTCCAGCCAGAAGTTGTGACTTGGTGAGGGAGCTAGGGCCTGGTCGGCAGTGCGGAGCCTGCGACAGATGACAGATGGCGTACTGCGTGATCAGAGGTGTTTCCTGATCTTTTGTTTCCCCATCCTACGGGCATCATAGAGGTTGCGTCTGATGCCGAAGCATCAGAGCATTGACGTCCCCTTCCCTTAGTACTGGCTCCAGCCTGCACTACCACCTGTGGCAATTTGAGGAAAAATACTTGGAAGAGTTATAAATTTAAAAATGAAATAAAAACATCTGCAGTCCTCCCTAGGTGGCCAGGGCTAGTCCAGTGGCCAGTAGCTACCCCCAGTTCCCACCACACATGGGTGTTGGAAAATTTCAACAAGGAATAAGGGGGGGAAATGGGGTACCCCCCACTAAAAAAGAGGCCCTTTGAAAATTTAACTCTGCCTTGTCTTCTAGCCTGGGACATGGGAACCTGACTTTAGCTTCTTGAACCCTGGTCTTTATGGCAGCATTGAAAAAATGATGTACCACAGGCAGAGAAATGTGATTATCCTCCTAACTGCAGGCAGGGAATGTGATTATCCTCCTAATGGGAAGTGCCACAAAGAAAAGCAACAGCTATAAAGAGTTCATAAGAAAACCGGCAGACAAAACAGCACAGAAACTCAGAAACACTAAATTTGTAGGCAGAGGAAGGACTGCTGCCCATCATGTCAGCCCTTAAAGGTGCATTTTCACTGCCACATTTGCACTGCAGTAACCTGATGAGATTTTCTGTGGTGCAAATGTGGCAGTGTGAACACATACTGTGCCTCATCGCATTACATCAGTGCTAAATGCAATATTGGAGCCACAGCAGAGTTAGCAATGCAGAGAAGGCCGACTCGAGCATGTCAAGCTGCTCTGTGGACCAATGGCACCACTCGCAGATATGCAACTCACTTAGATCCCCTAACGCTTTGTAATACAAAATGGAAGTTATTGCTGGCTGCAATACTGGGGGCCCAGGAGATGTTTAGCCTCGCTAGTGGCAGTGTGCAGACTGTCTCCCCTTATCGATGGGGGACAGGAAGGCTGACAGTACTAGCGGCAGTGTGCAGATTGTGTCCCCTTATCGATGGGGACAGGAAGGCTGGCAGTACTAGTGGCAGTGTGCAGATTGTGTCCCCTTATCGATGGGGACAGGAAGGCCGACAGCAGTAGCGACAGTGTGCAGATTATCTCCCCTTATCGATAGGGACAGGAAGGCTGGCAGTACTAGTGGCAGTGTGCAGATTGTGTCCCCTTATTGATGGGGACAGGAAGGCCGACAGCAGTAGCGACAGTGTGCAGATTGTCTCCCCTTATCAATAGGGACAGGAAGTCTGACAGTAGTAGCGGCAGTGTGCAGATTGTTTCCCCTTATCGATGGGGACAGGAAGGCCAACAGCACTAGCAGCAGTGTACAGATTGTCTCCCCTTATCGATGGGGACAGGAAGACTGACAGCACTAGCGGCAATGTGCAGATTGTCTCCCCTTACTGATAGGGACAGGAAGGCCGACAGCACTAGCGGCAATGTGCAGAGTGAGGACAGCAGAGTAAGAGAGAAGTCTGACTGTGATGACTGCTGAAGTTGCCTGTTCTTCATGTTTACACCAAAGGCACAGCAACTCTAGGAACTGATGTTAGCCATCGTCATTGACATTAACCACAACACCCACCCACCCCAGCTGCCAGTCACCCTCAGGTGCAGCTTACATCGGCCCTCAGAGGGCTATGTAGATGTACCTCAACATCGGTGAAACAGTGTGCAAGGAGCAAGTGGCACGGTATCTAGCATCCAACACAGCCCTGCACACGTGTCTTAGTGTTGCTGGTTCTACAGTACAAGCGAACTGAGTCCCCTTCAAACAGCTGTTTCTAATGTACACTGTATACTACTGGTGCATAGGACTTCGGTCCTAATGGTTGTATTTCCATCTTTCTGTTCAAAAATAAAGAGTTCTACTACTGCTGCTATACTGTCAGCATACAGCAACCCAGATAACAGAACATTTGGCCAGATTGTCCTGCAGAATACAATTAACTGATCAGAATAATGACAGGGACACCGCACTCTCTGCTACTGACAAAATAAATCCGTCTCTTTAACAGCCATATACTTGGTATGGGAGCACCTCGATGGGATAATGAACCCTTGATATGGATAATTAACCCAGACCTTGATATGGATAATTAAACCAGATAAGGAAAAGTTATCTACAAAATTTGAATCAAAGCAGATGTGCCCCAGATGGGGGGGGGGGGGTTGTGATGCCTGACGCTTTTTACCATTACTTATTAGGAATTAAGGTACGAGGAATTATGACACGGAAGGCGAGGGAGGTTTTTCATTGTATGGTTTTGGCAGCATTTAAAACTTTGGCAGCCCACTGTAACAACCCAGTGGCCCGCTGGGTGGCTGAATGACAGGAAAGGGTTTCACAGACTTTCCTTGTGGAGCATCTCATGGCGAGACTTCACTTAACAGAAGAAAAATGTATTGAGGCCTGGCGAGTCTGGATGTGATATAAGGGATCCAACTCCTGCCCTTAGAGTGCTTAGCTCCTAAACATCATATTCAAGGGGAAGGGGATAAACTTACCTAAATTTACTTCAGCATGAGCATACAGCAAGACCTTTTTGTCCTGTGGGGGGCCCGGGGTGGAACACACACATACATGCACCAATTTGTGTTTCCTGCTAACGGTTCTATGTTGATGTGTTAAGGTATCTTGTTTCTAGTTACTGGTTTGTATGCATTTAATATTTTTTGTAGTGTTTGCTCTATCTTGGTTCACAGCCATGGATTCAACCACCTTTCCAACATGGTAGACAAGGATGCAATGCCCTGGTTTGCCAGTTACCTCGGGGAGAGAGTTCAAAGTGTTAACATTTCTGGAGTCTCCTCAGTTGAAAAACCAGTCCTCTCAGGTGTCCCTCAGGGGGTCTATACCGGGCCCTTTACTAATTTCTCTCTTCCTAAACCACCTCCCTGGCATCTGCCAACTGAAGATACTACTCTACGCAGATGATGCGGTCCTCTTTTCTAGCAACTGGGACTTTAAGCTACTTGAGAGTCAACTGAAACATGATTTCAGGCTGGTGGAAAAATGGTTTAGCTCCCACAAACTTGTCTTGAATTATAGCAAGACAAAAGCCACGACTTTCTGCAATGCTGGTAGTCTGTATAAACCTCTACCCCTTACCATCAATAATCAAGGGGGGACCACACTTGAACAGGTTCAGGAGTTCAAATACCTCGGCATCACCCTGGACAGCTCACTCTCCTACCATCAGCATACTGGGATTGTTGCTAAGTCTGCCAACATACGTCTTGGCCTGCTCCACAAGTATAAACACTGTATGACCTCTGAAGCCCTAAGACTGGCCATCCACAGCTCTGTTACCTCCATTGTCGACTATGGGCTAGTCATCTATGGATCGGCCTCCCCCACTGCACTTAGGAGGATATCAGTGACACTTAACAAGGACTGTAGACTTCTCACGGGGGCTGACCGCCTAACGCACACCTGTGACCTTTACGCCAAGACTGGTTGGCTACCTCTCATTAGAATACAATACCAGACCTGTCTGATAGCCAAAAAGCTCTTCTTGGACTCATGCCAACAGGTGTTGCAAGTCTCCTTACTACCAACAGCAGCACCCAGTCAACTTGCAGTTCTCAATACCAGACTTTCCATGTCCCCAGGCGCCGGACCTCGTTGGGCCAGAGATCCTTCATGCACAGGGCTCCGCAGTGGTTCAACGTCCTTAACAAAGAGACTCTTGTTGCTGCAACGCTAAGCCACTTTAAAAGGAATCTGCAGCTGTTCCTGCCCTCTACCTCAACCTGTGACTGCCTCCCCTAAGAAATGGTCACCACCCTCTATTTGTGGCTGCCACCTCAAAGAAATGGTCTCCACCTTCTACCCTAGCTGTAGCTATAACCGGACATGCAAGCCTCGCTTTCTTGGCACCAGCCTTATACCTCTCGCCCTTTCGCCCTCCCATCCCCTCTTTTCGGACTCACTCACTCACTGGTATGGCCACTGGCCCCTGTCCCTCTAGCTCTTTTCATCCTTGTCTGACAATGGCACCTATCGGCTGGCTTCCTGCTGACTTTTCCTACCAAGTGTACTGTTTTCACCATGAATCTTGTTAGAAACTAGCTTGTGGTTGTTCTTCTGCAACAGACTGACTGAACTATTTCATGTACTTGTTATTCTGTATGTTTTGACTGCTACCATGTTTACCATTGTTGTATGTTACCCCCATCCTCTGACGTGGAACCTTTGTAAACAAGCAGTTTCTGCTCAAAGGTAATTGTAATCCTAGAGTTTAATAAATAAAATTAAAAATAAACTGTTTGGCCTAGATATGGACTGCTTGACTCTTGAGGGAAGGGTTTATCTTACGGGGACATATTTAAATCTAAAACATGAGGCGTACTTTAGGTATGTACCAAGGGATCCTGGTCCAAGGGCGTAGCTACCTATAATAATCTAGGACCAGGATTTTTAAGGACTAACATAGGGACTTTATTACAGGGTAGTAACTAGACCCAGTAGGTTGGTATTCTTGATACCGTGATGTTATATTTGATAATCATTCCTGTTTGTAAACCCTATCTCACACTGCGTATTATGTACTTTTTTTATGCTGGACATAAGTAGAAATGTCAATAATTTGATGGTTGTAATGACTGTGGAATTTAATAAAGCTGAGTAACAAGGCCTCTGCCAGAGAAAGCGTAGAGGCTCAAGCAGCTGTATTTGTAAGTCGGCCAAAAAATTAATCACAGCATTTTTTGTAATAATTCATTTCTGACATCTGGCGAGCCTTTGTAAGACATTCCCTCAGACAGTTTTTTTATTTTTTTTTAAATAGCACTTATTACTAGGGTTGTAATTGATGACTCAAATCAGTATAGATGGTCGCCACCAGCAGGTTCCAAAACATCTCTTTCACTGAGGTAATGTACATACTAGATACATAGTGTAGCTTTATTAGTGTGGCGCGTGCACCTATTTCAGATGGTAAACAGCACAGCACCACAATCCGATTCTGAATCTGGCTAGCATGGCAAGAGAAAGCATAGAAATGTAGTACAGGCCATTGTACAGGTCAATGGCAAGACCACATGTAGACTATGGCGTACGGTACTGGCATCCATACCTTAAGAAAGACATCGGCATACTGGAGAGGGTCCAAAGGAGAGCAACCAAGATGACTGAGGGGTATCAGAATAGGTCCTACAAGGACAGCCTGGGAGCCCAAAGGATGTACTCCCTGGGGGGGAGGAGGGAGAGGGGTGATATGAGTGAGACCTTCAAATACTTGAAAGGGATAAACAGAGTGGAAAGATAAGGTCTCTTTAAAATGAGTGACAACAGAACCATGAGGGGGCATAGCTTTAAAGGGCATCAGCGTGCTACTGAATCTCGCACTGCTGCCTGCTGCTCTGATGTCACCTACAAGGATTCTGGGATTTGTAGTAACAGAACATGTCAGCCCAGAAGTAAACTAAATCAGTCTGATACAATCTACTATACTGCAGTAAACAGTAAGTAAACCAAGATGTTTTTGTGCACAAAGTGTATATTGGGACTAGCCCCACACTTGAGTGTGGTAGCTCTTTGTGTTGACTGTTCCCCTTTAAAGAAATAACACTGTAACCTAGTATTGCACTGAGGGAAGAGACTTAGGATCCGTCTTGTCCACACTTAACCTTCCAGTACTCCAGCCCTCAAAACTGGGGAAACGGAACGTCACACCCAACATCTCAATTCAAGAATGACATAAAGTGAATAGAAAACACAGGTACTGTATATTGAAGTTTTTGCTAGAAATTCATTATTACAGAGAAAACTGGGTGATGTCAAGTCAGTTGTTACTAAATAACAAATACTGCTGCTTGAAGGCACTATCCAGGAAATGCCTGAACCTGCACACTTCTCAGGTGGTTTTCCCCAAGGACATGTGTTCTTTCTTCATTTTTTGCACACACACCCCCCCACACACACACACATGCATGGTATAATATGAACAAAAGTCAATATTTCAGACTTTCATCCACCTTCAAATACTGAATAGGGACACAACTCTGAGACAGTCTTGTTTACAATTTATTAACCCATGATAGCCCAGCTAAGATGTAATATCTCATTTTCAGTGGGGTCTCGCTTTTTCCCATTTTTGCACAATATTTACCCATGACAGCCAGGCTGAGATGCAGCATCTCGTTTTCAGTGGGTTCCTGCTTCTACTCATTTCTGCAATGGGGTGGTCTGGAACTCCACTAGGGAGGTGGTGGGCACCATACACAGTTGCGATGTAGCGGCACAAAGTAGTGGGAATGATCCCTTTGGGCTGCTCTACTAACTTTCGCCCCTTTGCACAGCACACAAAGGAACTGCAAGCCTTTCCCTGACTTAGTACAATGGTCATTGCACCAGAACAGGGAAATGGGCAGGGGCCAGCAAGCTGATTCTGACACTGTTTTATGCACAGCTGCTTCTCAACACCTGAAGTGCCGCTGACATGGCCAGTGCCTCAGACTAATGCGGGACTGTGAGAAGTAGTTCCACAGCTGAGGCACAAGAATACAGCTGGCTCGATCAAGAATCAACGAGGGACCACGATCAGCAAGGGACCATTACAGAAACCAGTACATGTGGGAAAACTGTCAAGGGAGGGGGGGACCACTGAACACCATGGATGAGGTAATGTAAGTGGAGCAGTGGGGGGGGGGCACTAGACTACCAGTGGAGAACTTGCAAGGGATGTGAAATTTAAAATGAAAGACAGGTGGGCCATAAGGTGTGGGGTTGGGGTGGTGGGGGAGACAACTGAGGCACAGGGACCTCATGCCATGACTCAACTGTATGACATTGTGTCATCATGTAACTGGCACAGCATAATGTTCAGACATTCATGGTGGTAGCAGTTTTCCATCTGGTGACCATCATTTCCGGGGTGACCCATTTCCAGGTCGCACCTGGAAACAAGCCTCAGCTCAGTGTGCCTTTCCCAGTCACCAATTTTAAATAAATAAATAAAAACCATTTGCATTGTAGCTTAACGACTTAGTCATAACAGGTAAACTACTTAAGTCAGAGCTTTGTAAACAGCAGTTTTGGAAGGTGTCAGAACGGGGCGCCTCTGTGCCCCCTAAAGTCTGCCATCCCAGACTGCAACTGTGCCTCAGGCCCTAATTGACTTGCTCAAGGTTATGTTGCGAGTATTCTGGCTCTGATGGGATTTGAACCTGTGATCCTCAGGTTCCCAAATTGGTGCACTAACCATTAGACCACACAGGCTCAGCTCAGGCGACATTCTATAGATAGATGAGTGGTTATGACAACACACACACGCAGTCGGAAACATCATGGTGCTGCAGTCAACTCACCCCATGTAGCGGGAAGGAGATCCAGCCCAGCTCCCCTTGAACTGCTTTCGAATCCAGCAGATTAACTACAAAAGAAGAGAGAAACAGAGTGTGAGCCTCCTGTGCCTGCCATGGGAGCCCCCTGTGCACTTCACATATACGTCTGTTTACTAAGGGACACATGAAGCAGCCAGTTGTCTCGGCCACTCTTGACATTTTTACAGAAACAGCAACAATATCGTTTGTGTCTTTTATTTTTAAATTAAAACCACACTGCTTGGCCTTCCTCTCAAAATGATTTGAATTTCGCATACTGCTGCGTATTTTAAACCCAAATTTACCCTCGCTCAGTGACGCTATACTGTCATTCTGCATAATGAAGAGTTATTTCTGGACATAGAAACTATGAGAAAAATGTAACTAACTTGATAGAAACATTCATTAGCACTAAAATATGGTCCGCACTATTCATAAACTTATTACTCTTTAAAATAACAAAGTGCTATACATTCTGGCCATTTGCTCCGCACTTCAAAGGCTACTGCTGTGCATTTTAAAGCTGAGAAGTAGACAGGTATGTTTGGAGGCAGATTTATAATTTTTATAAGGGAGTAGCGGTTTTGTCAGGCGGGTAGCACTTTCTCCGGAGAATGTAAACTGTTTCCTTTTAAAAGTTGGATTAGGCTAAAACAGCTACTATTTGCAGCCCTAAGGGGGTAGGGGTATTACTTCGTGACATTCCTGGCTCCACTAGTGGATGTTGCTTAGGACTGAAAACAAAAACAGCCAGCAAGTTGAAATGATCAGTAGCTGTCTGCCTTGATATGAACAGGGATTCAGGGACTACAGCACTGGGCAGATCTGGGGGAAGCGCAATCCAGAAAGTGAAAAGTAGGCAGGGCGAGGCAACTGTATTTATAGGGCACCCATTCTCAAAGGCTCTGGTGCCTTGCAATCAAACAATACATTACAACCGTAGAAATATAATTAATAAATTAAAAATTATTTAAAAAATAAACAATAATATTCAAACAGCAGCACCAGGCACATTTCAAACAGAATACAGAAGGGTGGGTTACAGCGTTAATTCTCTCCTGCGTGACCTGGCGCACATAGATTGGTCCTTCATACCAAAGGCACCTTCCATTGACTATGCATTCGAAACCTTCAAGGCCAGATTCCTTGCAGTATGGGACTCCCATGTCCCTCTAAGAAAGAAAAGAGTAAGGGGCTCCCACCTTCCCTGGGACTCCGCCAGTATCATTAGCCAGTGCCACACCAGGGACCAGGCATGGAAAAAACACAAGTTAACGGGCTTCCAAACATCGCTCTAATGCTACCGTGCCCTCCGCAACTCCTGCACCAAACTTATACCCAGGCCAACAGTCCAAAAAGAATTACTTCATGACGGCTTTCAACTCAAACCTCAATCACCCAACAAATTTCTGGAAAACTATCAAATCCCTCCTCTCCTCCCCCCCCCGCCCAACCTCCAACCCTGACCCTAACCATCCAAGGTGCTACCGTCACTGACCCTGGAGAAGTGGCCTCCGTCTTCAATACCTTCTTCACCAGCTGTGCAGATTCTCTAATGTCTGCTCTTCCACCCCCCCACACTGTGCACCTCCCCGAAATCACAGACCACCTCCCAGCCCTCCAGTTTCTCTTTTCGTCCGGTCTCCCCGGCCGAAGTGTTAAAAGCCCTGAGGGCTCTCAATCCCAACAAAGGCAAATGCCCCACTGGCCTGGACACCAAATTGTTAAACTTATCTGCCCCCTCCATAGCCGCCCCACTGGCCAACCTTTTCAACCTCTCCTTTTCACTTGCCAAAATACTAGTCGCATGGAAGCAGGCAATTGTCATCCCCCTCCCTAAAGGTGGTGACCCCTCCTCACCGGGTAATTACCGCCCCATCTCCCTCTTCCCAATTCTGGCCAAACTGAAGGAACATCTTGCTCTTGCCCAACTCTACCAATATCTAGACACATCCTCCTTCTTCACCCCCTACCAGTCTGGCTTCTGCAAATTGCACTGAACCATCACCTCCCTAGTAAGGATCACCGATGACATCCTCACCGGAATGGACAAAGGGTATATCACCTTGGCCATTTTTATCGACCTAGCCAAGGCCTTCAATACTGTCTACCACCCAGTGGTACTAGCCAAACTAAAAGACGCCGGACTCTCTGACCCTGCCACAAGCTGGTTTCATGCATACCTGGTAGGCAGACACCAATCGTTAAAAATCGGCCCCCACATTTCTACTCCCCTGCCATTCACTACTGGTGTCCCCCAAGGCTCAGTCCTGGGCCCGTTACTTTTCCCAGTTTTTTTAAATGACCTCCTGATGGCCTACACACACACATCCATCCACATGTATGCAGACAACACCGTACTGTACGCCTCAGGCACATCCGCCGGAGATATGGCCAATGCACTACAACAGGACTTCAGCATGGTTCAGCATTGGTTCTTCTCCAACCAGCTGTTCCTAAACACCAAGAAAACCATCTCGTTAACCTTTGGCTCGAAGGCAAGACTCTCCCGCCTAGCCACTCGCCCCTCATTCCAAACCTTAGACGGAACCCCCCTGGAGGTATGCACCACCTTCAGATACCTGGGGGTCTGGCTAGATCAGCACCTGCTTTCTCCACACACATTGAATCAATTCACAAGAAGCTACACCCTAAACTTGGCACTTTATACCACAGCAAGGGTTGTATCCCCACACTGTCCTGAAAGGAAGTTGTTCAAAAGATGATCCTCCCATTACTTGACTATGGCGACGTAGTCTATGGCTCAGCTCCCTCCTCCTCCCTAGCTAGCTTGGACATACTCTTCCATTCCTTCTGTCACTTCATCTTGGAATGCCCACAATTTACCCACCACTGTGACCTATATAGCTCCCTAGCCCTGCCTGCACTCCAGACCCACAGACAGATCCACTGCACTAGGTCTATAGCCAAATACTGGACTCAGTCCCTCCCCCCCATCTCGAATCTGCCCTCTTAACACAGCCTCCACCTGCCTACTCCCTCAGAAGCACGGACTCCAGGCTTCTCCATGTCCCATTCATGGGCACATCCAAAGGCCAATCAGCTTTCAAATTTTGCATGCCCAAACTCTGGAATGACTTGCCCGCCAACATCAGGCATACCACAAACTCCCTGCAACTTAACCTCTTCCTCCGTACACACTTCACCTCCACCAGCACCTGCTCTTAGCTATGGAAAGTCTAACATCCACATGCCCCTGGCTGAGTTGTGCGCTCGCAACATAGTTTTCCTGCCAACACTGTGTAACCCCTAGATGGCGCTATCCCAGGGGCTACTACCCCTGCCTGATTTGCCACTAACAGGTTGAGGGGCCTGGATCCAATGACGGGTGCCTCCACCCAGAGGTCAGGGTTTGCAATAGTTAAACTAACTTGTTCACAGCCCTCTGGGACACTGCAACCCCCCTTTCTTCCCACTAGTGGCCCACACAATATATCAGAATTACCTTCACAGTATACACTTACCCCCAGGTCTGGTTCGGCACTGTGACCTCCTGTGAAATGAGATACAGTGCAACAATCACAGTACAGTACTTTAACATAGAACAAATACCTCAGGCAGTATAACTTTGCTGAAACAAGCAGCTCTGATTTATTTAGGGGATATAACAAGGACAGGGGAAATCAGGTTAATTAGCTTATCACTCTAATAATCTACCTATGGCTCTGTGCACAGGCCTATCCCTATCAGTTACTGTCCCTGGGTACCCAAGCCCTAGTGGCTAGTCAAACCGTGGCAGCTGGTAGGGCCCTTTCACACAGAGAAAAGGAAAATTAAACAGTCAGCAGTACAGTAATTCCATTTGGATTTAATGTGGCAATTCAACAGGAGCGACCCTGAATTAGTACTCACGACCTCCAAATAAGATAGGGTCCTTCAATGTCAGCAGGGCTCACTTGAGGTACACAAACCTCTTCACACATCCATATAAAGAAAGCACTATACCAGGCAGGCTGCATCTATCCGATCGCAATTACTGCACAATACCGGAGAACACACAGCAGATTCAGTTCTGACAGACCGAGTGCAATTTTCAGCAATTCCTCCAGTCCTCTACAGGGTGAGCCTGGTTTCTACTCTTCAGAGATCCTTTGATTCTTTTCACAGGACAGATTCAGTCCTAACAAGCTGCAGACCGGAACTCTGGGCCTTACACACGTTTTGACTAAACTGCACACTGAAAAAGCACAGGGCTCCTTCCTTCTTCACTGCCAAAGCTCAACTGAAACTCCAACCGACAAAACCGGGCACTTCCTTTGAGTTCCTCCCAGTTCTTGACTGGATTGGCTGTCACTCACAATAGACTGCTGCTGTTGGTCCAAAAGGCACTGAAGTCTAAACTACATCTCCCAGAGTCACTGCCCATACAATCCTCTTGTGGCTGGCTCAGATTATGAGTCCAAGTTCTGATTCGTCCAAGGCGCCATTTTAGAGCTAGCTTACCCACACTGATTGGTCCAGTTCAGCAGTTCAGAACTAGAATGGGGAACTAGCAGACACAGTTCTGACTGCAAAGAAAGCAGGTTAGACAAACTGTAATTTCATTATTACTCTAAATAATTTCTGGCAAACAGTTACATCTTTCAGATAGGTTCTTTGCACTCCTAGTGACTGCAAAATGAAGTGAATTGGCAGCAGCTCGAGTAGTACTCAGAGAAGCACACAGTCCCCCATACAAACTAATTATGTCTGCAAGCAGACAGCTCTTAAAGAGACAGTACCAGAGGCTCTAAAACACTCACTGATAAATGGCTTAAATGCCAAACACCATTCAGGCTTGGAGCATTCAAGCAAGCTCCTGGAAGTCTTTTGGGAACCCCCATTTGCAGAGGTTACACCTTCCTGGCCTGGGAAAGCTTGGCGTCCGCGTCAGAAAGCAAGTACCCCATAAGTTTCAACTGCAACCATATACATTTGCATTAGGCTGCACATGTAAGCATCAGTCAATATATCATTTTACCAAGAACACATTTCTGAAACATTGCAGTCGTCACTCTTTACACAGTATTACATACACATTGTACCATAACTCAAGTTATTACCTCTTGTACATGAAACCTGAAGGGGCCCTTCCTATCAGTTACCTTGGGGCTGGACGGGCAAGGGCACCATATGAAGGGCAACACAAGTAACTTGGAGTTAGCACTGATGCTCAGTTTGGGCAATGAGCTCGGGGACACATACACTCCTTTATGGACAACATTGAGAGGCAAATCCACAGGCCTCCCAAGTGAATCATAACTGAGGTGCACCACAGGCTTTACAGCTCGACCAGTCTTTCTAGGGGAACTGTTATAGTCTCTGCACTCTGAGCCTCATTTTCAGCATTGTCCTCACTTGTCAGGAGTCTCCATGGGGTAGAGAGGCTAGAACTTGGGGCACTTTCAGCTCCAGGGTTACAGTTTCTGAGTCCACAACATTTGGCTCTCATGGAGAGCTTTCGGACACTGGCAGTGGACTGTCAGGGCACTCAAAATACTCTTCTTGTTAGGTGTATCACCAGTCTGCCCCAATCTATCATTTTCCTCCCTAAGCTCAAACAGTTCAACCATGCACAATGATTCCATTTCATCTGATCTGATGCTTTGCACTTCACTTTCTGGGAGCATTGGCTCCAGGGATGAAGCTGGGGGCTTAGACAGTCCAGAAGGCCCAGCTTTGTCTCCAGTATTGACTAGGGATTGCCCGAAACAATTGACTCAGTTCGTGAAGGATAGTATTCAAAGTCACTCTCACTTTCTTCCGATATGGACTGACAGTCATACTCAACTGGGACTTGTGGAGGGAACACTTTAACTTTGCTTCTGTAGGTGCAGACTTTCTTGATCTTTTCTTAGCAGCAGCTCTAGTCACTGGTCCAGAGGGGGCATCTTCTAGGGGCTCAGACTCAATTAAGATTTGTCCAATGGGCAGTAAATGATTTCTATGCATTGTTTTTACATCTTTTGAATTATTCTCAGGCCTTACTTTGTACACTGGCAGATCATCTAGTTTGCCCACTACAATGTGAGGGAGATGGTGCCATCTGTCAGCAATCTTGTGCTTGCCATGCAGTCCCAGATTTCTTAGCAATACCCGATCTCCCTCCTGGAGTTCCTGTGCTTTCACCTTTTTATCATACCTTTCTTTGTTGGCCAGATTTCTTTTGGCAGCCATGGTTTGAGCCAGTTGGTACGCATGAGTTAGCTGGGCCTTTAACTTTTGCACATACTGTAAATAGTTGTCAGCTTGAACCCCATCAGGAGACCCCAAAACACACATCTACTGGTAGTCGAGCTTCTCCTTCAAACATCAGGCGGTAGGGGAGAATCCAGTAGCATCACTTTGGTGCAGTTATAAGCATGTACCAGGGTGCTAATTTGTTGCTCCATCTAGGCTTGTCCTTTGGGTGCAGGGTGCCTAGCATATCTAAGCAAAGTGCGGTTGAAATGTTCAGGCTGTGGGTCCCCTGGGTAGTGAGGAGTGGTTCTGGACTTTCGCACTCCCCACAGAGAAAGCATCTCTTTGATCAGACGACTCTCAAAGTCTCTCCCTTGATCAGAATGGATTCTTTGTAGAGCCCCATAGTGAACAAAAAAGTTTTCTACAAGTACTTTGGCCACAGTGGATGCTTTCTGGTCTTTGGTGGGAAAGCTTGGGCATATCTTGTGAAATGGTCAGTGACCACCAGCACATTACTGATATTTCTTTGATCTGACTCCAAACTCAGAAAATCAATACAGACCAGCTCCATGGGTGCACTGGTGGTGATGTTAACAAGGGGCAGCCCTCTGGAACAAAGCTTTCCTCTGTAAGCAGCGACTACAAGTTCGAGTGTGTTGCTCACATCAGCCCCCATCTTAGGCCAAAGAATCTGGATCTCACCAAGTCAAGTGTTCTGTCTATACCAAGGTGCCCCATGTGGTTGTGCAGGACCTTAGTACTGAGTCTCGAAAGGCAGTGGGCAGCACTAGTTGTTGTTTGTCTACTTGTCCCTCTGTCTACTGTTTCTCTGTATAACAGTTTATTGATCAGTTTCAACTTAGGACCTTCTTTGTATAACAGTGCAGTTCTCAAATCAGTGGAGCGAATTTGGACACATCTTTTCCTACATAGAGGGCTTCTAAGCTGCTTTGATCATGGGATCGCGGATTGAGCCGCCGAATACTGTCATTGTCCAGCTGAGGCAGTGCACCAATGTCTATTGCAGAAAAGTGGCAATAAGCAGCAGGTATGCAATTCTCAGAGCTCCCAAGCAATCCACCATGCAGTCCACTGCGTCCGTGGACATTGTTCCTCCCTGTCAAACTTCGGCAGAGTGCCCGAATGTCAGGTTCTGCCAATCGGACCCAATCATTCTGGGGAACAGGCCTCCGGGAGAAACATCAGCATCTATGTGGTTCAGACCTGCTCGGTATTCGAGGCATAGTCATATGTAGATAATGCAGAAAGCCACCTATGGCCAGTGGCATCCAACTTAGCTGAGGTCTGCACATGGGTCAAAGGATTATTGTCGGTTTTACTAGTATTTTAGCCCCATACAAGTACTCATGGAATTGGTCAACAATAGCCCACTTCAAAGCTAGGAACTCTAACTTATGTACAGGATAGTTCTTTTCGGATGGGGTCAGAGCTTCTACTGGCAAGGCCACTGGTCTCAGGCCATTCTCGTGCTCTTGGTACAACACAGCCCCAACCCTTGCAAGCTAGCATCAGTGTGCAGGACGTAAGGTTTTCTTGGATCGGCATAGGCCAGCACTGGAGCATGGGTAAGTTGATATATGATCTCATGAAAAGCAGTCTCACAATCAGGAGTCCAGCGGGCCCCAAATACTTCACTCGGATGAAAATACACTCTTTCAGTCTTGAGGGACACTGACTTTTGGTATTTTTTGTGGGTTGGGGGATACCCTTGAGTAAGGTTAAGTAAAGGGCGGATCACTCTTGAATAGTCCTTGATGAGCGCCGATAATAACCACAGAATCCCAGGAATCTTTGCAGTTCTTTTAGATTTTTGGTCTGTGGCCAGGTGGTCAAGGCCTCAACTTTACTCTGGTCGGTCTCTAATTCCTCGGTGGATACTATGTGTCCACATACTTTACTGATGTTTGAAAGAATTGACACTTATCAATGGACAGTTTAAGGCCAAAAGTCCTCCAGTCGGTCCAATACCTTAAATAATCTGCTCTCATGTTCCTCAGTGAGCTGCCAAACACAATAACATCATCTAGGTATACCAGGCACTCTAGTAAGTTCATGTCCCCACGCACGCTCCATCAATCGTTGAAAAGTGGCTGGGGCACCTGAAATCCTTGAGGCATCCTCATGAATTCATAGAAGCCAAGCGGACAGATAAGGCCGTCTTCTCACGGTCCTCTGGGGCCATCGGATCTGGTAGTACCACTGCGGAGATCCAGCACAGAGAACCACTTGCTCCCGTTTAGGCAGTCCAAAGCATCCTGAATGCGGGCATTGTGTACTGATCGGGATAGTCCGCGGTTTAAGGTGCGATAATCCACACACATCCTTACTGTTCCATTCTTTTTCCTCACTACCACAATGGGGAAGCATAAGGGCTTCTGGATTCTTGTATTACACCAGCAGCTAACATCTTTGCAGATGCCGTCTCACATCATCTATGTCAGCAGTGCCAGGACCGAGACCTCTCACGAAATGATCTTCGTCATGCAGCGGATATTGTGCTCAGCTCCTTGCACGCATCCTACATCCCATTCCTTCAAAAAACACCTGGTCTCTCTGGGCAAGCTTCTCACTGATCCTCACTCCATTCAGCTGGCAGCGGGAGTCGCCCGAATCAAACAAGTCAGGCGTTACTCTGTCATTCTTCCTTGAACTCTTGCTGCTGGGTAGCACTGCAGTGTCTGCACAATGCACATTAGCCAGGATGCAACCTCTGTTTACTCGAATGTCTCTTTCAGACACATTATGAACTTGGACCATTACCCTTCTGGCATAAGCATGTGGGCTCTGCGGGCAAAATATAAGCTGACCAGCAGTCCCTCTGGCAATTTTCATCGCCTGGTGCATCCAACATTAATATTTTATTCTTAACATCCTTTCTGATACGGACCTCTCCCTGTAAGGTACACTGGGCATTTGGCGCCAGGATCAGAGACTCAGGATCCTTCTTCCATACAATTCTGACGGTTCCTCTGGTTCTGTTTTTTCAGCATCTCTCTGTGCCTCATAGGCCTTCTTAATTAAAGCCGAACTCTTAAGCTCTACTAGTCTTTGACCCCTGTTTTCATAACACAACTGTGCCAGCCTTCGAACATATGAGCATTTGTTCCAATCAACAAAGGACACCATCATACAGTCCAGTGGGGACACACTAAGGCTAGGGTCTCTACTTGTTCGGCCACTCCAGCCACGAGTGGGAAAAAGACAGCCAAATTCGGATATACCGGAATAGGGTAGGCCTTCTCACTTAACCCCCATACATGCAGTCCTTCTAATGGTTGTAAGGTACGTCGACAAATGCTTCTGATACCAATCCTGGAACATAATTGTCACTTGGGAGCCACTGTCTAATACAGCTCTTGTAGACACTCCATTCACCTTTACAGTGGTCTCCATGGAGGGACCCACTATTCTGGACCAGTCTGGAGAGGCGGTAGTGGGGCCTGGGCAACTGACCTTGCCACAAGGACGTGAATTAGCATTTTGGTGCCCTCACTGGGATCATGTCGTGTACCTCTTAACCACTGATTTCTTCTCAAGCTCTCCTTGTAGCCTATATGCAACTTTGTCAGTGTCTTTTGGGACTGGCATTCCCTTTTCATGTGCCCATCTTTCCCACAATTATAGAAAACATACTTTCTGAGTTTGAGCTGGCCAGGCGCCATACTGGGAGCCAGGGCGGGGTATTACTAACTGGAAACCTGGGTGCCATCTCTGTCTGCGCGTGATAAGCATTTGGAAACATCTGTCAGTTTCTCCACTTCCATGGTCAAGAATTGAGTTTGGAGCTGTTATCAGCAGGAGATACATGGGTGGGTACCCCCACCCCCATAGCAGATGCAGTCGGATATGAGGTCAGGGCCAGTACTTGCAGGCGTGGCCTTCATAAAGGACTGTTTTGAATTCCGGATCTCTCTCAACAGTTATTCCATTGTGGCATATCTTTTTCCTTGTCAGAGCACTCATTGACTGTCAACCTCTGCCCTGAACTTCACTTGATGGGTCACCCTCAGTCACTCGAGGTGCATAGCCACAGCTGTTGGTGCAGGTACCTCCCGGGTCGCCTTTTCTCAACTCCTCGAATTTCTCTCATTAACTCATCATAGGAGGTGGGGATTCCAGTCGATTTGCCAGGCGTAACTGAAGCAACAGCAGTTCTGAGAAGGGGCAGACTTAAGGATTCTGTCCAGTCTGGTTCGGTCCAGTTCAATCGCTGGCAAACTACCCTTTCTGAGGGCATTCTTGCAACAATTTTTCCAGCAGAGACATACACAGACAACAACTCCCTTGGTACTGTTGTGCATTTCTTACTCTCCACCATGGGTCCTCATCAGAATCTGGGCTCCCATACACATTCTCCAGGCCTCAAGATAGGCCTGTGCAGTCGCTTCAGGGTTACTGGCCCGTTTGCACGGATGGTAGCCAGGGCGGGACCTGGAGCTCTCACTACCCTCTTCAGCTTTTGCCTTCCGAGCATTGCCATTCTAGCACTTGGGGGAACATAGTCTATCCAGGTCTCCCAGTCATCCTCCCCTTGGGGGTGGGAGGTGCCAGAAGATCCTCAACCTTCCGGTAGAGTCGTGACTAATGGCAGGTGCAGAAATAGGAGTCTGCATTTGGTTCAGCCACCATTACGGGCACTGGAGCAGGAGAGGGTGTTGGGGAGAACACCCCAGGTGGCAGAATAGTTTCTTCAAGTCCTCCACAGTTTCCCCTCTCCCAGCAACCATTCAGCAAATTTCTCCTCAAAAGTTTCAGATAGTGGTGAGGCTGATTCCCCCAGGTCTTTACTGTCCTTAGTTATCACTCTCAAGCAGTGAGGGCTCCCTCTGGGGTAATGGTCTGTGGCACTTTGGAGCTATCTATGGGATCCTTAAACTCTACTAGGGCCAGGAAAGTGTGGTGAGCAGATTAGCATGCCGACCCACCACCACAGGGTTTTGTAAACCTTCCACCTTGGAAAGTACTCCCTGCACAGTGTCCGTATTGATACCCAGGGGATGTCCAGGATAAGCATAGCATTTGAGGGTCGATCTCCTCCCAGTACACCACTCCACCAGCCGGTGCACAGCCACTTCTGTCGGGTACCCATTTTTTCTTAACAGTGGTTCAGAAATATGGCCACTAGAGGACACACAATCCCAGCGGTGAGCCTCCAAGATGTAACCCCTAGATGGCGCTATCCCAGGGCTACTACCCCTGCCTGATTTGCCACTAACAGGTTGAGGGCCTGGATCCAATGGCGGGTGCCTCCCCAGAGGTCAGGGTTTGCAATAGTTAAACTAACTTGGTCACAGCCCTCTGGGACACTGCAACCCCTTTCTTCCCACTAGTGGCCCACAATATATCAGAATTACCTTCACAGTATACACCACCCCCAGGTCTGGTTCCGGCACTGGGACCTCCTGTGAAATGAGATACAGTGCAACAATCACAGTACAGTACTTTAACATAGACAAATACCTCAGGCAGTATAACTTTGCTGAAACAAGCAGCTCTGATTTATTTAGGGGATATAACAAGGACAGGGGAAATCAGGTTAATTAGCTTATCACTCTAATAATCTACCTATGGCTCTGTGCACAGCCTATCCCTATCAGTTACTGTCCCTAGGTACCCAAGCCCTAGTGGCTAGTCCAAACCGTGGCAGCTGGTAGGGCCCTTTCACACAGAGAAAGGAAAATTAAACAGTCAGCAGTACAGTAATTCCATTTGGATTTAATGTGGCAATTCAACAGGGCGACCTGAATTAGTACTCACGACCTCCAAATAAGATAGGGTCCTTCAATGTCAGCAGGGCTCACTTGAGGTACACAAACCTCTTCACACATCCATATGAAAGAAGCACTATACCAGGCAGGCTGCATCTGTATCCGATCGCAATTACTGCACAATACCGGGAGAACACACAGCAGATTCAGTTCCTGACAGACAGTGCAATTTCCAGCAATTCCTCCAGTCTTCTACAGAGGTGAGCCTGGTTTCTCTCTTCAGAGATCCTTTGATTCTTTTCACAGGACGGATTCAGTCCTAACAAGCTGCAGACCGGAACTCTGGGCCTTACACGTTTTTGACTAAAACTGCACACTGAAAAAGCACAGAGGCTCCTTCCTTCTTCACTGCCAAAGCTCAACTGAAACTCCAACCGACAAAACGGGCACTTCCTTTGAGTTCCTCCCAGTTCTTGACTGGATTGGCTGTCACTCACAATAGACTGCTGCTGTTGGTCAAAGCACAAGTCTAAACTACATCTCCAGAGTCACTGCCCTACAATCCTCTTGTGGCTGGCTCAGATTATGAGTCCAAGTTCTGATTCGTCCAAGGCACCATTTTAGAGCTAGCTTACCCACACTGATTGGTCCAGTTCAGCAGTTCAAAACTAGAATGGGAACTAGCAGACACAGTTCTGACTGCAAAGAAAGCAGGTTAGACAAACTGTAATTTCATTATTACTCTAAATAATTTCTGGCAAACAGTTACATCTTTCAGATAGGTTCCTTTGCACTCCTAGTGACTGCAAAATGAAGTGAATTAGCAGCAGCTCGAGTAGTACTCAGAGAAGCACACAGTCCCCCCCATACAAACTAATTATGTCTGCAAGCAGACAGCTCTTAAAGAGACAGTACCAGAGGCTCTAAAAACACTCACTGATAAATGGCTTAAATGCCAAACACCATTCAGGCTTGGAGCATTCAAGCAAGCTCCTGGAAGTCTTTTGGGAACCCCCATTTGCAGGGGGGGTTACAACTGTATTTATGTCAACTGTTGGTATTATTGCTGGTGCATTCTCCTGCTTCCACTGTATATATGACTTGCTGCTTGTACTCTTATCTGTTGTATTCAATGCAATGTATTTTTGTCTTGTATTGTATTGCATTGTATTTACGCATGCGAACACCCTGTACCCTAATCCCCAGGACGCATCTGGAATCGAGTGGTCCACTGCTTAGTATGCTTTTCCTAGTTAAACTCTTAAATAAATAAATTCTGCAGGGCTAAAAATAGAACCAAGGTGTATCTTTTAGGAGTGTTAGAAAAAGAAGAGATGGCCATGACAAAAAAAATATTGGATTATCCTTGGGATTGCTGTCTTAAAAAAAAACTTTTAGACTTTGCATTTTGGGTGAGTATTTACGGAATCATTAAGTAATAGGCTGTCAACGTGGAGTTTTTACGAATATACGAACACTCCAGTAGGTAAATGCCTTATGGTCTATCTGGTCTACTCATTTGTGCAGCTCCCTACTTATTTAAAAAGGGAACTGCCCCCCTTCCCCGTTTCTCTTTTGTCCTCCTTCAACTTCCCCCTCCTGCTTTTGCTACATGGACAATTCGCAGGGTGCCCTTGTAAAGCCTTTTTTGGGTATGAGTAGGTTGAAGGATCCGCTATAGGAATACAATGTTTAAACAAAGACAAACAGGATCCACTCCTCTTTAGATTTTTGTGTATTCAATATTTAATTTCGCTTTTGTGTCTTTCTCAGACAAAGGACCCCTATCCTGCCTTGTCCCTCCTCAGTCCTGCCCCTAGCTCCTGACTCACCCTGCCCTACTTGCAACTATTTTCTATTATTACCTATATCTGCATACACTCCTATCTATTGTATGTAACATTGTAATGTATGTAAGATTGGCTTGCAACTCTTCCCTTTGTTATGTAACTCTGACTTTATTATTATGGGCAGGATTCACAAAAGGGATGTGCCCGGCGCATCTGAGATGCGCCTGGGCATCCGACATGTGCCTAAAGGTGATTCTGGCGGGGGCCCGTTATGCAAGCGCAACCCCAATGTGCAGTGCATCGCGGGTACTGGATACTGTCAATGTTATGCGGCACATCTGGAGGGGCTGTGGAGAGGGGCATGCCCATGTATATTAGGGCGCAACCCCATTCACAGCCTTATTCTTGGCGCATCCTCAGGGCACATCCGGGGATGCGTCACAAAAGATAAGTCTAGAAATCCAAGACTTAAGTGGGTGACCACCCACAGGCAGGCTGCCATGCTGCAGGGCAACCACGGCAGCCTGTCCACCTGGCAGTCCAGTGTCCCCCCATACCCCGTTGAAGCCGCCCCAGTGGTGGTAAAAGGACTTGCAGAACCCCCCTCCCAAGCCCCTGGCAAAGTTGCCCTCCACAGCGTGGTAAAAGAAATTATATCCCCCTCCAGACCTATGCCCCGTTGAAGCCGCCTCTACGGCAGTAGCACACACTGCAGAACCCCCACCCCAAGCCCCCACTGTAGCTGCTCACCACGGCAGCCATCCATTACAGAATGAACCCTTTCCTAGGCACCCCAACCCACCCCTCACCCCACCCCAGCAGGGTCCACTGTCGTGGGCTGCTCAGCCCACCCGCACACCTACAACCAGCCCACCAACAGAGCTGTCTGACAGTGACAGCTACTGTACAACCCAAGCCCAATGCTTCAACGGGGCTTGTGGCTGAAAGAGGTACATCATTTAATTTACCACCACCATGGAGGCAGCTTTGCAAGGGGCTTGGTAGGGGTTCTGCATTCATTTACCGCTGCCCAGTGCGGCATTTCATCGGGGGCTTGGGGTGAGAGTTCTCTAACTCACTGCCACGAGTGCAGCATTCTATGGGGGCTTGGTAAGGGTTCTCCATTTCATTTACCACTGCCAGGTGTGGCATTTACTGGGGCTTAGGGTGGGGAGGGGTTCTGCTAACTTTCACCACCTCCCAGTGCAGCATTCTATGGAGCTTGGGAGGGGGGTTCTGCATTTCTTTTACCGCTGCCGGGAGCAGCATTTACCAGGGCTTGAGCGAGGAGGGGGGTGTCCTTGTGCAATGAGGGTCTGCTGTTCGGTGCATTCCACCCAGGCATCCCTGCAGGTGCAATGCAAATGGGGTCATAATGGCATGCTAATGGCCCCATTGCGCCATGTATGCCTAATGGCCTCATTTGCATGCCCCTGGCTGTGAATCACGTTTTTGGGTGCAGGGCATCCTGAGATGCCCTGCCCCAAAGGGTTCACAGCCTGACATGGGGGATGTGCTGGCATAGCCTGTAATGCCCTGGCACAGCCTGAGTGGGGCACACCTTTGCTTTACACAGAGGGGATGAGCCGGGGGCATCTCCCTGTGCCTCCTCTGTGAATCGCCCATATTGCACTCAGTGCATCTCCTCTGCGCCGGGGCAGCCGAGATGCACTGAACGTATCTTCTTTGTGACTCCTGCCTTGTATGTATATCCATCATGTTGTCTGTATGTGTATTGTTTGCAATGGCGTGGAGCCTTTGTAAACGAGTCTGTGACTCAAAGAATTGTAATTCCGATACTGTCCAGTAAATAAAATAAATAAATAAATTCAAGGTTAACACTTCGTGGCATCTTTAAGCCACTTCATCAGAACAAACGGAGGCTCCTTTTCTAGCTGGCTCCATACTTATTATATGCCTCTGGGATAGGGATATATCTTTTTCCAACACACCTGGTGTGAAGATTGAGCTTACCTGACCCTTTTCCACATGTTCAATTTTTTTACAGAAATTTTTCAAGAGTTCATCTGAAGACTTAAAAATGGTCAGGCCACCCTCCTCGCTCTTAGAGCAATTCTCAACTGTCATGTGGAAGCACTCCTGTACAACTGTGAGAAGTTTTGTCTTGTTGTTATACATCCCTGCGTGGATATTTGTTACTGGCTTTGTACTGTTTCTCCCTCGGGGATACCTGATGTTGCTGTGTGAATTGTATGTTTCTTGCACCTGTTTGTAATCTCTGTACTCTCCTGGGTCGTAGGCTTTTATGCCTAATGCACTTACCTGGCAAACAAAAGCTAACAAAGAAATAACAAATAAGTATGGAACAAGCTAAAAAGGAACCCCCATTAGATCTGATGAAGTGACTTAAAGCTGTCACTAAACAAGCTTTGTGGCATTGGTGGCATTAAACATTGAATGCGCAAAAATCTAGACAGGAGTGGACCCTTTTTGTCCTCATTTAAACATGGAGTTTTTGCCATCACTGACGCATGTAAACCCATAGAGGAACCCCCAGCAAAAGGCTCAGAAAAATCTGAGGGTCAATATATTTATTTTCATGAGCCTAAGTGAATTCAGGGGTAACTGGGGGAAGGGGGGTGAACCTATGGAGCAGCCTACCAGCAGAAACAGTGGACCGGACAGATGACTGTACAGGCCTTTAAGGCAAGCAGGGAAACATTTCTGCATTCAACAAGGGTAAACATGGTGACACAGTGGGCAGGAATCCCAATAAGTTAGTACATACAGTACTTCCCCAGCATAATTGTTGGTCCCTGCTAAGGAAGTGTGGAGGGCGGATTGGCTAGGAGTCCATTCCGACATTTAATTACTATGTTATTATGTTTCTACAGACTCATTTCCAGCTATGATTCTATAAAAAAAATGCAAGCACCAGTAACAAAAGTCAATCTTTTGTTTATTTCTTTATTATTTAAATTTTCTTGGCTAGGAAACTGAGCTGAGCTAAAGCTTGTTTCCAGCTATGACCTGGTGGGAAGACAGTATAAGAAGAAATAAAATATATACCAATGTATAAATTGTTGTATACTAGGAAATATGGCCCAGATATTCAGACTGCGCCAGGCTGTGGCGCAAGCCTGGGCGCAGCGCAACTTGGCTGCGCAGGGGCGTTGACAGGGTGATATTCAACGGAGCTGCGCCATGGCACAGCATCACTGAATATTGCACCCTGGCCACCTGCAGTGCGCATGGCGCACCGGCACTGCGCCAGCGCAAGTGGCCAGAGTGGAGCAGGGGATGCACTAAGCGCAAGTTCCGTGGCACTGGGTGCAACAACTCGCGATATTCAAAGTGCACATGCAAATGGGCCATAATGTATGCAAAGGCGCAAATGGGTCCATTTGCGTATCATTATAGCCCCATTTACTGTCTGAGTCTGCCGATCAGCGGCCTGCGAAGCAGCAGCCATCGAGGACCAGCGTCCCTACACGTGGCGATATTTACTGCTGATGCGGGCATATGATATAAACGAATCATCCAATATCCCTGGAGATCCAGTGGACCGATCGCGGGCATTTGTATTAAAACTAAAGTCCAATATCCCTGGTGGTCCAGTGGACCGCTCGCAGCCCGATCGCGGGCATAAGTAATAAAACTAAAGTCCAATATCCCTGATGGTCCAGTGGACGGCTCGCAGCCCGATCACAGGCATAAGTAATAAAACTAAAGTCCAATATCCCTGGTGGTCCAGCGGTACCCCCCTCCTCACCTGCCCACTGAGCCCCACTGCCCCGCTCCCCCCGGTCAGCAGTGGGTGGCAGCTCCCACCACCTGCCCGCCGCGCCTGCCCGGCTGACACTGTACAGTAAGGCTGTACACCCATTGGTCCAGCGGAGAGCCAATGGGTGTGCAATATACCGTCTACACAGTCCAGATATGTGAATGGATCCATTCACATATCTCAGACTATGTAATACATACTGAGCTACACACCATTGGCTCACGCTGTGGACCAATGGGCACACAGCTCCTACCATACAGTGTCAGTGCGGCGGGAGGCGGGGCGGCAGATGGTGAACTGCCACCACCCGCGACTGAGGGGCCCGAGCGGTGAACTCGGTAAGCGTGAGGGCGCTGAACCACAAGATGCCGAACATTTACTACTATCTTACGGTGAGCCGCGGTATCCGCAAGACCACCAGGTATTGGACTTTGAACCCTACAATCACCCATGATCGACCGCGGCAGTCACCAACCACAGAGAATGAACAATTTATACAAATGCCAGCGATAGCAGAGTCACCGGGCACCAGGATATTGGATTTAGTACAATACAAATGCCTGCGATGGGGCTGCAAGCAGTCCACTGGACCACCAGGGATATAGGGGATCCTTTTTCACATCTGCCCGCAATCGGGCGCAGAGAGTGCCGCTATGAAGGTGCAGCGAGCTGGTGACCACCCACAGGTGGCAGCTGCCGTGTTGCACCCAGCAATACAGCAGCTCACCTGTGGGTGGCCAGCCATTGTTCCTTTTTTGGCTCACCTGTGTGCAAGCGCCGTAGGAGTTGCATGCATGGGCTCAGCATCCCGGGCTAAATATCGGGATGTGCAGAGTATGCATGGGCATGCCCCCCTATCTGCTGCGCCACATTACTGATACACTCCAGCACATGGGTTGTGCCGGCGCAATCCGTTTGAATCTCGGCGCGGGCGCATCAGTGGAGTTGAGCATGGTGCAAGTGTGGTGCACCATGCGCAACCCTTCTGAATACCCGGGCCTATGTCTGTACAGAATTTACAATGACTGCGTCATTTCCTATACAGCACTGACTATGCCGGATTTTAAACATTACTAGTGCTAAGGGAGTGTTTCTCGATAGTGAAGACCAATTTAATTGTCTTGGAGTGTAAGGGGTTGCACCGATGGCTGAGTGACACCGCACTGCACTGCCATGTTGATGAACTGGGTTTGGGAGCAAATCTGAGTCTTCACATCGGGAGGCAGGACAGGCCAAGGTAGCTGTCATGCAGCCACCTGCTTCAGTCAGTGAGAGTCAATGGAGAGTTTTAGCACCCCAGTGACACTCGCGGCTCGGCCGGGGAGCTTGCTCCTACTTGAAAGGAGATGCTGTGTGTCCACCTGGACAGTTACCAGAGAAGGGGGAAAGAGACTGCAGTTTGATGTCTCATCCGAAGGATGGCACCTCACTATTGCAGCAGTGCCCTCGTACTGCGCTATAGTGTTAGTTATGGGTATTACCCCAAGTGCCTGGTGTGAGGTTAGAACCCAAGACCACACGATCTTCTGGCCCCAGAGGCAAGCATGTTACCAGCATCATATAGTGTCTCTTATATAATAACAAAGACCAATCAGAAACTTTATTTATTTATTTCATTTGTCATCAGGTTGGCTTACTGAACATTAAGTACCCATTTTCAAGCGTGTCCAAGGTCACAGCGCAATAAGACATGACGACTACAGTTAATTACAAGCACAAGTCAGACTTTGAAGAATTCTTTCAGTAAAATTTTAAACTTCACATTAGTAGTACAGACAATTCACTAGACAAGCGTATTCCAATAATGAGACAGTCAGGATGAAAAAGATCTTTAGGAACTCTGGCCAGCTGTACCTTATCTAGGGAATATTGTTCTTCTGATATGGATAAGTAACTAGTAAATCAGTTTATTATATAATCTGACTACCGATACTGTGTATAAAAATGCTCATAATTCTTAGCTTCACTTATTTAACAATTTAACATCCTGCATCACTAAATTTATTGAGTCATACTTTTCTATCCTTTCAAAATACATTGTTTCAAAATGTGTAAACCATGAGGCCATTTGAGACTTGAAGCAAGAAGGCAGTTTCATTGGCTGTGTTTTTTATCCAAGTTGAATCATAAAAATGTGCCTGGTTGTCTTACTAAATGTTATGTTTCCTTATAGAACTTATTCACTCTATTGCCAGTAATTCACTGTTAGTTCCTAGTCAAAATGGAACCCGAAAGAAGAGCTTTCACAAAACTCTGCTCCATACTGTTGGAATCAATCCCTTCTGAGCTCAGATTATTACATGACTTTCATATGTAGGTCTGGGCAGAGGCGAAATGCAGAAAAAAAAACCCTCTGTTCACGGACTTTTTGCAAACTGCCGACTTTTTTTTTTAAATTTATAGTTTATGTTCCCCGGCTTTCTACTTCACCCTGGTTTGCCCCTGACACCAGAACACACTCCACTGCAGGACTTCAACCCCACAAGATTACCCCCTTGTAATGGAGCTGTCCCAAGGGACAGTAACGGCTAAGCTACCCTGCGGCAGCTGTGCCCGGGACCGGTGGCTGAGCCACGAGGTCCTCCTTACAGGTAGGTTCCTCCAGAGGGACGTGGCATGCAGTGATGCAATGATGCCACCCCACATACCCTCAGGGAGATGTCAGTATCTGCCCACCCCTCAACCCAGACCGTTACAGGCTCTGGTGAGCCCTCTCCAAGCTCACCACTAGGAGCTAAGCATGCACCGAGCACTGTGGTCCCCCCTCTTGGGAGGAGGAGGAGGAGAGCAGTCCTTGGGACACTCATTCTCCTCCCCTCAGCCAGTTCTCCAGTGGCCTGAATTTGCTTCCAACCCCAGGTCACCGGCGTCGCGAGCAGTTGCACAACTGCTACGCCGGTGGGCCGGCTAAGCTGCAGACTTGTTTATAAAAACATAACAAGTCCACATTTATTCTGCAAACAAGCAATGTGCAGAAGGCTATAATGAATCAAAGCTACATTTGCCCCAATGAAACCTCAATGGGACGAAGCACTGGGGCATCTTGCCAGTGAAGTACTAAAGTCTCGGCCCTTTGCTAATGTAGATTCGAGTCACACTGGCTTTTTGCATCTTGCTTGTTTGTACAATACAGTCTGCACTTTCATAAGCATTACATCATCAATGTGAATCTGTGGTGCTTGGAAGTCTTTACGTAGGAGTGTAGCTGCATTTGGACTGTCTATTAAGGACTTCGATCTAGCAGCCCAGCAGCAGCACACAGTCTCTGTAATGTGAGCATGCACTTCCCCCTGTGTATGTAGTCTAGTGGCCGCCCTCCCTGCCTGGGCACTGGTACACCCCCTGTACCCCCACTCCTCCCTCCCTCCCTCTCTCTCAGTAGCTACCCTTTTGCACCTGTCTCACCCACCAAATGGTAAACCCACTGATATCCTTGCTGTGGCGATGGCGACTGGCACAGACCCGCCACTCAACTTCTTGGCCAGCTGCCTTCTGCATTTTTTTTAATAATAGTCATGAGACTTACTGAGAAACTGAGTGAAGAGTTTTAAGTCACTTAGTTTTTATAGAAGTATTCTGTTCTCGTGCTCCAAGGTAACCTCTGTCAGGATTGTTGGTTATACTGAAAAGTCTTTCGTTTTTTTTTCCTGTTTCAGACAAATGAAGTACTGGACAGCTACAATGAAATAGCTTTTCAAAATACTTATGAACTCACTTTTTTTGTGCTTCTCTGGGAAGAATGTTTTTTGAAACTGTTTAAAATGAAGTTTATAATACATTTTGGAGTAATGTAAGGTGAAGAACAAGTGGGGAAACAGGTTGACATTGAATTGTTGTTAGCTGTTTTAGGTGGCCCACACTCATCATTATACACATATGTATATAACCGAGGAGCTATGTGTGTATAACGGGCTGATGTACAGCTACCTTTGACCATGAACTATAGATAGACACATATATGTGTGTGTGTATGTGTATATACTGTATATATATATATATATATGTAATAGATATACCACTCTGAGTGTGCGGTCGTAGCTCTGATATATACTGCGCCTTGGTATGCGTTTATGCATGCGAGACCGCAAAGGCGGTATCAACCGCCCAGGTGTGCGTATATCAGGCGGCGACCGCTACCTCAGAGTGGTTTATCTATCTTATAAATTGTCAAAATTGTTTTGGAGGGGGGTAAAAGTGCAGGTGTGCGGTCACACTGTGATATACGCATGGTCATGTGATGCTCAGGATCTAATAGAGCAACAACAATATGCCGATCCATTTTATAAATATATATATATTAGGGTTGAGTACCCCATTTAAGGTTAAATGGTGAAATTGTGCACCTTAATAACTTTTCCATCATTCAACAGACTTGCCTGAAATTTTGCAGGCATGGGGTGTAACCATAGATCTTGGGATCTGCCAACATTTATACCGGTTGGATATACGGCTGCGGAGTTATTAAGCGACATTCCGGGGCACATTTATGTTTTTTTGCGCATTGTTTGCTCGCACCTACAGGTCACGTGGTTTGTGCGACTGGTCCAAAAACTTCAGGGAACATGCGGCCAGGGTGCCTGATGTACCTTTTGAAGATTTTGTGAAAAAATTTTGAACGGTTCAAAAGTTATTCAAAAAACAAGTTTCCCATTATAGTTAATGGGAAAAGTTAACAAAAAGTTCAACAGTATCACAAATGCAGATTTTAGTGTTGCAATTGACCCCTGTAGTGTCGTGAGTCAGCTATTTTTTTTTCAGTTACTGATCATAGAAATGCTTGGCATTTAAAACTGGGACCCTCTAGGGACACAATTATTTTTGTGTTTACCTAGTCGAGCCCTGAGGATGCTAGGAATGTCTTTATTTGGGGGTTAAACACCCCAGAAATATGTTTTTCAAATTTTGGGGAAAAGTAGTGTCACAAAGTAGTGTCGCACCTGCGACACTTTCATAATTTTTTTTGTGAAAGTGTGCAAATCACGACACTACTTTGCAACTTTAGCCAAAATGACAGGGATTGTTTGCCGCCCTGCTGCAAAAGAACGGTTTGGTCTGTGGGGCTGAAATTTGGAGAGAAGAGAGCCAACATCCCTCAGATGTGCCTTTTGGTGGTTTGGTGAAAAAATATTACAGGGCGGAAAAGTTACAGCACTCTAAATGTCATGTTTTTTCCCATAGGATAACATTATGGCGTCCGCTGCACCTTTCGTAGCCCGTATCTCAGAAACGGTGCGAGATATGGACTTTTCGTCGGAAAAATGCTTAGCCCCACAAATGCAAGCTAAGTACAAAACTAGCCAGGAAAGTCGTAATTCATACGAAATTTAAATTTTTTTTCTACGTCATATGGTTCCTGAGATATAAGCAATTTAGTATTCCAACTCCTCATTTTCTACTCCGAGCCCCATTATTATGCATACATTATTTGTACTCACTGTGTTTCTCTATGCAGCTGTTGGGGAAAACCAGAGCCCGCGCTTCCGTTACTGTTACCGTTACCATTCCCACTTGCATTTCCGTACCCGTTTGCATTACCATTCCTGTGTACACCACCGTGTGCGTTACCCTTTGCGTTTTCATTTGCACTTGCATTTGCATTACTGTTACCATTGGAATACACTGACTATGCGCACAAGGTGCTGGATGAAGGCAAATTGGTGGGGTCCATTTTCATTTGACCTCACCAAAGCCTTCGACACCATCAACAACCCTCTACTAGTACTCCAGCTCCAAAGACTGGGTGTGGCACCAAACGCCGTGGATTGGTTCAATGACTACCTAACACACAGGAGCCAGCGAGTCAAAATCGGACAGACGTTATCCAGCTCCAGAGATGTACTCCTAGGAGTCCCTCAAGGATCAATTCTAGGGCCCCTGCTTTTCAGCCTCTTTGTACAGTAAATGACCTACCCACAGCCTGTGACAGCAAACTTATTCTGTATGCGGACGATGCCGTGCTACTGAGCAGCAGCACCTCTCAGGTTGCCCTACAAACAGAACTACAGAACTCTTTCAATAAACTCGAAGACTGGTTCCAGTCACATAAAAGCTACTACTAAATTGCAAGAAAACCAAGGCCATGCTACAAGCCAGCCCTACAACAAACACAAGCATGCTCCCTCGTAATCACCAACAAGACCGGTGAGCAGATTGAGCAGGTGCACTTGTTCAAGTACCTTGGAGTCACCATTGATGACTCTCTCACTTATCGCTCCACGTAGACTCCCTTGTCAAAGTGGTAAACACAAAGATCGGGGTCCTCTATAGGCATAAGAAATCCCTCACCCCGGAAGCACTCCGAATCTCAATCTCCAGCTCCATACTCTCCATGATAGACTATGGGCTGGTGGTCTATGGAGCTGCTACTGATACAGTGCTCAAAAGGGTCCAAATTGCACTCAATAAAGTATGCTGCCTCACCCTGAGTGCAGATCGCTAACTCATACTTGCACCCTGTATGAGCGTACAAACTGGCTTAACCTAAAAAAGACAGGATCAAATACCAAACTTGCCTCCTGGGAAAGAAGGCACTCCTCGGAAAAACCCCACCCTGTATAGGAAACCTGCTCGAGGCTTCTCTCTCAACACACCTCACCAGACGGAGGAAGAATGGAGCACTGTCCATACCATTCCGCCGAACCTCACTAGGGCAGCGTGCTGTCTCCCTACGGCCCCTCTGGATAAATGAACTCCGATGAAATTACAAACAAACAACAGCCTGTCTCAGTTCAAAGCAGGCCTCAAACAGCACCTAATGTCTAACTCAAAATGCACCTGCTTCTCAGGCCCAACTTGATAGACAGGCCTACCCCCAAAGGTAACACCAGCAGGGCTACCTAGAGAACCCTGCCTCCATTCCAGCCTAGCTAAGGCTTAGTAAGCTATCAGTCCTCTTTAAACGCACTTGGTACTGCCTCCCACCCCCCACCCACACACACACACACCATACTGACAAAGCCCTCTGGAGCTGCCCCCATCACAGCCCCCGTTTCATTATCCCCCACCTCCCGCTCTCTGCGGTTGGTTTCAAACAATCCCCTTGTTTCACTGTCACCCAGCCTCTGCCATCTGGGATAGCGTTAAACCCTATGCAGTTACTCTGCCATAGTCTATCAACGGATTTGGAGGTTTCCAGGGGTGTGCTACCTAGGGCAACCGATTAGAAATAGCTTAGTATTCAATTACAACTGCTCAGTTTTTTTTTCCCCTATTTGTCTAATTCTCATGTAATCGCTCTTTCATGCCTAATGATCAGGCCTCTGTAACCACTGAATATGTGTATTGTCTTATTGTCCACCCTGATGTGGAACCTTTGTAAAAGAGCTCATGCTCAAAGGTCTTTCCGAAATACTAATTAAACAATTAAACAATTAAATTTCCACTTCTGTTTGTCTTTGTGTTTACATTTGCGTCACCATGTACATTTTCATTTGTGTTTGCAGCAGCCCTTCTGTTTGCGTTTGCATTTCCGTTTGTCTTTCATTTGGCATCAACGTTGCTGTTACTGTTACCATTTGCATTTAAAATTGCAGTATCGTGACCATGCGTGTTATGGTTTGCATTTCCATACACGCTTGCATTCGTGTTTCCGTTTCTGTTTCCTTTGGTGTTATTTTTGCTGTTACCGTTACCATTTGTGTTTCCAATTGCGGTACCGTGACCATGCGCGTTATGATTTGCATTTCCGGACGTGCTTGCATTTGCATTTCTGTTTCCTTTGGCATTATTGTTGCTGTTACCATTACCATTTGCTTTTACAACTGCAGTATCGTGACTGTGAGCATTACAGTTTGCGTTTCTGTACGCACTTGCATTTGCGTTTCCATTTCTGTTTCCTTTGCTATTATTTTTGCTGTTACCATTACCATTTGCATTTGCAATTGTGGTACCATGACCGTGCGCGTTACGCTTTGCGTTTCCATACGTGCTTGTGTTTGCTTTTCCATTTCTGTTTCCTTTGGTGTTATTGTTGCTGTTACAGTTACCATTTGCATTTACAATAGCAGTACCATGACCATGCATGTTACCAGTTGCATTTCCGTACGTGCTTTCATCTCTGTTTGCGTCACTGTTTGCTTTGGTGTCACTTTGTGCTTAGCGTTTCTATTAACATTTGCTTACTATTTACATTTGCATCACCATGTGCATAAACATTAGTCTTTGGTTTCATTGCAGTTACTGTTACTGTCACAAAAATCATGTGGTGGGTAGCGGGGCTAAAGACGCTCCCATCACTTCTCTATATTATAGTCCTCATTCTCAAGAGGAAATTCATGGCAAAAACTCAGTTTAATGCATCAGTTAGGGTTGTTCCACAGCGACACATCGGAGGAAATTTGGTGTTAGGGTTGACGCCCCTTGCACCCCTCCATAGCTCACCCCCAAAGCGGCATTGGGGTGTGCGTTGGAGTCGCCTGTCCTAACTCTCACCTCATTCTCCTATCCCTCAGCTTGTTTACACATTTGATGGGTTGAGAGTTAGGGATGGCCGACCCCAATGCATACCCCAATGCCGGTTGGGGGGGCGTGCTGGGGGGAATGCAAGGGGGGCTTTTAGCCCTAACACCGAATTTCCTCACTTTTGTAGCTGTGGAACAACCCTAACTGATGCATTAAACAGAGTTTTTGCCATGATATATATATACATATATATATATATATATATATATATATATATAAATGAAAGGCAACCTCATTAATTACAAGGCTGTAATTCTATCAAGGGGTTCTGGTGAGATCATAAACCACAAGAGTGAAAAAAGAGTGATTTGTAAATGTCACCAAAACCCCAAGATGGAATTACATGCCTTGTAATTTACAGTTGGACTATTAATTTCATATCATACCAGGTCAAACACTAAATAGGGGTTAAAACTGTCCTATACTGTATGAATGAAGCTGTTTCCTTGTCAGTAGACTGTAAATCAAGCAGACATTGCACGTTGCACTCCCTATGCTGCTTATACTTATCTTATTTGCTACCCAGCCCTATACGGTTACCCCCGTTTTCCCTGTACTACTCCTGTCCCAGGCCCTACACTTAGTGTAATCTGATATCATGTCACTGGTGTACTGCTCTATCGAGTTACCTGTACTGCGACTGCCTCATGCCGTATGTTCCTTGTAATCTGGCACAGTAGACCTGTTTGGCTGTAATCACACCTACATGACATACCGTTATGCTGCTAAACCCTTTTATTCTACTGTTGTCAATTATACCATATTTTGCTCTGTATCACACTACCAATGTTGCTGTTACCATGTGCCATTAATGCGTGTCTGTTTATACTCATGCGCTGCTCTGTATGTACCCTTCTTTCTGTATTACCTGTATTATCTGTTTTATTTGTATTATTCTGTATTTTCTACCATTGTTGACGAGAGGTACCTTTGGAAATGAGCCCTTGGCTCAAAGGTTGTAAACTGATTGCTTTATAAATAAAATAAAAAATTGTTTACCTCCTAGTTTCTACAGTAAGTGGAGCATCTAAGACAGTTTGAGTGACAGAAATTGTAAAAAAGTCATAATTCACAGCTCTGACATCACAGCTATGAATTACAGGATTTCTGATGTCACAGCTATGTGTATGACAAATAAGAATATGAGCTATTTGTGAATTAAAAAAGGCAGACCATGTATTGTGCTAGCAGTAATATCTGACAGGGTGGGCAGTATTAGGCTATACTGGACCGTCCAGGGGTGTAATGAGGACTGGTGCTTCAGGCAGAAACAGCATGCTACAAGCATTTGTACTGTTTGCATTCTGTGTTTATATTGTACGTAATTTTTTGTACAATTGTAACATCTAAGCTGCTGTTCTAGTAGCTCTGGGTCGTTCCTGAAAACAGGCCTCGGCCCAATGTGATTACCTGGTGAACAAAGCGATGAATAAATACACATAAAAAAGCTACGGCATGATTAACTGCTCCATATTCTCACGTGGTACTAACTATGGGCTACCTACACTTCTGGGCATTGCCTAGCAAACCGCCAGAGCAACTCAGTCACTTAGCAGGACTCCATCCCTAGTTCCACACTGTGTCCTATTGCTCAGCTCTCTGTCTGCCTGCTATCACAGGTATTTACCACCTATAATTCTGCCCTTCCTGCCTTGTACCTGTCTCCATTTCAGTGTGACATGAAAGTGCCCCTACACCGCTTCCTGTAACCCCCACGCACAGCGTAGCCTGCCCCTGGTACGTGCACTCCAGTGGATGCCCAGTCACAGTTGCAGTACTATCTTTTATTTATTTTTTTCAGATTGGGATTAATACCTTTGAGTCAGAGACTCGTTTACAAAGGGTTCCAGGTCATACAGATACATAAGACAATCAAACAATGCATAGGTTACATGAGGTTGCACAGATTCAGTAGTAAGTTACATTACAAGTTACAAAAGGGTCCACATGAGTACATTGGTTGTAAAGGAACTTAGTGAACATGGTAGCCCAGGACACAACATGACAAGATTTGAGTTTGGTGCGAAATAGAGAGCTGTTTACATTTCAGATGTAGATTGCAGCGTAAAGTTATGCCAGGGTAAGTGCAGAGTACAGCAAGAGGACTAGAATCCAAAACTTGCTCGAATTAGTGAAGCAGCCAGAGGAAACTTTGTCAGTGCCAGGCGTAGGGGAAGGAGTGTGGTGGGGAGGAGAATCATGGTAGGGTTGAACAGAGGGGAAGGGGAGTAGGTGGAGGGAATACCAGGGGGTGAACCAGGAGGTGGGGAGGGGTGAAAAGGTGGGGAGCTGATAGGAAGCAGGAGGGGTAGTGTGGGGAAAGATCAAGGGAGGGGGAGAGTTGTGAGGTGGGGACAACAGTGACTGGGGGAAGGGGGGATCATTTTAACATTTTACACTAGTGTCCGAAAGGGTGGTATAAAAGGAGCCCTGGGATCTCTGCTTTGGCAAGGGCTGGATATTGTTAGGGTTTATGGAAACATTTGCAGACATTCTCTTGGGCTAAATGGGCTTGGAGGCCCAATTTGAATTGACTAACCTTACTACTCTCGATCAGGTCCTTGGGGAGTTCATTGAGCCACTTGGAACCACGGAAGGACACTTGGAACCACGGAAGGAGAGGTATCTCTGGGGTTGTGCTGTTCACTTGAATGGCACCACAGCCTTCCCCCTGAACAAGCAATGATTTGTATCCTAATTACATCACAACAAAACAGTAATTACCAATCTATTATCTACTGAACTGTTAGATTATCCACAAGCATTTGTCAATGGTGAATGTTCACTGCTGGTATTGCTGTTGTACCGGGTCTTACTTGTACACGTGTTTACTATACATTTACCCAGGACAGAGCAGATGAGATGCAGTATCTATGTCATTTTCAGTGGTGTCTGGCTTTGCCACATTGTTAGATTGTATTACCCAGGATAGGACAGCTGAGAGGCGATATCTACTTTTAAGTGAGCTCCCACATTTTGACCCTAAATGTCCAGTCTTTTTATAACCTGATGTTATGATCAAGACAGGCGGGATTTTTAAAATCCCGTCCAAAAAGCAATTTTGCTGTGCAACTGTGGAAACAAGTTTCAGAGGGAATTTGAACAAGCATTTGTCAATGCCGAATGTTGCTTGCTTGTATGTGCTGTTCAGGTATTTGGAAGTGATAGTTCCATGCCTTCCTCCCAAGACATCCACTGTGTCTTTCCGTTCAGTATTCACAGAAGAGTGGGAGGGGCAAGGGCCACAGCAGTACAGCAGTTGCCAAAGGGGTGAAGAGGTGGACAATAGTCCATTCAAAGGCAAAAGAGTCCTGCAGGAGCTCACTAAATTGAAGGTGGACAAGGCGATGGAACCAGATGGCATACGCCCAAGGATATTAACAGAACTGCAAAGGGAGATAGCAGTACCTCTGGCAGCCATGTTCACTGAGTCATTCAACATGAGTGAATTGGAGGAGGGCACATGTGGTCCCTCTACACAAGTCCGGCAGCAGGGAGAGGCAGGAACAATAGGCCATTCAGCCTCACCTCAGTAGTGGGGAAGATCATGGAGACATTGCTTAAAGAAAGGATAGTGGGGCATCTAGATGCCGCCAGACCAGGACCATAGACAACATGGATTCACAGTGGGGACATCATGTCAGATAAATCTGGTTGATTTATTTGACTGGGTGACAAAGGAAGTGAATCAGGGTGGGGCAGCGGACAACGCTTACCTTGATTTCAGCAAAGCCTTTGACACCATCCCATATAGGAGGCTAATAAACTAGCTGGGTAGGCTGGACATGGGGGAAAGGGTGGTAAACTGGGTTAGAAACTGGCTAACAGACAGGAGGCAGAGAGTGGTGGTAAATGGTATGCAGTCTAGTGAGACGGGGCGACCAGTGGGGTGCTGCAGGGATCGGTCCTGGGGCCAGTTCTGTTCAATGTCTTCATTAGTAATATTGCTATACATCTGAAGGGAATTTTTTCACCAAATTTTCAACATAGCCATTTAAGACCTCTGCTCATGAACAGTGTCACTGTGATTTTCTTAATTTGTCCGTACATTGATTTCACACACCGACCTACGCCATTGTGCTACATGGAGTGAAACACGTTTTGGTGAGATGTGAAAAATGACAGCTGTACTATTTATAAGAAGGTGTGGCAAAATGGCAATGTTGGAAATCTGGAGTGAAAATATTGAAAATTCGCGACCTTACAAGCATGCGTAGGAACTGCGCAACGCACACTCGTAAAACAGTCATTTTTTGGAATTTTTTCACCAAATTTTCAACATAGCCATTTTAACACCTGAGCTCATGAACAGTTTCACTGTGATTTTCTTAATTTGTCCCGTACATTGATCTCGAACACCGACTGCGCCATTGTGTTCTACATGGGCAGAAACACGTTTTGGGTGAGATGTGAAAAATGGCAGCTGTACTACTCATAAGAAGGTGTGATAAAATGGCAATGTTGGAAATCTGGAGTGAAAATATTGAAAATTCGCGACCTTACAAGCATGCGTAGGAACTGCGCAACGCACACTCGTAAAACAGTCATTTTTAGGAATTTTTTCACCAAATTTTCAACATAGCCATTTTAAGACCTCTGCTCATGAATAGTGTCACTGTGATTTTCTTAATTTGTCCCGTACATTGATTTCGCACACCGACTGCGCCATTCTGTGCTACATGGGCAGAAACACATTTTGGGTGAGATGTGAAAAATGACAGCTGTACTACTCATAAGAAGGTGTGGTAAAATGGCAATGTTGAAAATCTGGAGTGAAAATATTGAACTTTCGCGAAACTTATGAGCCTGCGTAGGAACTGCGCAACGCACGCTCGTAAAACAGTAATTTTTTGGAATTTTGGCACCAAATTTTCAACATGGGGTTTTTGGGACCCCTTCTCATGAGTGATGTCACTGTCATGGCAGTATTAGGGCCGAAGGAGTGATTTACATGTCACTGCGGCGAGAATAATCGCCAAGACATGCAGACATCATTCATGAGAAGGGTCCTAAAACCCATGCTGAAAATTTGTGCAAAAATTCCCAAAAAATGCCTGAGATATGCAACAAAGTTGAAACCCCTATCTAGCCCATTATACAGCTTACTGGCATTTCCTCAGTTCGAGGTCGGCTTTGAGAGTGCACGAACGTGTTCCGGTCCACCGAAGATCGTCGCGCGGAGTCGGAGGTGAAAGTATAGGGTGAGGGTTGTGGGGAGGCTGAGCTGCTGCAGTGGGTGGAGTGCGGGTTGTGGGAGGGGTGGGAGGCCGCCCGGCAGGACGTTTTGTTTACAGGTTTTAAAAAAAAGCGTCTTGGGACATTGCCATGCTGGGGTGGGCTTAGCGTGGCACGAGACGAGGGCATTCAGCCGGACAGAGATTGGGCACCCTGTCGGCCAAGGACTGATTGCCACGCTGGGGTGGGCTCCCAGTGTGGCACCTACTACTGGAGGAACACAGCTCAGCCGGCGGGATTGGGCACCCGTCGGCTATACAGCTACATGCGGGTGCGCGCAGCCTGCGTGTGGGGGGCTATGCTTCTTATCGCTGCTCACTGAGGCGTAGCTCCCCTTTCAACTGTACCACTGCATTTTTGGGCGTGTCATAGACAGCTCCAAAATGCATTGGCTTAAAGGGGCCGTGCCTGCCAGCTCACTGACTGAATTGGAGGAGGAGGTGACACACCTCCGAAATCTCCGATGATGGCACTATGTTTCTTGCACATGCGTGCAAGCAACATAAAAATGACACCTGCCTTATTCAGGAGGTGGGGTAACACAAGGAATATATTGAACATGAGGGGTCAAAATCTGCAAAAAATAAAGTTACAAGTAAATGTTGGAACAATTCAATGTTTCCTTATAACTTATATGTTTGTTTTTTTTTCAAATTTTTATTTATTTATTTTATTTATTAAATTTTGATAACTGGGTAAGCCAGCTGGGCCCCGAAGGTCCCTTTTTCAGGGGCAACCCGGGGAATTACATGGAATAATACATGGGGTAGCATACAGCACAGGTACATTACACCAGACAGCGAGGAACATAATACATAGCAGTTTTTCAGCAGCTACATTTAAGAGGTAAGACATAGTAGCTTTTTAGCATCCTAAATTTTCAACATAATCTTTTTATGACCATGTCCTTCTGAACATGACAGGTGTCATTTATAAAACAATGGCCGAAACATAATTTTGCACCACAGGTGTGAAAACACGTTTTGGGTAGGATCTGAGAAATAATAGCTGTCACATTCATGAGGTGGTGTGAAAAATGAGTACATTAAAAATCTGGAGTCAAAATACTGACAATTACCACAGTTATGAGCGTGCATCGAACAATTTCAACTTACACTCATAACTTTATTTTTTTTTAAATATTTTTACCCCAAATTTTCAACATAGCCTTCTTATGACCCCACCTCATGAAGAAGGGTGGAGAAAATTTTCAAAATCGTGCCTAAAGGTGATTTTGTGCCACAAGTGTGCAACACATTTTGGCCAGGGTTTGAAAAATGATAGCTGTCACATTCATGAGGTGGTGTGACAAAACGGCTACATTAAAAAGTTGGGGTCAAAATATTGCAAATTACCACACGTACAGGCGTGCGTTGAAAAATTTCAACGTAGACTCATAACTTGTTTGTTTTTTTAATATTTTTACCTCAAATTTTCAACACAGCCTTCTTATCATCCTACCTCATGAACAAGGGTAGAGAACATTTTCAAATTCTGCCTGAAAGGTGATTTCGTGTGATGACCATGAAATCACCTTTTGGGACAGATTTGCATAATTTCATTGACATTATTCATGAGGTGGGGTCCTAAAAAAGCCATATTGAAAATGTGGGGCATAAATTTTCAAAAATGACTAAGTTATGATGACAAGATCAAAACCCAGTGAAATACATTGAACCGCATACCTGATTTCCTCAGTTCGTGGTCCGGCATTGAAGAGTGAAGATGTGTCTCCAGTCCAGAGAGGATTATGGTGCTGGACCCCTAGTAGGTAAGTAAGGGCTTGGGTAGGTGTGGGGTGGTGGGTGCTGAGTGGGAGGGTCAGGTGGCGGGACTGTTACAGTGGCAACAGACATTGACAGTTTCCTTTTTTAAAGGGTATATTTTACTAACACCCCCCCCCCAAAAAAAAACAAAAAAAAACACAAGGAACGGTTTTCTTTATTTCAGGTACAAACACTGGGGACTGGGCACCCCAGTGTCAGTATTAGGTTTGGCGGCACCGGCCTGTGGACTTCCCAGTGTCGCACAATCAAAATGGGTGGAGGGGGGTAGCAGCCAGCACGTGGGACTGGGCACCCAGAAAATGTGAAGGGAGTCATAGTAGTAAAACATTTTATTCATTATATGAATTGGATACTCAATTGAGCAAAACTCAGGGAGTGACTGAGGGAGGGTTTCCTTTATGTTTGGTGGCACTGGGGGTGGGCTTCCCTGTATCGCAAATGAAAATGTATGGGGTGGGGAGGGGTTGTAGCCAGCAAAGAGGATTACACTGGGGTGGGCCACAGCAGGCTGATCATGACAGATCAGTTGTGCTTGCTGGGCGGTGTTATGTAGATCAAAGGAAAGAGATGACTTATGATTGGACTGGCTCTCTTCTTTGAACTACACAATGTTTCCGCCCAGCATGCTAGTGTCACGATCAGACAGGCTGATGCCCTGCATTGGACAACAGTGGCACACCTCTCAAAACCCTGTATATCATTACAAGATGTTCGCTGGGCCTGTGTACGGTGAACATAAAAAATAATGCAATGGGTAAGTGTGAGTTACAAGATGACAGTTCAGTCTCGGGGATTATTCCTATAATATGAAAAATAATATGATGGGTAAGTCTGAGTTACAAGATAACAGTTCGGTCTCAGGGTTTAAGGAACCTTTGGCCTTGTGGATTATTATGTTTCTGAAACCCAACACCTTGTAACTCACCTTTGCCCATTGTTTATTCTATATTTTTTGCACACCCAAGGTTTTTAATGACCTCATCAACCAAGAGGGCAAATCTTGAGTGGTTTACAAGGTCATTACTAATCGAGGGTGTATAAAAAACAAACAAAAAATAAACTTGAGTCTTGAGTTTTGTAACAAAAGTGTTACAAAATCCGATGTAGATCTCAGTGTGTCTGAAGGATTTGGCAAGGAGGGTATATAATGTTAATTATACAATGGACATAAAAAAATCAGGTAACCTGATTTGTCAGCTAAGGTCTTTACCTGTGGGAGAATCCTGCCACAACCCACAGCTGAAGGAGGTCATTTATTACAAAAAACAAACAAACAAAACTATCATGCCTTATTACTTAAATACAGAATGAGGATGAGGGAGGCAGGAGAGAGGCGGAGGAAAAAAAAAAGAAAATACTAGCATATTCTTTTTTCAAATGTCCCAAAATTCCATTATGCACAGGTATGACATCACGAATGTGTAATGAGATTTGTGATGTCACACCCAGGTATAATTGAGAGTCTGAAAACAGGCTGGAACACATTCAGCTAGTCACTGTAATGCAAGCCCCGACCCCAGACCTCAAAGTGGTAGTAATGGAACAGCCGCAGCAAACTATCCTGTAATCCATCATTCTCCTCTTTAGCCTTGATGTGCATAATGATTAAGGGCTGACCGCTTTATTAATGGAAGAATGAATGGATGACTCAATAACTACTGGACATAATAACCCAGGAGCGTAGCGGCTGCTCATCCATGGATATCCATCAATGCCACGGATTACAGAGGACAACAAGCCATTTATTCCAAAAGGGATTCAGCATATTTTTTTATTGTTTGTTTAACAATTTATTTGTCCAAGATAGCTCAATTGAGATGTAATATCTCATTTTCAGTAGTATCCTGCTTTTACCCATTTTTACATTGTATTCACCCAGGATAGCCCAGATGAGATGCAATATCTCATTTTCTGTGGGGTCCTGCTTTTACACATTTTTACACTGTATTTACCCAGGATAGCCCAGCTGATTTATATCTTGTTTTCAGTGGGGTCCTGCTTTTACTCATTTTTACAACTTGGTTGACTGAATCGCAGAGAGATTATGTGACTTCCTCAGGGTCACACAGCAAGTAAGTGGAAGTGGTGGAATAATAAACTGGGTCTCCTTGCTCCCACCCCAACCCTGTGCCCTAACCATTACTAGAAGACAGTGCCTCTTAACCTTTGCATCTCTACATCTTTTGCAAGTTAAAAAGCAGTAGCAGAAAACACCTTCATATCACAGCAGCATGTGTATTTGTTTTAATTTATATCCATTCTGCACAAGCACGTTTTTTTCTGTACATAAGAATAGAAGAAATATATTCACTATATAAATGATTAAAGAGACCCCAAAATCTCAGAATGACTCTAAACAATATCAGGATGGGATTTTCAGTGCATTTGTCTAGATGCAGTTTTTTTTTCCTCCTCTCTGCCCTGGACACCCATATTTCTAGACTCTCCCAGAGCACAACTCTGCTGCTCATTGGACTTACTCAGCTCTGCTAGGCCCTTCCCCCAGGCTGCCAGTACCTCTGTTGTCAGGCGGATCTGACTTATCCCTGTCGGGTGGAGGGGGGCGCTCCTGCTGACACTAAGAAAAAGACACTTTGTTCTGCCTGGAAGAGCCAGCCTGCTTTGGGGGACTGGCAGCATGGGAGGGGGCGGCATGGAGGCTGTCACCTAGGGTTCAGAAAGACACAGAAGCATCTTACAGGCTCAGGTAGTGTCAAGCTCCAGACATCAAGTACAAATCAAACAGGCAAAGAAAGCTGGGCTACAGGCACCAGAAACTGCCAAACCAAAAATCTTTGACTGGTTTAACATATACTTTATTAACACTAAAAACAAACATGCTTACCAATGTCAGCCACCATTTTGCACACACACAGGGGCACTTTAAGCACACCTGTGTGCACACGAAATGTTAGCGGGCTGGAGGTGTGCTATCATGGTGAGAGCATTTGCTTGTAATGCTAATAAAGTATCATTTAAACCAACCAAACATTTTTGGTCTGGCAGTTTCTGGTACCTGCAGCCCGGCTTTCTTTGCCTTTTGGATTTGTCATCTAGGGTGCCCAGTGCAACTTTTTTCCATGTTTGGAACTCCACCCACCACCTGCATGCCTGTGGCAGCATTCCAGGGGTGGTGTCTCTCAGCAGAGTGTGGGCATCCATGCTGCCAAGAGTACCTCTGCAAAGTGACCAGCAGGGGCCCCCATCTATGCGCAGCTTCACCCCACCCTGTGGGGGGGGGGCATCTAATGGTTGATTCAGATCTCTCCCAGCTGGCCTCTCTTTTTTATTTACAGTTTTTCCCACCTTGTTCACCCAACTACCGCCTTCTGACCAGTCCCCCGGTCCCGTGACCTGGCTTCTCCAGGGCTTACTTTACCTCCATTGTCCTCCGTCACAGGACTCTCTGCAGTTACCTGGTCACCAGTGCAGCACCTGTGAGAGACTGGTCTTCATCCTGCAGTCACGGTTTTTTTCTCCTGGTTTTTGCCCCAGGCCCACCTCGTGGGCAGTGGGCATGATGGGTGAGCTCCGCTTTGATGGTCATGCTCCCCGGCGCCTTGTGTGTGTGGATTCCTCCCCTTGTGTGGTCCTGCTGCAGGGCCACTCAGACACCTTCCGGTGGTAGTGGAACAGTGAGACGCACTTCTCCCTCCTCAAGGAAGCAGAGCTATCAAAGGGACACTCACTCTTCCCTCTCCTAGCTGACCCTCAAGTGACCCCCACCCATTATTGAACCCTGGTTGTCGGCATGGCAGGAGGTGAGACGCCCACCACCTCAGCCCTCTGTGCTACTGGGCCTCCACTCCTGGTGTACCAGGCCTGGGCATGAACCCGGGTCACCAATGCGCCAGAGCGACATCCCTTCTCTCGGCATCATGTCACTGTTGCAGTTTTCTATTGTGTTCAGATCTGGACCTCAGAGAAAACTGCAGCTATATCATAGTTCAGCCCAATTTTCAAAAGTCTGACTTACTGTCTGAACATACCAACATACAAAGTTGCCAGCAGAAAAATCCCATACGGTCTATCCCGTCTTCTCATTCTGAAGCCCATGTACTTAGAATTCCATCATGCTCTGTCCTGCCCCCATTACTCTTACCCTCCCCTTGACTCCGCTCCACCACCTTTTAAATTCATTTTCTGATTGACGTTCTCATCTGGAAGCCCATTCCACCCTGCCCCACCCTCTGTGTGAAGAAAAGCTTCCTGATGTCCTTCCTCAACGTCCCACCCTCCAGTCTCCAGCTGTGCCCCCAGTATTATCATCGCTGACTCTAAAGAGATCCCCCAAGCTCCAGCTTCTTTATACCTTTCAGGTACTGGAAGGTCTCCGTCATGTCTCCTTGCTCCCTTCTCTCTTCTAGCGAGTGTATGTTTAGGTTCTCCAGTCTCTCCTCATCCAAGAGACCATGTTGACCATGGATCATGTTTACAGCCCTTGCAGCCCCCACCGTCGCAGGTGCTTCTTTCTACTGCACTCGTTGGTGTCAAAGTCCATCTACAACAGCAGGGTTTTGCTGCTGTCTCCCCTGCGACAACAGGTGTCGTGTAGTTAGTGATGGTAAAATAGGCAAGTTTTGAATAATGAAGCTTGCATAGTTGTGGGGGGGGTAACTAGGAACATTGTTGAAATTTAGAAGAATAAAGGTTGTAAAATAAAGAAGACATGATAAAGCAAAGCTTTACATGGTCATGTATGTGCAGATTGCTTTTGGGCACATGCCTGAAAACTGCCGCGCTTTCACAGATGGACGCTGTTTTTTTCATCGGAAAAACACTCTTTTTGAACTTTCACAAATGGCCATTATTTTATTAATGTGCAAAATAAAGCCTTTGCATTTTTGCAGATGGACTTTGTTTTTGCCTTTTGCGAACAGCTTTTTTTTTTTTGATTGTTTTGCGTTTTCACAGATTGACTTTGGTGTGTTTGGTGCTCTGTGAATGGCCCACAACACCATAAGCAGAACATAGTATAGGACTTCGGAAGTGTAAGTTATGGGTCAGCTGGTATAAGTATTGATAATGGGTACTGTCAATACAAAGTACAGATTTATTTTTTTGTTAAAGAAAGGAAATTCATTGTTAAAAACTACTGATGTTTAAGCATTAAAGAAGATGAAGATAAACAAAGTTCAGAAATTTTTTTTTGTCTAAACTGTCTTGTGCTGGCAAGTACATGCAGGCATATTTAACATACAAGGCACCGTAGCCCTAGGTTTGCAGGATAACGTTGAAGAATTTTGTTAAACGGATGTCGGGGGATCCTAGCACAGTGAATCAGGTAGTAAAATCACAGTGAGGTCATGATTCTAGAGATCAAAAAGTTCTTGTGCAGTTTTTCATTTAAATAAAATGTTAATGACAAATGACTTTATTAGCATATATATGTATATATATTTCTATTATTTTTAATGTCATTTCATACCCTCATTAACTCGGGCAGACTGGATGGACCACTGGTTTTTATCTGCCATCATTGTCAGTGTCTGTCATGTAGGGTTTGTTTGTTTGTTTGTTTGTTTGTTTATTCGCTTAACGGGTAAGCACACTGGAAACAAGTTCCTTTTACAGGTGCGACCCACTTATATTGCATACAGACAATACATAATCAAACATACATATACAATGCAGCAAATTGCAGACAAAAATGTCTTTGTTACGTATAAAATTCATAAAAAAAATTAATAAAAAACAGTTACAATTAAATTGAGATTCGAAATACATCTTTAATGCATCGGCAAACTTTTGACAGAACACAACCACCTAATATCTTGAGGAATTTCATTCCAAATAAATGGAACAATATAAGCAAAGGATCTTTGTCCACTTTTAGATTTCATAAAAGGAATCTCGAGAAACCTACTGTCTGACCTATGTCTAGAATAATGACCATCAATATATGGTCTCAAAACTTTGAAATACTATGTGGAATTCAGAGTCCATGACTTTATATATGAACTTGGCCACACAGTATTGGAAATGTAATGAAACCGGTAACCAGCCCATTTCTTTCAAAATCACACAATGATGAGATGACTTAGAACAATTTAAAGCAAACTTAGCTATCAAGTGAAGTAAAGTGGATTCTTTCAAATCACTGTCGCAGAAGCAGTGTCAGTAATCATAGCTGCATAGTTCACAATAGGAAGTAAGCAGCAATTTGAAATAACCAGCCTAGACTCAGGAATAAGAAATGAGCAGATTCTGTACAAAGAACCTAATCTACAATGTATTCTTGAGGTAACCCTCAAAAATGAGATTCATAACTTAGATGAGAATCTAGTAATACCCCAAGATATTGAAATGTATCAACATAGTCAAACAGTAATCCATCAAGAGATTTAACTTCCAAAGTACCAACCTCAGATCTCAGTCTAGGTGGGGTACCAAACCATCACCTTTGTCTTAGATTTGTTTAAGAGTAATTTACAGGCCATAAGTGAAGACTGAAAATTGCACATTTCCTCTGTTAAAGAAACACCTAGATCTCCAAATGACAAACCCTGCAGTATAAATTACTGCATCGTCAGCGTAAAGTGTTAGAGAAGCATTATTAATCACACTTACTAGTTGATCAAAAACAAAGAAAACAAAAGTGGCCCCAAATAGAACCTTGTGGAACCCCACACTTAACCATTACAGAGTCTGATACAGCACCCCTATATTTAACCCTTTGAAACCTATTTGTTAAATAATCCTCGTCCAGTCCAAGAAAGACTCACCAACTCCCAATGACTCAAGTCTAGAAATCAACAATTGGTGATCAACTGAGTGAATGTGCTTGTCAAAGTCCACGAACACGGCACCGTCAGACACCCTTTATCCATGCCATTAAGTACCGTGTTCGTGAACTCGACAAAGGCAGTCTCAGTACTCCTTCCTTTCTAAAACCATGTTGGTTCTGAGACAATAATCCAAAGTGATCCATACCCAATCAACTGATTATAAACTATTCTTTCCTGAACTTTAGCTAAAGCAGACAAGATAGAAATAGGTCTGTAGTTACAAAACTCATGTTGTGAACCAGATTTAAATATAGGAGTGACCAAAGTATGTTTCCATATATTAGGTATAGTACCTGTAACAAAGACAAGTTGAAAATAATACTAACTGGAAGTGCTATAACCGATGCAGCATCCGCCAATAAACTAGGACATAAGCCATCAGAACCAGCTGAGCTGTCCCTCTTAATAACACGCAACAACTTCTCTACCTCCTTGAGTAGTAGTCCTTAAGTACAGTTTAGGATTAACTGTAAAATCTTCAGTCAATCCCAAGTAGTTCACCTTGGACTGGTCACTAAAGGAATCAGGCAATGCAGTAAATTTCAAATTAAACTTGTTAGCTATCTTCAGTGGACAAGACAACAGGTCACCGTTCAACCTCATTGAACCTGGTTGACAAACATTAGGCCTTATAAATTATTAATTGTTTTCCAAAAGTAGTAGCATTAGATAACCCTTCACATTGTTTATGACGAATATAGTCTGTTTTAGCCTTCCTTATCTTAGCCTTACATTGGTTCCTTAAAGTCCTATACGCATGATAACCAGAAGCAGAATGGTTCATTTTATACGCTTTCCAGGCCTTGTCTCGTTGTCTCATAAGTTTAATCAAAGGAGGTGTTAACCACCCATAAGTTTTCCTCGGACCCTTCTTTTAACAAGGGAGCTAACTGGTCCAAAACATGTGTAAACTCAGTAATGAAAAATGCAATGCAGAATCCACATCAGGATAGAATATAAAAAGACCAATCTATTTTACCCAACTCTGTACAAAAGAATGTACAACAAATTTAGAAAAGATCTCGAAATCCTTATAATTGGCTTAGACTTCTTCAGTCCCCATGTTTCCAAATACAGAAGACTGGATGATGATCACTTAACTAATCAGAGGTCAAACCACATTTTATCATATTAATAGGTCTATTTGTTAATATTCAGTCCAGCAATGTGTGATTTCCTGATCTATTATTGTGTCAGTGGGCAAAGTAATAATTTGTTGTAAACCAGACTGAGACAAGACCGTATTTAACTTTGTTATATCTGAACCCATCCAATTTAAATTAAAATCCCCCAATAGTATTAACTCTGTAGAAACCCCAGTATTCAAAGCATTTACAAGTTCTTGTAAGCCTGATTTGCTACCATTAGGTGGAAGATATACACAACAAATAGTTAATTTTTTGACAAATCCCAACAATAACTGAATAGTAATATGTTCACAATATTCCAAATTACTGTTAAATATAGTGGTCTCATCCAGGGTTGAACACTGAAGCCACAAGAAATGCAACATTGGGCTGAAATTCCCCTGAGCTGTGATGAATCTGTGTCCTGGTGTTTCTCAAGGTTCGAACAATCACATGACATAGCATTTGTGTTGCCCTAACTTCAGCACCCAGTCTCCAAGCACTGCTGTGTTGGCATTGAATTTTTTTTTTATATTTACTGTTTCTGCACCCCTCCACTCTTGCATGGTGGATATACCACCTTCTGTCTCAAATTACCAGCCTTCATGGAGCTACAGGCAGAGGGGGGATTTACCACTGTTAGTTTCCCCTGTCTTCTTGTTGTACCCCTAACCCCGCAAGGATGCCAGCATTTGGGATGAGTTCCTGGATAGGAACATGCATTAGCAGACTTGTGTGATATTCAGCACAGTCTTCCTCCCTCCCTTTGTCCCCAGCGCCCTGCTACCCATACAACTGCAGGTGGCAGTGGTGCTGCGGGACATGGTTCCTTACCCCCGGGAGGAGGCAAGCATCCACTGAGATGCTTAATCCTCTCCCCCCACCCAGCTACGGACAACCCAGGTTCATTCCCAAACCCAGGTCACCAGCATTGCAGGAGGTACCCCTATTGCTGTTCAGACAGACTAGCTCAATGGGCCCTATGCACTAATGCCTACATGCCACACAAGGGCAGAACACATGCAATCCTACGCCTGAATGCTACACGGTGGTGATCTGCGCACCCCTGGTGGCATTCACCACAGGAGCACTGGCACCTTGCACAATGGATCCCCCAACCAGCCGCGTGATGCTGCACAAGGGGCAACACAAGGTGTGCCAGGAGGGTGCCCGAGCTGCATGACGGCAGTTGCCTGCCACGCCACAGTGGGTAATGTTGCATGAGGTGGGACCCTGCCGTAAGTATTTATGTGCCCCCCCCCAAGATTAATGGCGGGGAGCAGCAGCAACGGGATACATTTAGAGATACTGTGTGATTACACTACTTTTGAAATTCTGTGCTTGCATCCGCTCCCTACACAAAGCGGACGATTATTTCTCCCTACTGAAGTTCCTACTAAGCCTCATCTTATGTCCTCCTTAAATATTACAGCAGCACTCTGAACTGACATGACTGATGTAACACTGAGTACTTACTTGCATTAATTGCATTAATTGTTCTTTACTTGTGTTATTTGGCTCTTTTGTAAATATCCCTGTATGCATTGTAGCATTTGACTCAGAGCTAACCAGGTCCATCTTGTAAATGAGCTTGCTCAGCGATGTTCGCCTGGATAAATAATGATTTTGATTGATTGATTGACTGATTGATTGATCCCCAGCACATATCCGCACCTGCCCACAGTGCTGCCTGGGTGGCTGGGTGTTTCTATTTGGCCAATCACGCAGCGTTTAAACTGTGACAGGTTATGCGCCATCCCAGGACCCCTGCATGAGCACAGCAGGGATCCACTCTGGGACTCAGAACAGGCATTCAATTGGATGCCCGCCTGCAGGGCCATGTTCCTCACTTGCACTGGCTGTGCTCCAAGGGGGTGGTTCAGCGGTCAGGCGTCCAGCAATGGTGAATGCCAGCTGGTGTGGACCTGTCCATAGCTGGGGGCAGCACGGGTCAGGTACGTGCTTTTTGTACGTACCTGCGCCCAGGCCGTGCATAGGCCCCTGTATTAGTATTTTTGTGTGCCTGAAAAGACAGTGTCGAAGATAGGGCAATACTAATGCTGCACTGAGTGACTGTTAAAACCACGAGGAATGCCAGACCACAGATTCACAACAGCTCTGGGGACTTCAAACCTTAGCATTGCATACATTTGTGGTTTATGTTTTCAACCCTAAATGATGCCTTAATGTAGTTTTTCTTATTTTTAATGAATAGAACTTATAATTCAGGTATTTGCTGTATTTAACTGTTTCCTACTCTATTATGTATGAAATAAGCCTGAAACCAGGATTCTCTTTTTTATGGTCCTCATCTGCTCTGGCAGCTTGCCTATAAATGACATCATAAGTCATGTTTACAAACAGGTGTTATTATACCCAAACAAAAGAACAGGCTGCGCCTTCTTCCTCCCTTGCAGAGGAAATTATTTTTAGATCTGTAACAGCCTCATCAGCCTGGATAAGAGGCAATGAAAAGTAATAGCCAATTTGCAGTTTTATTAGCATTTTTGCTGCTACTGCTAAAAGCACGACTATTACTAATTTAACTTGACTGCATGAAACCTTGCAATAAACTTATTCAACCCCCAGAAAAAAGCCTACTTTCATTTCACTGTAAAGTATCCGTACCTAAAGATCGAAACACAGAGGACGGATACACAGTCACAGTCAGTGGTGGAGCAATTTTGTGGGCAAAATAGTCACCCCTGGGGCACAAATAGGCCCATCCCTTGGGTGTAAGAATGCCCCCAATTGGGTGCAAGAGGCACCCCATTAGATGCAAAGGAATAACCCATTGGGTCCAAAGAGGCCCCCTAATTGGGTGCAAAGAGGCCCCTAGTTGGGTGGGAAAAGGCACTCTGTTGGTGTAAAGAGGCACCCTGTTAGGTGCAAAGGAGCACTCCATTGGTTGCAGAGAGACCCCCAGTAGGTGAAAAGAGGCCCCACGTTAGGTGAAATGAGGCACCTTGTTGGGTTCAAAGAGGCACCCAGTTGAGTGCAAGGAGGAACCCAACTGGGTCAGTGCTAAAATCTGCCAAACACAGAGCCCTGACTTATCTGCTAGGGGAAGGATATACTAAGATAGCAATGTTTGAACATTATAGTCTTATGCAATTTCAAAATGAAAAGTGGATATGGGAGGGTTTGCTGTTACAGTAAGGGGCAGGTGCTCATTATATAAATTGACTGAGATAATGGCTTGATAAAAATCTTACCTCAACATCTTGGTGATCCCTACACTTACCATTACATCAAAAGGGAGGTTACACTTTAAGTGTCTGTTAACAACAATGTACTGTAGTTATAAGGTGCTTTTACAGAGGGCTTACCTGTACCACTGGTTCCGTGATGCACTTTGTTCTGCTTGGGCTGCTCTGCTCAACAGGCACTTATACATATGGTGATCTGCATCAGAACAAGCAGTACATATCAACTGCAACATTACCCTGTGTGGCGTCTACAGGCAATCCACTCCGCAGCAGCCAAGAGAGCACAGAATTTCCTTTTCATGGGACAGAAATGAGTGGAAGGGTGCTAGTACATGGCTGGGTGAATCAATGCTACAGTAGTCGATGAACCCAGCCAAGCAGGGAATGCAGAACTGGCAAACACTCACCTCTGTAGCAAAGCGGATCGCCTGTAGACGCCACACAGGGTAATGTTACAGCTGATCTGTACCATTCATTCTGATACAGATCAGTAGGTGTAAAAGTGCTTATAGTGTAACTACACTGTAACTGCACTGCATCTGCGTTGTAGTTGCATGCAACAAACATGTAACTACAATTTTAATTACCCTGTTGCATGTAATTAATGATTCGTTACATTGAAACTGACACTCAAAGTGTAAACAAAGGGGATTATACTCACTTGCTTATGTAAAGTGATTATACCCACTTTCCCACTGCACCCACTATTTATTTATTTATTTTTTGTTGACCGGGTAAGTGCACTAGACAAATCCTGCCTATTTTCAGGCACGACCCAGGGGAGGGGATACAGATGAATGTCAACTGACCTTGAATCAGATAAAGCTGTTGGTGGTATTTTTAGTGACTGAGGGAAATTTGGCCAGGACACCGGGGAAATTCCCCTACTCTTTTCGATAAGTGCCATGGGATCTTTAACATCCACCTGAACTACCACCAATCCAGGCAGATGGGACCTCGGTTTAACGTCTCATCCGAAAGACGGCACCTCAGAAGTGCAGCACCCCTCTCATGCTGCACTACAGTGTCAGTACTGGGATATTAACCCAAGTGCCAGATGTGGGAACTGAACCCACAGCCCTCTGATCTTCCGGCTATCAGGGATGTCACCTGAATACAATTCCGGGGGATAGGTTTATTGCAAGGTTTCATGCAGTCCAGTTAAATCAGCAATAGTCGTGCTTTTGGCAGTGGCAGCAAACTGCTAATCAAACTGCAAATAAGCAGTCCTTTTTAGCCAACATTCCATGTATCTATGCAAGTCTCTTCCAGTGAAGAGTTTTAAATAAAGCAGCTATGAATAAAAGATGCAAACTTTCTCTCACTGTACATAGTTCCTCTAGTATGGACATCCCAATTTCTGTTCTAAATGCCAAGCATACCTCTCAACTGCTATGAATTCTTCATAGCACTATAATTTTCACACTCAAATTTACCCTTGCTCCTCACAGGTTTGCTGATGTTCCTCATAATGTTAGAGGTATTTCTGGACACACAAACTATTAAATCACTGAATTAAGTTGATAGAAACATTCCTTATCACTAACTATATGAGACCCACTATCTGTAGACATAATATTGTTTAAAATAAGAAAGTGCTACACATTCTGGCCCTTTGCTATGATTTTTGAAGGCCAGTACTATGATTGTTAATGCTGAGAGGCTGAGAGGTATGATGCTAAGCTATCTATACTATATGTACTTCCTTTGGTACAGATGTCCCAAGTCCCATTCTAATTAAAAAGGTATGTGTACTGTATGTAGTTCCTCAGGTATGGAAACCCTAAGTCCCATTCTAAATGACAAACTGCCCACTCCATACTGTATGTAGTTTCTTTGATATGGACATTTCAACTCCCATTCTAAATGACAAGCTGCATGCACTGTACGCACTTCCTCCAGTACAGACATACAAAGTCCTATGAGATTCTCTGGTATAGACATCCAAAGTCCCGTTCTAAATGGCAAGCTGCATGCACTGTATTGATATCCTCCAGTATGGAAGTTCCAAGTTCCATTCTAAATGTCACGTTGTCCGTGCATTATGTACTCCCTCTGGTACGGAAATCCCAAGCCCTGTTCTAAATGACAAGCTGCCTGTGCCATACGTACTTCCTCTGGTAAGGACGCCCAAGTCAGAGTCCTAAATGACAAGCTGGCAGTACTGAATATATTTCCTCAGGTATGGATGTCCCAAAACCCCATACTAAATGACAAGCTGCCTAAACTGTATGTAAAGGATGGGGGGATGGTCAGCGATAAAAGGGAGAAAAGAAAAGAATTACGAAAAAAGGGATCAGCACTGAACAATCAGTTTAGGCGTAGTGATCGGCAATCTGCAGCTGATAACATTTCTAAAACAATAAGCAATCTGTAACAAATTACTGTTCTGATGCAATAATCAGTAGTATGTAACTGATACCTTTCTGAGACAGTAATTAGAAATCTCTAAGTGATTGCTGTTCTAAGGCAATAATCAGCCGTCTGTAACTGCTTTAACTTCTGAGATGGTAATCAGCAGTCTGCAACTGATTACATTTCTGAGACTAGCAACATATGCAATTTACAACTCTTTTGATAAAATCATTAACAGGGGTCCTCCCTGCCTGGTTCCCATACCCATATCCATATCCTATACCCAAGGGCTCTGCTTTATGCAGGCAAGTAATGCGGTCTTCCTCAGCAGCTCATCCTACTTGGGCGGTGTTATGCAATGCCAGATCCATTAAGAACAAGACTGCCTTTATAGCGGATCTTGTTGGGTTATTGGACCTGACTTGCATCACCGAGACCTGGCTGGATGAAAATGCTGGTCCAGTGTTGGCTTCAGTAATTCTGGCTGGGTACTCGGTCATATACCGCCCAAGAATGGACTATAGGGGCAGGGGTGTAGCCATCTGTTTTAGATCAGAACAGAACCTTGTGGATGTTCCAGTGGGGACCACCAACTCCTTTGAATGTATTGTGGGCGTGGGTGTAGGGTGCAGGATTGTTCTCATTTACTGTCCACCAGGAGATGTGAAAGTTTTCCTGCAGGAAGTCAAGGACTTCATCATCGATGTGGTATTGGGATCCCCTAGATAGTTAATTCTGGGGGATTTCAATGCCTGGGTTGTCGATGAACTCTCGCAATTTGGTCAAGACTTCCCCCAACTAATGAGTTTGCTGGGCCTTACACAGGTTGTTACCTCCAAGACCCACATCTGTGGTCATTCATTGGATTTGGTGTTCCTCCTGGGGATGGAGATGTCTGACTTGGTGGTGGAGCCAGTCAGATGGTCTGACCATCACACCATAGGATTTAGTTTCGTTGCTCCCCCCAGTAGGTCTTTCTCTACGGAGATGGTACGGTACCGCCCTTTGAGGGGTGTGACCCCAGATGGCCTAATGGTAGCACTGGACTTATTGGGTATACCAAGTGAAAGCTTGGAACCAGGGAATTTAGTACTTGCCTATAATAAGGTAGTGACAGCAGCCCTGGATTCCATAGCTCCTGGTCATGTTGGCCCCCTCACTCTTTGCCCAAGGTCCCCATGGTTTGATGGGACCTTGAAGGAGTTGAGGAGAGTGGGATGAAGGTTAGAGAGGCGCTGGCAGAAATCGGGCCTGGAGTGTGACAGACTCAGATTGATGAACCACTATGTGGTCTATCAATCAGTAATCACCCATAAGAAGGCAGAGTTCCTGTCCAGGGAGATTGATGTTGCGCAGAACTAGCTCAGCTCTTCCGGACTGTTGACAGATTGTGCAATCCAATCTGTCTTCAGCCTGGCAGAGCCGTTTCACAAGAGAGGTGTGATGAGTTTGCTCAGTTCTTCACAGATAAGGTTGCCACCATCAGGTCCAGGATCTGCCCAGCTCCCGCTAATGGGAATTGCGGAGGTCGGCAGGAGGTAGGGAGTGCCCAATTTACCTGGTCTGACTTCAATCATTGATATCATGAGAATCATCCAGATTTTACCATGAACCAGCTGTAGTTTGGACCCAGGCCCAACGCGCCTTCTTGTAGGGTGCATGGAGGAAATCAGCCCAGTCCTAGCCGAGATAGTCTGGATGTCACTGGAAAGGGGGGCTTTCTGGACCCCCTAAAGGAGGCGGTTGTTCGGCCCCTCCTTAAAAAGCTCTCCCTTGACCCGGACTGTCTGGCTAACTATAGACCTGTCTTTAACCTACCCTTTGTGGGTAAGGTTATTGAGAAGGTGGTTGCACTGCAGCTGGAAGATGATTTGTCCAGCCATGATGTCTATGATTCTCTCCAGTCAGGATTTAGGAAGAAGCACAGCACCGAGACAGCCCTTGTTCGGGTGCTAAATGACCTCCTAATAGCAGAAGATAGAAGGACTCGTTCTATCTTGGTCCTCCTTGATCTCTCTGCAGCATCTAACACAGTGGACCATGGTGTGTTGTTGGAGCACCTGCGATTCATCTGTGGCCTGTCTGGTATGGTCCTCAGATGGTTTTGATCTTTCCTCGAGGGTAGGACTCAGAGAGTGGTGTCTGGGATTTATTCCTCAGCCCCTCTCTTCCTATCCTGCGGGGTACCGCAGGGTTCCATCTTGTCACCCATGTTGTTGGCAGTGTATATGCTGCCGTTGGGAGAGATCATTAGGCGGTACGGTCTGAGTTTTCACTGCTATGCAGATGATACTCAGCTGTACATGTCCTTAGTGCCCAGACAAGATGTGATCCTCTTGGTATTTGGCAACTGTCTATCCAAGATCCAGGACTGGATGATTGCCAGCTGGCTGCAATTGAACCTGGCTAAAACTGAGGTGCTGGTTGTGGACCCAGATCATCAGGAGGCGGGTCTGTTGGCAGGACAACCCTCTGGGCTTTGGCTGGGAGGTGTTTGTCTGACTACCTCAGATCGAGTACAGAACCTGGGCGTTATTTTTGATGATGGCTTGACCCTTAAATCTCAGGTGTCAGTCGATGTCAAGACCTCTTTTTACCATCTGAGGAATATTGCCCGGGTGAAGCATCTGGTTCCTCCTGATGATCTTCCAACATTGGTCCACGCCTTCGTAACCTCCCACCTCAACTACTGCAATGCCTTCTACCTAGGGCTACCGGGGGTTGATATCCATCACTTGCAGCTGGTTCAGAATGCAGCAGCCAGGCTACTGACTGGTACTTCCAGGACCAGTCATATAATGCCTGTGCTTCGTGGACTGCACTGACTGTCAGTACAGTGGCAGATCACGTTCAAGGTCAGGTTACTGACCTATAAAGCCCTACATGTCCATCGACCCTCTTACTTGCAAGATCTCCTTTGCCCTTACTGCCCCCTCCTTCCTCTCTGATCCACCAATGAGGGAATGCTGGAGATTCCCAGGGTCCATTTAAAGACATCTGCGGCCTGGTCTTTTGCTTTTGCGGCCCCAACCCTGTGGAATTCTCTACCTCGTTGTGTCCGAGAGTGCCTGACCATCCAGAGTTCTAAAACAGCACTTAAAACATATATATCCAGTCTAGTGTTTCCAGATTCTTTTTAGATTAATTAATTTGATATTTATGGAGTTGCAGTTTAATGGATTGTAAATATTTTTTGATTTGTTATGAGTGTTTATTACGGTCATGTTTGTTTTAGTTTATGTACAAGCACTTTGGTTTTTAGAAAGGTGCTTTTTATAAATAAAATATGATGATGATGATGATTATGAAACATTCTGTAACTTTACTTTTGAGACAAAAAATCTACAATCTGTGGTTGATAACTTTTTAGACACAACAACCAGTACAGTAATCTATATCTGATCATTTTTCTGAGGCAATAATCAGAAATTGATAACTGATTACTTTTCTGAGTCAATAATTAGTATTATGGAACTCATTACTATTTTGACACAATGATCAACAATTTGTAACCGATTACTTTTCTGACACAATAATCATAAATCTTACCGATTACTTTACTGGCCCAATAATCGGCAATCAGTGGCTGAGTCTCTCCTGAGACAATAACAAGTACGCTGAAACGGATTACTTTCCTGAAACAATAATCAGTAGTCTATTACCGATTACGTTTCTGAGATTAACAACAATATGCAACTGATTACGATTCTGAGACAATCATCAGTTTGTAACTGATTTTATTTTTGTGAAACAGTCAGCAGTCACTGACAACTTTTCTGGTCCTGTAAATCATTACTTTCTGATTGAAGACGGTTATCCCCCTACCACTGGCATGAACTATGCTGTTGTTTGCGTACGTGTGCATCACATTTCTTCTGCACCTGTGATGTTGTGTAAGTAACTGCATCCTGATGTTTGTAATTTTAATCTTTCCGTGCTCCCTTTCCCTCTCCCCCGGATCACACCTGGACATGATTCTCAGCTCTGTGTGTCCTGGTTACCAATTGTAACTAATTAACTAACTAACTCACTAACTAAACTGCCTTTCTAAATAAAATAAATATAATATATATGCCTTTCTGTGAAAATAGGCAGTAGCCCTTAACTGATTTCTATTTCTAAGGCAATAGTCAATAACTTGTACCCAATTTATTTTCTGAGACAATAATCTAAAATTTGCAGCTGACTACACTCCGAGAAAGTTCTCAGAAACCGCAGGAAGGTCATGTCAGATGAATCTAATTGATTTCTTTAACCGGGTGGCCAAAGTAATAGACCAGGGAGGGGCTGTGGATATGGCCTACCTAGACTTTAGCAAGGCATTTGACACAGTCCAACACAAAAGATTAATAATCAAGTTAGCCAGCCTGGGTGTGGGTCCCAGGGTAGTAGACTGAGTAGCAAACTGGCTGCACAACAGGACACAGAAGGTAATAGTGAATGGAGCACATTCCAAAGTAAGGGGGGTTACTAGTGGAGTGCCTCAGGGCTCAGTACTGGGTCCAGTCCTCTTTAACATCTTTGTAGGTGAAACTGCAGAGGGTCTGAAGGGAAAGGTATGCCTATTTGCAGATGAGACCAAGATCTGTAACAGAGTTGATACACAAGAGGGGGTAGAAAAGATGAGAAGGGACTTGGCAAGGTTGGAGGAATGGTCAGACATATGGCAACTTAGATGCAATGCAAAGAAGTGCAAAGTAATGCACCTGGGAAACAAAAACCCAGGAGAAGAGTACACAATAGCAGGGGAGGTACTAACAACAACAAAAATGGAAAGGGACTTGGGGGTAGTCATATCAGATGACCTGAAGGTGGGTAAGCAATGTGAAAAGCCGGTAAAGAGAGCCAGGGGGATACTGGGATGCATAGGAAGGGGCATCACAAGTAGAACAAGCATTTGCCAATGCCGAACATTCGCTTGCAGGTATTTGCAGTGATGTTTGGCATGTATGGTGATGTACCCTAATGCCCTGTGCGATTGCTGGTATTTGCACAATAAATTGTCAGCATGACCTTTTTGTTACCCCCATTGTGCGCTACATAGGCGGAAACATGTTTTGGGCAGGATGTGAAAAATCACAGCTGTACTGCTCATAAGGAGGTGTGGTAAAATGGCAATGTTGAAAATCTGGAGTGAAAATATTGAAAATTCACAAACTTAGAGCGTGCATAGGAACTGCACAATGCACGCTTGTAAAACAGTTATTTTTAGGAATTTGTTCACCAAATTTTCAACATACCCATTTTAAGATCTCTGCTCATGAACAGTGACACTGTGATTTTCTTAATGTGTCCCATACACTGAGTTCACACAGCGTCTGTGCCATTGTGCGCTACATGGGCGGAAACACATTTTGGGCAAGATGTGAAAAATGACAGCTGCACTGCTCATAAGGAGGTGTGGTAAAATGGTAATGTTGAAAATGTGGAGTGAAAATATTGAAAATTCGCAAACTTACAAGCGTGCATAGGAACTGCGCAATGAACACTCGTAAAACAGTCATTTTTAGGAATTTTGTCACCAAATTTTCAACACAGCCATTTTAAGACCTCTGCTCATGAACAGTATCATTGTGATTTTCTTAATGTGTCCCATACATTGAGTTCGCACACCGACTGTGCCATTGTGCGCTACATAGGCAGAAACACGTTTTGGGCAGGATGTGAAAAATGACAGCTGTACTGCTCATGAGGAGGTGTGGTAAAATAGCAATGTTGAAAATCTAGAGTGAAAATATTGAAAATTCGCAAACTTACGCGTGCGTAGGAACTGCGCAACGCACACTCATAAAACAGTCATTTTTAGGAATTTTTTCACCAAATTTTCAACACAGCCATTTTAAGACCTCTGCCCATGATCAGTGTCACTGTGATTTTCTTAATGTGTCCCATACATTGATTTACACACCGACTGCGCCATTGTGCGCTACATGGGCGGAAACACGTTTTGGGCAGGATGTGAAAAATGACAGCTGTACTGCTCATGAGGAGGTGTGGTAAAATACCAATGTTGAAAATCTGGGTGGAAATATTGAAAATTCGCCAAACCTCTGACGATGTGTGGAACTGTGCAGCGCTTTCATAAAACAGTCATTTAGGAATTTTTCACCAAATTTTCAACAGTGCCATTTAAAACCTCTGCTAATGAACAGTGTCACTGTGATTTCCTTACTGTGTCCCATACATTGATTTAGCACACCGACTACTGCGCCATTGTCACTCCATGGGTGGAAACACGTTTTTGGGTAGGATGTGAAAATGACAGCTGTACTGCTCATAAGGAGGTGTGGTAAAATGGCAATGTTGTGAAAATCTGGAGTAGAAAATATTGGAAGTTACCATGAAACTTCTGGCGTGCGTGGGAACTGCTGCTAGCTGCGGCTCGTAAAACAGTTATTGTAGGAATTTTTTCACCAAACTTTCAACATAGCCATTTAAGATCTCTGCTCATGAACAGTGACACTGTGATTTTCTTAATGTGTCCCATACACTGAGTTAGCACACCGACTGCGCCATTATCGCTACTGTAAGTGAAACACGTTTTGGGCAAGATGTGAAAATGACAGCTGCACTGCTCATAAGGAGGTGTGGTAAGAATGGCAATGTTGAAAATGTGAATGAAATATTGAAAATTCGCAAACTTACGGCGATGCATAGGAGCTGCGCAATGAACACTCGTAAAACAGTCATTTTTAGGAATTTTTTCACCAAATTTTCAACATAGCCATTTTAAGACCTCTGCTCATGAACAGTGTCACTGTGATTTTCTTAATGTGTCCCATACATTGATTTCGTACACCGACTGCGCCATTGTGAGCTACATGGGCGAAACACGTTTTGGGTGAGATGTGAAAAATGACAGCTGTACTGCTCATAAGAAGGTATGGTAAAATGGCAATGTTGAAAATCTGGAGTAGAAATATTGAAAATTCACAAACCTAAGAGCGTGCGTAGGAACTGCACAACGCACGCTCAATAAAACAGTCATTTTTAGGAATTTTGCACCAAATTTTCAACATGGGGTTTTTGGGACCCTTCTCATGAATGATGTCACTGTCATGGCGCTATTCTGGCCCAAAGGGTGATTTCACGCAGTGACTGCGAAATCACCGTTCGGGCCCGAATAACGCCATGACAGTGACATCATTCATGAGAAGGGGTCCCAAAAACCCCATGTTAAAAATTTGGTGCAAAATTCCCAAAAATGCCTGAGATATGCATAAAGTTGAAACCCCCCCTGTCAGCCCATTATACAGCTTACCGGCATTTCCTCAGTTCGCGATCGCCTTTGAAGAGTGCAGGCGTGTTCCCGGTCCACGAAGATCGTCGCACGGACTCCGGAGGTAAGTATGGGGTGAGGGGTGTGGGGAAGGCTGGAGTGCGCAGTGGGTGGAGTGCGGGTTGTGGGAGGGGACTAGGAGGCGCGCTGGACCGTTTTCTTTACAGGTAAAAAACAAAAAGCGGCGATGTGGGACGTTTGCCACGCTGGGGTGGGCTCCCAGCATGGCAGAAGATGACTGCGGGAGCAGAAGGCCGGCGGGGATTGGGCACCCCGTCGGCCAAACGGGGGCGAGGGGCCGACGGGGATTGGGCACCCCGTCGGCAAAACAAAGCAGACGCTTGCCATGCTGGGGTGGGCTCTAGCATGGCAGAAGGATGGCAGGGGCCGTGGAGCCGACTGGGTACCCCGTCCAGCAAACAACGTTTGCCACGCTGGGGTGGGCTCCCAGCGTGGCACCAAAGCTTTGGGGGGCGTGATGGCGGGGAGGCGGCGTGGCGTAGAAGGCGGCATGGTGGCTCGGTATGGCAGCGGTGGTTTCTTTGAAGCGAAGACCGCGTCTACAAAACTCCCACTATTGGTGCAAGACCGCCACGCCTGCTCAACAGAGCACTGGATTGAATGGGAGAGGCACACCTCCAAAGTGTGCTACTCTCCCAAAACGTTCCTTGCGCATGCGTGCAAGCGAACGTAAAAAGGAAGTTATCCCTCTATACATCCAGTTGGTGAGACCCCATCTGGAGTACTGTGTGCAGTTTTGGAGACCTCATCTATGCAAGGACATAGACAGGATGAAAGCAGTCCAGAGGAGGGCAACTAAAATGGTACAGGGTCTGCAGCAGAAGCCATATGAAGAGAGACTGAGAGAGCTTAATATACTGTATATATACCCTTGATGAAAGGAGGGATGGGGAGACATGATAGAAACTTTCAAGTACCTCAAGGGAATCAACAAAGTCCAGGAGGGTAGGATCTTTCAGAAAAAGAGATGTGTAAGAACAAGGGGGCAAGATTTAAAGATAGAGGGGGACGGCTCAGGGGTAATGTGAGGATATTTTTTTTCATGGAGAGAGTGGTGGATAAATGGAACCGCCTTCCTGAGGAGGTTGTTGGGTCTAAAACAGTGGGGGAGTTCAAACATGCATGGGACAGACATAAGGCAATTATAGTGGGGGGTTGCAGGAAGTAGGCTGTTGGTTAAGTAGAATCTGCAGCTTATCCAGTAGGTAGGGAAATGGGCAGACTGGGTGGGCCAAGTGGTTCTTATCTGCCATCAAAGTCTATGTTTCTATGTAACTGATTTCAGTCAATCAATAATCTATAATGGAGTACTTTTCTAAAATAATAATCGGTAACAGAGTGCTTTTCTGAGGTGAGAGCAGTAGCGCTATGTGACAGCACAATGTATTTTTTTATGTGCAGGAGGTGAGGTGGTATTGTGCGCAGGAGGGGAAGGTCGGCAAGGGAATGGGTCAGGAAAAGCAAAACATACATTCTAGGTAAATTTTGGTTAGATCGACTGCCCTGTATAACGGGCGGAATGCCAGATGACAAACGCACCCACTATAAGCGGTTTTAACTGTAGCAGCACTAATCATCAATCTGCAGTTGATTAATTTTCTGAGACAGTAATCTGTAATTAATTTTCTGAGACAAAATTCTGTAATCTGTAACTTAAAACTTTTTTGAAGCATAATTATCATTCTGCAAATGGTTTATTTTGTGAATTAGTAATTAGTCATTTGTAACTGATTACGTTTCTGAGACAATAATCCGGACTCTCTAACAGATTACTGTTCAACAATAATCAACATATGTAATGGATTATATTTGTGACAGATTGCATTTTTGAGACACAATAATCAGGAATCTGTAACAGATTACTGTTCAGCAATAAAAATCTGTAATGGATTACTTCCGTAAAACAATAATCAGGAATCTGTAACAGATTACTGTTCAGCTATAAATAGAGGATAACGTATGGGCAGCGGTATGTAACAACACTATGTTTGCCTTCGAGTGGTTCTCTTGGCAACTATGTTAAACCTTGAGAGCGAAGCTCGAGAGGTTTACAGGGTTGCCAAGAGAACCACGAGAAGGCAAACAGCGCTGTTGCACACCGCTGACCATGATGCTCTTTATAGTGTATGGTCAGCGGAGAAACAAAAAATGATGCCAGTGTTGGAAACAATAATCTACTACTACCACCACCACCACCTCCTCTACTTCCGGTGCAGCTTCCAACCGCATGGTAGCGTTCTGACAGAGCTCTGTGGCTCTCTTGCCAGTTATCTGATAAACTTTTTAAACATAGGCATGTTCGGCTGTTATGAGGGCCATGGCAACAGCATCACGTGGTGGTTCAAATCTGTTACACTATTGATGTGACACATCGTTGATAGTATAACAAGAGCGTGACATTTCATCAATAGTGTAACAACACTGTAAAAAGATGATTTTTGGGCCATAACAGCGTTCTACCATACATTATACATCTGTAATGGATTACTTTCATAAAACAATAATCAGGAATCTGTAACGTATTTGTTTTCTGAAACAATAACCAACAATCTGTAGCTACTTTTCTTAAATACTAATCCAAAATCTGTAACGAATTACTTTTTTTTTATTTAGTTTACTTTTTCCCCTTCTACCAGCATGCCCCACCTGTCCTACCAACTCACCCAGCCCCGTCACCTGCCTTCCCCAGGACTTATCTCTCCTCATACATACAGTCACACAGCCTGGCTCCCCCCCCCCCCGGTGGGGCCATCGGTGGGGGGACTCTACCCCCAACAGAGACTAGGTCAGCACTTTTGAAGGAAAGTGCCACAGTCAGCAGTGTGGGGCTAGCAGTAAGAGGTGCACATCCTCCTGCATTGGCTGGTGCTTTACCTTTTTGCTTCCCAGCCCCTAGTATGTCGAGAAAAGCTCTCAATGTGCAAGCACGCTTTCGCATGTGTTGCATGTCAGAGTACATCTGCATCCTCCCTCCCAGCTCTGCAGATCTATTTCCACAGCCACCTGGGGTCACCCATGTGGCGCTAGTGCCATAGAGTCTGACCACCCTCCCTCCCTCCCCGAGATGGAGAGTGTACGTTGGGATGCTCAGCTCACCTGCCCCAACTGGTCCTCCAACAACTTGGGCTCGGTCCCGAACCCAGATTGTCAGCATCGCAAGCAGTAGCACTGTTGCTGCAATGGCAGGCTGGCAACTAATTATGTTTCTGAGACAATAACGAATAAGCAGCAATAGATTGTGATTCTGGAGCAATAATCCAAAATCAATAGCAGATTACCTGTCTGAGACAGTAACAGCATACTGTGACAGGATACTTTCCTGAGACTATAACCAGTCATCTGTGAATGATTTATTTTCTGAGACGGTATTCAGCAATCTGTAACTAATCATCTTTCTAAGATAATAATCAGTAATCTGGAACTGATTGCCTTTCTGAGACAATAATCGGCAATAGGCCGATGATTCAGAATTACGCGACTAAGCAGAAGAAGCCTGATTCGTAACACTGCAGAACTAACTGTTTGAGTTAACCACTTAAACCAGATATCCTTAGGGTATCCAAAACCTGGCTCATGCCTGCTATACCTGTTAATCTCTGTACCGTGCCTGGCTACAATTTTGTCAGGTGTGACAGGACCTCAGCCAAACGAGGGGGCGGCACTATGATTTATTTCAAGTCACATCTCAATGTCTCATCCACAGGGCTCTCAGTCTCTGCTGATTTTAATACTGAATTATGTCATGCAGAACTAACGTTTGGAAGCTCTAAAATATTACATCTGTTCAGCATTTGCATCCCTCCTGTAGGCAGTCATTTGGCTCTTCCATCCCTGATTAAAACTGTTGAACCTATTGTTAAAACAATGAATTCATCCTTGTTGGATACATCAATATTAATCGGCTGAGTCTTAAAAAATAAACACGTTGACATTGCTCTCCGTAAATTTCATCTTTCCCAGATGATAACAGAGCTCACCAGATTGTCTAGCAATGGTACTTGTGCTACTGTACTGGAGTGGATTCTTACACCACGTACAGACAAAAGCTGCTCAGGTGTTCTCCCTGATGCGATTAGCGACCACTCCCCGGTATTCTGTGCGTGGAGCGAGAAGTCCCCTACCCCAAATATGAATCCATTTTTGTGACTTCTCCACTTTGACCTTGACACTTTTAAACAGGAAGTTGCTGGTACTGACTGCTTGTTCCTATGGGACACCAGTGATGTTAACCTAGCAGTCTCCCACTTCAATCAGGTTTTCTCTGGGATTCAAGACAAGTATGTCCCAAGTACAACTGGGGGGGTTAGGGGTCAGGTAACCAGGTGGACAGATCACCCTTTACTGAAAATAATTACAGAGAGGGATAAAACTTGGGGTAACACTTTCTGTTAGACACACAGTAATATAGAAGTTGATGGCAGATAAGGACCGCAAGGCCCATCCAGTCTGCCCATTTCTTTTTCTACCTTATAGATGTGCCATCGGCCTTTGCTCTGTCAATGGCCTATCTATTCATACTCATCTGTATTGCTCCCTTATGCCTATCCCATGCCAGTTTGAAGCCCTGCACTGCATTCATATCCACCACTTCCTGAGGTAGGCCGTTCCATGCATCCACCACCCTTTCTGTGAAAAAGAACTCCCTCACATTACCCCTTAATTGGCCTCCCTCTAATCTCATGCTGTGTCCTCTTGTCCGGCTATTTTTCTTAAACTGAAACATGTTAGTCTCTTTCACCTTGTTAATGCCCTTAAGGTGTTTGAATGTTTCAATCATATCACCTCTCTCCCTCCTTTGCTCCAGGATATACATATTGAGCTCCGTTAATCTATCCTCATATGTTTTCTGATGCAGTCCCTGCACCATTTTGGTTGCCCTTCTCTGGACTGCCTCAATTTGGTTAATGTCCTTGTAAAGGTGCGGCCTCCAGTACTGCATGCAGTACTCCAGATGGGGCCTAACCAGTGTCTTGTAAAGAGGGATTATTACCTCCCTCTTATAACTTGTGATACCCCTACTAATACACCCTAACATCCCCCTAGCCTTACCTACTGCTTTAGCGGTCTGCTTGGATGATTTCAGGTCATCAGTGATGATGATGCCCAAGTCTCTTTCTTCCCTTGTGACTCCCAGAAACTCCCCTCCCAGCCTATAGGTAGCTTCAGGGTTTCTCTTCCCTATGAGCATGATTTTGCACTTCCTTGCATTAAACCCCAGTTGCCACTCTTTAGACCATTTTGCCAGTTTTTCCAGATCTCTTCTCATTCTGCCCACCCCATCTGGATCATCTACTCTGTTGCAGATCTTGGTGTCATCTGCAAACAGACAAACCATCTGCAATGTCACTGATGAAGATATTGAAGAGGACTGGCCCCAGGACTGATCCCTGAGGTACCCCACTTGTGACTTGCATCTCTTCTGACTGTATACCGTTTACCACCACTCTCTGTTTTCTGCCCGTCAACCAGTTTGCCACCCAGTTGACCAGCTTCTCTGTTAAGTTTCCTTATTTACACATGCAGTTACAGTGTAACTACACTGTAACTACCCAACTGCAATGTAGTTACATGTAACTACAGTATAATTACCCCTGCTGCATGCAATTAATAATTACTCACCTCACAGTTACACTGAAACTGACACTTAAAATAAAGTGTAACCAAACCCCAAACCAGGAAATAATTTAAGGCCTCCAACTCTTTGTCTGACCTGGATGCATACAAAAAAAACTTAGAAAGGAGTGGAAGGTAGCTACAGCATTTAGCACAGCCAGAGCCCCTTCTGGAAATCACTTTTAAATGCCACATCTGGCAAGCAGCACTAGTTTTGAAATGCATAAAACAATTCTTGGGTCAGGATCTTCACCATTCTCCTAATAACATTGTCTTAAATGTCACTAACAGCAACAACTCACTGGCCATTGCTAATGCTTTTAATGCATCATTCACGGACGTACCTCTCAACTGTCCCTGATTTTCATGGAGTCCCTGATTTTACCTCAAAATATTACTCTGTCCCTCCTAAAAATTGTGTTTCCATGACCAAACAGTGGGGGTTGTAAGCATAAAATAATGTCAAACATAAATGTTACAGACATGTTCTTCCTTAGAAAATGCATTTTACACTAAACCACTTATTCTACCAGCTTTCTGAGTGGATAACATCAATTTTTAAGATGTGTCCCTGATTTTAAACCTTCGTCCCTGATTTTTTTAAGCCTTGTCCCTGATTTATGAGGCAGGGGGTTGAGAGGTGTGTTCACGGACCTCTCTAAATATGTCAGTTCTGTCCCATCCTCTACCCACACCCCCTCCCCTATGTCCACAGCTGATTCTTCGGACCACCCACCCTTCTATTTCGAAACTGTGTCAACTTCAGAGATTTGCAGACTACTTGAAGTGATTCCTGAAGCGAAGTCTGCTGGATCTGATGAAATCGAACCAAGGCTTCTTAAGGCTGCTGCTTATAAACTTGCCTGCCTGATCACCAGGACCATAAACTTGTCCAATACAACAGGGACTGTGCGTGACATATGGAAGCTGTCTTATATTGTTCCTGTCTGTAAAGAAAGGATCCCTAAGGACACCACCAATTATAGATCCACTGCCATACTCCCAGCTCTTAATAAAGTACTGAAAACAATTGTTTCCTTGCAACTCAACGTACCTGACCTCCCATAGCTTCTTGAACCCTGCTCAGTATGGGTTTCATAGAGCTAAACTAGAGGGATTATAGTAAGTTAATAGGGCCTTTGAAGGGTGTCTTTTATAGTATGAGACCCCTCTCCTAAGGTTTTGGCAGACAGAACTGGTCAGCTTCACTTTTTAGTGCGAGGAAAAATTTTTACTGGCACTGGCTACTCACTGTTTCCAAAGTCCAGTTCTTTAGATAGTGTGTACCATTCAGCCCATAGACAGAAGCAGAGGCAGAAAAACTTTAAGGTGCAAAGGCAGTGCTATTTTCATTTTCAAGTGCACAAACACTGCACTCAAACAGCTTCCATGTAAGTTCTCCCCCTCGATTACAAGGTATTTAGTCCTCTCACCCACACATCATGCTCGGAGTCTCGTATACCATAAGAGACACCCCTTGGGGGCCCTATTAACTTATAGCACAGTTGTAGTTTAACTGTTTCTGTATAGTTTACACTGCATAACCTTTGAGCTATGATGTGGCGGATGTAATCATAACTATGACCGTATAGCAGCTATACTCACATTAACTTTACTGATGTAGTATTTAAATAAAATGTGTGGACTAGTGGCCCCCAAGTCCTCAACATACATGTCATAATCCCTTGTATTATTGTTCCCCCAAATCACTCAGAGTGCATGTGGCAATTTCTGGTGGTTTAGTGGCCCCTGACAGCTCAGAGTTCATGTGGCAATCCCCAGTGGTGTAGTGGCCCCTGACAGCTCAGAATACATGTGGCAATCTCTTGTGGTCTAGTGGCCTCTTACAGCTCAGAGTACATGTGTAATCCCTAGTGGTGTAGTGGCCCCTGACAGCTCACAGTACATGTGGCAATCCCTAGTGGTGTAGTGGCCCCATACATCTCAGAGAGTACATGTGGTAGTCCCTAGTGGTCTAGTGGTCCCTGACATCTCAGAGTATATGTGGTAATTTCTAGAGGTCTAGTGGCCCCTGACAGCTCAGAGTACATGTGGTAATCCCTAAAGATCTAGTGGCCCTTGATTGCTCAGAGTACATGGGGTAGTCCCTAGAGATCTAGTAGCCCCCGACTGCTTAGAGTACATGTGGTAATCCCTAGTGGTCTAGTGGCCCCAGACAGCTCAGCGTACATGTGGTAATCCCCAGTCATTTAGTGGCCCCTGATTGCTCAGAGTATATATTGTAATCCTTAGTGGTACAGTGGCCCCTGACCACTTAGAGTACAAGTGGCAATCCCCAGTTGTTTAGTGGTTCCCTGACGGCTCAGAGTACATGTATTAATCCCTACATGTCTGTAGCCGAAAACAGCTTTTCCTGACGCTTTATGTGAAGAGTTTGCTCAATTCTTCTCGGACAGGGTGTCCACTATCCAGCACAGCATTCCGCCAGTGTGCCACATGGTGGCTGACAGTGACTGCCTGCTGCATTCAGAGAGCACTCCGCCTGGTTGGGGGGAGTTTAAACCAGTGGAGGTGACTACGGTCATGGAGGTTACCCTCAGGCTGAAGCACACATATTGTGAACTGGACCTGGTGCTAACACGTTTCCTAATGAGATGTGCTGACTGCATTGGCCCGGTGTTCACTATGATTGTCTGGTGTTCTGTCTCAGAGGGGGTCTTCCCAGATGCCTTGAAGGAGGCTTTGGTCAGACCTCTTCTGAAGAAATCATCTTTAGACCCTGACGTCTTGGCAAATTACAGTTCACTCTCCAACCTCCCATTTTGGGGAAGGTTGTTGAGAAAATTGTGGCACAGCAGCTGGAGGAGCACCCTGTGACCTTTGACCTGTACAACCCCTTCTGGCCAGGGTTTCAGGTGAGGCATAGCATGGAAACTGCATTAGTTCGGGTGCATAATGACTTCCTTAGGGCACAAGATCGAGGAGAGGGGACAGTTCTCGTTCTCCTCGATCTCTCTTCAGCATTTGACATGGTAGACCATCATGTGTTGCTTGATCGCCTGAGGGAATTTTGTGGACTCGCCGGCACTGTCACCTGCTGGTTTGAGTCCTGTCTTATGAACAGGAGGCAACGGGTACTGACGGAGAATGTCTTCTCCTCCCAAGCCTCCTGACATGTGAAGTACCTCAGGGTTCGGTCTTGTCACCGTTGCTGTTTGCCATGTACATGCTGCCCTCGGGAGAGCTCATTAAGAAATACAGCTTGGGTTTTCATTGCTATGCTGATGACATCCAACTGTATGTTTCCTTTGCTCCTGGGACATCCAATGCAGTTGAAGTGTTAAATAGATGTCTGGTTGAGATCAGTGACTGGATGGCCTCCAGCTGGTTGCAACTGAACCCTGATAAGATGGAGGTACTAGTGGTGGAGTCGAACAGAAGGCGTGATAGAATGGCCTCTGCCACAGATACTGGATTATTCCTGGTGTCTGTGTCACTGAAGGCCTCCTCTAGGGTGCGTAAACTTAGTGCAAGCTTTGACAGTGGATTGACATTCGAACCTCAGGTGTCATCCGTTGTCCGAACCAGCTTCTACCATTTTAGGAATATTGCCAGGATCAAGCCCCTAGTTCCGCCTATGGATCTCCCCACTTTGGTGTGTGTCTTTGTAACATCAAGGCTGGATTACTGTAATGAGCTCTACTTCAGGGTCTCCGGAGGTACTCTCCACAGGCTGCAGCTAGTGCAGAATGCAGCCGCCAGGTTGTTGATGGGGCAGTCTCGATACTGCCACATCACCCCGGTACTGCTTGAACTGCACTGGCTTCTGGTCAGGTGGAGAATCCTATTTAAGGTGGGTTGCTCACCTTTAAGGCCCTACATGGGCTAGGCCTGGGTACCTGTCTGACCTTCTAACACCCGCTGTCTCCGCCCACTCACTCTGTTCCTCCTCTGGGGGCCTCCTTGCAATTCCCAGGACGAGGTGTGAGATCACTGGCGACAGAGCTTTTAGTGTCGCCGGCCCCACCCTGTGGAATTCACTTCCACAATCTGTAAGGGAGGCCCCCTCAGTTGAGGTATTTAAGGCCCACCTCAAGACCCCGCTGTTTATCCAAGCTTCCCCGGACACTGTTTGATAGTATTTAGTTCTGGGACTGCCTTTTATATTGTATTTTGACTATCTTATATTATATAGTTTAATTATCAGTATTTTAGATAGGTATGTGTTTGTGGTTTTAAGATCAGTTACTATTTGTTGTACAGCACCCAGATCCCCTGGGATTGGGCACTTTAAAAAATAAACTTTGCCTTGCCTTGCCTAGTGGTCTAGTGGCCCCTAACCACTCAGAGTAAATATAATCCCCTGTCATTTAATGGCCCCTTGACTGGTCAGAGTACATATGGTAATCCCTAGTGGTCTAAAATGCCCCCTGACAACTCAAGAGTACATGCTGCAACCTGTAGTGGTACAGTAGGCCCTCAACTGCTGAGAGTACATGCTATAATCAGTGTCAGTGGCTCAGTAGGTAGCACACTCGCCTCTGAGGCTGGGAGATCAGAGGGCTGTGGGTTCAGTTCCCACATCTGGCACTTAGGTTAATATACCAATACTGACACTGTAGTGCAGCATGAGGGGGGTGCTGCACTTCTAAGGTGCCATCTTTCGGATGAGACATTAAACCGAGGTCCCATCTGCCTCGATTGGTGGTAGTTCAGGTGGATGCTAAAGATCCCATGGCACTTCTCAAAAAAGAGTAGGGGAATTTTTATTAAAGTTGGAAAGTAAAATACAGTCAAATAATACACAAAAGCAAAAGCAAATTACTCGAAACAAAATACATATGCCATCATACATAAAATACAAAACTAACATTGCAATAGACTCAAAACTTACTAGACATACTGAAATAATAACCCCCCACCCCACTAAAAGAGTAGGGGAATTTTTATTATTTCAGTAAACCAAAACTGAAAACATACAGTGTTAAATCACACAAAATAATATATAAATCATATAGAAGATAATCTATTACAAATATATATCATCCAAACAATGTAAAAGGAAAACTGCGAAACAGTCCCCCCCTCCTCCACTTACAAAATGAGTAGGGGAACTTTTGTTATCATAGACAGCAAACCAAACAATAAATTCAATCAATGTTAAGTCACATTAAAGAAAATGATACAGCATATGGTTATCATAATAGAAAACAAAGATTATATATAAGACGAAAGGGAAAAAAAAGAAGAGAAGAAAAAGCAAATAGAAAACACTAATTCAATACATCCAAAATAATTATTCTAAATTAACCCAATGAAGTTATAGCCAATCTACAGAATCCCATCTAGAGTGGCATATAAATGAAGAAAAATTCCCATAATCCTGCCTTTTCAATCTCAATATTGCATTAGCAACCATACCAAATAATGCTTCTTGTGAAAAATATTGTTGTTGAATGGTGAAACGGCATCTCACATGCCATATATAGTATTTAAAACAAAGCAAAATCAAACATAAAGTCACTTTATCATATTGCACAGTGGTTACTGGCAGAATCCTATACACAACATATCTAACGTCATAGGGTATAAAGGAAAGGTAGGCCATTTTCTTAAAACAAGACTCCAAAATCCTTTTATAAAAGGACATTCCAAAATAAGTGTTCCATTGTCTCCACTAATTCAAAACGTACCCTAGGCAATACCGATCAGTAATTTGTTTATGTTTTGATTTGCTCGGACATTTAATTTGCCATATAGGGATAACCATAACACATCCCACATATGAGGTGGAATCGGGGAGGTTAACATATTGCCAATTGCAAGTTTTATAGGAGATGGAAAATAATCAAATGGGGCGAATCTTGAAAATACTTTTGTAAAATATATGTGTATAATTCCTTTCTAGTAAAATGCAAAAGGTATGCCTTGAAATACCCCATAATTTAATTTTCCCAAAACATATTTTAAGGATTGTGGGAGATGGTTTATGGAACGTTGTCTCGGGAATACCTCATATTCAGGCCAGAAAGGACATAAATCTCCCAGAGTATCCTGAAGCCATGGTTTCCATTGTGTGTCTCTATCTATAAACAGAGGTTTTAAATTTGTATAGAGAAACATAGTAAAGAAAAAAACTACAGGATGTAACATTTTTAGGCCCCCATGTTTTTTCTCCCTAAACAACAAGGCTCTCTTTATGGGGTTCAGTCTACTGCCCCATATACAAGCAAAAAAAATCCATATAACTGTGTCTCCAAAGCTAAAGGAAGACTAAAAACCGCACTTAAATATAAAAATATGGGTAATAAGAATGTTTTAACCAGTTGAATCCGTTTCAATTTAGGCAGTCTCCATGTATTCCAGACATCTACCTTAGTTTGCGCTTCCTTTAGTTTAAATTTCCAATTTAGATATGCTAAATCTCCCGCTCCGAATAAAAGACCCAAAATTTTACAAGTAACCTTAATTACCGGAATACCTATAACCTGTGTAAGATGAAAATAATCTATCCCCAGTGTTATACAATTACATTTCTCATAGTTAATTTGTGCACCGGTATATAACAAAAAACCCTGTAAAACTTTTTTGAAAACCCTTGCAGAGGGAAGATCCCCAATCGAAAAACATAAATCATCCGCATAGGCAATACATTCAACTTCAGGATCGGTACTTGAAAAGGAGAGTCCCCATATACTGTCATGACCATACACCCGCCTAATTAAGGGATCTATAGTAAATAAATACAAAAGGGCACTAAGAGGACATCCTTGGCCTACACCCGTAATATGGGATATATAGTCCCTACCCACCCATTACAAAAAGCTTGAGCAGTAGCATTGGCATAACAGGTTTTTATCCATTCTATAAAGGTATCAGGTACACCATAACCAACTAAACAGTCCCATAAATAACCATGTCTTACATTATCAAAGGCTTTTGCGTGGTCTAAACTCAAAATCAAACCTGTAAGTTCCCCTGTAGATCCCTTTGGAAAAAGTTCCCACAAAAGTATTAGACTATCGGTAATGTTCCTATTTGGAATGGAACATGTTTGTGCCGGATGTAAAAGGGAATGTGCATTAAGTAACAGTCTATTGTTTAATATTTTGGTAAATAGTTTAAAATCTGTATTTAATAGGGTTATAGGTCTCAGTTTAACAATCCCTCTATCTCCTTTTTTATACATAAAACTACAAGCCCCTGCGTTCATACTTTTGGTAATATCCCGAGGATAGTATTTCATTCAAAACACCTGTAAATTCTTCCAATAATTGTTGAAAAATTATTTTATAAATTTCATCGAATACCATCATTCCTCGGGGCTGTACCAGCTTTTACTTGTGCCAACACTGCAGCAACCTCTTGTGTTTATGTCGTGCTACTAAGTTAACTGACCCTGAATCTGAAATTTGTGGTAAATTACATCCTCCCAACCAGTTCTCATGTGTGTGACTCAATGTTTCAGAAATACCAAAAGTTTCTGTACATGTAAATCAACAATCCGCATAACCTCTCTGGTATCTGTACCAAATCCCTGCCTGATCATTAAGACCTGTCATATGTTTCTGATGTCTTTGGGAAGCACTAAATTGAAATGAATTCAGAAAGGCCTTTGTACCTTGGGTACCAAAGCAGGCGTTCATTTTCTAAAGATTTTGCCCAATCATATTGAAAATTATTCATCTTTTCTCTTATTTCAGTATAACTGGGGGAGGACTGAAACCTCACCACTGGCCACGAAGGTGTAAATCCAAAAATTCCTTTCTATAATTTAAGTAAGTATCAGTTTTGTATTTACCATATAATCTCCCTATTGATTGAAAAAAACGTTTAATGTCAGTTTTTGTATCCATCCACCATTCCCGATAAGTATCATAGAGACATAACACGGATTTCTTGGCCTTTAAAAGAGCTAGAAAGCCATCTTCAATTGTAGGAAGAAGTAATAGAGCCAAGTTCATTCTCCAGTACCCTGGACCCAATGCACAGGCATATGACTTGCCACCGTAGCTGCTATAATTACGCGGTCAGAGGAAGTAACAGCCAATGTTCTAGTATCAGTCACCTGTAGGGAATCGGAAAGAAACCAAAATCTATCCTTGTGGCCTTATTGCCTTGAAAAAATGTTTTGGCCGGACACCCTGAAAGGGCCATAACATCACTAAGGCCCGTTTGAACTAATAAATTATTACGACAAGTAGCATCGCAAAACATTTTGGTGGTTCGGCATCCCCTATCTGTTTTGTATCTACTACAATTGAAGTCACCCCCCAAAAAAACATACTTTGAAGTAAATAAATAAGGTTGAAATAAGCAAAATATGTCAATATGTGCAAATTTTGTTTGAGGTGCATAAACATTGATTAACCGAGACTGTAACCGTTAATCACTACATCCAACAACAGTACACGACCAGGGACAAGATCAACTAGTTGTATCACCTTTGCAGTGGGACTATTTAGGGCTATACCTACACCACTACACGGGTCTTCACCCATAGACCAATAGGTAACCCCCCATCTCCAGCCAGCAGTTGCTAATTCAGTATCGAGTTTGGTATGTAACCTAGTATCCTGCAAAAAAAACACATCATAATCCTTTTTCTCAAAAAGGGATAAAATTAACACCCATTTCCTCTCAGATAACATACTATTCACATTTAAAAAAGCTACCGAAAGATTATAAACTGCTACCATCAAGAGAGTGAAACGACCACACATATTTTTGAACACATTTTAGCATATTATTTTTCTTGTTCCTTTCCTCATTCCCAATCTATTTTTTCTTTTGCCTAAATCAGTTTTTGCTAAATTTGGTCTATATCAGACGTACCATCATGTTGTGAGGAATTTACAGAAACTGAGTCAGACTCCGTCCCTGTGTCATCTTGTAATACAATAAAAGAATTATGTGTAGCCGTCATAGGGGTTCAGGAATCACCATGCTAGTACTGCCAGATCGAAGTCACGTCTTCTGGAAGATACCAGAGTAAAGGCCTCTTGAGGGGAGGCGGTGGAGGCATTGAAATCAAACTGCCGCTAGAAACCTCCACTTGAGAGACAGGATTTTGTGTCGCTGACAGAGGCTCAGAAACATCAGGGTGTATCTGCAACTGAGGTTCTTTTGAATCAATGCACAACCATGATTACCAGAAATATGTGGTTGAGGTCTCCCAGAGGTGTGGTAGGGTTTTATTCCTAAAGGCAGCTTTAACCGCCGTATTGATGTAAAAATCTTGAATACTATAGTCTCCAGATTTATTTTGCTCAGCGAAAGGGCAATCAACAAAAGAATGTGCATCTTCACACAATGAACACTTACTGGGGTGATGACAGTCAGTAAGGACATGCCCTTGTTCTCCGCACTGAGCACATTTTACCACTTCACACATCCTACTCAGGTGCCTAGGAGAGCCACACTTATAACAATGTCTTGGTTGGCCTGGATAAAAAATAAAACCCTTATCCCAACCCAAATAGAAACAACTAGGTAAATGCTGTAGACCTTCATCGTTTTGAAATGGATTAACCTTATATCTCCACCCTCCATTCCAGAAACCTTCATCATCCAATATAGGTTCAGGATTCCCCTGAACAGTAAATTTTTTTTCCACCCAGTACGTTATATCTTCTACATTTACTCCCTCATTCCGAAAAAGTACATTTATTACTTTAAAGGATTGTTTGGTGAGGTATAGCCTGAAAATGTAACCACGCTGGGTTAGTTTTAAAAGAGCATATCTCATCCAAAATTTATTTAGCAAATCTGGTATCACGAAAACCAATGTCATAATTGTTATCCCTGGGGTGTGTATAAGGGCATACACCTGCCCTGGAGAAAAACCAGCATTTGCTTAATCAAAACCTTCCCTACATAAAGCGATCTGGCATACCATCCATAGGACCTAGGAACCTTAAGCACTGCATTCCTCGTTTGCCAAAGTAACTGGTTTTTAAATAAACTAGCAAATGTAACAGGGGTTGTGAGATAACAGGCCAATCCTGTACTGGATTTAACTCAGAACCCAAAACATTCGCATAACTTAAAGCTTCAGGAGTGACAGTTTGTCCTAACGTGGGCTCTGATAGCAAAGAACCATTTGATAGTAAATTAGAAATACTGGTTTGAGGAGACACATAAAGAAGAGTGTACAGTTATTACAGGGAAGTTTCAAAACAGTCTGGCCCATAGCTAGATACAGCATCCCTTGATGCAAATTTGGCCTTTTCCCCATCTGCTCAGCTTGTTCGGCAGAGGGATTATTGGGTCGGCTATCAGCCTCCCTCATCTGATTGTATCAACCTACCTCCGGAAGCTTGTTGAGGACCAAGTTCATTAACCACCAGATTAGCATCCTGAGGTGGGGTTTCATCCGTCGATCGATCTAAAAAACTGGGGCCTTTTAGAACCTTAGGCACAGTACCTGGTAGGCCCAAAGGAGACTCCAAAATGGGCCTTTTTCTTTTTCGATCCTCCTCAGCTTGTTGTTTTAATTCGTTGAACTCAGCCAAAGCTTCTTTTATCAGCTGCCATTTTTTTTCCAACAATACGTTAAGCTCCTCAGACCCTTGCGAAGAGCTGGAGCTCCACACAAAACTGCAGCATTTTCATACATCATTTCTCGAGGATCCCAGACTCCGTCAAACTCATGGTTTGCTCAACTCCACTCCTGATGACTTCCGCATCGTTGCTAATACTTCAGGCGGCAGAATTCGATGCGCTATGCTGGCCACCATCAAGGTGCATACCAGCCGTACCACTGTCCCCCGCGGATGATTAGGAGTTGAGCAACATCCGTCCTACTTCCACTGCTCTCTGCAGCCATCCGGAAAGCCGTACCATGTTCCCCGCTGAGCCTTGCTAACTCAGCCACAGCATGTCCTCCTCCACTGTACTCCTCCTCCTCCGCCATCTTGGTCCCACCAGAAAATGGGTCCCCCCTGCTCACAGGAAGCAGGAAGTAGAGGAATTTCCCCGGTGTCCTGGCCAAATGTCTCCCATTCACTGAAAATATCACCAACAGCTTAATCTGGTTCAGTTTCAGTTGCTAACCATCTGTATCCCCTCTCCCCCGGTCACCCCTGAAAAAGGGACTTCTAGGCCCAGTGGGCTTACCGAGTCAACACAATTCAATAAATAAATAAATAATTGTTAGTGGTCTAGCAGCCTCCATTCAGAGTACATATAATACTTAATTTTAGTCTACTGGTCCCTCGCTACTCAGAGTACATGTGATAGTCCCTAGTGGTCTAGTGGCCCCTGCCAGCTCAGAATACATGTGGTAATCACTAGAGATCTAGTGGCGCCTGACAGCTCAGAGTACATGTGGTAATCTCTAGTGGTCTAGCAGCCTCCATTCAGAGTACATATAATACTTAATTTTAGTCTACTGGTCCCTCGTTACTCAGAGTACATGTGATAGTCCCTAGTGGTCTAGTGGCCCCTGCCAGCGCAGAATACATGTGGTAATCACTAGAGATCTAGTGGCCCCTGACAGCTCAGAGTACATGTGGTAATCACTAGCAATCTAGTGGCGCCTGACAGCTCAGAGTAGATGTGGTAATCACTAGCAATCTAGTGGCACCTGACAGCTCAGAGTACATGTGGTAATCACTAGCAATCTAGTGGCGCCTGACAGCTCAGAGTACATGTGGTAATCACTTGCAATCTAGTGGCGCCTGACAGCTCAGAGTACATGTGGTAATCTCTAGTGGTCTAGTGGCCCATGACAGTCAGAGTACATGTAGTAATCTCTAGTGGTCTAGTGGCCCCAGACAGCTCAGAATACATGTGGTAATCACTAGAGATCTAGTGGCTCCTGACAGCTCAGAGTACATATGGTAATCTCTGGTGGTCTTGTGGCCCCTGAAAGATCAGAGTATATATGGTAATCACTAGAGATCTACTGGCCTCTCACAGCTCAGAGTACATGTGGTGATCTCTAGTGGTCTAGTGGCTACTGAAAGCTCAGAGTGCAAGTGGTAATCTCTAGTGGTCTAGTGGCCCCTGCCAGCTCTGAGTACATGTGGTAATCACTTGAGATCTAGTGGCCCCTAACAGCTCTGAGCACATGTGGTAGTCTCTAGTGGTCTAGTGGCCCCTGAAAGCTAAGAGTACATGTGGTAATCCCTAGTGGTCTAGTGGCCCCTGACAGTTTAGAGTACAGTACATGTGGTAATCCCTAGAGATCTGGTGGCCCCCCCGAAAGGTTCCACGTCATGTCAGCGACTGCATAACAGCACCAAACATCACAGTGAGTGCAAGTCACCAAAACCCTCAACGGTGACTTGCACAACAGCAAGCACAACAACAGCTAGGATCAGGCGCAAGTTAAAACGTAAAGAATTACAGCATTTTTTCTTATGCGGGGGGCACTTCTCATTATTAATATATGTAACACCTAGGTGGCGCTATCCCAAGGGCTACTATGCCTGCCTGCTTGGCTAGTAGCAGGTTAAGGGGCCTGAGTTCTGAAACAGGTGCCTCCACCCGGAGATCAGGGTTGGTAGTGGTAAAGCTAACCTGGGCACAGCCCTCCGGGACACTGTAACCCCCTTCTTTCCCCTCTAGTGGCCTGAACACTGTACAATAATCACTTTCACAATACCCCTGGTACACCACACAAGTACCCACACTGTTTGCACTTACCACCAGGGCTGGCTCCTCTGGCTTGACCCTGGGGACCCCCTGTAAAACAAGGTTAAGCACAGCAAATAGCAACAGTACAGTACTTTAAGCACAAACTGGAACCACAGTCAGATTACATGCAGAAAAAGTTATATCTGATTTATTCAGGGGACTTGAACAAGGAAGGGGCAAAATCAGGTTAATTAGCTTAAAGGTTATATCAATCAAGTAGTTATGCATGCGCTTTGAGTCCCCCCACACAGTCCACCTCTGGGTACCCAGGTGGAGAAGAGATGGGCTAGCCAGGACCGTTGCCCAGGGTTGCAGCTGGCTGGGGCCCTGTGATGGAAAACACAACATGCACAGTACACAATATTTGTAATCTGGAGCCAGAGGGCTCAGTTCGTAAAGGAAACGAAACAACAAGACAATCAGATGCCACACTCAGATTTCACTGTTGTTGCAGGGAGCTACCCTGGTATTTACTCACGATACCCAAGACTGGACACAGGCTGGATGAAAATCGAGACCGCAGGTGGTTGATCTGGAATGCCAGGAGAAGCAGGGCCCACACGAGTCACAGAGGCATTGTTCCTGTTCAAGCATTGAGCAGGGGGCTGATCCCCAGAGAGGTCTCTCGTCGATGGCTTCTCTGTGCAGCGGGTAGTCTGGCTGGGCCAGGCAGGCAAGGCCCAGACCACATGGAGACAAATTCGGATGCAGTCCGTTTTGGGCTGGATACAGCTTCCAGCAAGCAGAACACAGTTCACACAGTGGGGAACTAACTCACGACCCACTAGCAGCAAATAACACATTTACATGTACGGGAATTCTACTGTACCAGGCAAAGCGCTCCCCAGTCACAATCGCAAAGTCTCTGCACACACTGGGAGCTTAGGGGTAGCTGGAACTCCGGACAGGCCAATTGCATTCAGCAAAATCTTCGATCTTCTTCAGGTTGAGCCTGGCCCACTTCAGTAGCTTACTTTAGTCACACAAACTTGGATTTAGTCCAAAATAATTCTCTTCTCTCCCTCTCAGGAGCAGCTGGAAGACATGCAAGCCAAAAACTCAGCCCTTTCACAGTTTTCCCATGCAAATCCACTCAGGATTGCTGCCCAAATCACTTGAGCTCTTCTCATTTTACTTCCCAGCTCAGAACTAACTGAAAACTACAAGCAGCCCGGGACTTCCCCAAGATCCAAAAGATTCGGTTGGCTGATTTGGCTGTCAGTTAAAGCAAGAGCTCCAAACTACAGTTCCTACAGATTTTGACTCCAGACAGCTCCTGTAGTCCTGCTACATTTTAGGTTCCACCAGAACTGATTGGTCCTATTTGCAATCCAGGACCAAGATAGTGGAGACAAACAAAACAGTCCTTACTATAAAGAAGGCAGGTTAGACAAACTACATTATCATTATCATTATCATTCTAAATGGCTTTCAGCAAATAGTTACATCTTTCAACAGAGCTCCATCTCAGATTACTTATGCTGCAATCAAGCAGCTCTTAAAGAGACAGTACACAGAGGCTATACAGGTTCTGGTACTCACATTTAAACTGCTAAAATGCAGGACACCAGCCTGATAGTGAGCATTTAGGCAAACTCAGATTACTTATGCTGCAATCAGGCAGCTCTTAAAGAGACAGTACACAGAGGCTATACAGGCTCTGGTAATCACATTTAAACTGCTAAACGCAGGACACCAGCCTGGCAGTGAGCATTTATGCAAGCTCAAGGAAGACTTTTTGGGAACCCCCATTTGAAGGGGGGTTACATATAGTCAACTCTGGGGGGGCTGACATGGGAAAATTTTAAAAGTAAAATACATCAAAAGTTCTGGCAGGCTGCAAGTTGCAAACCCAGAGCCTTCTGCACTAGTGGCATACGCCCTACCACTGTGCTAGATGGCCAGCACAGTTTTGCCTTCTCACTCTGACTCCCTTATCATGTACTACCCTTCCACCATCTGTTACTCACCATATTTCTACAGTTTCTATTCATGCTCCTAAACCTTGCTATCCACCCACTAGCTATTGTTTCACACTCGCTTTTCTTATGGGCGGTCAAACTGAGTCACTCATATTGAGTCACTCAGTTGTGACCTGCCCATATCACTGGATACCCCCTGACATCTCAGAGTACAGTACATGTGGTAATCACTAGAGATCTAGTAGCCCCTGATAGCTCAGAGTACAGTACATGTAGTAATCACTAGAGATCTAGTAGCCCCTGACAGCTCAGAGTACATGTGGTAATCCCTAGTGGTCAAGTGGCCCCTGACAGCTCAGAGTACATGTGGTAATCTCTAGTGGTCTAGTGGCCCCTGACAGCTCATAGTACATGTGGTAATCTCTAGTGGTCTAGTGGTCCCTGACAGCTCAGAGTACATGTGGTAATCTCTAGTGGTCTAGTGGCCCCTGACAGCTCATAGTACATGTGGTAATCTCTAGTGGTCTAGTGGCCCCTGACAACTCAGAGTACATGTGGTAATCTCTAGTGGTCTAGTGGCCCCTGACAGCTCATAGTACATGTGGTCATCTCTAGTGGTCTAGTGGTCCCTGACAGCTCAGAGTACATGTGGTAATTCATTGTGGTCTAGTGGCCCTCCCAACTGCTCAGAGTTTATGTGGTAGTCTAGTGATCTCCCAACTGCTCAGCTGAGCATATTTGTGGCAATCCCTAGTAATCTAGTGGTTTCCCAACCATTCCAAGTACGTGTGGTAATCACTGGTTTCCAGTGGTATTCCATTCTTTAGCCTCATTTCCCCCATAGTGCTGCTGTTTTGTAACAGTCCCTTGCTGGGCTCGGTAACTCACTGAATCCTCAGTGGGCTGCCCCAAGCTTAGTGTGCCCTGTGGCACTGCTTCTCACGGTTCCACTGGAGCTGTGACAGGTGGTGCTGTGGCTTGCAATTGGCTGCTTGAGCACTGGGAGGTGTCAGTGCATAGCACAGCATTCAATTTGCATTATGGCCTCTACTCCCTTCCTTATACACTGGCGGCAGGTAAGACTTATGACCCTTTGAGTGCAGCTAGTTAGAACAGTGGCATAAAACAGCCGTTGCAACCACTTTGCACCACAAAGTTGCCACAGTGTATGGAGACACCAAATCCGCAATGTAAGACAGAACCCTCGCCATGTGGAGCTGCTTACCACCGAGTTTTACATTTTCCTATGCTTCTCCCAGCCTTGTACAGTACCTTCAGCACCTGATGCAGTTACCACAGCAGGAGAAAGAATGCAATAGGGACTTCAGAAACTGTCTTCACAATATTCTGCTGCTGCACTTTGTAAAATATAGGGATAAAGAGGTCTTGTATTAAATAATGGAATGTGGACGTTAAAAATAATGCCTACAAGTGTCTCAATGCAGAATTTGTATCTCAGCTTGTTTGAAACTGTTATCTCAGTCCCCCCTTCTGCCCCCACACCACAGTCGTGCCTAGGAACAAACTTCTGCTCAGTTCTCTTTTCCCAGTTACCAATTTATAGATAAATAAAGAAACAGCACCTGTGTGACATTTGTGTGTTCCATCTCGTGAAATTATAGCAAAAACAATGATTCTTCAAATTCATAATAAAGGATAAAGTATTTAAAGTAGTTTGCCACTTACACATTTTTTTCAAGTGCATAATGTTCATGTAGTTCCTTTATTTTTATTTTCATAAATAAGAATAGAATTATTATCCAAGAACATAACAGCTAGAATCATTACTGGAATGCAGATTAATTCAGTGCTGTACAAAGTAAACTATACAGTGCACACATAAATGATAATAATTCCGCATTGGTCGGTAGTATGAATGGCCACGTTTGGCCTTGATAAAGGGGCATAGATTTCAGGCCACGTAAAGTTGGTTCTAGATCTCTTTGGATCCCTATGTGGTGACAAGACAAGTGTAACCCCCCCTACAAATTGGGGTCTACTATAATGTCTTTTTGGGCTCCCTTAATGCTCACTGTCAGGCTGGTGTCCTGTCTGCGGTAGTTCTATTTGTCTGCGTGAGAGTGCCCTAGTGAGCCTCCGCACCTGTCTCTTTAAGAGCTTAGCTAAACTGTGTTAAGAAATTAGTCTGGGCTGGGTCCGAGTAATTGAGGCTTGCGACCAGCCAGACATTTTGTTATTTAACTCCATTCTGCAGTCGCTATTTGTGCAGAGGGAGCCCTATTAGGAACTGTGATTATTTACTGTCTAATTGCTGTTACAGTAAAGACAGAGAAGTTTGTCTAAACTGCTTTTATTGCAGCTCCAACATTTGGATGGGAGACACCGTGCTAGGTTCTGGACTTCCAGTATTTGAACCAATCAAACCATTGAGGACCTAAAATGGAGACAGTCCCCAGGGGTCTTGTGGGAAGGAAATTCTGTAGTTTTTGTAGTTTTAACTGTTGGTGCCTAAACTGGCACAGAGGGGGAGCCCACACTGTGATTGACAGTTACCTTAGCCAACTGAACATTTTGGATCACAGGGAAATCCCCAGAACTGCCCGAAGCAGTGGATCAGTTAGAGTTGGAGGCTGAAGAGTGAACAGCTCGAGCTTTCGAGCAGCTGCTCCCAGAAGGAGCGTAGAGGAATCAGTGAGAAGGCTCTGAGGCTTGTCTGCCACATTCCCCTACACTTGACTGCCCATTGCAGTAGTCGGACTATTCTAATTGCCAGCTTAGATCTGCAGCAGAATGAAGAAGTTTGTTGTTGTGACTCGGGGTTTGGACCGAAGACTTGCTCCAGAAGTGATCGGCCTGCCTGATGATAGAAATAGCCTCGAATTGAAAGGTTTGCGCAGTGAAGCTGTAATTAGCAACGGGACTGTATCTGAACTGTGGCTCAGAGAAATAAGTGATTTAAATGTGCTGAATGTGTTTCATGGGTCACGATTTGGTTGGGAGGTAAGTCATGTCGGCTCTGCTTCCCCTGGCCTTCCAGATCAACACCACAAGGTCTTCATCTCACCTGTCCTGCATCCAGGTTCTGGGTAGCATGAGTACAATTCAGGGTAGCTCCCTGCAACAGATCAGTGTGTACCATCTAATTGTTTCTTATTCTGGGTTATTGCAAAGGACTGAGCCACCTGGCTGAGGATTACAAATATTTGGGTTGTGTGCATGTTAATTGTTTTCTTTCCTAAGGGCTCCAACAGCAGCTGCAATGTCGGCCACCCTGGGCAACGCTTCAGGCTAGTTTGCATGACATACTGGGTACCCAGGGTTGTGAAACTGTTTGAAAGGGACTTACAGTGCATGCTTAACCAACGTGAATTTAATCAGAGTACCAGTCATTCTGCTAGATTCACGCCCTTCCCTTGTTCACTTCCCCTAAATAAACCTGATTATCTTTTTTCATGTTTAATCTGGCTAGTGTGCATATTATTAGTTGGGTTACAGTGGTAATATTCCATTGTTGCATTGCTGATCTTATTTTCCTGGGGGTCTCCAGGGTAGTTGCAGCAGATCCAGCCCTGGTGGTAAGTGTAAAGGGTGTGAGCATAGTATTACTGTTATTCAGTGAATGTGAATGTTCCAATATGTTACTGTTTGGGCCACTAGAAGGGTTGGTGAGTGGTTATATCATCCCGGAGGGCTGTACCAGAGTAGTTAAGCTACCCCAATAACATTCCTCTGGGTGGGGGCACCGTTCACGGAACTCAGGCCCCTCAACCTGTGCATAGCCATACAGGCAGGGGTAGTAGCCCATAGGGCAGTGCCACCTAAGGGTTACACAACAAAGAAACTGCAAGTTTTTTTAAGACTTGAATTGAGCTTTGCTTCTCTACACATGTGGAATAGCAACTTTCCCACATGGGGTAGTGGGGCAGTTCTGTCAGGTGAAATTACAAACATCCCTCATAATGTGGGACAGTTTAGAGTTACAGACAGAGAGGCTCTAAGTAGTGAAATGAGGGGCATTCCTCATAATGTGGGACAGTTGAGAGGTATGCAGACAGGGGTTCTGTGCAGTGAAATGATGGACTTCCCTCATAATATGGAACAGTTGAGAAGTACGAGGTGCCTGGAATAAACATAGGAAGCCTGATGTAGCTTTGTCCAGCCCAACAGTATTCCATTTAGTGGGACGTGTATTACTCTCGGAGTCTTTCAGTCTGTGTTTAATGTACAAAAGCCATTTGGCAGGGGGGGGTGTTTAAGGAGGCGGTTCCCCTTTAACAAAGTGTTAATGTGGTGTTTAATGCTACCATCAATTATTGCCAACAGCTGGTAATGTACAAGAGGGTGGGGGAAGGGATAAATCAGCGACACCGTCTCCCAGCTACAGCAGTTCTGTGTGTTGTGCATGCATGTTAGAAGAGAAAGACAGACTGAAGCTATGCACAGATGGATTATACGGTTCAACAAGCAGGGTACATTAAAAGTCCATCTTGTCCTCCTTGCATCACATCTACCGAGCAAAAAAAAAAACTTTTTTTTTGTTTTTTTCTGATGTTCTCCTATATGATATTTCAAAATTTGGCAAATTTGACGGCAGTCGTTTGAGTAGTTTTTGAGATTCTGATGGCTGAAAAATAGCTATTTCCCCCACTTTTGCAAAGAACCATCAAATGTGATTTTACCAAACCAGTCAGCATATAGTTTAAAATTTAGATCATTTAGAATTTGGCCCAGCTTGGCTATGTACTCTTTGTGTTAGTTTTTTTTTTTTTTAATCTGCCAATTTTAAATTATTAGTGTTTCAGCTGGTGCATGCTTCCATTACTCTTCCAAAACCTTTCAAAAATTTAAAGCAGCAGTACTATGAAAAAAAAAATTGCACTTTTTTGACAGTTTATTCCCTGTGCTCTGCTGATCATATACCTGGTAGTCTCTCCAACCGGCATTGTACTATTACTGAGTAATTTTCTCAGTTATCCTCTGCTTTTGTTTACATTTCTGCCACCAAGCACGTTGCACTGGAACCCCTCTGCTGCCAGCTGCAGATGTGTATGACATGCAGGGACATCGGGAATGGTCAGCAGTGGGTCCCACTGCTGTAGTCAAAAGACGTGATGCAACCTGAAGGAAAAGCGCAGCCGAAAATTTGTCAGCCACCATATTTATTGTGGCACCACAACAATTCAAATAAATTGCAAATATCTAAAAAAACAAAGATGACTGAAAAAACTATTTACACATATGGAAACTGGAACTATGGCCACATGCTTATAGCCAAAAAGCAGAATTTTGATAGATCACTTCCTGATTTGGTAGTACTGCTGCTTTAAGGTTGCAGCCACGTTATGGGAAATATGCTGACCTATATTTTACTCAACTTTAGAATACCCCCCTCTGGATGAATGCTTTCAACAGTGACATCGCCTCCGAAACTAAGCTGGGCCCATTCAAATCCAAGCTTCTGTCACTGCTCTCTACAGCTAGCACCTGTGACTGTCTCCCTTAACCATGTTTTCCCAGACCTTGACCTTAGCACTCGACCTCTTTCATAGTAACTTAGCACTCTTGCCTCCTACCCCTCCCGCCTGCATCCTCCTACCTACCTCTTGCACCACCTCTCCTCAAGTCCTCCATTCCCTCCCCCCTCTCTTACTCTTCCCAGCCCACCCTCCACATCCCCTTCCTATACCCTGTGCCATTTGTCTTGACAAAGCGTGATGGCTGATATCAATGTACTGTATGCATTTTCCTGTGCCTGAAACTGTTTACCATAATGAGTCTCTGTTGTTTTACATTGACTGTCCATTATGATTTTGTGTAGATTATGATTTTTGTACCTCCTATTTACACTTTATTGTACTGTACTTTACTGTCCTGTTTAATCTGTTGTCCTGTCTACTGACGTGGAACCTTTGTAAAAGAGCTCAAAGGTATATGTAAACCAAGACTTAAATAAATAAATAAACATATGCTCCTTACCTCCTGACTTGTACAGTACCCTTCTTTTTTACTCAGGTTTAGAATGCTCCATACCTCCTGACTTATACAGTACCCTTCCTTTTTACGTTTGCTTGCGCGCATGCACAAGGAACGTCTTGCAACAGTACGACTTTTGGAGGTGTGTGACCCTCCTCGCAAATCCAGTGCTCAGTGTAGCAGGTGCGACCCTACCGGACCAATACATGGTGAGCTGTGTATGACAGCAGTTCAGCTGTGTTGGACTTCACTTCTAAGAAAAGGTCCACTGCAATCAGCAGTGGTAGTGTGAATGCAATTTGCATACTGACGTCAGCCGAACTGCTGTCATGCACAGCTCAGCATGAAATCCCTCTCGATTTCTCCCTCTGCTAATGTCCTCTCTCGTTAGTGTTCTCCTTGGCCCCCCTGTTGTATGCCGAGGGGGGTGCCCAATCCCCCTCAGCTCATGCGCCCCCCCCCAGTAATCTCTGTGGCTGGCAGGAGTGCCCAGTCCCCTGTCGGCTGCAGTCCGCCCCATCAAACAACCAGTTGATGCTGGGGTCCCCAGCATGCTCATACCTCCCCACACACACTGTGGACGGCTTGGGTGCCCAATCCCCGCCTGCTCCAGTCCTCCCCAAACAAACATGTAGGTAGCACGCTGGGAGCCCAGCCCAGCATACCAAAGGCATCTGTGTTTTTTTTTTAAATGCCTGTGAAAGAAGAAAACGGTCCCTCGGTGAGTCCCTGGTCCCTTCCCCCGCCAACCCGCACCCACCTTCTGCGCACCCACCTCCTCACCACCCACCTCACCCCATACTTACCTCCGTAGCCTGGCACGATGATCTTCAGTTGATCGGGAACATGTTTGCACTCTTCAAAGCCGACCTCGAACTGAAGAAATGTTGGTAAGCTGTAGAATAGCATAAATAGGGGGTTTTCAACTTTGGTGCATATCTCAGGCATTTTGGGGAATTTTGGCACCAAATTTTCAACATGGGGTTATTGGAACCCTTCCTCATGAATTCAGTCACTGTCATGGCATTATTTGGCCCCGAAAGGTGATTTCGCGGTCACTGTGTAGAATTACCTTTTGGGACCGAGTAACGAAAAGACAGTGTCACTGTTCATGATGTGGGCTCTCAAAAAGCCTATGTTGCAAATTTGGTGAAAAAAATCCCCAAAAATGACAGTGTTACGAGCGTGCGTTACGCAGTTTCCATGATCACTCGTAAGTTTGCGAATCTGTAATATTTTCACTCCAGATTTTTAACATAGGTAGATTTCCATACCTCCTTATGAACTGTGCAGCTGTCATGTTTCACATCCTGACTGAAATGTGTTTTCATGCTTCCAGTGCAAAATTGCGCAGTCGCTGTCGGAAATCAGTGTTCACTACAGAGTAAGACAATCACAGTGATACTCTTCATGAGCAGAGGTCCTAAAATGCCTATGTTGAAAATTTAGTGACAAAAGTCAATAAAATGGCTGTGTTACGAGCGAGCGCTGCACAGTTTCTACGGACACTTGTAAGTTCGTGAATTTGTAATATTTTCACCCCAGATTTTCAACATTGGCATTTTCCCACATTTCCTTATCAACAGTATAGCTGTCATTTTGCACATCCGGGCCGAAATGTGTTTTCACACTTCTGGTGTACAATAGCAGGGTCGCTGTCGGAAATCAATGTTCAGTACAGAGTAAGAAAATCACAGTGACGCTGTTCATGAGCAGACGTCCTAAAATGCCATGTTGAAAATTCAGTGAAACAAATTCCAAAAAATGACTGTTTTACAAGCGTGCGTTGTATAGCTTCTACACGCACTCGTAACTTCGCAAATTTGTAATATTTTCACTCCAGATTTTCAACATTTGCATTTTCCCACACCTCCTTATGAACAGTGCACCTGTCATTTTTCACATCCTGGCCAAAATGTGTTTTCACACTTCCGGCACAGAATAGCGCAGTCGCTGTGGGAAATCAGTGTTCGGTTTACAGTAAGAAAATCATAGTGACATTGTTCATGACCAGAGGTGACAAAATGCCCATGTTGAAAATTTGGTGAAATAATTCCACAGAATGACTGTGTTACTAGCGCGTGTTGCGCAGTTTCCACACAGGCTTACACCCTTGAGCACAACCAGGGTGTTAGGGTTCCTAAGACAGATACTTAAGAAGTATGAGGGTGAAATGTTAATCAGATGCAAGAGGAGTTGCAGAGAGGTATTCTGTTGTGATATGGATGCTGAAGGGACATGGATACAACTGTGGGGGAGAGCCTGCATAAATGCCAAATACCAATGCAAATACCTGCAAGCAAACGTTCGGCATTGGCAAATGCTTGTTTCCTAAGTTTTAGAATGCTCCTTACCTCCTAACTTGTACAGTACCCTTCCTTTTTTACTCAGTTTTAGAATGCCCCTTACCTCCTGACTTGTACAGTACCCTTCCTTTTTTACTCAGTTTTAGAATGCCCCTTACCTCCTGACTTGTACAGTACCCTTCCTTTTTTACTCAGTTTTAGAATGCCCCTTACCTCCTGACTTGTACAGTACCCTTCCTTTTTATGTTTGCTTGCACGCATGTGCAATAAACATAGTGCCATCATCTGAGTTTTTGGAGGTGTGGCAGCCCTCTTCCAATTCTGGCAGTGTGTTTGCAGGCGCAGCCCAGTTCTCCATTGCCTGCTGGAGCTGTCTATGACAGCAGCCCAAAATGCAGTGACGTACAGTTGAAAGGGGGAGCTATGCTTCGGTTGTTCAGCGATAAGATATCACCTGCTCATGCGTGCTCCCCTTACACACACACACACACACACATACTACATGTTCGCCCCCTGCACTGTATAGCCGACGTGGGTGCCAATCCCCATCGGCTGTGCTTCGCCCCAAACAGGTTTACATGCCACGCTGGGTGCCCACCCAGCGTGGCTACCACATCATATAGCTGGCGGGGTGGCCAATCCCCGTCGGCTCACTGTCTCCCCTTCCCCAGAGTACAGGGTGCCACGCTGGGAGCCCACCCCATGCGTACACATGTATAGGCCGATGGGGTGCCCAATCTCCCATCGGCTCCCTGCCCCCCACAAGCCATCCTCTGTGCCACGCTGGGAGCCCACCCCAGCGTGGCAAACGTCCCACGTTGTCTCCTCCTTTGTAAAGACAAACCTGCAACACAAAGCGGTCCCTCGCTGTCTGGGCGCGCCCACCCTCGCACCCTGCCTCCCACACCCCCTCACCCCCATACTAACCTCCGGACCTCGGCACGATGATCTTCGGTGGACCGGGAACACGTCTGCACTCTTCAAAGCCGACCGTGAACGGAGGAAATGCTGGTAAGCTGTATAATGTAATGAATAGTGTTTTTTCAACTTTGCTGCATATCTCAGGCATTTTTTTGAATTTTGGCACCAAATTTTCAACATGGGGTTTTTGGGACCCCTCCTCATGAATTCTGTCACTGTCATGGCGTTAATCGGGCCGGAAAGGTGATTTCGCAGTCACTGCGCGAAATCACCTTCGGATTCGATAATGAAATGACAGTGCAATCAGTTCATAAGGTGGCCTCTCAAAAGCCTATGTTGAAAAATTCGAAAAAGTCCCAAAAATGACTGTTTTTCGAGCGTATGTTGCGCTGTTCCTACGCACGCTCGTAGGTTCGCGAATTTTCAATATTTTCACACCAGATTTTCAACATTGCCATTTGACCACACTTCCTTATGAGTAGCACAGCTATCATTTTTCACATCTCACCCAAAATGTGTTTCCGCGCATGTAGCGCACAATGGCACAGTCGGTATGCAAAATCAACGTTTGGGACACATTAAGAAAATCACAGTGACACTGTTCATGAGCAGAGATGTTAAAATGGCTATGTTAAAAATTTGGTGAAAAAATTCCCAAAACTGACTATTTTACAAGCATGCATTACGCTGTTCCTACGCACGCTTGTAAGTTCGCGAATTTTCAATATTTTCACTCCAGATTTCTATCATTGCCATTTTACCACACCTCCTTATGAACAGTACAACTGTCATTTTTCACATCTCACCCAAAATATGTTTCTGCTCATGTAGCGCAGAATGGCGCATTCGGTGTGCAAAATCAATGTATGGGACACACTAAGAAAATCACAGTGACACTTTTTATGAGCAGAGGTCTTAAAATGGCTATTTTGAAAATCTGGTGAAAAAATTCCTAAAAATGACTGTGTTACGAGTGAGTATTGCACAGTTTTCATGCACCCTCATAAGTTCATGAATTTGTAATATTTTCAGTCCAGATTTTCACCAGTGGCATTTTTCCACACCTCCTTATGAACAGTACAGCTGTCATTTTTCACAACATAGCCGAAATGTGTTTTCACACTTTCAGCACAGAAATGCGTGGTCGCTGTGGGACAGATAAAGAAAATCACAGTGACACTGCTCATGACCGGAGGTCCCAAAATGCCTCTGTTGACAATCTGCTGTAAACAATTCCGAAACTAATTACATTACGGGTGCACGTTGCACAGTTTCTACGCACGCTCATTACTTCACCAGTTTTTTAAATATTTTCACTGCAGATTTTCAACACTGCCATTTTTTACACCTCCCCATGAACAGTACAGCTGTCATTTTTCAGATCCTGTTCAGAATGTGTTTTTGCACCTGTGGTGACACATGCTGTAGTCGCTGTGCAAAAGCAGCTTTCGGCTAATAAACTGATATTGCCACTGTTCATGAGGTGGGGTCACAAAAAACCCATGTTGAAAATGTGGAGTGAAAATACCAACGAATGCCTGAGGCGTTAGGGTTTCCAACCATAACACCCCACCCTGTAGAGAATGACAGGCATCAGGGCTGTAACTTGGGATTGTCACCTGCAATGCTCATACCATTCCACCCCCACCCACACCCTGCAGCCACGGAGAGGCATGGAGGTGTACCTTGGACTCTGCGGCCCTAAAGTTCACCCCATTCTCCTATACCACACCCATCTCACAATATTTCCTGATAGAATGGGGTGTGCATAAGGGCCAAAGACCCCAAGACACACCGTGACACTTGTCGGTGTCTGCACGGTAGGGTGTGGTGAAAAGGCGTGGCCATTATGCCTGATGATCGAAAGGCACACCCCAATGCCTGTCACTATCTGCAGGGCGGTGATATGGTTGGCTTCAGTTCAATACTTCACTGCCATTCCTATTATGCAGCTCTGTAACTCCTACACTACCAATGCTAATGCCAACAAGCAAACATTCAGCATTGACAAATGCTTGTTTATTCAGTTTTAGAATGCTCCTTACCTCCTGACTTATACAATAGCCTTCCTTTTTACGTTCGCTTGCGCGAATGCACAAGGAACGTCTTGGGAGAATGGGACACTTTGGAGGTGTGCCCCTCCCCTGCAATCCCCTGCTCCATTGAGCAGCAGTGGCAGTCCTGCACCAATCGGACACGGTGCTGTGTATGACAGCGGTGGTCTTTCTCTTCGAAAACCACTGCTGTCGCATACACAACACCATATCCACTCGCCCAAATCTTTGCTGCCACGCTGGGAGCCCACCCCAGCGTGGCAAGCGTCAACGTCGTCTGCGGCGGGGGTGCCCAATCCCATCGGCTCCATGGCCCCCCAGCCATCTTTCTGCCATGCTGGGAGCCCACCCCAGCGTGGCAAGCGTCTCGCGTGTCTGCCGCACGGGGTGCCCAATCCCTGTTGGCTCCACAGCCCTCCCAGCCATCCTTCTGCCACGCTGGGAGACCACCCCAGCGTGGCAAACGTCCCACGTTGTCTTTTTGAAAAACCTGTAAATGAAAAGCGGTCCCACGGCGCTTCTCCCAGCCCTCCTCCCACAACCCGCAACCACCACTGCACACCTGCCTCCCCCCCACCCCACCTTACCTCCGGAGCTCGTGCGGCGATCATTAGTGGACTGGAACACATAAGTTGTATAATGGGCTAGATAGGGGTTTTCAACTTTATTGCATATCTCAGGCATTTTTGAATTTTGCACCAAATTTTCAACATAGAGTTTTTGGGACCACTTCTCATGAATGATGTCACTGTCATGGCGTTATTAGGGCCGAAGGGTAATTTGCAGTCACTGCGTGAAATCACCTTGCCGACCCAAATCATCCATGTCAGTAGTCAAAATCGTATATTAATCTAAAAAATTAAATAAACTGTTTTAAGCGTCGTTGCACAGTTCCTCACGAGGCTCATAAGTTCGCGAATTTTCAATATTTTCCTCCAGATTTTCAACATTGCCATTTACCACACCTCCTTATGAGCAGTATAGCTGTCATTTTCATCCTGCCCAAAGCGTGTTTCCGCCCATGTAGCGCACAATGGCGCGAGTCGGTGTCTTGAAATCAATGTGGGACACATTAAGAAAATCACAGTGACACTGTTCATGAGCAGAAGGTCTTAAAATGGCTATGTTAAAATTTGGTGAAATCCTAAAAATGACTGTTTTTCAAGCGTGCATTGTGCAGTTCCTACGCATGCTCGTAAGTTCGCGAATTTTCAATATTTGCACTCCAATGACTTCCAAATACCTAAACAGCACATAGAAGCAGGCAACATTCGGCATTGACAAATGCTTGTACTTCTTTGTCACTGATTTTTTTAAGCCATGTCCAAGTGCCAAATACCACTGCAAATACCTGCAAGCGAACGTTCGGCATTGACAAATACTTGTTTACTCAGTGTTAGAATGCTCTTTACTTCCTGACTTGTACAGTACCCTTCCTTTTCTACTGTTTTAGAATGCTCCTTACCTCCTGACTTGTACAGTACCCTTCCTTTTCTACTGTTTTAGAATGCTGCTTACCTCCTGACCTGTACAATACCCTTCCTGTTTTACTCAGTGTTAGAATGCTCCTTACCTTCTGACTTGTACAGTACCCTTCCTTTTTTACTCAGTTTTAGAATGCTCCCTAGCTCCTGACTTGTACAATACCCTTCCTTGTTTACTCAGTTTTAGAATGCTCCTTACCTCCTGACTTGTACAGTACCCTTCCTTTCTTACTGTTTTAGAATACTCCTTACCTCCTGACTTGTACATTACCCTTCCTTTTTTGATTTAGAATGCTTCTTACTTTCTGACTTGTACAGTACCCTTCCTTTCTTACTGTTTTAGAATGCTCCTTACCTCCTGACTTGTACAGTACCCTTCCCTTTTGACTGTTTTAGAATGCTCCTTACCTCCTGACTTGTACAGTACCCTTCATTATGTTGCTTGCACGCATGTGCAAGAAACATAGTGCCATCATCGGAGATTTTGGAGGTGTGTCACCTCCTCCTCCAATTCAGTCAGTGAGATGGCAGGCGCGGCCCCTGTAAGCCAATGCATTTTGGAGCTGTCTATGACACGCTCCAAAATGCAGTGGCATACCGTTGAAAGGGGGAGCTACGCTTGAGTGAGCACCGATAAGCGTAACCCCCCCACGTTCTGTGTAGCCGACGGTGCCCAATCCCGCCGGCTGAGCTGCTGTCGTCCCCTCCCCGTAGCTGGTGCCATGCTGGGGAGCCCACCCCAGTGTGGCAATCGCTTATTGACCGCCGGCGGGTGCCCAATCCCCATCGGCTGAGCGCCCCGAGCTGGTGCCCGCGCTGGGAGCCACCCAAGCGTGGCAATCACTGTTGAGCCAGGGGGTGCCCAATCCCCCGTCGGCTGGAATCCCCCATCCTTGTGCCACACTGGGAGCCCACCCCAGCGTGGCGCGATCCTGAAGTCTTTTTTGTTTTAACCTGTAAAACAAAAAGCGATCCACGACACGTCTCCCGAACCTCCCTCCGCAACCCACCCACCCACTGTGCACCCAGCCTCCCCACACCCCTCACCCCATGCCTCCGGACTCTGGTCGCGGCGATCTTGGTGGACTGGGAACACGTCTGCACTCTTCAAAGCCGACCGCGAACTGAGGAAAAGCGGTAAGCTGTATAATGGGCTAGATAGGAGGTTCAACTTTATGCATATCTGAGGCATTTTGGGAATTTTTGCCCAAATTTTCAACATGGGGTTTTAGGACCCCTTCTCATGAATGATGTCACTGTCATGGCGTTATTTGGGCTCGAAGGGTGATTTCGGCGCGGTGACTGCGCGGTGACTGTGAAATCGCCCTTTGGGACTGAGCCACCACCATGACAGTGATATCATTCATGAAGAGATCGCTGTGTTGGTCAAAACCAAAAAATGACTTTGTGTCTGACATGCGTTGCGCGGTTCCCGAGGCTCGTAAGTTCACTAAAATTTCAATATTTTCACTCCAGATTTTCAACATTGTCATTTTACCACACCTTCTTATGAGTAGTGTAGCTGTCATTTTTTACATCCTGCTCAAAACATGTTTCCGCCCATGTAGCGCATAACAGCACAGTTGGTGTGCGAACTCAGTGTATGGGACACATTAAGAAAATCACAGTGACACTATTCATGAGCAGAGGTCTTAAAATGGCTATGTTGAAAATTTGGTGAAAAATTCCTAAAAATGACTGTTTTATGAGCGTGCGTTTGCGCGGTTCCCTACATGAGCTCGTAAGCTCTAATTTTTCAATATTTTCCTCCAGATTTTCAACATTGCCATTTACCACACCTCCTCATAGGCAGTACAGTTGTCATTTTTCACATCCTGCTCAAAACATGTTTCCACCATGTAGCGCATAGCAGTTGCAGTCGGTGTCATGAAATCAATGTCGGGACATATTAAGAAAATCACAGTGTCACTGTTCATGAGCAGAGGTCTTAAAATGGCTATGTTGAAAATTTGGTGAAAGAATTCCTAAAAATGACTGTTTTCTGATGTGCATTGCACAGCTCCATACTGCCTTTCGTGGGTTTGCGTTTTCAATATTTCCACTCCAGATTTTCAACATTGCCATTTTACCACACCTCCTTATGAGCAGCACAGCTGTCATTTTTCACATCCTGCCCAAAACGTGTTTCCGCCCATGTAGCGCACAAATGGCGAGTCGGTGTCAAACTCAATGTATGGGACACATTAACAAAATCACACTGACACTGTTCATGACCAGAGGTCTTAAAATGGCTATGTTGAACATTTTGTGACAAATTTCCTAACAATGACTGTTTCAGAGCGTGCGTTGCGCAGTTCCTACGCACGCTCGTAAGTTCACAAATTTTCAATATTTGCACTCCAATGACTTCCAAATACCTAAACAGCACATAGAAGCAAGCAACATTCGGCATTGACAAATGCTTGTTTTTATGTTGGCTTGTGCACTTGCGCAAGCAACATATTGCGGTAGTACAGGTTTGGGGGGGCGTGGCCGCTGTTGGGTGAATGCAGGGCATGCATCAGTAGGTGCGTCCCTCATTCCCCAATCAGTCTGCATGCTGGCGCCACACCATGCACATATAATGGGGCGAGCACATCTAAGCAAAGGTCCGCTGCAATCCGAGCAAAGCTCGTCATACGCAGCGGTCCTTTGCTTGCCGTGCTCACCACAATTATGAGCATGGTCAGTGAGAGGCTCAGGCCTGCCGACATCGGGGGTGCCCAATCCCCCTGTTGGTAACTCCCCCCGCTGTGTTAGTGTGGCGACAGGGCCACTCCCCGCCGGCATACCCCCAAATGTTGAATGCCAGGGGTGCCCAATCCCCTCAGCTCATGGCCTCCCCATCTTTGTACAGGAGGGGGCCTGCTCCTGTTGGCATCACCCCCAATTGTTGAATGCCGAGGGGTGCCCAATCTCGGCTCAGGCCCCCCTGCTTTCTTTGTTTGCGATGGGGTGCCCAATCCCCATCGGCATTACTCCCCGTGTTGTGCGCTGACGAAGGTGCCCAATCCCCGTCGGCTATTGACACCCCCTAAAAAACAGTTAGGTGGCATTGAGGAGCCCACCCCAAGCGTGCCAATGCCCTGCAACATGAAAACTGTCCTGCAATGGTTTTCCTTTTTTTCCCTGTAAAGCGAAAACCGTCCCTCGCGGTCTCGATGCCTCCCACCGCACCCACCACTCGCACCCTGCCTCCCTCACCCCCACCCCCTGCCTCCGAGTCCAGTCTGACGATCTTCCGTGGACCGAACCGTCTGCACTCTTCAAAACCGACCGCGAACTGAGGAAATGCCGGTAAGCTGTATAATGGAGTGAATAGGTTTTTTTCAACCTTGCTGCATATCTCAGGCATTTCTTGGAATTTTGGCACCAAATTTTCAACATGGGGTTTTTGGGGCCCCTCCTCATGAATTCTATCACTCTCGTGGCATTAATCGGCCTCAAAAGGTGATTTTGCAGTCGCTGCGTGAAATCACCTTTCGGGACCCATTAACAAAATGACAGTGCCAGTGTTCATGAGGTGGCCTCTCAAAAAGCCTATGTTCCAAATTTGGTGGGAAAAATCCAACAAATGCCTGTTTTACGAGCGTGCATTGCGCAGTTGCTACGCAGGCTCGTAACTTTGCGCATTCCCAATATTTTAATGCCGGATTTTCAGCATTGGCATTTTGTACACCTCCTTGTAAACAGTGCAGCTGTCATTTCCCACATCCTGCCCGAAATGTGTTTCCGCACTTCCAGCGCACAATAGCACAGTCGCTGTGGGAAATTAGTGTTTGGGCCAGATTACGAAAATGACAGTGACACAGTTTATGAGCAGAGCTCCTAGAATGCCTATGTTGAAGATTTGGTGCTGATACTCCATAAAATGACTGTGTTACGAGCGTGCATTGGCAGATTACACGCATGCTCGTACCGTCGTGCATTCATGATACTTTCACTCTGGATTTTCACCATTGCCATTTTTCCACAACTCTTGATGAACAGTACAGCCGTCATTTCACATACCCTGCCCAAAATGTGTTTTCGCACTTCCTGCACAGAATAGCGTGGACGCTGTGCGAAATCACTTCTTGGGACTCTTTGAGGAAATAACAGTGACACTGTACATGAGCAGAGGTGCTAAAATACCTATGTTGAAAATTTGGTACCGAACGTCCATGAAATAGCAGTGTTGCAAGTGTGCGTTGCATATTCCCCACGCACCCTTGTAACTCCGCACATTTCGTATATTTACATGCCACATTTTCAACACTGCCATTTTTTTACACCTCCTTATGAACTGTGCAGCTGTCATTTTTCACATCCTGCCCAGCATGTTTTCCTGCACTGCACTACCAAACACCCAAAGGGACACCCTAATGCCTGTCACTCTCTGCGGGGTGGGGGTGGGTTGGCATCAGTTCAATACTTCACTGCCATTCCTATGATGCATCTCCCTAACTCCTGCACTGCCAATGGCAGCAAGACAACATTCGGCATTGACAAATGCTTGTTTACTCAGTTTTAGAATGCCCCTTACCTCCTGACTTGTACACTACCCTTCCTTTTTACTCAGTTTAAGAATGCTCCTTACCTCTTGGCTTGTACAGTACCCTTCTTTTTATGTTGCTTGCATACATGTGCAAGAAACATAGTGCCATCATCTGAGTTTTTGGAGGTGTGGCACCCCGTCTTCCAATTCAGTCAGTGAGTTTGCAGGCAAGGCCGCAGTTCTCCAATGACTGCTGTAGCTGTCCATGACAGCGTCGAAATGCAGTGGCATACAGTTGAAAGGAAGCTTCGCTTCGGTGGTAAACTCCCCCCACACACATAGCCGCATATTGCATGCTGATACGCTCCCTCCACACCACTGTATGGCCACAAAGTTAAACCAGGTGCCACGCTGAGCTCACCCCAGCATGGCAAAAATATTATAGCCAACGGGGGTGCCCAATCCGCTGCTGGTTCCACGGCTGCACGCCCCCCAAAACCTTTCCAGGTGTCATGCTGGGAGCCCACCCCAGCGTGGCAAATCTTGTTATAGCCGACGGGGTGCCAATCCCTGTCAGCTCAGCCCCCAAACAGCCTTTCCAGCTGCCATGCTGAGCACTAGCGTGGCAAATGTCCCGCGTCGTCTTAATTACAAAAAAAAATCCTGTAAATAAAAAGCGGTCCCTGTGGTCTCACTCCACCCACCGCACCCACCACTGCGCACCCTGCCTGCCCACCCCCACCCATACTTGCCTCCGAGCTCGAAGCGACGCATCATCGGTTGACCGAACACGCTCTGCACTCTTCAAAGCTGACCACTAACTGAGGAAATGCGGTAAGCTGTATAATGGAATAAATAGGGTTTTCAACTTTGTTGCATTTCTCAGGCATTTTTGGGATTTTGGGCCCAAATTTTTCAACATGGGGTTTTGGGACCCCTCCTCATGAATTCTTGCACTGTCATGGCGTTAATTGGGGTCAATTAATGAAACGACAAAGCCAGTGTTCATAAGGTGGGCTCTCAAAATGCCTATTTTGAAAATTTGGTGAAAAAATTCCTAAAAATGACTTTTACGAGCGCGTTTTGCAGTTCCTACGCACGCTCATAAGTTCACGAATTTTCAATATTTTCACTCCAGATTTTCAAAATTGCTATTTTACCACATCTCCTTATGAGCAGTACAGCTGTCATTTTTCACATCCTGCCCTAAACGTGTTTCTGCCCATGTAGCGCACAATGGCGCAGTCTGTGTCCGAAATCAATGTATGGGACACATTAGAAAAATCACAGTGACACTGTTCATTAGCAGAGGTCTTAAAATGGCTATGTATGGAAAATTGGTGAAAAAAGTCCTAAAATGACTATTTTTCTGTGCATTGCATGGTTCATGCGGCTCGTAAGTTTACCCAATTTTCAATATTTCACTCCAGATTTTCAACATTGCCATTTTACCACACTTCCTTATGAGCAGTACAGCTGTCATTTTTCCATCTTGCCCACAAATGTGTTTCCGCCCATGTAGCGCTGAAATGGCATAGGTAGTTAATACCAAATCGTCTGACCGGGACACATTAAGATAATCACATGACACTGCTCATGAGCAGAGGTGTTAAAATGGCTATGTTGAAAATTTGGTGGAAAAAATTCCTAAAATGACTGTTTTACGAGTGTGCGCTATGTTCCCACGCACGCTCGTAAGTTAGTGAATTTTCAGTATTTGCACTCCAATGACTTCCAAATACCTAAACAGCACATACAAGCAAGCAACATTCGGCACTGACAAATGCTTGTTTACTCAGTTTTAGAATGCTCCTTACCTCCTGACTTGTACAGTACTTTCCTTTGCTCATTTTGTGTTTTCTTTAGCGCATTTATTCTATTACATTTGAAATGATAACAGCAGCACTCCTTTGAATATGGTTCAAACTAGATTTTCATCTGTATTGTTATCTGCTTTTGTACACCCTACTGTCACCCAAGGTCATGGTTGTCTGCTGTGTGCTAGTTTATTTCAGTCACAACAAATGTGCTGTTAAATTAACGATGGGGGTCAGCATGCCAGCACAGCGGTAGCACTACTACTTATGGTGCTGACTGTCAGGGTTCGGAATGAGTCCAGGGCATTGGAGGGTGGAGGATTGAGCAGCCGCTGGACAGGTCTCTTCCAGCAGAGTGGGAGAGTGTGGTACTTCAGCAATAGTCTGACTGCTAGAGATGGCTGGGGGCCAGTGGGTTGAGAGGTAGCTGCAGGACTGGTGGCATGGCAAACCTGGCATAGGACTGTTCCTGGAGTAGTACTGACCCCTAGTGATGGCTGGGGGCACAGAATCCCAGGGGCAGCATTCAGGGCCTGAGGAGTAGCGGCCGCTGACTTCCTGTGTGCACGGGCACATCTGGGGAGCATTGCACAGCCGCCCTCCTGGGGAGAGTATAGGAGCAAGAAAACATGGCCAGCCAGCATGATGGAACCAGCACCTTGCAGGACCCACATCTGGCTCTATCATGGGCCTTCAGTTTGAAGAGCCTGTCCACAGCCCCCACAGGGGGACCACAGCCATGGGGAAGACTGGTGGTGAACAGTAAGCCTGTATAGGGCTGGAGTGACAGTGCGGGAGGGTTAGTCTCTGATGATGTAGCCGGTCTGGGTGGAAATAAAGAACAATAACTGCAAAATACATAAATAAGTCAGCTGCTGTGGAATCTGCAAACAACAGGCATCAATGCTTCCAACTGGAGGAGCTGAAATGGAATTTGGGAGCCTAGTTGGAAGACTACAACCACACTCTCAGACACAGCATTACACTGCATGACATCACAAGGTTTTAGAAATGGTGGAGGTGTAGTATCAATATGGGACAGACTTGGTCATCAATATCTCTGCACTGCTGCCAGCTACAAGTAAGCCTGATACCTCATTTTAAAGGGCTTTTTATGAGATTTCTAACAATCATGGTCACAGTTTGTGAATTTTCCCCTTTAACTCAGGAGGTATGGCTTCCAGCATTTTGTTTATTTTTAGACTTTTAATTTTTTAATTTTACAGTTTTTGCCTGGGAAAGGCACACCGAGTCGAAGCTCATTTCCTGGTGCACCCTGGGAGTACAGAGAGGTTCAGTGATTTGCTCAAATTTCACAGTGTGCAAGGGAAGGTTTGTGACAATCACACCCAGGTGTGCAGGTTATACCAAGTGCACTCACAGCAATGCACACATGTTGTTATTACCTTTACAAATTTGTTTTGTAGTGGGCCCGGTAGCACACTGGTAGCAGTTTTTCAGCAATTTCCAAAGCTAGCGTGCTACAGGAAGTACTCACTTTGGCCCCTATGCGTGAAGGGAGGTTGCACATAGGCAGCGGTACATTTGAATGCCAAGAAGCAGGCGTCCCGCAGACCCCTGCATGCATTTACAGAAGGGACATGCATCCCTTCCACACAGAACTCCCTGGCTGGCTGCGCAACTACACATGTGGCCAGTCCAGGAGCGTGTCTGAGGATGTGCCCGCACGCCGCACTATTCATGGAGACGTGGAGTGCCAGGCAAGGGGACACAGGATACTGTAGCAATGACGCTGCCATATCTTTTGTGCACCCCTTCAGTTTATATCCGCCAGCTGTAGTAGGACAAGGAATCCCCCCACCATGCTGCCCCATCCCTCTGCGCTGACTGGGAGAACTGGGGGCAGCCATGTGGGCACTCATTCATCTTTTGAAAAAAAAACAGCTGTCCCGCACAGTCCCAGAATCCCCTGCTCCAATCCACTATGGGACCAGGTCTGTGTCCTCTGATCCACCCTCCCTGCACAGCAGCAAATCAGGGGGCAGGGATGCAGACAGGCACTGCAGGGTGGCGTGCATTAGTGCATGCTGCGTCTCACATACCTGTCCGCAGGTCTGGAGCTGCGTGGGCCGGGTACACACCTCTTGCATGTACCCCACTCGTATTCACGCATAGCCCACTTTGTGGGGGGAAGCTCTGATGTGCACTTCCATTTTGCAGCATTCTTCCATGCTCTTGACAACTGGGGGATATTGTGAAATCTTTGCCTGATACGAATTTCTGCACTGCATGAAAACTTTGCAAGCCAATATAAAAATCATACCTCTATATCTAATAGGTGGTCTGGGGGGGTTGTCATTTCTCAGAACTGCTGATCTAGTCTTTGTGTGGTACAGTACTAGACTTTTTTTTTGCATTGGTCCCCCTGAGCTCAGACGTTGCTCCTGCCTTCCTCCACTCACCCCCTGAGACTTACCTGGTTGTTGGTGTTGCCTCCCAGGCTTGCCCCCCCCCAGCGGAGCCGCTCAGTAAGCATGCCCCTGACAGAGACTGGAATTGGTTCCTGGTAGGGCCATATTACCGCTGTTTATCCCTGGCTCACGCCCCAGGGCGGGGCCACAGGATCGGGATGTCCTGATGGAGGACTGAACGAGGATGCTGGTGCAGCGTCATGGGCGGGCACAGCAGGGCCAGAGGAGCAGGGCGTCATTAGCAGGGCCAACATTTTGCTGCTGTAATCCTCCTGGAGGCATGGCGTGCAATGGTGTGGTGTGCCAAAGCGCTGACGTCTGGCATGCCTCACCATCATTTCCGCTAGAGGATGATCACGGGCCAAATGCTCACTCAGCCCACGCCCTAGAGGAGGAGAGTGGTCCATGGGAGGTGCAACCCCCCCCCCCCCCGCTGGCTCTGCGACTCTTTGGGTCCATTCCTGAACCCGAGGCATTAGCAAAGTAAGTGGAAGCCCTACTGCTGCGCTGGTGGGCCGGCGGGTACTGTACTAGACTTGAGTGCTCACTGCTGGGTAGGTATAGCTTTGCCAATGAATGCAGCGAGAATGCCTTCAGAGTCAGGAAGGGGAGATAAAGAGCCTCATTTCTTAGTTGCAATGCCTGTATTTCAGCTTCAGACAAAGAAACTGACTGACAACATTTCACAGTATATAAAAAATAATAATAAAACCAGAAATTCCCCACCTCATCACCACCCCGGCTAGTACAAAGAGAGTCTAGGCACAGTGATTTACATGTTGTCGGGGAATTCTTATGTCTGTTGTTGGGGAATTCTTATGTCTGGATCATTTTTCCACTAACAGAAGACCGTGCATACCTCTCAACCCCCTGCCTTGCCAGTCAGGGACAGGGCTTTAAAATCAAAGGGATGAACGACAAGAAACAGGGAGAATGCTTACAAAAATGGAAATATGACCTCAAGACTTCTCCTTTATTGTGTGGCTTAGTGGGGAAAAGCTTTTTTTTTTTTTGTGAAAGCAGAATGAGACTGAAACATCAGTGTCTTGCAATATTTTATGCTTCAAAGAAATGTCATATTTATGAGAGACCATGGAACAATTTGAGGCAATATCAGGGACATCCCGGAAAATCCGGAACAGGAAAGGAGGTACAGTATGGGGTCAGGTAACCTGGCAGCTGTAGCCACTCACCCTCGCAGTAACATTCCTGGTGGACATCCTCGTGAGAACTGCAGTGCTGAAAGCTGACAACGTTTTGGTCCGTACTGTACCTATCATCTAATGTGCAGTTGGGGATCTTAAGTAAGATTCCATTGTGCAGTAGCATAGGACCACCAAGGAACATCTGCAGTTAAACCTCACCATGACCGAACCGCCAGGCTTTACCATAAATGTGCAGCCGCACAGGGAGGAAAGACCAAAGAGGCCTCGCACAAACTTCAGGTGTTCAGATGGGCTCACTCTTCCAGGATTTATCTCAGTCCAGTTTCAAAAGAATTGATTGCTATAGCTAAGGAATCCGTCATCCCTTAAAGAGTTAATTTTAATTTATTCTCAACGTCATGCTTAAAAGTTGTCTTTCAGCCATCTTGCTGAGACTATTTAGGTTGGATTTAAAAAAATAAAATGAGAGACCTGACACTAAATCTCAGACATCCTTGCAAAAATGGGGGCTAGCTGTCCTGTAACTGCAGACAGCAGATCAGTGCACAGGGAACCTGGAGTTATGCTCCAAGCCCAGGGTGCCTGGCAGGGAGGCCGGCAGTGGAGGGCAGGTCGGCTGCTTGGAAACTCTCCTGACTCCTACTAAAGGGGGGCAGCAAGAATGTCCCACAAATCTGTGGGCTCCTAGGTGGAGCCAGCTGCGTGTACATCCAGAAACATCTGCAGCTTGCAGAAGTATGCGACTGATGGAGTCTCTTATACCATAAGTGCCACCCTGTGGAGGCCACGTGAACTTATTTTATAATGGGCCATGAAAATCCTGTAACCTTACTGGTGGAAATATGACACTGGACCATAGATTATTCTCTTACAACTGCACCTCTCACCTGAACTACAATTTTGTTATACCATTATATGGGCGACTGAGATTGAGTGACTCACATACGGGTGACTCAATCTCAGTGCCTGTAATGAAGAACCAGGCAACCGGAAGGACAGGAAAGGGAATGGAACAGGATATCAGGTACGTGGGAGGTAGTGCGGCAAGAGGCTGCCAAGTTGGCCGTGTGGTGTGGTGGTGAGGTTGACTGACTTACAGTGGAGAGGGTGCAGGGTTCAGGGCTAGGGAGGCACACAGTATTTTTGCATTTTGGGGGCAGAAGTTTTTTTTTTTTTTCTTATTACAAGTTTCACCCCTTCCCCAACATGCACCCCCCCCGGAGTTGAGAATCTTTAGTAAGGGGGGTGCGGGGGGTAAAGACCCCCACATAAAAATACATTTGTTGTTGCCAATATATATTCATTAGGAGTGTAAACTGCCATTCTGGTTTTCCGGTGATGCACACTCGCTATAACGGTGATCGATTTTTGGTGATTGCCGTTATGACATGGAACCCATTTTCTTTTTAATGAATAAGAGCCCATTTCATAAGTGGGATAACACGCACCATGGTGTGTGGTTATTTGGGAAATAATGCACTTCTCAGGTGGTTATTTATTTTTTTATATTTACTGTTTCTATATGATTATGACCTGTGGGCAGTGGCTAACAAATCCCGTTATTCACACATGTAAATAACGATCCATGAATAATGGAGTATGCCTATCCCCTCAATCCTTCTCCGTATGCATAGCAGTAGCAGTCCTTACTACACAGCTCCCGGTTCAGGTCTGGTCAAGCGCAGCACCAAATAAAAAATATACTTGAAGTTCCAACCAGCAGAAAACAGTTATGTAAAATGATAACCTATTTTTTTTTGCATTTTTTTTCTGCCTTACCTCCTCAGCAGGGGTGGGCCTACGGTTCCCCTTCCAGTCAGCCCCAGCGGCCCCTGCACCAGGTGCTGTGCCCAACCTCACCTCCTTGCCCTCTCACCCTTTCAGGCCACATCACTCACCCCATATTGCAGAAGATCTTCAGGGAGTCAGGGTCAGAGGGACCACCCTGGGAGTGTCCGGTGCAGCGCCGTGGGGGCCAAGCATCACGAGTGCCGGAGGATTGGGGCTATTTGTACTGGTCCCCTCCCCCATGGCGTGGATGTGCAAGGATGTCAATGACACTGCCATGCACGCTTCCGTGCACGGCACGTCTGATGCCGGCCTGCACTGACCCCTCATCTAACCGTGGCTTGCACCGACCTCCAGCCACCGCCAGGAGACAGCATGACCGCAGTTGTACCTCCCCACCATCCCCGAAGGAGGTGAGCAGTCCATGGGATGCTCAATCCTCCCCCCCCCCACCCGGCTGACTCTCCGACACTTGAGGTCACTCCCGACCCTGGGTTGTTGGCGTGGCAAAGGTGTGGCATCCAGCGCCTCAACCCTCAGTGCCACCGAGCCAGCAGGCTTCTCAGGTGGTTATGATACTTGGCTACACCTCATGCCTACCAGCCACCTGAGGCATGCATTATCCCATTGTATCTACACAGCCTCTCATGCTATCCCTTTTATAAATCACTGGAGTTAGCTAAAGTGATGTATAATAAGTTTTAAGTAGTTTTGTATTACAGAGATAAAATGTAGCCTCCTCCCCCCCGCAGCTGTGAAGTGGAATGTTCTCCTAATGTTCCTGTACAAGAGACCACTGTGCACAGGATAAGAGAGCTGCAGTGGCTCTGTGTGCTACTTGCCTAAAACTAAGTGATTTATAATACTTAGTGTTACCCTCTCCTTATTAAAATAGTGGTTACTAGTGCTTAACCCAGCTCCAGCATATAAAAGGTTAACATTTTTTAGGCCCTGAAAACACTGGCCAAAGATTTCAGAAATGTTTCATAATCCAGTCCCTAGCATGGCTATCAAGAGTGCCCCCACTGCGCTCCGATACCATGCTTGCCCAAACGAGTTCTCAGGCCTGATTACGGCATCAGGGCAAAGCGTCACGGATGCCGTAATGCATAATGGACTACTCGTGATCAGGTGCAGAAACGTATCACCATAAAAATGACATTTTTAACATCAGGAGGTCACTGAAAGCTCGGGCATATGTAAGCTTATATTGGCCAGTTATTTCCTACAGTTTTATTAACAGTTTCTGTTTTAAGATGGGTTGCCTTAACCCGTGTTACAGCATGCATCCACACTGCTGTGTTTGTTGAAATGCTGCTAAAGCCTTGTTCCAAGCAGGGTTTTTCACACAGAACATGGTTTTAGTGCGGATGCAAAATTCTTAAATATTGCAACATTTCTTTTTCTTGGAAAGACAGAAAAGAAACTGCTGCAACGCTCGGTGTTTACTGTTTGCAGAGAGCTCAGTGTCCTAAAATTTGTGCGTTTCCTGGGTACACCCTGTCCTTGTTACTCTGCAAGGCTCCGTGCTGTCTGCAGGGTACGGGAAAGATGCTGTACTGAGCTGGTGACAGCTCATTTCCAGTTACATCCTGGGGGAGGGCAGAGGGAGCTCCGACAATGTAATAAGGAGCAAAAGTACAATAAATTAAATTAAATTAACAATTGTTCAAAATAGTTATACATTGCAGAGTAGTACAATCCAACACGGTGCATTAGGTAAAGTATGTTTACTAGTGTAAAAGCGGTAAACAATACAATAATAAATATTGTTAGCCAGAGAAAGAAGCAGTTCAGTTCACTTTTGTATGCGGAGGGGTGTTTTCATTCTTTCTCCGTTACAGGAGTTAAAGAGCAAAACAGCTCCTGAGGGTGTACTTTCTCCATTGACTTGCTGGTGGGCAGGCCTGTGGGTCCTGGAGTGGTGGCAGGGCTCTGGGTCCCAGTGGCACTGGCTCTTGCAGTGTAGGTCTCTAGAGGCTTGGGCCGTGATTGGGATGTGAGATCAGGGATAGAGGGAACCTGCTGGTGGCCCAACGTCAAGGAGTGCGGCCTGACGGTTTCTGCATCAACTGCCCCATGTTCCAGCGAAGAGATGGACTGAAGAGCAGTTTTGGTGGAGGAAAGTGACTCGCACCCACAGTAAAGGGAACGCTGGGTTTCTGAAAGAGTGCTGTTGGAAGGTGCAGATGATCTGTACCTGATAGCATGAAATGCTTAGAAGTGTCTCTGGACTCATTTGTTCCTAACAATACCTGGGACCCAACTGGGAGATGTAAATCTAAAACTGTAAAGCCATCTGCTTAAACCTGCTGCTGAACCAGTGACCATGCACAGCACCTTGAAAATAAACTCTTTTGGTTTAGCAACGTCAATTTCAAGGGTCGTGCTCCGCGTCTGGAAGTTACTGGTGGGAGAATGGGTCCACAGAACTTTTACGTGGTGGTTGACGTGTCTATGTTTTCTCTGTGCCACTGTCTGATTGTATGTCAGGGATCCACCTACACCAGACCAGTGTAACATCTAGTTACTGCTCCTTTGTTCAGCGGATTCATTGCTCAAGTGTCCTGGGGTGCTCTCTGTAACATACTCCTGGTGAATGCAACTTGTTACTCATAAATATGTTTTCCCCTGTACCTGTTAAGAACTGTTCAAGAACCCAGGCCAGCCCCCTCAGTGTAAAGAAACACAGAATTTGTTGGCAGAAAGGGATGGTTTGGCCCACCCAGTCTGCCCAGATGGTCCCTTCCTAGTCTGTCTCCACAAACCCCAACTGGTCTCCAGTGACCTTCTCTCCTTCCTGCCTATTTATGTCTATCCCACGCATGCTTGAACCCCCCCCCCCACTGTCTTCGCCTGCACCACTTCAGCTGGCAGTCTGTTCCAGGCATCCACCACTCTTTCAGTGAAGAGTGCTTCCTCACATCCCTCTTAACCCCCCCCACCACCACCACCACCAGCTTCATTTTATGTCCTCTCGTCCTGATGCTCTTTCATAAATCATTTGAAAGAGACTCCGCTCCTGCTCTCTCTCCCTTCCCCACTGAGGTACTTGAAAGTCTCTATCATGTCCCCTCTCGCTCTCCTCCCCTCCAGGGTGTACATGTTGAGATCTCTCTGTCTCTGCAGGGCTTTTGATGCAACCACTGCACTATTTTAGTTGCCTTCCTCTGTACTGTCTCCACCCTGTCTATGTCCTTTCTGAGGTGCAGCCTCCAGAAATGGACATAATACTCCAGGTGGGGTTTCACAAGGCAGCAGTACAGTGGCAACATCACCTCCCTCCTCCTGCTGGAGATACTTCTCCCTGTGCATCCCAGTCCGACTGACCCCACCTACTGCTTTGTCACACTGCCCTGCCACTTTGAGGTAATCAGATATGATAACTGCATGGTCTGTCCTGCTTCGTGACTGTCAGTATCAATCTCCCCCATCATTCTATACTCTGCTCCCAGGTTCCTACGCCCTAGGTGCATCATTTTGCACTTTTGGCATTGAACCTCAGCTGCCATGTCCTTTACCACTCATTAAGTTTCCTAAGGTCCCCACACGTTCTCTCCACACCCTCCTGAGTGACCAGCCTATTAAAGATTTTGGTGTTGTAACCCCTAGGTGGCGCTGTCCCAAGGGATACTACCCCTGCCTGTGTGACTAGGCTCAGGTTGAGGGGCCTGAGCTCGGAGAATGGTTGCCTCCACCCGGAGGGTAAGGTTAAGGGTAGCGTAGCTGCTCTGGGTACAGCCCCTCCGGGACACTGATACCCTCCTCCAACCCCTCTAGTGGCCTACACTGGTCAGTAGATAAACAATCACAGTTATCATCAGAATGCAATAGCAAACCCACTCTTGGCACACTTACCACCAGGGCTGGATCAGCTGCACTGGCCCTGAAGACCCCCTGTAAAACAAGACCTGCAATAGAGCAATGCAATGGCAATACAGTGTCCCCTCCACAAAGGTACACAGTAGCCTAGTTAAATGCAAAAAGAATAGGATCTGATTTATTCAGGGGATGTGAACAAGGATGGGGCAGCAACCTAGTGTTCGATTTCAGATCTGATTTAGTCAGTTAAACATGCATGCACTAAGAGTCCCTCTAGCACAGTCACACACACTCTGGGTACCCAGTTGTTCTGCAGACTAGCCTGAAGCATTGCCTGGGGTAGGCCAGCATTTCAGCTGTTGTTGGGGCCCTTAGGAAAGAAAAACACAACATGCACTTTAACCCACAATTTGTATTCCAGAGCTGGATGGCTCAATTCGTAATGATCACCCAAAACAATTTAAATTAGGTGACACACTTTGATTTGAGCTTGTTGAAGGGAGCTACCCTGATGTTTACTCATGCTACCCAGACCAGGATGCAGGATTGACGAGATGAAGACCTCAGGAGGACATTCTGGTTTGCCAGGGGAAGCAGGGCCCACATGACGCACCGTGGTGGTCGATCCTGTTCGATGGTGTTGAGCAGGGAGCCAAATCAGTGAGCAGGTCTTTCATCGGATGAATCTGCGGCATGAGTGGCAATCTAGGCTGAGATGGTGAGGCCCAGACCAGGTGAACGGTTCGAATTTCAGTTCGGTTAGATGCTGGATGCAGCTTCCAGCTAGCGTGACACATTCAAAGGTGTGGGGAACCACATCGCGACCCACACTACACATTCAGCACAATTATAGTATGAATAGTTAGGTACCACAGTTCGGATGACAGTCCGGTTGCAATCAAACAGTTTCTCTGCGCAAACCGTACACTCTGCAGTTATCTCAAGTCCTGACAGGCTGATCGCTCCAGAAGAAAATTTTCGGTCCACAGCAGGCGAAATTCACTCTTCAACAATTCAGGATTCCGGTCACATTAACAGCAATTTCAGATAAAGTCCGATATTAGATTGCAGACTTCTTCACTCGAGAAGATGGCAGCAGGCAGGCCAGACACAGCGTTCCCGCCGATTCTCCCAGGCTACCATGCAGGAGCAGCTGTTTGAATTACTTGAGCTGTTCACTCTCTCCACTCCAACTCTACACTGACCACTGCTGCAGGCAGCTCAGGGCTTTCCCAGTGATTCAAAAGGTTCGGTTGGTTGATCCATCTGTCTGTCACAGCAAGGGCTCCCCTTCCAGGTCCATTTAGGAGCCAAACAGTAAAAACTACAATTCCTACAGAAATTCACTCCCACAAGACCTCTGGGGACAGTCTCCATTTTAAGGTACCTACTGGTCCAAACTGGCAGTCCAGAACCAAAACGGTGGCTCTTAGCAAAAATGTCCATGCTGCAAAGAAAAGCAGGTTACACAAACTATAATATTATTATTATTATTAAAGCAGATAATCAACAAACAATCACAGATCCTAGTAGAGCTCCCTCTGCGCAATTAGCGATGGCAGAATGAAATGGCTGTCTTGCAGCCCAGGTGGGATTTGAGCCTGAAACCACTTGGCCCCCACTCAGTTTAATTATAACCTATGAAATAGATACTTCTTAAAGAGACCGGCACAGAGGCTAGCAGGGTACTCGCTTACAAACACTTTTAAGCAGTTTAGACACAGAACACCAGCCTGGCAGTGGGCATTAGGCAAGCCCAGGAAGACATTCTAGGAACCCCCATTTGTAGGGAGGTTACAGTGTCATCTGCAAAAAGGCATACCTTCCATGCCAGTTGTTTTGCAGTGTCACTTCTGAAGACATTAAAGAGAAGCAGTCCCCAGTATGGCACCTTGCTAGTTGCTCTTCTCTTACTAGAGTGAGTGCCGTTAACTACCACCCTCAATCGCCTATCCATTGACCAGCTCCTTATCCAATTCACCACTTTGGATCCCACACCTAAGCTGCTTTATTTCTTTATCAGTCGCCTGTGCAGCACAGTGTTGAAGGCCTTGCTAAAGTCCAGAGAGGTCACATCCACTGCCCTCCCCTGATCTATTTCCCTGGTCAACCAGTCAAGGAAATCAATCAGCTTCATCTGGTAAGATGACCCTCCCAACCCCCGATGAATCCATGCTGCCTCTGGTTTTGTAGCCCTTTGGATTCAAGATACTCTACTAACCTTTCCTTCAACAGTTTCCATTAATTTTCACACCACTGATGTGAGACTGACCGGCCAGTAGTTGCTAGCCTTCTCTCTGGTGTTGCCTGTATGGTGAGGGATCACATCTGCTTTCTTCCATTCCTCTGGAACCATGCCTGTTTTCAGTGAGCTATTGAATAGGGCCTTCAGTGGGGAAGCTAGCACCTCCCTGAGTTCCTTTAGCACCCTTGGGTGTATTCGATATGGTCTCATTGCCTTGTCCACTCTCAGAGCTGCATGTCCCATCAGGATTCTTTCTACCCCACCCCCTTTGTTCCTGCTACTCTCTGGTGGTTTGCCACCCCTCTCTACTGTGAAGACTGAACAGAGGTACCTGCTCAGGTTGTCTGCTGTTTCTTGATCCTCTTCTGTGCAGGCTCCCCCTGCTGCCCACCTTATCTACATGTTGTTTCTCAAGGGTCCAAGTGTAACCCCTAGATGGCGCTATCCCAGGGGCTACTACCCCTGCCTGATTTGCCACTAACAGGTTGAGGGGCCTGGATCCAATGGCGGGTGCCTCCACCCAGAGGTCAGGGTTTGCAATAGTTAAACTAACTTGGTCACAGCCCTCTGGGACACTGCAACCCCCCTTTCTTCCCACTAGTGGCCCACACAATATATCAGAATTACCTTCACAGTATACACTTACCCCAGGTCTGGTTCCGCACTGGGACCTCCTGTGAAATGAGATACAGTGCAACAATCACAGTACAGTACTTTAACATAGACAAATACCTCAGGCAGTATAACTTTGCTGAAACAAGCAGCTCTGATTTATTTAGGGGATATAACAAGGACAGGGAGAAATCAGGTTAATTAGCTTATCACTCTAATAATCTACCTATGGCTCTGTGCACAGGCCTATCCCTATCAGTTACTGTCCCTGGGTACCCAAGCCCTAGTGGCTAGTCAAACCGTGGCCGCTGGTAGGGCCCTTTCACACAGAGAAAGGAGAATTAAACAGTCAGCAGTACAGTAATTCCATTTGGATTTAATGTGGCAATTCAACAGGGGCGACCCTGAATTAGTACTCACGACCTCCAAATAAGATAGGGTCCTTCAATGTCAGCAGGGCTCACTTGAGGTACACAAACCTCTTCACACATCCATATAAAGAAAGCACTATACCAGGCAGGCTGCATCTGTATCCGATGTAATTACTGCACAATACCCGGGAGAACACACAGCAGATTCAGTTCCTGACAGACCGAGTGCAATTTTCAGCAATTCCTCCAGTCTTCTACAGGGTGAGCCTGGTTTCTACTCTTCAGATATCCTTTGATTCTCTTCACAGGACGGATTCAGTCCTAACAAGCTGTTACACAAGCTGCAGACCGGAACTCTGGGCCTTACACACGTTTTTTGACTAAAACTGCACACTGAAAAAGCACAGGGCTCCTTCCTTCTTCACTGCCAAAGCTCAACTGAAACTCCAACCGACAAAACCGGGCACTTCCTTTGAGTTCCTCCCAGTTCTTGACTGGATTGGCTGTCACTCACAATAGACTGCTGCTGTTGGTCCAAAAGGCACTGAAGTCTAAACTACATCTCCCAGAGTCACTGCCCATACAATCCTCTTGTGGCTGGCTCAGATTATGAGTCAAGTTCTGATTCGTCCAAGGCACCATTTTAGAGCTAGCTTACCCACACTGATTGGTCCAGTTCAGCAGTTCAAAACTAGAATGGGGAACTAGCAGACACAGTTCTGACTGCAAAGAAAGCAGGTTAGACAAACTGTAATTTCATTATTACTCTAAATAATTTCTGGCAAACAGTTACATCTTTCAGATAGGTTCCTTTGCACTCCTAGTGACTGCAAAATGAAGTGAATTGGCAGCAGCTCGAGTGGTACTCAGAGAAGCACACAGTCCCCAATACAAACTAATTATGTCTGCAAGCAGACAGCTCTTAAAGAGACAGTACCAGAGGCTCTAAAAACACTCACTGATAAATGGCTTAAATGCCAAACACCATTCAGGCTTGGAGCATTCAAGCAAGCTCCTGGAAGTCTTTTGGGAACCCCCATTTGCAGGGGGGTTACACAAGTAAAGTTGCTGATGGTCTTCCCATCACTGCTGGGCATGTGGGCATAGGTACCTGTGACCTACCCCCGGGTTACGGTGACCCAGGCTGCTGGCTACATTAGTAAAGACAAAAAGTCTGCAATGCTCATCTGAGAGACACCTCCTTCTCTGAGTTTTGATTGGATCTGTTTTGGAGGGCACCGGCCTCACCAGCAGAACATACTGTCTGTGGTGTTTTTTGTACATGACTATTATGTTTTTTTCCCTTTACTCAGGCAGAAACACCTACAGGTCCTGCTGGGAATCCAAACTGGGTCCCTACATCCCAAATTCCGAAACCTCTAACCATTCGGCTAAAGGGGAATCCACCCCAGCTGGGAGGCTAGAGAACTCCTTGGACTTTTGACTTTCATGTAGTGTTCTTGCAATTCCATGGCCACCACTAGAGGTCTCTAGGTGTTATAATTACTCAGCACTGCTTTGCCTGCTATTCACACCTTTCACCACTGGATGGCACTATTTTGTACAGACTGCCCTGTCTCATGTACAACAGTGACATCATTCCCTCAGCATCCCCAGGGTTGAAATACACACATGGGAATGGTGAAGTTGACAGGGGGAGGGGCTGAAGCTAATAGGGGAGAGGGGGTAGTGCAAGTGGTACAGAGGGATAACTGATTCGCTAGAGGCTCAGATAATGCTAGACTAGTGAAAGCCTAGGTAGACCAAGGGCAGCCTGGATTGAGCTTGCTGGGGCTCCTCCTTCTTCCACCAATGGCCCTGTCTGGCCTTATAAGCAGCTTCTTTGGTGCAATCCAGCCAGGGGCACAGGTGGGGCTCACAGTGAAGTGGGAGCCTTTTAGCAAGCTGCTGGGGGAGGATGTCCAACAACAGTAGTGTCCCAGGGGAGAAGCTGATGAAATGGTTGGTCTGCAGAGCACTGTGGCAATGCTGGTGCTTTCAGTGTTGAATAGAAGCAGAAGAATTTGATGGCAGAAGACCAAAGAACCATTGAGTCTGCCCATATACATAACCCCACCCACCAACCTACTGTACTGGCGAGCTGTTACCCTCCTCCCCTCCTCCCCCACCCCTGAAACCTTGTCAGCAGTTATACTTGAATAAATGTATTTATTTGTAATTTGTTCTGTGAGTGCACCTATCTTTGGATTTCACTGACTGAGTTTGTGCAAGCAGTGTCAGATTTTTGCCAATAGTATGGTCCTGTATGCTTGCAGTGTACAGGGAACGGCGCTTAGCAATGAAAGATAGAGTGACCCCAAGGAAGCAACTACAAAATAAAGAGACAGCTTAGGGATCCCATTCATAACCATGTAACTAATTTTACATTTAAATAAAATACTCCCATTTGCTCATGAAGTTCTGTACCACCACTTTCGAAAAAACAAGCAGTAACTGCTTCCTCTCCAGCACAGTCAAATCCGTGGAAGCCGATTTATTTATTTATTTATTTATTTATTCTCAGATTACAATATCTTTGAGTACATAACAGCAATTTAACAAAGGTTCCATGTCAGTGGGAAGTGTGACAGACATACAACGGATGGTATTACATAAAATTTTGACAAGAAAGTATCTAAAATGACAATATGACATTAACATTGCAACTAAAATTAAAACTATGAATCGGTAGGAAATGAAAAATAACCTAATAAAAAGAGGCAGCCCAAGGTGCTTTGTCAAATAGGTATAGGTAGATTGGGGTGAACAAAAGTTCAGGTAAGGGAAGATAAACAGTGGAAAGAAGGCGGAGGCCGAGAGTGGTGAGGTGAAAGAAGGATCGGGGAAGGAGGCAAGAAATAGGACAGAGAGGTTAGGGTGAAAGTGGTTATTCACAGAGAAAGAGGGGGAAGTAGGTACACAAGGATGTGTCAATACTGCTGAGGTAGTGCCATGTCAGTTGAAACACTCACAGGAACTGTTAGCTCTAAGACGCTGATGAAGAGTGCCTTTAAATGGTCCCAATTTTGGTAAGGAAGAGATATCTCTGGGCAGCGCATTAAACCATAGTGGTGTTCTATATGCAAACGATCATTGTCCTTGTGTATAGTCTGGCATCTTGAGACAGAGAAGAGTTGGTTGACTGAGCTATGCGTGTGCTGGGAGCTGCAAGAGGGGTTGAGTCAGTTTGTAACACCAGAAGGTAGGAGCCCACAAGAAGTGCCTTTTTAGTTAGCAAGCAGGTTTGATAGTGAATCCTCCCATTTAGATGAAGCCAACCTGTTTGTGCATACAGTTCATACGTGTGGGTAAGGCGTGCTGCTCCAGTAAGAAGTCGGCATGCTTTATTGAGTGCCACTGATATTCTGCTAAGGGTAGTGGTGGAAGCTGAGCCGTAGATAACCAGACCATAGTCAACAATGGATACTATGGAGCTACAGATAGCTAGTCTAAGGGCTTCAGGCATTAGATTGTGTTTATGTCTGTGGAGTAACCCTATCTTGATACTGGCAGACCTGGCAACATTCTCAACATGCTTATAACATGATTATACACTATTACAGAGCAGCAAGATGTATGCTATTTATTAAACTTCTGTTAGCCTTGGGGTGGATTCTAAAGTGAGGAGGAATTGTGACGCAAAAGAAGCCAGATGTTCTTGGGAAAACCTTCAAGAAAATTGATGTTGTGTTTCATTAAACAGCTAATTAGATGGCTACAAATTGGTAGATTATAGTCCTGTGATGAGACACTCTGGGGGCTTTTAACACTATTGCTCGTTATTGGTATGTTTCATCAGACACACTATACAGAAAGGTTCAATCAGTTTACTTTCCTTCCATGTTGGGGGGGGGGGATTCTGCCTCTCTCAACATCATCAGCTCAGTAGGTCTTATTTTACAGTAGGTCTCATTTTCCATCCTTCGAATAAGACATTTAACTGAGGTCTCTTCTACTTATCTGCCCAGTTGGAAGTTATAGATCCTGTGGCACTGATCATAAGAATAAGGGAATTCTTTTATTAGGAAATCAAAATGAAATACAAATACTGGTAATGTAGAGGAAAAAATATCAACTAATATCAAACAAATTCTAGCCAGAGCTGATACGGCTGTGGTGAGCTTCGGAAGCGCCGGTGAGCTAGCACCGCCAGCGCTGCTGAATGCCATCTGCAAAATGGCAACAGCGACGCAACTGCGCATGCACAGCATTCACGCATGCACAGTTGCGGTGATGGCGGCATCAACGGAACTGTGCATGCGCAGTAACAGCCGAAATAATGTAGCTGTTACTCCGTAGCATCCGATTGTGGCAGAGTATTACAAGCTCCATTGGACTTTTGGAAGAATACTTCCAAAAGTTCAACAGAAGGTGCCACAATCAGCTGTTTTAAAGGCACTGAAAGCAAACCGGCTGTAATCTCTGCCCTCAGTCACAAAAACAAAATTGAATACAAATTAGAGGAATTACAAAAGGAGAAAATCGAAACAAAACCAAAAAACTCCATTGTGAGTAAAACCCTACATACAAAAACATTCTAGTCTCTTAAAGCAGTAGTGCAATGTAAAAGGAACTTGTGCTTTTTCGACAGTTTATTCCCTGTGCTCTGCTGAGCATGTACCTAGTACTCTTTCCTGACGGCATTGTACTATCATCCTGTAATTTGCTCAGTTATCCTTTGTGTTTGTTTACATTTCTGCCACCAGCCATATTGAACTGAAACTCCCTCTGCTGCCAACTGCACCTGTGTTTGACTGGCAGTACTACACAGGGACATCGGGAATGTTCAGCACAGGGTTTCACTGCAGTAACCAAAAGATGTGATGTGAAGGGGGAGCACAGCTGAAAATTAGGCAGCCTCCATATTTATTGTGGTGCCACAACAATTGAAATACATTTTAAATACCTAAAAAACAAGATTGCTAGAAATAAATATTTATAGATATCAATCAGTCAAACTTTATTTAACCAGGCAGTTACATCACTGAGCAAGCTCATTTTCAAGATGGTCCTGGACACAGAGGACACTTTTGCTTACAGTAGACAACACTTCGTACAAAAGTAGATATCGGTACAAGCAGTTACGATATACAAAATCAGTACTTGGATGAATCAGACATGTAAAGCAAGTGCAAATATAGGCATTTAAAGTGCAGCATATACAGGTTGTAGCTTATAGAGTACAAGTGAGGAGAGGAAGGAGGGACACAGAGAAGGGCAGTGAGAAGAAAGGGTATCAGACACATAGTAGAGAGGGAAAACAGGGCAGCCTAATAGAATGAGGCCCAGTGTGAAGATAATTGATGAGGGGGGGGTAGGGGGGTTGCCCCAAAGGGAAGCTGGCCAACACAGGAAATAGGCAGCCCAGGATTACAGGGGTTAAGACATGGAAACGTCATCTATGGCGGCATGCTTACAACCAAAAAAAATAATTTTGATAATTATTTCCTGATTATGTTGCACTGCTGCTTTAAGAGTAAGGGTATTTTATCAAAAGAAAACAGAACAAATGAGAATCTAACTCAAAATTATAAGAACATCAAAACAAAACAAATCAAATGAAAATTAAGGAACCAAAACAAATGCATGCGGCACTGGCAGTATAGTCTAGAGGTTAGAGTAACGAGCTATGAATGATCTTGGTACATCCAGCAGACAGACCTGGGTTTGATTCCCACAACCTCCACTTGCATACTGTGTGACTCTGAGCAAGTCACTTAACCACCCTAGTGCTCCCAGTTTGCCCCTGAAAACAGGCACCTGTGCCCAGTGGGCCTTACCCGGTAACCAAAGAATAAAATAAACATACGTCATCCTCCCCCTCCCTATAAACATTCCAACACCCCTGCCTAACTTAAACACATGTTCCATCCCAGTGCAGATGTTTCATACCCAAGAAAAAGATTCCCAAGTTTGTGCACGTAATACAGAATTATAATACAAAACACAGTTCTAATGCTGTACGTTCAATGTATGTAAAGCCCTTTCCACTATTTGTGCAGTAGATAAATATGGGTTATTCACCTGCTGTAGCACCAGCTGATAATACCATGGCTGCCATACATATGATATGAGGCAGCAAAATACAAACAATCAAAGTGCTCTCATCATAGGCTCCAGAGTAGATGGAAAACTACCCGAAGACAAAAACAAAAGTTTCTCAAGCCCTACATTTTACACCGGTGTGCTACAAAGGAGCAACGTCCTTTGACATAATCACATTCTAATAAAAATTAATCAATTATCTTTACTGGGTCACGGCATCTTGGGCGCATTCTTTCCCCGATGTTCTTATGTTAGTTACTCCCCCTAACTGACAGTCTCTCATGTCAGCATAATCAATTAACATCCCCCATTTGCCTCGGGAAATGAGGGTCAAGTTGTTGTTCCGCTGCTATTTGAAATCTATCCAGCCTGCAATTTTTAAAATTAGGTCCTACCCTCAGTTTTGTACATATCACTTCATCATACAGGGCAGACCTGGATAGCATCAGAATTTGATGTTTTGTCAGTTTGCAGATACCCTGTTTCTAACAGCTGGTATGATATAGTCTGGGAGAAATAACAATTGTATCACCTTAAGAGCAGAATTCATACATTTTAATAGAAAGAACTTTATGTCACAGTATGGAACATTTTTATTTAAAATAAATAAACATATACAGAAAGAAAAACAACAAAGAAATGAGACACATAGCAAAAAACAAACAAACATCAACACAGAAACCAGCACAAATCTGAAATTAGGAAAACAAAACTCATTGGGTCCGGGTGGCCATTTTGGGTCAGGTTCAGCAATGGCTAGTTCCGACGCTATATGGCAGCTACTGGACCCAATGGGTTAAAAAACAATTGTTAAAGCAACATTAACCCACACAGGTGTTTTAAGCCAAATACATAAGAAGGGAGCAAAGGGGAAAAAAAGAATAAATCAAATACTTTGTAATTACTAACACGTATCAACCTATCTAACAATAACAACTGAAACAGTTGTATGTTCTTACTAAAGAACGACAATCAGATTCTAGTTGGGAAGATTCAAAGGTATAAAAAATGGAGTTCTTCCAGAGTACCCTAACCTTGGATTTGTGAAACACGGTGTTGTCCTGCTCCCTAACACGTTATAGGGAGATAATAACATTTTGTAATATTTCTTGATGTGAAGCTGTTTCTTGTTGGATAACCCAAGCACAACGTGCCTGCCAAATGTAATATTTCAGAACCACAAATATGACTTGCAGAGCGCTGGAACTGTACTTAGCCCATGGTTCTGAGATGAGACCCCAAACTAATTTGTAATAAGTAAGCATAGTATGTAAGGGTACCTTCCAAATCTAAGCCACCTGTTCCCAAAAAATTGGAAATCTATGCACATTCAAAAACAAGTGTTCTTGGATTTCTAGTGCATTATTACAGCAAGTTCTGGAACAGACCCTGTCTTCAGTTACACTTTATTTTTTTTTTTGTAAACTTTATTTAAAAACTTCCAAGCATCACATACTATTACCCTCCTTTAAAATAGGTGGGCCCGTCAATACATACATCATTATACAGGGTGGTTCAGTATATAAAGTGACTGGGTGAGACAAAGTAATTACCGTTACATAAATTATACAATGTCATTGATGGTACAGTTTATAATAATATTTAGGTCCCACAGAACAAAATGGTATGCTATCAGATAGGCCTGTATTGGGAATAGTATAAGTTCTGGGCTCTCCAGGGGCTACTTGTAACATTATATCAATGCCCAGGTTTAGGGTATCCCTGCACTATTTATTAAAATAAGGTGAACCATGGGAGCTGTACTGCTCTCTCTGCTGGGTCCCAGATTTCCTGGAATTTCCCTTCTTGATGCATAATTCTGTACTGTGTTCTCTCCAGTTTCATACAGTCTATCAAGTCTCTAGCCCACAAGGCCCTCTGGAGGAGTGCAGGAGAGCCGTCAAAAGAGGGCCAACTGGCGCATTCCCAAAACCATTCCTAGACGTTAAAGGGGATTACTTCCAACCCCTTCCCTCTTCTGTACACCTCCCCGTAGGCCCAACAGCACTTCAACCGGGTCCATTGATAAAGGTTCCCCAGGATCTGCTGCATGAGCAATAAGATTTCTGCCCAATAGGTGTATATCTTATGGCGTTCCCACATTAAGTGGAGGAAGGTCCCCACATGTATTTTACATTTAGGGCAAAGATCAGGGACCAACGGGTCAATCCTATGAGCTAGTACAGGTGTGTAGTATACCCTCATGAGAACATTATATTGAATGGCCCGTAACTTATTATTAAAGACGGTTTGAGAATCAAAGCCCAGTCTCCCCCAGTGAGGGAGTCAGGGAACACATCTTCCTCTCATCTCTTTTTCAGCTTATCTAGCTGATCCGGCATCGCTCCCACCAGCAGCCTGTAACAAAATCTAAGGGGAGTTACATTTTATTTTAAATGCTAGTTAACTGCACTGTAGTTACATTGCAGTTGCATGCAGAAACCATGTAACTGTAGTGTAATTACCCCTGCTGCATGCAATTCATGGGTAGTTACATTGAAACAGACATGTAAAATGAAGTATAACATCTATTTGCTTGTGTTTATGCACATTTTTCACACCCAACCTCCCACGACTCCATGACTGCTGAGCCGGAGTACAGTACATCCCACATAAAGTTTAGGATCCTATCATTCGTGAGTGGTGACAATACTACTACCTCCGTGCTGTCTCTTGGACACTGAGGGAAACCTAATTCTCCTGAAAAGGTATTGTCCATAATCAGACTATACAGTTTCATCCTGGTAATGGTAAATTCTGTCAAAGTGGGATCCTCCAATTGCTTTGACATGTCTCGGCAAGGTCTGGTTTTTGGCCAGCTTTCTGGGACTGAAAGGACTCCATGCATGCATCTACACTTACTGCCAACCAGTTAATTAAAGCTATTTTCCATACTTACACCTCCCCTCCGCCCCGGTCTCAAAGCCAAAAGATACCGTTATACAGTTACTATAATAAAAGCTATGGGGTTTATCATATTTACCATCCCTCTTTTATTGGTCTAGATGTATGGTGGTCGGAGGCAGTATGGCGCAGTGGTTTAAGGCTCTGAGCTCCAAATCTGAAGACCTGGGTTTGAATCCCACAGCCCCCACTTGCATATTGTGTGATCCTGAGCAAGTCATGGTAACTTCCCTGTGCTCCCAGGTCGCACCTGTAAACAAGCTTTCAGCTTAGTGTGCCACTCCTGGTTAAACAATTGGAAAAAAAAAATGTCATTTCCATTGTAAAAGTAGGAGAGTTTACCCAGTGTCATAGCCAACATCCCCCCCGTCCATAAAGCAAGTCCATACAACCCATAAACCCCAGCACGTAGTTGGAAATGCAGTGTCTCGCCACAATGGGCTTTTCCTGGTCAACAGTTACAAATATATTTTCTTCTTTTTAATTTTTTTCTATTAATTTTTATGCTCCTGGAGCCAGGCATCTGTGGCCCTCCCTCAGAGGGGCTCACTCTCCGGTCCACATGTCCCCGCTCTTGCCGACCCCCGTATGTTCTCCCATGGCTTACCCCCCGCGGCGGGGCCAGAGAGGAGGGTGCTGGCTATCTCCCTCCCCCCAGAGCATAATCCAGAAGCCTGGGGCAGCCCTTGAGGATGCAACGGCCGTCATGGAGTCTGCTTGCTTCTCTTCCACCATTTTCTCCCACCCTGCCTCCCCTACTGGCATGAGGACGTCTGTACATGCCTCCTGACCCGTACTGCCCTCCAGCCATTTCCAGAGGGCAGTCAGCGAGCAGGACAACAACCCTCCTTCCCCTGAGAGAGGAGAGCAGTCCTCCAGGTGCTCAGTCCTCTCTTGCCCCTGCTGACCCCCAATGGTCTGGGCTCATTCCTGAACCCGGGTTGCCGGCGTGGCGCAATGTGTAGCAACCAGCGCCTCAACCTCCAGCACCACCGGGCCGGCCTGCAAATATATTTTCTACACCCTTGTCTCTTCCAGCACTACTTACTTCTTTAAAGGGGTACTATCATCTTTTTCAGCCATTTATAGTACCCTTGTATTTCCGTGTCTGTTTAACAGAGCTTTACTCTGAATCTCCAACCACATCCACGCATGAGTCCGTGTTATTCACTATCATCTCAATGTTGGGAGCTCGTGGTAAGGAGCGGACCGTGGTATGTCGGTTGGGATGAAGGCACGCTATGCACTGTCAACTGAGTCACAGCAAACACTGAGTGAAGCTCTCTTAAAGCAGCAGTACAATGTAAAAAAAATTGTGTTTTTTTCGACAGTTTATTCCCAGTGCTCTGCTGAGCATTTACCTGGTAATCTTTCCTGCCAGCATTGTACTATCACCCATAATGTGCTCTGCTGTGCTTTGCTTTTGTCTACATTTCTGCCACCGTCCAAGCTGAATTAGAACTCCCTCTGCAGCCAACTGCACATGTGTATGACTGGCAGTACTACACAGGGACATCGGGAGGGTTCAGCACAGGGTCCCACTGCAGTAACCAAAAGAAATGATGCAACATGAAGGGGGAGCACAGCTGAAAATTAGACAGCCGCCACATTCATTGTGGTGTCACAACAACTGAAATAAATTCTAAATACCTAAAAAAACTACAGATCTCTAGAAAAAAATATTTACAGATATGGAAACCTCATCTGTGGTGGCATGCTTACAACCAAAACATTATTTTGATAATCATTTCCTGATTATGTTGCACTGCTGCTTCAAACAGGCACAGAAATACAAGGGTGCTGTAAACAGCTGAAAAAGCTGACAGTGCCCCATTAAAGCAGCAGTGCAACGAAACATTTTTTTTTTCAAAAAGCTAGTTTCAGCTACAGTTAATAAAAATAATATCATACTTGTCAGATATACTTTTCTAGGCACCTCCTATGCAGCGCACCGTGAGTTTTTTTTATTTTCTTGATCCTAACCTTTGCCATATCTACAACGCTATTTCTAAGCCAAATGTGGTAGTCATCTTTTTTTGAGAAACAATTAAATTAAAACATTTATATAACACTCAGATTTTGGTGGAACTAGAAAAGTTTATCACAAATAAACCTGGAAGATGCCTGGAATCCGTTATAGTGAGAAAAAAAAATGGATCAATTTTTTTTTTAGAAAAATAGATTTTTTCAGTAGAAAAGGACATCTCAGTACATCCAGTCTGCCCACATGATCCCCGCCAAGTCTGTCTCCACAGTGCTGAACTAGTCTCTGGCCATCCTACCTCCTCCCTGCCTATTTACTGATATTCTCCTCTGTCTATCCCACACATGCTTGATGCACCGTACTGTTTTTGCTTCCACCACTTCCATTGGCAGTCTGTTCCAAGCATTTATCACTGTTTCTGTGAAGTAGTGTTTCCTTGCATCCATCTTAAACACCCCCCAAGCTTCCTTGCATGCCTTCTGGTCATGGTGCTTTTCCTCATTCTCCCCTCCTGCAACCTGTTAACCCCCGTGAGGTACTTCTGGGTCTCTATCATGTCTCATCTCACAAATTTACTCCTCCCGGGTGAACATGTTAAGATTGGTGAACATCTACTGGCACGGCTTTTGGTGCTATTCCTGCACCATTTTAGTTGGCCTCCTCTGGACTGCCTCTACCCTCTTTATATCCTTTCTGAGGTGTGGCCTCCAGAACTGAACACAGTACACCAGGTGGGGCCTCCAGAACTGAACACAGTACACCAGGTGGGGCCTCCAGAACTGGACACAGTACACCAGGTGGGGCCTCCAGAACTGAACACAATACACCAGGTGGAGCCTCCAGAACTGAACACAGTACACCAGGTGGGGCCTCCAGAACTGGACACAGTTCACCAGGTGGGGCCTCCAGAACTGGACACAGTACACCAGGTGGGGACTCCAGAACTGAACACAGTACACCAGGTGGGGCCTCCAGAACTGGACACAGTACACCAGGTGGGGCCTCCAGAACTGGACACAGTACACCAGGTGGGGACTCCAGAACTGAACACAGTACACCAGGTGGGGACTCCAAAACTGGACACAGTACACCAGGTGGGGCCTGCAGAACTGGACACAGTACACCAGGTGGGGCCTCCAGAGCTGAACACAGTACACCAGGTCGGACCTCCAGAACTGGACACAGTACACCAGGTGGGGCTTCCAGAACTGGACACAGTACAGGCCTCCAGAACTGGACACAGTACACTAGGTAGGGCCTCCAGAACTGGACACAGTACACCAGGTGGGGCCTCCAGAATTGGACACAGTACACCAGGTGGGGTCTCACCAGTGAGCAATACAGTGGCAACACTGCCTTCCTTCTCCTGTTGGTGGTACCTCTCCCTGTGCATCCCGGCATCGAACTGACCCTACCCATGTTTTCTCACACTGACCTGACACTTTTTGAGGTCATCCAGTATAATAATCCCAAGATTCCTTTCCTGCCTAGTGACTGACAGTGCCTCCCTCTCCCATCCTATGCTCAGGTGCATGATTTTGCCTTTTTGGCATTGAACCCCAACTGCCATGTTCTTGACCACTTCTCGAGCTTCCTTCCACCCACTCATGACTGTCTACCCTATTACAGATTTTGGTATCATCTGCAAAAAGGCATACTTTCCCTTCCATTTCATCTGCAATGTCATTTGTGAAGACATTTATTTATTTATCAAGTCTAGGATTACAAATACCTTTGAGCCTTGGCTCTTTTACAAAGGTTCCACGTCAGAGAAATACAAATTATGGGGAACGTCAAGACAGGCATTACGACAATGTGGACATTGCAAACAGAGTACAGATTAATACAATTCAAGGGTAGCATTGTAAGCAAGGCAGCCAGCAGCACTTGTCAGAGAAAATAGACAACAGATAAAAGTGCCAGAGTCATTGGGGGAATGTAGGAAGGGTGGGGAGAGGGTGAAAAGTGCAGCATTAGGTATACCAAGATGTGAGGGTAGAATCCAGTGTGGGGGGCACTAGAGCAGGCAAGGAAGTGGAGAAACAAGGTTAAGCTGGGCAGTCACAGGAGCTGTTGGTAGTGAGACAGTCCCAGAGCCTAGTTTTAAACATACCAATTGTTGGGGCAGAGGAGATGGTGGGGCTGAGGCCATTGAACCAGAGTGGTGCTCGATAAGCAAAAGAGCATTGTCCTTGTGAAGTGTGACAGTGGGGGACTTTCGGTAGCTGTAGCGTGGATCTTCTAAGGCACCATTTGTTAATTTGGTGTTGTAACAGAGTTGAGACCCCAGAAGGTGCAAGGCCAAGGTAGATTATTTTCGCCATGGAGCAGGTGAGAAACTTTATGCGGTTTGATAGACATGAAAGAGGACCGGTCACAGTACTGAGGCCTGTGGCACCTGGCCAGTCACTCTTCCATCATTTTTGTTCAGTTTCATTGCCCTGCTGCTTTAAAGGATCCATCTTCTGACTTTTTAAACCCTAAGCAGACTGGGTCCCAGCTGCAGTACCAAAAGGATGTCCTGTTGCAATATGCCCCAGTACGCCCCTTACACTTTGCCAAGTTCAGTCTACTTGTAGACTTTTTTATTGGTCCAGGAACCCTCCTAGAACTCAGACCCCACTCCAGGCTGTCTCACCATACCCAGGCTTACCCCCCCCCCCCTGCCAAGGACAAGAACAGGGAGCAAGGCTTAAGCCATTTGGGGCCCAGAATTTCTCTGTCCCTGTTTGCAATAAACTGCCTTGAAATATATGACTTTGCACATCTGTGGAGCACTTTAAATCATGGAAACAAGCATTCTATTAACAACATGATACTGTTAACTGTTTGAACTCTGGCTTTGATAGGGTGTTAAGGGCAGACTGGATGGGCCAACAATCTTTTTCTGCTGTCATTGCCTATGTTTCTATATTTGAAATATTATTGGATTGTAATACACGGATAAGTGAAAATAATACCTTCAGAAAACATGCAAAACTATTTCGGTAATATCACTGTTGAAAAACATAGAAACATGGAAACATAGAATTTGACGGCAGATACGGACCACTTGGCCCACCCAGTCTGCCCATTTCCCTACCTAATGGATAAACTGCAGATCCTAGTTAACCAGCAGCCTACTTCTTTCTACCCCCCCCCACTAGAATTGCCTTATGGCTGTCCCATGCATGCTTGAATTCAATCACTGTTTTTGACTGTTGATGATACCATTGTTTGTAAGTCGCAATACTATTGTTCAGAGCTCGTAATACTATCGTTCGGAGCTCTGAATAATAGTATTATCAGAAAACCCAACAGCGCAAACACACAAATGTCTCATGCAGAGTGGTAGTCGGTTTTCACTATAACCATCATGTACAGTAAAAGCTGACTCGTGGCTCACTGAAAACCAATCAAATAATAAAATGCCTCGCGAAAACAAGCAACCAAAGGCATTTCCCAAGCCTGTCACCTGTAAGCGCTGTTTCTTGTTTACTCCAGCTCCCTCCCACAAAATGAGCCAACAGTTGACCACTTCACATAAACACACTGCCATTTTCCACAAATAATTATTCAAAAAAGATGGTAGTAACCAATCAGAACAAACACTGGGAGCTTTAGAGGCGTGCTGAAGTTGCTGGTTCCATAGCAACGGCCCAGCAACTATGAAAGAAAATTTCACTACCAGATACATCACCATTACAGCACATTTTACAAAAGATTTCCCAGTCCTTGAAACATAGAAACATAGAATTTGACAGCAGATAAGGACCGCATGGCCCACCTAGTCTGCCCATTTCCCTACCTGATAAGCTGCAGATCCTAGTTAACCAACAGCCTACTTCCTCCTACCCCCCACTAGAAGTGACCACCAAACAGTGTGGTTCATGATAAACTCAGCTACAGAGTCAAGCCATACAAAAGTGAGGGTTCTGGACTTCAGGAGGGCTGACTTTGGCAAGATGGGAGAGTGCCTTAGAAAAGCACTAGCAAACAGGCTAGAAGAAGGGGTGGAACAACAATGAGGAAATATCAAAACTGCCATCACAGAGGCAACAAGCCTTTGTGTGAAGCAAATAAACAAATCAAAATGAAAGAAAAAGCCACTATGGTTCTCAAAAGAGGTGGCAGTGAAGGTTAGGGAGAAAAAGACAGCATTTAGGAAGTATAAGGAAACACAGAAGGAGCAGGACAGAGAACTGTACCAGTTAAGGCAGAAGGAAGCAGGGAGGGTAGTCAGAATAGCAAAGGCACAAACTGAGGAAAAGATAGCTAACTCAGTTAAGAAGGTGGATAAAACCTTTTGTAGGTACATCAGGGAGTGTAGAAAGGCAAAGGGAGGGATAGTGAGGCTAAATAGAATGGACGGTGGGTGGGCAGAGAGGGACAGTGAAAAAGCAGGGATACTGAATGAATACTTCGTTCAGTATTCACAAAAAAGGAAGTGGGGAGGTGCCTAATCAATTAACAGAAGCACTCTGGGGAGGAGGTCGATCCCAGTCCTTTCACAGAAGAAAGGGTTCTGAAGAACTCCTAAAACTGAAGGTGGACAAAGCAAAGGGCCAGATGGAATTCACCCCAGAATTCTAAAAGAATTAAGCAGAGAACTTGTGACACCACTGACTACCCTTTTTAACAAATCATGGGAGAATGGTGTGGTACCTGAGGACTGGAAGAAGGCTGATGTGATTCCCCTTCACAAAAGTGGGAACAAGACAGAGGCAGGAAACTACAGACCTGTCAGTTTGACCTCTGTGGTAGGGAAAGTGATGGAATCACTTCTGAAGGAAAGAACTGTTGAGTACCTAGAGGCCAGTGGGGCAGAGGACCCAAGGCAGCATGGGTTCACAGCAGGAAGGTCATGTCAGACGAATCTAAATGATTTCTTTGACTGGGTGACCAAAGTAGTAGACCAGGGAGGGGTTGTGGACATGGCCTATCTAGACTTTAGCAAGGCATTTGACACAGTCCCACACAAAAGATTAGTAGTCAAATTAACCAGCTTGGGAGTGGGTCCCAGGGTGGTAGCCTGGGTAAAACACTGGCTGAACAACAGGACACAGAAGGTAATTGTAAATGGAGTCCACTCTGAAGAAAGAGGGGTTACTAGTGGGGTACTGCAGGGTTCAGTACTGGGTCTAGTCCTTTTTAATGTCTTTATAAGTGACATTGCAGAGGGACTGGAAGGAAAAGTATGCCTCTTTGCAGATGACACAAAGATCTGCAACAGGGTTGATACACAAGGCGGCATGGAAAGGATGAGAAGGGACTTGGCAAGGTTGGAGGAATGGTCAGAAGTATGGTAGCTTGGATTCAATGCAAAGAAGTGCAAAGTAATGCACCTGGGAAACAAAAACCAAGGGGAAGATTACACAATGGGGGGGAGGTGGTAACAACGACAAAAATGGAAAGGGACCTGGGGGGGTAATCATAACAGATGACCTTAAGGTTGGCAAGCAATGTGAGAAGGTGGTAGGGAGGGCTGGGGGGATACTCGGATGTTTAGGGAGAGGTATCACCAGCAGAAAACAGGAAGTTGTTATCCCCTGTACAGACAGTTGGTGAGACCCCATCTGGAGTACTGCATCCAGTTCTGGAGACCCCATCTCTGCAAGGACATAGACAGGATGGAGGCAGTCCAGAGGAGGGCAACTAAAATGGTGCAGGGTCTGCAAGAGAAGCCATATGAGGAGAGACTAAAGGAGCTTAATATGTATACCCTCGAGGAAAGAAGGGAGAGGGGGGACATGATAGAAATGTTTAAGTACCTCCGTGGAATCAACAAAGTCCAAGAGGGTAGCATCATTCAGAAAAAGAGATGTGCAAGAACAAGGGGACACAATTTGAAGATAGAGGGGGGGGACGGCTCAGGGGCAATGTGAGGAAGTATTTTTTCACAGAGAGGGTGGTGGATGCATGGAACAGCCTTCCTGAGGAGGTTGTGGGGTCTAAAACTGTGGGAGAATTCAAGAATGCATGGGACAGACATAAGGCAATTTTTGTGGGGGGTAGGAAGAAATAGGCTGTTGGTTAAATAGGATCTGCAGCTTATCCTCTAGGTAGGGAAATGGGCAGACTAGGTGGGCCAAGCGGTCCTTATCTGCTGTCAAAGTCTATGTTTCTATGTTTGTCCCATGCATTCTTGAATTCCCCCACTGTTTTTGACTCTACGACCTCCTCAGGAAGGCTGTTCCATGCATCTACATTTTGGATTTTAAAGCAGCAGTGCAATGTAAAAAAAATGGTGCTTTTTCGACAGTTTATTCCCAGTGCTCTGCTGAGCACTTACTGGTACTCTTTCCTGCCGGCATTGTACTATTATCCCGTAATTTGCTCAGTTAGCCTTTGTTTTTTGTTTACATTTCTGCTACCAGCCATGTTGAACTGGAACCCCCTCTGCTGCCAACTGCACATGTGTATGACTGGCAGTACTACACAGGGACATCAGGAATGTTCAGCACAGGGTCCCACTGCAGTAACCAAAAGACGTGCTGCAACGTGAAGGGAGAGTGCAGCTGAAAATTAGGCAGCCGACATATTTATTGTGGCCCCACAACAATTGAAATAAATTTTAAATATCTAAAAACCTAAAGATCACTAGAAAAAAATATTTTCAGATATGGAACCTCGTCTATGGCTTACAACAAAAAAAAAAGAACTTTGATAATCATTTCCTTATTATGTTGCACTGCTGCTTTAAGGCGCCAATGCAGTTATAACTGATAACAGTTCTAGCAGATTTAAAGGAGCTGAAATGCTCTCAGTGTGGAACAAGTTCTCCCTTCCCAGCAGGTGTTGTTTGCTAGCCTGTTTACCGGTTAATTGTTCTAATTACCTGCAGTTTATCAGGAATCAGCCGTTTTTCATAAAGTGCAAATTGCTTAACAACAAGTTATTCCCTTGGTTACAGCGCACAACTGATTTTGTTTTATTTTTAAAATTTTCCTTCTGTCTGGATGGGATTATAATCTTTTTTTTAAACCTTATTATGCTCTAGACTAAGCGACCACCCCTAGGAACAGAAGATACTGGTTTTGGATTGACCAGGGACATTCTAGAGTGGTGAGCACTTAAAATCATTTGTATTTTTATTTGCATTATACAGTGAGTGTGCTGAGATGCTTAATGATGCAGACATACAGCTTGTGTATCTGAAGCACAGGAAAGTTGTGTGTGTGTGTGTGTGTGTGGGGGGGGGTATTGGTTTGCCCATGAGATTCAGATGTAAATGGTGACCCTGTGAGAGCTTGCGTGGTTTATATTATCAGCTTAGGAAAGCCTTTTTTTAACGCTCAACACCTACAGTTAAAAAAGTAGAAGAAGAATCAGCATTTATATAGTGCGTTTCATACACAGTATCTCAAAGCGCTTTACAAGCAATGCCAGACTGGTAGTGACATGACTGAATGTGTGGTGGTGGCCATATTGCACATCATCACCCACACACAGCCTGGATAATTGCATGAACTGGTTTATGGGAAGGGGAATGTTGGCCAGGACACCAGGAATGTTCTCTTCTCTTTGCAAAGAGTGCCCTGGGTTCTTTTACTTCCACCAGGACAACACCAGGATGGGCAGAAGGGACCTCGGTTTAACATCTCATCTGAAGGATGGCACACCCCAGCAGTACAGTACCCCCCAATACTGCACACAGATGCCAGTGATTTTTAGGTGCAAGTCCAATCCCGGTGTGGGACGAGAACCCATGACCTTCTGGTCCAGATATTAATAGTCAGCACTACAACTTGTCATTATCCCTCGACTAGTGGTGTAACCCCTGTCTTCGAGTCCTTCCTCTTGGTGCAAAACAATTAGTTCTGAGGTTTAAGTCCACCGAACCTCGGAGTCTCAACAGACAGTTCCAAGAGACTCTTGCTAAGTGGTTGCAATGACTACTTTGTGACACCCGCTTGATTTGTGCCCTGCTGTGCTCCCCGCACAGTCGATAAACACATTGTGACTGTATGGGGGAAGGGGGGGGGGCACCATGCAGCTGACTCACAGGACAATTCACAGAGCATGGTAACACTAGCAAAGGTGGTTGCACAGTTTTACACCCCCACCCCCACTTGAAGAACTATGACACTATGACAGACTGGGGGTGGGGTGTCACAATGCAGCATCAGCCATCAGTGGAGAGGGAAGTAGTTCTAGTTCTACTTGTGGGCCTACCAAATGCAGTGATGAATGGGAGACTGGAGTATACCTGTGTGATTGGTATATGCTGACAGTCTAAGGAGGTACTGAGATAGCATACCAAACACTGCCTTACAAACGGAAGTATATCAGTTGTTTATTCCTGCACACAGATAAAAAAGGCAAGGAGGCAAGATACTGCGAATGTTATTCATCAAGCACCCAATCTCTGGGGCTAAGGGTGTTATGCAATCAGCAAATCATAAAATATTATCATATAAATACAAGTCTTACAATTAAAAAAAATATAAATACATATATCAATAGTCATATGTTATACGGTGAAGTGTGATTAAATAAATACATATGTTTTAACCCTTGCTGTGCTGTAGACTGATATATCAGTTCAGAATTCCTATACATTCTAATTCTCTTGGCAGCCTAAGAGTTAAAAGAGGCCTTAAAGGCCTCCCCATGTGGCCAGAACAAATGTTCCCAAGCAATGTGTTCCAGAGAAGTGTAGCTGCCACACTAAATGCCCTGTCCCGGGACAGCTTTAATTGAGAATTGGGGACCACAAGAAGGCCTGCATCGGAGGAGCGAAGGGGGCAGGTGAGGTGGTAAGGAACAAAGAAATCTTTCAGGTAATCAGGACCCAGACCATGTAAGACCTTGAATGTCACGTCATGGCAATGTCAAAGAAGTCAAGCCACTTACAGAATGTAAACTAGAATGCAGAGCACCCTAGGACAGTATCTGTGAGCAGTGTAAGTGCAGCACAGCATAAAGAATCAAGCTTCCTCAAACCCTGCGAATAAAGTATTATCCATCAGGTTATGTGATTCTGTTTTTATTTTGTATCGATTGTTTATGCCTCCTGTCTGCCAGCCAGTATTTACCTGGCTCCGGGAGAGTCCCCACAGATTTCAGTCCATGGCAGGGCTCAAGGGAAAGTCCACCCCCAGAGCACTGTCCAGAAATCATTGAACTCTGCCTAGTTGGTGACGCTGGGCCTGCAGAGGGATGGACAGTCATCTAACCAGCCATGGATTTTCCCCCGGTATACCACAGGATTGTCCAGGTTGCAAAGATGCACTGTGCATATATGTGTCCGCAGGCAAGCACATATCAGCATCCAAAGGTGGCCTTCCCCCTGCTGAGGCAGTCCCTGCTGTACTATTGTCTGGCTTCCACCAGGAGGCAGCCTGGGGCAATCCCTGCTGTGCTATCATCTGGATTCCACCGGGGGCAGGCTGAGACAGTCCCTGCTGTGCTATCATCTGGCTTCCAGCAGGCGGCAGGCTGAGACAGTCCCTGCTGTGCTATCATCTGGCTTCCAACAGGGGGCAGGCTGAGGCAATCCTTGCTGTGCTATCATCTGGCTTCCACCAGGGGGCAGGCTGAGGCAATCCCTGCTGTGCTGTCATCTGGCTTCCACCAGGGGGCACATTGAGACAATCCCTGCTGTGCTATCATCTGGCTTCCAGCAGGGGGCAGGCTGAGGCAATCCCTGCTGTACTGTCATCTGGCTTCCACCAGGGGGCACATTGAGACAATCCCTGCTGTGCTATCATCTGGCTTCCACCAGGGGGCAGGCTGAGGTAATCCTTGCTGTGCTATCATCTGGCTTCCACCAGGGGGCAGGCTGAGGCAATCCCTGCTGTGCTGTCATCTGGCTTCCACCAGGGGGCACATTGAGACAATCCCTGCTGTGCTATCATCTGGCTTCCAGCAGGGGGCAGGCTGAGGCAATCCCTGCAGTGCTATCATCTAGCCTTCACCAGGGGGCAGACTGAGGCAATCCCTGCTGTGCTATCATCTGGCTACCAGCAGGGGGCAGACTGAGGCCTTCCCTGCTGTGCTATCATCTGGCCTTCACCAGGGGGCAGGTTGAGGCAGTCCCTGCTGTGCTATTATCTGGCCTTCGCCAGGGGGCAGGCTGAGGTAATCCCTGCTGTGCTATCATCTGGCCTTCACCAGGAGGAAGGCTGAGGCAGTCCCTGCTGTGCTATCATCTGGCTTCCGCCAGGGGGCATGCTGAGGCAGTCCCTGCTGTGCTATCATCTAGCTTCCAGCAGGGGGCAGGCTGAGGCAGTCCCTGCTGTGCTATGATCTGGCTTCCACCAGGGGGAAGGCTGAGGCAATCCTTGCTGTGCTATCATCTGGCTTCCACCAGGGGGCAGGCTGAGACCATCCCTGCTGTGCTATCATCTAGCTTCCACCAGGGGGCACACTGAGACAATCCCTGCTGTGCTATCATCTGACTTCCACCATAGAACAGGCTGAGGCTGTCCCTGCTGTGCTACCATCTGACTTCTAGCAGGGGGCAGCCTGAGGCAGTCCCTGCTGTGCTATTATCTGGCCTTCCCCAGGGGGCAGGCTGAGGCAATCCCTGTTGTGCTATTATCTGGCTACCACCAGGGGGCAGACTGAAGCAACCCTGCTGTGCTATCATCTGGCCTTCACCAGGGGGCAGGCTGAGGCAGTCCCTGCTGTGATATTAGCTGGCCTTCACCGGTGGCAGGCTGAGGTAATCCCTGCTGGGCTATCATCTGGCTACCACCATGGGGTAGGCTGATGCAATCCCTGCTGTGCTATCATCTGGCCACCGCCGGGGGCAGGCTGAGGCAATCCCTGCTGTGCTATCATCTGGCTTCCACCAAAGGGTAGGCTGAGACAATCCCTGCTGTGCTATCATCTGGCCACCGCCGGGGGCAGGCTGAGGCAATCCCTGCTGTGCTATCATCTGGCTTCCACCAAAGGGTAGGCTGAGATAATCCCTGCTGTGCTATCATCTGGCCACCACCAAGGGGCAGGCTGAGGCAATCCCTGCTGTGGTATCATCTGGCTTCCACCAAAGGAGTAGGCTGAGGTAATCCCTGCTGTGCTATCATCTGGCTTCCATGAGGGGGCAGGCTGAGGCAATCTTTGCTGTGCTCTCCTCTGGCTTCCACCAGGCGGCTTGCTGAGGCAGTCCCTGCTGTGCTGTCATCTGATTTCCACCAGGGGGCAGGCTGAGGCAGTCCCTGCTGTGCTGTCATCTGACTTCCACCAGGGGGCAGGCTGAGGCAGTCCCTGCTGTGCTATCATCTGGCTTCCATCAGGTGGCAGGCGAATAATGGGCTACCCCTCCCCAAAAGAGAACTGCTTTCTGTAGGAGGCTATATCGTCCCTCTCCCGGCTGACCCCAGGAAAACCTGTGTCCACTGCTGAACTCAGGTCACTGGCGCAGCGAGTAGCAAAGCTACCACTATGATACCAGGCCATCCCAGTGATACCACTTTTCTAAACAGAGCTTTAATGTTGAATAGAAGGGTTTAAAAGGAATGCAGCCTCTGGGTTGACTAAAACCCATGTAAATACTACCACATGGTATCCACACAAGTCACACATGCAGCCTGTCATTGTGCAGTGCCAGAGTTTGTGCCCAGGGAGGCCACTGTGAGTTGGCAGGGTTTTACTTTTAAATTTAAAAAAAGCATTATAAAATGCTTTACTGCCTTTTATAATAGCAGACAGGTTCTCCAGGGCGTGGCCTGTGCAATCTGCACCTAGATAAGATTACTTCAGTAATCCATTCTCCATTGCATTATACCCTTAAACATACACTTAATAATGGGATTTTTTTTCCTTTGGTAGGGGTGATTCTTTAGTAAGGGTGATTCTTTTGGTAAACAGGCGAGGCCCATTAGGCACAAATGCCTGTTTTCAGAGGTGACCCAGGAGCACTGGGGAGGTTAAGTGACTTGCAAGTGGAGCTTGTGGGAATTAAACCCAGGTCTGCTAGGTGCACCAGTCTCATTCACAGCTTATTACTCTAATCTCTAGGCTATACTGCCAGCCCAGGATACCATATACCATATACAATATATCAATTTCCTGCAAATAAATAACTGTTGACATCAGCAGAACTCAGACCTCATAACATCACCCCCCACTCCATTTCGGATATTTTATTCTTCATTTATTAAAGACGTTTGCATAAAACCAGGCAATAATTCCTAAACAAACAGGCATTTCCAAGGGGACTACAGCCTAGCTGGAAGGTGCTGATGCCCATGGTGAAGCTGAAGGCCATTAACCCCTGACTGGGTGTAAAAAAGAGAGAGGGGGAGTGCTACCCAAGGGGGGCGGGGGCAGTACAGGCCGGGGAGGGAGTAACGGATGGGGTGATCACAGAAGGTAGAGAGCCGAAGGGTTTGAGAGCGCTGAGGGAGGACAAGGCACCCGGGCCAGATGGCATTCACTCCAGAGTACTGAAGGAACTAGCAGAGATCCTGGTGGGGCCCTTGGCAGGCCTATTCAATGCCTTACCAAATTCGGGATGCCTACCCAAGGATTGGAGGTTGGTTCACATGGTTCCCCTGCATAAGAGCGGCCCCAAAGATGAACCAGGGAACTATAGACTGGTGAGCCTCACATCCATCGTGGGAAAGCTAATGGAAATGATCATGAAGGAGAGGCTGGTGTCCCTGCTGGAGTTCAGTGGGCTGAAGGACAGTAGACAGCATGGCTTTGTCGCAGGCAGTTCCTGCCAAACCAACCTGGTAGATTACTATGACTGGGTAACTAGGCAGATGGATAAGGGCCATGCAGTGGATGTCCTATATCTGGACCTCAGCAAGGCATTCGATTCGGTGCTACATGGAAGACTTGGAATAAAACTTGAAGGCACAGGGGCGGGAGCAAAAACTGTGGTGTAACCCCCCTACAAATGGGGGTTCCTAAAAGCCTTCCCGGAGCTGCTTAATAGCTCCTTGCCTAACTGGTGTTCGGCGCAATGCCTCCGAAATGCGGCCATTGTGAGTGCTTTTAACGCCTCCAGAACTGTCTCTTTAAGAGCTGCCTGCTCGCAGGCTCCAGTGGGTTGTATGGGGGGGATTGGTGTTTCCCTGCTCGAATCCCGCCTGAGCTGCAGTGAAATCGCTCCATTTTGCAGTTGCTGGAAGTGCAGCGGGAGCCCATCTGACAGATGTAACTGTTTGGCTGTAATCATTTAGAGTGTTAGTGAGGCTATAGTTTGTTTAACCTGCTTTCATTACAGCTGGGACTCTGTGTGTTTGGCCCCTCCATTTTGGACCCGGACTTTGGAGATGGGCCAACTGGAAAAGGGGGGGCACTAAAATGGAGACCATTTGTGCCAACCAGAGTCAGGACTTATTTTGGGGCCAGCTGGCCATAGGGGATACAGTCAGTAATTCTGGGACATGAAGTTCTGGGTTACGGCGTCTTTTTGTACCAATGGGGGGCCGAATTAAGTGACTGGCATCTGCAGCCCACCTATGGGATCGGGTGGCGCCTGAACTAAGAGTCCTTGCCCAAACTGCCAAGGGGCAGCATCGATGTAGTTGTGAGAGAGGAAGGAGCTCTGGGCTATTGCGCTGTTGAGTTTTCATGCGGGAAGCCAGTGTGGAAGGCCAGATTTCGGCAGATTGAACACCAGCAAGAGTTGGACTAAATCCGCTCGGAAGAGGTTAGAGGAGGCTGTGCAAAAGCGCAGCTACCTACCAGGCTCACCCTGTAGAGGACTGGAGAATCTGCTTCAATCATGCTCGGTCTGTTAGGACAAGTGAAGCTGCATCGTTGGGCCTGGTGTTCTGTAGTGAAAGCGATTGGGATTATACAGCAGCTGCCTGGTATGGTACCCCTCTGCTCTTCATATAAATGTGTGGAGAAGTGTCTGAATTCCAGGCTCAGTCCTGCAAGTATTGTGAGAGTGCTCTTTTGGCCGGAGTTGTGAGTACTAAATCAGGGTAGCTCCCTGTCAGATGTTTATAGTGAGGGCAAGATTTGCTCCGCTGCTTGTTTGGCTACACGAATTGAGCCTACTGGCTCTACTTAATCCTATTAGGAATCAAATGCTTGTTTTTGTGTCAGGGCCCCAACCAGCTGCATCGAGAGGCTAGCCTTCTATAGCCTGGGTACCCAGAGATAGTGACTTATAGGGTTGGCCTGTGCACAGTGCCCTAGATAGATACATTTATATATTCATTAGAGGGGTAAGCTAATTAACCTGATTTCCCCCGGTCCTTGTAATTTCCCCCTAAATAAATCAGATTGGTTGTTTTGCAAAGGTATACTGACTGACCTGTGTGTCTATATTGAATTATTGTACGGATGGTTATTGTCTAACTGCATCTTACTTTACTTGGGGTCCCCCGAGCCAGCTGATTGAACCAAGCCTGGGGGTAAGTGTATATTGAACCAAGCCTGGGGGAAAGTGTGTATTGCAAGGGTATTGTGATTGACTGGTGTGGGCCACTAGTGGGAAGAAAGGGGGGTTGCAGTGACCCAGAGGGCTGTGACCAGGTCGCCTTTGACTGTTCCAACCCTGACCTCTGGGTGGAGGCACCTGCCAAGGGATTCAGGGCCCTCAACCTGTTATGAGCTAAACAGGCAGGGGTAGTAGCCCTGGGGATAGCGCCCCCTAGGGGTTACTGCGAGATGGGTCACAAACTGGCTGCTGGGAAGACAGCAGAGGGTGGTGGTGGAAGGGGAACTCTTATCCCCAAGGGCAGTAACAAACAGGGTTCCACAGGGCTCGGTGCTTGGACCAGTGTTACTCGGGATATTTATTGCAGACATTTCCATGGGCATCAAGAGCGGGATCAGCCTGTTTGCCGATGACACCAAGATAGGGACAGTGGTGGATGGCACAGAGGGGTGGCAGAGTTTGCAGGAAGATCTGAAAAAGCTGGAGACCTGGTCAGACACTTGACAGCTGGGGTTCAATGCCAAAAAGTGTTAAGGTACTGCATTTTGGGAAAAAAAATCCAACTGGGGGAGTACAGCTGGCGGAGACTTAGGAGGAGAAGGATCTGGGGATGGTCATCACGGGATCAATGAACAACATGGCACCAGTGTAGGAAGGCAGCAGCAAGGGCCAGCAAAAAGCTGGGTTGCATCGCAAGAGGAATAGCGTCGAGGAGGGGGGAGGTGATTCTGCACCTGTATAGATCATTAGTTAGACCTCCTCTCGAATACTGTGTGCAGTACTGGTGTCCGTACCTGAAAAGGGACATTAAATTACTGGAAGGGGTGCAACGTAGGGCAACTAAGATGATCCAGGGACTGGGGAACTTACCGTATGAGAGTAGGCCAAAGGAACTGAACATCTACTCTCTGGAGGAGAGGAGGGACAGACGGGATATGATCAAGACATCCAAGTACTTGAGAGGGATAAACAAGACTGGTACGAAGGGACTATTCAGGGTAAAGGTGGGGAGGGACACTCGAGGCCATGACATGAGATTGGAGAGGGGAAGGTTCAGGAGGGAAATGAGGAGACACTTTATTACAGAGAGGGTGGTAGCAGGGTGGAACGCATTACCAGCAAAGGTGGTAGCCTGTAAAACAGTGGGCTGCTTTAAAAGGGGCTGGGACAGGGCAAGTGGGAGGATAAAGGGACGGAGGAGGTGAGGAGGGAGGGGCAACTGGAGAATAGGGCTGCTAGCTGAAAAATTGAGCAGACTCGATAGACCAAATGGCCTTTTTCTGCTGGCATATTTCGTGTATTCATAAATAATCTGGAAATGTCTGGCTGCGATGGTGTTACTGGGATTGTACAAACAAACAATAAAACATATTGGGTCAGTACTGTTCTCCATACAAGTCAAAGCTAACACACTGTAAACTGGTCACTCACTGTCTCATGTGGAAAAAAATGCAACTCTTCCACAATGTCCAAAGTTTCAGATCACTTCCTGATCCTTTTATAAAGGTCTTTGAAAAAGGCTCAGGAAGTGATCTGAAACCCATCAGGCATTGCTTGTTGGTTTCTGTCTTTGCACTTCAAACCTGAATAAAACATGCAACTTTGAACCTTGGAAATTTTGAAAGAATGGATTTTTTTCCACATCAGGGGGTGAGTGCCTGATTTATAGTGTGTGAGCTGTTACTGGTATTATAAATCTAATCACTTACAATCCTTTTTTTTTTTTTTTTTTTAAGTTTAAATTTGCAGTTTGTGTTCATGACACAGAAATCAGTAATTCACAGAAACAGATGTCAACCGCAGAAAAGAGAGCAACAGCCCATTGCGTCTACACAAATGCAAACTGCCGCCTTGTTACCTGGGCCAGACATGTCTAGGAGATTAATGCCTGCAATAGCAGCTAATCAAGAAGCACGCTGTGGTCATGAGAAATTAATTAGACTTAAAACAAAAGAAGCTCCCAAAATTCAAATCTTTATTATTCTTATACTGTACATTATGTGACTTTACATACAACATGTGGTTACTTGGGCTGGCAGTACAGCCTAGACGTTAGAGTAATGAGCTTGCTACGTCCACCAGACCTGAGTTTGAAACCCAATCCCACAACCTCTACTTGCATACCATGACCCTGAGCAAGTCAGTTATTCTCGTCAGTGCCACCAGGTCACCCCTGAATATAGGCCTTGTGCCCAGTGGGCCTTACCACGTTATCAAAAACAAAATAAACTTGGTTTTAAGGCATAGAATTTGATAAAGACAGTTGAGTTAAGAGAAATATTCTTATAACTTCCTATGTCACCTCATGGCAGGGTACATGAGAAAATAGTAAACATTACACCACATTTCAAATGACCACTGCTGCAGTGCCCACGGACAATGATGCAACGAGTGTCCAATCACGTCTCAGAATAACTAGACTCCATTAAGTCAAAAAATGCTTTTTAAATCCAGGTACCCTAAAAAATAGAAACACAGAAATCTTTCGGTAGAAAAGGACCCCATTGGCCTATCTAGTCTGCCCCTATTCTTCCCCATAGGTACCTCTGACCCTTTCACCTTATTCTCCCCCCACTCATGTAGATACCAGTCCCCTATTTGTCCCTCAACTTCTTGCTTATTTTGTTTTCTTTTTTTAACCCCCCTGCAAATGGGGGTTCTTTGAAACTCCCTCGGAGCCTGTTTAAGTGCTCCCTACCAGGCTAGTGTCCTGTTCTTTAGCTGAATAATGGGGAACAGGGAGTGTTCTAAAACCTCCATTTACTGTTTCTTTAAGAACTGCCTGTTGCAGTTGTGACTTATTGAAATGGAGGGGTTGTGGGTTGTATGCCCGAGTCCCGCTCGGGCCGCTTCAAAGTAGCTCACTTCTGGGGTCGCTAGTGGCCCAGAGGGAGTTTTGTTGGGGGGTGTGATTGTCTGCTGAAAATAACGTAAACTGATAATGATAATGTAGTTGTTCTAACCTGCCTTCCTTTGCAGTGAGGACTGTTTTGGTTGCCTCCTCCATTTTGGTCCGGAACTACCGAATTGGACCAATTAGTACTTTGGGACTCTCGAAAGCTGTCTGACCAATAGGAGACTTGCTTGTAGAGTGGAGAAGGCATTATTGGCTATAGTGCTTTTTCGCACCACTGAGGGGCAGAGGATCGTCTGACTGACAGGTCTGCCAGCAAATGGATACGGGTAGCACCCGAGAGTTTAAGGAGAGCCCCAGGCTGAGGAGGGGCAGATGCGTTGTGGCTGGTGAGAAGAGAGGAGCTCTGTGCTTCTGCGTGAGTGGAGTGCTCGCACAGGAAGCGCGTGAAGGCCTGCGTTTGGCCGTTTGTCCACTGTTGAGAGAGACGGACTGAATCCGCTACGTGTGGTCAGAGGAGGCTGGTGCCAGCCCAGCTACCCACCAGGCTCGACCTGTTATTGAGGATTTGAGAATCTGCTGAATCGCGCTCGGTCCTCGAGAAAGTGGAAGCCGCTGTTGCAGCACTGTAGTCGGCTGAGAGTTGGGTGATCCTTGGAAGCTGCTGCCTGGTGTGGTACCCCTCTGGAGTTGCCATATAAATGTGTGATTAGGTTGGTGAACTTCAGGCTCAACCCTGTCAGTAGTGCAGCATCCGTTAGTTGCTGGATTCGTGAGTACTGAATCAGGGTAGCTCCCTGCTAAGTTGCAACTGTAGTTTCCAGTTGTTCCATTATACTGCTGACTGGCCAACTGGTTCTCTTGCCCATCCTGATTGTTACCAGTATTGTTTTAAAGGTTATCTGTGTCAGGGCCCCAACCAGCTGCCACGGTGGACTAGCCATTAGGGCTTGGGTACCCAGGGATGGTAAACATTAGGGTCAGGCCTGTGCACAGAGCCCTAGGTAGATAGGTATAGTGATAAGCTAATCAACTTGATCTTGCCCCTGTCCTTGTTACTTCCCCCTAGAATAAATCCGATTGTCTGTTTTGCAACTACACTCTGGCTACCTTGTGCATTTATGGTGTACTACAGTGTCCAGTGACTGTGATATAACTGCACCTTATTTTACAGGGTGTCTTCTGAGTGAGCTGAGAGGTACCAGCTGGGGGGCAAGTGTACTGGGGAAACGTACTGCTCGTACCTCGTGTGAGCCATTAGTGGGACACCAGGGGGGTTGCAGTAGCCCAGAGGGCTGTGACCGAGATAATCTCAACAGCATCGACCCCGATCTCTGGGTGGAGGCACCCACCAACGGATCTGAGCCCCTTACCCTGTCTCTGGGGAGGCAGGCAGGGGTAGTAGCCCCAAGGATAGCACCCCCTGTTGGTTACATTTTTGTAACATCTACGTTGGTTCAATAAAAGGTATCAAACTATCCGCTTCTGGATCTGTTCTTACAAGGACCAATACGGCAGCTAAGCGATTGCTTAATCCCATGTAACTATCCCATGCCCTCTTGAACTCCTCCACTAATTTTTCCACCACCACCCCTTCGGCAGCTTATTCCATAGGCTCACCGCCCTCTCTGTAAAGTAGTGCCCCCTCCTATTTCCTTTGAATTCTCCACCCGCCAGTTTTAAGTTGTGTCCCCTAGTTTTTGGGTTCTCTTTCATCTGAACATGCTCCTTCCCTCACCTTGTTTATCCCCTTCAGGTATTTAAAAGTTTAAGTCATATCCCCCTCTCCCTCCTTATTTCCAGGGAATATCAGTCTAGCTCCTCCATCCTCTCTTCATATGCCCTCTTGTGCATAGCATCATTTTGGTCACCCTCCTCTGGACTCTCTCCACCCTATCTATGTCTCTATGTAAGTTTTTTTCTCTTCTACTCTGTCTCGTCATTACCATATCAACTAAATCACGAGTAGTCTGCACTCTCCTGCATGCCGCTCGTAGGTCATATAGGCCCTGTCATTCTACAGTTATGCAAATTTTCATGTAATCTTTACTTAATGTGCTTAAAATTGTGGTTACATGTATTGAATCATTGACCTTCCTAAGTGCTTATGTAAATAGCTTGCTAGTGACTCTTAGCCTGCTGCATATTACATGTACTTCCTTGCCTTGTGTATGCCTTGTATGATCAGTGGCTGATCAGATGATCAGATGCAGTGTCAGTGGCTCAGTAGGTAGCACACTCGCCTCTGAGGCCGGGAGATCAGAGGGCTGTGGGTTCAGTTCCCACATCTGGCATTTGGGTTAATATCCCAGTACTGACACTGCAGTGCAGCATGAGAGGGGTGCTGCACTGTTGAGGTGCCGTCTTTCAGATGAGACGTTAAACCGAGGTCCCATCTGCCTGGATTGGTGGTAGTTCAGGTGGATGTTAAAGATCCCATGGCACTTCTCAAAAAGAGTAGGGGAATTTCCCCGGTGTCCTGGCCAAATTTCCCTCATTCACTAAAAATACCACCAACAGCTTAATCTGGTTCAAGGTCAGTTGGCATTCATCTGTATCCCCCTTCCCCCGGGTCGTGCCTGAAAATAGTCAGAAATTGTCTAGTGCACTTACCCGGTCAACAAAAGCTAAATAAAATAAAATTATATTGTCATCATATATGCTTACTATATGTTTAGGTTATGGCCCATCTGGCTACTGTATTGTTCCCAGGTCCGTCTTGTAAATGAGCTTGTCTCAATGGTGTTCCGCCTGGCAAAATAAAGATATTGAGTGATTGATTGATTGATTGGTTGATTGATGTCTGTTTGTAGGTGAGGTCCCCAGAACCGTACCCCATACTCCAGGTGTGAACAAACCACTGACCTGTACAGCATTATCACTTCTCTTCTCCTACTTCTAATACCCCTCCCTGTGCATGCCAGCATTCCGTTTACCTTTCCCATTGCCTTGTTGCACTCGTTTGCCTCCTTTTGGATATTGGATATGATAATCCCCAGATCCCTCTCCTGCACCATTACCAGAACATCCTCCCTTCCCAGTGTGTAAGTGGCCTTTGGATTCTTGTGCCCTATGTGCATTATTTTGCATTTCTTGGCATTAAATCTCAATTGCTAGCTCTCTGACCACCCCTCCAGCTTCAACAGGTCCTCTCTCATTTGCGCCACCCCCCCAAGTGCGTCCACCCTACTGCAGATCTTTGTATTGTCCATAAATAGGCACACCTTCCCATTTAGTCCCTCCACTATGTCTCCAATGTAAATGCTAAACAGTATCAGCCCAAATACTGAACCCTGGTGTACCTCACTTGTCACCTTGTCCTCCCTTCAGTGAACTCCATTGACAACTACCTTTTGACCCCTATCACCAAGCCAGTTTTCCACCCAGTTTGTTATTTTCTTCCCTACCCCTAAACTGCCCAACATGCTCACCAGTCTCTTGTGAGGTACAGTGTCAAAGGGCTTGCTGAAGTCCAGATAGGCCACGTCCACTGCCACGCCCTGATCACTCACCCTCATCACCCAGTCGAAGAATTTGATCAGGTTCATCTGGCATGACCTTCCTTCTGTGAACCTGTGCTGTCTGTCATCCTGTAGACCACTATCTGCCAGGTACTTTACTGTTCTTTCTTTTAGGAGTGCCTCCATAGGCTTACCCACCACTGAGGCAAGACTGACTGGGTGATAGTTATTTTGGCTACTCCTTTATTCTGCTCTTATGCAAAGGCACCCCATCCACCCTTTTCCCAAAAAAATGGCGGTGATTTAAAAATGCCAGCAGTGGTTTAAGCCAATTAGAAAGCAGGGTGGGCACAGGAATTCCTGAGTGGGTAACAGGGTACATGGGCTGAAACTTCTTATTTCGTGGGCATCTATTGTAAGTTAATGTACTCCCTTGGCAAGGGTACTAGCCAATCAAATGCCAGGAAATAAAAAGACCATTTTCTAATGCTTACTTAAACTATAGTGCATACCATGGTAGAGGTGAGTTCAGACCCCGACCATAGTTAAGGTCTCCCCCTCTCAAATTAAAATGAAAAGTTCCAGTTTTCTGTAATTTTCTGTAACTAACTTCTGCTAATGCCAACTGTGAATTTTCTGTTGGAAGTAGCACAGTATCCAAACAGAGCACAGAACTATATCATTTGAATAAATTTCATTTTTACTTCCTTTTAATTTTTATACTTGTAGGCTGATCAGCATAAGTGCCTGTTTCCACCAGCGACAAGTTGGTATGTGTGATACACACTCTTAGCATTTTAATTTTAAAAATGAGTTATTCATACACCCTCATACTAAGGTATTCAGGAGCCTAGAAGGCTGCAAGCCCATTTGGCGCTCCTGTCCGTTCACCCATAATACTGTAGTACATTCCCATCCAATATATATTTATCCAGCTGAATTCTGAATTTTTGTTTAGTGTTACTTATCATGATTTCCAGAGGCAAACCATTCCAGCGGGACACCACCCTCTGTGTAAAAAAGGCCTTTCTCCTGTTTATGTTAAAGTCTTTGGGTTGCAGTTGCAGTGGGTGCCCCCGGTACATACTAAAATATTTTTTAAATCTAACTCCAATTCATTTAACAAGTAAGCATCCTGCATGATAGCATAACACATCAGGAGATCTCCCCAGATCCTTCTTGTCTCCAGGGACATAAGATTTAAATCCTGGAGCCTCTCTCCATACGACTTATCTCTTATATCATAAATCATCTTCGTGACACGTCTCTGCACCCTCTCCAAACCGTCCACCCCACCTCTTGTTATAGGACCCCACACTGGGCTCCCATAGTCCAACAGAGGGCTCACATTTATTTATTTATTTATGACTTTGTTAACCGGGTAGGTGCACTGATCCCAGGGACCATTTTCAGGCACAACCCGGGCCACATATGGCGGCACAGAGTAGAAATATCAAACTAACAAGAACATAACATGAGCAGGTAATACACAGTGAAAGGTTACAGTTGTTACATTTGGCAATACATGGAGGCAGTAGTTGAGGGACAACAAATAACAAAGCAAAGTGAGGCTCATGGTGGCACAGTTTCAGTGAATATTTGGCCCGACCCCTGGAACCTATGGAGGGGGGCTAGTCCTTAAAACAGTGGCAGGTGGATGCCAACAGGAGCCAGTCTTTCAGGTGAGTCTTGAACTGGCGGTGAGTGTTTATGGTGCACAGTTCGGTGGGCAGCTTGTTCCATAGTGTGGGGGCTGCTACAGACAGGCTCTAGCGCCATGTTTGTGGCTACCCTGGAGATTTTCAGGGAGGGGACACTGGAGGAGCGTAGGCAGCGGTGTGAGGTTTGGGTGGCAAGAAGGGGAGCAAGAGGGGATTTCTGGCCAATACAGATGGCAGAATCAATAAACCTGTACAGTGCATGGTCAAATAGGGCTTGTAGTTTGGGCCACCCCAGTGTAGTGTAGAGTGTACAGTGGTACGTGGAGAAAGGGGCCAGCAGGAAGAAGTGGCAGGCACTGGTGTATGCTACTGCTAGTTTTGCCATGGTGGATGTGGAGGTCCTGGAGTAGATGGGAGAGCAGTAGTCCAGGATAGGTATCAGGTTTCTCTGGATGATGGCATGGCGTGCCTCGGGGTGAGGTATTGCTGTTATCTGTAGGCAGCCCCTAGTTTTTGGTGACATCTTAGAATCAGGGAGTTTATGTGCACTGTAATGGAAAGGGAGGGGTCAAGCACAACTCCTAGATATTTGAAGTGTTTGACGTCCTTTAGGGCATGGCCATCAGGGGACGTGATGCTTAGAGGTGGGTTAGATTTGCATTTAGTTAGGAAGGGCTTAGATCTGCACAACATTGTTTTGGTTTTTTTGGCATTGACTAAAAGGAGTTTGTCAGAGAACCAGTTGTGGGCTGCGGTGTAGTTTTGTGAGAGGGCTGCAGAGATGAGGATAGAAGACTTTCCACTGGAGAAGAGCACAAGGTCGTTAGTCTCAACTGTCACTCAATCCTTTATGCTATCTGCTGGAAGGGAGTTAATGAATAAGGAGAAAAGGAGTGGTCCCAGGATACAGCTTTGGGGGACCTCAGTAGAGACAGGCAGGGTGGGCGAGTGGGCAGGGCCAATGCACACAAACTGGTACTGCCCTGTAAGGTAGCTTTTGAACCAGGTGGTGACCTCTGAAGAGCAGCCAAGGTGATGCAATTTGGAGAAGAAGATCGAGTGATTGACCAGGTCGAAGGCCTTGGAGAGGTCAACGAAGACTGTGCCAGCTGCATTTCCACGGACCATGTTTGTGAGAATGTGGTCAGTTAGGAGTGCAAGGGCAGTGGTGGTGGAGTGATTCTTGCAGAAGCCATGTTGTTGGCTCCATAGTAGGTCATATTTACCTATGTAGTCAGCAAGTTGGTGGTGGATGGCTTTTTGAAGTAGCTTGTTTAGGTGAAGAAGGATGGAGATCGAGTGATAGTTGTCTGTGGATTGTGGGTCCCCGGCTTTATGAATGGGAATGACCTTCACGGTTTTTCATGCATCGGGCATAGAGGAAGTGGTCAGGGCGAGGTTGAAAATGAACATTAGGGGGGCGATGATGACAGGGGAGATCAGTCTAAGGAAGACAGGGAATAATCCATCTGCTCCAGGGGACCTGTGGTTTCGGAGGCTCTTTAGGAGTTTAGCTGTGTCAGCTTGTGAGAGTATTTTGAAGAAAAAGTGGAGAGGTGGAGGTTGAGAGGTATGCCCAGCGGGTGATGTCGTTGGGGCGTGCAGGGGGACAGGGGTTTTTTTTGCATGCCATTTGGGAGTTTGCTCAGGTACACAGTGAGGTTGGAGAATTTGCCATTGAGGGCCTTGGCCACTTTTTGGGGATCGGTAATGAGGCCAGCAGTAGTGTGTAGCTGTGGGATAGGCTTACTGGAGGGGGGTTTAGTACCGAGCCAATGGATGCCCAGAATTGTTTAGGGTCCCCAAGGTTAGTCAGCTGGAGATTGTGAAAATATGTCTATATTAAGGCAAAATCACCTCCCTACTTCTGCTTCTACAGTTTCTTCTTATTACCCACAGCATGTTGTTTGCTTTATTGACTGTTTTGTGTGTTGTATTTTATACGTTAGTTTATCACCAATAATCACTCCCAAATCCCTCTCCTCGGTTGCGTGTATTTGACCATTTAGGGAGTAATCTGCCATTTTATTCTGTTTACCTAAGTGTATGACACAACATTTGTCTGTGTTAAAACACATACCCTTTTAGGTAGCCCAATTATACATTTTGCCCAGATCTCCCTGTATAGAGGTGATACCCTCTTCGTCTGGTGCGACTCCTGCAAGTTTGGTATCATCTGCATATTTACTTAGCCAGTTTATTATGTCCTTCCCCATTTTAGCCATGAACACCCTAAACAGTACTGGTCCCAGGACTGACCCGTGTGGCACCCCACTTGTCACGGGCACCGCGGAGGAGTAGAATCCAGTTATGCACACCCTCTGAGTTCTCCCAGTCAACCATGCAGCTACCCATCTGACTATCCCTGGGTTCAGCCCTGTATTTATTAGGCTATTGACTATCTCGCTGTGGGGGACCTTGTCAAATGCCTTCACAAAATCCAGATAAATACAATCCACTGATCTTCCCCATCCAGTGCAGACGATATCCTGTCGTACAGATACATAAAATGAGAAAGGGCAGTTCTGTGCTGTAAGTGAGTGGGGTAGTCTCATGACTTTGCAGTACTTGCCACACACATAACCACACAGGTCAGGTAAAATGGCTCTTTTTTTCTTTTTAGAATTTGGTAACAGACAGTAACTAACCCTTGTTCTTGAAGAGCGAGCTGGTAACCTCCCACTGAGTGAGGCAGATAACGTCACAGGCATGAAGCGTGAATTCTGCCTCTGAACATTGCAAAGTGTGGATTATCATTTTTTTAGAAACTGATGAAACAGGTTGACTGTATATTACAGAGATAGTATTACAGTCCTCTTGACAAACAGCAAAGCTCAAAACTGTTGCGGCTTTTTCACATCCGTCTTGTGTGTATTTTAATCATGAGCACTTTTGCCGTTTAAATAAAAGTTTCTGTATGGCAATTTAGCATTCTGAAAATACGTTTTTGCAGCTTATTAGTATAGTGTGGTGCCCCAGATATTTTTACTACACATAGCATTTTAATGAAGGGAAAAATTACATTGAGGACTGCCTAGGAGTCACCATGTTCGCATCAAAGTAAGGGAGGGAGGGACACCAGGGGCCATGATGTGAGACTGGAGGGAGGAAGGTTCAGGAGGGAGATGAGGAGACACTTTTTTACAGAGAGGGTGGTAGCTGGGTGGAATGCGTTACCTGCAGAAGTGGTATCCAGTAGAAGAGTGGACTGCTTCAAAAGGAGATGGGACAGGGCAAGGGGGAGGGTCGATGGAGGGGAAGGGTGGAAGGGAGGGGCAGCTGCAGAATAAGGGGTGCTAGCTGCACATTCGAGCAGACTCGATAGACCTCTAGGCCTTTATCTGCTGGCAAATTTTGTGTGTTCTTATAAAACTCTACTCAGACTCTGCCGCCCATGTTGCAAATTTTCCAGAACTCTGCCACTCAACCTGCACGTAGAGATGTAGCGAATTTAAGATTCGCCAGGGAAGTCGCAGTGAAGTGACCAATTTTGCCATGTGCAGTGATCCACAAATTTCTCCTGTGTTAGCCTGATTTTGCCAAGGCGAAATTTCGCCTTCTTGCAGAAAAGTAAAATTTCGCCTTGGAAGGCAAAAGTTCACCTCTAAAAGCAGAATTTTGCCTTGGAAGGCGAAATTTCGCCGTACAGCAGGCGAAATTTCACATTTCGCTATGTGAAACGGGCAGAATTAGCCCACCTCTACCTGCATGCATGACATGGCAAAGCAGAAAAGTGCAAAGCAGTGATCAGCATAGTTTACTGGTTACAGCACATGGCTACCAGGAGGCGTGGGTTCAAATCCGACTCTAATCGAACCAATTTAAAAACTATGCTTGCTCCTTCTATCCCAGAAAGGATGGGGGGTTGGGTAGTTACCCATATCGGGCAGACAAGATGGATCTTGCAGTCCCCTTCTGCCATCACTTTCTACGTTTCCTTCACATTCAGTCACCCAGATATTAAAACTGGCTTTCCCTTCAAAGTAGAACACATAGATACATAGATATATAGATACATAGACAGTGTCGGCAGATAAGGGCCTATGGCCCACCCAGTCTGCCCATTTGAGCTTGTAAGTTCAGTTTGTTTTCCTAGAAGTCTGTTTCCCCTTACCCCTGACCTCCAGAATTCCTTTATGTTTATCCCATGCATTCTTAAATCCCGTGATTGTTTCAGCCCCCACCACTTCCTCTGGCAGGGTGTTCCACTTGTCCACCACCCGTTCTGTGAAGAAATTCTTTCTCATGTTTCCTCTGAATCGTCCTCCCTCCAACTTCATCCCATGCCCTCTAGTCCTGGAACATCTTTTTCGCTTAAAAATAGTGTTTTCCTGCACCCTGTTCCTCCCTGTAAGATACTTGTATGCCTCTATCATATCCCCTCTCTCCCTCCTCTCCTCCAGGGAGTACATGTTCAGTTCCTTCAACCTGTCTTCATAGGACTTGTGATGCAATCCATGCACCATCTTTGTTGCCCTCCTCTGAACCCAGTTTTTTACTTCAATCATAAAACTTTCTCCCTCCCTCTCAGATTTTGCTGTTGTGGGGTGGTGGTGTTCCACACTGGTGTTGAGTTTGAATCTGCCCTACCTTTAATCAAGGCTGTAGCCATTTCATGGACCCTTGAGACAGAAAGTGATGTCCAGCCATCACAAAACTCACTGCATTTGTTTTGATCTAGACTCCCCATTAACAGTGATCAGAATCCAGAATCGCATTTAACCAGATTCCTGTCTAAACTCAGTAACTAGGATTTTCTGGTTCTGAGTCTGAAAATCCTGATTCTGAAATCGGTGTTTTTGGAACAATTCTGGTTCCTTTTCCCATGCTGAGGGCAGGCAGGAAACTTTCTGCCCAGTGCCCACCCAGTTGCTGGTGACCTCTGAAGCTTACTACTGGTAGCATCCTCTATATGCGCCAGTGGGACCCATCTCAGAATTGGATTTTGGATTCTACTTCTGATTCCAACCTGGAACTAGAATCAGAAATGGAACCAGAATTGGATCATCCTGAAATCCTATGCTAGATCGGGTTTTAGTGGTTCTGCTTACCCCTAATCTCCATCTAATGGACCACGATCATGTTGCATAACAGGAATAGACTCAGGGGTAATGTGAGGAAGTATTTTTTCACAGAAAGGGTAGTGGATGCATGGAATAGCCTCTCAGAGGAGGTGGTGGAAGCAAAAACGGTAGGGGAATTCAAGAATGCATGGGATAGGCACTCGGGAACCCTAGCGATAGGAAAGAGAGGATAAATGCTGGAGACCAAGTAGAATCTGCGGTATTGTACTAGGAAGGGAAAATGGGTAGACTAGGTGGGCCAAGCGATCCTTATCTGCCATCAATTTCAATGTTTCAATGACTGTGCTCTTTCTCTTCTGTTACCCCGCTTTGTTAGGTTGATTTGATTACGGTTTGTGTGTCCTCACCTTAACAGTTTATTTTCTCCAGTGTATATTTTAGCCTGTACTTAACTATTCATGCTGGACTACATTAACATATTAACTACTGCTATCCAACCTGGGACCCCCATGAAAACGAGATGCTGCACCTCATGGGGTTATCCCAGTTGGAGTCATTTCAACTAAATAAACAAATGCCAGTGCTGGACAAACAGTTACTGTGTCTCTCAAGGTTATAAGAGTACATTCTCAAGTTCTTTGGGTAAGAGAACTGCAAATGTGAAGCGAAGAGACACAATAGTTGTACATATAAACATATAAAGCATTTTTTTGTCCGTGTAAATGAATGAGAGAGGCTGCAACTTGTGAAGACCTCTTATACAGCCAAAGGCCTTCATGTGCTGCAGCCTGGAGTCTCAGTCACGTTCCGAGTTAGAATTTTTTTTTGCAATTGCAAACCAACGTTAAACATACACAATGGTGCTCAAATGTAAGTCGAACTCTTTCCAGTCTGCTGTACAGTACAAACTATCGAAACAGTCAGTCTGTGACTCATCCCCCCGCATTTATTCATCTTTTACCAGTGAAGCTTCATTCCAGCCACTTGCTTTAAATCCGTTCTGCACCCACCAGCTGCTGTGGCTGCTTGCCTGCAGCTCTTCCCTCTGGGACAATGGCCGGAAAGACTTAAAGCTATATCCTTCACTAAAATAAGGAACTAGCCTGCTTTCGCGCCCCTGCCAAACCGCTACTTCTATCACTAGCACTAGCAGTAATGTAACTGGGGTAAGGGTCACTGAGCACAACTTTTTCTTTTGGAGCATGGGGTGGGGGGGGGGTGTTGCATTCAATGGTATGCCACAGTTTTAACGACCGCACTTGCAGCAAGGTGCGTTTGCTGCTGACAGGCTCCTGAGGTTGACTGGTGTGTCGCTGACAGGTGTATTACATCAGCTGGGGGTAATGAGGACCAACAGGTGAGTTGTGTTAGGGAGCTGAGGGAGCAGAGGTGTGTTTAAGTGGATTTGGGTGCGGGAGCGAGCTGGCTGGGGTGGTTCCGCAGTGAGGGGTACTATATGCCTTTTCCTCCATGGTGTGCATGCCATGGACTTTATTTTAATATATGGGGGGTGCTGGGGGGCACAGCCCCCCCCCACTCATTTACACTTGGTCTGTCATGGTTGCGTGTTTTTCTTCTATTTGCAGTAGTTTTTGCTGTGGCCATGTATCGCTTTGTGGGGTGTTGCTGCACAGGCTGTCGAGGCTATGTTGTCACTGTAGAGGCCGTTGCTGATTTTCATGATGTAGCGGCTTGGTGGAACCATGCAGAATGACTTCCTATATAAGGCTGTACTGGGTTTTACATTTGACCTGTCATATGCCATAAATAGAGTTCCAGTCTTTAATCGATTCAACCGAGATGCTGTTTGAGAGCCGTTTGCAGTGCTCCTTATCTCAGCACTACCCGTTTGCTGTTCTCTGCTCTTACAGCCCTGTCAACTCAGAACCATGCTAAATGACAAGGCAGGCAAAAAAGGCATGTAAAAAAAGAAATGGTTGCTAACGCATAACTGGCATCTCCAAGATGTCTCTTTGCTAATCAAGAGTATCATCTCAATGACGTCGACGTCTTTACGCCCCAGAGCTGCTCAGCTTCAGTTCACGAATGCAACGATGTCTCGAGATGACACTCTTGATTACCCAAGCGACATCTCGAAGACACCATTTACCTGTGAAATCTAGTTGAAACTTGCTGTTTTTTTAAACATGAAACTTGAGTTCAAAAGCAAACTGTTTTACTTTGTAGAAAATAGTAGAAACCCCTGTGAGTGGAAATGGACTATGCCAGCTGAACTTAGAACTATGCAAGAGACACCCTCCTATGGTTATAAGAGCTCCTGGAATGTTTAAAAATAAACAGTCCTCATTGGCTAAGAACAATGTCAGGATTTGTCATAATTAGAAAGTTAAGTGATACCACCTGCCATTTTATTTTCCCACACACAAGCCAGATCCTTCCCTAACACAGAATCTTCCGTTGTTTCAATACTTTATAAAACAGAAACCCATCTCTCAACTGGGTGGGTTTTCAGCAGCTGGGTGACGGTGGGTTCTCTTTTTTTTTTTTTAATAATGAGGCCAGGTGGCGCAGAGGGCTGAGGCACTGGACACCGCACCTCGAACCACGCCGACGACCCGGGTTCGGGGATGGACTCGGGCTCCAGGGGTTGGCAGGGGAAGGGGTAGAATTGAGCATCCATAGGACTGCTCTCCTCCCCTGAGGAGGGTTAGGGATGCATGCTCACTCTGCAGCGGCCCCCAGTGGAGACCAGGGCACAGCAGAGGGATCGCATGAAGGGGAACACCAGAAAATGGAAATACCCCTCGCTGGCAGCCGGATGATGGCTCTCTGTCCCCGGCTGCCTCCAGTGCCTTCCCAGGGCCTCCTTCTCCACGGCAGCATCCCCGGACCCTAAGAAGAGTGTTCTGGGGTCATCCTTCTCCCACTGGTGCCTTCCCCCTCGGGGGGGGGCCCGCTCAGTGAAGGGATATGCTGGGATATCCTGGGGATCGGCTGTGATACGAGGAGTAAGAGGACAGCCGGGTTAGGACAGGAGCGGCTATCGGGAGACGTGCAGAGCCTGAAGGAGTGGGGGCCTGCGAGCATGAGGAGGGCAAAAAAAGAATATACAAAAAAAAAAAAAATTAAATTATTAAACCAATATATTTTTGGCAAGAAAAAAGTGGCAATTTTTTTTTATGTTATGTTTCATCTGTATACAGCACGATTACACATGGTCAACCATGCACAACTCAGCACTGTTTCCATCTCCAGGCCCTCGAGGTTCCTATGATGTCATCAGAACTCCTGGCTGGAAATGCAGCCTTGCTGTGTTTGGATGCTCGTGTGTTATTCTATACATTACTCTGGCTTCACTCTTGAGATTCCTTGAGGTCATTGGGATGTCATCGGAACTCCTCAATGGAAAAATGGAAACAGTCTTGTTGTGCAGGCTGCTTAGGTGTCATGTGATCTGTCAGTCATGTTACACATTGCCCACAAATTACTCTGCGCATTACTCGAGCTTTGCTTTCATCGTTTACCCCCCCCCGCAGTGACATTTCACCAGCGAGGTCCCCCACAGCGACTACAGTGCCTAGTCGCAGTGGGTGACCCGCTGGAACCCGGTGCTGTCTGTCAGGGGTCCTGCACCCCCTCCAATCAGCTCCAACTGGAGTTGAGGATCCTTAAGTGCAGATGTGTGTGGGGGGGTGCAGCCCATGTGGGGGGAAAACAAAGATAGCAAAAGCGAATCAGCAGCCGACTGCAGAATGCGGTCGACCTGCCAGTGTCACTGACGGGGCGCTCGACAGAATTTCTGTCAGACTCCTGTCATGGATCCCACTTTCAAGATCCCTATGATGTCATCTCTGCTCAAACCCTTGATGTAAGCACAGGCTAGCTGTGCATGGTTGCCCGTACATCATTCTCTGTTTTTGTTAGTCACAGCTTGCCAAGCAGTGGCTTCACTTATTACCTCAAGGTAACATGAAATGAATGCTGCCTTGATTTAAGATAGGATAGATTTAAGACAAGGATATCTGGGTCTCTTGCCAGTTTGATAAATATATTAAAGTGTCAAACTTCACAATTGCATTTACGCTCACGTACTCAAAATCTGCCCTATGTCCCTTTTACAAAAACAACAGTAGGGCAACAGTCTTTCTCCTGTGCGGACCACAAAACTTTGGAGTTCTAGTCCAACTCATGTGAGGAAGCTGTAACTGTAGGTACCTTGAAATTGAATTTTAGAAATTACTGACATATGTTTCCCTTGTACATTATTTATAATATGTGCAATTATATATTGTCTGCAACCATCTCTGTCCCTGGGCCACCCTTGAAAAAGAGACTTGCCTCTAAGTGTGCTTACCTGGTCAGCAAAAACAGTAACTAAATAAAAACCACTGGACTGTTTACACTTACTGTACAGAGAAGACCAGTACTAAACAGCACATCCAGCTAGTAAAGCAACAGGCGCCACCAAGTAAGACAAACTGCAAAGATTTAAAAGATTCAAAGTTTACTCTGATCGCTGCAGTTTTCTTCACTTGCACTGCTAAAAGGACTCACACTCCCACAAGAAGTGCTTCAGCCTACACTGTGTGATATACCTTAAAAAGAATCAGTACTATAGGCCTCAAAAGCTTACACCTTTAAGTTTTGGTTAGATAAATATACTGGGGGACATTTTCAAAGCCCCATGTCCATTTTTCAGACGTGGGTACAAGACACCCGCCCTGACTGTTAGACCACATCACAGGTGGTTTAACTTTGAGCATGATTGCCATAATTTGTACCCTGAAAATAATGTGTGCATCTAAGTTTGACACGTGCATAATTTTGGGGGTAAAAAGCATCAAGTGTCGGATTCGCGTGGGGATGTTTAAAAATTGGCTGCAAGCATGCAGATGCATTTGCGGGGATGCGGCATGCATCCGAAAAACTGATATGAGTACAGCATTCCTACTCTAGAAAATCCCAACTATTATCTTTACCTGGCAACAATATTCTCTTTTTGTTTCCTTCCTGGTTTTGTGTGGACTAACACGGCAAAGCCCTATCTTCATTTTTCCAGCTAAAGTGCTACCACCTTGACAAAGTTGCTACTCCATTGCAAACAAAACTGATCCTCCTATGATACCCTGTTTGAAAGTGATATTCATGAGCTATGTGTGAGCCTAAACACCCTCATTTCCCCTGTAAGACATAGGAAATATTCTTTTAAAAAAAATACCAATGACAGTGTCCGAATGTTATTCTGTCTGTGGGATTACTCTGTCATCAGCTTTGAGCACTTTGCTGTCTTTTGTAAACTTTTTTTTTCCTTAAGACAGTTGGAACGTAACAGAGCATATCAAACAATGGCTTCCTTATGCTATTAATCATTCCCGATATGTGCTCTGCCACTTCTTTCAGTACATCATAGAGGAGAGCACTTTCAAAAACCAGTGAGTGTTCCTGGAAAGTGGAGATCCCAGAGGCACTTAGAGATATGCCGAGGGATAACTCAACCAGATGCTATCTGCAGCAAGGGGTCAGTGCCTTGACTTAAGGATTTCTTGCACTTACACAGCTCCCAGTCCGAGCTCTGCAGTGACCCCTCACTGTCAAAGATCCCGTAGAAAAAACAGCAGACATCAGCACTCGTTAAACGTTTCAACACATAGGGATTATACATAAGTGCAACACTTTTAGAGGGCTTCCTTGTGAAAAAGTTCAATATTTTGAAATTGGAGGAGAAGGAATGGAAAAACCCACAAACTGCGTATGTCTAATTTCACACAAGACTGCAAAAATCATTAGCAAGCAGTTGTCCAGGGAAGAAAAAGGAAGAGGAGAGAGAGCAAGAGAAAGAAGGAAACAAAGCTCTAATTTGAAAGATCTCGGCCAGTATTCATAAACAGTAACTCACAGTGTTAGCACAACTTTACTTTGCCTTTACTAACCCAGCTCAACAATCTCCCATGTTATTCACTAGCGCATTACTGAACTGAAGTAGGAGTAGTTAAGTCAAGTGGTGCTAACGCTGGAAGTAATGTTAAAGCATATTAAACAAGTACAGATACAAGAGGAATGCATGCATAGCGCACAGAGCATCCAATATTTGAAGTTTTCAAGGTTGTAGAACTAGTTTGTTATATAATAAAATCTGTTATGAAGTGAGTAAATGAAAGTTTGTAATGCTTTCGAGTTTTAATAGCATATTATGGTTTGTATGTCAATAAGTTTAGAACAGTTGTGCTAGAACATATGAAATACATCATTAGATGTTTATCTTTAGTAATTATAGAATACACATGGAAAGTAAATGAAAATGGCAGTATACTGTTATTTGTAGTGGTATTTACTGTTGACCACGGTAGGATGTTTGTATATATTAGTTTTATACTTTTCACTAGAGTTGTAATTCCATGAACATTGCCCTGACCAGGAATATATACTGTAAGTTTACTGTTGACATTTACTGTAAAAAAATAATAATAATATTGTGTTATAAAAAATCTAATCTGTATCCTGCACATCTAAGAGAGCCTGATAGAGGCTAGAAAATTTTCAGTGGATAATTGTTGTACTACAATACTGTTAGGGGATCAGAAATTGTAATGTTTTTTATGTTGGGGGAGACATGGTGGGATGCCTTGTTGAGTCCTAAATGGACACTGGTTTCCAGCTTGAAATAATGAGATTACAGGCTATGTCACCCCTATTGGGGTGTGTAGATATCCAGACATGAAACCTTAGGTTGTTCTAGTTACATTCTAAATTTAATTGTCTGAATTTGTTAAAGTGTGTCACAACATTCCCCCACAATTATGTTTTTTTAATATAATATTACAAATAACTAGCTGGATATTAGATATGATGGCCGCATCACCCCAAGGATAAATGTAATCACAATTAACTATGCAGTTGTTACATCTGAGAAAATGTGTAACATCTTGTTGTAAATGCTGGTATTTGATGATTATTGTTTTACATAGTATATTTTTATGATGATGTTTTTAATGTTGTGAAGACTGAAAAGTCAAACAAATAAACTTTGAAAAAAATTATAGAATACACAGAGAAAGTCATTGAACATGGTAGTGTATTATTTGTAGTGCTATACTCTTGATCACAGTAAGATGTCTGTATGTATTAGAGTTATACTTTTCTCTAGAGTTGTGATTCCATGGGTATTGCCCCGACCAGGAATATATACTGTAAGTTTACTGTTACCCTGTTTAAAAAACAAAAAAACAAACAAAAAAAAACAGTAAAGTTTGCTATAAAAAATGTATATACCCTAACAGTGTAATTCAAAGGGCCATGGTGTGACTGTTTTCCAGTAGATGAATTCTACAGTACTTATTTAAAGGAGTAGTACACCCAGAATTTAAAAAAAACATATGTTATGTAGAGTGTTTTGATATGTATGTTAAATCCTAGTGTGTCCTTCCCTCTGTCTGCTATTTGGAGTTTTTCCTAAATTGCCTGCTAGCTGTATGGTAGGTTTACGACCCCTGGGGATCTCCATAACAAATAGTTTATTGGCTTTCTTTCTCCCAGGATGCCCCCTGTCTCATGTGACAGTGATGTAGCCATGCCCTTAGATTTAGCATGTGTATTGCTTTAAAATTAGTTTAGCAATAGCAGAGCCTTGTAACTTCTTATCCAGGGAGCACAAATGGCAACGGTTAGTTTAGCAGATACATGAGAGCCAGCTAACTGGGGTTTCTGTAAGACAATAGCTACTAAATAGCTCTAATTCACTATTTTTTATCTCTGTTCATCAGGTCTAGCTAGCAGGAGTGTTGTAACATCAAAAACACAAACAGTGAATTAGAGCTATTTAGTAGCTGTTGTCTTACAGAAACCCCAGTTAGCTTGCTCTCAGGTATCTGCTAAACTAACGGTTGCCATTTGTGCTCCCTGGATAAGAAGTTACAAGGCTCTGCTGTGCTAAATTAATTTTAAAGCAACACACATGCTAAATCTAAGGGCATGGCTACATCACTGTCACATGAGACAGGGGGCATCCGGGGAGAAAGAAAGCCAATAAAACTATTTGTTATGGAGATCCACAGGGGTAGGAAACCAACATACAGCTAGCAGGCAATTTAGGAAAAACTCCAAATAGCAGACAGAGGGAAGGACACACTAGGATTTAACATACATTATCAAAACACTCTACATAACGTATGTTTTTTTGCACATTCTGGGTGTACTACTCCTTTAAATGCAGCAACATTTGAGCCTTAATGCTGTCTAATATATATCACAGCCGTCCTAAAAAACACAGCCCCTAAATTATTTATTGACAGCTCCTATGGTTAAATAAAAACATGCAAAAAAAAAGGTTTATTTATAACTCAAACCACAGAAGCATAATATGCACCATCTTAAAAAAAATTATTCCCACCTTAGTAGACCACCAGCGTTATCAGTCACCACAGATTAGTGTCATCTGCATGAAATGGGAGAAACAGAATGGTTTCTAGCCATTTTAATCTCTTTGCAAACTAGATACATACGTAGTGGCCTGAGAGTGTTGGTAATTAAGTTTTAAAATGAGATTAAAATAATTCTGTTTCAGGGTCTTTCTCCAGAAAATGGGTTAACTAAATCTTTCTGTCTAAAGCTGCATACGTAACACTAATTAAATTGAAGCACAGAAACCTAGAAAATGCAAGCAGAAAAAGAACACTTGGCCCACCCAGTCTGCCCAGATTTTACCTGCCTATTCTGTCTCTGCAGACCCTATCTGGTTTCCATCGACCCTCCCTCCTCCTCCCTGCTCATTTATCAATGTTCCCTTATGGCTATCCCATGCATGTTTGAATCCCACCACTGCTTTCGTCCCCACCACCTCTGCTGGCAGACTGTCACTAACTAACTAACTAAATACATATTTCTCTTTGAAAAATATATTTTTTTTAAACTGATTCATTCACAGTCAGTGGCAACTAAATTAACCAAACTCTAAAAAAATTACTTGATAATTGTTAGCTTTTAGGGACTTCCTTAAAGGTAGTCATTTCTTTTTTCTAATAGAAACCATACATGCCTGTCATTTCTATTTGAGGTTTCTTTATTCATTTGTTTACATTATGCTTGAGTGCAAACGGCTTCAGCAAAATTCAGTTTGCAAGAGAGATATTATTTAGTTAGTAGTGTTGTACATGGATATCTGGACGGCTAATCCATCCCACTTTTGATACGCTCGTACTGGAAAATGACCCATTACCGAACAGACAGCTACAACATATTTTCTGAACAGTGCAATGCATGACACAAAAAGGATATAATTTTTGCCCTAAATCTATATATATATATATTGTATGTTTTTTTTAACAATTAATTTACCCAAGATAGTCTACCTGAAATGTAACAGCTCGTTTCCAGTGGGGTCCTGCTTCTGTCCTTTTCTACAGCTGGGGTGCACTGAACCATTGAAAGTTTAAGTCATTTTCCCAAGGTCTCCCAGTGAGTACAGATGGGGTTTGAACCTATGATCTTTTTGTTCCCAACCCAATGCTATAATCAGTCAACCCAATTGCCTTTCCTTAATGTTGTGGGGTTTGTCATTTCAGTATTTTGGTAAAACCATGTCTCACTGAAAGAAACAGTGTGACAAGAGGTGTCAGTCTCACTTCTGAAATGTCCTTTATCTTTTCATTTGTAGTTTCCTGCCCATAGTGTAACAATATCTGCCTGGCCATGTCTAGCAGTATTATCAGATATATAGTTTTTTTAGCAATAATGGTTTTTGAGGCAACAATGTCAAGATACCCATTACATTTCTCTTTGTTTTTTTTCATTCCTGAACCAAGATGTGGGATATAAATATTTCTGAAAGTTCCCACTCTTGTGCCATGCCCACCATGAAAAAATGAAGTATCCTGGTACCGTGCTGTGCTGTTTTCTATGAGAAACATGTGGCAGCACCATCCTAACACATCCACAGTATGTTATGTACATTCAACAGGTAACCTCAGTGAAAGATATTTTTTTATCAGTTGCTGGTGGCAGCTATCTGTAATGATGTGAGTCATTAATTACACAATTAGCTGTAAAAGCTATTTTAAAAATAACTAAACAAAAAGTAAAAATTCACTGAGGATGAATCTAACGATGTCAGAAACACATTCTTGTTAAAAACTACATAATGATATTTTTGCCGTCCTACAAATGCTGCTGCTTTAATCTCCAAACAAATGAAAAAAAAAATGCTCTCACTACAGTGCCAGTCACATGCCAATTAATTTATTTTGTGCAAATACCAAATTTATGGCAGAGAGTTCAAGGGTTACAAAGTTCCTGTTTCAATGTGCTAAAGTGTGCACTTAATTTAATGTGCAGTAGTACATATATAGCAGTAACAGTACAATATGTATATATATATATTTGTAAGTATATATATCTAACAGGATGATACAGCAAGTATTAAGCCCTGAAAGAGCCCCAGTCAGCCTGCAGGTGCTTACTGTAATGTCAGGCACTTCAGTTGTTCGAGTGTCGTCAGAGAGCCAATCAGCTGGGACTGCCTCACCTCTTTTCATGGCTGCCATTGGGTAATCAGAACTCAAACCTATTGGTGAATTCCCTGATATATAAAATTTTGCATAATTCATGACATCACTGATATTTCAAGATGATTTTTTTTACAAATCCATTTTCCCATAGAAACTAACACGGATACACACCTGTAAAGGGCAGGTGAGTACTGAGCATGCATTAAGCCCTATGGACTATTAGTAACATATGAAACACATTCTTGCTCAATTCCCCTCACTGGCCCGTGTCAAATGTTTATTCTTTATAAATCTTAGACAGAGAAAACAAAGTGAATGATATTAAACACAAGTTGATCTGGGCCAAACTGCCACACACCACCTTCTTCTAGTACATTCGTAAAATGTGGAAAACATTGGGCAGAAATTCTGCAATTTGTGAAGATGACAAAATGCTAAACCTTTGTGTGAAAAATGTTACATGTTGTAATTCCAGATAAACTTTTCTGCAAATATGAACTTTCACCCCTCCCCACGCAAGTTTTGAATTGTAGGGTATTTTTTTCTTTTGGTCACATGATTTCTGGAGGTTACTGCAAAGAGAGCCTGCAGGTTTTAGGATATTTTCACAAAACCTTCTGCACTGGGGCCCAGAGGAGGAGTGCTTGCACTTCCACTCCCTGCGTCGGTGACCCAGGTTCAAGAAAGGAGTAGAGGGTTCAGTGGGCTGGCCGTCTGAGAGTGGATCAAGCACCTGACGGCAGCTCTCCTTCCTCAGCGAAGAAACATAGAAACATAGAATTTGATGGCAGATAAGGACCGCTTGGCCCACCCAGTCTGCTCATTTCCTTACCTAGTGGATAAACTGCAGATCCTAGTTAACCAGCAGCCTACTTCTTCCTATCCCAACCCCCTAGAATTGCCTTATGACTGTCCCATGCATGCTTGAATTCCACCACTACTTTTGACTCCACAACCTCCTCCGGAAGGCCGTTCCATACATCCACAACCCTCTCTGTGAAAAAATACTTCCTTAAATTACCTCTGAGCCGCCCCCCCTCTATCTTCAAATTGTGCCCTCTTGTTCTTGCACACCTCTTTTTTTGAAAGATACTACCCTCTTGGACTCTGTTGATTCTTTTGAGGTACTTGAAAGTTTCTATCATGTGCCCCCTCTCCCTCCTTTCCTCGAGGCTATACACATTAAGCTCCTTAAGTCTCTCTTCATATGTCTTCCAGTGCAGACCCTGCACCATTTTAGTGGCCCTCCTCTGGACAGCTTCCATCCTGTCTATGTCTTTGTGGAGATTGGGTCTCCAGAACTGCACACAGTACTCCAGATGGGGTCTCACCAGCTGTCTGTACAGAGGGATAATAACTTCCTGTTTTCTACTGGTGATGCCTCTCCCTATGCATCCCAGTATCCCCCCGGCCCTCCTTGCTGCCCTCTCACATTGCTTGCCCACCTTTAGGTCATCTGATATGACTACCCCCAGGTCCCTTTCCATTTTTGTTGTTGTTAGTATCTCACCCCCACTGTGTACTCTTCCCTGGTTTTGTTTCCAGGTGCATTACCTTGCACTTCTTAGCATTGAATCTAAGCTGCATACATTTGACCATTCCTCTAACCTTGCCAAGTCCCTTCTCATCCTTTCCACCCCACCTTGTGCATCAACTCTGTTGCAGATCTTTGTGTCATCTGCAAAGAGACATACTTTCCTTCCAGTCCCTCTGCAATGTTGCTTATAAAGACATTGAAGAAGACTGGTCCTAAAACTGAACCCCGCAGTACCCCACTAGTAACCCCCCTTTCTTCAGAGTGGACTCCATTTACTATTACTCTCTGTGTCTTATTCTCCAGCCAATTCTGTACCTAGGCTGTCATCTTGGGACCCACTCCCAGGCTGGCTAACTTGTATATTAATCTTTTAGGTGGGACTGTGTCAAAAGCCTTGCTAAAGTCTAGGTAGGCCATGTCCACAGCCCCTCCCTGATCTACTATTTTGGTCACCCAGTCAAAGAAATCTATCAGATTTGTCTGGCATGACCTTCCCGCTGTGAATCCATGCTGCCTTGGGTCCTGTGCCCCTCTGGCCTCTTGATACTCGACAATTCTTTCCTTCAGAAGTGATTCCATCATTTTCCCTACCACTGAGGTTAAACTAACAGGTCCGTAGTTTCCTGCTTCTGCCTTGCTCCCACGTTCGTGAAGGGGAATCACATCTGCCCTCCTCCAGTCCTCGGGTACCACCCCATCCTCCCATGATTTGTTAAAGAGTGTAGTCAGTGGTGTCACTAGTTCTACCCTTAGTTCTTTTAGAATTCTGGGATGAATCCCGTCAGGCCCCATTGCTTTGTCCACCTTCACTTTTAAGAGTTCTTTCAGAACCCTTTCTTCTGTAAATGGGCTGGTATCAACTTCTGTATCCAGAGTGTTTCTACTGTTTGTTTTAGATACCTCCCCTCTTCCTTTGTAAATACTGAGCAAAATATTTGTTAAGTATCTCTGCCTTTTCACAGTCACCTCTGCCCACCCTCCCTCCCTTTATTAAGTCTCACTATCCCTCCTTGGTCTTCCTTCGCCCTGATGTACCTATAAAAGGTTTTATCCCCTTCTTAACTGAGTTGGCTATCTTTCCTCGGTTTGGGCCTTTGCTGTTCTGACTGCCTTCCCAGCTTCCTTTTGCTTTAACTGATACAGTTCTCTGTCCTGCTCCTTCTGTGATTCCTTGTACTTCCTGAATGCTTTCTTTTTCTCTTGAACCTTCACCGCCACTTCCTTTGAGAACCATAGTGGTTTCTTACATCGTTTTGTTTTGTTTATTTGCTTCACACAAAGGCTTGTTACCTCTGTGATGGCAGTTTTTATTATTCCCCATTGTTCTTCCACCCCTCCTTCCTGCCCATTTGCTAGTGCATTCCTTAGGCACTAACCCATTTTGGCAAAGTAAGCCCTCCTAAAGTCCAGTACTTTTGCCTTTGTATTGCTTGACTCTATTGCTGTGTTTATTGTGAACCATACTGTTCGATAGTCGCTAGTTCCCAGATGGCTTCCCACTTCTACATCTGTGATCCTCTCTTCATCTCCATTTGAGAGAACTAGGTCTAAGATTGCTCCCTCTCGAGTGGGCTCCAATACTAGTTGTCTAAGGCATGCCCCCTGTAGGGCATCTAGAATAACCCCACTCTTCGAAGTGGCTGCTGCAACTGCACTCCAGTTAACATCTGGCATATTCAGATCACCCATCAGCAATATCTCCCCTTTTTCTGCCATTCTAAGTATACTTTCTATCATTTCCTTGTCCATTTCCTCCCCCTGAGAAGGGGGTCTGTATACAACCCCTGTGCGGATTGTGGTGCCATTGCCGGTCTCCAAATTTACCCACAGTGCTTCTTCTCCTCCCTGTTTTCCCTTTTGTTCTGTTCTGTTGCTTCAGGAACAGAGTAGGGGGTTCAGTGGGCTGGCCAGGTGAGGGAGGATGAGGCACTTGACGGCAGCTCTCCTCCCTCAGAAGAAGGGGGGGCACCAGGACCCGCTGCAGAGACTGACACCTGGTGGAGGGCAAGTGGCAACACAGTGGGGGGGTACGAGGAGCAGAGCTGTAACGTGATGTGCTTGGTGCATACATCCTGATGCTATAGCCAGATGGTGATAATGGAGGAAAAAAGATGGCAGGCTGCCCATGGCTGGCACCCCTTCATAGGCTCTCACGAGACAAATACAGTGGGCCACCTACCCATCGTGGTTCTGAACAAGTGGTGGATAACTGATTAGTCCGTGAGAACGTTGGTGATGGGGCTGGGAGGGTGCTGTTTGGGCAGACTGAAGGGGAGGAAAAAAAAAACTACTGATTGGAAAAAAAAACGGCAACAAAAATGGTGTAAGGACTGCAACAAAAGTCTTATGAGGAAAGACTAGAGGACCTCAATATATATTCCCTGGAGGAGAGGAGAAAGAGAGGGGATATGATAGAGCCATCCAAGTACCTCAGGGGTATAAACAAGGTACAGGAGGGTAGTATCTTTCAGAAAAGAAGGTGTACAAGAACAATGGGGCGTGACATGAAGCTAGAGGGGGTAGGCTCAGGGGCAACTTGAGGAAGTACTTTTTCACAGAAAGAGTAGTCGGTGCTTGGAACAGCCTCCCTGCCTAGGTGGTGGGGGCAAAAACAGTAGGGGAATTCAAGTATTCATGGGATAGACATAAGATTACTCTAGCCAAAGGGAAGACAGGGTAAGTCACAGATCAGCTAGGGTCTGTGGTAATGCATTAGGTAGGGAAAAGGGGCAGACTAGGTAGGCCACGTGGTCCTTATTTTCCGTCACCTTCTGTGTATCTGATTATCTGTGTGCATCTGTGTTTTACACTGTGAAGCTAAAAACATTACAATTTTTGGTGGTAAAATAAATTTACACAGCACAAAAAAATTGAACCGTCATTTATTTATGGGTACCTTGCCATTTTTGTAGAAACACAGAATCTGACAGCAGAAGGAGACCAAAGGCCCATCAAGTCTGCCCCCTACTAAGCTGTGCTACTGTACCTTTTCCTGGTCTTGCTTCAGTTTTGAAGGTGAGCAGGCTGTATTCAATGAGAAAATTGTAAAAGCAAAATGTCTCTCATGTTCATTTACATTTTGTTTTCCATAGCATTCAAGAAAGTTGCCAGGCTGTCAGTGCTGGAGAGTGATGTAAACTCCTTTGTTTATCAACATGAAAATTTCAGGATAGTGCACGCTTACCCACACTGCCTTACAAATGAGTCTGTATGAATGCATACACCAGGTAAGCTACAGCTTACAAACTGATGGGGAGGGGGGGCATTCTGGGTATTGCCCATTGGTTGTGGTTACTAGCACTATTTGATATCCCCCCTACTAGTATTGTAATATGATTACGAAAGAACACCAGAGCAAATGCACTGGGGCATGGTTATCCCGGAGGATATTGGCCATATAGCCAAATTTTAAATAAAACACAAATTGCACATACCCCATTAATGCAAAGCATCATGGGAAGCATATGAAAATGCCATGAATTAATTTGGACTGGCTCAAATTTAAGCCTGCTGTTCTCAGTCTTTGCTGATTGTATTGTGAGGCCTTTTGGCACCATGCAATTCTGCTTAAAGTTGAGCCAGTCCAGATTAATTCATGGGTATTTGCATATGCTTCCCATGATGCTCTACATTATTGGGGTATGTGCAATTTGTGTTTTCTTTATAATATGATTGTTGTGCTGTTTGAATTAAATAATGTTAAATGCATAAACCGAAACACTGCTGTGTTTTCCCTTTTAAAGCGTAGTTCCTGCCATACAATATTGGGTGTGCAAGGGTTTGGGTAACAGATGTGGCCCTGTCTACAATGGAAGGGGGCAGCAAAGTGGCACCAAAGTGCACAGTGGTTTAGGGCCCTGAGATGCAAATCTGGAGACCTGGGTTTGAATCCCATCGGCCCCCACTTGCATACCGTGTGACCCATAGTGAGTCACTTAACTTCCTTGCGCTCCACGGTCACACCTGGAAACAAGCTTCATCTTAGTGTGCATCTCCTGGTTAAATAATTCCCCTTCCCTTTCAAAGGGTTCCAGCTTACAAAATTTATTTTCCTAGCCTTGCCATTGTCTGGAGGGTCCGACTTTCGCAGATTTTTTCCTCTCCCCTATTCCCTCTGCTTCTCATTCTCTTTGCTCTTGTGACTCTCGTACTTCCTCCATTCCACACTTCAACTCTACAATTGGGCAATCTGCTTTCTCCTCACATCTTATTTCCAGCTGGAACGATCTCTCTCCCACCCTCTGCCTCTCTTTTTCTTTCAAATGCCAGCTCAAATCTCTTGCTTCCCCATCCTGCCTCTGCCCTGGCGGTAATTAATGTTGCCATGCCACTCTCTCGTACTTAGCCTTACTGCTTCTGTACCAGTGCCTTAGTTTTGTTATACTAGCTTGGGCACTGTTTACTGTTTGTAATTATGGTTAATTATTGTATTCTTGCTGGGCTCTAGGATGCCAGTTCGACATCAATTCGTCGACCGGCATCTGGCGATAAAATTTATATGCACGCAAGTTCCGATCAACATAAATCCTGATGGAGTCCGGTCCATTTTTTCTATCAGGGACTTTGCCCCCAACACCCCCCGAGGGGTTGTGCTCCCTGCACTTCTGTTCCACTTATAAACAACTCCGAGTCAGAGTTGATTCAGGGAGGGGGTGCTAGACCGGGAGACGATGTGCCCCTGTCTCTGGTACACTAATACAGTGACCTGTTGATGAACTGTTGATTTTGTCGGCACTGATGTAGGTCGCTGTATTAGTGTCACAATCGGGGGGGTATACCTTCTTGGTGCACCTTGCGCTTCCTTACTGTGTATACTTCGTATAGTTGACCTATATGTTGTTCTATTTTGTCTCCCTATTCCCTTCCCCAAGATCACACCTGGAAACGAGCCTTGGCTCAGTGTGCCTTTCCCAGTTACTGGTTTTTCTATAACTAAATAATAAGATGGCAGGATAGTTCCAAGTAAAGATATGCAAAGTTGTGCGAATTTGCTTCCTGCGAGTTAGCAAAGAATTAGCACAATTCGTGAAGACAGACCACTCTGCAAAGTGCATACTTTGCAAAAAAGTTGTAGATTTGTTTGAAAATTGCATTAATAAATGCCATGAAAATGGCCTTTGCAAAGTTTTCGCATGATGAATGCAACTGTTGGCATTTTACAAAATATGTGCAAAGCATGGATTTTATCACTTTGCACAAAGTTTGCAGGTGATTTTTTCAAAATTCACACCTCTAGTTCCAACTTCATTCCACCCTTGACCTCCCATAGTAAGTTACGGTGTCACTGAAACTACTGATTATGGCTACCAACTGGAAAATTGGAGTTTGGCACAGCTGTTCACCAAATAACTGGACTCTGACCTCTAGGTCTCTGCGAATAATGAATATTAATTTTCAAACGACAGCATGAGTAACAGTGTTTTCAGTAGTCAGAGCTGAATAATGAACATCAGGCTGGATATGGGGTACTCAGAACTAGGAAGTAGATGTGCTAGGTTAACCATTGTGGTCTTGTGAATGCCCCACATAACAGGAATTTTTGGCATGGACTTTTTATGTCCAGAATAATCTGAGAAAAACTGTTACTAGGCCTAATAGTTTATACAGAACAGCGAGTCCTGAATGATGTATAATTAAGCAATAAGACATGACAGAGCATGGGTTATTAGGGGAGTTACCCACTGGTAAAGACTTTAACTAACCAATCATGTTACATGATTTTTTTTCCATACTTTGTTTATCTCCTTGGGAACACCTGGATGACTGCTTCCACACTTGCCCGGCCCTATCTAAGCCACTGGCGCCCGTCTCCCCCCCAGTGCTTACCTGGTTGTAGTCTCCACAGATTATCCCTCTATGGCATGGTGAAGGGGGGAGGCCCCCACGGGCATACATCCAACATCAGCCAGGTGTCCCAGAGTGATGACGCAGGCCCGCGGGGAGTGAGCAGGGCATCATGTAGCCCAGGCTCTACTGTTTTCTTTTCCTCCTTCTGTTTTCTCTCTTTGCTCCCTCCAACCACCCCAGACAGCCAGGGCAGCCTCTGTTGGCCTCGACTGCAGCAGCACAGTCTGGGAATGCACAACCCCACATGAAAGAGCAAGCTCCTTGGCTCACCATGAGGGGCCACTACTGGGTTTGAGCTGGGCTATCTCTCTCCCTGGCTGGCTCATACTCACTTTAGAAGCACTCCCAAGTCTGGCTGCATAACCCCTACAGACTAGGGCTCACTTCTGAACCTCAGTTACCAGTATGGAAGCACATTTGCATAAAACACTTCCATTTAGCCATTGAGCGGTCCCAGTTACAGGATTTTTTTTTTTTTATGTTCATTGTTTAATAAATATTTTTGGGTCCCTGACTATGAATACTCACTGAATATTTGTGAACATTGAGGAAAGGTGATTTAGAGATAAAAGTCAATCTGTGTGTCTGGGGTAGAGGGAGCAGTGGTGAGTACGTAGGGGGGAGTTGGTTGCAAAGTGGCAAAGGGTGTTACACAGGGTGTCCAGTCTGGGAAGGGAAGTGGAGGGGGCTGTGCCATAGACCACATACACGTAGTCAATGACTGGAAGCATCATTTTGGTAACAAGCTCCTGGTGGACCTGTGGGGGTAAACAGTCCTTGTTGTGGGTCAAGGCACCAAGTTTGGTGCGGAGCTTGGAATGGCTGGGATCAATGTGGGAAACAGCTGTTTCCTTTCTGTCTTGCCGGTTCATCTGCTTCTCACCTGGATGTCACTCATCTCTGTTTCAGTTTTCCACTCCACAGCACTTGTACCCTGTCTGTCCACATGCCCGCCCTTGTATGATAACCCGCATCACCGGTGAACACCTGTTGTCAGGTGGGGGATCCTGACAAGCGGGAGCCCTGAAAAGCTGATACACAGCCTGGTGTAGTTTGTTCGCAGTTCTTCCAAGGAGCAGGAGCGCCAAAAAGCTAATCTGTCACCCAACACAGCTTTCTGTGGGGGCTTCCAAGGAGAAGGAGACCTGATCAGCTAATTCGCTGCCTGTCACATCTTCTCGTGGGGACTCCTGAAGAGCGGGAGCCCTGATCAACAGATCCGTCACTGGGTGTAGCTTTTCATGGGGGCTCCCAAGGAAAGAATCTTCTGATAGGAAAGGAGATGGCTGCTCCCAGAGGTTTTGCATCATACTAGCAGAGCAAACGTACAGTGGAAGCTGTTCTATAAAGTTCTATTTGGGATTCTGGGAGGGCTCCAGTAATGCTGTGAAGTAGTTAAAATCTTTACTAGGACAAATCTGTGCCTTGTAAGGAAAGCAATTTCATATTCACGATACCACCAATATTCTCCTGACGTAGTGGCAGTGTCACAAAACGTTGACTGTTTGGATTTTAGTAGATGGAATAAATTGATTCATCAATACTGCATATAAGTAGAGCCTTCCTTTATTCAGGTCTTCTTTCATTCCACCTTGGAAGCCTCCTCCGTAACTATGCTTTTTACAGTACTATAGTTCTGATGTGCATCCTGAAAGTCCTCTCTCTCTCTCTTTCTCTCCCCAGATATTCCTGGCCAGCTAACAGCCAAAAAGGACCCCTGACTCTTCTCTCCCTGCCGGCCAACTGACGTTTTCGGAGTCAGCAGTCTGGTTAGAGAAAGGGGAGGGGGGGGTTACAAAAGCAAGCACGCTGCTAGGGCAGGGTGTCATTTCTAGATGCCAGCACTGCCAGTGTCAGTGGCAGCAGGAGAAAGCAAGCACTATTTTCTTGGGCACTCTAAATAGCCCAGGGAACATGGGAGCTGTTGGCTCCAACATGCATTCAAGACCTTTGGAGTTGGTCTCTCGTACCAAGGGCAAGCAGCCCATTTAAACAAACATTTTTCCCAGTTTTCCTGATATCCTTTCTGCTAGCAGAGGCTGGCATGGCCGGAAACAACAACTGAACACCTTTTTCATTTCCTACAGCATTGCTAGATTTGTGTCCAAGTACCGTTTCTTTACATTTGACCTACTGGGAGGTCACCTTTCTCTAGCCCTCCTGCTGCCACGCCCACTGCCCAGGGGCCTGAGGGCTTGGACATACTGCTGTCCTGGGAAGGGAAAAGAGAATAAAGAAGAAAGCAGCAGAAGAAGAAATCACCTCCGGATTTGCCAGCCGAGGGGTGCAGCCGAGAAAGGACAGAACAGGTAGAGTGGACATCAGGTAAGTATATTTTAATCTATCTTTTATTTGCAGGACATCAACATTCAGCTTCACAATGGGGAGACTCGCAGTAGCAGTACCACTTTTAAAGGAATCAGATTTTTTTAATTCTAGGAACAGGGGCCTATAGTCAGTTATCCATCCCGGTCCTGACTTTGCCCACTGGCATGTTAATTTTTTTTTGCCCAGGTAGCAGTAATGCAGGAGGATGTTTTTAATTTAGTGTGAACCCCATTTCCTAGCCTCCTGGGCACCTTATACTGGGGGGGGGGATAAGCAGTGAAATGGTGCTCATTAGCCTGGGGTTATGTACAGATAGAGATAGGTGGCGTCTGCTCCTGAACTTCCTCAGGTACTAATCAGTCCCATAGCTGTGACTGGTCACCTGCTGACCTCATCACAGTCCCCGATGTAGCCTGTGGATCATGGAGTTTAGAAGTGTGCACTAACATGGAAGTGACCCTGGGATGGTGACAGGTGTCATATGGTGCAATGATATTTGTAACAATCTGTTGTGGTATCCAGTCTTTAAGCTGCAATGCATGCTCGTGGTAACCATTTTGATCTGTACCTTTTATTCTGTTTTAGACTGCCCCTTACCACCTGACTTGCATGATCGGCGCAGCGGTTGGATTTTCACTTGTGACGCCGGCAACCCGGGTTCGGGAACGGACTCAGGTCATCAGAGGGCCGGCTGGGATGAGAAGGATGTAGCATCCCATGGACAGCTCTCCTTCTCCGGGGGGGGGGAGGGTGAGGGGAACACTCGGCATGTGAGGGACTTCTAACGGAGGCTGGGAATCCCCATATAACCAGCATCAGTTAGATTCAGGAGGCGGGTTGGGTGCAGGACATCATTGCACGTCCCCACAATCCAGAAAACGGGGAAAAAACTCTCTAGGGTGCTCTGGATGACGTCACCCCTGTGCCTAGCCTCCATCGCTGCTTGCCGCACTGCCAGTGACTTAGGGTTCCACCAGGCTCCACTCCCATCACTGAACCCTGCCCTGGGGGGGAAGCCAGGGAGACAATGACGGGAAACAGACACCTTACCTGTCGTAGATGGGTGGGTTGTGGAGTAGGTGGTTCCACCCTGGGGGATGAGCCAGGGAGTATGACTGTCAGTTGGCGGTCATTGGTGAGCGAGGCAGGAACAGGGCAGTGTGGCTGATGTGCGAGTGTCCAAGGGGGAAAAAAAAAGAAATAGTGAAAGGTGTGCTTCTGTTAATATGGCTCAGTCCAAGTTGTTCTCATTATTCTGTGTCATTCTTAAGCACCCATTGTATTAACATCCTTTTTCTTGTGGCAGAAATGAATTAGCATGCAACAAGCACTTGCTTTCCCTCCTGGCTTTATGGAACAGCAGTTGTTCATAAACCACTGAGAATAATGATGGCTGTTATGTCAAAACATAAATTTTGTTCTCTGTTAAGTGGTTAAAAAAAACTCAATAAAAAGGATAATAAACAAGCATTTGTCAATGCCGCTTGTTGGCTTGCTGACATTGGTTTGGAAGTGCAGGAGTTAGAGAGATGCATAATAGGAATGGCAGTGAAGTATGGAACTAACATCAACCTCACCCTGCAGAGACTGACAGGCATTGAGGTGTGCCTTTGGGTTGTCTTCCATAACACTCATGCCCTACCCTGCAGACTCTGACAAGTGTCGCATTGTGCCTAGGGGTCATCGGGCCTTATGCTCACCCCATTCCATAAGGAAGTTCATTGAGGTGGGTGCAGTATAGGTGAATGGGGTGAACTTTAGGGCCGAAGAGTCCAAGGCACACCTTGATGCCTATCAATGGCTGCAGGGTGGGGTTGGGGGTGGAATGGCATGGGCATTACAGCCAACAATCCAAAGGCACACCCCTGACACCTGTCAGTCTCTACAGGGTGGGATGTTATGGTTATAAACCCTAATGCCCCAGGTGTTTGTTAGTATTTGCACTCCAAATTTTCAACATTGCCTTTTTGTGACCCCACCTCATGAAAGCATTTGGGACCTCTGCTCATGAACAATGGCATTGTGATTTTGTTGATCTGTCTCGAACGTTGATTTCCCACAGTGACCACGCCATTGTGCAACAGATGTGCAAAACCACATTTCGAGCAGGATGTGAAAAATAACAGCAGTACTGTTCATAAGGAGGTGGGAAAAATGGTAATGTGGAAAATCTGGCGTGAAAATATTAAAAATTCTCGAAGTTACGAGTGTGTGTGGAAACTGTGCAATGCACGCTCGTAATATAGTCATTTTGTTGAAGTTTGCCACCAAATTTTCAACATAGGCATTTTGGGACCTCTGCTCATGAACAGTCTTACTGTGATTTTCTTAATCTGTCCCAAACATTGATTTCCCACAGCGACCTCACCATTGTGCGCCAGATGTGCGAAAACACATTTTGGGCAGGATGAGAAAAATGACATCTGTACTGTTCATAAGGAGGCATGAAACAAATGGCAATGCTGAAAATCGGGAGTAAAAATATTAAAAATTCTTGAACTTACGAGTGTGTGTGGAAGCTGCGCAATGCATGCTCGTAACACAGTAATTTTTTGGAATTCTTTCACCAAATTTGCAACATAGGCTTTTTGGGAGTCCACTTCATGAACAGTGACACTGTTGTTTTGTTAATCAGTCCCAAAAGGTGATTCCGTGCACTGCCTGAGAAATCGCCTTTCGGGATGGAATAATGACATGATAGCGAATGAATTCATGAGGTGGGGTCCCAAGAACCCCATGTTGAAAATTTGGAGCCTAAAGTCACAAAAATGGCTGAGATATCCACCTAAGTTGACCCCCCCCCCCCATTGATGCCATTATACAGCTTACCGGCATTTCTTCAGTTCACGGTCAGCGCTTAAGAGTGCAGACGTGTTCCGCGCCACCAAAGATCACACCAGACCTCGGAGGCAATATGGATTGAGGGGGAGTGCGGGGATGAGGGGTGCGAAGAGGGTGGGTGCGGGTTGGGGTAGGGGGCACTAGAGACAACAAGTGACCGTTTTCTCTTTTACAGGTAAAAAAAATAAAATACTTAAACACATTGCAGCATGTTTGTTTTTTACAGGTTTGTTTTTGCACATTGGGGTGGGCTCCCATTGTGCCACCTGCATTTTTTGGGGAGGGGGACTGAAGCTGATGGGGATTGGGGTCCCCGTCGACACAGAAAATGTGTCTGCGTTGGGGGGGCGCATGATGCCGAGAGGCATTGGGCACCCCCTCGGCATACAAACTATAAAATGGGGGACATTATGCTGACAGAGATTGGGATCCTCATTGGCAAATGAACTAGGGAGGGGGCATGCCAACAGGGGGATTGGGCACCCCTGATGTCAGGTTGTTGGGGACTGTGAGAGGCAGACGGCGATAGCAGCCGCCATGTTTATTGAAATTTTACACCAGGCAAACCGCCTTCAATGAGGGGTGCGCCTTCATTGCAGTGGCGAAATTGTTTCAAGTTGGTGGCACGCTTTTGCATTGCTGTCATAGACAGCGTGCTGTTTCATTCATGCCACGGAGTCCAGCCCGAAAAAGCAGTGGCACCATTGGCCACAACACGACTGCACCTCCAAAACCTGCTATTCCAAGCTACCACAATATGTTGCTTGCGGTGCATGCAAGACAACATAAACAATGATGCAAACCTGATGCTATCCATATAGAACTCGTTTTAATTAGTCGAAATGTGAAAAAAGTGCAAAAATGTATTCAAATTGGGGGAAGGGCATTACAAAAGACAGGTGATAAGGGGCAATCCAGAAAAAAGGAATAGGTAAACATTCTACTGTAACATGCACAGTTGCATTAAACTTCCATTTTCTCTTGTTTTCATCCTTTATCTGTGCCCTTTTGCCACTACAGACCCCCCTTCTGCCCCCAGAATGCCCATCCCCATCCCCCACTGTCTACAGGACATATCTGGTTCAAACCAGTACCCAGTGCCCATTGCGGAGCCTGCAGTAGTCTGGCAGGCATCATCCTGGCCAGTGGGTTTTCTGCCTTGTTTTCACCCCATTCTCCTGGGGTTGGCACACATGCCATAGTGTAGACATGTGGTGAGGAAGATGCCACATGCACTCAGTACCTGCGCCACACCCTCCAAGAGGTGGCCGCTGCTGCATTATCTAGGCTCTGTCAGGTAAAAAGCTAAGCAGCTGCACACACTGTCCCCCTTTCCTGAAGGAGGAGCGCTGTCTGTGGACACTCAAGTCTCCTTCCCCCAGCTGGACACTGAGTGACCTTCATCTGTTCCCAAACCCTGGTTGCCAGTGTGGCAGGTAATGAGACAACCTGTGCTTCAACCCACAGCACCACTGGGTCGGCCCCAATTTGTTTTCCCATAGAAGTTTTTATCCCTCTGTGGCAGGCTGGGTGGCTGTATCAGCCTGTCCCACAGTTCCCGTCCATGCTGAGTCTCTGTCCACCCCTCGAGACTGGATGGGCCTCTGGTGCTAGTGGGCCGGGCTTCATGAAGCTCAACCTCCATTTTTCCACCAGATTTTCTCCTCAAATGTGGCAGACGTGCAATGAGTGTGCAAACACGCTCCACCACCAAGAAGCCAGACTCCAGCACTCCGAATGCCAGCCCTTCCCATCAATTTGTGGGCCTTGCATGCACCACCACCACCACCACGTGGCTTCCACAAGGTGGCAGTCGAATGGCAAGGCACAGAATCCCCCTTCCCCAAGGGAAGAGAGCTGTCCTACTGACGCGCTATTGTTCATCTCCTGGCCGAGCCCCCGAATGACCTGAGTCCGTTCCCAAACCCGGGTTGCCAGTGTGTCAACAGGGAGGCATGTATGCCTCAATCGTTGTGTCACTGGGCCAGTCTGATCAGCCCCAATTTAAATTTTTTTGTATGGGCATTCTATGTGCTATGTGCTGTTTTATGGATCCCAGTTACATTTTATGGACTATTACACACAAACCCAGTTTTGTTTTTACCCAAAAAAGGCCCACTGAGCTGAAGCTCATTTGCAGGTGTGACCCAGGAGCATGAGGAGGTTAAGCGGCTCTCTCAGGGTCACATGGTATGCAAGTGTCAATTGTGTGATTCAAACTCACGTGTACTGGCTCTCTAAAGCCGTGTTTACAAGGCTGCAGTACTACAACAGTTGTGCCACTCTGCTCCTGCTGTGATCTCATCAGCTGGGCCAATTCACTGTTCACACAGTCCTCCTTGGCGCTGATGCAGATTGCTCCAGAGAGGGGCTGTGGGGCCGGATTGGGAGCAGTGGAGAAGTCTGGGAGCAGTCGCTTTTATTGAGCGAATGTCACAGCTCATTTACACCGCCACATAATACGCTCACTCCGATAAATGTACCCACTCCTGTGCTGGTGCAGAAAATGGATCCAAAGGACTTCTAGCATGGTCTGGTGAGTGTCAGCACTGCTGACTTTGCAGCACATAAACCCGTGCACATAAGTGATGTGCTGCAAAGGTGGCAGCGTAAACATACGTTATGTAAACAGCTGTGTACTCTAATCTCAAGGCTATACTGCCTCCTCTTAAAGTGATTTAGTCACATTCTGCAAATGTTTGTTTCCCATAGTATACCATTGCCACCCATGCTTCAGATGCTGAAGTTGCAATTTGTTTTATAAAAAAAATCAGTCGGTGTCATTTTTTTGTATGTTTTTGTTTCTACACTCCCTCCAGTTTATTGTGTGTGGCCACACCCCCAGAATTATGCCATGCAAGGAAACAGTCAATGTTTTATATACAGCAACAAGGAATTCTGGGTAAATTATAAAGTTGACTTAAATAATCGTTACTCAGAGGTGCAGTCCCTTAATATGGTAGTGGGGACTGCAGAATAGCACCTACTATGTAGAAATGCTGTATAACCTAGTTCTAGAGAAGCTTGAAGAAGCTAAGTATGTGCACACATGGGCAGACTAGGTGGGCCGTAGGCCATTATCTGCTGTCAACATCTGTGTATTTATGTATATATAAATATAACAAGGCATTGTGTGTACAGTGCATAGCTGATTTTTCTGTCTCCCATATCAAAGTGCAGCCTCCTATGTCGGTAGTGTTTACAGCAGTACAGTCTGTAGAAAAGTTTCTGGAAAACTGTTTTTGTGATGCAGATAGGCCAAAAAGATAATTTGCCATTCTGTGTAGATGTTATTTGACTTTTACTGCCTGCTGGTGAAGTGACAGGTCTAAAGTGGCAGCTCCTGTCAGAATGTGGGTGTGTGATGATACTTTTCTATGTTTTTGTTATAGGGTCTGAATGACTATAAGTAGTTTAGGAGTCTAATTATGGGTCAGACTACTTTTCTTTTTCTTTGGTGTCCAGCTTCTGCTATGAGTTCAAAATTGTGAAAGAAAAATTATGTCTGCAGTACCGAGACTAACCAACAGAGGTCTCTGTTTCAACATACTGCTTAAAAACTTTGTTCCCTTGCATGATGTCACGGTTGGGGGCTGCAGCACTGAGAAATCAAGCATTTGTCAATGCCAAATGTTGTCTTGCTGGCACTGGCATTGGTAGTGCAGGAGTTACAGAGATGCATAATAGGAATGGCAGTGAAGTATGGAACTGACGCCAACTCCACTCCGCCCTTCAGAGTCTGACAGGCATTGAGGTGTGCCTTTGGGTTGGTGGCCATAACGCTCATGCCATTTCACCTCACCCTACCCTGCAGACTCTGACAAGTGTCGCGTTGTGCCTTGGGGTCGTCGGGCCTTACACTCGCCCCATTCCATAAGAAAATACATTGAGATGGGTGCAGCATAGGAGAATGGGGTGTACTTTGGGGCCGAAGTGTCCAAGGCACACCTTGATGCCTGTCACACCCCTGATGCTTGTCAGTCTCTACAGGGTGGGACATTAAGGTTAGAAACCCTAATGCCCTGGGCGTTTGTTGGTATTTGCACTCCAAATTTTCAACATGGGCTTTTTGTGACCCTACCTCAGGAAAGCATTTGGGACCTCTGCTCATGAACAGTGGCACTGTGATTTTGCTACTCTGTCCCGAATGTTGATTTCCTACAGCGACCTCGCCATTCTGCACCAGATGTGCAAATACATATTTTGGGCAGGATGTGAAAAATGACAGCTGTACCATTCTTAAGGAGATGTGAAGAAATTGCAATTTGGAAAATCTGGAGTGAAAATATTAAAAATTCTTCAACTTACGAGCGTGCGTGGAAACTGCGCAATGCATACTCGTAACACAGTCATTTTGTGAAATGTTTTCACCAAATTTTCAACATAGGAATTTTGGGACCTCCGCTCTTGAACAGTGTCACTGTGATTTTCTTAATCTGTCCTGAACATTGAGTTCTTACAGCGACTGCACCATTGTGTGCCAGATGTGTGAAAACACATTTCGGGAAGGATGCGAAAAATGACAGCTGTATTGTTCATAAGGAGGTGTGAAAAAATGGCAATGTTGAAAATCTGGAGTGAAAAAAGGCAGTGGCACCATTGGCTACAACACTGCCACACCTCCACAACCTGCTACTCCAGCAAGCTGTCACAGAATGTTGCTTGCGCTGTGCGCACAAGACAACATAAAAAGAGGCAGGGTAATGCAAATAAAGCAGAGCACAGAAATAAAAGCATTTTTGTCATGGAAAATGGCGCTTTTTGCAGTTTGAATGGTAGGAGATTGATTCACAACTCCTACAGATTACTACACCCATTTGTTATGGAAAACATGACAACATCATTTTAAAACTCACAAGGCAGCAGTACAAACACCAAACACCTGGTCCAGCCTTATACGCTTTCTTTGCAAGAACTGTATGAATCTAAAAATAAAAGTTATGTGTAAACCTTCTTCATTTACTAATCATAATTTTACTGCTAAAACTCACAACCATTCATGTCTGGCATTGACCAAAGCTTGTTTGATATCTGCCCTTAATTTTCTGTACACCTCTGATTTTTTTTTCCTTTACTGTATTCCCTGCCACGTGGCACCATTGTTCTGAAACTGACTAATCAAGTTTAGAATGCTGACTGCATGCAAGTGAAAAATATCAGCACAGCATATCTTGAGGCTGGTTAGGGGCTACAAAAAGACCTATGGTCATATGTGGCCCCCGGGCGGCCTTATTATAGGTGCCAGTGATCTAAAGCCTTGTCAGAAAAATGTTTTACTTAGATTTGTAATATATTTCTATTAACATTTATGGTTTGCCTCATGGCTTCCCCTAGCCCAACAAAAACCTTGCAGAAGTCACCTTTAGAAACCCAAGAGACGCAGTAACTGCTCTGAATACAAAAACTATTACTGCATCTATTACGGTTAAAACGCAAAGTATATAAAGTAGGTAAATGAAACATTAGGGTTAAAATCCCCAGGAACTTGAAAGATCTGTGGTGTTGTGTTCTTTGGTATCTGAATGATCATGTGACATGGTGTTGGCATTACATTAAAGAGAACCACTCTTGGCATTTTCTCAGACTTTGCAGGCTAAGCAGGGAGCTCCCTTCCCTGAATAGTAGCTACTATAGCCAGCTGAATAATTTTTTTAATGTACCTCTAAAGGAAAGGAAGGGATCGTAATTTTCCCCCAAGGGGCTTGAGGCACGATCCCTTTCCACATCTTCATTGTTGGCTCTGCCCCTGCGCGTCAACGTTTTGTGACGTCAGTATAGGGAGAAGGTGCAAGGTAATGCACCTGGGAAACAAAAACCCAGAGGAAGAGTACACAATGGGGGGTGAGATACTAACAACAACAAAAATGGAAAGGGACCTGGGGTAGTCATAACAGATGACCTAAAGGTGGGCAAGCAATGTGAGAGGACAGCAAGGAGGGTTGGGGGGATACTGGGATGCATAGGGAGGCATCACCAGCAGAAAACAGGAAGTTATTATCCTCTGTACAGACAGTTGGTGAGACCCCATCTGGAGTACTGCGTGCAGTTCTGGAGACCCAATCTCCATAAGGACATAGACAGGATGGAGGCTGTCCAGAGGAGGGCAACTAAATGGTGCAGGGTCTGCACCGGAAGACATATGAAGAGAGACTTAAGAGCTGAAATATGTATAGCCTCGAGGAAAGGAGGAGAGGGGACATGATAGAAACTTTCAAGTATCTCAAAGGGAATCAACAAAGTCCAAGAGGGTAGCATCTTTCAAAAAGGTGTGCAAGAACAAGGGGCACAATTTGAAGATAGAAGGGGCAGCTCAGAGGTAATTTAAGGAAGTACTGTTTTACAGAGAGGTTGTGGATGCATGGAACGGCCTTCCGGAGGAGGTTGTGGAGTCAAAAACAGTGGTGGAATTCAAGCATGCATGGGACAGTCATAAGGCAATTCTAGGGGTTGGGGGTAGGAAGAAGTAGGCTGCTGGTTAACTAGGATCTGCAGCTTATCCAATAGGTAGGGAAATGGGCAGACTGGGTGGGCCAAGCGGTCCTTATCTGCCATCAAAATCTATGTTTCTATGTTTCTATGAGAACACATGGGCGCACTCCATTCACTTAAGTGACGCATCTCTTTGCAAGTTAATTTCCCGATATGAAATCGGTTCTGTCACCGATCGATGCCAGGGTTCAACTAACATGGCTCCGTTTAGTTGAACCCTAGCATCGATCTGTGCCAAAACCTGATTTAAAATCAGGAAATTAACTTGCAAAAGGATGCTCCATTAAAGTTAGTGGAGTGCACACCCGTTCTCTCCCTATACCGACATCAGAGAATGTCAGAGTATGGGGGCAGAGCTGACTATAAGAAGTGGAAAGGGATCATGCAGCCAGCCCCTCAGGGGCAAATTATGATCTCTTCCCTTCCTTTAGATGTAAATTAAAAAAATATTTAGCTGGCCATAGAAGCTCCAGTCCAGGTACGGGAGCTCCCTGCTTAGCCTTGTAAGCACCAAGAAAGGAGCTCTCTAATATCAGCACCCTCAATGCAGGAATTGCTGTGTTGTGACAACACGGTGCCGATGTTATGTCAGCGCAACTACTGTGTAGAATAATTGTTCACTCTTCGACAAACACCGCACCACAGATTTGCCAAGGTCTCATAAACTTCTAGTCCTAATGATTCATGTTGATATGAGAACTGACGCATTTAGTGTAAGCCTTTCTTACACCCCACAATAAAAACAGCATACTGATGGTCTCTGTGGTCGATCTATAGCTTGTTTCTTGAGCAGGGCTACTCAAATCCACCGAAGGGAATCAGATTCATCAGCTTCCCAGCCAATTTTCAGATATGGGATTTTGAGTTGTTTTTTTTTTTTGTAAAATGTCTATTATTTAATAAGATCAACTTACAAACGTTCCACAGCATTACAGTTACAGCGTATTATGCATATCATACTTAGCTTAGGGTGGACGAATGAAATGCTCATGGTATGTACACATTTGGAGGTAATATCACAATATTGTCTGCTAAATACAGTAGACAAATAAAACTAACATACAGTTCAATTCACACGCCAAGAAACGCCCCACCTGTGACAGGTTCATAAGTCTAGTACACATTTTGTAGCTTTGTGGTCTCATATAGCTGATCAGGTTACCATCATAGTATATTTACGTGTTCAACCCTCTCCTTCCCTTTAGAGAAGATAAAATAAGATACAGAAGTTAAATCCCACACACAGCATTGAAAGTTAAGGAGACTCAGCAAAGCGATGTCCAGGTAGCTGCGTTCAGTACATATATTAGTCCCTATGCGCAATTCAGATTATATAACAAATACTGAAACAGAGGTAATGAAAGAAAATAGAGAGACTACATTACTCAAACCTGTTACAACATACCATATTAGGAATAGTCCAGTTTTTGAGTAGTATTTTCGGATTTGCAGTCTGAAAATCCTAAACTGAATCCTAAAACCTATTTTACATAGACATTTAGGATTTAGGATTTAAGATCTGAATCCTAAATCTGATTTTTTTTGGTCCTCTTAGGATTTCAAACATAATCGGATTAGGATTTGAAAGTTCCAAAAATCCTAAATCCTAAATTGAATCCTGAAACCTATTTTATATAGGCATTTAGGATTTAGGATTTCGAATCCAAATCCTAAATCTGATTTTTAGGTCATTTTAGGATTTCAAATGGAATCCGATTCGAAAGTTCCTAAACTACTAAATCCTAAAATCAGATCGGAATTGTCTGGGTCTGAGTATCCCTGTTTTTGAGTTCCCCACTTGCAGGCCACACACGTACGTGGCTGTTTAGTGATGAGCAGGGTGAGTGATCTGAAGCTTGCTTCGTCAGCTGTATCATCAAACACAGTATGCCAGACCAACAATGGAATTTGCGAATTACTCATGAAGCAGCTACCTTATGACACACACAGCACCAGCGCTGTAGCAGACTTAGTGAGAGGGCTGGCAGGCTACCTTTAATGCAGCTGCGCCGTCACCTGCTTTGCTCCTGTCCAGACAAGTAGCTGTTATCATTTTGAGACTAAGTGTCGTGAAAGCAGATGCTATATCACAAGAAAATTGGTTTGCGAGTCACAAAAACAAGGTTTCAAGTCACTGAACAATTTTATTTACTCATTTAAAAAGTATGTTTTTGTCTTAAATCACCTCTTGAAGACTTCACCTTACACTCCATTCTGTCTACCACATTAGTGTCAGCATTTCTGCTGTTGTTTAATTTTAATGTAAAATTGTCTGTTATTTTTATTCACTTTTGTGGCTGCTAATGTTAAAAATGGGTTTGGCAAACACAAAAACAGGTCTTGAGTCACGAAAATGGGCCTTGCATTCGTGACTCGCACAGACTAATTTCATTAATAATTTAAAGCTATTTTTTTTCAGTGCCAGACCTCCCTTCTGCTGGTGGACCATAGTGTAAGCAGCATGAAACAACATAGATTCACAGATTTATAGATATGTCATGGCAGAAAAGGACCTTCTTGGCCCATTGAATCTACCCATTCCCCCCTCTTTACTTGTCCCCCTCACCCATATATTCCATGTATTCCACGCTCTGCTCCCTAGTCAATCCCTTGTGTTTGTTCCATGCCCTCTTGTTTCCCTCCACAGTTCTGGCCACCACTTCCACCAGCAGACTGTTCCAGGGCACCACCACCCTCACAGTGAAGTAATGCCCCCTCAAGTTACCCCTAAACCTACCCCCCACCCTCAGTCTGTGCCCTCTAGTTCTAGCACCTACCTTCCTTGTGAATAAGCTCCCCCCCAACTTTATTAATCCCCTTCACATACATGAATGTTTCTATCATGTCCTTCTGCTCCCTTCTGGTCTCCAGCGGGTACAAATTCAACACCCTCAACCTCTCTTTGTACGGCTTCACACTTAGCCCATGCACCATCTTGGTGGCCCTTCTCTGTACTTTTTCCATGCCATCTATATCCTTGTGTAGGTGAGGTCTCCAGAACTGAACTCCATACTCCAGGTGTGGCCTCATCATGGATTTTCAGAGTGGCATCAGCACCTCCCTCCTTCTACTTGTTATCCCTCTCTCTATGCATGCCAGCATTCTATTCGCTTTGCCCACTGCCTTGTTGCACTGGCTCCCCACCTTAAGGTCATGTGATTATGATTCCTAGATCCTTCTCCTGCTCAATTGCCTTTATTTCCTCCCCCCACTGGGAAACTGACCGGTTGATAGAGACAGACCCACGACAGTGGGGCAAGTACCTTGGCTATATTCACAAACTGACCTCATCGAATTCCTGGAGGGAATTTTCCTGGAAGACCCTGATATGCTTCTTTTGTACTCCCCAGATAGTGGCTAAATTCCATCCCACACAGAATGCTACTTGCTGAAGAGGCTGCAAAACCTCACCTGCAAGGTATGGTCATATATTCCAATTATATCCCATGCTACTCCCTTTTTAGGATACCTTGAGAAATACCATGCATGCTGGTATCCTGACAAGCGAGCGGAGGGTTTAGGGTGAAGGAATGTGTGTGGTATGGACTTTGGAGCATGTGGTGTTATGGTCGTGGTGATGGCTGATGGAGGGGCAGGTGTATTTGATGTGAGTGAGTGATGGTTGCACAGGTGTGTTTTGTTGTGGATGTCGCATGTCACTGTCCTGCGGCTCCTTCCTTTTGCTCAGACAAGTACCCTACAGAATCTCTGCCCTCCCCCACTACTGCTGCTGACTAGAGGTGTTTATATATCACCTATCATCACAGTCTGTTGGCAACTGTTATTAATGAACGCATCCTCTGTACATATTTAGTGTTATTTATTCTGTTTCCACTGTTTGATACTTACTGGACACTTGTGAAAAAGCGTCCCTGCCCATTAAGGTCTTCCCAGTAAAACAAATAAAAATTAAATGAAATGAAATATTTTTTTGGGGAGTGGGTGCAGGGGCATAGCCCAACCCCGCTTTACACCTGTTCTCTGTGATACATTTGTTTGTTTCCTAACGAGTGCGTTCCATATACTTCGAAGCATGGTAGTACTTGTCACAGGTGGTGTTTGAGTGTGTTTGCGTTCCCACAGGTTGTCGACTTCTTTGGTCCTCACTCCATCTGATTCCGACTTGTTGCTGTCAGTCTGTTGATGGTTAGCCATTTTGTTTCCACTCTAATGTGGGTGACCCATGCATGCTATATTTGGGACTACCTTCCATACCACAGAAAGTACATTGCTATTCTTAAAGGCCCCAGCTGTCCCTAAGAGACATACTGTAATTCTAGGAAATTAATTTCTATTTGTATGGTTGCCACTAAGAAAGCCATTATGACATTACGGCTTCTCCCTACACCCCCAACTATTTGCCAGTGGCAGGATATTATGTTGCAAGTTTATGACATGGAACAATTAATGACCAGACTTAATAATACAACCACTCAGTTTGAAACTGTATGGCAAAGATGGGTCCTATACATGCTTGACCAAAGGCATATGTCACACCTTAATTATTTACAGTTGTACGAAGCAGAATCTCTGTATTAGAGAATATGATCATGCTTGCCTTTCTCAAATCGAAGCCAAATGTATTGTGCTTGATGTCTTTGTGTCGTGCTTGCTATCTGTTGTGTGTATGCTCTCCTACCTTACATCACAATGAACAGAAAGATTAAAAAATACATTTTTCAAAACAAAGTTGAAGAATTCCCTTACACCCACTGTGTCAACCACACAAGTTTCAGACTACAGCTGCAAGCATTTTTTTTGATACACAAAGTTTTCCCTTTTCTACCCAGTTTTCTGAATGCAAAGCCTCATTAAAACAGGAGTCTTACCCTATTTTGCAGAAATGTTTTCTTTACTCAAAGAAAAATCAAAAGAAAGCTACCATTGTTGTGAGAAACACCTCAGGGACAGTTTGTGAAGAAATAAACTGCGCATGGGCAAAAATGGGATTATTTCAGAACCTAAAGTTCTCAGTAAAGCCACCTATCAAAGAATCAGCCTTGGGCCAAAATGGATTTAACCTAAAAATTTGAACTCACAGCCATTTAAGCACTATTGTTGAGGAAAAGGAGGAATATATTATTTCTTGTTTTGAACCTTCTAAGGGGGACATATTCAGAGCTGGCCTGTTGCACGCGAAAAAAAGTGTGAAACGCAAATGGATGCGCCAGCAGGCTCTGTTGCCATATTCACCCAGAATGCGCGATCGGCACAGATCGCGCAAACTCTGTGAATATTGGACCCTGGATGCACAGTACAAAGTGGTCAGCTGCCATGTCTGGGCAGTGCATCCAGGGTTCAGTGCTGAAGACCGCATATGGGGGAATGAGCGGCGCATACCTGGATGCACCGTTCCCCCACCGGCGATATTCAGCCGGAAAATGCTAATGAACTCATTGGGCATGCATGGCACAAACGGGTCTCATGCATGCCCATTACGGGCTCATTAGCATGGCTTTGCCCAGCTGGATGTGCTGGGCCAGTCTCAACTATATGGCCAATGTGGCAAAACCCCGGCCTGCCCTGGTAGTCTAGTGGAACCCCTCCCCCCAAGCCCAATCCCCAATGTATGATAAAATAATATCCATATTTCCATAGTGTAGTGTCCCCCCTCCCATCCTGATCCCCATTCACAACACCATGTCCCATAGGAACCCCCACTCCCAGCGGGATCCCCGATTGCAATATATTCCCACGTCAAATAGGGTTTCCATAATGTAGGGTCCTCCTCCCAACCCTCATCCCCGATCGCACATAAATGAAGGAAACCCCACTTTGCCATAGTGTAGTGGACCTCCACCCCATCTCTGGTCCCCGAGCCAAGATCGCGCATAAGCAAAAGCACCCCACTGTTCCATAGTGTGGTGTCCCCCACCCCGTCCGCATTCGCTAATCCCTGAGTGATGTATAAAACAGAGTCCAATCAGGTTCCATAGAGTAGTGGCCCCCACCCCAGTAGGCAGGAACTCCCTCCCCACACCCCCAACCCGACCCATGCTGGCAACTGGCACAGTCCTCTACACCCCACCACAGCCAGCCTCCGACTGATCAGGATGTGAGCTCATGCTGTACATAGTACGAGCTCACTGGTGACAGCCAATGAGCTTGTACTATGTACAGCATGGGCAAGCATCCTGATCAGTCAGCCGCTGGCCGTGGCAGGGTGTGGAGGGCAGTGCCCATCACAGGCATGGGTCAAGTTTGGGGGGGGTGCGAGGAGGGGGTCCCTGCCTACTAGGGTGGAGGACCACTACTCTATGGACTCTGATTGGACTCTATTTTATTCATCGGTTGGGGAACGTGGATGGGGTGGGGGCACACTACATTATGGAGCAGTGCAGTGCTTTTGTTTGTGTGTGATCATGGATTGGGGACCAGTGATAGATAAAATTATGGGCGAGCATTAGGACTGGATTTATTTAATATATAATTTATATAAAGGCGCTGTCTCCCTGACCCTTTTTTGCAGTTTTTAAACTGTAACTGCTGCTCCCAGTGCTGTTGCAGATTCAGGCCTTTCTTTCCGATTCTGTTTACAACAGCTAACGGAGGAGAGGGTGCCCGAATCAGTGAGCAGCAGGTGCAATAGCTGGTGCTTCGAGGAAAATAGTGGCAGTGAGTAAAACAAAAAAATATTCCAAGGCTTTTACAGGACTGCTGTACGATTTTATTTTCAAGCTGCTGTGTCGGTGGATCACAAACCAAGGACTGCTACCCGCTCTTTTCTACTTTGTGTACACTGGGCTGGCACAGTTTGGCAGAGGCTAGCCTGAAAGTGTTCACTGTGGTAGATTTGTGATGGCTGGTGAAGGTGGCACTGTGATAGCTTTCTGTTATGGGGCTCGGGTTGGTACAAGTAGTGCCCGCTGTAAGTTTGTGTCCTGATAAGGACATGGCTGAAAACCTGTTACAGCCAATCAGGGTTTGGAATCTTCAATGTCCATTTTCTAAACTAATTTAACAACACAAGATAAATGAATGCATAAAAGAACATCCCCCCCCAAAAGCATGCTTTCTCTATCTTGGTGGCGGTGGGAGGGAGGGGATATTGCAGTAAATACTTCAGCTGATATGGCACTGACTCAGTACTGCTGGCTGTAAATGAAACTGTGTCAGCAAAGTAAGTCTTATTAAAGAAACCAAACTGGCTGGCCCATTGGCGCAGCGGTTGGATTTCCACTTGTGATGCCAGCAACCCGGGTCTGGGAACAGACCTGGGACATCATCGGGCCATCCGGAGAAGGATGGAGCATCCCAAAGACTGCTCTCCTTCTCCAGGGGAGGGAGGGAGAAGTTGACCGGTGTGACAGACCCCATGGAGGCCGGGGGTACCGCAGCCCTGGCAACAGAAAGCAGTTCGGAGGGCGCCACCGGCCGCCATTGCACAACCCTGCCACCGCATACTGAGGAGAAAACCATGCTGCCTGCCACCTGGATGAGGCCTGCCCCTCCGCTCTGATGAGCTCCCAGGCTGGTTCTCTGACCTATCCCGACATTGCGGCACTTGGGCCCGGGTGCCGCAACCCAGACCTTGGGGTTAAGACAGAGGGTATCAGGGAGTCGCGGCTAGTGTTCTTCGCAGCTCATTCTTGCCATGCTTATATACCACATGTCAAAAATGGTTGTTTTATCATCCATTGGTGTTTGTACAGTACAATTTCAAATGTAACATAGAAACATAGAAACATAGAAGTTGACGGCAGATAAGGACCGCAAGGCCCATCCAGTCTGCCCATTTCTTTTTCTACCTTATAAATGTGCCATCGGCCTTTGCTCTGTCAGTGACCTATCTATTCATAGTCATTTGTATTGCTCCCTTATGCCTATCCCATGCCTGTTTGAAGCCCTGCACTGTATTCATAGCCACCACTTCTTGTGGTAAGCCATTCCATGCATCTACCACCCTTTCTGTGAAAAAGAATTTCCTCACATTCCCCTTAATCGGCCTCCTCTAATCTCATGCTGTGTCCTCTTGTCCTGCTATTTTTCTTATATTTAAACATGTTAGACTCTTTCACCTTGTTTATGCCCTTAAGGTGTTTAAATGTCTCGATCATATCACCTCTCCCTCCTTTGCTCAAGGGTATACATATTGAGCTCCGTTAATCTGTCCTCATATGTCTTCTGATGCAGTCCCTGCACCATTTTGGTTGCCCTTCTCTGGACTGCCTCAATTTGGTTAATGTCCTTGTGAAGGTGTGGCCTCAATACTGCAGCAGTACTCCAGATGGGGCCTAACCAATGTCATGTACAGAGGATTATTACCTCCCTCTTACGACTTGTGATACCCTACTAATACACCCTAACACCCCTTAGCCTTACCTACTGCTTTAGAGGTCTGCTGGATGATTTTAGGTCATCAGTGATGATGATGCCCAAGTCTCTTTCTTCCTTTGTGACTGCTAGCAACTCCCTCCCAGCCTATAAGTGGCTTCAGGGTTTCTCTTCCCTATGCATGATTTTGCACTTCTTTGCATTAAATCCCAGTTGCCACTCTTCTGACCATTTTGCTAGTTTATCCAGATCTCTTCTCATTCTGTCCACCCCATCTGGATCATCTACTCTGTTGCAGATCTTGGTGTCATCTGCAAACAGACAAGCCTTACCCTCTAGTCCATCTGCGAGGTCACTAATGTATATACTGTTTGTACAGTTTGATCAAATGTGTATATTGTGTATATTACTATGTATCATGTCCCCACATTTGTGGCCCGGGTCGTGACTGAAAACGGTCCCCTGGATCAGTTCATCTACCTGGTTACCAAAAACATAAATAAATAAATAAATGTGGGGTTGGGGGTGGAGGGGGCCGTGACTGAGGCTGAGGTTACAGCAGCGGTAGCAAGATAAAGTATAATAAATAAATAAAAAAAGAAAGAAAGAAATCAAATTAAAAAAGTAAAACATCCGAGCTCTTCTATGATGAGTGGCAGGTTGCAGACACACAGACACCAACTTTCTGTAGTGACTTTCCATTAAAGAGCTGCATACCAAGACAATAGCAAGGACTGCTGTTTCCTCTTTTCTACTGATATAACATTTTTTACTCCTTTTATGTGCAGTTTTTATGGGCATTTTTTTTATTTACTTCTTTACAGGGGGCCCCATTTTATAAGCGCTATAACACACTCCCGAGGTGTGGGTTATGTCCTGATAAAAGCACGCCCATGTACAAAAGGCACTCGGCGCTTATAATCAAGGCCACTGATTTACGGTGAATAAAACAATGAAATTCCATTTTCAAGACATCAGATTCTGGAATTGCACCGGTGATTGTTACTCTAATTTCCGGATTTTACCGGGATTCTGCTATCATTCTTTTAGTATGTGCATAAAGAATCAGAATTAATGAAAGCTTAATATACACAGCCTTAAATAAAACAAACTGAAACTAGTACAGGAAGGAATTATAAGAAAAATACAAGTTTTGTAGATTTACTGATCTGATATAAAATGCCAGATTCCATGAAATCTTTGTTTTTACCGGTTTTCAGGCAGCCCTAATTCTGGAATTTTACCAGGTTTTCCGGTAAAAAAAGAAAAACAGTGGCCTTGCTTATAATGCACCTGGGCGTGCTCTTAGGACGTAACCCACACCTCGTCATGTGTTATTGCTTGCTTATTCTCTTACAGATGTCAGTCTGGATTTTGTATTTTCTCAAATGACATTTGAAACTAAGTTTAATAATAATAGGGCAATTCATGTTACCCTTGTGTCTTTCTAATTTATAGCACTTAAGACATTTAGCAGAGAAATAAGAAAGCCAGAAATGGAAGCAAAGTTACAAAATTCTGCTGCTTGAGTTGTACAGACAATTTTAACAAAGCACTAACATGGAATGTAGAACAGAAATATACACTGGTGGCCTTTATTTGGGTGTCAATCAAAAATGTTATCTTTAAGTCATGGCTAGAGGATAAGGCACCCTCTGTATAAGAACGGAGACAGGGGCCAAGAGAAATTCTAATCTGTATAAGAACAGAGACAGGGGCTAAAAGAAATTCTAAGGGTAGAAAATTGGCCCTACACGTGAGAGAGCAAGGTGATAAATTCTTCAAAGGCGGAGAAGTCTATACAGGCACATATAGGAGAACAGAGCGCAACCAACACTTCAATTAACAGGTTTAATTCCATCACTTCTGATATGACTATTAAACCACATAATGCGTAGTGTAACTTCATGTTGCAAGTGCAGCAAGCTGAACGTGTCAGAGATGATACATGCATCATTTTTTCTGCTGTAAAGGGAGCCGAGTGTCACAAACATATCAGAATGTTTGAAAATTGCACACAAACATTTTGGTGCATTTGCAGTGAAGCAGCTGCGGCAGCTCAGCTGCTACGAATCCCACGTCAAATGCTTTGAAAATCCAGGCCAACATATGCAAGGGGAAGACACCATTTTATTCATTTTGTTTAACAAAACTACCTCTTTCTGTGATTTGCTTTCCAGTTCCCTTCATAGCTGTCAACCAACGAAACAATGCACCTGCCTTTCATGATATAGGTTACGCTCGTTATCTCTGGAGCCTTACAAGACATTCCTTGTCATTGAGTCTCCTCATGGATCCTTTGCTGTAATGAACACAAGGTTCTCTCCAGCATTACAACAACCCTTGCCCTCTTTACCCCTTCCCTTCTTACCCATTTCATCTTTTATCGTATTGTATAGCTTAAAGCAGCAGTTCATGTTACTGTGAATATTATGTCCTACACTTTTTCATACTGTTTCAGATTTCCTGTTACCTCCTTTCTTGTAGGAGTCTGCTTTACCACTTTTTTTTTCACATTTGAAATCTTAAAAGGAGTGCTCCTCTAACATGGCTTGTAGCAGGTTTTCATCAGTATTCTCAGCTGTGCAGCACACCTGTTGTCCCATACAGCCAGGGAGCATTGTCTGCAGCGAGCTAGTTAATTTTAGTCACCCCAAAAAGTGACGGTAAACAACAGGTGTTAAAAAAAAAAACAGAGAATAGTGATGAAAACCTATTCCAAGCCATATATTTTTTTTCAATCTGTATTTCACCTCCTTGGTTCACTGGTCTGCCCCCATCTGGACCGCCCCCCCAGCCCCCTCACAGATTCTCTGGGTCTTATCTGTCACTGGTGGTCCTGTGTTACAGGGTCTTGTTGAAGGTGCCCAGTCGCCGGTGAAGGGCCTGTGGTGGGTCAGGCCATCATCTTGTCACAGCTGGGGATTTTCCTCCATTGCCTCCGTAGAGGCACCCACCATGTGCAATGACATTTTGTGCAAGCTCCACCTCTGTGGAGATGCCTCCTCCCCCCCACCCGGCACCTGCTGGCTGGAGCCCTTCATCCTGTCATTCAGCTGGGCTGCCACCAAGATTCTACTAGGTGGCAGCTTCCGAGTGGAACATGCATATAAATATACTCCCCGAGGTAGTATAGCAGGCCTAGAGTTGCCTGGTCCTCCCTTCCCCCGCTAGCCTCTCAGCAACACATGTCTGTTCCTGAATCCAGATCACTGCATGACAGGAGGTAACGCTCCTGGCACTCAGCCCTCCATGCCACTGGGCCAACCTATAGTTCCAAGCCAGTAGGTAGCACTCTCACCTCTGAGGCCGGGAGATCAGAGGGCTGTGGGTTCAGTTCCCACATCTGGCACTTGGGTTAATATCCCAGTACTGACACTGTAGTGCAGCATGAGAGGGGTGCTGCACTTCTGAGGTGCCGTCTTTCGGATGAGACGTTAAAACCGAGGTCCCATCTGCCTGGATTGGTGGTAGTTCAGGTGGATGTTAAAGATCCCATGGCACTTATCGAAAAGAGTAGGTGAATTGTCCTGGTGTCCTGGCCAAATTTCCCTCATTCACTAAAAATACCACCAACAGCTTAATCTGGTTCAAGGTCAGTTGCCATTCATCTGTACCCCCCTCTCCCGGGTCGTGCCTGAAAATAGGCAGGATTGTCTAGTGCACTTACCCGGTCAACAAAAACTAAATAAATAAATAAATAAAAGGATGGTCATTTTATTATTTCTAATGTAAAAGCAAGTTCTAAAGTTAACCCAGAATGGGGGGAAAGGGTGTCATAGAAGACAAGCGATAAGGGGTAATCTAAAATATAATCAGCAATATAGGTCCACTTTTTTACTGCTGACCTGCCCTGCAGCTTTTAATTGTAGGACATTTGTGGAAGCATAACGGGAGGATGCACACCATTCAGTGTATTCTGCAAGTTTGTATTTTTATACCCCCATACTTGGTTACAGCAAGCATCTTACTTTTCATAGGCTGCACACTGCCCTAGTTCTCATCGTTGGTACCTCTATAACATGTATTTTGCAAAATTTTTGCATTATTTTTTTTTTATGGAATTTCTTACTTGTTCCTTACATTTTATTGTTCATGTAAATGCGTCTGCTTTCAGTATATTGGTTACTGCTGTGTCACGTCCGCTTGTAACTCCTCTGCAGGTCACACCTGGAAATGAGTTCCCTATCAGCATGCTTATCCTGGTCACCACAATTTTTTCCCGTATGTAATTTCTTCCCTCGCAGCTGCAGACCCAACAGGGGCTATAATCACTCCCTCGGAGGGGTACATACTTTGGCCCCTGCGATCGCCCGGTTTGTCCATCCTCGGAATTCCCCTGTGGATTCCCCCTCCATGGCAGGGCCAGGAAGGAGGTGTGCCAGCTGCTCCCCCCTCCAGTACGTTAAATCTAGAATCGAGGGTGGACTTACTGGAGTGATTGGGCCATCATGGGTCCTGCCGGGTCCCAGAATTTCCACCATTTTTCTCCTGCACCCACGTTTGTGCGATGGGCAGGGAGGCTGTCTCCACTTCTGCCGAGGCAGCCAATCACCCAAGATGTGGACAACCCATCTATGTGTCTGTGCGCCTGTGCTGACCTCCCCAGCCACCACTGGATGTCAGTCAACAGCACACAGTGTAATTCCCCAACCCCCAAGGAAGGAGAGCAGTATTCTGGATGCTCAAGCCATCCTCTCCTGGTTGACTCCTGAATGACCCAAGTCCATTCCTGGACCCAGATCACCAGTGTGGCACAAGGTGTGGCATCCAGTGCCTCAACCCTCAGTACCACCAGGCTGGCCACCTGGTCACCACATTTCAAACAAATAAATAACCAGTCACATGGCATCATTCCTAACCCAACAACACAAGCCTGTCCTAATCTATTTCAGGAGTCTTTGTTCCCATGTGTGGCTTAGGTATAATCTGTGCATTTTGTTTTTATTTATTGGAAAGTTTTACCAGGAAGAGCATACTGAGCTGATAACTGTCTCCAGCAGGTTTGTGTCCTTTTTAAGCTATGTACTGGTGCCCATACCTTAAAAAAAGCCGTAAACCTGCTGGAGACGGCCACAGGAGAGCCAGTAAGATGATCGTAACCCAGCAGGGTAGGATGTACAATTAGAGGAACACGTACTCCCTGGAACAGAGAAAAGAGGATATGATTTAGACCTTCAAGAGGTAATGTGAGGAAGTTTTTCTGCACAGAAAGGGTAGTCGACACTTGGAATAATCTGCCACAGGAGGTAGTGGGGGCAAGCACAGTGGAGGGATTTAAGCATGCCTGGAACAGGCACAAGGGAACCTTGAGAGGGTATGGAATGATGAAAAGTCATTGATCACATAGGGTCAGTGGCCACATACAGTGTATAGGGCCTACGGGCAGACTGGATGAGCCTGGTGGTCCTTATCTGCCGACAATTTCTATGTTTCTCAGTATTTAGTAGGAATAAATAGGGTGGACAAGGAGGGTCACTACAAACGCAGTAGGAATCTAAACATGAGGGGACACTGTCTCAAGTTAGAGGGGGGAGAGGTTTAGAAGAGAGGCTAGGACTTACTTCTTCATGAAGAGGGTGGTAGCAGGCTGGAATGGGCTTCCTGAGGAAGTGGTTTCACTGAAAACAGCAGGCAGCTTCAACCGAGGATGGGATGGAGTTAAGGGGAAAATAAAAGTCGAGGGGGTGGACAGAGGGGACGGCTGATTGGGGGCAGGATCAGCAGTCGAGACACTGAGGACCCTGCAATACGAGCAGGCTCAGTAGACCTATCGGCCTTATTCTGCTGGCTTCATCGTATGTTTGTACAACAGCTCATTTCCAGATGCTCCCTGGGGAAGGGGGAAATGAGAGTTACACACTGCAGTACTTCACAGTATAATACACAGTGTAATGCAATACAATACATAGAGAATAATGGATGTGTAGGTGGTTATAATGAGTATCTTACATTCCCCCCTAAGGGGTGGGATGCCACATAAACCCTGAGAGTGAAGCTTGAGGGCTTTATTAAGGCATCCCACCCCGAGGGGGGGCACTAACCTCATTTTTACCACCTACCCATTCTTTATTTTGCATAATTGCTGGGGATCACTTTATTGCCACAGCAATTGTACATAATAAATGACATTTTTTATGGAGTCGAACTGCTGGACCATTGGGGTTTCAGCGCTGTCCGTGGCGGCTTGTACAGTAGGGTTTACTTTTATTTTTTTTATTTCTCACTGACAGATTTTCTGTGCCCAATATTTGTTAAAAAAAAGGAACTTATCTGACTGCTTGTGTCGGGGAACTTTGCAGCCCTGAGGAGTGGGAATGGCTGGGAATGGCGCAGGGAGGAGGAAGATCACAGTTGGCGAATGCGCCGTACTTGGGAAACCAGGCATGTGTTCATCATTATAACAAGCTGGTTATAATGATGAAATTATAACCCAGTTTCCCTATGGGGAAAAAATGGTCACCAGTTATTATAATACGTTAGAAAATGGATAAACTCAAACTCGTATCCTGATTGGCTAAAACAGCCTGGCACCCGGGCTGTTATTTTTCAACAACACCCGCAAAATAGCGAGTACCAATTTCTAGTGCCCCATTACTAAGGAAATCCTGGAGCCACAGAAATTGCGAGACTCTCGAGCCGCCATCTTTTCCACCACTCGTTTATCGATATTTACCTTGGTAAAAACAATAAAATGAGTTAAGCTTCCCCACTGAAAACAAAGAGCAAACACATTTTTAAAGTAAACCAAATGTACACCATCCCCCAAATCCATCCCTTCCACAATAACGCTACCGTTGCACTATCCCCAATTCAACCACACTGTTTCCCTCAAAAAAAAAAAATTTCGGAAGCAACACAAACTCTCCTTTGCCATACTGAGCACTCCCGTTGGTATCACCTCACAGCATCTTATCACGCTACCGCTAGAAAATCGCGCCACATTTCAAACGCCATCAGAAACATTTACCTCTCTTCACAGCCAGTCTCCAGATTGGCACGCTAATATTTCCCTGTTCCCACTGATGCTGTATTACACAAATCAAAATAAATTCTCTCATCTGTGTCTGCGTTTGTGTGTGTGCATGTGGGGGGGGGGGCATCAGGATAAAAAACAGCAATGACACTTAACCTGAACAGTATACTCACATAAAAAATTTAAAACAAAATAATGCAGCGGCCTCCAGTGGTGATTTCACAAATACAGGCACTACTTTACTACAATAGTTACTTATAATACTTATCTATTTTTTAAATATATATTTTTATTTCTATTTGTTTTTTAAAAAAGCCAATTTTCTAAGTGTAATAATATCCTCCAGGGTGGGCATTATGGGATATAATGAACCTTCCAGGGGCTATAAGGCCCTCCGCTTGCGGCGTCGGGCCTCATTACGCCCCTGGGCGGTCCGTTATATCCCAATAACGCCCACCCTGTCGGGTATTATTACTTACATACAATACCCTACAATACAATAAAAAGAACTACAGAAAGTCTGTAGTAGACATGAATGGCGATGATACAAAGCCAGTACAGAGCAGCACCAAATAATAGTGATTAATCGTGTATAAAAATATCAACCGTGCAAAAATAAAAATAGTGCACGATGACATGAATCCAGTACAGTGCACTAAAAACCAATAGTGATTAAAAGTGTGCACAGAAATGAACTGCGCAAAGGGATTGTACAGAAGCTGCGATTGATAACGTGCAAAGAAACATGTCGAAATAGGTACAGTGCAAATTGTACAAGACATGATTATCCTATCAGATATACTTAAAGCAGAAGTGTTTGTTTTCACTAATAGTTTATTTCTGATGAAAACACTACTATATAAACTGTTCTTTTCATTTTCTTTCACTCTTAAACTGAGGTATTTGATTGTAATGGTTTTAAAAGTTCTTGCACCCTTGCAATATGGTAGCCCATTAGCGTGACGACTGAATTTTACCACCACAATTCGGGTCCTGTGACACAGGCGAGAATGACAGGGATGGTCTTGATTTTAGACTGCCCTTCACTCTTGTCGCCCTTTGCTCCCACACAGTTTCTATCCCCTCTGCAAAAGCGACCATTTCCTGGGATGGGGATTGGCCCTGTAACTCCCGGGAGATGAACTGTCTGGCATTGTAATGCCAAGTGGCATTTTGCCTTCACCATGACTGGCATCGGCAAAATGTATGTCACTGCAGCATGGGTGAACCTGCAATGCCCACCATGAAAAAAGTAAATATTCTGGCGGGGTGCAGTGATAGTTACCATTAGAAACATGTGTAGCAACCAGCCCGGTGGTGCAAAGAGCTGAGGCGCTGCAAAGTGCCTTACTTTGTGCCATGCCGGTGATCTGAGTTCAGGAGCAAGCTTGGCATGCCAGGGGCTGGGGAGGGTGCTTTAAAAGGATTGAGCAGCCACTAGGCAGCTCTCCTCTCCTGGACAGGGGTGGAATGCCTTCCCGTCTCTTGACTGCCACCTTGTGGAAGTCTGGTGGTGGTACCGATGCTCGGGGGACAGATAAATGTGAGGGAGGGTGGACAGAGACCATTCTGTGCTGCAGCTCTGGGCTGGGAAGGTGAAAAATTAAATGAAAAAAGAGGGGATCAGGGCTCCATGAAGCTATTCCTGAATTACCACGACCAACCGGGGAGACATCAGGATGAGAGGCACGGGGGGGGGGGTAGGACAGCCCTCCCCCTCCAGGCCTGCTGTGGGGGAGACACAATCCACAGGGGACCGCCCCAACAAAGGAGGGAGGCAGGGGGTCAGTCAATGGTACCTGAGAACGAGGTTGTACCGCTGCCCAGTCAGCACTGCAGAGACGAAAACCTTTATATTCACAGTATAAATCCAGTGTTTACAGTCAAAAGGTACCCTCAACAGAAGAGATGTTTAAATATTGTTTAAGTACTGACCATCTTTAATGAATTGAGTCATTAATTACAAAAACAGTCAGAAAAGCTGTTTTTAAATATCCTGCTTACCCCACAATTTCTTTCTCCATCTGCACTTGTTTGCTGAACTCACTAGTCCTTTGTTCACACTACCGTTTTTCCACTGTCTGATCGTTATTGTATAATTTGTTCTCGTTACTCTTTATTGCTAAAGAGTTAGTATACGTGTACTGACTAAAACTAATATTAGTTTTTAAAAGCAGCTGACCCATTACCTTTTATATCTGATCCAGAAGCAAATGGTTTGATACCTTTTATTGGACCAACATTGATGTTCCAAAATGGGGAGGCAGTATAGCGCAGTGGTTTTTAAGACTCTGAGCTGCAAATCTGGTGACATCCAGCAGACCAGCCCTGGGTTTGAATCCCATAGCTTCCACTTGCATACTGTGTGACCCTGAGCAAGTCACTTAACTTCCCTGTGCTCCCAGGTCGCTCCTGTAAAAAAGCTTTCAGCTTAGTGTGCTACTTCTGGTTAAATAACAAAAAGAAAACAATGTTTAAGCTTTCAGGCCAACCCAGTCCGAAAGCTTAAACATTGTTTTCTTTTTGTAACATCTCTGTTGGTTCAATAAAAGGTATCAAACCATTTGCTTCTGGGTCTGTTCTTGCAAGGACCAATAAAGCAATGAATCTATTTCTTTTATATCTGAGGTACTTTTTCTTTTCCCTTTGTTTAATTAGAAGATGGTTTACCTGATGTTAGTAGGTGTGATGTGTGACAGCACCTTGCCCGGTATCTGACATAGATAGCTCTATGCCCTCCCCCCCAACTACATCATCAGCATTGTGACCTTACTGACTGTGACATCACTGCTGCTTAGAAACAGTCATTCAGTGGCAGGGCCAGATTAAAGGACACGGGGGCCCTATGCCAAGCCATACTTTGTGGGCCCTCTCCGTATCAAGAAATGCTCAAACTCCAGGGCTGGGAGGTCCCTATTGGCCTTGAGGCCCTAAGCCATGGCTTAATTGGCATAATGGTTAATCTGGCCCCCCTGCTCACTGGCTGCCAGGTCAGTCACCTGGGATGGCACAGTCAATGGGATCGCAACACTGATGATGTAGTGGGGGGGGGGATAAAGATAGATGTGTCAGCTGCCAGGCTAAGAGCTGTTCCACACATCCAGCACAGTATTATCACACAGAAGACTTTCTAGCAAGCAAAAGGAAAAAGAAAGATTTTTCAGAAATAAAAAGTTACAACTGACCACTTCTTAAAATTTGTATTATTTTCCTGTCTGCCTGTTACGGCTCCACTAGCTCTTTAACTTGTACCGTTTTTGGCTGTAACCAATTTATAATAACTGGCAAGCATTTTTTCCTATAGGGATAAAACGGCGAACACGCGCTGGGTTTTCCTCACTCCACACATGCGCCAGATGCCACTCTTCCTTTCCTCAGCACTGGACGCTAGCCGCAACTCTAACTCCGGTGGTGGGCCGTCTGGCTATAACTTTTTAAAAAAAAAATGAATTCTGCTCCTTATATCATAACAATTACGCTCTTTATAAAAAAAAAAAAAAAAGATAAAAAAAGGAAATTAAACATTTATTTTTAGTAGCGGCTTCACCTCAGTCGTGGACCATGCTGAAAAACACTGACCGCAGCTGCACAGGAATGTATATTTATCTTATATAATTGCTGTGGTGAAAAAACGCTCCCCAGCAATTCTATAAAATAAAACATGGGGTGGTGTGTTTAACTCGAGATTTTACACATACCCTCAGTGTTGAATGCTTAAATAAACCCCATAAGCTTCACTCACTCTTGGGGTTTATGTAACATCCACACCTTGATTGTGTATAAAATCTCATTAAACACACCACCCCATGTATTATTCTATATGTTGTAACTTACTGCTGTACTCTTCCCCTTTCCCTCCCCCCAGGACGCATCTGGAAACAAATTAATTTCAGCCCCGGTATGTCTTTCGTAGTAAATCTTTTAAAATAAATAAATAAATATAAACACATGTGCCTTCCACTTCTCTAAAAGGAGTTCATTTGATTGCACTTCAACATCAGACATTTGAATTAACATACTAATAACACGCAAGGTGTGTCCCAATACATAATGGCTATGTCACCCTATCAAAAGGGCACCACAAATAGCATTTGTTTCAAACGACGTAGTAAGAGTTCTTAAAAAAAAAAAAAATAAAAAAATTCCACTTAGGTTCCCCCATTCCTAAACTAAATACTCCTTTCATGAACCTACATCATGGCAAGAGAATTTCACATACACATATTACATCCAGGCGCTGCTAATACACTTATCATATCCAGGCACTGCTAATACACATACAATATCCAGGCGCTGCTAATACACGTATCATATCCAGGCACTGCTAATACACATATCATATCCAGGCACTGCTAATACACATATAATATCCAGGCACTGCTAATGCACATATCATATCCAGGCACTGCTAATACATGTATCATATCCAGGCACTGCTAATACACATATCATATCCAGGCACTGCTAATACATGTATCATATCCAGGCACTGCTAATACATATATCCAGGTGCTGCTAATACTTGTATCATATCCAGGCACTGCTAATACACATATTATATCCAGGCGCTGCTAATACACTTATCATATCGAGGCACTGCTAATACACATATAATATCCAGGCACTGCTAATACATGTATCATATCCAGGCACTGCTAATACACATATCATATCCAGGCACTGCTAATACACGTATCATATCCAGGCACTGCTAATACACATATTATATACAGCTTAATCTGGTTCAAGGTCAATTGGAATTCATCTGTATCCCCTTCCCCCAGGTCATGCCTGAAAATAGGCAGGATTTGTCTAGTGCACTTACCCGGTCAACAAAAACTAAATAAATAAAAAATAAAATATATCCAGGCACTGCTAATACACATATCATATCCAGGCACTGCTAATACACATATCCTATCCAGGCACTGCTAATACACATATCCTATCCAGGCACTGCTAATACACATATTATACTAAGGCACTGCTGGCAACAACATAAGCAACCTTCTGGGCAGTAACTATTCAAGCTATTTCAACCTCTGCATATCCATAACATCCAAAGGCAATTGCTTTCTAATAACAATCTCTGCAAATACTGCAATTCCTAGAAATTATTTTATGTCTGTCTATAATACATGCATGTGCACATTAAGCTTTCTTTGTTAAGAAATTATTAATGGGTGTCAGCGTGGCTCAGTTGGTAGCACATCCGCCTCTGGATCAGAGGGTCGTGGGTTCTTGTCCCACACTGGGACTGGACTTGTACCTAAAACACTGGCACCTAAGTGCATTATTAGAGGAGTGCTGTACTGCTGGAGTGTGCCGTCCTTTGGATGACATGTTAAACCGATGTCCCTTCTACCCATCCTGGTGCTGTCCAGGTGGAAGTAAAAGAACCCAGGGCATTCTTTGCAAAGAGTAGGGGACATTCCTGGTGTCCCGGCCAACCTTCCCCTTCCCATAAAACTGGTTCACGCAATTATCCTGACTATGTGTGGGTACTGATGTGTGATATGGCTGCCACTACACACTCAGTCACTTTACTATCCAGTCTAGCATTGCTTGTAAAGTGCTTTGGGATACACTGTGTATAAAAAGCGCTATATAAATGCTGATTCTTCTTAAAAGTATCAGAGCTTTTTAATGGCAATGTGGTATAGAACAAATATACAGTCTGTAGGATTTTTTAAAAGTATATCTAGAAAGTTAAAGTATCAAAATGTAAACACAACTACTCCCTGCATGCCTTTCCAGTGTTCCTCATTATGAGTGATGTACCTAATTTTACCTCTCAAATGTGCCCTGTCCCTTACATTTGTGGCATGCTGAAATGGTGCTGCTCACACAGAGGAGATGCAGAAAACTCAGACTTTAAATCAGAAATCCTTAACTTTCTATGAAGTTAAAGCAAAATTAAACTCTGAGCAAATCAAAGCACAAGTTCCCCTAGTGCTCTACAATTGAGGATGTGTCCCTCATTCTGAGGTGCAGTGTCCCACACTGTCCCTCATTTTGTGTGTCTGTGTCCCTCATTTCAGTGACACAAGATTGAGAGTTATATCCCCATCTTCAGCAGCATAGCCTGACATTTGCAAACTGGGTTTCTTCCCATGACCATGACTTTTGGTGGTCACTGTTGAAATGGCCACAGAAAAGTAATTGGTCAAGGTTATACTGGCTAGTCCTATAACCATAAAGTCTGAAAACAAGTTTCTATCCTACCACCAAACAATTTCTTAACATCAGAAAACCTGTAATTAGGGCCAGCCCTGCAGTAAAAGGGCTACTGAAATGTGTTGAATCTGTTGTGCATAATTAATTGTATAACACCAGAAGTGAAATTACATTTCTTTTGCAAGGAAAAATATTGTTGAAACAAAAAACATCCATCTACTTACTATCTATCTACCTATCTATCTATCTGTCTGCCTATCTTATCTATGTAAATATGTTTTACCAGGTAAGCACACAGAGCCCAGGGCTCGTTTCCAGTTGCAACTGGGGGGAGGGGAGGAACGGGACAGTAAGGGACCATGCAGTGTGTAAACATTACATATATTACACGATCCAGTTGGCAGTATAGCCTAGAGGTAAGAGTAATGAGCTGTGATTAAGCTTGGTACATCCAGCAGACCAGGGTTTAATTCCCACAACCTCCATTTGCATACCGTGTGACTCCAAACAAGTCACTTAACCTCCCCAGTGCTCCTGGATCACTCCTGAAAACAGGCACTTGTGCCTAGTGGGCCCTACCCAGTTACCAAAGAATAAATAAAAAACAACAACAACAAAAATTCAAAGTACAAATGAAACAAGCACATGGGAAGCAGCATGTCCTGGCACAGTACATTGTGGCAACATCACAGGGTAGCCACAGTAAAATAAAAATAAAAAAAAATGAAAGGCAGAACTGCGGCTGTCCACAGAGGATCCCAGCAGTTAGCACAATATACATCACTGGGTTAATATGATATGCATTAGCTAGATCAATTAGATAAGCTTGGGGTTGGGGCGCTTGGCACTGGGGACAGGACCTCGGGGATTTGTAGAGGGACAGTCAGGAAAATTGTAACAAATCAATAAGAAAGCAGGAATCAGAATGATTTACTTGAAGATTTACATAAGACTTCTCTCTAGAAGAATGCTCTGGAGTGTTTTTTTTTTCAAGAATCATGCAGAGGGTTGCACCGGGATAGTATTCACTGAGTTATAATGCAAGATGATTGTATTTTTTCTTAACCCCCCCCCCCCAAAAAAAAAGCAAAGGTTCTTTATATGAAAATTCTGCATGAATAACAAATAGTTGTTTGAGTGTGAGTATAAAGAAGGAGATCTCCCGGAGGCAGTGACTCTATCTACACTTTCTACAGGTACAGCCTGGAAAGCAGCCTGTCCAACTATCAGCTGGATAATTACATGTATAGACCAGCTGCTTGTGCAAGATTTGTGACCTCCTTGGTTTTCAGGCATATAATGCGTGGTGTTGATTAGGACCCCACGGGTCTCAGCAGTTGTGGCCAGGATCTAAATTAGTGAGGAGCAGGATTTCCTTTCTCCATAGGGAATGAATGGCTATTTCATTCAAACAAACATTTTAAATCACTTGACAAGAAAGCATGCAAGGGTTATAATTAGCTTTTTTTTGTCAGAGCTGCACGTTCTGTTCACTCTTTTTTTTTTTTTTCAGCACAAGTTACCAAGCGCGGTCTGCCACTCTGCTTTATCCCCCAGGATTTTTGGAGTCCCTAAATATTAAAGTTTATGTTAGTTAATGAATAAAATACAATAATAGATACAGTGTATGTGTGGGGGTGGTGGTAATAGAGGAGGTATACAGAGCAGTAATCTGAAGGTCAGACAAGTGAGTGCAGTTAATGACCAAAAGCAAGCTGTTCAAAACATTTACACATGCAATATGAATTTTTCAGCAATTTTTTGAAAATGTTTTTCTTTCTAGCAGAAATGTCCTGAGACTTATTTATAATTCCCAGTAGTGACTAACTCCAGAGATGCCTCTAAATATTCTGGAAAAGGCAATTTTTCTGCCCCGAAATGTGATTTCACAAATATGTTATAGCCACCACGGGACATGTGCAAATGTTTAGAACTGGCGTATGATCCCAGGTCACCACGGATCAATCTACTGAAAACTCCACTCATTAAGAGAAAAAACAGTTGGGAATTGGTTGTCTGATGCATGCTGTATTCTTAGAATCCATTGCCAATCGAATTTTGGAACTTAATAACCCACCAGTATTTAAAGCAGCAGTGCATGTTACAGTGAAAAGTTTAAACCAGCACCTTTTAAAATTTTTTTAGACTACCCTTTATCTCCTGCCTTGTATGACAACATTTGTTTCATTATTTTAAGTCTGTTTGAAATGATTGAAAAGAGTATGCCTTTTAGTATGCCTACCACCAGGTTTTCATCAGTATTCTGAGCTACGTGACAACACCCGTTGCTTAACATCCCAGTTCCCGAGGCCAAGGTGAACAAGACATGCAGAACACACTGCCTCCTCCCCTTATGGGACAGAATGGGTGTTGAAAAACAGCTGAGAACTCTGAGGAAAATATGGAACTTGTCATATTAAAAAGCAATGCTCCTTTTAATTATTTCAAATCCAAACAAAATGGTAATGAAAATTAAAAATGAGGGAGGAAGGGCATCTTGCAAGACAGGAGGAAGAGGGCAACCTAAAAATAAATCAAAAAAGTATAGCTCAGCAGAGAACTTCAGATTTTGGTACTGTCAATCCAGAACCTTTTATGAGCACTACAAATTCACACACAGACAAAATCGAAAAATGTTTTGGGGAAAAAAGTATCAGTCGAAGTTTTCCCCATAACTTGCACTGATGCTTTAAAGTAGCAGTGTATGATACCAGTAATAATTTTGACCTACCTTTTTTTATTTTATTTTAGAGTGCCACCTATCTCCAGGTCTGTATGACACCTTTTTTCCCCATATTTTTAGTCTGCTCTACCACTCTTTTTTTACAGTTGAATATAATAAAAGGTGTGCTCCTTTTAATGTGGCTCAGACTAGGTTTTCATCAGTATTCTCTTATTTTTGACCACCCATTGTTCAAGATCACTTTTCTTGCGACTATTTTTTTTTTTTACATGTTATTTAATTGGAATACACCTTTGAGCTCAACAGATCTTTTACAAAGGTTCCTCTTCATAAGGAATGAAGTTACATAGCTTAAAGCAGGGACAGAGAGCAGGTCCAATGGAGTCTCGTCACAGTGCATAACAGAAAATCCAACCGCTTGCAAAATAATAGGGCAAGAAGTTGCATCATTAAAGCTAATAGACTATAATGAACTAGCATGAAGCAAACACTGCTCCCTGACCTTATGGGGTAGCAAGTATACAAAAACAGCTGAGGATACCAATAAAAACCTGGTTCAAGACACATTAAGTGGAGTGTATCTTTTATAATTTCAAATGCAAAAAAAAAAGGGCTACAGCACACTCCGAATGGGAAAAGATGGGTATCATACAAGTCAGGAGATAAGGGGTTATCTAACATATAATAAAAAAGTATAGGTCAAAATTTTCACCACGGTCTTGCACAGCTGCTTTAAGTTAAAATCATATGAATAGTAAATACCTCACTCCTTTGTGCACGTGCACATTATAACGTATGCTTGCTTCTTTCTTGTACGCACTGCCTGGTTAATTTATATTAGTGATGCTGACAATTGGGGTTATTTATTACATGATGGTTTATGTATTATATAATTACTGAGCGCTCGTCTGATTCCTTCTTGGGACCCCCACAGAGAAAAGATTATTGTTGCTATTTCACAGAGCTATCCCGGAGTACAAACCTTGTAAAAAAAACAACAAATTATCATTTTTAAGAACCAGATTAATACATAACTGAATATCTGGACCAAACTGCTTGCATCTGACGTGTCGGACAGTAAAATAGCAAGTTCTGATATGTGTGCAATAACAGAGGAAGGAAACACTCCTTAGACGTAAAACTGTGGCTACTTTTTGAATGCAAGTTCAAGTTCTTTACTTGTCAATCAGTGTATGCTTTTATGATATAACTACTTTTCATAAAAAAAACATCATAAACATTTTTCAATATACTCATTCAGCCTGCATATAATTAAGACAAAGGCTCTTAGTGCTGTGAAATATAGTTATACTAGCTTAGTATACTAGTTAATCAGATTGTGAACAAATCTTCTTAAATAACAGATCTTCATAATTCCTCATACACAAAACTGGGGATCAGTTCAAATGTAAACCATTTCTAAACATTACAGTATATTAGCTCCTCCCAGAACTTCTATTCAACAGACTTCGCTCTACTTCAAACATAGCTGTTTTGCATACAGGAATAAATGTACAAGTAGAACCCCGAGGATCACTGCATGACATTCACACATACCCAGAAATGTGAACTGTGTATTGAAAAACACACGCACACACATTTATACATTTAAAGCAATGTCATTCCTTCTCCCAGATAAAACTAGGAACAAACATTTCTACATTTAAAGCAATGTCCTCTCTTCCCCTAGATAAAATAATGAACAAACATTTTCAGCTTTAAAGCAATGTAATTTCTTCTCCTAGATAAAATTAGGAACAACTTCAGCTTTAAAGCAATGTCATTTCTTCTCCTAGATAAAATTAGGAACAACTTCGGCTTTAAAGCAATGTCATTTCTTCTCCTAGATAAAATTAGCAACAACCTTTTTTTCACATTTAAAGAAATGTCATTTCCTCTCCTAAATAAATTTAGGGTTTGATTCTAAGTGAGTAGCTCTTAAGTGAGTAATGTGAAACTTTAAACAACTACTAAAAAATGAGTATTGAAAAATATTGTAAATGCTTTCATTCCCCATTAAGTAATTTGATTTGCTGCCACCCATCTGAGTGCCGTTATTAGCTGCTCAATATAAAAGACAACAGCTTAATTTTAGACTTGCAAGTTTGCACTGATGGATGTCAAGGGGCAATACCTGGAAAACATGGATGGATTTCTGATATTTACAAGAATAATCCTGTCTGGATTTAGTGACATCATGAGTTTCGTTTGCCATGAAACTGACCCTTTGGAGAACTCCATGACTCCCTATTGTACCTGCAGTGTGAAACTCAGGTAAGTACAATGGAACTTCGGCAGACTTACATTTAGATGTATACACAGATAACATGTGAGGGGAATATACTCAGTTATAACCTAACTCCCCTCATTATAGGTTTGTTATGTAAACAGAATGGAACATTTTTGTGGTTTAGTTCTGGTTAAGATATCCTTAAAAGAAAGCAGTTTTCATCTTAGTTGATTTCACTAAATGCAGTATACTTTATAGCATTGAGATTTATATGTTTCAGTTAATCAAACATCAGTAAACCAGACAAGTTGGAGAAGATAATTTAATGGCTCATTAGCCTTTAAGTTTATGATTTTTATATATTGGGGGAAAACAATCTTAACAACAAGGCAAACATGAAGAAGGAAACCTCTTTACAATATAGTCTCTCTCCTGTCAGCTACAATGTGGACCACCTTAAAAAGTAGATCACCCTCCCCCCCCCCAGCTCCCAGTGAGACTCATTCAATATACCCAAGGAAAGCGACAAAAGTAAAATAAGTGTTTTAAGTTCTCATGTTGGAATGCATGCATACATGTTCACGTACCTTCATTTGAAGGGGGGAGAATCGATTGCCCTAGACAGAGGAGGGTGGAGAGGATCAGAAAGTGGATGGAGATTTGACAATCCATGCTGGCGGTACAGATCGCTGTGAGAGGACCATGTCTCCATGAAGCATGCCACTGATGTGAACGCTCCCGATTGCTGGAGAAGTTACCATGCTCAGCTTGCAGGCTGATGTCAAGTTTGACACTGGAGATAAGGAGGAGTCTGCTCAGCTGCCTCTCTGCTGCCAGACCTCAGATCTACCGCTTGGTCCTAGTGCTCGCCTACAAGCAGCTGAGCCAAACAATGAAAAACAGAGACGGGGTTCCCAGAGGCTTTGACTGTCTGTTCTTGCAGATGGATCTTATGTTCTTTCTCCAGTTAAAGGGCACCACATCTTGCTGCCCAAGCTTACATATGAAACATTCCTAACTGTCTGAATAATACTTGTCTGGCATGAGGAATAATGTTTAAATTGATTCATTTACAGTCAGAAAAATCTGTAGAAAATGAAAAAAAAAAAAACTGCAGGTTCAAGAAATTATTTTATAACTGTTGGTTTCCATGCAATCTATAAAACTGTTTGTTGATCAGAGGTGTGACATGGAAACAGTCATCAAGGGATGCTTTTCTTTTCTGAAATTAAAGTACAGTATATTTTTCTTGGATTGTAACTAAGCCAGTGAAATTCCTGTATCTGCCTACTCCTGGTATTAAAGATGTAGTAGTTGTTAGTTGGGAAAAAATTTTGTCAGATAGTTTTTTTTAACATAAATTTATTCCTGACATCCTTAGGTTCATGCTTAGTGTATTTTCAGTTTTCTCAGATATTTTTAAAACAGGGTGTGTAGCTAATTTTGTAATTAATGACTCACATCATTAAAGATGACGGCCACTCGCGGTTCTTGTCACTTTCTTCTGCTAAGGTTACTTGTTGAATGTACATGCTAGGTTCATATAGTGGATGTATTGGGATGCTGTTACCACATGCTTCTGATAGTAGACAGCAAAGCACTGCAACGAGATGTTTAATTTAGCAGTGTCAGTGGCTCAGTAGGTAGCACACTCACCTCGGAGATCAGAGGGCTGTGGGTTCAGTTCCTACATCTGGCACTTAGGATAATATCCCAGTACTGACACTGTAGTGCAGCATGAGAGGGGTGCTGCACTTCTGAGGTGCCGTCTTTCGGATGAGATGTTAAACCGAGGTCCCATCTGCCTGGATTGGCGGTAGTTCAGGTGGATGTTAAAGATCCCAGGGCACTTATCGAAAAGAGTAGGGGAATTTCCCCAGTGTCCTGGCTAAATTTCCCTCATTCACTAAAAATACCACCAACAGCTTAATCTGGTACAAGGTCAGCTGGCATTTATCTGTATCCCCCTCCCCTGGGTTGTGCCTGAAAATAGGCAGGATTTGTCTAGTGCACTTACCTAGTCAACAAAATAAAAAAAATTGTAATTTTTTTATGTTTTGGCTGGCATGTCAGGAGTGTGGGAATTTTTAAAAACTTCAGAATCCATATCTTGATTCAGAAATGAAAGAAAATGAAAATAAAAATGAGTATTTTGATATTTTTGTCAGAAAAACGCAAGGGCTGGAAAAAAATGTATTTGATGACTAACACATACTGCAGCTTTAGACTCCGATGCTTTGTTCCAGAGAGTATTACAGTGAGCAGTTTTCATGGCAGTTTTCTTTTCTTATTCATTTGGTACAGTTTTCCTGATAGCAAATTATTTGGTTTAGGCAAGGCAATTTTATTTACAGAGTACCCTATCCTGAGGGTTCAGAGTGCTTCAGGAAAAGAACACTGACGGTCCTAATAAATAATGTAATACCAATAAAATGCTGTTTGTAAGAGGGCTATAATTTGGTTAATTTGCATTACTAAAGCCTGCTCCCTCTGAGTCATCTAACCCACTTGACGAAGGGACCTGTGCATCCCTAAAATCCCATGGACTGTACCAGAGAAACATAATAGAATTATGACAGAAAGGACCCAAAGTCCATTTAGGCTGCCCTGGAGCTTTATGATATATTACATGGAGAACAATACATGGGGTAGTGAATATAATGAGAATTTTATGCATACCTGAGGTGTTGGATGCTTCATAAACCCCAAGATCGAAGGGGGTTTACACAAGCATCCAACACCGAGGGTGTGTATAAAATTCAAGTTTTACACATTACCCCATGACTATTTTATGTAACAGCTGGGTTGCATTTTCTGCGTTGAACACACTGCCCAGCAATTATAGAAAATAATAGTTCCGGCAGCGCGGTCAGGCTGGAGCATGATTTCACTTTTCCTTTTTTTTTTGTTTGTTTGTTTACTTACTTTCCATGTGATTGCCCCAAAGCTTGACATAAAGGAACTGAACAGCAACTGTGTGTTTAAAGGCGCTTGTGAAAACACATCCTGCAGTGTGCCGGCCTGCTGGTGCAGTGGTAGCGCTACTGCTTGTGACACCGGTGACCTGAGTTTGGGAATGGGCTTGGGGTGTCAGAAGACCAGCTAAGGGGAGGAGGCTTGAGCATCCAGTGGACTGCTCATCTCCTCCGGGGGGGGGGAGCGGTAGAGGCTGCACTAACTCAGTGCAAGCCTGGCCACTGGCGGTGGGCGGGGGAACAGGTTGCCCGAGTTCAGTAGCAGGGGAGGCATGACTGATGCCGGTTCACACCTTGGTGTCAAGCTCAGGTCATGTGGGGGGGCGTACAAAGAAAAATGCTTAGCCCTGGCTCAACACCAACAAGAAGGTGGAGATGAGTCCTCACCCATCGGTACCTTGGCCTGCAGGAAGGAGCCTGATGAGACTTAAGGTACGGTTCGGGGCTGGAGGGTTGAGGTCCAGGGCCCCCCTCCCCACTTCATTCCCACCTGGGGGGCAATCCATGGCAGGATGGGGGGTCCTCCTGGGCTGAGATGTTGGGTGGGTCTGTCAGGTGACAGGACCGGAGGCTGAGTGGGGGTATAAATATAAAAAACAAACAAACAAAAAAAAACACACATCCTGCAAGTCTGCTTATTCTGCGCTAATTGAAGTATGTGCATGAGGGAGGCAGCATGCGCATGTGTGAAGTGAGAGAACTTGCCTGGTGTGTGATCGCCATTATAACCAGCTGGTTATAACAGCAAATTATAACCTGATTTCCCTATTGGAGAATAACCTCTTTAAAGGGGAACAGTTAGCACTAAGAGCCCTTTTACTTGTTTTTTTGAAAGGCTTCACCTGTGGGTCAATGGGCGCGGAGCAACCAGCCATGCCCCCTGCCTGAGCTATACAAGACAGTCCTTCCAGCTTCACCTAGAAGCATTTTTTCTTTGCAGCTGGGGTCTCCGTTGGGCTCTGCCTTCCCCAACTGGAGGCTCTGCCCCCCTTCAGCGTTTGTCTCCCTCCTCTAGTGCGTTTGGATTTCCTGCTTGGTTTCTGCTGGACTGTCTGCTGGTTTCTGTTTCTCCTGCCTTTCTAGGTTTGTATATTGCTTTTGCCTCTGATTTCTGCTTTTGCTTCTTTCTGTCATCTGTGACTGCTGTCCTGGTCTCCTGAGCCTGTGTTTCTTCAGTTTAACTTTTTTGGGGGCTTCTAGTTTTACTAGCATCTGTTAACCCACCAGTCGCCTGCTTTCAAAATTGGATGCATGCCGACCGTGACCATAAATTACTATGGCTTAGAACTTTCCCTGCAGTCGACGGTCTTGCTTTGCACTCACAAAGTCCGCATCTTGAGCATGCAAAACTTGGGGCGGTGTCCTTCTTATCTTGCATCACCAGTGGCTGTTGACCCACTGGTTGCTGCGCAGTTGGAATGTCCTCACTCTGAGCGGATCTTTAGCTGTCACTGGTGGCTGTTCCCACTGGTTGCTGGTACCTCTTGATGTAGAATTTAAGATTTCAGCTGCCAAGTGGTGGGGCCCTTAAGCGCAAAGCGGCTCCTTTAGCTGCCGCGTGGATCCAGCAGCATCCTTCATAAGCTATTCTCCCTACCACTGCCTAAGGTTCACCTGGTCTGCTTGCACCGGTGGCTGTTAACCACCAGTTGCAGGCACCTCCTGATGCAGAATTTAAGACTTCAGCTGCCAAGTGGGTTCTGCAGCACCTTTGTAAGCTTTTCTCCCTACCACCACCTAAGGTTCATCTGGTTTGCTGGCACCAGTAGCTGTTAACCCACCAGTTGCTCTTTAGGCTCGTGAAGCCTGGCTGAGTGCTTTGGTGGTTGTAGCTGTCCTCCTGCCATCTTGGGGGAGGTCCTCCTGTGCGGGAGCCCCCTTTTGCTGCAGAGTTTGTTCACAGCCTCTCATGGTGTTCCTGTTAGAGGGGTAGAGTGAGAGCCTTCCTCCAAATTGAATCTTCCCCTAATTTGTTTTCTAAATTGCAGCAGCAGAGCTGTCACTAAACACATCTCATGCCTGGAGGGAAGGTGATCTAGGCCTTGGATCCCCAGAGGTTTCCATCTCATAGGGGGGTTTGCTCACCTCCATGCCGAAGGTCATAATACTTACTTAGTTTATGTCATACTAGAGTAGTTACCTAGGTAGGTTTCTGCTGTTGGATGGAGTTGGATGGTGGCTCTCAGTTCATGTAATTTCCGCTTGTCACTGATGACTGTTAACCCACCAGTTGCTGTCAATTCATGCTCTTAATCCTTTGTAAGAACCACTTGCTGTTCAACATTCTTTTGGGGGCTTCTTCCTAAGGTACCATTAGCCAAGGGAATCCTTCCCGTAGCACCTCTAGAGGTGGAAACCTCCTTGAGGATTCCTTGCCTTCGGTACCCCTGCAGGTTGGTATTCCCTGTGGAACAGAGAGTTAAGTGGCCACAAAAGTTTATCCAGAAGTTGCACAAGCTCACTGAATTAACAGGCTTCACCTGTGGTTCAATGGGCTGGAGCAACCAGCCACACACTGTGCCTGAGCTATATAAGGCAGTCCTTCCAGCTTCACCCAGAAGCATTTTTTCTTTGCCCCACCATCCTCCCCTCCTCCTTCAGTGGCTTGCCTCTCTCCTTGGGGCTCCTTTCTAATGTACCTTTAGCCAAGGGAATCCTTCCCATGGCACCTCTAGGGGTGGAACACTCCTCGAGGGTTCCTTGCCTTTGGTACCCCTACAGGGTGGTATTCCCCTTGGAACAGAGAGGCGAATAGCCACAAAAGTTTATCAGCAAGTTGCACAAGCATAACACTAGACAAACGTGAGTAAGCCCATCGAACCATAGTCCAGTAGATTACATTAGACTAGTTATGTTGCCTTCCAGGCTGACATTTTTTTTGCAGTTATTCTTTTTATTGTTTTTTTCAAATTTTATGAATACAGATGTAAATATTAAAGACGTTAAAGTACAGACTGATTCATAACAAGATACTACATCAATGGTACGGTACCCTGGTACCAGTGGTAGCCTGGGTAAAAAATTGGCTAGACAACAGGACACAGAGGGTAATAGTAAACAGAGTCCTCTCCGAAGAAAGAGGGGTTACTAGTGGGGTACCACAGGGTTCAGTTCTGGGACCAGTCCTTTTTAATGTCTTTATAAGTGACATTGTGGAGGGACTGGAGGGAAAGTATGCCTCTTTGCAGATGACACAAAGATCTGCAACAGAGTTGATGCACAAGGGGGTGGAAAGGATGAGAAGGTACTTGGCAAGGTTGGAGGAATGGTCAAAAGTATGGCAGCTTAGATTCAATGCAAAGAAGTGCAAAGTAATGCACCTGGGAAACAAAAACCCAGGGGAAGAGTACACAATGGGGGGGGGTACTAAAAACAACAAAAAAGGAAAGGGACCTGGGGGTAGTCACTTCAGATGACCTAAAGGTAAGCAAGTAATGTGAGAAGGCAGTAAGGAGGGCTGGGGGATACTGGGATGTATAGGGAGAGGCATCACCAGTAGAAAACAAGAAGTTGTTATCCCTCTGTACAGACAGTTGATGAGACCCCATCTGGAGTACTGCGTGCAGTTCTGGAGACCCCATCTCTGCAAGGACATAAACAGGATGGAGGCAGTCCAGAGGAGGGCAACTAAAATGGTGCAGGGTCTGCACCAGAAGCCATATGAAGAGAGATTAAAGGAGCTTAATATGTATACCCTTGAGGAAAGTAGGGAGAGGGGAGAGATAATAGAAACTTTCAAGTACCTCAAGGGAATGAACAAAGTCCAAGAGGGTAGCAACGTTCAGAAAAAGAGATGTGCAAGAACAAAGGGGCACAATTTGAAGATAGAGCGGGGATGGCTCAGGAGCAATGTAAGGAAGTATTTTTTCATGGAGAGGGTGGTGGATGCATGGAATGGCCTTCCTGAGGAGGTTGTGGGGTCAAAAACAGTGGGGTAATTCAAGACTGCATGGGACAGACATAAGGCAATTCTGGTGGGGAGTAGGAAGAAGTAGGCTGTTGGTTAACTAGGATCTGCAGCTTATCCAATAGGTAGTGAAATGGGAAGACTGGGTGGGCCAAGTGGTCCTTATCTGCTGTCAGATCTGTTTCTATGTTAGACCAGTTCTATGATAACAGCTGGAGAAGTAACTCTCCAGGGGCAGATCTCCTACACTTTGGGACTGTACACTCGTCCACAACTTTTGGAACCAGGTGAACCACCATTGTTCCCAAATTCTGAATACCTTTATCCCACCTTCATCAGAGCTGTTGTTACTGGATATTACCTTTACTGGATTTCATATCCTGGGCCCACACAACAATGGCTACTGACGGCCAGTATTGAAGTGACATGACTGATTCTTCGCCGCTTACAATCCCAAAATATACAGTACTTACATTAACAAAAAGACACACTTCTCTAGAGACCATTGTGACCTACTTCAGAATGTCCCTTGACTCACAGAACATTCTTGGGACATACGACTTGATTTGGGGACCATATCTATACTGTATTGGATCCCAAGCATTTGGCCAAATGACTACCCACAGTAAAGATTTATTACTCCCACCCTATGGTAACCCCAGTGCAGTTATAAAGAGGCGTGAGTAATCTTTTACCCACCTCTCCATATCCCCCTACAGATGTCTCTTTACTGTTCACTCCTCTTTAGCAAGACTCAGTATTATATTGAAGGGTTTCACCTTGAATGACAAAATAGCAAGACCTATTTAGTATACTGTTTAAATGGAATTTTACATATGTGTGATTTGATATACTGTCTGATACCATGTGTACAATTCTGCAAATCAATCCAGGCTGACATTTTCTGTAACCAGAAATCCCAGAATCCCCTGCAGCTGACATCAGAGCAGGGCTGCAGCATGGGGAGATTCACTAACCTGCTGTGCATGCATGGGTTTATAGGCAGCATTGATAGATGTCGGGGAATTTCCAGTATCATGGGAGCATCCAGATTTCCTTTTGCTATTTCATATGTTAGCCACCCTTTTCATTAAGTAATGCTTTCTGATGTTTCCCTTTAATGTATTTACACCCATCATCATTGGAGTATGCGTCTCATGCACAGTCTCTTCTGATTTCTGTATCAGATTATGGCATTCTTATCTATACAACAGCCCCTGTCAGTGCACTGTCAAGGGTACAGATACTGGTAAAAAGATAGGTTTATGTTATCATCTGATTTTAAGTCATCTTAGTATAGCCGACCCAGAGGCACAGAGGGCTGAGGTGCTGCGCATCTCACCTTTACCATGCCGGTGACCCAGGTTTGGAAACAGACTTGGGTAATCAAGGCTTGGCTGGGGAGAGAGAGGATCGAGTGTCTGGAAGATTGTTCTCCACTCCTAGGAAGGATGGACTGGCATTTCCATCAAATGACTGCCACCAGGTGGAGGCTTGAGGGTTGTGCGAGACTGGGGTGCCACTGAAGGAAGTACCATGCGTCTCCGCAACATGCGCATGCCTGTACATGCGCACAATGACGTGCATGCCCCAGCAATGGGGAAATGGGAAAAAATGGAAAAGGGGATGCTAGCAGGATTCATGAAACCCTGGCCACACTTCCAACTGAAAGCTCCACCCCAGAAAATCTGGATTATTCACCAGGGGGAGGATGGCCCTCCCCTCTCTGGCCCTGCCACGGGGGAGGATCTATAGGGGAACTGCCTGGGGTCATGCAAGACGCACTCATGGGCTAAACTGAGCCCTCCCAGTGGAGCCACAGCCTGTTTAACTGCCTTGAGGCATATTTATTTATTTTGTTGACCCGGTAGGCCCACTGGGACTAGAAGTCCCTTTTCAGGGGAGGCAGAGGGGGAGGAAGGATACAGATGGCAAGCAACAGAAATTGAACCAGATTAAGCTGTTGGTGGTATTTTTAGTAAAGGGGGGAATCTGGCCAGGATACCGGAGAAATTCCTTACACTTTTCAATAAGTGGCATGAGATCTTTACCATCCACCTGAACTACCACTACCACCAATCCAGGCAGATGGAACCTTGGTTTAATGTCTCATCCGAAAGACGGCAACTCAGAAGTGCAGCACCCCTCTCATGCTGCACTACAGTGTCAGTATTGGGATATTAACCCAAGTGCCAGATGTGGGAACTGAACCCACAGCCCTCTGATCTCCCGGCCTCAGAGGTGAGTGTGCTACCTACTGAGCCACTGACACTGATAAAATAAAAAGAAATATGGGAAAAAAGTTATCCTAGTAATCTGTACTCCACCTTAGGGTGGATGTCCTTGTTACAACATTCTTTATACTCCAGAAAGACCATGGTTTGGAGATCTTTAAACGGAGCAGCATCTCATATAATTATGAATATGTTGGAATTGACTGTTGTTTTTTATAGTACTAAATCTGTAGCTAAGTCTAACATACGATTACGATTGCAAGGGTCCATACATGCAAAAAATATATTTTCATTTCGGTCAGTCAAACTTTGGAATTTGTTACCAGTCTCTGTACTCAGTGCTACAGTAAATCACTATCTAATTTTAAGTACCATTTAAAACTGCATGTTGTGTGCCCAATTATGGTTGAAACTATTTTTTACATTTATTTTATTGTATATATGAAATATTGATGTGATAAATGTGTCTCATTGTGTGTTGAGATTTATGTTTCTGAATGCTGATTCAACATTTGTGTCATTCTTGCAAACAAGCAACTTTACCCAATGAATCAACCCAGTTAAATGAATTAATAAAGAATATATCAGAATAAGCAAATGTCCTTGAGTTTTAGTTTCACTTACCAGCTCAGGCATTTACGTATACCCAAGGCCCACAGAACTGTGTTTTTCTGCAGCCACTACCTAACAAGAAAACTGGTACCTTGTTTGTTGAATTCTTTTATGTCTCCTGTCTATGTAATTGCGAACTGTATGTGTATGTGCCTCAGGACCTCCTTGTGAATGAGCTTGCTCAATGGAGTCTTTCCTGCAATAAACTTGAAAACTTGAACTTGAATTCACCATATGTGAGTGTTTAAGCATAAGGCACTCCAGGGTGTGTATTGTTGTATAAGACCATCACTCCTCGGGTGGGTTGTAGCGTGCGGTGAAGCCGAGGGCTTCCACCACCCGAGGAGTGACTTTATTAAACAACAACACACACCCTGGAGTGCCTTACTGCTACTATAAAGTGGCTCGCTGTGTAATATTTTAGTAGATGGTGTGGTGAATAATAATAATAATAAAAATCATCTTTATTTTTAATGTGCCTTTCAAGTGTCAAGGCACAGTAAAAATTAAAACAGTTTAAAACAATGCTGCAACCACAATAATAAATATAATATACACAGTATATACACAGTTTAAGATCTGTAATCCTAATCACCGTAGGCTCTGCTCCATACATATGTCTTTAGTGCCTGTTTAAATCCCCTCACGGTCATGCACTCTCTAATCCGACGGGGTAGAGAATTCCAGAGGGTTGGGGCCATGAACATAAATTCCCATGTCCCTGAAGATTTTAAAGAAACTCTCGGAATCTCTAGCAACCCCTCGTTGGTTGAGTGGAGCAGTTGCTCAGGGTGGTAAGGGACCAGAAGATCTTTCAGGTAGTTAGAGCCCAGTCCACGTAGGGCTTTGTAAGTCAGCAATCCAACTTTGAAGGTGATCCGCCACCGAACTGGCAGCCAGTGCGGTTCCCGCAGCACTAGTGTGATGTGAGAGCATAGAGGAGTCCCCATCAACAACCGGTCTGCAGAGTTCTGCACCAGCAGCAGGCAGCGAATATCAACCCCCAGCAGCCCAAAGTAAAGGGAGTTGCAATAATCCAGACGCGAGGTCACAAAGGCGTGGATCAATGTAGGAAGGTCACCAGATGGAACAAGGTGCTTGATCCTAGCGATGTTCCTCAGATGATAAAAGGATAACTTAACGACAGCCGACACCTGAGATCGAAGTGTCAACCCTTCATCAAGTATCACCCCTAGGTCTCGCACCCGTTCAGAGGCAGGGAGCACAGAATCCCCCAGGAATAATCCCGTGGGTTGACCTGCCCCAAGCCCCCCTATCCGGTGACCTGGATCCACAACCATCACCTCTGATTTCCGGGAAATAACTTCAGCCAGCTAGATTTCATCCAATCCTGGATTTCAGCAAGGCAGTCATTAAATACCGAGAGTAGTCCATCCTGGTCGGGCGCAAAAGACATGTAGAGCTGGGTATCATCAGCATAGCAATAAAACCTCAGCCCATACCATCTTACAATGTCTCCAAGGGGCAGCACATACACTGCAAACAACATGGGGGACAGCACTGAGCCCTGAGGGACCCCACATGACAGAGATATAGGCTCAGAGGAAAAGACCCCTGACACCACCCTCCGAGTTCTGCCAGTGAGGAATGATGTAAACCATCTGTGGACCAACCCAGAAAGACCACAGATGAATCTCAGGCGTGCGAGCAGTACCCCATGGTCCACGGTGTCAAAGGCTGATGACAGATCAAGAAGTACCAAAATGGACCATTTTTTCTGATCTCTTGCCATCAGGAGATCATTGAGCACCCGAACCAGTGCAGTCTCGGTACTGTGCCTCTTTCAAAAACCGGACTGGAGAGGATCGTAGATGCTATAGATGGTCAAATGGTTCTCCAGCTGTACAGCCACTACTTTCTCAATCACCTTCCCCACAAAGGGAAGGTTAGATATAGGTCTTTAGTTTGCAAGAGAGTCTGGGTCCAGTGAAGCTTTCTTCAACAAAGATGTCACCACTGCCTCCTTCAGGGAACAGGGGTACTCACCAGAGTCAAGGGAGCACCAGACTATCTGCACCAGAACTGGGCCGATAACATCCCAACAGCCCATAATCAGGGCTGTAGGGCCCGGATCTAAAGTACAGCATGTAGGGCACATACTCTGGACAATCTGACAGAGAGAGATAGGGTTTTTTTGTTTTGAGTCAATTTTACTTCTTTGAAAGTCATAACTTGTAAATCTAAGTCTTGACGAGGTGCCTTTGTAAATGAGTCTATGACTCAAAGGTCTGTAAACCGATGATCTAATAAATAAACAAAATAAAAATAAAAAAAAGGCTGTGGCAGGGCTAGTGGGATGCTGAGGTGCATAGGAAGAGGGATCTCCAGCAGGAGGAGAGAGGTGATGTTGCCATGGTATCACTCCCTGGTACTCCCCAATTGGAATACTGTGTCCAGTTTTACAGACCGCACCTCAGAAAGGACACAGACAGCAAGGAGGCAGTCCAAAGGAGGGCAGCTAAAATGGTAAAGGGACTGCATGAGAAGCCCCATGAATAGAGACTGAGGGATCTCAACATGGACACCCTGGAAGAGAGGAGAGCGAGAGGGGACATGATTTAGTCCTACAGGGTGCAGGGGTGGAATCGCTTTCAAATGAGGTTAAGCACCAGAACTAGGGGGCATGCAATGAAACTGGTGGGGAGAACTTCAGGACAGATATGAGGAAATATTTCTTCTCTGAAAGGATGGCAGATGCCTGGAACAGACTGCCAGCTGAAGAGCTGGAGGCTAGAACAGTGGTGGTGGCGGGGGTTAACCGTGCATGGGATAAACATAGGGGCATATTAGAACAAAGGCAGGGACGGCTGCTGGAGACCAAGATAGGGTCTGCTGATACAGACTAGGCAGTGAACACTTGGGCAGACTGGGTGGGCCAAGTGGTCCTTTTCTGCCAACAGATTCTACGTTACTATGTTTCTGTAACCAAACACCCTTTCATGTGTTGTTCCTTACGTAGTTCTGTTTCATCGTGGTCCAGGTTTTACTTTTTTTTTTTTTCATTTTTTAAATTTTATAGTATCAAGACCATAGAAACATAGTAACATAGAAGTTGACGGCAGATAAGGACCGCAAGGCCCATACAGTCTGCCCATTTCTTTTTCTACCTTATAAATGTGCCATCGGCCTTTGCTCTGTCAGTGACCTATCTAGTCATAGTCATTTGTATTGCTCCCTTATGCCTATCCCATGCCTGTTTGAAGCCCTGCACTGTATTCATAGCCACCACTTCTTGTGGTAAGCTATTCCATGCATCTACCACCCTTTCTGTGAAAAGAATTTCCTCACATTCCCCTTAATCGGCCTCCTCTATTCTCATGCTGTGTCCTCTTGTCCTGCTATTTTTCTTATATTTAAACATATTAGATTCTTTCACCTTGTTTATGCCCTAAGGTGTTTAAATGTCTCGATCATATCACCTCTCTCCCTCCTTTGCTCAAGGGTATACATATTGAGCTCCGTTAATCTGTCCTCATATGTCTTCTGATGCAGTCCCTGCACCATTTTGGTTGCCCTTCTCTGGACTGCCTCAATTTGGTTAATGTCCTTGTGAAGGTGTGGCCTCCAATATTGCACGCAGTACTCCAGATGGGGCCTAACCAATGTCTTGTACAGAGGAATTATTACCTCCCTCTTACGACTTGTGATACCCTTACTAATACACCCTAACACCCCCCTAGCCTTACCTACTGCTTTAGAGGTGTGCTTGGATGATTTTAGGTCATCAGTGATGATGATGCCCAAGTCTCTTTCTTCCTTTGTGACTGCTAGCAACTCCCCTCCCAGCCTATAAGTGGCTTCAAGGTTTCTCTTCCCTATGTGCATAATTTTGCACTTCTTTGCATTAAATCCCAGTTGCCACTCTTCTGACCATTTTGCTAGTTTATCCAGATCTCTTCTCATTCTGCCCACCCCATCTGGATCATCTACTCTGTTGCAGATCTTGGTGTCATCTGCAAGCAGACAAGCCTTACCCTCTAGTCCATCTACGAGGTCACTAATGAAGATGTTGAATAGGACTGGCCCCAGGACTGATCCCTGAAGTACCCACTTGTGACTTGCATCTCTTCTGACTGTATACCATTTACCACCACTCTCTGTTTTCTGTCAGTCAACCAGTTTGCCACCCAGTTGACCAACTTCTGACCCACCCGAGCCTACCTAGCTTATTTATCAATCTTCTATGTGGAACAGTGTCCAAAGCTTTGCTGAAGTCAAGGTAGGCGACATCAACTGCTCCCCCTTGGTCCACCACTCTGGTTACCCAGTCAAAGAAATCTATGAGATTAGTTTGACAGGACCTTCCTTTGTAAACCCATGCTGTCTTGGATCCTGTGCCCCTATGGATTCCAGGTGTTGCACTATCCTTTCCTTAGGTGCCTCCATAATCTTGCCCACTACTGAGGTAAGACTGACTGGTCTGTAGTTCCCGCCTCCTCCCTGCTACCACTCTTGTGGGCGGGATCATATGACCCTTCTCCAGTCTTCTGGGACCTCTCCTTTGCTCAGAGACTAGCTAAACAATTCTGCTAATGGCTCTGCTAGTTCCTCCTTTAGCTCCTTAAGTACCCTGGGATGTATGCCATCAGGTCCCATTGCCTTATCCACCCTGAGCTTAGCAAGCTCTTGTAGGACCCTTTCTTTTGTGAAGGAGTAGTGCTCACCTCCCTCCCCGTGTCCATGATGCTGAGCTGTGGGCCCTGCCCTACCTTCTCTCAGTAAATACTGAGCAAAAGTATCTATTTAGGATAGATGCCTTTACAGGGTCCTCCTCCTCACATGCTCCCTTTTCTCCATTAAGCAGCAATACCCCTCTGGACTTTCTCCTTTCACTAATGTATCTATAGAAAGTCTTGTCACCTTCTTTTACTGTTCGTGCTAGTGTTTCCTCAGTTTGGGACTTTGCCTGCCTTACTGCCTTACCTGCTTCCCTTAGGGCAGTTTGGTATACCTCCCTATCTTCATCCCTGTGTTCCTTATATTTCCTGAAGGCCAGCCTTTTGGCTCTGACCTTTTCTGCTACTGTATTTGAGAACCAAAGTGGTTTCCTTCTTCTTTGCACTTCCTTTTCTGTCTAACACAATGGGATGTTGCTTCAAGTATTGTATCCTTAATGCTTGCCCACTTTGCCTGTACCTCCTCACCTGTGTTTCTTTTGCCAGGGCTAGCTTAACTCTGTTGGCCATCTTATCAAAGTCAGCTCCTCTGAAGTCCCATATTTTTGCCTTGGAATGGGATGATTTAGATGTAGTAGCCAAATTGAACCATACCATGTGATGGTCACTGGCCCCAGGTGACCTTCTACCTGGAGATCTGTGATCCCTTCTTTGTTAGTCAGTACTAGATCTAGGATAGCCCTGTCTCTTGTGAGTTGCTGTACCAGTTGTTTGAGGCCCTCCCCCTGCAGTGAATCCACTATGAGTCTAGTTCTGGCAGATGTTCCTGCTGGTATTGACCAATCTGTATCTGGCATGTTGAAGTCTCCCATTATCAGAACCTCCCCTTTAGCTGTCATGTTTTGTATATCTTCTAACTGTAATGTGTCTATGTCCTCCCTCTGGTCTGGGGGCCTGTAGACAACCCCAGTTCTTATGGCTGTCCCATTTCCTGTTCCAGGGTGACCCACAGTTCTTCTGGCTCCTTATGTGTATTCTGAATTTCTGTAGCTTTGATATTTTCATTAACATACAGGGCCTCCTCTCCCCTTTTGCACCTCGGTCTCTTCTGAACAATACATAGCCAGGTACTGAAGTCTCCCAAGTGTGGTTACTGGTAAACCACGTCTCACTAATTGCTACTATGTCCAGTTTAGCCTCTGACATTATTGCCTGCAGGTCTGGGATCTTATTTCCCAGGCTGTGAGCATTTGTGTACATGATTTTCCATTGGCCAGATTTTGGTGTGTTAGTTGTTGGGTGAAGTTTGGCATTACCCCTGTGCATCGTATGGGGAGACAAACCTTTTTTCTTACCTGGTGATGCAAATGAACGGCAAACACGCTGAATTCCTGTTTGACCACTAGCTGAGGGGAGGGTGTTCTTCCCATTCGACGTATGGGATGCTGCACCCCTCTCCCCATTTGCTAGTTTAAATATTCTGCAAAGACGTCAAACTTCTGCCCCAATGCACTGACTCCCTCTTTAGTCAGATGCAGTCCATCAAATTAAAGAACTTTCGCTCCCAGAACTGTTGCCAGTTCCTACAAATCTGTGTCCTTTTCCTGGCACCAGTCCTTGAGCCACGTGTTTAGCTCCCTATCTCCCTTCTCTGACCTTCCGGTCCATCTGCTCCCTTCTCCCAGACTGGCAGAATCTCAGAGAAGGAGATGCGGACGAAATAGATGATAGTTTGTCACCCAGCTTAGTCAGGTGTTCCTTGGTCTCACAACTGACTGGCTGGCGAGATCATTAGTCCCTATGTGTACTAGGACATCAATGTTTTCTCCTGCTTTGTGAACAATTTTAGCAATCGGTCAGTGTCTCTCATGCTGATGTACCTGGAGACATCTGACCATCACCCTGGCTGGAGATGGGTATCAACTCCCGAATCATGGAGTCTCCTATGATCAGAAGTTTTTAGTTCCTTTGTGCTTGTTTAGTTTTGGTTCCTGATTTGGGTGAGTATTGTTGTGCTAGCTCCTGTGCCGCAGTGTCCTGCTCTGCAGTGTATTCTGCCTCTTTATTTGATTTCAGAGATAGAGGCAGATACCTGTTTGTAGTGTTTATATGGTTTTGGAGGTAATGTGTTGGAGAGCAGAGAGTGATGGGGCACCTGAATTGCTCCTCCTAACCACCTGCCAACCTCCTGGACCAACTACCCTCTGCGGTCGAGGTTTTCTGTTGGATGCTGGGAAATGGTGGGTGGTTCTTATAATGTATTTCCTCTTCAATATGAAATTTGAGGCGTGCAATCTCTGCCCATGCTGCCCGGAGCAGAGACCAAGATCTCCAAAGGCCCAGCATGTAGGACAGTGTCCTAAATCCTGTAAGACTGTCCTTCTGAAAATTGTTCCACAGTACCTGCAGTTAATGAAATCCATTCCAAATAAGTTGCTGGGTTTGTAACCTAGTCAGAGTAATCAGAAGGAAAAAAAGGAAAAAATGTAAGTAATGGTTTAATTGTGCTTTGTTTAACTTGTTATAACAAGTTAAATTACTAGTGCCCTGTAAATAAGATTGCCTTGTGGAGCCCACTGATCCGCCTTCCTGCTCTGCCGCAGGAAATGTCACAACTGTGGTACCCTATAAAGATGTATGGCGTGGGGTGGTTGGGGATGGGGTGGGTGGCTGGGCCCTTCCCTGCCTAAAAAGAAGAACCACGGACGAAAGAACAAGGAGGTAAGAGCAGAAACAATCAGTCAACAACAAATGCAGTAACCCTGAAAGCTTATCCTAATGTTAGATAAAACTGTAAAACCTGTAAAGCACCACCTGTAATAATTTCAGAGAAGATATACCCTGTAAGAAACACTTTGCTCCAGAGAAAATAAAGCAGCAACAGAAGATATACCTTGCAAAAGACAATTTGAATCAGAAGATTACAGCAGTAATCTGTTAGCACACACTGTAGGCACACCTTGTAATAATGCAGAAGAAGGTATACCAGCAACAACAATTTGAATCAGAGAAAAAATAAAGCAATGAAATGTTAGCAACAAACAGTAGCAATCCCTGTGAGTAAAAATTAAAAACACCACCACACAGTAAATCTGCTTAGCCAAACTAAGTCTTAATCCTTCTCCCTTGCTCTGGTAAGTTTCTCTACTCTGCCTTTCAAGCAGTCTTAGAAGGAAAGAGCTCAGGTGAAGCTAGGTGCCTTGGCCAGCAAACCAAGTCTTCTACCAAGAATAACAACATGTTTACAAGTGAAAAGAAAACTATGTAATCCTAAAGAACTACCCATCTAATAACCCCTCCCCCCACAACATTCTTCCTTAATTTATTAGGGAGTAAATACATCAAGAGGCTTAAGGATATCAATAAGAATCACGATGCTATGTCACCGTGAATGTGACTCCATATAGAATAAAAAGACCACCACACAAATAATAAACGGAATAAGCAAAAACTTGTGGAAAAAAAAATCTGAAGGTAACTGACTTAAAAGTATACAGCTAAGGAGGGAGATTCTTAGGGGTTTGCGATTAAAAACATAACAGTGACCTTTATTGGGTCTTATAAAATGGGTAGAGAATTCTCTGGGTCCTGATTGGCTGAGAGGTACGTTTGGTCGTGTCCTTATCAGCAGATAATTTGCCAACCGGCAGCTCTTCAGCCAGCCAGGACTCATCACATGACAGATCACTTCCCAAAACAGCTAGCTGAGCTAGAGCCCCAAAACTACTAACCAAGCTATAGCCCTCAAACTACAAGCCGAGCTGGACCCCCCCAACACACTGTTCAATTACATCCACTTTACACTGCACAGCATCCTACCTACACCGTAAACAAAACCTTTTTCAATCTCTCATTTTAAATATTTAAAACTGTCACCTCTTAATTTTAGAAACCGGCCCCGATCTAATTGAGATTTCAGTGTGTGGTGCTACAAGGTGGCTTTCAGATCATGCCCTAAACCCGCAGCTCCAGCAACCACTGTAAAATAAAACAAAAACATTGTCAGACTCCTTCTAAAAATAATAACCATGGAAATAGACCAGTTTACGCTATAGCGAGCCACCAAAACCACGGTCGTTCAAACTGCTATGTCACAAGTGCAAAACACGGGGGCTAGTGAGGCACATGCTCACTCCCAGTCCTCCAAGCAGAAACTCACTTGGCATCTACGTTTAGATGTGCTCCTCCACCGACTCTTACAGAAAACTGTGTCTGTGTGTGTCTCTTTTTTCACCCGTTCCTAATTAACACATTCCACCTTTCAGTCCAATATCAGAACGAGCAGCTGAAAAGAGTCGGGAAGCGCTATCAGAAAACTGCTGAACAAGAACTCATTACGGACACGCTTGCTCCTGCACCTGTAAGTAAAACTCATTTACTCTACCATAAAAAACAAACAAAAAGCACCTTCTGAACAATTTGGAAGGGGGGGGGGGCTGGATACGAGGAACATTCACACACTATAGCTCCCTACATAATTTTAATCAAAGATAGCCAATTGTCCATTAAAATGCAGTGAATGATGACTACTTTTTCCTTTTTAACAGTGAAATCATTTTTTTGGTTTTTATCTCTATGCTGTGCACTTTTTATCAGCATTTTTTTAAATTAACTTTTTTACAAGGGGACCCATTTTATAAGCGCAATAACACACTCCAAGGTGTGGGTTATCTCCTGATAAGCTTACTTCAGGTGCATATGGCACTCAGCGTTAGCACCTCGTGCCTCATAATGCACCTGGGCGTGCTCTTATAGAGGTGATAACCCACACCTTGTCGTGTGTCATTGCTTGAATACGGCATCCAAAAGTTTCTTCCAGTGTTTTAAGAAAGTAGATTGTTTACCACGGAAGTAGGAAATTGTACAAATCAGTAGTAGATTTTGTCTTACCTGGGCTATCCATTCTTTAAACACAGGAGTAGATTGTTCTGCCCAGTGCTTAAGTGACAACTGTGTGGTTGTGACTCCTATTAGGGCCAATGTACGTTTGTCGCTAAATGACATGGTATTTGGGAAATTGCCTAACATGCATGTATATAAATTAAAATTATAAAGATACATTATTCTATTCAGAATGTTATGATTTCCTGCTGAAGTTTTTGGAATAGATGGACATAACCAAAGCATATGCGTTTTTTACAATATTTGCAATTTCTATACTGCACTAATATTCCTACAACGTCACTGATACTCAATGTCTTTTACTGCTATAAACGGTCCCACTGTCCTCACGCTTCTTATGCCCACAGTTAACAAAATGCATCAGTGCCACTCTAAACCCTGGAGGTTACCTAAACACATAAGGTTGCTATTGCAGTTTTTTTATATGCAGTACCTTTTTTTCAGCCACTACGAATCCTTGGGCCTGGGGGTGCATGCCCATGGGGCTTGAAGGAACTGCCAGACTTCATCCCGATGGTAGCAGGAACCCCTCCACTCATTTTTCTCTCATTGTGTTTCTCCCTGTGGCACTGGCTGTAGCCAACAGTTGGCCTGCACATGCGCCCAGTATACTGCAGGGGGAGCTAACTGCCTGGCATTCCTTTAGGTGTTACTGTGGTTCCAGAACCCACTGCCAACCCTCAATGACTGAGATAAATTGCAGACTGACGGATGTCTCAGCCATGGCCTTCCCCAACACGGCTGCTTGGGTCCACTCTTGAATCCAGGTCACCTTCATAGACAGAAACCCCGCACAGAAAGGTATCACATTTTGGTTGCATTTTTAAAAAAATGTGTATATAAAAGAACACTTAGATTATAAAATAATCTTATTTTTTGTTAACATTGGAAAAGATAGATTGGTATATGGTTATACAGTCACATCTGGTTCTGGGTATTCAGTTGTCTATGGTGTTAAATTCATATCCACTGGTGTAATACTACATCTGAAAGTTGTATCTGGTATTTGAAACTGTAAGTTGTACAATATATGTACATAGAAACATAGAATGTGTCATCAGAAAAGAACCGGTAAGCCCATCTAGTCTGCCCTATTTTCCCTGCCTGACACTACACCCTGGACTCTGTTTGGTCACAGGTGTCCCTCCCGCCTCCTTTATCTCAATTTTATTTATTTATTTATTAAACTCTAGGATTACAAATACCTTTGAGTAGGAACTGCTCATTTACAAAGGTTCCAAGTCAGAGGATGGAGGGTAAACATACATACAAAGGTCGACAATGTTAGACAGACATTATACCCGGCGAAGGCTAGGCTAAGGATACATTCATACTTGGAGAGAGACAACAACAAGATAAATGCAGGTTAACAGGTGAAAATAACACATGAGCAATGGAGTTAGTGAGGGTAGGGTAAGTGGGGTTGAGAAAATAGTAGGCTGGCTGAGGGGCCATTGTCTTGGGAGAGGGGAGGGTAGTAGAGATGCGTGCCTGATAGTAGTAGGAGGGGACCCACATCCAAGAAGTGCCAAAGGAAGAGAGGGTGGACATAGAGGGGAGGCACAGGGAGGGAGGGAGGTATGTAAGAGGAGGAAGCAGGAGCCAAAGTATTGCAACCCTAGGGAGGTTACGGGACAGCTTGGGCCAGCGAGGGAGGACAGGTGAAAACAATCACACTGACTGGTTGAAGTGAGGTGTTGTCAGAGCTGCCTCTTGAAGGTGCCAAGAGTAGCAGTAGTAAGTGTTTCTTTGTTGAGCGAATTATACCACAGAGGGGCTCTGTGAAAGAACTCTGACCCATTGTGGTCCGGCATCTGGGGACCTGGTAGATTTGGTGTTGCACATTTCTGGTATGCTGGGTTCTGTTGTATACAGTAAGAAGCTTTTCAACACCTGGCGACATGAGCCCAAGAAGAACCTCGTTGGTTACCAAGCAGGTCTGGTATTGGATCATGCTGAGGAGTGGTACCACCTGGCCTGGGCATACAGATTGCTCGTGTGTGTTACACAGGCAGTGCCCGTTAGGAGTCAGCAAGATTTGTTAAGCGCCATTGATATCCTGCGAAGGGCAGTAGAGGAAGTTGAGCCGTAGATGGCTAGGCCATAGTCAGCAGCAGAAATGACAGAACTGTTTATAGCCAGTCTAAGGGCATCAGCTGTCATGCAGTGTCTGTGCCTGTGGAGGAGTCCTATCTGTATGTTCGTGGCCTTTGCGACATTGTCGATGTGCCGTGCAAAGCAGAGGGATTTGTCCAGGGCGATGCCAAGGTGCTTAAACTCTGGAACTGGTTCGAGTGTAATCCCTGCTCGGTTCATGATAGTGAGGGGTCGAGAATTATGCTTGCTTCGAGCATTGCAGAATGACATTGCTTTTGTTTTGCTATAGTCCAGGACAAGTTTGTGTGAACTGAACCAGTCCTCAACATGCTTGAAGTCATGCTGCAGCTGCCCCTCCAGGAGTTTAATGTCATGGTGATTTGTGAATAAGACAGCATCATCTGGGTATAGCAGTATGTTCTGGTGGTAGATGCTAGAAAGGCTGTTCAGGAAAAGACTAAAGAGTAGTGGTCCCAAAATGGACCCCTGAGGGACTCCTGAGAGGACTGGGTTTTCATTGGAGGTGACACTAGCAATCCTAACACGTTGAACCCTACACGTGAGGTAACTTGCAAACTAGGGCGGTGCATCTTTGGAAAGTCTGATATTTGATAGCTGCCTGAGTAGGAGTGGATGGTTTATGGTACCAAAGGCTTTAGTTAGATCAATGAATACAGCCCACACATAGTTTCCTTGGTCCAGAGTGGCATGGATAAATCTTGTAAATTCCAACAGTGCAGTGGTAGCACTGTGCCCTTTTCTGAAGCCATGCTGTTCAGGGAATTGGATTTTGTATTTTTCAAGGTACTCGACTAGCTATTCCAAGACTATTCATTCAAGAGCTTTGGATAAGGGGGGAAGATAGAGAGAAGTCTGTAATTAGTGTGCAATGTCCTATCTCTGCTTTTGTGAACCAGTGTGATAGTCGTGTGTTTCCATATTCCGGGGAATTGGGCAGTCCTAAGTGATAAGTTTAAGATGTATAGCCTTGAGGAAAGGAGGGAGAGGGGGGACAGGATAGAAACTTTCAAATATCTCAAGGAAATCAACAAAGTCCAAGAGGGTAGCATCTTTCAAAAAAAGAGATGTGCAAGAACAAGGGGACACAATTTGAAGATAGAGAGGTGACGGCTCAGAGGTAATGTGAGGAAGTATTTCTTCACAGAGAGGGTTGTAGATGCATGGAACAGCCTTCCTGAGGAGGTCATAGAGTCAAAAACAGTGAGGGAACTCAAGAATGCATGGGACAGACTTAAGGCAATTCTAGTGGGGGGTAGGAGGAAGTAGGCTAAAACCTTTGCCAGGGGGGTTCGTATGGTTCGAAAGAACCCTCCCCTTTGAAATTCCCCCTTTTTTCATTATTTGTAACATTTTTTCATCATTTCTATTTATTTTGTGACTTATTTTGTGACTGTCACAGAGTGCTTATGCACACATAATGAACCCCAGCACTTTCTCTCTTCATGTGCCCCCATCTGCTGTTAATCAGCTTCCTCAATGCCAGTAAGAGGACTTGAGCTGCTTTGTGAGTCTTTCTCAGCACTGTCCCCCAATGGCTGGCTGGCTGGCCAATTGCAGCTCATGTCAGCATCATGAATGTGACTGGAATACAGCATGGCCGCTGCCCACAATTCACACTGTCAGCTAACACTCGAGGAAGATGGAGCATGGTGGCAGACTCTGAGACAACGTCTCCAGGAGAGCAAAAAAGGAGTAGTGGACCTCGACTTACAATATTATCAGTCACCGGCAATTAAATTTTGCTGGTCACAATTGCCAAACATGTGTCCCTTAATAACTGTATATCAAGAGATAGGCTGTGCAGAACTGGGTAAAGGAGCTTTTCAGGTGGGTGGGCTGAAGATTTAGAAATAAATTACTTAAATCCTCCTCTATACAAAATGCTAAGTTGTCATGTTTCATATACCTGTTTTAACTTTCCATAAGTTAAGCAAAAGAGGTACCACAGTGGAAAGGCAATGCAAGTGTTTGGAAGGGTCTGGCTGGGATCTACACCGACACCTCACTAATTGTGCTGTTCAGAGAGGTCTTCACTGTGGTTCCATATTTATTGATATTCAATTCCACTTTTGTCTGTGCTATCTGTGCCAGATGCAGTTAAAACAAATACGTTGTGATAAGCGTTTTCTCCAGATGATCACGTTTGTTTGTTTGTTTGTTTGTTGAATTTTCTTAACCAGGTAAGCCCACTGGGCTAGAAGTCCCTTTTAAGGGGTGACTGGTGGAGGGGAGGGGAACACAGATGGTAAGCAACTGAAATTGAACCAGATTAAGCAGTTGGTAATATTTTTAGTGAATGAGTGTCAGTAGAATGTCATTTGTTGCTACAGTTCAGTATTATGAACATACCCACTATACTTTTGGAAGTATGGTGGGGGTGGGGAGGATAGGCATTTAGGAGATGGTAACTTTGCACTGGGAATCCCCTCCACTGTCAAATTACCTTTCCCCTCACTCCCATTGTCATGCCTACCACACTGGAGAATGGAGAGGGGGCAACAAGTGTAGTACCCAATACTGAACTAAGAATTATGTTACAGATTTTATTCAAGCAGGGTGCTTAGTATAGAAACCTAGACAGTGACGGCAGAAAAAGACAGAGGTCCATCCAGTCTGCCCAAGTTCAGTATAATCCCTGGAACCTACTGTTCCTCCAGGGTACTCACCCTCCCCGTCCTCTCTCTGTTCTCCTCCTTGGTTCTGTTGCCCCCGGTAACCACTGTTTCCTTCATTATGTCCCAGTCTGCTTGAATCCTCTGACTGTTTTTGCACCCACCAGTTCAGCTGACAGACTGTTCCAAAGTTCCACCACCCTTTCTGTAAAGCAGTACTTCCTCACATCTCTCCAGAACCTACCTCCTGTTAATTTCCTTTCATATCCATGTGACCATGAATCGGTACTCAGGCTAAATAGCACCCACAGTTCACTTTAATTCCTTTAAAGAACTTGAAGGTCCCTATCACATCTCCCCTCTCCCTTCTGGTCTCCGGTGAGTACATATTTAGTGCCTTGAGGTGCTCCTCATAGGATCTGCCCTGCTGTCCCTGAATCATTTTAGTTATTCTGCGCTGCACTGTCTCCAACCAATTCTTATACTTTCTGAGGTGAGGACCCCAGAACTGGGCACAGTACTCTAGGTGAGGCCTCACCAGGGATTTGTAGAGGGAAAGTATTATCTCCTTTCTTCTGCTATCAATACCCCTACCAATACATCCCAGCATCCTGCTAGCCTTGCTATATTCCATGTTGCACTGTTTCTTAAATGGTATATTGAGTTGGGGAGGGTGGGGGTTACAGTAAGGGGTAGAGGGAGCTCAGATATGAATTATATAGGCTTAAAATAAGCCACAAAAGTGCACCACAGAGCATACCGTAGCCCATGGTTTCTGGGGGACATACTATATCTGAGACGATGCCTTATATATATTACATTAGCAGCATCTTGCTGCCTTCTGGTACTGAATACATATATGTATTCACCCTGCAGCCAGCCAGATAATAATTTTGCTTAGGGCAAGTGGTGTAGGAGGTCTCAGATATAACTTCTTTATCTTCAAAATAAGACCTAAATTCACCACATGGCTTCTGGGATCCTGGTGGTGCTAAGACCCACAGCTTTTCTTAAAAGGTTGCAGACTGCATAAAAAGAACCCCCCTTGTGAAAATCCTGGCAACGGCCCTGAGGCTGTTGGTTAACTAGGATCTGCAGCTTATCTGTTAGGTAGGGAAATGATCAGACTAGGTGGGCCAAGCGGTCCCTATCTGCCATCAACTTCTATGTTTCTATAGGTTGAATATCTTTGTCAAGGGTTCTAGGATTTCTTCCAGGACTAGTGCAGTCAGCTTCATGTCGAAGGAGTCTCAGCTGTAGCCAGTCTCGCTGATGGCTTTCTGAATGTATTTTCTGGCTAGGTGCACTGGCATCTCCTTGAAGTAGAATTGTGGTGCTGTGTGAAGATGGGGTGCCTTGTCAGAGTGGTCACTTGTGGTAGGGGCATTGAAGAAGTCTGGTGGAAGGACGCTGCCCAGATTAGAGAATGCATCGCTAAAGGTGTTGGAAATTGTAACAAGGTCGGTCGTTGGTGTACCATTGATATTGAGCATTGTGGGCGGATTCTTAGGGTCCTTTCCAGTGAGGTCTTTCATGTTATTCCAAAAATTTTTCCCGTCCCCCCAGGTGTTGGAGAGTGCTTCCCTGAAGTTTTTGCTTCTGGCGTTCTGTATTGCTCGAGTGCAGTCATTCCTTACTGCTTTGTATTTTTGAAAGTCCCCTTGCTTAGAAGTGGCTCGAGTGCAGTGTACGAGATGCTCCCCTTAGTCTAAGATGAGTAGTTAGTACAGCTGATATCCATGGGTTGGTCCTTCCTTTTACCTTCATCTTTTCCACTGGTGCATAGATATCGCAGGCTGCAGTAAAGTGATTGATGAATAAGTCCAGGGCCTAGTCAGTATCGTTGGCTGAGTCAAGTGAAGACCAGTGCAGACTGTGCAGATGTGCTTTGAGCGGCTCAAGTTGCCCCTGCTTTAACACACTGGAGTAGATTATTTTAGGAGGGGGCTTGATGAATTTGTTAGACCAGGTACAGATTATGGGACAGTGGTCGCTTATGATGTCAGGGAGAACTGAGACCTTAGAGATTCGCTCAGGGTAATTTGACAGTATCCAGTCAAGTAATGTTTGGAACCCAGTCCTATAGTTGCACCTGGTAGGGATGGGTACCATTTGAGTGAGGTGTTGTGCCGTGACAGCATCCTTGTAGGAACAGGCCTCAGGTAAAAGCCAATTTATATTGAAGTCACCCAGTATTATGGTTTCAGAGTTATGGCGGAGTCCCCTAAGGTAATCCACAATGCTAGTGAAGCCAGTGGCCTGGTCCTTTGGGGGTAAGTATACCGACGCTGTGGTAAGCACTTTATTATGGGCCCCGAGGAGGAGGACTTTTATGGTGAGGATCTGTGATGTGGTTCCATGGTCTGAGGGTTGAAGGTCGTGGGCCATCATGTTATCCCTCAGGTGGACAGCACAGCCCCCTCCTCGCTTTGCAAGTCTGTCCTGCCTGAAGATAGAGTATCCAGGGATAGCAACTACAGCATCAGGTATTTTAGGGTTTAGTCATGTTTTGACAACAGAGAGGATGTCCAGATTGTGTTGTTGTACCCAGGTTTCAATTTGTTATCCCATGTGCCTATCCCATGCATGCTTGAAGCTTCTGCTGTCTTGCCCCCCTCCCACCCACCCACCTCCTATTGCAGGCTGTTCCAGGCATCCACCACCCTTTCGGTGAAGAAGGAACATGCTCGAGCTATGGTTAAAGGTGAGAAAGAAAGTGCTTTGTGGACCATTTTAGGGATTGCCACAACTGTACCACCTCTTCTTTTAAATTTAGAGCATTGGATCATGTGCCTGGAAAATGAGGCTAGAGAGGCGGAGATAGAATAAAAATATTAATGCAGAAGGAAACAGAAGGGATCTGCAGGATTCAGAGTATGCACCCAATGGGTCTTAATACAGAAATAGATTTTAAACCTTTTTTAGCCGAGTTTTCTGTTTCCCCATGCCTAGGTATATCGCAGTTAATGGTATATCAAAATTGCTTATAAAGTGGTAACATGGATGTATGTTTTTGATGGATAATCAGGAATGAATAAATAGAACGAATTATATGACTAATTGTGAATAAAACTGCAGGAGAATAGTTTTATATACCAGATATCCATTCAGCAAATCATTATAGTGTCAGTAGTTTTGTATGTTTTTTATTCCTCCTAATTCTGCACTGTTTGCACTTTAAAGCACACTGTTTTTATGTTTGCTGTTTTTACGCCCCCTTCTCCCACAGCCTTACTTTCCCTCAGGCTCTCCAAGGCAGCAGTGCATGGCTGCACCCAGACCTCTTCCCTGGGGCCGCCTCCATGCTGCCTTAGTTTGCTCCCCCCGGCAGGAAGAGGGAGAGCGATCTCCCCTTACCACTTCCCCCCAATTGTCTGTAATTTTGTCAGGTACCTCTCAGGGATTATCTGGGCAGAGGGGCTGCATGCTGGAGACCATCTCCAGGTTCAGCTGTGGGGGTATTTCATGTTTTTTTCTCCAAGCCCCGAGGACATCAGCACTCTTAGAGCTCCAAGGGAGGCATGTCACAACGTGATGGCCGTCCCGGAACTCGGCCAGCATCCTCTCCACCCACGGCATTCCCAAACTACATCTCCACCTGTGGTCACCCAGGTAGTGGTATTGCAGTGGGGATGACAGCCCTCCCTCACCGGAGGAGGAGGAGAGCAATCTGACAAATGCTCTATCCTTCCCCCCCCCCAGCCAGTCCCTGATGACCCAAGTCTGCACCCAAACCTGGGTCACTGGCGTAGTGCATGGTAGTGCTACCGCTGCGCCGATGGGCCAGCAACAAAGCACATATTTTTATGTTTGCTTACGAGCAGCGCAAGAAACATACTGCGGCAGCTCGGTGCCGAAGCAGGTTCTGGAGGTGCGGCACTGTTGAGGCCAATACCTGCACGGCATTTTGGGGCGTGTGCGATGTCCACCAATAATGGGGGACAGAGTCGGTGACAGTAGTTTTTAACGTTGCAACCAACTTGTGAAAAAGTAGCCGCTGCAATCAGGGGCCACCTTATCATTGCAGAGTCAGCCATTCGCTGCAATGAGGGAGCGACCCATCATTGTAAGGCGGGATGTTCACACACTGATATTGTCTGTGAACATGGCTGTGGTTTGCCACCTGTTCACAAACAATATTAACCCCCTCCCCTGCCGAGGGGGTGCCCAATGAGGAGGCAGTATGGTGCAGTGGTTTAAGGCTCTGAGCTGCAAATCTGGAGACCTGGGTTTGAATCCCACAGATCCCACTTGCATACTGTGTGACCCTGAGCAAGTCACTTAACTTCCTTGTGCTCCCAGGTTGTACCTGCAAACAAGCTTTCAGCTTAGTGTGTCTCACCTGGTAAAATAATTGGTAAAAAAAAAAAAAATATCCCCCTGGCAGCATGTGCCCCTCCAACACATTTGTTTGCCGATGGGGCCCCAACCCCTGTCGGCAGTAGTGGCACAGATGTATGTTGCCGACAGGGGAGCGCACTCCCTGTCGGCAGTATGTAATGCACCCCACTTTTCTTGTCTGCCGACGGGGTGCCCCAATCCCGTAGACAAAATAAACCCCTCCCCTTGTTGTGTGCCAACGGGGTGCTTAATCTCGCTGCCTCCACAGCGGCCCCCCACAAAAAAGACTCATTTACACGCTGAGCCCACCGGTGTGCCACATTGCCCTGTAAATAAAAAAAACGTCCCGCGATGTCTTTTTACCTATAATGAAGAAACGGTCCCCGGCACTCTCCCTGGCCCCCTCCCACAGCCTGCATCCATCCACTGCGCACCCTGCCTCCCCACCCCCCATACTTCCTTCGGAGTCTGGTGCGATGATCTTTGGTGGACCAAGAACATGACTGCACTCTTCAAAGCTGACCGCGAACTGAGGAAATGCCAGTAAGCTGTGTAATGGGATAGATAGGGTTTTTTCAACTTTGATTCATATCTCAGGCATTTTTGGGAATTTTGACACCAAATTTTCAGCATGGGGTTTTTGGGACCCCTCCTAATGAATTCTATCACTGTCATGGTGTTAATCGGCCCGGAAAGGTGATTTTGCAGTCACTGCGGAATCACCTTTCAGGACTGATTAATGAAATGACGATGCCAGCGTATACACAGGTGGGCTCTGAAAAAGCCTATGTTGCAAATTTGGTGGGAAAATCCAAAAATGACTTTGACTGGCGTCGTTGCGCAGTTGCTGCCGCGCCGTAACTGCGGAATTGCAATATTTTCACCCCAGATTTTCAACATTGGCATTTTTTTAGACCTCCTTGTGAACAGTATAGCTGTCATTTTTCGCATCCTGGACAAAATGTGTTTTCGCACTTATGGCGCAGAATAGCACGGTCGGTATGGGAAATGAGTGTTCCACACAGATTGAGAAACTGATAGTGGCAGTGTTCATGAGCAGAGGTCCTAAAATGCCTACATTGAAAATTTGGTGACGATACTCCATAAAATGACTCTGTTACGAGCATGAGTTGAGCTGTTCCTACACACGCTCGTAAGTTCGCAAATGTTCAATATTTTCACTCCAGATTTTCAACATTGCCATTTTACCACACCTTCTTATGAGCAGTAAAGCTGTCATTTTTTACATTTCTCCCAAAATGTGTTTCTTTGCATGTAGCGCACAATGGCGCAATCGGTGTGCGAAATCAATGTTCGGGACAGATTAAGAAAATCACAGTGACACTGGTCATGAGCAGAAGTGTTACAATGACTATGTTAAAAATTTAGTGAAAAAATTCCCCAAAATGACTGTTTTACGAGCATGTGTTGCGCTGTTCCTACGCACTCTCGTACGTTCGTGAATTTTCACTATTTTCACTCCAGATTTTCAACATTGCCATTTTACCACACCTCCTTATGAGCAGTACAACTGTCATTTTTCACATCTCACCCAAAACATGTTTCCACGCATGTAGCGCAAAATGGTGCAGTCGGTGTGCGAAATCAATGTTCGGGACAGATTAAGAAAATCACAGTGACACTGTTCATGAGCAGAGGTGTTACAATGGCTGTATTAAAAATTTGGTGAAAAAAGTCCGTAAAATGACTGTTACGACCGAGCATTGCGCAGTTTCCACGCACCCTCGTAAGTTCATGGATTTCTAATATTTTCAGTCCAGATTTTCATCACTGGCATTTTTCCACACTTCTTTATGAACAGTACAGCTGACATTTTTCACACCATGGCTGAAATGTGTTTTCGCACTTCCAGCGCAGAAATGCGTGGTCGCTGTGGGAAATCACTGTTCGGGACAGATTAAGAAAATCACAGTGACACTGTTCATGAGTGGAGGTTCCAAAATGCCTGTGTTGACAATCTGCTGTAAAACAACCCCAAACTAATTGCATTATGGGTGTGCGTTGCCCAGTTTCTACACACGCTCGTGACTTCACCAGTTTTTTTAATATTTTCACTGCAAATTTTCAACATTGCCATTTTTTACACCTCCCCATGAACAGTATAGCTGTCATTTTTCACATCCTTTTGGAAATGTATTTTCGCACCTGTGGTGCCAAATGGCGTAGTCGCTGTGCCAAATCAGCTTTCGGGTAACGAACTGATATTGCCACTGTTCATAAGGTGGGGGTCACAAAAAACCCATGTTGAAAATTTGGAGCGAAAATGCCAACGAACGCCTGAGAAGTTAGGGTTTCCGACCATAACGCTCCACCCTGTAGAGACTGACAGGCATCAGGGGTGTGACTTGGGATTCTTGCTTGTAATGCTCATACCATTCCACACCCTGCAGCCAGTGAGAGGCCTCGAGGTGTGCCTTGGACACTTCGGCCCCAAAGTTCACCCCATTCTCCTATACAGCACCCATCTCACCATATTTCCTGATAGAATGGGGTGAGCATAAGGGCCAAAGACCCCAAGGCACACTGTGACACTTGTCGGTGTCTGCAGGGCAGGGTGTAGTGAAATGGCATGGCCGTTATGCCTGACGACCCAAAGGCACAACCCAATGCCTGTCAGTCTCTGCAGGGTGGTGGCGGGGTAGGCTTCAGTTCAATACTTCACTGCCATTCCTATTATGCAGCTCTCTAACTCCTACACTACCAACGCCAATGCCAGTAAGCAAACATTTGGCATTGACAAATGCTTGTTTATACTGTAGCGCTGTATAACTCTCTGCAGGTGTCTCACGTGGTGATTTACTAGTTCATTAATATGTATTTATGCAAATGATATGGGGCTGTTTAACCATGTGATATACTGTCAAGCACAACCCCTGAGGAAGCCTGTGAAGGCACTACATAGTGGTGTGTTGGCTGTGAAAATGCTGTTCGATTAAAAGTTACAACTTTTCTCCAGCAATGGTGAGTGTGCCACTTTATTTCTCCTTTTTTTAGCCTCATGTAGTGGTTGCACCTTTAATGGTGGTCACTGTGCATGGTTTATCTTTTGTGTGAGCTTTATTTATTTATTTATTTAAAAGTTGATAACCGGGAAAGGCACCAAAGAGCCGAGGCTCGTTTCCAGGTGCAACTCGGGGAAAGGGTACATAGGGCATAAAATTGCATAAATAACAAGAAAACTTGCAGTTAGCAAAAATAGGGGTCAGGTTACAAGGACCCAAAACAGTAGGTAACATCCAGGTACAGAGATACAAAATACATATCACAAAGTTGCATTAATGATGTAAATGGAAATTAAAGCAAATTCATGACACAGTTACGAGACGCAAAAACTGGAGGAAGCATCCAGAAAGCAGGTGACAAATTAAATAAAACACAATATGGCCCACAGTTAGACTGCTATTGCAGGTACAGGACCAGTAGTAACACAGGGAGTATTTGTGTCCTGACACCATAGTTAGAGAAGCAGGGTCCTCAAAATAGCACAAAGAAAAGCATCAGGATAAGAGTGCGCTTAAAAAGGGGGGTGACACTGAAGTGGGATACTGCATGTAATTAAGGCAGTGCGAGTTGGGAACACTGTAGGCACTGAGGACGAGGTAGGAGTCTGAGGAGCCATTTGAGAGAGGAGGAGGAGAAGGAGACTAGTCAGAGGTCAGAGGGGAGTTTGTTCCAGAGGGAAGGGAAATGAAAGGAGAAAGCAGACTGACCAGATGCAGGATGGGGGGAGTGACAGGGATTACTGCTCTGTAATGTTGTATTATGTTTAATCTCTGCGACGTGGAACCTTTGAAAAGGAGTCTTTGACTCAAAGGTACTTTCTGAATCCTCAATAAATAAGAAAAGGTGCATAGATCTCTATGGCGGAGGAAGTAGTTTGAGGGGACAGCTTGGGAGAGCCAGGCAGAGAGTTAGGATGGGAGGGTGCCAAACCAGAACTTAGCAACAGAGGCACAGTGGACCATTCTCCTGTGTGCTGTGAGACAGAGGTGCAAGGATAGGGTGGAGTAGAGGTGACAGTGGTAGGTAAGGGGGGGCGGTGACAAAGTGGCAGAAAGCATTAAGAAGAGTGTCTAATCTGATGAGAGAGGATTGACAGGCTGTGCTGGACTCCATGCTGGCATAATCAACAAACATTTGTCAATGCCGAATGTTTGCTTGCTGGCATTGGCATTGGTAGTGTAGGAGTTGCAGAGCTGCATAATAGTAATGGCAGTTAAGTATTGAACTGAAGCCAACCCCATCACCACCCTCCAGATACTGACAGGCATTGGGGTGTGCGTTTGGGTCATCAGGCATACCGGCCACGCCATTTCACCACACCCTACCCTGCAGACACCGACAAGTGTCATGGTGTTCCTTAGGGTCTTTGGCCCTTATGTTCACCCCATTCCATCAAGAAATATGGTGAGATGGGTGCTGTATAGGAGAATGGGGTGAACTTTGGGGCTGAAGAGTCCAAGGCACACCTTGATGCCTCTCACTGGCTGCAGGGTGTGGGTGGGGGGTGGAATGGTATGAGCATTACAGGCGACAATGCCAAGTCACAGCCCTGATGCCTGTCATTCTCTACTGGGTGGGGCGTTATGGTTGGAAACCCTAACACCTCAGGCATTCGTTGGCATTTTCACTCCAGATTTTCAACATGTTTTTTTTGTGACTCCCACCTCATGAACAGTGACAATATCAGTTCGTTAGCCGAAAGCTGCTTTTGCACAGCGACTATGGCATTTGGCACCACAGGTGCGAAAACACATTTTGGGCAGGATGGGAAAAATGACAGCTGTACTGTTCATGGGGAGATGTAAAAAATGGCAATGTTGAAAATCTGCAGTGAAAATATTAGAAAAACTGTTGAAGTCACGAGCGTGCATAGAAACTGAGCAACGCACACCCGTAATGTAATTAGTTTGGGGATTTTTTTACAGCAGATTGTCAACACAGGCATTTTGGGACCTCCGCTCATGAACAGTGTCGCTGTGATTTTCTTAATCTGTCCCGAACAGTGATTTCCCTCAGCAACCACGCATTTCTGCGATGGAAGTGTGAAAACACATTTCGGCCATGGTGTGAAAAGTGACAGCTATACTGTTCATAAGGAAGTGTGGAAAAATGCCAGTGGTGAAAATCTGGACTGAAAATATTACAAATTCATGAATTTACGAGGGTGCGTGGAAACTGCACAATGCTCGTTCATAACATAGTCATTTTATGGACTTTTGTCACCAAATTTTCAACATAGCCATTTTAAGACCTCTGCTCATGAGCAGTGTCACTGTGATTTACTTACTCTGTCCTGAACATTGATTTTGCACACCGACTGCGCCATTGTGCGCTACAAGCGCAGAAATACATTTTGGGCGAGATGTGAAAAATGACAGCTGTACTGCTCATAAGGAGGCATGGTAAAATGGCAATGTTGAAAATCTGGAGTGAAAATATTAAAAATTCGCAAACTTATGAGCGTGCGCAGGAACTGCGCAACACATGCTTGTAAAACAGTCATTTTTGGGAATTTTTTTACCAAATTTTCAACATAGAGTTTCTGGGGGCCTACCTCATGAACTGTGACACTGTTGTTTCATAAATTGGTCCCAAAAGGTGGTTCCACTCATGACCGTGAAATCACCTTTCGGGGCCGATTAACGCCATGACAGTGCCAGAACTCATGAGGAGGGGTCTCAAAAAACCCATGTTGAAAATTTGGTGCCAAAATTCCAAAAAATGCCTGAGATATGCATCAAAGTTGAAAAAAACCTATTTATTTCATTATACAGCTGACCGGCATTTCTTCAGTTTGCGGTCGGCTTTGAAGAGTGCAGACGTGTTCCCGGTCCACCGAAGATCGTCTCGCCAGCCTCCGGAGGTAAGTATGGGGTGAGGTGGGGGTGTGGGGAGGTGGATGCACAGATAGTGGTCGTGGGTTGGGGGGCAAGACAATCAATGAGGGACCGTTTTTTTCTTTTCAGGTGTTTGTTTTCTTTTCAGGAGGACGACACGGGACTTGTGCCACACTGGGGTGGACTCCCAGCATGGCAGCTGGAAGATATTTGGGGGCAGTGGGCCGAAGACAACAACGCCGGACTTGTGACACGCTGGAGTGGGCCTCCCAGCATGGCAGCTGGAAGATTTTTGGGGGCAGTGGAGCCGACAGGGGATTGGGCACCCCCGTCGGCCATACAGACATGTGCCACGCTGGGGTGGGCTCCCAGCATGGCAACTGGAAGTCTGTTTCTTTGGGGGAGGTTTAATTGAGCCGACAGGGGATTGGGCACCCCCATTGCCTCCTCCCGGAAAGATAGCCCTAGGAAAAGTTCACTTCATACTGAATTTATGTTCCAGGAAGAGAAAGCAGAGACGTATACAAGCAGGATTGCCAGCAATATGCTAATCAACAACACTATCTTATCACTGCTCACTGAAACAGGGCTCTCCCTTTCAACTGTACAGTACTGCATTTTCAACTGCTGTCATAGACAGCTGCAGCATTCATTGGTGAATTGCGTCCACGCCTGCAAACACACTGACTGAACTGGAAGACAGGGTGCCACACCTACAAAAACTTGGATGATGGCACTATGTTTCTTGCACATGCGTGCAAGCAAACATAACAAGCATTTGTCAATGTCGAATGTTTGCTTGCTGGCATTGGCATTGGTGGGGTGTGCCTTTGGGTCATCAGGCATAACGGCCACGCCATTTCACCACACCCTATCCTGCAGACACCAAAAAGTGTCACGGTGTGCCTCAGGTGTGTGGCCCTTATACTCACCCCATTCCATCAGGAAATACAGTGAGATGGGTGCAGTATAGGAGAATAGGGTGAACTTTGGGGTCAAAGAGTCCAAGGCACACCTCGATGCCTCTCACTGGCTGCAGGGTGTAGGTGGGGGTGGAATGTTATGAGCATTACAGGCGACAATCCCAAGTCACACCCCTGATGCTTGTCAGTCTCTACAGGGTAGGGCATTATGGTCGGAAACCCTAATGCCTCAGGTGTTCGTTGGTATTTTCACTCCAGATTTTCAACATGGGTTTTTTGTGATCCCCATCTTATGAACAGCGGCAATATCAGTGCATTAGTCGAAAGCTGATTTTGCAAAGTGACTACAGCATTTGGCACCACAGGTGTGAAAACACATTTTGAACAGGATGCGAAAAATGACAACTATACTGTTCATGGGGAGGTATAAAAAATGGCAATGTTGAAAATCTGCAGTGAAAATAGTAAATAAACTGGTGCAGTCATGAACGTGCGTAGAAACTGCGCAACGCAAACCCTTAATGTAATTAGTTTGGGAATTTTTTACAGCAGATATTCGACACAGGCATTTTGGGACCTCCTCTCATGAACAGTGTCACTGTGATTTTCTTAATCTGTCCCGAACAGTGATTTCCCACAGCAACCACGCATTTCTGCGCAGAAAGTGTGAAAATACATTTTGGCCATGTTGTGAAAAATGACAGCTGTACTGTTCATAAGGAAGTGTGGAAAAATACCAGTGGCAAAAATCTGGACTGAAAATATTACAAATTCATGAACTTACGAGGGTGCGTGGAAACAGCGCAATGCTCGCTCGTAACACAGTCATTTTATGGACTATTGTCACCAAATTTTCAACATAGCCATTTTAAGACCTCTGCTCATGAGCAGTGTCACTGTGATATTCTTAATCTGTCCCAAACATTGATTTCGCACACTGACTGCGCCATTGTATGCTACATGCGCGGTAACACATTTTGGGGGAGATGTGAAAAATGACAGCTGTACTGCTCATAAGGAGGTGTGGTAAAATGGCAATGTTGAAAATCTGGAGTGCAAATACTAAAAATTCGCAAACTTATGAGCGGGCGTAGGAACTGCGCAACACACGCTCGTAAAAGTCATTTTTGGAAAATTTTTTGCCAAATTTTCAACATAGCCATTTTAAGACCTCTGCTCATGAACAGCGTCACTGTGATTTTATTAATCTGTCCCAAACACTGATTTCTCACACCGACTGCACCATTGTGCGCGCTACATGCACGGACACACATTTTGGGGGAGATGTGAAAAATGGCAGCTGTACTGCTCATAAGGAGGTGTGGTAAAATGGCAATGTTGAAAATCTGGAGTGCAAGTATTTAAAAATTTGTGAACTTACGAGCATGCGTAGGAACCGTGCAACGCATGCTCGTAATGCAGTCATTTTTGGTAATTATTTCACCAAATTTTCAACATACCATTGTAAGACCTCTGCTCATGACCAGTGCCACTGTGATTTTCTTAATCTGTCCCAAACATTGATTTTGCACACCGACTGTGCCAATATGCACTATATGCGCAGAAACACATTTTGGGCGAGATGTGAAAATGAAAGCTATACTGCTCATAAGGAGGTGTGATAGAAACATAGAAACATAGATTTTGATGGCAGATAAGGACTGCTTGGCCAACCCAGTCTGCCCATTTCTCTACCTATTGGATAAGCTGCAGATCCTAGTTAACTGGCAGCCTACTTCCTCCTACCCCAACCCCCTAGAATTGCCTTATGACTGTCCCATGCATGCTTGAATTCCACCACTGTTTTTGACTCCCAACCTCCTCCGGAAGGCCATTCCATGCATCCACAACCCTCTCTGTGAAAAAATACTTCCTTAAATTACCTCTGAACCACCCCCTTCTATCTTCAAATTGTGCCCCCTTGTCCTTGCACACCTCTTTTTTTGAAAGATGCTACCCTCTTGGACTTTGTTGTTTCCCTTGAGATACTTGAAAGTTTCTATCATGTCCCCCCTCTCTCTCCTTTCCTCGAGGCTATACATATTCAGCTCCTTAAGTCTCTCTTCATATGTCTTCCGGTGCAGGCTCTGCACCATTTTAGTTGCTCTCCTCTGGACAGCCTCCATCCTGTCTATATCCTGCAAGATTGGGTCTCCCAGAACTGCACTAGTACCCAGATGGGTCTCACCAACTGTCTGTACAGAAGGATAATAACTTCCTGTTTTCTGCTGGTGATGCCTCTCCTCGCATCCCAGTATCCCCAGCCCCTCTTGCTGCCCTCTCACATTGTTTGCCCACCTTAGGTCATCTGATATGACTACCCCAGGTCACTTTCCATTTTGTTGTTGTTAGTATCTCACCCCATTGTGTACTCTTCCCTGGGTTTTTGTTTCCCAGGTGCATTACCTTGCACTCTTAGCATTGAATCTAAGCTGCCATACATTTGACCATTCCTCTAACCTTGCCAAGTCCTTCTCATCCTTTCCCCATCCCACCTTGTGCATCAACTCTGTTGCAGATCTTTGTGTCATCTGCAAAGAGACATACTTTTCCTTCCAGTCCCTCTGCAGTATCGCTTATAAAGACATTGAAGAGGACCGGTCCTAATACTGAACCCTGTGGTACCCCACTAGTAACCCCCCTTTCTTCAGAGTGGACTCCATTTACTATTACTCTCTGTGTCCTATTCTCCAGCCAATTCATTACCCAGGCTGTCATCTTGGGACCCACTCCCAGGCTGGCTAACTTGTATATTAATCTTTTGTGTGGGACTGTGTCAAATGCCTTGCTAAAGTCTAGGTAGGCCATGTCCACAGCCCCTCCCTGATCTACTACTTTGGTCACCCAGTCAAAGAAATCTATCAGATTTGTCTGGCATGACCTTCCGCTGTGAATCCATGCTGCCTTGGGTCCTGAGCCCTCTAGCCTCTAGATACTCAACAATTCTTTCCTTCAGAAGTGATTCCATCATTTTCCCTACCACTGAGGTTAAACTAACAGGTCTGTAGTTTTCTGCTTCTGCCTTGCTCCCAATTTTGTGAAGAGGAATCACATCTGCCCTTCTCAGTCCTCGGTACCACCCATCCTCCCATGATTTGTTAAAGAGGGTAGTCAGTAGTGTCACTAGTTCTACCCTTAGTTCTTTTAGAATTCTGGGATGAATCGATCAGGCCCCATTGCTTTGTCCACCTTCAGTTTTAAGAGTTCTTTCAGAACCCTTTCTTCTGTAAATGGGCTGGTATCAACTTCTGTATCCAGAGTATTTCTATTGTTTGTTTAGGTACCTCCCACTTCCTTTGTAAATACTGAGCAAAATATTTGTTTAGTATCTCTGCCTTTTCACAGTCACCCTCTGCCCACCTCTCTCCTCTTTATTAAGCCTCACTAGCCCTCCCTGGTCTTCCTTCGCTCCCTGATGTACCTATAAAAGGTTTTATCCCCTTCTTAACAGAGTTGCTATCTTTTCCTCTGTTTGGGCCTTTGCTGTTCTGACTGCCTTCCCAGCTTCCTTTGCTTTAACTGATACAGTTCTCTGTCCTGCTCCTTCTGTGATTCCTTGTACTTCCTGAATGCTTTCTTTTCTCTTGAACCTTCACTGCCACTTCCTTTGAGAACCAAAGTGGTTTCTTACATTGTTTTTTTTGTTAATTTGCTTCACACAAAGGCTTGTTACCTCTGTGATGGCAGTTTTTATTATTCCCCATTGTTCTTCCACCCCTCCTTCCTGCCCATTTGCTAGTGCATTCCTTAGGCACTCACCCATTTTGGCAAAGTCAGCCCTCCTAAAGTCCAGTACTTTGCCTTTGTATGGCTTGACTCTATTGCTGTGTTTATTGTGAACCATACTGTTCGATGGTCGCTAGTTCCCAGATGGCTACCCACTTCTACATCTGTGATCCTCTCTTCATCTCCATTTGAGAGAACCAGGTCTAAGATTGCTCTCTCTCGAGTGGGCTCCAATACTAGTTGTCTAAGGCATGCCCTTGTAGGGCATCTAGAATAACCCCACTCTTTGAAGTGGCTGCTGCAACTGCATTCCAGTTAACATCTGGCATATTCAGATCACCCATCAGCAATATCTCCCCTTTTTCTGCCATTCTAAGTATACTTTCTATCATTTCCTTGTCCATTTCCTTCCCTGAGAAGGGGGTCTGTATACAACCCCTGTCGGATTGTGGTGCATGCGGTCTCCAAATTTACCCACAGTGCTCTTCTCCTCCCTGTTTTCCCTTTTGTTCTGTTGCCTTGATTCCTTCCCTTATGTAAAGAGCTACTCCTCCTCCTCTTTTACCCTCCCTGTCCCTCCTGTAGATAGTGTATCCTGGTATGTTTATGTCCCAGTCATGGTTTTGTGTGTACCATGTTTCCGTGACTGCCACGATATCCAGATGTTCCTCCTCCATCAAGGCCACTAATTCAGGAAGCTAGTTACTCAGACTACAGGCATTGGTACTCATTGCTCTCCATTTTTTGATGGCTTTATCTTCTTTTGCAGCATCCCCCACTGACCTGTCTACCTCAGTCTTTTTCTCATTTAGTACCCTGTTTTGTAGGAGAGGCTGGGATTTTCCTGCTGTTTATCAGTCCTCCCCTTGACTAGTTTAAAAGCTTGCCAATGAGGCATTTAAACCGATTGCTCAAAGACTTGTTCCTTCCTGGACAGATGCAGACCATCCTGCCAGTATAGGCTGGTGTCCCTCCAGGTGGAACCCAGTCCCAATGAAGCCAAACCCTGTGCCCACACCATTTTTCAACCATTCATTAAACTGCATGGTGCAAAGTACCTCGCCTCACTCATGCCATTGACAGGCAGCACCTCAGAGAAGGAGATTGTGTGAGCATTTGTCTTAGGCCCCTCCCAATTCTACAAAGTCCTTCTGCACTGCTCTAATCTCATGATTATCCAAGTCATTTGTCCCTAGGTGGACAATGACGTCCAGCTCAGATTCCCGTGCAGCTGTTTTCGTGATCCTGAGGGATGCGCTTCCTGTCTCTCCAAGCCATGGCACCAGGCAGGCACCTTACTTTAGTTTTCCCTGCCCCCCCCAGTTCTATCCCCCTAATAATTGAGTCCCCCACCAGGAGCTGCTTCCTTTCCTTGTGGTGTCCTCTGCCTCCTTCCTGTAGGCCCCCTTGTGACAGTTGTCCTCAGCCTCCTTAATCTCCTTTGCAGGTGCATCCATAGGGAGCTGCTCCCCAGAATGGTGTATGGATTGTGGTGTGGAACAACTGACTGGGTGTGCCTCTGTTCCACCATCCTCACCCTCCTGAGCCCACTGTGGTCCAACTGCTGTGCTTTCTTCGCAACCTCTGAGGTAGTGGTGGTGGCTCTGGTGCTCCCTGGATGGGGGAGGTTCCCTTCCTACCATCCAGTGTGGCCTGGGGGAAGGTCCCCTTACTACTGTCCAGTGTGGCCTGAAGACGGGCAACTTTCTCCCTCAGGGCAGAGAGTTGTCTGCAAATAGGGCAGCATCTCAGCCTCCAGAAAGACTCCCAGAAGACTGCTGCCCCACAGCCATTACATTGCACTACTCCTCACATTTTTGTGTGTGTGTGTGGGATCACAGATCTCCAGGTAGAAGGTCACCTGGGGGCCAGTGACCATCACATGGTATGGTTCAATTTGGCTACTACATCTAAATCATCCCATTCCAAGGCAAAAATATGGGACTTCAGAGGAGCTGACTTTGATAAGATGGCCAACAGAGTTAAGCTAGCCCTGGCAAAAAGAAACACAGGTGAGGGGGTACAGGCAAAGTGGGCAAGCATTAGGATACAATACTTGAAGCAACATCCCATTGTGTTAGACAGAAAAGGAAGTGCAAAGAAGAGGAAACCACTTTGGTTCTCAAATACAGTAGCAGAAAGGTCAGAGCCAAAAGGCTGGCCTTCAGAAAATATAAAGGAACACAGCGGGATGAAGATAGGAGGGCATACCAACTGCCCTAAGGGAAGCAGGTAAGGCAGAAGGCAGGCAAAGTCCCAAACTGAGGAAACACTAGCACGAACAGTAAAGAAGGTGACAAGACTTTCTATAGATACATTAGTGAAAGGAGAAAGTCCAGAGGATATTGCTAAGCTTAATGGAGAAAGGGGAGCATGAGAGAGGAGGACCCTGTAAAGGCATCTATCCTAAATAGATACTTTTGCTCAGTATTTACTGAAGAGAGGTAGGGCAGGCCCACAGCTCAGCATCATGGACACAGGGGAGGGAGGTGAGCACTACTCCCTTCACAAAGAAAGGGTCCTACAAGAGCTTGCTAAGCTCAGGGTGGATAAGGCAATGGGACCTGATGGCATACATCCCAGGGTACTTAGGAGCTAAAGGAGGAACTAGCAGAGCCATTAGCAAATTGTTTAGTGAGTCTCTGAGCACAGGAGAGGTCCCAGAAGACTGGAGAGGCTCATGTGATCCCCCCACAAGAGTGGTAGCAGGGAGGAGGCGGGAACTACAGACCGTCAGTCTTACCTCAGTAGTGGGCAAGATTATGGAGGCACTCCTTAAGGAAAGGATAGTGCAACACCTGGAATCCATAGGGGCACAGGATCCAAGACAGCATGGGTTTACAAAGGAAGGTCCTGTCAAACTAATCTCATAGATTTCTTTGACTGGGTAACCAGAGTGGTGGACCAAGGGAGCAGTTGATGTCCTACCTTGACTTCAGCAAAGCTTTTGACACTGTTCCACATAGAAGATTGATAAATAAGCTAGGTAGGCTCGGGTGGGTCAAAGTTGGTCAACTGGGTGGCAAACTGGTTGACTGGCAGAAAACAGAGAGTGGTGGTAAATGGTATACAGTCAGAAGAGATGCAAGTCACAAGTGGGGTACCTCAGGATCAGTCCTGGGGTCAGTCCTATTCAACATCTTCATTAGTGACCTCTGCAGATGGACTAGAGGGTAAGGCTTGTCTGTTTGCAGATGACACCAAGATCTGCAACAGAGTAGATGATCCAGATGGGTGGGCAGAATGAAAGAGATCTGGATAAACTAGCCAGAATGGTCAGAAAAGTGGCAACTGGGATTTAATGCAAAGAGTGCAAAATCATGCACATAGGGAAGAAACCCTGAAGCCACTTATAGGCTGGGAGGAGTTGCTAGCAGTCACAAAGGAAGAAAGAGACTTGGGCATCATCATCACTGATGACCTAAAATCATCAAGCAGACCTCTAAAGCAGTAGGTAAGGCTAGGGGTGTTGGGGTGTATTAGTAAGGGATCACAAGTCGTAAGAGGAGGGACAATCCTCTTGTACAAGACATTGGTTAGGCCCCATCTGGAGTACTGCAGCAGTATTGAGGCCACACCTTCACAAGGACATTAACCAAATTGAGGCAGTCCAGAAAGGGCAACCAAATGGTGCAGGACTGCATCAGAAGACATATGAGGACAGATTAACGAGCTCAATATGTATACCCTTGAGCAAAGGAGGAGAGAGGTGATATGATCGAGACATTTAAACACCTTAAGGGCATAAACAAGGTGAAAGAGTCTAACATGTTTAAATATAAGAAAATAGCAGGACAAGAGGACACAGCATGAGATTAGAGGAGGCCGATTAAGGGGAATGTGAGGAAATTCTTTTTCCAGAAAGGGTGGTAGATGCATGGAATGACACCACAAGAAGAGTGGTGGCTATGAATACAGTGCAGGGCTTCAAACAGGCATGGGATAGGCATAAGGGAGCAATACAAATGACTATGAATAGATAGGTCACTGACAGAGCAAAGGTCGATGGCACATTTATAAGGTAGAAAAAGAAATGGGCAGACTGGATGGGCCTTGCGGTCCTTATCTGCCGTCAACTTCTATGTTTCTATGTTTCTATGTTTCTATGTTTCTATGATTGGTTTGTAATATAGAAATATATATACTGTGTATATATATATTTATATTATACAATGTGTATGCTTATATTGTCAGTGCAGTGTGCTAGAGAGGATATGACAGTGATATGCACCTTGCACTCTTGAGGAAATGATGTCAGAACCCCAGGTATAAAGGAACTATTTCCAGGGGTGGGTGGGGTGAGGGTGGGAAGGGTTGGGCCTAAACTGTGCCCTCACAAAACAATCAACTAAAAGCTCTGACCCACCACTGCAATGAGTGCCTTCCTGTCAGCAAGATGCCCTACACAACAATTTGACAGAGAAAATACCCTGCTAATCAAACAGAGAAAAATCCACACATCCAAGTCAGACACAGGTAAACCTCCCCAGCCCCAAAACAGGCCTAGTGGTTTGTGCTCCAAAAGCTATCAGCCCCAAAATAAGTCAGTTGTGCTTTAAACTCTTCCTGCACTGAAAATGTTAAGAATTGTAACAAACAAACGTAAACCTAGATCCACCTCCTCTGTTGCTTGAAAGACTGTCTTTTCCTGTTTCACACTGCAGGTTTCTATGACCACTCCTTAACCACAGTAACTTTGTTAAAATAGTAATGTAGAAAATCTGGAGTGCAAATATAAAAATTCACAAACTTACGGTGTGCGCGTAGGAACTGCGCCGGTACTGCGGCCCTCGTAAATCAGCTCAATTTTTGGATTTTTTCCCCAAATTTTCCAACATAGAGTTTTGGGGCCTACCTCATGAACTATGACACTGTCATTTCGTACATTAGTCCCGAAAGGTGGTTTAGCACAATGACCATGTAATCTCCTTTTGGGGCTGATTAACAAAATGACAGTGATAGAATTCATGAGGTGGGGTCCCAAAAAACCCATGTTGAAAATTTGGGGAAAAAATTCCAAAAAATGCCTGAGATATGCATCAAAGTTGAAAAAAACCTATTTATTCCATTATACAGCTTACCGGCATTTCCTCAGTTCGCGGTCGGCTTTGAAGAGTGCAGACCTGTTCCCGGTCCACCGAAGATCGTGGCGCTGGACTCCGGAGGTAAGTGTGGGGTAAGGGGTGTGTGGGGAGGCAGGGTGCATAGAGGATGGGCGTGGGTGGGAGAGGGGGGTCAAGACAGTCAGCGTGGGACCATTCTTTCTTTCTAGGTTTCTTTTTTCTTGTAGGAAGACAATGTGGGACATTTGCCACGCTGGGGTTGGCTCCCAGCATGGCAGCTGGAAGTTTTTTTGTGGGGGACCAGCGGAGCCGAAGGGGGATTGGGCACCCCCATCGGCCACAGAGAGCTTTGCCACGCTGAGGTGGGCTCCCAGCATGACACCTGGAAGTGTGTTTGGGGGGGCCACCAAACAGACATTTGCCACGCTGTGCTGGGCTCCCAGTGTGGCACCTTGAAGGCTGTTTTGGGGGGGCACTGGAGCCAACAGGGGATTGGGCACCCCCATCGGCCATACTGTGTGTTGGGGGGGAGGTGTGAGCACACTGAGGTGGGCTCCCAGAATGCTACTTGTTGGGGGGGGAGAGCTGTCTATGACAGCTCTTGCACTGCAGTGCCGACATGGAGGCACTTTGCATACTGCCGACGCAGCAGTATGCAAATTGCCTACATGCTGCAGCTCATTCTTTCAACTGTATGCCGCTGCATTTGCAAACACTGTCATAGACAGCTCTTGCATTCATTGGTACAGTGGGGCCGCACCTGCAAAAGGCAGCAGGGCATTGGATGTAGGGAGGCACACCTACGAATTCTCGTATGGTGGCACTGTGTTTCTTGCACATGCGTACAATGCAAGCAAACATAAAAATGAGAAGAATCATTTTGGATACCAAGTCTTCGTGGGCAGGGAGGGGAAGTCTGTCTTTGTGTCGATAAAGGACAGCCAGTTTGGGGTGTAAGTTCGTGCAGATGGCGTCGACGTGGGTGGAGAAGTCCAGGTGTCGGGCCAACCAAATCCCCAAGTATTTGAAGGCTTGGACAATCTCAAGTGGAGTGCTGTCCAAGGTTGTGAAGACAGGAGAAGACTGGAGGGTGGCCAGTTTTTGTCTAGAGCCCAAGTTCATGGCCACAGGTTTTTTTGCGTTTAGTTTGAGTAAGCTGTTATGGAACCAGTTCTGGACTCTACCGAAATCTTCTTGGAGGGTGTACTGCACGCTGATGGCAGAGGGTCTGGAGATGAAAATGATAGTATTGTCAGCATACATGTGCATGTTAGAAAATTTGCAGACTGAGGGGAGGGTGTTTATAAATAGGGGGAAAGGATAGGGCCAAGGATGGAGCCCTGAGGAACACCGGGGAGGAAAGAAAGAGACTCCCTTTCTGTACCTTGTTTACCTCCATGAGGTGCTTATAGATTTCTAGCATGTTCCCTCTTGCTCTCCTCTTCTCTAAGGAGTACGTGTTGAGCTATGTTAACAGTATGAATTTGTGTCTTACAGTATATTTGTGTCATGCCCTGAAGAACAGGCTTTGTCCTTGAAACATCGGCTACATTACAAGCAATATATTGTGCAAATGCTTGATTGTTTTGAGTGTATGACTAAATAAAGTAACAACATTTGATTTTGTTGTGGTGCATCAGTCTATTTTTCCTAACCAAACACAAGCCTTCACAGGCCATCAGACGACTTGTTACGTTATTTTTTTTTCACATACAGTAGGTGCTTGTCCACCATGTCTCCTTGCCTGCTCCCATCTGCTGGCACCCTCCAGCCCTGTCCCCCACCTTCTCTGGGACTTACCTCACCATGTACTCAGGACCAAGAGGTGAGCTCCACAGCCAGTGGTCCAAATGGCCTGTCAGAGTGCCAGCATCGTCCTGCTGACCGAGGGGCTTTTCCTACCTTTTTTTCTGCCCTGCAGGCCACCAGCATGCAGTGGCAAACATGCACTATGGAATGTGGACCCTCCCCAACTGTGTGTTCTGCTCTATGCTGCCACCAGGCTTCACTAGGTGGCAGGTATGCAGCATCCCTTCCCCCAAGTGGGATTGCTGCCCCTGGCACTCTCAATGTTTCCTCTCCTATGGCCGCCCCTGAATGATCCAAATCCATTCTTAAACCCGGGTTGCTGGCGTGGCAAGCATTAGTACAACTATTGCACTACAAGACGGACTTTGCTAGTCTAGTATTAAGGATCCTGTGTTATAATTATTTTCAGTGATATACTTGCTTCAGCTGTAGTCAAATATTTATGGTAATTCCACACTAGTGGTCCCCTTGGAATATACACTGTAACAGGAAAAACATAATGTCAAGGTGCTTCATAAACCTCTTTAGCAGCTGGTGATATTACATCCCCTTCCCCAAAGGGGTAGTCAAACTGACCCAGTGTTTTGTAAATGGCACCTGTTAGTAATCCAGTATATCGAAGAAGACCAAGCGTCTGCAGCAGTTAATTAGGACATTGTGTATCTAGCAGCCCATCTTTTCTTTTGCTTTTGTTAAATATTTTATTATAATCTGTGCAATTAGCTAGGAAAGTTTAACGAGTAATATGGGATTTAGGCTGTTTGTTTACTTGCGTCCTTTTCTTTTGATCTGCTGTTTGTTTGACTGTGTCTAATGAAGAATCCTAAGCCCTCAAGAGAGGGCACTCTAAAAATGTCTCACCTTACCATCTCCCCAACACCAATCTTAAACAGTTTGTGAAATCTCTCCTATTGTGTCTTTCATTATAGGGGTACACATTTTTTGTCTCCTGTGGCTACTGACCCAAGGTAACAGTGTGTGGTGCACCCCAGTGGGCCCCCCGTGCTCTGCTATACTGGTAGTAGTAGTAATTTTTGCAGGCGTTACAGTGGGCAGTCCCCTGGGTACCAGTGATCACTGTACAGTGTGGTTCAACACATAAGGACAGGATCAGAGGCAAACCACGTGAGGATGAGGGTCGTAGGCTTTAGGAGGGGGAATTTTAAAGAAATGTGAGACAGACTCATAAAATGCCTTGAAGCAGGGAACTGCCGGGGGGTTAGAGGCACAGTGGGGGACATTACAAAAGCAACCAAGCTCTGCATGAAGGAAGCAAGCAAAAGGAAAAAGAGAGTGTTACTGTTCTCAAAGGAGGTGGCAAGGGCAGTGAAAGAAATAAGGGTGACAGTCAAGAGGTATAATGAACTACAGAGGGATGAGGACAGGGAGGCATGCCAAGCACAGCAGAAGGAAGCAGGCAAGGTGGTTAGGGAGCAAAGATGCAAAAAGTAGAATGGATTGCCAAAGGGGTCGCTAAAAAGAATAGCACTTTTTTCAGGTACATAAGTGAGAAGAGGAAAACAAGGGAAGAGGTAGTAGGGATTAGAAGGGCGGAAGGAGGAGACTGCAGACGGGGATCAAGAAAATGCTGATATCTTTAACCGGTACTTCTGCTCAGTCTTCACAGTGGAAGGATTAGGGGACAAACCAGCAGAGAGAAGCAGGAATGGGGTTGGAAGTGGACACAAGCCCATTTTCAGAGGAAAGAGTTCTGGAAGGACTTGCAGCACTGAAGGTGGACAGGCCGATGGGACTAGAAGAGATACATCCCAGGGTGCTAAAAGAACTCAGGGAGGTGCTAGCTGCCCCACTGACTGTCTTGTTCAACAGCTCACTCGTAACAGGCATGATTCTGGAGGACTGGAGAAGGGCTGACGTGATCCCTCTACATAAGAGGAGCTGCAGGGAGGAAGCTACCAACAATAGGCAAGTCAGTCTTACTTCAGTGATGAGAAAATTAATGGAAACCCTACTGAAAGAGAGACTGGTGCATCCGGCCCGCCGGCACAGCGGTTAGTTTCCCGCTTGCGATGCCAGCGACCCAGGTTTGGGAACAAGCCCGGAAGCTGGAGGGCTGGCGGGGGTGGGGCTTGAACGCCCTAAGGGCAGCTTGCTTTCTCCGGGGGAGGGGGGATCCAGGGCTCAGTGCATGTCTGACCTCAGGTGAAGATCCGAGATATGGCAAGCCCGAGCCAGTGAGAAGGGTGGCATGCTCGACATTGGTGCTAAGCGCCTTGATGTCAGGGCACACAGCACGCCAAGAAACAGAGAAAAACATCCTGCAGTGCCCCCAGTAGATGGAGCACAACGGCCCCGATCCCCAATGCCCCTACCCTGCCCTGGTGATGGCATCCCGACGAAAACAGTCCTTTCACAGAAGAAAGAGTCCTGAAAGAACTCCTAAAACTCAAGGTGGACAAAGCAATGGGGCCTGACGGGATTCACCCCAGAATCCTAAAAGAACTAAGGGAGGACCTAGTGACACCACTGACCACACTTTTTAACAGATCATGGCAGGATGGCGCGGTACCTGAGGACTCGAGGAGGGCAGATGTGATTCCCCTTCACAAAAGTGGGAGCAAGGCAGAAGCGGGAAACTACAGACCAGTAAGTTTGACCTCAGTGGTAGGGAAATGATGGAATCACTCCTGAAAGAAAGAATTGTTGAGTACCTAGAGGTCAGCGGGGCACAGGACCCAAAGCAGCATGGATTTACAGCAGGAAGGTCATGTCAGACGAATCTAATTGATTTCTTTGACTGGGTGACCAAAGTAATAGACCAGGAAGGGGCTGTGGATATGGCCTACCTAGACTTTAGCAAGGTATTTGACACAGTCCCACACAAAAGATTAATAATCAAGTTAGCCAGCCTGGGAGTGGGTCCCAGGGTGGTAGCCTGGGTAGCAAACTGGCTGCACAACAGGACACAGAAGTTAATAGTGAATGGAACACATTCCGAAGAAAAGGGGGTTACTAGTGGAGTACCTCAGGGCTCAGTACTGGGTCCAGTCCTCTTTAACGTCTTTATAGGTGACATTGCAGAGGGTCTGGAGGGAAAGGTATGCCTCTTTGCAGATGACACAAAGATCTGTAACAGAGTTGATACACAGGGGGTAGAAAAGATGAGAAGGGACTTGGCAAGGTTGGAGGAATGGTCAGACATATGGCAACTTAGATTCAATACAAAGAAGTGCAAAGTAATGCACCTGGGAAACAAAAACCCGGGAGAAGAGTACACAATAGCAGGGGAGGTACTAACAACAACAAAAATGGAAAGGGACCTGGGGGTAGTCATATCAGATGACCTAAAGGTGGGTAAGCAATGTGAAAAGTCAGTAAGGAGAGCCAGGGGGATACTGGGATGCATAGGAAGGGGCATCACAAGTAGAAAAAGGGAAGTGGTTATCCCTCTGTACAGACAGTTGGTGAGACCCCATCTGGAGTACTGCGTGCAGTTTTGGAGACCTCATCTACGCAAGGACATAGACAGGATGGAAGCAGTCCAGAGGAGGACAACTAAAATGGTGCAGGGTCTGCAGCAGAAACCATATGAAGAGAGACTGAGCGAGCTTAATATGTATACCCTTGATGAAAGGAGGGACAGGGGGACATGATAGAAATGTTCAAGTACCTTAAGGGAATCAACAAAGTCAGGAGGATAGCATCTTTCAGAAAAGAGATGTGTAAGAACAAGGGCACAATTTAAAGATAGAGGGGACGGCTCAGGGGTAATGTGAGAAATTTTTTCACAGAGAGAGTGGTGGATACATGGAACAGCTTCTCTTGAGGAGGTCAAGGTCTAAAACAGTGGAGGAATTCAAACATGCATGGGACAGACACAAGGCAATTATAGTTGGGGGTTGCAGGAGGTAGGCTGTTGGTTAACTAGAATCTGCAGCTTATCCAGTAGGTAGGGAAATGGGCAGACTGGGTGGGCCAAGTGGTCCTTATCTGCCGTCAAAGTCTATGTTTCTATGTTTCTATGGGGTGTAAGGGCCCCACCTCATACCCCGCCTGGGGGGTATAACCAAGGCTACATCGGGGATGGACTGCGCCAGGCTCCAGGTAAGAGGGCGAGGACTGATAAGGCCATATGTGTGTCTCCTGAAGAGTGGAGGCACTACAGGTAGGGGGAGAATAAAGAGAAAGTAAAAAAAAAAAAAAAGAAAGAGAGACTGGTAGAGTATCTTGAATCCAATGGGCTGCAAGACCACAGGCAGCGTGGATTCACAGGAGGAAGGTCATGCCAAATGAATCTGATAGATTTCTTTGACTGAGTGACCAGAGAAATAGATCAGGGGAGGGCAGTGAATGTGGTCTAGCTGGACTTCTTTGTCTTCTTCTTTGGTTCTGGGATCAGTCCTCTTTAACTGAAACAAATCCTGGGTCTTTTTATTCAAGTTATAGGTCAGCTGATTTTCAAGTGCTACAGGTATGGTTACTAACTCCTGGCACACCTCTCATGGTGTTAAAATTATGCATTTAAATATAAGGAGTCTGATTCCCAAACTAGCTGAAACTGAACATATCTCCAGTTCTTATAAGCCTGATTTAATTGCTCTATCTGAAATGCGCCTGAAACCCTCCATTCCCCAAAGTTTATGTAAAATCCCAAGGTATAATATTATTAGGGCTTACTGCCAAAAAGGGTGGTGGGGTAGTGGTTTATTTTAAAGAACACTTAAAGTTGAGTACTGTATCTTAGGAACTAGTAGGGTTACCGAGTCTCTGTTTGATTGGTTGCTTCTTCACTTAATCTTAGGTGGAAGGAAACATGGAATCTTGGGCAGTCTTTATAACCCTCTGCAGTGTGGCATCCAAGGCTTAAATGATTTCCTTGATAACATTACTCTGTTTATAAATTATCATGATTTTGTATTAGTTGGTGATCTAAATCTAAGCTGATCACTGAGTGATAGTTTAGGTTTGGAACCCCCTTTTGCATTCTTACACTCTGTTGCAATTAATTCGTGAACGTACTAGATTAAATTTTCTCACTGAAAATCATTTAATACTACATTGGATTGTGACTAATAGAACTGCAAGACATAAATTAAATTTTGAAAAGTGATTAGCAGTGATTGCTAATTAAAATATTTTTTGATTAACAATCTTCCAGTTTTGGATAGCAGTTTTTATGTTTGCTTGCACGCATGTGCAAGAAACATAGTGCCACCGTAAGAATTTTTGTAGTTGTGCCACCCCACTTCCAATGCCCTTCTCCTTCTTGCAGGCATGGCCTCACTGCACCAATACATGTCCAAGCTGTCTATGACAGGAGTTCAGATACAGTGTCGTACAGTACAAAGCAAAAGACCGCTACAATCAGCAGTGGTAACGTGTAGGCAATTTACATACTGCCGTCGTCAGTATGCAAAGTGCCTACACGTCAGCACTGCATCTGATCATAGACAGCTCAGTTTTTGTCTTTGTCCCTCCCCCAACAAACACCCAAGTAGCATGCTGGGAGCCCACCCCAGCGTGCTCATGCACTCCCCCCCGCACACTGTATGGCAGATGAGGGTGTCCAATCCCCTGTCGGCTCCACTGCCCCCCCAAACAGACATCCAGGTGCCACGGTGGGAGCCCACCCCAGCATGGCAAAAGTCCATATGGCCGACAGGGGTGCCCAATCCCCTGTTGGCTCCACTGCCCCCCAAACAAACTTCCAGCTGCCCACCCCAGTGTGGCAAAAGTCCCACGTCGTCTTCTTAAAAAAGGAAAAAACACCTATAACAAAAAAAGTCCCTCGTTGACTGTCTTTCCCCCCTCCCCAACCCACACCCCCTCTCTGCATACCCCACCTCCCCGCCTCACCCATACTTACCTCTGGATGCCGTCGCAATGATCTTGGTGGACGGGAACATGTCTGGACTCTTCAAAGCCAACCACAAACTGAAGACATGCCAGGAAGCTGTATAATGGCATAAATGTTTTTTTTTCAATCAGCATTCAGTTATTTGGGAATTATTTCACCACCTCAACATGGTTTAGATTCACCGCGAACTCAGGCACTTAATTTTGTTATTCGTCCCGAAGGTGATTTCGGTGGTCACTGCGTGGAACCACCTTTGGGACCGATTAATGAAACAACAGTGTCACAGTTCATGAGGTAGGCCCCAAAAACCCTATGTTGAAAATTTAGTGAAAAAATTCCTCAAAATGACTTTTACGAAAGGCATGCTAAAAGTAGTTCCTATGCACATTCAGAACTTTGAGAATTTTTATTTTCACTCCAGATTTTCAACTTGCCATTTTACCACACCTCCTTATGAACAGTACAGCTGTCATTTTCACATCTGACTAAATGTGTTTGCACGATATGTTGCGCATATTGGTGCGGCGGGTAAGTAAATCAATGTTCAGGACAAATTAAGAAAATCACAGTAACACTGTTCATGAACAGAGGTGTTAAAATGGCTATTTTGCAAATCTGGTGACAAAAGTCCATAAAATGACTGTGTTACGAGTGTGCATTGCGCAATTTCTACGCACACTTGTAAGTTCACGAATTGTAACATCTTCAGTCCAGATTTTCAACATTGACATTTTTCTGCGCTTCCTTATAGTACAGTACAGATGTCATTTTTCACACCCTTGCTGAAATGTGTTTTTGCATTTCCGGCGCAGAATAGCGTGGTCGCTGTGGGAAATTAGTGTTTGGGACAGATTAAGAAAATTACAGTGACACTGTTCATGAGTGGAGGTCCCAAAATGCCTACGTTGAAAATCTGCTGTAAAAAATCCCCAAACTAATTACATTATGGGTGTACATTGCGCAGTTTCTATGCATACTCGTGACGTCACCAGTTTTTTTATATTTACACTCCAGATTTTCAACAATACCATTTTTTACACCTCCTCATGAACAATACACCTGTCACTTTTCACATCCTGTTTGAAATGTGTTTTCGCAACTGTGTCGCCAAATGTCACAGTCGCTGTGCAAAATCACCTTTCGCCTAACGAACTGATAGTGTCACTGTTCATGCGGTGGGGTCACAAAAGCCCATGTGGAAAACCTGGAGTAAAAATACCAAGAAATGCCCAGGGCGTTAGGGTTTTTGACCATAACGCCCTACCCTGTAGCGAATGACAGTCATCAGGGGTGTGACTTGGGATTGTCGACAGAAATGCTCATGCCATTCCACCCCTACCCCACCCTGCAGCCAGTGACAGGCATCGAGGTGCGCCTTGGACCCTTTGCCCCAAGAGTTCACCCCATTCTCCTATACTGTGCTCATTTCATCATTTTTCCTTATGGAATGAGGTGAATGTAAAGCCCAAACACCCCAAGGCACACCTTGACACTTGTCAGTGTCTGAAGGGTAGGGTGAGGTGAAATGTTGTGACCGTCATGGGAGACGACCCAAAGGCACACCCCAATGCCTGTCCATCTCTGCAGGGTGAGGGTGAAGTTGGCATCAGTTCAATACTTCAATGCCATTCCTACATTGCATCTGTCTAACTCCTGCACTTCCACTGCTAATGCCAGTAAGCAAACATCCGGCATTGACAAATGCTTGATAAACTTGCTTCCACTTGTGCTAAAATATTGCCGTTTTTTCCTGTTGCTTACCTTTCCCTTATTTTTTTTGTCATTTCCATATTTGTGATTTTCCTTTTGTCACTTTCTGGTGTCCTTTTCATGTCTTTCACTAACTACACACGCGCGCACTCGCACTCACACATGAACACTCACTCACTCCCCCCTGCCTGGTTTGCTTATTTTAGTCCTATTCAAAGATCCAGTGGTTGTCTCTACGTTAAAGCTGCAGTGTCCCTCCATTTCAAACTGCTGCTGATCGGATGCTCCACGTCAAGCTGTGCCAGCCACAAGGGGTCAGCCCATACTAAATCACACTATGGTACCACTAACATGGCAATAAATACCGACTGACCTTTAAGAAATATTATTAGGCTTTGCTTCACTTTGTGCGGCAGTAACATTTTACAGAATGGGGGAGGGATTCTGAATACAGGCGGAGGCACATATCAGAGATTTGTTGCTCTGGATGCACAGACAAGCTAACTTTTTTAAATTAAAGAGGGGGTGGGGGCAGCAACTAAAGAATGGGGGAAAAGTGTGGCTGACGTTTTAGAAACAAAGCACCCGCCTGTAGCATTGATTGGGAAATGCTGCTAATCAAGCATTTAGTTGGTTTGTGATTTGTGTTTTTTGGGGTCACAAAATGTGTTGCAAACCTGGTAATTTTATGTCTTGGAACTGATATTATTTCTTTGGCTGGGGTTCTAGCATACTTAGTCAGTGACCATTGAGCTATGTTTTGTGTTCTGAATTTTAAATGTCCTAAATTACCTCCGTGTTTTATATAGTTCCGCAGTTTTAAAAATGTTGACCTTGAGGTATTGCAGTACCGTTTACTCTAATTGATTAGTCTTATATTGAGTCGATCCCTTATACTGATTGTGCATTGGAATTTTTTCTATAAACAATTGCTCCCCATTCAGAATACTTTATTGCCTCTACATACTTTGAGGGTTCCGGGTAAGTTGGATTTCCAAGGAAATTAAGGATTGGATTAAGCAGAGAAACCTTGCTTGGGTTGCTTATAAGCATTGCCCTACCACTGTTTTATTGAATAACTATCGGTTTCTAAGAAACAAGTTTAGCAAACTAATGAAAAATGGCAAGAGAGAATTTTATAAGGCTCAATTTGAGGCCAGCTGGTCTGGCGCCTGGCGGTTTGGGGATTCAGTGGCTTCCTTATTATCCCTGAAGGACTGGTGTGTACTAAAGAAATTAAAAACCAACAATGAAGAAATAACTGACCCTGTGGAGATTGCAAATTTGTTTAATGCTAAATTTTCTGATTTATTATGTCATAAAATGGCCTCTCCGGATCCACCTGGTGATGATATTGGATCTGTTGCATCCTCTGTTGGAAGACTCAAAAAATGAGGTGTTGAAGTTGGTTTTAATAATTCCAAATAAGTACAGTGACTGAGGGGGTGGTCTAGGCAGGTGATTTCTAAGGTTGGCTGCCCCATTTGTTGCTGACCGTCTCTGTTCAATTTTTAATCTTTGTTTGATCTCGGACTAATTTCTTGCAGTTTGTAAATGAGCTAGAGTGGTACCGGTTCCAAAGAAATTTAACGCAGATTGTGCAAACGATTTCAGGCCTGTTTCTATTTTAAATCCTTTGAGCAAACTCCTTGAGAAAATAGTGGCAAATCAAATCATTGGTTACCTTGAGTCTTACTGTGTTATTTGCTCACAACAACATGGGTTCCGCAAAAATCATGGGACTGAAATTGTCTTGGTCAGGTTCATGGATTCTGTCCTTTGAGGATTTGAGAATGGATTCATGACAGGGGCAGTCTTCATGGGCCTGACCAAGGCATTTGATCTCACAGATCATTCTTTGCTTTGCTCTAAGTTAGGCCTCTTGGGTTTTTCAGAAAGTGTTGTTAAATGGTTTGGGGATTATTTGCTGGACCATTCTTAGTTTGTTAGTATTAGATCAGCCAGATCTATTGTTTGTGCTATGAACTATGGCATACCGCTGGGGTCCATTTTGGGCCCCTTGTTATTTTCTTTGTTCATTAACCAGTTACCTTCTTTTTGTAGCCTTTGTGACTGTCTTTCATATGCTGATGACTTGATTCTTTTTTTGCAGGCCAAGTCTATACCGCAGATGACATTTAATCTGGAGCATGATTTTCATGAAGTTTGTCATTAGTTTTCTAAAAATTCTCTGGTTTTGAATGCCAAAAAAACTAAGGTCGTGTTGTTTGGTACTCCATATATGTTGAAAGATAACCCGAGCATTCTGTTACATGATGTTACTGGGACTGCAATTGAACAAGTTTCCCAGTTTAAATATCTTTGGGTATTGCTCGACCCTGGATTAACTTTTTCTGTTTAAGTGAGATCTGTGAGTAGGGTAATTAACCAGAAACTGGGAGTATTGTACAAATGTAAAAGCTACGTTTCTATGGAAATGCGTAAATCCATTGCTATTAGATCAGTTTTACCCCATTTTGACTATGTGGCCAGTCTGCATTTTAATCTGGGTAGTAAAGAACGTAATATTCTTTCTGTTGTTTATAATTACATTTGCTGTTTTATTTTGGCTTCTCCCCTGTGAACTCATCACTGCGTACTCTACTTGCAATTGAGCTGGCTATCCCTCAGTTTAAGATTGCATATTTTTTTACTTGTCAGATTTTTTAAGTCCATTTTTTCTAATTCTTTCTTTCTTTATTTTTTTTACTGATTTATTCACTATCCAATACACCTCTCCTAATCTGAGACCAGCAAAAGGAGTCATTGTAAAACAGTTTCCCATAAGTCCAAGGCTGGTTCTCGTGCTTTTTCAATTGCAACATCCTTGTACTGGAATGGTCTTCTGGATAAGCTCCATTCTGCTGTTTCTCTCCAAAGTTTTAAATCAAATTTTAAACAATATCTGCTGGTATAGGATGTTTCTAAAGGTTTTCATAATATGTTGGTTGTTTTTACTTTGTTATATTTTTACTGTTTGTATCTTTTCGGGTCGGATGTAAAACAGGACCCTTGGCCCAGTGTCCCTACTTAGTTAACAAAATTTAAACAAACAAATCAATAAAATGTCTTCATAGGGACATTGCAGAAGAACTGGAGGGGAAGGTATACCTTTCTGCAAATGACACCACAGTCTGCAATAAGGTAGATACTCAGGAAGCATGGGGTGGAGAAAATGCACAAGGATTTTTGGGAAACCAGAGGAGCGGTCAAAAACATGGCAGTTGGGGTTTGATGCCAAAAACTGACAAATCACACACCTATGGTATAGGAACCCCGGCAGTGAGTATAGGATGGGGGGAGGTACGGACAGTCAGTAAACAGGAAAGGGACTGTGATGGTATCATATCTGAAGACCTCAAGGTGGCTGGGCAGTGTGACAAGGCAGTAGGTAGGGCTAGCGGGATGTTAAGGTGCAGAGGGAGGCGTATCTCCAGCCAGTGTAGAGGAGGGAGGTTTTGGTGCTGCGATATTGCTCACTGGTGCACCCTTACCTGGAGTACTGTGTTCAGTTTTGGAGCCTACACCTCAGAAAGGACATAGACAGGATGGAAGTGTTCAGAGGAGGACAACAAGAATGGTGTAGGGTTTGCACAAGAAGCCCTATGAGGAGAGACTGAAGGATCTCTACGTGAACACCCTGAAAGAGAGGAGGGTGAGCGGTGACATGATCAAGACCTACAGGTATCTCACAGGGATGAACAGGGTGCAAAAGAGAAGTCTCTATGAACTGAGAAAAAGCACCAGGACCTGGTGGGATGCGATGAAGCTGGAGGAGGGAGGTTCTAAAGAGATGTGAGGAAATATTTCTTCACTGAAACGGTGATTGACATCTGGAACAGACTGCCAGTGGAAGTGGTGGAGGCTACAATAGTGGGGGGCTTCAAGCATGCATGGAATAAACACTAGGCTATATTAGAAAAGGGTCAGGGAGGTGGAGGGTCGTCGGAGACCAGATAGGATCGTCGGAGGCAGTATAGGCAGGGAACATCTGGACGGACTGGGTGGACCAAGTGGTCCTTTTCTGGTGACAAATTTTATGCTTCTACATTTTTTATTTCCTAATTACTATGTGGACCCTTACAGGAGAAAAAATAGATCATGATTTTAAGGAAGAGAGCTTGTATAGGTGAAATGGCTCGGGCAGCACCATTTCAGCCAGTTACATCCTTGTGACCATGGAGAGAACAGACTGGGAGCACAAGGAAAACAAACTTTTATTGCAGGTTCTGTTTTGGACTGATAAAACAGTCCTTCCTCAGGTATAAAGATAAGAAAACTCTTGAAGGAGACCGACCTGTTGACACAGCGACAGTGTTGGCACTGGTGAGGATTCAGGCTGCCAGAGGGATGGCCATGGGGAGGCTTGCCTCCTTTGGGTGGGGTGGAGTGACTACCGCCTGCTGCACTAGTGCCACCTGTGGTTATATGGGGGAGTGGAAGGCTGGGTTCATCAGTAAATGGAAGGATGAGTGTGTGCTCTTGGGCATGCCCATTGTCCGCAGCCCTGGAAATGCATTGCTTCATTGTCCTTGGGGGAGAAAGAAAAGGAGGAAAAATGCCAGCCGCTGCAGGATGATACCAGTCTCTCACAGGATCCATGCCACTGACCACAGGCACCCTCCTCCATGCTGGATTTGGTCATTGATGGGGCTTGGGGCACCACGACAGTCCTGCCATGGGGCTTCATGGAAGTAGGGGTACCTGAAGGCCTCCTGGCGAAGATGCAGCTGAGCAAAGTGCCTGGGCACTTGGTCCATAGCTATGTTGGCAAGTCATTCACAGTGTCACCAATGGGGGAATTCAAGAATGCATGGGACAGACATAAGGCAATTCTATTGGAGGGTGAGAGGAAGTAGGCTGTTGGTTAACTAGAATCTGCAGCTTATCCAGTAGGTAGGGAAATGGGCAGACTGGTTGGGCCAAGTGATCCTTATCTGCCGTCAAAGTATGTGTTTCTATGTTTGTATGTTTATGTTTCATGTGAACCATTCTACAGAAGCTTAAATAAAGCGTGCCAGTATCTACAACCCTGTTCTGTGCATTTCCTTGCTGAGTGACACTGCGGTCCAGTCTCGAGAGCTGCTGTTTTCCTGCTTTGGGGGGGGGGAGGCAGATGTGGGTAGGCCAGAGGAAAGTATAAATACAAAAACACATAGGTTTATATCAGTGGTGGCGGGGCGGATGGGGGAGATGAAAGGGTTAAAAAAGAGAATGCAGTAATCACTCTACCAACAAACTGCAAAATCTTTTTTGGGTCTTGTTTGCTGGGCTGTTGCCCACGGTGGGACTGCAGGCAACGCTCCCCATGTCCCCCCACCAATGCTTCTTAATCGTACATGTTCAAGTATACTGTAGACTCTCAGTTTCTCATCTGCAGCCAAGAAGCAATCAGTTTCATCGCTCAGTTCCCCTCTGCTGATAGGTAGACAGACACTCCATATAGCCACTGTGACTGCTTCCAGTATCCTTCCTTCATTCTTGGCAGCTATCCCTGCTCCATTCTGCATGGACCTCCTTTCATTCCTGTTCCTTGTGGGCCTTGTGGTATCACCCATTCTTGCCAGGTCTCCTGATCCTGAAGCTATAGCTCTCCCAGTGAAACACGCTCTTCCAGGTTTCCTCCATCTCTCAGTAGCCATCCAACACTGCTCCATTCCCTCATTCTGAGCTTGCTAGCTTACCTGGACTCTGCCCCTTGCATGACGGTCTCAGTGTCCCTTGTCCATTCCAGCTCTGTGCCCTTCATTTCCGTGGGTTCTGCACACCATGTCCTGCCTTTGCTCATTGCCATCTGCTCCAGCCACCATTGTAGCTTCCCTGAACTCACTGGATCTTTTGGGCTTTGACTTCTGGACCTGGGCCTACTTTAGTCATACTGCTATCATATGTTCTTATTGGCTCTGACTGTGATCATTCAGTCTGCAGCTTTGCTCCCAGTAAGTAACGTACAGCCCGTCTGCCCTGGCAGTCACACAACTTATCTCATCAGGGCTCAGATCTCATGTCATACCATGCTGCATGTCAGGGTTATTTCCTCCTTACCATGCTATCATACTGCTTCATTCTGGCACATGCCTTAGCCCAGGGCAAGCTTCTCAAAGGCCCAGCTCTAACTGTAGCTGACAAGGACTGGTACAAACTCCTCCAATGCCCAGCTCCAACTGTACCCCACAAGGGCTGAGCTGAACTCCTCAAATGCCCAGCTCCAACTGTAGCCCACAAGGGCTGGAACAAACCCCTCAAGGGAACTTCTCCAACTGTAACCCCAAAGTTTCAAGGCCAAACCCTCAAGGGCTTGGCTCAAATCATACACCATGAGTCTTGTTCTTTAGCAGAGAGGACTATGCCACCAAGTATGAAGCAGATGTTACACATGTCATCCCCTTCTGCTGGCACTACTTCAGCAAGCCTCAGTTTCAGTTAGGAACCAGGCACGTCATACAAGCGCCTCTCCAGGGGTGAAGTCCTTGCATGCAGGGACTCGTTTAGGTGCTGGACTATACCCCGTAACACTTTAGCAGGGGCGGGTAGTTTAGTGAGACTGAAGGAGATGACATGTGATCCCTGCGTCTAGTGGATCATTATATTGGAGGCCTAGAATCTTCAGTGCTAAAATGTAACCATAATGTAGGTAGCCTGGAGGGATGGAGATCTGAGGCCTTGGTTCCTCAGAAGTTCCTCCATAGGGTTTTTTCCTGTCATGCATTCCAAAGGTCATAATATTATTCTATACAAATTTTTTTCCACCCAAGTTGGGGTTAGGGTGGTAGCTGCATATCCTCCAGCCCTAGGTAATAATCCCACTTTACAGAGGAAGGTAATAATCCCTCTTTACAAGACACTGGTTAGGCCCCATCTGGAGTACTGTGTGCAGTACTGGAGGCCGCACCTGCACAAGGACATTAACAAAATGGAAGCAGTCCAGAATAGGGCAACCAAAATGGTGCAGGGACTGCATCAGAAAACATATTTGAGGACTGATTAATGGAGCTCAATATGTATACCCTAGAGCAAAGGAGGGAGAGAGGTGATATGATCGAAACATTCAAATATCTTAAAGGCATTAACAAGGTGAAAGAGTGTAACATGTTTCAATATAAGAAAAATAGCAGGACAAGAGGACACAGCATGAGATTAGAGGGAGACCGATTAAGGGGTAATGTGAGGAAGTTCTTTTTCACAGAAAGGGTGGTGGATGCATGGAACGGCCTACCTCAGGAAGTGGTGGATATGAATACAATGCAGGGCTTCAGACAGGCATGGGATAGGCATAAGGGAGCAATACAGATGAGTATGAATAGATAGGTCATTGACAGAGCAAAGGCCGATGGCACATTCATAAGGTAGAAAAGATGGGCAGACTGAATGGGCCTTGTGGTCTTTATCTGCCGTCAACGTCAACTTTTATGTTTCTGTGTTTCTCCTTTAGTACTCATGAACTTTGTTCACGTTCATTTTTGCTTATGGTTCAGATTTTTTTTGCTTTTCCTATGGTACCTTTAACCAAAAGGAACTCCATTCCTGCAGCACCTCGGTGTGGGGGGGGGGGGGTCCTGCTTTGAGAGGGTTCCTGAGTCTTCATGGTAGCCTCAAAACATGGCAGTCCCATACAGAGGATGGAGGATGTGAATGACCACAAACTTCGTTCTATAAGCATTTACATTACCGTAGCTCAAGTTCAGCTTTAAGCTCTAACCATAAACATTCGTCTGTCACAGCTAAAACTCTAGCATCAAGAATAGCTCCAGGAGGCCTGGCCTCTCAGTGCAGCAGTAGTGATACCTCACACAACACCAGTGACCCAAGTTCGGGAACAAGCCCGGGTCGTTGTGGGCCGGCTGGGCAGAAGAGGCTTGAACGTCCCAGTAGACACTTTCCAGCTCTGAGGAGGAAGGGTCACCATCCTCACCACTACACTGCCACCTGGGTGACCACAGGTGGTAGTGCTGCTGGGGGGGGGGAGGGAGTCAGCATGCACAAGCACCTAGGCTCTCCTAGCCAGCCTGTGTCTCTGGGAGAAAACCAAGATAATGGCCCCAGCTGAGCAGGATGATTGTGCCGCTCTGCCCTCGGTCCCTGCATTGCTGACTGCTGCAGCCCTCCAGACAAACACTGGCTTGAGTTGTCTCAAGAGGTCTGTAGCCCCCCTCATACCCTGATGAAAGAGCCCCGCTGTCGGGGGTAAGCCACGGGGGGTGTAAGAATTGAAGTGGGTAAGTCCCAGAAAAGGCAGGTGTCAGGGCAGAGGTTAGAAATAGGGATGAAGGCTGCAGGCTGGAGGAGGGGGGTGTATAAAGAGAAAGTTAAAAAAAAAAGATCCAGCAGGCCAGCTCATCTGCACAGCTGTTGCACTACTGCTCACGATGCCAGGACCAGGTTTTCAGAACGAGCCTGAGTCCTCAGAGAATGCTCTCCTCTGGGGAGGGAAACTGTCCCTGCTGCTCTACTGTGCTCCCTGGGTGACCATGTCCTGCAGCGCAGTGAGGAGGTAGTGCAGAGCAGACATCAGCTGGGGACCTGTGCTTTGCAAAACTTGCGTGCACATGCACATTGGTCCCCAGAGCTTTCTGACATTTGCTGTAGATGAGGGGAGAAACACAAAATTATTCCAGCCCCAGTCACAACTCCCAGAGTAGAAGCTCAGGTATACATGCGCTGGCCCACTAGCCCCATCCAGGAGCCTGACATCCAATTGAGAGTACACCCCCCCCCCACAAACCACATCTCTCTGGGGGCTGCTGGACAGAAGGGTAAATGGAGCTGTGGAAGCCTCCAATGAAGCTGGACGGCAGGGGTATAAAATATAAACTGAAAACAAAATGGTTCCAGCATCATCACAATTCTGCTGTCCTTGCACACCAACTCTCAGCTCGGACCTACCAGCCTTTCATAACTTTGTGGATGCACATCATTCTTGGTTCCCTGCAGACTCAGTGACTCGCATATTAGTATTTTGCAGTTTAATTACCCAAGATAACGCAGCTGGGCTGCAGTCCCCCATTTTTACAGGGATCCTGCTTTTCACTCATTTTTACATCTGGGTGGACTGGAGAACAGAGAGGTCAAGGGACTTTCTGAAGCTCACACAGTGAGTATTTGGCTCTGGTGCAGCTTACACCTTTGGGAGGCAGTATAGCACAGTGGTTTAAGGCTCTGAGCTGCAAATCTGGAGACCTGGGTTTGAATCCCACAACCCCCACTTGCATACTGTGTGACCCTGAGCAAGTCACTTAACTTCCCTGTGCTCCCAGGTTACTCCTTTAAACAAGTTCTCAGCTTAGTGTGCCACTCCTGGTTAAACAATTGCAAAAAAAACAACAAAAAACTGTGCTCTCTATAGGCTACATCATTGTTATTGCTCAGGGCCAGTTGCTCTGGTTTTCACAGATCATCTCATTACTACTCTATAGCTCCATGTGGTGCTAGACTTTATCCATGAATACTACCCATGCTACGGACGACTTCTGATTATTTATTTATTGAATTGAATTTTGATAACCGGGTAGGCCCGCTGAGACAGACGTGTCCCTTTTTCAGGGGTGACCTGGGGAATAGAGACAATTCCATGAGATAGTGCGTTGTACAATTGAATGCTAGAGGCAACACGTAAGGAGTAAGAGTACAAACTGAGGCAAGAGACAATATGCATAAATAATAATAATAATAATAATCTTTATTTTTAATGCGCCTTTCAAAAAATCAAGGCTCAGAACGGTCTTTAAAATACATCCAAATAACACATCACAATAAAAATCAGTAGAATAAATAATATCAACATCATAATAAATAATAAAATCAGATCAGTTCAGTATCATCCCCAAACGCTTTTCTCCACAGAAAGGATTTCAATGCTTGTTTAAAGCCCCCCCACCGTTGTGCACTCTCTAATCCAGCGGGGTAGAGAATTCCAGAGGGTCGGTGCCACGAATACGAAGGCCCGGGCACTGGAAGATTTCAAAACTACCCTTGGAATCTCTAGCAACCCCTCATTGGCTGAGCAGAGCAGTCGCTCCAGGATGTAAGGGACCAGAAGCTCTTTCAGGTAGTCAGGGCCCAAACCGTGCAGGGCTTTGTAAGTCAGCAAACTGACTTTAAAGGAGATCCGCCACTGAACCAGCAGCCAGTGCAGGCCCCGCAGCACCAGGGTAATATGGGAGGAATGAGGCGTCCCAGTTAACAACCGGGCTGCGGAGTTCTGCACCAGCTGCAAGCAGCAGATATCAACCCCTGGAAGCCCAAAGTAAAGGGAATTGCAGTAGTCCAAGCGTGAGGTCGCCAAGGCGTGGATCAACGTAGGTAGGTCTCCAGACAGAACAAGGTGCTTGATCCTAGCAATAGTCCTAAGATGATAAAAGGATAACTTAACAACAGCCGACACTTTCACACGCAGTGTCAGCCGGTCATCAAGAATTACCCCTAGGTCGCGCACCTGTTCAGAGATAGGAAGCTCAACTGCCCCCAGGAATAAACCTGATGGATGGTTTGTCCCCAACCCCCCTATCTGTTGACCAGGATCCACGACCATCACCTCCGTCTTTCCAGAATTCAGCTTCAGCCAGCAGGACCTCATCCATCCTTGGATTTCATCAAGACAGTTATTAAACACCGTGAGTGCTCCATTCTGGTCGGGTGCAAAAGACAGATGGAGCTGGGTATCATCGGCATAACAATGAAACTCCAGCCCATACGTCTTACAATGTCTCCGAGGGGAAGCATGTACACCGCAAACAGCATAGGGGACAGGACTGAGCCCTGAGGCACCCCACAGGACAGAGGGATAGGGTCCAAGGAAAATACCCCGGACACCACTCTCTGTGTTCTACCAGTGAGGAAAGACGTAAACCATCTGTGGACCAAACCTGAAAGCCCACAGATGATTCTCAAGCGCTCAAGCAGTACCCCATGGTCTACAGTGTCAAATGCTGATGACAGATCCAACAGGACCAAAATGGACCATTTTTTCTGGTCTCTCACCATCAAGAGATCATTGAGCATCCAAACCAGTGCAGTCTCAGTGCTATACCTCCTTCTAAAACCGGATTGGAGAGGATCGTAGCTGCTATGGATGGTCAAATGGTTGTCCAACTGAGTAGCTACTACTTTCTCAATTACCTTCCCAACAAAGGGAAGGTTTTTGAGATAGGTCTGTAGTTCGCGAGGGAGTCGGGGTCCAAAGAAGCCTTCTTCAACACTGGTGTCACCACAGCCTCCTTCAGGGAGCAGGGATATTCATCAGAGTCTAAGGAGCACCAGACTATCCTCGCTAGAACCTGGATGATAATCTCCCCACAGCCCATAATCAGGGCGGTAGGGGCCGGATCTAAACTACAGCATGTAGTGCGCATACCTTGGACAATCCTCATAAAATCTTCGATATCCGGTCTTTTGAAGAGATTCCAGGAACGAGGAGGGAAAGCGACCAAGGACTGGTCCACGGCCCTTCCCATAGAGAGTGTTGCATGGGTCTCCGCCCTGATACCCTCCACCTTATCTGCAAAGAACCAAGCAAGCTCTTCACACTGAGATTGTGAAAAGGCTCTACAAACCTGTAGACAGGCTGGGTTGCACAGTCTATCCACGGTTCGAAAGAGCTGAGCTGGTCGGTTCTATGCAGCAGCAATTTCCCCGGACAGGAATACTGCCTTCTTACGGGTAATTGCTGACTGATAGAGTTGATAATGCTCTAGTAGTCTAAGATAGTCAGCATTCAAGCAGGTTTTCCACCAATATCTCTCTAACCTGCGCCCTAAACGCTGCATCTCCCTCAGGTCCCCATCGAACCATGGGGACCGAGGGCAAAGGGAGAGAGGGCGCACACGAAATGGTGCAATGGAATCCAGAGCAGAGGTAATGGCCTTATTATAGGCCAGAACCAGAACCTCTGGATCCGAGCACATCACAGGGAGTTCTGATAGGTCAAGCACCGCAGTTAGATCATTGGGAGTCACATCCCGTAGAGGGCGGTACTTGACCATCTCCACGGGGGTTGGTCTACGCAGGGGGGTGCCAAAATTGAATCTCACCATGTGATGGTCAGACCGTCTGATGGGTTCCACCCCCACGCTGGAGGCCTCCATCCCTAGGAAGAAGACCAGATCAAGGGAATGGCCGCATTTATGAGTGGCAGAGGTAACCACCTGTGAGAGGCCCAATGAATTCATCAATTGGAGGAAGTGCTGTCCAAATTGCGAGAGTTCATCGTCGATCCAGGCATTGAAGTTGTCCAGCACCATCAACCTGGGGGACTCCAATACCAGGTCAACGATGAAGTCCACCACTTTCTTAAGGAATGGCTTCTCGTCTCCGGGTGGACGGTAGACGAGGGCCAGTCTATAGCCCCCACCTGCCACAACGACACATTTGAATGATCTGGTCTCCTCAACTGGCACACTGGTAAGACCCAATTCGGTCTTGAAACAGACCGCAACCCCTTCCCCCCGTGGTCCAATCTCGGACGGTGAATCTCGAATAACCGCCGGAACTGCCCAAGAACGGGCCAGCATTCCATCCAGCTAGAGCCAGACGTAAGCCAGATCCGCTGTACTCACCAAGTCAGCCATGATAACAGTCTTGTTCACAACGGATCTGGCATTGCATAACACCGCCTGAGTTGGACAGTGCCCCTGGGATGCCCCGGCCACCAGCCCATCATTACTAATGATGGTGCCCTTGGGTTTGGGGGTCAAACAAGGAAACCCACGTTCAGACCTCCATTTCACCCAAGGGCGTCTTCTGGCTTAATAACCCGATATGAAGTGCTCCCTCGACCATCCTGTATCTGCTCACGTTCCCCCACCCTCCCTCCTCCTACAGCAAAACAGTCATATGGGATATCAGAGTGTTACAGAAAAACTCCATAAAGAAAAAATATAACAGACAGTAAGCGTTACCCCATACTCTTACCAAGGAAACATAAACACATACTTCAGGGGTACATAATTTCATACCTTTACTGCAGTGAAACAGATTTCTGGCCCCAGTTTGTGTTTAGCTAAGGGACACCAAGGAGCAATTTATTCTGTAACTGCCAGTTCAGTGAGGACTCATGGGGGGGCGAGAGACAAGGGTGGTGGTTTTACTTTGACACACACTGTGTGTCAATATTGCTAGGTTAAGTTTTGTCAGGGATTCTGGGGGGGGGCACCTGAGCTGTCGCTGTAAGTCACAGTGATGGTGGTCTTGCTTGGTGTCCAGGGCAAAACACTCTGATCGGAAGATTGCTACGGTTTCGTTCAATAGACGGTGGCTGACTGAGGTGGAGGAACAGCTGCATCAGTCATGCTCTGTGGGGTCTAATATAATTTTTATTCTTTTTTTTGTGGGTGTCTCGGAGAGAAGGGTGGGATGCATGTCTAGAAGTTTGGAGGTGGGGTGTGCGATTATCTATTAATGGTTTGGGCTGAGGACTGAAGGGCAGGATGGATTATTCGTAAGAGGGTGGGGGGAATGGTATGCATTTGAATTTTACAGACTGTTACATTAATAACCAGTACTATAAGTTAATAGGGCCTCTGATTGATGGATCACTTTTATTTTTTAATTTTATTTTTATTGATTTCAACTGAACCAGAAGATACAGCAAAACAGTCATATGGGATATCAGAGTGTTACAGAAAAACTCCATAAAGAAAAAAATATAACAGACAGTAAGCGTTACCTCATACTCTTTACACCAAGGAAACAGGGAAAATGCAAGAAAGCATTACAAGAGGATGACTGTTTACCAATGCCAGCTAAAGACAATGGCTGTGGTAGTATAGGTATCTGTTATAAAAGACAGAGTTTTACTACAACCCCTTCTGCAACATGGCGGACACCCCAGAGGGGATTGAGAGCATGTGCAAAGACCTGAAAAAAACTCGAGGAGTGGTCAAGGGTATGGCAGCTGGGGTTCAAAGAAAAAACATGCAAAATCATGCACCGAGGGCACAGAAACCCAGAGGCAGAGAATTATATGGGGGAGAGGCATTGATAGTCACCAAACAGGAAACAGACCTGGAAGTAAATATATCGGATGATGACCTCAAAGTGGCGAGGCAGTGCGACAATGCAGTAGGTAGAGCCAGGGAGATGCTGAGGTGCACAGGGAGGGGTATCACCAGCAGAAGAGGAGTGTGGTGCTGCCACTATATAGATTGTTGGTGAGACCCCACCTGGAGTACTGTGCCCAGTTCTGGAGACCGCATTTCAAGACGGGCATAGTCAAAGTGGAGGCTGTCCGGAGGAGGGCAACTAAAATGGTGCAGGGGCTGCATAAAAGGCCCTAAGAAGACAGACTGAGGGATCTCAATATCTACACCCTGGAAGAGAGGCGGGAGAGAGGGACATGACAAAAACCTATAAATACCTCACAGGGTTGAACAAAGTACAAAAGTGGAGTATTTTTCAGAAGAGAAGGTGCACAAGGGGACATGCAAAGAAGCTGGAAGGGGGAAAATGTAGGAGGTATGTGAGGAAGTGCATCTTAGTGGTGGATGCCTGGAATGGTCTTCTAGTGGAGGTAGTGGAGGAGAAAAGCGTGATGGGTTCCAAACATGCATGGGATAGGACCAAGGGAATCCTAGCTGGGAAACAGAGCAGGCGTAGCTGCCGGAGATAACTTAGAGTCTGTGGTAAAAGTACAGATAAAAATAATTGGCAGACTAGGTGGGCCAAGAAGTCCTTATCTGCTGAAAAATTCTGTTTCTGATGAACCATTAGCACATATTTTAATAAAAAAAAAGTAAGAGAAACGGATTATGCAATATCATACTTGCCCCCCCCCAAAAAAACAAACAAACAAAAAAAAATCTTAATATCGTTCATAAAGTCTTTGATCCCATGAATTCAACATGGAAGCAGATGGACAAGCTTTGCATTATGTCATGGCAACCTCAGCGTAAGCCTTGAGATAGCAGTGAGTTTGAACGTTTATTGATATTGAATCCAAATGACTAAAGACTCCTGAAATGACTTGCAGTTTTGCAGGTTTTTAATGAATGACACATAAAAGTTGCACATCAATTACACCTTTGTATTTCCAAATAAAGAACATTAAAAATGGACAGAAAAACAACACTGAAAATCTTTTTGTGAATGTAATCATTGAAACGATACAAGAGACATCTACAAAGAAGGCATCAAATCTCCGGACTCTTCCCAGATTGTCAGACATATACAAATCTTAGAGCAAGCAGGCACATTTTTATTTGATTCAGTGCCTCATTCCGAGGAGCCGAAGTGCTGTACACACATTTTTATTTAAACCAGTGAAAATCTTTATAAAATCAAATAACAAGGGCAGCAGTATCCCTCCTATGCAAGATATATTTAAAATGATATGTTTAAAAGGATAGGCGTGCAACAAGATATGGCAAAGATAATTTAATGCATTGCCTCCTGTTAAACAGTGGGAATAGATTTGAACTAATGTTTATCATCCAGCCAACTCATGGTGTTGAAAACATCGCTTTGAAATTTGCTAGTATGTTTTATTACATTTTTGATGTAGTAAGAAAGTATGATAACATATATTCCGGGAAATGCTCAGGAGATCCTAGTGTGCAGAAAACTGACACACACACACACACACACACACACACACACACACACACTCAAATTTGGGTATGCAGTAGCAAGCTGAGAAATTATTGTGAGTGCTGTAAGAAGAGGACATGGGTGAGCTTTAGAACTAGAAATAAACAGTTAAATACTGTACAACCTAACATTTCAATGAAGTTTAAGAAGATGAACAAAATGGGTGATTTGGTACTTTTTTTTGGATGAACAAATATTTACAAAATTGTTTGAATTTACAAAATTGAATTGGTTTGTTGGTCCAATAAAAGGTATCAAATCACCCATTTTGTTAATCTTTTGTACAAGGACCAGTATGGCAATTAACATTTTTTTTTTGCATATTCTGTTTCCCCCCCCTTCCAACCCGGCCACCCACTCCTTGGGTGGCCAAGTCTCACCCTCCACCGCATCCCCATTCTGCTGTCTGTTTGCCCCACCGCCTGACTGTCCCGATGTGTCCCTTTGCCGGTGGGACCCCCTTGCCTGTTGGGAATCATCCGGGAGGGAAAATTCAGGTACCTTGCGGCACCCCCTTGCATCTTGGTCGGGCGGCGTGGGCCAACTTGGGGGCTTCCCGGCTTCATGGCCAGGGGAGGTGGGCTGCTATTATCCGACCAGCACAGGTGACCATTTTCCTTGTTCTGTTTCCCCTGCCCCCTTAGGAGGCGTGCTGCGGCATCCTTATTACTTGCGCATGTGGCATATGGTCACCCATGCCACAAAGCACAAGGCCGAATCCGGCCATGAGGAGCCGCTCAAGGGTGGTGCCTCCATGATCCAACCCCCAAGGAGGAGAGCATCCAAGGGATGGTCTTGAGCTCTCCCTGCTGGCCTCCGCTCCTGATGCCCTGGGCTTGGACATGAATCCAGGCCGCCAGCATGCCAGGTGATCCCTCGTCGCCCAGCACCATGGAGCCGGCCTAACTAACATTTTTAATTAAGTTTACTAATTTAACAAAAGAAATAAAAATAGCAATTTGTTAGACAATCTTTTCCTTGGTGTCTGTCAACCAGTTTAACTGACAGACATAGAAAGCATAAATTTTCTATTCAAGTCATTGCAGAAGAGAAACGTTATCACCCGACGGCAGTCACAAACCAGTTCTAAACAGGAGGAATGCTGGTGCAGGTTGAATAACATGCATCTCATGGAGAAGCTGACATGCGCTGTGAGACTGCAGAAGGATGTAGGGATGCTCGTAATTGAACGATTCCAGTCCAGTTTTCAGATTTAGGATTTTTATAATTTCAGATTCCTAATCCCAATTCCAATTCAAATCCTAAAATGACCTCAAAATTGAATTCAGATTTGGAATCCTAAATTTTGACACAAAAATTGGTTTTAGGGTTCAGTTTTGGATTTAGGATTTATCGGACTGTAATTCCAAAAATCCTGAATCTGAAAACTGAATTGGAATCTGATGAATCCGATTCCATTCGTCGGATTCTAAGCAACCCTAGAAGGAAACTTTGAAAATGAAATGGGTACTATGGATTGTAGTTATTATCTCAAGGCTGAGAATTTGTGTTCCTCAAGAAAATAACATGGAATACAGAAGATGTATAGCAGCTATGAAAAGATGGAGGACAACTGATAAGGAGATGTAAAATAGTGCCTGACAGTTCCTCAGCAGGGGTAGCATGGCAGATGATTTTGGCCAGAAAAACGTGATAAAGATCTTGGTGTATTGGTTGCCTGTGATATGGCTGTTAGAGAACAGTGCCTAGCTGTGGTGGTGAAATCTAAAAGAGTATATTGGACAATTAAAAATGTATTAAGAGTTTGGACGGCCCAGTGGCACTGAGGGTTGAGGCACTGGACACCACACCTCGCACCACGCCAACGATCCGGGTTCGGAGGTCGGAGGGGAGGAGGAGGATCGAGCATCCCAATGGATGCTCTCCCCCTTCTGGGATGCTTCAGGTACCCGATGCCCCTATGCCTGTGGAAGCATGGGCATCGGGGCACAGGCGGCTCTTCAGAGTCGGGAAGGGGAGGATGTCCAGGGCACTTGACAATGGCGTGCATCTGCACGTCATCTGTCTGGACTTTCATCCTGTGTGCTGACGTCCTCAGGAGAGGAGGGATTACAGGAGGGACAAGGGGAGAAAAATGGAAAACAAAACCTCTCGGTCCTAGATGAAGACCAATCTGTGCTTCTGATCACCCACCTACGGGCAGACCCCACTGTGTGCAGGCACTTCTAGGAGAGGAGTTAGGACGGGGGAAGAATGGAGATAGCCTGACATTCTAGGGGCAGACTCCGTGGGGGTGCTCTTCGGGTTGATCAGATCTGAAGGAGTGAAAAGAAAGGGTAGTCAGGTGGGGGGAAAAAATGTATTAAGAGTTGCAGCGCCCAAATCTTGGCTCCTTTATATGCAGGCCATGCATGTCCAATATTGGATTATGGATCACAATCTGGGATCCTTATAAACAAGGTGAAATAGACATGATATAGCGAGTTCAGAGAAGAACTACCAAAATATTCAGGGGGTAACTGAATTCCCATGTGAAGCGAGACTTAAGGAACTCAACCTGATGCTGTGGGCTACGAGAAGAATTGGGGAGGGGGACGTTGTTGGACGATATCATGCAGAACCCATCCCTAATGACTCAGCAGGATCTAGAATATGAACCGGACCATAGTGGGAATGAAGGTCAACTACAAATTAAGAGGAAACCGTTTAAAACTAACAGAAAATATTTCTTTTTCCAAAGAGTTATGGGTATCTGGAATGAACTGCCTCTGGAAATAATTATTAGTGCCTCTAAAGCCATCTTTAAAAGCAGTTTGGATAAGTTTGTAATTGGGCAACAAAATCCCAGTTACTGCCACTGAAATAGTGGGGGAGAAGTACCCATGGAATTTCCAGATTGTTCCTGCGCCTGACCTTCTGTAGTATGAGCCATAGTGTGACCCTTGTAGCAAGTGTTGTCCGACTGACAGCTGAGGAGAAGGCATAGTGATGATTCCTGTTAGGGAGGTTGATGATGAATCGTAACGCCCTATTATAAAATGTCAAGTCTGGATAACTGGGTAGTGGAGGCAGAACCATATATTACGCACCTGTAGTCAAATACAGGAAGGAAAGTGGACTGCACTAGCCTTTTTTTAGCATCTAGAGGAAAACAAAACTTATTTCTGAAATAGAATCCTAGCCTCATATGGAGCTTTCTTCTACAAAGGAAATCTATGTGGGTGGAAAAACAGTGTGTTGTCCAACCACAGGCCAAGGTATTTGAAATGATCCAGCATCTCCAGTCGTTCTCCTGCCAGTGTGGTGATAACTGGCATGTGGCCACTCACCGTTATATTTACAGTGGACGAGAGGATCATAAATTTAGTTTTTGAAGCACTGAGCAGTAGTGTAACGGAGTTGAGGTTATGCTGAAGTTTATTGAAGGCAACTTGCACATCTTTTACTACTGTGCTCGGCATACCTCTCAACTGTCCCTGATTTTCAGGGACGTCCCTGATTTTGCCTCAAAATTTTACTCTGTCCCTCCTAAAAATTGTGTTTCCATGACCAAACAGTGGGAGTTGGAAGCACAAAATAATGTCAAACATTAAAGTTAAAGAGGTGTTCTTCCTTAGAAAATGCATTTTGCACTAAGCCCCATATTCTACCAGCTTCTTGAGTGGATATCATCAAGTTTGAAGATGTGTCCCTGATTTTAGTCCTTTGTCCCTGATTTTTTTTAAGCTTTGTCCCTGATTTATGAGGCAGGAGGTTGAGAGGTATGGTGCTCGGGGAGGATCTAGCAACATAAAACACAGTGTCATTGGTATAGCAGTGAATCAGGGCATTATCAGTGTTTCTACCAAGATCAAGCCATGCATATGGCGCTTTTTGCTTTTTGGCCTATCATTGTGGGGCTTGTCAAACCGCCACTGAATAAGCAGAAGCTGTTTGTATGCTGCAAAGTTTTAGCCCATCGTAAAATATCATTTGGTTTTATAGAGGGACTTTCATAGGCACTATATCTAAAAGTGCTTACACAGCAAAGAGTTTGATACTGGCAGTGTAGCAACTGCATGTAGACCATCACAGCAGCCATTGTTCGCTCAACAACGCCCACGCAAGGTCAATGGCATTAAAAGCTGTATTATGGAAGGGAATGTTCAATCAATCAATCAGTCAATCAATCAAAATCTTTATTTATCCAGGCAGGCACCATTGAGCAAGGCTCATTTGCAAGGTGGACCTGGTAATATTCATATTCACCAGGACACTGTGGATAACCCCTTCCTTTTAAAAAAAAATGTTCCATGAGATCTTTAAATTCCACTTAAACAGTCACCAGATGCTCAAAGAAGAAAGGATCTTCGCTTAAAGCACAACTAACACATTCCAGGCAGGCAACTTCTACTAAGCAGTTGCCTGCCCCAGGAGCTAATTAAGCCTATTTTGAAACATTTCTGTTTAGTAATTAAAAAGAAACTTACAGTTATATGTCTGTCTCATAACTTCTGAGTATGAGCCGAGAGGCCGCTGAGCCCTGTAGCCCTGTCCCCAAAAATAGCGCTTTAATGGAATGAAGTAGGAGACGGGGCTGCAGGTGCACTCTATGTAGAAAGAATGAAACTGGGGAGGGGGTATTCTGAACATGCATACAGTTTCTTTGCTACCAGCTATACATGCTTGTAGCTGTAATATATATTTGTTTGTGTCCTAGTGAATGAGCGGAACAGCGAAGGGGCATAATAGGTGACTGGTATCACAGGCATCAGCAGGTGTCAGCAGAAGGAATGCCAGTTGACTAAGGTAAGGCATTTGTTCACAACTGTGCAACAGTCAATGCTGGGAAAGGCGGAAGAAAAAGTGTAGGCCAAAACTGGGAACAGGAGCAACACCCCATCTAGGGTAGGAGTATAAAGGGATTTAAACAAGACACGGGGGAACACAAATGGAAACAAACAAAAACAGAGCAAAACTTGAAACACCTTATGTAGGGTAACGGTACAGAAGTATTTCCAGGCCGCACAAGAAGAACAGAAGTTGGGAATGCTGAATGTGGTGCAGTTCAGTGGCTGTAGGGCAGCAGTTTTCAGAGAGAGCTTCTGGAGATTGCAGTGCTGCTCCATCTGCACACACCACTCTGGGTTGACAGAGGAGGTTGCTAGACTCCAGGCTGAGTTGGCTATGATTCAGAGACGTCTTCCCTTACCAAGGGGCCACCAAGTCTGCCACTGCCACCTCAGAGGATGCCAGTGAGGAGGAACAGATGGACTGTGGTGGGCTGTGGAAGACTGTACATGGTGGGACAGAGACATATTCCTCAACCAGTTACCACTATGTAATTCCTACACCACTCTGGTGGGGCAGGACCGCTGGGAGAAGGCACCTGCAGTAGTTACCAGGGAGGTTTTGGGCACCTTCTATAATGGAAACCCCAAGGAGAGTGGTAGAGGACCCCAGAGGAGAAGAAAGCAACTTCTGGTGGGGAACTTGACTGTGAGGGAGATAGTTTTGGGAACAGGAAAGGAGGTGGAGAGGCAGGTTAGGTGTTTATGTAATGCAATGGCCTGGAGGGATGGGAAGCGGATCCCAAGGATTGTTAGGACAGCAGGACAGGAGTGAGAGCTGGATGTCATTTTCCACCTGGGGACAAATAACCTGGCTAGGGCCGGGGTTGAGATAGTGCAGGGGGAGTTTAGGGAGCCGGGGCAGATCTGAGACAGGTAGCTCTTTCAGTGGCTTTCGATGAGGCACTGTCTGTTTATGACGGTGGGGAGGAGAGGGATCTTCGCACCAGAAGCTTCAACTTATGGTTGAAGGAATGGCACAGAGAGCAGGGGTTCAGCTACACTGGAGTCTGGGGATCCATCTGGGAGGACAAGGATACAGGGGTAATGGCCTGTATCTATCTGTGAGGGGAACACTAGTCCTCAGCGGATATTTAAAATGTTACTTTGACAAATGTAACCCCCCTGCAAATGGGGGTTCCCAAAAGACTTCCAGGAGCTTGCTTGAATGCTCCAAGCCTGAATGGTGTTTGGCGTTTAAGCCATTTATCAGTGAGTGTTTTTAGAACCTCTGGTACTGTCTCTTTAAGAGCTGTCTGCTTGCAGACATAATTAGTTTGTATGGGGGACTGTGTGCTTCTCTGTTTGAGTACCACTCGAACTGCTGCCAATTCACTCCATTTTGAAGTCACTAGGAGTGCAAAGGGAACCTATCTGAAAGATGTAACTGTTTGCCAGAAATCATTTACAGTAATAATGAAATTACAGTTTGTCTAACCTGCTTTCTTTGCAGTCAGAACTGTGTCTCCCTAGTTCCCCATTCTGATTTTGAACTGCTGAACTGGACCAATCAGTGTGGGTAAGCTAGCTCTAAAATGGTGCCTTGGATGAATCAGAACTTGGACTCATAATCTGAGCCAGCCACAAGAGGATTGTATGGGCAGTGACTCTGGGAGATGTAGTTTAGACTTCGGCGCCTTTTTGGACCAACAGCAGCAGTCTATTGCGAGTGACAGCCAATCCAGTCAAGAACTGGGAGGAACTCAAAGGAAGTGCCCGGTTTTGTCTGTTGGAGTTTCAATTGAGCTTTGGCAGTGAAGGGGAAAGGAACCCTGTGCTCCTTCAGTGCACAGTTTTAGTCAAAAAACATGTGTAAAGGTCCAGAGTTCCGGTCTGCAGCTTGTTAGGACTGAATCCGTCCTGTGAAGAGAATCAAAGGATATCTGAAGAGTAGAAACCAGGCTCACCCTGTAGAAGACTGGAGGAATTGCTGAAAATTGCACTCGGTCTGTCAGGAACTGAATCTGCTGTGTGTTCTCCCGGCATTGTGCAGTAATTGCGATCGGATACAGATGCAGCCTGCCTGGTATAGTGCTTTCTTTTACCATATAAATGTGTGAAGAGGTTTGTGTACCTCAAGTGAATCCTGCTGCCATTAAGTGACTTTGCTGTGACTGTTTACCATATAAATGTGTGAGGAGTCTCTTGGAGCTCAAGAGTAGCCCTGCTGACGTTGAAGGACCCTATCTTATTTGGAGGCGGAGTACTAATTCAGGTCGCCTCCCGTTGAATTGCCACATTAAATCCAAATGGAATTACTGTACTGCTGACTGTTTAATTCTCCTTTTCTCTGTGTGAAAGGGCCCCTACCAGCTGCCACGGTTTGACTAGCCACTAGGGCTTGGGTACCCAGGGACAGTAACTGATAGGGATAGGCCTGTGCACAGAGCCATAGGTAGATGAGTAGAGTGATGATAAATTAACCTGATTTCCCTGTCCTTGTTATATCCCCCTAAATAAATCAGAGCTGCTTGTTTCAGCAAAGTTATACTGCCTGAGGTATTTGTCTATGTTAAAGTACTGTACTGTGATTGTTGCACTGTATCTTATTTCACAGGAGGTCTCAGTGCCGGAACCAGTCCTGGGGGTAAGTGTACACTGTAAAGGTAATTCTGATGTATTGTGTGGGCCACTAGTGGGAAGAAAGGGGGATTGCAGTATCCCAGAGGGCTGTGACCAAGTTAGTTTAACTATTGTAAACCCTGATCTCTGGGTAGAGGCACCCGCCATTGGATCCAGGCCCCTCAACCTGTTAGTGGCAAATCAGGCATGGGCAGTAGCCCCTGGGATAGCAACATCTAGGGGTTACATCTTGAGGCTCACCGCTGGGATTGTGTGTCCTCTAGTGGGCCAATATTTACGAACCACTGTTAAGAAAAAAATGGGTACCTGACAGAAGTGGCTGTGCACCGCTTGTGGAGTGGTGTACTGGGAGGAGATCGACCCCCAAATGCTATGCTTTATCCTGGACATCCCCTGGGTATCACTACGGACACTGTGCAGGGAGTACTTCCAGGTGGAAGGTTTACAAAACCCTGTGGTGGTGGGTCGGCATGCTAATCTGCTCACCCACACTTTCCTGGCCCTAGTAGAGTTTAAGGATCCCATAGATAGCTCCAAAGTGCCACAGACCATTACCCCAGAGGGAGCCCTCACTGCTTGGAGAGTGATAACTAAGGACAGTAAGACCTGGGGGAATGAGCCCCACCACTATCTGAAACTTTGAGGAGAAATTTGCTAAATGGTTGCTGGGGAAGGGAAAACTGTGGAGGACTTGAAGAAACTATTCTGCCACCTGGGGTGTTCCTCCCCAACACCTTCTCCCGCCTCCAGTGCCCGTAATGGTGGCTGAACCAATGCAGACTCCATTTCTGCACCTGCCATTAGTCACGACTCTTACCAAGGTTGAGGATCTTCTCTGGCACCTCCCTCCCCCAAGGGAGAGATGACTGGGAGACCTGGATAGACTATGTTGCCCCCAAGTGCTAGAATGGCAATGCCTCGGAAGCCGAAAAGCGAAGAGGTTAGGTGAGAGCCTCGAGGTCCCTGCCCTGGCTACCATTCGTGCTAAACGGGCCAGTAACCCTGAAGTGACTGCACAGGCCTATCTTGAGGCCCTGGAGAATGTATGGGGCCAGATTCTGATGAGGACCTATGGGTGGACAGTAAGAGATGCACAACAGTACCAAGGGAGTTGCTGTCTGTGTATGTATCTCGGCTGGAAAATTGTTGCAAGAATGCCTCAGAAAAGGTAGTTTGCCAGCGATTGAACTGGACCGAACCAGGCTGGACAGGATCCTTAAGTCTGCCCCTTTCTCAGAACTGCTGTTGCTTCAAGTTCGCCTGGCAGATCGACTGGAATCCCACCTCCCTATGATGAGTTAATGAGAGAAATTCGAGGAGTTGAGAAAGACGACCTCGGAGGGACCTGCACCAATAGCTGCGGCTACGACCCGGTGACTGAGGTGACCCATCAAGTGAAGTTCAGGGCAGAGGTTGGCAGTAAATGAGTGCTCTGGCAAGGAAAAAGATATGCCACAATGGGGGAACTGTTGAGAGAGATCCGGGAATTCAAAACAGTCCTTTATGAAGGCCACGCCTGCAAGCACGGGCCCTGACCTATATCCGACTGCATCTGCTATGGGGTGGGGGGCCCACCCATGTATCTCCTGCTGATAACAGCTCCAAACTCAATTCCTTGACCATGGAAGTGGAGAAACTGACGAGATGTCTCCAAATGCTTATCACTGCGAGACAGAGATGGCACCCTGTGTTTCAGTTAGTAATACCCCGCCTGGCTCCCAGTGTGGCTCCTCGCCAGCTCAAACTCCAGAAAGTATGTTTTGCTATAATTGTGGAAAGATGGGCACATGAAAAGGGAATACCAGTCCCCAAAAGACACTGACAAAGTTGCATATAGGCTACAAGGAGAGCTTCGAGAACAAATCAGTGGTTAAGAGGTGCACCATGATCCCAGTGAGGGCACCAAAAATGCTAATTCACGTCCCTTGTGGCAAGGTCAGTTGCCCAGGCCCCACTACCGCCTCCAGACTGGTCCAGAATAGTGGTCCTCCATGGAGACCACTGTAAAGGTGGGAATGGAGTGTCTACAAGAGCTGTATTAGACAGTGGCTCCCAGTGACAATTATGTTCCAAGATTGGTATCAGAAGCATTTGTCAGACGTACCACCCACAGCCATTAGAAGGACTACCATGTATGGGGGTTAAGTGAGAAGGCCTACCCTATTCCGGGTATATCCGAATTTGGCTGTCTTTCCCCACCTCCGTGGCGCAAATTAGCCAGACAAGTAAAGACCTAGCCTTAGTGTGTCCCCACTGGACGAATGATGGTGTCCCTTTGTTGATTGGAACAAATGCTCATATTTCGGAAGGCTGGTACAGTTGTGTTATGGAAAATAGGGTCAAAGACTAGTAGAGCTTTAAGAGTTCCAGCTTTAATTAAGAAGGCCTATGAGGCACAGAGAGATGCTGAAACATAGAACCAGAGGAACCGGTCGAATTGTATGGAAGAAGGATCCTGAGTCTCTGATCCTGGCGCCAAATGCCCAGTGTACCTTACAGGGAGAGGTCCTATCAGAAAGGATGTTAAGAATAAAATATTAATGTTGGATGCACCAGGCGATGGAAAATTGCCAGAGGGACTGCTGGTCAAGCCTAGTATTTTGCCGCTTAGAGCCATGCTTATGCCAGAAGGGTAATGGTCCAAGTTCATAATGTGTCTGAAAGAGACATTCGTAAAATAGAGGCATCCTGGCTAATGTGCATTGTGCAGACACTGCAGTGCTACCCAGCAGCAAGAGTTCAAGGAAGAATGACAGAGTAACGCCTGACTTGTTTGATTTCGCGACTCCCGCTGCCAGCTGAATGGAAAGTGAGGATCAGTGAGAAGCTTGCCCAGAGAGACCAGGTGTTTTCTTTAAAGGAATGGGACGAGGATGCGTGCAAGAGGGAGCTACAATATCCGGCTGTACGACGAAGACCATTTCGTGTGAGAGGTCTCGCGCCTGGCACCTGCTGATATAGATGATGTGGAGACGCATCTGCAAGAGATGTTAGCTGCTGGTGTAATACAAGAATCCAGAAGCCCTTATGCTTCCCATTGTGGTAGTGAGGAAAAGAATGGAACAGTAAGGATGTGTGTGTGATTATCGCACCTTAAACCGGGCGGACTATCCTGATCAGTACACAATGCCCATTCAGGATGTCTTTGGACTGCCTAAGCGGGGCAAGTGGTTCTCTGTGCTGGATCTCCGCGTGGGTACTACCAGATCCCGATAGCTCAGGGACCGTTGAAAAGACAGCCTTTATCTGTCCGGCTTGGCTTCTATGAATTCATGAGGATGCCTCAAGGATTTCAGGTGCCCCAGCCACTTTTCAACGATTGATGGAGCGTGCAGTGGGGACATGAACTTACTAGAGTGCCTGGTATACCTAGATGATGTTATTGTGTTTGGCAGCTCACTGGAGGAACATGAGAGCAGATTATTTAAGGTATTGGACCGACTGGAGGACTTTGGCCTTAAACTGTCCATTGATAAGTGTCAATTCTTTCAAACATCAGTAAAGTATGTGGGACACATAGTATCCACCGAGGAATAGAGACCAACCCAAGTAAAGTTGAGGCCTTGACCACCTGGCGCAGCCCAAAAATCTAAAAAGAACTGCAAAGATTCCTGGATTCTGTGGTTATTGGTGTTTCATCAAGGACTATTCAAGAGTGATCCACCCTTTACTTAACCTTACTCAAGGGTATCCCCAACCCACAAAAATACCAAAAGTCAGCATCCCTCAAGACTGAAAGAGTGTATTTTCATCAGTGAAGTATTTGGGGCCCGCTGGACTCCTGATTGTGAGACTGCTTTTCTTGAGATCATTTATCAACTTACCCATGCTCCAGTGCTGGCCTATGCTGATCCAAGAAAACCTTATGTCTTGCACACTGATGCTAGCTTGCAAGGGTTGGGGGCTGTGTTGTACCAAGAGCACGAGAATGGCCTGAGAACAGTGGCCTTTGCCAGTAGAAGTCTGACCCCATCCAAAAAGAACTATCCTGTACATAAGTTAGAGTTTCTAGCTTTGAAGTGGGCTATTGTTGACCAATTCCATGAGTACTTGTATGGGGCTAAAATACTAGTAAAACTGACAATAATTCTTTAACCTATGTAGAGACCTCAACTAAGTTGGATGCCACTGGCCATAGGTGGCTTTCTGCATTATCTACATACGACTATGCTCTCGAATACCGGCAGGTCTGAACCACATAGATGCTGATGCTCTCTCCAGGAGGCCTGTTCCCCAGAATGATTGGGTCCGATTGGCAGAACCTGACATTCGGGCACTCTGCGAAGTTTGACAGGGAGGAACAAATGTCCACGGACGCAGTGGACTGCATGGTGGATTGCTTGGGACCCTCTGAGAATTGCATACCTGCGCTTATTGCCACTTTCCTGCAATAGACATTGGTGCACTGCCTCAGCTGGACAATGACAGTATTGACGAACTCAATCCGTGATCCCATGATCAAAGCAGCTTTAGAAGCCCTCTATGCAGGAAAAGATGTGTCCAAATTACGGCCCACTGATTTGAGAACTGTACTGTTATACAAAGAAGGTCCTAAATTGAAACTGATCAATAAACTGTTATACAGAGAAACAGTAGACAGAGGGGACAAGTAGACAAACAACAACTAGTGCTGCCCACTGCCTTTCGAGACTCAGTATTGAGGTCCTTGCACAACCACATAGGGCACCTTGGTATAGACAGAACACTTGACTTGGTGAGATCCAGATTCTATTGGCCTAAGATGGGGGCTGATGTGGAGCAACACATTCAACTTGTAGTCGCTGATTACAGAGGAAAGTTTTGCCCAGAGGGCTGCCCCCTGTTAACATAACCACCAGTGCACCCATGGAGCTGGTCTGTATTGATTTTCTAAGTTTGGAGTCAGATCAAAGAAATATCAGTAATGTGCTGGTGGTCACTGACCATTTCACGTGATATGCCCAGAGCTTTCCCCACCAAAGACCAGAAAGCATCCACTGTAGCCAAAGTACTTGTAGAAAACTTTTTGTTCACTATGGGGCTCCACAAAGAATCCATTCTGATCAAGGGAGAGACTTTGAGAGTCGCCTGATCAAAGAGATGCTTTCTCTGTGGGGAGGCGAAGTCCAGAACCACTCCTTACCACCCCAGGGCGACCCACAGCCTGAACGTTTCCAACCGTACTTTGCTAGATATGCTAGGCACCCTGCACCCAAAGGACAAGCCTAGATGGAGCCAACAAATTAGCACCCTGGTACATGCTTATAACTGCACCAAAAGTGATGCCACTGGGTTCTCCCCTACCGCCTGATGTTTGGAGAGAAGCTCGACTACCAGTAGATGTGTGTTTTGGGGTCTCTCCTGATGGGGTTCAAGCTGACAACTATTTACAGTATGTGCAAAGTTAAAGGCCCAGCTAACTCATGCGTACCAACTGGCTCAAACCATGGCTGCCAAAAAATCTGGCCAACAAAAAGAGGTATGATAAAAGGTGAAAGCACAGGAACTCCAGGAGGGAGATCGGTATTGCTAAGAAATCTGGGGACTGCATGGCAAGCACAAGATTGCTGACAGATGGCACCATCTCCTCACATTGTAGTGGGCAAACTAGATGATCTGCCAGTGTACAAAGTAAGGCCTGAGAATAATTCAAAGATGTAAAAACAATGCATAGAAATCATTTACTGCCCATTGGACAAATCTTAATTGAGTCTGAGCCCTAAAAGATGCCCCTCTGGACCAGTGACTAGAGCTGCTGCTGAAAAAGATCAAGAAAGTCTGCACCTACAGAAGCAAAGCAAGTGTTCCCTCCACAAGTCCCAGTTGAGCATGACTGTCAGTCCATATCAGAAGAAAGTGAGATGACTTTGAATACTATCCTTCTTACGAACTGAGTCAATTGTTTGGGGCAATCCCCAGTCAATACTGGAGATGAAGCTGGCCTTCTGGACTGTCCAAGCCCCCAGCTTCGTCCCTGGAGCCAATGCTCCCAGAAAGTGAAGTGCAAAGCATTAGATCAGATGAAATGGAATCATTGTGCATGGTTGAACTGTTTGAGCTTTCAGGGGAGGAAAATTATAGATTGGGGCAGACTGGTGATACACCAGAACAAGAAGAGTATTTTGAGTGCCCTGACAGTCCACTGTCATGTCCCAAAGCTCTCCATGCGAGCCAAATGTTGTGGACTCAGAAACTGCAACTCCTGGAGCTGAAAGTGCCCCAGGTTCTAGCCTCTCTACCCCCATGGAGACTCCCCTGACAAGTGAGGACAATGCTGAAAATGAGGCTCAGAGTGCAGAGACTGTAACAGTTCCCCCTAGAAAGGCTGGTCGAGCTGTAAAGCCTGTGGTGCACCTCAGTTATGATTCCCTTGGGAGGCCTGTGGATTTGCTTCTCAATGTTGTCCATAAAGGAGTGTATGTGTCCCCGAGCTCATTGCCCAAACTGACCGTCAGTGCTAACTCCAAGTTACTTGTGTTGCCCTCTAAGTATGGTGCCCTTGCCCCATCCAGCCCCAAGGTAACTGATAGGAAGGGCCCTCTCTTCAGGTTTCATGTACAAGAGGTATTAACTTGAGTTATGGTACAATGTGTGTGTAATACTATGTAAAGAGTGACGTACTGCAATGTTTCAGAAATGTGTTCTTGGTAAAATGATATATTGACTGATGATTACATGTGTGAGCCTAATGCAAATGTATATGGTTGCAGTTAAAACTTATGGGAGTACTTGCTTGACTCGGATGTCAAGCTTTCCCAGGCCAGGAAGTGTGTAACCCCCCTGCAAATGGGGGTTCCCAAAAGACTTCCAGGAGCTTGTTTGAATGCTCCAAGCCTGAATGGTGTTTGGCGTTAAGCCATTTATCAGTGAGTGTTTTAGAACCTCTGGTACTGTCTCTTTAAGAGCTGTCTGCTTGCAGACATAATTAGTTGTATGGGGACTGTGTGCTTCTCTGTTTGAGTACCACTGAGCTGCTACCAATTCACTCCATTTTGCAGTCACTAGAGTGCAAAGGAACCTATCTGAAAGATGTAACTGTTTGCCAGAAATCATTTACAGTAATAATGAAATTACAGTTTGTCTAACCTGCTTTTGCAGTCAGAATTGTGTCTGCCTAGTTCCCCATTCTGGTTTTGAACTGCTGAACTGGACCAATCAGTGTGGGGTAAGCTAGCTCTAAAATGGTGCCTTGGATGAATCAGAACTTGACTCATAATCTGAGCCAGCCACAAGAGGATTGTATGGGCAGTGACTCTGGAGATGTAGTTTAGACTTTGGCGCCTTTTGGACCAACAGCAGCAGTCTATTGTGAGTGACAGCCAATCCAGTCAAGAACTGGGAGGAACTCAAAGGAAGTGCCCGGTTTTGTCTGTTGGAGTTTCAGTTGAGCTTTGGCAGTGAAGGGAAAGAACCTGTGCTCCTTCAGTGCAGTTTTAGTCAAAAACATGTGTAAGGTCCAGAGTTCCGATCTGCAGCTTGTTAGGTCTGAATCCGCCCTGTGAAAGAGAATCAAAGGATATCTGAAGAGTAGAAACCAGGCTCACCCTGTAGAAGACTGGAGGAATTGCTGAAAATTGCACTCGGTCTGTCAGGAACTGAATCTGCTGTGTGTTCTCCCGGTATTGTGCAGTAATTGCGATCGGGATACAGATGCAGCCTGCCTGGTATAGTGCTTTCTTTTACCATATAAATGTGTGAAGAGGTTTGTGTACCTCAGTGAATCCTGCTGCCATTAAGTGACTTTTGCTGTGACTGTTTACCATATAAATGTGTGAGGAGTCTCTTGGAGCTCAAGAGTAGCCCTGCTGACATTGAAGGACCCTATCTTACTTGGAGGTCATGAGTACTAATTCAGGGTCGCTCCCTGTTGAATTGCCACATTAAATCCAAATGGAATTACTGTACTGCTGACTGTTTAATTCTCCTTTTCTCTGTGAAAGGGCCCCTACCAGCTGCCACGGTTTGGACTAGCCACTAGGGCTTGGGTACCAGGGACAGTAACTGATAGGATAGGCCTGCACAGAGCCATAGGTAGATGAGTAGAGTGATAAGCTAATTAACCTGATTTCCCTGTCCTTGTTATATCCCCTAAATAAATCAGAGCTGCTTGTTTCCAGCAGTTATACTGCCTGAGGTATTTGTCTATGTTAAAGTACTGTACTGTGATTGTTGCACTGTATCTTATTTCACAGGAGGTCCCAGTGCCGGAACCAGTCCTGGGGGTAAGTGTACACTGTAAAGGTAATTCTGATGTATTGTGTGGGCCACTAGTGGGAAGAAAGGGGGGTTGCAGTGTCCCAGAGGGCTGTGACCAAGTTAGTTTAACTATTGTAAACCCTGATCTCTGGGTGGAGGCACCCGCCATTGGATCCAGGCCCCTCAACCTGTTAGTGGCAAATCAGGCAGGGGTAGTAGCCCTTGGGATAGCGCCATCTAGGGGTTACACAAACATTTAGACTAGAACCCCCCCCCCCAACAGATTGAAGTACAGAGTAAGGAGAACCTGAGGGGAGAGGAATTCCCCCAGGGTGCAAATTAATAAAGGAAGTAGGGTGGCAGAGGTAAAGGGGGAAGGGAATGGGAGCATTAAAAAGAGAGTGGGGATGGAGGGAGGGCAAAAAGGATAAAAGGGTGGTTAACAAGCAGAGAGGAAATGAAATCTGGAAGGCCTTGTGTGCGAGTGCTAGAAGTCTAGGAAATAAGATTCCAGACCTAGAAGCCATCATGGCAGAGGCCAGCGTGGATACTGTGGCCATTACCGACTCATGGCACACTGAAAACCATGACTGGCACATGGCCGCTACATTGGCAGACTTAGCCTTTGCTGTTTTGATTATTATTAAGCAGGTTAGTTCCACCTTAGCTTTAATGCATTTAAAGATGAAAAATATATATATAAATTGTAAACTGATTAGTTTTTTTTCTTCTGATTTGTTTTCAAAAAAAATGCTCCATTGTCTGATGAAGGAACTTGTGTCCTGAAACGTTACAACAAATAAAACATGTATTGGAGCTTTATTTAGATTTTTGTAACAGTGTGAAGACAATTTGTATCATTAAAAAACACACTTTGTATGGAAGAGTTGTGTGCATTTTTTACACCTTCCTATTTGTGTTTGGGTTGAGAGAGGTTTTCACTGTGCTAATGGCTATTTACTGAGGCCTTGCCCTCCCTCACTATTCCTGGCCCTGTGGAGCCTTCTGTTTGCTCCGCCCCATAGGTGGTCTGTTTCCTGGGGCCTAGCCCACCCCCACAGTCACTGCTGGTACCTGGAGCACCCAAATATCTTCAATTTTAAAACAAACATAGTTCTTTTCCGGATGCCGGCCAGCACCTGAACCTGGTGCTGCCACCACTCACCCTGCCGCCCTCTTCCCTCAAGGCTAGGACTTCTGCTGCTGGTTAAGGAGACGGCCTACTTCTGCTGCCGCCTCCCCTCCTGACGAACCTCCTACTGCTGGGCTACATGGGGAGGCCTGGACCCGCCTGCTCACACTAACCTCTGCAGAAACGGGTGCTGTAGCAGCTGATGAAGGGGATGGCCTCCTTCTGCTGTTGCCGCTGCCCCTCCCGATGGACATCTGTCCTGCTGTGCTGGTGGAGGGGCCAGTTTGGACCTGCCGCCCGTCCTGACAGGACTGCCTCATCACCACTGCCTCAGGACATCCCTGGACTACCAGGAGAGGGAGTGAGCGACTTGCAGGACCAGCAGGGACATCGGGAGGGACCCAAGGACAACAGGTGAGTCCCTCCGCAGGCTTTGCCCCGGTCGGCCTACCGCTCCTCCTCCTTCTCCTCTCACTTGTTGCTGCTGTTCTTTTCTCTTCCAATGGCACTGAACTCCCCATGAATGGCTGCTGGCATTCAAACTAGGGCTGAGGATTCCATCTCGGAATCTCATGGGCCCATCCCTGCCTGACCTCGTGACCGGGCCCATGCATGCAGGTGCCATACTTGGGCCCCTGCTCTTTTCTTTGTTCATCAATAACCTACCTTCTGTGCCCTCCCACAGTCTCTCCTTACTCTATGCCGATGACTTGGTTCTCTGTGTCTCCTCCAGCGCTATTCATGAAATTAACTCCCACCTCTCCTCTGATCTTCATCATATCCAAACTTGGCTTATGTCCCACTGCCTGGTGCTAAATGCTGCCAAGACCTAGGCTATGCTGTTTGGGTCACAAAGGAAATCTGTTGCTTTAACTCCATCTCTCCAGATTTCTTGTCTTGATGGCTCCCTTGTGGAAGTAACTCAGTCCTTCAAATACCTAGGGGTCATGCTGGATCCATCTCTTAACTTCTCTCTGCATGTCAAAGCTGTCTGCAAATCAGTCAACGCTAAACTAGACTGGCTTGCTGAGTCCGTCAGTTTCTGACCCCTGCTGCCAGGATCTCTGTCACCCAAGGCCTTCTCCTCCCTGGACTCTGCTACGCTCTGCCTGTCTTCGTTATGGCACAGGCAAGCATCTTGTAAATGTGGGACGTTGCCTACAACATCTGTAGATTTGTGCTATCTGCTCCTCATCTTAAGCACCACTGTACTCTCTACTCTGACCTCCACTGGTTGTCTCTTTCCTCACGTCGGGCTTGTTCATTAGGTTATCTGACTGACAACATTATTTGTTCTTCTATCCCCTCCACGCTCACTGCTATGCTCACCCCCATGGACTGCCCTCAATCCCTCCATTCCATGTCTTTAGCTCTGTTATCTGTCCCAAAATGCTCTACCAGGATGGGTGAACTTGCCGTCTCCTTCTATGCCCCCAAATTTTGGAACTCTCTCCCACTTGATATTAGGCACTCCAAATCCCACCCACTTTCAAGAAAGGCCTCTCCAATTACCTCGCCTCCCTTGACATTTGCAAATGTCCCTAGCTTCACAAGTCATGCAAATCTGCCATTGTCCTGCACTTAAATTTCCCTGTGGCCCCTTGCTTCCTCCCGTCCCCACTCTTCCTCAGCTGCAGCTACGTACTTTGTTCCCTGTCTCTGCCTGGGAATTGTCTCCTTGCTGACTTACCAACAGCACTGTCATGTTTTGTACATTATTAACTGCAAATTGTGCCTTTTTGTCTGTTTTGTTCCTATTATACTGTGTGATATGTACCTCCCCTATGTACTATGTAACTTGCACCTCTGTATAACTGTTTGGAATCTCCTGTTGTACAACACTGTATATGTATTTGTTTTTACCTGTTCCTTGGTTTGTACTCTCCTGGGTCATGCCTGAAAATAGGCAGTCCTGTCTAGTACACTTACCCGGTTACCAAAAGCTAATAAATAAATATCAGCACCATTCCATGTGCAAGAGAACTTTATTTAGTGCAAATTCCAGCCACCACAGCTCAGGAATACAACCTCAACTGGTTTTGCAATAGCCTGTGTCATCAGGGGGATGCTGCTAGTCCATATCAGATCCATTTAAAACAGGAGGCTTTAAAGTGACACTGCCAATAAAACTAATTTACCATAACTTATATATCATCAGGTAAATAACTAAACACTATAGCAAAAAATTAAAAACAGATCTAATATATGTATCAGCAGGTATAAACAGGGGTGCAGTGCACTCAGGACTAGCAGGGAAGGACAGAATAGGCTGAATTTTGTAAACACCTACAGTCTCCAATTCAAGATACTCTATCAGTCTTTCATTAAAGTTTCTATTAAGTTCCCCTACACTGAAGTAAGACTGACTGGTCTATAGCTGCGAACTTCCTCACTGCTGCTGCTCTTATGTAGAGGAATCACATCAGCCCTTCTTTAGTCCTCTGGAATCGTGTCCGTTTCCAGTGAATTGTTGAACAAGGCTGTCAGTGGGGTAACTCGCACCTCCCTGAGTTACTTTAGCACCCTGGGGTGACTCCCATCTGGTCCCATATCCTTGCCCACCTTCAGGGCTGCAAGTCATTTCAGGACTCTTTTTTTCTGAAAATGGACTTGTCCTCCTCCTGTTCTTATTTCTCCCTTGTCCTTCATCCCCTTCTCACTCCACAGTGAAGACTGAGCAGAAGTACCTGTTGAAGATGTCAACTTTTTCCTTGATCCTCTTCTGCACATTCTCTCCCCTTCAGCCCTTCTAACCCTTACTATCTCTTCCCTTTCTTTTCTTTTCTCACTTATATACCTGAAGAAAGTCTTAGCCCCATTATCTACCCCTTTGGCAATCATTTTCTCTATCTGTGCCTTTGCTCCCCTCACTGCCTTTCACACTTCTTTTTGTTTTAATTTGTATATCTCCCTTTCCTCCTCTGTGTTTCCTTATACCCCTTAAATGCCACTTTTTTTTCACTGCCCTGGCAGCTTACTTGGAGAACCATTATCTTCTCTTTTAATATTCTGCTTTTGTTCACATTTTTCACTCAAATGTTGGCTGCCTTAGTTATGCCTTCCCTTACTTTCCCCCACTGCGCATCTACCCCATCCCTTGGAATCTCTGCCTTTAAAGCAGATTGTGCAGACGTTTCCCATTTCTTTAAATCTACCTTTCTAAAGCCCAGGACCCTTGTCCTTGTGTGGTTTGACTCTGCCCTTGTCCTTATGCTATACCACACTGTATGGTGATTACTAGTAGCAAGGGGACAGCCCACTGTGATATCTGCAGCACTGTCCCTGTTATTAGGTATGAGGCCCAGCACTGCTCTGTCACTAGTGAGTTCTTGCTGCCTGAGAAAAGTCTCTTATAGGGAGCCATGGATGGCCCTACTCTTTGCCAAAGCCACAGTTGGAAGGCTCCACGTCACATCTGGCAGACTGAAGTCACCAACTAGCAGCACCTCCCCCTCACTTACCATTTTGATACTGGCTTCCCCAAGTGTCTTTTCCAACTCCTCTCCCTGTGCTGGGGTCTGTACACTACCCCAATGCAGATAGTGGTCCCATAGTGTCTCCAGGGTGAACAATAGCACCTCCAGACCCTCCTTTTCCTGTTGATGCCCCTGTACCTCTGTGGTCTTGATTCCCTCCTGCACATATAATAGAACTCCTCCTCCCCTCTTTTCTGCCCTGTCTCTCCAGAACAGAGAGTAGCCAAGTATGGCCATGTCACACTCATGGTGCTTAGTGCACAATGACTTTGTTATGGCCACTAAGACCAGGTTAGCCTCCACTAAGATGGTTGCAGGTCTGGAATTTTATTTCCAAGGTTCCTTGCATTGGTGCACATGACTCTCCACATCCCCCCCATTGCCCTGCTTCTCCCTCTCACTCATGCCTGTGATGTTCCATGAAGCCCTCTGACTCCCCTTTTCCCTTTTTGCTAACACTATTTCTTGCTACCTCCAATCTCTTCCCTCAGTTATCTGAGTTATAACCCACTTTTCTTCTTTCTTGTCTCTGTTCCTGCCTTTCTGCATTCCAGACATAGAGAAATGTTCTCCCCTCAGGCCTTTCCTCCCTGACTCTCCATCATCAAGGGGCAGTTCAATTGTACTTATGCAACTACATGAGATGATGCTTGTGTGACTTGATTTACTTTGTGGCTTTCCACCTCTCTATCCATGGGATATGCCACCCTGTAGGGGTACGACGCAAGGAACCCTAGAGGAGGGTCCCCCCACAGGTGCCATGGGACTTATTGCGTCGGCTAAAGGTAGGTTAGGAAGAAACCAATGGGTAAGACAGATGAGCCACTGGAGGAGGAGGGGTGGATGGTGGGCAATGAAAAACGAATTCTGGATAGGCCCAGGATGAGTGACCTTTTAAGCCTGATGGGAGAGTGACGTAGTTGCTTCATCCATTGAATCTCGGGCTTAAAGCCCTCCCATTCAGTTGTGCTTATGCAACTTTCCGCCTCTCTATCCGTGGGATATACCACCCTGTAGGGGTACAATTCAAGGAACCCTAGAGGAGGGTTCCCCCCCCACAGGTGCTGTTGAAATTATTGCATCAGCTAAAGGTAGGTTAGGAAGAAGCCCACAAAGAATACCCACAGATGTCTAGCATCAAAGAGGCAAGAATGATTAATGAATGAATTCTGAGAAGAGGATAAGGGTGGACATCCTAAGGAGAGAGGGGAAAACTGAGGGCCACCATCCACCTGCATCCAACAACGGAACCTAACAAATTAACCTAAGAAAGCACTAACTCTAACTAATATTATGACTATTGGCATGGAGGAGAGGAAAAAACCCCTTTGAGGAGGAAACCTCTGGGGATCCAAGGTCTAGGTCACCTTCCCTCCAGGCTGTCAACGGTTTGATTTGAGGATGTATGTGGTTAAAGAGAAGGGTTCATTAAAGAGAAGTATATGAGTAGGGAAGATGATGACAGGATAGGGGAAAAACTCCAAAAGAAAGCAGGGATCGAAGAAGAAACATGAGACAGCAATGAAGACTGATGATGATGATTGCCGCAGGAGGACAGCAGGTTGATAAGGTAGCAAAAGACCCAATGAGAGGAATGTTTGATTCAGCGATGCAAGTAGGTAGATGCTGAGGCCAATAGGGTATGCTTGATTATGTGAAATGAATGATTAGACCCTGAGGTCGGAGTCGATGAACATAGGATTCAATGATACTAATGCTCGAGTAAGCGATGTAAAGAGATAACCTTTAAGTAAAGATGGGTGAATGATGACCATAGTTATAAATCTGATACACGCGGCAGGATGGCCATGGGTCGATGAGGTGGCATAGGAGTCACAATAGGGTCAAGCATAGGAGTCATGATAGGTACGCCCAAAAGAAATATCGATTGCAGGCCTCGATCGGAGTGTTTCCTTGACGGCCGGTATGGAATGTGAATAAGGGGAGACAGGAATGAACTTGAAAATTAACTTTTATGAAGGTAGTCTGCTCGATAGAGTGATGTGAGTAAGTAGGCTCCTCGAAAGGAGGTAGACTCCGATGCCAAAAAGGCATGTCTGGAACCAGAGGATATGGGAACCAGAGGGGACGTCAGGTTGTGCGATCGAGAGTAGCAATAGTGGACGATGTACGATGACAAGTGAAGCCATGAGTAGAGTGAATCCATGATGGCTGGGATGAGAAAAGGTGTTAGGACGAGGAAGGTAAAATAGGAAATGGATGAGGTACAATGATGGATTGAAGCCATTAAGGCTGGTACGGGAAAGCGAGGAAGGAAAGGACGAATGACGGTAGGGAGGTCAATGGGGTAGCGTAGGACCCAGCCAGTATGCGATGATGAGGGTAGGCTTCTTGAAAGGAGGTAGACTCTGAGGAGTAAAATGGACAATGGACAATGAGGAGTGAAGCCATGATTGGAGTGAATCTATGATTACAGGCACGAGAAAAGGCATGCCGAGGCATGATTGATTATATGATGAGAACGATTAGACCCAGAGGTCGGATGGAGTAAAGCAATTTATTTATTTATTTATTTAAGAGTTTAACCAGGCAGGCAGGCATACTGAGCAGAGAAACCACTCATTTCCAGATGCAACCTGGGGGAAAATTGGGTGAAGGGTAGCATAGGATGATATTACATACAGTACAGTTTTACAATTTGTACAGAATATACAATACAATAAGAGGGTGAATCAATTGGTCCAGAATGTAGGAGTAGGGTAAGAGGAGGATATGAAAAGATGTGGTAATAGCAGTAAAGGTAAATGGACTCAGGTGACCTAAAGGTGGGCAAGCAATGTGAGAGGGCAGCAAGGAGGGCTGGGGGGGATACTGGGATGCATAGGGAGAGGCATCACCAGTAGAAAACAGGAAGTTATTATCCCTCTGTACAGACAGTTAGTGAGACCCAATCTGGAGTACTGCGTGCAGTTCTGGAGACCCAATCTCCGCAAGGACATAGACAGGATGGAGGCTGTCCAGAGGAGGGCAACTAAAATGGTGCAGGGTCTGCACTGGAAGACATATGAAGAGAGACTTAAGGAGCTGAATATGTATAGCCTCGAGGAAAGGGGGAACATGATAGAACTTTCAAGTATCTCAGGGAATCAACAAAGTCCAAGAGGGTAGCATCTTTCAAAAAGAGGTGTGCAAGAACAAGGAGGTACAATTTGAAGATAGAAGAGGGGCGCTCAGAGGTAATTTAAGGAAGTATTTTTTCACAGAGAGGGTTGTGTATGCATGGAACGGCCTTCCGGAGGAGGTTGTGGAGTCAAAAACAGTGGTGGAATTCAAGCATGCATGGGACAGTCATAAGGCAATTCTAGGGGTTGGGGGTAGGAAGAAGTAGGCTGCTGGTTAACTAGGATCTGCAGCTTATCCATTAGGTAGGGAAATGGGCAGACTGGGTGGGCCAAGCGGTCCTTATCTGCCATCAAAATCTATGTTTCTATGTATGTTTCTAAGGTTGGACTGAGCAGAGGAGAACCAGACGTAGGCACCCAGACACCAGATGGACTAGGGGGATATACAGAGATAGGGGAAACCCCAAAGAAAGCACTGGACAAGGAAGAAGGGAGAACACTCATCCCATCCAAGGAGGAGTATGCATGATTGAGAAATGGAAATGAACAGACCCTTAGGTCAGACGGAGAACCTGGGATCAGCGAAGGAGAACAGTACTCCGGCAGGGACAAGTAAGACATGTCAACGGCAGTAGGCAAATGACGAGAAAGAGTTACTGAAGGAGTCCAGTACAGGCAGGAAATTGTGAATGTAGGAACCAGCAGGAAAATGCATATCTCAACAGTCCCTGATATTCCGGGACGTCCCTGCTTTTGCTGCAGATCATTCCACTGCCCCTCATAAAATTTGTGTTCTTGTGCCATAACAGTGGGGATGAAAAGCACAAAACAATGTCAAACAGTAAAGCAACAGACATGTTATGCTTCAGAAAATGCAACTTAACATAAATCCCTTTATGTGATTAGCTTTCTGAGGAAGGAGTACTAGATTTTTAGATGGTTCCCTGATCAGGGGTCTGTGTCCCCGATTTGTTTTTTCTTTTTTTGTTTTGTTTTTTATTTATCTTGTAAGCCTTGTAGACAGGAAAAAGTCTCAGACCAGGCAGCAGTGGACAACTGCCAATATGAAACCCGATGCAAAATCCAGAATGCCACCCAGTAAACACGGACAACTGAGCGGTAGGTTGCAGAGGAATAATCCAGTTTGGATTCCATGGATAGGCTGTTGAAATTCATTGAACAAGCCGCAGCTGAGACCCTTAAATCCCCCTGCCCAGGTCTCCCATGAAGCGCAAGTGACAGAGAGGGAAGATCAGGAAGGGCGACAGCAGAGACAAAGTGCAGAAGCCAGCGTGCACCACTAACACAAGTGTGAGCAGTAGGAGGGAATGGGGAGGTTGGTTCGGGGAAAGGAAATGGAGGATCGGAGCTGTGAGTATGAGGAGAGAGAGAAGAGAAGAGATGGGGCACCAGCACAACTAGCATGGGCCAACGGGAGGATGGGAGTGGGGCGGCTGTGTGCAGTAGTAGCAGAGAAATGGAGTGGGTAGCAGACAGCCACTGAGCATGCCAGCCGGCGGGAAGGGAAGAGACACAGAATGGCCCAGCAAGTAAAGGGGATGGCAGAAGTGAGAAAGAAAAAACAGAGGTGGGCGGCTGAGCGAGGAGGCCAGCAAAGACGTGCTGAAGAAGCAGGCAAATGCCCTGAGCACCATAAAGGAAGGAAATGAAGCAGTGCAGTGATAGGAGGACAGAGGAGGAGTTAACCCGGGAGCTGAGGAACAGAGAGCAACAGGTAACATGAAAGCTCCAGAGACAAAAGAACATACCAAGGTGAATTAGCGTGAGGCGTAGACTGATCCAGCAGCCAGAGGCACCCAAAAACACGTGAAGAGCAGAGCGGAAGGAGCAGCACCTCCGGCTGCAATGAGAAACAAATCCTGGACAGGCCCAGGATGAGTGACCTTTTAAGCCTGATGGGGGAGTGATGTAGTTGCTCCGTCCATTGAACCTCAGGCTTAAACCCTCCCATTGTTGCCTCCCATGGTTTTCTGAATGTCCCCGGGCTAGTATAAATGTTCATTTAAGTGGCATTTCAACCTCCCACCAAGGACAGTGATCCCTTTCCTAGAAGGATGCAGGCTGGCTCCTTCCTTTATTTATTTGTTTCAAAAGTTTCACAGGAAAAACATACTGAGCTGAGTCACAACTCATTTTCCAGATGCGTCCTGGGGGGAGAGGTCATGGGAGAAATATACATTTAAATAGCATATCTGCTAAGACACTCCCTGAGGGAATCGTGTAGCTGTCATTCCCAAATTTAACACAACTATCTGGAATCCATTCTGCATTTTTGTTTCAACACTCGGCTATCTAACCTAGCGGACTACTACTCCTCTATAGTAGCCTCTAGTTTATGTGTCCTTTCTGATTCCCCGTCCCCTAGTCTTTCCCGCCTCTCCCCCGCCCCCCACACACAATTTCACTGGTGTGTTGCAATTCCAGCACTCTCTCCTACTGATCTTTTTCCCCATACCCTCTCTTACCTCTCAGACTACGTTTACCCCTTTTGGGATGCTTCCCCTCTACGATGCCTACTTTAACACTAGTGCTATTTTTCTGTATCCATCCCTCCTGTCCTAAACGTTAGTTTGTTTTGTAGTTACTCCTAAAGCATATTGTGTTGTGACTCTGTATTTTTATGCTGATATCATTTAGTTACTATCAATGTAACTCATGTATTATATCTGCACTTAGTTTTTGTATCAGTTTTTTTTTTTATTTTTTTTCTTATCACATTGTATGTTACGTACCATCTTCTTTGCACAATGGCTTTGTTAATGTATTATAATTTTTGTTCCTACTGTATGTTCCTCATCATTTTTTCCCAGGACCATCCTGTAAATGAGCTCACTCAACGGTGTACTTCCTGGTAAAATAAAAATTTGAATTAGAATTTACAGATGCATAGTATTGACAGGACGCAATACAATGAAATAAACATAGTATTTACAGTACATAGTTGGATAAGCTGTACAATGAAATAAACATAGTATTTACAGTACATAGTTGGATAAGCTGTGCAATGAAAAGATGTAGAGCATTTACTGTGCGTAGTAGGCAGAGCTAAGCAGCAGCAGGATTATAGTATGCATGTCTCGGTTCATCATATACAACACATGATAGGGCCAGACAAAAAGGCAAAGACAATGTAAAGATACGCTATGAAAAAGGGAGCGGAATACATTAGGTAGGGATTGAGGAGGGGTTTACAGGAGGAGACCAGGCGGTAACGGTAGCGGTATTGGAAGAAAAGGAGGGAGAAGGAGGGAAGTAGACAGAGTAGTGGAGAGGGGTGGAGAGTTCGAGTGCAGTTGCAGGAAGAAGAGGCGAAGTCTTAGAAAAGACAAGAGAAGGAGTGGAAGGAGGTGGTAATGCACATGGGGAGGGGGAAGGCATTCCAGAGTTTAGGGAGGCAGAAGGAGAACACAGCTTTGCAGGCAGAAGATGATGACCTAGACGGGAGTGCTAGGGTCCAGCAGCCAGCGCTATGAAGGGAATAGGAGAAGTGAGTTGGAGCAGAGGGTAGAGATATAAGGTAGGAGGGGAGTGAGCTCAGCCAGCACTTGGCAATAAGGGTGGAGGCATGTGCAAGTCGTCTGGCTTCAAGAGAGGGAAGACTGAGTGAGGTGTGGAGGGAGCAGTGGTGAGTCAGAGGAGGGAAGTCGCGAGCAAACCAGCAGAAGGAGTGATAGAGGGCATCCAGTCTGGTTAGGGTGGACTTTGGGGCACTGCCATAGATGGTGTCTCAATAGTTGAATTCTTCCAGCCATTAGAACGCTGGCATTTGTGTGCAGGCATATCAGGGTGCCAATTTCGGAATTCGCGCCCCCTCCCCAAGGTCCGCCCCCTTTGGAGTTAGAATCTTAAGAGGGGGGTGGGGTGCAGTCAAAACAAGGGTCAGCGAAATCCTGACTTGGTGCCCTGATGACCTGCAGCACTAATGCTGGCATTCTCAATGGGTGGAACCATAGTCGGATATGGGGAGAATCATTCTCTGTAAAATTTCTCTGTGCACAGGCAGGGGGATACACCCTCTGTTTTGGTACAAGGCACCTAGTTTTGGGAGGAGCTTTTTTATTTATTTTTTATTTTATTTATTTATTTATTTATTTATTTATTTATTTATTTATTTAGCTTTTGTTGACCGGGTAAGTGCACTAGACAAATCCTGCCTATTTTCAGGCACGACCAGAGAAGGGATACAGATGAATGCCAACTGACCTTGAACCAGATTAAGCTGTTGGTGGTATTTTTAGTGAATGAGGGAAATTTGGCCAGGACACCGGGGAAATTTCCCTACTCTTTTCGATAAGTGCCATGGGATCTTTAACATCCACCTGAACTACCACCAATCTAGGCAGATGGGACCTCGGTTTAACGTCTCATCTGAAAGACGGGCTTTTTGTGGCTAGATTCCATGTGAACAGAGAAATCTAGGTGCTAGTGCCTTATATAGGTCCATATCCTCCCAGCTTGGCCCCTAGTCCCCGATGTATCCAAATTCCTCCTTCATGCACCATGCCTTAAACCAGTTATTAGATGCCCTGGTTTGGAGTGTCCTTGCCTCTGTTCGACTGTACACAGGCAGCACCTCATAAAAATCCACTGTGATCACCACCAGCCTGTGACACCTGCCCAGCTACCTGATGTTTCCCTGCACTACTCCTACCCTGTCCCTTGCCTGATGCTTCATCCCCAGATGGACAATGATGTCTAGCTCCCACCCAGATCCTGCTGCTGTAGTGATCCACTGGATATGCTCTCGATCCCTCCAAGCCGAAGCACTGCTCAGGCCCTCCACCTCCTTATCCTTCTTCCCCTATGCCCAAGTCTATTCCCCTCACAAAAGAGTCCCCCGCCAGCAGCTGCTTCCTCCCTGGTAGGGGGGGGCCTCTCCCTCCTCCCCTCCCTCCATGGGGCCTCCACTTCTGATAACCTCTACCTCCTCCCTCTCTACTCTGATGGGTGCATTCTCTCGGCCTCCCTGTCCTGCCAATATGGCAATGGTGTTCTGCAGTGAAATAAGTGGAAGAGTGTGCACCCTTCCTCAGCCCCCACCCTTTCCCTCACTCCCACTTTTCCAGAGCCCACCAAGGTCCATTCGCTCTGCCTCCATCAAGATATATTCTGGGGAAGTGACGGTGGACTTGGTGGCCCCAAGGTGGTGAAGAAGGTCTACTGTACCCTTGCCAGTTCGGTCTAGTGTCCAGAAACCTGTGCCCGTAATCCAGAAAGGTGAGTACATATGGGGCAGTTACTCCGTCTCTCCACAAGGACTGAGACTCCATACCTGTTGCACTCTACCACTCCCATGGTCTTTATCTCCCTGTTTTCTGCTTTTAGACATACACTATAAAGGATGTATCCTGCTTTCCCTGTACCCCTTAACCCCTTGGACTTATCCCAATAGGCTATTACCAGTTCTATGTGATAATGGCGACCGCCAAAGGGCAGTCGCCATTACGGCGAAGTCAGAGCACTGAAAATCGATTTCGTGCTCTGACTCCTAACACCCAACAAAAAGCAGCACGAGGACTTGCATTTTGTTATGTTTATGCGAGGGCATGCGCCCGCACCCTCTACCAAGTTCTCAGCTTGGGGGTGCATGTCGGGGGTGGGGGCGTAAAAAAAATCTAACTCAGGCTTGGCACAACAGAAACAAACCTGCTCCTGGACCCAAACACAGCACCCTACACACAAAAGCCGCGAGCTGACCTGCTACACAACGGGGCCAGCTTGGCAGCCTACTGTAGTGCCACCCCTCAAATCCCCTCCCACTCCTCACCAAGCATGCTCGCTCCCCCCCTTCCTGTCGCTAGGGTCACCAACCCACCCCATCCACTTGCTGCAGCTCGTTCCCCCCCTTCCTGTCGCTAGGGTCGCCAACCACCCCATCCACTCGCTGCAGCTGCCGGGCTGCCGCTGTGACATGCACCAAGATTGAGTCGCCCTTTTGGGGGTCGCTCAATCGCAGTCGCCCACATCACGGTATACCATTATTACCCACACTCTAAGTAGGACCTCCTTTCTAAGCATTAGTACATTAAGTAACTTAGACACACTGTTAATCTGTTTTCTCTCTGTAAAACAACAGAAATGAACTAATCTTTCTTGCCTATTAAATTTAATTAATTCACTGCATCAATGCATTACTATAAGTTTACAATACAGAACCTACAGCTGCACATATTTGTTTGCATGGTGTAAGATAAAATATTAATAATATGCACCATATACTTCATGAGTTCAAGAGACCATATTGCAGATGTCACAGTGGGCTGTCCCCTGGGGACAAGTGGTCGCTGTACAGTGCAGAGGCAAACCACACAAAGATGGGGGTTCTGGACTTTACTTAGGCATATTTAAAGAAATGGAAGACTGCTTCAGAAGCAGCCTAGCAGGGGAGGATTTCCAGGGAGGGGTAGAGGAACAGTGGAGAAAATTAAGGGAAGGGATACTGAAGGCAACCAACCTCTTCATGAAGTAAGTGAGTAAAAGCAGGAGGAAACAAGCATTTGTCAATGCCTAATGTTGATTGCGTTGGTCCGTTGAGCTCGCTCACTGCCCCTCTGTCACTCGCTCAGTCTGTTTCTCCTGGTGCTGCAGGCTGCCATTTTGTACTGGGATCCTGTCTCCATTGGCGGCTTTTTCTGCCCACAAAGAAATCTGCAGCAGTCGCAACATAGGTCTGTTGAGCCTGCTCACTCCCCCTCTCTCACTCACTCGTTCCGATTTTGCCGGCACTGCAGGCTGGCCTTTAGTACTGGACTCCTGCCTGCATTGCTGCCTTTTTCTGCCAACAAAGAAATCCACAGCAGTCATGATAGAGCTCCATTGAGCTCGCTCACTCCCCTTCTCTCACTCGCTCATTGTGTTTCTCATGGTGCTGAAGGCTGCCCTGTTGTACTGGGCTCCTGCCTGCGATGGCACCTTTTTCTGCCCACAAAGAAATCCGCAACTGTCCCGACAGAGCTCCATTGAGGTTGCTCACTCCTCCTGCCTCACTCACTCATTCTGTTTCTCCTGGCGTTGCAGGCTGCCCTTTTGTACTGGGCTCCTGCCTGCGTTGCCGCCTTCTTCTGCCCACAAAGAAATTTGCAGCAGTCACAATAGAGCTCCGTTGAGCTCACTCACTCCCTCTCTCTCTTTCGCTCATTCTGGTTTTCCTGCCGCTGCAGGCTGCCCTTTTGTACTGGGCTCCTGTGTGCATTGCTGCCTTTTTCTGCCCATCAATAAATCTGCAGCAGTCCCCACAGAGCTCCGTTGAGCTCACTCATGCCCCCTCCCTCACTCACTCATTCATTCTGTGTCTCCCGCCGCTGCAGGCTGCCCTTTTGTACTGGGCTCCTACCTGCATTGGCGGCTTTTTCTGGCCACAAAGAAATCTGCAGCAGTCCTGACACAGCTCCATTGAGCTCGCTCACTCCTCATCTCTCACTTGCTCGTTTCATTTCTGCCGACGCTGCAGGCTGGCCTTTTGTACTGGACTCCTGCCTGCATTGCCGCCTTTTTCTACCCACAAAGAAATCTGCAGCAGTCATGATAGAGCTCCGTTGAGCTCGCTCACTCCCGCTCTGTCACTCGCTCTTTCTGTTTCTCTTGGCGCTGTAGTCTACGCTTCTGTATGGGGCTCCTGGCTGTGTTGGCACCTTTGTCTGCCCACAAAGAAATCCGCAGCTGTCCCGACAGAGCTCCGTTGAGGTTGCTCAGTCTCCCTCTCTCATGCGCTCATTCTGTTTGTCCTGGTGCTGCAGGCTGCCCTTTTGTATGGGGCTCCTGCCTGCATTGGCCCCTTTTTCTGCCCACAAAGAAATCTGCAGCAGTCGTGATAGAGCTCCGTTGAGCTCACTCAGTCCCCCTGTCTCACTCGCTCGTAATGTTTCTCCCACCACTGCAGGGTGGCCTTTTGTACTGGACCCCTGCCTGTACTGACACCTTTTTCTGCCCACAAAGAAATCCGCAGCAGTCCTGACAGTGCTCTGGTGAGTTCGCTCACTCCCCCTCCCTCATTCGCTCTCTCGTTCTGTTTCTCCCAGTGCTGCAGGCTGCTCTTTTGTACTGGGCTCTTGCGTTGAGGCCTTTTTCTGCCCACAAAGAAATTTGCAGCAGTCCCGACAGAGCTCAGTTGAGCTCGGTCACTGCCCCCTCTCACTTGCTCGATCTTAATCTGTCATAAATACTGATTTCCCACAGCGACCGTGCTATTCTCCGGCAGGAGTGCAAAAACATATTTTAGCCAGGATGTGAAAAATGACAGCTGTACTGTTCATAAGGAGGTGTGAAAAAATGCCACTGTTAAAAATGTGGCATGAAATTATTAAAAATTTTTTGAAGTTACAATGGTGCATGGAAACAGTTCAACGCATACTTGTAACACAGTCATGTTATGAAGTTTCATCACCAAATTTGTGACATAGGGATTTTAGGACCTTTACTCAGGAACAGTGCCACTGTCATTTTCTTAGTCTGTCCCGAACACTGATTTCCCACAGCGACCGTGTTATTCGCGTCGGAACTGTGAAAACACATTTCGGTCAGGATGTGAAAAATGACAGCTGTACTGCTCAAAAGAAGATGTGAAAAAATGCCACTGTTGAAAATCTAGCATGACAATATTACAAATCTGCGAAGTTACAAGGGTGCATGAAAAAGTGCGCAGCGCACACTTGTAACACAGTCATTTGATGGGCTATCATCACTAAATTTTCAACATAGGCATTTTAGGACCTCTGCTCATGAACAGTATCACTGTCATTTACTTAATCTGTCACGAACAGTGATTTCCCACAGTGACTCGCTATTCTGTGCAGAAAGTGCGAAAACACATTTCGGCCATATGGGAAAAATGACAGCTATACTGTTCATAAGTAGGTGTGGAAAAATGGCAATGTTGAAAATCTGGAGTGGAAATATTACAAATACACGAAATTATGAGGGTGCGTGGAAACTGCACAACGTACGCTCATAACACAGTCATTTCATGGGATTTTGTCACTAAATTTTCAACGTAGGCATTTTAGCACCTCTGCTCATGAACAGTGTCACTGTGATTTTTTTTTAAACTGTCCTGAACACTGACTTCCCATAGCGACCATGCTATTCTGCGCCAGAAGCGTGAAAACATATTTCAGCCAGGATGTGAAAAATGACAGCTGTACTCTACATTAGGAGGTGGGGAAAAATGGCAATGTTGAAAATCTGGAGTGAAAATATTACAAATTCGCGAAGTTATGAGCGTGGGTGGAAACTGCGCAACACATGCTTGTAACACAGTCATTTTATGGACATTTGTCACCAAGTTTTCAACATAGGTATTTTAGGAGCTCTGCTCATGAAAAGTGTCACTGTGATTTTCTTAATGTGTCCCGAACACTGATTTCCCACAGCGAACGCGCTATTCTGTGCCAGAAATGCGAAAACACATTTTGGCCAGGATGTAAACAATGACAGCTGTACTGTTCAGAAGGAGGTGTGAAAAAATGCCAGTGTTGAAAATCTGGCGTGAAAATATTGCAAATTCGCGAAGTTACATGCATGCATAGCAACTGCGCAACGCGTGCTCGTAAAACAGTAATTTTTTGGATTTTTTCCACCAAATTTGCAACATAGGCTTTTTGAGAGCCTACCTCATGAGCACTGGCACTGTCGTTTCATTACTCAGCCCCGAAAGGTGATTCCATGCACTGACTGCAAAATCACCTTTCAGGTCCAATTAATGTCGTGACAGTGCCAGAATTCATGAGGAGGGGTCCCAAAAACCCCATGTTGAAAATTTGGTGCCAAAATTCCAAAAAATGACTGAGATATGCATCAAAGTTGGAAAAACCCTATTTATTCCATTATACAGCTTACCAGCATTTCCTCAGTTCGTGGTTGGCTTTGAAGAGTGCAGACGTGTTGCTGGTCCAATGAAGATTGTCGCACCAGACTCCGGAGGTAAGTATGGGTTGGGGGTTGGGGAGGCAGGGTGCACAGTGGGTAAGTGTGGTTTGGAGGGGGCAGGAGACCGCCGAGGGACCATTTCCTTTTCACAGGGCAAAAAAAAAAAAAGACATCATGGGACCATTTTTGTTTTCAGGGGCATGTGGCATGCTGAGGTGGGCTCCCAGCGTGCCAATGGACTCGTTCTTGGGGCAGCCTGTAGCCGATGGGGGATTGGGCACCCCATTGGCACACAACAAAAGCGAGGGCACATCATCATGCCAGACAGGGATTGGGCACCCGTCGGCACTAAAGGGACGCCCAAGAGCCGAGGGGGATTGCATCCCCCTTGGCACAAATGTTCTGGGTGTTTGTGGAGGGGCATTATGCTAATGGGGAGTGGGCTCCCCCGTCAGCACATGAAACGGAGGGGGGGGGCATAATACCGAAGGGGAATGGGCTCCCCCGTCTGCAACATCAAAGGGCAGGGCCACTGAAGCCGACGGGGATTGGGGCCCCCGTCGGCAGACAAAACCTGTTGTGGGGGGGGTGCATGCTGCCGAGGGACATTGGGCATCCCCTAGGCACTGGGGGTTACTTAATATTGTTTGTGAACACGCCGGCAAGCCGCCATATTTACAACAATATTGCACTTGAAAAGTTCCGCCCAGCAATGACAGGTCACTCCCTCATTGCAGCAAATGGCTGACTCTGCAATAGACGAGGTGGCCCCTGATTGCAGCGCTGAAACTAGGTTGTGGCACGCTGGCTGAACTAGTGTCAGCAGCAGCGTGCCACAGCATTGAGAAAGCTGACCAAGCCTTTGAAGCTGTGGGGCATTAGCCCACAACAGTGCCGGCGCCACAACCTGCTTCTGAAAACCTGTCGATATGTTCTATGTGACATGTGCGCAATCAACATAAAAAGAGCATTATGATACTCTAGGGAACTGGCCATGAAAAAGGAGGGGAAAAAAGGGTGTCATTCAGGAGGTAAAAAGAAATCCAGAGTCATGTGGATAGGGAGGTGTACCAGATAAAGCAGAGGGAAGCAGGTAAGGCAGTGAGGGGAGCAAAGGCGCAAACAGAGAGGATAGCCACAAGGGTATCAAAAGGGGCCAAGTCTTTCTTCAGGTACGTAAGTATGAAGAGGGAAGCAAGGGGAGGGAGAGTGAGGATAAGGAGGGTAGAAGAAGGAGACTGCACAGAGGAGGTTAAGGAAAAAGCAAACAGCCTGAACAAGTATTTCTGCTCGATCATCACAGTTGAAGAAGAGGGGGATGGGCCACAATGGAGTAGCAGGAATACTGGAAGGGGGCAGATGAACACAAGTCTGCTTTCAGAGGAAAGAGTCCTGAAGGGACCTGCAGCTCTAAAACTGGGCTAGGCCATGGGACCAGACGGGATACACCCAAGGGTGCTAAGGGAATTCGGGGAGGTGCTTGCTGAACCATTAATGACCTTATTCAACAACTCACTGGAAACAGGAGTAGCTCCAGGGGACTGGATGAGAGCAGACATAGTCCCACTCCATAACAGCGGCAGCAGGGAGGAGGCTAGCAGCTACAGGCCAGTGAGTCTCAGCGGAGGTAGGGAAATTAATGGCAACCCTGTTAAAGGAAAGGCTAGTGTAATATCTTACATCCAGCATGTTACAAGGCCAAAGACAGCATGGATTCATGTGGGGGAGGTCATGCCAGAAGAATCTGATTGAGTTGTTTGACTGGGTGACCAGAGAAATAGATCAAGGAAGGGCAGTGGATTAGGGTTGGGCAGACAGACCCATCTAAAATCAGACCCCCACCCCGGATCCAGTGAGGTTCAGTGGACCTGGATCAATAATTCCTGGATCAATAAATCTGATGGACAGAAGTTAAACACGGGGGATAGTAGGGTGTGTGGAGTAGGAAGGGCATAAAGGGAAGAAGCCCACCCTCAGCACGACAAGTGTTTTGACTCATTTATTTATTTATTTTTTTTTAAGAAAAGTGAGGATCAGTGGCAGGATTTTTAGGACAGTAAATTAATAAAAAGGAAACTAGGAGAGCTTCAGTAACAGACAAGTAGTGGAATAGCAGTATAATTGCAGTATAATGTGGGGAGTGGTGCAATGCTGTAGCTGTGGGACAGCCATATTCAGGCAGACCTTCTGGACATTGAGGTGCTGCCCTATCTGCATGCATCTCTGTCTGGACTGCAGGATGAGGTAGCCAGACTCAGACCGGAAGTAAACTGGGTCAGGAGTACCATCACCTCTATCCAGAGACCACCCAGTCCAATGCTGCTGCCTCAAAGGATGCCGAGAACAAGGAACACTTGGATGACAATGGGCTCAGGGCGGGTTAAGACGGTCAGGCAGAGGCACATCCCAGTTCCTATTCTACTCAAGAACTCATATGCCACACTGGCAAATGGGGGCAACCAAATAGAGGTACCCAGAGAAGTGGAAGGAAAGGATGTGGAGGTTAGCCAAAGAGGTGACCTCAGCGGGGAAAGCAGTGGACCCCAGAGGGGGAGGAAGCTAGTCCTGGTGGGGGACTCCATCATAAGATGGATCCAGCTAGGAACACAGGAGGGGAGGGGAGGACAGGAGGTGAGGTGCTCACCAGGTGCCACGGCATGGATGGATGGAAGGAAGATCCTGGGGATCGCTGGGAAGGCAAGATGGGAGGGTGAGCTGGATGTCATTATCCACCTAGGTACTAATGACCTGGCAAAGGTGGAGCCAAAGGAAGTTCAGGAAGAGTTTAGGAAATTGGGAAGGGGTCTCAAAAAGTAGCTACTTCTGTCACCTTCTCAGAAGTACTACCCATGAGAGGCATGGAGACCATAAGGTGCATGTACCAGAACGTTAACTCATGGTTGGAAGAACTGGTGCTGTGAGGAAGGGTTTGGATTCATTGGTGACTGGGGACCCACCTGGAGGGATGGAAGTTTGTTCAAGCCTGACGGCCTGCATCCATCCTGCAGAGGAATCCAAGCACTCAATGATAAGTTTAAATGCTACATTGACAAGCATTTAAACTAGCCAAGGGGGGTGGCAGGCCAGCAAGGAGGGTACCTACTTGCTCACCCCTGACAGCTAGCAGTGGAACCAGTGAACCGGAGGAGTGGTTATCTCAACAGAGCAGTGTGCAAAAGATGGAGATTAGCGCCGAAGAGGTGGATAGGCACAAAAGGGGCAGAAATCAGCAGAAGGACAGACAACAAGGAGAACCAGGGATAAAGGACAACCAGGGAAGGGGCTGGAGTAGAACAGCTAAACAGTCTAGGGAGGTCAAATCATGGAAAGCCATGTGTGCCAATGCCAGGAACCTTAGCAACAAGATGGAAGATCTGGAGGCTGTCATGGTGCAGTCAGACTTGGACATTGTGGCCATCACAAAAACCTGGTGTAATGATAACCATGACTGGGAGATGGCCATTCCTGGCTACAACATATTCAGAAGACAGCGGGCAGGTAGGAAGGGAGGAGGAGTGTCACTGTATGTGAAAAATGGCATAAGAGCCACAGAGATCCAGGAGTAACAAAATTGGGGAGAGATACTGTGGGTTAAGCTGGAAAGGAAAATGGGGCCAGCCATCCGCACAGGTGTGGTCTATAGACCACCAGCCCAGAAGTAAGAAACAGACAGGGAGCTGATGCTAGCCATTCAAAGAATGGCAGACAAGGGTGATGTAGTACTGGTTAAAGACTTCAATATTCCAGACGTGGACTGGAGCATCCCAGCAGCAGCATCAACTAGGAGCAGATTTATCCTGGACTCCCTTCAGGGTGCCTTCCTCAAGCAACTGGTCATGGAACCAACTCGGCAGAAGGCAATAGTGGACCTTGTGCTCACAAACAGGGGCAGTGTGATGGGGGTAACAGTGGGGGAGCACCTGGAGAACAGTGGCCACCAGTCATTGTGGTTTGAAATCACAGAAGGAGCAGAACCAAACCACACAAAAGCATGTGTCCTGGATTTTAGGGGGACAGACTTTGGGAAAATGGGGAGATACTTGAAAGAGGCATTAAGGGGAATGGGGCAGGAATCGGGGGTTGAGGAACAGTGGGCAGTATTTAAAACGGGGATTACAAGAGCAACAAAATTATGCACAAGTAGGTTAGCACAAGGAAGAGGAGGCCATTATGGTTTTCCAAAGAGGTAGCAAAGAAAGTGAAAGCCAAAAAGATTGCATTCATGCAATACAAAAAGATACAGGCAGAAGGGGATAGGGAGAAGTACCAGGAGAAGCAAAGGGAGGCAGGGAGGTCAGTAAGGGAAGCCAAAGCTCAGACAGAACAGCACATGGCAAAATCAGTGGGTAGAGGGGACAAAACCTTTTACAGGTACATAAGTAAAAAAAGAAAGGCAAAGGGAGGGATAGTAAGACTGAAGGGGGAGGATGAGGGCCACGTGGAGGATGACAACAGTAAAGCTGACATACTGAACAGGTATTTCTGCTCAGTGTTTACTCAGGAAGATGAGGGTAATGGGTCTGAAGGGAGTACAAGGGGTGAGAATGGTGCAGAAATGGACACATGTCCCTTTACACGAGAAAGGGTCTTGAAGGAACTGGAAGTAATAAGAGTTGATAAAGCAATGGGGCCAGATGGGGTGCACCCCAGGGTCCTTAAAGAACTCAGAGAGGTGGTGGCTGAACCTCTGGCTATCCTGTTTAGCCAATCACTGGAAACAGGGAGGTACCCAAAGACTGGAGGACAGCAGATGTAGTCCTCTTATACAAAAGTGGGAACAAAGAGGAAGCAGGGAACTACAGACCAGTCAGCCTCACCTCGGTAGTGGGGAAGATCATGGAAGCACTACTGAAGGAAAGATTGGTGGAACATCTGGTTGTCAATGGACTGCAGGATCCAAGGCAGCATGGTTTCACCAGGGGGAGGTCATGTCAGACCAACCTCATTGAATTTTTTGACTGGGTGACTAGGGAGGTATATCGGGGAGGGTAGTGGACATGGCCTATCTGGACTTCAGCAAGGCCTTTGACACTGTGCCACATAGAAGACTATTACACAAACTAGGGAATATAGGTGTGGGCGGGACAGTAGTGTGGTGGGTAGGTAACTGGCTGGGCGGCAGGACACAGAGGGTGGTGGTAAATGGCCAGTGACCAGTGGGGTACCACAGGGATCAGTGCTGGGACCGGTCTTATTCAACATCTTCGTCAGTGACATTGCGCAAGACCTAGAAGGCAGAATTTCACTGTTCGCTGATGACACAAAGCTCTGTAAAAGAGTAGACACACCAGAGGGTGAAGACAGAATGAGAAGGGACCTGCAGAAACGTGAAGAATGGTCAGGGGTTTGGCAGTTGAAATTCAATGCAAAGAAGTGCAAGATAATGCATATGGGGCACAAAAACCCTGGCACAATATATCACTTGGGGAGTGAGGATATAGCATGCACCAAGCAGGAAAGGAACCTTGGGGTTATCATCTCTGATGACCTCAAGGTAGGGAAACAGTGTGACAAGGCAGCAGGTAAAGCACATAGGATGCTGGGATGCATAGGCAGGGGTATCACCAGCAGGAAAAGGGAGGTCATGATTCCACTATACAAGACACTAGTGAGGCCCCACCTGGAGTACAGTGTACAGTTCTGGAGACCTTACCTACGTAAGGACATGGACAGGGTACAGAAGGTTCAATGGAGGGCAACAAAGATGGTACATGGATTGCATCACAAGTCCTATGAGGACAGGTTGAAGGAATTGAATATGTACTCCCTGGAGGAGAGGAGGGAGAGAGGGGACATGATAGAGACATACAAGTATCTTGCAGGGAGGAACAGGGTGCAAGAATACACTAATTTTAAGCGAAAAAGATGTTCCAGGACTAGAGGGCATGGGATGAAGTTGGAGGGAGGACGATTCAGAGGAAATGTGAGGAAGAATTTCTTCACAGGACGGGTGGTGAACAAGTGGAACACCCTGCCAGAGGAAGTGGTGGGGACTGAAACAATCACAGGATTTAAAAATGCTTGGGATAGACATAAAGGGATTCTGGAGATCAGGGATTAGGGGCAACAGACTTCTAGGCAAACATAAACTGAAGTTACAAACTCAAATGGGCAGACTAGGTGGGCCATAGGCCCTTATCTGCCAACACTGTCTATGTATCTAAGAACCTATTGTTCAGTTGTACAGAGTCTGGGTCTACCAAGTGCCGCTGTTGCTGATGTCATCCTGGGACTGTTTTAATCAAAGAAAGGAAAAATGACAGTGTGAGATAGTGACAGGCAGCAAAGGTGGACTCAGTCTGAACTGATGTAACACAGTCAGTGAGCACAGCTATATCTTTCTGTCATGATGGGGGGTGGGGGTGGGCAGCAGCAGAACGTGACGCCAGCGAGCAACAGCAAGTGCGTCTGACTGCTGATAAATGACTTGTCTGTTGGTTGTCTTACAATGTAAGACAACTCATTTATCACTTGCAATTACATATCAGTTGTAGGTCGAGCAGCAGCTGGCTGCTTGCATCTCTTTAAAACATGCTCTGCCCCCCAATCACTCTCACCTCTTCCCTTGACTCCAACTTTGCATCTCCCGGGCTCATTCCAGCACTAATCTCCCTCCACCAGAACCAGTTGCTGGGCTGTAAGTTAATAACAGTAAATAAACTGAGTTACTTTACTTGTGCTGCTGCTTGCTGAAAATCTCCTTCTGCCCCGCGCTGGATTAGTCGGGAGTTGGGACGTGTGTGTGGTAGATACGCCAGCGCATTTACTTCATGCTTTGTGGTTTCCGTGATGGCACGCTTGCGCTGATGCCATGCCACTCAAGTTGGGAGCTGGGGTCGAGGGCAGAGTAAGAGAGAGTGGGAGTACTGGACTTACACCACACATACCTTAAGCACTTGCCCAGCTACTACTGTACTTATGTTGGTCAGGTGGGAATGAGGTATATAAGGCTGTGTGCAGTGGGAAGCAATCAGTGCTGGGTTGGAGCGATAGAGAAAGGACAGATTTTGTGCTTATTCCCCACATTGAGCCACAGTTTTCTTTCAAGTCAGTTCGGGATGGTCTGTATTAGAAAGCAGCATCAGCTATTTACAAAAGAACAAAAGAAAAAAAAACAAGCATTTGTCAATGCCGAATGTTTGCTTGCTGGCATTGGCAGTGGTAGTGTAGAAGTTACAGAGCTGCGTAATAGGAATGGCAGTGAAGTACTGAACTGAAGTCAACCCCACCACCACCCTGCAGAGAGTGACAGGCATTGGGGTGTGCCTTTGGGTCGTCAGGCATAACGGCCACGCCATTCGCCACACCCACCCTGCAGACACTGACAAGTGTCACCCGGTGTTCCTTAGGGTCTTTGGCCCTTGCGCACCCCATTCCATTAGGAACACGTGAAATGGGTGTGATATAGGAGAATGGGGTGAACTTTGGAAGACAAAGAGTCCAAGGCATAGCTCAATGCCTCTCACTGGCTGCAGGGTGTGGAATGGTATGAGCATTACAGGCAAGAATCCCAAGTCACACCCTGATGCCTGTCATTCTCTACAGGGTGGGGCGCTATGGTTGGAAACCCTAATACCTCAGGCATTCGCTGGTATTTTCACTCCAAATTTTCAAAATGTTTTTTGTGACCTCACCTCATGAACAGTGGCAATTTCAGTTTGTTAGCCGAAAGCTGCTTATGCACAACGACTACGGCATTTAGCACCACAGGTGCAAAAACATTCCGAACAGGATGTAAAAAATGACAGCTGTACAGTTCGTGGGGAGGTGTAAAACACGGCAAAGTTGCAAATCTGCAGTAAAAATATTAAAAAAACTGGTGAAGTCACGAGCGTACATAGAAACTGTGCAACACACACCCATAATATAATTAGGTTGGGAATTTTTTACAGCCGATTGTCAACTCAGGCATTTTGGTGCCTCCGATCATGAACAGTGTCACTGTGATTTTCTTTATCTGTCCGAACAATGATTTCTCCTGGCGACCGCGCATCTCTCGCTGAAAGTGTGAAAACACACTTCGGCCATGTTGTGAAAAATGACAGCTGTACTGTTCATAAGGAAGTGTGGAAAAATGCCGCAGGTGAAAATCTGGACTGAAAATACTACAAAGTCATGAACTTACGAGGGTGTCTGGAAACTGCGCACTGCTCACTCGTAACACAGTCATTTTATGGACTTTTGTCACCAAATTTTCAACATAGTCATTTTAAGACCTCTGCTCATGAACAGTGTAACTGTGATTTTCGTAATCTGTCCCAAACATTGTTTCACACCAACAGCACCATTGTGCGCTACATATGCGAAAACACATTTTGGGCGACATATGAAAAATGGCAGCTGTACTGTTCATATGAAGTGTAATAAAATAGCAATGTTGAAAATCTGGAGTGAAATATTAAATTCGCAAACTTACGAGCATGCATAGGAACTGCAAGAATTCATCACTGTAAAACAGTCATTTTAGGAATTTTTTCACCAAATTTTCAACATAGCCATTTTAAGACCTCTGCTCATGAACAGTGTCACTGTGATTTTCTTAATGTGCCCCATACATTGATTTCGCACATCGACTGCGCCATTTTGCTCTACATGGGCAGAAACACATTTTGGGCAAGATGTGAAAAATGACAGCTGTACTGCTCATAAGGAGGTGTGTTAAAATGGCAATGTTGAAAATCTGGAGTGAAAATATTGAAGAAAATTCGCAAACTTCTGAGCATGCATAGGAACACTACATGCAGCTAAGTAAAACAGTCATTTTAGAATTTTTCACCAAATTTTCAACATAGCCATTTAAGACCTCTGCTCATGAACAGTGTCACTGTGATTTTCTTAATTTGTCCTGTACATTGATTTCACACACCGACTCGCGCCATTGTGCTTCATGATGGCAGAAACACATTTTGGGTGAGATGTGAAAATGACAGCTGTACTACTGATAAGAAGGTGTGGTAAAATGGCAATGTTGAAAATCTGGAGTGAAAATATTGAAAATTGTGAACTTCAGGCGTCGCGTAAGACTCGTACTATGCGCTCGTAAAACAGTCATTTTTTGGAATTTTTCCACCAAACTTTCAAAATAGGCTTCTTGAGAGCCCACCTTATGAACACTGGCAGTGTCGTTTTGTTAATTGGTCCTGAAAGGTGATTTCGCACAGTGACTGCGAAATCAACCTTCGGGCCCGAATAACGCCATGACAATGAAGCATTCATGAGAAGGGGTCCCAAAAACACCATGTTGAAAATTTGGAGCAAAAATTCCAAAAAAATGCCTGAGATATGCAACAAAGTTGAAAAACCCCTATCTATCCCATTATACAGCTTACCGCCATTTCCTCAGTTCGCGGTCGGCTTTGAAGAGTGCAGACGTGTTCCCGGTCCACCGAAGATCGTTCGCCAGACACCAGAGGTAAGTATGGGGTGAGGGGGTGGTGTGGGGAGGCAGGGTGCGCAGTGGGTGGGTGTGGGTTGTGGGGAGGCAGGTAGACTGCGTGGGACCGTTTTTTCTTTACAGGTTTTCCTTTTTTTAAATGACAACGTGGGACGTTTGCCACGCTGGGGTGGGCTCCCAGTGTGGCACAAGGATGGCTGGTTGGGGGCGCCTGGAGCCGATGGGGCAGTGGGCACCCCCGTCGGCCATAGCATCTATTGCCCCACTGGGGTGGGGCTTCCAGCGTGGCACCCTGTACTCTGGGGGGGAGGACAGTGGAGCCAACGGGGGATTGGGCACCCCCGTCAGCTATACCATGAGTTGCCACGCTGGGGTGGGCACCCAGCGTGGCATGTGGAAGGCTTTGTGGGGGCATAGCAGCACAGTCGGCGGAAGATTAGGCACCCCGTCGGCTATACAGCTAATGGTGGGGGCAGCACGCTGTATGCGTGCCTGTGTTGTGTGTGTGAGGCTGCTCATGAGCAGGCGATATCTTATCGCTGCTCACTAAAGCGTAGCTCCCCCTTTCAACTGTACGCCACTGCATTTTGGAGCTGTCATAGACAGCTCCAGCATGCACTTGAGGACTGGGGCCACGCCTGCTAACACACTGACTGAATTGGAAGAGGGGGTGACACACCTCCGAAAACTCGGATGATGGCACTATGTTTCTTGCACATGCGTGCAAGCAAACATAAAAATGGATCAGCCTGCCACATGGCGGGGGAAGGGGCCCTCCTCAAGCCCTCCACTCTGTTTTCTAAACTGTCTACCTTCTTTACTGAGTAGTAAACTCCTCTCAACTAAGTTCAAGTTACAAAAGCTTGCCTACTATAGAACAAGCATTTGTAAATGCCAAGGGTGGGATATTCAGACTGCACCAGGCTGTTGCGCAAGCCTGGGCGCAGCACAACTGTGATGTGCCAGGGTGCTGTCAGGGTGATATTCAACAGTGCTGCGCCATGGCTCAGCACCATTGAATATTGCTCTGTGGCCACCCGCAATGTGCATGGCGCAGTGGCACTGCACCAGTGATAAGTGGCCAGAGAGGGACAGTGGGATGCGCTAGCACAAGTGCCATTGCACTAGGTGCATCAACCGTGATAGTCAAAGGTGCACATGCAAATGGGGCCATAATGCATGCAAGGAGCAAATGGGGCCATTAGCATGTCATTATAGCCCCATTTACATGCAGGTGCGCCCATCCCCGGCGACTTGTGCCTGGCACCCTGCCAGGCTGCAGCCGTCGGGGACCGATGCCCCTTGCACAAGCGGCAAAGTGCCCCACAGCCCAATCGCAGGCCTAAGTATTTAAATAATGATCCCCTACAACCCTGGTGGTACAGTGGACCGCTTGCAGCCCGATCACGGGCAGAAGTATTTAACAAATGATCTCCTATTTCCCTGGTGGTCCAGTGGACTGTTCGCAGCCCGATCGCAGGCAGAAGTCTAAACAAAGATTAGAACCCATCCCTGGTGGTCCAGCGGTACCCCCCCCTCCCACTGAGCCCTCCTCGGTCAGCGGTGGGCGGCAGCTCACCACCCGCAAGCCGCCCGGCCGCCCACCGACTGACTGCATACAGTATAGCTGTACACCATTGGTCAGCGTGAGCCAATGGCGTCTGCTGATGCCATACTACATGGTCAGATATGTGAATGAATCCATTCACATATCTGAATATGTATAATACAGTAGTCTGCATGCCCATTGGCCTATGCTGTGGACCAATAGGTACAACTATACTATCATTGACAGGCGGCCAGCGGCTTCGGGTGGGGAGCTGCCACCTGCCACTGACCGGGGAGTGGGATGGCAGGGCTCAGTGGGAGGGTGGGGAGGGTGGCACTGCTGGACCACCAGGGATGGGTTCTAATCTTTGTTTAGACTTCTGCCTGTGATTGGCTGCGGCGGTCCACTGGACCACCAGGGATATAGGAGATTACTGTGTTATACTTCTGCCCACAATCGGGCATGAAGCCTCAACGGAGGGTGCTGCTGGAGCTTGGGTGGCCACCACAGCTGGCAACTGCCGTGTTGCACCCTGCATCGGCAGCTCACTGTGGGTGGCCGGCTGTTGCTCCTTATTTTTGGAACAACTGTATGCGGCACATGTAGGGGTTGCACCTGCATGGACTCCGCACATCCCGGGCTGAATATCGGGATGTGCGGGGGTATGCATGGGCACACCCCCCCTACTTGCACTGCATACATTACTGATGCGCCCCGGTGCATCGGGATTTGTGCCACACACTTTCCCCCTTTGAATATCGTGCCGGGGCGCAACCCTTTTGAATATCCCACCCTTAATGTTTACCGCTTGCATTGATGTAGTACCAGGTCTTGCTTGTACACATTTTTACTATATATTTACCCAGCAGAGACCAGATGAGATGCAATATCTTATTTTCAGTGGTGTCCTGCTTTTACACACTTTCAGATTGTGTTTACCCAGGATAGAGCAGCTGAAAGGCAGTATCTAATTTTCAGTGGGCTCTCGCATTTTGACCCCAAATTTCCAACAGTCTTTTTATGACCTGGCGTTATGACCAAGACAGGTGGAATTTTTTAAGTCCCACCTGAAAGGTGATGTCACAGTGCAACAGTGAAAACAAGTTTTGGAGGGGATTTAAAAAATGTCACCTGTCATGTTCAGGAGGTAGATAACAAAAAGGATATTTTGAACATTAGGGGCCAAAATTGGCAAAAATAAAGTTATGCGTTAATGCTGGAACAATTCAATGTTTCCTTATAACTTAGTTGTTTTTTCATATTTTGACCCCAAATTTTCAACGTAGTCATTTTATGACCACTCCTTCTGAACATGGCAAGTGTCATTTATAAAATAGTACCCGAAACTTCATTTTGTGCCACAAGTGTGAAAACACATTTTTACAGGATTTGAAAAATGACAGCTGTCACGCTCATGAGGTGGAATGACTTTGTTGAAAATCTGTGGTCAAAATACTAAAAATTACCAAAGTTACAAGCGTGGCTTGAAAAATTTCAATGCACACTCCTAACTTTGTTGTTTTCCAATACTTTCTCCCCAAATTTTCAACATAACCTTCTTATGACCCCAGCTCATGAACAAGGGTGGATAAAATTGTCAAATCCTGCCCAAAAGTTGATTTTTTGCAGTGACCATGAAATCACCTTTTGGGACAGATCTGCATAATTTCACTGTCATTGTTCATGAGGTGGGATCTCAAAAAAGCAATGTTGAAAATTTGGGGGCAAATCTTTAAAAATGATCAAGTTATGAGGACAAGTTCAAAATTCATTGGAATACATTGAACCATATACCTGATTTCTTCAGTTTCTGGTCCAGCATTGAAGAGTGAAGACGTGTCTCCATTCCAGAGAGGATTACAGCATTAGATCCCAATAGGTAAGCAAGGGGTGGAGGTGTAGGTGGGTGGGTGCTGAGTGGGTGGGTTGGGTGGGGGAGGGTAACAGCAGTGGTAGGCCCACAGCAGCAACAGACATTGATGGACAGTTTACTTGTTTACAGGATATATACAAACAAACAAAAAAAAAAGTATGAGGGATTTTTTAATTTTTTTATTTCAGGTACTGACACTGGGGACTGGGCACCCCAAAGTCGGTGTTATGTTTGGCAGCACTGGGGGTGGGCTTCCTGGTGTCACTCACTGAAAATGGGCAAGGTGGGGGGTACTAGCCGGCACCAGGAACTGGGCACCTCATATCGGAAAATTAAAAGGGGTGTGTGGAAGAAGATCTGGTCCTGCCATTGATTTCTGTGAGAGAAGGGTACTTTCAGCAAAATTCTTTGTAACCATAGCTTATATTCAGATTTCATGTAAGGTTTACCCTGTGTCTAAGGGCCACACACCGATTACTAATTATTTGACCATTATTTCACTAAGCTAGATATGTCAGCCTTTCTTCTGTAAATATATACATTTTACTTGTAAAAGGCAGCAGAGAAATGGAGGATATGTTTACATGGTACGCTTATTTGGGATGCTAATCCATGTACTGGCATCTGATGTGTGTCAATAAAATGTAAACATAAAAAAGGGATGTGGGGTGGTGAGTGCTGAGTGGGAGGGTTGGATGTGGGGGGAGAGAAATGGTGGTGGTGTGCCGTGGCAGCAACAGATATCGATGGGCAGTTTTCTTTTTTTATAGGATTGTGGCGTTTTGGTTATTTGGTCTGCCACTAAAGGACCGCTTATCTTCTCTGTGGTCTGCCAGACCCTTCGGTTGCTTCTGGTGAGGACTCCATCTGGACCGTGCGAATAACTGGACAGACGCATAAGATATAATAATGCAGGTTTATTCTCTGTACCGCAGATGTTCTCTTCATGGAGACAAACCCCAGACTGGCAAATTCTTTGACTGACGGGCATACATGGCACTGCCAGGCAGTGCAACTAATAGATACATGCAGGTTCTAAGTGCTCTTAAAGGGGCAGCAGCTTAACATTAAGCTCCATGCTTAATGTGTGCTTCATATCACCGCCGGGACAGTGAATTTGAGCACCACTCGAACAAGCAATACATCTATAAACAGTTTCTAAGTAAGACATAATTAAGTCAAAAAAACAGTTTCATGCATTTCAAGGTATTACTTTCACTAAACAGTACGCTACTGCGGTGGGGGGAGAAAGAATATCGACTCTTCTGGTCAGTGGGAATGGAGGCATGTGTAGATTGCATTAGTTCCTGACTGGATGGAGACAGGTTATTAAAGGTGACCCAGGAGTTCTGCCCTCTTTCAAATCCATACCATTTGACTCTGTTAAGTCCAGGATCCATTTGTGAACTTCTTCCTTAGGATCTTCTTGATCTGGTACACCGATGTGTGTACAGGAGAGTCCGAAGAAGAAGAAGAAGAAGATTGAGAAGAAGAAGAAGAAGAAGATTGAGAAGAAGATTGAGAAGAAGAAGATTGAGAAGAAGAAGAAGAAGATTGAGAAGAAGAAGAAGATTAAGCTTGAGAAGAAGAAGAAGAAGAAGATTGAGAAGAGGAAGAAGAAGAAGAAGAGGAGGAAGTCCCAGGTAAATCATCTGGTAAAACGGAATCTGACCGGAGAGTGTCAGAAGTGGGAAGATCTGTAGGAACTAGTTGCAAGTTGTCTGGAGGGATCTCAGCTTCAGAGAGGATGGCAGGCTCAAGGGCAGCTAGCAGTCAAATGTCTGTACGGCAAATACCATAGTTAGACATTCTGTTTCTGTGATACCATAGTTCTGCTCAGCTGAGGAAAGAGCATCCGGTATAAGAGACAACTCATTCTGTTACGTCTTGAATTTGACAGAGCACAGTGCCCACTGCAAAGGAATTAGCATCTGAGTAGAGTTTGAAGGGTTGGTTGAACCTTAGGTAGGCCAATACTGGAAAAGAGATGAGGTTTTGTTTTAAGATTTCAAAGGCCTCTTTGCATTCGAAAGTCCATGTATAGTCACATTCCTTTTTGGTGAGGGCATATAGTAGAGCTGCAGTCTTGGCATAGTTGCAAATTAACTTTCAGTAGCAGCCAGACAAGCCCAGGAAAACTCGAAGGTCTTTGATATTGTTAGGTTCTGTATATTCTTTGACTGCTGAGAGCTTATCTGGATCTGAAGAGATGCCTTGAAAACTAACCGCATGTCCCAGGTAATGAATTTGATGCTGTGCAAAAACAACACTTTTCTGGACGAAGTTTGAGATTGGCTTGTCTGAGACATTTGAACACTTCTTTGAGATGTTGGAGGTGCTCTGGCAAAGTTCTGCTGAAGATAGTCACATCATCCAGGTAGACTAGACAAGATTTAGAAGACAACCCATGTAGTACGGCTTCCATAACACGTTAAAATGTGGCTGGACTGTTACGAAGACCCATAGGCAGACGTTTGAACTGAAAAAGTCCCAAGTGGCAGTGCCATGCTGTTTATGGATGAGAAGCTGGATCAATGGAAACTTGATAGAACCCACTCTGAAGGTCTAGAGTGGTGAAGTAAGCAGGACTGGCTGCACCAAAACTCTCTAAAGCATCTTCAGTTGTAGGCAAGGGATGAGAATTCTGCACTGTGTAGGCATTGAGTTTTCTGTAGTCTACCACAAAGCGATACCCTTTGTCCTTCTTTACCACCAGCAAACAAGGTGCACCCCAGGGACTTGTAGACTTCAACAATGCCTTGGTCGAGCATGTCTTTGATTATGTCCTCGAGGACTTGTTTCTGTTTGTGTTCCACTTTGTAGGCTCGCTGACGGATTTGTTTCTGGTCGGGCTGCACTTCGATGGTGTGTTGCAGGATATCACAGTGTTACATGAGGTCCCTGCACCCTAATTGGTACCCCCAGAGGTACACTGCAAACAGCTAGCATTTAGGTATATGTTATACTAACATATAGGGCTAAGGGCATCTACCGTATAAGAGTGGAAGTCAGGATATGTACGTGCATAATTGCTATACGCTTTACTTTCCAATATACACATATATTTCTTGTTTACAAGATGTTAAGACACCTCTATCCTTGTAGTGTTATGATATATGAGTCGGCATTGCCATCTTCTGATGATTTGTATTACTATAAGGCTATGTACAAACTGTACCTCTTTGTTTCCACAAAGTGATGACTATTACAAAATTGTATAATGTTACCTTGGACTGAGGAGCCACCTCTAATTTAGCCAATAGGGCTCATCTCTGTAACTAGAAATGTTTCTGTCTTACAGTAACTATGGTAATTATCTTAGGTATATAATGTGAGACATTATGTCTTCTACCTCGGAGACCGCAGGAGACACGGAGATTCCTTGAGGTATAGGGAATGATTAACATTGACTCCCAGTTCCTAATGGTAAGAACTGCTTACGGCAATTGTGATTTTCCTTTTGGTAGTAATAAACAAGTTTTATTACTCTTATGCAACATGTCTGTGATTCCTTGCATGCCCATTATTGCCAAGAACGTGACAGTGAGGTTTAGACCTCCTGACAACAGCATCTGAGCTTGTTATCGGACCTACAAAGATGTGGGTAATTCTCCAGGAATTTCAGAAGTTGTTGCTTTTCTGTTGGAGATGCTGGAAGTTTTGAAGAGGATAGTCATTGACTGAGGGGTAACTCTGTTGAAGCTTGAGTGATAGTGATAGTACTGACAGGACTGGAGTTGGTGGAACCAGGCTGAGGCTCTTGCATGAGTTTGAGCTGGTCCCCTGAAGACAAACAAGACAAACTTTCTGATGTTGGCACCCTTTGAAATGACCACTGGCTCATCTGTGAAGTTGCGGCATTTTTGAAAGACTGCGCCGCCATGCACCGCCGATGAGGTGTTTCCTGGAAGGAGACCTGATGAATGCAGTATGGAGGATCCCGTGACTATGCCAACAACACCTTGTGAAAGTAGTTCACCGTGAATCTTGGCAGTCAGAACCATCTCTGACTAAGGAGGCACAGTGACTGAGTCTATTGCTGCAAGTTGCCTCTGAGGATCTTGTGACAGTTTGTTTGAGGAAATGTCTAGGATGGCTTTATGAGCTTTGAGGAAGTCCAGGCTAAGAATTATTGCAGGTTGAAGATCAGGCACTATGTAAAACTTGATGGTAGTTTACTGTGAGCCAAAGTGGAGTTTGAGATGGACCACGCCTGTGATAGGTACTGTAGCTGTACTTGCTGTGATAATGTACTTTATGTTGGCTAGAGAGACATTAGGTATGTGACGAATAGCTTGGTTGTTCAGAATACTCCTGTTGATAACTGATATTTCTGCTCCAGTGTTGACCAAGTCATCCATGGACCAATCTCTGATGGTTACAGGTACATAGTTTGCAAGGAGCGGTGATCTGATGACAGGGACCTTTGCTCCTGGATGTGAGAGAGTGCCTGAGTTTGCAGTTGAAGGATGCATTTTATTTGAATTGCAAGAGTCAGAGGGGCTATCAGTTGCTGTGTTCCCCTGCTGAAAAAAGCCCCTAGTCTGTTGGGTGGTGCTTGTTTCCCTGATCCTAGGAGTAGTTGCAGTTATCATGTTGATTGTGCTGTGGTGGGCATCCCTGATTCTCTTTAGTCCTGTTGTAATACTTTAGCTTTCAGCAGACAGCGGCAGTGTGTCCTCTGAATCCACACCACTGGCAGGTTACAGTCTCTCTGGAAGGCGAAGGAGGGTCCGGTCGCTGTCGAGATGGTTACATAGTGTTGCCAGAATTTGCAGAGGAGGCAGTTGAGCCGATGTGTGAGGTAGTGACAGTTGCGATAAGCTTGTCAATCATTGCTTGTTGCTGTTGGACACGTGGCGAGTGCAGCCAGTTGTGAGGTTTGGGGCGCCTGAGTGCTGGCAGACTGAAACATTGAACTGGACTCTTGAGCTAGCTGTGCAGCTTGGATGGTGTCTGTCCAGGTGTTTGGCTTTTGCCGTATGACACAGGTACAGAACTGGGGAGGCAATCCATGGACAAAGGCTGTTACTTGATCTTTCTCTGTTTTCTGTAGGCATTTACAGCAAGACTCAGTGTCCACTCTGAAGGCTTCAAGATATTTGATGGGTTGCATTGTACGTTCCCCAGCTGTTGCTACAATAACCAGAGTGGAAGTGCTTGGAGAAAATGGTGTTTGAAAGTTGTGTACAGGGTGGCAGTGTCCCCTTTGACTTGTTCTGGAAGTGCGATGAATCAGAAAATGGCAGTCCCTCTCAGAAGCAAGCGCAAGGCATTGGAGCTGCACAAGGAATCAGCCCAACCACTGAAAGAAATCCATGCTTGGAATTGTTCCAGCCAATCGACAGCGTCTTCATGAGGCAAGGCTGAGAAGGGTACTGGTTGTAGGCTAGTATGGATCATGGACTGTGGTGAAATAGCTTTAATGTAGGCCAGGTCATCTTGAATGACTTGCATTGCTGGTGCTCCTTGAGTGGAAATAGAAGACTGGATGTCATGGAGGATTGTTTTCATTTTGTAGCCTCACGCCCTAGAGGTGGGTGAAGGTAGAACACCAGACGCTCCGGCATCCATATTTGTGTTGTCATCGGACACTGTGGCTGGAGATGAGCTTCATTTCACCAGGCAAAGGTCGTACAGGTGAGAAGGAGTTGACATCATGCAGGGGACAGGACGTCGTGTCGTAGATGAAGTGCCGAGCAAAAATTATTTTTGTAGGCAAAAGTAAAATTTTTTGTAGCAAAGTTCATCAAATGACATCTTAATAAAGAATTCCCACTCAATTCTGTGTTCTGTTATTTAAATAAAGGTTTAGTTGCAAAAACCAGCTATTTGTTGCAGTGTCCATTCATTTCAATAGGATTACCACTGATTTTCAATGGAGTAAGGTAAATTTGTGCCCTGCAGTAGACGGTTGCCGAACTTTGACATACAGTTCCTGTGCTTTTGACTGGCCTGACTGTAGCAAGATGGCCACCAGCAGGAAGGGTTAAGGGTCACTTCCTGCCTTGGTGTTTTGCTGCCAAGATGGAGGATTCTTGCCTCGAGGCTGCCTGGCTGCTCTGCGATGATCAAAATGGCGATTATCGCCCTGCTGCCTTATTCCCTGACTGAAAATGGCAGGAGTTTTGTGGTGAGTTGCACAAAATGCTGGGGAATTTTTGTAGTTATGTGACTGCTCTCTATTTTGTTTAGAATGAGCTTGTGCTTTAGTTTTAATTTGCTGTTGTCTCCCAGGATTTGTACTGTAATTATTTATTTCCTTGTCCTAGGTTCATCCCCTGCTGCTTTCCTCCGTTTATATTTTTATTTATTAGCATGCCCTGCTTTGGCTTTTGTTGCTGTGGAAAGCTTTTTGTTTTTTTTTGTATTTTTCTGCCCCCGATTCTTTAGTTGCTGCATGTGGACTTCTGTGTTTTATTTATTGTTAGAAAGCCCTTCTGTAGACATGGCCAAGTGGGTAAACAAGATCGCTCGGTGAGGCTGTAGTCCGGTACGGGGAGCAGCTCGCTCCATTACAGCTGTGGTCCTGTATTTTTCTTTTTTTTCTTTTTTTCTCTGTGGCTGTTTGCAGTTAGTTATTTCTGTGTCCCCTCTTGGATCGTGGCTGAGTCGGGGAGAAGAGCGGAGGCTCAGTAGACTCCTTGTGGCTGCAGTGGTAGATCAGGAGGAGCGGAACGGTGAGCAGAGGCTCCTGGCAGTGGGGGCGAGAGGAACACTACAGCTGTTCCGAAGAGTGGAGCCACAGCCCACTGCGGTTGTTGGAGGGCAGCTGGTGAGTTGGGAAGCAGAGCGCTCTGCGCGAGTGTAGGCCCAAAAAGAAGCAATGGTCAGGAAGGAGCAGAGCTCCGTGCAGTTTTATGTGTTGCCTAGTGAGTCGGGGAGCAGGAGGCTTGTGGAGCGGTGCTGAACTGTGGAGCTGGGAGGGAGGTTTGACAGCACCAAGACATCCCTTGTTGCAGGAGCCACAGTCAGAGGCAGCATGAGTGCTTTTTTGTAATTTTTATTTTATTTTCTAGCTGCGCTCCCTGTTGTAAGAGACAGGTTGGCAGTAGTTGCCATTTAAATTTTGGGCATTTGCTTGCTGGACAAAATGGAGCATTTCAGATGGAAGCCCTGCCATGAGGTGGGGGGTGGACAGTTCGCAGCTCGTGGGATGCAGTTAGCACATTTATTGTGAAACAGTTCAGTCATTGAGCTGGTCGCCAGCAGGATTTAACACTTGTACTCTTAGTAGGCTTTATTAATTTTTTGTTTGTTTGTTTAACAGTAGGAAGGCTGCTACAGGAAAAGGGAGACAGTTCAGCTTTTCCTCTCTGCAGCTAAGGCTGTGGTGTAAACCATTCAAGCAGTTCAGGCATACTGGGGTGATGACTGTGGGGTATCCCGCGATGCAAGCAAGCAAGATGGGGGTCTGGACAGAAGAAGGGCTGCATTCTCCACCATGTGTGGTATTTTGGTTATTTGGTCTGCCACTAAAGGACCCCTTACATTCTCTGTGGTCTGGCAGACCCTTCGGTTATTGCTGGTGAGGACCCCATCTGGACCGTGCAAATAACTGGACAGACACATAAGAAATAATAATACAGGTTTATTCTCTGTACTGCAGATATTCTCTTCATGGAGACAAGCCTCAGATTGGCAAATTCTCTCACCGACAGGCATACATGGCACTGCCTAGGCAGTGCAACAAATAGATACATGCAGGTTCTAAGTGCTCTTAAAGGGGCAGCAGCTTAACATTAATCCCCATGCTTAGTGTGTGCTGCACAGGATCTATAAAAATTAAAAAAATGACTATGAGGGACAGTTTCTTTATTTCAGATACCATCCCAATACTGGAGGTTGGGCACCGCCCTGTCAGTATTGTGTGTGGTGGCACTGGGGGTGGGCTCCTACGTATCCCACACTAAAAACAGGCAGGGTGGAGGGTATGCGCAGGCATCAAGGATTGGGCACCCCAGTGTCAGAAACTTAAGAAAAGGCAAGCAATGGGAAGTGGGAGAGATATTTGGCAGAGGGTGGGAGTGATTGTTTTTTTGCATGGGAGGTGAGGACCACAGCAGGCTGATTATGATGCGATCAGCTCTGCTTGCTGGGCAGCATTATGCAGATCAAAGGAAAGAGCAGCCCTGTAATGGGGCTGGCTTTTTGCTTTGAACTACATGTTTCCATGCAGCAAGACCAAAACAGCATCATGAGCAGCCTGACTGATGACTGGTCTGACACTAATGGGCCCCTTGCAGACTGCCCTGCATTGGACCGATAGTGACACACCTGTCAAACACCCACTCTCATAACAATATATTCGCTATGTGCAAGGGTAAACATAACAATTAGAAAGCACTAAGCAGCTATAAACAAGCATTTGTCAATGCCGAACGTTCACTTGCAGGTATTTGCAGTGGTGTTTGGCATGTATGGTGCTTTACCCTAATGCCCTGTGCGAGTGCTGGTATTTGCACAATAAATCTTCAGCATGACCTTTTTGTTACCCCCATTGTGCGCTACATAGGCGGAAACACGTTTTGGGCAGGATGTGAAAAATGACTGCTGTACTGCTCATAAGGAAGTGTGGTAAAATGGCAATGTTGAAAATCTGGAGTGGAAATATTGAAAGAGTCATGAGCAACCTTGATGCGTGGGAACTGTGCAGCTGCCTCATGAAACAGTCATTGTTAGGAATTTGTTCACCAAGTTTTCAACATTGGCATTTTAAAACCTCTGCTAATGAACAGTGTTACTGTGATTCTCTTACTGTGTCCCATACATTGATTTCGCAACACCGACTGCGCCATTGTGCACTACATGGTCGGAAACACAATTTGGGCAGGATGTGAAAAATAACAGCTGTACTGCCCATAAGGAGGTGTGTTAAAATGGCAATGTTGAAAATCTGAAGTGAAAATATTGAAAATTCGCAAACTTACGAGCGTGCATAGGAACTGCGCAATGCAGACTCGTAAAACAGTAATTTTTAGGAATTTTTTCACCAAATTTTCAACACAGCCATTTTAAGACCTCTGCTCATGAACAGTGTCACAGTGATTTTCTTAATGTGTCCCATACATTGAGTTCAAGATAATCACCAAGCGCCGCCATCGCGGCGCGCTTACATGGACGGAAACACGTTTTGGGCAGGAAGTGAAAAATGACAGCTGTACTGCTCATGAGGAGGTGTGGTAAAATGGCAATGTTGAAAATCTGGAGTGCAAATATTGAAAATTTGCAAATGTACGAGCATGCGTAGGAACTGCGCAATGCACGCTTGTAAAACGGTCATTGTTAGGAATTTTTTCACCAAATTTTCAACATAGCTATTTTAAGACCTCTGCTCATGAACAGTGTCACTGTGATTTTCTTAATGTGTCCCATACATTGATTTCACACACTGACTGCGCCATTGTGCGCTACATGGCTGGAAACACCTTTTGGGTGAGATGTGAAAAATGACAGCTATACTACTCATAAGAAGGTGTGGTAAAATGGCAATGTTGGAAATCTGGAGTGAAAATATTGAAAATTCATAAACCTACGAGCGTGCATAAGACTGCATAGCAGCGCTCATAAAACAGTTATTTTTAGGAATTTGTTCACCAAATTTCAACATAGCCATTTAAGATCTCTGCTCATGAACAGTGATACTGTGATTTTCTTAATGTGTCCCATACACTGAGTTCGCTGGTGCGCTTCATTATGCTTCCTTGAAACACGTTTTGGGCAGGATGTGAAAAATGACAGCTGCACTGCTCATAAGGAGGTGTGGTAAATGGCAATGTTGAAAATGTGGAGTGAAAATATTGAAAATTCAAAAACTTACGAGCGTGCATAGAACTGTGCAATGAACACTCGTAAAACAGTCATTTTTAGGAATTTTGTCACCAAATTTTCAACACATCCATTTTAAGACCTCTGCTCATGAACAGTGCCACTGTGATTTCTTTTAATGTGTTCCATACATTGAGTTTGCACACCGACTGCGCCATTGTGCGCTATATGGGCGGAAACATGTTTTGGGCAGGATGTGAAAAATGACAGCTGTACTGCTCATGAGGAGGTGTGGTAAAATGGCAATGTTGAAAATCTGGAGTGAAAATATAGAAAATTCGCAAACTTACGAGCGTGCATAGGAACAGCATAGCACTGAACTCGTAAAACAGTCATTTTAGGAATTTCTTCACCAAATTTCAACACAGCCATTTTAAGACCTCTGCTCATGATCAGTGTCACTGTGATTTTCTTAATGTGTCCCACACATTGAGTTCATACACTGACTGCGCCATGTCGTCCTACGGGTGGAAACACGTTTTGGGCAGGATGTGAAAATGACAGCTGTACTGCTCATGAGGAGGTGTGGTAAAATGGCAATGTTGAAAATCTGGAGTGAAAATATTGAAAATTCGCAAACTTACGAGCGTGTGTAGGAACTGCGCAATGCACGCTCGTAAAACAGTCAGTATTAGGAATTTTTTCACCAAATTTTCAACATAGCCATTTTAAGACCTCTGCTCATGAACAGTGCCACTGTGATTTTCTTAATGTGTCCCATACATTGATTTCGCACACCGACTGCACCATTGTGCGCTATATGGGCGGAAACACCGTTTGGGTGAGATGTGAAAAATGACAGCTGTACTACTCATAAGAAGGTGTGGTAAAATGGCAATGTTGGAAATCTGGAGTGGAAATATTGAAAATTCACGAACTTACAAGCCTCATGAGGAACTCCGCGTAACGACGCTGTGAACAGTCGATGTTTTTGAATTTTTACCAGATTTTTGGCGACCTTTCATGATGTCACTGTCATGGTAAGAGCCCAGGCCCGGCGATGGTTTCACGCAGTGACTACAAATCACCCTTCGGGCCCGCCCAACGCCATGACAGTGACAATCATTCACGAGAAGGGGTCCCAAAACCTCATGCTTGAAAATTTGGCAAAAATTCCAAAAATGCCTGAGATATGCAAAAGTTGAAAACCCCTATCTAGCCCATTATACAGCTTACCGGCATTTCCTCAGTTCGGCGGTCGTTTTGCAGAGTGCAGACGTGTTCCGGTCCACCAAAGATCCGCCGCTGAGCTCGGAGGTAATGGGGTGAGGGGGGTGGGAGGCTGGTGCGCAGTGGGTGGGTGCGGGTTGTGGGAGGGGAACTGGGAGAAGCGCCCATGGGACCGTTTATGCTTTACAGGTGAAAAAAAAAAGACTACGGGACGCTTGCCACGCTGGAGTGGGCTCTCAGCGGGCACAAGGATGGCTGGGGGCGAGGAGCTGACGGGTATTGGCACCCTGTCGGCAAACAACGCTGGAATGCTTGCCACGCTGGGGTGGGCTCCCAGCCGTAGACGGATGGCTTGGGGGCCGTGAGCCGACAGGGGATTGGGCACCCCATCAGCAAACAACGGGATCTTATTGCCATGCTGGGGTGGGCTCCCAGCATGACAGCAAAGATTTGGGGGCGGTGGCCGGGGGCGGCGGACGCGGGGCGGCGTGACGCTGGGAGACGGGCGTGATCGCAGTTTATAGCGCCAGCGTGGTTTTTGAAGCGAAGACCACCGCAGTCATACACAGCTCCCGCACCCATTGGTGCAGGACTACCACGCCTGCTCAACGGAGCAGTGATTGAAGGGAGAGGCACACCTCCAAAGTGTGCTACTCTCCCAAAACGTTCCTTGCTCATGCGCGCAAGTGAACGTAAAAAACTAAAACAATTAAAGGAAAAAAAAATCAACCACCTGGCAGGGGGAAGGTAATGGCATGGGCAGCGAGTGATTGAGTGACTGTCTGTCTGTCAGGGCTTCTGCCGTCAGTTCAGTTGACCAGCATATCTGTGCCATAATATGCTCTCAGTTTTAATTTCCTGAAATTTATTTATTTATTTAGTTTTTGTTGACTGGGTAAGTGCACTAGACAAATTCTTGCCTATTTTCAGGCACAACCTAGGGGAAGGGGAATACAGATGAATGCCAACTGACCTTGAACTAAATGAAGCTGTTGGTGGTATTTTTAGTGAATGGGGGGAAATTTGTCAAGGACACCAGCGCAATTCCCCTACTGACCTGTAGGGGGACCACTGGATGTCTCAGGATAGCCACTATGCCTCAGCCTGCAATGGAGGTGGACGTCTTGGAGACAGGGGAGCTGACCTCCTCCCCTGCTCCACAAGCACAAGAGGTCTCGAGCACTGAAGGTGCTATTGTGGTCGATCAGATAGCTGGAAATAAGCTTCCCACCAAATTGGAGGAAGAAGGAGAAAGTTTTGTTTCTACGGAGGATTTGAGCAACAGTACTTTACCCTACAAGGACGAGGTTGTACAACGAACCCTGATGGCAGAATTACTGGAGGAGGAAGCAAGACACAAGCAGGCTACGGAGCTTTTAAAAGAGAAGCTGCTGAAAGGAACTATGAAACCTGCAGATACAGGGTGAGGGCCTCTCGATAGGCAACCTCACGAACCAGAGGATGCATCTTCTGCAATCGCAGCTGCTAGTCCTGAAGTTTCACCAGGTACGGAACCACAGGTACCCATTCTAGACTTTCCAACTAAAATAAACACTGTGACGGGCTGGCAGGGAAGGCGCTGAGTTTAGCGCATGCCAAAAGCCAAAGGAAACTGTTGAGACTGACCCTTCTATTCAATAAATATATATGGACCTTGATTCTGAGGAAAATAAAATCAAGGAGGTTGCTTCTATGCCTCCGACTCCTACATTCTCGGATGCTGGAGCGCGGAACCCTTCAAGATTGAACCGACGGGGACTAGGGGAAATCATCCCAGCTAGAAATGTTATTTATCAAACAAGTACTCACAGTCGTTTAGGTGCAACCGTTTTTTCCTTTTCAGCAAGGGGGCCCTCTATTAAAGCAGCATCGCGGGATGAGTCTAAACAAAAATGTAATGCTATTGTATTAGCAAACAGAAATTTGCCAGTAGATGATACATCTAAAACTGATCTACCCCTTGAGGGGACGAAAGTTAAACAGAGATCTATGACACAGCATTCTGGGCTCCCCCCCCCCCACCATTACACTGGACCCCTTTTCTGTTTGGTCACCTAAAACTGCACTTGCTGCAGCTGGGTGGAAGAAAAAGTCAAATGGAGCCTGGCTTCCAGACCGAGGTTGGGACCCTTCCTTGAACTTCTCTCAAACCAGCCTGAATAGAGCCACAAGGTGCAAATGACACATACAGTGATTTAAGCCATAACACCATCCCTATGATATTGGAACAGGATTTGAAAACAGCTCCTGATGTCCCACAGAAATCTCTTGTGGTTGACAACCATTCCTCCCTCCCACAGTGTGAGGGTGTGGTATTACTGGATGAGGTGATCCCACCAGGGCACAGGGGAAAGAACCCCCTTACCTCCCCACCAATAGACCCACTATCTCAAACACCCCTATTATTGGAACTGGTACAAAGATCCCACAAGGTAGCAGCACCAAGGAGGAACGCAGTATGAATACGTTACAAAGAGGGTCTGGAGATAAGATCTGATTGACTTTTTGTTGGAAAAAATCTACTGAAAGAGTCTTTACAGTTTACACTGAGAGATGTCTTTGCATTCATTAATATCTCAGGAGAGGACAATTACAATGTTAGTTTCTGATTATCATATGCACTTGACTTGTTTTGAGAGAGGTATAATCTAGTTAAATCTTCCCCCTTGTGGTCCCCGTTCGTGGTGATTCCTCTCACCAAGCCCCTCATAAAGTTCACCACCATTATGTTCAGAAACGAGGGTGTTCTTGTGGATGATATCACACATTGGCTGTCCCAAAAATGTCAAATCCTCGGCTCACCTGAGGCAATTTTGGATTGTGAGTCCTTTTGGACAGGAGGGTGGAAATATAAAGTTATGCTTAATCAATCTGAGACAGGTATTGAGCATGTTCCCAATTCATTTATGCTAGGGAGAGATAGAGGAGTCTGTTTTTACGCTGGACAGCCCTGAGCTTGCAACTGCTGTGGGGCTAGAACACACTTATCCAGTGTTTGTGACAAGCCCCGTTGTGAGAATTATGGGAAAATAGGACACATCAGCTTCCAATGTGCCAACCACACAAGATGTGACCTCTGTGAGGAAACAGGCCATGTTTATTCGGAATGTCCTTGGGCTGTCAAGAACAAAGCATCCTGCAATAGCCTGGAGCTCTTGGTCCAAAATGCACAGGATGTAGCAGATGCCCCTAACCCACCCTTCCCACCTGAGGACCCCCTCCCTCCCCTCCCCCAGTGAGGAAGAGTCCCCAGGAAGCCAGAGAGGTAAAACATGAACCTCCAAAAACCCAAGGAAGACTTGTGAGGGCCTATTATGCCTATAGGGGAGCTGCTTAGTCCAGTATGTTATCAAGACCATCCCAAAGAGTCTAGGGTTCCCCCCACAGTTCACCAACTCAAAAGCAATGTTCAGACAAGGGTAGCCCGTCTCCCAAGGTGTCGATCCACGAGAAGCTCTAAACTTAACCCCCACCACACCCCTGTCCAAGTTCTGGACACAGAGAACCTTGAGTCTGGAAATCCGTTTTCCATCCTGGCCCCAGAGTGGGGAGATATGAATGTGGAGGAGATGATGGAGGACACAGACATCCAGGATCTGGAAGAAATTTTCACTAGCAATGACTTGGTGGAATACAAGGGGAAGAAAAGGAAAAAATGGAAAAAAACTGCTTGAATGCGTTCTATAGCAGTTGGGTCTTTAAATGTCCCCAGCCTTATTAACTCCTTAAAAGACAATTGGTCTATTCCTTTCTGCAGGAACAAAAGATACAAATTAGTCTATTGCAAGAATCATGGGTTTCAGCGGCTGATCAAGTATGTTCCTTTCAAGCAGAGTGGACCTGGGGGCTGTCTTATTGGTACTTTGGACTGGAAAAGGCTGACGGGGTAGCAATACTTTTCCATTCTTATTCCTTTGCCTTGGCCAGATTAATTGACCTTATTCCAGGTAGGTTCCTAATTGTGGATGGGAAATGGGAAGGTAAATCATATAGAATTATATCAGTTTATGGCTCACAAACCAAGGCAGAGAGGCTGGGTCTTATGCACACACTTCAGCCATACTTGGTTACAAATGCAAGTATAATACTAGGTGGTGACTTCAATTGCGACCCGCCATCAGGTAAAGAGGACTCAAAAAAAACATATTGTGTCTGTAATGCCGTGAAGAAATGTATTCAGTTGGCAAACCTGACTCATTACAACACACTGTCTAAGATAGGTCACACATTTACCTTTAAACAGGGGAAGTTCAATTCGGCAACTGACCATTTTTTCATTTCTAAAAATCTTTCAACACCACAGTTTTCATTGACTCCAGTTGAATTTTCAGATCATTCCTTTCTCAAAATCACTTTTTCATTAAGTGAGCATATAACACATGATGCGAGCTGGAAACTGAACGCAAGCCACCTATCAGAGCCCTCAGTTTTGGTAGAAGTCTTGAAATTATTACAGGCAGGAGACTCTGTACTGGTGCTGTACACTGACATAGGAGAGTGGTGGGAGGACACAAAATCTGATTTACAAGGTTGGTTTCAAAGGCATGGGAGAAGAATGGAAAAGACCGACTTTTTTAAATACCTTAACAAAGAAACATAGAATTTGACAGCATATAAGGACCGCTTGGCCCACCTAGTCTGCCCATTTTCCTACCTAATAGATAAGCTGCAGATCCTAGTTAACCAACAGATTACTTCCTCCTACCCCCCACTAGGACTGCCTTATGTCTGTCCCATGCATTCTTGAATTCACCCACTGTTCTTGACTCCATGACCTCCACAGGAAGGCTGTTCCATGCATCCACAACCCTCTCCGTGAAAAAATACTTCCTCACATTACCTCTGAGCCATCCACCCATTATCTTCATATTGTGCCCACTTGTTCTTGCACATCTCTTTTTCTGAAAGATGCTACCCTCTTGGACTTCGTTGATTCCCTTGAGGTACTTGAAAGTTTCTTAAACTCAGACAGCAACTCCAACATTTGTACCCCCAGTCCTACACACAACATTCTGACTATTCTCATCAGATAGAAAATATAAAAAAAGAAATGCAGATGGTCCAGTGCGATAGGGCTAAGTCAGTCAGGACAACGCTCCAATATGGGACACAAAAGTCTCTGGCAGGAGATCCTTATGAAGCCTGCAAAAGAAGATTAGGAAATACCATCTAGCAGCCTTACCAGGACCTGACGGACAGAAGTCAGATTCACGGGAAGGTATGTATGAGATCATCCAGACCCATGTACATTCTCTTGCTATGGCGGACCCTCCAAGGTCCTCGGAGATAGAAGCATACCTGCAAAATGTAAGGTTACCTGCTGGTCTGCCAGGAATGCAGCAGTTATCTACACCTATTACAGCTGGGGAAATAGAAGTGGTCATAAAGACCCTAAAACTTAGAATCTCACCAGAACCAGATACATTAACATATGATTTATAAAAGGCATTTCCTGCTGAATTTTCAAGGTTTGTAGCAGTTGTGTTTAATTTTTTTTACCTTCAGCTCCCTGAAATACCCCCTTCATTCACAGAAGAATTTTTAATTCATTTATATAAAGCAGGTGATAAATGTGAAATTGGAAACTGGAGACTTATTTCCCTATTGAATTCTGATTTTAAGATTTTGTCCCAAGTTTTGAATAAGAGATTGAGGTCAAAAGCTGATATTCTCATCTCCCCCTCACAATACTGCGTGGTCCCCAACAGGAAAATTCAGCATGCCCTCACAATAGTGCGGGATGTACTTTACAACACTACCCTCCAAGCAAAAACAGGCTGTAGATTATCCATGATGTAACCCCTAGGTGGCACTATCCCAAGGGCTACTACCCCTGCCTGCTTGGCTAGTAGCAGGTTAAGGGGCCTGAGTTCTGAAACAGGTGCCTCCACCCAGAGGTCAGGGTTGGTAGTGGTCAAGCTAACCTGGGCATAGCCCTCCGGGATACTGTAACCCCCCCTCTTTCCCCTCTAGTGGCCTGAACACTGTACAGTAATCACTTTCACAATACCCCTGGTACACCACACAAGTACCCACACTGTTTGCACTTACCACCAGGGCTGGTTCCTCTGGCTCGACCCTGGGGACCCCTTGTAAAACAAGGTTATGCACAGCATATAGCAACAGTACATTACTTTGAGCACAAACTGGAACCACAGTCAGATTACATGCAGAAAAAGTTAGATCTGATTTATTCAGGGGACTTGAACGAGGGAGGGGCAAAATCAAGTTAATTAGCTTAAAGGTTATATCAATCAAGCAGCTATGCATGCACTTTGAGTGCCCCCACACAGTCCACCTCTGGGTAATCAGGTGGAGAAGAGCTGGGATAGCCGGGACCATTGCCCAGGGTTGCAGCTGGTTTGGGCCCTGAGATGGAAAACACAACATGCACAGTACACAATATTTGTAATCCGGAGCCAGAGGGCTCAGTTTGTAAAGGAAACGAAACAAGACTATCAGATGACACACTCAGATTAAGCTGTTGTTGCAGGGAGCTACCCCGGTATTTACTCACGATACCCAAGACTGGACACAGGCTGGACGAAAATCGAGACTGCAGGTGGTTGATCTGGAATGCCAGGGGAAGCAGGGCCTACATGAGTCACAGAGGCATTGTTCCTTTTCAAGCGTGGAGCAGGGGGGCTGATCCCCTCGCAAATCTCTCATCGATGGCTTCTCTGTGCAGTGGGTAGTCTGGCTGGGTCAGACTGGCAAGGCCTAGACCGCATGGAGACAGATTCGGATGCAGTCCGTTTTGGGCTGGATACAGCTTCCAGCAAGCAGAACACAGTTCACACAGTGGGGAACTAACTCACAACCCACTAGCACCTCATAGCACATTTACATGTACGGGAATTCTACTGTACCAGGCAAACTGCTCCCCGGTCACAATCGCAAACTCTCTGCACACACCGGGAGCTTAGGGGTAGCTGGAACTCCTGACAGGCCAATCGCATTCAGCAAAATCTTCAGTCTTCTTCAGGTTGAGCCTGGCCCACTACAGTAGCTTACTTCAGTCACACAAACTTGGATTTAGTCCAAAATAATTCTCTTCTCTCCCTCTCAGGAGCAGCAGGCAGACATGGAGGCCAAACTCTCAGCCTTTCATAGTTCTTCCATGTGAATCCACTCAGGATTGCTCTCATAATCACTTCAGCTCCTCTCCTTTTTCTTCCCAGCTCAGAACTAAACTGAAAAACTGCAAGCAGCCTGGGACTTCCCCAAGATCCAAAAGATTTGGTTGGCTGATTTGGCTGTCAGTCAAAGCAAGAGCTCCCCCTTCAGTTGCAAAAAAGGCGCAAAAACTCAAACCACAGTTCCTATAGATTTTGAATTCAGACAGCTCCTGTAGTCCGCTACATTTTAGGTCTCACCAGAACTGATTGGTCCAATTTGCAGTCCAGGACCAAGATAGTGGAGACAAACAAAACAGTCCTTGCTACAAAGAAAGCAGGTTAGACAAACTACATTATCATTATCATTCTAAATGGTTTTCAGCAAATAGTTACATCTTTCAACAGAGCTCCATCTCAGATTACTTATGCTGCAATCAAGCAGCTCTTAAAGAGACAGTACACAGAGGCTATACAGACTCTGGTGTATCACATTTAAACTGCTAAAATGCAGGATACCAGCCTGACAGTGAGCATTTAGGCAAGCTCAAGGAAGACATTTTGGGAATTCCCATTTGTAGGGGGGTTACATGTGAACCAATCCAAGGCCTTCGATAGGGTATCTCACCCTTTCTTATTTCAGACCATGAAAAGATACGGGATCCCAGCAGGTTTCATAACGTGGATCCAGAAACTGTCGTCTTCGGTTATTCCTGTCATAAAAGGGTGCATGACTTCACGCCTTAAACTGACGTCTGGAGTGCAGCAGGGATGCCCTCTAAGTCCCCTTCTCTATGTTCTTTCTCTAGACCCCTTTATCAGACTCATCAAAGGTAACCTGGAGTGGTTAGGCCTCTCAGGTAAGACCGTTGGCGACACCATCAACATACAGGTATATGCAGATGACATATGCCTGTTTTTCCATAACCCTTCGGCTATAGACAGAGCACAGGTGGGCTTCAAATCCTATAGCAGAGTTTCAAATTCCTGTATTAATTACACAAACAGCTCAGGACTTTTTTAATCACAGAATCCACTTCCACCCTTGAGAGTTTCGGATATCCTGATTTCCTCACAGAACTGATTAAAATTCTCAGGGTAACATTTGGGCACCAAAACCTGGCTGTATATAATTAGGAGAACACTCTGCAGACAATGGAAGGGAAGGTATCCAGGTGAAAACACTGGAAGCTGTCCAAAGTGAAAAGTTCACATCACAAAGAAGTTTCTTATTCCAATGATGTTATATGTGGCTATGATTTTTCCCTTACCCCTGAGATTAGAGACTTGCCTCTATAGTAATTTTTTCACCATGCTATAGGGAAACAGGCTAAACCCAATCGAAAGGTGTTTTACCTGTCTCTCAAAATCAAAAGGAGGGTTGGGGATGGTGGATCCGGTAATATTTTTCCACACACTTTTTATTTCCCAGACGGTTAAAATAGGTCTTTCCCTATCACCACAAATAGATACAAAATAGTTTCTCTAGGTATTTTTCAAGCTGGCTTGCTATCCCCCTGAAAGTCTCCCCCAAACCAGGCATGCCTGAATATTTTAAATCAACTGCCCAGAAATTATTTAAGTGAGGTTTAACAAAATCCCTGGTCCTTTCAGCCTCAGGGCCTAAATAATACCAACTGGTACTGACGAAGATTCACCCCAAGGAACCCAAATTTAAAAATTGCCCCTCTCACCTTAAAGATCGAGTGTAGAAAACTTTAACTAATATTAGGATACCCCACCATACAGTATGTGGGAAGTACTTTGGCGTCCCATTTATGGAAGACTATCTGTTAGGGGGAACTGTAAACACAAGGCACGATAAGAAAGGAATTGTCCTTATAATGGTTGCATAGCACAGGAGGAAACGATCACTTTCTTTTTACATGCTCCTATACAAAATCCTTATGGCCTTTTTTAGCATACAAATGGAAGCTTCAATGGCAAACACATCTTACCTATGAATCCCTCATATTGGGACATTACCCACACTTAATTCCAAAATATTTTAAGGGAACTCTTGCAGTTTTTTCTGTTGCGTAAAATTCTACATATGGCAGGCAAGACGCCAATGGGTTTTAAACCAAAAATATATGACATATGATACACTCAGTATTCTTGTAAACCCAGCTATGTATAAAGTGTATTCACAGGATCTAGCTCTACATGGCTCACAGAAGGTTTTTAGATCGTGGAGGGGGTTTGGTTTTCTGAAAAGCGCATTATAAATAAATGTTGTTGTTGTTTTCAATGTTTATTAAATTTAAATACAGGATGTTTCAAATGTTAGCGGGACTAGTGTACATTTAGCAGCCTTTTGATTGTCTCTTGTATGATTTGGTTTGGGCCTAAGCGACTTTAATATGTATGCATAAATTAACTTATATATTTGTTGGAGTATTGGCCGTCCCTTAACTCTTTTTTTCCCCTTCATTGCATGTCTGTGCTGCAATTTGTATAATTTGATATTGGCATATCTTGCTATCGACATATTTATGACTTCTATATGAAATGTGTTCTGTTATGATGTGATTTGCAATAAAAAATTTCCCTACTCTTTTTGAGAAGTGCCATGGGATCTTTAACATCCATCTGAACTACCACCAGAAAAGGCAGATGGGACCTTGATTTAATATCTCATCCAAAAGACGGCACCTCAGGAGTGCAGCACCCCACTCGAGCTGCACTGCAGTGTCAGTATTGGAATATTAACCCAAGTGCTGATGTAGAGATAGAGCCTTCTGATCTCCAGGTCTCAGAGGCGAGTGTGCTACCTCCTGAGCCACTAACACTGACATGTGACACTGACACCGAAATGCTTTTTACATATGAACATACGAATGTGCCAGCAGAAACAGACAATCTGTTCCATCTACATCTGCTTGAGTGTGCAGCTAGCACCCCTAGTTTGCAGCTGCCCCACTCCCCTCCCCTCCGTCATCCAACTGCCGCCCCCACCTCCCACACCCTCACTCTCCCCTGCACCCTGTGCCATGCCCTTTTAAAGCTGTTCACAGATTTACATGATACCACCCATTCTGGTAGTGCATTCCATTTTGCTACCACCCTCTCCGTGAAATGGTGTCTCATTTTCCTCCTAAATCTTCCCCCCTCTATTCTTAGCCCATGCCCCCTGGTGACCCTCCCCCTCCTTAACTTAAAGACCCCATCTGCCCCATCCTTATTGATTCCCCTCAGATACTCAAATGTCTCTGTCATGTCCCCCTGTCCCTTCTTTCCTCCAGGGTGTATATATTCAGGTCTCCCAGCCTGCTCTCATAGTCTCTCCCCTCCATTCCACATATCATCTTTATTTCCCTCCTCTGCCACCCCTCCAGAAGCCTGATATCACGCTTTAGGTATGGCTTCCAAAAATGCACACAATACTCCAAGTGCGGCCTTACCAGCAACCTATAGAGGGGCAAGATCACCTCTCATCACCTGGACAAAAACCCCCTCACTATGCACCCCAGCATTTTGTTCACTTTTGCAACTGCTCTCCTGGACTGGGCAATATTGTTCATGGTCCCTGCTACCATTACCCCTAGGTCCTTCTCCTCCTCAGTGATCCCCAGCTTAACTCTCCCAGCCAGTATTCTCTCCTTGGATTCATCACCCCAAAGTGCATAACCTTACGCTTTTTGCTCTGAACCCCAGCTGCCACCTCTCTGACCACTCCTCTATCTTGCTTAGGTCCCCCTGCATCTGCTTCCATTCCTCCTCTCCATCCACCTCTGCTCCCATTTTGGCGTCATCTGCAAACAGACTTAGCTTGTTCACCACCCCATGCACAATGTCTGATATGAAGAGCCCAAATAATACTGGTCCCAGCACAGAGCCCTGTGGCACCCTGCTTATCACCGGCTTCAGAGTTGACAGCTCCCCTCCCACCACCACCCTTTGCAGCCCCCCCACTCAGCCAGCTTGTAATCCAGTTTGTAATTTTTGCCCCTACCCCTACACCAGTTAGCTTCCCCCCAAGCTGCCCATGAGGCATCAAATCTAAGGCCTTGCTAAAGTCCAAGTAAACAACATCCACCGCATGACCCTTATCCAGCTTACCTGTCACCCAGTCATAATATTTTATCAGGTTGGTTTGACAGGACTTCCCCGAAATGAATCCATGCTGCCTCACATCCTGGAGACTGTTGTTCTCCAGGTGTGACACCAGTCTTTCCTTTAGTATTGTTTCCATGAGTTTGCACACTATGGAGGTGAGACTTACCAGATGATAATTATCCAGATCGTGCCTTAGTCTACTCTTGTGTAATGGCACTGCATGTGCCATCCTCCAGTCCAGTGGCATATATCCTGACTCCAGTGAGGTGCAGTACAGATCCACCAGTGGCTCCGCTAACACCTCCGCCATCTCCCTCAGCACCCTGGGGTGGATACAATCTGGCCCTGGTGCCTTGTCTACCCTCAGTCCCTCTAGGACTCCACCTCCCTCAATCCTTCCATCTGTCGCCTCCTCTCCCCATCCCCCCCCTCCCAACCCATGGTGGTAGCAGCCCCCCCCTTTCTTCCATGGACACTAAGCAAAAGTATTCATTCAGTGCTTCCGCCTGTTCCTCCCCCTTTTCTGTCCACTCCCCACCCCTTTTGTTGTTTATTTGTTGTTTATTGTTCTAGGAATTAATACCTTTGAGCCAAGGCTCTTTTACAAAGGTTCCATGTCATTAAGTACAAAAACATAGTAGACAGTGTTACAAACAATCAGTAAGCCGTTTAACAAGGCCACAACTTAAACAGCAACATTTTTGTACAGAAAAGAAAAAGGAACTCAGAGGCAGTGTCAAGAGCAAAGAATAAGGATTGGAGAGCTTGAGAGGGAAAAGAGGGAGAAATAAGAGTTTAGGTGCAGTTAGAACCAGGTTAGTGGTACTCAGGTTGTCTTTTTTTATCCTCACTATTGTCTCCTTGCACTTCCTTTTCTCCCTGATGTGTCTGAAAAAGTCTTTCTCTCCCCCAACCCCCCTTAATTCCCTGTGCAAATCTCAGCTCCCTCTAGGCCTTGGCTTCACTCACTTTTCTGGTCACCTCCCTGGACCATCTTGCACACTCCTCCCTGTCCCCTTCCTTTCCTGTCCTCCTACACCTCTGGTGCGCCTCTTGTTTTGCCCTCACCACCTCCACAACCTCGCTGCTCAACCAGCATGGTTTCCTTGCTCTGCTCCTCTTACTCTGTGTCTTGGTGGAGACTTCCACTTCCTCTGTAATCCCACGTTTAATAATATCCTATTTCTGCTCCATGTCCATCTCCTGCCTTAGGCAATCCAGTTTCCCTGTCAGTACTTCCCGCATCCTCCCGAAGTCTGCCCCCATGAAGTTTACCACCCCGGTTACTGAGTTCTCTGGCTCCCTGCACATGGTGATATTAAACCATACCGTGTGGTGATCACTGTCAGCTAGTCAGTCCTCCACCCTTATTTTCCTCACTGCCTCCCCATTCAGCAATACCAGATCTAAAGTGTTCTTTAGTCTAGTAGGTCCACAGACCAACTGTGTCAGGAGACCCTCCTGGATCGCATCCGGGAGCACTTGCTCCCTAGCACTGGAGGGCACTGGAATGCTCCAGTAAACCCCCAGCAGGTTGAAATCCCCCCACGATGACCACCTTCCTTTTTCTGCATATCTTTCTGATTTGTCTTGCTAATTCCCTGTCAAGCTCCTCAGACTGGGACGGCGGCCTGTATACCACCCCAAACCTCAGTTTCCTACCTCTTGAGTCTAGGAGCTGCAGTCAGATTGCTTCTGTTTTCCTTTCCTCCCCCTCGTCCCTTGTGCATTTGATCCCATCCCTCACACAGACTGCCACCCCAACCCCCCACCCCTTCTCACAGTCGTTCCTATATAATTTGTACTCTGGGATTGCCAGACCCCAGTCCCGGTGCTCGGTTGCCCATGTTTCCTTGACAGCCACAATACCCACCCTCCACGCTGCCAAGAGTGCCTGTAGCTCAGCTGATTTGTTGCCTAAGCTTCTTGAATTCAGCGAGACCACCCTCCATCCTGCCCCCTTCCCTTCATCACCCTCCATCTCCTCCCTTCTATTCCCTCCCTTTTTGGTCACCCCAAATCCTTCCCTGATAGCCTGGGGGGTAGGCTGTGACTCCGCTCTATTGGATCCCTGCCTACCTCCTGTCCACTTGCCACCCCCCAACTAGTTTAAATCCACCTTTGTCGCAATATACCTCCCCAGTCTTTGCTTTAATACCTCCTTCCCCCTCCCCACTCAGGTGTAGCCTATCCCTTACAAACAGATTGTTATTATCCCAGGTACTGCCTCAGCCACCCTCAACCCTTAGTTCGACACCATTCTACCAACCAAGCATTCAACTCCCCAATCCTCTCCTTTCTCACTGTGCTTGCGCAGGGTACTGGGAGTGCCTCTGAGAAGGCCACAGACTCCCCAGTATCCTCGCACAACCTTCCCACTTCCTCAAACCTCGCCCTTGCAACCTCCACTATTTCTCTGCTAGGTCATTTGGCCCCACATGTACCACAATGTGCAGTTTCCTCCTACCCCTCCTTATGCACCTTAGGATTGCCTGTCCTGTCTTGTCTGCCTTTAATCCCGGTATGGATTCCACCCATATCCAACTGTGCCTCTCCCCCTTGCTGCCCCATCTGATCCCCTTGAGTATGGAGTCCCCCAACAACAGTACACCCCCCTACTCTTTCATAGTGCCCATCACCACCCCCCACCCAGGTTCTCATTCCCGGGACCACTCAAGACAGTGCTTTTACCATTTTCACCAGTGTCTTCACCACCGCCCCTCTCAACTGAGACCCTTCCCCCCTTCTGTTTGACTGCCAACCTCTCTCTCCCTCCTCACCTCTCTGAGTATTATCCTTCCCCCTGCCATGTCATGCTCAATCTCTAGACTAGTAATGCCCCTCACTCCCTTGTCTTTGTGGTACTATCCCTTGTGCAGTCTCCTCCTGTGTCCTCCTCTTCCTCATGTGTCGCTAGTACAGCAAACATGTTCCCTACCATCTTTGCATTATTATGTGTTTTCTCCTCCCCCCTGCCTACTGCTGCTCCTCTTTTGCTAGGCCCTACTAGAGTTCACCCATTATCAACTGACTTCCTGTCTAGTTTCCCCCTTCTCTGACCCCTCCCTTGACCCACTGTTCCTTCTCTGTGGTGCCCCCTGATACTCTCAGATGTCAGCCCTTCTACCAACGCAACCCTCCTCTCCCCCTCAACCTCCCCAGCTCCCTGCCAAGCCACTGAACCTCTTTCTCGAGCCTCCTTAGCCTATGGCATATTGAGCACCCTCACAGCCTCCACAGAATGTTCATCTATACTGTTGCCCCACAACCATTGCACCCTACTATTCTACCCATGGTCCACACTACCTATACAGGACAGTGAAATACAGTCTCTCTATGCTGATTGCAGTTGTTTATGAACACAATTACAAACCCACCAATAGCGTTCCCAAGTCTCACAAACACCTACAGTCCAGAAATTAGATGTTTGCCCCAGGTCCTCTTTAGGCCTTCCCCCCGGCTTTAAGTGGGTTGTTGTGCCCCCTGTTGAGCTTAATTCAAAAAACACAACAACAGAAATGTCTGAGCTAAATTCAAAAAACACAGCCACAGAAACCTTTAAACTTAATTCAAAAAACACAGCCACTGAAACCTTTAAGCTAAATTAAAAACCAAAAACAATAGCAAAACTTACAAAACTCCTCTCCACTACAAGTAGAATTACCTAATCCTAGCCCAGCCTCTAGCTGAAATTGTAATACCAAATACCCTGACATGCAGCTGAAGATAGTCAACTACAGTAATGCATATATACAGCCCATGATGCTTTGCATTAAGGGTGTGTGTGTAATTTTGTATTTCAACTACAGTAATAGCTGGAAACCACAGTCCTACTCATAAGTTATATATAATCTTTAAGAATTAGCTCATATGAATGTCCTTGTTTCCTCCCTCTTACCCTGCCCTGAGGGCTCAGGTCAGTTTGCAGCTCCCCAAGCTCCTCCCTCACAACTCTCAGGTCAGTTTGCAGCTCCCCAAGCTCCTCCCTCACAACTTTCAAACCCAACCCCTGGTGACTTTTCAGTATTTAAGAAAGGTTGGGGGGGGCTTTTACAATCCCTCCAGCCACAGAAACCTTTAAGCTAAATTCCAAAAACGCAGCCACAGAAACCTTTAAGCTAAATAAAAAAAATAGCAACACTTACAAAAATCCTCTCTACACTAACTCTCTCCACAGCAAGCAGAACTAACTAATCCTTCTCTCCTGCAATTTGATGGCTCTGTCAGAATTTAAAGGCTTTGTGGGTGGGCAAGTCTGGGCATGTCTTGTTCAATCCCTCCAGCCACAGAAACCTTTATGCTAAATTCCAAAAACACAGCCACAGAAACCACTAAACTAAATTCAAAAACAAAAAAAAAACACAGCCACAGAAACCTTTAAGTTAAATTAGAAAAAAAAATAGCAAAACTTACAAAAATCCTCTCCACACTAACTCTCTCCACAGCAAGTAGAATTAAGTAATCCTCAATTACATTTTATACCACTTTATGGTACATTTTCAATTTTCTCATATTATACAAAAGATTCTGATTAGAATCAGAACTTAACAGGACTCTGATAATCATACCTCTCAACTGTCCCTGATTTTCAGGGATGTCCCTGATTTTGCCTCAAAATTTCACTCTGTCCCTCCTAAAAATTGTGTTTCCATGACCAAATAGCAGGGGTTATAAGTATAAAATAATGTCAAACTTTAAAATTATAGACTTGTTCTTCCTTAGAAAATGCATTTTACACTGAGCCCTTTATTCTACCAGCTTCTTGAGTGGATATCTCTCATTTTGAAGAAGTGTCCCTGATTTTGGTCCTTTGTCCCTGATTTTTTTAAACATTGTCCCTGATGTATGAGGCAGGAGGTTGAGAGGTATGCTGATAATAAGGGGCTCTGGCCTGGATCCTGATAATAAGGGCCAGGACATTTGCGGGCCCACCCATCCCTACAGCGGATGTGGCCCACTTGGACTTCAGCAAGGCCTTTGACACTGTGCCACATAGGAGACTGATAAAGAGACTGGGCAGTCTAGGGGAGGAATTCAAAGTGGTAAACTAGGTAAAAAATTGGTTACTGGCTAGGTGACAGAGAGCAGTGGTAAACAACACTTACTCTAATGAGGGTACAGTGACCAGCAGGTACTGTAGGGCTCAGTACTGGAGCCGGTTCTCTTCAATGTATTCACAGAAGAACTGGAAAGGAAGGTAGGTCTTTGTGCAGATGGTGCCAAAATTTGTAATAAGGTGGATACTCAGAAGGGGGTGGAGAGAATGAGTATGGGCCTTAGAAAACTTGAGAAGTGGTTGAGGGCATGCCTGCTGGGGTTCAGTGCCAAAAAGTGTAAAATCATGCAACAACTGAGTATAAAATGGGGGGTAACAGTCACAAAGCAGGAAAGAGACTCTGGGGTTATCATATCAAATGACCTCAAGGTGGTGGGGCAGTGTGACAAGGCAGTGGGCAGGGCCAGTGGCATAATGGTGTGCAGATCACTGTAATCTTAGTGCTCAGTAGAAAAATATGAAGAAGAAGAATCAGCATTTATACAGCGCTTTTCATACACAGTATCCCAAAGTGCTTTACAAGCAATGCTAGACTGATAGTGAAGTGACTGAATGTGTTGTGGCGGCCATATCGCAGATCATCACCCACACACAGCCTGGATAATTGCATGAACTGGTTTATGGGAACGGGAATGTTGGCCAGGACACCGGGAATGCTCCCTGCTCTTTGCAAAGAGTGGCCTGGGTTCTTTTACTTCCACTTGGACACCCACCAGGACAACACCAGGATGGGCAGAAGGGACCTCGGTTTAACATCTCATCTGAAGGATGGCACACCCCATAAGTACAGCAACCCCCTAATACTGCACTCGGATGCCAGTGATTTGTAGGTGCAAGTCCAGTCCCGGTGTGGGACGAGAACCCATGACCTTCTGGTCCAGAGGCAGATGTGCTACCAACTGAGCCATGCTGACACCTAAATATAATAAATAAATAAATAGGGTGAGATATTACTAGCAGGAGGACGGAGAGAGGTGGGGTTACCACTGTATCAATCGCTGGTGAGACCCCACCTGGAGTACTGAGTCCAGTTCTGGAGGTCACAACTCTGAAAAGACATAGCGATGCAAGCAGTCCAGAGAGGGCAGCTAAAATGATGCAGGAGTTATACCAAAAGCCTTACAAGAAGAGACTGCGGGATCTCAACATGCACACTCTGGAAGAGAGGAGGAAGAGGGGAGACATGATAGAGACCTACAAGTGCCTCACAGGGATGACCAGGGTACAGGAGGGGAGTCCATTTCAAATGAGAAAGTGCAGCAGAACAAGAGGGACTGCAATGACACTGGAAGGTGGGAAGTTTAAGATAGAAGTGAGGAAGCATTACTTCATTGAAAGAGTGGTGGATGCCTGGAATAGTCTGCCAGCAGAGGGGGTGGGAGCTAGTGCAGTGGGGGCTTCAAACATGCATGGGATGGGCATAAGGGAATATTGGTAAACAGGCGGGGGGAGGAAGGTTGATGGAAACCAGGTAGGGTCTGCGGAGACAGAATAGGTAGGGAAAATCAGGGCAGACTGGGTGGGCCAAGCAGTCCTTTTCTGCAGTTTCTCTGCTTCTTTTGGTTCCTACTAGGTACCCATCTCCCAGTGTAATCAGTTTATTTTTGTATTATATATATCCCGTGTTTACCTATGTTGCTCTATGCTGTGATGCTGGATGGCGTACTCTCCATTTTTGAATGCACCTACTAATTCGTATTCACTTCCTTGACTACAATGTCAGGCTAGTGTGGAGAGTCACATTTGGCATTCCATATGTAGTGCCACTCCAGGCATCACACTGCAACTAACCGAGACCATCCAAGGCTTACTACACTGTCATCCAACCTTCACCTGACCTGTCTTTGCGCTCTTTCCTTCAAGCACTACCTCCATTCCTCCTGGTAACACTTAAGACCTAGTTTGACTAGGGAAGCTTGGGGCCTAGTTTGATAGGTAGAAGTGGTAGTTAAATTTCTCTGTAGCTTGTAGGTCTATCCCAAGCTGTTCTGTAGTCCAAGGATAATTTAGGTGTCTTGTAGTCCAAGCATGGTGTAGGGGTGGCACCCCCTCTAAGGGTTCCTTTGGTCATATGACTACAACTCTGTGACACCCTCAGCCTATCAAACTCAGAAGGTGTTTGGGCCGCTCATTTGCTTGGCACTGATTGATCCACTTCACTTCCTATGTGCATTTCCTGTCTCTAACCATACCCCTTCCTTTAGTGGGACCTTGCTCCCTAACCTCGGAGTTGGGCCCCAGCGTTTATGGCTCCTTTAGTCATGTGACTGCAGCTCTATGACCCCCACCGAGGTTTAGGCTTCTTACAGGTGCGCAGGTCTGGCATTTCTCCCTAGCAGAATACAGCTCCTCACAGGAGGTTAATTGTCCCCATTATGGTAGCCGAGTCTCCTTCCTCCAAGGGTGCGGCCTTATCTCGGTCCCTTTAGTCATTCGAAATCTGTTCTGTGGCACCTTTGAGTATGGTCATTCCATTAGACAGGACTGGATGTGCTGTACAACAGCCTTGCTAGGTTCGCACTTGATGCCCCAGGATACACCCGCCACTGTGACGTATACAGAGATTTAAACTGGATGCACCTGAAACTATGATGACAATGACATAAAACAGGCCTAATGCCAAAATGCTATAAAGGCAGGCTAATGGAATACATATCCGAGAATGTAAAATTAAAGGCCCCTATTATGGAATTAATGTCAGCATTACCAATAGAATTCGAAATTCTTCCTCTTAAACCTAAACAAGCATTTGTCAATGCCGAACGTTCACTTGCAGGTATTTGCAGTGGTGTTTGGCATGTATGGTGCTTTACCCTAATGCCCTGTGCGATTGCTGGTATTTGCACAATAAATTTTCAGCATGACCTTTTTGTTACCCCCATCGTGCGCTACATAGGCGGAAACATGTTTTGGGCAGGATGTGAAAAATGACAGCTATACTGCTCATTTTAAGACCTCTGCTCATGAACAGTGTCACTGTGATTTTCTTAATGTGTCCCATACATTGAGTTCGCACACGGACTGCGCCATTGTGTGCTACATGGGTGGAAACATGTTTTGGGCAGGATGTGAAAAATGACAGCTGTACTGCTCATGAGGAGGTGTGGTAAAATGGCAATGTTAAAAATCTGGAGTGAAAATATTAAAAATTCGCAAACTTACGAGTGTGCATAGGAACTGCGCAACGCAGACTCGTAAAACAGTCATTTTTAGGAATTTTTAACCAAATTTTCAACACAGCCATTGTAAGACCTCTGCTCATGATCAGTGTCACTGTGATTTTCTTAATGTGTCCCATACATTGAGTTCGCACACCAACTGCGCCATTGTGTGCTACATGGGCAGAAACACGTTTTGGGCAGGATGTGAAAAATGACAGCTGTACTGCTCATGAGGAGGTGTGGTAAAATGGCAATGTTGAAAATCTGGAGTGGAAATATTGAAAATTCGCAAACCTACGAGTGTGCATAGGAACTGTGCAACGCACGCTGGTAAAACAGTCATTTTTAGGAATATTTTCACCAAATTTTCAACATAGCCATTTTAAGACCTCTGCTAATGAACAGTGTCACTGTGATTTTCTTAATGTGTCCCATACATTGATTTCACACACCGACTGCACCATTGTGCGCTACATGGGCAGAAACACGTTTTGAGCATGATGTGAAAAATGACAGCTGTACTGCTCCTAAGGAGGTGTGGTAAAATGGCAATGTTGAAAATCTGGAGCGAAAATATTGAAAATTCGCGAACTTACGAGTCTGCATAGGAACTGCTCAATGCACGTCAGAACAGTCATTTTGGATTTCATCAGCTTTTAATAGTGGACCTATGAATGATTACACTGTCATGGTATAGTTGTGCTCAAAGGGTGATTTCGACAGTGACTGCGAAATCACCCTTCGGCCCAAATAACACCATGAAAGTGACGTCATTCATGAGAAGGTCCCAAAACCCCATGTTGAAAATTTGCATAAATTCCAAAAATGCCGGAGATATGTAATAAAGTTGAAACCCCTATCTAGCCCATTATACAGCTTACCGGCATTTCCTCAGTTCGCGGTCAGCTTTGAAGAGTAGAGCGTGTTCCTGGTCCACGAAGATCGATCGCCAAGCTCCAGAGGTAAGTATGGGGTGAGGAGGGGTGTGGGGAGACTGGAGTGCGCAGTGAGTGGGTGCGGGTTGTGGGGGTTGGGAGACTACATGGGACCGTTTTCTTTACAGGTTTAAAAAAAAAAAAGGACTACGTGGGACGTTTGCCACTCTGGGGTGGGCTCCCAGCATGGCAGAAGATGGCTGGGGGCTGAGGAGCCGACAGGGGTTAGGCACCCCGATCGGCAAACTTCGTTTGCCACGCTGGGTGGGCTCCTAGCGTGGCACCAAGCTTTGGGGGTGGTGTGGCGGAGGCGGCGTGTGGCGGTGCTCTGTATGACAGCGGTGGTTTTCTTTGAAGCAGAAGACCACCGCTGTCATACAGAGCTCCCGCACCCATTGGTGCAGGACCGCCACGCCTGCTCAACGGAGCACTGGATTGCAAAGGAGAGGCACACCTCCAAAGTGTGCTACTCTCCCAAAACGTTCCTTGCGCATGCACGCAAGCGAACGTAAAAAGGCTGCTCTTCATCCTATTACTAAGGTCCACAAGCCTGGAACAACCTTCCAAAACACTTCAGATTGTAGGGCACAGACATCTCCCGGGATAAAATTGAAGATTGGTTCCTATCCCAAGCCTTTCCACCAAAACTATGTTGCTCAAGCTTTGGTCCTGGTGACATTTTCCCCCAGCTGCTGGTAGGATCTCTACTGTGACCCCATGAGTATGCTTTAGGTTTTATTGAATTGCGTGCGTGTATGTAAATAAGCTTGATTGTTCTGCCCCTTTACCCTGCATAGTATGCGCTGAGTTGTGTTGCACTGCTTGTAACAACTGTGTTGTATTGTAAGCATGTAAACAACTGCGTAGTATATACTATATTACTTCTGTAAATGGTATCCTTGGAACCATGTCTGTAGACTGAGGTGTCCCTTGTAAATGAGCGCTGGCTCAATGGGATTACATACCTGTTCATGGCATGTTTTATGAATAAAACACTACTACTGCTACATCAGATGGATGAAGTGAGTTCCTACTTCCTTCAAAGTACGCTGATTTCCTGTCCCTTCCTTGATTTTTCAAAATCTCAAGCCAGATATGTTGTTCAATCTCTTCCTCACCTTTTTTACTTCTAGTCTGTAGCATTTCCTCATGTGCTCTGACATAAAAGACAACTGCATGGTAAAGTGGGAAGGTGACCTAAAGCGTTGGATCCTCAGAGGTTTCCCCCAAAGGGAGTTTTCCTCTCCTCTCAGCTGAAGTTCTTAAACATTAGATAGCTAGTTTGCATTTTTCAGTTTACTCCACCAGTCGAGTTGGGATTTGGATGTTGGCTGTTTTACTCAGTATGGCTGTGGCTCTCCCTCACTGCTTAGCGGAATGATGTCCCAATGGTTTTCTGCTTCTGGCTGAGATTTTTCAACCAAGGGATCTCAGTCATGTGACGTCTCTAGGGGTGTAACCTCCCCCTCTGCAGGGTTCCGTGCCATTGTACCCAGAAAGGGTGGCAATGCCACTGGAACAGAGAGTGTGAAAGGGCACACATATCCAGCCATAACCTATTCCACTGTAGCACAAGCACTACCATGTTGCATATTCATTCTCCACACTAAGTTGCCCGCTGGACCAGTGAAATGGCAGGCTTACCTGGGGTTCAGTGGGGCAATAGGTGGCCTTCGCCATGCCCCCCGTCAAGTATATGAAAGGCCAGTAGAAGAAGGTCCAACGGTCTATTGAGTCTGCTTGACATATTGCTCATGCATGTCTGCTACATGTCACTCTGCCCCCTCCTTCTCACCCTAACCTTCCCCATGAATCTTTCCCACCCTCTTTTAACCCCCCCAAACTGTGCTGTGATTTATTACCTCCTCTGGGAGTACACCACCTAGCCACCACATTTTCAGTGAAGAAGTGCCTTCTGACCTGCTTCCTGTACCTAGCCCTGCTAATTTGTATTTGTGCACCTTGGTGTTTCTGTTCTCACGTTTGAAAAAAAGATCCCCTACAGTATGTCAACCTTGTTAATGCCTTTAAACATAGAAACATAGAAGTTGTCGTTAGATAAGGACCTCTTGGCCCACCTAGTCTGCCCTATTTTCCCTACCTACAGTGCCACTGCAGATCCTGCTCAATCTCCGGTCCCCCCATTGCCTTATTTCTAAGGTCTACTTGTGTCTAACCCATGCATTTCAGTTATTTGAAGGTCTCAATCATGTCCCCTCCATCTCATCTCTCCCCCAGTGAGTACATGCTCAGGTTCCCCAGCCTCTGTTCATATGGGATATCGTGTTGCCCCTGAGTCATCATAGCAGCCCTCTTCTGTACTGCCTCCATTTGGTTTGTCTTTCTTCAGGTAGAGGCTCCAGTACTGCACATAGTACTCCAGATTTGGACACATCACAGACCTTTATTGGGGCAGAATTACCTCTTTCCTTCTGCTGAACCCCCTTGATGTACAATCCAGCATTCCGTTCACCTTCCCTGTTGCCTTTTTGAATTGCATTGACAGTTTCAGGTCACTTGTAATTGCTATCCCCAAGTCATTCTCCTCCCCCGAGACTGTAACGTTTACGCTCCCAAGTCTGTACTCGGCCCTGGGGTTCTTATGCCCTATGTGCATCACCTTGCACTTTTTAGAATTGAAATCCTATTCCCAGATTCCAAACCACCTCTCTAAGTGTACTAGGTCCTGTCTCAGATCCTTTATGCTCTCCTCCGTATCCATCCTACAGAGCTCCCTAGTTGGAGCAGTGTACATTGACCTCTCTAAGGCCTTAGACACTGTCTCCCACCCACTCATACTAAATGCCCTCAACCATACAGGTTTCTCTGCTGGCCCCCTCTCCTGGTGTGCAAGCTACCTATCAGCCCGCTCCCAGCATGTCAAAAACAATGGGGTGCTCTCAGAAACCCATCCCATCTGCTCAGGGGTTCCCCAGGGCTCTATCCTGGGCCCACTACTCTTTAGCCTGTACCTAAACGCCCTGCCTAGTGCCTGTTCTGGCAATATTCTACTATATGCTGATGATGCTGTGATTTATGCAGCTCACAAAAATCTCACCTCCCTCCAAGAGTCCCTCCAGCACTCTTTCAATGATGCTGAGAACTGGTTTAAGGAGAACAGACTAGTAATTAACCTCAAAAACACGAAGGCAATGCTCCTGCCCATCCCCAGAACAAAGCCCGCAAAAGTCCCCTCCAAATCCTCCTGAGCACTTGTCAGCCACTCAGACAAGTTTACTCGTACAAACACCTTGGAATCACATTTGACTCGGCCCTCACTTTTCATGCCCACATTACAGCCCTTGCTTCCGCCACAAATGCGCGCCTTGGCATCCTCTACCAGCACAAGGACTGCCTCCCACCTGATGCCCTCAGGCTCGGAATCACGCCCGCAGTAATGTCCCTTATTGATTACGGCCTCCCAGTATACGGTGCTGCTGACTCCACTGCCCTCAGCAAGATTAGACTCACGCTAAATAAGGCTTCCAGGCTACTGACCGGCGCCCCCAAACTCACCCACACCTGTCAACTCTATGACATGGCCAAACTCCTAAACCTCGACAAACGCATCTGCTACCAAACCGGCCTGCTAACCAAGAAGATCCTACTTGGGCTCCCCCCCCCCCGGGGTGTCTGCCTCCATCCAATTTACACACCCCAGAGCCACCACCCGAAGTTCAGACTAGGTCACTCTACTAGTGCCCAGAACTAGGACCACCCAGGCTCAGAGGTCATTCAGCTACAGAGCCCCCACCTGGTTCAACTCACTCCCTGCAGCCATTTCCAACACCAACAAAATTGCCCCCTTCAAAGCTGCCTTACGAGACCTGCTGTTCAACACCCTGCTGCACCTGTCACTAAAAGATACTCTGCTGTTCTTCTGGCTCCATTGACATGACCCACAGGCTAAACACCCACCCACCCCACCCACCCAATCCCCGGGCCCTCTCTCTGCCAGTACCTGCTGGTACTACTTGAAATGTTTATTTAACTACACATGTGTTCAAGCAATTGTATGTAATACTATGTATCTCTGTTCATGCAACCTATGTAAAACTGTTGATTCTGTATGTCTGTATTCTGTAAACATGTAAAAATATGTTATTCTGTCTTGACTGTACTCTGTAAATTATGTTAACCATGTGTGTCCTCTGTGATGAGGTACCTTTGTAAACGAGCCGCTGGCTCAAAGGTTGTAAATCCAATTATACAATAAATAAAAATAAATAAGAGCTTAATATCATCCATGAAAAGGCATCTTGCCTTTGTCGCCATCCCCAGTGTTCTTAATGAAGGCATTGAATAGGACTGTGCCAAAAACTGATCGTTGTGGAAACCTGCTAGTAACCTTCAATAGTTTCAATAGAGTTACACTACAGAATCTGGCAGACTTTAAAATGTGTTCTAGCCGAACCTGATTCAGGACTGCAGCAGTGATTCCCCCTTTTCTACAAGCCTTCTGCAATGCCCGCTCCACTCTAGTAACAAAAGCGGACAGTTTTTCATTTCTCCACTGCTTAGCAGACCTGAATTTCTATAATAAATCTTCACCAGTCTCTGTACTCCCAAAAACCCCTTCTAAAGCAGAGAGATACTCTGCAGCAGTGGCTTCCGGACGAGTGGCCCGGAAGAATCTAATGGCTTCTAAGGCAGGACCCCGCAAACTCTCCATCAGCCTCTTCCTTTTCCCCCCCTCGGAGCATTGCCACTCCTGGACTAAAGGGGTGGCATGGTCCATCCACGCCTCCAGGTCATCCTCCCCTTTAACTTATGGTAGGAATCAAGCTGTATGGATGGGACTGCCAAGGGCAAAGAAGCCAGCCGGAGCTTTGGGCGGGCCAGGGAGGCGCCGGAGAACCCGAGGTAGTATCACTGGACAGATCCAAGGCTTGTAGCAAATCCTGGGTAGTCCTCCTTCCACAGCTAACAATTTAAGCAGTTTATCTTTAAAACTGTTCATTTGAGAGACCCCAGGAGTGACTGACCCACTTGGATATGGATTAGCCTCCACCCTGGGGCGCACCCTCCGGGTAAGTACAGGAGAGTACCTTCTCAGGGTCGATGGCCACACTGCATAGGGAGTAGCACCTGCAATGTCTGGTCAAGCAAGTCAGCCATACCTTTTCACTTCCACCTTACCCAAACACTTTACTCTGCTCTGCAACAGAGACAATATCAGCAGCCGAGGTACCCAAGGGCACATCTAACAATAATACAATCTTCTGGGAATCTAGCTCTTCTGCTTCACCCCAACCCATTAGTTTGTGTACCATGGTTTTGATGGGTCTCAGCTTAATTTTTTCCAACATATCCCCTTCCATTTTTTCCATCTTTGGGGTATCTCCTCACTGAGCCACTAGGGGATGCTAATCCCAGAGGTGCCTCCAATTTTTAACCCCCAGGAGGCGCTACCCTTAGGGCTACTACCCCTGCCTGCCTCCACAGAGACTGGGTGAGGGGCCTAGATCCGTTGGCGGGTGCCTCCACCCAGAGGTCGGGGTTAATACTGTCAAGATTGCCTCGGTCACAGCCCTCTGGGTTACTGCAACCCCCCTTTTTCCCCGCTAGTGGCTCACACTGGGTACCAACGATGCTTTTCACCAATACACTTACCCCCCCCGGGTAGTATCTCTCAGCTCACTCCGGGGACCCCCTGTAAAATAAGATACAGTTATATCACAGTCACTATACAGCAGTTCAACAGCGATGCACAAACCAGCCAGGGTGTAGTTGCAACACACAAATCTGATTTATTAAGGGGAGATAACAAGGATGGGGAAATCAGGCTAATTGGTTTATCACTATGCTTAACTACCTAAGGCTCTGTGCACAGGCCTATCCCTACAAGTCACTGTCCCTGGGTACCCAAGCCCTAATGGCTAGTCCAAACGTGGCAGCTGGTTGGGGCCCTTAACACAGATAAACGCTGCAATCCTGAGCAAGTCAGCATGGAAAGAAAGTTCGATTAGGCAGTCAAAAGTATAGCAATACGATTGGAAAACCACTGTTTGCACACTTAACAGGGAGCTACCCTGATTCAGTACTCACAACCTCCAGCCAATCCCGGTTCTTCCAACACTAGCAGGGCTGAGCCTGAACTTCACACGTCTCTTTACAGATTTATATGGTTATCTCAATCCAGGCAGAATCCCTCACTGGCAGCAGGATTAACTTGAACTCACAAGTCTCTTTACACATATATATGATTATCTCAATCCAGGCAGAATCCCTCACTGGCAGCAGGATTAACTTGAACTCACAAGTCTCTTTACACATTTATATGGTTATCTCAATCCAGGCAGAATCCCTCACTGGCAGCAGGATTAACTTGAACTCACAAGTCTCTTTACACATTTATATGGTTGTCTCAATCAAGACAGCACCCCTCACGGGCAGTGGGATTAACTTGAGCTCACAAGCCTCATAGTACATTTATATGGTAAACAGCAACCGCCAAAAGTCCTTTAATTGCAGCAGGATTTACTTGAGCTACTCACACATTTATAGGGTAAACAGCAATAGCAGAGGGGTACTACACCAGGCAGCTGCTCCCAGGCTCTTCAGCTTTCACAGTCACTCCAGCTCTGCAATGGCAGCTTTTTACTTCTCCCGCGGACCGAGCTCGATTCAGCAATTTTCTCCAGTCCTCCCACAGGTCGAGCCTGGTGGGTAGCTGTACAGAGCACAGCCTCCTCTGCCCGACCAGCGACGGATTTCAAAAACAAACTCCTCGCAGGAAAATGGCCGACTTAGGCCTTCACGCGCTTCCCGCGCGAACGTTCCAGAGCGCAGAAGCACAGTAGCTCCTCACTCCTCACTAGCCACAACGAATCTGTCTCTCCACAGCTTGGGGCACTCCTTTCCACTCGGCGCAACCCTATCCAATTGGCTGGTTGAGCATGCCAGTCACTTCTCCCAGCTCTCAGTGGTGCAGAAAAGCGCCATAGCCCATAATACCTTTCTCAAAACAAACAGCTCTTCCATTGGTCAGTCGACTCTGTAGGGTCCCAAGTACTGATTGGTCCAATTCTGCAGTTCGTGACCAAAATGGAGAAGGCAATCAAACTCTCTGTGCTGCAAAGCAAAGCAGGTTAGAACAACTACATTATCATTATCTTTACAGCTTATTTTAAACAACCACCTACATCCTTTATTAGGGCTCCCCCTGCACTATTAGCGATGGCAGAATGGAGCGCTCACTTGGCAGCCCAGGCGGGAGTCGAGCATGCCAACACTCAACCCCTTCCCATTTTAACCCATTCCGACTGCAAAAGGCAGCCCTTAAAGGGACAGTATACGGAGGCATTAAAAAGCATTCCGCAGACCCTCCTTTCGGCGGCTTTATGCCAATTACCAACCAGGCATAAGGCACATTAGGAACCCCCATTTGTAAGGGGTTACACCCTCCCTGGCCTGGAAAAACTTGGCGTCCACGCCAAGCACTAACCCTTGAGGCAACATAGGTGAACATCCCAAGTAACACCATATCACATTTTACCTTACATACATAAATATCAGATCTACAATGCACTATAGTGTATACACATCATACATATAAAATCTTACACTCTCTTAAATCAGGTCATAGGGCCCTACCCGTGACCCCGGGACTGAGGGGCTCCCTCTTCGGTTAGCTACTAACTGGTCCCCCGGGACAAGGGCGCCACACTTGAAAGGCTTTACTAATAGTCTCATTATCCTCAAGGCTAACTTAGGCAAAGAACTTGGGGACACATATACCCCTTGTGAACCACATTTAGGGCAGGTCCACTCTGACCCAGGATTCATAATCAACTTGATTACTGACCGTATCTGTCGGCCGGATCATCTAGGGGTCTCAGGGGATTCTGAACCAGGCCCTGACTCCACTCCCATGTCAGAGACATTAGCAACAGGGATCCCTCCAAGGGGATCAGGCTCGATACTCATAATACTATCAGGGGCTTGACCTTCTATCCCTGAACCCACCCCACTGGGCTCATCTGGAGGCGGTGTAGGTACTAGTGGGGAACCATCAGGGCATTCAAAATAGTCTTCCGATTCAGGCATATCACTGGCTTATTCCCCCATCTCACTCTCTTCTTCTGAAAAGTCAGATAATTCAGCCAGGCCAGACAGTACAGCCAAGCCTAAGGACTCAGCCCCTTGAGTTTGTCTGCTACCCCATTCATCTTCTGGAGGCAATTCCTCCGGGGACAAAGTAGAGGGCTCAATCAACACAGATGGGCTAGCTTCAGTTCCTGAGTTAAGGAGGGGATTGCCCCAAAACAATTGGCTTAGTTCATAAGAGGGATAGTATTCAACATCATCTTCGCTGTCTTCTGACACTGTGTGTTGAACATCTCCTTCTGCGGGGGGGGGGTGGACAAGGCTCCCTTGGTGGACTTGTTGGAGGCTCCATGGGCTTGGTTCCTCTCTTAGTAACAGATCTAGTCACGGGCCTGGAAGGAGGGGTAGAGGAAGGTTCGACTTCAATCAAGATCTGCCCAATTGGCAGCAGATGATTTCTGTGTATGGTTTTCACATCTTCCGAATTGTTTTCAGGCCGCACTTTATACACAGGTAGGTCTGCCAGCTGTTCCACAACAATATGAGGGAAGTGATGCCATCGGTCGGCAATTTTATGTTTGCCATGCAGTCCTAGATTTCTCAACAACACTCTATCCCCTTTTCTCAACTCTACTGTTTTCACTTTTTTGTCATATCTCTCCTTGTTAGCCAGATTTCGTTTAGCAGCCATGGTCTGGGCCAGTTGGTAGGCATGATTTAATTGGGCCTTTAATTTCTGTACATACTGTAGATGGTTTTCTGCTCGCAGCCCATCAGGGGAAACCCCAAAACACACATCCACTGGCAATCTAGCCTCTCTTCCAAACATCAGTCGATAGGGGGAGAACCCTGTGGCATCACTTTTTGTACAGTTGTAGGCGTGAACTAGAGTGCTAATCTGTTGACTCCATCTCGATTTATCTTTTGATTGTAAAGTGCCCAGCATGTCAAGCAATATACGATTGAACCTTTCAGGCTGAGGGTCTTCCTGCGGGTGGTAGGGGGTGGTTCGTGATTTGCATACCCCCCACAAAGATAGCATCTCTTTAATCAAGCGACTTTCAAAGTCCCTTCCCTGATCAGAATGAATCCACTGCGGAGCCCCATAGTGGACGAAAAAATTCTCAACAAGTATCTTAACCACTGTAGTTGCTTTCTGATCCTTGGTCGGGAAAGCCTGTGCATACCGGGTAAAATGATCAGTGACCACCAATATGTTGCTAACACTTCTCAGATCAGGCTCTAGACTCAGGAAATCAATACAGACCAGTTCCATAGGAGCACTAGTAGTAATGTTGACCAAGGGAGCAGCTCTCTGAGGTAACACTTTCCTTTGCAAACAACGACCACAGGTCTTGACATACTGTTTCACGTCTGCACTCATCTTTGGCCAATAGAATCGAGCCCGTATCAAATCAAGTGTTCGATCTATGCCCAGGTGCCCCATCTGATTATGCAATGACCTTAGAACTAGTTCTCTGAAAGCTGAGGGCAGCACCAGTTGTTGTTTGCACCGTCCCTCCTTACTCACAGTCTCTCTATATAGTAGTTGGTTGATCAGCTTTAATTTGGGTCCTTCTTTGTACAACAAGGCAGTCCGCAAGTCGGTGGAACGTAGTTTGGATACATCCCTTCCAGCCCGCAAAACCTCTATGGCCGTTCTTATCATAGGGTCACAGGATTGAGCCTGTTGGAGATCATCATTGTTGAGTTGCGGCAGAGAGCTGGTGTCCAATGCAGAGAAATGGCAGTAGGTGGCAGGCATACAGTTCTCCGCCGGCCCCAAACAATCTACTACACAGTCCACCGTGTCCGGAGACACCTGTTCTTCTTTATCAAATTTCTGGCACAGGGCTCTTATGTCAGGCTCAGACAACCGGACCCATTCAGTCTGGGACGCAGGCCTCCGAGAGAGAGAGCATCCGCATCTATATGGTTTAAGCCAGCCTGGTATTCTACAGCGTAATCGTAGGTGGCCAAGGCAGAGAGCCACCTATGCCCAGTGGCATCCAATTTGGCTAACGTTTGTACATAGGTCAGAGGATTGTTATCAGTCTTTACTAATATCTTGGCACCATACAAATAGTCATGGAACTGATCAACAATGGCCCACTTCAAAGCCAAAAACTCTAATTTGTGCATGGGGTAATTCTTCTCTGACGGCGTCAGACTTCTACTGGTGAACGCTACAGGTCTCAGCCCATTCGAGTGCTCCTGGTACAATACAGCCCCCAATCCTTGCAGACTGGCATCAGTATGAAGAGTGTAAGGCTTGGCTGGGTCAGCTAGGCCAACACGGGTGCGTAAGTGAGTTGATATATGATGTCATGAAAAGCTTCCACACACTCAGCAGTCCATCAATCCCCGAACATATCGTTTGGCCGAAAATACTTCTTTTCTATGTCAGTGTGCACACCCTTCTTATATTTTTTGTGAGTAGGCGGATACCCCTGGGTGAGATTAAGGAGGGGGGAGTCACTCGTGAATAGTCTCTGACAAACCGCCTATAGTAGCCACAAAACCCCAGGAACTGTTGCAGCTCTTTTAAATTTCTGGGTTGAGGCCAAGTGGTCAATGCCTCCACCTTGCCAAGGTCAGTCACTATGCCTTCAGTGGACACTATGTGGCCCACATATTTCACGGAAGTCTGGAAGAATTGACACTTGTCAATAGACAACTTGAGGCCGAAATCCTCCAACCGATCCAGGACCTTGAACAATCGTTGCTCATGTTCTTCCAATGATCGGCCAAACACTATAACATCATCTAAATAGACCAAACACTCGAGTAGGTTCATGTCCCCCACAGCTCGTTCCATCAAGCGCTGAAAAGTGGCTGGGGCACCCGAAATTCCTTGAGGCATCCGAATAAATTCATAGACGCCTAAGGGGCAAATGAAAGCAGTCTTCTCCCGGTCGTCTGGGGCCATCGGGATCTGGTAGTATCCACTCTGAAGATCCAATACAGAGAACCGCTTACTACCATTCAGACAATCCAAGGCGTCTTGTATGCGTGGCATGGTATATTGATCAGGAATGGTCTGCCTATTCAAAGTACGATAGTCTACACACATCCGAACTGCCCCATTCTTTTTCCTTACTACTACAATGGGGGATGCATAGGGACTCCTAGACTCTTGAATTACACCGGCAGCCAACATTTCTTGCAAATGCCGCCATACATCATCTATGTCAGCGGGAGCCAGACGTCGGGATCTCTCTCGAAAAGGTCTCTCGTCGTGCAATCGAATGCGATGCTCAGCCCCCTGTACACATCCTACATCCCACTCCTTCAGAGAAAAAACCTGGTTCCTCTTGGCAAGCCTTTCACTGACCTTTCGTTTCCATTCAGTGGGCAGCGGGGATTCACCAAAGTCAAACAAATCAGGAGTAACTTTATCCCCCGTCCAGGAACTCTTTCTATTTGGTAGTACAGCAGTGTCTGCACAATGGACGCTAGCCAGGGTACACCCTCTTTTTATTCAAATCTCTTTATCAGACACATTGTGCACTTGAACCATCACCCTTTTAACATAGGCATGGGCCCTGGCCGGCAGAATGCTGGGTTTGAGCAACAACCCTCAGGCAGTTCTCCTCCATACGATGCATCCAACATCAACAACTTATTCTCGACATCTGTCTTTGATCATACCTCTCCATGCAGAACACACTGTGCATTTGGGGCAAGCACTACAGGGGCCGGATCCTTCTTCCATACCACTCCCACAGGGCCTTCAGGTTCCTCCGGCCTACCCTTCTTCTGAGTAGCCCTGACCGTTTGAATTACAGCAGGTACACCCAAAGCTCGCCCAGTCTGAAATGCTTGCTTCTCTGAGCACAACTGGGCCAATCGTCCAAACATGTGTGCATTTGTTCCAATCAACAAGGGTACCCCATCATACAGTCCAGTGGGTGGGCAGACCAAGACCAAGGTTTCCACTTGCTCATCTATTCCATTCACAGTTGCAGGGAAAGATAACCATACACGGATGTACCCCAAATACGGATAAACCTTGTCGCTCAACCCCCATATATGTAGGCCAGTTAGAGGCTGCAGGGGCACTTCAGATAAGTGTGCTTGGTACCAGTCCTGAAACATGATGGTCACCTGGGAGCCACTGTCAAATACAGCTCTAGTGGGAATTCCATTCACCTGCACCCGGGTCTCCATAGACGGCCCGACGACATCAGACCAGTTGGGGGTAGCAACATTGTTAGCCCGGCGGGCATGGGCCTGAGTCACACAACTTTTCTTGGGGGCCCGAAACCGGGTCTGGCGGTATTGAGCGATCAGTCTGCTGTTAACTTTCCTTAAATTCTCCGGCCTCTGGCAGTCAGGCTGGAAATGCCCATCTTCCCCACAGTGATAACAAAACTTAGGGTCCTGGGGATCACTATTCTGAGGGGGGCCCTGAGGGGAGGGAGAAAGCTCTCTAGGGCTAGGGTTCAGGGCTGTACATGACTCAGGGGCCTCAGGCCGAGTAGGGTACACAGTAGACTGCTTTATGTCCCTCACCAATTCCCGTAAATTCCTGATCTCAGCCCTCAACTCACCCTCCATGTAGGGGTCAGAGGAAACAACCCGCATCCCCACAGTACCTGGGAAATCTGGGAACCCCTCGGACCCTCCAGGTGAGCCAGTCTCCTCAGGGGTATTAGACTCAGGGGTCCCACTAGGGTTCACTGCCCCCACACAGGGTTCCCACCCCTCTTCATCAGTCTCCACTTCTCGAATTTCCCTCATCAATTGACAATATTCAGGCGGGGTGGCCCGCCGATCATGCAACTTAGGTTTCAATAGAGTTACACTAGAGAATCTGGCAGACTTTAAAATATGTTCTAGCCGAACCTGATTCAGGGCTGCAGCAGTGATTCCCCCTTTTCTACAAGCCTTCTGCAGTGCCCGCTCCACTCTAGTAACAAAAGCAGACAGTTTTTCATTTCTCCACTGCTTAGCGGACCTGAATTTCCATAATAAATCTTCACCAGTCTCTGTACTCCCAAAAACCCCTTCTAAAGCAGAGAGATACTCTGCAGCAGTGGCTTCCGGACGAGTGGCCCGGAAGAATCTAATGGCTTCTAAGGCAGGACCCCGCAAACTCTCCATCAGCCTCTTCCTTTTCTCCCCCTTGGAGCATTGCCACTCCTGGACTAAAGGGGTGGCATAGTCCATCCACGCCTCCAGGTCATCCTCCCCGGGAGGGACTGGTACCATGCCAGAGAAAAGCTTTAACTTACAGTAGGAATAAAGCTGTATGGATGGGACTGCCAAGGGCAAAGAAGCCAGCATGGAGCTTTTGGGCGGGCCAGGGGAGGTGCCCGGAGAACCCCAAGGGGTAGTATCACTGGACAGATCCAAGGCTTGTAGCAACTCCTGGGTAGTCCTCCCTTTCACAGCTAACAATTTAAGCAGTTTATCTTTAAAACTGTTCATTTGAGGAGACCCCCCAGGAGTGACTGACCCACTTCGGATATGGATTAGCCTCCACCCCTGGGTAAAGTACAGGAGGTACCTTCTCAGGGTCGATAGCCACACTGCATAGGAGTAGCACCTGCAATGTCTGGTCAAGCAAATCAGCCATACGCCCTTTCACTTCAACCTTACCCAAACACTTTACTCGTTCTGCAACAGAGACAATATCAGCAGCCGAGGTACCAAGGGCACATCTAACAATAATACAATCTTCTGGGAATCTAGCTCTCTGCTTCACCCCAACCCATTAGTTTGTGTACCATGGTTTTGATGGGTCCCAGCTTAATTTTTTCCAACATATCCCCTTCCATTTTTCCATCTTTGGGGTATCTCCTCACTGAGCCACTAGGGGATGCTAATCCCAGCTGTGCCTCCACTTTGTAACCCCCAGGGGGCGCTACCCTTAGGGCTACTACCCCTGCCTGCCTCCACAGAGACCGGGTGAGGGATCCAGATCCGTTGGCGGGTGCCTCCACCCAGAGGTCGGGGTTAATACTGTTGAGATTGCCTCGGTCACAGCCCTCTGGGTTACTGCAACCCCCCTTTTTCCCCGCTAGTGGCTCACACTGAGTACCAACGATGCTTTTCACCAATACACTTACCCCCCGGGTAGTATCTCTCAGCTCACTCTGGGGACCCCCTGTAAAATAAGATACAGTTATATCACAGTCACTATACAGCGGTTCAACAGGGATGCACAAACTAGCCAGGGTGTAGTTGCAACACACAAATCCGATTTATTAAGGGGAGATAACAAGGATGGGGAAATCAGACTAACTGGTTTATCACTATACTTAACTACCTAAGGCTCTGTGCATAGGCCTATCCCTACAAGTCACTGTCCCTGGGTACCCAAGCCCTAATGGCTAGTCCAAACGTGGCAGCTGGTTGGGGCCCTTAACACAGATAAACGCTGCAATCTTGAGCAAGTCAGCATGGAAAGAAAGTTCGATTAGGCAGTCAAAAGTATAGCAATACGATTGGAAAACCACTGTTTGCACACTTAACAGGGAGCTACCCTGATTCAGTACTCACAACCTCCAGCCAATCCCGGTTCTTCCAACACTAGCAGGGCTGAGCCTGAACTTCACACGTTTCTTTACACATTTATATGGTTATCTCAATCCAGGCAGAATCCCTCACTGGCAGCAGGATTAACTTGAACTCACAAGTCTCTTTAGACGTATATATGGTTATCTCAATCCAGGCAGAATCCCTCACTGGCAGCAGGATTAACTTGAACTCACAAGTCTCTTTACACATTTATATGGTTGTCTCAATCAAGACAGCACCCCTCACGGGCTATAGGATTAACTTGAGCTCACAAGCCTCATAGTACATTTATATGGTAAACAGCAACAGGCAAAAGTCCTTTAATTGCAGCAGGATTTACTTGAGCTACTCACACATTTATATGGTAAACAGCAATAGCAGAGGGGTACCACACCAGGCAGCTGCTCCCAGGCTCTTCAGCTTTCACAGTCACTCCAGCTCTGCAATGGCAGCTTTTTACTTCTCCTGCGGACCGAACACGATTCAGCAATTTTCTCCAGTCCTCCTATAGGTCGAGCCTGGTGGGTAGCAGTACAGAGCACAGTCTCCTCTGCCCACCCGGCGACAGATTTCAAAAACGAACTCCTCACAGGAAAACGGCCGATTTAGGCCTTCACGTGCTTCCCACGCGAACTTTCCACAGCGCAGAAGCACAGTAGCTCCTCACTCCTCACTAGCCACAACGAATCTGTCTCTCCACAGCTTGGGGCACTCCTTTCCACTCGGGTGCGACCCGATCCAATTGGCTGGTTGAGCATGCCAGTCACTTCTCCCAGCTCTCAGTGGTGCAGAAAAAGCGCCATAGCCCATAATACCTTTCTCAAAACAAACAGCTCTTCCATTGGTCAGTCAACTCTGTAGGGTCCCAAGTACTGATTGGTCCAATTCTGCAGTTCGGGACCAAAATGGAGGAGGCAATCAAACTCTCTGTGCTGCAAAGCAAAGCAGGTTAGAACAACTACATTATCATTATCTTTACAGCTTATTTTAAACAACCACCTACATCCTTTATTAGGGCTCCCCCTGCACTATTAGCGATGGCAGAATGGAGCACTCACTTGGCAGCCCGGGCGGGAGTCGAGCATGCCAACACTCAACCCCTTCCCATTTTAACCCATTCCGACTGCAAAAGGCAGCCCTTAAAGGGACGGTATACGGAGGCATTAAAAAGCATTCCACAGGCCCTCCTTTCGGCGGCTTTATGACGATTACCAACCAGGCATAAGGCACATTAGGAACCCCCATTTGCAAGGGGGTTACATACCCCTAGTAAGGTTTCCACCCACCTGATTAGTTTCTGCCCTGTCCCCTTATCTTTTAGTTTTCTGATTCTGTCTTGGGGACTGAGTCAAGGGACTTGCTGAAGTCCAGGTATAGTATGTTCACTGCTTGGTCCTGTCCAGTGCCCTAGTGACCCAATCAAAGAAGTTGATCAAATTTGTTTAGCATGACCTCCCTGCCATGAACCTGGGCTGCCTGCTATCCTGAAGTCCATTTGCCTCAAGGAACGTAACCTGCTTTTCTTTTAGGATAGTTTCGATCAGTTTTCCAACAACTGATCTCAAGCTGACTATTATTTAATTCTCCACTTCAACCCTAGGTCTACACTTGTGCAGTGACACCACATTGGTTGTCCTCCACTCCCGCAGAACCACTCCTGTGACTAGTGGGCAGTTGTATACACCAGCCAGGGTTGCTGCAGGGACTAGACATGTGCTATAGGAATGTGCATGTCCTAAGCATTCTTTGGACACTCGTTTCATTGCTCCCACCATCCACTCCCTTCTGTTCCAGTGACTCACTTCTCTGTGTCTGGGCATCATCCCAATGGTACCTTTAGACAAGGGACCTCATTCCTGTGGCACCTCTAGGGGTGGACCCCTTCCCCCCAAGATGGTTACGTGCAATCGTACACTGAAAGGTTGGCAGTTCCTCTACAACAGAGAGTGTGAAAGATCACGCATATCCAACCATAACCTCTTCCACCATAGCACATGTACTACAATGCGGCACAGGCACACGACACACTTAGGCGCCCACTGGACCAGTGAACCATGGAAGTACTAAACCCCTGAGTGGCTGTGGATCACTGGAAATGAAGAACCCTGGTTGAAGAACCTGTAGAAAAGCAAAATCTCTGAGCTGATATGGAGCCTGGGAAACAGAGGTTGAAGTACTTTAAATAAGGGTTGGTACTATTCATTAGATCAGCGTGAGGTCACTGTTAAACGAGTGGCTTGATTTAAAAAGTAGCGGCACATCGTACCCCAGAGTTGCCTCTCAATTCAACCATTGCTGGGAAATGAAGAAGGCTTCCTAAAAAAACTTTGAAAATCCTGGACCTCCGAGCCACTGTGAATGACAGAAAATGAAGAAGACTTCTGGAAAAACCTTGGAAATGCTGGATGTCTGAGCCACTGTGGATCCCAGGAAATGAAGAAGACAGATACCTGTAGAAGGATGAACCCTAGCCCACTTTAGAGCTGAAAAGCCACCATTAATGAACCAGGATGGCTCCTAGACTTACTAATACTGGAGAAGGGGAAATGCATACTGAGGATTAACCCTTAGGCTGCCAACAGAATCAGGATCAGCCGGGGGGAGGGAGAGAAGGATTAAGCGTCCAACAGACAACTCTTTTCTACAGATGTGTGGTGTTAGGTCATCTTCGCACTTGGCTGTTACCAGGTGGAAGTTTTGGGGATTAGCACCATGCTTGAGAAGGCAAGGATTTTTTGGGAGGGTGCTGTGGTTCCGTGACGTGAGTGCACCTCCATTCACACACCTTTCGCATGTCGCTGTGGCTGGAGAACAGGGTAGAAAATGGAAAAAGTTGGCATTTATTTATTTATTTATTGAAATGTTTCATTAGGAAGGCACACTGAGCGACAAGTCGCTCATCTCTCAGTGCGACCTGGGGGGAAGGGGGTACAATAGGCGTGAGACATTAAACCTTCAAGTTACAAGATCAACATTAACATACAGTTGTAAGACAGGTGTTACAAGCAGTGTTACAACAGTGTTGCGCATAATAGGTAGAAAGAGTGGACAATAATAAGTGCCAGGTTAATAAGTAAACAAGTGCTTTCGTGAAAGAAAAGGGGGAAAGGAGTGGGAGGGGTGAGACGGGAGGAGGGGGAAGAATTGTGTTCAAGTTACATTCAAGTTACAAGATCAACATTAACATACAGTTGTAAGGCAGGTGTAACACACATTGTTACAACAGTGTTGTGCATAATATGTAGAAAGAGTGGATGATTATAAGTGCCGGGTTAATAAATAAATAAGTGCTTATGTGAAAGAAAAGGTGGAAAGTAGAGGAAAGGGGGAGGTGGGAGAGGGGGAAGAGTTGTGTCCCTGGAGACCCTTTCAAGATGCAAGAAATCCGGCAAAGGGACTGGGGGCACCAGAGAGAAGGGGATAAGCAGTTTCCCAGAGAGACCCCTTCAAGATGTGGGGAACCCTGCAAGGGGGCTATGGGGCTAGACAGAAAGGGGGATAAGGCTGTAGGGATTTAAAGAGGGAGGATGGCGTCAATGAGTTTGCGAAGGGGTTGTGGGATGACAGATAGACCAGACACCGAACTTCAGATTCAACACATAATCTCTGTGTGATGCTTATTCAAAATACAGGAAATAATATTCTACAATACCATATTCCTTCTTCAGTACATCAGTTTCAGCAACAGACTATGTATGTCCTTTCTCTGCACTTAGCCAGCACCTACTGAGACTGATTTCTGATCTAACTTACCAGTTGAGATGCAGCCTCCACCCCTATGCAGGCCCCATTTGCTTGGGTAGTGGGGGCCCAAAAAGAAAAAAAAACAAAACAAGCTATAGACAAAGACAAAGGGAGGCAGTATAGCGCAGTGGTTTAAGGCTCTGAGCTGCAAATCTGGAGACCTGGGTTTGAATCCCACAGCCCCCACTTGCATATACTGTGTGATTCTGAGCAAGTCACATAACTTCCCTGTGATCCCAGGTTGCACCTGTAAAAAAGCTTTCAGCTTGGTGTATCCCATCTGGTTAAACAATTGGAAAAAAAAGAGAACCTTATTGCAGAATCACTGAATGAAGAGTTACCCCAAAGGGCATTGGCAACAAATCAAGTTTCAACAAAATACAACATCATACATACTTCCATAATGCAAAGCATCATGGAATATATATTCAAATCACCATGGAAGTTCAGACTTGTTCAGTCTACAGCAATTTACATGCATTTTAAACAGCACAGCCAACTTAATTTCTGTAATAGTCACCTAGTACTTTTTACCATTATCAAAAACACCTAGTGCCACGGTATTTTCAATATTTACAGGTTTCATAAACATTAGGTGTATACATCAAGATATTTTATGATATAGTGCTATTACATACTAAATCCAACAACAATAACCACAACCTGTTTTACATACGCTCACAGATGACCACAATAACCTCACTGTATGAGGACCTGAGAGGGAAAAGGAAAATTAAAGAGGACACTATAGCATAGACAAGAAAGGGAAGGGGGGAGGGGCCCATATGTGGCCAACCTTATGGACTAGAAATTGTAAAGAATAGATTAGGCTAAGAAACAAAAGAACTGTTGCAACAGATTTAAGAAAAGGTCAGTCCTCAAGAGTGGCAGGAGCTCCCTGTCACAATGTCCAGAGTAGTTTAGGTGTTAGTCCAACCAAACACCTAAGTACCTGAAGGAGGATTTGTCTTCAAGTAAAGTCCCATCAAGGGTGTGGAAAGAGGGTAGGGAGGGAAGCCTAGCGAGTCTCTGCATAGTGCCAAAGGTCATGGAGGCAGTTTTCTTGGTGTTGAGGAAAAGCTGATGGTTAGCAAACCAGAGCTGAAGCTTGTCGAAGTCTTGCTGTAAGCTGATTGTAGTCTCAGTAGGACAGGAGCCTACATATGCATAGTGGAGGAGAAGGAGGAGGAGCAAACAGAGGAAAGGTCATTTAAGAAGATGGAGAATAGGAGGGGCCCTAGTACAGAGCCCTGGGGGATGCCAGTACTAATTGGGAGGGGAGGGCAAGTGGCATCCAAGATCTTAACTGATTGGGTTCTGCCAATAAGGTAGGCCTTGAAACAGTTTGTGGTAGAGGGAGATAGGTCAGCTGCCGGAGTGAGTTGAGGAGAAGGGAGTGAGAGACAGTGTCAAAGGCCTAGGTCTAGTCGACAAAAATGGCAGAGGTAATTTGGCCATTGTCCATCCCGGTTAGGATGGAGTCTGTGAACCGTAGTAGAGAGGTAGTGGTTGAGTGGTTTGTCCTAAAACCAGACTGGAAAGGGGCGAAAAAGGAGGTGTCAGATTGAAAAGAGGTGAGTTCAGAGAGGACAATGTGTTCTTGAAGCTTGGCAATTGTAGGGAAGAGAGAAATTGGGCGACAGTTGCCAAAGGATGAGGGGTCACCCCCTTTGGGTAGAGGGAGGACCACTGCATGTACCTGAAGGTACAACTCCCTCTCTTAGATCCTGCCCTTGACTAAGTCAGCTAAGACCACCGCCAGTGCGACTGTGGATCAGCAAGCCAGTTACCCAGCCGCCACTTCCAGGCCATTTTTGGGATCCAACAGGCCGGATCCTGCCCTTGACTGGATCAGCTGAGACCCCCATTGGTGCGGCTGCGGCTCGGCAAGCCAGGCACCAAGCCACCACTTCCAGGCCATTTTTGGGATCCAACAAGTCAGATCCTGCCCTTGACCAGGTCAGCTGAGACCTCTGCCGGTGCAGCCGTGGCTCAGCAAGCCAGCCGCCCAACTGCCACCTTGACCGGGTCAGCTGAGACCTCCACCAGTGCGACCATGGTTTGGCAAGCCAGCCACCCAGCCGCCACTTCCAGGCCATTTTTGGGATCCAACAAGCCAGATCCTGCCCTTGATTGGGTCAGCTGAGACCTCTGCTGGTGTGGCAGTAGCTCGGCAAGCCAGCCACCCAGCTGCCACTTCCAGGCCATTTTTGGGATCCAACAAGCTGGATCCTGCCCTTGACCGGGTCAGCTGAGACCTCCGCCAATGCGGCTATGGCTCGGCAAGCCAGCCACCCAGCTGCCACTTCCATGCCATTTTTGGGATCCAACAAGCCGGATCCTGCCCTTGACTGGGTCAGCTGAGACCTCCGCCGGTGCGGCCGTGGCACAGCAAGCCAGCCACTCAGCTGCCACTTCCAGGCCATTTTTGGGATCCAACAAGCCGGATCCTGCCCTTGACTGGGTCAGCTGAGACCTACGCTGGAGAGGCCGTGGCTCAGCAAGCCAGCCACCCAGCTGCCACCTTGACTGGGTCAGCTGAGACCTCCGCCGGTGCGGCCGCGGTTTGGCAAGCCAGCTGCCCAGCCGCCACTTCTAGGCCATTTTTGGGATCCAACAAGCTGGATCCTGCCCTTGACTGGGTCAGCTGAGACCTCTGCCAGTGCAGCTGTGGTTTGGCAAGCCAGCCATCCAGCCACCACTTCCAAGCCATTTTTGGGATCCAACAAGCCAGATCCTGCCCTTGACTGGGTCAGCTGAGATCTCCACCAGTGCTCTGCCGGTGCAGCCGCGGCTTGGCAAGCCAGCCACCCAGCCGCCACTTCCAGGCTGTTTTTGGGATCTAACAAGCTGGATCCTGCCCTTGACCGGGTCAGCTGAGACCTCTGCCAGTGCAGCCGTGGCTCAGCAACCAAGCCACCCAGTTGTCACTTCCAGGCTGTTTTTGGGATCCAACAAGCTGGATCCTGCCCTTGACCGGGTCAGCTGAGACTTCCACCGGTGCGGCCGTGGCTTGGCAAGCCAGCCACCCAGCAGCCACTTCCAGGCCATTTTTGGGATTCAACAAACTAGATCCTGCCTTTGACCGGGTCAGCTGAGACCTCCACCGGTGTGGCTGTGGCTCGACAAGCCAGCTGCCCAGCTGCCACTTCCAGGCCTGTTTTGGGGATCCAACAAGTTGGATCCTGCCCTTGACTGGATCAGCTGAGACCTCCACCAGTGCAGCCATGGCTCGGCAAGCCAGCCACCCAGCCGCCACTTCCTGGCCATTTTTGTGATCCAACAAGCCGGATCCTGCCTTTGACTGGGTCAGCCAAGACTTCCACTGGTGTGGCTGTGGCTCAGCAAGCCAGCCACCCAACCATTACTTCCAGGCCATTTTTGGGATCCAACAAATCAGATCCTGCCCTTGACCGGGTCAGCTGAGATCTCTGCCGGTGTGGCCATGGCTCGGCAAGCCAGCTGCCTAGCCACCACTGCCATGCCATATTTGGGATCCAACACGCCTGGTAAGACTGTAGCCCCGACTGGAAAGCCGAGAGCCGCCACCATTGGCCCTCCACTCTCTGCTGTGCTCCCTGATTGGACCGTTGCCTAAGCTCCTGCTGCCTATAGGCTGTTCGGGCTTTTCTGTATTTTCTCTGCTTTCTGGGCTGCTGTGCCCATTGAATTCAAGTGTATACGGCCGAATTTTTGGCCCACTAAATCCTGTATTCATAGCCTGCTGTTTAGTGCTAATATTTAAAACCTGTTACTGCTTATTTTGCCAAAATGGAATCTGAGGATTGTGTTTAAAGTTCTGTTTGCTCTGCTCTGACTTTGATTTCTGCCCCTCATGTCTCAAACTCCTCCCCCCACCTCTCTCCCTGCCTCATCTCCCTTTCTTCCTCCTTTCACCTCCCCCTACCATGGTTTCAGGCCAAGATTAACTTAAATCTTTTGTCTCTGGTCGCCCCCACCTGTCTCTGCTGTGTCTCACTGCCTGCCATTTACGGTGCTCTCTCCACGCCCCCCAATTTGGCCACCCACGTCACTCTCTTTTGTTCTCTCTCCCTGCTTTTACTAATTTTCTGCCCTGTCTAATTCCCTCTATTAGATCCTGCCCTTGACTGGTTAGCTGAGACCTCGGCAAGCTAGCTGTCCAGCCACCACTTCCATGCCATTTTTGGGATTCAACAAGCCAGGTAAGACTGTAGCCCAGGCCGGGGAAGCCGAGACCTGCTGCCATTAGTCCTCCACTCTCTGCTGTGCAGCAGCTCTCATAAAAAACATAAGCTGCACCCCCTATCCATCAAAACCAGCCACGGAGTCACCCTGGAACAGGTTCAAGCCTTTAAGTACCTTGGGATCACCCTTGACCCTCATCTAACATGGTGCCCACATTGACTATGTAGCCAAAACAGCAAATACTCGTCTTGGCCTTCTCTATTGGCACAGGCAACATCTTACCCCAGAAGCCCTGACAGTCGCTGTTCAGAGCTCTGTTGTTTCCATTATTGACTATGGGCTTATTATCTATGGCTCTGCCTCTGCTACCACTCTTAGATGCATTTCCACCTCCCTCAATAAGGCATGTTGGCTACTCACTGGATCCCACCACCTCACACATACATGCGACCTCTGTGCACAAACCTGATGGCTGCAACTCACCAATTGGATAAAGTACCTAACCTGCACTATGGGGAGGAAAATAAGTATGGGCCTTGCACCCCCAGGAGTCTGTGCACTCCTTCACCCTAGCAATAACCTCCACACAACCTGGGGGTCAGAATCTCAGCTCCTGCAGGTTCCTTGCTGTCATACCTCACAAGGTCAACAATCTTTTGCCTATAGGGTGCCTAGCTGGCTAAATTGACTCAACAATTACATCTCCTCCACTCCCACACTAGGCGCATTTAAATCAAGACTCCGACTCTCTCTCACCACCTCTATCTCCTGTGACTGCCACAACTAGCTACTGTAACTCTGTGAATATTTTTCTTACCTCATGCAGCTCTCTCTCCTATTAGCACTTGGTCACCCCTTAGCATGCACTTCCTCTTGTTATGTAAATGACGATGCCTCTGGCGGCTCTACTCCCCTTGTCCCCCCTTCCCCACTCTTCCCTCTCGCTTGTCCCTTATCTCTTCTGCACCTCATCCACTATCACTTTGTAACCTAGCCACCAAAACTTATTTTGATTCTCAGACACTTTGTAACTACGTGTTTTGATTACCTGTACTGTTTTTCTGATACTGTTGTCACCTTGTATTATGAATTGTATTGTAACTGACATGGAACCTTTGTAAAAGAGCCCTGGCTCAAAGGTGTTGTAATCCTAGACCTAAATAAAAAAAAAATAAAAATAAAAAAAACAAATGTGTACAAGAAGAGGGGACGAAAGCAGTAGAGAATGAGAGATTTAGGATTATTGAGAGGGGGTAGGCAATGGCCGAAGTGGAGAGGGAGAGGAATTTTGGGTTGAGGCCATCAGGGAAGGCCCCTTTAGAGGGGTTAATGGTGAGGAGAGCACTTAGGGCATCATTTGGGATTACAGTAATGAAAGAGATGGGGAGGTGGGAGGGTGGTGGAGGGGGGCACACCGGTAGAGGGTGGGGAAAGTAATGGGTAGGAGGGGAATAATTTCAGTAGCTCAGCGGCACAGGATGTATAGTAAGAGTTATATTCTACAGCTACAGCTGGTGGGTTGGACACTAGTGAGCTATTTACTTTAAGTACTGGGGGGTGGGTGAGATGAGGGGGTAAATAGGGCATGGCCCACCTTCCAGAACTTTGAAGGAGAATTTATGTTGGTGATGAAGGCAGATTTGAAATATTCGGACTTGGCTAACCTTGTAACCCTGGTGCAAGCATTTCAGAGCATGCGTTAGTTTGTCAACCGAGGGGAAGGAGGTTGGGGGGACTAGTCAGAAGTGGCAAGGTTACTCAGGAGAGGTTCAAGGTCAAGAGACTTGAAAGAGCGTAGCTGTATGGTTTTGTGTGGTAATTTAGTTATGTGGACTTTCCTAACTATGAATATTGGGTTATGGTCACTGAGAGCATCGGGGAGGACACCAGATGTGATGATGCGGTGGGGGTGGGAGATAAGGGCCCAGTCGAGCAGGGAGTATTGTTGTGTCTTGTAGTTTGGGTGGGTGGGTTCAGAGATCAGTTGGGAGAGATTTAGGCCTCCAATTTCTTTTTTAGTTTTGATAATTTTATGTGACAACCAATTTATATTGAAGTCACCAAGGCTGACTAATTCCCCAGAGCGAGAAAGGAAAGTGATGGAGGTTAGAAAGTCTAGCATGACTAAAGGATGGACACTTGGGTGGCAGTAAATGCTGGCTATGAAGACTGGGAGAGTGAAGGGGAAGGTCACATGGATAGCTAGGGCATCATGGGTCTCAGGACTGGAGGATGAGTAGATGATGGAATATTGGATGGAGGCTAGGACATAAATGGCCACACCACCGCCCCTGCCAGCACGGTCTTGCCTTAGCAGTGAGTAGCCAGGAATGGAGACCGAGTAGTCATAGAAACATAGAAGTTGACGGCAGATAAGGACCGCAAGGCCCATCCAGTCTGCCCATTTCTTTTTCTACCTTATAAATGTGCCATCGGCCTTTTCTCTGTCAGTGGCCTATCTATTCATAGTCATTTGTATTGCTCCCTTATGCCTATCCCATGCCTGTTTGAAGCCCTGCACTGTATTCATAGCCACCACTTCTTGTGGTAAGCCATTCCATGCATCCACCACCCTTTCTGTGAAAAAGAATTTCCTCACATTCCCCTTAATCGGCCTCCTCTCAATCTCATGCTGTGTCCTCTTGTCCTGCTATTTTCTTATATTTAAACATGTTAGACTCTTTCACCTTGTTTATGCCCTTAAGGTGTTTGAATGCCTCGATCATATCACCTCTCTCCCTCCTTTGCTCAAGGGTATACATATTGAGCTCCATTAATCTGTCCTCATATGTCTTCTGATGCAGTCCCTGCACCATTTTGGTTGCCCTTCTCTGGACTGCCTCAATTTGGTTAATGTCCTTGTGAAGGTGTGGCCTCCAATACTGCATGCAGTACTCCAGATGGGGACTAACCAGTGTCTTGTACAGAGGGATTATTACCTCCCTCTTACGACTTGTGATACCCCTACTAATACACCCTAACACCCCCCTAGCCTTACCTACTGCTTTAGAGGTCTGCTTGGATGATTTCAGGTCATCAGTGATGATGATGCCCAAGTCTCTTTCTTCCTTTGTGACTGCTAGCAACTCCCTCCCAGCCTATAGGTGGCTTCAGGGTTTCTCTTCCCTATGTGCATGATTTTGCACTTCTTTGCATTAAATCCCAGTTGCCACTCTTCTGACCATTCTGCTAGTTTATCCAGATCTCTTCTCATTCTGCCCACCCCATCTGGATCATCTACTCTGTTGCAGATCTTGGTGTCATCTGCAAACAGACAAGCCTTACCCTCTAGTCCATCTGCAAGGTCACTAATGAAGATGTTGAAGAGGACTGGCCCCAGGACTGATCCCTGAGGTACCCACTTGTGACTTGCATCTCTTCTGACTGTATACCATTTACCACCACTCTGTTTTCTGCCCACAACCAGTTTGCCACCCAGTTGACCAACTTCTGACCCACCCCGAGCCTACCCAGCTTATTTATCAATCTTCTATGTGGAACAGTGTCAAAAGCTTTGCTGAAGTCAAGGTAGGCGACATCAACTGCTTCCCTTGGTCCACCACTCTGGTTACCCAGTCAAAGAAATCTATGAGATTAGTTTGACAGGACCTTCCTTTTGTAAACCCATGCTGTCTTGGATCCTGTGCCCTATGGATTCCAGGTGTTGCACTATCCTTTCCTTAAGGAGTGCCTCCATAATCTTGCCCACTACTGAGGTAAGACTGACCGGTCTGTAGTTCCCGCCTCCTCCCTGCTACCACTTTTGTGGAGCGGGATCACATGAGCCCTTCTCCAGTCTTCTGGGACCTCTCCTGTGCTCAGAGACTCACTAAACAATTCTGCTAATGGCTCTGCTAGTTCCTCCTTTAGCTCCTTAAGTACCCTGGGATGTATGCCATCAGGTCCCATTGCCTTATCCACCCTGAGCTTAGCAAGCTCTTGTGGACCCTTTCTTTGTGAAGGGAGTAGCTCACCCCTCCCCTGTGTCCATGATGCTGAGCTGTGGGCCCTGCCTACCTTCTCTTCAGTAAATACTGAGCAAAAGTATCTATTTAGGATAGATGCCTTTACAGGGTCCTCCTCCTCACATGCTCCCTTTTCTCCATTAAGCTTAGCAATACCCCCTCTGGACTTTCTCCTTTCACTAATGTATCTATAGAAAGTCTTGTCACCTTCTTTTACTGTTCGTGCTAGTGTTTCCTCAGTTTGGGACTTTGCCTGCCTTACTGCCTTACCTGTTTCCCTTAGGGCAGTTTGGTATGCCTCCCTATCTTCATCCCGCTGTGTTCCCTTATATTTCCTGAAGGCCAGCCTTTTGGCTCTGACCTTTTCTGCTACTGTATTGAGAACCAAAGTGGTTTCCTTCTTCTTTTGCTCTTCCTTTTCTGTCTAACACAATGGGATGTTGCTTCAAGTATTGCATCCTTAATGCTTGCCCACTTTGCCTGTACCCCTCACCTGTGTTTGTTTTGCCAGGGCTAGCTTAACTCTGTTGGCCATCTTATCAAAGTCAGCTTCTCTGAAGTCCCATATTTTTGCCCTGAATGGGATGATTTAGATGTAGTAGCCAAATTGAGCCATACCATGTGATGGTCACTGGCCCCAGGTGACCTTCTACCTGGAGATCTGTGATCCCTTCTTTGTTGGTCAGTACTAGATCTAGGATAGCCCTGTCTCTTGTGGGTTGCTGTACCAGTTGTTTGAGGCCCTCCCCTGCAGGAATCCACTATGAGTCTAGTTCTGGCAGATGTTCCTGCTGGTATTGACCAATCTGTATCCGGCATGTTGAAGTCTCCCATTATCAGAACCTCCCTTTAGCTGTCATGTTTTGTATATCTTCTAACAGTAATGTGTCTATGTCCTCCCTCTGGTCTGGGGCCTGTAGACAACCCCAGTTCTTATGGCTGTCCCATTTCCTGTTTCCAGGGTGACCCACAGTTCTTCTGGCTCCTTATGTGTATTCTGAATTTCTGTAGCTTTGATATTTTCATTAACATACAGGGCCCTCCCCCCTTTTTGCACCTCGGTCTCTTCTGAACAATACATAGCCAGGTACTGAAGTCTCCCAAGTGTGGTTACTGTTAAACCATGTCTCACTAATTGCTACTATGTCCAGTTTAGCCTCTGACATTATTGCCTGCAGGTCTGGGATCTTATTTCCCAGGCTGTGAGCATTTGTGTACATGATTTTCCATTGGCCAGATTTTGGTGTGTTAGTTGTTGGCTGAAGTTTGGCATTACCCTGTGCGTCGTGTGGGAGACAAACCTTTTTCTTACCTGGTGATGCAAATGAATGGCAAACATGCTGAATTCCTGTTTGACCACTAGCTGAGGGGGGGTGTTCTTCCATTCGACGTATGGGGTGCTGCACCTCTCCCATTTGCTAGTTTAAATATTCTGCAAAGACGTCAAACTTCTGCCCCAATGCACTGACTCCTCTTTAGTCAGATGCAGTCCATCAAATTTAAAGAACTTTCTCCCCAGAACTGATGCCAGTTCCCTACAAATCTGTGTCCTTTTCCTGGCACCAGTCCTTGAGCCACGTGTTTAGCTCCCTATCTCCTTCTCTGACCTTCCGTCCATCTGCTCCCTCTCCCAGACTGGCAGGATCTCAGAGAAGGAGATGCCGGATGAAATAGATGATAGTTTGTCACCCAGCCTGGTCAGGTGTTCCTTGGTCTCCACAACTGACCGGCTGGCGAGATCATTAGTCCCTATGTGTACTAGGACATCAATGTTTTCTCCTACTTTGTGAACAATTTTAGCAATGCGGTCAGTGTCTCTCCATGCTGATGAACCTGGGAGACATCTGACCATCACCCCTGGCTGGAGATGGGTATCAACTCCCCAAATCATGGAGTCTCCTATGATCAGAAGTTTTTTGGATTTCCTTTGTGCTTGTTTTGTTTAGGTTCCTGATTTGGGTGAGTTTTGTTGTGCTAGTTCCTGTGCCACAGTGTCCTGCTCTGCAGTGTCTTCTGCCTCTTTATTTGATTTCAGAGATAGAGGCAGATACCTGTTTGTAGTGTTTATATGGTTTTTGGGTAATGTGTTGGAGAGCAGAGAGTGATGGGGCACCTGATTTGCTCCTCCTAACCACCTGCCAACCTCCTGGACCAACTACCCTCTGCGGTCAAGGTTTTTCTGTTGGATGCTGGGGAAATGGCGGGTGGTTCTTATAATGTATTTCCTCTTCAATATGAAATTTGAGGCGTGCAATCTCTGCCCATTCTGCCCGGAGCTGAGCCCTAAGATCTCCAAAGGCCCAGCATGTAGGGCAGTGTCCTAAATCCTGTAAGACTGTCCTTCTGAAAATTGTTCCACAGTACCTGCAGTTAATGAAATCCATTCCAAATAAGTTGCTGGGTTTGTAACCTAGTCAGAGTAATTAGAAGGGAAAAAGGAAGAAAATGCAAGTAATGGTTTAATTGTGTTTTGTTTAACTTGTTATAACAAGTTAAATTACTAGTGCCCCTGTAAATGAGATCACCTTGTGGAGGCCCACTGATCCGCCCCTTCCTGCTCTGCCACAGGAAATGTCACAACTGTGGTACCCTATAAAAGGAGTGTAGCTTGGGGTGGTTGGGGATGGGGTGGGTGGCTGGGCCCTTCCCTGCCTAAAAGAAGAACCACGACGAAAGAACAAGGAGGTAGAGCAGAAACAATCAGTCAACAACAAATGCAGTAACCCTGAAAGCTTATCCTAATGTTAGATAAAACTGTAAAACCTGTAAAGCACCACCTGTAATAATTTCAGAGAAGATATACGCTGTAAGAAACACTTTGCTCCAGAGAAAAATAAAGCAGTAACAGAAGATATACCTTGCAAAAGACAATTTGAATCGAAGATTACAGGAGTAATCTGTTAGCACACACCTGTAGGCACACCTTGTAATAATGCGAGAAGGTATACCAGCAACAACAATCTGAATCAGAGAAAAAATAAAGCAATGAAATGTTAGCAACAAACAGTAGCAATCCCTGTGAGTAAAAAATAAAAACACCACCACACAGTAAATCTGCTTAGCCAAACTAAGTCTCAATCCTTTTCCCTTGCTCTGGTAAGTTCTTCTACGCTGCCTTTCAAGCAGTCTTAGAAGGAAAGAGCTCAGGTGAAGCTAGGTGCCTTGGCCAGCAAACCAAGTCAGGGATAGTTCTCTTTAGCCAAGTTTCTGAGATGATTAGAATGTCTGGTTTTAGAGTGCATGCCATGCTCTGAATCTGGTCTATTTTTTTTTGCAACAAACTGTGTGTGTTTAGATGTAGGATCTTTAAGCCCTTTGGGAGAGCTGAGAGAAGAGAGCGGGGGAAGGTAGTAGAGAAGGAAGCACCAGAGGAGCTTGGGGTAGTAGGGCCTGGGTTAGGGTGGATATCCCCGGCAGAGAGCAACAGGAGGGCGAGTGTGAGAAAGTGGAGCTTAGGGGAGTTTGAAGGGGCTGGCGAGGAGGTTGGGAGATTTAAGGAGAAGGGAGTGGATGAGTGAGGAAGAAGGTGGAGAATCACAGTGAAAGTGGACACCATTATCAAAGCTGTTGAGGAATAGTGGTAGAGTGACACCATATTTCAAATGGGGGGGAGTGATAGCATGAATGTGGGTAGGGGATTGGAGATAGTAACTGATGGGGGTGGGAGAGTTACTAGGAATAGATGAATAGTGAGCAAGTGGAGGTGGTAAAGAGAGGGTTGTGAGCAGAATAAGGGAGAGAGGAGAGTAGGGGATGCATTGTTCATAAAGGCAGGGAAATTGGTGAACAACTGATTTAGGAAGAGGAGGAATTTGTAAGTAGGGAGCACAGAGGGGGAGCTGGTCAGATGGAGGGGGTAGCTGTATTGTACTGAAACTTATGAGGGTACTTACTTGACGCGGACGCCAAGTTTTTCCAGGCCAGGAAGGGTGTAACCCCCCTGCAGATAGGGGTTCCCAAAAGTCTTCCAGGAGCTTGCCTGAATGCTCCAAGCCTGGGTGGTGTTAGGTGTCTGAGCTGTTTAAATGTGGTTCCAAGTGAGTGCTATTTGAGCCTCCACATACTGTGTCTTTAAGAGTTATCTGCTTGCAGACTTAATTAGTTTGTAATGGGGACTATGTATTTAATGCTCGAATCCCGCCCGAGCTGCGGAGTAATCGTTCCATTTTGCAGTTGCTGAAAGTGCAAAGGGAGCCCATCGGAAAGCTGTAGCTGTTTGCCTGTAATCATTTAAAGCATTAGCAAAATTGTAGTTTGTCTAACCTGCCTTTGTTGCAGTTGGGACTCTGTGTGTGTTACCCCTCCATTTTGGACCTAAACTGCTGTGCTGGGCCAATTGGGTTAAGGGAGTCCTAAAATGGAGCCTGTGGACGAATCAGAACTTGGACTCTTAATTTTGAGCCAGCCACAAGGGGATTGTATGGGCAGTGACTCTGGGAAATGTAGTTTTGACCTTGATGCCTTTTTCCACCAACAGAGGGAGTCTTATTGTGAGTGACAGCCGAACCAGCCAACCGAGCTAGGAGGAACTCAAAGGAAATGCCCTGCTCTGTCTGCTAGAGAAGAGATCAGTTGTGACAGTGAAGAGAGAAGGAGCTCTGTGCTTCTGCGGTGTATAGTTTCACGCGGGAAGCGCGTGTGAGACCCTGAGGTTTGGCCTGCAGTCGTTGCAAGCGCCAGATCGGACTGAATCCGACTTTTGAGGAGAAAGAAGGAGACCTAAAGAGTAGAAACCAGGCTCACCCTGTAGAAGACTGGAGAAATTGCTGAATTGCGCTCGGTCTGTCAGGAACTGAAGCTGCTGTTTGTTCTCCTGGGTATCTTGCAGCAATTGCGGTCAGGATCGAGGAGCAGCCTGCCTGGTATAGTACTTTCCTTTTACATATAAATGTGTGTAGTGCTTGTGGGGAATCACTATTTCAAATCCCCTGTACAGTGAATTGTGTGCAGAAGCTGGAAGTAAACCCCAGCTTAATTCGGACTACATCCGTTTGCTATCAAATGCAGTGGGGTCCAGTCACAAGGATCTTGTCCCCATGCCCTGTTCTTCTGGCAATCCAGAAGGACATTCTCCATCCGATCCTCAGCTTGGGTATTGTGAGTAGAAATCAGGGTATTCCCCTGCAGCTTGTTTTTCAATCACAAGTATGTCATCTAATTCTTGTTGTTTCACTACTTCATGGACTGAGCCCTCTGGCTCCAGATTACAATTGGGTGTTGTGCATATCTTTTTTCTACAGGGCCCTATCCATCTGCACCTGCCGGCTAAGCCCGGGCAACAGACCTGGCTAGCCCCCCCAATCTGGGTACCTAGAATGTGACTTTTCAGACCCTGTATGTGTGCAGAGTACTGTGATTTAATGCCGCTAATTAACCTGATTTCCCCTTCCCGTGTTACTGTCCCCTAAATAAATCAGATTTGTTGTTGTTATACTATATACTGTCTGTGGTGTTGGTACTTATGGAAACAGTATTGTGTTTTGCTGTGTATGTTGTTTAACCTTACTTTACAGGGGGTCCTCAGAGACGTGCTGCAGAATCAATCTCAAGGTTATGTGGTATCTATATGAGTGAACGGTGTGTATACGTGGGGTATTGGGGCTGTAACTCTGGTGTACTGTGTGAGCCACTAGAGGGAATAAAAGGGGGTCTCAGTGTCCCAGAGGGCTGTTACCAAGTTAGTCTAACCACTACAAACCTGACCCCTGGGTGGAGGCACCCGCCATAGGACCTAGGCTCCTCATCCTGTCCGTAGTCAAACAGGCAGGGGTAGTAGCCCTTGGAATAGCGCCACCTAGGGGTTACATGTAGTTTAGGAAGATCTCTATATGAACAGCAGGCAGGGATCGCTTTAGATAAAGATTGTGTCCCTCTAGTGGCAGTACAATATAACTTGACAATGGGAAAATGGCATAGGCTCCATGAAGTTCTGCCCAGCGACTTTCTATCCCAGGCCACCACCTTGCTCACTGGATCCAAGACCAGATATGTACTGTATTTCCAGGTGGGAAGAAGGCATCCCTCCTCTGCCTGGCCCCACTGCAGGGGGCAACCCATGGGGGTCTCTGGGTCTGGTTGAGCAGGGTTTAGGTGGTCACTGGACTGGAGGGATGGGACTGAGAAAGCCTGCCCATGCTAACCCGTAGGTAAAAAGCTTTATGGAAAAAAAAATCCTGCAGGCAGTCTTTAACATGCAGTTTCAGCAGGACATTCTTACATTAGAATCATAAGCAGTCTTTAACATGCAGTTTCAACAGGACATTCTTACATTAGAATCATAAGCAGTCTTTAACATGCAGTTTCAACAGGACATTCTTACATTAGAATCATAAGCAGTCTTTAACATGCAGTTTCAGCAGGACATTCTTACAGTAGAATCATAAGGAGTCTTTACAATGCAGTTTCATTGGGCACCAGCTCATCGAAACAGATAAAGTAGCAGACTGTTCCAAACAGATAGGTACTGCCTCTTTAAATCATACAATCACAGTATGTATTCCCTCAGTGCCTAGTTCCATCAATTTGTATAAATTAATTTACACCCCCCCCCTTCTGTTGCTGAGAGGATCCTGTGAGTGGGTTGAGAGGTGCCCCCCTCCCAAATTAGGGAAATTGCTTTTAAATAAATTAATACTCACAATTAACCCTTGTCCTCAGCCCTCCCCTGCTGGGGATGGCCAATGGCTCGTAGGCCTGTCATGCTTGTTTGGGTGGAGTTACGACTGCTCACCCACCCCGTTGTGGCCCTGGCTGCCTGCCTGCTACACTGCTAAGATGTGAAACTCATGCTCGAGGTTGGTTGGTTTGTTTGTTTGTTTAAATAAATAAAGGAGGCTATCAGTGGTTGTCCACTGGTGCTGCTTGTGACTTACCGTCCTGACTGGGTAGCTGTGCTGTCTGGGAGCTGAGTGGTAATGGCTAAGTTGAATTCTGACTGGCCTGACCTGCTCCTGCCACTCTGCCATGCCTGTCCTGACCTCCTCTCATGGTCAGCCACCACTCTTGCTGCTCTGTTGTGCTTACTGTGCTCTCTCTCCTTGCTGCCGATAGGACTCTGCTATCTGGACTGCTCCTGTGCTCTGGTGACCAACCAAACTGGATGCTACTCCTGCTGCTGAGGACCTCAGTCATTACATTTGATGACCAGGAACAACTGGAGGGGGAACCAATGACTCTCTCGTCTCTGCCTTGACTGATGTCTGAACTGCTCCTGCTGCTCTGCCTGGGACCCCTGAACTCTGGGAAGAAAGGTCATCCACTGACTACTTCAGAGGATAGGAGAAGGAATGCAGGGGATACCGATATAGGTGCTGTCTTTCGTGTACCCTTGCAGCCAGCCCTCTTTGTCTTCTCACTACCATCAGGTACAATCTGTCACTTCTAGCCCCAATCACACTCACTTGAGGCTCACTCTTCAGTTGACTTCCTGACTGGATTCCCACCACCACAACTGGACAACCTTCTTGAATGTTCTAGACTTTGACTGTCTAGCAACCAAGGAGTAATACGATGGCCAGCCATGAGTCGTCCAATTTGAAAAAAATAACAACAAGCTGGCAGCTGGCATTTGGATCTGCCATGCACTGAGGTAGGGAAAAGGGGTTTTCTGGCAAAACTACAGCAGGCTGCAATCTGCAGCCCAAACAGAGAAACAGCAAGATAAAACAAGCATTTGTCAATGCCGAATGTTGGCTTGCTGGCATTGGGAGTGCAGGAGTTAGAAAGATGCGGCATAGGAATGGCAGTCAAGTAGTGAACTGATGCCAACCCACCCCCACCCTGCAGAGAGTGACAGGCATTAGGGTGTCCCTTTGGGTGTTTGGTAGTGCAGTGCAGGAAAACATGTTGGGCAGGATGTGAGAAATGACAGCTGCACAGTTCATAAGGAGGTGTAAAAAAATGACAGTGTTGAAAATGTGGCATACAAATATACGAAATGTCGGAGTTACAAGGGTACGTGGGGAATATGCAACGCACGCTTGCAACACTGCCATTTTATGGGCGTTCGGTACCAAATTTTCAACATAGGCATTTTAGCACCTCTGCTCATGTACAGTTGTAACCCCCCTGCAAATGGGGGTTCCCAAAAGACTTCCAGGAGCTTGCTTGAATGCTCCAAGCCTGAATGGTGTTTGGCATTTAAGCCATTTATCAGTGAGTGTTTTTAGAACCTCTGGTACTGTCTCTTTAAGAGCTGTCTGCTTGCAGACATAATTAGTTTGTATGGGGGACTGTGTGTTTCTTTGATTGAGTACCACCAAGCTGCTGCCAATTCACTTCATTTTGCAGTCACTAGGAGTGCAAAGGAACCTATCTGAAAGATGTAACTGTTTGCCAGAAATTATTTAGAGTAATAATGAAATTACAGTTTGTCTAACCTGCTTTCTTTGCAGTCAGAACTGTGTCTGCTAGTTCCCCATTCTAGTTTTGAACTGCTGAACTGGACCAATCAGTGTGGGGTAAGCTAGCTCTAAAATGGTGCCTTGGACGAATCAGAACTTGACTCATAATCTGAGCCAGCCACAAGAGGATTGTATGGGCAGTGACTCTGGGAGATGTAGTTTAGACTTGGTGCCTTTTGGACCAACAGCAGCAGTCTATTGTGAGTGACAGCCAATCCAGTCAAGAACTGGGAGGAACTCAAAGGAAGTGCCGGTTTTGTCGGTTGGAGTTTCAGTTGAGCTTTGGCAGTGAAGAAGGAAGGAGCCCTGTGCTTTTCAGTGTGCAGTTTAGTCAAAAACGTGTGTAAGGCCCAGAGTTCCGGTCTGCAGCTTGTGTAACAGCTTGTTAGGACTGAATCTGTCCTGTGAAAAGAATCAAAGGATCTCTGAAGAGTAGAAACCAGGCTCACCCTGTAGAAGACTGGAGGAATTGCTGAAAATTGTACTCGGTCTGTCAGGAACTGAATCTGCTGTGTGTTCTCCCGGTATTGTGCAGTAATTGCGATCGGGATACAGATGCAGCCTGCCTGGTATAGTGCTTTTTATATAAATGTGTGAAGAGGTTTGTGGTACCTCAAGTGAGCCCTGCTGACATTGAAGGACCCTATCTTATTTGGAGGTCGTGAGTACTAATTCAGGGTCGCTCCCGTTGCATTGCCACATTAAATCCAAATGGAATTGCTGTACTGCTGACTGTTTAATTCTCCTTTCTCTGTGAAGGGCCCCTACCAGCTGCCAGCGGTTTGGACTAGCCACTAGGCTTGGGTACCCAGGACAGTAACTGATAGGGATAGGCCTGTGCACAGAGCCATAGGTAGATTATTAGAGTGATAAGCTAATTAACCTGATTTCCCCTGTCCTTGTTATATCCCTAAATAAATCAGAGCTGCTTGTTTCAGCAAAGTTATACTGCCTGAGGTATTTGTCTATGTTAAAGTACTGTACTGTGATTGTTGCACTGTATCTCATTTCACAGGAGGTCCCAGTGCGGAACCAGACCTGGGGTAAGTGTATACTGTGAAGGTAATTCTGATATATTGTGTGGGCCACTAGTGGGAAGAAAGGGGGTTGCAGTGTCCCAGAGGGCTGTGACCAAGTTAGTTTAACTATTGCAAACCCTGACCTCTGGGTGGAGGCACCCGCCATTGGATCCAGGCCCCTCAACCTGTTAGTGGCAAATCAGGCAGGGGTAGTAGCCGCTGGGATAGCGCCATCTAGGGGTTACACAGTGTTACTGTCATTTCCTCAAAGTGTCCCAAGAAGTTATTTCGCAGAGCGTCCACACTATTCTGCGCCGGAAGTGCAAAAACACATTTTAGGCAGGGTATGTGAAATGACGGCTGTACTGTTCGTCAAGAGGTGTGGAAAAATGGTAGTGGTGAAAATCCAGAGTGAAAATATCACGAATGCACGACGGCATGAGCGTGCATGCAATCTGCCAACGCACGCTCGTAACACAGTCATTTTATGGAGTATCAACACCAAATTTTCAAAATAGGCATTTTAGGAACTCTGCTCATGAACTGCGTCACTGTCATTTTCATAATCTGGCCCAAACACGGATTTCCCACAGCGACTGCGCTATTGTGCGCCGGAAGTGCAGAAACACATTTCGGGCAGGATGTGGGAAACAACAGCTGTACTGTTCACAAGGAGATGTACAAAAATGCCAATGCTGAAAATCCGGTGTTAAAATATTGGGAATGCGCGAAGTTACGAGTGTGCGTAGCAACTGCGCAACGCACGCTCATAAAACAGGCATTTGTTGGATTTTTCTCACCAAATTTGAAACATAGGCTTTTTGAGAGGCCACCTCATGAACACTGGCACTGTCATTTCCTTAATGGGTCCTGAAAGGTGATTTTGTGCAGTGACTGCGAAATCACCTTTTGAGGCCGATTAACGCCATGACAGTGATAGAATTCATGAGGAGGGGCCCCAAAAACCCCATATTGAAAATTTGGTGCCAAACTTCCAAGAAATGCCTGAGATGTGCAGCAAAGTTGAAAAAACCCTATTCACTCCATTATACAGCTTACCGGCATTTCCTCAGTTCGCGTTCGGTTTCGAAGAGTGCAGACGTGTTCCCGGTCCACGGAAGATCGTTGCGCTGGACTCGGTAAGTATGGGGTGGGGGTGAGGGAGGCAGGGTGCGCAGTGGGTGGGTGAGGGAGGGCATCGAGACTGCGAGGACATTTTCGTTTCACAGGGGAAAAACCGTCGGGACAGTTTAAGTGTTGCAGGGCATTTGGCACACTGGGGTGGGCCCCAGTGTGCCATCTAACTGTTTTTTGGGGTGTCAGTAGCCGATCGGGGATTGGGTGCCGCTCATCGGCACACAACACGGGAGGGAGTCATGCCGACGGGATTGGGCACCCTGTTGGCAAACAAAGAAAGCGGGGGCGCGAGCAGAGGGGGATTGGGCACCCCTCGGCATTCAACAACTGGGGGTGATGCCGACAGGAGTGGGCTCCAACGCGGCATACTAAGATGGGGATCATGAGCCGAGGGATTGAGCACCCCTGGCAATTCAACATTTGGGTGGGGGTATGCCAACGGGAGGGGCTCTGTCGGCACACTAACACAGCGGGAGTTACCGACAGGGGATTGGGCACCTAAAGTTGGCAGTAGTTAGGTTAGCTGCCCGCCGCTGACCATGCCCATAAGGGTGGCGAAAGATGAGCAAGCAAAGGTCCGCTATGTATGATGAGCTTTGCTCGGATTGCAGTGGACCTTTCTAGATGTGTTCGCCCCATTATGTATGCATGGTGGCGCCTGCATGCAGGCTGAACTGGGGAATGAGGACACCTCACTGATGCGTGCTCTGCATTTGCCCAACAGCGGCAGCGCCTCAAACCCGTTACCGCAGCGCAAGCAAACATAAAAAAATCACAATGCTGCCAGTGAATTTTTTTATGGCTGATACCTACTAATAAAGAAGTATGAATCCCTTTACCAAATGACCCTCACACTACCTTAGAAGCCCAGGGGACTAAGGGCTGGGGAGGCTGTAAGCCCCCCCCCAACTGGGTTTACATAGGCATTAGTTAATGGGGCATTATACCACATTGTAAAGTTATACCACACAACCTGCTGCCTCGCAAATTAGGGAGACGGCTTGAATAAAGACAGGGACAAATGTAAAATCAGGACACATTTCAACAAAATGGCAGTATCAACTCAAGGAGCTGCTGCCATAGCTGGCTTCACATACAGAATCATTTTGAGAAAGAGAACTTGTCTGCAGCCTCATTGTCTGCACTATTTTATGCTTCGAATCCCACCTCTGTTGTGACAGAAATGCCAAATTTAGGTGGGACTGAGGAACGTTTGCAGGAAAAATCTGATACCTGCTGAGCGTCAGGGACATATGAAATGCATGCAGATCAAGTCACTCGAGTTTCCCATGCTTCAGTCACATCCGAAATTGGGGTGGAGGTAGGACCCCACTGAAAACAAGATGCTGCATATCAGTTGGGACATCCTACTGTGTGCACACATTGATAATTAAATAGAGTATATGGTAGTTGTTGTTATGAGAGGTGTGTAACCCACCGCCTTTCCCATATTGATTCTAGAAGAAATTTCAGTTCAAAGCCAAATCGAAATACTATGTTTATGACTTTGGACACCAGGCATTTAATTACTGGCGCGATGCTTAAAGTCATATCTGATTACTATTGAGTGCTCTAATGCTACGCCTAATGAGGATGCGTTACCGATCAATATTATTCAGCAGATACATTGATCACTAGACCCACCTCGCCATTAACAACAGAGAAAGCCAGACATCCAGAAACAGTGGCAGCGGAGCATACTGAAAAGTGTCAGGTCACAACTGTACAAGCCAGAAAATGGATGAACGCAGCACGTCAGCCCAAGAAACAGTAAAAATAACTGCCTTCTTGAATATGTTTCTGTTAACCTACACTGCTTTTTTTTTTTTTACTGAATAATTCACACATTTTTATGGCTAGTCCATGGTTTATTATTGGACATGTGCAGATTACTTATGATTATTACAGAAGAACAGGATTAGGACGTGTAACCTTTGATAGTTTTGAGAGGGATAATGGAGCCCAAATGTGGCCCCAGTGGGCCAAAAGTCACTTCTGTATATGTTACCACATTTTTTTCAATTCTTTACAAACCTTTTTTGACTGTTTAAATAATTCACTATTGACTTTTAGGATGAAGTTAAAAAAATATTTATTGGATGAAAGTAAGTGTACATGCTTAAACTAAATGTACTGTGTATGCTTGCGTTGTAATCCCATGTCATAAGTTTTATTGTAATATTTTATGTACTTGTATGTTTTTATGTATACTAGTTGACCATGAAAACGGGCCATTGGCTCATGGACTCTCCAGTTTAAATAAATAAAACAACAACAGTAAATAACTATGTAGTGCAACACACTTAATGGTAAAACAACACATATATAATGTTTATTTATGCAATAAAGCACGACAAGGTGTATCAGAATACGCCACTCCTGGGGTGGGTTGAAGCACGAGGCTGAAGCCGAGTGCTTCCACTACCCCAGTAGTGACGTTATTACACAATAACACACACCTTGGAGTGCCTTGTTGCAGTTATACAATTGCTCGATGTTATACAAAATAAAAAAAAATTAAAAATGTTTTTAGTAGATTTTTAGTGACAGTATATCTTTGTTTCTTAAGAGAAGAGCAAACAATGGAGCAACAAATCAATGCAGTGATGTTATTGTGCAATAACATCACTGTCTCAGGCATTCACTGACCAATCAGAATACAGGAAATTTCCTTGCCATTGTATAATTCAAAAATATACTTGGGTTTCTGGATTCTCTATCACTCAAAAGATTACTCCAGCTCCACTATTATGGTTTATGAGGTTACAGGGATACCCTTTATGGGAGAGGAGCCATAATGTACTGTACATGCGCTCCCATCTGTTACTCAATAGATTACTCCAGCTTCTGTCTCATGGCTCAGGAGGACACCAGGGTCCCCTTGATGGGAACACAGCAAAGTACCTGCTATCCCATGTATTACTCTATTCCTCACTCCAGCTTCACTCTGAGGCTTAATGAGGTCACCAAGATCCTTCGATGGGAACACAGCCTTGTGTTGCACCCTTTCCCATTTATTACTTTATACATTACTCCTGCTTTGCTCTCGCAGCTCATGAGGTCTCAAGAATCCCCTCAAAGGGAGCAAAGCCTTGCTCTGTATCATTGCCCCTCCATAGACTAGTCTAGTTTTACATGCATCGTTCATGAGGTCGTCAAGATTGCCTCGAAGAGAACATAGCCTCATTGTACATTCTTTAACATATACTGCTCTCTACATTACTCTGGCCTCACACTCATGGTTTATGATGTCACAGGATCCCCTCGAAAGAAACACAGCCTTGTTGTACATCCTCGCCATCTATTACTCTAAGGATACTCCAGCCTCACTCCTATAGTCATGAGGATTTATTTATTTATTTAAAGGTTTTACCAGGAAGGCATACTGAGCAGACGACTGCTCATTTCCAAATGCGACCTGGGGGAAAAGCAATTCAATATATTTCCCCTGGCACAGTCTTGTTGTACAGTCCTTCCCCACATTTTACTCGATACATTACCTCATCCTTTCTCTCGCCATTTATGAGGTCACAAGGATACCCCTGATGGGAACATAGTCTTGTTGTACATTCCTTCCCATCTTTTACTCAATACATTACCCATCTTCTGTCTCGTGGTTTATGAGATCACAAGGATACCCCACGATGGGAACAGAGCTGTGTTGAACAACATAGCCCATGTATTACTGTAAAGATTACTCCAGGTTCACTCTCATAGTTTATGAAATTACCAGGATCCTCTTAGTGGGAACATAGCTTTGGTGTGCATCCATTCCCATCTAAATCACCCTATAGATTACAGCAGCTTCACACATATGGCTTGTGATGTCTCCAGGATCCCCTCAATGAAAGGGTAGCCTGTCCTTTCCCATGTATGACTCTATACATTATTCCAGCTTCACAGTCGGATTATGAGGTCAGAAGTATACCCTCAATGTGAACACAGCCTCCTTGTTGAAGTGTTCCTGTCTAGTATTCTGTACATTACTCCAGCCTCGTGCTCATGGTTTATGATGTCTCCAGGATTGCCTCTATGTGGACACAGTCTTATTGTACATCATTGCCCTTCTATTACTCAATATACAGTATTACGCCAGATTTAATAAGACGTTAACAACACCCCTAGTTCTTTGCGGCACACCAGCCCTGATTTCTGCAGTGGGACTCCCAGGCTTCTGAGGCCACATTTGTTCATTCCTGTGGCTTGAATTATTCATTTCTGTGTCAGAATACAGTCCTGCTAATGGTTAAATTATGATGTAATGTCGTTGATGGCATCACATGCTGCACATATAGCAGTGGCTTCAGGTATATACAATCATGCACTTCCAGAATCACCCTGTTCCCAGCACAGGAATCAGAACAAATGTGAAACAGAACAGTTCCCTTCCAAACTCAGCAGTCCCACAGTGTTTGCCATCCACTCCATAAGTATAATAATGTGGTTCAGATTATATCAACTCACTCTTCCTCTGGTTCTTTGTCTTCTACGATTGATAAGAACTCAGCCAGAATTTTTTCAGTTAACTTTCCAGCCACTGAGGGGTTGGAATATGTGTAAACGTGATGTCCTATAATTACTTTTCAGGTGGGGGGCAGGCAGGATGTCGTGGTTCATGCCAAGTTGATGCAGTGTTGCCTTGAACACCATCAACCTCCTTTCACCTTTGTCTGGTATTAAAACCGAGATCTGTGATAAAATGTACTCTGTGATCGTCATGAGAAACACCTCTGATGCTCCTGGCTGATTGAAATATTCTGTTGCGTTTCTTCTCACTCTCTGTTTCCAACAACAATGTATGCGCTGCCTCCAAATTTGTAGCCTACCATCTTGGTGTAATCTGGTACACTTTCTGAAGCAAAACAGGTACCAGTAAATATAACACATCAGTTACCCAGGTAGTCATGAAAATGTTTGTGTCAGCTCCTGCAACAAACTCCAGCAGTCCCAATACATGTGCATTGCACACCCGTGCCATACTCTCAAACTGTGGTTTCCCTTTGAGAACCCCACAGTACTGTAATGCAGTGTACTATGCAATGTACTGTATCACTGTTATCGTTGCAATGTAAGTGGCGGATGTAGCATCCCTAAAGATCTTGCGTCACAAGGATCTTTCTTTGACATCTACATGACATAAAGACAACATTATTGGCATTTTATTCAGTAAAGAAGTGTAAAATAAATGAATCCAACAACATGTATTTCAAACTCAACAAAAATTAACTGTATCATCATTGCCTACTACCCAGAGTCATCATGTTCAGCACAAGACACCAGATACAGAAGGGTCCCGCCTGCTTGCTGACGGTCCGGCCCCATCAGTGCTGTCCCATTTCATTACTGCCACGTGGGACCCTTTGTAAAACCCTGCATCCAACACTACCATCTGAAAATGAGCTGTTACCAGGTCAGATTGTTCTACCTGTCAAACTTTTAAACTCAGTATGCTCTGCCTTGTCAAAATTGTAAACTCCATGGGCTCGATTCTCAAAGATCCAGGGGCGGCGCAAGGGACTTGCATCCAGATGATCGGTGCAAAGTGCCCCTTGCACCAAATGATGCCCCGGGAGTAATTCACAAAGGCAGACTATGCCTACCACAGGCAGCCTGCACCTAACGGTGCTTGACTGGCCTTGCACCACACACTGTGCTACGGAATGGAGCCAGGGACTTGCACCAGATGCAGGCTGACGAATCCCCTGAAGCCCAATTCACAAAACTCTCCTGGTGGTGACATTTCTAAGTATCCTTAGACCAGCACTGGTTGGTCTAAGGGGGTAGTTAACCTGGTAGCGGCAATGTGCCACACAGTTCCCCCTCCCTGAACCCTAATCATTGTTTAAAATAATCCATACATTTCTCCTTTACCCTGGTAGTCTAGTGACCTCCCCCTCTCTGAACCCCAATAATTGTTACAATAATTATTAACCTGACCCTTTTCCCTGGTAGTTAAGTGCTCCCCCATTCCGATGACACCAACTGTTTTGTATCAATTACACCTGGTGGTCTAGTGGCCCCCAACCCCGCCTGGCAGTGCCCTAACACCCTACTCCCCCCAACCCATAAGAGAGCCGGTGACTGGCACAGTTCACCTCTCACCACTGCAGCCAACTGCCGACTAAGCTCTGAATGAGTGTGTACTGTATATAGTACGCGCTCAGTGACTGCTGGCTCACTGAGCGCGCACTATATACAGTACGTGCTCATTCAGAGATCAGTTGGTGGTGGCCGCAGTGGTGAGAGGTGGGCTATGCCAGTTGCTGGCTCCCTTATGGGTTGGGGGGAGCAGGTTGGTAGGGCACTGCTGGGTGGGGGGGGGCCACTAGACCATCAGGTGTAATTGATACAGTACTTTCAAGGTCATCTGGATGGGGGGACACTAGACTGCCAGGGAAAAGGGTCAAGTTAATATTTATTATAACAATACATAGATACATAGACAGTGTCGGCAGATAAGGGCCATAGGCCCACCTAGTCTGCCCATTTGAGCTTGTAAGTTCAGTTTGTTTTCCTAGAAGTCTATTTCCCCTTACCCCTGACCTCTAGAATTCCTTTATGTCTATCCCATGCATTCTTAAATCCCATGATTGTTTCAGCCCCACCACTTCCTCTGGCAGGGTGTTCCACTTGTCCACCACCCGTTCTGTGAAGAAATTCTTTCTCATGTTTCCTCTGAATCGCCCTCCTCCAACTTCATCCCATGCCCTCTAGTCCTGAAACATCTTTTTCGCTTAAAATAGTGTTTTCCTGCACCCTGTTCCTCCCTGTAAGATACTTGTATGTCTCTATCATATCCCTCTCTCCCTCCTCTCCTCCAGGGAGTACATGTTCAGTTCCTTCAACCTGTCTTCATAGGACTTGTGATGCAACCCATGCACCATCTTTGTTGCCCTCCTCTGAACCTTCTCTACCCTGTCTATGTCCTTACGTAGGTATGGTCTCCAGAACTGTACACTGTACTCCAGGTGGGGCCTGGGGTTCAGGAAGGGGAGCCACTAGACTACCAGGGTAAAGGGGAAATGTATGAATTATTTCAAACAATGATCAGGGTTCAGGAAGGGGGGCCACTAGACTGCCAGGGTAAAGGGGAAATGTATGAAATATTTGAAACAATGCTCGGGGTTTGGGGAGGGGGACCACTAGACTACCAGGATAAAGGGGAAATGCATGAATTATTTTAAACAATACTCGGAGTTCGGGGAGGGGGGCCACTAGACTACCAGGGTAAAGGGGACGTTTATGAATTATTTTAAACAATGATTGGGGTTTGGGGAGGGGGGACACTAGAGTACCAGTGAAAGGGGGCTCGCATTTTAATATTTCACAATGAACAGAGATTGGGGGGGGGCTCTAGATGTGCTTATGCACATTGCTGCAGGCTTGCGGCAACCTGTCTAGGTGCACCCTCTGTTTGGTGTACTACTAGAGCTGCCTCAAGCTGCCGGACTTTGCCACCAAGACCCCACCCAATAAAGAATCAGATGCAGGGTCCACGGCGCACAGGCAATCGGCACAAGCTGCCTTTAGTGCGGCTTGCACCAAGTTTCGAGAATCGGACCTCATGTGTCCTACCTGGTCAAAGGTTTAAACTCAGTATGGCCTACCTGGTCAAACTTGTAAAGTCAGTATGGCCTACCTGGTAAAAGTTTTTAAATAAATAAACAAATCCTATGTACACTTTGGAGGCAGTATAACGCAGTGGGTTAAGGTTCTGAGCTGCAGATCTAGAGACCTGGGTTTGAATCCCACAGCCGCCTAGGTGCATACTGTGTGATCCTGAGCAAGTCACTTAACTTCCTTGTGCTCCCAGGTCACATCTGGAAACAAACTTCGGCTTAGTGTGCTACTCCTGGTTAAACAATCTTCCCTTTCCTTTATTTTCCAGGTTCCACTAAAAATAGGATGCAAGGTCTAGTCAATGTCCTGATCAAATGGAGAAACTAATGAACAAACAAACAAACTGTATATTGTGGTTTTATTTTAAACTCTTTATTTTTTCAGGTTTTTCATAACGAGTAATACATTTGAAAAGGATATATGGAATAAGGAAACAAAAAACACATAAGGAACATCAAATTAGTTATTCAACCAAATTAATTAACAGTACGGTACTTCCAGACACTCAGTTAATTTTCTGTTTTCTGTTTTCTATTGCATCCATTTCATGAGGCTATTTTTTTACATTTCCAATGACTGACCTGTTGTGTTACAGTTCTATTATGGTACAAAGTCTGGCCTACGTGCAGAGACATACAGTACCCACCTTCTCCAGATCATCTCAAATTGCTCTCGTCTTTTATTAACTATGGCACTCAGATGTTCCATTTTATAAACTTGTATAATTGAGTCATGCCATTGGTTTAAGGTTATAACAGCCCGAGAAAACCAATTTTTGGTTATGACTTTTTTTGCAGTTAAGATGCATATACACAGTAATTTCCTTGTGTTAGGGTCCCAATATTCTCTAGGAAAGGAGGTAAAGAGAAAAATGTGTGGTGTAACCCTTGGGAATGACGGGAATATTTCCTCTAAGGCTAAGGAAATTTCTTCTAGGTAGGGTTGCAGATGCCTACAGTGCCAGAAAATATGTCCTTGTGTGGCCATGGAACTGCCACATCCCCTCCAGCACACAGCACCTCCCGGTCTGTACATTGTGTTTTAATGTTATTTATGAAAGTCCATATATTTTTTTAACTGATATTATAAAACTTTAAAGAGCTACAAGCACCAAATATAGCGGGCAGAACACGTAAACAGTAGTCCCTTATTGACTTTGAGTTCTGAAGTGTTTTCCTTTTTTATGTGCTTATTACATGGTTTTCTACAGTATTGGATGTGTGACGTGAAAAGCAGTGCTTTACCTAGAAGCAGCCCTATCCAGTGCTAACCCTGCCACTACACCATCAGCATGTGACCTCACTCACTGTTGTAACACATGCCCTGCTGCCTGGTAATGTGTCACGTGTTACCAGTCAAGCAGCAGGAGAGCGTCTCTTCCTGGTTACTCTTGGTTGCTAGTGATGTCACAGCCAGTGAGGTCACAATGCTGATGATGTACAGGGAGGAACGGAACCAACTACATCAGCCTCCTGGTAGAGTGCTGTTCCATACATCACAGCTAGTACTGCTAGGAAGGAAATCTTCTAATAAGCAAAGTAGAAAAGAAAAACAATAATGCAGATACAAGTTGTGACGACTGGCTGCTTCTGAAAGTTACCATTAATTACAGGTAGTACTCTAGCTCCTTAATAAAAACAAATTACAATAAAAAAAGGCAAGCCTGGAACAAGTTTCTGCTCACCAAGAGAATCCAAGGGTTCCCTGGCCAGAAGGGTGGTGTGGAATCCCTATAAATCAGTACATGTTTGCACAACATAGACAATAATGTGTGGGCAGCCATACACAACAAGTCTGTGTCGGCACTGAGTGATTTCTATGACAGCTGCAGGAACCTTGGGGTCATTAGTTGCCATAGAAAACTTGAGATGAGGATACGCTTGTCTGTGTATCGATGCCCATACATTGTCTTTTATATTGTATGGGCACCCATGCCCATTTCAGACACTCTGCTTCCTTTTGGTTAACTGGAGATGGGGAGGTGGGGGCAGTTGAGGGTTGGTGGCAGGCTCAGATTAGTGATTCGGTGTTTAATGGCAGCTGCAGCAGTTTCTGTAAGTGCAAACTTAAAAAACAGCTTTCAGCTCAACTGGATTGAGGAAAGCAGCTGTGTGGCAGCATTTTAAGATGTGCTGCACTAGTGACATCACTGCTGCAGTACAACAACATAATTTATTTAAGTCTTTGGTAACCGGGTAAGTGCACTGATCCAGGGGACCGTTTTCAGCCACGACCTAGGCCACACAGGTGGCAGTTACAGAGGTAGTGACAAGTTATACAATGAGTACAAGCTATGTAGATATACAGACGTCACTGGTGGACAAAACAGCTATACAGACATCATTGGTGTACAAAGAAAGTGACATACGAAAATAAAATTAATGAGAGGCTGAAAAAACAATCAGTACATCATGATAAGCAACAATTATTATACAATTATTTACTAAGGATAAGTGGCGAGTGCAAATTAATGCATGATGTAAAAAAATTTACAATCTCTACTGCTGCACAGCAAGCATATTCTAGGTATGGAATTCCATGCATAACAGGGTTCCACCACACACTATACAGAGGATAATATATGGGCAGCCTTGCACAACAAGCCTGTCTCTACATTGAGAGGTTTCTATGGCAACCAGGAACTTGGAGAGCGAAGCATGTGGGATGGACATGATGGACCTGGTGTCTCAATTAACCCTCAATTTTATGTTACTATGTCACCATGCTGTCCCCCTAGCTATGGAAATGGGTAAAGGAAGGAACACACTGAAAACAAGATCATGCACCTGAGCCAGGCTAGCCTGGGTAAAGACATTGTAAAATAATAAAAATATGGGCTGGCCCGTCGGCGCAGTGGTAGAACTACCAGTCGGGAAACTGGTGACCCAGGTTCATGAATGAGCCAGGGTCATCAGGTGCCAACCGGAAGGGGGGGATAGGATTGAGTGTCCCTCAGTGGGTGCTCCCCTCTGCGGGGCAGCAGGATGTCTGTTCCTGCCACTCTAGCACCACTGTGGGTCCACAGGCGGAACAGCAATGGAAAGAGCAGGGGAGGAAGAGACTGGCTAGCTCACACCATGCATGTACCTTCTGTACACGTGGCACAGGCTCATGCCATCATCTCTGGGGAGGAAGAAAACCAGGATGGCACCCTCACCTCACGGGCTATGCACTGTCCACTGGGCTCCCAAAGTTTCTGCAGTGGATTTGGTCTGCAGCGGAGGGATCTACCACTGCCCTTGAGGGCCCCACTGGGAGAATGCCAAGCCCTGTGGCTGCTGGAGAATCTAGGTAAGTCCCGCATGTGATGGGGGAGAGGGCTAAGGAGTGTGAGGCAAAAGGGGGCCTTGGTTGGAGTGGGGAGAAAAAAGTAGTTAAAAATAATAATAAGCATACACTGTGAGTGTGTCCATTAACAGAACAACTAGTAAGGAAATGCTATGCCACAGACCCAGGTTAGTGCCCCAAACTCAAATCATAGCTGCTGGTCAGCAGGGGGCTGCATGTACTCAGCCTCGGGGAGCACTTTGGGGAGGATGGAAACATAAGCCCGATTGGTTGTGGTGCCTGATAGTGGGGGGGGGGGTGGCATTTGAGGCACCTTCTAATGTAAGGTGGGAGGTCAGGGACACTGTTTGGCTCTGAGTCAGTTCACCTTTTTATATAAGTTTTTGAGGCCCTTGAGGTCAATGTTAGTTCATTTACTCAGGATAGCCCAGCTAAGATGTAAACATCTCATTTCCACTGGGGTCCTGCTTCAACTCATTTCCGTAGCTGGGTGGACTGGAGAACTGAGAAGTTAAGTTACTTGCCCAAGATCTGTCAGTGAGTGCAGTACTTGGCTCAAGCAGGGCTTGAACCTATAATCTTCTGGTTCTCAAGGTGGTGTCATAAGCACAAGACCACACTGCCTCTTCCTCTAATGTTATGAGGGAGGGGTGGACAGCAACATGGAAAACGCTGCACCAGCCATAAGTGATAAACCCCCAACACTGTTGAGTTCCACGCCACCAACGGCTGCACAAACTGGAGTTGCTCAGATCGTTTAATAACTGGACTATAGTAGTAGCAGTATTAGTGAATGATTTTCTTCATCAAATATGAATAGAAATCTACCCGGTTGTGCCAAGACTTCTATTCAATGGGTTCCTACTGCACCGTACTGTTTATGCTTCACCAGATGTCTTAATTATTTGGTGGTTACTTTATTTGGAGAGATCCTCCCCAGGGAAAATGTTCTGAATACTTTACCATATCCAGAATGAATTATCCTTAGCCACGGGTCTTCCGCCATCGTGAGATTCTTGGATACCTTGAATAATTGCAATTCTAGGCATCCGGAGAGGATTATGAAGTGTCCAGAGAATCAGCGATCTTTGTGCTGATGCTCTACAGTAAGTAGGATTCTACAGCCAAAATGATCCCCTATGCAGGGCACTTCTACTGACGGGGCCAATAGCAATGATTATCTGCACTGTCAATAACAATCGGGGTTATTTACTAAAAGCTTCATGTATGTTCTGGTTGATTTTTTTGAGGATTGTTTTTGTTTTAATGTATTCTTATATTTGTAACAAAGTCAATTATTTCCTGTAATGTTTGAAATTCTGATAAAAATTATTGTGGCAAAAAAAAAAAAGGAATCTGGGTTATCCTGGTGTGGAGTTTCCATTATCTGCATTGCCTGATTCCCCATACAAATCGTGAAATTCCTGTGTATCTGTAAATATCATTCAACAGTCATCAACAGTTATCAAAGTCCCCACCTAGAATACTGTGCTCAGTTCTGGAGACCACATCTCTGGAAGGGCATAGACAGCGTGGAGGGAGTCCAGAGGTGGGCAACTAAGATGGTGCAGGGTCTGCATCAGAAGCCCCACGAGGCAAGACTTAAGGACCTGACTATGCACACCCTGGAAAAGAGGAGAGAGAGGGAGGATATGATAGAGATCTTTAAATACCTCACAGGGGTGAACAAGGTACAGGAGGGAAGTATTGTTCAGAAACAAAGGTGTTCAAGAACAAGGGGGCACGATAAGAAGCTGGAGGGGGGAGACTGAGGAGGGATGTAAGGAAGCAGTGGGGTACCGCAGGGTTCAGTATTAGGACCGGTCCTCTTCAGTGTCTATATAAGCGGCATTGCAGAGGGACTGGAAGGAAAAGTATGTCTCTTTGCAGATGACACAAAGATCTGCAACAGAGTTGCTCAACAAGGTGGGGTGGAAAGGATGAGAAGGGACTGGGCAAGGTTAGAGGAATGGTCAAATGTATGGCAGCTTAGATTCAATGCTAAGAAGTGCAAGCTAATGCACCTGGGAAACAAAAACTCAGGGGAAGAGTACACAATGGGGTTGAGATACTAACAACAACAAAAATGGAAAGGGACCTGGGGTAGTCATATCAGATGACCTAAAGGTGGGTAAGCAATGTGAGAGGGCAGCAAGGAGGGTTGGGGATACTGGGATGCATAGGGAGAGGCATCACCAGTAGAAACAGGAAGTTATTATCCTCTGTACAGATAGCTGGTCAGACCTCATCTGAGTACTGTGGCAGTTCTGGAGACCCAATCCTCGCAAAGACATAGACAGGATGGAAGCTGTCCAGAGGAGGGCAATTCAAAATGGTGCAGGGTCTGCACCAGAAGACATATGAAGAGACTTAAGGAGCTAATATGTATAGCCTCGAGGAAAGGAGGAGAGGGGACATGATAGAAACTTTCAAGCAACTCTCAAGGAATCAACAAAGTCCAAGAGGGTAGCATCTTTCAAAAGAGGTGTGCAAGAACAGGGGGCACAATTTGAATATGGATGGGGGCGGCTCAGAGGTAATTGAGAGTATTTTTTCACAGAGAGGGTTGTGGATGCATGGAATGGCCTTCCGTAGGAGGTTGTGGAGTCAAAAACAGTGGTGGAATTCAAGCATGCATGGGACAGTCATAAGGCAATTCTAGGGGTTGGGGGCAGGAAGAAGTAGGCTGCTGGTTAACTAGGATCTGCAGCTTATCCATTAGGTAGGGAAATGGGCAGACTGGGTGGGCCCAGCGGTCCTTATCTGCTGTCAAATTCTATGTTTCTATGTTTCTATGTAAGCACGTCTTCACAGAAAGAGCGATAGATTCCTGGAAGAAGTCTTCCAGCACAGATGGTGGGGCGAAAACAGTGGTGGAGTTCAAGAATTCATGGGATAGGTATAAGGAAATTTTAGGGAAAGGGAAGGGGGAGGGTGAATGGGCCGGAGATCAAGTAGGATCTTTGGTGATACTATAGGCAGAGAAAAATGGACAGACTAGGTAGGCCGAGTGATCCTTCTCTGCCAGCAGATTCTATGTTTATATGTTTCTAAGCAACTCAAGGTGGCTGAGTGAACTTTAGTTCTCACTAGCAAGTTCCATGAATATCCTGAATTTTGCAGAAAATTGACTCGTTTACTCGTGGTAAAAATGATTTTGACGCAGGTTTATTTTCTGCATGTGAATGAAAGCAAAATCTACCGAAAAATCTGCAAGAAACAAAATATGCATCTTGCAGATTTTCCTTTTTATCATGTCATAAATTTTTTGCATCTCTTTGTACTTCACATAAATTATTCTATGAATGCTAAACAATTTTGCAAAATGCGTAATTTTGCAAAATTGTCCCCTGTATTTTTGTGTAGTTTCAGGAATGTGAAAAATGGCAATTTAATCCAGCCTTAAACGCTACTCCACATCAGTACTGTAGAGGGATGATGTCATTGAAAGCCATGCTGGGTGGGGCAAGCCATGGATGTTTACAGTTCCTGGTTGGGGGGGAAGACCATTGACACTTACAGTCCTGGGGGGTGGGTGTAGGCCTTAAATGTTTACAGTCACAGGTGTGGGAGGAGCAGGCCATGGGTGCTTACAGTTCTGGGTGGTGGGAGCAGACTTATAGTCCTGGCCAGAAGGGGCAGGTCAGGGATACTTACAGTCATATGTGGGGTGTGGGGTCAGGCCATGGATGCTTACTGTCCCAGGTGGGTGTGTTGGGGGCAGGCCATGGATCCTTACAGTCCCAGGTTGGGGGGCAGGTCATGGATACTTGCAGTCGGGCAGGCCATGGATCCTGCAGTCCCAGGTTAGGGGGCAGGTCATGGATACTTACAGTCCGGGGGGCAGGCCATGGATGCTTACAGTCCCTGGTGTGGTGTCAGGCCATGGATGCTTATAGTCCTGGTTGGTGAGGGCAGGCCATGGATGTTTACAGTCCCGGGTGAGGGTGGGGGGGGCAGGCCATGGATGCTTATAGTTCTGGGTGGTGGATGCAGGCCATGGATGCTTACAGTCCCTGGTGGTGGGAGCAGACCATGGATGCTTACAGTCACAGGTGTGGGGCCGGCCATGGATGCTTACAGTCATATGTGGAGTAGGGGGGCAGGCCATGGATGCTTACAGTCATGTGTGGGATAGGGCGGCAGGCCATGGATTCTTACAGTCCCAGGTTGGGGGGGGGCAGGCCATAGATGCTTACAGTCACAGGTGGGTGGCAGACCATGGAAGCTTACAATCCTGGTTGGTGGGGGCAGGCCATGGATGCTTATAGTCCAAGGTGGGGGTGGGGGGCAGACAATGGATGCTTACAGTCCTGAGTGGGAAGGGGAGAGGGCAGGCCATGGATGCTTATAGTCATGGGTGGAGGGGGCAGGTCATGGATCCTTACAGTCATAGTGGGGTGTGGGATCAGGCCATGGATGCTTATAGTCCTGGATTGGGGGGGCAGGCCATGGATGCTTGTAGTCCCAGGTGGGGGGGGTGAGGCCATGGATGCTTACAGTCCCTGGTGGGTGAGTGGGGGGGCAGGCCATGGATGCTTACAGTCCCAGGTTTGGGGGCAGACCATGGATGGTTACAGTCCTGGAGGGGCAGGCCATGGATGCTTATAGTCCTGGGTGGTGGGGGGCAGGCCATGGATGTTTGCAGTCTCAGGTTGAGGGGGCAGGCCATGTATGCTTACAGTCCCAGGTTGGGGGGGGGCAGGCCATGGATGCTTACAGTTCCAGGTGGGGGGGGAGGCAGGCCATGGATGCTTACAGTCTTGGGTGGTGGTGACAGGCCACGGATGCTTACAGTCCCATGTGGGGGTGAGGGGGAAGGCCATGGATGCTTATGCGTCCAGTCCTGGCCAGGAGGAGCAGGTCAGGAATGCATACAGTCACATCTTGGAGGACTGTGACCATTTTTAAGTGAGTTTGCACTCTTGTATGAACTATTAAAGCATTGTGAACAAGCTAATTCCTATTAATGGTTTTTCCACTTAAAGGAGGAGAAATGACAAATTTGTCTATGTTTTAAAGCAGGTGCTGGTTTAGTACTGTTTTTACTTTAATGTTAAACCTCAAATTCTGTGTGACAATAACTTTGTAACCATTCAACAGATTTGCACAAAATGCGGTATCCACAGTGTGGGATGATGGATCTCTTGACTTGTCAAGCTGTGTTTTAGTCGGACATACGGGTTTTCGCGAAGTAAAGCGCCAAAAAAATTCACTTTTCGACATTTTTGCGCAGTAATTGTCCATGGCGCTGCACAGCCAGTGTGTCATCTGCTGGTCTGAAGCTTGGGAATTAGCAAGCACGTGCGTCAAAGAACATGACAATTTTTGTTTCGTGAAAAAATATTAATCTATTCAAATGTTATTAAAGTCTGAAGTTTCCATTATGTCAATAGGAAAATTTACATATATGATTAGTGAAAGAATTTTCGGCCACAATCGCGGGCTGATTTCTTTGCAGCCTCACCATCAAAGCACGAAATAATTCTTAAACGGTTTGGTCTTTTTACTTGAAGTCTTCAGAGTTTTGAGGGGATGTCCTAGAGATGTGACTTAGCTTGTTTAGGTGTTGGAAAATTAATTGGTTGTGGAGATATTCCATGACAAAGTTGACGTTTTCCCCACAGGATTACACTGCGTTGCTTTGGTCTTTTTACGTGAAGTTTACAAGGCTTTGAGAGGATGCTCTATTGATGTCAGTTATGTTGTTTAGCAGTTGGTGAATTAATTGGTTGCAGAGATATTCCATGACAAAGTTGTCGTTTTCCTCATAGGATTACATTGCGGTCTGTGTCATGTCTTTCAGCACCATTATCTCAGAAACAAAGAGAGATACAGACTTTCCAGTACTGGCAGCATAGATCACCTTCAGGTGATCTATGCTGCTGAGAAAAGATTTGAAATTGCAGAGAAAGCCTGTAGTGGAATTGTTTCCATACATTGCAAGGTCCATAAGATATTGCGAAATTTCTGTCACAAAGGTTCAGAGTGCCTTGTCCAGTGCGGTTCGGTGCCCATATCTCAGAAACAATTTGAGATGGAGGTGCGATCATTCCAGTGTTGCATGCAGTACTCACTGTCACGATTACAATGATGCTAGAATTTTTTTTCTAGTGCTTACGGTTCACAAAATATGCACACATTCCTGTTACAATGGTTTGGTGCCCTAGAGGGCTATTGCATGGCTCTGTGGCTTTGTGTAAGCAGGAGCATGGGCTCAGATGCATATTGTTATACACAAACTGGCAACTTGGTGGGAGCGAGGGGCCCAATGGGCTCCACGTTCCCAGCAATATGTGTTTTTTACTACTGATATTACACTCTTTCAAAAAGTAAGGAAATTTTATGCAAAAAACTACGTTAATGCATCATTTAGGGTTAAATCAATAAAAAAAAGGTCAGAAAAAGGGACATTAAGCTTGAACCCCTAACTCCCCACACCCTGATCCACCACAGACTGACAGACTCCGGGGTGTGTCATTGGGGTCGTGAGGCCTAAATCTCACCCATTCTCCTTTACTGTAGCATGTCAATGTGCTCAAACATGGAATGCATGATTTGGGGCCTTATCGACCCCAATGACACACCTCCTGGAGTCTGGCAGTCTGTGGAGGATTGGGGTCGGGGGTGTGTGGATGGAGTTAGGGGTTCAACCCTAATGTCCCGTTTCCTGACTATTTTTTATTCAACTCTAAATGATGTATTAACATAGTTTTTGTATATATATATATGTGTGTGTATGTGTATATATATATATATATATATATATATATATATATATATATATATATACACACACACATATATATATACACACACACACACACACACACACGCACATATATATTTATGGTCTTTTCTGGTTTTCACCTGTGTTCCCCTAGGGCTCGGCTTGCTCACAGGCCGTATGTGCGCCAGGCACCCAGAAGCCAGCTCAGCCCCTTCCGCCCACCTGTACTGCTGCCCCACCCACACTACGTTACTCCCACCAGACTTCCACCAAGTAAGGATGGAACTACGGGAGAGGTGACAACCCACCCCACCACCCCGGTAGAGGAATGCTCAATCCCACTCTTCCCAACCCCATACCAGCACCTCGATGACCTGAGGTTGTTCCCAAACCCGGGGTGCTAGCGTAGCTTGACGCAAGGTGTCCAGCGCCTCAACCCTCAGCGCCACCGGGCCGGCCTACTGGTGCTTTTTCTGTAGGAACGTCTCCCCTGCTTATTCAGATGATAGCTGGATAGTCTTTTTTGTAGGCTGGATATATGTGTGTAGACCCATCGTGCTCCAGGTGGTGTAGGGTGTGGCCTGTGATGACTTTGGATAATGGGAGCTCTGCTCTGTAAGCTGGTTTCAAGTGCGGCAGACACAACATGCTGCCAGTGGTGAAGGGTGCGGACCATGATGCTCCAGATGATGAAACTCCTATTCTCCCCACAAAGGGATTTGCCTTCACCCACCCCTGCAGACAGTCTCTCGAGACCTGAACTGGTTCAATTCCCTGTCAGGACAAAATCCTAACAGCAGTGGAAGGCAGTGGCTAATCACCTTCCCAGATGCAGAACAGCACTCAAGGCAACCCCTGCTCTAATTCAGTGCTACAGCCCAGGCTTGGCACTCTAGCTGCCTCAGTCCCCTTTTCCAGGGGTCTCATGTCTGTTTTGGACACACTTTTTAGTCAGACAGGAATAACAAGCGAGAACTATTCACAAATGCTCTACTCTCCGCAGAGATTTCTCTCCCACAAATAGTCTCATAGAAACATAGAATTTGACGGCAGATAAGGACTGCTTGGCCCACCCAGTCTGCCCATCTCCCTACCTAATGGATAAGCTGCAGATCCTAGTTAACCAACAGCCTACTTCCTCCTACCCCCAACCCCCAGAATTGCCTTATGTCTGTCCTATGCACTCTTGAATTCCCCCACTGTTTTTGACTCCACAGGAAGGCCATTCCATGCATCCACAACCCTCTCTGTGAAAAACACCTCCTCACATTACCTCTAAGCCATCCTCCTTCTATTTTCAGATTGTGCCCCCTTGTTCTTGTACATCTCTTTTTCTGAAAGATGTTATTCTCTTGGACTTTGTTGATTCCCTTGAGGTACTTAAAAGTTTCTATCATGTCCTTCCTCAAGGGTATACATATTATGCTCCTTAAGTCTCTCTTCATGTGTCTTCTGCAGCAGTCCCTGCACCATTTTAGTTGCCCTCCTCTGGACTGTCTCCATCTTGTCTATGTCCTTGCAGAGATTGGGTCTCCAGAACTGCACACAGTACTCCAGATGGGGTCTCACCAGCTGTCTGTACAGAGGGGTAATAACTTCCTGTTTTCTACTAGTGATTCCTCTTCCTATGCATCCCAGTATCCCCCAGCCCTCCTTACTGCCCTCTCACATTGTTTGCCCATCTTTAGGTCATCTGATATGACTACTCCCAGGTCCCTTTCCATTTCTGTTGTTGTAAGTATCTCACCCCCCATAGTGTACTTTTCCTCTGGATTTTTGTTTCCCAGGTGCATTACTTTGCACTTCTTAGCATTGAATCTAAGCTGCCATACATTTGACCATTCCTCCAACCTTGCCAAGTCCCTTCTCATCCTTTCCACCCCACCTTGCATATCAACCCTGTTGCAGATCTTTGTGTCGTCTGCAAAGAGACATACTTTTCCTTCTAGTTCCTCTGCAATGTTACTTATAAAGACATTGAAGAGGACCGGTCCTAGAACTGAACCCTGCAGTATCCCACTAGTTACCCCCCTTTCTTCAGAGTGGACTCCGTTTACTATTACCCTCAGTGTCCTGTTCTCCAATTTTTTACCCAGGCTGCCATCTTGGGACCCACTCTCAAGCTGGCTAACTTGTGTATTAATCTTTTGTGTGGGTCTGTGTCAAATACCTTGCTAAAGTCTTGAAAGGCCATGTCCACAGCCCTTCCCTGATCTACTACTTTGGTCACCCAGTCAAAGAAATATATTAGATTCATCTGACACGACCTTCCTGCTGTGAATCCATGCTGTCTTGGGTCCTGTGCCCCTCTGGCCTCTAGGTACTCAACAGTTCTTTCCTTCAGAAGTGATTCCATCATTTTCCCTATCACTGAGGTCAAACTAACAGGTCTGTGGTTTCCTGCCTCTGCCCTGCTTCCACTTTTGTGAAGTGGAATCACATCTGCCGTCCTCCAGTCCTCAGGTATCACCCCATCCTCCCTTGATTTGTTAAAGAGGATAGTCAGTGGTGTCACTAGTTCTACCCTTAGTTCTTTCAGAATTCTGGGATGAATCCCATCTGGCCCATTGCTTTGTCCACCTTCAGTTTTAAGAGTTCTTTCAGAACTCTTTCTTCTGTGAATGGGCTGGTATCAACTGCCCTATCCAGAGTGTTTCTGTTGTTTGGTTTAGGTACCTCCCCTTCTTCACTTGTGAATACTGAGCAAAAATATTTGTTTAGCATCTCTGCCTTTTCACTGTCACCCTCTGCCCACCCCCAACCCACTTTATTAAGCCTCACTATCCCTCCCTTGGTCTTCCTTTACTCCCTGATGAACCTATAAAGGTTTTAATTTTTCTTACTAATTGCCTCCATCCCACCCACCCAAAGCCAGTTCTACTTTTATAGCCAGTGGATTTGACTGTCAACAGGAACTTCCTGTTTGGCAGTAGGAAGGAAAGGATCATAGAGAAACACTGGTTTTGTCAACCCTAAAGTAGAAAAAGTAGCTCTCTCCCCCCCCCCCAGCTGCTGGTGGTCTGATATTGAGCAAGGAAGAAGGAGGCTACTGAAGAAAATAGGAAGTTGCTGTCCCAGAACAGGAAGGGTGAGAGTTGTAAGGAGAGAGGAGAGTAAGCATCCAGAGAAACAGTAGAGGGGACACAAAATAAGACATGATAGGAGTGGTGCAGTGCAATGGCTGTGGGACGGCAGTGTTCCGGGAGACATTCTGGAGGCTGCGATGCTGCCCTATTTGCAGGCACCTCTCTGGTCTGAGAGAAGAGGTTGCCCGTCTCCAGACTGACCTGGCTAGGATTCGTGAAACCTCCTCCCCCACCCAGGGACCACCAGGGCCAATGCCACTACCTCAAAGGTTGCCAAGAAAGAGGAGAGGCTGGACCAGGGTGGGCTCAAGGAGGGAGAGGGTGGTGGAAGAGAATTGCATCCCTCCAGCTGTACCTCTCCACAATTCATTCGCTCTTCTGGTGGATAGTGGTTTCTCTATGTTGGCACCTGCAGTGGAGACCAAGGAGGATGCTGGGAACCTTCACAAAGGAAACCCAAAGGAGGGTGGCATGGGACCCCACATCGGAAGGAAACAACTCCTGGTGGGGGAGTCAATCAGTAGGGGGGCAGAAATTGGGGAGGAAGGGCAGAGGAGGCAAGGTGCCTTCCTGGCGCCACGGCTTGGAGGGACAGGAGCGAAATCCTCAGGATCATGGGGAAGCTGCACGAGGAGGGAGCTGGATGTCATTGTTCACCTAGGGACAAATGACCTGGCTAGGAATGGGATCAGAGCAGTGCAAGAGGAGTTTGTAGAGTTGGGAAGGGCCTAGACAAGTGCGCATACAGTAACCTTCTCGGAGGTGCTGCCTGTCTATGGCAAGGGAGATGCTAGGGCACTTCTCACCAGGGAATTCAATGAGTGGTTGAAAAACTGGTGTGGAGCTCAGGGTTTTGGCTTCATTGGGGACTGGGGAGCCACCTGGAGGGATGCAAACCTATACTGGTGCGATGGTCTGCATCTGTCCAGGAGGAACCAGGATCCTAGGTGAGAGGTTTGAATGCTTCATTGGCAAGCATTTAAACTAGCCAAGGGAGGAGGCACTGAAAAGAAGCAGGGAAATCCAAGCCTCCCCCCACAAAACATGGTGATTAGGGAGGTAAACACCAAGGTACAGAAGTTATTAGAGAGCAGAACAGATTTAAATGTAAAAAAAAGGCAGTAAGGACAGAAATGGGGCTAAAAGGGGTAAGGCTATGAAAAAGTGGAGGGTGATGAGCACCAATGTCCGTAGTCTGTGTAACAAGCTCCCTGAGCTAATGGCCTTTATGGAAGAGGGTTGCCTGGATATTGTGGCAGTCACAGAAACATGGTACACAGAGGACCATGACTGGGATGTCAACATACCAGGATACACAATCTACAGGAGGGACAGGGAGGGTAAAAGAGGAGGAGGAGGAGTAGCTCTCTATGTAAAGGAAGGGATCAAAGCAACAGAACTAAAAAGTAAACAGGGAGCAGATGAGGCACTTTAGGTCACCCTGGAGACTGGAAATGGCACCACAATCCACATGGGGGTTGTATACAGACCCCCATCTCGGGGGAAGGAAAGGACAAGGAAATGATAGAAGGCTTTCTTAGAATGGCAGAAAAAGGGGAGATATTGTTGATGGGAGGCCTGAAAATGCCAGATGTTAACTGGAGCATCTTTGTTGTAGGCACATCCAAGAGCAGGGTCATTCTTGATGCCCTACAGGGGGCATGCCTCAGACAGCTAGTATCAGAACCCACTCAGGAGGAAGCAATCTTAGACCTGGTACTTTCAAATGGGGATGGAGAAAGAATCTCAGATTTAGAAGTGGGTAGCCATCTGGGAACAAGCGACCACCAACAGTGTGGTTCACAATAAACACAGCCATACAATCAAGCCATACAAAAGCAAGAGTACTAGACTTTAGGAGGGCTGACTTTGGGAAAATGAGAGAGTGCCTCAGAAAAGCACTAGCAAACAGGCAAGAAGGAGGGGTGGAGGAACAATGGGGAGTGATCAAAACAGCCATCACAGAGGCAACAAGCCTTTGTGTAAAGCAAATCAGTAAAACACAACGAAGGAAAAAAACGCTATGGTTCACAAAAGAGGTAGCAGGGAAGGTTAAGGAGGAAAGGACAGCATTCACGAAATAGAAGGAACAGAACAGAGAACTTTATCAGTTAAAGCAGAAAGAGGCTGGAAGGCAGTCAGAATAGCAAAGGCCCAAACCGAGGAAAGGATAGCCAATTCTGTTAAGAATGGGGATAAGACCTTTTATAGGTACATTAGGGAGTGAAGAAAGACCAGAGGAGGGATACTGAAGCTTAGTAAAGGGGAGGGAATGTGGGTAGAGGGTGACAGTGAAAAAGCAGGGATACTGAACGAATATTTCTGCTCAGTATTCACAAAGGAAGAGGAGGAGGAGTTACCTAAACCAAACAAGGGAAACACTCTGAAGACCGGGGTCGATACCAGTCCATTTACAGAAGAAAGGGTTCTGAAAGAACTAATAAAATTGAAGGTGGACAAAGCAATGAGGCCTGATGGGATTCACCCAAGAATTCTAAAAGAACTAAGGGTAGAACTAGTGACATCGCTGACTACTCTCTTTAACAAATCATGGGAGGATGGGGTGGTACCCGAGGACTGGAGGACGACAGATGTGATTCCTCTTCACAAAAGTGGGGGCAGGACAGAGGCAGGAAACTACAGACCAGTTAGTTTGACCTCAGTGGTAGGGAAAATGATGGAATCACTTCTGAAGGAAAGAACTGTTGAGTACCTAGAGGCCAGTGGGGCACAGGACCCAAGGCAGCATGGATTCACAATGGGAAGGTCGTGTCAGACAAATCTAAAAGATTTCTTTGACTGGGTGACCAAAGTAGTAGACCAGGAGGGCTGTGGACATGGCCTACCTAGATTTTAGCAAGGCATTTGATACAATCCCACACAAAGATTAATACACAAGATAGCCAGCCTTGGAATGGGTCCCAAGGTGGTAGCCTGGATAAAAATTGGCTAGACAACAGGATGCAAAGGGTAGTAGTAAATGGAGTACACTGTGAAGAAAGGAGGGTTACTAGCGGGGTACTGCAGGGTTCAGTACTGGAACCGGTCCTTTTTAACGTCTTTATAAGTGACACTGCAGAGGAACTGGAAGGAAAAGTATGTCTCTTTGCAGATAACACAAAGATCTGCAACAGGGTTGATACACAAGATGGAGTGGAAAGAATGAGAAGGGACTTGGCAAGGTTGGAGGAATGGTCAAATGTATGGCAGCTCAGATTCATTGCAAAGAAATGCAAGGTAATGCACATGGGAAACAAAAACCCAGGGGAAGCATACACAATGGGGGATGAGATACTGACAACAGTAAAAATAGAAAGGGACCTGAGGGTAATTATATCAGATGACCTAAAGGTGGGCAAGCAATGTGAGAAGGCAGTAAGGAAGGCTGGGGGGATACTGGGATGCATAGGAAGAGGCATTTATAGTAGAAAACAGGAAATTGTTATCCCTCTGTACAGACAGTTGGTGAGACCCCATCTGGAGTACTGTGTGCAGTTCTGGAGACCCCATCTCCGCAAAGACATAGACAGAGTGGAGGCTGTCCAGAGGAGGGCAACCAAAATGGTGCAGGGTCTGCACCAGAAGACATACGAAGAAAGACTAAAGGAGCTTAATATGTATACTCTTGAGGAAAGAAGGGAGAGAGGGGACATGATAGAAACTTTCAAGTACCTCAAGGGAATTAACAAAGTCCAAGAGGGTAGCATCTTCCAGAAAAAGAGATGTGCAAGAACAAAGGGGCACAATTTGAAGATAGAGGGGGGACGGCTTGGGGTAATGTGAGGAAGTATTTTTTCACTGAGAGGGTTGTGGATGCATGGAACAGCCTCTCTGAGGAGGTCGTGGAGTCAAGAACAGTGGGGGACTTCAAGAATGCATGGGACAGGCATAAGGCAGTCCTAGGGGCGGGTAAGAGGAAGTAAGCTGTTGGTTAACTAGGATCTGTAGCTTATCTGTTAGGTAGGAAAATGGGCAGACTACATGGGCCAAGCGGTCCTTATCTGCCATCAAATTCTATGTTTCTGTGTTTATCCCCCTTCTTAACTGAGTTGGCTATCTTTTCCTCCGTTTGGGCCTTTGCAGTTCTGACTGCCTTCCCTGCTTCCTTCTGCTTTATCTGATACAGTTCTCTATCCTGTTCCTTCTGTGATTCCCTGTACTTCCTGAATGCTGTCTTTTTCTCCCTAATGTCCCCTGCCACCTCCTTTGAGAACCATAGATCTCTCCTTTGTGCAGAAATCCAGAGATCAAATATCAGTGGCTACCATCTCATCCATTATTCATTAGGCTAAACCTGTGGATCTCAGTGGCTGTCAGTTACAGGGGAAAAGCATGCATACAAGCCTTGAACAACCTTGCAATTCACAGCTGTTTTGCAGAGTTGAGCTCCAAATTGATGTCAGTTTCACAGGGTCAGGATATACTAATTTAGTTGTTTTGCAGAGCTGAACTAGCCTCCAAAGTTTGTGCTCCTGGGGAAGAGCAGTTTTGCACTTTGTGCAGCTTTGAGAGCTTCTAGAAACTAAGCAACCTCAGTGCTGTGGGCTCCCTGACCCTGAAGGCAGTCTGGGGGGGCAACTGAGCAAAAAAAGAAGGTGGCAGCTTGCCAGCCACAGTGAGTAAGGCACTAAAAAAGCCTGCAGAACAAATGGCAGCACAGGGTTTTAAATAATTGATTAGCAGGTTTTTTTTTTCCTTGGGACAATGCTAACTGTACAGAAAGTATTTATATAGGTTTTCTAGAAGTGTTATGTTTGTTAAACACAGTGAGGCAAGTGCTATGCATTTTCACAATGTTTTAGCACTTTTATGAGCAAAACACTAATCAATTTTTGGAGTTAAATAAATCCCTGCAGCATCCAGTCCAGCCCCGGGTCGCACAGCTGCAGTCTGGACTGGTTCTGGGGTGAAGCAACAGTGCAGTGGAAGGAGTCAGCAGTGCTCTGGAGACAGAAGGGGGTTACAGATATAAAAAGTGATAGCTGACTACTTCTGAAAGTTACCATTAATTCCAGACGGTACACTACCTCTTTAAGCCCCTTAGAAGAGCTTTTTAAGAGTCCCATATCAGACTTAAGGGTAACTGTTCTGAACTATTCTTTTTTTAGAAATGTCTGAATCTCCCTTTCTAGAAAAAGAATACAGTAAATCCCTGATCTCAAATAATGCTGAATCAAGTCTCCAAACTGGATCTGCTTTCGTTAGCCCAACTAGTACTAGTATAAATTGTTGAAACACAGAAACATTGGCAATGACGGCAGAAAAAGACCTACGATCCATATAGTCTGCCTGTAGTTCCCTATCAAACGCTGGGGCCTATTATCCATATAGGGTAGTAGCCCTCACCACACCATTGCCCACCCTACTGCTACCAACCTAAGTAACCACTATACCCTTCATTCTATCCATGCCAAGTAAAGGGGCATGATCTGAGATAATGACGTTTACACAAATAGTATCAATAGATTTGTGGAGAATGAGATGCCAAATAGAAATCAGTACAGAAATATATGATACCCCTTTTCATAAGAAGGGGAGAAACAAATACCTGCACTAACTATAGGCCCCTAAGCCTTACATGTGTTACAGGTAAAGTTCTGGAGGCTATAATAAAAGATGTAACTGACAACCACTTAAAGAGACACAACTTGGTAGATATGGATCAACATGGTTTTGCAGCCAAGAGATCATGCGTAACAAACTTATGTTTTTAGGAAAAAATTAATCTGTGTTCGATAAAGGCATGCCAGTAGACTGTGTATACCTTGATGTTTTTCTAAAGCATTTGATACCGTTCCCCTTGGTGCCATCATTCAGAAAATGCTAAGCCTGAAAACAGATCACGGGATTGTGGGATGGATTCAAACGTGACTAAGTGACAGGTCACAGAGGGTCAGCATTAATGGTTATTTTTCCACATCAAAAGCAGTGACTAGTGGTGCCCCACAGGGTCCCGTTTTGGACCCAGTACTTTTACAGGTTTTTATATCTGATATGGGCATGCACGTAGCTAACTGGACTAGCAAGTATGCAGATGACACGAAACTGGCAGGAGTGGTACAATTAGCTGAAGACAAGGCCTCCATACAAGCTGACCTGGATCACATTCTTGGTTGGGCCAGTGAAAGGGGTATGCAATTCAACAGAGACACATGTTGTGTTATACATCTTGGGAACCAGTGTCCAAAGTACACACACTTATTAGGGGGCTCAATAATTAGGGAATCGGAGAAGGAGAGGGACCTGGGAGTAACAATACATAGTAACCTAAATTCTAAATCTCATTGTGCAACTCAGATAGCTAAAGCTAAAAGATTACTACGGACCATCAAAAGGCACTTCAGAAGTAGAAATCAAAAGGTTATCATGCCACTGTACAGAACTTATGTCAGGCCCATTCTAGACTATGGGAGCCCTGTGTGGGGCCCAATTAATAAGGGTGATATTTGTAAGATTAAAAGGGTTCAAAGACAGACAACAAAAATACTAACATACTAACAGAACAGGCCTAACGGTCTCTCGAGTCTGCTCAATTTTCAGCACCTGCACTGAGGGCCCGATTTTGGTGTGCCCCCCCTCCCCCTTGGGTTATACTGTCCCCAGTCCCAGATGTTCCACCTGTATTGTGCCTGGTCAGATTTACCCTCCCACTGTACCTGTCCCATCCCCTCTTAAACCCGCCCCCAGTCTCCATCTCTACCAGCTCCCTGGGCAGTGCATTCCATGGCTCCACCACCCTTTCAGTGAAATAACATCTCCTCCTCCTCCTCTCCCCTCTGAGCCTGCCCCCTTCCAGCTTACACCCATGATCTCTTGTTGCCCCAGCCTCCTTCCTTTGGAGCACTCTGACTGGGCCTCCTTTATTGATCCCTTTCATGTACTTGAAGACCTCTATCATGTCCCCCCCATCTCTCCTCTCCTCCAGGGTGTACATGTCTAGCTCCTTGAGCCTCTTCTCATAGGTCCTCTCCCCCAGGCCTCAGGTCATTTTGGTTGCCCTCCTTTGGACCCTCTCTAGGAGTGTAATGTCCCTCTTTAAATGTGGTCTCCAAAATTGTACACAATACACGAGGTGTGGCCTAACCAAGCAGTTGTACAGTGGAAGGATCACTTCCGCCTTTCTGGAGGTAATCCCCCCTGGCGATGCATCCCAGCATCCTATTTGCCCTTGCCGCTTCCCTCCTACAGGTCTCAGAGTTGTTCATTTTGACATCTACCATTACCCCCAGGTCTATAACATTAAATATTTGACCAACAATGAACAGCTAACAAAACTGAATCTGATGTCCTTGGAGACTAGGAAACTGAGGGATGATCTGTTGCTGTGTTATGATATTATGCAGAAAGACTATTCAGTGAGTTAGGGTTCGAATTTAAGAACATGCAGGGGAACTAGAGGCCATCCACTCCAAATAAGACCCCAAAAATTTAACACCAACAAAAGAAAGGCATGTTATACTCTGAGGATAGTAAATCCATCAAACAAACTCCCATTGGAAATATAGTAATTAGTAAGAACAAACAGGACTTCAAACATTAGCTGGATACATTAAGTTTATAGGGTACTACCCTCTCTTGTTATGGGTGAAAAGACAGGAGCACTTATGGGCTTACCACCTTTCATTGCTCCTAAAACACTTTAGTATATATGGACTGGGAAAAACATTCTGAATTAGGAAACTTGGCTCTAAAATGGTCATATAGGCCAAGATCATTCATGAAGTTGAGAACACAGTTAACTGCACTAGTTCTCTTTTCTCTTGAGCCTAAAGACATCTCTATGGAAGTCAGTGACAAACTAAAGTCTCCAGCCAGGACATAAGAAGAGGAGAACAGTGACAATGAAAGAAAAACAATTGGTAAAAAAGTTTGGATCCTCCTTGTTTGGAGCATAGAGGTTAGCAAGAGTAAACACTGGTGCGTCAGCATTAATTTTTTAGATAATAAAGTGACATTATGGATCTAAAACATGAGATAAAATAGAACACAGCAAATTTTTCTTAAGCATTATTGCAACACCCTCGGTAATTCACTGTATGAAGAGCATGAATACCTTTACCAACATATAAGTTATGGAAAGGCTTATAATCAGGTCTGTACAATGAGTCTCCTGAAGGGGAAGACAATTTTGGCTGCTTTCTGGTTGCAATAAGACATAAGTTCTCTTATCTTGGTTCTGTTCCTTACTCCCTTGATATTCCATAACCTAAAATGCTCGTTAGTTACGCTGTGGTTTTGATTCGATACCAGTGGCCCACTAAAATCTAAAAAGCTATATTTTAAACCATGCTCCACTGCTACCAATAGACAGAGTCCCCATTCTACAAATTACTACATCATAAAACACCTGAGCATGAGACTACAAAGCAGTACAGCTGAGAGGCGGGAAGAGAACCTACTTAAGGAAGAGGCTCTGCAGAACTGCCCTATCAAATCTGGCATCATATGTGGACTGTACATACAGGCAATAACGCGTAGTGAAAGTATGTACTGTCTTCCAAGTAGCTGCTTTGCAGACATCCAGGAGGAGAATGTCTCTGGCAGCTGTCACTGAGGTGGCAGTGCCCCTAGTAGAATAGGCCCAGAGGCCCTCCGGCGGCTCTTTGCCAGCTTTGTCATAACAAAACCTGATACAAGAGACTATCCATGGTGAGATGGTTCTCTTAGTGACTAGAATTCCCCTTCCTACCTCACCATAGGTGGGGAAAAGCTGAGTGGAAGAGCCCCTGAACTGCTTGGTATGCACCACGTAAAGGAGGAGAGCTCTCAACGTCCAGACTGTGAAGTCTTTGTTCGCCAGAGTTGAATTTTCGGTGAAAAAGACTGATAGAGTAATGGACTGGTTAAGGTGAAATTCTGAGATCACCTTAGGCAGAAACTTCATCATGGACACAGGGGGGAGGGAGGTGAGCACTACTCCCTTCACAAAAGAAAGGGTCCTACAAGAGCTTGCTAAGCTCAGGGTGGATAAGGCAATGGGACCTGATGGCATACATCCCAGGGTACTTAAGGAGCTAAAGGAGGAACTAGCAGAGCCATTAGCAGAATTGTTTAGTAAGTCTCTGAGCACAGGAGAGGTCCCAGAAGACTGGAGAAGGGCTCATGTGATCCTGCTCCACAAGAGTGGTAGCAGGGAGGAGGCAGGGAACTACAGACCAGTCAGTCTTACCTCAGTAGTGGGCAAGATTATGAAGGCACTCCTTAAGGAAAGGATAGTGCAACACCTGGAATCCATAGGGGCACAGGATCCAAGACAGCATGGGTTTACAAAGGAAGGTCCTGTCAAACTAATCTCATAGATTTCTTTGACTGGGTAACCAGAGTGGTGGACCAAGGGGAGCAGTTGATGTGCCTACCTTGACTTCAGCAAAGCTTTTGACACTGTTCCACATAGAAGATTGATAAATAAGCTGGGTAGGCTCGGGGTGGGTCAGAAGTTGGTCAACTGGGTGGCAAACTGGTTGACTGGCAGAAAACAGAGAGTGGTGGTAAATGGTATACAGTCAGAAGAGATGCAAGTCACAAGTGGGGTACCTCAGGGATCAGTCCTGGGGCCAGTCCTCTTCAACATCTTCATTAGTGACCTTGCAGATGGACTAGAGGGTAAGGCTTGTCTGTTTGCAGATGACACCAAGATCTGCAACAGGGTAGCTGATCCAGATGGGGTGGGCAGAATGAGAAGAGATCTGGATAAACTAGCAGAATGGTCAGAAGAGTGGCAACTGGGATTTAATGCAAAGAAGTGCAAAATCATGCACATAGGGAAGAGAAACCCTGAAGCCACTTATAGGCTGGGAGGGGAGTTGCTAGCTGTCACAAAGGAAGAAAGAGACTTGGGAATCATCATCACTGATGACCTAAAATCATCCAAGCAGACCTCTAAAGCAGTAGGTAAGGCTAAGGGGGGTGTTAGGGCTATTAGCAGGTATCATAGTCGTGAAGAGGGAGGTACAATCCCTCTGTACAAGACATTGGTTAGGCCCCATCTGGAGTACTGCGTGCAGTATTGGAGGCCACACCTTCACAAGGACATTAACCAAATTGAGGCAGTCCAGAGAAGGGCAACCAAAATGGTGCAGGGACTGCATCAGAAGACATATGAGGACAGATTAACGGAGCTCAATATGTATACCCTTGAGCAAAGGAGGGAGAGAGGTGATATGATCGAGGCATTCAAACACCTTAAGGGCATAAACAAGGTGAAAGAGTCTAACATGTTTAAATATAAGAAAAATAGCAGGACAAGAGGACACAGCATGAGATTAGAGGGAGGCCGATTAAGGGGGAATGTGAGGAAATTCTTTTTCACAGAAAGGGTGGTAGATGCATGGAATGGCTTACCACAAGAAGTGGTGGCTATGAATACAGTGCAGGGCTTCAAACAGGCATGGGATAGGCATAAGGGAGCAATACAAATGACTATGAATAGATAGGTCACTGACAGAGCAAAGGCCGATGGCACATTTATAAGGTAGAAAAAGAAATGGGCAGACTGGATGGGCCTTGCGGTCCTTATCTGCAGTCAACTTCTATGTTTCTAACTTTCTATTAGTTCTGAGCTCAGTCTTATCCCTGTGAGGAATAATACAACTGGGCTCTGTACAGAGGGCCTGTAGCTCCGAAATCCTCCTTGCAGAGGTAATGGCCACCAAGAAGAAAGTTTTCCAGGTTACAGGCTCAAAGGGGAGTTCCATGAGCTTAGCAACACAGAGATTCAGGCTCAAAGGAGGGACCGGTTCTCTGACTGGAGGCTGAAGGTGTAGAAGGCCCTTGAAAAACTATTTGAATACTGGGTGAGAGTAAACGGATTTAGCCTTTCCAACTGAAAGATAAGCCGAAATTGCAGCCAAATGTAGCCTCAGAATGAAGGCTTCAAGCTTGAGGCCTGTAAGTGGACCAAATAATCCAGCAAGGTAGGAACAGAAGCTGAAAGGGGATACAGTTTCTTGCCCTTACACCAGATAGAAAATCTCTTCCATTTGGCTGCATAGGTCTTTTTTGTATTAGGCTTTTTGCCCATTCTCAGGATTTTCAAGACCTGATCAGAGTACTAAGAATCAGGGAATTCTAACTCCTCAAGAGCAAAGCTTTGAGGTGAAGAGACTTGAGGTCTGGATACATCACTTCTGAGTGGGGAAGAGTCAAGAGTGAGTAGATCTGAGGGAGTCGTATGGGCCTGCTGCACGAGAGTGTCAGCAGGAGAGGGTACTAGGCTTGCCTCGGCCAATCTGGCGCTATCAGGATCATCTGTGCTGGTTGAAGGCTGAGTTTCAGGAGGACCCTGAATATCAGAGGAAAGGCATATAGGAACTTCCCCGTCCAGTCCAGTAGCAGGGCATCCATTGGAAGGGTTCCTAGAACTGGCGGCCTGCAACAATAAAGAGGGAGCTGGAAGTTGAAGGGAGAAGCAAAAAGATCTATTTCTGGAGTGCCCCACCTTCTGAACACTGTGGCCAACACCTGCTTGTTGAGGCACCATTTGCTGTGACCCTGGCTGATGCGGCTGAGGGCGTCTACCAAGGTGTTGTCCTTTCCTGGTAGGTGAATGGCCGAAAGAGGCACATCCAGAGAGTAGGCCAGAGTCCAAATGTTCAGAGCCTCTATGCAGAGGACACCTGACCTCGTACCACCCTACTTGTTTATGTAGAACATAGCAGTGGTGTTGTCTGTTCTGATTTTCACAGTGTAGCCCTTGATCCGAGGAGCAAAGGCCTTTAGTGCTAAGAGAACAGTCCTGCGTTCCAAAAGGTTGATGTGGAACTGGGACTCCCTTGGGGAGCACATCCCACTGACCGAAGCACTGTCCAAGTGATCTCCCCATCCCAAAAGAGAGGCATCTGTGGTGATAATCTTTGTGGGAGGGGAGGCTTGGAAGAGGAAACCTACTGATAAGTTTGTGGTGTCCTTCCACCAAAACAGACTCTAGAGCACAGGCCTTGTGACTGGTACCACTATTGAAAGGGAATTGTCCTTTTGGGACTAGTGAGACCGTCGATGATGCTGAATGTCCCTCATTCTGTATCTGACCCCTTGGACCACTGCTGTCATGGATGCCATGTGTCCCAGGAGTTTTAGAAAATGCCTTGCCGTCATAGGCTGGTCCAGTCGAAAGGAGTTTACTACCTAGAGGAAATTTTGAACCCTCTCTGGGGGCAGAAATACCCTGCTCCTTTGATCGTCCAATAGTGCTCCTATAAAAGTTAGGAGCTGAGTTGGCTCCATGTGAGATTTCTTTGAGCTTATCAGGAACCCCAGGGATTGTAGGGTTTTCTGAGTTAGAAATAGAAAGCGTTGCACCTGTTCTGGAGACTTTCCTACAATAAGCCAGTCATCCAGACAGGAGTAGACTGAGACCCCTTGTTTTCTAAGGTGAGCAGCTACCACCGCTAGGCACTTTGTGAATACCCTGGGTGCCGAGGAGAGGCCAAAGGGCATTGCTGCAAACTGGTAATGTCCTGAGGGAAGTTTGAATCTCAGGAACTTTCTGTGGGACGGTCTTATAGGTTATGAAAGTAGGGCCAGGGGAGGCTAGCCAGTCTCCCTGCTGAAGGGACCAAATGACCATGTTCAGAGTGACCATTTTGAATTTCGGTTTCAGAAGATGTTTTTTCAGGAATCTGAGATCCAAAATAGGTCTCCACTTCTCATTTTTCTTTTGCATGAGGAAGTACCTGGCATAGAGGCCTTTGCCTCTTTGCAGGGAAAGTACTTTCTCCACTGCATTTTATGCCAGCAGATTCTTGACCTCTAAATCCGAGAGATGCATTTCTGATGGGGAGAGAAGCCTCGAAGGGGTAGTTCTTTTTAAGGCTGGCCTTTCTGAACTTTGAACTGCAGGGACAGGCCCTTTCCCACTATCTCCAGGATCCAAGCATCTGTTGTGATAAGGGTCCAGGACTGGAGGTAGTGGGAGAGCCTTCCCCCTGAGTGGCAGGGGCCTGAGCAGTGGCTGGCTTTCTCTGGCCCCGCCTAACCCTTCCACGGTAGAATCCTCTCATTTGGAGAAATCAAGCTGAGAAGAGTATAGCGGAAGAAAGGTTTGGGAAAGTATCCCCATCCTCTTCCAGGCATAGGCTGGGCCTTTTGGGGAACAGTCCTCTGTTTGGCAGAGTTGCTCTGGCAAGTCGTTTTAAACTTGTCCACCCTCTGCATATACTCCTCAGTTCTGGAGTCAAAAAAGAAGGTTCTTATCGCAGGGAAAGTCCATGGCTTTGGACTGGGTGTCCTGCATGAGATTTATAGTTCTTAACCAGGCAAATCTCCTGAGGGAGACAGTCTGAGCCATAACTCTGTAGACAGCATCACTGTTGTCATTTGCCATGTGCAACTGGTATTTAGTCGCTTCCAGGGCAGTTCTTGCTGTCTCGACTAGGTCCTGGACCATAGACTCTGACTGCTGGTTAAATATACCCAGTAGAGCATTCCAGAGGGCTTTCTAATATTTGGCAGTATAAGCCATGTAGGAAGAAATCCTTAAAAGCAAAGAAGCTGTCATATATGTTTTCTTTGCAAGGAAGTCTATTTTCCTGGAGTCCTTGTCAGGGGGCAAAGAGGACAAAGGGACCCTTGCCTTGTCACATGCAGCTTGCTGGACCACACTCTCATAGCCCAGGTGTGCAGACAGAAACTCTGAGCCAGTCCTGGCAAGCTGATACTTCCTGTCAATGCACTTACCAACCCCTGACAAAGAAGAGGTTGAAGCAATTTCATAGTATTTCTCCTAAAGGCTTTGTTTATAAGGGGTACCAGCTTTTTAGGAGGAGTGAGACCTTTCATATCTCTCTAATCATCATCCTTTTCATCTTCTGAACTGGACTCCTGACAAGGGAGGTCCAGAGTGTCAACCATCTAACATAAAAAAGTCATCATAGAAGAGTTGTCTTCTTGATCTGGGGGAGCACCAAAATTAGGATCAGGGGACAAATATGGCTCCAGGGGGTTATTATTAGGGACATCATCTGGAGCATCCTAAAAATGCTCAACATCGTCCCCTTCATATGGCCCCACTTCAGAAAGGGGTGCAGAGGGGTGCCTGCTTGGCCCAGCTGAAAAATAACAGAACCCATATCTTTAAGGGCACTAAAAACATGCCAAGCTTTTGCCAAGTCCTCAGCCGAGGGCAGACCCTGGGGAACTTGAGGGAGACTGTCAGGCTGAGTATGTTTAGTTTTTTCTTTATGCTTACCAGCACCTGCCTGTTCGCCCTTGCTGTAGCTGGGAGTGACAGGTGGCAGTTCCTCTTTATAAGATTTTTTTGGTGCCACTTCATCAGTGGCAGAATCAAGCTTCCTTTTATTTGCAGATACTTCATCAGTACCCTTATTTCTATTTTTAAAAGCAGCTTCATCAGCCCCTTTGGAAGCTTTATTTTTACCAGACACTTCATCAGAGCAAGATTTTGAATGTTTTCCCCTTTATGAGACTCTTCATCAGAGTCTTAGACTTAGAGGATGAGGATGCTTCATCAGCACCCCTGCTGTTATTTTTTAAAGGCCCCTCATCGGTAAGCCTGGGTCTTTGTTTTGGAACCGAATTAGAAGATCCCTCTACAGCCATCTCTCTAAGTCTCTTTGCTCTATTTCTTAATGTTTCAGTGTCTAAATCTGGAGCAAAGTCCACAGAAATGTTCTGGCCTCAAACACCTTAAGCACAGGTTGTGGGTGTCAGCTTTAGCCAAAATCCTGTGACACTCAATACAAATTTTTAAAACCTGTAGGTCCAGTACTCCTTTGGGGTTTTCTGATCTGCCAATTTGTCAGAAGGCCTTAAAGAATATTGATATCCAAATTTGTTCGGTTTCCTCTCGGTAAAGAATCACAAATTCTGAGGTAAAAGGAAGAAAAGAAGTGTTCAAAAACGCAGTTCCCACTTAAAATGAATTAAAGGGAACCGCGGAAACAAGCCAAGAGTAGCGGTTCCCAGGAACTGAGGGAACTGCTAAAACTCAGTCAAAAACAGTTCAGCACACCAAAAATATATAAAAAAAAACTAAAAGTTTTACTACACAGGTTTCAGAAAAGAGTTTACTGGCTGAATGAGTGAGAACACCTCAGAGGGAGTGTTGCTCAGTCAGCGGAGAAAAAATTCTGGTGGTTCTGCTGTTGGCTCCCCCTCAGCACACCTCGAGCGCTCTCCTGATTGGCTATGCTAATTAACATTAGCATAAACACACCTCTGGGGCAGTCCTACCTGGTTGGCTGACTACATAACATTACTGATGCTAAAGGACCCCTGGGGTGAGAATATTTCGTCTTCGTATTGTGACTATCCTATATTGAACTTATGTATTGCTTGTGTGTTTCAAGTTCAAGTTTATTACAGGAAATAACAACCAAGCTCATTCACAAGGAGGTCCTGGTGTACAAAGACAGTAACATTAAGCACACATATAAACTTATACAACAAGTTTGTTAAAACTAAATATAGTAATATAATATGAACAAGGTGCAGGCAGATGAGGAACAAACAATTATATTAACACTGGCTAATACAAAGAGAGAAACTAACTGTACAATAAGTGCAACGTACACAGATCAAGTCAACCACTTTTGGAGCACAGGAGACAGAGACAGTGCCTAGATAAGGTGCCGAGGGTGGGCTGTTTATATATATTTATAAAATGGGTAGGAAAATTGTTGTTTTATTGGATGATGAGCATCATATGACCGTGCGTATATCAGAGCGCGACCGCACACCTGCACTTTTAACCCCCTCCAAAACAATTTTGACATTTTATAAGATAGATAAACCATGTTGAGGTGTGCAGTCGTGTTTATATTACGCACGCCTTTGTAGATGACGACCGCCTTGTGGCCTGTATCGCATAACGCACACCAAGGCATGCGATATCAGAGCGACCACCACACCTCAGAGTCGATATCTATTACATATATATGGTGTGATGAATTAGTCTGTCAGTGGCTACGGGTCAATAGGATGAAAGGGTAGTCAGGACAGGTGGGATGACAAAGGTGCAGAGAGGAAGGGGCAGCAAGGGTGGCTGGTAGGGCAAGAGAGGCAGGGATAGTAGGGTGGTGTGTTGCAGAGTAGATCGGTGCTGGGGGGGTAGTGGGGCTGAGGGCATGGCAGCAGTCGATGGGGTAGGGGAAGTAGGGATGGTGGGGTGAAGGGACAGAGAATAAAGGACAGGAAAGTTGGAGGAAGGCTGGAGGGACAGGGATGCAAAGGAGGGGACGAGGTGGAGCAGAAACTGGTAAGCTTTAGGGGCAGTGGCATACCACTTCGTAGACTTTCCTGGCCAGTGTCTTAAAGCAATTTAATGACACAAGTTCAGTTAGCCTCAGTGTAACTTGCAGATGGTTCCAAGTTAAAGCAGCAGTACTACGAAATCAGGAAGTGAGCTATCAAAATTCTGTTTCTCGGCTGTAAGCATGCGGCCAAAGTTCCAGTTTCCATACCTGTAAATGTTTTTTTTCCAGTCATCTTTAGTTTTTCAGATATTTGCAATTTATTCGAATTATTGTAGCGCTACAACAAATATGGTGGCTGACTAATTTTCAGCTGCGCTTTTTCTACCGGTCACATCATGTCTTTTGTCAACAGCAGAGGGACCCTTTGCTGACCATTCTCGGTGTCCCTGCAAGCCATACACATGTGCAGTTGGCAGCAGAGGGGGTTCCAGTGCAACATGCTTAGTGGCAGAAATGTAAACAAAAGCAGAGAATAATTGAGCAAATTACTCGGTGATAGTACAATGCTGTTGAGAAAGAGTACCAGGTATATGATTAGCAGGGCACAGGGTACAAACTGTCAAAAAAGCACAATCTTTTTTTTGTAGTACTGCTGCTTTAATCGAAGTACAAAGCTATTAGCACCTCTGCCCAGGGGTGTAGCCAGGAATTTCTGAGCTGCACACCAAGTGGACTCACTGCTAACCACCCCACCCCGTTAGAGTGACCTAGCCCTCCCCCACCGTCCATGCCCTCAGACACTAGCGCCATTTTCTGTGTTGCATGCCAGCACACCATCCCACCACCAACAGGTGTCAGACTAACAGACTGGCTTTTGGTTACAATATTGCATTGTGACAAGCCTCTGTACCTCAAAGTAGACAGTCCCACAGAGGTCCATTCTCACACACACACACACACACACACACACACACACACACACTCACTCCACACTAGACATGCCACCACTCCACCACCATGTGTCAGACTAACAGATTGGCTTTTGGTTACAATATTGCATTGTGACAAGCCTCTGTACCTCATCAAGGTAGCCAGTCCCACAGAGGTCCATTCTCACACACACACACACACACACACACACTCGGATATGCCACCACCACACCACCACCAACAGGTGTCAGACTAACTATTGTTTTTAATTACTACTTGGAAATATCTAGGTGTGCAGTGCACAATCTTGGACCAAGTTCTGTGTCACCTATGCAGGTCATATTCTCACAACCTCCATTTGCAGACAGACTGTGAGCAAGTCACATTTAACCACCAAGTGCTCCCAGTTCACCCCTGAAAACAGGCACTTGTGACTAGTGGGCCTTACCTGGCTGCCAAAAAAAAAAAAAAAAGGTGACCTGCAAACCACTGCGGCCTGCTCCTGTCCCAAAATACCTTACAGTGCTGCTGCGGGAGTCCAAGGCTGTGGTGGTCATAATTTTTAGTCTTGGGTTCTAGATATAAATTGCCGAAAATCCACTGGAGGATCTTCATTGTTTACTACAACTTATTATAGCAGCAGTGGCGGTCCTTTATTATGTTTATTGTATGGCTTCTACGGGAGTCTTGATACCTATGTTACTTCAGCAACACTTGGACAGGCTGTTGCTGTGAGTACTACTAGTAGCATTGGTAATCAAGAACCCTCAGATCGATCCCATAAAACATAAGGACCGCCACTGCTGCTATAATAAGAGCACTGGTGGAGGCGGCGACGTCACTAAATGGGTGCAGTACCCATGACTCCTTATGCCCGCTCAACCAAGAGCTGTGTGGCACTTCAGACCAAATTTTTTGGTAATCTGTATCTGAAGAACTGGGGGGGGGGGATTAAAAATTATGACCACTGCAGTCATGGAGTCCTGCAGCAGTATTGTAAGGCAACAGTGTTACCCCGCCACCACAACACACTCACCCCCCCCCCAAATAATGACCACCCTCAAGGACAAGGTTTACCTACAATTAAGGTACAAGCACAGAAAATATGTCACCCGCTATCTTGTCAATGGAGTGGGGGGGGGCAGAAATGTAAAACACAAAGTATAAGGGAGCAAATGATTCAGTAACTAACAGTACATTGCCGGTGGGAAAGAATACCAGGTACATGCTCAGCAGCAGAGTACAGGGAAAAACCAGTCAAAAAAGCGCAATTTTTTTTTTTTTAACATAGTACTGCTGCTTTAATCAGGGGCAGTGCCAAAATAACTGGATTTATATTACAATTTGCCCCCCCCCACACAAATAAATAAAATGCTTGACAAGGCCAAAATGATCCAGTTATGGCAAAACATGGGTGCTGTCTTAAGATGATACTGTAATCATCTCAACTAGTTCCTCCCCTAGTGAGGCATTCTCATAATTAAATCAACACCCCCACCAAACTGTGCAGCAGCAGCTTCTTCCAAACTGCATGCACATGACAACCAGCTTCAAAAGTACCCCCCCAGCCCGGTGTCACTCTCATACCATGCCATCACCCACAGTTAAAAATTTAGTAACACACCCTTCTAGCTAAAAGAACAAATCAGCAATGAACATGTTAAAACTCATCGGACCAGACACTGACCCCTGCAGAACTTCACTCGATACAGGACCCCCAAGCAGAAAAGTAACCATCAGTTTGTACCCATTGAACACAGTCTGTCAGCCATTAAGCTATCCCTGTAATATATCTAGGAGCAATATCTAGTCTGTAAAGTTTTTCGGCAATGGCCCAATGAAACATTAAATCAAAGGCTTTGCTGAAGTCTGAAAATACTATATTACATAGGATTTTATTGTCCCGGGCAGAGCTAACTGTTGTAAAAGCAGAGTTGGTTGGTCATACATGATCTGCCTTTTGTAAATCCGTGCTGATTTCTATCAATACCACATAATACAGCCTGTATTCTGCCCACCTACAGTGGATTCAACCCCCAAAAAAAAAAAAAAAAAAAAAAAAACAGTCCCATCCCCCCACCCTCTGGCACCACACCACTCACCTTTACCCTGTTCACCTGATTATAGTTTGATTAAACTCATGCATCACTGTATAGTCTGGATCAATTCTTCCTTATTTTACAGAGAAGAGCAGGTGTGCAACATTTGCATTACACAATACAACATGCAAACATTCAGGTAGGTTTGGCACACTCTTCAATGATGCCATCCTAGTTGAATATACCTTTTGTCATTGATATAGCTGTGTCAGATAATAAATTATTTTTTATGCCAGCAATGAGGCATAGATGTGTGTGTCTGGTATTTACACTATATCAAAACAGGTTTATAAGGCTGCCAAAAAATGGTGTCAGAAGTCTTTATTACTTCAATCTGTATCTAATTTAGGAAGTTGCTTTTACAAATAAAAAGCTTTTATAGCCCTCTCATCCCTTCCATCCCAGATATTTCTGTACTCAAACGTGTTCCACCCTGCCTTTGTCATTGGTTGGAAAAGTCGGCACCTACCCTGGGGGTCAGTGGGCATTTTATTTCTGGAGGACACACTGGGATTCTCTTTCTGCCCCTTCCCTGGATTTAATGTCTGCAATCACGGATCAGTATTCATTATGAGAAATTAGAAGGGCAGGTTGAGCAAGCAGCCCCCTTCCTCAGACACACTCCCCACAGTTGTATGCCCCCACTGCAGTTGATGCTCTTACCAGTTATGACGGGCTACATGTTTTGCAGTCAAACTCTTTACAATGTGGGCATTCTAGTGGATTGTTAGTTATGTAGCAACATTAGTACACTGTACACACACACACACACACACACACACTTACTTTAACACAAGTATAAAATGCTGGCCATTGCTTTTTTCATTTACTGACACCTTTACTCACCCTTACAGATTCTCAGCTACTCCTGACCCGACCCCGAGACAACTCCATGTCAGACTGAGGCTTCTGGGCTGACGGTGGTGGCATACAAAGCTCCCTTGATTTGATCGACCCTCGAGACCGAGAGTAGTGGCACACACACACACACACACACACACACACACACAGTAGCACTCGCAGCAGGCGTGGTGGCAGCGGCTTGACCACCAGGCACCAGAATATACCTACTGGCACAACTTCCCGCCTTCCCCAAGGCCAAGGACAAAGACCATCCAGGCATCCACACAGAGTGAGTGACTAGTCACTAGACTACAGCTATTTTACTCGCAGACTGTGTGACAGATGCTAGACCGCCTACTCATCGATCGGACTGGTCTCCTTTGTTGTCTTGTGCCTCAGCTCGGTGAGTCAGCATCTCTCACGGACTACTGGACTGTCTGTCTGACTGAGACTACTGGCTGTTGCCGTACTGTGCACAGTACTGATGTCCCAGGTCAGACTTCTGACCTGCCGCCCGTCGCACCCTGACTGCAGTAAAAGTTCTCCAACTGCAGTGTCTCCAGTCCGGTGCAACTCCAGTCTGACTCCAAGGCTCAACAGGCAGCTCCACCACCACCAAGCACGCTAGAAAGCTCCGAGTTGAGGCGAGTTGTAGTTTACAAATCAACAATCTCCTACCCACCACAAAACTGGCGTGCTGCTGCTGTTATCACCTCTGCTCCAGCGTCTTAATCTCAATTCCCGAATCTCCTGTCCAGAGTAGACCAGAAAGGAACAACGAACTACTGCAGAGCCAGGCTGTTTTTCTGTGGGCATTTAAAGAGCCCGCGTGACCCGCCCCCTTTCTAAGCAAGCGGACCTGATTGAGATGGCAAAATATATCTCAATCAGGTCCACTAGAGTCGCATTACAGGCTTAGACCCCAACCCATCTCCCTTAAAAAAGTGAAAAGCCTTAGGAGCGGCTGCGAATAAGCCCATGGAAAAAAAAAAACACAAAGAAATGCGGAGATGCCAGTCAGCTCCCGCTACCACACAACTGATCTTTAGCACGCCATGGCGTGTCTGGCGTATCGGTAGCTACGCCCTTGCCTCTGCCCTGTTTAGTGCGTTTCCTCAGCATGTCTAGCAGTATAAGGTCGGAGTTCCGTAAGGAGCAGGCATTGTGTGACAAATGTACGAGCGAGCGGATATAGTGAGGCAGTCTGTCTGTCAATAGTTTCAAGATCCAAAGACTAATGTGCAACATGCACCTGGTAGTTAGGAAGGTCCAGCCAAAGGAGGAATAGAGGGAACAGTGATGTGTCCTAGGTGGTGCAATAAGTATGAAACGAAGTGCCCGATGAGAAAGGGTGTCAAGTTTGTGGGTGTGGGTTGCAGCATTACAGCGATAGATGATGTCGCCGTAATCTAGCAGTGGCAGAAATGTGGCCTGCACCAGTCTTCGTCTGCTATCCTCTGGAAAGAGGGATCTGTTCCTAAAGAGGAATCCCAGCCTAGCTTTTAATTTTTTGACTACACAGTTGATATGGACACTGAAGGATAGCTTACTATTCAACCAGAATTTAAGGTATTTTAACTGATCCACAACCTCAAGGGTGTTCCCGAAGATAGTTGTGATGGGTAGAGCAGTGTTGCGGGAGCTAAGGGAAGAGGCCACATGGGTTGAGGTGAAAAACATCACCTTAGTCTTTTTGGAGTTTAGGAGGAGTTTTGAGGCAGCCAAGTTGAGTTGGAGTTGATTGAAGTCGAATTGTAGTACGGTGCAGGCTTCTTGCACAGTGGGCTTGGAGGTATATAAAACCGTGTCATCAGCAAAGAAGGGCAATTTTGATTTATGGATATTTTTCTCCAGAGAGTTGATGTGGATGGTGAAAAGCAGGGGCCCCAAAATGGATCCCTGAGAAGCTCCTCTTGGGATGGGCACTAGATCTGAGAGGGCCCCATCTACTTTGATTCTTTGCTGCCTACCATAAAGGTAGCTAGAGAACCATCCTACAGTGGTGTCATGTAGACCTAGGGACATGAGGCAGCGCAAGAGGAGGGTATGGTCTACCGTGTCGAATGCCTTACTTAAGTCGAGGAACATGCCACAGGTGTTATTGTTTATTGTCGACAGCAGATAGCTAGTCATCAGTCACCTCGGCCAAGGCTGAGACTGTGCTATGCTTCTGCCTGAACCCAGACTGGAGTGGGTTAAGTAGGTTAGCGTTTTCCAGGAAACCTTTCAACTATGAGTGAATTAATTTTTCCAGCAGTTTGGATAGGACCGGTAGAATGGAAATTGGTCTATAGTTATTGAGGTCGCTCCGGTCACTGGACTTGAACAAAGGGAGGATGTGCACTGTTCTTCAGCTGGGGGGAAGGAGACAGTGGCTGTGGAGATGGAAAGATTAAAGACGTGCATGATTGGTGCCACTAACAGGTAGCTCCCCAGTTTTACAAAAAAAAGCTTCGATCCCGTCAACACCCGCTCCTTTCCTAGTATCTAAATTAGTTAATAGTCGCTCTACATCCTTGAATGTCACAGGAGAGAGTGGAAGGAGGCATTAGTCAGTGTGGACTGTGGGCTATCCGAGATATCAGGACTAATAGGTAGCCTGGCAGCTGGTGAGGAGTTGAAGGCCAAACCTGCTGTGGCAAAATGTGCATTCAGTAGCTCCAGGATGGAGCGTTGGTCAGTGAGCAAAGTATTATTTGTTTTAACTTTGAGTGGGAGAGAAGGTGGGGGGTTTTCAACCTTCGATTGATTTGAAAATACGCCAGATTTTAACGGAGTTGCCTTTGGCACCTTCTAGGGTTTCAACATAGTAGGTGGGCTTGGCAGTCCTAATGAGCTTGGCGCATTCGTTTCTGGTTGCTCTGAACTCCTGCCAGTGGGTTGCAGTTTTTGAGTGCCTAGCACGGGCCCTGTAGCTCATCATGTATTGTTTGTATTTATACACTTAAAAGTTAATAAAAAGTTTTAACCAAAAAAATAAAAAGACCCTACAGCACAAGTGTATTTTCGTGTCTAGATGGGGGGAGGGACAAGAGAGTGTGACAGTTTACATTCTGGTGATAGGTTTGCTAATTTATTTTCTGTTCTCCCCCTCTGTAATATGGGGAATAATGAATGGGGTAGAGTGTATTACACTAGCAACAAATAACAACAGGGTATGCATTATGGCAGATCGCCACATGCCCAGGTTGCATTGTGTGGCACAAGGCTGCAGGTCAGGTGCCTTCAACCATGTGGAAAGTGCAGCTATCTACCATACTGCACACCCTGGAATGTGTTACTGTGCTTGTAAAATGGCTTTAAGTGTACTTAGTAATTTAAATCATCATGATTAAATATGTAAAAAAATAAAAAATGTATGTAAAAAAATTTGCTCAAGTAGTCCTTCTGTCTACTAGAACTATATTCTATTTTTGCCTTTGCTTTAGATTTGTCCAAATGAGGCTGCCATACCTGTAGTTCCAGAAGTTTTCAACTAGTAGTCCCTCCCCTTTTCTGTACATACAGATACACAGTTTACTGAAAAGAGGATCATTGTAGGTTTTTTTTGGGGAGGGGTGTTATATTTGGAAAGTTGTGTTTTGAATTATACAGAGGAGTGGAACAGCACAATGGGGAGTGAAAGTGTAAGCGCGATCTCCACTTGCATCTTTCAGTAATTGCTGTTCACATCTCTGAAATGGAGACTAGAAAAGGAAAAGTAAATACTAAAGTAATTTCTGCTTAATAGTGGGTAAAAATGCTATGTGAGAATAAAAGTACCTGAAAATCAACTGCAGATATATTATAAACATATTATGAACTTTACTCTTTCTCCCTAACATAAGGACAATTAGGCCTCATATATTACGTCTGAAATGAAAAAAATTGCCATTTGCCATGAACAGATACTATTTAAAGAGCAGGTACCCACTGTCAGGTACCCATCCCTCCTCACACATATATACTAGCTGACCTGCTCCACTGTTGAGGGGTATTAAAAATTCAAAGCGCTTCCCTCCAATTAAAATGTTATAGCACCACAAATGTGCACCCCCATAAAAACAGAGCCGTGCCTGACATGCCCCCAGGGAGGTACCCCCAGCCCCCTTTTGTGATGTGAGAAGATGAATACTGAGTGTGCATTCCATTAATCTGCATGTATGTGATATTTCTATGCCTTTTAGTACTATCTAAAGGTGCCAGGTAGAAAAATCAAAGCAGCTGCTGAAGTAACAGTCCCTGTTTACTGGAGTGGTCGCTTTCATTTTTCCAAGTGGCAACTCTAAATAGTACTAAAAGTCATTGAAAAATGGCACCAATACAGGTCTATGGAGTGCACACACACAGCCTTCAGTTTCTGACATCACAAAAGGAAGCTATGGGTACCTCCCTTGGGATGAGTCAGGTACGGCTCTGTTTTCATGGGGGTGCACATTCAGAGTGCTATAACTTTTTAACTGGAGGAAAGTGCATGGAATACCCCTCAATACTGGAGCAAGTCCGCTATTATGTATGCGTGAGGGGGGCTGTGTACCTGACAGTGGATACCTGTTCTTTAATGTTCTCCTAATTGATGATTTCACAGAACATCCCTCAGATATTTTTAGACCAGCTAGCAGAATCTTGGGTGAGTGCTGATGTCATTCAGGCAACAATGACATAATTTTCCTCAAGGTCCTGGCACCATTTTGTTCCTGTTTAACTGCCTCCCAGTTTGTGATCTTCCTCACCCCCCCCCCAAAAAAATGAAAGTAAAAACTGCAATGAAGCCCAACCACTCTTAGTAAGACAAAGATGGGGGGGGGGAAGGTAGAGCGAGAGTCTACCCAGTCAGAACAGTGCACTGTTTACAGTGCATGTAAGAAGCGTGCTGTGGAACAGCAAAATGAGGGCAGTAACAGGGGTAGAACCGCGAATGGCAATTACTGTGACTCCTGTAGCTGTTACCTCAGTGGGAGGGACTGAAGAGAGGGAGGAAGGATGGAACAAAAGTGGTGACTGGCTGAGCTACTCCCGTGGCAATGTGGTTTAAGGTACAGAGCAGCTCGGCCAGTGTGGATCTGGAGACCACGGTTCTATTCCTGGTCTCCGAATTTTTGACTGTGAGACGAGTGTACATACTTTTCCGAAGTCCCATCTCAAAGATTCTACCCCTCCTCGAGTTTATAAATTCCCCATAATCAAACTCCCCCTTGAAGTTGATTATATCAGAAATGGTGTGGGGGGCAGAGCCCCCACAAAACACATTTTATATATATAACATTTTATTTTGTATTTGTGGTAGCGGTCCTCGGTGTGTGTTTGGACCGCTACGATGTTTGTGTGTGTGGTTTCGGTGGGCGCTGTTTTTAAAGATGCCGTTGTTGCTGCGCTGTTCCGAGCAGCGTTGTTCTTGTGTTCGCGTTTCGGTCCTAGTGCTGAGCAAGAGAAGGAGCTATATAAGAGAAGCAGCAAACACAAAGAGCAAGCACTCAGACCTGTTGGGGGGGAGGACTTTAAATATATATTAATACGACCCCCGGAGCCACTCCAGGGCTCTTTGTAGGATTTTTGGTTTGAGGGTCCAGGACTTGCTTTAAAAAGAAAGGTGGGTCCACAGCCTAAAAGTGGGAGTCCCTGGTAAATTTCCAGGGGTCCCCATGTATGGAGCTGCTCCCCTGCGCTCACAAATCTTGTAATGTAAGCATCAGTAGAGCATGGGGGGGCAGCCTCCATTGGTTTCTATGGGGCTGTGTCTTAAACTAGAATTTGTAATGTTTTAGAGGGCAAATTTGAACAAATTACGGACACCACTCATCCAACAAGGCCCTTGTTAGGTGAGTGGTGGCTGTAATTTGTTTGAACCCCCTCTAAAACATTAAAAATTCTAGTTTAAAACCGCCCTCTTAGAAACCACTAGAGCGTGCCCCTGTGCTTTACAGATTCTTACATTACAAGCCATGCGGGTACGGGGGCACGGCTCCATCTATGGACTCCCAGGGCTTGCTGAATCAGCGTCTTGGGTACTTTCTGGAAAAAAAAAAAATTTAAAAAGCATCCCAACACACAAAATGTGCATAAAGGATGCAGGTACCCATTTCCCACGAGAGCCCTGCACTTGTTGCTGTATAAGAGTGGTTTCACGCGCCTTCAGCTGGAGAGAGAACAGCGTAGGGAAGCTGAGCTGTTCTGGCTCAAGCTGAAGGCAAGTGAAACCACTCTAATACAGGAACGAGTGGCAACGGGGGACATAGTAATATATTACTGATTGAGAGCAATCAATAATCTCTTTTATAAAAAACTGTTCCCAGAACGTGCCCGTTTCTAGGACATCTGTGCGTGAAATACTCGTCACAGAATAAAAGTGTCTCATGTGCAGGGGAAAGGAGCACTCCGATTAGTCGGGAGAGCTCCCTTGCTCTATAATGCCAGCACCAATGCTGCTTTAATGCTTTGAACAGCAGTATCATCTATTGGCCAAACTGTTTCTTTTTTTTTTTTTTTTATGAAAATGATCCAGGCCAGAAAACACTTCCCAGCAATTATATAACACAATGCAAGGGTAGATGTGCAAAAAACTCAAATTATATACACACCCCGAGGTGTGTGATGCTAATATATATGTATTTATTTTTTATTAATTTAAAAATTGGTTACCAGGAAAGGCACACTGAGCCGAGGCTTGTTTCCAAGGGTGACCCTTCGATCTCACGGTTCATGAAGCATCACACACCACAGGTGTGTAAATAATTATTGTTATACACACCTACCCATGTATTATTCTATATATAATAACTGGTTTCCCTTTTTCCCCCCAATAGGGAAATCGTGGCGTAATTTGCCGTAATAAAGGAGTGTTTAGTACAGCAAACACAAGCATGGTTTCCCTTACTGTGCCCGCTGCAGTTCCTTGCTTCTCTCTCCACCACTCGCCGAACCCCTGGGACACTAAATTGCCACCTGGAATAAGTGGTAAGTGATAAAAAAAACTAAATGTACCAAAAGGACTTGTTTTCGGCTCCCACAAGATTTAAAAAAAAAAACAAACAAACAAAAAAAACTTTAAATAAAGGCAACTGCGGCTGCACACTATAACTTAACCGGACTGCGGCCACACGCAACTTTTTATTTTTTATTATAAAAAGGGTCTGAGAAATGGAGCTTTCTGATTGGCTGCAAACATTCTGACAGCCTTATGTTAATCTTTTATTAACATACATGTAGAGCTTAACCATATGCTGAACAAGGTTTAACATTGTTTAAAAACACGTTTTATTATAATAGCAATAAGGCACTCCCAGGGATTATGTTAATGGTGATTAATCCCTCTAGGCATGTGGCACCGCCACACCTCGCGCCACGCACTTCTAAGGTGATTAACAGACCATTAACATAACCCTTGGTCATGCCTTATTGCTTAATTATACAATGGCAAGAAAGAATCCTGGACTCTCATTGGTCAGTGTATACCTGAGACAGTGATGTTATTACACAATAACATCACTGTATTGATGAGCTTCTTTAGCCTTTGAGTTTCTCTTAAGAAAAAGATACACTGCCTCACTAAAAATCTACTAAAAACATTTTAAATTGTTTTTTTATTTTGTATGACATCGAGCCATTGTATAACTGCAATAAGGCACCCCAAGGTGTGTGTTATTGTGTAGTAACGTCACTCCTGGGGTGGTGGAAGCACTCGGCTTTGCCTTGTGCTTTAACCCACCCCAGAAGTGAAGTTATTACACAATAACACACACCTTGTCGTGCCTTATTACTTAATCATTGCTGAGGCGAAAAAAGCGAAACCCAACAATTATATAAAATAAATATGGGTCGGTGTGTGTAAACTCAAAGTTTACACACACCCTCAGGGTTAGATGCTATTCATAAACCCCTTGAGCTTCATTCTCGGGGTTTATGTAGCATCTAACCCCTCGGGTGTGTGTAAACTTCTCGTTACACACACCAACCCATACTTTATTCTATATATAATACACACCCAAGGTGTCTGAGGCTACATAAACCATGAGAGTGAAGCTTGAGGGTTTTATCCAGCATCACACACCAAGGGTGTGTATTGAATTTGAGAAATATGCTCCACCCATGCATTAGTTTTTATAATTTCTGGTGTAGCATTTTTTTCCAACCAGAAATTATAAAAATTAACAGTCTTTCACACAAGCACTGTTTAATGCACTGCATAATGGAAATAATGAGAGCGGCAGAGAGTTGCAATTTGAATGCATTTAAGGTGAAATATCTGAACAAGTGCAAGGATTTGCCTTATTCTATTAAATCACAAAGTCAAGAACTGTTTAAAAAAAAGGCAAAATGGCAACACAGCTGAAATCGGAGCAGACAAAAACTCCACTTTCGTAAATTTCTGAGATTAAAATAAACTACTCTGTTTTTTGGCACAGCGCTTCGACATTTAAATTAAATGTCCAAAAAAAGTCAGAGTTTGCATGAAAAGGGCACTAGTTTACAGAGACATTTCACTTATACATTAATTCAGTGACAGTGAGCATGATGGTTCTTCCAGAGCAGCATGAATGTTTAATGACAGCAGCTGCACGGCTGTGAGAACCTGGCTTGCACTCAGAGAGTCAGAGGTAGTGCATGCCTCCTGTAACAACCAGTAATAACAGGAAATAACAACTAGACGAGCCCATAGAAAAAAACTGCTCACCAGCTGTTACGTAGCAAGAACACCACAGTAGGCTGGGTATAGGAGGTATTACACAGGAAAGATCTCTCTAAGCCAATCATAATGTGGTGTTACTGTCCAGTTATTCTATGATAACAGGACAGTGGCCTGAATAATGGAACAGTGGCTCTACATTCTGACTGGCTATCTAAAATAATTGGACAGTGGCTCTACATTCTGATTGACTGCTGCATGTGTACTTCGCCAGTCAGTGAGTAAGCCCAGTTTGCCCTCCCATTTCAACACGCAGCAGCCAATTAGAGACTCCTAGGACCACTACAGTATGACAGAGAGAAACAGTTCCTGCTTTTTCATTTCTCACAGACATGCTGCACCGCGAGGATTTGAAAGTTCTAATTTTTTTTTTAGTTTTTCAGTATAATAGTGATAATACCATAGTAGTCTGGGTTTCCTTTGTAATAACCAGACCAGGCAGTTAATAAACACCTTGGCCTTCGGCCTTTATTATTACCCCATGTCCAGTTATTATCTCATAAACCCAGACCGCTATGATGTTATCGCTATAACTGAATCAGGGTTAATAAACACAGAGGCTGAAGACCGCTGTGTTTATTAACCTCCCAGTCTGGTTATTGCCAGATCCAGATTATTCAAGAATGCATGGGCAGTTCTTGTGAGGGGTAGGAAGAAATGGTCTTTTTTTATTTTTTTTTTTATTTTACCAATTATTTTACCAGGTGAGACACACTAAGCTGAAAGCTTGTTTTGCAGGTGCAACCTGGGAGCATGAGGAAGTTAAGTGACTTGCTCAGGGTCACACAGTATGCACCTAGGGGGCTGTGGGACTCAAACCCAGGTTTCCAGATTCGCAGCTCAGAGCCTTAACCCACTGCGCCATACTGCCTCCTATTGTCTGTTGGTTAACTAGGATCTGCCGCTTATCCAGTAGGTAAGGAAATGGGCAGACTAGGTGGGCCAAACGGTCCTTATCCACCATCAAAGTCTATGTTTCTATTACCAAGGAAATCCAGACAACTATTGGTGTTATTGCTATTATACTGAAAAAAGATTTTCTTTTTTTTAATGGCCTAAAATCAGTCTCTGTGGTGCTACAGCATGTCTGTCAGAAACCAGGAACAGTTTCTCACAGATGCACTACCGAATTACTGGATGTCTCTGATTGGCTGCTGCATGTTGAAGTGGGAGGGAAGACTGGGCTTGCTGTTTCATAGGCTAACTACAATACACAGCAGCCAATCAGAATGCAGAGCCACTGTCCCATTATTGTCCTTAGCCAATCAGAATGCAGAGTCATTGTCCCATTATTCACTCTACTGTCCAGTTATCACAGAATAACAGGACAGTAACTCTGCATTTTTATTGGCTAAGAGGGATCTCTTCTGATATAATATTTGTTAACTGTTGGGTCAGAAAGGGGGTGTTCTGTTGTACTATATTATACTGAGCATTACATACACAAGTTGGACAGATTATGTACGTCAGCATTGTATCCCTGTATATTTTATTCGGCCCGAGTCGTAGGAAAAGGATTAATACTGAGGGCGTGCATACTGTTCCCTGACTAAGAATGATCCTTGGTGGGCTGAAGTGGTGGCATGGAAGGAGAGGGAGTTCTTGCTCTACCCTGCGCATTCAGCTCAGAGGTGCGTGCATAGCACATTCAGTGTTTTACCTTCTTCCCATTTTTTTCTGTCTACTTCTCTGTGCAGCATGCACTTCTGAAACATTTTGGGCCAATATGGAGCTTGAAAGATGGGACTGGTGAAAACTGAACAACCGGAACTGAATAAGTTAGGCAGGCCAGTCTGGCTAGACTAATTGGAACAAGGGCAAGTTGTGCGAATTTTGCTAGATCAACTTTTAGCACTCTAGTCCAGCCCAGTTCCGACGGTACAGTTTTCACCATGTTCCAGGCATGGCTGAAAACTGAACTGTCAGAACTGGTCCAGATGGGTAAAAGCCAGGCCGGCAAAATGCACACAACCTGTACCAGGTCAGGCCAGACCTGCTAGTCCAGCTTTTACCATTCTGGTCTGGTCTGGTCTGGTTCTGGTAGGCCAGCTTTCACCCAAACCCCTGGAAGATAACAGGATCTCTTTTTCACTTTAGAAAACATATAGAGGCTACACAGGCTGGCATTAGTTTGGGTTTTTAAATGTACGGCATGCTAATAAATGTTATGGCATTGGCTGCAATAAGTCAATGAGTTTAACATGTTGGTTACAAATGTATTTGGGCCCCCCCCCCATGCTATTGTAATGTTCGAAAATAGGCAACTGGTTTCATCTAGTGCTCTTACCTGGTAAATAAAAACTAAATAAATAAGTACCTGACTCACAAACTGTGTATTATTAATGTTGCTGTTCGTTGCTAATATACAGTTACCTGTATCCATGGTGTACTTTTTCAGTATAAACTCATATAAAGCTGGCTCTAAAAAAAAAAAAAGGCTATCACTGTACCAGTGAGCCCCTGGTCAGGGTACACATCACCCATGCTGTAATTCCCACTGACAATGTGGAGGGGCATACTGTACAAATCACGATACCATCTTTGTGGAGAAGGGAAAATGTTACATGTAAAAACGTTTAGAGCCATGTCAGTGATTCCCCTAAATCATTTAGCTTTTTTGTGTTGAACTGAACTTCCATGCTTTTGCATTACCTTGAGCTTCTCCGTCTGGGTCCCCAATATTGTTCCTGTTACAGCAGGACCACAAAGAAGGAAAACAACAGATGAAAGGAGGTGGGAAATTAAAAGTGAGAGAGAAAAGTTAAAGGACTCAGATTAGGGTTACCACCTATCCTGATTTTCACAGGACAGTCCTGACTGGGGCAGCATGGCCCTGAAAAAAAACCATAAAAATACAATGGGCCAGATATTCAAAGCATTGCGCCTGGCGCAAAGCCATAGCGCTGGATTAGTGCGAGGCTGCAATATTCAGAAGCCCTAATAGCACCGGCGCTGTGTGATAGTGCCGACGCTAAAAGTAAATGTATGCTGGGGCGGGAGTTAGGGGAGTGGCCATGAATGCTGGCTGCACGGCATATTCAAACGTATAGCGCCATGTTACAGGCATTAGCGCGACCTGTAGCGTGGCGCTAAATACCACTGACAAAAAGCTGGCAGTAATGCAGCGGTGCCCCCCTAGCATGATCCCCGAGCCCCAGCAGCTCCAATAAGCACAGTAATCCCTGGTGTGCTAGTGGTCCCCCCACCCCCCCAGCACAATCCCAACCCCCGTAGCCGCAGTAATATAATAATTTCCCTGGTGTTCTAGTGGTCTCCCCACCCCACAAACATGATCCCCGACCCCCGTAGCCATGGCAATAAAATAATTTCCCTGGTGTTCTAAGTGGTCCCCCCCACCCCAAGCACAATCCCGACCCCAGTAGCCCGAAAGACAGCAATACTTGGTGGTCTAGTGGTCCCCCACGGAGTGCACCTCCCATCCTCCTTTACACAGACTAGATACAGCGGCGGACTGGTTCAGCCCTCCTCTCACCAACCGACGGCTGCGAATGCGGTATGCATGAGTGCTGATAAAGTAGCTCATGCATACTGCAGTCGTGACTTGACCGTGGTGGTGAAGGAAGAAAACTGAGCTGGTAAGCCATACCTAGTCTGTGTAAAGGAGGACGGGTGGCGACTCCGGTGGGGACCACCAGACCACCAGGTATTGCTGTCTTTTCGGGCTACCAGGGTCAGGGATTGTGCTTAGTGGAAGGGACCACTAGAACACCAGGGACATTATTTTATTACCGCCACTGGGGTCGGGATCGATTGGGAGGTGGGGAACCACTAGAACACCAGGAAAATTATTTTATTACCACGGCAGGGGTCAGGGATCATGCTTGGGGGGTGGGGGGACCACTGGACTACCAGGGAAAATACATTTTAATTACATTGGATGGGGGTCAGGATTCATGCTGGTAGGGCGGGGGGACGATTAGACTACCAGGGAAACTAGTGTGTAACAGGCACAGGTATGCATGGGTGCGTTCTATGCAACCATACCTCTCAACTGTCCCTGATGTTGCCTCCATATTTTCCTCTGTCCCTCATAAAAGTTGTAGTTTTATGACAGAACAGTGGGGAATACACTCACACAATAATGCTGAACATTAAAGTTACAGACTTGTTCCTCTTCTGAGGAAGCATCTTATCACAGATCCCCTATCAGCATTCTGAGTGAATAGTACCATGTTTTAGGATGTGTCCCTGATTCTGGGTCTTTGTCCCCTATGTTTATAAGCCTTGTCCCTGATTCAGGAGGCAAGGGGTTGGGAGGTATGTATGCACTAACTGTGCCTGCCAGCACACAGTTCCAGCTGCGTCCAGCCTGTGCTTCCATTCCGACCAACAGGGGATGCTGTGGGCATGCCTTGGCCAGCAGCCTCCAGCCTGTACTTCCATTCCGACCAAAAGGGGGAGCTTTGTGCTCCATGCAGTAGCACCGGGCAAACTGCATGGTAATGTATGATAAGCAGCACCTAATGAGGTGCAAATATACCTGTTTGCCCACGGATTACCTAAGTAGGCTCATTTGCATGGGAGCTTTGAATATAGCTCCCGTTTGCCCCGGGCTAACCAGCTTGCACCGGGCTAATGTGTTAGCACTGTGCAATCAGGTTAGCCCCGGGCAAACCTTACTTCAGCATAGCACAGTTCTGCAATGTATGGCTTACATTGTTGTTTGCAGTAGATGTCAGACATCTCTTTGCAATCACACACAATGTTCTCCACCTGCAACACTAGCTTTCTCAAGGGTCTAATGAGCTGCAGTAGCAGTATGCACTTCCCTGTTGCTATATTCAGTGCTGTCTTATTCCCGGGCAATTTTTGCCCTGCACTCCTGGCCCTGTTTGCCCAGCTTCCTTTGCTTGCTATATTCAGCTGGTTTTGCACTGGGCTATTTCCTTTTGAATATAGCTTGCTTTGTGCTCTGGGCAAAGTTTGCACGCCAGGCAGTGCTATTTTAGCCCCGGAGCAAAGTTTTGAATATCTGGCCCTATATGTCCTGACCTTATAGTAGAAAACTATTTTCTGATTTTCCTCTAAATGTTGCAGAAAACTATACTACCTTAACTAAAATATCTTAAAATGATAATGTAACCCCCTTGTTCCCCGGGGTTACTAGAATTCCACTTAGAACCAGTGGCAGGCAGGGAAAGGCAGCTTGTGATATACCAATTAAATGGGTTTCGCACTGTCTCACTCTGTCCTCAGATTCAGCAGCAGGGGTTAGTTGTAGAACGTTGGGGATTTTCAAGTCAGTTCAGAGTGGGAGCAGTGAGAGAGGGAGAGGTGTGCTGCACTTGGCAGCCCTCAGAGCCTAGCTCTGCTATAGAGCTACATCAGAAAGTGGGTTATGTGTTCTCACCCTAGAGAGGAACAAAGAAGAGACCGGAAGAAAGTGGTAGAGACCGTTCTATGTATTGTTCCAGTGCCCCATCCCTGGAGGGATGGGGGGGGAATTCCAGCATCTCAGGGGCAATTCCCTGGTCCTGCCTGGAAAGGGAAAAGCTGCCTGAAAGTGAAGATTGTACAGAGAGTACCAGAGATTTTGTGTTTTGGAAAAGAAGCCCTGGGGCACCTGAATACCATGGTGAGTTATGCTCTGATATAGAGACTATGTTCACCAAGACCGAGATTAGTGAAAATCTATCTGCCTACTGTGGGGTCAGGAGAAGACTAGCCAAGTACAGTACTTTTAATTTGTGTATGGCTTGGAAGCATCTGAAACAGTGGGGGTCTAGGGTATGGACATAGCCAGTAACAGAACTTTTTGAGTCAGGGCACCACCTGAATACAGTGCAGAATGTTAAATGTGACAAACATTTCGAGATAGCATCTACAACCAGTAGTTCGAAGAAAGGTGTTGTATCCAAAGGAATGGCCGAGTATAGATTTGGGAACAAGAGGTGGGAGACCTCCCATCTGGAGTAACCAGGTTTACCTCTCCGGGTTCAGTTTGGACACCTATAGCTTTCTCCCAGGCACTTGGCCAGTGTTTGCAGAAAGCACCCAGACGTGGGATTATGAATAGCTTCCCCCTTTAGAGCTAGAAAGTGCTCATGGGTGGTTTAGGGAGCCACCATCAACCTCCATGCTATATGGAAAAGTGTCCTACTGCTGGCCAGGGTGCCATGTCAAGGAATCACAGAGAAGAGTACCAGTTTGGGCTGAATGAGCCCAGTTCTGTTCAGAATCTGAGGGTTTTGTGTAGTAAAGAAGATTCCTCTGTAAATCTGCATTACCAACGAGAGTAGCCCTGTGGGGGTCCATCTTTGCTTTGTTATTCTCTGTGTTGATGTGAATAAAGGCCACACTCTAGAATCCCATTCCTGGTATAGACATTTCAGTTATTGCTTCCTGTGTCGGGATTAACCTGGGCACCACTGCCAGAGGTACAAACCTAACATAATGCTGAGCAAATAGATTTTCTCCCCGAACCTAGGGGTTGCAATAAGAAACTATAGAATCCAATAAAAAAAAATTACAACACTTCTCAATTCTGATTATTTGGAAATGAGCTGTTGTGCTCAGTATGTCTTTTCTGGTAAAACTTTTTCAAATAATTAATAAAATAAATAACATTTAGAAAAAGTGAGTCTGTTACATGGTTACATATCGCCCTGCGAAAAACTATTTAAAGCAGCAGTACTACCAAATCAGGAAGTGATCTATCAAAATTCTGCTTTTTGGCTGTAAGTATGCAGCCAAAGTTCCAGTTTCCATACCTGTACATATTTATTTTTTCAGTCATCTTTCGGTTTTTAGATATTTGCAATTTAGTTGAATTGTTGTGGCGCTACCACAAATATGGTGGCTGACAAATTTTCAGCTGCGCTTTTCCTTCAGGTCGCATCACATCTTTTCACTGCAGCAGTGGGACCCTCTGCTGACCATTCCCGATATCCCTGCAAGTCATACAAGTGTCCAGTTGGCAGCAGAGGGGGTTCCAGTACAACATGCTTGGTGGCAGAAATGTAAAAAAAAAAGAAGCAGATAACTGAGCAAATTACTCGGTGATAGTACCATGCCGGCGGGAAAGAGTACCAGGTATATGATCAGCAGGGAATAAACTGTCAAAAAAGCGCATTTTTATGTTTGCTTGCATGCATGTGCAAGAAACATAGTGCCATCATCTGAGTTTTTCAGAGGTGTGTCAGCATCTTCCAATTCAGTCAGTGTGTTTGCAGGCGTGGTCACAGTTCTCCAATCACTGCTGGAGCTGTCTATGACAACAGTTGAAAATGCAGTGGCATACAGTTGAAAGAGGAGCTACGCTCAGTGAGCAGCTCCCCCAACACACACAGATCAACTGTGTTGGTTACCTGATAGGATGGTGTAGTCTTGTCTAGCTTAGAGAGACAAGCCACACATCATTACTTTAATAAACTGTTCCCTGCCACAGCAGGACCACCAAAATATGTGGGTGCCTAACAGTCCTTACACACGCCAGCTCTCCAAAGCACACCTTCATGGACTCCATGGGTTCTAATCCTCCAGAAAAAAAATACCTCAGCATTTGATGTGAAAACTCAGACTTCGTTGTATGTGTAATTCCAAGTGTTTTCTCTTACTAGACTCTGTCAATGTGAACTCCTCGCTGCTAAAACCTATGCAAACGAACTTGAGCGTACTGTACTACCTGCAGCTGAAGCAAAGAACAGCCAGAATGCACAAAGGAGAACATACTGCTATGCATTTCAGCAGCAGCCAGTGGGGGAGGTTTTCATGACTGAAGCACTTTAATGTGCCTTTTAGCGCTGTCATATACACACCCCTGTGTGGTAATTCACTAAACTGCACACTTAGTCTGGTAATGCAGCATGTACCTGCACCATTTCACATCCTCCCTTGATCTACAGTGAGTGGATCCCTCATTCATACGTCACATATGCACGCACAAAAAAAAAAAAACCGGTCTTCAAAAATTAAGATACATTTATTATGTTTGTTATGTTTGCTTGCACGCATGTGCAAGAAACATAGTGCCATCATCCGAGATTTCGGAGGTGTGTCACCCCCTCTTCCAATTCAGTCAGTGTGTTGGCAGGCGCGGCCCCTGTAAGCCAATATCGCAAGCTGGAGCTGTCTATGACAAGCTCCAAAATGCAGTGGCATACAGTTCAAAGGGGAGCTACGCTTCAGTGAGCAGCGATAAGATATACGGCTTGCTCATCGCCCAGCTCCCCACACACCACATATGCATGCGCTTGGCGTGCGCCCCGCGCGCATGCACACTGTATGAGCCGGCGGTGTGCTGCGCTCCCCCGCCCCCAAAGCTTTCCAAATGCCACGCTGGGTGCCCACCCCAGCGTAGCAACTCATGAGATAGCCGACGGGGTGCCCAATCCCCGCGGCTCCACTGTCCTCACCCTCAGAGGAGGTGCCACGCTGGGAGCCCACTCCCAGCGTGGCAAACGCCCCGGTCTCATTGGAAACAAAAAGAACACCTGTAAAGAAAAACGGTGCCCCTGTAGTCTCCTGGCCCCCTCCCACAACCCGCACCCACCCACTGCGCATCCTGCCTCCCACACCCTCACCCCATACCTACCTCCAGACCTCAGTGCGACGATCTTGGTGGATCGGAAACAGGTCTGCACTCTTCAAAGCCGCATCGCGAACTGAGGAAATGCCGTAAGCTGTATAATGAGCTAGATAGGGGTTTTCAACTTTGTTGCATATCTCAGGCATTTTGGGAATTTTGCACCAAATTTTCAACATGGGGTTTTGGGACCCCTTCTCATGAATGATGTCACTGTCATGGCGTTATTCGAGCCCGAAGGGTGATTCGTGATCCACTGCGACATCACCTTTGGGACCGATTAGAAATGACACTGCCAATGTTCATAAGGTGGGCTCTCAGGAAGCCTATTTTGAAAATTTGGTGGAAAAATTTCAAAAACGACTGTTTTATTTAGCGCATGCTGAGTTCCTACGACGATGCTCTTAAGTTCGCAAATTTTCAATATTTTCACTCCAGATTTTCAACATTGCCATTTTACCACACCTTCTTATAAGTAGTATAGCTGTCATTTTTCACATCTCACCCAAAATGTGTTTCTGCCCATGTAGTGCACAATGGCGCAGTCAGTGTGCTAAATCAATGTATGGGACAAATTAAGAAAATCACAGTGACACTGTTCATGAGCAGGGGTCTTAAAATGGCTATGTTGAAAATTTGGTAAAAATTCCAAAATGACTGTTTTACAAGCGCAAGCAGTAGGTCCCATGATTTCGTAAGTTCACGAATGTTCAATATTTACATCTAGATTTTCAACACTGCCATTTTACCACACCTCCTTATGAGCAGTACAGCTGTCATTTTCACATCTTGCCCAAAATGTGTTTCCGCCCTATAGCGCACAATGGCGCAGTTGATGTGCGAAATCAATGTATGGGACACATTAAGAAAATCACAGTGACACTGTTCATGAGCAGAGGTCTTAAAATGGCTATGTTGAAAATTTGGTGAAAACATTCCTAGAAATGACTGTTTTACGAGCGTGCGTTGCACAGTTCCTATGTATGCTCGTAAGTTTGCGAATTTTCAATATTTTCACTCCAGATTTTCAACATTGCCATTTTATTACACTTCCTTATGAACAGTACAGCTGCCATTTTTCATATGCTGCCCAAAATGTGTTTTCGCACATGTAGCACACAATGGTGCTGTTGGTGTGCGAAAGCAATGTTTGGGACAGATTAAGAAAATTACAGTTACACTGTTCATGAGCAGAGGTCTTAAAATGGCTATGTTGAAAATTTGGTGACAAAAGTCCATAAAATGACTGTGTTACGAGTGAGCATTGCGAAGATTCCACGCACCCTCGTAAGTTCATGACTTTGTAATATTTTAAGTCCAGATTTTCACCAGTGGCATTTTTCCACACTGCCTTATTTTTCACAACATGGCCGAAGTGTGTTTTCACATTTTCAGCGCAGAGATGCGTGGTCGCTTTGGGAAATTATTGTTCAGGACAGATAAAGAAAATCACAGTGACACTGTTCATGATCGGAGGCACCAAAATGCCTGAGTTGACAATCTGCTGTAAAAAAATCCCCAACCTAATTATATTATGGGTGTGCATTGCACAGTTTCTATGTACGCTCATGACTTCACCATTTTTTTAAACATTTTTACTGCAGATTTGCAACATTGCCATTTTTTACACCTCCCCATGAACAGTACAGCTGTGATTTTTTACATCCTGTTCGGAATGTTTTTGCACCTGTGGTGCTAAATGCCGGAGTCGCTGTGCATAAGCAGCTTTCGGCTAACAAACTGATATTCCCTCTGTTCATGAGGTGGGGTCACACAAAAAACCACGTTGAACATTTGGAGTGAAAATACCAAGGAATGCCTGAGGTATTAGGGTTTCCAACCATAACGCCCAACCCTGTAGAGAATGACAGGCATCAGAGGTGTGACTTGGGATTCTTGCCTGTAATGCTCATACCATTCCACACCCTGCAGCCAGTGAGAAGCATCGAGGTATGCCTTGGACTCTTTGGCCCCAAAGTTCACCCCATTCTCCTATATTGCACCCATCTCACTGTATTTCCTAATGGAATACGGTGCGCATAAGGACCAAAGACCCCAAGGGACACCGTGACACTTGTCAGTGTCTGCAGGGTGGGGTGTACTGAAATGGCGTGGCCGTTATGCCTGACGACCCAAACGCACACCCCAATGCCTGTCACTCTCTGCAGGGTGGTGGTGGGGTGGGCTTCAGTTCAATACTTCACTGCCATTCCTATTACGCAGCTCTGTAACTTCTACACTACCACTGCCAATACCAGCAAGCAAACATTCGGCATTGACAAATGCTTGTTTTTTTTTTTTTTGTAGTAGGCTTCTCAACTCAGATAAAGAAAGGGGGAAGGGGCGGGGCGAGGAAGACGATCCAACCCTTACATCCTTTTTGGGGGCGGGGGGGGATTTCTCTGGCAATATAGCGCACGTCAAATACACAGTACAGTTACGATATGTATATACATTTCCCATTGCAAACCGAAGTGAAACAGCGATGCAGTTGTGTTAAGGAGTTCTGCTCAGTTTCGGGAATTATATATTGGAGTGTTCCAACATCTGTTTTCAACCCCACTGTCAGCCAAAACATTTATTGCCTGGAGGTCGGTGGCTATAAGGTGCAGAGAACCCTCATAAAAATGGGGGTCAGCAGGTGAGACTGGCAAAATGATACCCAGCAGCTCATTGTTCTTACAAACGCACATAGCTGAAGTACTCACACCACAACAAGGGTACTACTTTCTTGACACATGCTGTATATACAGCATACCTGTACCGTATAATGTTCCAAAATTTAGTTATTTGGCCCAGTTCCTCTTGTTAGCTTTTAGTTCTGAATCTATAAATGTAGCTTGCATCTCTGCGCCCCGCATGCTAGACTGCACCCTTTTCATTATTTCATATCTCAGGCGAATAATAATGCCTACCTGGCCGGTTCTGGTCCGCTCGGACTGTATCACGTACACTGTACATGGTATACAGTATCCGCAGCCTCCCCTCCCCTCCCTCACACTGCGGCGGTAAGGGGGAGGGGCGTCCCGCTCGCGGAAGCCGCCGAGGGGTTGCTGCTGACTCAGCTGAGGCTGCGGAACGACTGAAGCGCGGAACTTTGCTGCCAAGAGAGGAGGTTTCTACCCCGGACTCAGGGGAAACACCGAGAGCACAGGAAGTGTGGCAGTGACGGCGGGGCGAGAAGGAGCACTAGTTCCGGGAGGAAGTTCTCACAGAACTAGAACTTCAACTCAGAGAAGCAACTGTTGTTGTGACGGGAGTAGCGGTGTGGTGCGAGAACCGGTGCTCCCCACCGTTTCTGTCTCGCGCGAGGGAAGATGCAGGGGCTCCGGGACGCAGAGCAGAGGAGCTGCAGGGAGATACTGGAGGCACTGCCAACGGCTGATCTGATGTCTCTGAAGGATACTGTCACCAAAGGACTCATCGCCGTCGAGTCCCGACAAGGTGAGGGGAACTCGAAACCGAAACCTAGTTGGCTGGAGGGCTAAACTAGCAAATGGGCGAGACGAGAGGAAAGGAAAGCGGGGCACTGTAACTGCCCCTGTAAAAGCCAACTCGGTGATTTTTAGGAGTGAAACTGCACTGTTTTAATTGCGGCTGGGTTAGGGTTACCACCTTTTAAGTAGCCCAAGTGGGACATTTCTTACTGAAACATGATATTTCACAAGACACTATGTAACCTCGACCAGTGCAACAAACTTGGCTTAACGAAATATAGGATAAAGATTAAGTGTTATAGTTTTTTAGTTTCTTGTTATTTTAAGGTATTTTAGTAAAGGTATTATAGTTTTTTGCAATATTTAGAGGAAAATCAGAAACAAAATTTTTCTGCTGTAATGTCAGGACAAGTAGTATTTTTCATGTTTTTTTGCAGGACACAGCTGCCCAAATCAGGAATGTCCTGTGAATGTCAGGACGGGTGGTAACCCTAAGCGGGGCAAACTTTGGAAACAGTAATATTTTGACAAAATTCAGTGAATCCAGTATTTTTAGGAGTTCGGCTCTCCCTTATTTATTACTGAGAAATTTGGTGCAAAACTGGGTCTTATCCAGTATTATAAAAAAAGTCTTAAATGCTCTGTTTTGATTGGCTGTCAGCTGTGCCTTGTGCCACATTACCCACAGGGTTGATTAACAAACTGTTAACCTAACCCCTGGTCATGCTTTATGTTGCTTACAGAGTTCATCTGTCTTTACAGTTAATTCCTCACTTGAAGCCCTAATACTGGGCACTTGGTGAAAACTGGACTCCCAGAGCAGTACTGCACTAGATCAGTAAAAGCCAGATCAGTAGGTCCTGTTACTCTGTCTGGACCAGGTTCAAGCTATGTGAATTTTGTCAGTCTGGCTGGACCAGATGGTCCAACTTTTATCAGTCTGATCCAGTTCTGACTTTCTGCTTTTCACCCATACCAGGGACTCAGTGAAATCCAGAGCACTAGGACTAGACCAGATCTGTAAAAGCTGGACCTGCACAACTTGTTACTAGACTGGCTGGTCCCGCTTTTACGGCTGGACCTGCAGAGTTTGCCTAGACTTGTACTGATTCAACTTTTACTAGTCTGGTCCGATTCCAGCGGTACAATTTTTACCCATACCTCTTATATGTTATTTAAGGAATAATCACCGATCGGATGTAGGTTGTGCCAGGATTTACCCATGGCTGGGTGGATTCGGTCCGCAATTGCCGCTGGTGACCAACCATGCCAACCGTGGGTAAATCAGCGCCACACCTAATCAGTGATTATTCCAATTATACAATTAGAAAAGAATCGCATCAAAAAGTTTCAATTAAAATATTGCGTTTTATTATTTTATGCTTAAAATAGAGGAAGGTTAATACGCAGCATAACATAATTCCTTTAGCCTATCACCATGGTGACTAATAACAAAAGAAATGTAACCGATTGAGCCATCCACCATTGAGGTAAATCATCAAATCTGTCATTTTTTTGTCCATTTCCCTTTCACTGACTGACTTCCTGGCACTGTGTCTCTGAAAAATAGCGTTTGATATTGTTTTCACTGACAGCTTTTTATTTTGTAGAATGGCCAATTAGCGGGAGAAAAAAAATGGCTTTGCGAAAATGTGTTGGAATGTTAAGCAAATGTTTTAGAACCCTGAGAGTTCTGTGTGGAGTGATTTTTTTTGATGTGCAGTCAGCTGGTACTTTATGTGGTGGTCATGCAAAAATTACCCCAAGGCATAAAGTATCAGCCAACCAATCAAAATAGTAATTTTTAGACCCCATTGTATAATGTGACATCACTGTCTCTTGTCATGGGAATGCATAGACCTGCAGACACTTGGCAGCCTACTGTTCACATTCCTTGAGGTTTCATTTGAAGATGTTACATGGAGCCTCAAAGTGCTGCAGTTTGTTTTGTTTGTTGGTAGACATCACTTTGCACTCGTTTATGCATTGCATTTATTGAATACATTTCAGGTTTGGGTTAAGTAAGCAAGAGTGCTTTTCTTTTGTGTTTTCCTTGTATTTAATTTCAAGTGGCAATGGATTTATTGGTCGTACACTCTGCTTCCTGTTTTCATCTTGCCGTAGGAATGACTGCTGTCAGAAGTCGATATTATGACAGTAGATGGGGGAGTAAGTAATAGGAGAAGATGAACTCTCCACGAACATACATGTGATTTGCATAATAGATAATGGAGAGGGAAAATACAGAGCTAATGTGAAAAATACAAGTTGAATTTTTTTCAAAATCTTTTTCAAAGTTCTGGAAGCATTGACCGACTAAGCATCTAATTTTAAACATGAAACTTAATATTCAAAGAGCAATTGTTACTCCTGAAGTATGAGTCTTGGCAGCACTGCTAGAACCTGGCTGCTGCACCTTATATACAGTGCAGCTGTGTGCATAGCCTATGCACTTAGTGAAGTCACTATTAGTAGTAGTGGCTTGCCAGCTTTGCTGTCTCATTTCAAAGGCATCTCAAACTTCACCCCAATGTGTGGGACTCTGGGTGTATAGGGAGTCAGTATGGTGGAAGAAATCCAATCTGGGGTCGAGACAGACTCTCAAGTATTTGAAGGCAGATACAGATTCCAATTTGGTGCCATCAAGGGTGTGAAAGATTGGGAGGGGGGCACTCTGGAGTTTGGTAAGCTTCTGGGAGGAGCCAAATGTCATTGATACAGTCTTTTTAGTATTTAGTGTGAGTTAGTTTGTGTTGAACCGTTGTATAACGTTGAAGTCAAGCTGGAGTGGGGCTTTGAGTGCATTGCTAGAGAGGCCCGACTGGTAGAGCACCATATCGTTGGTGTACATGTGAATGTTCACAGCGATGCAAATGGATGGAAGGTCATTTATGAAGCTAGACGAAAGAATTGGCCCCAAAAGAGAGCCTTGGGGGTGCATCCGCATAGGTAGTGAGAGGAGGGGCTAGCACATTGGCAACTTGTACAGACTGATGGCAGTCCAAGAGATAGGACTGGAACCATTTTACTGCAGAGGAAGAGAGGCTGGAGGCAGCCAGTTTAGTGAGAAGATGATGGTGGGAAACTGAGTCAAAGGGTTTTGCCAGGTCTGTAAAGATGACAAAGCTAACGTGGCCTTTGTCCACAGCAGTCTTGTCATTGTATGAACATTCTTATTCTTACCCCAGGAGTCCTTTAGCATCAGTAATTTTTTTGCACTTAGCTGGCTAGGTGCAACTCAGGGGTTGAAACTGGCACCAGCCCACTAGCCAAATGCTGGTAGATTTTGTGTCAGGCTAGTAAGATTTTCTTTTAACTAGCCCTGTGGGCTAGTATTGGAGAAGGTAACATTTCAATAAGTATGTCAGCTGGGCTAGTGGAAAATCTGTGGGGCTAGTGGATTTTTCCAGCCACTAGCCCTGCTGGCTAGTGGCTGCAAAACTTAATTTTGACCCCTGCAACTGCCCCAGAAGTGTGCCTTTAAGAGATATTTAAATGAGCTTAGGGCCAAGCCAATCGGAAGACAGGAAGGGGGGTGTGAGCTGAGTGAGAGCTGTTGAAGGCTTCAGAATTTTTTCTCTGCTGGATTGAGCAACATTGCCCCTGAGGTGTCTCTCTCAACTTTCCTTGTTGACAGCCTCCTAGTGCTTATCTGGGTTAAGTTTTCCTCTTGTTTTGTTTCCAATAATGTGCGGAGTGAAAGTTTTACTTTTTCATTAGCACCGTGCAAATTTTTTATTTTAATGTGATTGTGCTATTTTGACTTTATTTTTACTGCGACAATTCATTTTAAACCCTAATTTTATCGTGGGTGCTTATTTTCGATGGTTCCCTTCATTTTCGGACAAATTCTTGTGGGAACTGTCAAATTAGGGGCAGTTGTCCTGTTTTTTACCTTGGACCTCGCAGGATTTACTGCGAGGCACCTGCAGTGGATTTCAATTTTAAACAGTGCCTGGGGGTTTTCTCTCTAGATTGGCAATTACGAGGAAACCTTTTTTGTTATATTACTGGACCTTGGTATCATCTGAGTCAGGACTGTCCGTAAGGGTCCAGCAGCCACCTGTGCACAGTTGACCAGTATTACTGGGTTTCTATTAAGATTGGCACTGGTATAGATCCCAGCTCTATAACCAAAATGAAAAAAGACACTAGTAATAGACAAAAAGTTTAACTGGGACAGGACTGGCCAGTGGCATTTTCACAGAAACCCGCACTCAGTTCATAGGTCCAGGACTGGTTTGCTTTGCTTAAATTGGCAAACATAGCAGACAGACCTTTGATTATTATGGCAGAGAATAAATCAAAAGCTTCCGACGAGGGGCCATCCAAAAGTACTAATACTAAAAGCAGAGGTGCTGTGGAACCCTCCAGATCCCAGTCAAAAAATAAAGCTTCCAAAGATGAAGTTCCTCACAAATTAAAAAATAATAAAAGTGACAGAACAGGAAGCTTTGAAGCCAAAAAAAAAAAAACACTTACAAACCAAGTCTGCACAGGTTCTTCCGTCAGTGCAAGGTATGGAAAAAGCATGCAACTGTTTCAGACCCTTCAGAAGGGGCTGGCAAGCAGTTTTCCACAGTTTTCTCTCTCTCTCTCTCTCTCTCTCTCTCCTGTAGACTGTGAGGGTGACACAGATGATCAATTTGATGTTGCCCCTGACATGGATTTTGAGGGCCTTGAGCCCCAGGAGTCCCCGACCTTCATCTTGGGAATTCCCTGGGTGACCATGAGGATCCTTTCTCTATGTTTATATTTATACAAAATATGCTGGATACCCTGGACCTCCCTACGCAGGAGCCCAACCAGGATGTCGATGAAGATGAAGATTATAGGGAGATAAGAGCCCAGAGACCCTGGTTGTCCCTATTGATGATGCATTTTTAGAAAAAATACCATGAAGGTGCTTTAACACCCCACTTCAGTATCAGGGGTTGATAAATGGCTTGAGAGAAAATATAAACTGTCTAAAAATGGTACTGAGTTCCTGTCTGCACACCCTAGCCACAAGAGTATAGTGCAGCAGACAGCTGGTGAGAAAGCTGAAATCTCCTTGTCACCCTCTTCCCCCTGACAACAATTCCAAGAGAATTGACTTTATAGCAAAGAAAATGTATGCCACAGCTTCCCTACTTCTCAAACTTTCTTCTTGCATGGCATTCACAGCCAAATATCAGAAAGCCCTTTGGAAATTTGTGCAGGCTATTGCCTGCAATGGATCAGATTCTATGGTGCAGGAGCTGGTGGATACATCAGAAACTGCCCTGGGAGCTACTGTGTACCAGTTCCATATGGCAGACGACAACAGTGATACAGCCTCTAGGGCAATGGCCCATGCCATCTCTCTGAGACACTTCGCCTGGTTTATAACAACCAGTCTGACTATAGATACTCAGAACAAGGCCATGGATTTTCCCTGTGATCAGAATATGTTGTTTGATTACAGAGCCACTGACTACATGAAAAAGTCGATGAGTACAAAGCCTCCTGGCAGAGCCACTCGTCCAAACCTAAGCCCACCACCCCTCAGAGATCTTATCTCAGGGGAGGTAGGGGCAGAAGTTTTGTTCCCAGGCCTTACACTCCCTTACCCCAATCTGACCTCAGCCAGTACAAGGGGTCTTTCAGAGGCAGGGGCGGAAGGGACCAAATAAAAGCCACCTCTACCCAGCCATCTGCATCTCAGTCTAAGTCCTGATGTAAGTGTCCAGGTCGCCTCCCCGCTTCCAGTGGGAGACAGATGCTCCCACTAGCTTCAGCACTGGTCCCTCGTCACGTCGGACAAGTGGGTGCTGAAGATAGTGGAGAAGGGTCTGCCACTACAGTTCAAGCAGATGCCAGACCTCAAGCATACTTAGGTGTCAAGACCTCTGTCCCCAACACAGATGCCACTGTTGGAATTGGAGGTACAAAGCCTTCTGGCTTTACAAGCAGTTTAGAGGGTCCCCACCCACGAGAAGGGCAAGGGCCTCTACTCCAGTTATTTTCTGACACAAAAGAAAACTGGGGAGTGGCGACCTATCTTAGATCTCAAATATTTAAACATCTAAAAAAAAACAAATTCAGAATGGTCACTCTGTCACTGGTCATACAGTCTTTACAGCAGGGAGATTGGCTAGCATCCCTAGACTTAAAGGACACCTACTTCCACATACCCATAAGGAGTTCTCACAGGAAGTTTCTCAGGTTGAAACTTCCTTCAGGTCACTATCGGTTCGCTGCAATGCCCTTCAGTCTATCCTCTGCCCCAAGAGTTTTTACCAAGTGTCTCGCAGTGGTAGCAGCACATCTCAGGAGACTGCGTGTCACTCTCTACCCTGTCTGGACAACTGGCTCATAGTAACAAAGTCTCCTTGCCAAGTCAAGGAATCTCTATCTCTCGTAGAACGCACTCTGGAGTCTCTGGGTTTCTTGGTAAATCTAAAGAAATGTCACCGGACCCCCCAAGCTGCTCACCTTGATAGGGGCCCAGCTGGACACTCAGAAGGGATAAGCTTTCCTCCTGCAGGAAAGAATTCAGAGTTTCCTTTCAGTGGCAGATTCTTTTGCCCGAGGACAGCCAAGACCAGCCAGACATTTCTTCAAACTTATTTATTCAGTTTTGATAACTGAGTAGACCCACTGAGCCCCAAAGATCCCTTTTTCAGGGGCGACCTTCTGGGACATATGGCCTCTATGACTGCAGTATTCCCAGAGATCAGGTACAGGATGCAACTCCCGCAAGCCTACCTCAGAGCGTGATGGTCTCAGAGAAGCAACACATTTTCAAAGCTGATACCTGTGTCAGAGCAGTTCCTCGAAAACCTGCTGTGGTTGGAAGAACCATGCAAATTTGCAGGCAGGGGTTCCCTTTCAAGTGCCTCTTCCCGCAAAGGTGATCACCACAGATGCCTCCCTTTTTGGCTGGGGAGCTCATTTGGACAGTGCCTCAGTAAATGACAACTGGACTCCTGAAGACTCATGGTTGCATGTAAATCTTTTGGAACGCAGAGTAATATTCCTAACTCTCAAAGCTTTCACTCCCAGCATAGAAGGGCAGGTGGTTCAAATGCAAATGGACAATACTACTGCAATGTTCTACATAAACAAGCAGGGTGGTACCAGATCAGGAATATTCTGTTCAGAAGCTCTGAAGCTGTGGTCTCTAGCATTCTTCCTGGGAGTCGGCCTCTAAGCTATTCACCTCCCAGGCAACCTCAATACTCTGGCAGGTGCTCTAAGCCGCATCAGGCAAGGCCAGAGTGAATGAACACTGAACAAGCAAGTACTAGTGTAGTGTCTCAGGGAAATTGGGGCATCACAGAAAATAGGGGATCCTCAGAGACAGGAAGGGTCAGACAGTTATGGGAACCCTGGCAGCTTTATTGGGAAACCCTTGAAAAGTTTAAGGGACCCTCTGAAGCACAGAAAAGGCGCCTCTCCAGCAGACAGTCCTAGCAGTTTAAATTCAGAGTTTTAAAAGAAAAAACATTTTTTCTTCCTTTGTTTTATTTATTTAAGAATATAGAAATTACAACTCTTGAGTCATAGACTCTTTTCCAAAGGCTCAATGTCATACATAGAGTAACAATGACGTTAACAGATTATGACTAACAACAACAGAGTATGACAGTTAAATACAGCAGGGTGTCATGGAAGTGTGAGTGATACATACAGATACGGTATTTACCTATAGGGGTGGTAACTAAGCAGAGATTTCATAACATGGTTATAGTCCGATAACAGGGTGCATCCTCAGTGGAGGCACTTGTAAAATTCATAGGTTTAATCTGAGCATAGAAGACATATGTCCATAGTGCTCGCCTAAGTATTCAAGAGTAACCTCCAATACCCTTACTTATTAAGTAAGAATCTAATTTTTTCTTGAAAGCATTCATAGTTGAACAAGTTAAATTCCTAACAAAGACACTGAGCTAAGAGGCTGTATGACAGACATAGGGCCCGTGGGCTTCCGATGTGGAAGATTATATGCTGACTCAGCGGAGGCATTGTCATTGGGCCCGGTGAGGCCTCAAGTGATACAGCAGGGCCTTGGAATTGGCTAGCAGTCACACTGGCAGTTGCGAGAGGACAAAGTGTGGGTTTCTAGAGCAACCTTGAATGGACCTAGATTAGAAATTGCAGTGATAGTAGGGGGAACACATTGTACTCCCTTCCCTCTGGCCAAGACCGACACCTAGTCAGCTGAGGCCAAACCAGTTGAGCTACATTCCTGTCCCAGCAGGGGAGAAGGAAGCCAGGCTGAGCCCTCTCAGCCAGTCCCTGTGGCCAGGGTAGATTCAAATTTGGAGACATATTTTTTTTTTTTTTTTTTTTAGGCCACTGGCCCAGCCTCAGGAGGCTGACCTCTGGACAAAGGAGCCAGGACCACCCCAGCCTAGAGGAGGCTCTGCATAGGCTGGAGAGAGCAGAAAGAGTTTGACCAGGGAGGGTGAAGGATTCTGCAGTGGATGTCTGCTTCCCCTGTTAGGAGGTTGAAGCGAATCCCTGAGCCCCTTCGATGTAACTCCCCTCCAGAAGATCTCCAGGAACAGCCTTGGTCAGTTTTCAGCAGAAATTTGCCATCTAGTCAGGTCCTCCACTGCGGCGAGTCAGTCTATTTGGCCGGGAAACAGACTCTGTGAATCTTTTATGCAGCAGTCTCCAGCAGAAGAGGCCTTTATCACTCCTTTGTGGTTGTGCATTCCCCAAGGTACAGAAATCCTTGTTGAACTCCAGGGGGCTCCTGCACACATCTCATCTAGGGTTCCTCCAGTGCCTCTTTGACTCAGGGATGGTCCCCAGGAAGCCCAGCATCACCTGCATCCATTTCCAGCGACTTCCACAAACCCCAGGTCGTTGCCATGATGCCCCAAGTTTGAGTCCTCAGTCGTAAGTGGTAGCCAGCTGGTAGCTAGGGCCCACTAAAGTGAGTCAGGTTAGGGTCCGCCCCGGCTCTAGCTTGACTGACTTCAGTCATCCGCCAAACTCGGTCACATTGCCCATTCTCCCACATAGATGTTGTCCCAACGTGGCAGTAGTACCGGTTTCCTATACCAAGGCCTCACCGAGGATTGTCAGACTCTGTGCCTCATTGCCCGGAGTGTGTGTAAGTACCGGTGGCCCACTCAAGAGGCCACACCAAGGGTCACCACGCTCATGATTGAACCATCCATAGGTGTCTCTCTTGTTCCAGTGACTCAAGCGGTCACACTGAAGATTACCAGATTCTGAAGCTGCAGGGGTGAGGTGGCAAGTGTTCTGGGGACCTAACCAGAGGTCGTCCAGCAGATCGCACCCAGCATCCTTTCCTGGACTGGATATCACCTGCCCTCCTGCTCGAGGTCACAACAGCTGACAACTCCAGGTAAGAGTTCTCTTCAGCTGCAACCAGGCTTCAGCACCCTTCCTCGACCAGGCACTTCACCTTTGACTTTGCCTCAGTGACACCAGGAGTCATCTTCCCAGGGCCAGGAGGCCTACAAGGCTTTCCTCTGTTTCTGGTTCACTGGGGGAACGCCCCATTTTGTGTCCTGTGTAGGAAGTACTTCCTAGGGTTCACACCCAGCGGTCGGTCGAACAGAATACTAGAAACCCAAGCTTGGTGCATCGGTTTGCTACATCCTTAGGACTTGAATCACCTGGACTTTTGTATGACATTAGTGGGGTCCGTTTGTGGTCCCGGTAATCTTGTTTATTCTGTCTGTTGTGTGACAGTAGTAGAGAATGGCAAGTCTTTCTGTGTGCTCCAACTATTGCTAATAAACCTTGCATCTTGGCTGTATAGTACGCCTCCAGCCTCTCCTTCCAGATTCATCTGGCATCACCCTAAACTATAGGGGTACAAACCACAACAGCTAGTCCACCACACTAGCCACAGTGTTCAGGCGGTGGGGCACACCAGACGTGGATCTGTTTGCCTCTCCCCTCAATTTTCAGCTTCCTCATTACTGTTGCAGGCCCCCAGTTTCGGGAACACTTCCTCTGGATGCCCTGATCCTGGACTAGTGAGGGAGGTTCCTATACGCATTTCCTCCTGTTCAGGGTTTTGCTGAAACTCAGACAGCAGCCTGCATCGATGATCCTAGTGACTCCGCACTGGCCTAGGCAAGCCTGATACCCTCTCCTTCTCTCAGTGTCCTGCAGCAGGCCCATTTGCCTGCCTCCAACTCGCTCCCTGCTGACCCTTCCTCAGACGGGAGAGCAGTACCCAGATATACACTCTCTTTACTCCAAGGCCTGTTTTTTGAGGAGTTAGTTTCCATCCTCAAAGTACTCTGAACAGGTCCTTAAAGCAGCAGTACTATGAAAAAAAAAAATGTGTGCTTTTTTGACAGTTTATTCCCTGTGTCCTGCTAATCATATACCTGGTACTCTTTCTCGCCAGCATTGTACTATCACAGAGTAATTTGCTTATTCTCTGCTTTTGTTTAAGCATGTTGCAGTGAAACCCCCTCTGCTGCCAGCTGCACATGTGTATGACTTGTAGGGACATCGGTAAAGGTCAGCAGAGGGTCCCTCTGCTGTTGTCAAAAGACGTGATGTGACCTGTAGAAAAAGCACAGCTGAAAATTAGTCAGCCGCCATATTTGTTGTAGCACTACAACCATTCAAATAAATTGCAAATATCTAAAAAAAACTAAATACGTCTGGAAAAAAACATTTACAGGTATGGAAACTGGAACTTTGGCCGCATGCTTACAGCCGAAAAACAGAATTTTGATAGGTCACTTCCTGATTTCGTAGTACTACTGCTTTAAGATACTGAGGATGGCTAAAAAACTGAACACTAAGAAGACTTATGCAGCCAAATGGAAAAGGTTTTCCCTCTGGTGCAAGAGCGAACAGGTCAAACCCCTATCGGCTTCAGACCCTCAGCTGCCAGACTACCGGGTACACTTACAGGCATCAGGCTTGAAACCATCTTCCCTCAGGCTACACCTGGCAGCAATTTTGGTCTACCTTTTGGTGGGAAAATAAAAAAAATCATTTTTTTCCCCATGCCATTTTTAAACAGTTCTTCAAAGGCCTTTTGCACCTCCAGCCTCCAACCAGGGAGCCTGTTCCTCCTTGGAGCCTGAACCTTTGCATTGACAGGATCATGAATCCACCCTTTGAGCCTATGTCCACTGCTCACATCAAGTTTGTAACTTAGAAGACAGTCTTCCTGGTAGCCATTACGTCTGCCAGGAGGATTTCAGAGCTACAGGCCCTGTGCACTGAGCCAAATTACATCATCCCTCACCATGATAAAGTTGAGCTCAGGACAAAGTAGGAAATTGCTGCCAAAGGTGGTTTCAGTTTCACTTGAACTAGTCCATTACTCTGCCTGTCTTCTTTACTGAGCAGTCCACTCCTGGCAAGCAAATATTCCACAGCTTGGATATCAAAAGAGCCATCTTTCACTAGCTAGAGCATACTAGACAGTCCAGAGGCTCTTCCACTCAGTTGTTCCTCAGTTATTTATTTATTTTATTTATTGCATATATTCGGAATTACAATCCTTTGAGTCACAGACTCATTTGCAAAGGCTCCACATCGGTTACAGGGGTGGAGGGGAAACGGAATACAAGGATACATACATAGTAAAGCAGTATACAGGAGAACATACTCAAGTATTACACAAACAGTTCTGACAGTGCAGTCCAGGCATTATCTTAGTTCAGCAGAAACAGTAGTAGGCAGCATTCAGGGTATCATTTGCTAGGGAAGGGGGGAATCGTATTCTTGGGGTTTAAGGAGACCCTGTGTCTGTTATAAGTGGGTTAGGTAGCATATTACTTAGGTGGGCAGAGGCTAGCCACAGGCACAGATAGCCAGGACTCAATTAGGTGGGTTTTGAGGCCTGCTTTGAAAAGAGAGATGCTGCGTGTCTGTGTGAGCTGAGGAGGTAGTGCATTGAGCAAAGGGGAGCACGGTACTGAAGCTTCTTTGACCCATTGATGTCCTACAGTGGGGAAACCAGGGAATGAGAGATTAGTAGCAGTCGAGTATTGTACCTGCGGGAGCTGGTCTGATTATGGGGAGAAGGCCAAGGGGCTATCTGAAGTTGTATTTTTTTTTGCCAGGATACAGGTGTGGTACTGTAGTCGTTGGAAGTTTAGCCAACCCGCCAGGGCATAAAGGTCACATGTATGAGTTAGACGGTCGCTGCCGGTGACTAGTCGGCAGGCTTTATTCAGGGCAGTGTTAATACTGTGTAGTGCCGTGGTTCTGCTGATCCATATCGCCTATCCCATAATCGATTAGGGAGAGGATTGAGGCGGAGACTGCCAGAAGCAAGGCTCATGCGGGTAAACAGTGTTTAACTCTATAAAGGATTCCCACTTGTGTTAACAGTGGTGGAAAGAAGTTGAATGTGTCTATGGTAGGAGAGGGAGGCATCTAATGTGATACCAGGTATTTGAAGTTAGTGACGTGTTCAAGGGGGGGTGCCTTGTGTGTTTTTAATTAGTAGAGCCGATTGGCTGTGTGGGCTTTGTCGGTGCGTAAATATCATGGACTTAGTTTTTTTATAGTTGATGAGCAGGCGATGCTCATCGAACCAAGATTCTAGCTCCACAAAGAAACCCTGTAGGGCTTGCTTCAGGGTGCTAGGTTGAGGGTGTTTCCAGAATAGTACCACATCACCCGCATAGAGAAGCATATTTCCACTGCATGCCTTGGGAAGTGAGTTTAAAAAGAGGGAAAAGAGAAGAGGGCCGAGGACAGACCCCTGAGGGACCCCAGAGCACACTGCTTTGCGAGAGGAGATGGTGGTATTTAACCTGACTTGCTGAGACCGGCCTGATAGGTAGTCCTTGAACCAGGCAGTTGCCTAGGGACCACATTTAGCTGTGGCATAACATGAAGCAAAAGATCGTGACTGACCGTGGTCAAATGCTTTGGTAAGGTCCACAAAGATTGCATCTGCAGTAGCCTGGTCTAGGGCTCGTGGATGAACGAGGTGAGCTCGGACAGTACGGTGACAGTGTTATGGCCTGTCTGGAAGCCGTGCTGTGCGTAGCTTAGAAGGTTGTATCTAGTTAGGTGTTCTGTTAACTGGTCAGAGACTATTTTTTCCAGCGCTTTAGAGAGAGGAGGAAGTATGGAGATAGGTCTATAGTTGCTTGGGAAAGTGGGGTCTCCACTCTTCAGAATGGGAGTGATTAATGCACTCTTCCAGGTTGAGGGGAACTGACCGAGGCAGAGAGAGAGATTGAGAATTTTAGTGGGGTGGGGAAGTATGACATCCAGTGTCAGCCGAATGAGCTTAAGATCGAGAGAATCATTGCTGTACCGGGAATTGGAAATAGCATTGGAAATGATTTATGGAGATGATGTAGGCAGAGAAAGACCAGCTACCAAGAGAACTGTTTCTTGTTCGTTGGTCTCTTGTATTAATTAGATTCTGCTATGAGAAAGCTGGTCACCAACCTCCAGTGGGGCTCAAGTCCCACTCCACCAGGGGCACTGCAGCCTCACTTGCAGCAGCAAGGGATGTTCCCCTACTGGATGTCTGCAAAGCAGCTACCTGGAAATCTGTGCACACCTTTGTGAAACACTACAGTTTGGATGTGCAGCCCAGATCTGATGCCAGATTTGGTAGGGCGGTTCTGAAGCGCCTCTTTCCTAAGTAGGTTCACTGCCCAACTCCCACTTGGTACTGCTCGGTAGTCTGTAAAAAAGTTACTGATGCTAAAGGACTCGTGGGATAAGAAGAAAAAAATACTCACCACAGTAAGCTTCCTTCTTTCAAGGGGTCCTTTAGCATCAGTAAGCTCCCACCCTTCCTCCTCGGTTCACCTGTCAGAGAAGGGCTCTTTGTCACCTTTTACCAAATTTGGAGTTTCTTATTGATGAGTTTTTAGCTCGTGTTGCTGCTGTTTCTGTTTTCACTTTTTGTCGACATTTGCATGTTTTTTGAATCCTGTTGATTCTTTTTCATGGTAGTTGCCCTTGTGTTTTCCTTTAAAAAAATTCTGAAGCCTTCAACAGCTCTTACTCAGCTCACCCCCCTTCCTGTCTTCTGATTTGCTTGGCCCTAAGCTCATTTAAATATCTCTCAAAGGCACACCTCTGGGGCAGTTGCACCTAGCCAGCTAAATGCAAAAAAGTTACTGATGCTAAAGGACCCCTTGGAAGAAAGAAGATTACTGCGGTGAGTGATTTTTTTTTTTTTTCCATTTACACTTTATTCGCTTTTTGACTTTTTCTCCTCAGTCCCCCCCATGGCGTGACATCATGCGTGCTGCACGTATGGAGGCACACACACAACCAGGATCCGTGGCCCCTTCCGCCTCTTCCATTGACTTCAAGCGCCACTGCTTGTACTGCCTACGCCCCACTGACTCCCACACCCAGTGGGAGCGGGATCATGGACGCATAGCCACCCTTGGAGGAAAGAGCAAGCTCAATCCCGATCCAGCCCACCACCCCTCCCGCTGGCACCCCAGCGACCGAGGTTGTTCCCGAACCCTGATCGCCGGCGTAGCACGAGGTAAGGTGCCAGTGCCTCAGCTCTCTGCGCCACTGGGCCGGCTTGAGTAATTTTTTCCTAAAGAAAATTTATTGTATAAAGGCCTCATTGCATGTTGTAGCAATGTGATACACAATATATCCCAAAGTACAGTACAGGCAAATAAGTTAGATGCTCCTAGTGGTGGAACGGTGTGCTGCTGTAAGTACTGCAAAATACTGTTGCGCAGATTTCTTTACTGAATGGGGGCATGTTGGCCAGCCAGCACACCAAAGCTATCCCCATCCTGTTTAGAGTGATCTGAGCTACAGCACAGCCTACAAGTAATGCTGTCATGATACTGTGATATGACCCCGCGGTTAAGAAAGGCACCAAGGGACAGCATTGCTGAAATGTGTGAGCAGCTAAGTGCATAACTTGTTAGAATGCTGGGTGGAGGGTGCAGAACTCTCTCTGTAGAGGAAATAAAAGATTTATTTTTTCTGAAACAGTTTCTAAACATCTGCCTGAGGATCTGAGTATATGGTTGCTGGATAAAACTCTGAGCTGTGTGAGGGAAGCAGCCAAGAGGGCTGATTGGATCATATCCATTTGACCATCCTTCCTATCCTCACAGAAGTAGTGGGGGATAGATATCGGGTGGTTTTTAGAGGAACCTGGCGAGGGCATCCTAAAGAAGCCAGTGTGGGCCTGAACAAAAAGGGAAGCCATCTGGTCTCAAAAGCATGAAGATGGCTGAACACAGGTGCTAGATCTGCCAGAAATTGGGGCATTTGTCTTTAGACTGTCCAAAAAACATGTGAAAAAAGGGGTTTCATGTATTTTATTTATTTATTTATTTATTTATTTATTTATTTGCTTTTGTTAACCAGGTAAGCACACTAGACATCCAAGTGCCTATTTTCAGGTGCAACCCGGGAGGGCTACAGAGTACATAATACAGAGTCAAGGTAACATACAGGAGCCACAGGCTCCGACAAGTGGGTGGTACAGCTTATAGTACAACAGGCTTTAAAATAGGCAGGTAAGCAGTAAAGCAACAAGTCACATAACCGCATTGAGAGGCAGGATGACATCAAATAACTACACAAAAGAGAATAACAACAAAATTATCAAATGTACAGGTATGTATTTGCATGACATGAGCGCTTATAATGAGAGAGAATGGAAAGAAAAATAAAGCAGAAAAGGGGCAAGTACAGATATGACAGGATTCCCTCTCTAACAGGAGGGCGGTAAGTGTCTTATGCTGGTTATCAGTAGAGATTTACCATCGGCCTGTGAAACTACTCGCAGGACAATTCCCTCAGTGAATCAGGGTGAGGGAGAGAAATACGCTGGGTCTATGTGGTACATAGACAGGCAGAGGCAGATTTGAGGAAGCTACATAGGGATGTTTTGAAGCAGGGATGGGAGGGAGAGGCATGAACTAGGGTGGGAAGGGAGTTCCACAGTCTTGGCGCGTGGATGGAGAAGGCCCGGTCACCTGTGAGGGTGTGGGTCTTAGGAACCAGGCAGACCTGAGCTGCACTGGATCTTAAGTGGTAGGCCGGGGTTACATGTTTAAGGGGAAGGGCGAGTGCAGAGGGGGTGGCTGTTCTAACTATGTTATCTATGAATTTGCCAAGGACAAAGGCATGGTGCTTTTCAGGGGGGAGCCACTCCAGCCGTGAGTAGAGCTCACAACGATGCGTAAGGCGAGGGGCAGAGAGTGCGAAGTGGCATATATTGTTATATGCAGTGTCCCATTTCGCAAGGCTGGAGTTTGGGACGGGCAAAGGCTACGAGCCCATAACAAAGCGTGGGAAGGAGTATCCACCTGGCAATGGCGAGCCGAGCAGCCGGGGTGAGGCAATCTTTGGCTCTGTAGGCAAGGCCGAGCTTGCCATTCATGGCTTTACAAACATTCCGAAGATGCGCGTTTGAGATCCAGTTGTGGATCAAGGGTAACTCCTAGATACTTGACGGAGTCATGACCGGCAGGAGGGAGCCATTTGCTCCATCGATTAGTTAGAGGCGCCAGGCAGGAAGAGGTTTTGGCCACAGAGCCGAAGAGCATGGCCTGGGTCTTCTTCAGGTTAACGGTAAGGTTGTGGCCCTCAAGCCAATTCTGGATTAGATCAAAGTCGAGGTTAAGCTGGGAGTTGATGATAGTGATATCCTGCGAACTGGACAGTATGATGAGGTCATCTGTGTGTAGGGTTGGGTGCCCGTGAGTTGTAGCGGAGGGCAGTTCATTAATGAACAGGGAAAACAGAATGAGTCCAAGGACGGATCCCTGGGGGACTCCACAGTTAACTGGAGAGAGGGCAGTGAGGGTGCGATTTGAAGCAGGTGTATTGCTGCCTACCCACACGGTAGTTGGAGAACCAGGCAAGGGCTCGGTTGGGGAATCTGAGAGAATGCAGAGTGGCATGGAGAAGGGAATGGTCGACCCGATCGAAGGCCTTTGAAAGATCAACGGAGATGGCACCTGTCATTTTGCCTTGGTCAGTCGTGGACCTGATCTCAGAGATAACCACGGCAAGCACAGTCGATGTACTGTGCCCTTTTCTGAAGCCATGCTGAGCATGGGAGAGAACAGCATGACCCTGGAGGTAGTGGGAGAGTTGTGAAGCAACTGCCTTTTCAAGGAGCTTACATGTAGCAGAAAGTATGGCGATGGGGCAATAGTTATTAATATCTTTGGGGTTGCCTTGTTTGTGAACAGGGACAACCTTGGCAACCTTCCATACATCAGGGATGATTCCTGAGATAAGAGAAGCATTAAAGATATGAGCGACCGGCTGGGCGAGGAGGGGGGCCCCTAAGCTAAGCAGCTTTGGTTCAAGGCTGTCATGTCCAGTCCTCGTGTGGTGGGAGAGACCAGCTAGGAGTTCCTGGGTCTCTCCAACTGAGATCCGTTTGTGGTAGAAGGGTGGTCGGGGGGGGGGTGTCCACTCAGTGGTTTAGTGGCCTTGAGTTGGGAGGGGGGGAGCAGACAGGTCTGAGAATATGTTGTTAAAAGCAGTGGCAATAGTTTGGGGGTTATTACAGTTGGTCCTCCCGATATGCATGTCGGCAAACTATTCCTTGGCAGACCCACCGACACGTTTTTTTAAGTTTCGCCAAAAGCGCCTAGGGTTGTTGGCCGAGGCTAGCAGGGCCGATTTGCTAGTACTCACTCTTGGCGCGCTGTATGGCTCTTACAGGAGTTTTGAGTTGACTATATCAATGAGGTTGTTGTCGTTCTGGGAGATCTTGTGTTTCACCCAACATTTGTCTGTCTGCTTCATGAGGGAGAATAGGCCTCCATGGAGCCACTTCGTGACTGTGCCTCTCACCTTCCTTTTTGTGAGGGGTGCGTGCGTTTGTTGTAAGGGAACAAATTCTGCAAGGAAATGATCTAGGGCTGCGACAGGGTAATTTGTGGCAGTGACCCTTGACCAGTCGACGCATCGTAGATCCTCAAGGTAATCACTGAGTATAAGTTTGGAATAGTCCCTCATCTGGATCACTCTGCTGGGGACTTTGGGCGAGTTGGTGCCCCAGATGAAGTAGGTAGGGGAGTGATCTGAGATGGCATCAGCGAGTATCCCTGAGTGGACAATTCTATCCAGCCTGTTGCTTATAACCCAGTCTATGAGTGACCCTTTGTCCCCCTGGGAGGAGAGCCTTGTGGGTCCCATGATGATCTGGCTGATAGCAAGGCCTGAGAGAAGGGGCTCATACTGCTTGGTATTGGGCCCCAGCCAGTTGAGGTTTAGGTCCCCCAGGATTAGCAGCTCATTAGAGCCAACCTTATCCCTAAGTTGGTCAAGTAGTGAGGAGAGCCCTTGAGCACCCACCTTCAGAGGGTTGTAGGCACAGACAAGATGCACCTTTTTTGTGTTCCCTAGTAGGAGGAGGGTGTGAAGGAACTCACAGGCAGGGGATGCAGGGGGTAAAGGAGCAACTATAGACACATTAAGGTGCACCTTATGATATAGGAGCACATCCCCCCCCCCCGTGCTTATTGTCTGCCCTGTCACGCCGGACTAGGCTGTAGCCCGGGAGGGCACAGGTGGAGTCAGGAATGCGAGGCTTAAGCCAAGTTTCCATGATGCCCATAATGTCAGGCTTGTAGTGGGCCACCCAGGCCGTTAGTTCCGCAAGGTTTTGGAGGATGCTGCGGATGTTGAGGTGCGCTGTTTTTAAACCTTTGGCAGTTAGCCAGGCTGGGGGGCTTGAAAGAGGACATGGTGGTCGGAGGACCTTGACAGCTGGCTAAGGTTCCAGCCTGTGCATGTGGAGCCATGGCCCTAGCTTATGAAACAGCCAGTGGGTGTGAGGTACCCGGTGGAGGAAGGATCCCTAATGGGAAGGAACCACGGTCAGGACTAGCAGGAGTCTGCACAGTGCGGAGTCTTTACTTAGGGTGCAGTTTCAAGTTCACACCCTGGGTATCAGGGCAGGGGTGGAGTAATTTAGACCTCCCAGCTAGTAGGGTGCCGGAGCGTGCCCTAGATATTGGAAGTATGGAGTAGCAAGGCAAGGAGATGGGGCTAGGCTCTTTAATATGTGTTATCAGGAGAGAGCTGGGAGAGAAGGGGGGTGGGAGCAGCAATTCGGTGGTACGAGGGCTTGTATCAAAGGTAGCTCAGTTTATAATTAGGTAGACTAACAGGAATAAGCTTAAAAGGCAGTTACATTAGAGGATGCCTCTAGTGGTGAATCAGCTTAGGCTGCAGATGGCAAAGTGGGCTGATTGGTTTTGGCGCATCACATGTTATGAGGTATGTAACACAGTGATGACCATGGGTGGTGGTGGGGGCAGTGGGGCAGCCAGCACAGCCGGGCGGGCCAACACTGCGCAACAGCTCCATGTCCGTGCAGCCAGCGTGGCAGTTTAGCAAAGCCAGGCTGTATCTACTCTTACAATTTTATGCAAGTTCTTTTCAGTGCAAATCGTAGTACAAGAGGCTTTTCATCTGCTTTGTTTAAACGCTCCGCTGAGCACTCTCTGGCTGGCGACTGGCTCCACGGGATTTTAGCACTTATCGGTATGTGTTGCAGCTGTGGGGGGTGGGGGAGGCAGGTACAGCAGCCCTCTCGACCTCCGTGAAGGACCCTCACTGGATCCATATTACCATGGAGAAATGAAGGCCAGGTGAGACTTTTATACCATGCTGAGGGGAGGAGAATAAGAGAAGGAGAGAGAGTGGAGGGCGAGAACAGAGCACTGCAAGGGGCGAGGACCCTCACTGATCCGTATACCTTCTGCATGTGTTGCAGCTGTGGGGGTGGGGGAGGGCAGGTACAGCAGCCGTCTCGACCTCCGTGAAGGACCCTCGCTGGATCCGTATTACCTTCGGTATGTGTTGCAGCTGTGGGGGAGGGCAGGTACAGCAGCCCTGTCAACCTCCGTGAAGGACCCTCGCTGGATCCATATGCAGCAGGAAAGGGCAGCTCAGGGAGCTCACACAGCAGTTAGTAGCCAGTACACAGAATGCAGTGCCCTCTCATTCCACCACACACATGCACCCTTTGTGTCTAAATGGGATGGCGGCCCAGGGACACTGGGGCCTCCACTTCTTTGGTGAAGCAGGATTTGATTCAAGAGGAGCAGATCTTGCCTGACCAGTTTTCTAGGATTAGAGGAGTGACGTGTCCTGCGGTCTCTGTACCTCTGGCCTAGATTTTTCTAAGCTGGAAAGGTGGTCAGGGCATACGGGAGGTGGGTGTTGTACCAGACCTGCCTGTGGATGTAGTCACGGGTAATGATTTCACTAGTAGGGCCAGTTATTGTGTGTTACTGCCAGTAGCAAGGAGAAGGAACCAGCTCCTGAGGACACAGAGGGTTCAGTGCATGAGGAAGCAACCCCAACCTCAGTAGCAGATGAGGTTGTGGATGAAGAATGAGCTGGGAGCAGCAGTTCTGAGCCACAGCTACAGATTGAGGAGAATCCAGCCGTGGGTGGCTCTCCCACAGCAGAGTGAGTTTTAGGAAAGGTGGGTGTGCAGAGCTAGGGAGAGCTCAGCAAACTGACCCATCCCTGCAAAAATAAGGGAGATCCTGGCACACCAGTCCACAGTGGGATGGTGGTTCTGGCTGTACATAAATGATAGCCTAAAATAGTTACACTACTCAGATATAAGACGCTAAGCTCCAGTATAAAATAAAATAAAAGGCTTTAATGCTAATGATAGCGAAAAGCAGTGTTGTGCACTGATGCATTTCTGAACCGCCAGGTCCTTTATCAAAGCCTTTGATAAAAGGCCATAATAGTCCGAAACGCATCAGTGGAGCAACCTGCTTTTAGTGTCTTGTTTATATTAAAGCCTTTTATTTTATTTATTCTGGAGCTCGGAGTCTTTATATCTGAGGGTGAGTGCCCAACTGTTTTGGAAACACCAAAATTAAGTGAGTTAGCCACCAATGTGGAATGTGACTCTTGGAGTTCTGGGATAAAAGAAGTGTACTGAGAGAACAGGCTCCTGTCCCATGAGTGGCTTCCTAAGGGAAGACCAAAGGAAAAGGTGCTCTGGCACATGGTGGCTCCTAGGGAGTATAGGAAGCAGCTATTGGCCTTAGTCCACAACATACCCTTTCGATTTCATTTTTATTTTTTATACTTGGCAAGATGAGCAAAACTGCCCATTTTCACAAGTGATAAGTGTAGATACATTCAATATCGTAGACAAGACATGATTTACAAAATTACAAAGTACGATAGTATAAAAACACGTACAAGCAAAGACAATTCAGTATCGATAACAGGTACATTCAACGAAAGATTCAAGCCATTGCACCAGCCTAAATTTAAAAGATCTAACTGTTCTACAGCAGGTAACAGCAACAGGAATAGAATTATAAAAAAAAAAAAAAGGTTGTAGCCATGAAAGAAAGCGATCTCTGACCTATTGCCCTTTTGGAAAGGGGTATTCTGTAAACTTATCTGCTTTGAGATCTAGTTCCTTAAGAATTTGACAGTCTAATAAATAATGACTTGAACCTTAAAAGGTAAAAGACCCTGCATATCTTTTAAAAAGAAAATAACTATTTTTATATTTATCCTATTCTCAAGTGATGTACACGGGCTTCCACCTTCAAGGACATTAACAGGTGGAGGCAGTCCAGGTAGGAAGGCTAATTAAGATGGTACAGTGCTTGTACCCACAAAAACATACGAGGAGAGATTAAGGGACCTCAATACGTACTCACTAGAGGAGAGGAGGAAGAAGGGAGGACATGATAGAAACGCTCAAGTAAACAAGGTACAAGGGGAGACCTCTTCCAATACAGGAGGAGTACAAGAACAATGGGGCATTACATGAAATTGGAAGGTGGCAGGCTAAGAGGGAATGTTAGAAAGTTTTTCTTCTCGGAGAGGGTGGTGGATGCATGGAATGGTCTGCCACAGGAGGTGGTGGGAGCAAGCAAAGTAGTGGGATTTAAACATACTTGGGAGAGGTAGAGCAGAGGAAGGGTCAGAAGCCATAATCAAGTACAGGGCTTACGGGCAGACTGGATGGGCCTAGTGGTCCTTATCTGCTGACAATTTCTGTGTTCCTGAAGTAAATTACAATGATGGGTTTTCTGTGAAAGTCCAGTCATAAAGCGGAGAATACTATTGTATGTGACTTTGTTTGTTTAACATTTTTTCACTGGTACCAGAATATACAATTAAGCCATAATCAAGGGTGCTTGGCAGAAAACTATGTGCCAGTAATCTGCGTGAATCTGGTATGAGATAAGACCTTACACTGAACAGCTACTTCCAAGCTGCCTGTGACATCTTTGCCCCCTTTGTTGCTTGATAGAAAAACCAAATCCTCACCCTGTAAATCGTCATTGCTCAATCTAATGAAGGCCTGTGATAACCTATGGTACTGCGTCTCTGAATCTGGCTGCCTTCTGATCGCTTGCTGTATCAAGGCTGCCTAAAACTCATGCACCTGGCTATCCGGCCAGGCAAAGGCTGCTTTTATCAGGCAAACCTTAGTGCCACCTGGGAAATGGAAAGAGGTTCTGGGAAAATATGAAAGAACTTAGTGGCAAAGCTGCCTGCCCCCCACACGCACACACACAATGCTTACATCGATGGTGTCTCCACACAAGACCCTAGTAGGATAGCAGATGTATTCAATGCGCCGCTCTCCCGACCTCAGTTCATCTCCAAAACTCTTTACTGCATCTACTGACAGTTCCCACCCACGCCTCCACCTTTTCATTTCAAAACTATCTCCCTAGTGCACCCGCCATGTTCCTTGAAGGACAAGCCAGAGTGGTCACTCTTCTTGATGCAAACTGCTCTCCTTAACCCTTGATGCAGTTCTAACACCCTAACAAAAATACTCAATATGTCTCTGTGCTTAGGGCAGTTCCTTTCATCAATGGAAAAGGGCGTCATTCCTCAGTTCATAAAACGGAGACCATACCTCTTGTAATAACTATAGGCCCATCTCCATACTTCCTCCCCTCTCAAAAGTGTTGGAAAAAATTGTTGCAGATCAACTTTTCGATTATCTAGACTCGTACCACTTACTATGCCAGCAGCAGCATGGTTTCAGGAAAGGGCACAGCACTACCACTGCCCTGCTTGAGTTCACCTCCTATATCCATGATGCCCCTGATCAGGGAGCCCTGGCTGGATCTGTCTATACAGATCTCTCCAAGGCTTTTGATACTGTCAACCACAGTATGCTGATAAATTCCCTCCACTCTGTTGGTATTGCTCACGAGACAGCTGACTGGTTCTCCAACTATCTCCATGGCTGTACCTAGCAAGTAAAAATAAATAGCATCCTTTCCACAACCCTCCCTGTCCACTCAGGTGGCCCACAGGGGTCTATCCTAGGCCCGCTCATTTTCTCTTTATACTTAAACTCCCTCCCCTTGGCCTCCAACGGGCGCCTGCTTCTTTATGCTGACGATGCCATGATCTTTAGTCAACACCCTGACCCTACCCAGCTCCACAGAGCCTTGCAGGGCTCCTTCACTGAAATAGAATCATGGTTTACCTCCTACAAGCTTGTCCTAAACTACAAAAAAAGAAAGTCATGCTGTTCGCCCAACCCCAACATAAGCATAACGCGGCCAAATTATCCATATTAAATTCCCAGGGTACCACGCTGGAATCAGTCACCAGCTTTAAATATCTAGGGATCACCCTTGACTCGGCCCTTACCTCCCGCGATCATATAGCTTTGACATGCTCTGCTATTAACATCAGAATTGGCCTCCTGTATAAATTTAGACCCTGTCTGCCACCTGACGCCCTCCGTCTAGCCATTTCCAGCTCCATCCTTTCCCTAGTGGACTATGGGATAATCATATATGGCACCACCTCCAACACTGCACTAACCAGTATAAAACGCACCCTAAACAAAGCCTGCCAGCTGGCCACAGGCTGCAATCGGCACATGCATACCTGTGACCTCTATCAACACTCATCATGGCTAAACTTTCAGGGTCGTCTACGCTATCAGACCTGCTTATTTGCCAAAAAAATCCAACTGGGGCTAGCTCCCTCTGGCTGTCTCTTGCTCCTCCAAACGAGCTTGCAGGCATGGGCTACAAGACACTCTGACTCTACTATCTTTCATATCCCTTTGCAAGGACCACAATTGGTCAAAGGTCCTTTCGCTACAGGGCTCCACTCTAGATGAACTCTCTCCGTGATCCTACCCTATCTATTCCCAGGTTGGGGCCTTTTAAAACTGACCTACGTGGCCACATTACGTCCAGCTCTATACGTGACTGCAGTTAAACTACTCAAACAAGGGCAATGTTTCCATCTGTACCTGATCCTAATATAATGTATGATTTGCTGTTTCACACCTTTGGTGTTGCTCTATGTATGTATGAACCATTACTGTCTCTGTACTTAGTCACTGTAATGTATTCTACTCTGTATCTGTCTTCATTCTATGTGTGACGTGGATCTTTTGCAAATGAGTCCCTGACTCAAAGGATTGTAATTCCAAGACTTGATATAAATAAAAAAAATAAATAAATAAAATAAAGCAGTTGAAGATACAGAGTTACATAGTGCTGCCACTGTTCCCACATGTTCCCATTGGATTTCAATTTGAAAGTTGTCAGGCAATTGTAATTCTTTTTGGAACCATATTTTAATTATTGAGGTCTGGATCTCACATTTCTCTGGAAAGCAGAACAGGCAGAGGTTCTTTGTCCTGCCACTCTCCTCCACATCCTTGGCCCCCTCTATGCACTCTCTTTCTTGGCAGCGCAAATAGAACACTGTGTAGCCCAGGCAGCTGGTTTCCTTGTGAAGGTACGCCACAGCTTCTTCAACTGCTGCTGTTCTCTGTACTAATGTTTTTAAATCTTGGAGGATCTCTGTGACATTACTGTCAACCCTCTTGTAAGTAAATAATTTATTATTTGTTAGGCGCCCAATCCTGGATAGTCTGTGCGCTGTACAGTAAAAAGAAAAGTTTTGACAGAGCGATTAAAACAATCAACTTACATAAACGATTGCCTCAGCACATAAATAATTAACGTTTGAATGTGCAAGTTATAAAACATCAGCAGGGAATGCTAGACAAAAAAGGTGAGTCTTTAGGCCCCTCTTGAATGCCTCCACCATATGGGGCCTCCCTCAAAGGTCTTGGCAGCGAGTTCCAGAGGACAGGGTTGGCCACCCCAAATGAGCGATCACCTGAGGTTTTCACAGGGCTTTATTTAACTCTAAAAATTGATTAGCGTTTTGCTCATAAAAGTGCTAAAACATTGTGAAAAAACATAGCACTTGCCTCACTGTGTTTAACAAACATAACACTTCTAGAAAACTTATATAAATATTTTTTGTACAGTTAGTATTGTCCCAAGAAAGAAAATGCTAATCAGTTATTTAAAACCCTGCTTTCAGCCTGGCCCTCAGAACCGCCAGGAGGCCCTTGATGGAAGAACGAAGGGAGCAGGCTTGGATGGCAGGGGTAGGGAGGTCTGACAGGTAGCCAATGCCCGATCTGTATAGGGCCTTGTAGGTGAGCAAGCCCACCTTGAAGAAAACTGGCCACCTGACAGGCAGCCAGTGCAGACCCCGCAGGACCGAGGTCACATGACAGGACCTTGATAGTCCTGTCATCAGCCTGGCCGCCGTGTTCTGCGCTAGCTGTAGCCAGAGGAGGTTCCTTCCACTGACCCAGAGATGAAGAGCATTACAGTAGTCGAGCCTGGATGTTACAAAGGCATGCACCAATGACGGCAGATCTTCACACGGAATTAGGGGTTTAATCCAGGCAATGTTCCTCAAATGGTGAAAACCACTTTTGACAACAGCCGACACCTGAGCTTCAGATGTCAGCTTTTTGTCAAGGACAACGCCCAGATTTCTTACCCTAGAGGATGCCATCAGTGGGATCAACCTGCAGACCAAGCCTGCTGCCATCCCGGAGGCATCCCATCACACCTGCGACCGGCTCAATCACCAGTACCTCCGTCTTGTCTGGGTTAAGTCTCAGCCAGTTAGAGTTCATCTAATACTGGATCTCGGCAAGGCATTTATTCACCACATCGATGGTGCCAATTGTCCCTGGTGCAAAAGACATGTACAGGTGAATATCATCTGCATAACAGTGAAAACTCAAGCTGTACTATCTAATGAACCTGCCCAGATGCGGCATGTACACCGTGAACAACATCAGTGATTGGATTGAACCCTGAGGAACTCCACAGGTCAGGGGCATCGGGGAGGAGGAGAAATTCCCCATCACTACCCTCTGCCTCCTGCCCAAGAGAAAAGACTCAAACCAGTTGATGACAGTACCGGTGAGTCCACAATACTCTCTAAGGCAATCCAGCAACACGATGTGGTCCATGGTGGCAAATGCTGATGACAGATCAAGGAGAATAAGAGTTTACCGTTCCTCTCGATCTCTAGCCTTGAGCAGGTCATTATGCACCCGGACTAATGCCGTCTCTGTGTTGTGCCTTGCTCTGAACCTGGACTGGAATGGCTTGTAGCTGTCAAAGGTCTGCAGGTGCTCCTCGAGCTGCAGAGCCACTGTCTTCCTGACAACCTTCCCTAAAAATGGGAGGTTGGAGATTGGTCTATAATTCGCCAGAACATTAGGGTCGAGAGGTGTTTTTTTCCAGAGGGGGCTTCACCAGCGACTCCTTCAAGGCATCGATGAAGACCCCCTCCGAAAGCGAACACCAGGCTATCCTGGTGAACCCTGTACCAATAGCCTCGACACAACCCACTAGGAGACACTTCGCGCTAGGGTCCAGTTCACAAAAAGTGGGCTGCAGCTTCGAAAATCACCCAGGAAACCTCGACCACCTACACCAGCCGAAACTCCACCCAGACAATTGGAGTGCCTCTGCTCCTAAAGCCACCTATAGGTTGGGAGGGGAGTTGCTGGCAGTCACAAGGGAAGAACAAGACTTGGGCATCGTCATCACAGATGACATGAAATCATCCAAGCAGACCACTAAAGCAGTAAATAAGGCTAGAGGGATGTTTGAGTGTATTAGTAGAGGTATCACAAGTCGTGAGAGGGAGGTAATAATCCCTCTTTACAAGACACTGGTTAGGCCCCATCTGGAGTACTGCGTGCAGTACTGGAGGCCGCATCTGCACAAGAACATTAACAAAATGGAGGCAGTCCAGAGAAGGGCAACCAGAATGGTGCAGGGACTGCTTCAGAAAACATATGAGGACAGATTAACAGAGCTCAATATGTATACCCTAGAGCAAAGGAGGGGGAGAGGTGATATGATCAAAACATTCAAACATCTTAATAGCATTAACAAGGTGAAAGTGTCTTAACATGTTTCAATATAAGAACAAGCATTTGTCAATGCCGAATGTTTGCTTGCTGGCATTAGCAGTGGAAGTGCAGGAGTTAGACAGATGCAGTATAGGAATGGTAGTGATATATTGAACTGACACCAACTCCACCCTGCAGAGATGGACAGGCATTGGGGTGTGCCTTTGGGTCATCACCCTTAACGGTCATGACATTTCACCTCACCCTACCCTGCAGACGCTGACAAGTGTCGAGGTGTGCCTTGGGGTGTTTGGGCTTTATACTCACCTCATCCCATAAGGAAATATGCTGAAATGGGTGCAGTATAGGAGAATGGTGTGAACTCTAGGGCCAAAGACTCCTAGGTGCACCTCGATGCCTGTCACTGGCTGCAGGGGGAGGGTGTGGGTGTGGGGGTGGAATGATGTGAGCATTACTGTCGACAGTACCAAGTTACACCCCTGACGCCTGTCAGTCCTTGCAGGGTACAGCGGATGCCTGTTAGGCCCTACAGGGTAGGGCGTTATGGTCAGAAACCCTAAGACCCTGGGCATGTCTTGGTATTTTTACTCTGTTTTCAACATGGGCTTTTTGTGACTGCACCGCATGAACGGTGATACTATCAGTTTGTTAGCTGAAAGATGATTTCGCACAGTGACTGCGCCATTTACGCCACAGGTGCAAAAACACATTTCCAATATGTGAAAATGACAGCTGTACTGTTCATGAGGAGCTGTTGTTAAAAAAAAAAAAAAAAAAAAAGTAATGTTGAAAATCTGAAGCAAAAATATAAAAAAAAAAAAAAACAACCGGTGAAGTCTAGAGCTTGCATAGAAACTGCACAACACACACCTGTAATGCAATTATTTGGGGGATTTTTTCCCTCTGGATTTTCAATATAGGCATTTTGGGACTTCCACTCATGAACAGTCTTACTGTGATTTTCTTAATCTGCCCCAAACACTGATTTTCCACAGCGACTGCGTAATTCTGCGCTGGAAGTGGGAAAACACATTTCGGCCAGGATGTGAAAAATGGCAGCTGTACTGTTCATAAGAATGTGTGGAAAATGCCAATGTTGAAAATCTGTAGTGAACATTACCAATTTGTGAAGTTACGAGCGCCGCAATTGGCGCAATGCACACTTGTAACAGCTCATTTTATGGACTTCTGTCACCAAATTTTCAACATAGGCATTTTAGACCTCTGCTCATGAACAGTGTCACTGTGATTTTTTTACTCTGTCCCGAACATTGATTTCCCACAGTGACAGCGCTATTCTGCGCCAGAAGTGCGAAAACACATTTCAGCCAGGATGTGAAAAATGACAGCATGTATTGTCTATAAGCAAGTGTGAAAATGCCAATGTTGAAAATCTGGAGTGAAAAATTTTACAAATTCACAAATTACGGCGCGCAGGCGTGGAAACTGCGTAACGTGACGCCAGAACAGTCATTTTTGGGAATTTTTCAATTAAATTTGCAACATAGGCTTTTTGAGAGCCCACCTCATGAACAGTGACATTGTTGTTTCATTAATCGAACCCAAAGGTGATTCCATGCAGTGACCACGTAAATCACCTTTCAGGACCGAATAACCAAATGACAGTCACTGACTTCATGAGATGGGGTCCTAAGAACCCCATGTTGAAAATTTGGGGCAGAAATTTGTAAAATGACCGAGATATGCACCAATATTGAAAACCCTATTTATGCTATTATACAGCTTACTTACTGGCATTTCTTCAGTTCATGGTCAGCTTTAAAAGAGTGCAACATTCTCTTGGCTCCACGAAGATCGTCACGCCGCCTCCGGAGGTAAGTATGAGATGAGGGGGTGTTGAGGGAGGTGAGGCATGAGGGTGGGCACAAGTCATGGAGGGGCAAAGAGTCAACGAGGGATCGTTTTCTTTTGTTACAGGTTTTTATTTTATTTTATATGGACGACGTGGGACGTTTGCCATGCTGGGGTGGGCTCCCAGCATGGCACCTGGAAGTTTGGGGGGCAGTGGAGCCAGCAGGGGATTGGGAACCCCCATTGGCCATACAGTGTTTGGAGGGGGGCACTTGAGTACTCTGGACTTCTGCCATGCTGGGGTGGGCTCTCAGCGTGGCAGCTGGAACATTTTTTTGGGGGAGGGGGGCACTGGAGCAGACGAGGACTGGGCACCCCCGTCGGACATACAGTGTGCTGGGGGGGAGTGTGTATGAGCCGAGGAGGATTGGGCACCCCCTTGGCACACAACAAAGAGGGGTGCGCGCGCATACAACCACCGCTACAATCATTGGTGGTGACGTGGAGGCAGTTTGCATGTTGCTGACGGCAGGGCAGTATGCAAATTGCCTACACGTTACCACCGCTGATTGTAGCGGTCATTTGCTTTCAACTGTACACCACTGCAATCTGAACTGCTGTCATAGACAGCTGGGGCATTCATTGGTGCAGTGCGGCTGCACCTGCAAAAATGCTGAGGGCTTTGGAAGCGGGAGTGCGACACCTACGAAAACTTGTGTGGTGGCACTGTGTTTCTTGCACATGCGTGCAAGCAAACCTAAAAATAGCAGGACAAGAGGACACAGCATGAGATTAGAGGGAGGCCGATTAAGGGGTAATGTGAGGAAGTTCTTTTTCACAGAAAGGGTGGTGGATGCAATGAACCGGCCTACCTCAGGAAGTGGTAGATATGAATACAGTACAGGGCTTCAGACAGGCATGGGCTAGGCATAAGGGAGCAATACAGATGAGTACGAATAGATAGGCCATTGATGGAGTAAAGGCCTATGGCACACTCATAAGGTAGAAAAAATGGGCAGACTGGATGGGCCTTGTGGTCCTTATCTGCTGTCAACTTCTGTGTTTCTATGCTCCATCCAGACCCCACCTTGTGGGACTGATCTAGACCCACTGGCAAGTTCCCGAGCTGTAGTGAGGATACCCTGACTGAGAGGAACAGAGCAAACTCTTTGCAAAGTGCTACTTAAAAGGCTCTTTTTGGCTGTAGACAGACTGGGTGAAGTAGTCTGTCCATAGTCTGAAAGAGCTAAGCTGGTTTGTTCTTCCCTGTGGCAAGCTCCCTGGACAGGAACTCTGCCTTCTTATGGTCGACTGTCCTTTGATAATCAGCATAGTGATTCCTCAAAGCCAGTCTACCCTCCACTGACTGAGTCCTCCGCCAACAACGCTCTAATCTTTGACCCATGGTCTTCATCGCCTTGAGAGCCCCATCAAACCATGGTGGTCTCAAATGAGTGGACCTGGGTCATATAAGAACTGGTACGATGACATTGAGTGCCCCGGAGACAGCCCTGTTATAAGCTGCCACCATTTCACCCAAGCCAGTCACACAAACAGCACTAACACCGGAAAAATCAACTACCGCCATCAGTCCTTTTGGGGATAATCCCCTTAAAGGGCGATAGCTGAGCATCTCAGCAGGGCAGGGACTATCAAGGGGGGCCCCAAACAAGAATTTCACACTACAGTGATTGAACCAAGTGACCCGGTCAGTATCGAGGTCAGTGACCTCGAGACCCGGTGAGAATACCAGGTCCAAGATATGGCCATGATGAAGGGTCACAGAGGCAACTGCCTGTGCTAGGCCCAGCAGTGTCATCAGCTGGAGGAGGTCAGAACCAAATTACGAGGATTCATCGTCCGTCCAGGGCATTGAAGTCCCCCAGAATTAACCATCTGGGAAACTCCAGCACCCTGTCGGCAATGAAGTTCGCAGCCTCCTGCAGAAATTTTCCACCCAACTCTGGGGGCGGTAAACCAGGAGAATTCAGCAACCTGCACCTGGAACCCCATGCACTGCCACACATTAAAATGACGAGGTAGAACCCACCAGATGTACAGAGAAATTCAGGCTGGATCCAAAACAGATAGCCACACCCCCACCCCTGCAATTCCTCCTTGGGCAGTTTACCACAGAGTACCTGGCAGGGACCGATGCCACCAAAATTGAACCAGCATTGTTCTCCTACCAGGCCTATCTAATACATGCCAGGTCGACCAAAGAAATCAAGTCAGACATAATTGCGGTCTTTTTTTTCTCACCGACCTGGCGTTGCACAACACTGCTCAGAGGGGATGCTGTAGGCCCTTTAGCTGCCTGCCCACACGGCCTGGTGGGAACCCTATGAATGGACCAAAGAAGCCACACCCCCGCCCCTGCGAATGGAGACCAAACAAGTCTTGAGGGTCTTTAGAATTGTAGCAGTGCTGGCACTGTCAAAAGCGAGGCCATTGTCCTCCTGTTCCATGCTGGAGCCCAGAGTGCAGTCGGCCCATGAAAGTGAGTTTCTGGCGCTCCAGTATTTGGTTGAGTTTCTTCGTAGATGTTGCCATTGTAAACTTGATGGCAGGTTGTTTTTGTTATGGCCAATTTGGGCTGTCAGTCTGGGCAGTTTGTGCAATGAAAATCTTCCATTTAGTGGCAGATTTTATGTTATGAAGATCAGAGCTCTGCTTCAGGCCACCATCACTCCTGATGACGTCACCAGAAATCCGTCTTGGACCCCTTTGATGGGTCGCCAGGTCGCTGCTGCTGGTGGTGATCTGTACACTGGGGGGGATCATCGAGTGCGCGATTGCTACTGCAGGATCAAAGGTCTTTGCAGAGGTTCAGGACCTGAGTGTTTAAGTTGAGCCAGTCCCTTTGTGTGTCTTCCCTGCAGCCTGATCGACTGGAGTAGGGGAAGGTACCAAGTTTAAAGAGTCCAGTCCCTGGTGTTGCTGGCTTGGGGGGAGGGCTCTTCTGTCCTCACGACCCCCCTTTGATGTGCCTCTAGGTTGCCGCTGCTGGTGGCCTGCATGCCGGTGGGGGGGCATCAGGTTTGCAGTCACCGCAGCGGGATCGAAGGGCTTTGCAAAATGGTTTTACAGGAGTTCAGGAATCAAGTTTTCAAGTTAAGCCAGTCTCTTTGTGCGTCTTCTCCTCAGCCTGATTGATTGGTGCATTGGAGGGTGCTAGGCTTGAAAAGACTCCAGTCCCTGGTCACAGTGTTGCTGACTTGAGGAGAGGGCTTCGTTGCCTTTACAGACTCCTTTGATGTGCCCATGGATTTCCACTGCTGGTTGCTGTGCACCGGGTCGGGTGCACAGTCTCTGCCTCGGGATCAAAGGTCTTTGAGGGATGAACGCTCGTTTTATTATTTCAACTGTAAATAAAAATTAAATTAAAAAAGTGGTAACGCAAACTCCCCGTCACAAGTCCAATAAAATAAAAAAGTGTGTCAAAATTGTCACTGCTGCTTTAACGGGAGCGTAGTTTGCATGTATTTCTGCTAACTGACGTCTGTCTTTTCTAACCTTGCAGAAGCAATTCATGCCATACTGACTTACAGTCAAAGTGCAGAGGAGCTACTCAAGCGAAAGAAGGTCAGCCGCGACATTATCTTTACGTACTTGGCAAAATATGGAGTTGTGGTACCGCCATCATCCGAAAAGAGTGTTCTGATACAGACGACATTGGAGTACTGGAGGGGGTCAGTAATGAAAACAAAAGTGAAGCCAGAGATGCTTTCTCAGGTATTACATTACTAACATAATAGTACACAGCTAGCATATGTTTTATTTCATCTAAAGTTGCTCTCAATATGCGTTGACCACTTTTTCAGAGTGTTTAGAACAACTTTACACAGCTGCTGCAGTCAGAGCCATGTGCTCACTACTCAACTACAGCTAACTAGAGTGCTAGGTGATCTGCAGTCTCAGCTTTTTCAGTCAGAGCCACACAATGAGTAAAAGGATGCAAGGTAAGAACCAGTATTTAAAAAAAAAAAAAAACTGTTAAGTCACCTAGTATGAAAAGATAACAAATGCCAAAGTAATAGGAGTAGTAATAGTACTAGATCTATTTATTTCTGCCAGCTTTCTCCTGAGGCACAGGGCACCATTTCAAAAACAAGCATTTGTCAATGCCGAATGTTGATTGCGTTGGTGTGTTGAGCTTGCTCACTGCCCCTCTCTCACTCGCTCAGTCTGTTTCTCCCAGTGCTGCAGGCTGCTCTTTTGTACTGGGCTCCTGCCTGCGTTGGCACCTTGTTCTGCCCACTAAGAAATCCGCAGCTGTCCTGACAGAGCTGCATTGAGGTGGCTCACTCCCACTCTCTAACTCACTCATTCTGTTTCTCCTGGCACTGCAGGCTGCCCTTTTTGTACTGTGCTCCTGTCTCTGTTGGTGGCTTTTTCTGCCCACAAAGAAATCTGCAGCAGTCCCGACACAGGTCTGTTGAGCCTGCAGACTCCCCCTCTCTCACTCACTCGTTCCGTTTCTGCCAGCGCTGCAGGCTGGCCTTTTGTACTGGGCTGCTGCCTGCGTTGCTGCCTTTTTCTGCCAACAAAGAAATCCGCAGCAGTCACGACAGAGCTCCATTGAGCTCACTCCACTCCCTTCTCTCACTCGCCGCGTTTCTCTCCCAGCACTGCAGGCTGCCCTTTGTACTGGCTCCTGCCTGCATTGGCACCTTTTTCTGCCCACAAAGAAATCCACAGCTGTCCCAACAGAGCTCCATTGAGGTCACTCACTCCCCCTGTGTCACTCACTCATTCTGTTTCTCCTGCCGCTGCAGCCTGCCTTTTTGTACTGGACTCCTGCCTCTGTTGGCGCCTTTTTCTGCCCACAAAGAAATCTGCAGCAGTCCCGACAAAGCTCCGTTGAGCTCGCTCACTCCTCTACTCTCACTCGCTCATTCCGTTTCTGCCGACGCTGCAGGCTGCCCTTTTCTGTTGGGCTCCTGCCTGCGTTGCCACCTTCTTCTGCCCACAAAGAAATTTGCAGCAGTTACAATAGAGTACCGTTGAGCCCACTCACTCCCCCTCCCTCACTTGCTCATTCTGTGTTTCCTGCCGCTGCAGGCTGCCCTTTTGTACTGGGCTCCTGCCTGCATTGGTGGCTTGTTCTGGCCAGAAAGAAATCTGAAGCAGTCCCGACACAGCTCCATTGAGCTCGCTCACTCCCCCTTTCTCACTCACTCATTCCGTTTGTGCTGACACTGCAAGCTGGCCTTTTGTACTGGGCTCCTGCCTGCATTGCTGCATTTTGTGCCCACAAAGAAATCCGCAGCAGTTACAATAGAGCTCTGTTGAGCTCGCTCACTACCGCTCTGTCACTCACTCGTTCTGTTTCTCTTGGCGCTGCAGGCTGCGCTTGTGTATGGGGCTTCTGGCTGCATTGGCACCTTTGTCTGTCCACAAAGAAATCTGCAGCTGTCCCGACAGAGCTCCGTTGCGCTCACTCAGTCCCCCATCTCACTCACTCATACTGTTTCTCCCACCGCTGCAGGCTGGCCTTTTCTACTGGGGCCTCTGCCTGCATTGACGCCTTTTTCTGCCCACAAAGAAATCCGCAGCAGTCCTGACAGCGCTCCGGTGAGTTCGCTCACTCCCCCTCCCCCTCCCTCACTTGCTCTCTCGTTCTGTTTCTCCCAGTGCTGCAGGCTGCCCTTTTGTACTGGCCTCTTGTGTTGGGGCCTTTTTCTGGCCACAAACCAATCCGGAGCAGTTCCGACTGAGCTCATTTGAGCTCGGTCACTCCCCCCTCTCACTCGTTCCATCTTAATCTGTCCCAAACACTGATTTCCCCCAGCAACTGTGCTATTCTCCGGCAGGAGTGCAAAAACATATTTTAGCCAGGATGTGAAAAATTACAGCTGTACCGTTCATAAGGACGTGTGAAAAAATGCCACTGTTGAAAATGTGGCGTGAAAATATTACAAATTTGCGAAGTTACAAGGATGCATGGAAACAGTTGAACGCGAGCTTGTAACACAGTCATGTTGTGGAGTTTTGTCACCAGATTTTCAACATAGGGATTTTAGGACCTCTGCTCATGAATAGTGCCACTGTCATTTTCTTACTCTGTCCCGAACACTGATTTCCTACAGCGACCACGTTATTCTGTGCCGCAACTGTGAAACCACATTTCAGTCAGGATGTGAAAAATGACAGCTGTACTGCTCATAAGGAGGTGTGAAAAAATGCCACTGTTGAAAATCTGACATGACAATATTACAAATCTGCAAAGTTACAAGGGTGTGTGGAAAGTGTGCAACGCACACTTGTAACACAGTCATTTGATGGGCTATCATCACCAACTTTTCTACATAGGCATTTTAGGACCTCTGCTCATGAACAGTATCACTGTCATTTTCTTAATCTGTCCCGGACAGTGATTTCCCACAGCGACCGCTCTATTCTGCGCCGGAAGCGCGAAAACACATTTCCGCCAGGATGGGAAAAATGACAGCTGCACTGTTCATAAGTAGGTGTGGGAAAATGGCAGTGTTGAAAATCTGGAGTGAAAATATTATAATTTCAGTTACGAAGCAGCATGCAAACCGCGCACACACGTCAGTAACACAGTCATTTTTTGATTTTTTCCACCACATTTGCAACATAGACTTTTGAGAGCCCACCTCATGAACACGATTGAACAGTTGTAGGTTACATCAGTCCGAAGGTGATTCCGCAGTGACCGAGAAATCACCTTTCGGGGCCGATTAACGCCATGACTGTTAAAGAATTCATGAGGAGGGGGTCCCAAAACCCCCCGTTGAAAATTTGGTGCCAAATTAAAAAAAATGACACAGATATGCATTAAAGTTGGAAAACCCCATTTATTCCATTTATACAGCTTACCGGCATTTCCTCAGTTTGCGGTCGGCTTTGAGGGAGTGCAGACGGTTCCTGGTTCATCAAGATCGTCGCGCAAGCTCCGGAAGTAAGTATGGGGTGTGTGGGGAGGCAGGGTGCGAGTGGGTGGAACGTAGATTGTGGGAGTGGGGGCAGGAGCTTCTCCGAGGTATGAAGCTTCCTTTTTTACAGGGTTACAAAAAAAAAACATTGCGGGACAGTTTTCTTATTTCACAGGGGCATGTGTCATGCTGGGGTGGGCCCAGTGTGCCATTGGACTCTTTTCTTTGGGGTAGCAGCCAACGGGGATTGGGCACCCTGTCGGCACACAACAAAAGAAGGAGGGGTTAGATTATGCCAGCGGGTTTGGGCACCCAGTCGGCAGAGAATATCCACGGGGAAGAGGGTTGAGATAATGCCGACGGGAGTGGGCTTCGCCGGCAACAGAAACATGGCGAGTGAAGCCAACGGGATTGTGGCCCCCGCCGCAAGCAAACATTGGGAGTTCATTGTTTAGAACACGCAGCAAACCGCCATGTTCACAAACAATATCACTTGTAAAGATCCCGCCCTGCAGTGACGGGTCGCTCCCTTATTGCAGCGGATGGGTTACGCTGCAGTGACGAGGCGGCCCCTGATTGCAGCAGCTGAATTGTCACAAGTTGGTGGCAAGGTTCCAAACTTGTGTTGCCAGCAGCGTCCCACAGCATTGGGGGGAGCAGGACAAGCCTTTGCAGGCTGTGGGGGTATTGGTCACAACAGTGCTGCATCTCCACAACCTGCTTATGAGAAAGCTGTCCCAATATGTTTCTTGCACTGCGCGCAATCAACATAAACTTCAGTAGTAGTAAAGATAAAACAGTACATCCTAATTAAATAACTGATGACGTTAAAATCTCAGTATATCAATAATTTAGAATACCAACAACTACATAAAATCATACTGGGATGGCATTTCGGGATTCTCATTCCCCATAAGCCTGTGCGAAGAGGATCGGAGAGGGTGTGAGGGCGTGTAAGGGTGCAGGAGATCACTTGGATAATGTGGGTCCAGCCCATGTAGGGCCTTATAAGTTAACAACCCAACTTTATACGAGATGCGCTTCTTAACCGGCATCCAGTGCAGTTCACACAGTGACTGGGGGCTACAACTCAACCTCAAAAGGCTGGTCAACAGCCTAGCATCTGCATTCCGCACCAGTTGCAGGTGCCACAGCATACCTTCACTGACCCTAAGAGCGTTACAGCAGTCCAGCTGCGCAGTCACATAAGCGTGTACCAGTGAGGGCAAGTCATCCAAGGGGATAAAGGATCTAATCCAGCTGATGTTCCTGAGATGATAAAAGCTATTCAAACAACATGAAGTCTTGCTGTATTCTGACATATGCAGTTAGCCCCAGCGCTTGAACTGCTCTGGAGAGGAAAGAGTAACTCTGTGCAGGAAGCATAGAACATTGAGCTCGAGCTTGGTTTCAAAACTCTGTCTGCAGCACTTCAAAGTGTAATGGTCGGATTCTTTACTCTGCCTAACTGAACAGTCGCTCCGGAGATTGCTTCTTCACTACAGTCGGTTCAGTTTAGAATCTGTTGGTTTAACTACCGATTTTGTTGTTTTTTCCGCTTCAAATCCCTGTCTGCGGTACAGTAAGTGTTGTAGGTAGTGGACTGTAGGTTGATTTGTGTATTTTATATTTTTTTCTGTGTGGCAATTGTAAAAACCTTTGACAAGGCTAACATACCTGTGGCTTCACACACCCCAGATAAAGACTCTGGGAAGGTGGATGCTATGGCGAAAAAGCAGTACTTGGCATCCTCCTTGGGACTCAGGCGGGCAAATTATATGGCCTACACAGCCAGATACCAGAAGTCCAGATGGGATACTGTTCTGGAGCTGGCTAAACAGGCCTCCCCCAGCTAGCCAAAGAGCTGGAGGAGGTGGCTGCTGATGGGATTGAGGCATCCAAGATTCAATTTCATGCTACGGTGGACTCAAATGATGTGGCATCACGAGTCATGGCTACATCTGTGTCTCTTTGGAGGTTTGCTTGGCTCAGATGTACTAGCCTCTCACAGCACACTCGGGCTAAGGCCATGGATTTCCCTATGGTGGGTAATTCTCTGGGGAGCAGACAGAGAATTGAATGAAGAAAATGGATGAGTACCGGACCACCTACAGGAGTGCACAGGCCAAGGAAAGGCAGGCAACTCATCAGAGGCAGCAAGCTAGGGACAAGGGCAGGCCTTTTCACAGGCCTTTCTACCAGGCACAGGCCTCCTCTCCTTTTCCTCAGAGGGGGTTTTCTGTTAGTTGTGGCTGACTTAAATGCTGGGATTTTATTATTTTTAATATTTTGTACAGCGCCTTGGTCTTGAAAGGCGCTTTATAAATACAATTGAATTGAATTCAGAGGGAGAGGCAGAAGGGGATGAGCAGGGCTGCATCCTCCTCTCAATCCAAGGCTCCTGCCAAGCAGACACCCTGATGTGTCAGCCCGGGTCGACTCCCCAATCCCAGTAGGAGGTAGGCTGGCTTACTACTTCCAGGCCTGGAAGTCTGTTACCTCAGACAGGTGAGTCCTGGAGGTAGTAAGCCAGGGTTTGGCTCTCAGTTTTGCAAAATTGCCAAAATTGAGGGCCAAGTCCTTTCCACCTGCAAACCTTTCCAAGACCACTGCTCTAGAAGCAGAGGTTTCTTCTTTACTAACCCTCAGGGCTGTAGAGAGAGTTCCTACTCAGTACAGGGGCAAAGGTCTGCATTCCAGATACTTCCTTACCCCAAAAAAGACAGGGGCGTGGCATCCCATCCTAGACCTACGATACCTAAACAAGCACCTTTTAAAGCCAAGATTCAAAATGGTGACTCTGGGAGTAATTCTTCCCTCTCTGAGGCCAAGGGATTGATTAGCTTCCCTGGACCTCAAGGATGCCTACTTTTACATCTCAGTCAAGTGTTCCCACAGAAAGTACCTCCGGTTCAAATTGCCTTCAGCCCATTATCAGTTCAGAGCAATGTCCTTTGGCCTAACATCAGCTCCAAGGGTGTTCACAAAATGCCTAGCAGTAGTAGTAGCCTTTCTTAGGAGACAGAATATCTCAATTTTTCCATACTTGGACAACTGGCTCATCGTGGACAGTCTCCAGACCAAGTCAAGTCAGACCTGCAAGTGACACAACAGTTGCTCACTTGCCTAGGGTTCCTTCTTAGTCTGCCAAAGTCAGTTCTCGAACCAGTACAACTTCTTACCTTCATAGGGGTAGAGTTGGATACTGTCCAAGCAAAGGCCTTTCTTCCCTTGGTAAGGGTGAAGGCCCTTACAGATCCTGCTTCTTCTTTCCACCTTCTGGTGTCTCGATCAGCAAGACATTTTCTTCAGCTCCTGGGCCACATGGCAGCTTCCACTGCGGTAGTACAGGGAGCCAGATTTCAAATGAGGGACATTCAGTTCCATCTGAGGTCCTTTTGGTCTCAGAAAAAAGATCCTCTAACCAAATTGATTCCTGTGACTCAGACTCTGGTCCAAGCTCTCCAATGGTGGTTGGATCAGGACAATCTCAGACAAGAAGTCCCATTCATCAGTCAGACTCATTCAGTGGTGCTAACCCCAGATGTCTCTCCTGGGCTGGGGAGCTCACTTAGGAGCCCTCACAGCACAAGGGCTGTGGTCCCCTCAGGAGTCTCTAGTTCATATCATTCTTCTGGAACTCAGGGCAGTATTACTGGCTCTCCAAGCTTTCTTGGACTCAGTGAGGAACAAGGTGGTTCAGGTCAGGACAGACACCACCACCATGTGGTACATCAACAAGCAGGGAGGCACTCTGTCTATGGCCTTGTGCATGGAAGCCATGAAAATACGGTCTCTGACTTATGCCCTGCAGGCATCTCTAGTAGCAGTCCATCTACCAGGGAAGGACAATGTGCTAGCAGATGCCCTGAGCAGGATCTCTCAGGGCCATCACGAATGGTCCCTGGACCCCTTCATATTGAAAGTAGTCTTCTCCAGGTGGAGCACTCCAGAGATCTCTTTGCAGCTCCAGACAATCATCAGCTTCCTCTCTTCTGTTGCAGACCTCCAGTCATGGGCACAGTTCCCCTAGATGCTCTGGTTCTGGATTGGGGGTGAAAATTCCTGTATGCCTTTCCTCCTTTTCCTCTGTTATTGAAGGTACTGGTCAAGATCAGGTCACAACCATGCAAGGGGATCCTCATTGCACCAGACTGGGCCAGACAGCCTTGGTATTCCCTGTTGATGTCCCTAGCAGTCCATCTTCCCCTATCTCTTCCCAAGAAGCACAATCTGTTAACCTCCTCTCAGGGAAGAATCTGGTACCCCAACCTTCGGTCTCTCGACCGCAAGGCTTGGCTGTTGAAGAGTTAGAGTATGCAGGTCTGCACCTGTCTCAGGGGGTTCTGGATATTCTCAAAGCCTCTCGAAAACCTGCCACCAGAAAAACTTATAATTCCAAATGGAAGAGATTCAGCATTTGGTGTTCCAATAAGGATGTCTTACTGGATACTGCTGATTTGGCTACAGTTATGGATTACATTGTTCATCTCAATGGCCTAGGCCTCAGGCCAGCCACTTTGAAAGTTCACTTAGCAGTTGTCTCTGCATTCCTGTCAGCAGGTAAGGGTTCCTGTCTGGCATCTCATCCTGTCATCTGTAAATTCTTTAAAGGTTTGGTTCATACCAACCCTCCCTTTAGGGACCCTACTCCTGCTTGGGATCTTAATGTTTGCATTGCTTAGCTTATGCAACCCCCCCTTTTCAGCCATTGGCTTCAGCAGAACTCAAATATTTGACTTGGAAAACTGTGTTCCTGGTAGCTATCACTTCTGCCAGGCATATTAGTGAATTACAAGCTCTGTCGGTGAAGCCGGATTTTATCTCATTCCACAGAGATAAGGTGGTCCTTAGAACCAATAGGAGGGTCTTACCCAAAGTAGTTTCAGATTTTCATCTGAACCAGTCCATGTCTCTTCCTGTGTTCTTCACTGATCATTCTTCTTCAGGAGAAAGAAGATTGCACAGTTTGGATGTTAAGAGGGCACTTAGCTGCTACATTGAGCATGCTAAGGCACTTAGGTTTGAATGTCCTCAATTGTTTCTCACTTATGGTGACGTGGGAAAAGGTAAACCTGCTACTAAGAGAACTATTGCCAGGTGGATTGTCTCTTGTATCCAATTCTGCTATGAACAGCTAGGCAAAATATCCCCCTCAGGCGTGAGGGCTCATTCAACTAGGGGTACAGCTGCTTCTCGGGCTGCTGCCAGGGATATACCTTTACTAGAGATATGCAAAGCAGCCACCTGGAAAACTGTCCATACTTTCACCAAGCATTACCCTCTGGACATCCAGGCTAGGAGTGATGCTCGGTTTGGAACAGCAGTACTGCAGAGCCTATTCCCAAAATAGGTTCGCTACCCCCCCCCCCCCATGGCGGTACTGCTTGGTAGTCTGCATATGTCAGAATACAGCAAGACTTCATGTTGTTTGAAGAAAAAATTACTCACCTTAGTAATTGTGTTTCTTCTAATGGAGTCTTGCTGTATTCCATACTCCTCCTCCTGCCTCCCCTCTCAGAACCTGTTTTTGGGAAGTGGGCTGGCAGGTACAGTGTTGCAACTCTGGGGTGTACTTGGCACTCCTCGTTTCTAGAAGGGGGGAGTAGGTTATTGTTATGTTGTTTTGGTAGCTATTGTTGGTTCACTATCTGGTTATTATTTTGGGTTCTCGACTAGAGTCTTTTGGGGGAACCAAAAATTTGTTGCCTGTTGGCTATGTTCTTTTACAATTTCCACTTTAAGAAGTGTAGTTAGTTAGTTAGTAATAGCTCGTAAGAATCTGACGGTTACACTTTGAAGTGCTGCAGACAGAGGTTTGAAACCGGGCTCAACGTTCTGTACTTCCTGCATAGAGTTAACTCTTTCCTTTCCAGAGCAGTTCACGTGCTGGGGCTAACTGCATATGTCAGAATACAGCAAAACTCCATTAGAAGAAACACATTTACTAAGGTGAGTAATTTTTTTCTTCTAGACTAGTGCTGACACTTGACCCTCAAAAGTCAACCCCTTGTCCAGAATGACTCCCAGATTTCTCACCTTTGCAGTAGCCACATGCCTAGAGAAGCCGAGCCATTGCCGTCTCCTTCTCGGCAGCTGCCACTCCCACCCATCTTACCCGGCCAGCTCAGACCCTGATACTTCAGTGTTATCCAGGTTAATGTTTGAACCAGCTTGATGACATACAGTCTGGGATCTCAGCCAGACATTTATTCAACACATCTACCGCGCCAGGTTTCTCGGGTCCAAAAGGCAGGTAGAGCCAGTATCATCTGCATAGCAATGAAATCCAACTCCATACTGTCTACTGATCTTTCCCAGGGACAGCGTGTACACCGCAAACAATATGGGTGGAAGGACCTACCCCTGGGGCACACCACAGGGCAGAGCAATCAGGAGCAAGGAAAATCTTTCCATAGCTACTCTCTGTGTCCTGCCCATGAGATTTGACTCAAACCAGCAAATTTCTTTGCCGGTGAGTCCTACGTACTCCCTGAGTCGATCTAGTAACAGCCATGGTCCACGATGTCCAGTGCTGAGAAGAGATTGAGGAGAACAATAATTGACCACTCTCCTCTATCTCTCGCTCTGAGCAGGTCATTGTACATAATGACCAGTGCAGTCTGTGTGCTATGCCCTGACCTAAAACCAGACTGGAGAGGCTTGTAGATGTCAAGCCTATGAGGTGTGTCTCAAGTTGTAGCGCAACCACATTCGCAGTAATTCTTGCCTAACAAAGGCAGGTTAGAGACAGGTCAGCAGTTCCCCAAGATATTCGGGTTCAATGATGGCTTCTTCAGGAGTGGCTTCACCAATGCATTTTTCTGCGCAGTTAGGAAAATCCCCTGTGACAGTGAACACCGGACAATTCAGTGAACAGTGGGCTCAGCTGCCTGACTCAACTCACCAATAGCTAAGTTGGACCTCGATCCAGTTCCCAAAATGTTTGCTGCAACTCCAAGATCACCTCACCAACTTTATTCATAGTCACTGGCAAAAACTCTACCTAAGACCACTGAATACTATTGCATCGCTCTGACTCCACACTGTTGGACTGTAATGGCCCATGTAGTGAGATCGCAGTCCAAATAGAGAACACAGTGTCGAGGGGGGAAAAGCAAATTCCTCACATTTAGTGAATGAAGCAGCCTTCATGGACACCAAACAGGCAGGATGGAGAAACCTGTCCACAGTCTGGAAAAGCTGAGCTGGTCAGTTTCTTCCAGCAGCAACCTCTTTTCTGGACAGGAATGTATGCTCTCTTTTGGGCAATTGCCCTTTGATACTCACCATCATGAATATTTAAAACCAGATTGTCCTGGGCAGAGTGGGACAAATCAGTTTGTGAGTTGGTAGTCAGTTTGGTCACCAGCTTTCAAAATCTGGTAGCCAAACCAATATTTGTAGTGGCCATCCTTTTTTAAGGGCTCAAAAATCACTCTGTAGGCAGGTAGCCAAGTTGGCCAATGACTTTCAAAATCTGGTGGCAAAACCAATTTTTTAAGTAGCCATTGGCCACATGGCTACCTGATTTGTCCCACCCTGGTCTTGGGCCCTCAATCTCCTCCAACAAAGCTCCAGCCTTCACCCCTTTGCTTTCGTCTCCATCAGCCCACTGTCATACCACGGGCGTACGCAAACTGACAAGGTCGAAGACAGCACCAACTGTGCTACTATCAGTTGCCACTCCTTCCTCCGATCCTCTGGCGCATACCACCAGCATACCTGAGGTGTCCAGCACTGCCACAAGTCCATCTGGCCTAAGCTCTGCTAAAGGGCAGTACTGGACCACCTCCACAGAGGGTGAATTACGGAAGGGTGCCCTGAAACCAAACCTGATGGCGCAGTGATTCGACCAAATGATTAGTTCAATCTTCAAGTTTTTTTTTTTTTTTTTTTTATCTCAAGCCCCAAAGAGAATGACACATTAAAGGATTGCTCATGTTGGTGTGTCGCAGAAGCAACAGCTTATACAAGGTGCAGGGGTTTCATTCCCCGGAAGAAAGCCCATCCAAAATGCGAGAGCTCGTCATTGACCCTGGCAGTAAAGTTGCTCAGAATAAGCTATGTATGCAACTCCAACACCCTGTTCGTGACTAAGTCTGCGATTTCCCACAGAAAATCCCCCTCATGTCCTGGAAGCTGGTAAACGAGGAGGAACCTGTTCCTGGACCCCTGTGGACAGCCACACATTCAGACAATTGAGTATCCCCTACTGGGTGCATCACCAGCTTCAGTTCAGATCTAAGACAGATCGCCACACACACACACACATGGTCCTTCTTCAGGCTTTGCACCACAAGAAATCCAGCGGGGATGGCTGCTTCCAAAACTGAACCAGCATTATCACCATGTTAGGTCTCTGTGAAGCCTACTAGATCAACAGAGGAATGAGATATCAAATCTGCTGTAATAACTGTATTATTCTTTATCGATTTGACATTGCATAGCACGGCCCCAAGAAGATGCATAGCAGCAGCCAGCTCATTAGCTACCTGTCCTTTTGGTCTGGTGCGCTCTCTGGGTATGGGGATTAAACATGTATGGCCTCTCCCAGGTCCTCATTTTACCCCAGGGCATCTTCTGGACCTCACATTCCTAAAGTATTAACTTGCTGGTTCACACTCCTCAGTAATGTTGTGACATTACTGAGTCACTAGAGCCCTCGCTGTCATGCCAGTGATGTCACAGCACTGACAAGATGTGTGAACCAATTTGTTGCTAACACCTTGGTATTAATTACTTCCTGTGTAGTTTATGGTTGAAGGACACACTAGAGAGGCAAGTGTGTTTTACTCCCTTTTTTTGTGTTATTTTTGATGAGTAAAATAAATTTTGGGTGAGTAAAAGGCTCTTGAATGATGCTCATTTTCCTAGGGCCCTACAGTTGCATACATACGTGTTCACGCAGAATGTGGAGCATTTCATAATGTTGTGGCGAGTATCCATACTAATGAAATGCTTCATGAAGAGTGTGTTCCCAGTGGTGAGTAAAACAAGCTATTATTCATCTTGTGCCCGGGGGTGTGAACTGACACTGTTCCACTGGGCCACCACTTTTTCCATAAAAACGTGCTTGTGGATGTCCCTTTTGCATCTCCCCCTTGTCCCTGTGTTTGAGCTCAAGTAGAAAAGTTCCTTGGCATCCACCCTGTTTATCCCATGCTGGTACTTGTATGTTTTGATCATGTCACCACTTTCTGTCTTTTTTGCAGGCTGTATATGTTCATGTCCTGCAGCCTTTCTTTGTGTGTCTTTCCACCTAGTCCCTGATTCATCTTGGTTGCTTTGTGCTAGGTTACTAGTTAATTTAGACAAAAGAAGGCCATGGCCCATCGAGATTGTCTCCCATGAATGCATGGGTATATTAGAGAGGATTATCACCAATTTAAATACTTATCAAACCTTGTTTTAAATATTTCAAAGTTTGGGGCATCAACTGCAGACTGTGGGAGAGAATTACATTTTTTGCAGAACGGATAATAAAAAAGTTATCACACTTCTTGGTATGAGCCTTTGGGATCAACCGTTGTTTGTTATGTGATCCAAGATTTAGAGTATGATTTGAGAACCATAGCCCACATTGGGTTTGTAAGTCGGGATCAGTAATCAGTTTGTAAAGTTGAAGTAAATCACCCCTCATCCTTTCTTCTAAGGATGCAAGTCCAGTTTTGTGTAACCTGGATTGGTATGGTACATTTTTTTTTATTGCAGGGGTTAACTTAGTAACTCTGTGTTGAACCCGTTCGATATGAGATATTTCACCTTTTAAGTAGGGATTCCAAACTGGCGAACAGTAATCCAAATGTGGCCTAATGTAAGTACTGTAGAGAGGGATAATGCATTCTTTACTTCTGTTGACAAAGGAACGTTTAACACGGTTCAAAATTATATTACTAGTATGTATAGTTTTCTTTGTGTGGTTCACCGTTGATAATGAATTATTAATAATAAACCCCAGATCCTTTTCCCTAGATACCAGTTTGAGGTGATGGTTATCAATTGAATAGGTAACTTGCAGATTATTCCATCCCATATGTAAGACAACACATTTATCGAAGTTAAATTCCATTTTATTGTCTCTGGCCCATGTCTCAACCTGCTTAAGATCTTGCTGGAGACTAAGTTGTTTTTCAGTTGTGTCCATGTCACCCCCAATTTTCGTATCATCTGTGAACTTACTTATGAAGTTAGTAGTATTGTTATTTAAATCGCCAATGAACAAATTAAACATAGTGGGCCCCAAAACTGACCCCCTGGGGAACACCACCGCTCACCACACCACGGTCAGATAGCTGTCGACCTACTCTAACCCTCTGGGTAAGACCTGTTAGCCAATTGCCAACCCATTTAACTAAAGGTGGACTTAGACCAATGTTGGTTAATTTAATAAGAAGCTCCTGGTGAGGGACCTTATCGAAAGCTTTCCTGAAATCCAACAATATAACATTAATTGGAATTTTATTGTCAAGACTTGTTCCCATGATATTATAGAAAACTAAGAGATTGGTAGTTCAAGATCATCCTTTTGTGAAGCCATGCTGAGCATTATCGGTGAATTTTAATGATGCAAGTTCAAGTTTGATTTTATTTTTGACCAGATGCTCCATACGCTTACTTACAACAGATGTGAGACTATTCAGTCTAAAGTTGGATACATTATTCCTAGTCCTTTTTATGGATTGGGACTACAATAGAGTTACGCCAGTCCTGAGGAATCTGACCAGTAGAGATTGATTTATTAAATATTAGAATTAGTGGGTTTAATACACTATTACTTCCTTAAGTAGCCTAGGACTAATTCGGTCCAGACCAGAGGAAGTGCTAGTTCTAGGTTTGTTGAGTACAGTTACTACCTCTTCACTAGAGAATATGATATTATACTTAACATTACCAGTGTCTGGACTAGGGCTATTGCCATTAGTATTATAAACTGAACAGAAATAGTTGTTGAATTCTTGCGCAATGATAATATCGTGTGAAATTATAACATCTGCTACAGTTATTGGCCCCAGTTGTTGAATATTGTTTTTCTTTTTTTCCATTGACATAAGTGTAAAAGTTTTTAGGATAACCTTTAGTGTGTACTATTCTAAATTCCACTTGGGCCTTGTTTACTTTGATCATATTTTTTAGAATCTTCAACTCTCTTTTATATTTAATAAAATCTTATGGTTTGTTCCTAATTTTTAGTAGTTTGTATGCTTTTTCGTTAACCTTTATCTGTTTTTCTATTGATTTGGATAACCATAACGGAATTCTACCTTTTTTGTTATGTTTAGCAATTAAAGGTACGTATAACTATTCTGCTTTGAATGTGTGTTTTTTAAAGATATTCCAGCACTCATTAGTAGATGCGTCCTGGAATTCAATATCCCATTTAATACTAAGTATTGTTTTATCTGTGGATAATTTGCCCTATTACAGTTTTTAATTAGTTGTGGCTGGGTATGTATTCAGTGATCTGATTTTAAAAGTAAATGATAAAATATTGTGGTCACTGCTCCCAGTGGTGATATGACCTCAATATTGTTAATCAGACCATCATAATTTGTTAATATGAGATCTAAAATATTAGAACCTGTTGTTGGTTCAGTAACCAATTGGTCCAAACCCACTGAGGCAACGGAACTGGTAAAGGTATATTCAGAATAAGTGGATCCTGATAAAGTGTCCCAGTTTATCCCAGGGTAGTTGAAATCTCCAAGGATAATGACCTTCCCTTTTTCTGCAAAATATGTAATCTCTGAGTAAATAGCTTCACAATATTCAATAGATGCCAGTGTTTTAAATAATTGATTAGCAGTTTTTTTCTTGGGACAATGCTAACTGTACAGAAAGTACTTATATAGGTTTTCTAGAAGTGTTATATTTATTAAACACAATGAGGCAAGTGCTATGCATTTTCAGAATGTTTTAGCACTTTTATGAGCAAAACGCTAATCAATTTTTGGAGTTAAATAAAACCCTGAATGCATTTGGGGGCTTATAACAATTACCCAGTATAACTTGTTCTTTCTTTCTGTTGATTGTGATTTGTACCCATAAACTTTCTACCTCACAATTATTTGTGATTTGAGGGTAGACTTGATGGAACTCTAGGTTGTTTTTTATATAAAAACACACTCCTCCACCTCTTTTTTCCAAACGGTCTCGATGAATTAAATGAAAGCCATCTAGATTGGTCCTGTACTTTTTTTATCAGTAAGATGTTAACATTTTGAAATAATTTAGTACAAGTACAGCTCCTATAGTGTATGCTCAGTTAGCTTTCTCTCTCTGTCTTCATGCCCCTGCTACAACCCACTCCTGTTCCCCTTTGCTCGTGCCCCTCGACCTCCCTTGCCTCCTCGCTTTTACAATAGTAAGCAGCTACTATAATAGAATTTTCTGAATCATGAGGCTGTCTACAGGAGTTCAAGAGCTTTATTTCAGTAAATAATAAATAAATAAAATTCCCCGGGTCGCACCGGGAGACGAGCAACGTGTTGTTCAGTGTGCCTTCCTAGTGAAACATTTCAATAAATAAGAGGCTAGGTGAGGTGGGGGAGGCAAGGAAGTCGAGGGGGCATGAGCAAGGGGAACAGGAGGTTGTAGGCGCTGAGACAAGGAAATGCGCGATTTTTTGATAACTTGCCATCCTTTGTTATATTTGAGGTGCCATTTCTTCTGACCAGATTTTACTAGGGAAGAGGAAAGAGAGTCAGTTATTGGTTTGAAAATTAAATCATACAGATGGGCTATACTAGTATAAACATATAAAGGCCAAAGATACTTCTTTCAGCAACAGACTTTGGCCTTTATATGTTTATACTACTATGGGCCATCTGTATGATTTAACAATTTTTAAACCAATAACTGACTTCTCTTTTCCTCTTCCCTAGTAAAATCTGGTCATGAAGAAAATGTCACCTCCTAGAATGTAACAAAGGGTGGCATGTTATCAAAAATCACGTACTTCTCTCCCTGTCCTTAAGCGCCTGCTACAACCCACTCCTGTTCCCCCTTGCTCATGTCCCTCGAACTCCTTTGCCTCCCCACCTCAACCTACCTAGCCTCTTGAGCTCCAGTAGACAGCCTCATGACTGACAATTCTATTACCGTGGCTGCTTACTATTGTAACCTTGCGCCAGTTTACTGGCAGGCTGCCGTTGTTATTATTGTTATGATTTTGGTTATCTTGTGTGTCTCCAAAGTCATTTTGCGTTTCTGCCTTTCATTACTAAGTTGATTTTGTCCCTACCCATTGTAATGTGCCGACTTCCCTTTTCCCCTGGTCGCATCCGGAAACGAGCCTCTGCTCTGTGTGCTTTTCCCAGATACCAACGTTTAAAGAGCAGGTGCTTACTTCTAACAAATAACTGATTATTTAATTTTATTTCGATGTGTTAGTATTTTCTTTATATTTTTATAATAAAACATTTGTTAGGGCAGTAAAATGAGTGGGGTTTTACCTTTGCTTTTCACACTGCTAGTAAAAAGGAATTCAGTGGAATTCTGGTATTGTGATGTCAGGCACTGCCAGCTACTGAGGAGCCCAGTGTGTTTCAGTGAGAAACTAAATAGATATTGCTGTCTTTTTCAAAAGAAATAGATACTTCTTTCAACACTACTGTGGGCCATCTGTATGATTTTTAAACCAATAAGTGACTTCTGTTTTCTTCTTCTCGAGTAAAATCTGGTTAATGAAGAAAATGTCACCTGCTAAAATATACCAAAGGATGGCAAGTTATCAAAAATCCCATATTTCTATTGAATATATGATGTTTGGTGGAAAAAGTGTTATTTCTCTCTAAAAATCTGAAAACAGGTTTGCAGTTTCCCACCGAAATACTTTGCCAACCTTGCCAGTAAAACATTTCTGACATTATAATATAACATAGAAACAGAGAAATAGTTGGCAGATAAGAACCACCATTTGATTGATAAGAATTCCTTTGGGTTCTTTTGTTAGTAGTTAGCAAAATACAAATAAAATGAAAAGATAATTAAAAAAACAAATAAAACCAAACAGAACTATTACTGAGGCATCTAAAGGCCCCAAACCTTCATTCTTTAAGATAGACATCTTTACTAAGTACTTGCTCTTTAAATAAATAATAGTTATTTAATTCCAGTCAGTGTTTCTATATAAAACATTTAAGTAACGACATAGCTCTATATATAAGCATAAAAACAACTAAGTTTGGTAGATCATCATATTATTTATTGTACTACCAGTCACTGGGGGTGGGTTCGGGGGTCCCTAGGTGGCCTGAAGGAGTGACATGTGGTAGGCATGGGGAGGAGCATAAAGAAATCTCACACACACACGTAAGGGTATCATGCAAGTCTAGAGGTAAGGGGTAGTCTACAACAGAATACAAATCTACAGGTAAAAATTATTACCGCTATCGTGCATTACTGCTCTAAGTTAACAGAATTGAAACTTTTAATGGAGGTACTCCATATATTTCTCTAGTTCCAGTTTTCCGCGTTTTTGTTCAGCATCTGAGACTTGAATATTCATCTACTGAGCCTCTAATATGGTTAACTAGTAGGTTATAAAAGCTGGATTTTTTTTTTGTTTGTTTTTTTATTGGCTATTACTTTTTTCCCTTCCTCTAGCATACCTTGGTCTGCTCCCCATGTTCTCTTGGCAACCCCTTGGGACTCCAGCTGCCGTCTGTCATCCGCACTCCAATCAGGGTCCACCTTAAGTCCCTTGCGGCTCACCCCCTGCAGCGGGGTGGGAACCCCTACTCTCCCACCTGCCCAGATCCAAATTCAGGTGCCCCATAGCCGATGTTCATCGGACAGCTATCAAGCCACTCGACCAGGCAGCCACTCCTCATTTCTGGGTTTCTCCCTGGAGTTGGGAGCATACAGTGTTGCTTGCAGAGGGAAGCGTGCATGTGTCGGCTCGTGTTTCCTCCAGGCATCTGCCCCAACTCCTCCTTTTGCTACAGTGTGGCGCCCTATCCCCCAGCCTCTACCAGGGGGTGAACAGGTGCCAGCAGTTGTAAACCCCCCCCCTTCCCGGAGAAGGAGAGCTCTCCATCGGACACTCAATCCTTCTCCTCCCCTCCGACCCCCAACGACCCGTGCTGTTCCTGAACAAGGGTCGCTGGCACAGGATGAGGTAAGGTGTCCGGCGCCTCAGCCCTCCGTGCCACTGGGCCTAAAGCTAGAAATTCTTGATTTGCATGGCATGGCAGATTATGAAATTACAAGCTGGTTTGTTTGCTTTTTTTTCCATTTTCATTTTTATTTTTATTATAGGGTAAACCACTGAGTAAAAAAACTAATTTAAAATGGTGACCCAGGAATCTAATAAAACAAAACAGTACACATAGTTCCACATACAAACACTTAGTACAAAATTAAAAGTGACAATATATTTATAAAATTAAAAATTCATTCGTACTTCATACTATATTTTTAAAATCGTGCTCTGGGCCTGTTTATTTTTTGAGGATATTGTTGAAGTTAATGTCTGTTAGAGAAATAGAGAACATAGAAACATAGACTTTGACGGCAGATAAGGACCACTTGGCCCACCCAGTCTGCCCATTTTCCTACCTACTGGATAAGCTGCAGATTTTAGTTAACCAACAGCCGATTTCTCTGCCCCCCACTATAATTGCCTTCTGTCTGTCCCATGCATGTTTGAATTCCCCACTGTTTTAGACCCCACAGCCTCTCCAGGAAGGCGGTTCCATGCATCCCACTCTCTCCGTGGAAAAAATTTCTCCCATTACCCCTGGAACCGTCCCCCCTTTGTCTTTAAATTAATTGTGCCCCCTTGTTCTTACACATCTTTTTCTGAAAGATGCTACCCTCGTGGACTTTGTTGATTCCCTTGAGGTACTTGAACATTTCTATCATGTCCCCCTGTCCCTCCTTTCATCAAGGGTATACATATTAAGCTCTCTCAGTCTCTGTCTGACCTCTGTGGTAGGGAAAGTGATGGAGTCACTTCTGAAGGAAAGAATAGTTGAGTACCTAGAGGCCAGTGGGGCACAGGACCCAAGGCAGCATGGGTTCACAGCGGGAAGGTCATGTCAGACAAATCTGATAGATTTCTTTGACTGGGAGACCAAAGTAGTAGACCAGGGAGGGGCTGTGGACATGGCGTACCTAGACTTTAGCAAAGCATTTGACACAGTCCCACACAAAAGATTAATAGTCAAATTAACCAGCCTGGGAGGGTCCCAGGGTGGTAGCCTTGGGTAAAACATTGGCTGCACAACAGGACACAGAAGGTAATTGTAAATGGAGTCCACTCCAAGAAAGAGGGTTACTAGTGGGTACCGAGGGTTCAGTATTGGGTCCAGTCCTTTTAATGTCTTCATCAGTGACATTGCAGAGGGACTGAAGGAAAGTATGCCTTTTGCAGATGACACAAAGATCTGCAACAGGGTTGATACACACAAGGAGGCGTGAAAGGATGAGAAGGGACTTGGCAAGGTTGGAGGAATGGTCAGAAGTATGGCAGCTAGGATTCATTGCAAAGAAGTGCAAATAATGCACCTGGGAAACAAGAACCCAGGGGAAGAATAGACAATGGGGGGGAGGTAGTAACAACAACAAAAAAGGAAAGGGACCTGGGGGTAATCATATCAGATGACCTTAAGGTTAGCAAACAATGTGAGAAGGCAGTAGGGAGGGCTGGGAGTATACTGGGATGCATAGAGAGAGGCATCAGCAGCAGAAAACAGGAAGTTGTTATCCCTCTGTACAGACAGTTGGTGAGACCCCATCTGGAGTACTGCGACCAGTTCTGGAGACCCCATCTCTGCAAGGACATAGACAAGTTAGAGGCAGTCCAGAGGAGGGCAACTAAAATGGTGCAGGGTCTGCAAGAGGAGCCGTATGAGGAGAGACTAAAAGAGCTTAATATGTATACCCTTGAGGAATGAATGGAGAGGGGGGACATGATGGAAACTTTTAAGTACCTCAGTGGAATCAACAAAGTCCAAGAGGGTAGCATCTTTCAGAAAAAGAGACGTGCAAGAACAAGGGGACACAATTTAAAGGTAGAAAGGGGGCGGTTCAGGGGCAATGTGAGGAAGTATTATTTCACAGAGAGGGTAGTGGATGCATGGAACAGCCTTCCTGAGGAGGTTGTGGGATCTAAAACTGTGGGAGAATTCAAGAATGCATGGGACAGACATAAGGCAATTCTTTTGGGGGGGTAGGAAGAAATAGGCTGTTGGTTAACTAGGATCTGCGGCCTATCCTGTAGGTAGGGAAATGGGCAGACTAGATGGGCCAAGCGGTCCTTATCTGCCATCAAAGTCTGTGTTTCTATGTTTCTCTTCATATGGTTTCTGATGCAGACCCTGCACCATTTTAGTTGCCCTCCTCTGGACTGCTTCCATCCTGTCTATGTCCTTGCATAGATGAGGTCTCCAAAACTGTACACAGTACTCCAGATGGGGTCTCAACCACTGTCAGTACAGAGGGATAATCACTTCCCTTTTTCTACTTGTGATGCCCCTTCCTATGCATCCCAGTATCCCCCTGGCTCTCCTTACTGACTCCTCACATTGCTTACCCACCTTTAGATCATCTGATATGACTACCCCCAGGTCCCTTTCCATTGTTGTTGTTGTTAGTACCTCCCCAGCTATTGTGTACTGTTCTCCTGGGTTTTTGTTTCCCAGGTGCATTACTTTGCACTTCTTTGCGTTGAATCTAAGTTGCCATATGTCTGACCATTCCTCCAACCTTGCCAAGTCCCTTCTCATCCTTTCTAACCCCCGTTGTGTATCAACTCTGTTACAGATCTTTGTGTAATCTGCAAAGAGGCATACCTTTCCCTCCAGACCCTCTGCAGTGTCACCTATAAAGATGTTAAAGAGGACTGGACCTAGTACTGAGCACTGAGTTACTCCTCTATTGACCCCCCTTTCTTTGGAATGTGTTCCATTCACTATTACCTTCTGTGTCCTGTTGTACAGCCAGTTTGCTACCCAGGCTACCACCCTGGGACCCACTCCCAGGCTGGCTAATTTGATTATCAATCTTTTGTGCGGGACTGTGTCAGATGCCTTGCTAAAGTCTAGGTAGGCCATATCCACAGCCCCTCCCTGGTCTATTACTTTGCTCACCCAGTCAAAGAAATCTGTTAGATTCATCTGACATGACCTTCCTGCTGTGAATCCATGCTGCTTTTGGTCCTGTGCCCCACTGGCCTCTAGGTGCTCAACAATTCTTTCTTTCAGAAGTGATTCCATCATTTTCCCTACCACTGAGGTCAAACTTACAGGTCTGTAGTTTCTTGCTTGTGCCTTGCTCCCACTTTTGTGAAGGGGAATCACATCTGCTCTCCTCCAGTCCTCAGGTACCGCCCCATCCTGCCATGATTTGTTAAAAGCGTGGTCAGTGGTGTCACTAGGTCCTTCCTTAGTTCTTTTAAGGATTCTGGGGTGAATCCTGTCAGGCCCATTTCTTTGTCCACCTTGAGTTTTAGGAGTTCTTTCAGGACTCTTTCTTCTGTAAATGGACTGGTGTCAACCCCCCACCCAGAGTGCTTCTGTTGTCTGGTTTAGGTAACCCTCCTCATCTTCTTTTGTGAATACTGAGCAAAAGTATTCATTCAGTAACTCTGCCTTTTCACTGTCTCCCTCTGCCCACCTCCCTCTCCCTTATTAATCTTCACTATTCCTCCCTTAACCTTTCTGTGCTCCCTAATGTACCTATAGAAGGCTTTATCCCCCTTCTTAACTGAATTGGCTATTTTTTCCTCAGTTTGGGCTTTTGCTATTCTGACTGCCTTCCCCACTTCTTTCTGCTTTAATTGATACAGTTCCCTGTCATGCTCCTTATACTTTTTGAATGCAGCCTTTTTCTCCTTAACCTTCCCTGCCACCTCTTTTGAGAACCATAGTGGTGTTTTACTCCGCTTTATTTTCTTTATCTGTTTCACACAAAGGCTTGTTGCCTCTATGATGGCAGTTTTGATTTTTCTCCATTGTTCTTCCACCCCTCCTTTTTGGCCATTTGCTAGTGTATTCCTCAGGTATTCACCCATTTTGCTAAAGTCAGCCCTTCTGAAGTCCAGTATGCCTTTTTTTTGTATGGCTCGTCTCCATGGTTGTGCTTATTGTGAAGCACACTGTGCAGTGGTCGCTTGTTCCTAGATGTCTACTGACTTCTAAATTTGTGATCCTCTCTCCATTTGAGAGTACCATTTTCTCAGAAAGTTCTGAGAAAGAAAGTTGTTCTGGCTAAGAATAGCTTTGATTTTACTTTATTTACGTTAAGTCTTGTTCAGTTTTCTTTTATAAGTACCATTTTTCCTATTAAATTCAAAATCACACATGCCCACAGAATGCAAAGCATCATGGGCTGCATATGCAAATCACCACAGAATATTATGCTGGTTCAACTTTAAGCAGAATTGCACGGTCCGCATTGTCTGATGCCATTAGTTATTTAGTGTTAAACCTAAAAGATCTATAAGATTTGAGATCCGTGATATCTGTCTGATGACGTTATCTTGTTTTTAAGAGGTTTAGCAAAGATTATGGAGCAAACATCTGCCTGTTGTTCCACCAAACTTTCTTTGGCAGTAAATGCCCTTTTTGGAACCCTGTTGGCATCTTTTCTGATTTTGTGCTGTACTGCCTCCACCTGTCACAGGCTCTCCTCAGGTGTGGACTCCAGTACCTTGTGCAGTATTCCAGGGGTGGTTGCTTCAGTGACCTATAAATTGGAGGATCACTTCTTGCCTCCTGCAGCTTATCCCTCTCCTTATGCATCCCGCCATCCTGCTTGTTTTGCCCACAGCTCTGTTACAGTGTGCTGTTTGTTTGTAGCCTCTTCAACATCATGCTCCCGGGGTCTTTTCAGCATGGTGCCTTCCAGCAGCACCCCACTGCACTCTTGGATTCCTTTTGCCAGTGTGCATCACCTTACATTTTTAGCATCGAAGCCCAGCTACCAGATCTTTGTCTAGTTCCCTAATCTGCCCAGATCCTTTCTGAGTTCCAGTATCCCTTCCTCTGTGCCCACCCTGACGCAGAGCTTTGTGTCATCTGCAGAGACATCTCTTGCCTTGATGCCTTTCCCGTGTCACAAATGAACATTTGAAAGTGACTGTGCCCAGCACTCACCCCTGTGGTACTCTGCTTATACTTCCCTTAGTTGTGTAAACTTCCCATTAACCACTACCCTTTATGTTCTTCCCCTCAGTTGTTTTTTTCTCATGTCACCAGTTTCTCCTCTGTCCCCAAGTCTGTTAGCTTTTTGACTAGCTTTCTGCAGACTGTGTAAAAAGCCTTGCTGAGATCTGCAGGGGCACAGGAAGGTGGGTGGGGACAAGGCAGAGGGCATGGAGGGTATAAATCAAGATAGCAAGAAGAGAGAAATAAAGTAGACGGGTAATGGAGATGGTAACAAGGGAAGAGGAGGTCAGGGGGAGCTTCAGGAAGCAGCACAAACCGGAGAAGGGGAGAAAGCACGAAGGCAGACAGGGGGAGGAAGGTATGGAGAGCCATGTGTGCCACTGCAAGGTCTGGAAAATAAACTTCCAGACCCGGAGGCCATCGTGGAGGAGGCTAGCCTGGATTTGGTGACCATAACGGAGTCATGATGCACTGACAACCATGACTTGGATGTGGCCATACCAAACTGCTACCTGTTCAGGAGAGAACAGGGAGTGGAGGAGGGGTTGTGCTATATGTGGGGGAGGGAAGCAAGGCTGCGGAAGTGCGGGGGCACCCGGAGGAAGAGGAAGGACTGGAGGTGCTGTGGGTCACCCTGAAGACAGGCACTGGGGCTGCTGTCTATATAGGTGTGATAGACAGACCTCCAGCACAAGGACAGGAGTTGGATAAGACATTTAGGGAGGACATCATTAGGATGGCAAATAAGGGGGAGGCGCTGCTAGTTGGTGACTTCAGTCTGCCAGATTCAGACTGGAGCTTTCCATCTGCAGATTCAATAAGAAGCAGTGCAATCATTGATTCCCTGCAGTGGGCCTTTCTTAGGCAGGTAATAAACGAATCCAGTAGGGACAGGGCAGTGCTGGATGTGGTGTTTATAAACAGGGACAGCCCTTGCCGATGTGACAGTGGCCAGTCCCCTTTGAATCAGTGATCACCGTACAGAGTGTGGTTTAATATTAAGGTGAGAGCAGAGGCAAACCGCAAGGAGACAAGGGTTCTAGACTTTAAGAGGGGAGAATTTAAGGAAATGGGAGACCGCCTCAGAAACTGCCTAGTGGGAAGAAAATCCAGGGATTGGTAGAGGAACAGTGGGGAAAATGAGGGGGACATAATTAAGGCAACTAGCCTCTGCATGAAGGAAATAAGTAAAAGCAAAAGGAAAAAGAGACCGTTGGGGAATTCTAGCAAAGTGGTAGTGGTGGTGAAGGGAAAAAAGGTAGCATTCAGGAAGTATAAGGAAATGCAAAGGAAGAAAGCAAGGTAGGAAGGTGTACCAAGTAAAACAGTGAGTGGGGCAAAGGCGCAGACAGAGGAAAGCATAGCCAGAGGAGTAGCAGATGGGGATAAGACTTTGTTCCAGTTCCTGAGTGAGAAGAGGAAAGCAAGGGAAGGGATAGCGAGGATAAGGAGGGTGGCGGAGGGTGACTGCGCAGAAGAGGAAGAAATGCACATTTCTGGACAGGTGCTTCTGCTCAATCTTCACACTTTGGTGGGGACAACTTCAGCAAGGGTGTAGACAGGCATACTCACTGTACACATTTGTGTACAGTTTTGTTGAGTGCCTGTCACAAACCATACGCCATTCTGTTAATATTATCATTCTAATCTGTAGTATTTGGGTTAGTGTAGGCCACTGAGGAGTGTCCAATACATGTGTAACCTCTTTAGAGAGTAGAGGAGTCATCTGACAACAGTCTGACTTGTTTGGAAGGGGGTGCCATGTGGACAGGATGTGTACATTTTTTTAATTGGGGGGGTGTAACTGTTGGAGATTGTGTACAAAATGGAAATTTCTGGCTACACCCCTGGGACAGACCACCAGTGATAGGCAGGAACAAGGGGAGAGGGGGGAGGTGGACTCAAATCCATTTGCAGAGCAGAGAGTCCTGATGGGACTTGCAGCTCTGAAAGTGGACATGGATATGGGACCAGACAAGGTCACACACAACTGTACTGGCAGAACTTGGGGAGGTGATGGCTTTCTGCTGACTGTGTTAAACAGCTCACTGGAACCAGGTGTGGTTCCGAAGGACTGGAGGAAAGCAGATGTCCCTTTATCTAATGGTGGCAGCAGGAAGGAGGCTACTAACTCTAGGCCCTCAGTGGTGGGGAAATTAATGGAAATGTTGATAAAGTATCTTGAATCCAGTGGGCTACAAGGCCAAAGGCAGCATGCATTCTCGGGGGCGGGCGGGGAGCAGTCATGCTAGATGAGTCTGATTGAGTTCTTTGACTGGGTGACAAGGTAAATAGATCACATGAGTGCTGTGGACATCGCTTAAAAACATAGAAACACAGAATTTGACAGCAGATAAGAATCACTTGGCCCTCCCAGTTTGCCCATTTTCTTACCTACTGCATAAACTCTAGATCCTAACTGATCTGCAGCTTACCTTCTGTTTCTTACCACTAGGACTGCTTTCTGTCTATTCCATGCATTCTTGAATTCACCTATCGTTTTTGCCCCTACAACATCCGCAAGGAGGCTGTCCCATGCATCTATAACCCTTTCTGTAAAACAAATACTTCCTCTTGTTACCCCTGAGTCCCCCTCCAGCCTCATATTGTGACCCCTTGTTCTTGCACATCTCTTTTTCTGAAAGATGCTGCCCTCTTGAACTTTGTTTATCCCCTTGAGATATTTGAATGTCTCTATCATATCCCCCCTCTCCATCCTTTCCTTCAAGGTATACATATTAAGGTCTTTTAGTCTTTCCTCACATGGTTTCTGGTGCAGTCCTTGCACCATTTTTGTTGCCCTTCTCTGGACTGCCTCCACTCTGTCTATGTCCTTTCGGAGATGTGGTCTCCAGAACTGAACACGGTATTCCAGATGAGGCCTCACCAATTATCTGTCTGTACAGTGGCATCACCACCTCCTGTTTTCTACTGGTAATGCCTCTCTCTGTGCACCCCAGCATCCCTCTGGCTCTCCTCACTGCCTTCTCACATTGCTTGGCTACTTTTAGGTCACCCGTTATGATTACTCCCAGGTCCTTTTCCAGTTTGGTTGTCGTTAGTGTCTCCCCATCGTGTATTCCTCTCCTGGATTCCTGTGCCCCAAGTTCATGACTTTACACTTCTTTGTATTGAATTTAACGTGCGAACTAGACTCATAGTGGATTCCCTGCAGGGGGAGGGCCTCAAACAACTGGTACAGCAACCCACAAGAGACAGGGCTATCCTAGATCTAGTACTGACTAACAAAGAAGGATCACAGATCTCCAGGTAGAAGGTCACCTGGGGTCCAGTGACCATCACATGGTATGGTTCAATTTGGCTACTACATCTAAATCATCCCATTCCAAGGCAAAATATGGGACTTCAGAGGAGCTGACTTTGATAAGATGGCCCAACAGAGTTAAGCTAGCCCTGGCAAAAAAGAAACACAGGTGAGGAGGTACAGGTAAGTGGGCAAGTATTAAGATACAATACTTGAAGCAACATCCCATTGTGTTAGACAGAAAAGGAAGTGCAAAAGAAGAAGGAACCACTTTGGTTCTCAAATACAGTAGCAGAAAAGGTCAGAGCCAAAAGGCTGGCCTTCAGAAAATATAGGGAACACAGGGATGAAGATAGGAGAGGCATACCAAACTGCCCTAAGGGAAGAGTGTAAGGCAGTAAGGCAGGCAAAGTCCCAAACTGAGGAAACACTAGCACGAATAGTAAAAGAAGGTGACAAGACTTTCTAGATACATTAGTGAAAGGAGAAAGTCCAGAGGGGTATTGCTAAGCTTAATGGAGAAAAGGGAGCATGGAGGAGGAGGACCCCAGTAAAGGCATCTATCCTAAATAGATACTTTTGCTCAGTATTTACTGAAGAGAAGGTAGGGCAGGGCCACAGCTCAGCATCATGGACACAGGGGAGGGAGGTGAGCACTACTCCCTTCACAAAGAAAGGGTCCTACAAGAGCTTGCTGCTCAGGTGGATAAGGCAATGGGACCTGATGGCATACATCCCAGGGTACTTAAGGAGCTAAAGGAGGAACTAGCAGAGCCATTAGCAGAATTGTTTAGTGAGTCTCTGAGCACAGGAGAGGTCCCAGAAGACTGGAGAAGGGTTTCATGTGATCCCGCTCCACAAGAGTGGTAGCAGGGAGGGAGCGGGAACTACAGACCAGTCAGTCTTACCTCAGTAGTGGGCAGATTATGGAGGCACTCCTTAAGGAAAGGATAAGTGCAACCTGGAATCCATAGGGCACAGGATCCAAGACAGCATGGGTTTACAAGGAAGGTCCTGTCAAACTAATCTCATAGATTTCTTTGACTGGGTAACCAGAGTGGTGGACCAAGGGAGCAGTTGATGTCGCCTACCTTGACTTCAGCAAAGCTGACACTGTTCCACATAGAAGATTGATAAATAAGCTAGGTAGGCTGGGTGGGTCAGAAGTTGGTCAACTGGGTGGCAAACTGGTTGACTGACAGAAACAGAGAGTGGTGGTAAATGGTATACAGTCAGAAGAGATGCAAGTCACAAGTGGGGTACCTCAGGGATCAGTCCTGGGGCCAGTCCTATTCAACATCTTCATTAGTGACCTCGCAGATGGACTAGAGGGTAAGGCTTGTCTATTTGCAGATGACACCAAGATCTGCAACAGAGTAGATGATCCAGATGGGGTGGGTAGAATGAGAAGAGATCTGGATAAACTAGCAAAATGGTCAGAAGAGTGGCAACTGGGATTTAATGCAAAGAAGTGCAAAATCATGCACATAGGGAAGAGAAACCCTGAAGCCACTTATAGGCTGGGAGGAGTTGCTAGCAGTCACAAAGGAAGAAGAGACTTGGGCATCATCATCACTGATGACCTAAAATCATCCAACAGACCTCTAAAGCAGTAGGTAAGGCTAGGGGGTGGGGTGTAGTGGTAGGGGTATCACAGAGGCCGTGAAGAGGGAGGTAATAACCTCTGTACAAGACATTGGTTAGGCTCCATCTGGAGTACTGCGTGCAGTATTGGAGGCCACACTCACAAGGACATTAACCAAATTGAGGCAGTCCAGAAGGGCAACCAAAATGGTGCAGGACTGCATCAGAAGACATATGAGGACAGATTAAAAGAGCTCAATATGTATACCTTGAGCAAAGGAGGGAGAGAGGTGATATGATCGAGACATTTAAACACCTTAAGGCATAAACAAGGTGAAAGAGTCTAACATGTTTAAATATAAGAAAAATTGCAGGACAAGAGGACACAGCATGAGATTAGAGGAGGCCGATTAAGGGGAAATGAGTGAAATTCTTTTCACAGAAATGGTGGTAGATGCATGGAATAGCTTACCACAAGAAGTGGTGGTGGACATACAGTGCAGGGCTTCAAACAGGCATGGGATAGGCATAAGGGAGCAATACAAATGACTATGAATAGATAGGTCACTGACAGAGCAAAGTATGGCACATTTATAAGGTAGAAAAGAAATGGGCAGACTGGATGGGTTCTTAAGTGTCCTTATCTGCCGTCAACTTCTATGTTTCTATGTTTCTATGTTTCTATGACTTTCTTGTCCACTCCTCCAACTTGCATAGGTCTCGTCTCGCTCTTTCCACCCCGTCTGGAGTGTCGACCCTATTGCAGATCTTAGTGTCATCCGCAGCATACTTTCCCTTCCAGCTCCATCTGCAGTGTCACTTATGAAAACATTGAAGAGCCTTTCTGGACTTTAGCAAGGCCTTTGACACTGTGCTGCACAGGAGGCTGATTAAGAATTTGACAAGCCGAGGTGTGTGATCCAAGGTGGTGAACTGGGTTATAAACTGGTTAATGAATAGGCAACAGAGGGTAGTGGTTAATGGCACTTGTTCTAATGATGGGGAGGACGAGCGGTGTGCCACAGGGCTCCATACTGGGACCGGTCTTCTTCAGTGTCTTCATGATTATTTGGAAAATGTTTCACCAGGAAAAACAGCATGAGCTGTAAACAGCTAGTTTCCAGAAGCATCAGGGGGGGACAAGAGTTGGGAGAACAAGCAAACGCATAGAAATACAAGTACAATTTCTAAAACAAAACAGTGTAGTACAATTACAGAGCAGAAATAACTCAGACCAACCGGCCAGGGTAAAACAAAACCATATTCGAGTATAACATACATTGCAACAACCCAAGAGCAAGTGATGCAGTAGGGTAAAGAGTAGAGGATGGATAATACATTTGAAATGATGGAAGTAGTAGGCTGAGCATAAGATTTGAAGTGCTATTGTATGTCCAAGGGAGGGCAGTTATAAGAGAAGTGGGGAAGTGGACGGGTGAGGGGTAGAGGTTGGGGGATGGAAAAGAGAGAGAGAGGGACAGCCAAGATCTGTACCCATCCAGATTGCTGAGAACCCCGCAACAAGGGGGTTAGGAGCAGGCAGAAAGAGAGGGGAGACACACGGAGCAGGATAGTAGAGAAGAGAGGGGTAGGGGAACAGGAGGGGAGGAATGGGATAAGGAAGAAGGGTGGTGGGCAGGTGGCGGATTTGAAAGTGGGGGGGTGGGAGGGGGGAAGAGAGAGAGAGAGAGAGAGAGAGACAATCTGTACTCCTTCAGGATGCAGAGAACCCTGCCAGGGGGTCAGGATTAGAAAGTGGTGGGAGAGGAAATGGGGTAGAAGAGAGAGGGAGCCGATATCTATACCCCTTCAGGATGACAGAGAACCAACCCTGCAAGGCGGACAGGACTAGACAGAAAAGCAGGAGAGAGAATGCAGGGAGAAGAAGTGGAGTGTGGCAGGTGACCAGAGGGGAGAAGAGAAATAAGGAATAGGGAGGCTGGAGAAAATTGGAGTTAACTAGGAATGGAAAAAGTGGAGAGCATCAGTAGGGGGGAAGAGGGGGTTCTGGGGGAGAAGGACAGCCATAGTGTCAAAATAGCACAGTAGCTTGTGGATGGTAGTGTTGAAATGGCGAAGTAGGTTGTGGTAGGGAGTGGTCATGAGTGACATTGCAGATAAACTTGAAAGGATGGTATGTATGTTTGCAGATTATACCAAAATCATGATGGGCAAAGAAAGGGTGGAAAGGATGTGTAGAGTCTTAGGAAACCCAAGGAGTAATCGGGAGCATGCAGTTGGGGTTCAATGCTAAAATATGCAAGATCATTCACCTAGGATGTGAGAACCAAAAAAACTAAGTATAGGATTGGGGGACTCTACTGTAAGTCACTGAGCAAGAAAGGGGCCTGGGGTTATATCTGATGACCTCAAAGAGGCAGGGCAGTGTGACAGAGCCGTGAGCAGAACCAGTGGGATGCATAGGGAGAGGAATCTCCAGCAAGAGGAGAGAGGTGGTGTTGCCACTATATTGCTTATTGGTGAGTATTGTGTCCAGTTCTGGAGGCCGCATCTCAGAAAGGACATAGACAGGGTGGAGGCATCCCAGATGAGGGCAATGAAAATGGTGCAGGGGTTTTACCAAAGGCCTTATGAGGAGTGAGACTGAGGGATCTCAACATGTACACCCTGTAGACAGGCGAGCAAGAGGGGACATAAGAGCCCTACAGGTACCTCAAAGGGGTGAACAGGGTGCAGGAGGGGAGTCTCTTTCAAATGAGGAAGAGCACCAGAACCAGAGGGCTTGCAGTGAATTGGAGGGGGGTGGAGTTTAAGAGGGATGTGAGAAAGTACTGCTTCACTGAGACAGTGGTAGACTCTTATAATAAACTGCCAGCTGAAGTGGTGGAAGCGAAAACAGTAGGGGGCTTCAAGTATCATGAGATAGACAATAGGGGATTATTAGGGAATGGACAACCAGTTAGGGTCTGCAAAGACAGACAAGGCAGGGACATCTGGGCAGATTGGATGGGCCAAGCGTACCTTTTTTGCCAACAGATTCTGTGTTTTCGTGGCGGACAGATTGAATAGCTTAGGACCAGGAGTGTTCAAGGCAAAAGTGAAACAAGTTTTCAAGGGAGTGGGACATGTATAGGGGTTACTAGTTGTTTTTTTGGTTGGGGGGGTTACACAGCAACAAATCAGGCCATGCTACCAGCGGGCGCTCAGACTGGAGCCTGTCCTGCATTAGGTTGGAGAAGAAGTAGGACCAGAGCAGACTGGATGGACCTTAGTCTTTTTATGTCTATAAACGGTTTTATGTTTCTGTTACAGCATTCATGATAGCAATGTAGCTTTTTTTTTTGTGTGTGTGTGAATTGGTATTTGTGACTAAGGACAGGTACTGAATGCAAGATAACCTTTGTGTTTTATTTTGTTTAGCAAATCCAGGCTGTCGACAGGCCAACGGACAAACACCAACAAGTTGAAAAGCTGGACCTGAAAGGCACCGATTATCAGGCTCTGGGTGAACAGTTCTGCCAGTGGTTCTATCAGCTCTGGAACTCCCAGAATCCTTCACTGGGACTGCAGCAGGGGAATTGGGGCCCACAGCATTTCTGGAAAGATACAAAGCTTAAGTTTCGTTATTATACATCCGAAGAAAATTGTGAAGAATTTCTTGGTGCTGAACTGACTAGCCTTCGTTTATTGGCCCTGGTGAAAGATGAGTGTCTTATTTTCAATCCAAACATGGATGGCAGCGGGCTAAAGTGTGTCAGTTCTCCACATGGACTCGTAGTAGTTGCAGTAGCTGGCACAGTCCATAGAGAAATTGTTTGCCTGGGCATTTTTGAACAGATCTTTGGACTTATCCGCTCTCCACTTGATGACAATAACTGGAAAATAAAGTTTGTGAATCTGAAAATCAAAGGACAGAATGCTCTCGAAGCTGGGTCTTCCCTTTTGAGGCCTGTAGTAGAGTACAAGAACAGTGAACTAGAAGTCTTCTATGACTGAATTCGGAGTCAAAAGCAAAAATATTTGTGGCGGTAGCTAGCTGGGCTAGTAGTGAACATTCACATTCCTCGCAGACAAACCCACACAACCTGGTGAACTAAGTACAATGATACTTCAGCCAGGACTAGAAGCAAGACCATTTTACTGGTATGATACAAAGTGTGCCAGCATTTTACAGCGGTCCAGTGTCATCAAGTTGTGATCCCTGTTGAACTTTTATGTATGATACTGACTGTATACGTCCATTAGCACTATATTCTACAAAGCCTTCCTTTCATTTGTGCATGAATCCTTTTGCAGTACTGTCTGTATGTGCCTTGAGGAAACATTAACATTTGGTTTAATATCTTTAAAAGGTCCGTGAGTTAAGAATTGGTATTTCTAGCTCTGCCAAAAGTGTGATCAACATAGAAATTTACTTTAAAAAGTCAGCATTTCTTGTAGATTTTTGTCTGTTTTTAAAAAAAACTGTTTAGCTGAATCAAAAACTTTTTTTTTTTTTTTTTTATGTTAATGGTGTTTGTCACCGGTGTGGGCTGTGGCTACAGCCCAACTCCCCAGCACTGTCATCTGGCTCCTTAGGGGCTTATCTGCAATCACAGGTGTGTTGCGCCACAGCTTGCCCCTCTTCCCCCCTCCCCCCCCCCCAGTGTTGCCTCGATGAGTGCCCTGTTAACCAGTGCGGGGCCTGTGGGAACAATGTGCTGCTGGGGTTTTGCCTTCCCCGTTACTCGGGACTCTGACTTAGTGGTGTCACAAGGTGGCACACACAAACATGCAGAGTGTGATGCTGTCAGGCATTCCTTCACCGTTGCTGTGCTGTCTTACGCATGCTACCACCTGTGATTACCCAGGTGGCAGTATAGTGCCGGGGCCAGCCATCCCCATCCCTGGCAGAAGAGAGTGTTCTCTGAGACCCTCAGTCTCTCCCCCCGCCTCTGATGATTCAGCCTCATTCCTGAACCCAGGTTGCTGGCGTCGTGAGCAGGAGAGCTGTAGCTATGGCAATGGGCTGGGGGGAAAAAAAGACATATCTTGTAAAGATCAGTTTGATCTCTCACCAGATGTTGTAGTGAACCGTCTGCAAAAGCACTTTATCTTCTAAATAGTGACCAGCCACAGAAATGTCCCGTTATAAAGCTAAGTGCTTGTTTTTAGGTCAGACTTCCAAAGTGATCTCTGTTGCTGTACACAGTATTGTACATTGCCTGTCGCATCTACAGTTCTAATAAATGAAATGCCAGGTTTCCCCTTAAGGAAACTGTGACATCCACATGCTGTTATACTGTTGGTGTGACACCCCATACTGTTATGTGATTGATCTGACTTCACCTCGATAAGTACAACAGCATTTCCTAACAGCAGCAAACAACAACTACAGAGAAAAAAGCATGGAAATGCATAGAAACTTACTACAGTGAAGCTGCCTGTCACCCCAAAAAAAAGCAGATAAAGAGAAAAATGTCTGATCAGCAGAAATATTTCTCAGATCCATAAACAGTATTATTATTACAAAAACACATCAAATGGAGAACTGCTTCAAACTTCGTGTCTAATTCCGCCTCAAGGTTATGTTAAATATTTGTCTCGGCAGCAATATATAGAGAATAATATATGGGCAACAGTATGTAACAAGTGTTTTGTTGTTTTTTTTTTTGTAACACACCGAAGAAGATCGAAGGGCGAGTGTTTTTAATAGGTATTGCACACCAATGGTGTGCTGAATTTTGGCCATATTTTTTTTTCTTCTCAGGAACCCAAACAAAAAAAAGCAGTGTACCCACACCTAACATACGAAGAAACCAGAAGAAGAAGGTAATTTGGTCTATCTTGTCTGTTTGTATTGCAGGGTCCACAGCTTGAGCTACTGCCCCTACCCTCCCTTCCTATGATCCTTGCATTCCCACTATGCCTATCCCAGCCTCTAGTAAAGCTGCCTATTGTCTTCAACGAGATCATCTCTTTTGGCAGCACATTCCAAGTGTCCACCACCCTCTCTGTGAAGAAGTGCTTCCTGACCTCCCTGCTAAACCTCCCACTCTCCAGCTTAACACTGTGCCCCCTCGTGTTATGGTTGCCACTCAGTGTAAAGAGACTCTCCTTAGCCACCTTATTTATCCCTTTCAAGTACTTGAAGGTCTCAGTCATGTCCCCTCTCTCTGTCATTTTCCAGGGAGTACATGTTCAGTGCCCTCGACCTCTCCTCATGTGCCTTACCCTGCTGACCTGTGATCATCTTTGTGGCCCTCTGTGCCTTTGCTCGCTGGACTTCCTTACTTGCCTCATTAGCCAACCTTAGGTAATTTTTCTATCCACCTCTTGCTTGGTCTTCCTGAATTTTCTATAGGCCAACCTCTTTTCTCTTACTGCCTGGGCAACCCCAGAACTGAACCAGCTTGGTGCTTTGGCCCTTGTGTTCTTCCCCCCTGAGCCTAATGCACTCATCTGTGGCAACAAGTATTCCATCCCTTTTTTTTTTGTTGTTGTTGTTGTTGTTAATATAGGTTTTTCTGGGTTTTCTTCCATATCCTCCCCAAAGTTGTACGTGCGCGTGGAGGCACGCACGCACACCGGAAGCCAGCTCAGCCCCTTCTTCCAACCTATACTGCCGCCCCCGCCCACCTACATTACCCCGCTGGACCCCCACCCGGTTGGGATGGGACTACAGGAGGGGTGACAAGTCACCCTCGGGAGAGGAGAGTAGCCTGGCAGCTCACTCAATCCCCCCCCCCAATGCTGGCATCCTGATAACTGGAGGTCATTCCTGAACCTGGGTCGCTGGGGCAGCACGAGGTAAGGCGTTGGTGCCTCAACCCTCAGCACCACTGTACTGGCTTAATATTCCTTGCTTAATGATGGACCACCTTTAGTCCACCTCCCTAGCTGCTCTGATGCCTGCAAGGTGGCTCCATAGCACTTCGCCCATTTTCCTGAAGTTTGCCCTCCTGAAATTCCAAGATTTTGGTCTTAGTCTGGACTCTTGATGCTTTCCCTGCCCATATCCAACTTGGAACCACACTGTGCAGTAGTCACTTCCACCTAGTGGCTCCCTGACCATTACTTCCTGTACATGTTCCCCATTTGTGAGCACCAGATTAAGAATTGCTTCAGCTGTTGTTGGTTCTGTGACACTGTCAGTCAGGAACCTACTCTGCAGTCCTTCCAGGATCGCTTGACTCCTAGCACATGTTGTAGATGCTGTGCTTCAGTCCACCTTGGGCAGGTTGAAGTCCCCCACAATTATCACCTCTCCTTTCCCCGCAGCTTCCAATATTTGTGAGCTTAGTTCCCTGTCCCTCTCCTCAGCCTGATCGGGCGGTCTGTAAACCACCCTTAACCTCACCTTTCTCTCTCTATTGGACCTTAATTGAACCCATAATGCCTCCACCTCCCCTTCCTCTGACTCCTCCCTTGTGCAAGTTTTTCCCCTCCCTGATATAAACTGCCACCCCTCCCCCTTCCTGACTACCCTGTCCATCCTGTATAGTTTATATCCAGGGATAGCAGGGTCCCAGTCATGGTGTGATGTTGCCCACGTCTTAGTTACTGCAGCTATGTCCACCCTCTTGTCTGCTAATAGTGTTTCCAGGACTCCGAGCGTTCAGAGACACCACCCTCCACCTAGAATCTGATCTTCCTTCTCTTCCCTATATTCTTCTATTCACATTTATCCCTCTGTGTCCACTCCTCCATGTACCCTTGACCTTACTTTGAGAGGGCTCTTGCAGTAGGTGTTCACATATAGGACTAACCCGCCAGGCGTCAGGACCCCACGGAAAAATTTCTAGCTAACAGTCTCTGGTGGGGGACCACCCCCACGTCAGATGACCGGCGTCATACGACGTTGGTATAAAGGGGCGGTCCCCCACTCCCGCCTTCTCGTTCTTTCCTGCCGTTGGCTTGTGAAAGTTCCTTGCGGTAGAGTTCAATGCTCGTCAGTCTTTCGCCGGTCCATTAGATCTTACTTCGAGAGGGCTCTTGCAGTAGGTAATTACATATAGGACTGATGCCAGCAGGCGGCAGGACCCCACAGAAAAATTTTTAGCTAGCAGTCCCTGGTGAGGGACTGCCCCCACGTCAGGTGACTGGCGTCAAAGAGACATCTGTATAAAGGCGGTCCCAGATGCCCGCCTTCCAGTTCTTTCCGCCCGTTAGCTCCATTGCAGCACCGCTGAAAAAGTTCGTAGCTCGTCAGCCCTACCTTCGCTGCTTTTTTAACCAAAAATTTTTATTTTTTGACAACGCCAGTACTAATGTCGGTGTATGTCGTCCCCTACACCCTCCAAGCACAAGAACAAGTGCGATTCAGGCGGCGCCTAATCTCACCGACAAGGATTTGCCACCCTCGCCTGTTCTGCCCAGGCCTGGACGTCATCAAGTCGAGAAGTGCCTGGCATTGCCCTCGCTTTAACGCGGCCACCTGAAAAAGATGGCAGCAATCCCTGGAGGCCCATATTTTTGAGAAGAAAATGAGCTCTATGGAGAAGGAGCTTAAAAAGCTAAGGCAGGCGTCCACTTCCCCCAAAGGCCATCGAAAGAAGGAGGACAAGGAGAGGCACCGGGACAAAGGCTCCTCCACCGCGTCTCCCTCAGGAGTCGCAGGCACACAGGCAACATCCCCTCCAGGGGATCGCTCGTCGGCCGGCCTCGGAGGTTTCTGAGGTGGCGTCGGCCGCCCGTCTGGCTCTGCGCTTGGGCCTTACAGGCGCCCGGGCAGTTGAGCCTCCACCCCAGTTCGGCCGCGGCTTGCGCTACCGCCGTGGGCGACTCCGTAAGCCAGGCGTTGGCTCCTCTGACGTCCGCCCGGAGAGGGCTGGTAAGACGTCCGACCCTCCGGGGCGACGCGCGGCTTCTTCCCCACCGGACCAGGCCGACCTTTCCTCTCGACCTGTCTCCGGTGATGGCTCTCATAAGTCGGACGTCGGCTCCTCCAGCGCCCGCCGAGAGCTCGCCTCTACACCTCACGGCTCGTCCGACGTCCGGCCGGCGAGGGAACCAACTACGGACCCCCCACCGTCCGTCGTTCCCGGTTCACCGCAGCTTCACTGCCTCTGGGGAACCAGAGTCCCCCATCCTGACCTCGGGACTTTTCCTCCGTCCCCAGGACGGTTAGATTTGCCTCAGTCAGTCGTTCGTCCATCTGGGAGGGACGGACCGGACGCTCCCGGACGCGGCCCGACGCCGGTACTCTCCAGCCAGGGCCTCACGTCGGCCCTGACTTCTCGCCCTTACTGACTCAGGTAGAGTTCCTGCTCCCATCGGGCCCTCCCTCTGGGCTCTCCGCTATGGACCCACATGTGAGGTTCCCAGCCGGGCCGTCTGCTCAGGCAGCCCCCCTGGCTTCTGGGTACTTGCCATCTTATTCGATACCAGTGTACCCAGGAACGCCGTATCCGACGCCGCAGTACCCGACGCCAGGCTTCCCCACGCCGCAGTACTCGACATCTCAATACCCGACGCAGGGTTACCCGCAGCCGGGTTTTGGATACGCTGCATATGGGTATAGCCCATATTCTTACCCCCCGCCTCCTCCTCCTCCGCCCTCGCGGCCGCCGATGGACCTGCAGGAGACTCTGGCCTCCTGGTGGGCTGAGGCTAAGGCTCAGCTCACCAAAGAGGTCGAGAGCCGCCTTCCGGCGACAGTGCCATCCCAGGTTCCCGTACACCCCAGGCGGCACGCTCCCTCACCACCTCCGGGCTCCAGGGTTCTTCCATCTGGATCTAGAGAGGGACAGGACATGCATCCCCGGGGACTACCCAAGGGACCCGTTCCTCCCCCGGGTCGGGAAAGGGAGTCTTACTCTTCTTCCTCCTCTTTACTCTCGGACTCTTCCAACGGCTGCTCCGAGAGAGACAACGAGCCTCGCTCTCCGTCGAAGCCCCGGCCAAGGACTCCTCCGAAGTCTCTTCTGGAGGATCCTTCTTTTACGGAGTTGCTTAGAAAAATCCAGGAGATTCATCAGTGGCACTCTTTGGAACCAGATCCTCAGCTTCTGAAACTTGCTGAACATCTGGATCTGCCAGTGACAGCTCCTACACTAGTGCCACCCTGGATAGAGCCTCATGCCGACCTTGTCACTACGATATGGAAACAGCCATCGGCCTTAGCCCCACTTCCTAGGAGGTCGAACAGGCTATATCAGGCTCCAGAGGGTGTTGATTTCCTAGATTCTCACCCTCGTGCCAACTCGGTCGTGATTAGCGCCGCTCACGGCTGGTCGGCGAACCCAAAACATCTTAGCTCGTCACCTCCTGATAAGGAATCTCGCCTTCTGGACCAGTACGGGAGAAAGATTTACGCTTCTTCCACACTGGGGATTAGGGCCCTGAACTACGTCGGCCACATGGGGGACTGCCAGAATGCCATCCTTACTCAGGTGGAAGCTATGCTGGACTCCTTGCCTGACTCCCAAGTCAAACAGGAGTTGGCTGATGTAGTCCGCTCTGCTCGTTTGGCCAGTCGCCACATGCTACGTGCGACATACGACGCAGTGGACACTGCTGGGCGGAGGTCGGCTTTTGCCGTAGGCCTACAGCCATGCTTGGTCAGCTGTGTCAGGTCTGGTCCCGAGGTGCATCTGTAATCCAGGAAGCACCTTCCAGGGGTCGGTGCTTTTGGGTGATGTCAGGACATCATTACTAATTTGTAGGAGAAGGGGACGGCTCTGAAATCAGTTGATTCCATGTACTATCCCCATCAGCAGCAGCGCGTCCTTTTGTAGATGGAATCGCCAAAGGCTTAAACCTCAGGGAAGGCGGCTACAAAACATCGGGCCCCCACGGCCATGTTAAGCCTCACCGCCTAAAGAGCAGCGGGTTCTCAGCCATGGCGCTGCGCTACACCCACCTGGACTCTTTCCTCCCACTGCCTCCGGACTCCCTGAGGACCGGTAGGAGGGAGGTTTTCCTCCACCTTCCAGGATGGAGAGGATAACCACGATTCTCGGGTGCTCCAGCTCATAGCAGAAGGACACTCCATAGAGTTTCTTCAGAAACCACCCCGCCCACCCCCTCTGAAGTCGCTATTCTGGAACACCTTCCTTGGTCCAGGAGGAAATTCGGTCTTCTGCTGAAGCAAGCCATAGAGCCCGTCCCCCTTCATCTTCAGGGGATGGGTTACTATTCCCATTTCTTCCTGGTCCCAAAGAAGACGGGAGATCTCAGACCGATTTTAGATCTCAGTTCCCTGAATCTTTATGTAGAGTACAAAAGGTTCAGGATGCTCTCTCTGCAGAGCCTTCTGCTCCTCCTCCAGCTAGGTCAATGGCTTTGTGCCCTGCATATGGAGGATGCTTATCTGCACATTCCCATTCACCCATCTCATCGCAAATACCTTCGTTTTGCATTCCAGGGGGACCACTACCAGTTCAAGGCGCTTCCGTTTGGTCTATCCTTGGCCCCCCGAGTATTTACCAAATGCCTGGCAGTGGTGGCAGCCCACCTGCGTACTCAAGGGAGTACAGGTGTCTTTACCTGGACGGCCATGGTTCTGGCTCCTTGTCCAGGAAGGAACTCCCAATGCTTCTCTCCCTCACCCAGCAGGTTTTTGCCTGCCTGGGTATTACCATCAACCATTCCAAGTCTCATCTGGACCCTTCCCAGAGGCTACAGTTGATTGGGGCAATCCTCATCACGACCTATGGGCAAGGTCTTCCTCATGTCCGACAGGCAGCCTCCCTTCAGACTCAGATAAGTCTGTTATCCGACTGGCAGGATGGTCTCGGGCGGTCGGGTCCTTCGCCTTCTCGGGCTCATGGCGGGGCTTATCCCGGACGGTCCCTAGTTTCGACTCCACATGGAGGCTTTCTCAGTGGACCCCACGCCTCAGTGGATCAACTAGTGGATGACCTAGATCACTCAGTTTTGATCTCATCGCCGATGATGCGAGACTTGCAGTGGTGGATGGTTCGAGAGAACCTGTATTGGGAGTCCCTTTCTTCATCCTCCCCACTCCCAGACTCTAACCACAGACGCCTCAGGCGAAGGTCGGGTAGCCCATCTGGGCCCTCATTGGACCCAGGGCTCTTGGTCCAGGCTAGAACAAGCTTTTCACATCAATGTGCTCAAGCTTCGAGCAGTGTTGTACGCTCTCCAAGCCCTTCACCAATACATCCTTCCTGGCCACCTAGCCGTCCAGATGGACTACATGTGCGTAGTGTGGTACATCAACAAGCTGGGAGGAACTCGGTCCTACCCTCTGTGCAGGGAGGCAATGAGGGTTTGGGATTGGGCAACACAACACGACCTTCGCCTCACGGCAATTCATGTTCCAGGAGTCGACAGCACCCTGGCAGACAGGCTGTCACTCCTGTGCTGTGACTCACGAGTGGGAACTGGACCAAGGGGTCCTAGACAATATCTTCTAACTTTAGGGAACACCACAGGTCGACCTGTTCGCATCCCCCCAAAATGCAAAACTTCCTGCCTTCTGCTCGCTCGTTCCAGAGTGAGACGCTTTCTGGAATGACGCTCTGTCTCTAGACTGGAAGGACAGATTCGTCTATGCCTTTCCCCCAATTCCTCTTATCCCACGAGTCTTGCAGAAACTAGCTTCAGAAGGAGCGAGAATGATTCTGATCGTCCCTTTCTGGCCCAGGCAAATCTGGTTCTCTCTTCTACAGCAATATTTAGAGGATCCTCCTCAGCCTCTTCCTCTGTCTCGAGGTTTGTTGACCCAGGATCAGGGGACCCTGGTCCATCCAGGCCTCAAATCCCTTTAACTGCATGCATGGCTCCTGCAGACCTAGCCCAATCCCGTTTTGGTGTGTCTCCCAAAGTGGCAGAGATTTTAGTGGAGGCCAGAAAACCCTCCACCAGATCCACTTATGCCATGAAGTGGAAAAGATTCACTATTTGGGCCGCCCCAAGAACGTGGAGCCTTTCTCCTGTTCAGCTGGGCTTCTGCTGGAGTATCACGTCATCTGTCTCGACCTGGTCTCAGCCATTCCTCTTGAAGGTGTGCACATGACGGCCATCTCGCCTATCATGTTCCCTTCAAGACAAAGCTTTCGCCAACTGGAGGTCTCTGAGGCCCCCATCCTGTTTCCCCTGCCCTCCCCGACTTGAATTGTTCTAGAAACTTACCCCTTCCTCCTTCTCGAACCTGCAGCTTCTGCAGATTTGAAGTTTCTTCGTGGAAGACTCTCTTCTTGGTGGCAGCTACTTCGCCTCAAGAATCTCCGAGCTTCTAGCCCTGATGTGTAAAATCCCCTACTTGATTTTTCACAAGGAACGAGTTGCTCTTCACACAAATCCTAAGTTTCTACCTAAAGTAGTAGCAGAGTCTACCTTAAATCAGTCCATAGAGCTACCTGCCTTTTTTATGCAGTACTCTAACCAAGGGGAATATTTACTCCATACTATGGATGTTCACCAGATTCTGAGATACTACACCAACAGGATGAAGGATCTCAGAAAGACTGATCAGTTGTTTGTCTCTTTTGCTCACAAAAGGGAAGGCAATGCAGTTTCCAAGCAATGCCTGTCTAAGTGGTTGGCTCATTGCATCACTTTCTGTTATGACAAGTACCACAAGACCCTCCCGGGTCAAGTCAGAGGCCACTCCACAAGAGGAGTAGCTACCTCTGCAGCTTGTTTCAAGAATGTGTCTGCGGCAGACATATGCACTGCCGCCTCCTGGACTTCCGTCCATACCTTTACGAAACACTACAGTTTGGATATTGCCTCTCGCCTTAGAGCAGGCTTCGGGCTAGCTGTTTTGCAAGGCCTCCTGTCTTGAGGCTTGCATGGCTAGAGCTACTTCTTGGAGTAGTTTCCTCCTCCCGGTGCCTTTTCTTTATTCTAGACTGCTTGGGATTCAGTCCTATATGTAATTACCTACTGCAAGAGCCCTCTCGGTAAGATAGTACAGTTACGTAAGAACTTACGTAACAGTAAATCTTCAAGAGAGGCTCTTGCAGGTAATACCTCCGCCTCCATCCCCTAGGCTTTTTCAGCTCCTTTCCGAGTAGAGAAATATCCACCCTCTCCTCGCCTGGCCTCTTTCGCCTGTGGCGGAAAGAACTGGAAGGCGGGCATCCGGGACCGCCCCTTTATACCGACATCTCCTGACGCCGGTCACCTGACGTGGGGCAGTCCCTCGCCAGGGACTGCTAGCTAGAAATTTTTCTGTGGGGTCCTGCCACCTGCCGGCATCAGTCCTATATGTAATTACCTTCTGCAAGAGCCTCTCTCGAAGATCTACTGTTACGGTAAGTTCTTACATAACTGTACTTTCTCGAACTTTTCAACCTAATTTCTCTGTTTTCTCAAATTTAATCCTGATTCGCTGTGTATGCCATCCCTGACGCCCTCTGAATCGCATAAAAATAAGTGCAATTTGTGTGGTTCCCAGTTACCACACAAGGAAAGCCACTCCTTGTGCCACTTCTGCCTGGGCCCAGACCACCCCATGGAGAAGTGCCAGCACTGCCATAAATTTAACTTCGCTGCCCGAAAAAGAAGGCAGCAGTCCCTGGAAGCCCATATCCTCAAGAAAAAGATGGCCTCCATGGAAAAGGAGCTAAAGAAACTCAGGCAGGTGTCCACTTCCCCCAAAGGTCACAAGAAGAAGCGTGACAAGGAGAAATACCAGGAGCGGGAAATAGCTTCCACAGCAGCTGCGACTCTGGCTGGAGTTGTGGCACTTAAGGTAACATCCCCTCCGGGGGATCACTCCACGATGGCCGTCTTGGTGGTGACCAGAAGGCGTCGTCCTCCCATATGACTTCTGGCCGTGGGGCCTCTGGGGAAAGGAGGCCTCCCCCGTGGGCGGCTTCTGCCTTGGGTCAGAACGGGTCCGGAAAGTCTGACGTCGGTCCCACTGACTCCCTCCCGGACAAGGCTGCTAAGCCGCTTATCCCTTTGGGAGAGCACCCAGCCAAACCTCCACCCGACAAGGCTGCATTTCCAGTGAAGCCTTCCTGTGGCAGGGAGTCCGATAAGTCGCACATCGGCTCCTTTGGTGACCGCTCGGATATGGCCAATAAGTCAGACGCTGGTTCCACTGAGGCCTGCCCGGCCAAGAAGCCTGTGCCAAACCCTAAGGAACAGTCCGATGCCCCAGGCTCTCCGCAACGTGCAAAGTTGCCTTCTGAGGCCCCCGCATCTCCTCAGCTGGCCCCTGGGGATTATAATCCTCCTTCTCCAGTTGTCATGGAGACACTGAGACAGTGCCGTCAGGGAACCTTCCTTGAGGCCCAATACCTTGGCCAGCTGGACCCTCAGGCGCTTCCGGCTCTGGGCTGGCATACCCGATGCTGTCTGGCGTCCCCTTACCATCAGGTCCTTCGGACCCTATCGATGGCGTACCCACGCCGGGCCCGATGCCCATGGGGCCAGCATTACCACCGCCTGGCCTGCCAGCTTGGCCTCTGCCAAGCCCCTCTGCTCCATCAGAGCCCCTGGCACCCAGGTATCTGACACCACAATATCCGGTGCCGCAGTACCCGATTCCACAGCATCCGGCACCTCTGTACCCCAATGACACAATATCTGGCACCACAATACCAGACGCCCCAATGCCATCAGGTTACGGATACTCCTTTTACGGATATCCTCAATATCCGCATCCCCGTCCTCCACCTCCACTGCCCACTTCCCAGCCCCGGTGGATCTGAAGGAGTCACTAGCCTCCTGGTAGGCTGAGGCCAAGGCTCAGCTCATTAGGAAGGTCAAGAGTCTTCTGCTGACACCGGACTTTGTACAGGATCCCCTTCGTGGGAGACAGGAGACTCCCTCCCCCCCTTCCTGACATCAGAGGAGAGCCCTCTGGCACCTGAGATGGGGAGGATACATGCCCCAAGGAACTCCCTAAAGGGACCATCCCTCCACCTTGTAGGTAGCAGTCTTCCTCCTCATCAGATACATCTGAGTTAGAGGCAGGACGCTCTGATTCCCAAGACGAGCCGCGTACTTCAGATTGCCCCAGGCCAAGGACCCCTCCAAAGTCCCTTCCAGAGGATCCCTAATTTCTGGAGTTATTGAGCAAAATCCAGGAAGTCCATCAGTGGCAATCACTGGAGCCAGACCTGCAGCTTAAGAAACTGGCTGCTCATCTGGACCTGCCCGAGACTGCTCCTACGCTGCTTCCACCCTGGAGAGAGCCTCACGCGGATCTTGTTTCCACCATTTGGAAACAACCTTCTGCATTAGCCCCCTTCCAAGGAAGCGGACAGGCTATATCATGCTCCTGAGGGTGTAGATTTCCTTAACCTACACCCCAAGGCAGACTTGGTCGTCATCAGCACCGCTCACAGCCACTCCGCAAATCCCAAACACCTCGGCTCGGCTCTGCCTGAGGAATCCCGGTTTCTGGACCAATACGAGAAGAAGATCTCTTCCTCTTCTACCCTGGGTATTAGGACCCTGAATTATGTGGCACATATGGGGGATTATCAGAAGACCATCCTTAGTCAGCTGGAATCCAAATTAGACTTCCTTCCTGAGTCTCAAACTAACCAGTCAGTGGCTGATCTTGTCTGTTCTGCTTGTTCGGTCAGTCGGCACATGCTTCGTGCCACTTATGACACAGTGGACAGAGCTGGAAGGAGCTCGGCTTTCGCCATAGGCCTACGGCGTCATGCCTGGCTCCGCGTGTCAGGTTTGGTCCCTGAAGTGCAATCTGCTATCCAGGATACTCCCTTCAGGGGTTGGGTGCTGTTCGGGGGATTTGTGAAGTACATTATTACTGAACTGCAAGAGAAGGGCACTGCACTCAAGTCTGTCAAGTCTATGTACAGGCTGCCTTATGGGCAGCGGCGTCCTTTTCGTAAACAAAACCGACAAAGGCAAAAACCACAGGGCAAACGAGCCAACAAACATCGGGCCCCTCCAGCAACCAAGACTCCCCCCAGCAAAAAAGCCGCAGGAGACTCGGCTGCTGCACTGCCCCACACCTCCTGACTGCCTCCCTCTCCCACTGTCTCTGGAGTATCCAAAGGAACCGTTAGGGGGGATATTCTCCTTCCATATGCCAGTTTGGGAGAGGATAACATCAGATGCTTGGGTGCTCCAGTTGATATCAGCAGGAAACTCAATAGATTTTCTACAGAAACCACCCCCCCCCATGTCATTTTACTCCCCTCAACGTCATCCTCTGGTCCTAGAGGAAATCACCTCCCTTCTCTCGAAGACGGCAATAGAACCAGTCTCCAACCATCTTTGGGGGACAGGTTACTATTCCCATTTTTTCCTAGTTCCAACAAAGACAAGAGATCTGAGGCCTATCCTAGACCTCTGCTCCCGGAACATGTTTGTGGAGTATAAACTCTTCAGAGTGCTCTCTTTGCAGAGCCTTCTTCCACTTTTTTGGCAGGGACAGTGGCTATGCACTCTGGACATGCAGGATGCCTACCTGCATATCCCCATTTGCCCTTCCCACCACAAATTCCTTCATTTTTGCTTTCAGGGGCAGCACTACCAGTTCAAGGCCCTCCCATTTGGTCTTTCCTCGGGCCTCTGAGTTTTTACTAAATGCCTATCTGTGGCAGTGGCCCACCTGCGTACCCAGGGAGTTCAGGTATTCCCATACCTGGACAACTGGCTCCTAGTGGCCCCATCCAGGGAGGAACTCCTGCACTCCCTTTCCCATACCCTGCATGTTTTCACCAGTCTGGGTATCACCATCAACTGGGCCAAGTCCCATTTGGTCCCTTGCCAATGACTCCAGTTTATAGGGGCGATTCTGGACACGACCATCGGCAAAGCCTTTTTGCCTCCGGAGAGGGTGGACACCCTTCAGACTCAGGCACATCTTCTGTCCAGTTGCAGGAGGGTCAGAGCCAGGTCAGTCTTTCGCCTTCTAGGGCTAATGGTGGCTGCCATTCAGACAGTCCCACGCCCTTGGCTTTATATGAGAATCTCTCAATGGATGCTTTGGTCACAGTGGGACCAGACTCTGGACAATCTAAACCAAGAGGTACTAGTTTCCGATCCAATGATCAGGGACTTACAATGGTGGGTGGTGCAGGAGAACCTATGCCTGAGAGTTCACTTCCGTATCTGAACCCACCTCCCAGACGTTGATGACAGATGCATCAGGAGAAGGCTGGGGAGCCCATCTGAGGTCTCACAGGACTTGGGGCAGTCGGTCCAAGTTCAAACAAAACCTGCACATAAACGTGCTAGAACTGAAAGCAGTCCTTTATGCCCTTCACTCCCTTATCCTTCCCTGGTCATCTCCTGATACAATCAGACAACATGTGCATAGTCTGGTATCTCAACAAGCAGGGAGGAACACGTTCCTACCCTCTGTGCCGGGAAGTCTGGCTTTGGGCAACCCAGCATCGCCTTCCGCTTGACTGCGATTCACGTTCCGAGAGAGGAAAACACGCTGGTGAACCAACCCAGTTGGTCCTCAGCCAGGTTCCATGAGTGGGAATTGGATCAAGAAGTCGTAAACGACATCTTTCAGTATTGCGGAACACCTCAGATAGACCTCTTTGTGTCTCCCCAAAACGCAAAACTTCCCGCCTTCTGCTCACTCGTTCCAGGGCGAGACATTTTTTGGCAAGACGCTGTGTCTCTCGCTTGGAGGGACAGATTCATTTATGCCTTCCATCCTCTTCCTTTAATTCCGAGGGTCCTGAGCAAACTCATATCGGAGGGAGCTCGAATGATTCACATCGCTCCCTTCTGGCCCAGACAAGTTTGGTTCTCTCTTCTGCAACAGTTTTTCAGAGGAACCTCCACTTCCTCTTCCTCTGTCGCAACAATTGTTGAGCCAGGATCAGGGGACCCTTGTTCATCCAGGTCTCAGATCCCTTCATCTACGTGCATGGCTCCTGCAGATGTAGCTAAAGCCCGCTTCAGAGTTTCTCTGCTTGTAGCGGACATCTTGGTAGAGGCCAGAAAGCCTTCCTCCAGGTCCACCTATGCCATCAAGTGGAAACGATTTTCAGTTTGGGCCTCTTCGGAAGACAAACCTTTCTCATGCCCAGCCAATAAAGTCCTGGACTATATGCGGCACCTCTTCACCCTGGGTCTCAGTCATTCCTCATTAAAGGTTCATATGGCCGCTGTTTCAGCCTACCATATCCCTTTCGGGGGCAGGACTTTTGCTCATTTGGAAGTCTCCAAGACCTTCCTCAGAGGGTTCTCCATTTGAGACCCCTCATCCGCATTCCTGCCTCTCCTTGGGACTTGAATTTAATTCTGGAGACGTTTACCCTGCCTCGCTTCCTTCGAGCTGGCAGCTACAGCAGATTTAAAGTTCCTTTTCTTGGAAGACACTCTTCCTAGTGGCCATTACTTCTGCTCGGTGCATTTCCAAGCTTCAGGCATTGATGTGTAAAATCCCATACTTGATTTTTCACAAGGAACGTGTGGCTCTGCGCACCAATCCTAAGTTTTTCCCTAAGGTGGTAGCTGAATCTGTGCTGAATCAATCCATTGAGCTACCCGCTTTCTTTACGCAACACTTCAATCAAGAGGAATACCTCTTGCATACTTTAGATGTTCACAGAATACTAAGATACTACACCACTTGGACTAAGGATCTCAGGAACACTGATCAGCTTTTTGTCTCTTTTGCTTACAAAAGGGAAGGCAGTGCCGTCTCTAATCAATGCCTATCGAAATGGTTGGCTCATTGTATTACTTTCTGTTACGACAAGTACAAAAAGACTCTGCCGGGTCAAGTCAGAGGTCACTCCACCAGAGGAGTAGCTGCATCTGTGGCTTGTTTCAAGAATGTGTCAGTGGCAGACATCTGTGCAGCCACAACTTGGACTTTTGTCCATATCTTTACAAAACACTACAGTTTGGACATTGCCTCTCATCGTAGAGCAGGTTTCGGGTTGGCTGTGCTTCAAGGTCTCCTTGCATGAGACCTGTTCAGCCTGAGGTTACATGCTGTCGATAACTATCCTCCTCCCGAGTGCTTTTCCTTGTTCCAGACTGCCTGGGACTCAGTCCTGTATGTGAAGATCTACTGCAAGAGCCCTCACGAAGTAAGATAGTACAGTTATATAAGAACTTACCGTAACAGCAGATCTTCGTGAGAGGCTGTTTGCAGTAGGTATTGCCTTCCTGCCCTCCATCCCCCTAAGCTTTTTGGTTCCATTTCCAAGGGGGAAATATCCTCTTCTCTCTCTCTCGTTTTGTCTCCTTTGGCCCTTGGCGGGAAAGACCTGGAAGACTGTTGGCTAGAAATTTTTCCGTGGAGTCTTGATGCCTGGCGGGTCAATCCTGTATGTGAATACCTACTGGAAGAGCCTCTCTCGAAGATCTACTATCACGGTAAGTTCTTATGTAACTGTACTTTGTGTTCCTCACCCCCTCCACCCTTTGCTAACTGTGTTCTCGCCCCTTCCAGCGCCTTCCTCCAGACCTGTTCGATGACTGTGGGGAGAGAGGTTCACTGACCTCCTCTTCTCTGAGTCTGTGGGCCAGCATGCCTGCTGCCCCTCCCCAGTAGTTTAAATTAAGTGTAGTGGTTATGTATTCCCCAGTCCCCCAGTACCCTCAGACCCTCCCTACGGAGGTGTAGCCTATCTGGTGAAAAGAGTGCTTTGTTTGACCAGGTCTCCTCCAAGTCCCCAATACAGATAAACACCTCCTCCCTGCTTCATTTCCTCAGCCAGTTATTAAAATCCTGTATTCTTCTTTTCCTGGCTGTGCTTGCTGGTGGTACTGTATCACCTCTGGGAAGGCCAGCAAACTTCCTTCCTTCCTTCCTACAGATCTCCCTTAGCTCCCTGAACCTACTTTATGTCATTGGTTCTCAAATGTATAACTAAATTAGGCTTTCTTCCAACTTCCCTTTCTGTTTCTCTTATTCTTGGACCTACCTTCTCCATTGTCATCCCTGGCATACAAACCACCCTCCTTCTAGCATGTGGATCCTTTTTCCTTCCCCAGTGAATACCCCTGATTATAGAGTCCCTTATTATTGCCACCCTTCCATCCCCTGCACCCGTCCATCCTTTCTTACCTTCGGTACTGGCTGCTTCCCCACCTAACTGCTCCCTCTGCACCCTGGTGAACATATTTCCACATCCACAATTTATCCCCTTAACTGTTTTTCCATTTCCCGCTCTGCCCCTACCCTTCTGACTGTCTGTATCTGCTTTCAGTTTTCCGTCCCCTCTTCCTTTCCTTTTCTCCCCCTCCCCCTATCCTCCCCTCCATTTTGCCTGCCTCCTCTTCCCTGCCCACCCTGATTATTTCCTTCTCTCAGCCCTGGCTCAACCTGACCTCATGCCTCACCTCCTGCTGCCCCCTCCCTCCTTCCAGTCATTGGTGCAAATCTGTTCTGAATGTCCCATCTCTGATGCTACCCTCACATTCCTACCCCATCCCATCCCTTGACATTCCTCCATCCTGGTCTCTCTAACCTTCTGAGGGAGAGATACTCCTGTATACTGGGTGGTCCTCCCCACTGCCATCCCTTGCCTGATGCCCTCTCTTGGGCACCACCTCTCTGCCTTTCCCTCCACTACTCTGCTCTTCTGACTTCCCACACCATCCTCCCTAGCTCCCACCTGAATTGGGGACTAACAGATATTTAGGTAAAATGCATAGGAGTGCTGACCAGCCACACCTACATATCACCACTTGCTAGTAGCTCCTTCAGGGAGCGTGGCTTGCTTGCAGTGTAAACACTTATATACTGGCATACTTAGATGTAATACAAGTGAAAGACATGATCTCAGATGCAATTGATTACTTGTGTAAATGGTAACTGCATGGAGCGTGCAGGTTGTCTGTGCAAAAACAAGTGAAATACAGTAGAAACAATTAGCAAACAAAACTAAGTCAAAAGGGGCATGTTATAAGCACATCAAAGGAATGCTGTCAACCCCTTAGGCCTCAAATTGTCCCTAGTTTAAAATAAAACTCATTTTGTGACTGCTTACATTCTGTAAAGATTTATGATGTAGCTGTTGGTTTCATTCGGATTCATTTTTAATTTTTAAAAGTGATAGACTGCCCACCATACCGGTGATATCACACAAAAATGTTTGTTTGCAGTCCTTGATCAACTTCCACTGCATCTTTCTTGGACTTGGGAACACCCTCACACAGTCTATCCACTCGTGATACAGTGGGAGGAGAGGACGCTATTGCAGTGCGAGTGGCTGCACTCTGACAATCGGCTCACGCACCTATAGCAACACCCCCCCGTACCTATGGTTTTAAAAGGAACTGTAGGCATGCCAGTTCAGTCAAGAGTCAATGCAACAGGCCACTTTATGTATTTATTTAAAAGTTTAAGGAGGAAAGAGATACTGGGCTGAAAAATAGCTAGTTTCCAAATGTGTCCTGGGGTAGAGGGGAGAAGGAGACTGCTAAACAATAGAACTATTGAAAATATGAATCAAAAATACAATAATATCGTATATAAAAAGCATATACAAAAATATTACAGGCAAAATAAATACACTAATGTATAACATGAAAGTGATTATGAGAGAAAAGGATCATAGTTGCAGTTAGGATAACAAAAGTCATAAAGAAGAGACTTTAAGTAGAAAGAAGAAGCAGAACAAATAGAAAGGGGAAGGAAGGACCAACGTTTAGGAAATCTGGAAGAAAAAGCAGACTGTCCAGCAGTAGATTTTCTCAGAGGAATAGAGAATGACTGGGAAATATTATTGGGAAGAGGGTAGGAGGAAGAAGGTGGATAGGACAGAAGAAATTTAAGAGAAGAGGGAAGGGAGCTGAACCAGAATTTGGATATAAGAGAGGCACAATGTCAAATGCACCTAGCTTCAAGAGAGGGGAGAGAAAAGGCAATCTAAAGTTAAACAGAAAGAATGAAAGAGCAGTCCAGTCTGGCAAGGGAAGATTTGGGGGCACCACTGTAGAATGTCACCGTAGTCGGAGATAGGGAGAATCATATTTACTACAGTTTCTCGGCAGGCAGGAAGTGGAATACTTGCTTTATTCCTGTACAGTGCTCAAAGCTTAAGGTGTAGCTTACGGTAGACAATATCAGTATAGAAATGTGACAGTAGAAAAGGGGACCACCTGGCCCACCTCGTCTGCCCAAGGTGCCTAGCTGATGGCTAGGGCTTTTCTGGTGCCCGTCCCCTCTGATACTAGACCCATGTAGCCATCCCATGCTCTCTTAAAGTCCCCTAGGGTGGCTTCCCCTACCACCACCTCTGGGAGCCTATTCCATTTCTCTGTCACGCTTTCTGTGAAAAAGTTTTTTCTGATGTTTCCGCGGAACCTGCTCCCCTCTACCTGTAATGCATGCCCCCTGGTCCTCTTCCACCCCTTTAAGTTAAAAAGCATTGTTACCATCTCTCTGTTGATGCCCTTAACATACTTAAAGGCCTCGATCATATCCCTCCTCTGCTCAAGGGAGTACATGCCCATGTCACTCAGTCTCTCTTCATATTGCAAGTGACCAAGCCCTGTTACCATCTTGGTTGCTCTTCTCTGGACACACTCCAGCCTGTCCACATCCCTCCTTAGGAACGGCCTCCAGAACTGCAATCCATATTCCATATGTAGTCTAACCAGCTGCTTGTATAGTGGGATGATGATCTCCCTCCTCCTGCTAGTGAGTCCCCTCCCGATGCAGCCCAACATACTGCTAGCCTCGGCCACTGCCTTCTCACACTGTTTAGTTGCCTTGAGGTCCCTGAGAACAATAATTCCCGGGTCCCTCTCCTCCTCAGTTACTTCTAGGGCATGATCACCCCTCCAGCTTCTCCTCTCTAAGTGCATGATTTTGCACTTTTTTATATTAAAGGCCAGTTCCCTACGCCAAACCTCTAACATCCTCAGGTCCCTGTGCATAGTCTTTACCCCCTCTTGGCTATCCACCATATTACAGACCTTCACATCATCTGCGAAGAGGCACATCTTTCCCCTCAGTCCCTCCGTTATATCTGCCACGAATATGTTAGAGTAGTCCCAGCACCGATCCTTGGGGAACCCCACTGGTGACCATTCCCTCTCCTGTGGTGACCTCATTTACCATTACCCTCTGGCTTCTGCCCTTCAGCCATTTTCGCACCCACTCTACCACCCTCCCCCCAGGCCCAGACCACCCAGTTTATAAAGTAGTCCCTTATGCAGTACTGAATCGGATGCGTTCTGGAAATCAAGATGCACAATGTCCACTGAACCCCAATGAGCCACCTCCCTAGTGACCCCGTCAGAGAACTCATTCATTTGACAGGACCTCCCCTTGGTGAAATCATGCTGATGCTTGTCCAGCAGGTCATTTTCTTCTAAGTAGTGCAGAATCCTGCCTTTTAGTAACTTTCTGCATAATTTTACCTACTATGGAGGTTAAGCTCACAGGCCTATAGTTGCCCACCTCCTCCCTATCCGCCCCTTTGTGGAGAGGGACCATGTCCACCCTCTTCCAGTTTTCTGGACCTCCCCTGTCTACAGGGACCTACTAAAGAGGGCTGCCAATGGAGCTGCCACAATATCCCTAAGTTCCCTCAACACTCTAGGGTGCACTCCATCTGGCCCCATGGCCTTATCCACCCTCAGTTGCTCCAGCTTTCTCAAGACTGCACTCTCCTCAAACGGGCTTGTATCAACCCCAGTCCCTTCCTCATCCTCAGTACTAATGTCCCTAACCGGCCCCCAAAACCAGGAATACTGAGCAAAAATAGTCATTTAATAACTGCACCTTCTCTCTATCCTCCTCCAGCAAAACCCCCTCATTGTTTTTAAGTCTGGTTATCCCCCTTCCAGTTTTCCTCCTCCTCACTGACATACCTAAAAAAAAGTTTTGTCACCAGTCTTAACTGATTTGGCAATTTCTTCTTCCCTGCCCTCCGCTCCTCTCTGCCCGCCTCCTTTTGCCTCCTCTGGCATTTTTCCCAGTCCTCTCCACTTTGCGTTGCCTTGAACCTCCTGAACGCCGCCCTCTTCTCCCTAACCCTATCCGCCACCTCCCTGGTGAACCAAAGAGGCTTCCTCTTCTTCCTGATCTTGTTAACCCTCCTGACATAGAGATCTGTCGCTTCAATTATGGCCCCTTTCAAGCAATCCCACATATCCATCACCCTCATTCTACTCTCCCTGCCTTATCTCCTCCTCTCTCTGGACTGAAGGCACAGATGCACTCAAAGATTTTCATCACAAACTTAATAATCTCCACCCTACTATAAAGCTTACCTTGGAGTACTCTACCACCAAGGTTAACTTTCTGGACACCACAGTCATCATTAAGGATGGAACCTTACATACATGTATTTACAGGAAGCCAACAGACAGAGATACCTGCACAGGAAAAGTAACCACCCTAACCATACAAAAAATCTGTCATATACAGTCAAACACCCGTTGTCAACGTATTTGTTCAAATGAGGATGACAGAGATACACATTTGGCTATGTTGAAAAACACCTTTATGGAGCAGGGACACACTTCAGGGAAATTGACAGGATAACAGAGCGAGACAGCATAAGTACCAAGACAACAACTACTTCAATATAAAGAAAAGACAGCTACAGAAAGGATACCCTTGGTAGTCACATATCATCCAGACCTTGAACGTCTGCGTAAGATTATTAAAGATCTCCACCCAATATTTAGTGAGGATGACACCCTTAATTGTATTTTTAAGGAACTCCCACTACTATCTTTTAAACAACCGCCAAATTTATCCAGCCTAATTATTAGGAGCAAACTTTCACTGGAACAGAATACCTTGTCACACAATGGCACACGACCCTGCAATTGACGCCCCTGCAAGACTTGGGCTCATTTCTACCTCAGACTGTGTGGTTACATCACAAAACAGACAATTCCAGGTGCATGGGAGTTATACATGCATGTCACGACATGTTGTTTATTTCATTCAGTGCAAGAGATGTCCACAAACAGGTTATGTAGGAGAGACACGCCTAACAGCTCCCAACTAGGATGAACTCACACAGACATACTATTACAGCAAGGAAGACTGAAAACCAGTGGGCATCACTTCTCCCAGCCTGACCACTCAGTCTCAGATATGTCAGTAATGGTCTTAAAAGGAAATCTCAAAACACACAACAGAGACGAGCTTTTGAGATTAAACTTATTTTACATCTCAATATGGTAGCAGATGGGATGAACTTGGATATTGGCTTTATGGGACACTACAGAAACTAACATCCACAGACCTTTTCTTCTTCAAACTGACATATTATAGGACTTCAGCATGTGTGAGATGTGGATGCGTGTGTGTATGTATGTGTGTGGGTATGTGTTGTGAGGTATGTGATATAACAGATGTGGAACTTGCTGTCACTTTGAGGTAAGTCTCTATTTAGCTATATGGAGTTATAATGTGTTACTATTTTTATTTCATACACATAAAGAAATTCTCCTTACTTTTTATCTTTGCCTGTGGGGGATTGATTCCATTGCATCATATTCAGATTACCCAGCCTGCTAGTGTACATACAGGAGTGTTATCTTATACTGTTATATATAATTTTTGTAACTCTGTACATATTGGGATGTGTGATCTCATTTGCTTGGGGGTCCTGCACATATCTTTTTACATTAGGCTAATATTGTAGTAATTTACTCAGGATTTCATGACAAGTTGTATTCCTTTGGGGAACTATTACAGTGACTGAAGTTAATATAGGTTCACTAGGAGAGAGATTGAGTGTGTGTGTGTGTGTGTGTGTGAGAGAGAGAGAGAGAGAAAAAGGAGGGGGAGAGAGAGACAACATCTCATTTAAGCTATGTATCTCCCCCACCCACATTATTGTGATGTGGGGTGGGTTAGGTTGTATTGTTTGTATGAACAGGAGGAGATAAATTACATTTTTATCTCTTTTCAGATTCCTTGACACTTGTGGTACATGAAGTTGCTACATTCTCAGTATATATTGACATCAGTACATATCAGGCTGCATGGTCTGAATTCCTTGAGGTTCCTCGACTAGAGTTTTTAACACTAATATTATCAATTTATATTTAAATTATCATTTATATAGTCCTGAGGTTTTGTAATTTCTTGGGCCTTTTATTTAGCTTGAGAATACAGCTGGGTGGCATGTCCAGCTAGGTTTTACACATCACACAGTGTGCACTGATGTTTTTAGACAACTTTACTGGTAATTCTTGTCTTTAATGCATACATTGTAATTTCATGAGCCCTATAACTATCTTAGTTTGTCTTTAAGCTGGGTGGGGGTTGCCTTTCAGTAATCACATCCTTATACTGACTGTGACACTCTTGGCTTGATTTGGGAGTTATCTGCTTCAGCAGTGTTATCTTATGTCAATTAAATTTATGTGCAGTAGGATTCTTTGCATGTGTGTTGCACCAAGCACATCTGAACCCAAGGTTCATTCGGACTGAGGGCAGTATTGTACTGTTAAACTTCTCTGACATCATCTTCTGTTTTTTGTTTTTTTTTGTTTTGTTTTTTAAATGAGTATTTTAAACCAATGGGGATTTTTTTCTGTTTTTCTCTGCATTATCTAGCTGTTATAAGTATTGTATTTTCTAAACAACTGCCATGAGCTTCTGAAGAAGGACTGGTTGGTCCGAAAGCTAGAGCTCTTTGTTCTTGTTGTTACATCTATGTTGGTCCATTAAAAGGTATCAAATCATTTGCTTCTGGATCTATTCTTGCAAGGACCAATATGGCAACTACTAAATCTAGATTTCAACATGGAAGATACGGAATTACCACGTAGAATATGGCAGTTACATAACATCAGAAGAAGAAATTGCACGGCTAGACAGTGACATCTATTTTCTAACCCAGTGCAAGAGGAGAAACATTATCCCTAAAGGTCTTACTATTTGGAATCCATTAAGAAATACAAACAATTCTACTTATGCAGAACAACTTTGTCATAGAACCTCTGAGAAATCAGAGGATTCGCATGTCATATGCCCAAAAAGTTGTTCTTAACAAAGAGTTTGCTGAAATTGTAACCACTCTGGAAAGGGTGTCTGGGGAACCTATTCAAGACATCTTGCGAGAGATACACATTAACTACCAAAGGACCTTAAGAAAAGCCATGCTTGTGAAAAATAGGAAATTAGATGCCCTTCAACATACCATACTTCCTAACAACCATGAAGCACATAGTGGAGTCACTGAACAACAACACAATACTGATGGGCACCTTTCAGTTGTTAATTTGTCCAACCACACACTGACTACTGGAGAACTGAATGTACTTTCAAAGGGCCTCACTTTCTGCCCAACAAAACCACTGGATAACATACTGTTTTGTGGTGAACTAGAGGAGTACTTCCGTAGATTGAGACTTAAAGAATTCTTTCATGGCAGGGAAGAAATCACTGGTAGTGAAGACAGTGCAAACAGCAATAATGTAATGGATAAGAAAAGGAATCTGATTTTACCCCTCAAGTGGGCGTAACAAAAAAACGACAATTATATCAATTGTTTCCGCCAACAAGTCAGTGGTCAGATCCTTACCAGGCAAAACAAACCCATTATAACCTCTCTCCACTGGAACGGAGAGCTATAGGGACACTGAAATCAAACCACAACATTGTCATCAAAAAAGCTGATAAAGGTTCTGCAGTGGTGATTTTAAACAGAGAGGATTATATTACTGAAGCTAATAGACAGCTAACAGATCTTACATACTACAGAGAACTGGAGAGTGACCCCACTACAAGATATAAAGATGAACTATGTGACTTAAAACTTTTCCTGACCATGTCCGAAAGAAACTAGCTCACCTCATTCCTGCTGAACCAAAGCCAGGGACATTCTACATGCTGCCTAAAATACATAAACCTGGCAATCCAGGGAGACCCATAGTCTCTGGTAATGGTACCTTGACTGAGGGGATCTCAGGGTTTATAGAAACCATTTTGAAACCGCTGCCTATGGAAAGAGACAGTTATATCCAGGACACTACACACTTGTTGCGTGGACTTTCTGGTTATAAGGATTTACCACCTGATACCATTTTAGTGACAATGGATGTAACATCACTTTACACTAATATTCCACACACAGATGGCATTGCAGCATGCCTTAAATACATACATGAGAAAGGACCTGACCAAAACATCAACCCTGGAGTGGTGGGGGAACTTATGGAATTCATTTTGACACATAACAACTTCAACTTCAATGGTAAACATTATGTTCAAACTATGGGAACAGCAATGGGCACCAAAATGGCTCCACAGTATGCTAATCTCTTTATGGCTGACTTGGAGGAGGATTTTTTAAGGCAGTATCCCCACAAACCACTGGCTTATTTCCGTTACATTGATGATTTATCATCTGGACGGAAGGCACAGATGCACTCAAAGATTTTCATCACAAACTTAATAATCTCCACCCTACTATAAAGCTTTTGGAGTACTCTATCACCAAGGTTAACTTTCTGGACACCACAGTCATCGTTAAGGATGGAACCTTACATACATGTATTTACAGGAAGCCAACAGACAGACAGAGATACCTGCACAGGAAAAGTAACCACTAACCATACAAAAAATCTGTCATATACAGTCAAGCACTCGTTGTCAACGTATTTGTTCAAATGAGGATGACAGAGATACACATTTGGCTATGTTGAAAAACACCTTTATGGAGCAGGGACACTCTTCCAGGAAATTGACAGGATAACAGAACAGGCAATGCAAGTACCAAGACAACAACTACTTCAATATAAAGAAAAGACAGCTACAGAAAGGATACCCTTGGTAGTCACATATCATCCAGACCTTGAGCGTCTGCGTAAGATTATTAAAGATCTCCACCCAATATTTAGTGAGGATGACACCTTAATTGTATTTTTAAGGAACTCCCACTACTATCTTTTAAACAACCGCCAAATTTATCCAGCCTAATTATTAGGAGCAAACTTTCACCAGAACAGAATACCATGTCACACAATGGCACACGACCCTGCAATCGACGCCCCTGCAAGACTTGGCTCATTTCTACCTCGGACTGTGTGGTTACATCACAAAACAGACAATTCCAGGTGCATGGGAGTTATACATACATGTCACGACATGTTGTTTATTTCATTCAGTGCAAGAGATGTCCACAAACAGGTTATGTAGGAGAGACATGCCAGCAGCTCCGCACTAGGATGAACTCACACAGACATACTATTACAGCAAGGAAGACTGAAAAACCAGTGGGCATCACTTCTCCCAGCCTGACCACTCAGTCTCAGATATGTCAGTAATGGTCTTAAAAGGAAATCTCAAAAACACACAACAGAGACGAGCTTTTGAGATTAAACTTATTTTACATCTCAATATGGTAGCAGATGGGATGTACTTGGATATTGGCTTTATGGGACACTACAGAAACTAACATCCACAGACCTTTTCTTCTTCAAACTGACATATTATAGGACTTCAGCATGTGTGAGATGTGGATGCGTGTGTATATGTATGTGTGTGGGTATGTGATATAACAGATGTGGGACTTGCTGTCACTTTGAGGTAAGTCTCTATTTAGCTATATGGAGTTATAATGTGTTACTATTTTTATTTCACACACATAATTTCTCCTTACTTTTTATCTTTGCCTGTGGGGGGGGAGGGGGGAGGATTGATTCCATTGCATCATATTCAGATTACCCAGCCTGCTAGTGTACATACAGGAGTGTTATCTTATACTGTTATATATAATTTTTGTAACTCTGTACATATTGGGATGTGTAATCTCATTTGCTTGGGGGTCCTGCACATATCTTTTTTACATTAGGCTAATATTGTAGTAATTTACTCAGGATTTCATGACAAGTTGTATTCCTTTGGGGAACTATTACAGCGACTGAAGTTAATATAGGTTCACTAGGAGAGAGATTGAGTGTGTGTGTGTGTGTGTGTGTGTGTGTGTGTGTGTGTGAGAGAGAGAGAGAGAAAAAAGGAGGGGAGAGAGACAACATCTCGTTTAAGCTATGTATCTCCCCCACCCACATTATTGTGATGGGTGGGTTAGGTTGTATTGTTTGTATGAACAGGAGGAGATAAATTACATTTTATCTCTTTTTCAGATTCCCTTGACACTTGTGGTACATGAGTTGCTACATTCTCAGTATATATTGACATCAGTACATATCAGGCTGCATGGTCTGAATTCCTTGAGTTCCTCGACTAGAGTTTTTAACACTAATATTATCAATTTATATTTAAATTATCATTTATATAGTCCTGAGGTTTTGTAATTTCTTGGGCCTTTTATTTAGCTTGAGAATACAGCTGGGTGGCATGTCCAGCTAGGTTTTATACATCACACAGTGTGCACTGATGTTTTTTAGACAACTTTACTGGTAATTCTTGTCTTTAATGCATACATTGTAATTTCATGAACCCTATAACTATCTTAGTTTGTCTTTAAGCTGGGTGGGAGTTGCCTTTCAGTAATCACATCCTTATACTGACTGTGACACTCATGGCTTGATTTGGGAGTTATCTGCTTCAGCAGTGTTATCTTATGTCAATTAAATTTATGTGCAGTAGGATTCTTTGCATGTGTGTTGCATCATAACATCTGAACCCAAGGTTCATTCGGACTGAGGGCAGTATTGTACTGTTAAACTTCTGACATCATCTTCTGGTTTTTTTTTTTTTTTTTTAAATTAGTATTTTAAACCAATGGGGAATTTTTTCTGTTTTTCTCTGCATTATCTAGCTGTTATAAGTATTGTATTTTCTAAACAACTGCCATGAGCTTCTGAAGAAGGACTGGTTGGTCCGAAAGCTAGAGCACTTTGTTCTTGTTGTTACATCTATGTTGGTCCATTAAAAGGTATCAAATCATTTGCTTCTGGATCTTATATCCTCCCACACATAGGCCCCCATTTTGTGAAAATCTACCCTTCTGAAATCTAGTACTTTCGCCTTGGTTTGAATATCCTCAGCTGATGTCTGCAATGTGAACCAGACAGTACTGTGGTGATTCAAACCAAGGTGTTCCCCCTCACTTGAGACTTCACCCACCCAGTCACCACTTGTCAGGACTAAATCCAGCACTGTCCCCTCTCTGGTGGGTTCCCTAACCAGCTGCCTGAGGAGGGCTGCCTGCAGACAATCCACTATAGCCTTGTTTCTTCCTGATTTTGCTGCTGATGTTTCCCATCTCACATCAGATAAATTTAGATCCCCCCATCAAGAGAACCTTGCCTTTATTAGCCATTTTCAATATCTCCTCCATCACCTCATCTTCTGAGTCTAGTTGTGAGGGTGCCTTGTAGATCATACAGAGTAAAGAACCAGTACAGCCAACCTCAGTAGAAAGAAAAATGTATGTAAGGGAGTAATTCTGCTACCAATCTTAGCAAACCATACAAAACTAGAACTGATTGGTACAAGATAGAACCCACTACCCAGGTTAAGTAAGTAAAGATACTTGTTTGTGTATTGTAATATTTCATCAGAGCTTATTTATTGAAGATACAGTGTTAGAGAACAAATGTTTGGGATTGTATCAGTGAAAATGTAAGGTGAAAAGATGAACTTTATAAGTGTGAGATGGAAATATTTATGTTTAAGTAGAATGAAACGATTTGTGAAGGATACCATTACTTGTGGATGTTATCCGAAAATGTACTCTTTTCTATTATTTTGATATATAAATAATTTAACACAGCGTGCTGTGGTTGAGATATATGAATTGTGTAGTGTTCTCATAATACGGGTATCTTTGACCTGATTATATGTATATATATTTTTACTTTGTAGTTACTGTTTATTTTAACAGAAAAAATGTCTAAATGGAAAAAGGAATAAGCAGTATGAAGTATCAAAGCTAGATGAGATTTAAAAATCTTTTAAAAGTTTCCATTATCCCCACCAGATCCTGGCTTGCCTCAGCCATGTTTGCTGCCAGGTCTAGAACTTTTTTGCCTAGACTTCTTGCATTTGCGCATAGTACTCTCCACTCCCCCAACCCGGTATCCCCTTGATCTCTGCCTCCCTCTTTCCATCCCCCCCCATGTGTTTATTTTTCTCCTGTGCCTATACTGGTCTTGGGTCACGCTTTGGGGGGGCTGTCTGCCCCCCTGAACCTCTCTGAGTCTTGCAAAATCCCGCCCCCCCTCAAGCTAGTTTAAATTTAGCTTTCGCTCCAGGAGCTCCGCCGTCTTGCATCTAAGCACAGATGCTTCCTCTAGATTCAAGTGAAGTCTCATGAGCAAAGAGACTGTCATCCCTCCGTGTATCACCCCAGTCACCCTGGAATCAGAACCCTCTCTCAGCACACCAGCCTTTTAGCCAACCGTTAAACTCCTCTATTCGTTGCTTCTGTCAGAACTCATTCTCGGAACTGGCAACACCTCCGAAAACATAATTGACTTAAATCCCAACCCTTCAGAACCTGGCCAGTGCCCCTAACCTAGCCTGCACCTCTATTACACAGTTTTCTGCTAGGACGTTTGTCCCTAGGTGAAACAACAAGTGCGTCTTCTTGTTCTGGGATTTTCCCATGGATGGAATATAGTGGATAACATCCCCTACGGTCATCCCTGGTAAGCATTCAGCCCAGATACCCCTGTTCTCATTTACCTTCGCTTCCCAGCTCATGCCCTTTATGATTGAGTCCTCCACTATTACCACCTTCTCCTCAACAACCTTCTGCTGTGTTATCCCTCTCTTTGTCTTTCCTCCTCGACCATCTTTCTTCATCATTATTTTCCCCAATTTTGTCCCTCCCCAAAGCATCCCCGCCCCTCCAGTGGTCCGCCACCCCACCCTTGCCTTGTCCTCCAACTTTCTCCACTGCATCCCCCACTTTCCTGTCTTCCTCAACCCCTTACCTTTTTGCACTGCTCCCCCTACCGCCCTGCCTGCCTCACCCTTGTCATTTGGAAATCCTGTAACTACAAGCGTCCCTTCCTCCATCTTCTCGGGTACCTCCCATCACCTTGACAGCTGTTTCAAACAACATGAAGTCTTGCTGTAGTCTGACTATTGCAGTGATCTCCAACCCTTGAACTGCCCCGGAGAACAAAGAGTTAACTTTCCATGCAAAGCATGGAACGCTGAGCTCGAGCTCAGTTGAAGCTTCTGTCTGCTGTTGTTTGAACCCCAACCGTCAGATTCTTTACTCCACCTCATTGAACAGTCGCTCCGGAGATTTCCCCTTCGCTCAGTTCAAAAAAGTAGGTTAAAGTGTCATTTTTTCGCTCAGTTTCAACCGAATTTCTGCATCTAACTTGTCGGTTTAAGTCTCTGTCTGTGGTACCATGAGTACTAGATAGGTTTTCTATATTAGTTTTCTGTGTGGAACTTGAAAACGTTGGATCGGTTCGGTTTGAACCGATCAGGTTTGTGTCAAAAAACTTTTGTCTTTATTAGAGTGTGGTAACCAGTCCGTGTCGGTTCTAAAAAACAGATTTCATTACGGTTTTTCCAAGACCGTAACACGGTCAGGAACCGATAGGGTGTCTTGCTCATGGATTGCCAAAAAGGCACGCTTTTGGTTAGATTGGTCATGTCTGAGAAACCCAAGGGAAAAACAGGCCCACTGGGTTTCAACACTGTAGTGTGTGTGGGGAAGCCTTTGCTAAGGCTGACCCTCACACCACCTGTGTTTATTGTCTGGGGTTTGACCACCTCAATGCAGACTGCCAAATTTGTAAAAGTTTTCCCAAAGCTACCCTGGATAAGAGAGTAGGTAGACTGAGGGAAAGGGAGGCCGAGAAGTCCACTGACCCGGATGGCCAGCCCGGTTCAGTTCCAATTGAACCAGAAGGAGTGCGCTCTGACCAGGGCAAAACTTCTTCGGGCAAAAGGAGAACCGATTATGAGGAATCAGTTCCGGTTAACTCATTGCCTCCGCAGGCTCACTCTGAGATTACACCACTTGCCTCCTGAATCTCCTGTATACTTTTAACAGTGAATCCTGGGCCTTTCTAAGCAAAATCAAGCCATAGTCAGCATGTTGCAAACAAATGCTAATAGCTCGATAACTGTACATGCTAGACACAAAGTATGAGTGGCAGAGTTATTCAGCACAAAATTGCCTTTCCAATGGTGGCATGCATGTAATAATAAGTAATTTTTTTTCTATGCTGGTCGAAAGAGCAAACTAAATATTTTTTCACTAAAAAGGGCAACATAAGCCATTTTTTGTTGGAAAATATGTAAAATGTCAACACCAAATTAAGCATACAGATATTAGATGGTGTTTTAATATTATGTTTAAGAAAAAGTTATATTTTTACTATAAAAAGTATTTTTCCCCATTTTAGTCAATGTGCTTTGGTGAGATTTGAGGGATGAATCTCAACCACACACACCATATCATAAACAAATGCATATAACTCCAAAAGTATACATGATACACATAAAGTATCAGCATGAAAGTTCATGAGCACAAAAATACCTTTCCAGTGGTGCTATGCAACCAGTTGTAATCAATACGGTTTTTATTTTATACCTGCTGAAGTGCCAAAAAAGTGAACTTTATTCAAGCTGCTTAGGTGAATCTTGATGGAAAACATGTCAGCCATACACACCATACCATAAACAAATGTGAATAACTCCTAAAGTATACATGATATACACAAACTATCAGTGGCAAAGTTGTTTATCACAGAATTACCTTCCCAATGGTGGTATGCAGATAATAATATGTATTTTTTTTAAGCAGGTTGAAACAGCAAAAAAATATTTTTTTCACTAAAACAGGCAACATAAGCCATAGACACCATACCATAAACAAATGCAAATAACTCCTAAAGTATACATGATATGCACAAAATATCAGTGACAAAGTTGTTCAGCATAAAATTACCTTTCCAACGGTGCTATGCAGTCAAATATATATTATATTCTGTTACACTATATGTTAAAATATATAAGTGACTTCTCCAGACGTTGCAAGGGCACACTGGGAGTCAGTAGCCGACTTCTGCAGCCGTCCTCAGGACACACCAGTGTATTTTACTGACGACTACGGGTGTCTGCTAGGAGACAATGAGTTAAGAGAAAAAGAAGGGGATAAATCATCCGGTTCGGATCCACAAGTTCTTTCTCCGACCCATGATGAGATAGCCAAAGCGATAAGGATAGTTCAGTCGCTAACTTCGGTACCGGCTGAACCGGCACCATTGGTTAGGGGTTCGGTTCGGTCGGTTCCCCCAGTTCCGGATTATACTTCAGAAGAATTTTATGAACCGGAGGAGGAGGAGGGAGAGTATGAAGATAATGATGGTGATTATGAAAGTCTGGATGTACCTATTGACCCGGACATCTCCCCAGACAGACCTTCAGGTGTTTCTCCTCCTAGGCTCTCTGAGTCCCCCTCCCACTTTATGTTTTACAAAAGTGGCTGAACCCTCCAGCTTCCTATGGAAGAAGCAGTAGAGGATCAGGAAGAGCCTGATTTTGTTGAGATGATGGATATCCCAGAGCTCAGGAGACTGTCTATTCCCTCCATAAATCTTTGGGAAACAGACATTTAAAATTTTAAAACTCCTAATTCCATATCTCCTGTGGACAGAAGAATGGACAAGAGGTATAATCTTTCAGGCTAAGACACGGAGTTCCTTTCCCAGCAATGCAGCCATGTTGGAGTAGTGCAGGCTGCTGCCTGTGATAAGGAAAATATTCCCTTGGCTTCACCCCCCCCAAGACAAGGACTCCAGGAGGATTGATGCCATGGCAAAGAAACAGTACATGGCAGCATCTTTGGGACTCGGGCAGGCTAAGTATATGGCCTACACAGCTAGATACCAGAAGTCTAGGTGGGACACTGCGATGGCTCTAGCTAAACAGGCCCCTGACCAGTTTGCCAAGGAGCTGGAGCAGGTGGCTGCGGATGGGATTGAGGCATCTAATTTCATGCTGCTGTGGACTCCAATGATGTTTCATCTAGAGTCATAGCTACATCTGCGGCCCTTCGCAGGATGGCTTGGCTCAGATGTACTAGCCTTGTCACAGGATACCCAGGCTAAGACCGTGGATTTTCCTGTCATTGGTAATTCTCTGTTTGGGGAGCAGACAGAGAATTACATGAAGAAGATGGACGAGTACAGGACCACCTACAGGAGTGCTCAGGCCAAAGAAAGGCAAGCCACTCCGCAGGGGCAGGCCTTTTCACAGGCCTTTTTACCAAGCCCAAGCCTCCTCTTCTGCTTTTGCTCAGAGGGGGTTCTTTAGAGGGAGAGTCAGATGGGTTATGAGCAGGCCTGCTTCCACCCCTCAGCCTAAAGCCCCTGCCAAGCAGACACCCTGATGGGTCTGCCTGGGCTGATTCTCCACTACCTGTAGGGGGCAGGCTGGCTTACTTTGTCCAGGGCTGGAGGTCAACATCAGACAAGTGGGTCCTGGAAGTAGTAAGCCAGGGACTGGTTCTCAGCTTCAAAAAATTTCCCAAGATGAGAACCAGATCCTTTCCACCTGCAAATCCTTCAGAGGCCCTTGCCCTAGAGGCAGAGGTTTCTTCCCTCTTGGCTCTCAGAGCCATAGAAAGGGTTCCTACCCTACACACGGGCAAAGGATTGTACTCCAGGTACTTTCTAACCCAAAAGACAGAAGAATGGCGGCCCATCCTGGATCTGAGATACCTAAACAAGCACCTTTAAAGCCAAAATTCAAAATGGTGACTCTGGGAATAATTCTGCCCTCTCTAAGGCCAGGGGACAGGCTAGCCTCCCTGGACCTCAAGGATGCCTACTCTCACATTCCCATCAGGTGCTCCCACAGAAAGTAGCTCAGGTTCGAGTTGCCCTCAGGCCACTATCAATTCAGAGCAATGTCCTTTGGTCTAACATCAGCCCCAAGGGTGTTCACAAAGTGCCTGACAGTAGTGGTTGCTTTCCTAAGGAGAAAAAAGATCTCCATCTTTCCATACCTGGACGACTGGCTCATAGTAGGTCAGTCTCCAGACCAAGTCAAGTCACATCTTCAGATAACTCAGCAACTGCTCACTTCCTTAGGGTTCCTCCTAAACCTTCCAAAGTCAGTTCTAGAGCCAGTGCAGCTCCTCACCTTTATAGGGGCGGAGCTGGATACAATAAGAGCAAAGGCCTTCCTTTCCCTGGACAGGGCAAGGACACTAATAGAACTGGCCTCTTCTTTCACCCGTCAGGTGTCTCGACCAGCAAGGCACTTCTTGCAGCACCTGGGCCACATGGCAGCCTCTACAGCAGTGGTCCAGGGTGCAAGATTTCAGATGAAGGACATTCAGTTCCACATGAGAACCATCTGGTCCCAGAGAAAGGATTCCCTGACCAAACTAGTCCCAGTGACTCGAACCCTGATCCAGGCTTTGCAATGGTGGCAGGATCAGGACAATTTAAGGCAAGGAGTTCCTTTTGTCACTCAGTCTCCTTCTCTAATCCTCACCGCAGACACCTCCCTCTTGGGCTGGGAACCCACTTGGGGGATCTTACTACCCAAGGGCTGTGGTCTCCTCAAGAATCTCTGCTTCACATCAATCTCTTGGAACTCAGAGCAGTGTTTCTGGCACTACAAGTTTTTTCCAAGTCTGTTCAGAACAAAGTAGTCCAGATCAGAACAGACAATACCACCACAATGTGGTACATCAACAAGCAAAGGGGGCACTCAGTCTACGGCCTTGTGTACAGAAGCAATGAAGTTGTGGTCTCTGGCCTATTCCCTGCAAACTTCTCTCACAGCAGTTCACCAGCCAGGGAAGGACAATATCCTGGCAGATGCTCTCAGCAGGATATCTCAGGGCCACCACGAATGGTCCCTGGATCGCCTAGTTTTGAAGGTGATTTTCTCAAGATGGGGCACTCCACAGATAGATCTTTTTGCAGCCCCAGACAATCACCAACTTCCTCTCTTTTGCTGCAGACCCCCAGTGTTGGGCTCAGTCCCCCTGGATGCTCTGGTACTTAATTGGGAAGGGAAGTTCCTCTATGCTTCCCCCCCTTCCCTCTACTATTAAAGGTACTAATCAAGATCAGGTCTCAACCCTGCAAAGTGATTCTGATCACTCCAGACTGGGCCAGACAGCACTGGGACCCACTGTTGCTGTCCTTAGCAGTCCACCTTCCACTGTCTCTTCCCAGGAAGTACAACCTGTTGACATCCTCTCAAGGAAGGGTTTGGTATCCGAATCTCAAATCTCTCAATCTCAAGGCCTGGTTCTTAAAGAGTTAGAGTTTGCTGATCTGCACCTCTCTCAAGGTGTCCTGGATATTCTAAAGGCTTCTTGAAAGCCTTCCACCAGAAAGACTTACAACTTCCAAATGGAAAAGGTTCACTATTTGGTGCTCTGATAAGCATATTTCTCCAGAATCTGCTGGGTTACCTACACTCCTGGACTATATGGTTCATCTAAGTGGCTTGGGACTCAGACCAGCTACAAAGTACATTTGGCAGCTGTTTCTGCTTTTTTGTCAGTAGGCAAGCCCTCTTCTCTTTCAGCCCATCCTGTATTTTGCAAATTCTTCAAGGGATTGTTGCACACCAATCCTCCCTTCAGGGACCCTGCTCCTGCTTGGGACCTTAATGTTTGCATTGCTCAGCTTATGCAACCCCCTTGTGAGCCTTTGCCCTCTGCAGAGCTTAAGTACTTGACTTGGAAAACTGTGTTTTGGTAGCCATTACTTCTGCCAGGCGCATCAGTGAATTGCAAGCCCTGTCAGTGGAACCTGATTTCATCTCTTTCCGTGGAGATAAAGTGGTCCTAAGAACTAACAGGAAGTTTCTGCCTTAGGTGGTTTCAGATTTCCACCTTAATCAGTCTATGTCTCTTCCTGTTTTCTTCACTGACCATTCCTCCTCTGGAGAGAAGAGGCTGCACAGCCTGGATGTAAAAAGGGCCCTTAGCTACTACATAGAGCATACCGAGGGTCGTAGGTTTGACTCCCTTCAATTGTTCCCCACTTATGGGAGGTCGGTTAGGGAAAACCTGCCACTAAAAGATCTAATGCCAGGTGGATTGTCTCTTGTATACAATTCTGCTATGAAAAATTGGGTAGAATCCCACCCTCAGGCCTGAGGGCGCACTCTACTAGAGGTACAGCTGCTTCCCTGGCTGCTGCCAGGGATTTTCCTATCTTAGAGATGAGTCAAGCAGCCACCTGGAAAACAGTCCATACTTTCACCAAGCATTACTCTCTGGATATTCAGGCTAGGAGTGATGCTCGGTTTGGCACAGCAGTACTTCAGAGCCTATTCCCAAAGTAGGTTCTGTCCCTCCTCCATGGAGGTACTGCTTGGTAATCTGCAGTAGTCAGAATACAGCAACACTTCATGTTGTTTGGAGAAAAAATTACTCACCTTAGTAATGTTGTTTCTTCTAATGGAATCTTGCTGTATTCTGACCTCCCCCCCGCCTCCCCTCTCAGAACCTGGTTTTTGTGATGTGGGTGGGCAGGAGCAGTGTTGACACCTAGAGGTGCCTTTTTGCACCCTCCTTATTTTTGGGTGTGTGTTGTGTTTTGTTTTTTGGGTTTCCTGACTTGAGTCTTTGCTTTGAAACCGAAAAAACCTTTTATCAAATTTAGTTGCCAGTTGGCTAGTGTGAGTTTACAGTTTCCACACAGAACTCCCAGTGAGTGTAGCTCGTAAAGATCTGACGGTTGGGGTTCAAACAACAGCAGACAGAGGCTTCAACCGAGCTCGAGCTCAGCGTTCCATGCCTTGCATGGAAAGTTTATTCTTTGTTCTCGGGGCAGTTCAAGGGTTGGAGATCACTGCAATAGTCAGAATACAGCAAGACTCCATTAGAAGAAACAACATTACTAAGGTGAGTAATTTTTTCCTTCTCTCTGCCTAAGATATGACCAACCTGGAGTGTTGCTTCATCCCCCTTCTAACCCCAGTAATGCTCAGAATATTCATAACTTTATGCAGTAAGCTTGGAGGGTTGGACTGCCCAGAGAGATGGAACACATGCAAATGAGTAGAATTCTTTGCACATGAGCATCTTTCAGATACTGCCTGTACCAACTGCAGTGTTTTAACTTCTTCAGAATTTTCTCTCCGCCTGAAAGTCTGGTCGCTCAGTGATCGTCTTACTCTTTCGCATGAAAGAAGATGCAAAACCTTAAAAAAACTTAAGTATATTTCATTTCTCTTATTGCCTCTACTAATTGATTGTATAAATCTTGTTAATTGCTTAAATTACAATTTTTTTTCGGTTCCTTGTGGTTCAGGATAACCGTGAATGAACCGGGTTAGTTATTTACTTAATCGGGGTTTTCTGATTAAAGAGCCTTGTTTTTGTGTATTATTAGTTCAGTTTTTGTGTGTATTTCATTGTTTTTTGTAACCACATTTATCGGTTACAGAACCGCTGAGCCGATTCATTTATTATCTCCTCGGTTCGTGACCGAAGGAAAAAATATATATGTGTGTGTGTGTGTGTGTGTATGTGTGTATATATATATATATATATATATATATATATATATATATATATATATATATATATATATAAATAAATAACCGCATTTACTCTTTATTTCACGGTTAGTGTTTTGACATTACCATGTCAGAGAAACATAAAAAGAAAACCGGAGAATCCAGTTTTAAGAATTGTTTAAAATGTGGAGATGTGTTTGCTAAGGCAGACAAACACACCTTATGTGTGGCTTGTCTGGGGTTCGAACATCTGGACCAGGTCTGTGAAATGTGTAAAACTTTCCCGGAACAAAATGTGGAAAAATGCCTTGAAAGGCTAAATAAAATATTTCCTAGGGGTTCCTCCAGCTCTGCCCTGCTGACACCCCAATCTGCTGTGGCTGAACCCACAAGTCTGCTTACCCCACCCCTGAGATGGGCGAAAAAGGGGCAAAACAAGGTAAAGAACCAGCTGACTCCCCGGTTCCCTCAAAGAAACTGAAAACTAAACATGCAGAATCTGCATAAGTGCCTGTTCTGCCCTCGGCTCAAGAGAGAGCCCAGGCTTTTAAAATTATCCAGGCACTGCAAAATATCGTCCTCCAGCAGTCTGCCCCTACTCAGGGTCCCCAGGCTAGCAGTGGTGTGTTGCCCTCTTTACAAGAGGAACAGTATTTGGAGGAGGAGGAGGATGATCTTTTTGAAGAGGATGAACCAATTCCCCCAGAGGTGTCCCCTGAGCAGGATTGTGGTTCTCATCCCAGGGTGTCGGAGGATTACTCCTCACATTTCACATTTGTGAGAATGGCAGATACTCTTGATCTGCTTTGGGGCTGGCAGTATAGCCTAGAGGTTAGAGGAATGAGGTGTGAATGAGCTTAGTACATCCAGCAGACCAGACATGAGTTTGATTCTGACAACCTCCACTTGCATACTGTGTGACTCTGAGCAAGTCACTTAACCGCCCAGTGCTCCCAGGTCTCCCCTGAAAACAGGCACTTGTGCCTAGTGGGCCTTACCCGGTTACCAAAGGCAAAAATAAAATAAATTGCTACCACAGAGCAGATTGAGGATGAGGAGGAAATTGAATATTTAAATATGATGGGTCTAACACCCACAAAAGCTCTCCTCTTGCTAGTCTATAAATTCTTTAAAAAAGACGCCCTAAAACTGCTACAGAATTCTGTTCCTCCTATTGATAGAATAGATAAAAAATATCAGTTGGACAGGATGGGAGCTGATTTCCTTTTCTCCCATCCAGACCATCAAGGGGTCATACAGCAGGTAGCCTGCGACAAAGCCAGAGTCCCTCTGTCCTCCCACCTTCCAGACAAGGACTCCAGAAAAATAGATAGCATGGCGAAAAAAGGTTATTTCTATGGACATGGATATGTTGTTCATCCATACTGTCTGGCAGGTATCCTTGCCCCTTTAATTCTTGCCGGAAGGTCTTCAAGTTGGCTCCTCCCACCCACCCGGGTGGTAAAACTCTCGACTCCACCCCATGACGCCAGATCTTCCTTACCGCTTGGAAGCTCAGGTTCCCTCCTTAGCGCTCTGCGTTTGAGACTGGATCCTAATTCTTCGGTTTGCCCGAAATTGATTTTGAAGTTTTCCAAACCTCGGTCTTCTTTTTCCCTCGCGGCTGTGATGGACAAATCTGTTCCCGGCTTTCGGAGGTGCCCCTGTGGGCAGAAAATGTCCAGGACGGATCTGCACTCCACGTGCATCTACTGCTCAGGCCTAGATCACGACTCACAGGCTTCTTGAGTTGTGCCGTTTCTCGGCCAATGTTCTGGACCGATCGTGCTGCCCGCTTTAAGCTCGGGCGCCCAGAAACGCTGTGCCTACTGTGAAATCTAAAGAGGCTCGTTGGGCGGTGTCCATGGCGGCTGGCTCGGCTGAGCAGCTTGAGCAGATGATCGCCTCGAGAGGAGAGCCCTAGGCCGCATCTTCTTCTTCTTCCTCGGCTCGACATTTATCCCGCCTCTCTGAGTTCCTCGTATGCACAGCTTTGTTCAAGGAGCTTTGCCAGTCCCTTTCCACACGGAGGAGAGGGGCCTTGGGACATTCTTCTCGGCCCAAAGAAAGGGTAGAAAGGTAGAGTCCCACCGTCGGCGTTCTAGGAGAGGTCCCCTACCCGGGCAGCTTACCGTCAACTTCGGTCGAGGTTGCGGCTGAGGCCGCTGGCTTCACGGTGCCCCCGTCAGGCCAGCCTGCCAAGACTCCCATCAACGAAGTCGAGATTTTTCTCGATCTGTTAGACGGGCTGTCCACTGGAGAAGCCGACAACCCTACTTCACCGGTTCCCCCAGTGGATACCGAGGATCTGCCTGCTCCTTCGGGACCGCAGTCCCCAGTTAAAGTTCCCGAGCCGAGGGAAGAGCGGGTATCTCCGCCCCATGCCACCCTCAGTCCCCGGAGTTTTGGTCTTGGACCTCTTCTCGGTCCAGCCATTCCCACCATCGGCGGTCTCAGTACGAAGTAAGCGGCGACGCCGCTCTTCCTCGTCCTCCTCCTCGGGTGAGGAGAGGCTTCAACGCAAGTTGTGCCGGCGCTACGAGGATTTGATGTGGCAGCAGTTGCTGTTATCTGGGTCTAAGCCAACCCGGTTAAGACCCCGGCCATCAAGTGGCTGTCGCCGGACCGGCCAAAGCAACCACTCGTTCCAATCGAGTTGCCCACCCCAGGGCCGGTTGCTAAGCCGAAACCAGCTGGTCCACCGATTGTGGTGGAACCTCTGCCTCCACAACCTAAGTCGAGGCCCGACCAAGAGTTCGGTCGGGTCATGGCCTGCCCCACAGGTTGTCGGTCCACCTCACTCCCGACCATCCTCGGCAGGTGGAGGTGGCTCAGGGCCGAGGCAGCTCTTCACAGACTCTTCAGAATCTGACAACGATTCCTCCCTGTTCTCCAGGCAGTGCGATCTGGTCCTCAGGGGCCAGTCAGTGGACGATAGCCCATCGTCCTTCTTGGGTCTGCTTCGACTCATCTCGGAGTCCACGGGATGCAGCTCGAGCCCGTGTCCAAGCAGGCCAAGTATCCCCTGACGGAGATTCTGGACGGGGATTCTCTAGGAGGCCTTTCCGGTGGCTGAGGCCATTGTTGGCCCAGCATTGGAGCTGGCAGGCCTGCTTCCTGTCCAGTGCCTTGGCCAGGAAGTATCACGGTCCCTACCGGCTCTTTGCCGGTTTCTCGGAACACCCTCTGCTGAGGGGTTAGTCACCGACAGCGTTTTCCAGCATTCCGGTAACGCTCGGGATGTGGACAAGCCCCCCGACAAGGAGTCCAAAAAGCTGGACTTTGCTGGGCGCAAGGTGTACGCTGCATCCTCCCTTGGCCTCCGACAGGCCAGCTCGGCCATGCTGATGGTACACTTCTCCCACGCCCTCATGGGCTCCCTGGATGAGGTTGTTCCTCATCTCCCGCCTGACCTGCAGACCACGGTCTGCCAGGTGCGGGACCAGGGCAGGGCAGTGGCAAAGCAGCAGCTCCAGACTGCTCTGGACATAGGTGATTCCTGTGCCAGGTCAGTAGCGGCCACAGTGGTCATGCGACGCAGGGCGTGGCTGAGGATATCCACTTTCACGGTGGATACCCAGCACAAGTTGGCAGACATCCCCTTCTTGGGGACTGACCTCTTCGGCCCTGGAGTGGAGGGACACCTCCAGCGGATCGAAAAGTCCAATGCCACTCTGGACTCAGTCACCTCCGCCCAGAGGGACAAAGGGCGCCGTCAGCAGCAGAAGTCCTTTCATCCTTCGGTCCCTGCTCCTCGACCAGCCCAGCAGCACCAGCAACAGGGCCAGCAGGCTCGCGCTTGGCGTCCCAAACCCAAACCGACGGCTTCCTCCAACAGGAAGCAAGGAGGTAAAGGCCTGGAAGGTCCCTCAGCCGGTTCTTCCTCCAAGCCTGCCCAGTGACAGGTTGAGGGGTGCCGCCCCCAACCTCGTCACTCCCTCTGGGTTCCCCTGGGGGGATGGCTCTGCCACTTCCTTTCTGCCTGGTCCGCTATCACCACGGACCGCTGGGTGTTGGAGGTGGTAGGAAAAGGCCTTCCTCTGGAGTTCGAGCAGGTTCCGCCTTTTCGAGCCGTCGCCCCTCGGGGGACCACGGGGTCCGCAGCCTCGCTGTTGGCCCGCCGGGCCGACATTGCCCTGCTCCTCGAAAAAGAGGTAATCAGGAAGGTGGCAGATCCTCCTTCAGACCCGGGGTTTGTGTCCAGGTACTTCCTGGTCCCAAAACGGACGGGGGCTGGCGCCTCATTCTCGACCTGCATGACCTGAACAAGTTCTTAAGGTCTCGGACCTTCAGGATGGTCACTCTAGCTCAGATAATCCCATCCTTGGAACGAGGCATGTGGTTCTGCTCCCTGGACCTCCAGGACGTGTTCTTTCACGTCCCAATCCGTCCTTCCCATCAGAGATTCCTCCGCTTCAGAGCGGAGGGATCACTTTACGAGTTCCGAGCCATGCCCTTCGGCCTCTCCCTAGCTCCCAGGGTCTTCAACAAATGCATGACAGTGGTGACAGCATTCCTGCGGCACCGAGGGGTCCGAGTGTACCCTTACCTGGATGATTGGCTGATAGCAGCCCCCTCCAGACAGGAGGTGGAGTGGTCCAGAGATCTGGCCCTCCAGGTTTGCTTTCAGGTTGGCCTCCTCATCAACGAGGCCAAGTCAGAACTTGTGCCAAAGCAGGTGATTCTGTTCATCGGGGCAGAGCTCGACTCTCTGCGAGCCAGAGCACGGCTCCCAGTGGACAGGGCCGAGGTTCTTTCCTCCTTTGCCCAGTCATTTCTGGTTGGGCAATTGCGCCCTGCCCGGGACTTCCTGCGCCTCCTGGGCCTCATGGCAGCCTGCACCAGCATGGTCCATTGGGCCCATTGGTACATTTGTCTCCTTCAATGGGGACTGGCCAGCCAGTGGTCACAATGCCGCGATCCGTTGGACCGGCCCGTGACAGTGACCCAGGAGATGTGGAATGCTCTCCAGTGGTGGATCATTCCAGCTCATCTGCAGGAGGGTATCCCGTTCGTCCGCCCCGAGCCGACGGTCTCTCTCTCGACCGACGCATCTCTGATGGGTTGGGGTGCCCATCTGGGGGAACACGGCACGGCCTCTGGTCCCTCGGGAGTCGATGCCACATCAACCTGCAGGGAGCTCCAGGCGGTCCATCTTGCTCTCACCGCCTTGCTCAGTTTCTCTGAGGTCAAGTGGTTTCAGGTCAGATGGACAACACCACGACCATGTACTGTCTGAACCGCCAGAGGCGGGGCGCTCCTTGCTGTTATGCAAGGAAGCTCTCCGCATTTGGTCCCTAGTGCGCAGCCTGGAGGCGGATCTCCTAGCCATTCACGTGGCAGGAGCCTCCAACACCCTGGCCGATGCCCTAAGCCAGATAGGGGCTGCGTTTCACGAGTGGTCTCTCCTGCCGGAGGTAGTACAAGATCTCTTCTCCCACTGGGGCACGCCTCAGGTGGACCTGTTTACCTCCAGGGAGAATGCGAAGCTGAGTCTGTTCCATGACCACCCCCCTCAGCAGGGCTCACTGCAGGGGGATGCCTTCTCGAGGCCGTGGACCCCGGGCCTCTTTTACGCCTTTCCCCCAATTCCCTTGATCCACAAGGTGGCTTCTCAGGGCGAGGAGGGACAAGGCGCAGGTGATTCTGGTAGCCCCAGACTGGCCCCACCAGTTCTGGTATCCAGATCTCCTCAGCCTCAGCTCCAGGCTCCTGAGGTGGCTTCCGGCCCGCCCGGACCTGATCTCAGTCAATCAGGGAAAGGTATTCCATCCGGACCTTCAATCCCTGCACCTGACGGCCTGGTTCCTGGCTAGAGTTCCAGGCCTGGTCTTTCGAAGAGGGCCTCCAGCGTCGTTAGGCGTCCCGTAAGAGTCGACCAGAAAATGCTATGCCTTCAAATGGAAGAGGTTTTCCATTTGGTGTCAGGAAGGGCTTGGACCCTTCCGACTGCCCTGGCAAGCATTCTGGACTACCTGTGGTCCCTTTCTCAGCAAGGGCTTCAGTCGGCGGACCATATGGTGCACCTGGCAGCCATCTCTGCTTACGGTAGCGGGCGGCAAGCAGTCGGTGACACAGAGGAGAAGGTGGTCGGGTGCTTTTCAAAGACCTTGACCACATTTCCTCGATGCGAGAACCTCCACCTCCATGGGATCTACTGCTGGTATTGGCCACAAGCTCATGGGCAAGCCATTCGAACTAATGCACAGGTGTGATCTTCACACCTGTCGTGGAAGACTGCCTTCTTGGTGGCTATCACGTCAGCCAGAAGGATGGGCGAGCTCCGGCGCTCTTCGAGCCTCCCTACCTGGTCTTCCACAGGGACAAGGTTGTCCTGCGCCCCACCGAAGTTCCACTCGAAGGAGCTGGTGTCCCGGGTTCACCTTAACCAGGTGTTGCTCTGCCAGTGTTCTACCCCAATGTCACCCGGAGGCCGAGTATAGGCTCCATACTTTGGACCCTAGGCGGCTCGCTTATTATAGGAGCGGATGGCACAAGTTGAGGAGAGTTCGCCAGCTGTTTGTCACCTACGCTGAGGCCGCACCTGGCAGACCTGCAGCAAAGTGGACGATAGGCAGGTGGATCACCTCCGCGTAGAGCTCTGCTATAGGTTGGCAGGCATGGCCTCCCAGAGGATAAGAGCTCATTCTGCCAGCCATACCGCTGCATCGGTAGCTGCTTCCAGGGACGTCCCTATCCAGGATATCTGCGGGGCTGCTACCTGGAAGTCGGCATATACCTTTATTACCCACTACCACATCGACCTCGAGTCACGCCCGGATGCTGGTGTTGGAGCCTCAGTTCTCCAATCTCTCTTTCCCAAGTAAGTACTGGGGGGGTGCGCTTTGCCTCCCTCCTCCCGGAGAACTGCTAGGAGTCTGCCAGACAGTGTGGATGAACAACATATCCATGTCCCTAAATACAGGTTACTCACCTGTAACAGGAGTTCTAGGAATGGTATATGTTGTTCATCCACATAACCCATCCGACCTCCCCGGCTTCGACGCACAACCTGAGCTTCCAGCGGGCCAGATCTGGCGTCATGGGGCGGAGCCGAGAGTTTTACCACCCGGGTGGGTGGGAGGATCCAGCTTGAAGACCTTCCGGCAAGAATTAAAGCGACAAAGATACCTGCCAGACAGTGTGGATGAACAACATATACCATTCCTAGAACTCCTGTTACAGGTGAGTAACCTGTATTTATCAGCTTCTTTGGCCATGAGATAGGCTACCTTTCAAGTTTATGCTGCCCAGTATCAGAAATCCCTGTGGCAGTCTGTACTGGACATGTCCATGAAAGCCCCCTCACCCTTATCTGAAGACCTAGCTGAAACTGCCAGGTTTGGGCTGGAGGCGGCTAAGTACCAGTTCCAGATGGCTGCTGATTCAAATGACACTGCAGCCAGATGGATGGCTAACACTGTGGCAGAGAGAACGTTTGCTCGGCTCATGGCCACTAACCTTACTCAGGTTACTCAATCCAAGGCCCTGGATTTTCCTTTGGAAGAAAACTCTCTTTATGGAGAATCAACGGTTGCATACATGAAAAAAGTGGACGAGTATAAGGCAACCTATAGAAGAAGCTCCACTAAGAAGCGTGCTTCTCCATCCACTAGGCCCTATGGAAGGGGGGCAGAGGAAGGTCTTTTATGACCAGACTCTTTTTCCAGCCAGTAGCTGTGCGCCAGTACCAGCAGTGTCCATAACAGGAATACTGTAGGGGTAGGGGTAGAAGAGGATTCAGGAGGGGCTCTCAGCCCCAGCCTCAGCCCCAATCAAAACAAAATACCTGAGGCTCAGGCTTCTTTCTCCCTTCCTGTCGAAGGCAGACTCTCCCACTTCCTCCAGGCTTGGCTAAGCATCACCACAGATAAGGGTTCTGGAGGTAGTGGGTCAGGGTTTGTCTCTGGACTTCAAATCTTTTCCTCCACAGAAGACCAGAGTTTACTGCTCACCTCCTCTAGCAGAAAGGACACTACTAGAAGCAGAGGTTCAGATATTGTTACAGCTCAGAGCAATGGAATCAGTTCCTACCACCCTGAGAGGAAGGGGTTTTTACTCCAGATACTTCCTAACAACAAAGAAAAGTGGGGAGTGGCGGCCAATATTGGATCTCAGACCTTTGAACAAACATCTGAAAAAACAAAGTGCAAAATGGTAACTTTGGCTCGGATATTGGCAAGAATCCAAAAAGGGGACTTGCTGGTATCACTGGACTTTAAAGACTCTCATTTCCACATCCCCATAAAGGAATCATATAGAAAATATCTCAGGTTCAGGCTCCCTTCGGGTCACTGTCAGTTTTCAACTCTCCCTTTCAGTCTCTCCTCAGCACCAAGGGTATTCCCAAAATGCCTAGTTGCTGTAGTGGCATATCTCCGAAGACAGGGAGTGACTGTCTTCCAATATCTAAATGATTGGTTGGTGGTGGAAAAGTCACCAGATCAAGTAAGGAATTCCCTAAGAATCACCCAATACCTCTTAGAGTCCCTGGGTTTGATAATAAACCAAAAGAAATCAGTTCTAACTCCTGCTTAAACTTTGCATTTCATAGGGGCAGAAATCAACACACTTTAGAGCAGAGCCTTTTTACCCTTAGGGTGCAAAGTCTTCAGTCAATAGCAAATTCCTTCACTCTGAACAAGCCAAAAACTGCTTGGCAGTTACTGGGCCATATGGCTGCATCCACAGGCACAGTGCAAGGATCCAGGTTCCATATGCAAGACATCCAGTTTCACCTCAGGGCTCACTGGAGTCAGAAAAGAGACCCCTTTTCAAAGCTTATACCAGTAACAAGGGCACTATTAAAGGCCCTCTTGTGGTGGAAGGAGGAATCCAATTTAAGGCAGGGAGTTCCTTTTCAGAGAGAAAACCCCTCTCTGGTACTAACAACAGATGCATCTCTTTTGGGCTGGGGCACCCATTTAGGAAAGCACACAACTCAAGGCACCTGGTCAGCAGCAGAGTCCTTCAGCACATTAATTTACTGGTGCTCAGAGCAGTGCTCCTTGCCCTAAAGGCCTTTTATTCACTGATATTGGGCAGGGTGGTACAGATCAGAACAGACAATACCACCACAATGTATTACATAAACAAGCAGGAAGGCACCAGGTCAGGCCTCCTTTGCACAGAGGCCATGAAAATTTGGACTCTGGCATACTTTCTGAAGGTGTCCTTGCAGGCAATCCATTTGCCAGGAAAGGACGATACCTTGTCAGATGCACTAAGCCACATCAACCAGGCTCATCACGAATGGTCTCTAAACAAGCAGGTGGTACAAGTTATTTTCAGAAGGTGGGACACTCCAGAGATAGACTTGTTCACATCCCACCAGGACCACCATCTACCTCAGTATTGCTGCAGACCACCAGCACAGGGCACAGTTCCTCTGGATGCCCTGGCTCTGGATTGGACATGCAGACACCTGTATGCCTTTCCTTTTGGTTTTCAGGGTGTTGCTGAAGCTAAAATCCTTCTCAGGATCTCTGATCTTGATAGCTCCAGATTGGCCCAGGCAGCCATGGTACTCTTCTGCTCTCTATGTCTGTCAGCAAACCAATACAATTGCCCCTCAGACACAATCTCCTGATCTCCAATCAGGGAACATTGTTGTACCCAAATCCCAAGTCCCTTCATCTCAAGGCATAGCTCTTGAGGAATTAGAGTATGCAGATTTAAATCTTTCAGAGGCTGTCTTAAATATTTTAAAGGGTTATATAAAACCCTCTACACAGAAAATGTATTTTTCCAAATGGAAGAGATTCTCTCTCTGGTGTTCCAGTATAAACCTTGTGTCACATAAAGCTGGAGTTTCAGTTGTCTTAGACTATTTCACTCATTTGCATTCACAAGGTTTGCAACCCAGTTCCCTTAAAGTTCATTTAGCAGCAGTATCTGCCTACCTTTCTGCAGGGACAAAGGTGTCAGTAGCATCAGACAAACTTTTCAAAATATTTTTTAAGGGATTGATGCATTTGCACCCACCTCACAGGGCACCAGTGCCTGCTTGGGATCTGAATGTGTGTATAGCCAAGCTCATGGGCCCTCCTTTTGAGCACATGGCTACTGCCCACTTGAAATACATTACTTAGAAAATAGTCTTTCTAGTAGCTATTACTTCTACAAGGAGAATTAGTGAGCTCCAGGCTCTCTGCATTGACCAAGACTATATCTCATTTCACAGAGATAAGGTAGTCCTCAGAACGAACAGACAGTTTCTTCCTAAAGTGGTTTCAGACTTTCATCCGAACCAATCACTCACTCTACCTGTCTTTTTCACAGGCCATACCAGTTTTGGTGAAAGAAGGCTCCATAGTCTGGATGTGAAAAGGGCCATCAACTATTGCAGGACAGCCACTGAAGACCATAGGAAGAATGGAAAATAACTTTTCCTTACATATGGGGATGTAGGAAAGGGTAAACCAGCCTCGAAAAGATCAGTTTCTCAGTGGACAGTCCAGTGTATTCAGTTCTGCTACACTAAAGCAGGTAAAGAGCGCCCAAATGGATTGAGGGTGCATTCTACAAGAGGAACTGCTGCTACCATTGCAGCTGCCAGGGAGGTTCCCTTGGTGGACATTTGCAAAGCAGCTACCTGGAAAACAGTACACACCTTTACAAAGCATTACAACTTGGACATCCTATCCAGGAGTGATGCTAGGTTTGGTACAGCAGTTCTACAGAGTCTGTTTCCAAAATACATTCTGTGCCCACCTCCAGTGGTACTGCTTGGTAGTCTGCATAAAGTTATGAATACCCTGAGCATTACTGGGGTTAGAAGAAAAAATTACTTACTATAGTAATCTTGTTTCTTCCCAGTGATGCTCCGATATTGATAACTTCCCTTCCTCCTCCCCTTACAGAACTTCAGCCTCTGCACTTTGCATGCTGGTGCCACCAAGCCATGTTGTTTTTGTTGCATATTCTCTGTTTTTAATCATTTTTAAATGGGGGGTTTTCAGTGGTTCTCCATTTGGAGTTTTCTTTGATGTGGTTTGTCAAATGTTATCCTCCCTTTGGATTTTTTTTTCTATAAAATTCTATGCTTTAATTAGGGGAAACCCCTCTTTTTATAAAATGTTAGTTACATTAGTTTCCTATGCCTGACTTCCAGGCTTCTCACAAATCTGAAGAGGTTAGAACACTACAGTTGCTAGAGGCAGTATTTGAAAGATGCTCACGTGCAAAGAATTCTACTCATTTGCATGTGTTCCATCTCTCTGGGCAGTCCAACCCTCCAGGCTTACTGCATAAAGTTATGAATATCTGAGGATAACTGGGAAGAAACAAGATTACTATGGTACAGTAAGTAATTTTTTCTTCAACTCCTTGCCTTTTTGCACCATTCCCCTATCCTCCTTGTCCCTGCCTTTAGCAGATCCTGTAGCTTCAAGCTTCCCCGCCTCCTCCTCCTCCTGACTTGTTCCCCCAATACCTTGATGGCTGTTTTCTCTCTTTCGAAGGTCAGTTCAACCTTGAGTGTTTCCTCCCTCCTGTCTCAATCCTGAATTCCTTGGTGTACCCCCCATACTGTTTTTCCCTCCCCTCGGCCCTTGGGCTCCTGCTCATGCTGGGAAGCCTTCCCAGTGGCCTTTGGTTCACTCATACCATCTTCTCCCAGTCCCCCTCTTTCTCCATCTTCTAACTCTTCCATCTCCTCGACTACCAGAGTCACAAGTGGAGCAAACCTGTTGCTAAGTTCTGTGACCTTTATCTGCCTATTTCCAACCCTAGCTTGCTTGACGATCTCCTCCCCATTCATGCGCACACACCCTGCAGTCCTCTTTCCAACCTTTCGCCAACCCCCAGGTCACCCTGTCCGAGGTCTCCTTGTGATATTGCTGTAGCTTCTCCCCCTGTTTCATCACCCACTCCCCTCTTAACTGCAAGCTGTCCCTTCGTAGTTCTGTCCTCTCTGCTGCCACCGCCTACGAGGTTGGAAAAGCCACCCTGTTGCCCCTAACTGTCACGCCACTACAGAGCCCCATCCTCCCCCACATCCCAGAGAATCTCCATTCTGCCCCCTGGGCTGCCCCTGTCCACATCTTCAGCATTTCCCATACTTCCCCCCCCTCAGCTGCTCCAGTTTCCTGCACACCATGCAACCCCCCATCCTCCAGGCTATATCCAATACCATGGCTGACCCACATCCAATGCACCCTACAATTCTACCAAAAAAGGCCCCCATCCTGGTAGTGTGAGGCCCTCTCCCCATTTCATATGTCCATTAGGCCTCTACCCCATCCCTAAACAACCCACTGTCCTTGTCCTACCTCTCCCATACAACTTCCCCTGGCATACGGAACTCTCCTTCCCTGTACCACGTATATTGCCCTCTCATGTCTTGTTTTGTGGGAGGTGAGTCCCTTCTTCCTACAGTGACCAAGCTAGAACTTAAGGTGCCGGAAAGCACTGACCCCAACAGGGGTGACTAGATGGCCTAGTGGCTAGCATCATCGCCTTTAATGCCAAGGATCAGGGGTTCTAATCCTATCCAGGGTGTCCTCGCAAGGATTAGGGAAGACACCTAGATACTGTCGGGTTAGCTGATTAACCGGACATGAAAACATAGATTAGGTACTGAAAAACTAGAACAGATACAGCCAGGACTAGAGCTCAGCAGCACCTCCTATTGGCAGGCTTAGTACCTTGATCCTTATAAGGGTTCAGCAGGTTATTGACTCGCACCACCCTGTAGTCAATCAATATAACCTGTAAGTGAGGAAATGGGAACTTAAAAATACGACTATGCTTGCAGTCACGTGACTTGCCCCTCCCATAAATTAGAGGCTGGACCAGGGTGGATGAGGTGGGGGGGTGGCTGGGGAGTCAATGCAAAGCATCGACAGGAAAACAGTATTCCCCCAGCCACTCCTCCACTGGCTTCTGTACCTGCTTATGCTGCAGACCGACCTCCAGACCCATTCCTCTGTCTGGGAGGTGGGGGGGGTGGATTTTATCACCGCACCTCTACTGTACACCAGCAGCTACCTGTGAACGAAATGGCGAGAGAAACACACAGTCTCCCAGCTCCAACAGGCCACCTCCCCCTCTGTCTCAGCTTGCTCCCCCTTCCCTCTCTGACACTCCTGCTGCAAGAACAAAGGCCCAACTGCTCTGTGGGAGACCCCCATGGGGAAGGCAAGTCCCTCTGCTGCAGTCAACACATACAAAACCCAGCCTACATTTACTGAGCATTTGCAGTGAGAGACAAAATAAATACAAGAAATATCATACAGAACCAGCTTAGATATCCTGAGCATCTACAATGAAACACATGCAATACCTTCTCCTGGTCCCTTAAAGCTTCCCACCCCAATGCCCTGAAATAGCTGAGATTCCCTGAGCGTCATCCAGCCAGAGTCAATCAGTAGAGCTTGGTCAATGGAAATTCCCAGAACAAGCAGTTTCAGGTACACTCAGCAATGCTGTACAGAGTCCACAAAGTCCATTTCAGGTATCTGTCTTTTTGTTTTTTACACACTATTCCCCCAGCTGCTCCTCCACTGGCTCTTGTATCTGCTTGTGCTGCAGGCTGACCTCCAGACCCGTTCCTCTGTCGGGAGAGGGTGAGCTTTACCACTGCACCTCTCCTGCACTCCAGCAGCTACCTGCTTGTGCTGCACACTGATCTCCGGACCCGTTCCTATGTCTGGGAGGGCTGTACCACCGCACCTCTCCTGCACACCAGCAGCTACCTGCTTGTGCTGCAGGCAAACCTCCAGACCTGTTCTTCTGTCTGGGGGTTGGGGGCTTTGCCACTGCACCTCTCCTGCACACCAGCAGCTACCTGCTTGTGCTGTAGGCTGACCTCCGGATCTGTTCCTCTGTCTGGGGGGGGGCTTTACCACAGCACCTGTCCTGCATGCCAGCAGCTACCTGTGAACGAAAATGCACTGGGAAATCAAGATGCTGGTCAAGGCAGACCTTGGGGCACTTTTAAAGGTGGAAACATCTTCAATCTTAGCACCATCAAGGATATTAAATAGTGGGAGAGAAGTAAGTCTGGCAAGCCTCTGATGGGTGTCAAAAGTCAAGGAGACTCTTTTTTTTTTTTGGCATTTGGTTAGACTGGAACCAGCACTGAATGTTGCTTCTGGTGCCTCTGGTTTTAAAAGGAACTGCAGGCATGCATGTACAGTCAGGAGGCAATGCATCAAGGAACTGTAGGCATGCCAGTTCAGTTAGGAGGCCATGGAAACACGGATGGAGACACCATTCTCCATTCCAACAAACCAATTAACCAAACAATAAAGACTATCTTAGTTTCTTTGAGCTGCTTCTCTTAAGAGTGTCTCTCTTTTTCTGTCTCTGTCTTTCAGTCTCTCTCTCCCTCCAAAATCAGTTTGTCTGCTTTTGTTTCTTTAGACCAGCTCTGCCTGTGCGGGTGCCTGCCTCCTCTCAGAACAATTTGCAGGTGTTGGAGACAGGGACAACATGCCCCCCACCCCAAAACAAAACACCACCCCTCTCTCTCCTCCCATCTTGGAGGTCAGTTTGTATGCTGCTCTGACTTTTCTTCTTTCCTTTGCACCATGTAGAAGTTTCCTGATAAAGCCAAGGAAGTAGCCCCCTACTGAGCTGGACACAGTCCTTTTCCCTAGTTACTAGGGAGAATGCCTAAGTTATTTTTTCAAATAACAGGAATCCATCATTGATGGCTTACAAAAGTACATCTGTCTGCTGGTGAGTGCTGCCCTGAAGATCGAACTTAATGTAAATTTTAAAAGTTAGAATACAAGTTCAAACTCTATGCTTTAGCCATGCCTTTAGAAAGTGGCTAAGCAGCTTTAGCCATGCTGCCCCTACTGACTTAATGTCAGATTTGTTTCTTTGTTTGAAGAGAGCAGACGCCACAAAGTTATCTCCAGCCATCTTGTCTTATAGTTTAATATTTTACTTATGCTGTTTGTTGTTTTTATTATAAAAGTTAGTTTTTGAATTTTCTGCGTTAGGTTGTTTTAGTTAATAGTTTTAATTTTTCTGCAGTTTCTCCAGTTCCTGATCGGTTCCCCAGGAACAATTCAATTCAATTTTTATTTAACCAGGAAATGCACCATTGAGGCAAGCTCATTTACAAAGTGGTCCTGGAGGACAATTTAACATACATAAGGTGAAGGTGGAAAACAACAAAAACGGCATTGATATATGGTTACATGACAGAGACCAAAATAATAAGAGGTTGATGATGGAATGCAAGCCAAGGGATAACAGATAATTAGCTCATTGCTGGGGCAGAGCAGAGAAGTAAGACAGGGGAGGGAGAGGGGGAGCGGGGTAGAGAGAAGTGGGAAAAAGAAGGGGAGCAGAGATAAAAGATGCAGGGGAAGCGAGGATAGAGATAAGGGGGACTGGGAGCAAGGGTGGAAATGAGGAATGTGATCAGGATATGGGGGAGAGAGGTACAGGTGGCAGATAGAATGGGTTTCAGTTTATAATAATAGTATATAGAATGAATTGCTTAAGTTGGGGGGAGGCTATGTGAGGAGAGGCTAAGTGGCGTAACACTGACATTTTTGAGACAGTGCAGAGGTTAACCTTGCTTTGAAGGAATTTGGGCCACATAATTGAGCCAGTGTCAAGGAGTCTTGGATAGAATTCCAAACGGAGGGAATGCCATAGCTAAGAAAGGCAACACCTCCCAACAGGAGAAGGCTACTTTATAATGTGGCTCTTGCCTAAGGGAAACAAAAACATACTGTGTAAAAACTTAAAATTGCTTTTGTTTTTACTTCTTTTTGAAGTGGTTTTACATGTTTTTATTTAGAAATTATTTGTTTCTGGGAAATGAAAAATTATTTTTACATGCCCTGTCGGTGTTTGGCATGACTGACAGAACTAAAAAGAAAATGACCCATAGCTTTTAAACAATTTACAAAGTGTTTTCAGCTCCTGGAAAAGGCATATTGCCACGAGTTTTATTTGAAGTGCCTGAATCCAGATCATGATTTTATCATTTGTGAACTTTGCAAAACCTTTTGCCCTAAAACTCAAAAGAAAATGAATTTAAAAAGGGAAGCGTTTATGGCTTCTCAGTCTGCCTCTGTGTTACCAAATTACAATAAAGGCTCAAAGGGGGCGCCCAATGATGGCGAAAAGTATACATCAGAGGGTTTTTCTCATAAGCAGCAGCCCCTGTCGGAGGAGACAGATAAAAAAGATTTAAAGCTGCTTAGCCATCAGAAAGGATGGTAAAGCTATGAGGGTGTCCGAAATGGGGAACCCAGATTCCAGTGATGGCAAAAATACAGATAAAAGAGCCTAAGAGCAGGTGCTGGAACAAGAGGCCTGCTAAGAAAATGCAAAAAGAGGAGCATGCTTCTGTCACTCCTCCTGTGAAAAAAAAGAAAGCAGTAGAGCAGAATCCAATGTGCGCAGCAGAAAACGTGACAAAGGAATGGCAGTTTTTCCAGGCCTTTCAGGCTTTGGGAAAGTTTATTTATTGTGCTTGTCCCACACCCTGGCTCTGGTTCCAGACCACCTGTCTGTAGAGGAGTGAGATATGTAGTGGGAGGAGGACGGTGGCTAACCCATAAAACCTGATGATTCCCTTGATCAGGAGTTTGGGTCCCCTATTTGGGCTACTGAGGATTACACCTCTCATACCTCATTTATCAAAAAACACACAGAAACATAGACTTTGACGGCAGATAAGGACTGCTTGGCCCTCCCAGTCCGCCCATTTCCCTACCTAATGGATAAGTGGCAGATCCTAGTTAACAAATAACCTACTTCCTCCTAACCCCAACCCCTAGAATTGCCTTATGTCTGTCCCATGCATTCTTGAATTTCCCCATTGTTTTTGACTCCACAACCTCAAGAAGGCCGTTCCATGCATCCACAACCCTCTCTGTGAAAAAATACTTTCTCACATTACATTTGAGCTGTCCCCCTTCCATCTTCAAATTGTGCCCCCTTGTTCTTGCACACCTCTTTTTCTGAAAGATGCTACCCTCTTGGATTTTGTTGATTCCCTTGAGGTACTTGAAAGTTTTTATCATGTCCCACCTGTCCCTCTTTTCCTCGAGGGTATACATATTAAGCTCCTTAAGTCTCTCTTCATATGTCTTCTGGTGCAGACCCTACACTATTAATAGTTGCCCTCCTCTGGACTGCTTCCATCCTGTTCGTGTGCTTGCGGAGATTGGGTCTCTAGGAAATGCATGCAGTACTCCAGATAGGGTCTTACCAGCTGTGTCTGTACAGAGGGATAACAGCTTCCTGTTTTCTACTGGTGATGCCGCTCGCTATACATCTCAGTATCCCCCCAGCCCTCTCTACTGCCCTCTCACATTGCTTGCCCATCTTTAGGTCATCTGATATGACTACCCCCAGGTCCCTTTTCATTTTTGTTGTTGTCAGTATCTCACCCCCCCATAGTGTACTCTTCTCATGGGTTTTTATTTCCCAGGTGCATTACTTTGCACTTATTAGCATTGAATATAAGCTGCCATACATTTGACCATTCCTCCAACCTTGCTAAGTCTCTTCTCATCTTTTCCATCCCACCTTGTGTATCAACCCTGTTGCAGATCTTTGTGTTGTCTGCAAAGAGACATACTTTTCCTTCCGGCCCCTCTGCAGTGTCACTTATAAATTCATTGAAGAGGACTGGTCCTAGAACTGTACCCTGTGGTACCCCACTAGTAACCCCCCTTTTTTCAGAGTGGACTCCGTTTACTGTTACTCTCTGTGTCCTGTTCTTCAGACTATTTTTTACCCAGGCTGCCATCTTGGGACCCACTCCCAGGCTGGCTAACTTGTATATTAATATTTTGTGTGGGACTGTGTCAAATGCTTTGCTAAAGTCTAGGTAGGCCATGTCCACAGCCCCTCCCTGATCTACTACTTTGGTCACCCAGTCAAAGAAATCTGTTAGATTCATCTGACATGACCTTCCTGCTGTGAATCCATGCTGCCTTGTGTCCTGTGCCCCTCTGGCCTCTAGGTACTCAACAGTTCTTTCCTTCAGAAGTGATTTCATCATTTTCCCTATCACTGAGGTCAAACTAACAGGTCTGTAGTTTCCTGCCTCTACCCTGCTCCCACTTTTGTGAAGTGGAATAACATCTGCCCACCTCCAGTCCTCAGGTACCACCCCATCCTCCCATGATTTGTTAAAGAGGGTAGTCAGTGGTGTCACTAGTTCTACCCTTAGTTCATTTAGAATTCTGGGATGAATCCTTTCAAACAACATGAAGTCTTGCTATATTATGACATATGTAGTATAACCCCAGGTTAGAACTGCTCCAGAGGTGAAAGAGTTAACTTTCCATGCAGGGCATGGAACCTTGAGCGTGAGCTCGGTTGAACACTCTGTCTGTTGTAGCTCAAACTTAAACTATCAGATTCTTTACTCCGCCTCACTGAACAGTCGCTCCGGATTTCTCCTGCTGCTTCGGTTCGTTTATGCGGTTTAAAAGTGTAATTCTCGGTTTATTTACTGAAATTAAACCGCAATCGTTCGGTTCAAGCTCTGTCTGTGGTTTTGTAAGTAATAGATAGGCTTATGTTTATTTCTTCTGTGTGGAACTTGTAAACGTCTTTTTCGGTTCGGTTTGAACTGATCAGATTGGTTTTAAATTTACTTTCTAGTCCTTTAGAGTGCGGTTCCCGGTTCTTATCGGTTCTAAAAACGGATTTTATTACGCTTTTTCCATTTATCAGTGACACGGTTGGGGAACCATAAGAGAGTCTGCTTAGTGGATTGCCATTAACGGACGCGTTTGGTTAGGCTGGCACTATGTCTGAGAAACCCAAAGAAAAACCGGACCCACTGGGTTTCAGCACTGTGGCCTCTGTGGGAAGCCTTTGCTAAGGCTGACCACAGCACCTATGTATATTGTCTGGGGTTTGACCACCTCAATGCAGACTGCCAGATTTGTAAAATTTTCCTTCTGCCACCGTGGAAAAGAGAGTTGGTAGGCTCAGGAAAGGGAGGCCAAAAGTCCGCGCCGGATGGCCAGCCTGGTTCGGTTCCAACCGAACCTGAGGCGTACCCTCTGACCAGGCGATACTTTCTTGGGCAAACAAGAGCCAGCTCTGAGGGCCGTTCCAACTAAAAGGGCTAGAAAGTCAGCTAGTGTGGAACCAAAAGTTCTTTCTCCAACGCTGAGGAAATAGCTAAAGCTATTCAAATTGTCCAGTCTCTTTCCCCGGTTCCGTCTGAACCCGACACCATCAGGGAAGCGCTCGGTTCAGACGGTTCCACCGGTTCAAGATTATGATTTTGAGGATTTTTATGAACCGGAGGAAGGGGACGAGGGGTATGAGGAGAGTGAATGTGATTTTGAAGGTCTGGATGTGCCCATTGAACCGGACATCTCTCCAGACAGACCTTTAGGGGTTCCCCCCTAGGCTATCTGAGTCCCCTTCTCATTTTATGTTCTATAAGAAAGTTGCTGAAACTCTCCAACTCCCTGTTGAGGAAGCTGTTGATGACCAAGAAGAGCCTGATTATGTAGAAATGATGGATATTCCAGAGTCTAGGAGACTGTCTATTCCCTTGCACAAATCTTTTAGGAAACAGACAGTAAAAATTCTAAAAACTCCTCACTGTATCCTTCCTGTTGATAAAAGGATGGACAGGAGATATACATTATCAGGCTCTGATATGGAGTTTCTCTCTCAGCAATGCAGCCATGTGGGGGTAGTGCAGGCTGCAGCCTGTGACAAGGCTAATATTCCTCTAGCTTCTCACACTCCTGAAAAGGATTCCAGGAGGATGGATGCCATGGCAAAGAAACAGTACATGGCAGCATCTTTAGGACTCAGACAGGCAAATTATATGGTTTATGCAGCTAGGTACCAGAAATCCAGATGGGATACTGTGCTGGCCTAGCAAAACAGGCCCCTGACCAGCTTGCCAGGGAGCTGGAGCAGGTGGCTGCGGATGGTATTGAGGCATCCAAGGTGCAATTTCATGCTGCAGTGGACTCTAATGATGTTTCCTCAAGAGTCATGGCTACATCTGTGTCTCTTCGCAGAATGGCCTGGCTCAGATGTACTGCCCTGTCACAGGATACTCAGTCTAAGGCTATGGATTTTCCTGTTGTGGGCAATTCTCTGAGGAGCAGACAGAGAATTATATGAAGAAAATGGATGAGTATAGGACCACCTATAGGAGTGCACAGGCCAAAGAAAGGCAAGCCACTCCTCAAAGGCAGCATGTCGGGGGCAGGGGCAGGCCTTTTCATAGGCCTTTTTACCAAGCCCAGGCCTCCTCTTCTGCTTAATCCCAGAGGGGGTTCTTTAGAGGAAGAGGCAGAAGGGGTTCTAGTAAGCCTGCTTCTAACCCCTCAACCCAAAGCCCCTGCGAAACAGGCTCCCTGATGGGGTGGCCAGGGCCGATTCTCCATTACCGGTAGGGGGCAGGCTGGCTTACTTTGTCCAGGACTGGAAGTCTTTAACATCAGACAAGTGGGTCCTGGAAGTAGTAAGCCAGGGACTGGTTCTCAGCTTCAAAAAATTTCCGAAGATGAGAGCCAGGTCCTTTCCACCTGCAAATTTATCAGAGGCACTTGCCCTGGAAACAGAAGTTTCTTCCCTCCTGGCTCTCAGAGCTGTGGAAAGGGTTCCACCCCTACACCAGGGCAAAGAGTTGTACTCCAGGTACTTCCTTACCCCAAAAAAGACAGGAGAATGGCGGCCCATCCTGGATCTCAGGTATCTAAACAAGAACCTTTTAAAACCAAAGTTCAAAATGGTGACTCTGGGAATTATTTTACCCTCTCTAAGGCCAGGGGACTGGCTAGCCTCCCTGGACCTCAAGGATGCCGACTTCCATGTTCTCATCAGAAGCTCCCATCGAAAGTACCTCAGATTCGAACTGCCCTCAGGCCATTACCAGTTCAGAGCAATGCTCTTCGGCCTCACCTCGGCCCCAAGGGTGTTCACAAAATGCCTGGCAGTAGCAGTTGCTCACTTAAGAAGGCAAAAGATTGCCATCTTTCCTTATCTGGACGACTGGCTCATTGTAGGCCAGTCTCCAGACCAGGTCAAACTACACCTACAAGTAACTCAGCAACTGCTTACATCTCTAGGTTTCCTTCTCAATCTTCCAAAGTCAGTTCTGGAGCCTGTCCAGCTTCTCACCTTCATAGGCGCAGAACTGAACACAAAAGAAGCCAGAGCCTTCCTCCCTCTGGAAAGAGCAAGGACTTTGGTCTCTCTGGCCTCTTCTTTCACCCTGCAGGTCTCTCGGCCAGCAAGGCATTTTCTACAGCTCCTGGGGCACATGGCTGCTTCTACAGCAGTAGTGCAGGGAGCAAGATTTCAGATGAGGGACATCCAGTTCCATTTGAGAGCCTTTTGGTCTCAAAGGACAGATCCTCTAACCAAATTGATCCCAGTGACTCGAACCCTGATCCAGGACCTTCAGTGGTGGCAGGACCAGAGCAATCTGAGACAGGGGGTTCCCTTCATTCCCCAGTCTCACTCCTTGACCCTTACTACAGATGCATCCCTCTTGGGGTGGGGAGCTCACATGGGCAACCTTACTACCCAGGGGTTGTGGTCCCCTCAGGAATCTCTGCTCCACATCAATTTGTTGGAACTCAGAGCAGTTTTTCTAGCACTCCAGGTTTTTTCCACATCTGTTCAGAACAAGGTTGTTCAGGTCAGAACAGACAATACCACTACAATGTGGTACATCAACAAGCAAGGGGGCACTCGGTCTACGGCCTTGTGCACCGAAGCAATGAAGTTGTGGTCTCTGGCTTATTCTCTGAACGCCTTCCTTACGGCAGTTCACCTCCCAGGCAAGGACAATGTCCTAGCGGATGCTCTCAGCAGGATTTCCCAGGGCCATCACGAATGGGCACTGGATCCCCTAATACTGGAGGTAGTATTTGCCAGATGGGGCACCCCGCAGATAGATCTCTTTGCAGCCCCAGACAATCACCAACTTCCCCTTTTTTGCTGCAGGCCCCCAGTGTTGGGCTCAGTCCCTCTGGATGCCTTCCTACTCAGATGGGAAAGGAAGTTTCTCTATGCTTTTCCCCCCTTCCCTCTTCTCTTCAAGGTGCTAGTCAAAATCAGATCTCAACCCTGCAAGATGATCCTGATTGCTCCAGATTGGGCCAGGCAGCCCTGGTACCCACTCCTCATGTCCTTAGCAGTCCACCTTCCCCTGTGTCTTCCCAGGAATCACAACCTGTTAACCTGTGCCCAGGGGAGAGTTTGGTATCCGAACCTCAAATCTCTCAATCTCAAGGCATGGCTCTTGAAGAGTTAGAGTTTGCTGACCTACACCTTTCCCAAGGTGTATTGGATATCTTGAAGGCCTCTAGAAGCCTTCCACCAGGGCTACTTATAATTCAAAATGGAAAAAGATTTTCCATATGGTGTGCTAGTAAACATATTTCCCAGAATCTGCTGGCGTGCCCATGATCCTGGATTATTTGGTGCATTTGAATTCTTTGGGGCTGAGACCAGCTACCCTAAAAGTGCACTTGGCAGCCGTGTCTGTCTTCTTATCAGCAGGTAGCTTTCTTCTTTTCAGCTCACCCTGTGTTCTCCGTTTTTAAAGGTTGCTTCACCAACCCTCCGTTCAGGGACCCTGCCCCTGCTTGGGATCTTATATTTGCATTGCCCAGCTTATGCAACCCCTTTTGAGCCATTGTCTTCTAGCAGAGCTTAAGTACTTGACTTGGAAAACTGTGTTTCTGGTAGCCATCACCTCTGCCAGGCGCATAAGTGAGCTGCAAGCATTGTCAGTGGAGCCTGATTTTATCTCCTTTAACGGAGATAAGGTGGTCCCCAGGACTAACAGAAAGTTTTTTGCCTAAGGTGGTTTCAGACTCACCTTAATCAATCCATGTCTCTTCCTGTGTACTTCACTGACCATTCCTCCTCTGGCAGAGGAGATTGCACAGTTTAGATGTCAAAAGAGCCCTTAGTTACTATATAGAATGTACCAAGGGTCACAGGTTTGATTCCCTCAATTGTTCCTCACTTATGGTGAGGTTGGTAAAGGGAAACCTGCCACTAAAAGATCCATTGCCAGGTGGATTGTCTCTTGTATCCAATTTTGCTATGAAAAACTGGGTAAGATTCCTCCCTCAGGCCTGAGGGCTTACTCTACCAGAGGTACAGCTGCGTCTCTGGCTGCTATCCTAGAGATATGTCAAGCTGCTACTTGGAAAACAGTTCACACTTTTACTAAGCATTACTCCCTGGATATCCAGGCTAGGAGTGATGTTCGATTTGGCACAGCTGTGCTTCACAGCCTATTTCCTAAGTAGGTTCTGTCCCTCCTCCATGGAGGTACTGCTGTGTAATCTGCATATGTCATAATATAGCAAGACTTCATGTTGTTTGAAGAAAAAATTACTCACCTTAGTAATGTTGTTTCTTCTAATGGAGTCTTGCTATATTATGACCTCCCCCCCAGCCTGCCCCTCTCAGAACCTCTATTTTTGGGATGTGGGTGGGCAGTGTAATGTTGGCACTTCATAGATGCCCACTTTATTTTCACCCTTTCTTAGGGTGCTTAGGTGTTATGCTTATTTTTCTTTCTTGAATCCCCTGACTTGAGTCTTTGTTTTGGGATCAAGAACAAAAATGTGTTTTTGTAGTTAGTAGCCAGTGAGCTAGTGTAGGTTTACGGCTTCCACACAGAACCTTAGCGAGTTTTTGCTCGTAAAGATCTGACAGTTTAAGTTTGAGCTACAACAGACAGTGTTTTCAACCGAGCTCACGCTCAAGGTTCCATGCCCTGCATGGAAAGTTAACTCTTTCACCTCCGGAGCAGTTCTAACCTGGGGTTATACTGCATATGTCATAATATAGCAAGACTCCATTAGAAGGAAGGAGAAGGAACTAGAAGGGGGACAGGATCAGATCTACAGTACAGTAGCTTCGTGTTTTACATTGTTTTTCATGGATTCTACTTGGTAGAATGTTTATTTTCTTTCTTACTACTAAGGGGCTAGCAGGGTATTGTTTGGGGCTGTTGGAATTTTGAAACCTGTTTTGGTAGCTAAAAGTGGGCTCATTTGTTTGGTTTACGGTGTGGCAGGCTGCATTTGTAGAGGCCTATTTCTTCTCTTTTAAACATAATTGGTGTAATTTAACTGGTCTGTTTCTTTGAATTGGAGACCTATATCTTCTAATTCCAAACCTATTTTGATGTATTGTTGGTGAAGCTGTTTGAATTGGTGTCCTGTTTCTTTGGGTAGCAAACCTATGTTGGGGGCTTTGAGTAGAATTGATTCATTGTTGCTGGCTTCACTAGCTGCAAAGTTTTGAGTGGGGGAAGGTGCTAATTGTCTGGCTAGAGGCCTCAGCTACCTGATTGTTTCTGGAAGACTTGGGCTGGTATTTTTGAGTGTGGATAGGAATATAAAAAGCAGTTGCTCAACATATCTAAACGTGTGCAACAAAGGAGGTAAGGGAAATAAAGAATGTTTTGCACTGATAGAGGGGGGAGAGTGGGGACTTGGGGGAGTGTTTGGTATCCTGCATCTGGAATGGTGGGGGGTCGCTGGTGGGCAACGACAGCAATGGGTAGGGTGGTAGGCTGCAACAACTGCGGTGCACCAATCTTTCTAAACATTGCCTGGAGAGTGGGAGGATGTTTAGTGTGCAACCACATAGAAAAACTTAGAAAGGAGATTGAGGGTCTGCAGGAGGAACTAAGACAGGCAAGGCAGATTGGGGGTGGGTTTAGCCCAATACTGGAGGGAGGAAGAAGGGGAGATGAGGGAGGGCAATTTAAGCCAACAGTGGTGAGGAGAGGGTCAGAAGAAGGGAAGCAGAGACAAAAGATCCCAGGCCAGGAAGAACGATTGCCGGGGAAACCAGGTCAGGAGACAAAAGTCAAATGGAAGGAGGCAATAGGGACTCGTGAGAGGAGGCGAAGAAGTGGCAAAAGTCGACGAGTGGAAAGGAGAGAACAGGTTACTATGCAGAGAGAGGGAGCAGGCATTTGTGAAGGATCTTCAGAAAATAGTTTTGCACTGCTAGAGAGGAAGAAGGTGGAGGAGGAAGTGATGAAATTAGAGGAGTAATTGATAAATGCCTGGACCAAACTGGGCGGGGAAGTTCTGCTGGGAGAACTGCAACAGGGTAAAAGGCATAATAATGTGCAGGAGGAAGAAGAGGAGCAGGAAATGAGGAGAGAGATGAAGGAAGCAAGCAGGGAGTAAGAGGGTGGAATCTTAGTGCTGGGGACTCACTACTAAGAGGAGTTAGGTGGGGTAGCAAGGCGGAGAGGCATAGTCGCATTTGGGTGGAGGCCATGCAGGAATGACAGTGGAAAGGGTGGGACAGTCTGTTCTGAAATATGCTAGAAGGGGTAGGGACAAGCCTCATTTAATTATACATCTTGGGACAAACGACCTGGCTGACAAGACAGTGGATATAGTCCAGAGGAGGTTTGAGGAACTAGCACAATTATGTGAGGGGGCAGGAAGATCAGTAACTTTTTCCGAGATACTTCCGGTGCCAAAGGCAAGCACAACAAGAAAGCTGAGAATAGAGGAATTTAACGGATGGCTAAGAACCTGGTGTTGTGCTAAAGGGTATGGGCTGTTGGGGGGTGGGGAGGGACCTGGGAGGACAGTAGTCTCTATGCCAAGGACAGACTACACTTGAGTGAGGAGGGAAAGAAAGTGTTGAAACAGAGGATGGAAGAATATATAGAGGAAGTTGGGAGTTTAAACTAGGAGTGGGGGTGGCAGTTGGGGAAGAGATATGCAGAGACCACAGGTTGGGAAATCATATGAGCTTACCCCCCATAACAGTGATAAAGGACAAATGGCAAGTACTATTGGTGATGCTAGGAAAGGAGGGCAGGATGGGAGGAGGGGAAAGGGTGGAAGGTGGTTACCCTTAATGCTAGGAGCCTTGGGAGGAAAACTGCAGAGTTGCAGGTTCTCATGGCAGAGGGAGAGGTGGACATTGCAGCCATCACGGAAACATGGGCCACCCAATATAATGACTGGGACCTGTCTGTACCAGGGTACAGGTTATTCCGTAGGGACAGGGTGACTGGGAAAGGAGGGGGGGTGGCACTATATGTGAAGGAAGGACTGAAGTGTGTAAGGGAGGAAGGGGAGGAGGGTAGTACAGAGTCACTTTGGGTGCAAATCCAGGATTCCAAGAATAGGATTCTTAGAATGGGAGTGGTGTACAGGCCACCATCTCAGATGGAGGAGTTAGACAGGGAACTAGCGGAACAGATCAGGAGGACCTGCGAGAAGGGTAGTGTGGTGATTGTGGGGACTTCAACATGCCAGGAGTGGACTGGAGCACCCTACAACCAGAAACAGAAGGGAGCAGGTACTGCTGGATGCCTTCAGGACAGCTTCCTGCTGCAAATGGTCAGTGAACCAACCAGGTTAGGGAATACCCTTGACCTTATGCTGGCAAATGGGGACTTTGTGAGAGAACTTACAGTGGAGGAACGCTGTCAGGAGTGACCACCACTCAGTATGGCTCACATTGGATATGGGCAAGGAAGGAGTGAATCTGGCACAAGAGTGCTGGACTTCAGGAGGCCAACTTTGGGAGGATGGGGAAGTGGTAAAGGGTACCTGGCCAGAATTCAATCTAGTATGGATACTAACCAGAGATGGGAGCTCATAAAGCTGGGGATAGTGGAGGCAACCAAACCTGCTGCAAAGCCCAGAACAAGAAGGCTAGGGCTAGAAACCGAGCTGGTTGAGCAAGGAGGTCATGGAAAGGTAAGGAGGAAAGAGCTGCCTTTAGGAAGTACAAGAAAACAGGGAGGGGAGGACAGAGAGGAGTACTTGACAGAATCGAAGGAGGTGACAAGGGCAGTAAGGGAGCCAAAGCATCTACGGAACTCAGGCTGGCACAAGGCATTAAGAAGGGGGAGAAGGACTTCTTTAAGTACATCAGGAGAGAAGGAGCTGTAAGGACCACATAGTAAGGATTAGGAAGGAGGGGTTGGGTGGAAGCGAGATACGATAAGGCGGAAGCACTAAATGAGTACTTCTGCTCCATATTTACTAAAGAGAAGATGGGGTGACACAAGATGGGAGAAATGGCAGACGCGGGGGAAGTGGTGACAGATGGGAAATCATGGAGGGCAGAGTTCGAGAGGGTTTGAAGGCACTGAGGGTGGACAAGGCGCCAGGCCCAGATGGCATCCAATCAGGGTACTGAAGGAGTTGCAGAGGTCCTTGCAGGACCTTGCAGACCTTATTTAATGCCTCACTACATTGGGGTGTGTACCTCAGGACTGGAGGATGGCTCATGTGGTGCCCCTCCACAAGAGTGGCCCCAAGGATGAAACGGGAACTACAGACCAGTGAGCCTCACATCCATCGTGGGTAAGCTAATGGAGACTATCCTGAAGGAGAGGCTGGTGGCCTCCTAGAGGCCAAAGGACTACAGGACAGCAGACAGCATGGCTTCACGTGGCCGATCCTGCCAAACCAACCTGGTCAAGTTCTATGACTGGGTAACTAGGCAACTGGACAGGGGCCATGCAGTGGATGTCCTGTATCTGACTTCAGTAAGGCATTTGACTCAGTGCCACATGGAAGGCTGGGAAGGAAGTTAGTAGGCACAGGGGCAGGTGCAATGCTGGTGAGATGGGTAGGAAACTGGCTGCAGGGTAGGCAACAGAGGGTGGTGGTAGGTGGGGAGCTCTCACACCCAAGGGCAGTGACGAGCGGTGTCCCACAGGGCTCGGTGTTGGGACCAGTGTTGTTTGGGATATTCATTGCAGACATATCATGGGACATCAAGAGCAAGATCAGTCTGTTTGCTGATGATACCAAGGTTGGCGCGGTGGTGGATGAGCTAGGGGATGGCAGGGGTTGCAGGATGATCTGGCAAAGCTTGAAACCTGGTCAGACACCTGGCAACTGGGCTTTAATGCCAAAAGTGCAAGGTGATGCATTTTGGGATGAAGAACCCAAGGAGGACTTACCAGCTAGGGGGAGTGCAGCTAGCCCAGACAGAGGAGGAGAAGGATCTGGGTGTGCTCATCACAGGGTCAATGAACAACTCGGCACAGTGTAGGAAGGCAGCTGCAAGGCCAACAAAATGCTGGGTTGTGATTGCAAGGGGTATATCCTCGAGGAGGAGGAGGTGATTCTGCCACTGTATAGGTCATTAGTTAGACCACACCTGGAGTACTGCGTGCAGTACTGGCATCCGTATCTGAAGAGGGACATTAAGTTACTGGAGGGAGTGCAGCGTAGGGCGACAAAGATGATCAAGGGTCTGAGGGACTTATCATACGAGAGGAGGTTGAAGGAGTTGAACATGTACTCACTGGAGGAGAGGAGAGACAGGGGGGACATGATTGAAACCTTTAAATACATGAAAGGAATAAACAAGACAGGTACAGAGGAGCTGTTCAAAATTAGGGAGGGAAGGGCCACCAGGGGCCATGATCTGAGACTGGAGCGAGGAAGGTTCAGGAGGGAGATGAGGAGACACTTTTTTACAGAGAGGGTGGTGGCTGGGTGGAATGCGTTACCTGCAGAAGTGGTATGCAGTAGAACAGTGGACTGCTTCAAACGAGGATGGGACAGGACAAGGGGGAGGGTTAATGAAGGGAAGGGTGGAAGGAGGGCAGCTGCAGAATTAGGGGTGCTAGCTGCACATTCGAGCAGACTTGATAGACCTCTAGGCCTTTATCTGCTGGCAAATTTCGTATGTTCATATGTAAGAAACAACATTACTAAGGTGAGTAATTTTTTCATCTGGCCCCATTGCCTTGTCCACCTTCAGTTTTAAGAGTTCTTTCAGAACTCTTTTTTTCTGTGACTGGGCTGGTATCAACCCCCTATCCAGAGTGTTTCTGTTTTGTTTGGGTACCTCCCCTTTTTCACTTGTGAATACTGAGCAAAAATATTTGTTTAGTATCTCTGCCTTTTCACAGTCACCCTCTGCCTCCCCCCACCTTTATTAGGCCTCACTATCCCTCCTTTGGTCTTCCTTCGCTCCCTGATGTACCTATAAATAGAGGATACAGGATGGGCAGGAGTGGGATATAGAAAATATTCTTACTCCTGCAGAGTGAGCTGTGTATTCTCACGAGTGCCGAAGGCACGAGTGAAAATACACAGCTTACGAGGCAGGAGTGAGAATACTTTCCATGTGCCATGATCTGCCCATCATGTGTGCGATTTATACCACAGGGGTGAGAGCTGCAGGGACATTTTGTCTGAGTCTGAGTCTGTGTGTTTCCTGCTCATTCTGTGTGTGTGTATGTGTATGTGTGTGTGTTCTGAATGGACTGGGAATCAGAAACACAGGTGAGTGTGTTTTACAAAGCTAATTGAGTCAGAGGCTCAGTGAGAAAGACAAATTGTTGCAGGTAGCACTGAGAAACAGAACCTGCTTTGTAAAAGACTTTCATTTAGAATTCAGGTTGTTTTAAAGCTGAGATCAGCACAGTAATGGGCTAGCAATGTTAGAAACGCAATGGGATATAGGTGAGAGTCTTTTGCAAAGCTAATTGAGAAAGCTGCAGCTTCAGTGAGAAAGATAAACTTTTTCTGAAGCAGTTTCCTTTAGAATGCAAGCTGCAGTGCATTTATCCTCACTCTGGAGACATCAGCAGAGTATAGATAAATGTCGATATCCTCACTCTGCTGATGTCATCAGGATTTATCCTCACTGCAGTGGAAATAACACAGGTTATCCTACTGAGAAAGCTCTTACCCCTGTCGTATAAAAGGTTTTATCTGCCTTCTTAACTGAGTTGGCTATCTTTTCCTCGGTTTGGGCCTTTGCTGTTCTGACTGCCTTCCCTGCTTCCTTCTGCTTGAACTGATACAGTTCTTTGTCCTGCTCCTTCTGTGATTTCTTGTACTTCCTAAATGCTATCTTTTTCTTCCTAACCTTCCCTGCCACCTCCTTTGAGAACCATAGTGGTTTTTTACATCATCTTGTTTTGTTCATTTGCTTCACACAAATGCTCAACCCTCAACATCCCTGCTCATGAAACAGAGGAGGAAGTGGAGTTGATGGGTACGATGGGACTAGTCTCTACAAGGAGGCTATTGGTCCCATCCACAAGCATACCTTCCAAGTCTCCCCATTTTAAGGGAGTCTCCCTGATTTTTGCCCTTTTTTGAGATTTCCCTCTGCTTTTTATGGCACCAGCCCATGTCTGTAAAATTGAATGTATTTATTCTTTTGGTAGGTGGGTCATGCCCACTAGGCACAAGTGCCTGTTTTCAGAGGTGACCCGGGAGCACTGGGGAGGTTAAGTGACTTGCTCAGAATCACACAGTATGCAAGTGGAGGTTGTGGGAATCAGACCCAGGTCTGCTGGATTTACCGAGCTCATTCAGATCTTGTTACTCTAACTCCTAGGCTATACTGCCAGCCCCAAATCTTGACTGTTCACCCTGTCTTTGAATGACTTCAGCAAATCATTTCTAGCACCTTAGATTCCATTAGTAAAATACATTAGGGCACTGTGAAACTCTTTCTGATTTTAGTGGTCAAAATCAGATCTCCCTCATTTGAGAAGTGCTGTTTTGGAAACTCTGCACAAGTCTCTCAAAAAGCCACATCTAAAATCATGTCTGCACCTAATTCAGCTGCTGGTGTTGATATGAAATCTGAAAAAATGTATTTGGTGGGTAGGCAGGGGGTAGGGTACCTGTATGTCCACCCTGATCGTGAAGGAGTGCTGCAGGGCACTGACTGTGAGAAGGCCAAAGTACCACTCTCAGCACAGCCCCCTGAAAAGGATTCCAGGAAACTGAATACTAGGGCCAAGAAAGTGTACACAGCAGGTTCCCTGCTCCTATGACAGGCAACTTACTTGGCTTATACGCTCAGTACTGGAAAGCACTGTGGGATGCAGTACTGGCTGTAATCCCTGCTCCTGTGACAGGCAGTTTACTTGGCTTATATGCTCAGTGCCGGAAAGCACTGTGGGGCGCAGTACTGGCTTTGATACCTGCTTCTGTGACAGGCAGCTTACTTGGCTTGGAAGCACCAAGGGAGGTTGACAGTGAAAATGCCAACCTCCCCCACAGCGATGGCACAATACCGATGCAGGTATTGTGCCGCCCATTCGAACAGTGTTTTCTGTGGGGGGCTCTGCCCCCCACATCCCCAGACTTTAGGATTCCAGCTCTAGGACAGAGTTGGTCCGGGGAGGGGGCGGAACACTGGGGGAAAGCGAAACACAGAGAAAGGACCATTACCGCGATTGTCGCCGTAATGGTCTTTTTTCATGTTTCACCATCGGGGGTGTCGGCCTGAAGGGTGCACCAACTTGGCTTATACACTCAGTACCAGAAAGCACTGTGGGATGCAGTACTGGCTCTGTTCCCTGCTCCTGTGACAGGCAGCTTACATGGCTTATACCTGGAGTACCAGAAAGTACTGTGGGACGCAGTACTGGCTCTGATCTCTGCTCCTGTGACAGGCAGCTTACTTGGCTTATACTCTCAGTACCAGAAAGCACTGTGGGATGCAGTACTGGCTCCGAGTTATAGTGTATGGTGAAGTGGTGCAGGACCTGGCTGCAACAGCAAAGTCAACGCTGGATGCTACAAAAATACCAGTTTCACATGGCTGTAGATACTAATGACTGTGCATCAAGAGTCTTGGCTCATGCAGTGGCACTGATGAGGTTTGCCTGGTAAGGGCTGCCATCCTTACCCCAGACCCGCAGGTGAAAGCCATTGATTTTCCCTTTGAGGGAAACTATTTGGTGACGAAACAGAGGGATACATGAAAAAAGTGGATGAGTACCGAGACACTTATAAAAATGTTACTGAGAATGAAAAGGCCTCTACTTCCTATAGCCTTATGGAAGGGGGAGGCAGAGGCAGAGGTTACTATCCCAGAACCTACACTGTCTATGAGTACCAGCTACAGAGAAGATACTACAGAGACAGAAGAGGCTCAAGGTGTGCTGCAGCACCAACCCCTAAACCACAGTCAAAACAACCCCACCCGACTGTTTTGCCCAGGTTGCCAGTCAGTTATTGCCAGTGGGAGGAAGGTTGACCCACTACACCCAGGAATGGGAAAAAGTTACCACAGACAAATGGGTCTTAGCATTAATGGGTGAGGGATTTTCCCTGAAATTATAAAGGTTTCCCAAACTGCAGAGACCAAAAACCTTTCCAGCTCACTCACCAACAGAAAGAATTCTTCTGAAACTGGAAGTAAAGAAGTTACTGCAAGCAAAAGCCATAGGAAAGGTCCCTGCATCACAGTGGACAAGGATCTCTTTTCAGGATACTTCTTAACCCACAAGAAAAATGAGGAATGGCAACCCATTGTAGATTTAAGATGCCTGAAGAAGCGTATCAAGAAAAATGCAAGATGGTCACACTGGGCACAGCGAATACTATCCCTGCATTCGGGAGATTGGTTGGAGTTACAGGTTATGAAGGATGCCTACTTCTACATTCCAGTCAGTCCTAGCCACAGAAAGTATGTGGTAAAAAACACAATGGAAAACCTGGGATTCCTAATAAACCTGCAGATGTCCCAGAAAGAACTGGTACAAGTCTTGGACTTCATAGGAACATAGATAGATACCCTGCAGGGAAGGGCCTTTCTTCCAAAGGACGGGGTATCAAATCTGATTGCCAGTGCAGAATCATTCAGCCTAGGCTATCCAAGAAATGTAAGGGATTTACTACAGTTGCTAGTCCACATGGCTTCATCCACAGCTACAGCGCTATGGGCCAGATTGCAATTGAGGGACATATAGTACTACCCAAGAGGTTACTGGTCCCAAAGGTCTGACTCCCTGTCTCAACTAGAGCCATCACAAATAGCTTTGTACAAGCACTAGAGTGGAGGTACATGGAAAACGGTCTCGGAGGGGGCATTCCCTTCCTCCAGCAATCTCCTACCAAGGTCTTCACAACAGATGCTTCACTCCTAAGGTGGGGTACCTACGTGGAGGACCTCACAGTAAGTGGCATCTGGAGCCTTCAAGAGAATTGGGAGCACATACTGTAAACCTCCTCAAGCTCAGGGTAGTACTGCTGCAAGTGCAGTCCTTCTCCAGCTACCGGGTCCGTCCAAATTCAGACAGACAATATCACAGTAATGTGCTACATAAACAAACGGAGGAACAAAATCCTTAAAACTGCACAAAAGCTGTAAGGATCTGTGTCTAGCATACTCCCTGGACACAAAGATTTCTGTAGTACATCTGCCAGGAAAGAACAGTGTGCTGGCAGACTCCTTAAACAGAATCAGCCAGGGAAATAACAAGTGGGCCTTGAACCGTCAACAGAGGAACGGAGATAAATACCCCGCAGGAAAAGGCCTTTCTTCCAAAGGACAAGGTATCAAATCTGATTGCCAGTGTAGAATCATTCACCCATCAACAGCTACATTACCATCGGAACATAAAAAATAAAAATCAGAAAAAAATAAACACAAACTACTTAAGTAGAGAGGTAAAAGAGCATACATCAGGAGTACGTAGGATGGCACAAGAAGTGGTGCAGTGCAGTGGGTGTGGAGCAGCAGTTTTCAGAAGAATATTCTGTGAACTGTAGTGCTGCCCCATTTGTAGGCATCTCTCTGGGCTGAGGGAGGAGGTGGCCAGGCTCTGTGCATAGCTGGCAGGAGTACTGGAAACTTTCGCTCTCACCCAGGGATCACCAGCCACTGCCATGGAGGTTGCCAAGACAGAGGCCTGGATGGACTATGGTGAACTCAGGAAGGTTGAGCTCAAGCACATCCCCCACCCAGTTCAACTAGAGAACAAATACGATGTTCTGAAGGAGAGGGAGAGCCCTGCAAGGGAACCCAAGGTTGAGACCAGGGAGGATGACCAGGCCCACCAGGTTGAGGGCTCAGGGGTCGGGGCCAGAGAAACCCAGGGGAGAAGGAAGCTTCTCCTGGTGGGGAGGACTCGATAGTTCAGGGTATGGAGCTGGGGTCAGACATAAATATGGAGAGGGAGGTAGTGTGTCTCCCAGGACGCACAGCTCGGGGGTGGATCCACAGGATCGCTAATGATGTGGCTAGGAGGGAGAGGGGGCTGGACATCATTGTCCATCTGGGGACAAACGACCTACCCAAAGACAGGGCTAGCTTGGAAAAGGTTCAGGAGGATTTTAGGGATTTGGGTAGGCGCCTGGGGGGAGGTAGCTAACTCTGTTACATTCTCGGAGGTTCTGCCAGTCGGGAAGGAAGGCGAAAGAAACCACTGCATCAATAGCTTCAACAAGTAGTTGAAGGACTGGTGTAGGGAAACCGCTTTGGCTACATTGGGGACTGGGGTACCACCTGGGATGATGCATGCCTATACAAGAGAGATGGTCTGCATCCTTCCATGGAGGGAACATCTGTCCTCAGTGAGATGTTTATGTGCTTCTTGAGTAAGCATTTAAACTAGCCACTGGGGGGGTGGCTGTCAGGAGCAGGGAGATACAGACAGACCTCCTCCACAGGTTAGGGCATATGACGAGCAGAATCAGGACATTCTGCCAGGGGCAGATTCACCAGTACCACAGGACAGAAAAGGCTGCACACAGGGCCAGATGATATCATCATTAACAAAGGTAGTAAAAGAGAAGCACCACATAGAATATGCCAGGAATAGTAGGATGAAACAAGGGGCTAAACACAAGGATGGGCCAACAGGATGCCACGTTTCATGGAATGTCATGCAGATGAATGCCCACAGGCTCGGGAACAAAATCCCAGACTTGATGGCTGTAATGACGTAGGCTGATCTGGACATAGTGGCCATAACTGAAACGTGGTACATCAGGAACCACAGCTGGGACATAAGTGTACCTGGTTATGAACCACAGCTGGGACATAAGTGTACCTGGTTATGAACCACAGCTGGGACATAAGTGTACCTGGTTATGAACCACAGCTGGGACATAAGTATACCTGGTTATTCCCTGTTCAGAAACGACAGAGAAGGTAAAAGGGGATTTTTTGGGGGGCTCTCTACATCAAATAAAGCATCAATGCAACTGAAATTTAGAACAAGTATGAGGAAACAGAGGAAGTTTGGGTCACCCTTGAGCGAGGCAATGGAACAGCCATTCGCACAGGGGTCCTTTACAGACCCCCAGCTCAGGCAGAAGAAATTGACAAACTGCTGCTGGAAAACATGCATGACATGGCAGCAAAGGGGGAAGTACTTCTGATGGGAGACATTAACATGCTGGAAATAGACTGGTCCATCCCAGCAGGGGCCTCAGTCAGCTCACGGGACTTCATTGACTCCCTTGAGGGAACTGGTCTTCGGCAACTGGTGCAAGAACCTGCCAGAGACCGGTCAATCCTGAATCTGGTACTGACCAATGGGGACAGGATAACAGGGCTTGAGGTGGAAAGTCAGCTAAGTTCCAGTGACCACCATATGGTGTGTGGTTCAAGGTGGACACCGATTCAGTCAACCCATACAAAGGCAAGAGTCTTAGACTTCAGAAGGGCCAACTTTATCAGGATGAGACTTCAGCTTAGAGAAACCCCAGAAAAAAGGGAGATGAGGGGCGAGGGACGGGATGTTGAGGAGAAATAGTCACACATCAAGGAGGCCATAGTGGAAGTAACAAAACAATGTGTTAGGTCGATAGACAAGGGAAAAAGAAGAAAACTACTTTGGTTCTCGGGGGGGGGGTGGCTGAAAAGGTAAGGGCCAAGGGGAGACATCTTGATTGTGGGCATGCCACAATGTAGGAGCAATACGCTTTGTTGAATTTGAACCTTTTTCAAAATAAAATCTTTGGATTGAATTGATATTGTCTTTTGGGTTCAGTTGTACTTGGAGTGCAGGACTATTTTGGATTTTCGAAGGGCCAAGAGGCTAGCCTTCAGGAAGTATAAGGAGACACAAAGAGATGACAGGGAAGTGTACCAGAAGTGTCTGAGAGAGGCAGGAAAAGCAGTGAGTAGTGCTAAAGCACAAACCGAGGAGCAAATAGCTCAGTCGGTTACAAAGGGAGACAAGACATTCTTCAGGTACATCAGCGAAAGAAGGAAGGCAAAGGGGGGGGAGGTAGCTAAGCTTTGAGGAGCCAAGGGACAGATAGTGGAGGGAGATGGGGAGAAAGCAGCGATCCTGAATGAATATTTCTGTTCAGTCTTCACTGTGGAAGCACATCGTCATGGCCCACAGTTAGAATTTAAAGGAATGGAGGAAAAGGAGGTAACCACCAGTCCATTCACAAAGGAGAGGGTCCTAGAAGAGCTTGCAGGGCTCAAAATGAACAGAGCCATGGGTCCATATGGCATACATCCCAGGGCCTTAAGGGAACTGAGAACTGAACTGGCAGTCCTGTTCAGCGAGTCCCTAGACACTGGAGTGTTCCCAGAGGACTGAAGAAGGGCAAATCCCCCTCTTCACAAGAATGGGAGTAAAGAAGATGCAGGGAACTACAGATCAGTTAGTCTAACCTCTGTAGTAGGAAAGATAATGGAGACACTCCTCAAGGAAAGAATAGTGGAGTACCTAGAAGTCATGGGGATGTTGGATCCCAGGCAACATGGGTTCACCGCAGGACGGTCCTGTCAAACTAACAGATTTCTTTGAGTGACAAAGACAGTAGACCAAGGGGTGGGGGGCTGCAGACATTGCTTACCTAGATTTCAGCAAAGCCTTTGATACCATCCCACATAGGAGACTGGTCAACAAGCTAGAAAGCCTGGGGATGGGATACAACGAAGTAAACAGGATTGAAAATTGGTTAAAGGACCGAAAATGGAGGGTAGTGGTAAATGGAACCCAATCAGAGGAAAGGGAGGTGACCAGTGGGGTACCTCTGGGGCCAGTCTTCTTCAGTGTCTTTTGATCAGTGACATTGCAGATGGGCTAGAGGAAAAAGTTTGCCTGTTTGTGGATGACACCAAAATCTGCAACAAGGTGGATACTTGGAGGGGGTGGAAAGGATGAGAAAGGACCTGGAACGGTTGGAGAGATGGTCAGATGCGTGGCTACTACGGTTTAACACAAAGAAATGCAAAATCATGTACGTAAGGAACAGAAACCCTGGAGCAAGCTACAGGTTGGGGGGGAGCTGTTGGCAGTTACTAAGGAAGAGAGGGACTTGGGGTCATAATCACAGATGACCTGAAGGCCACAAGGCAGTCAGCCAAGGTGGTGTGGAAGGGCACTGGGATGTTTGGGTGTATTGGAAGAGTAATCATAGGCTGAAGGAGGGAGGTGATATTTCCACTGTACAGGACCCTGGTGAGGCCTCACTTTGAATACTGTGTCCAGTTCTGGAGGCCACACCTTCGTAAGGACATCAACAAAATAGAGACGGTGCAGAGGAGGGCGACCAAAATGGTGAAGGCTCTATATTCCAAACCTTAGGAGGAAAGCGAGATCTCAATTTGTACATGCTGGAGCAAAGGAGGGAGAGAGGTGACATGATAGAAACGTTGAAATACCTCAAGGGCATGAACAAGGTGGAAGGGGGGGGGGACATATTCTAGTTTAAAAGTAGTGCCAGAACAAGATGGCAGGGTATGAGATAAGGGGTAATGTCAGGAAGTTCTTTTTTACAGAGAGGGTGGTGGATGCATGGAATAGCCTGCCCCAGGAAGTGGTGGCCTACAGTGGCAGGTTCAAACATGCATGGGACAGGAATAAAGGAATATTAGAGATGGGATGAAAAAGCTAAAGCCAGTGGCCAGATAGGGTCACTGGCCACTTCGTTAGGTAGCATAAATGGGCAGGCTGGATGAGCCTGGTGGCCCTTATCTGCCGACAGTATCTATGCATCTATATGTATCTATGCTTGCTTCAGTCTTCAGAAGATGGAGTACCCCAGAAATAGATGTGTTTGCCTCTTGGGAAAACAGCTTCCAGAGTTTTGATGCAGGCCTCCAGTGGGGGTACAGTCCCAGAGGACACCCTAGCCCTGGACTGGACAAGGAAGTTTCTGTATGCCTTCCAGCCATCCCATCTCATACAGAGAGTGCTCATGAAGCTCAGGAGAGAGCCAGCAGCAATGATTCTGGTAGTTCCGGACTGGGCCAGGCAGGCATGGTACTCTGTGCTGCTGACTCTGTCCAGCAGGATGCCAGTCAACCTGCCACGGAAGTACAACTTACTGACGCTATCCCAGGGCATGATAACCTTCCTGGACCTCAGAACACTGCACCTGAGGGCATGGATCTTAAAGAGCTCGAAATTTCTGGTTTAAATCTGCTAGAAGTGCTGAGAGTTTTGAAGGTTTCCAGGAAACCAGCAAGAAAAGCCTATTCCTTAAAGCAGCAATACTAGATAACCAGGAAGTGATCAGTTTCCAGTTTTATAGCACTACAGTAAATATGGCGGCTGCCTATCAAGTACTGCTGCTTTCAACATGGCAGGTGATGGAAATGTAAACAAAGGAAAACAGAGCAAATTACGGGGTGATAGTACAATGCCAGTGAGAAAGAATACCAGGTAAATGCTCAACAGAGCACAGGAAATAACACTGTTACAAAAGTGCAGATTTTTTTTAAATCTTGCACTGCTGCTTTAAGTGGAAGAGATTCTCATATTGGTGTGCCCCCAGAAAGAGATGGACTACTTGGTACACCTACTGTCCTTAGATCTGAGACAGCTGCCTTGCCCACCCCCTCTAGTGCTGGATCTGCAGCCAAATGCCCAAGAAGTGAGGGACCAGCCCCTGCACCTGGCTTCACCTCTGCTTGACTCCTTGCTAGACCCCTGTCTTCTGGTCCAAGACCAGGAGGCGGTGGTTGGAGATTGGTTCTCCCTCCATCTGAATCAATGAAAGTACACCTGGCAGCTATGTCAACCTACGCATCAGCAGGCAAGGACAAGTCTTTGACATCACAGCCTCTTTTTAAAAGGGTTTTCAGAAGCCTCCACCATCTGCACACCACTGTATAGGAACCAGTTTCCCCATGGAACTTGAACATTTATCTTGCTCAGCTGATGGAAGCTCCTTTTGAGCCTGTGGCTACAGCAGACCCAAAATATGTCACATGGAAAACAGTTTTCCAGATAGCATTGACATCTGCCAGGAGTGTAAGCGAACTGAAAGCTCTTTGTACAGAACAAACTTCATAATAGTCCACAGAAATAAGGTAGTCCTTAGAACCAATAGGAAATTCATACTTACTGTGGTTTCAGAACGCCACCTGAACCAGTCAGTTACTATTCCTGTCCTCTGTGCTGAACTCCAGTACAGCTGACCAAATATTGCACTGTCTGGGTGTGAAAAGAGCATTACGTTGCTACATGGACCAAACAAAGGATTTCAGGTCTCATGATACACGCAGCTTTTTGTTACCTATGGAGAGAGTGGCAAAGGTAAGCTAGCAGCTAGGAGGACTGTTTCTGGATAGTTTCCTGTATACAGTTCTGTTATGAAAAAAACTGGCAAATTAACTCCCCCCTCCCCCCACAAGAAGCCTACAGGCACGCTCCACAATGGGCATGTCTGCCTCTGTAGCATCTACAAGGGACATTCCCCTTCAAGAAATTTGTAAAGCCGCTACCTGGAAAACAGCACACACCTTAACAAAGCAATACTGCCTGGACATACAGTCCAGGAGGGATGCCAGTTTTGGAACTGTTTTCTTGCAGAACCTTTTTCCTAAGTAGGTTCTAGACCCATCTTCACAAGGTACTGCTTGTGAGTCTGCACTTTTGTAAGGCATCATTGACGGATTCCTGTTGTTTGAAGAAAAACATTATTCACTAGTAATATTGTTTCTTCTCTGGGGTCCATTAATGAACCTCACAAACCCTGACCCTGCCTCCCCTTCTAGAACCTGAGAATAGGTTCACAGAAGAATCTGTTCTGATGTTGTGGTTGCTTGAGCATTACTTGTAATTTTTCAACAGTTTTAAAGCTGTGGTCATTTCACGTCAACGTTTTTTGTCTGCTAAGAAATTGAGGGTTTAAAAAAAATAAATTAGAAATTTTTGGTAGCCATTTGGATTATTTAGAGGTCACTGCTCCCCTGGGTATAGAAACAAATCAGACATTAAACCAGTATAGGGAGTGTGACCAGAGCACTGAGTTTGAACTTGTATTTTAGATTTTAGAATTCTAAAAATTACAAAATGTTCCATCTCCAGGACAGCACGCTCCTGCAAGCAGATCAACTTTTGTAAGGTATCATTGATGGATTCCTGTGGTTTGCAAAAAATTACTTTCTTTCAGAAGAGGGCAACTGACAGTGGTGGACGGCGAGCTATGCCGGTTGCCTTCTTCACTGTTGATAGCCGTTCAGAATTGAGTGTGGGGCTTGCAAGGGAGTGCTGCTGCCAAGGTGGAGTATGAGGGAATAGTGTGATTTGTTCTAGTGGTTGCAAATTGCTGTATGTTGGTGGCTGGCCGTAGAGGTGGGCAGGTTGTGCTGGTCTACCATCATTGGAGTTACAATAAAAAAACAAAACAAAATGTAGGTGCTATGGGGAGAGGAGCGAGTATGGTGTTCTAATGAGGGTGGAAGAAGTGGGGGCTGGTATATTGTCAAGGATCTAGGCTAGGGATGAGGGTCGGGGACCGCTTCCTTATCTTTTAGTTTTTTAAAGATACTATTTTCCAAAAAGGGGATGAATAGTGCTACTTGGATCCGAACATCGAATAGTGCGTTATTGATCGTATTCCAGTAAAATTGATCTTTGGTATCTCAGTCATCAGGTCACACCATAGGAACGTCACCATCAGTGAAGCAGGATCCACATGGAAGATTTTCAGCAGTACAACTGGGGCCGCCCACACCGTCAATGTCCATTGACATAACCAACCCTTAAAAAGTTTGAGCGGCCCTGCTCCTTCCTCAGTTCTTTCCTGCTGTCGACTGATTTGCATGGATCTCTGCCGAAGCTCCAATGCAGTATTTGCACCTTTTCTCACCTTCAGCTTTTTTTTCAGTCTTTTTTCAGAATCTCTTTTATAAAAGAAATTCCTCCAACTTGTTTATGTCGCAAGTTGATCCTTCAACTTCTCTCTTCCATCGCTGCCGCTGAGGAAAGAAGACTTCCTCCACAGATTAACATTCTCTCTGTGTCTGATGTCTTGGGCCTGAACACGAAGTTTCTTTTTTTTTTTAAATCTATATATGGTATTTTTCTTGTACCTCCTCGGCTGGATTTTTTTGCTTGTGGTTCCCCCTTCCAGCTAGCCCTCATGGTCCCCCACCCCGGCCGCATCTAGAGCTCGAACGCCCTTGCTCCCGGCCTTCACAGACTGCTTCGCAGTGGGTACTTACCCCACCACTGTGGAGACCTGGAGGCTGGGCTTGGGGAAAGCTGACTTGGGTGCATCAATGGTGGTGCCATCGGGGCTGACCTTCAAGCACGCCAGAGGATTGATGAGTGTACCCACCCGATGGCGCGGGTGTGCAATGATGTCAGGGATGCTGCTGGGCATGCTACCGCATGCTGCATGTCCAACGTCGCCCGCACTGCCCCCACTCTTTTAACCCCTGAGCAAGCACCAGCTCCCGGCCAACACCAGGCGTCAATGCCTCAGCAGTCGTCCTCACCCTTCCTCCCAGAGGAGGAGGAGAGCAGTCCTTGGGACGCTCGATCCTCCTTCCACCCCCGGCCAACCCTCTGACTCCCAAAGTTGTTCCCGACTCTGGGTCGTCGGTGTGGCTATAGGTAAGCGCCCCAGCCCTCTACATCACTGGTCCAGCTTGAACACAAAGTTTCTGATTGTGAGCTTTGCCAGAAATTTAACCAAACAACCCTCAGACGACACAGAAAGGCTCTTAAAAATTTCCTGATGGATGAACAGGTAACTAGTTTTGGGCAGGGATCCTCCGGGGTCCCAGCCTCTCAGCGACTTGATCGGTGAGCTCCCAGGCCTCTTAAGGCCTGAGACAAATCCTTGGGGTGGGGGGTCATAAAAAAGACCAAAATTGTGTCCGCTCCCCCCGGCGTCAGTCTCATCCCTCGATGGCCTCTTCTCCTTCTTCTGGGGGATCCTCATTGTCTGCAGCTGCACTGATGAGGAAAACTGCTGTCCAGGTCTCTGTGCCTTCCAGACCTATACCGACAGCATCTCCGCCTGATTCTCAGGGTGGCCGGCCGTCGATCTCTGGGTCGTCGGCCCCTTCGACGATGGGCTCGTCATCAACAACTCTCCTGTCAAGGCCTGCCCCTTCTCCCTCCAGGGCTACAGGCTCTTTGGGTTCTTAGGATCCAGCGGTGGATCGCTGGCGCCCTTACGTAAACCCTCCGTCATCGAACACTGTCGACTTGAACATGGTACTGATAAAGTTCACTAAAGTGATTGTGCAGCAGCTGGGCTCACTTAGGCCCTCTACACTGACACTGTTGGCAGCTTCGTCATCGACGCCTACCCATCAGCCACGTGAAGCTCCTCGCCAGCCGTCGATGCATCTAATGCCGGACCTAGATGTAGAAGAGATCAACTTAGAGGAGGAGTACCATCCAAACCTTGTTCTTCCTGAGGATGAGTAAGAAGGAATCCTGGCCTCTAATGGGTCTACTGCTTTCTCTGTCAGTGAGGATTCAGTAAAGCATACCCCTAGGTCTTCTCCTGAGGACCCCACATTTTTCAATGTGATGCAGTTGTCCTCAGCCATGGGCTTCCACACTGAGGAAGAGGATGCCACCAAGAAAGAGCTGGGGGACTTCCTGGAGATCCCAGAATCTCCCCCTAAAATCATTCCTCCAATTTTGCCTGCCTTTAGGAATGCAGACAGGCACAGACCAGACATGGTGCCAGCTATGCCTCGCAGGGTGGATAAACTCTATCATGCCCCTCAGGGGTACCTCTGCTATGCTGTCCAGCCCGAGACAGACTCAGTGGTCATTAAGGCAGCCCATGACAGGTTAAAGGCACCCAAGCACCTTAGTTCCCTTCCCCCTGACAGAGTCTCGTAGAATCAACCTTTGGGGTAAAAGGATGTATGCCTCCTCCACACTGGGTTTGAGGATTGCAAACTACCTGTCTCACTTGGTAAAGTACCAAAATGCCAATTGAAAGAAGGGCAAGGCTGCTGCTCAGGCCCTCCCAGATGGCACTTAAAAGCAGGAGCTGCTTCAGTACCTCCAGGCAGCTGAGGACGTTAGCAAGTTCCTCCTCAGAGCCCTCTATGATATGGGTGAAACCACTGCCAGGGCTGCTGCCATGGGTGTATTCCCACACAGGCATTCCTGGCTGAGAGTATACGGCATTGCTGCAGATGTACAGCAAAAAGTGCCTAATGCCCGCTTTAATGGCACTAAGCTGTTTGGTCCTGATGTCCAGGACATTATCAGTGATCTGTAAGTCTCAGGGCAGGGCCCTCAAGTCTGTCCACTCCCTCTACTTACCTAACCGAAAGGTAGATGGCACCCTCCCTTTCGCAAAACAAGCAACAGGCCTGGTCCAGCCTCCTGGCCCCAGGGGAAGCACAGAGCCACAGTTGCCTTGCCCACCCCCTCTAGTGCTGGATATGCAGCCAAATGCCTAAGAAGTGAGGGACCAGCCCCTGCACCTGGCTTCACCTCTGCTTGACTTCTTGCTAGACCCCCGTCTTCTGGTCCAAGAGCAGGAGGCAGTGGTCGGAGATTGGTTCTCCCTCCATCTGAATCAATGGAGAACCATAACTTTGGATGCATGGATTCTGCAGATCATAGAAAGGGGACACACCCTGGAGTTTATTGAGTAGCCTCCAGAAACCTCTTCCCCACCCTTCAGTTACCCCAAGCTCATCTGTCTGTTCTCCGAGAGGAGGTGCAGTCCCTCCTACGCAAGCAGGCCATTGAGCCAGTACCTAGGCACCAGGGAAATCACAAACTCTCATACGAACATATGAAATTCGCCAGCAGATAAAGGCCTAGAGGTCTATCAAGTCTGCTCGAATGTGCAGCTAGCACCCCTTATTCTGCAGCTGCCCCTCCCTTCCACCCTTCCCCTTCATTAACCCTCCTCTGTCCTGTCCCATCCTCGTTTGAAGCAGTCCACTGTTCTACTGCATACCACTTCAGCAGGTAACACATTCCACCCAGCCACCACCCTCTCTGTAAAAAAGTGTCTCCTCATCTCCCTCCTGAACCTTCCTCGCTCCAGTCTCATATCATGGCCCCTGGTGGCCCTCCCCTCCCTTACTTTGAACAGCCCCTCTGTACCCATCTTGTTTATTCCTTTCATGTATTTAAAGGTTTCAATCATGTCACCCCTGTCTCTCCTCTCCTCCAGTGAATCTCGAAGAACTACAGAAGAAACTAAGACAAAGACTAGGACTATTCTACAGAATTAACCACTTCCTTACTAGGGATGTTGAGCAGCGGTTGGTTCAAGCAACGTTCCTTTCATTAATAGATTATGCGGACCTTCTCTATAGCCATTGTACTGCCTCTGCCCTGGCTAAGTTGGACACCCTATACCACAGAGCAATCAGGTTCGTAACGGGCCTTCCACTTTCCACACACCATTGCTCCTTGTACACTGCTGTGGGCTGGACTTCCCTTCATTATAGGAGAAATAGAAATGCCGCTATATGGGCTTTCAGAGCGGTTACCAACAAGCCCCCCCCTATACTTCTCTGATTGTATTCCCCTGAGTGTGATAGGTAGCTATACTCTATGAAGCTATTCCCTAATTGCCTTGCAATTACCTAAGGTCAAATCTAATTTTGGAAGAGCTGCCATAAGTTTTCCGTTTCCTTCCTTGTGGAACAATATGCAAAAAAACTTGAAGCGGAGCTGTCCTGTTAGCCTGAATATTTTCAAGTCGCTCTATGACCGCTCCATGAAGGAATCCTGCAAATGCTTCCCACATCGCTAGCTCACCTATTTTCCAGTTTCCCTCCTGCCCATCCTGCCTCCTGCCCTGCTTCTGCCCCTGCCTCTCTCTCCCTACCAAAATACTGGCTTCTCTGCCTCTCTTTAGCCATGGCCAGGTTCCCCTCCCTTCCCTGAAGTATGCTAGTTAACTATTTCAACCCCGTTATTTCTTCCTAAGCTGGTATTCCTCTTCTTGCCTTTCTCTCTCCTTTTAAGTGAACATTCCGGCTGTACCCAGTTATGAGCCTATCTGTTGTAAAGGCCCTCTCACTCAAATGTTGATGTACATATGTATATGTTTCTTCTTTGTATGATATGGCATTATGTTTTACCATGTTGCTGTACTATGATTTTTGTATGACCAGGTTCATCTTGCAAATGAGCCCTGCTCAATGGTGCCCGCCTGGATAAATAAAGATTTTGATTGATTGATTGATTGAAATGGGGTTTTATTCCAGGTTTTTCCTAGTCCCCAAAAAGACCGGCGATCTGAGGCCCATTCTAGACCTAAAGAACCTTAGTCTGTACATCCAGTACAAAATGTTTCAGATGGTAACGTTACCGGGCCTGATGCACCTTCTCCAAATAGGGGATTGGCTGTGCTCCCTTGACATGTGGGACACTTACCTGCACAGATTGGTCTTTCCCCCTCACAGGAGACTTCTCCATTTTGTCTTCCAGGGCAAGCATTATCAGTTCAAGGTGCTGCCCTTTGGCTTGTCTTCTGCGCTGCGAGTCTTTACCAAGTGCTTTGCAGTGGTAGCAGCAGCTCTCAGAAGGGAAGGACTATATGTTTTCCCTTATCTGGACAATTGACTCCTCAAGGCCCCATCCAGGGAACAGCTTTTGCTGACTCTGGAATGAACTGTTCTGCTTTTCCACTCCTTGGACATCACTGTTAATCTGCCCAAGTCGGTTCTGGTACCATCCCAAAGGTTGCAGTATATAGCGGCGGTTCTGGACTCTGCGCAGGGAAAAGCCTTTCTGCCCCCAAAACAGGGCAGAGTGCCTTATATTCCAAGCTCAGAAAGTTGCTCAAAGCCACTATATTCCAGCCAGGGTGTACCTGAGATTACTGGGTCTGATGGCAGCCGACATATCTGCTATTCCACTGGCCAGACTTCATATGCGCATTCACCAGTGGACCATTCAGGTTCAGTTGGACCAGTGCAGACGAGTTAGATCACCCAGTCCTGGTCTCTTCTCCAGTCCGCAGAGTACTGCAGTGGTGGATGGACCTCTTGAACCTGCTTCAGGGTGTCCCATTCCCGATTTATTCCCTGCAGCAGATCCTCATCATGGATGCATATGATCTGGGCTGGGGAGCACACCTGGGTCCCTTCCAAACCCAGGGCTGTTGGTCTCAGATAGAAACCTCTCTGCATATCAGCATCCTGGAGATGAGGGCGGTCCTGTATGCCATGGAGGCATTTCAGGAACACCTTGTTCCTGGTCAGCTGCTGGTGCAGTCAGACAGTCTCAGTGTAGTGTACTACGTCAGCAAGCAAGGGGGGAGCTCATTCATACCCGCGATGCAAGGAGGCCATGAGAGTGTGGTACTGGGTGTTAGATCACGATCTGACACTCTCAGTGGTCCACATCCCAGGCGTGTTAAACACTCTGGTGGACAGCCTCAGTTGGACTCAGTCCAGCATGCATGAATGGGAGCTTCTCTCATCCGTCACAGAAGAGTTGTTCAACAGATGGGGTTGTCCAGAAGTGGATATTTTTGCGTCCCCACTCAATGCAAAACTGCCCAATGTTTGCTCACTAGATCCAGGGCCTGGAGTTTTCTGGCGAGACGCGTTGTCCCTCTCCTGGAGTGGGAGGTTCCTCAATGCCTTCCCTCCATTTCCTCTCATTCAGAGGGTGCTTATCAAACTGCAGATGGAGGGGGCCAGCATGATTCTGGTAGCTCCATTCTGGCCTTGCCAGATATGGGTTCCTCTACTTGAGCAGCTGGCAGAGGAACCTCCGGTCTGTATCCTCCTCTACAGGAACCTGACACAGGATCAGGGGACCCTGGTCTATCCCAGCCTCAGGTCCCTCTATCTGCATGCTTGGCTTCTGAGAACATAGCTATCACCAGATTTGGGGTCTCTAACAGAGTGGCGGACATCCTGGTGACCACACAGAAGCCTTCCACTCGAGCCACATATGCCATGAGGTGGAAGCGGTTTTCCATCTGGGCTGCCAAACATAACCCGGACTCTTTCACCTGCCTGATGAGCCACATTCTGAACTACCTGATCTATCTGTCTGACTCAGGTCTCCAGTACTCCTCCCTCAAGGTGCACCTTTCCGCTATTTCTACTTTTCATGAGCCCTGAGTGACCGCATGATTGCTCAGCTGGATGTCTCCCATACCTTTCTAAGGGGCATCCTGCATCTGGAACCTCCAATCCATTCTCCTGTCCCGGCTTGGGATTTAAATTTTGTTTTGGAGAAGTTGACCTCATCTCCTTTTGAACCTATCCCAATTTGCAAGTTACGCTTTCTCTCTTGGAGAGATTGCTTGGAAGACATGCTTTGGCTCTCTTCTATCTTGTCTCTCCTCTTCTATCCCAACTCCCCACTGCTTTTTGCTGGCTCTGTTCCCGGGACCACTGTACTTTTGCCACTCCCCACCCCCGTAGCTCTGCTGAGCATCTGCCTTCTCCTGTTGACTTTTCTCACTCTGGAATAAACTCCTCTCCTCCCTCTGTTACTCCCCATCCCAACTCTGTCAGGCGCCAGTTGAAACTTCATCCTCTACCTACCTGTTCCTGTTACCTTTCTTCCTGATACCGCCATGGCTGAATGCTACTCCATCCAGCCTATTTGCTCTGTATATTGTTCATTGTCACCAGACTTGTTTCCTTGTACTACATGGTGTTTCTGCACTTTATTCCTGCACATGCATTATTTAATATTTATTCTGTTTTTGTATCATATTGTACTCCATGTTCGACCAGATGTTTAGGACACTTGTTTTGTATTGCTGCTTGTTCCATCTTCCTCTCCCCCAGGTCGCACCTGGAAACAAACCCTGGCTCAGTGTCCCTGTCCCAGTTACCAGTTTTCAAATAAAAGAAATAAACACAGAGAATTTTGAAGTTCTTAAAAATCATTGGTCCTGTGCCAGGTCCAACATTATGAATGTAGGTAGATCTGGGTGCTACTGGCCATCAAAAACATTTACTGGCAACATATCTACATTACAAATACAGTGTGTGCAGTTAGTGCATGATCTCTGATGAGATTTTTGAAAGTTGCTGGGGGCTGCCATCTTTATTATAGATCCATGCAAATTACAAACGTTGTAATCAAACTCAAGTCTTAAAAGATGCTGACTGAATTTAAAATACTATACCTGAATAAAGAATTGAAGATTAGCAGGAATGCATTATTGTAAATAGAGAGGATGACATTTTTTTTGCTGGATGATTAGTACTATTGCTTTTAGTCTTCAGAGTTTGCCTCAGGCTCTTAAAGGGATCATAAACAGGCTCTGTATTTCTTTATTAAGAAAACCAATCCTTTATACCCATACATGTTTTGTACAGTGCTGTGAACTTAAAAATAAACAAAACAGCATTTTTACCTAAAAAAATGACTTTTTTCCCTTGGCTACCAGTAATGAGCTGAGCCAATCACATGACCAGATGACATCAGATTAGCAACAAGGGAATGAGAATGCTCCACATTTGACCAGTGAGTCAGTGAATACTGAGGGGCATATATGGCAGATTAAAACAATAAGCTTTAATACATTTTATGAGTGTCATACTTTAGAGCAGTGAAAACACTGAATAGTTTTCCAGCCGAGGTTGTGGAAGCGTGGACTTTTAGATAAATTGTAGCACAAGTTAGATAAATACATGGAAGCAAATCACAATGGTAGAACCTGCTGAAAGTCAAGGAGACATTCCTAACAGACCTCGCCGACTTCTTATATCTCTCAAACCAAAGTATTAACCTAAAATTAGAGGATTATGATTTAATGGTAATGTTAAAAGATGAAATCCAAGGGAAAAATATTCTGTTTTTGTTGAAATATATTTTATTCAGTTAAAAAAATATGCAAGACATTTGAAAACTCCTAAGCATAGGATGACTACATAAAGATATTTCACAGTACAGCTTAATCTGGTTCAATCTCACTTGGCATGCATCTGTGTGGGGGTAATTGTGAGGGGAGGGGCAGCTGCAGAGTGGGGTACTAGCTACACACTCGAGCAGACTTGATAGACCATGTGACCTGTATCTGCTGGCAAGTAGTAAGTAAGTAGGAGAATGAACACTTCATTTTTATGTTTGCTTGCACGCATGTGCAAGAAACATAGTGCCATCATACAAGTTTTCTAGAGGTGTGTTAGCCTCTTCCAATTCAGTCAGTGTGTTTTCAGGCGCGGTCGCAGTGTGCCAGTCACTGCTGCAGCTGTCTATGACAGCAGGAAAATGCAGTGGCATACAGTTGAAAGGGAGAGCTCCGCTTCAGTGAGCAGAGCTCCTCCCTCAACACACACGCACGCATATTGCGTGCTGACGCACCCCCCACACACATAGTATATAGCCGGTGGGGGTGCCCAATGCCCCGTAAGCTCCACGCCGCCCCCTCTAAACAGCCTTACTGCTGCCACGCTGGCAGCCCACCCCAGCGGGCACACTCCGTATGGCCGACGGGTGCCTAACTCATGTCGCCCAGCTCCCGCAAACAGCCTTCCAGCTGCCATGCTGAGCCCACCAAGGTGGGCAAACGTCCCCATCATCTTAATACTGAAAAACAAACAAAAAAAAACTGTAAATTAAAAATGGTCCCCGCAGTCTCACTGCCCCACCCACACCCAACCACTCGCACCTGCCTCCCCCACCCCCCCACTCCATACTTACCTCTGAGTCCAGCGTGGCGATCTTCGTGGACTGGGAACACGTCTGCACTCATCAAAGTTGACCGCTAACTGAGGAAATGCCGTGTAAGCTGTATAATGTAATAGATAGGTTTTTCAACTTTGCTGCATATCTCGGGCATTTTTTTGAATTTTTGCACCAAATTTTCAACATGGGGTTTTTGGGACCCCTTCTCATGAATGCTGTCACTGTCATGGCGTTACTAGGGCCCGAAGGGTGATTTTGCAGCCACTGCGTGAAATCACCTTTCCGGAATGATTAACAAAACGACACTGCCAGTGTTTATAAGGTGGACTCTCAAAAAGCCTATTTTGAAATTTGGTGGAATAATTCCTAAAAATGACTGTGTTACGAGCGTGCATTGCGCAGTTCCTACGCGCGCTAAATGGTTAGCATATTTTCAATATTTTCACTCCAGATTTCAACATTGCCATTTTACCACACCTTCTTATGACCAGTACAGTTGTCATATTTCACACTTACCACAACGTATCTACTATGTAGCTATACAATGGCTAGTCGGTGTGCAAAATCAATGTATGGGACACATTAAGAAAATCACAGTGACACTGGTCATGAGCAGAGGTGTTAAAATAGCTATGCTGAAAATTTGGTGAAAAATTCACAAAATGACTGTTTTAGAGCGCACGCTATGCAGTTCCTATGCTGCAGCTGGCAAGTTTGCGAATTTGTAATATTTGCACCAGATTTTCAACAGTGCCATTTACCGCACTTCCTTATGAGCAGTACAGCTGCCATTTTCACATCTTGCCCAAAATGTGTTTCCGCACATGTAGCACACAATGGTACAGTCGATTAGAAAACAATGTTTGGGACAGATTAAGAAAATCACAGTGACACTGGTCATGAGCAGAGGTCTTAAAATGGCTATGTTGAAAATTTGGTGACAAAACTCCATAAAATGACTGTGTTCACAGTGAGCATTAGCAGTTTCCATGCACCCTCGTAAGTTCATGAATTTGTAATTTCAGTCCAGATTTTCACCAGTGGCATTTTTCCACACCTCCTTAGGAACAGTACAGCTGTCATTTTCCACAACATGGCCGAAATGTGTCTTCACACTTTCAGTGCAGAAATGTGTGGTCTCTGTGGGAAATCATTGTTCGGGACAGATAAAGAAAATCACACTGACACTGTTCATGAGTGGAGGTCCCAAAATGCCTGTGTTAACAATCTGCTGTAAAAAAAAATCCCCAAACTAGTTACATTACGGGTGTGCGTTGCACAATTTCTATACTGCGCTTGTGACTTCACCAGTTTTAAGATTTTCACCAGATTTTCAACATTGCCATTTTTACCCTCCCCACCAACAGTACCGCTGTCATTTTCACATCCTGTTTGGAATGTTTTTTTGCACCTGTGGTGCCAAATGCCATAGTCGCTGTGCAAAAGCAGTTTTCGGCTAACAAACTGATATTGACACTGTTCATGAGGTGGGGGGTCACAAAGAAAACATGTTGAAAATTTGGAGTGAAAATACCAATGAATGCCTGAGGCGTTAGGGTTTCTGACCATAACGCCCCACCCTGTAGAGAATGACAGGCATCGGGGTGTAACTTGCGATTCTTGCCTGTAATGCTCATACCATTCCACCCCCACCCACACCCTGCAGCCAGTGAGAGGCATGAAGGTGTGCCTCGGACTCTTCGGGCCCAAACTTCACCCCATTCTCCTATACCGCACCCATCTCACCCTATTTCCTGATGGAATGGGGTGCGCATAAGGGCCAAAGACCCCAAGGCACAGTGACACTTGTCAGTGTCTGCAGGGTAGGGTGTGGTGAAATGGCGTGGTCGTTATTCCTGACGACCCAAAGGCACACCCCAATGCCTGTCACTCTCTGCAGGGTGGTGGTAGGGTTGGCGTCAGTTCAATACTTTGCTGCCATTCCTATTATGCAGCTTTGTAACTTCTACACTACCAATGCCAATGCCAGCAAGCAAACATTCGGCATTGGCAAATGCTTGTTTGGTACAGCATGACCTAAAATATCTAACAGTTTAACACTGTAAACCAAACATTAATCATAAACCATTTGCCATTTGCAGCAATGTCATGGACTATATCTAATAAAAATTTCTGGAAATGTTCCAGGTAATGAACCCAGTACCAGTACACCACCTTGTCTGTAGCATTACAAAGTCCAAGCTGTAAAATTGGTAAGAAACAGACTGGAAGATCCATCTCTGATAAACAGTAAGTAACGGTCATCTGAGGCCCCAAAATACACCCTTTTCTAAAGTAACGTCATCACATGCTGCTATAAATTGCAACCCAATTAAGCAGGTAGGCTATCTTTAGCATGTTTAAACTCTTTGATCATAAACAGTTTGAGATCCCAACACCAATATTTACATCAACACCTTTCTAAAGTGTTTATACCTTATGTAAAATTCAGTGTAATAGTTAATAACTGTAACCCCTCCTAAATTACCTGAATATGGGTTGAACTGTCAGTTTTATCTACACAAACGATTAAATACAGCATCCTTTGTCATTTATAATTTCTCCTATGGAAGGAATCTGAATTAGTATCGTGATACTCCCAGCCCCTCACATAGATTCAAAGCTTTGGTATGTGTGGACTCATTGCCTAGAGCATATAGCATCACGCAGACTGGAGAGTAAGTGCCATCATTACTGTCTTCTGTTCCCCTTGATGACAAGGGATGATCTCGCCACTGTCGAGATATAAGAGGCTTATTTATTTTAAAATTGGTCAGCATCTGTATAGAGCCATATGTGCTGTACACATGGCACTATATTGTAAAATATGCTGATCGAAACCTAGCTGGGAGCCCATCACGTACTTGTGGTAAAATTAACTGCAATTCAAAATGTATATACATTTATATGGCATACAGGTAACAGCGGTTCACTGTTTAAGTGACAGCAGCTCACATAATGCCCATGAGTGCAAAGTCTGTAATACACTGTCAGTTCCTAGTAGCCAAACCTGTTTATCCAGCATCTTGTGAAGCAAAGTCCACTTTAATGCTTGCAAGGTTTTTTGCCAGCATCCACCAGACCGTTAAAAATACACATTGCCAAAGTAGGTCACTCTAAGTTTAGCTGGTAACTGCTAGGTATGGGCTATTCCAAGGGAATGCAATGCAGCCAGAACCCTGTCAGATGCATTACAACATTGCCGTGCAGAATAACTGAGGTTTGGAAAGACATATAGCATGGAACCATCATCCCATGTTAAATGTCTTCTTCAGTATACTGCTAGCAGGACTGAATCTGTTATGTGCTGTCCGTGTATTACAATCAGCAGGGTCCTGGGCTGGATTATGTCGGGTACTCTGCATTTGGGGGTGATTCAATATACTTTGTAGTTATAAAGGGTTTGTTCATCTAAACTACTACATACTTGTGTAAGTAGTATGTCTGTTTTGCTACTGTGACAACACAATTTAGATCTTATAATTAATCTAATACTGCTAAAAATACAAAAACAACATGGTGTTTCTGCATCACCACAGTAAATCTGATCTAATAACAGTAGTCTTGTAAACTTCCTTTGAAAGCAGCTATGCTGATCATTTAGTACGCACCTGGTTGGGAAGATATGATGACATGCATAAAATTAAAGATGGAATATATGTAGGGACTGTTTGATCTCATGCCCTCTTTAACACACAGTTTATCTGGTTCAATTCCTGGTACTGATGTTCTAGGATTGTAGATATGTTGTTCATCCACACTTATTGGCATGTCCCTTTCCCCTTTAAATCTTGCCGGAAGTCTTCAAGCTGGCTGCTCCCACCCACCCGGGTGGTATATACCTTGGCTCTGCCCCATGACGCCAGATCTTCCTTTCCACTGGAAGATACAGGTTGCCTCCCTCGTGCTCATGCATTTTGTAGGCCCTGGCTTTCAAAACTTCGGTTTTACCGAAATTAAAACTCGTCCGAGTTAGCGATCACGTTTTTGAGTCCTCTATCATGGAAGAGAAATATTCTCCAGGTTTTCGCCATGTCCTTGCAGCCAGAAGATGTCACGCACTGATCCCCATCTCGCATGCGTCTACTGCCTAGGTGTCGGCCATGCCACCTCGTCCTGCAGCTATTGCTTGGCCTTCCATCCCAACGTCCTGGATGACCGCTTAGCACATTTAAAGTTGGGGGGACCGGAGAAAAGGAATCCTCCAGTGAAGTCCAAGGAGGCTAGGTGGGCAGTTTCCGCGGCCGTGGGTTCTGCCGAGCAGCTGGAACGCTTGAAAGCGTTTGAAGAAGAAGCCACCCACGCTTCAGACAATCAAAGCTTTTTTGTTACTCTCAACCTGGGCTCCACCTTCACAGGTTTCTTCAAGGAGTTGTGCCAGTCTCTCCCCATCCAGGGAGAGGTGCCCATGGGCTCACACTCCTCCTCATAAAAGAAATAAGGAACTGCGCATGTCTTCATCTCAGGGAAGGCGCTCTTGGGACCGAGAGAGGTCTCAGTCCCAGGAGCATGCGGTCTTGACCTCAGTCGAGATTGCTTCCTCGGCCGCAGGCTTCACAGATCTGTCTGGCCAGACGACCAAGGATGTGGCCGATGAGGTTGAGATTGTTCTCGACCTAATCGACCTGCTGTCGCTGGCCCTGGTCGATGACTCCTTGGAGAGAACTCCAGTCCTTGTGTTCCCCGATGAGGAGACCCAGCCCGCTGGTGTCCCCATCGAGGTCCCAGTTCTGGACCCATGGGTTTCAACGATTCCACCGGTGTCTCCTGAGCGACCGAGTCGGCCTACTTGGTCAAGGTCTAGAACCCCCTTGGCTGAATGGCCGAGGAAGAGCCACAAGTGCTCCAAAAAGAGGTGAAGCCACAGGTCATCCTTGTCCTCCTCGGATGAGGAGAGCCTCCGACGGAAACTCTGTTGGTGCTATGAGGACCTTATGTGGCAACAGCTGATTTTGTCCGGAGCATAAGCTGGCTCTGCTGTCTACCCCAGCCATTACTTGGCTTTCGCCTCCTAGGCGAAGCTGACCCCCTCGGAACTGAAGCCTTTGGTTCCCATGCCCACGGGGCCAGCCAATCTTTTGGTTCGGCCTATACCGGTTTCTCCACTGATAGTGGTGGAGCCGCAGCCTAAGCAGCCTGTGGGAGGGGCTCCTTTCAAAGAGGACCAAACAGATACTGGGCTTCCCCGACGTCTGTTGGTCATGGTCATCCTGGACCGCCCTTGGCGGGTCGAGGGTAATTTGGGCAGCAGGCCGCTGTACCCCAACTCTTCGGATTCGGATGTCACCAGGCTCCACTCTCATCCTGGGGATGATGAGTCGTCCGTTGGCACAGGGGTGGAGGAAGGTCCTTCCTCCTTCCAAGGGGTCCTTCATCTCATCTCTGATTCCACAGGGATGCCCCTGGAACCCATCCAGAAAAAGGCGAAGTACCTTCTCATGGACATCCTCAAGAGAGGAGATACCCCGACGGAGGCCTTTCCAGTGGCCAAGACCATTGTGGGTCCGACACTTGAACTATGGCAGCATCCTGCCTCATGTCCAGCACCGTCTTCCCGCATGGCCCGCAAGTATATGGTGCCCATGGGGTCCCTTGCGGGGTTCACAGAGCACCCTTTGGCCGAGAGCCTGGTGACCGCCTCTGTGTTCAGGCATACTGGCAGTTCTGCCGACACTGACCGACCTCCCAACAGGGAGTCCAATTATTTGGACTATTCAGGGTGGAAAGTTTACATGCCATCTTCCTTGGGCCTTCATCAGACAAGTTCGGCTGTCATCATGGCACACTTCTCCCATGCCCTTCTTGGGTCATTGGATGAAGTCCTCCCTCATCTCCCTGTGGACATGCAGACCACGGTTAAGCAGGTCTGAGATCAGGGTCATGCTGTTGCCAAACTGCAGCTCCAGATGGCCCTGGACATTGGGGACTCTTATGCCCGCTCGATGGCTGCCGCAGTTGCCTCTCACCGCAGGGCTTGGCTGAGGCTCTCCTCCTTCCAGGTGGATACCCAGCACAAGTTAGCTGATGTGCCTTTCCTTGGGACTGACTTGTTCGGCCCAGGAGTGGTTGGTCACCTACAGCGCATAGAGCAGTCTAGTGCCACCTTGGATGCCACTTCTGTGAAGAGTTCTTCTGGAAAGAACCAGCAAAAGGAAAAGAAGAAGCCCTTTTGGCACTCTTCTCCTGCGATTCAGCAGTCCTCCTACCAAGGAGGACAGCAGCATCAGCAGCAGGCTCAGGCTTGGTGCCCTCGGCCCAAGGCTGGACCCAAACAGACCTGCAGAGGAGGCCGAGGCTCAGGTTCTGGAGCCTTCTCCTTCTCCAAGCCTGCTCAGTGATGGGATTGGGGTTTCCAGCCCTATTCCTGTCACGCCAGCTCTGGGTCTTCCCTTGGGGGTCCGGCTCTGCCACTTCCTTTCTACCTGATCCGCTGTCACTACAGACAGGTGGGTTCTCAAAGTGGTTGGTCAGGGACTGCCTCTACAATTCAAGCAGTACCCTCCCAGCCAAGCCCACACCCCTCAGAAAGAACGGATTTCTGCATGCACCCAGTCGGCTCTTCGAGATGACGTTGCTCAGCTCTTTCTCAAGGAGGCAGTAGCTCTCATGGCGGATCCATCTGCAGACCCAGGCTTTGTCTCCAGGTACTTTCTGGTGCCCAAGAGGATGGGAGGGCTGGTGCCCCATCCTAGATCTCCATCACCTGAATCAATACCTCAGGTCATGCACCTTTCGGATGGTCACTTTGTCCCACATCATACCATCCTTGGAGCAAAACATGTGGTTCTGTTCACTGGATCTGCCAGATGCATTCTTTCACTTCCCAATCCATCCTTCCCATCAGTGGTTCCTTTGCTTCAGAACTGAAGGGACCCTGTACAAGTTCCAAGCCATGCCGTTCGGCCTGTCATCGGCCCCACGGGTCTTCACCAAATGCATTGCAGTGTTGGTGGCCCATCTTCGGCGTCGGGGGGTCAGACTCTACCCATACCTCGATGATTGGCTCATTGCAGGTTCCACCCAGCAGGAGGTGGAGAGGTCCAGGGATCTGGTCCTCCAAACCTGCTCCCAACTAGGCCTCCTGATCAACGAGGCCAAGTCGGAACTTGTGCCCTCTCAGGTAATGGGCTTCATCAGGGCAGAGCTCGACTCTTGTCAAGCCAGAGCTCAGCTCCCGGCAGACAGGGCGGAGGTTCTCTCCTCCTTTGCCCAATCATTCCTTGTTGGGCACTTGCGCCCTGCCTGAGACTTTCTGCACCTTCTGGGTACATGGCGGTGTGCACCTCAGTGGTCCATTGGGTCCGGTTGCACATGCACCCCCTCCAATGGGAGCTGGCTGCCCAGTGGACTCAGCACCACAGTCATTTCGACCAGCTGATCACTGTAACCCAGAAGATGTGGGCACTTTCCAATGGTGGATCGCCCCAGACCAGTTGCAGGAAGGGATCCTGTTTGTCCGCCCTGAACCGACAGTTGTTCTTATAACCGATGCCTCTCTCATGGGCTGGGGAGCCCACATGGGGGACAACAGGGCCCATGGGCTCTGGACCCCTGATGAGTCCTGATGCCACATCAACCTGTTGGAGCTCAGAGCAGTCAGACTGGCGCTGTCAGCTTTCATTCCTCAGCTTTGGGGTCAAGTGGTTCAAGTCCAGATAGACAATACCATGACCACATACTATCTCAACAAACAGGGTGGCACATGCTCCTGTCTGCTATGCAGGGAGGCGCTCCGCATCTGGACCCTCGTGGGCCGGTTGGAGGCAGATCTCCTAGTCATCCATGTGGCAAGAGCCTCGAACCAGCTGGCGGATGCCCTGAGCCGCTTAGGCCAGACATCCCACGAGTGGTCTCTCCATCCAGAGGTAGCTTACAGCTTGTTCTCTCATTGAGGCAAACCAATGGTGGACCTGTTTGCCTCCAGGGAAAACACCAAGCTGAGGCTGTTTCATGCCCACCCCCCCTCAGCAGGGCTCGCTGCAGGGGGATGCCTTCTCCAGACTGTAGACCCCAGGCCTCCTCTACACCTTCCCTCCATTTCTCTTGAGCCACAAGGTGTTACTCAAGGTGAGGAGGGACAAGGCGAAGGTGATTCTGATAGCCCCAGACTGGCTGCGCCAGTTTTGGTATCCAGATCTCCTCAGCCTCAGCTGCAGGACCCCAGAGCGGCTTTGTACACACCCGGACCTGATATCTCTGAACCAGGGGAAGGTCTTCCATCTGGACCTTGAATCCCTGCACCTCACAGCCTGGTACCTGAGTGGCTAGAGTTTCAGGCTTTGGGTCTTTCTGAAGATGTCTACACCATGGTGGAGGCATCTAGAAGGGAATTGACCAGGAAATGTTATGCCTTCAAATGGAAAAGGTTTTTCATTTGGTGTCAGGGTAAGGGTCTGGACCCCTTATCTTGTTCTGTGGCTAACATTCTCGACTACCTTTGGTCTCTCTCCAAAGGGGGTCTACGGTCATCGACCATTAGGGTGCATCTGGCAGCCATTTCTGCTTACCGGTCGCAGGCCGGTCAGCCAACATTGGTGCAGGAGACAGTGGTTGGGTGCTTTTTCAAAGGCCTGGATCATATATCCCCTCCGGTGCGTGAACCTCCACCTCCATGGGATCTACTGCTGGTATTGGCAAAGCTCATGGGCAAGCCATTTGAACCAATGCACAAGTGTGAGCTGTCACACTTGTCATGGAAGACGGCCTTCCTGGTGGCTATCATGTCTGCCAGAAGGACAGGGGAGCTCCAGGCACTTTCTGTGGACTCCCCTTATCTGGTCTAACACAGGGACAAAGTTGTCCTGCGCCCCCAACCGAAATTCCTTCCGAAGGTGGTGTCAGAGTTTCACCTTAACCAGCTGTTGCCTCTCTCAGTATACTACCCTAATTACACCTCGGAGGCCGAGTACAGGCTCCATACTTTGGACTTGAGATGTGCTCTCTCCTATTACAAGCAGAGGATGGTGGAAATTCGTGGGAGGTTCGCCAGCTGTTTGTCACCTACGCTGAAGCTGCTTCTGGCAGACCTGCAGCAAAGCAAGCTGTTGCAAGATGGATTACATCCTGCATAGGTCTATGCTATGAGTTGGCGGGCATGGAGCCTCCCAGAGGGATGAGAGCTCATTCTACCCGCCATACCGCTGCATTGGTGGCTGCTTCCAGGGACTTCCCTATCCAGGAAATCTGTTGGGCTGCTACCTGGAAGTCAGCAAACACCTTCATTACCCACTACCACGTCGACCTTGAGTCCTTGATGCTGGTTTTGGGACCTCAGTTCTCCAATCTCTGTTCCCTAAGTAGGGGGTGTGCGCCTTGCCTCCCTCCTCCTGGAGAACTGCTAGGAGTCTGCCAATAAGTGTGGATGAACAACATATCCATGATCTTAGAAAAAACAGGTTTCTCACCTGTAACAGTAGTTCTAGGAGTGGTATATGTTGTTCATCCACACGGACCCACCAGACCTCCTCGGCTGCAGATGCACACAGCCTGGCTTCCAGCGGGCTAAGATCTGGCGTCATGGGGCGGAGCTGAGGTATGTACCACCCAGGTGGGTGGGAGGAGCCAGTTTGAAGACTTCTGGCAAGAATTAAAGGGGAAAGGGACATGCCAATAAGTGTGGATGAAAACCATATACCACTCCTAGAACCACTGTTACAGGTGAGTAACCTGTTTTTTTGTCTAACCTGTCAGTGACATCTTAAAAAAATCCAACAAATAGAGGCATTATTAAGATATTTGAAAGAAAAAAATAATTAGAAACACAGTAACCTGTGTAATATATATACTGTGTGTGTGTGTGTGTGTGTGTGTGGTGAGGTTTTCTTTTTTCCTATGTCAATCTAATGCATTTCTAAAAGCTTGAACTTCTGTAAGCATGCAGAGGTTGCAGAACTGCATAATCTTGTAGCCAGTCATTTAATATCTATGTTTATTTTCCCTGTATATAAAAATTGAACTTATCTCTGGAATGAGAGCAGCACCTCCAGCCTACCCTGTGTGCTGCACTGAAGGTCCCGATTGGCAGGTTCAAGATATGCTCACTCGTGTGTTGCATATCTGGGGGAAAGGTTATTTTCAATCAAGACAGGCAGCTAAAAAAAGTTGACAATGCGTTAGAAAAAGCTGTTTAAGTACAGAGAAAATAAACTTAGGTATCATTAAATGATATGGTTACAAGATTATGCAGTTCTGCAACTGGGGCATACTTATGCAAGTTCTCCGTTTTAGGCATGTATTAGATTGATGTGGGTGAGAACAAACTCACACAGAGTCTATATATTACACAGGTTATTGTGTTTTTAATTGTTTGTTTTTTTACTTCCAAATATTGTAATAAAGCCTCTATTTGTTGGATTTTTTTTAAAGATGTCACTAATGGACAAGTCGGTACCAGGAATCGAACCACATAAACTGTATCCAAAAGAGGGCATGCGATCAAACAGTCCCAAGATCAGGGACACTGGTTTATCGGGATTGAGAAAGGGCAAATTCCATTTTGCACATTGTAAAAACAATATTGTCACCAGTGTCTGCAAAGCCAAAATCCAGTTTTACTGGTGTTTGGTTTTTTGTACTTCATTTAACAATTTTTAACTCTGCTAACATGCATTTTAGCAATTTTGACCTCCACTACTGCACATCGTTCCATTCTTGTAACAATTTAAAGTTATTTTAGGTACAATATGTGATGGCAGCAGTACTACAGTCCCCATCCCTCAGGTGTGATGGGAGCAGCAAAAGCACTACGGCCCCCATCCCTCAGATGTGATGGCAGTAGTACTACATTCATCATCCCTCAGGTGTGATGGCAGTATCAGCACTATGGCCCCTGTCCCTTAGGTGTGATGGCAGCAGTACTACATTCATCATCCCTCAGGTGTGATGGCAGTATCAGCACTATGGGCCCCATCCCTTAGGTGTGATGGCAGCAGTACTACATTGATCATCCCTCAGGTGTGATGGCAGTATCAGTACTATGTTCCCCATTCCTCAGGTGTGATGGCAGCAGTACTACATTCCCCATCCCTCAGGTGTGATGACAGTATCAACACTATGGGCCCCATCCCTCAGGTGGGATGGCAACAGTACTACATTCCCCCATCCGCCAGTGGTGATGGCAGAAGCACTATGGCCCCCACCCCTCAGATGTGACGGCAGTAGCAACAATGCAGTCCACATCCCTCAGGAGTGATGGCAGTAGTGACAGCACTATGAACCCCTTTCTTCAACACCCACACCCCACATGCATGAGTTACAAATGACTTGGTTTCTTTGCTTGTTAGAACTCAGATGTGAATTAATCTGAACCACCACCACTAAGGTGGACCACCTTTGTTTTTTCCTATCTATCATTTAACTGCCTGAATTGGATTTCGGCCTGTGACACCGCTGACCAGGGTTCTGGAACAGGCTTGGTGTGTGTGTGTGTGTGTGTGTGTGTGTGTGAAGGCTTGAGTGTCCAACAACCACTTGCCTTCTCCAGGGAGGGAGGGCTGGTTTATGGCTCAGCGTTTTCTGGCTCCGGGTGGAGGTCAGAGGCATGGCAACATGTCAGCCCTCATTGCATGAGGGAGTGTGATGGATGTCGACTTCTGCCTTGACATCATGTGGCCTGTCACGCTCCCAAGAAAATGGGAAAACACCTGCTGGCCAACCAGACACATGTGTCTGTTCTGACCCCTGCCATGCCCGGGATCCACAGGAAGCTCTTTGGGGTGATTCTCCTCCCCTGGTAGCCTCCCACAGGGTTAGGGGCCCACCCGATGAAGGGTTACTTCGGGTTACCTGGTAGTACGGCAATAAGGGGTAGTGGATGGTTGTTGGACTCAGCAGTGGTGGTAGAAGGCCCTGGCAGGCCTGAAGGAGTGGATGGCCCGGGGGTAGGAAGAACAAAAAAAAAAAACTGCCTGAATCTGCTTCTTTGAAATAAAGTGTCTTCACTTAAAAAATCCACAAGTGATTAGTGAAGGACCTTCAAATGGAAAATCATGCATCTCCCAAACATGTGGATGCTTTTTTCACTTGGTCTCCATGAAAAGGGTGTCTCTCAGTTTTCATGTCTTTGCTCAGCTGTGAATTGAGCACTACTCTGCCCACCAGCATCATACAGCCCCTTGGGGCTTACCTTCTGTGTGTCATTCAATGTGCTTTCAAAATCCACTGGCCAAGCATAAGTACACTTAAACACATAACATTTGCTTTTTATTAAAGCAGTCTGTCAGAAAACTTTTTGTTGTCACAGAGACTGAAACAGCAGGTGGGAGAAAATGTGCAAATGATCCCATTCACCTAAATGGGGTGGTAACTGTGAAGTCTTTTTGTAAGTATTAAGGCAGTTTCTTCCTTGTGAACATACTTTGATTCAGATTAGTTTTCATTCAAACAACTGAGGATTTTGGATGGCCCTACTGATTATAAACTTGATTAAAATAGTTGGTAACAGTGGTCCTGAGCTTAGCAATCTACAACCTAGATGCTCACATGCAAAGAATAAAATAAAAACCTGACTAAAGTCTAAAAACAAGCTTATAAAACACATAAAATGTATCTGAACATTTTTCTAAACCTATACAAAATCATTGCAGCCCGAGTAAAATTCAGGTAAATTACATGGTACCCTGACTACTATATGATGTAGTGAACATATATTGGTATTTTTTTTTTTTATATTCTTTGTAAACCAGGTAAGGCCCACTAGGTAGAACTGCCTGTTTTCAGGGGTGACCCAGGAGCACTGGGGAGGTTAAGTGACTTGTTCGGAATCATACAGTATGCAAGTGGAGGTTGTAGGAATCAAACCCAAGTCTGCTGGATGTATCTCGTTCAATCATAGTTTGTTGCTGTAATCACTAGGCTATACTGCCAGCCATAACAACACCCAAATATGTAAGCAATAATACCCGACAGGGTGGGCATTATTGGGAAATACTGGACCGCCCGGGGCGTAATGAGGCCCAACGCCGCAGGCGGAGGGCTTTATAGCCCCTGGAAGGTCCGGTATTTCCCAATAATGCCCACCCTGCTCGGAGTAACGGCTTTCTGTTTTGTGTTGAGATTGCAGTCAGGGGAGTGCGGCTCTAAGACAAAAACTATTTTGACCCTGTTCCTTACGTACAATAACTGCAGTGTGTGCTTTTTTATTTTTGTTAAGGTTTTAGTTAACGGAAGCGAATAGTGAAGTGGGGGGGGGGGAGACCAGTAGCTCTTGCTAAGCGAGAGAAATACATGGTGGGGATTTCAAACTGAATCAAGTGATTACAGCCAATGGTAAACCAGGTTGGGCACCCCCTGTACAAGGTTATGTGGTGAGGTGGCATATGGGCTGGTTCTTATTTTTAGCTGGGCATCTATTAAGAAATAAATGCACAGCTTGGAGGCAGTGTCAGCCAATCAGGACTGATAATTCTTTCTTGCCATTTTCTAAAATGTTTTAATATATGATTTCAATAATAATGCACAGTACCTACAATGCAAATTATGAACATTAAACACTTTACATTTTACTAAAACTGAATTATTTGCCACTCCATCTGCTTATTTTTGCTTACACCAAAGTTTTATTTTATTAATTTATTTATGTTTTTGGTAACCAGGTGGGTGCACTGATCCAGGGGACCATTTTCAGACACGACCAGGGCCACAACTTGGCGACACAGTAACATAGTAGTAGACACAATGGCCCGGATATTCAAAAGGGTTGCACATGGCGCAACACTGTTGCGCCATGCGCAACCCACTGATGCGCCCTGGTGCGATATTCAAACAGAGGTTGAGCCTGGCACAAATCCCAATGCGCCGGAACACATCAGTAATGTATGCGGCGCAGGTGGGGGGGGGCGTGCCCATGCATACTCCGCACATCCCGATATTCAGCCTGGGATGTGCTGAGTCCATGCATAACCCCTACTTGTGCTGCACAGGTAAGCCAAAAAAAAAGGCGACAGCTGGCCACCCACAGATGAGCTGCCGTGTTGCAGGGTGCAACACGGCAGCTACTGTGGTGGCCACCAGCTCGGCTGCACCTTCGTGGTGGCGCCCCCCCCATGCCCAATCACGGGCATGCATAGTAAAAGGATAGTCCAATATCCCTGGTGGTCCAGTGGACCACTCGCAGCCTGATCGCAGGCATATGTATTCATTTAAAAGTCCAATATTCCTGGTGGTCCAGTGGACCGCTCGCAGCCCGATCGCGGGCATATGTTTTAATTTAAAGTCCAATATCCCTGGTGGTCCAGTGGACCACTCACAGCCTGATCGCAGGCGATGGTAAACATAATGCCACAGCAACCCAAGCCTGGTGGTCTAGCGGTACCCCTCCCCACCACCCACTGGGCCCCACGCCCCTCCCCTCCGTCAGCGGCAGGTGGCAGCTCCCCACCGCTTGCCGCCCTGCCCGCCGACTGACACCATATGGTAGGGCTGTGCGCCCGTGCTCCACAGTGTGAGCCAATGGGTGTGCAGCCATACCATACTACACAGTCCAGATATGTGAATGGATCCATTCACATATCTGGACTAATGTTCTGATACAGACTGCATGCCCATTGGCCCACACTGTGGACCAGCGGGTGTACAGCCCTACCGTATGGTGTCGGTCAGGCGGGCGATGAGGGCAGCAAGAGGGTGAGAGCTGCCGCCCACACTGATGGTGGAGAGCGGGTGGTGGGGCTGGTGAAGCGGAAGGAGAGGACGCTAGACCACCAGGGTTGTGCTGTGGCATTAATGTTTTACAGATGCCCGTGATGGGGCTGCGAGCAGTCCACTGGACCACCAGGGATATTGGATGGTTTAATTTAATACCTAAGTCCATGATCGGGCATGTAGTGGTCCACTGGACCACCAGGAATATTGGACCATTTAATTTTAATACTTAAGCCCGTGATCGGGCTGCAAGCGGTCCACTGGACCACCAGGGATATAGGCCTTACATTTTACAGCATATGCCCGTGATCGGGCTGCAAGCGGTCCACTGGACCACCAGGGATATAGGACGATTCTATTATTCAACTTATGCCTGCGATCGGGCAGTGGGGCACTTTGCCACACTGTGCAGGGGGTGTCGGTCCCCGACAGCTGCAGCCTGACAAGGCGCCAGGCGCAGGGGATCGGTGCACCTGCATGCAAATGGGGCCATAATGACATGCAAATGGCCCCATTTGTGCCTTGCACGCATTATGGCTCCATTTGCATGTGCACTTTTGAATATTGCGGTTTTGCACCTAACGCAACGGAACTTGTGCTAGCGCATCCTCCTGCTCCACTCTGGCCACTTGCGCTGGCACAGTGCCACTGTGCCATGCACACTGCGGGTGGCCAGGGAGTGATATTCAACGTTGCTGTGCCATGGCGCAGATCCGTTGAATATCACTCTGTCAACACCCCTGCGCAGCTAAGTTGCGCTGCGCCCAGGCTTGCACCACAGCCTGGCACAGTCTGAATATCCGGGCCAATAAATACATTTGATTAAACTGTACAGACACCAATGGATGATGAAACAACCATTGTTTACGGATTGTATACTAGCATGGCAAAATAAGGTACTGTGATAAATACAGGCGGTAGTGCAAAAGGAGAGATAGTTTGCAATTATGCAAATTGACAAGGAGCAGTTTAAGCCTAACGGACAGAGTAACATCTGGTCTAAGTGCCACGCCAGTTGACCTGAGAGAGTTAGTGGCAAGCAGAGCATGGCACCCAGACAGTGTGCCTGGCTCAGAACAGAGGGGTAGCAACCGGCTTAGTAAGTGGAGGTCAGGATGAGATGTGCAGAGTACTGTAAATAGCTTTTGATCAGGCTTCATTATTCCACATCCAGAAACAGATACAATTGGTTTATTCTAAATTTATTTAATATTGATTTTCTGTGACTCACTAAATAGAATCTGTTTAGCACTGAACAAGGCAGATGTTTTTGCATTTTGGCAGAGAGGCAACACATCTGTTTAGGATTCATGTTAGGAAGATAAGTTTTTCTTCATATTTAAAACATATACAAGTGTCAGTGTATTCATTTAGTAGATTATGCTGCAGAAAACAGTAAAGGATTTATTGTGAAGCACTCAGGGTCTATAGTAGAACTCCCACAATTTCCCGGCAAGTTTTGCAAAAAATCTCTGCAATTTCAGGTTACTTTTCCTGCAATTTTCCCTTGGCCCTGCCCATGTTTGCTAATACTTGTATTTTTTTTTTGTATCATCCAGTGTAATATAAATAATAAAAGATGTTTAGGCACATACTAAATGAAAACTGGTTTCAGGAAGGAAAGCAGTCCTCAGCTGATGGAGAGGTCAGTGGGAAGCAAGGGTGGTTAAAGTGAATGGTTGGTTACAACAAAGCGGTGCGGGTGGTTTCCTTACTGATTCTATACGCAGCAAAGCAGAAAGAATGCGAAGCATAGCAGCATTCATTTTAAGCTGCTGAAATCTGGGTCGGCCCGCTGGTGCTGCGGTAGCGCTACTGCTTGCAATGCCAGTGACCCGGGGTCAGAAGCAAACTCTGGTTGCTGGAGGTCTGGCCAGGGGAGAAGGATCGAGTACCTTGGAGGCTGCTTTCCTCCAGGGAGGGTGAGCTGCAGGTCCCACTACTTTACCTCCACCTGGGTGACCACAGGTGGTGGTGCAACAGTGCTGCAGAGTGATCAAGAGGGGAGGATGCTAGCCTGGATCTGGAGCAGTGGCATGTCTCTATGTGCCCTACCTCCTCGGATCCCCTTTCATGCCAGTGCTCTCAGGGACAGAGACCTGAAAACCAGTAACAATCACCCCACATCAGCCACTGGTAGAAGGGAGCCAGCTGCCCCAGACTTCATAACCTGGTCCCATGAGGGACCCACTGGGCTGCCCAACACATACTAAGGGACTGTGTAGGGGTGATCTGGGGTCTCCTCCATTCCCACCTGGGAGTACAACCCAGGCAGGATGGGGGCAGGCTCACAGGAACTCCTGGGCATTACCTGGTGTAAAGCTAGGGGATACCCAGCCTAGGGATCTCTGAAAAGTGGAGACTGATGCTGTGAGAAGGGGGAATAGAAAGTGAAAATAAAAAAAATTAAAAAGATGCTGAAATCTTAGAGATTCTGTGCAGTGAAATGCAATTTCCATCAAGCACTGGTACAAGAATTAAAAATCCACAAACCAAGCAGGAGTCTGTGATTTTTTTACCGGTGTTACTTGTAAAAACGAAAAACCAAGGTCCTTGCTCAAGATACATTCCATTTTTTTTTTGCGGCTAGGAATGCATTTCATCATACCTCCCTGTGTAGTGCAACTAAGTGCGCACCGACGAGCAGCATAGTGGTTTTAATATGAAGTTTACAAGGTTACTGTCATTCAATCAGGTTTACTACGGTGATGCAGAAGCACCATTTTTATGTTGTCTTGCGTACGCAGTGCAAGCAACAATTTTTGTGACAGCTTGCCGGAGCAGCAGGTTGTGGAGGTGTGGCTGCGTTGTGGTCAATGGCACCACTGCTTTCTTGGGCTGGTCTGTGTGGCACTCATGAATGAGCACGCTGTCTATGACAGCACTTCAGAAGTGTGCCACCAACTTGAAAGAAATCCGCCGCTGCAATGAGAGACAGGCTCATCACTGCAGCGGCAGATCACACACGCCTCCATTACATGCCCTTGGTGAAACATTTCAATGAACATGGCGGTGACTCTCGCCATCTGCCTCTCACAGTCCCTACAAAGGCGACGTCAGGGGTGCCCAATCCCCCTGTCAGCATGCCCCTTCCCCAGTTCGTTTGCCAATGGGGGAGCCCAATCCCCATCGGCATAATGTCCCCCTTGTTTTGACTGCCAAGTGGGGTGCCCAGTCCCCCTCGGCATCATGCCCCCCACAAACACAGACACATTTTCTTTGCCAACAGGGGGGCCCAATCCCTGTCTGCTTCAGTCCCCCCCTCCCCAAAAAACACAGGTGGCACACTGGGAGCCCACTCCAGTGTGCTGAAAGAAAACATGTAAATACAACACCTTCCCGCGATGTCTTTTTTTTTTTTTGTTCCTGTAAAACAAAAAATGGTCCTCGTGGTCTTGATGCCCCCCTCCCCCCAACCCGCAACCACTCGCTGTACACCCACCTCCTCGCACACCCTCACCCATACTTACCTCCGGAGCTCAGTGCAATGATCTTTGGTGGAGAGGGAGACGTCTGAACTCTTCAAAAGCTGACTGTGAACTGAAGAAAATCACGGTAAACTGTATAATGGCATCAATGGGGGGGTTTCAACTTAGGTGGATATCTCGGCCATTTTTGCGTCTTTTGGCTCCAAATTTTCAACATGGGGTTCTTGGGACCTCACCATATGAACTCAGTCACTTTCATTTCGTTATTTGGCCCTGAAAGATGATTTTGCAGTCACTGTGTGGAATCACCTTTCGGGACCAAGTAACGAAATGACAGTGTCACTGTTCATGAGGTGGGCTCCCAAAAAGCCTATGTTCCAAATTCGGTGGAAAAATTCCAATAAATGACTGTGTTATGAGCGTGCATTGCGCAGTTTCCACACACACTCGTAACTTTGAGAATTTTTAATATTTTCACTCCAGAGTTATAACATTGCCATTTTTTCACACCTCCTTATAAACAGTACAGTTGTCAATTTTCACATCCGCCCGAAATGTGTTTTTGCACATCTGGCACACAATGGCATGGTCGCTGTGGGAAATCAATGTTCAGAACAGATTAAGAAAATCACAGTGACAATGTTCTTGAGTGGGAGGTCTCAAATGACTTTCATGAGGTGGGGTCACAAAAAGCCCATGCTGAAAATTTGGAGTGCAAATACCAACAAACGCCCAGGGCATTAGGGTTTCTAACCATAACGTCCTACCCTGTAGAGACTGACAGGCATCAGAGGTGTGACTCTGGATTGTTGGTTGTAATGCTCACACCGTTCCATCCCCACCCCCACCCTGCAGCTAGTGACAGGCATCAAGGTGTGCCTTGGACTCTTTGGCCCCAAAGTTCACACCATTCTCCTATACTGCACCCATCTCAAGGTATTTCCTTATGGAATGGGGTGAGCGTCAGGCCCGATGACCCCAAGGCACAATGCAACACTTGTCTGTGTCTGCAGGGTAGGGTGAGGTGAAATGGCATGAGCATTATGGCCAATGACCCAAAGGCACACCTCAATGCCTGACAGTCTCTGCAGGGTGGAGTGGGTTGTCGTCAGTTCCATATTTCACTGTCATTCCTATTATGCATCTTTCTAACTCCTGCACTACAAATGCCAATGCCTGCAAGACAACATTCGGCATTGACAAATGCATGTTTTTATGTTGGCACGCTTGCACAGTCAACATCTTGTGGCAGTGGAGATTTGGAGGTGCTGTCGCTGTTGGGCGAATGCATGGCATGCATCAGTAGGTGTGTCCCTCATTCCTCAATCAGCCTGCATGCCAGCGCCACACCATGCATACTTACTGTGGTGAGCACATCTAAGGAAAGGTCCGCTGCAATCCAAACAAAGTTCGTCAGACGCAGCGGACCCTTCCTATGTGCTTGGCCACATTGTATTCATGGCGGGCCGCCACCCAACTGCCGACTTCGGGGGTGCCCAATCCCCCTGCTGGCTTACTGTGGCCACAAGTATGTGCCGATGGGGTGCCCACTCCCTGTCGGCATAAAGCAGTCCCCATTATTTATATGCCGAGGGGATGCCCAATCCCCCTCAGCTTTTGCCCCACTTTCCTTGTGTGCCGACGAATGCCCAATCCCCATCGGCATAAATTAACCCCTTTTGTTGTATCCTGACCGAGGTGCCCAATCCCCGTCAGCAGCAGAACCCCAAAACAGTTAGGTGGCACACTGGGAGCCCACCCCAGCATGCCAAATCCCTGAGGAAAAAAAACTGTCCCGAGATGTGTTTTTACCCTGTAACACAAAAATGGTCCCTCTTAGTCTCCCTACCCACCACCCGCAACCACCCACTGCGCACCCTGCCTCCCCACCCCCCCTCACCCCATACTTACCTCCGGAGTCTGGCGTGACGATCTTCGGTGGACCGGGAACACGTCTGCACTCTTCAAAGCCGACCGCGAACTGAGGAAATGCCGGTAAACTGTATAATGGAACAAATAGGGGTTTTTCAGCTTTGATGCATATCTCAGGTATTTATTGGAATGTTGGCACCAAATTTTCAACATGGGGTTTTTGGGACCCCTCCTCATGAATTCTTGCACTGTCATGGTGTTATTCCGCCCCGGAAGGTGATTTCGCAGTCACTGTGTGGAATCACCTTTCGGGAGTAAGGAACAAAATGACAGTGCCAGTGTTCATGAGGGGCTCTCAAAAAGCCTATGTTGATACCAGGGGAAAATCCCAAAATGACTGTTTTACGAGTGTGCATTTCATGCTAATTACTACCACACGCCATAACTTAGCTTAATTTGCAATATTTTCATGACACATGTTCAGCATTGGCATTTTTCCACACCTTCTTCCGAACCGTACAGCTGTCATTTTTCACATCCTGCCCCAAATGTGTTTTTGCACTTCTGGCACAGAATAGCATGGTTGATGTGGGAAATCAGTGTTCGGGACAAATTACAAAAATGACAGTTACACTGTTCATGAGCAGAGGTCCTAAAATGCTTATGCTGAAAATTTGGTGATGATAGTACACAACATGACTGTGTTACAAGCGTGCGTTGAGCAGTTTGCACGCAGACTCATAGGTTCACAAATTTATAATATTTTCACTCCAGATTTTCAACACTACCATTGTTCTGCACCTCCTTATGAACAGTACAGCTGTCATTTTTTCACATCCTGGCCAAAATGTGTTTTTGCAGTTCCAGCGCAGAATAGCTCGGTTGCTGTGGAAAGTCCGTGTTCGAGACACATTATGAAAATGATTGTTCATTAGCAGATGTCCTAAAATGCCTATGTTGAAAATTTGGGATCGAAAGTCCATAAAATTATTGTTTTACGAGCGTGCGTTGCGCAGTTTGCATGCATGCTCATGACTTTGTGCATTTGTAATATTTTCACTCCACATGTTCAAAATTGGCATTTTTACACACCTCCTTATGAACAGTACAGCTGTCATTTAACATATCCTGCCTGAAATGTGTTTTCACACATCCAGCGCAGAATCACACGGTCACTGTGCGAAATCAGTTTTCGGGGGCAGTTTGAGGAAATGACAATGACACTGTTCATGAGCAGAGGTCCTAAAATGCCTATGTTGTAAATTTGGTGCCGAAAGTCCATAAAATGACTGTGCAGCAAGCGTGCGTTGCACAGTTTCCACATAGCCTTGTAACTTCATATATTTGCAATATTTTCATGCCAGATTTACACCACTGGCATTTCTGCACACCTCCTTATCAACAGTACAGCTGCAATTTTTTCACAGCCTGCCCAAAACACGTTCCCGCAACTGTGGCGCACAATGCCGTGCTCGCTGTGGGAAATCACCTTTTGGGACACATTAACAAAACCACAGCGCCACTGTTCATGAGAGGAGGTCCCAAAATATCTATGTTGAAAATGTGCCTAAAAAACTCCCACAAATAATTGGGTTGCAGACGTCTGCTGCACAGTTTGTATGCATGTTCATTGCTTCACCAATATTTCATATTGCCACTCCAGATTTTCAACATTGCCATTTTTTACACCTTCTCATGAACAATACAGTTGTCATTCTCCACATCCTGCCCAAAATTGTCTTTTTGTCCCTCTGTCACCAAATGCCACAGCTACTGTGCAAAACTGCCTTCCACCTAACAAAGTGATTGTGCCACTTTTCATGAGGTGGCCTGACAAGCAGTCCATGTTGAACATGTAGAGTGAAACTACCACTACAAGCCTGCGGTGTTAGGGTTTCCAACTGTAGCACCCCACCCAGTACGGACTGACAGGTCAGGTATTAGGGCTGTGACTTGGGATCATCGGATGTAATGCTCATGCCATTCCACCACCCCACACCCACCCTGCAGCCACTGACAGGCATTGTGGTGTGTCTTGCACTGTTCGGCCACAAACTTCACCCCACGCTCCTATACTGCACCCACGTCAGCATATTCCCTTATGGTATGGGGTAAGTATAATGCCCAAAGACCCCAAAGCACCCCATGACACTTGTCAATGTGTCTACAGGGTAGGGTGAGGTACAATGGCATGAGCATTATAGCTGACGACCCAAAGGCACACCCCAATTCCTGTCGCTCTCTACAGGGTGGGGGTGGGGATGCCGTCACTTCAATACTTCACTGCCATTCCTATTATGCGCCTCTACCTCCACCACTGCCAATGTGACAACATTCGGCATTGACAAATGCTTGTTATAGTATTAGATAAAATAACTGATTTAAAATGAGTCATCACAGTACCAAGACCTATGACTTATACACGAATACAGTAATTTAGAAGGACAAACACTTCCGCCCCAAACAAAAAACAAAATACTTTGAATGCCCAACAAATGATCGGAAGACAGCTTTATGTATGAACAGTTGTTTTTGACAGTAGCCATTATGACAGGATATTAATTTTAACAGTTTTGTTTACAAAGCACAGTCATTCATGCAGTCCGTATTGACTGTCACAATGAGGTCCAATTTGCTGTCAGACAGAACAAAAAAAACAAACAAGACTAGACACCTTGCTTATTATTAAAATCCATTTATTACACGTATAGAAAACTACTGGGAACGTTAAGATTTATGATATGATATTTGCCTTTGCTCGTTAAGGCACGCAGGTCTCTTGCTTTATGAAGAGGCTTCCTCATTTCTAATCCCACAAGCATAAAAAATAAGTAATATAGCAACACAGAGCTCCTCTGTTTTTAACTTTGAATAGACATTCACTGAATGTTTGCCTGTTGCAGACCAGAAAGACAAAAATACACACTGAGTTTTCTTTTACAACACATTTTATTAACAAACTCTTTACAGGAATGCAATGGAACACAACATAATGCTCCAAGACGATACAGAGACAGCTTGCTAAAGGGACATCATCAGCTTTTGTTCTCTTGTGTGAGCACAGGCACTGGGATTCAAATTTGCATACAGCTCACTTCCTGGAATTGCAGCTTTTAAAACAAAAATAGCTCTGTCATTTTAACGCTTTGTTTTTCATCCTTGTTGTGAAACGGTTCACTGGGGACCAAGGCAGCTGCACAGTAAATAACTTATTGTAAAAAATGCTTGTCTATATTCCCTTTTACCAAACCAGTCATGAGGTCTGCAGAAAATGCTGTACCCTCAGAATGAAGAGCTGGCTATGCCTGGAATTAGCGCATTGCCATTTCAAGATGCCTCATTCTTTAATGTCCATTTTGCTTGTAAACAGTGCAGAGGTATTCAATGAGTTCTTGATGGCTGAAGACATCAAATATTTACTCTACAGAGGCAGGAGACATCTGCGCAAAAAGACTCAACAAATTTATAAAATGGGTAAAAAAAAGATCAAAAATTTTAATTGGGTAAAACCAGTCAGATGACTGTGCATTATTGGAGTACAATGTACAGTCATTCTGGTGCTAAATCTGATTGGATTTGTTAGTAGCCTAATCACACAATGAGCAGATGTGTTCCCCAACAACCAGAATTGACCTTCCACCTGTCCCTCTACAACCAGAACTGATCTTCCTTCACAGACATGGCTGCAATCTTTACACAAGTAAAAGCCTTCATCTGGGTCCTAAAATATAACTACCTTAGATAAAAACAAAACTAATTAAATGGTGTTTCCCTGATCATCACACTCTCCTTACACACATAAGCAAATTAAAAATATTAAGCAGAGGCAGACACAAACTGCTCAAATACATTCTTGAAGTTTATAAAAGCACATGCGTTTGAATCACATATGGGCATTTTCAGGTGAAATGTATCCCACCCCCCAAAAAAAGCAGTCCTCTTGACAAAACATTACCTTATAGACGCAAAGCGCTGAGGTTGCGGGCTCACTGGGACTTGAATACATTTCTTATGGGCAAGCTAACACTTGATCTCACTTCGAGATAGAGCTCTTGCAGAAATTATCACCATTAGGACTATGCCATCAGGCACTAGGACCCCACATAAAAATTCTAGCTAGTAGTCTAAGGTGGGAGACCGCTCCCCTGACATTTGCCCTGCCCCTGATGTCACCCATGGTATAAAGGGGGGCAGTCCTCTGGCACCACTTCAGTTTTTTTCCACCATAGACCCATGCATATTGTCTCCACAGATGCCTTCTGCTTCCAGTCAACTGCCATTTTCGCACCTCACACAGTTAACATTTTTTCACCCATATTTCAAATTCGTCGTGTATGTCTTCCCAACCGTCTTCTTCTTCAGAGTGGTGGAAATTGAAGTGTGTGTGCGGCAAGGCAGATCCTGGCAAAAGATGGCCATTCAGCCTGTCTGCTCTGCCTAGGCCCTGACCACAGGCCAGACGACTGCCCACACTGCCAAGGCTTCAACAGGAGGACCAGGATCACCTGAACACCTTAAAAGCATACCTCCTTGAACAACAAGTGGCCTCCATGCAGAAGACCCAGTCGAGGCACAGCTCATCTTCCTCCTCGGTGAAGGACTCCTCCCTCAGAGAGAAGAAATTGAGTGGGAAACACCATTGTTGGGACAAAGACAGATCTAGGTCAGAATCCTGTCCTAGGTCCCCACACAAGACTTCCAAGTCTTCGACCTCCAGTGCGAGGTCAGACTCAGCCCCGCCCCCAGTCTCTCTGGCTATCCTGGGGTCACGTTTGAGGAAGCCTCCCACCTCTTCTCAGGCACACAGTGGGGAGTCTTCTAAACTGTGTCTTTTGCAAGTCCCCATGTCCCTGGCTATCCGACCCCGCAAACTTGCGCTAGGGTCTCAGCAGGACAGGTGCACTCTTCGTCGGGCGGCAGGTCAGAACCTACTGTCCACAAGGCTGCAGTCCCTGGGTCGTCTGAAAGGGGCGACAGGATTGGACGATTCCAGGAGATGCCAGGATGATGAGTGCCAGAAGAAACATCACTCACTTTCCAGGCGGTCGTCGGCCCAAGGCTGCGGACTGATGTCAGGCCTCAGTGCTCTCAGTCTCCACCACAGAGCCAGACCAGATACCGCCCTCTAGGTTGCAATCTGCTCCACAGGGCACATACTGAGAACCTGACTCCAGACCAGACATCAGGGACCTGACACTCACCTCTGAGGGTAACCAAGACTGGGCACCACTCCCTCCGTGTTCACCTCCTCATCTGGAGCCTGACAACCAGACATCAGAACACCTGATGCCGGAGGACACTGTCCCACCCAGGTTGAACCATGCAAAATAATACTGTCAGACCTGACACCAGAGGACACCGTGCCACAAGGGCTGATGCCAAGGGCCCCTGTCACCCCTAACCCGGTGCCAGCACCCCACCCAAGCTCTGTCATCCCTTTGGCTGAGGTTGGGGCTTTGATTACGAGCTGGTGGAATATCATAAAAGGGGACCTCTTGCCTAGGTCACCAGAGCTGGCCCTTAACCCCGCAGGGATCATGGCCAGCCTAGACAATCTTCCCCCCAGCGTCCGCCTCCAACATCCCCGACACAAGACCGTTCCATGTCAGGGGAAGAGGAGCATGGGTCACCCATGTGATGGCGGCATGGTCACCACCCATCATCCAGGTCCTCCTCCAGGGGACACCATTACACATTCTCAGAAGGATCATCCTGAGGTTCCTCCTCCTATGACTGTTCAGAGGATGACCTACCCCTACTGTCTTCAGACGATAGGAAGGACTCCCCAAGATCCCCTCCAGATGGCTCCTCCTTCCTGGATATAATGAGGCATATCCAGTTTTTGAACCTGTGGAAGATAGAGGAGTTGGACCCTGAAAGGTGCCGTTTGGCGAAGTTCTTAGGGGCCACTGACCTAAAACTCTTGGTCATCCCACCCTTAGTGGAACCCTTCCAGGATGTCACCAAAATAGCCTGGAAGCATCCCTCCATGACCTTGGTGGTCCCCAAAAAGGCCACCAACTGTATAGGACACCAAGGGGGAGAACCACATCTGAGTGAACAACCTAAGGCAGACTCTATGATTGTCCTGGCTGCCCATGAGAGGACCCAACAGCTGAAGCACATGAGCTCTCAGCCACTGGATTAGGAGTCCAAGAAATTAGACCATTTAGGTGGTAAGGTGTACACCTCGGTCACCTGTACTGTTAGGTCATTTAATTTTTTAGCACACATGGTGATGTACCAAAAATCACTATGGAATAGGGCCATGGACCTGGCCAAAACTCAGCCTGACTCTGCCAACAAGGCTGCCCTGTTAGCAGTCCTCCAATTCAGTACTGATGTCTGCAAGCACGTCCTTAGGTGTTCATATGACTTGGCAAATGCCGCCATCAGGGCAGTGGCCACTGGAGTATGCCTCAGGTGCCACTCCTGGCTGAGGGTCTCAGGATTCCGCCAGCACCTACAGGACACCATCCTGGATACCCCTTTCCAGGGTCCAGTCCTTTGTGGCCAGGATGCCAAAAAGCTGATTACCAGACTACAGGACTTAGCTAAAGCAGTTTCAGAGGTCCAGAAAATGTACAAATCCGAACCAGCCACATCCAGGCATCACTCCTTTCATAGGCAGCAGGGCCAACAAGGAAGGAGACAGCAGCAAACAGGGTTATAAGAAAAAAGGTGCCCCCCTGTCCACAGGTGCACAAGGGCCTAAAGGTGCAAAGAATGCCAGAACTCCCTTGCCCACTCTAACAACCTCAGCATGACTCCCTGCCTGCCCCCCCCCATCAGAGTTGCAGGGGAAGGCACGAGGTGGAAGATTCTCTCTTTACCCCAATGGCTGGTCCAATATCACCACAGATCAGTGGGTACTCTAGATTGTAGAGCAGGATTATGCTCTGGAATTCACCCAGATCCCTCCAGACAACCCACCTGTTCCCTCCCATTGCTCCCCATTCCATGCAGGTCTTATCAGAGTAGAAATCCAAGCCCTCCTGAGCAAGAAAACAATCCAAGCAGTGCCACCATCTCAAAGGGGAAAGGGATACTATTCCCACGTCTTCCACGTCTTGAAAAAGACAAGGGACCTTCGTCCCATCTTGGACCTCAGTTAACTGAATGCTTTCATTGAATACAAAAGGTTCAGGATGGTGACACTGCCGGGATTGCTGCCCCTATGCTTTGCCAAGGGGACTGGCTATGCTCCCTGGACATGCAGGATGCCTACATGAATATAAAGATCCTGCCATCCTACAGAACATACCTCCACTTTACCTTCCAGGGAGAGCACTACCAGTTCCGAGCGCTACCATTCAGCCTTTCTTTGGCATCCAGGGTGTTCACCAAGTGCCTGACAGTAATGGCAGCTGCTCTCAGGAGGCAGGGACATTATGTCTACCCCCTACCTCGATGACTGGCTATTGACAGCTCCCACAGAAGCTCAGCTGTGTCGCTGTCTGCAGGATATCTTCCACCTGTTCCAAGAACTGGGGGTAACCTTGAACCTCCCCAAGTCATCCCCCCGGCCCACCCAGAGGTTAAAATACATAGGGGCAGTCCTGGACACTGTCCAAGGGAGAGCCTTCCTCCCCTCAGACAGGGCAGATCGACTAAGGGTGCTGGCTTGGAGAGTTGTCGCCACACAACAGGTTCCAGCCAGAATGGTACTGCAGCTGCTAGGCAACATGGCAACTACCATTGTAACAGTCCCCTTAGCTCATTTGCACATGAGAGTTCTCCAGTGGAATCTCAGGGTTCAATGGGACCAGGGATTGGATGACCTCGAGCAGCCAGTCTGAATCTCCAAAGCAGTGTGTCAGACTCTGGAATGGTGGCTTGCCCCTTCCCGGTTAGAAGCCAGGACTCCATTCCAAAGTCCCAGTCCTCAACAGATCCTGACAACAGATGCCTCAGGTCTGGGGTAGGGGGCACATTTCAGAGACCTTCAGACAAGAGGGACTTGGACTTCTCTGGAATGCAAACTCCACATAAACATGTTGGAGATGAGAGCCGTCCTGTATGCCTCACAGGCATTCCTGATGATTCTACTGCCAGCGCCCCTACTGATCCAGTTGGACAACATGCCAGTGATCTTCTACATCAACAAGCAAGGGGGCACACACTCTTACCCCCTTTCCAGAGAAGTCATGAGAGTCTGGTACTGAGCAGTGGAGCACAACTAGGAACTCACAGTGGTTCACATTCCAGGAGATTAAAACACCCTAGCCAACAGCTTCAGATGCTCCCAGTCTCAGGCTCATGAGTGGGAGCTACTACAAGATGTAGTAGATGACCTTTTCAATAGGTGGGGCCTTCCAGAACTGGACCTCTTTGCATTCCCACAATGCCAAACTGCCCAGTTTCTGCTCGCTAGATCCAGGGCCTGGTGTTTTCTGGCAAGACGCATTGTCCCTCTCCTGGGTAGGGAGGCTCCTGTATGTTTTCCCTCCCTTCCCACTACTTCAGAGAGTGTTAGTCAAGCTACAAGCAGAGCGAGCTGTCATGATTCTCATAGCGCCATTCTGGCCTCGACAGATCTGGTTCCCACTGCTCCAACAGTTGGCATTGGAACCTCCAATTCCCTTGCCCCTGTCTCCTTGCTTGCTCTCACAGGAACAGGGAACTCTGATATACCAGAATCTTTGGTCTCTGCATCTGCATACATGGCTCCTGCAGTCCTAGTCAGGGACAGGTATGGGGTGTCTTCAAGGGTATGAGAGGTCCTAGTGGCCATGAGGAAACCCTCAACTAGGGCCACATACACCATGAAATGGAAATGCTTCTGCCTGTGGGCATCCTCCTGTTTCCTGGATCCTTTCTCCTGCCCAGTGAATTCGGTATTGGAGTACCTTCTTTCCCTATCTGACGGGGGTCTCAGCTACTTGTCCATAAAGGTACACCTTTCTGCACTGTCAGGCTGCCATGTACCTATGGAGGGCAGAACCCTGGTGCAGTTGGACTTGTCCAAGACCTTTTTTCGTGGTATCATGCATATCAAACCTCCCAGGCAGGACCCCATTTCCCCTTGGGACCATTTGTTTATGTTAGAATAACTCATGCTGCCTCCCTTTGAGCCAGCCTCAAGTTGCAAGCTACACTTCATATCCTGGAAAGCATTGTTTTTAGTTGCAGTTACTTCTGCTTAGAGGATTTCTGAGCTTCAGGCTCTAATGTGTAAAGAGACTTATTTGATTTTTCACAGCGATAGAGTCTCCCTGCATACCAGTCCTATGTTTCTCCCAAAGGTAGTGTCTGAGTTCACTCTTAACTAGGACATTCAACTACCAGTTAATTACCCAGAGTACTCAAACAAAGGAGAGGCCCTGTTGCACACTCTGGATGTTCACAGAATTCTTCGTTACTATATATGGGAAGCAGTATAGTGCAGTGGTTTAAGGCTCAGAGCTGCAAATCTGGAGACCTGGGTTTGAATCCCACAGCCCCCACTTGCATATTGTGTGACCCTGAGCAAGTCACTTAATTTCCCTGTGCTCCCAGGTCACACCTGTAAATAAGCTTTCAGCTTAGTGTGTCACTCCTGGTTAAACAATTGAAAAAAATATATATATACAGACTGCACTAGATTTTCCAGAAAGACATAAGAAAGTGTATGGAAAACCATACACTACAAGGCTATTCTTCCACCTGAGTGGATACCGTGATGACCAATGACCTCGAGAGCGAAGCTCGAGAGGTCCCTCAGTCATCATATATAGAAACATAGAATTTGACGGCAGATAAGCACCGCTTGGCCCACCCAGTCTGCCCATTTCCCTACCTAATGGATAAGCTGCAGATCCTAGTTAACCAGCAGCCTACTTCTTCCTATCCCCACCACCTAGAATTGCCTTATGACTGTCCCATGCATGCTTGAATTCCACCACTGTTTTTGACTCCACAACCTCCTCCGGAAGGCCATTCCATGCATCCACAACCCTCTCTGTGAAAAAATACTTCCTTAAATTACCTCTGAGCCACCCCCCCATCTTCAAATTGTGCCCCCTTGTTCTTGCACACTTTTTTTGAAAGATGCTACCCTCTTGGACTTTGTTGATTCCTTGAGGTACTTGAAAGTTTCTGTCATGTCCTCCTCTCCTCCTTTCCTCGAGGCTATACATATTAAGCTCCTAAGTCTCTCTTCATATGTCTTCTGGTGCAGAACCTGCACCATTTTAGTTGCCCTTCTCTGGACAGCTTCCATCCTGTCTATGTCTTTGCGGAGATTGGGTCTCCAGAGCTGCACGCAGTACTCCAGATGGGGTCTGACCAGCTGTCTGTACAGAGGGATAATAACTTCCTGTTTTCTACTGGTGATGCCTCTCCCTATGCATTCCAGTATCCCTCCAGCCCTCCTTGCTGCCCTCTCACATTGCTTGCCCACCTTTAGGTCGTCTGATATGACTACCCCCAGGTCCCTTTCCATTTTTGTTGTTGTTAGTATCTCACCCCCCATTGTGTACTCTTCCCTGTGTTTTTGTTTCCCAGGTGCATTACCTTGCACTTCTTAGCATTGAATCTAAGCTGCCATACATTTGACCATTCCTCTAACCTTGCCAAGTCCCTTCTCATCCTTTCCACTCCACCTTGTGCATCAACTCTGTTGCAGATCTTTGTGTCATCTGCAAAGGGACATACTTTTCCTTCTAGTCCCTCTGCAATGTCACTTATAAAGACATTGAAGAGGACCGGTCCTAATACTGAACAGTGCGGTACCCCACTAGTAACCCCCCTTTCTTCAGAGTGGACTCAATTTACTATTACTCTTTGTGTCCTATTCTCCAGCCAATTCTTTACCCAGGCTGTCATCTTGGGACCCACTCCCAGGCTGGCTAACTTGTATATTAATCTTTTGTGTGGGACTGTATCAAATGCCTTGCTAAAGTCTAGGTAGGCCATGTCCACAACCCCTCCCTGATCTACTACTTTGGTCACCCAGTCAAAGAAATCTATCAGATTCGTCTGGCATGACCTTCCCATTGTGAATCCATGCTGCCTTGGGTTCTGTGCCCCTCTGGCCTCTAGATACTCGACAATTCTTTCCTTCAGAAGTGATTCCATCATTTTCCCTATCACTGAGGTTAAACTAACAGGTCTGTAGTTTCCTGCTTCTGCCTTGCTCCCACTTTTGTGAAGGGGAATCACACCTGCCCTCCTCCAGTCTTCAGGTACCCCCATCCTCCCATGATTTGTTAAAGAGGGTAGTCAGTGGTGTCACTAGTTCTACCCTTAGTTCTTTTAGAATTCTGGGATGAATCCATCAGGCCCCACTGCTTTGTCCACCTTCAGTTTTAAGAGTTCTTTCAGAACCCTTTCTTCTGTAAATGGGCTGGTATCAACCCCCATATCCAGAGTGTTTCTACTGTTTGTTTTAGGTACCTCCCCTCTTCATTTGTAAATACTGAGCAAAATATTTGTTTAGTATCTCTGCCTTTTCACAGTCACTCTCTGCCAACCCCCCTCCACTTTATTAAGCCTTACTATCCCTCCCTTGGTCTTCCTTCGCTCCCTGATGTACCTATAAAAGGTTTTATCCCCCTTCTTAACTGAGTTGGCTATCTTTTCCTCGGTTTGGGCCTTTGCTGTTCTGACTGCCTTTCCTGCTTCCTTTTGCTTTAACTGATACAGTTCTCTGTCCTGCTCCTTCTGTGATTCCTTGTACTTCCTGAATGCTTTCTTTTTCTCTTGAATCTTCACTGCCACTTCCTTTGAGAACCATAGTGGTTTCTTACATCATATCCACGAGGGGGAAGATTAGCCTAGTAGAGTTTGGTTTGCCATACATTATTCTATATAGTGCATGTTGGATTACGATGGGTGCAGCAGTGATGGAGACAGTGGAAAAAAATAGCAACCCTTACTTTTTTTTGTTGATCTCCGCTCCGACGACCACTCTTAAAACCTCCCACCGGCCAGCACACTCACGTGACTCTCCACCAGTTGCCGCCCAGTGAAATCTGCTGCTGGGGTCTCTTGCATTATGACATCCTCACTAACATAGAATGAAAAGTTGTTCTGCATTAGTGAGGACGTCACTACTGCAGCAGAATGACTTTGGAAAGTGTATGGATTTCCAAACACAGTCACGCTCCACAATACACTATAGACCAGTTGTTTGTCTCCTTTGCCCAATGGATGTAAGGGGCACCAGTGACTAAGCAGACAGTGGCTAAATAGTTGGTCAGTTGCTTAGCCTTCTGCTGCCAGAAGTACAACAAGCCTTTACCGGGACTGGTTAAAGGTCACTCCACTAGGAGTGTTGCCACTTCCATTGCATTCCTAAGGAACGTCTCAGCAGTGGATCTTTGTGCAGCTGCCACTTGGAGCTCAGTCCATACCTTTGTAAAACACTACAGTCTGGACATTGCTTCACAGAGGAGGGCAGGCGTTGGCCTCACTGTCCTCCAGGGTCTACTCTCTTAGGAGTATCAGTGGTATTCTAACTTCCATAACCACTACCCCTGACCTGGATTCTGTCCTTGTACAGCTTGGGACTCAGTTCTAATGGTGTTACCTGCTGCAAGAGCTCTATCTTGAAGTGAGATAGTACAGTTACCTAAGAACTTACCATAATAGATCTTCGAGAAGAGCTCTTGCAGCAGGTATGCTCCCCCCCCAACCCTGGGGTTATGTAACTGTAGTTTTCCCTCTCTGGGGGATGTAAGAACCTCCTCGGTTCCCCATCCTTTATGCTAGTTGGATCTCCAGCAGGTGAATGGAGGTGGTGCCGGGGGACCGCCTCCTTTATACCATAGGTGACGGGGGCAGGGCTGACATCAGGGGGTGATCCTCCACCTTAGACTGGTAGCTAGAATTTTCCTGTCGGGTCCTAGTGCCTGGCAGCATAGTCCTAATGGTGTTACCTGCTGCAAGAGCTCTTCTTGAAGATCTACTGTTGCGGTAAGTTCTTACATAACTGTACTTTCTGATTTTGTATTTACTTCAGCTTGGAGTGCAGTTGTGTGGTGAGAATTGTGCCCAAACATAGGCAACCTGGCAGGTTCAAAGTTTTGGACACATTTCCATTAAAATACAGTACTTGTATTGATTTGAAATGCAAAGTAGTATGTTTTTTTGTTTGAAAAATGTGTGCCACACATGGTTTTCATTATGTTTTATTGTTTTTAGCTATCCACCCAGTTGGCAGAATATGGACTGTTTGTTTTGTGTTCAAAGTTGAAATGAAATGAAAATAAAAGTGCCAGCCTACTAGAGCAGCTAGCAGTGCTTTTTGTTGCAAGATAAGCCAAAAATCTCCTTTTAGGAGAAAAGATCTGTAAATCACTGGTGCTGGTCAGAATTCCTGCTCGACGTCATTCGAAGCAGGAAGCAAAGGGAACACAGGGACAACTTGGGAGGTTGGACTCAGGTGGTCATGTTATGGACCTTCAGGCCCCACATCTCCAGAAGGATAGAAGCATTGGGCCCGATTCTCAACGGGGGCTGCGTTCGGCACAAGCTGCGGTGAATGGCAGCCTGCGCCGAAGCCCCATACACCAGGGACCCTGCACCAGATTCAGGTACAGGAGGGGTCCCGGCGTCTAAGTCCCGACACTTGTGGCATTCCCTCCCTTGCGCCAAACACCTGGAGCATGGCAGGTGTCTGTTGCAAGCCTGCTGCAGCATGGGAAATGGAGCCTACTGTACATATGTGCACAGTGACTGCCACCAGTCTCAGACACTGTGCGCATATGTACAGTATGGTGCCGCCTGCAGACCACAGTCGGCAGCTGGTGGGGCACCAAGGGGTGGGTTCCACTAGACTAGCAGGTAGTGGGTACTGCAGTGATCGGAGGCACATGCCCATGCCACCTACAGGTGTCCGAGCAGCATTGGGGATAGGGTGGTGGCATTGGGGATAGGTGCCAGTACCTGGCAGGATGGGGCACCAGTGGTGAACCAGGGGGCAACCGCAGCATACAGTGGCACATAGGATGACTGCCCCAGTGGGAATTATTCTAAGTCCCACTATGCCAGCCCTAGCTGGTCTAAGGGCACTTAGAATATCTCCCACTGGATGCCGTCTAAGAATAGCAAGCTGCAGCTTGCGTCGGCGCAGGCCAGCTAGCGCCATGTTGCAGGGCAGTGCAGGGCGCAGGGCTGGTGCAAGTCCTGTTTGGGGCAGACAGCCTGCGGTTGATGCAGGCAACCATTGTGAATTGTGTGGAGGCAGCCCTGGACGCAAGGTGCACCTTGCACCATATCTGTTTGGTGCGGGCACCTTGTGTCAGATGCAGGGCTTTAAGAATCAGGCCCGTTTAATTAACGGCAGATAGGGACCGCTTGACCCACCTAGTCAGCCCATTTCACTACCTAATGGATAAGCTGCAGATCATAGTTACCCAACAGCCTACTTCCTCCTAGCCCCCACTAGAATTGCCTTATGTCTGTCCCATGCATTCTTGAATTCCCCCACTGTTTTTGATGTAAACAGAGTGGAGGTGGTCCAGAGGAGGGTAGCTAAAATGGCTCAGGGTCTGCATCAAAAGCCCTACAAGAAGAGACTAAAGGACCTCAGCATGTACATGCTGGAACAAAGGGGGGTATGATTGAGACTTTTAAATACCTCATTGGGTAAATATGATACAGGAGGGAAATATTTTTCAGAAAACAGCAGCTGAAGAACAAAGCAAACTTTCTATGAATCTGGAGGAAGGTAGGTTCAGGCGAGATGAGTGGTACCTCTTCACAGAAAAAGTGGTGGATTCCTGGAACAGCTTTCCAGCAGAGGTGGGGGGAAGAAGACAGTAGGAGGGGAGGTTCAAGAATGCAAGGGATGGGCATAAAGTTATCTTCATAGGAAGGATGGGGGGGAGAAAGAGCCAGAGATCGAGTAGTGTCTGTTTTGATACTGTAGGGTAGGGAAACTTGGGCAGATTGGGTGGGCCAAGAAGTCCTTATCTGCCTTCAAATTCTTTTTTTCAGAGAAAAAGCAGACATTTTAAAAGGTACTTCACAGTAACAGGAAAAGGTGCTGGACCACCAGGGAGAAGCAAGAATAGGGGTGAGGTGGACACAAGTTAGTTTTCAGGGGGAAGGGTCCTGAAAGGACTTGCAGCCCTGAAAGTAGATAAGGGTATAAGGCTACAGGACCGGATGGGATACACCCCAGGGTACTACAAGAGCTCAGGGAAGTGCTAGCTGCCCTGCTGACAGCCTGGAAACAGATGTGGTTCTAGAGAACTGGAGAAGGGCTGACTGGTTTCTCTCCATAAGTGGCAGCAGGAAGGAGGCTAAGAGTTACAGACCAGTCAGTCTAACTTTAGTGTTGAGGAAATTAATGGAAACCATACTGGAAGAAAGACTTGTTGAGCATCCAGAATTGAGAATCTGTGTTGAGGAGTTTATACCACTCAGAAAAAAAGTACAATAAAGAGAAAAGGATTCCAGCATGGTGCATCAGGGGCCTCACCCGGGGTATGGTAACCTGCATGGGATAGTTTTGAGGGTGTGATGCCTGTGACCACTGGGTACTGAGCATCCACTATGTTGACCTCATGTGCAGCCTTGCCAGAGACACTGTGAGTACTGAGGAGGCTATCAGGCCCAGCATGTGTTACATGGAGTGGGCTGGTATGCATGGTCTGGTGTTCCATGATGTAGCATGCCATCTGCAAAAATTTCCATAGTCTTCTGTCTGGAAGAAATGCCAAGCCCTGGTCATGTCCAGATGTTACTGGCTAGGCTCCAGCTGAGACTTTGCGAGGTTCAGCATGACTCCTGTGGACACTAGGAATTGAGAGGCAGTGGTCATTGCCTGTTGTATCTCCTGTTTGCATGGGCTTGAAATTAGCCAGTTGACCAGGCAAGGAAAGACTTGGAGTCTTAGCTTTCGGAGATGCACTGCGAGTACTGCAAAGCGCTTTGTGAAGACTCACTGTGCTGAGAAAAGCCCAAAGAGTAGGCCTCTGAACTGGTAGTTTTGCCCTTCTACGCAGAACTGGAAATACTTGTGGTTGTTGGTGTGCACCAGTATGTGCAGGTATGTGTCCTGCATATCCAGTGACGCTAGCAAATCCTGACATTTTAGGTAAGGTATCAAAGATCCCAGAGAAATCATTTTGAATTTTTCTCAATCCATGTATTTGTTCAGTTTTCTGAGGTCAAGAATGGGGTTCATGCTCCCTGATTTCTTTGGTACCAGGAAGCAGTAGGAGTAAAACCCTGTGTTCCTTTCTGACCCTGGCATTATTTGCATTGCCCTGTTTCTCAGAAGGCCCACAATCTCCTATGCCAGAAGCTCTGACATGAGAGCTGACAAGAGGAGTTGCCTTCTAAGAGGATAGTCTGGGGGAATTTCTAAGAATTCTGGGGAGTACCCTTCTTGGATGATCCTTAGAACTCAGTTGTCCATCAAGATGGATTCCCACTTACAGTAAAACTGGATAAGGTGTCACCCTACTGGGGAAGACTGGACCACCATGAGCGACTGAAGTGGAAGTGCTTTCTTCTGGGCCTGAGGAGCCTGGGACTTATTGTTTTGGGCTCCCCTGCCCCTACCACGAAAGGACTGCTTGTTGTGAAGAGAGCTGCATCCTTTACCCCTTTGTGGGTTATAAGTAGCCATCCTGCAAGTCTTAAGAGTCATGCTCATTTCATTAGACTCTAAGAGACTGCTGCAGTTGCTGTCCAAACAGGTACGTGCCATCAAAGGGCACATTCACGATCGAGTGAAGCCAGTAGCCAGGATCACCATCTGAAGCACATACCTGCAGCTGCGGAGTGAGCTGCTGCATCAATGGCATCCTCAGAGGCTTTAAACTGGTGGCTGTTTGATTCAATACCTTCTTTAACCAGGAGCAGCATCTCTTGTTTTGCCTCTGTGTCCAGCAGGGCCTCTGTCAAAGACTTAAGCTTGCACCATCGGGCATACTTGTACTTAGAGAAGTGGCCCTGGTAGCTAGCTATCCTCATGCCAAGGGTAGCTGAGGCATAGACCCACTTACCCATGGTGTCTACCTTGCATGACTCCTTGTCAGTGGGGTGCACGGTAATCTTGTTGGGCACTATGGCTTTGTCATGATCAGCAAGAATAACAATGGCATCTACTATTGGCTGAGTGAAATACATGTGCTTGGATTTAGGCTTCATGTATTTCTTGTTCACCTCCTTGGGGACAGCTACCACAGTAGCAGGCTGCCTCCAGGTTGCCTCAGAGAGTGTCCGTGGATGGCTGGATGGGAGGAACTAGAGAGACTGGGATATTAAACATATTTACTCCTAGCCTGGTCTATGGCTAGTGGCTCAAAATTCAGTGCTGTATGCATATTTCTGAGTGGACCCTAAAGGAGAGATCCTTCTGAGGTACTTTAACAGGAACAGAGTCTGGGTTCTCTGGACCATAGTATGAGTCATCGCTGTCACCATCGGAGATGATGAGGTCAGGATCTGACTCATTTCCTTCTGCCTCCACCCCTGGGGGATAGTAAAGCAGAGGGGGTTGAAAAGGCAAGAGTGCAGGCTGCAGCCTCAGAAACATCAGCAGCACTGGACACAGCACTATCGGTGGTACCAAGGATGGCCCTGGGATTGACCCAAAGGGAACAAGCCTGGCAGTGAATGCCTTTGCAGCAGCATCAGCAGCACTGGCATCGACACTGGGGTAGGCCTGAAGGGCCAATTCCTGGTACTGGATGTGGCACCATCAATGGTGTCAAAGACCCAGCCATCCCCGAAGGAACCAGTGATGTCACCATGGCTGCCCTCATCCCTGGAGGGGTCAGAGACAACACCACAGGTAGGGCAGACATCAGCAACACTGACAGAAACCCCAGCCCAGAGGCTGGAGTCGGAGTCAGCTGTGCACCTAAGTCAAGCAGCACTGAAGCTGGCACCGGCTCAATCGACCCTGAAAGTTCAGGAGCCAGTGCCCGCAACAGTGATGCTTCAGCTATACGTTGCACTCACTGCACCATAAGAGCTGCCAAATGGTTCATCTGCCCACCGAAATCCTCTATATTGGACAGAGCAGGGCTCCGGGATGGAGACCTTGACCTTGCAGGCCCAGGCATCAATGGTGTCATCGGTGACAATGGTGGGGGTACCCGCATCCATGGAAGTTGAGTGTCTCACAGCAGAATGACCAGATGACAGCCTTGATCAGTGCTGTTTCTTCTCCTTGGGCTTTTTGATAGAAGAGGTCACGGTCAAATGGTGCAAAGACCCCAATGCAGAGCGTGTTTGAGATCTGGACTGCTTCTTTTTGCAGCTGTCCATCCCCCACAGGTGCCAGACTGCCTGTTGCCAGAGCACTTGCCCAGATAGAGAGGTGATGGACAGACACAGACCCATTGCTGCAGCAAGTTGCCTTTTCAGACTCCCTATAAGCATGAGGTAGAGCTAAGAGGAAACTGAAGAATTTTTGTGTTATTTAAACTAAACTGGCAAAAAAATAATAATGAACTCTATAATATATTAATTAAAAAACAAATAATTTAACACTGAAGAACTGAACGTCATAATTGTTTAGATGGTCAAGTTCTGGCCCTGACATGGAGATTAGCGATGCTACTGTCGCACACTCGGCATTGGGGAAAAAAAAGGAACTGAGATGTTTGGGCACTGGCACCACTGTATACCAACAGGTGTGTGTGGTGACATGTACGCAGGGTATACTCGTGTTGCCAGCCCTCCAGAAACATTCTGGCTCCTGTGGGGGTCCTAGTGCCTCTGGCTCAGACTCATTAGTGGGACTCTATGGAGAAGTCTGGTTCTTGGGAGAGCCATGGTTACAGGTATATAAACTCTATTTATGTCTTCTGTAAGATGATTTCAAATGTTGCCATGGGTGAAAAGGATGTTGAATTAATCATTCCATACTGTTGTAATATAAAGTTATATGGAACTGGGGAATGATCTGTTTTGGAGTTTTGGTTTGGGATCAATCTGTGTTCTTTCAAATGTCCATGAGGATCAGTTTTCTACAAAGGAAATCTAATTCCATTTGGTGCTTTGCAGTCTGATGGCTCACCATATCATACTTGACTGCTGTTTTGGGAGTATCCAGGATAGGGCAAGGACACAGAAATAGGGGGTGATTTTTTGTACTGTTTTGGGGAGACTGGAAGCACAGCATGTAGTGGAGATTCGTGCTGTTTCAAGGGGACCAGAGACTGAAAGGAAATGGGGGCACAGCTGAAAGGGTGAGCGATGATTTGTGCTGTTTTGTGGACCGTAGACCAGGAGGTAGTGGGAATGCAGCTGGGAGGGGTTGTTAGGGTCATTAGCCCTGATCAGGTTCTTTGTGGTAATGGACATGCAAAAGAGACACAAACAAGCTGCCTCTTGGTAATAAATCTTGTTTATTACACAAAAGGAATCACAGTTGCCCTAAGCAGTTCTTACTGTAAGACACTGGGAACCAAGCCGATTGTTCCCCAGTACCCCAAGCAGTGAAGAAGGTCTCCGAGGGGAATACTTAATACAGTAAGTTATATACTACTGATAGTAGTTATGATAACCATTAGTAAGAAGCAGTGCTGGAGCCCTACTGGCTAAACGTTAGGTAGCTCCACAGTGTTATCTAGTCTTATACAATAAGTGCTAAGTCAGCTAAATCGTATAACAAAGGATGCACAGAAAATACATGAAAAACACAGGATGTAATGTAGTTATACATAAATCCAAAAGATGGCAGCATTGTCTGACAAATAAACATATTAGAAGATACAAAGACACAGGTGTCTTGGCCTGCCTCATGCTGTTACCAAGCATAAAGAAGCAACATAAAATATAAATCATTATGCTTCCCTGACACTTACTCTTGTACGGTAAGTGCCCATGCCCTATATGTTAGTATAGCATATATGTAATATAGTTTGTCTAAGGTGTACAGTGGGATGCCAATTAGGATGTGAGGACCTCGCATAACGTCCCTCCCCCCGTTGCCTTACTGAAAAGGCAACAACACTATGGGAAAGTAATGGTAACAGCTCCATCGTTTACAGAACTGACGCACGAGCCTTGTAAGGGAACTCGAGCTGTTCACGGTGTTATTTGAGCATATGCCTTAAACAGCAAAGTGTTAGTACTCTAAAGATAATCAAAAATGCTTGAATAAAAACAAAACCTTTAAAGGTAATTTCTAACCAAGCATTGGAAAGTACATTACTTAAATCAGCATCATTGATAAGGGTATTAAGAGCATCTCCAGCTTTGGAGATATTGTAACTGATGTGGATGAGGTGTGGGTATCCTTTCTATCTAAAAGGGATTTCAAAGTTAATGTCAGTGGGTCAATGTGGACATTAAAGATAGGTAGATATTGAAATAGAGCAAGCAAATATTTAGGGTCACTGTCAATAACATCTGGTTCCGCGATGGGAACAGGAGTGATCACTGTATGGCCTACCACTGTACTTTGATGAGGGATAAAACGAACGTTGGGGAATTGGATGTCATAAACCTTGTCACCACAGCAGAAAGATTTATGGTCAGTAACAATGTAGTACTGTCCATCAGAATTAGAAGACATTTTAACAGTTTGTAACCTCCATTTTTGCTGTTGAACTGGGCAGGTGAATGATTGATTCGTAAGTCTTGTAGTCAGCCGATGAACCTTTTCCACATAAGTCTTGTAGATACATCCAGTTTTGTCATCTGGTGGGGGTGCTGATGATGCTTCAGGGGTATCTGTGTCATTAGAGTTAATGTCCAAGTCCAGACTGAATGACCAGTCTATGCTATCCAGCGAATAACCACATACCGGTTTAATGACGTTGAAAACATCATGACAAATAATGATAGCCCTTCCTCACACAGCAGTCCATATGAAGCAAAACCCATGCTTCAAGGGTAGGATGAAAAACCTGAAGAGGTGGCAGATCGTTGCGTTCTCTGTAGATATCCTCATCAAGGTGCCCAATGGAGTAGATGGAGGCAAGTTTAACAAAGAATGCAGTTTGTGGATCAAAGCGTGGTAGGGACACCGGGAATGTAACAAACATGGTGTCCCAGATAGTACAATGTTTAGCTGCGTAACGTAGACCTCTGTTAGGATGGCATGTGATGTACCCTAGCTTTCTAGCAGTAGATATTGTAATAGAGACAGATCTTGACATATACATTATAATACAAGCAGTGGACCTATAATGTGGACAATACCATTTAGCAGTTCTTCTGTCATGGATAATATCTGGAATACGTCCAGATTCCAGATCACGGAAGAGATTATTGACAGTGGTTATGACACAAGAGCCATAAGCAGAGCAGAGGAGTTCCCTGGCAATATATTGCTTGTCCGCCTCCTTATTATTTTGGAAAACAAGTTGATTTATTTTGTCTTTAGTATCATTAAAACTTTGAGCAATATCACGCGTGCTGTAAACAATATATCGTTCTTCCTAAGACCATCCACACCATGTAACAAGAGGGTTAAAATATTATTCTTCATGGCCTCCTGGAATTTAACTGTGTGACTTTTTAGGGCAGCAATGTCTGCCCTGTTCTAGATGGACATGCCAGATCCGAAGAGTCCAGATATGGTGCCAGTTGCACCAGTATCATCAGCAGTATCACGTTTCCTATGTGATGAGGGATTTTTCTTACGTGAAGTGTTAGGTCTAGATCTAAATACACCTAAGTATTCAATAGTATGTGTACCAGCTACTGGGTCTTGGGTATGTGTCTAGTAGGCTGCAAGACTATCTAGTAGCATTGTGCTGAAAACCCTAGATGTGTTTGTAGTAGAGCACATTCCACATTCTGCCATATTCCAATGTGTGAGATTAAAAATAACAGGAACGTGCATAAATTGCACATTGTTAATCAGAGTACCTGGAATGGAAATTGCAGTGAGACCACTAGGTGGACCCGGTTACTGTGGTGGACATTCAGTAAGTTCTGCTTCAGTAGGGGGTACTACAAAGAAAAACATGGCGTCTGTAGCCATATAATTATGGGTACAGAAATCTTTGGCTGAGTCTTGTGGGAACCTCTCGCAAAAGGCAGGGTCAATCAAAGCAGTAAGAGTATATAAACCAGAATGTCTATGATTAGCTTGGTGAATGGACAAAGTACCATTTGGGTCAATTTTGATGTTGGGCCACCCATGGAAAGTACCTTTGAATAGGCAGGCCACAGGGAGAGTTTGTCCACTGAAGTCTGTTTGCCATTCAGTTTGTAGGGAAGATTTGTCAGGGGCCACAACTGAGGCAGTGAGGTAGGTGTCCTTGCCTTCTTGGATGGTAATCAATTTTTTTGGGACATTTATACTGACTCCTTCAGGAATGGTAGTAGGAGGGTGGTCAAAATGTGGAAGGATGTGGCCCACCATGTCTTGGATACAAGGGAATGCTCCTGAGAGCAGAAGAACCAGATGCAAGGTAGTCATCTTGCAGGAATATCTGTAAGGAAAAAAAAAAAGGTCAGTTGGTACAATTCCGCCCAATGGGGTTAGGAAAAGTAAATCTCACTTCAAGAGAGAGCTCTTGCAACAGGTAATACCATTAGGACTAAGGCCACCAGGCGTTAGGACCCCACAGAAAAATTCTCTAGCCAGCAGTCTATGGCGGAGGACTGCCCCCAGTGTTGGCTTTGCCCGACGTTAGACATGGTATAAAGGGGGCGGTTCCCTGGAGCCATCTCAATTCTTTCCCCTCCGTCAACCCACTTACATCAGATCCACGGATGTCTCAGTGTCACAGTCAACCGCCTTTTTCGTGCCTTCGCGCAGTTAGCTAATTTGTTCATTTTTTCGGCAATAAAATTGCATGTCTTCTTTGCCTACAATTTGACGGATGTCAGAGTGTCCGTGTGGGAAGCAGATCCCAGCCAGAGATGGTCACTCGGTCTGCTTGATCTGCCTAGGCCCAGACCACTGGCCCGACGATTACCCACACTGCCAGAAATTCAATAATAAGACCAGAATTTGATGGGTGAACACGATAAAACCTTATCTTCTGGAGAAACAAGTGGCCGCCATGTAGAAGGCCCACTCAGGGCATTGTTCTTCTTCTTCACCTCAGCAGTCTCCCCCAAGGAGAAAAAGTCATGAGGGAAACATCATCAGGAGCAAGAAGGTGCCAGGTCAGAATGCTGCCCCAAATTCTCCCAGAGAGCTTCTGCTTCATCTGCCTCCAGTGGTAGATCAGAATCAGTCCCCCCAGGTGCCACTGTTGTTCTGGGGACTACTTCCAGGAAGGCACCCTCCTTGTCCCATGAAAAAGGTAGGGAGTCTTCTTTCACAGGACGTTTGTCCACCCATGTTCTCTTGGCCATCCGACCCCATAAGTCTTCACATGGGTTGACCCAAGAGGGACAGGCGTCTGCCTTGGGCCAGTCCTTGGATGCTGCCCAGAAGCACGGTGGTTCATCCGACAAACCTAAAAACCAGGACGACTCCACCAGATGCTGGGAGGTTGTCAGGCACCAGACGCCTCCCCCTCCTGACAAGGAAACATCTGCCTCACACCGCAGACAGACCACTGGTCCGTCCGACTCTGCCTCGGATCATGACCAGAAGCCCCTGGTCGAAAAGCATCCATCAGCCCCGAAGGACCTCACATCGGCCCCGGCGGCTAAGGACAAGCCTCCCAAAGATACAAGGCCTCCTCCACCCGATAAGCCAGACGCCAGGCCAGAGGATGAGTCTGCCTCAGGGACTAAGCTTGACCCATAGCCAGAGACACCTATAGAAGAGGTGCCTACAGACCAGGCGCCTGCCCCTGAAGGTCCACAAGGCCCGACACCCGTTCCGTCGAACCTGACGCCCCAACCCCAGTCATCCCCTTAGCAGATGTCGGGGTATTGTTCAACTCATGCTGGAACACAGTAAAAGGAGACCTGCTCCATAGACCCAGGGACCTGACTCTGGTACGACCACTACACAGGGACCCTTCTCCCAAGCTGCCTCCTCCACCAAAGGACCGATGGCCACCTGAGGATGAAGACCAGCAGCCACCAGGTCCCAGGAGCTGTAAACGATACCCGTCGTCTGTGCCGTCATCCAGCGGATGCCCGCTGTTATCCTCCAGCGACAAAGTTGGAGACACCTCCTCGGACTATACAATGGAAGAGGAGCTACCTATCCCTTCTCCTGGGCCGAGCAAGTCCCTTCAATCCCCACCAGATGATCTGTCTTTTCTAGACAACATGCGGCACATTCAAGCTCTGTATCAATGGGATACAGAGGAACTAGACCCAGAAAGGCACCGCTTAGCTAAAATTCCTGGGAGCCACTGACCCTAATCCTCTGGTCATTCCTCCATTAGTGGAGCCTTTCTAAGACATTACAAGACTCACCTGGCAACACCCTGTCACTATGCCAGCAGTGCCCAGGAAGGCAGACAGACTTTACCGGACTCCAAAAGAGGAGCTCTTTCTAGGAGAAAATCCAAGGGCTGACTCCATGGTATTAACAGAAGCTCATGGTAGGGCACAACAGCCCAGACATATGAGTGCCCAACCTCCTGACCCAGAGTCCAAAAAGCTTGACTCATATGGGTAGGAAGGTTTAAGCTTCTGCCACTGGTGCGATTCATTCACTAAATTTCTTGGCCCACACGGTGACCTACCAGAAATCTCTCTGGGCAAAGGCCATGGATCTGGCCAAGGCTCAGACAGAATCAGAAGGGCAAGCGGAACTCCTAGCAGTTATCAGGGATGGATGTAATAAACATATCCTTAGATGCTCATATGATTCTGCAGACACGGCAGCTAGGGCAGCCGCCACTGGTATCTGTGTAAGGAGGCACGCCTGGCTACAGGATTCTGGTTTTCACCAGGACCTCCAAGATGCTATTTTGGACACTGCCTTCTAGGGTCCTGTCCTCTTTGGGCAACAGGCAGAAAAAGTGATCATTGGTCTGCAGGACTCAGGGAAAGCAGTGTCCGAGGTCCCCAAAATGTACAGATTGGAGCCTCAGACTGGTCGCCGTCATCCTTTTCGTAAGCAAGGACAACAGAGGAAACGGAAACCTTAGCAAAAGGGAGCCTTCAAAAGGTGTGGCCACCCTGTCCCTTCCAGTGACCAGGGCCCCAAGCATCCCGAAGCACCCAGACCTCCCCTGCCCAACCCCTCTACAACAGCATGACTCCTTTGCCAGACCTCCCACTCCCACAGCAAGTGCAGGGGGATGCGGTAGGAGGGAGGTTCTCCCTTTACCTGTCAGGATGATCCAATATAACACTGGACAAGTGGGTCCTACAGATAGTGGAGAGAGGTTACTCCCTAGAGTTTACACACATTCCACCTGACAACCCTCCAATCCCCTCCCACTGTTCACCCTCCCATGCCATCCTTCTGCGAGCAGAGATTCAGGCATTGCTGGAGAAAAGAGCCATTCAGGAGGTTCCCTTTGCTCAGAGGGGCAAAGGTTTTTACTCCCATTTTATTCTAGTACCAAAGAAAATGGGAGACCTCTGCCCCATTCTGGATCTCAGCCAGCTGAACAATTACATCGAGTACAAGAGATTCAGGATGGTGACATTGGCAAGCCTGTTGCCCATGCTCCATCAAGGAGACTGGCTCTGCTCCATGGACATGCAGGACGCATGCATGCATATCAAGATCCTACCATCCCACAGGAAGTTCCTGCACTTCATCTTCCAAGGTGAACACTACCAGTTCAGGGTCCTGCCATTCAGCCTTTTGTCAGCACCAAGGATTTTCACCAAGTGCCTGGCAGTAGTGGCGGCGGCCTTCAGGAGAAAGGGTAATTTTGTTTACCCTTACCTGGATGATTGGCTCCTCACTGCTCAGTCAGAGGGCCAACTAACCAGGTCCTTGGAAGAAACAGTCCGGATGTTCCAGTCTCTGGGCATCACCCTGAACGTGTCCAAATTGCAACCATGGCCCACTCAAAGGCTAAAGCACATAGGAGCAGTCCTGGACACCATGCAAGGGAAAGCCTTCTTGCCTTCAGATTGGGTGCAGAGACTAAGGGAAGTCACATGCAGAGTTCAGACTTTAGACCTGGTTTCAGCAAAAGTGGTTCTACAAGTGATGGGCCATATGGCCACAGCCATAGCCACAGTTCTGCTTGCTCATTTGAACATGAGGATCCTACAGTGGCACCTCAGAGTTCAATGGAACCAGGGCACATACGAACTGGATCAGCTCATTCGAGCTTCGGCAGCGGTTCATCGATCCCTAACTTGGTGGCTAAACCCAGCACACCTAAGCATAGGAATCCCCTTTCAGCATCGCAGCCTGAAGCAAATCCTTACTATGGATGCCTCAGGTTTGGGGTGGAGAGCACATCTGGCTGTCCATCAGATGGGCTCATAGAATGCTGTAGAACAGTCTCTACACATCAGCGTTCTCGAGATAAGAGCACTGCTGTATGCCCTTCAGGCATTCCAGGGGTTAATCAGCCCAGACCTGCTCTCAGTCCAGTCAGACAATACCCCTGTGGTCTTTCACATCAACAAGCAAGGGGGCACACATTCTTACTCCCTATGCAGAGAGACCATGAGGGTTTGGTCCTGGGCAGTGGACCACAGCCTGCATCTTACAGCAGTACACATTCCAGGCATTCAGAATGCTCTGGCAGACAGCCTAAGTTGCTGTCAGTCTCAGAACCATGAGTGGGAATTACAGCAAGAGGTCGCAGAAGACCTCTTCGAATGGTGGCGTCAGCCAGTCCTGAACTTCTTTTTGTCCCCACACAACATCAAACTGCCCAGTTTCTGCTCACTCGATCCAGGGCCTGGTGTTTTTTGGTGAGATGCATTGCCCCTCGCTTGGGCAGGGATGATCTTACTTTGAGCAAGAGCTCCTGCAGCAGGTTACACCATTAGGACTGTGCCACCAGGCACTAGGACTCCACGGCAAACTTCTAGCCAGCAGTACCCAGCTGGGGACCGCCCCTCACGTCGGTCCACCCCCAACGTCAGCCTCTGTATAAAGGGGGTGGTACCCAGCCCCACCTCAGTTCTTTTCCCACCATCAACCTGTGCGTTTGGGCTCTGTGGATGCCTCATTTCAGCGTCCACAGCCATTTTTGCTTTTGTCTTGCAGTATCCTTTTTTCTTTCTTTTATCCTTCTCAAGAAGATTATGTCTTCTCCATCTTCTCCGTCAGGGCAACGGAAGTCCAAGTGCCAGCGCAGGTGGCAGATACCGGTGAAGGACTGTCACTCCCTGTGCCTTTTCTGCTTGGGGCCTACCCATAATGTGGAAGCCTACCTGGACTGTGCCAGCTTCAACCAAAGTACCCACATTCATCGCTGGAACACTCTCCGGACCTCCCTCATGGAGCAGCAGCTAGTGGTCCTCCAGTGCCCTGCTAAAGAGGGCTCCTCGGCTTCCAGGTCATCGTCTTCCCATTGGGAAAGACACGCAGGAGGGAAGCACTATCACCAGGAGCACAGTAGGTCAGAGTCCCATCATGAGAATTCTTCTTCCCACCTTTCTGAATGGGTGGAATCAGCCCCGTGGGGAAGCCCTTCCTCATGCCTCCCATCTAAGAAGCCTCCCGCCATTTCTATCTCTGGGGGTGGCAGCTCTTTGGAGCATGAACCTTCAGGTCCCTCACTCTCCATTAGGCCCTTTCAGCAGTCTGGGCCTAAGGCAAGCGCTTCGGTCACTGTGGTGGTGGCATCATTGCGCTCTTCCTCCACCTCCTCACCTTCAGAGGATCAGTGCAGACGTCGGGAGCATTCTTGGTCCAGGAAAGGTTCCTCCCATGGCCTGTTGGTGGCTAAGTCCAGTAGTCCAGCAGTAGCCTCGGGTGACAGGTCTTCCGGCAAAAGGAAAGACCATAAGCAGACACCTCAGAAACCAGCGTCTGCCGACCGGTTGACAGAGGCAACTACTACAGCCCAGACACCTCCCATTAGCTGGTCTTGGCCTTCATCAGAGCGCTCGATGGCTGTCGAATGCCAGCCTGTTGACAAGGTACCTGTCATTCCTCCCCCTGATGACAGGCCCCCTGTCATCACTCTACCTGCTGACACTTCTTTGGGCCAGTCCTCGTCACCCCCTGCATTAGAGCACCAGGCGTCGAGTGACCGATCAGCAGGAGTGGAGATTCACAATCCTGATGAATGCCCTAGGGATTTGCCAGGGCCTGATACTGCGCCAGAGGATACGCTGGGCCAGGAGCCTACGCCTCCTTTACAGGTTCCTATGGTCCCACTGGTGGATGTGGGACAATTGTTCACGTCATGGTGGAACACAGTCAAGAGGGATCTCCTAAGTCGAACAGACACACCACCACCACCACCACCACCTCCTCCTCCTCTTCAGCATGGTCCTGGCAGGAGAGGACATGACATGTCACAAAACCCCGTCCCTCCCAGACTCTTAACCAGTGGTGAGGGTATAAGTGGAAAAGTCACTCTTCAGCCAGGTCTCCATTTCCCGACGACAGATCCAGACATCGGCGTAGATGTAAGCACTCCAGATCTTCCTCCTTTTTGGGCTATCACCAGTATATGACAGATTCCTCCCCAGAGCCTTATTCTCCAGACTCTGAAGGTCCACGCAACTCACCCTGCTCACCACCGGATGACCCGTCCTTTACGGATGTGATGTGTCACATCCAGGCTATCAACCACTGGGATGTTGAGGAACTGGACCCTGAAAGGAAGAGGCTTCATTCCTTCCTGGGTATGAGTGACCCTAAACTGCTGGTCATTATCCCTCTGGTCCCTCCCTTTCAGGATCTGACCAGATTGGCTTGGTAGCACCCTGCTTCCTTCTCTGCTCTTCCCAAAAAAGCAAACAGGCTTTCTAAGGCCCCCCAAAGAAGAGCACTTCTTGGCAGAGACTCCAAAGGCGGATTCCATGGTCCTTGCCGCTGCCCACTGTCAGACCAAACAACCTAGGCATATGAGCTTGCAACCCCCTGACAAGGAGTCCAAGAAATAGTACCAGCTTGAGAGGAGAGTTTATACTTCCTCCACTTGTTCCATGCAGTCTTTGAATTTCTTGGCCCACATGGCCCTTTACCAGAAGTCACTATGGGAGAAAGCATTGGAGTTGGCCCAGAAACAGTCAGACGAGGGGAGCTTCTGGCTGTTCTCCAATCCTAGATGTAGAAAAGGACGAGCTTCCCCTATGATTCTGCAGATATGCCGCTAGAGCTGCAGCTATGGAATCTGCCTTCAATCACTCCTGGCTAAGGGTATCTGGGTTTTGCAGGACCTCTAGGATTCTATCTTGGATGCCCCTTTTCACGGCTCTGTTCTCTTCTTAGATGAAGTACAGAAGATTATCACTGACTTGCAGGATTCTGGAAAAGCCGTGTAGTCTGTGCATCAGATGTACAGAGCCAAGCCCCAACACCCCAGGTGTAAGCCATTTTGATGCCCAGGTGCCAACAGATAGAGAGGTCAGCAGCCTCGAGGTTCCTTCAAGCTTAAGGTTCCCTCCCAGCCCTCTAGGACCAGTGGACCTAGGAATCCAAAGTCCTCCCAGCCTTCACTTTCTATTTCAGCCACACATGCCTGACTCCTTGTCTGTCCCCCCACCAGAGGAGGTGGGGGAGACCGTCAGGTGTCTGTTCTCCCTCTACCTAGAGGGGCGGACCAGAGTGACAGCAGACGCTTGGGTTCAGGATGTTATCGGGAAGGGTTATACACTGGAGTTCATATCACTTTCTCTGGACAATCCTCCAGCCCCCCTCCAGATACTCCCTGGTCCAAGCCGCCCTCATTCAGGAGGAGATTCAGGCCTTGCTCTCAAAAGAAGCTATCAAGCCCATTCCTCCACATCTACAGGGGACAGGGTTTTACTCCCACTTCTTTTTGGTTCCCAAGAAGACGAGGAATTTAAGACCCATCCTGGATCTAAGTCATCTGAACCAGTACATAGAGTACAAGAAGTTCAGAATGGTGACTTTCCCAGGTTTCATCCCCATGCTGAACCAGGGAGACTGGCTTTGTTCCCTAGACATGCAAGATGCCTATCTTCATATCCCCGGTGTTTCCAGCTCACCGGAGGTTTCTGTGGTTCACCTTACAGGGGAACCATTACCAGTTTCCGGCTGTACCCTTCGGCCTGTCCTCAGTGCCCAGAGTGTTCACCATGTGTCTGGCAGTAGTAGCTACATTATGGAGACAGGGCCACTTCGTCTACCATTACCTGGACGACTGGCTCCTAACCACGCCTTCCAGGCCGCAGTTAGTTCAGACTCTGGCAGACACTTTTCGGCTGTTTCAACAATTGGAAATAACCATCAGCGTCCCAAAGTTCTGTCCTTGGCCTTGCCAAAGGCTACAGCACATCAGGGCCATTCTGGACACTCAGCAGGGAATGGCCTTCCTTCCTCCCAACAGAGCGACTCAGTTGAAGAGTCTGCTTGCAAACATAGTCATGTCAACCGGTCTCAGCAAGGTCTGATGCTTCAACTGTTGGGTCATATGGCAGCCACCATCCCCATGAGTACAGTGCTTGATAGAGTTTCACAGTGGAATTTGCGGGTCCGATGGGATCAGGCTTCTCAGGACTTGTCCCATCAGATTTCCATCTCAAGGGCAGTTCCTCAAACGCTGTCATGGTGGCTGACATTCCCCAATCTAGTGTTAGGGGTTCCATTGTGATTTCCTTCTCTGAGCCAAGCCCTGACCACAGACACTTTGAGTCTGGATTGGGGTTCTCATTTTCAGGATCACTGCACGCAGGGCACACAGTTGGAAATAGAAGTGCCCCAGCATATCAATATTCTGGAGATGAGGGCAATTCTTTTATGCCATGAGGGCATTTCAGAACCTCTTGGTCCAGGGACCCCTGCTGTTGTGAACCGACAACATGTCGGTGTTTTTTTACATCAACAAGCAGGGGGGACGCACTCCTACCCTCTATGCAGAAAGGCCATGAGAGTATGGCATTGGGCCCTATAACACAGTATTACTCTGATGGCAATCCATGTGCCAGGCATCCAAAACGCCCTGGCCGATGAGCTCAGTCACTCATGATCCAGGGCTCACGAGTATGAGTTGCTCCAAGAAGTGGCAGACAACCTCTTCAGCAAGTGGGGTCATCTAGAGCTGGACCTCTTCACATCCCTGTGCAATGCAAAACTGCCCAGTTTTGTTCACTAGATCCCGGGCCTGTTGTTTTCTGGTGAGATGCATTGCCTCTTTGCTGGTTGGGAGATTCCTTTACGAGTTCCGCCCTTCCCTCTAATACAGAGGTACTCCTCAAGCTCAAGAGGAGGGAGCGACCATGATTTTGGTAGCTCCTCTGTGGCCACGCCAAATTTGGTTCTCGCTGTTGGAGCGGATGGCAGTGCAGCCCCCTTACCAGCTCCCTTTGTCTCCCAGCTTACTCTCCCAGGAGCAGGACACACTGGTTCATCCAAATCTTCGGTCTCTACACCTTCATGCATGGCTCCTGCAGACTTAGCTGTTTCTAGATATGGGGTCTCGCGAAGGGTGGCCGAGGTTTTAGTAGAGGCCAGAAAGCCTTCTACAAGGGTTATTTATTCCATGAAGTGGAAACGCTTTTGCATTTGAGCAGTGGTATGTTCCCTGGATCCTTTCACATGCTCGGTGAAGTTGGTTTTGGACTACCTCCTATCCCTCTCAGATGCCGGGCTGGGATACTCCTCTACCAAGGTGCATCCGTGCACTGTTTCAGCTTATCATGCACCGACAAAGGGACGGAGCCTTGTTTAAGTGGACCTGACCTGAATCTTCTATCGGGGCATCCTTCATTTAAAACCACCCATTAGAGACCTAGTTCCTCCATGGGCTCTCCTGTTCATTCTAGAGAAACTTACGTTGCCTCTCTTCGAACCGGCTGCGGATTGCGACATGCACTTTCTTTCTTGGAAAGCATTATTTTTAGCTGCTATTAGTTCAGCTCGAGGGATTTTGGAGCTTCAGGCACTTATGTGCAAGAGATCTTATTTCGTTTTTCATAGAGACCGAGTGTCTCTTCGTATCAGTCCTAAGTTTCTTCCAAAGGTGGTGTCTGAGCTGACTTTGAATCAAGATGCTAGCCTTTTGGTTTATTACCCTGATTACTCCAATTGGGGGGAGGCCCTCCTTCATACTCTAGACGTGCACAAGATCCTTCGTTATTACCTGTATCGGACTAAATCAATCAGGAAATCAGACCAGTTCATGTCCTTTGCTCACAGATCTTTGGGGAAGCCTGTGGCTGAGCAAACCATTTCTAAATGGTTGAAAAATTGCATCACATTTATTTATTTATGATGCACACGAAAAGCCCTTGCTGGGACCGGTCAGAACACATTCCACTCAGGGGATAGCTGCTTATTTTGTAGCCCTAAAGAATGTATCAGCAGCAGACATTTGTTCCGCAGCTACTTGGAACTCTGCATACACCTTCGTGAAGCACTACACTCTGGACATTACATCCAGACAATAGGCAGGCTTCAGCCTAGCCGTGCACCAAGGCCTTGTTTCCTGAATTTATCCCAAATTTCTATCTGGGATTTTCTTCTTGTACCTTCCACCCTTCAGTTTGTCCTTTGACACTGCTTGGGACTCTGTCCTAATGGTATAACCTGCTGCAGGAACTCTTACTCGAAGTAAGATAGTACAGTCACATAAGAAATTACCATAACAGTAGATTTTTGACATAAGCTCCTGCAGCAGGTGCTTTTTCCCTCCCTCCATCCCCATTTAGTTTTTCCTTATGGGAACATACGGCATCTGCCTCAAGTATTCTCCTGCTGATCATCCTTCAAGTCTCCAGCGGGTGAACTGAGGTGGGGACTGCCTGTTTTATACGGAGGCTGACGTCGGTGGTTTACTGACGTAAGGGGTGGCCCCCAGCTGGGTACTGCTGGATCGAAGTTTGCCTTGGCGTTCTAGTGCCTGGCAGCATAGTCCTAATGGTGTAACCTGCTGGAGGAGCTCATCTCAAAGATCTACTGTTACGGTAAGTTCTTACATAACTGTACTTTCCTATATGCCTTCCCTTTCTTTCCCCTCCAGAGAGTACTGCTCAAGTTGCAAGTAGAAGAGGCCAGAATGATACTGATTGCACCATTCTGGCCTCATCATATTTGGTTCCCATTGCTGCAACAACTAGCATCGGAACCACCAATTACGTTGCCCCTCTCCGCTCACTTGCTCTTCCAGGAGCAAGGGACGTTACTCCATCTGGCTCTGCAGTCCCTGCATCTGCATGCCTGGCTCCTGCAGCCTTAGCCAGGGACAGATTTGGAGTGTCCATTAGAGTGGCAGAGGTCTTTGTGGCAGCAAGGAAACCATCTATCAGGGCAACCTATGCCATGAAGTGGAAGCAGTTCTTCTTATGGGCAGTTCCATTTTTTCTGGACCCCCTGGGTTGTCTGGTGAAATCTGTGCTAGAGTATCTTCTCTACCTGTCGGGCTTGGGTCTTAGCTACTTATCCATCAAGGTGCATCTCTATGCTCTATCAGCTTATCATGCACCAATTAATGGGAAGACTCTGGCACAGCTGGACATCTGCAAGACCTTTTTAAGAGGGATCTTGCATATCAAACCACCCCAGGAGAGACCCCGTACCAACATGGGATCTCCTGTTCATACTGGAAAAGCTCACTTTGCCTCCTTTTGAGCCAGCCACAACCTGCAAGCTTCGCCTTCTTTCTTGGAAGGCGTTATTTTTAGTTGCCATTACTTCAGCTCAGAGGATCTCAGAGTTGCAGGCCTTGATGTGTAAGAGTCTTATCTTATTTTTCACAGGGTCAGGTGGCCCTACGTACAAAACCTAAGTTTCTTCTGAAGGTAGTGACTGAGTTCACGCTGAATCAGGACATCCAGCTACCAGTTTACTACCCAGACCATTCCAACAGAGGGGAAGCCTTGTTGCACACTCTGGATGTTCACAGAATTTTACGTTACTACCTTACTAGAACCAGTTCTGCTAGAAAGACAGACCAGTTGTTTGTCTCTTTCACCCATAGGAAGATGGGGACCCCTGTGACTAAGCAAATGCTGACCAAATGGTTAGTCCATTGCATCACCTTTTGCTACTAACACCACAATAAACCCTTACCGGGACCGGTAAGGGGCCACTCCACCAGGGGAGTAGCTACATCCTTTGCTTCCCTGAGGAATGTGTCTTCAGTGGACCTATGCATGGCCGCTACTTGGAGTTCTGGCACACCTTCATTCAGCACTACAATCTGGACATTGCTTCCAGGAGGAGAGCAGGTTTTGGCCTTGCTGTCCTTCAGGGACTCCTCTCCTAATTTACCTACAGCCACTATATTGGCATCCACCCTTCTGACCTGGGTCTTTCTTTACGTACTGCTTGGGACTCTGTCATAATGGTAATACCTGCTGCAAGAGCTCCCCCTTAAAGTGAGATAGTACAGTTACATAACAACTTACCGTAACAGTAGATCTTCGAGAGGAGCTCTTGCAGTAGTTGGCTTTCCCACCCTCCTACCCCCGGAACAAGCTGCTTTTTCTCTTTGGGAATAGGAGATCCTCTCAGTTCTCACATTGCTTTTGTCTTCAGCTTGGTCTCCGGCAAGATAACTGAGTTGGCACCGGGGGACCACTCCCTTTACACCACATCTGTCGTCGGGCAGAGCTGACGTCGGGGGTGGTCCCCCGCCATAGACTGCTAACTCTAGAATTTTTCCGTGGAGTCCTAATGTCTGGCAGCCTTAGTCCTAATGGTATTACCTGCTGCAAAAGCTCCTCTCAAAGATCTACTGTTACAGTAAGTTCTTACGTAACTGTACTTTATACTCCTTTGTAAAGCATCAACTGGTTAGCATGCAACCATTTCTCAGTAAGTTTCTTGTTCTGGAGAAGTCTAACTTGATAGACTGTGGGATAGAGTTTATGGACAGTGGAGTAGGGTCCTTCCCACTTATTAGAGAAGGGATGTGTAGGATGTGCAAATCTGAGTACCATTATCTGATCTCCAGCTTGCCAGTCCACTTCTTGTGCGTGCTTGTCAAATTAGATTTTGGACTGTTGCTTGGCCTTGCCCATATGATGTGAAGCATACAGATGGGCTTTCACAATGTCATTTCTGAGTTTGGCAACATATTTGTTTACAGACACTTGATCTGCAGTGGGAGTGTTTAGATCAAACAACAGGTGTTCAGATAGTTTCGTGGTTCTACCAGTCATCACCTTGAAGGGTGCCAACTGGGTTGTGGCTGAAGGAGTACCCATAATTGCCATAAGGAGTAAAGGCAAAAGGGAATCCCAATCCTTGGGATTGTCCTCAATAAATTTGGAAAGCATTTGCTTAATCCATCTTGTTGGCTCTTTCTACCTGGCCTAGTGAATGAGGGTGGTAGGGTATGTGGAACTTCTGGTGTACCTTTAGAAGTTCAAGTGTTTCTTGCATCAACTCACCTGTAAAACTGGTTCTTTTGTCAGAGTCTACCTTAAGAGGTAGGCCCCACCTGGAGAATATCTGTTCTACCAGGACTTTTGCAGTTGCTTTGGCTGCACAATTCTTAGTGGGGAAAGCTTTAACCCACTTAGAAAAGAGGTCTGTGACAACAAGCATGTACTTGCTGTTCCTGCTGGTACTGGTCAAGGGACCAATAAAGTCAACCTGAATGGCATGCCAAGGGCCAGAATGTCTCTGAGGAAGTAGTTTGGCATTTCATTTGGTTGGGGCTGGATTGTTCGGAGCACAAATCAGGCAATTCTTTATGTAGTATTTGACATCGATAGTGATGCCTGGTCACCAACCAACAGATCTGAGTCTTTGGAGTGTGTTTTCCACTCCCTGGTGTCCACCAGTTGCTGTGTCATGAATTTGGTGAATAAATTCAGATCTTAAAGATTCAAGGACTGCCTACAGCTTGTGGGCTAAGTCCTCAGGCTGTTACCATATCAATTTGCCATCTTGTGACAAATGTAACCTACTCACATGTCTCTTGTAGGGACTGTGAGCAGGTAAGTCTTGTTCAGTTCCTTTATTGAGGAATCTGAACGCATCTTTCAGTTGAGGGTCAGAATGTTGTGCAGTGGATAAATCCAGAGGCACCAAGGGTTCTGGTTTCTTCTTGCTAGCAGCTATTTGTATGGCTGCAAGGGCATTGGGGTGGTCCATTGTCCATGTCTCCCCCCCTCAAGCACTCTCTTTTGCAAGAGTATCTGCTCGGTCATTGAATTAATGATATGGATCAGATTTTGAATGGGCTTTGACCTTGTGGATGAACAATTTATGTTTGAAATGCTGTGTTAGCTCCTGAATATATACAAAGAGTGCTTTGTACTTCACTGATGTGGCATCAGAAGATGCAAAGGAGTTCTTCTGCCGGAAGGGTAAAAATTCAGTCAGAGAGCAACAGACCCAATTAGAGTCTGTAAAGATGAAGGTGTCCTTGGTATTATGTTGTATAAGTTTGAGGGCACAGGCCACAGCTGACAGTTCTGCATACTGGGATGATGTAACACTGCAGTGCTTGGAGGTACAAACAGTGTTACCATTAGGATACAAGATGAGCACTCCAAATCCGGCTACCTGTTCTCCTTGATAATATGAGGCTGAGCCATTAGTAAAGACATGACACAAGGAGGTGTCTGCAACGACTTTAGGAGTAGCAGGAAGAAAAAGGCCTGGTTCAGGCAAGTTAGGAGACTGAAGTTCACAGTCATGTGGGGCTCCTTGGTATAGGAGGCCATGAGCTAAGACTGAGGGCATCTTGGCAGGGTGGACTTGTATGTCACGGCCCTGGAGAAAAAGAGACCAGTGAGTCAGTCTGGTGTTGGATACTGATCCATCCTTTACTCTGTCTGATAGCAAGAAGGTTGTTGGAGTGTGGCTCGTATTCAGAATGATAGGTGAGTACTCAATGGTATACAGAAAATGCTTGACAGCCCAGTAGGTAGACAGAAGGTGTTTCACAAAGACTGTACTTCTGTTTCACTGGTGACAACATTTGGGATGCATACGTAATGGGTCTCAGAGTACCATTCACTTTTTGAGCAAGGACTGCAGACGTTGGCAGTGTCTGAATTGACTGATTCCAGACGGAAAGGTAAGGCTGGATTTTTTTCTTATTATTTATTTCTTTTGTTTACTGAGTAAACATATGAGTCAAGGCCCTTTTTCATATGAGACGCGGGACTGTAATACAGTCACAAGATGTAAAATCAGATGAACAAAATAGCTTTTACATTCACTTAATACAAACAATACAAAGTGGTAGCATACAAATAAACATACATCAATAATACAGACATTTAAAAATAGCAGTGACATTGTATACTACTCAAAAGATGATGCTTCAAATTCTTTTTAAAGGAATTATGGCTATTCCCAGATCTAATTGCAGATGAAAGATTATACCAATATTTAGGGGCTTGAATTGAAAAAGCCTGAGCACCCATTTTTGGTTTTGTTATTTTCAAATTTAAGCTAGGGGTAGTATTTGATCTCAAGTTCCTAAAAACTTCCCTAAAAAATATCAGTGGATACAAAGGGGACAAATCCTTTTGTCTCATTATATTATATATTACACAACAAAGGGAGTAAATGGAATTAAGACTTGGTGGTAATAACTCAGAAACCTGGTATAATGTACACTGATGAGTACTATAAGGTAACTTATACACGAACCTACAAATACTATGAAATGTCATAGTGAGATTATTTAATACATGTTTAGACAAAGCTGTAAACAACAAGCATTTGTCAATGCCGAATGTTTGCTTACTGGCATTGGCAGTGGTAGTGTTGAAGTTACAAAGCAGCGTAATAGGAATAGCAGTGAAGTATTGAACTGAAGCCAACCCCACCACCACCCTGCAGAGAGTGACAGGCATTGGGGTGTGCATTTGGGTCATCAGGCATAATGGCCACGCCATTTCACCACACTCCACTCTGCAGAGACTGACAAGTGTCACATGTTCCTTGGGGTTTTGGCCTTATGCGCCCCATTTCATTAGGAAATACGGTGAGATGGGTGCGATAGGAGAATGGGGTGAAGTTTGGGTCAAGAGTCCAAGGCATACCTCGATGCTTCTCAGTGACTGCAGGTGTGGAATGGTATGAGCATCACAGGCAAGAATCCCAAGTCACACCCTGATTCCTGTCATTCTCTATGGGGTTGGGCGATTTAGTTGAAAAGCCTAATACCTCAGGCATTCGTTGGTATTTTAACTCCAAATTTTCAACATGTTTGTTTTGTGACCCCACCTCATGAACAGGGGGAATATCAGTTTGGTAGCCGAAAGCTGCTTATGCACAGTGACTATGGGATTTAGCACCACAGGTGCAAAAATATTCCGAACAGGATGTAAAAAATGACAGCTGTACTCTTTCATGGGGAGGTGTAAAAATGGCTATGCTGCAAATGTGTAGTAAAAATATTTAAAAAAATGGTGAAGTCACGAGTACATAGAAACTGTGCAAGCACACCCGTTATATAAGTAGGTTGGGGATATTTTATAGCAGATTGTCAACTCAGGCATTTTGGTGCCTCCGATCATGAACAGTGCCACTGTGATTTTCTTTATCTGTGCAACAATGATTTCCCACAGCGACCACACATCTCTGCACTGAAAGTGTGAAAACACACTTCGCCATGTTGTGAAAATGGCGGCTGTACTGTTCATAAGGAAGTGTTGAAACATGCCACCAGTGAAAATCTGGACTGAAAATATTACAAAGTCATGAACTAACGAGGATACGTGGAAACTGCACAATGCTCACTCGTAACACAGTCATTTTATGGACTTTTGTCACCAAATTTTCAACATAGCCATTTTAAGACCTCTGCTCATGAACAGTGTAACTGTGATTTTCTTACTCTGTCCTAAACATTGCTTTCGCACACCAACAGCACCATTGTGCGCTACATGTGCGATAACACATTTTGGGTGACATATGAAAAATTGCAGCTGTACTGTTCATAAGGAAGTTTAATAAAATGGACATGTTGAAAATCTAAATGAAAATATTAAATTTGCAAACTTATGAGCATGCATAGGAACTGTGCAACGACTCGTAAAAAAGTCATTTTAGGCATTTTTCACCAAATTTTCAACATAGCCATTTTAAGACCTCTGCTCATGAACAGTGTCACTGTGGTTTTGTTAATGTGTCCCATACATTGAGTTTGCACACCGACTGCGCCATTTATGCTACATGGGAGAAACACATTTGGGCAGGATGTGAAAATGACAGCTATACTGCTCATAAGGAGGTGTGGAAAAATGGCAATGTTGGAAATCTGGAGTGGAAATATTGAAAATTCGCAAACCTACGAGCGTGCGTGGGAACTGTGCAACGCACACCGTTAAAACAGTCATTTTTAGGAATTCTGTCACGAAATTTTCAACATTGCCATTTTAAGATCTCTGCTCATGAACAGTGACACTGTGATTTTCTTAATGTGTCCCATACACTGAGTTCACATAACGACTGCACCATTGTGCGCTACATGGGCGGAAACACGTTTTGGGTGAGATGTGAAAAATGACAGCTGTACTACTTATAAGAAGGTGTGGAAAAATGGCAATGTTGAAAATCTGGAGTGGAAATATTGAAAATTCGCAAACCTATGAGCATGCGTAGGAACTGCGCAACGCACGCTCGTAAAACAGTCATTTTTAGGAATTTTTTCACCAAATTTTCAACATAGCCATTTCAAGACCTCTGCTCATGAACAGTGTCACTGTGATTTTCTTAATTTGTCCCGTACATTGATTTCGCACACCGACTGCACCATTCTGCGCTACAAGGGCGGAAACACATTTTGGGTGAGATGTGAAAAATGACAGCTGTACTACTCATAAGACAGTGTGGTGAAATGGCAATGTTGAAAATCTGGAGTGAAAATATTGCAATTTCGCGAACTTACGAGCCTGCGTAGGAACTGCGCAACGCACGCTCGTTAAACAGTCATTTTTTGGAATTTTGGCACCAAATTTTCAACATGGGGGTTTTGGGCCCCCTTCTCATGAATGAAGTCACTGTCATGGCAGTATTCGGTCCCGAAGGGTGATTTCGCAGTCACTGCGCAGTCACTGCGCAGTCACTGCGCGAAATCACCTTCCGATTCAAATAACACCATGACAGTGACATCATTCATGAGAAGGTCCCAAAACACCATGTTGAAAATGTGGCAAATATTCCAAAATGGCTGAGATATGCAATAAAGTTGAACCCTCCTATCTAGCCCATTATACAGCTTACGGCATTTCCTCAGTTCGCGGTTGGCTTTGAAGAGTGCAGGCGTGTTCCGGTCCACCGAAGATCGTCGGCGCGAGTCGGAGTTAAGTATGGGGTGAGGGGTGTGAGGAGGCTGGAGTGCGCGTGGGTGGGTGCGGGTTGTGGGAGGGGCTTGGAGGCACGCCCGCGGGACGTTTTGTTTTACAGGGTAAAACAAAAAAAGACTTTAATGGGACGCTTGCCACGCTGGGGTGGGCTCCCAGCATGGCACAAGGACTTTGGGGGTGTTCAGCCCGACGGGGATTAGGCACCCCGTTGTCAAAAATTTATTTTTAAAAAACCTCGTGGAACATTTGCCACGCTGGGGTGGGCTCCCAGCGTGCACAAGGTTTTGGGGGCGTTCAGCGACGGGGATTGGGCACCCCGTCGGCAAAATGACTGATTGCCACGCTGGGTGGGCTCCCAGCGTGGCATCAACTACTGGGAGGGAGGAGGAGGCGATGCAGCTCAGCCGGTGAGGATTGGACATCCCGTCGGCTCTCGCCGCTGCGTCTTGAAGCGTGCACACCTGCGGCTGGGGGAGCTGCGCGAGCAGCTTCTTGATCGCTGCTCACTCAAGCATAGCTCCCCTTTCAACTGTATGCCACTGCATTTTGGAGCATGTCATAGACAGCTCCAAAATGCATTGGCTTACAGGGGCCACGCCTGCCAGGACAGTGCCTGAATTGGAGGAAGAGGTGACACACCTCCGAATTCTCCGATGATGGCACTATGTTTCTTGCACATGCGTGCAAGCAAACATAAAAATGAATTATAATTCAATTGAGAAAGTAATAAACTTTGTCCTATTTGTTTTCTTACCTGTAATGCTAACACATTTTGAAGTCTAAATAACACCCCTAATTTCTGATTTATAAATTATGTTAAGTTCAATATTTGATATGAAGTTCACTCAAGCTTGAGCAGAGACCAGAGCCTGTTTCAGAAGTGTCACAGCTTGAGTGTAAATAGGATCCCAAGTCCAGGGAACATCCTTTTTCAATAGCGCATACAGTGGGGCAGCCTTCTGTGCAAAATCACAAATAAAGTCCCTGGAATAGTTGACCATTCCCAGGAAATGTCTGACTGTTGCCACACTGGTGGGCAGTGGCAAATCTTGTAGGCCTTGGATTTTTTTCCAAGCTGGGCTCCTGCTCTGTTCTGTTATGCATAGGCCAAGAAAGATGACTTCTTTCTGGCAAAGTTGTGCTTTTGCAGGATTACACTTGAGGCCTGCCCTGTGTAAGAGGGTCAGTAGTTCATCCAGGAGGTCAAAATGTTGCTCTATGGTGGCAGTTGCCAACAATAGGCTGTCCGCATACTGAAGAAGACATTGTGGGGCACAGAAACCTTTCAGAGCATCCATCATGTGCAGGTGGAAAAGGGAGGGGCTATTATGGAACTCCTGAGGTAAGCAGGTCCACGTGTACTGTCGAACTTACAAAGGTAAAGGCAAATTTGTATTGACTTTCTGGAGTTAGGGTCAGTGACCAAAAGCCATTGGAGATATCAAGGGTGCTAAACCACTTGTGATCTGGCGTCAGCAGTTTGAGCACGTCAGGTGCTGATGCTACTGTAGATGAGCAGCTAGGAGTGACTTGGTTAAACCTCCTGTAATCAATAGTGAGTCTCCAAGATTCTGTGGGCTTTTTCACTGGCCAAATGGGTGAATTGGCAGTTGAGACACAAGGCCTGATAACACCTTGTCTGAGGAGTGACTGAATGGTTTCTCTGACTAATGGTAGGGCCTCAGCAGGAAAGGGGTATTGTCTTTGCCTGTCATGTGCTGGGCCTCGGATCTCAATGACAGTCTGCGTCCTCCCACAATCATGCTTTTGTGCGGCAAAAACATCCAGATGCTTCTGCAGGATGGGTAGGAGTTTCTTGAAAAACTCATGGTTCTGGAATAGAGCTATGACATCATATTCCTTATCATTGGTGGTAATAGCTGCAACCACATGCGAATCAGAGATCATGACAGTATGGTATTGTCCTGTGATTTGGATCAGAAGCATGTTGGCCAGATCCACCACACAGCCGTGTGGTGCGAGAAAATCAATTCCCAAAATGCTGGGATGATCACATGAACACCATAAGGTTAAAGGTATGGTGTGAGTTGAGGTTGCCTATTACCTGGTACTGTAGGAAGGGTGGGGCGGACGGTGCACCCGCCCCAGGCGCATGCCTCCAAGGGGCGCAGTTTTGGTAACCTATATTATTTTTTTTTTACTGTAATTACAGTGGCTTCCAGCAGGGGTGCATCCGTGGAAGGACCAGCAAGTGTTTGGGGTCACATGGTCACGCTGTCTGAGTAGAAAAAAAAGTCATGTGGACTGGTGGTAACTGGGCGGGCCAGCCACCAGCGGCGCCAGTAAAAAAGGTAGGGGGCAGAGCAGAGCGCGCGGACTTGTGAGAGGTGGTTAGAGAGACTACACTAGAATAGAGAGAGAGAGAGAGAGAGAGAGATAGTCTTAACCTTTAGCAAGAGGCAAGCCGAGAGCCAATTCTGAAAGAACGTAATTAATGTAAGCAGCAATAAGCACTGCACTCTTCCTCCATCTTCCTTGAGTTGCTTTCTTTTTTATTTATTTTATATCGGGAAGACGTCTGTCTAGTATCACACAATCTGTGTGTGTGTGTCCTCTGAAGGAGTCTGACTAGTCAAGGGAAACTTGCTGGGCCAACTCATCATCATTCTCTTAATGGTCTTAGTTTGTTTTCGATGGGGGAGGGAGGTGGGTGTCTCATCTGAATCCCATTGAAACTGTTTTTTTTAAATGAGTAGTCACGTCAGTAGTGTATATGTGTTGTGTTGCTGAGAGTAAGTGACACCAGGAGACCTCCAGTCTGCTCTCGCCTCCACCTCCGTGTACCTCCTCCTCCCTCCCTCCCTCCGTTCTCCATCCACGGACACTGAGCTGAGGACAGAGACACTCTTTGGACTGGAGATAGGTGATTACTAGACAGTAATTACTGGTAGTAGTAGTATTATAACTACTGAGGCTGAGTCAGTAAGGGTCTTAGTTTGTTTTCGATGGGGGAGGTAAGCGGGTGTCCAAATGACCGAATCCAATTGAAAAAATTTTTTTTTTAAATGAGTAGTGTGAATAAATGACTAGTGACAACATCATCACCAGCACCTCCAGTCTGCTCACCTCTGAGGGCCGGGGCTCCCGCCCTCCTCCTCCCTCCGTTCTCCCTGGACACTGAGCTGAGCCTAGGACAGAGACTGGAGATTACTAGTTACTAGTAGTAACTATACTGAGACGAGACTGAGTCAGTCTGTGATGACTTGCTGTCAGTGTCAGCTGCCGTCTTGCTGAGCCTGATAAAGAAAATAAAAAACTGACACATCTCCAAGAATCCAACCAAGAAATTCTGACCTTTTTTTCCTTGTGTGTGTGCCCCCTGTGCCTGCCCAAGTGCCTGGATAATTTTTTTGTGTGAATTGATCATCACACTGGTCCTCTATATGTACCCTTAGTTCGATCTTTTCTTTGGAGCTTTGATTGTGATTGTGATATGGGGGTGGGTGCGGGGGCATCCGATTGAAAAAAAAATAAAATGAATGAATATATTTATTTTCTGGTGTGTTTATTACAATGTTTTGCAAGCATTGCTGACTTTACTCGAGGTGGGTGGGGGATCAGGCTCCAGCAGAGCAGCAGGAGAGACAAGAGTAGTAGTCATTGCAACAACAAAAAAAAATTCAACTTCCTGGCTAGAAGGCTCTTCTGGTTCATATTCTTTCTCTGTGAGTGTGCTGGTCCAGCACAGAGAAAGAGAGTATGAACCAGAAGTTTCTAGCCAGGAAGTTGGATTTTGCAAATAAGTATATTGTTGCTGTTTTGTGTTATTTGTCATTTTTTTTTATAGATTTTATTACTTTGTTGAAGTTCTGTATTTGTTTCTGTTTGCCCTATTTAAATTCACTGCTTACTAGTCTGTACCTCATTTTTGTAGTGTGCAAATTGTTTCACTAACGTGTGAATAAGCGAGGATGTGCAATGACAATGAGTTATATAATAAGGGAGACTGCTGGTGGTGGTGGACGAGGGAAAACGTTGCTTGACCATGTATCAATGTGGTGTGAGGGCACAGAGAACAGCACTGGCAGTTTTATGCTATCACCCACTCTCTGTGGGCAGAATGGATAACATGTAACTCAGTTTCATGTTGGCGATTCTGCCCACAAAGAGTTTGTAATAGCACAAAAACTGCAGTATTTCTGTTGGGTGTGCCGGGTGTGGCATATTCTCACAAGTCAAACCAAAAAATGCTTTGCAGAGAATGAACATGGAGTCTGTAAAAGCATCCTCACCTGTTGGTGTTCGTATTTTTAGTGCGTTTCTGTAGGGAATGTTACTGCCAGCAGCACCGTAACCTCACAACTGTGAATACATCCGTGCTTTCTCCTGGTTACAGCAGTACCTTCTAAATCCTAATTAGTGCAGTGAACCCTGGTGGTTATAGCACTTTACCTCCTCTCATTACACCAGTATCTCACAGCTACTACAGTGACATCTGCCAGCAATACCAGTGTACCCTCCCAGGTGTATCAACCACCTAACCACTGCTGTAACTGGTTAGCCTAACAGATACAGTAAGTCACTATACCAGTTACAGCAATGTCTGCTCTCAGTTATATCAGGCATATCAGGTTATATCTTTGCTCACATTTATGCCAGTATAGCAGTGTCCCATTAAAGCAGTTCCTCCTAGTTACAGTTAAACAGTATCTCAGTTACAGCAGTTTCTCTTCCCACTCCAGTTATGCTAGTATCAGCTTCCAGTTATACCAGTGTCTCTTCCCAGTTACACCTCTCAGTATTTCAGTTACAGCATTGTCTCCTTCCTTTAATGCCAGTGTCTTCTCTGAAACACAGAAACATAGAAACTTTGATTTGAGAGCAGATAAGGATCACTTGGTCCATCCGGTCTGTCCACTCCTCCCTAGTCTTATTTAAATAATAGAATATGCCCTTGGCTTCCCCACAAGAAAACAAACAGTACATACAGTACTTTTGTATAAATAAATAGAATGTGAGGGCATTTGCCAACAGTGAGGGTAATCGCCCTTATATTCTATTTATACAAAAGTACTGTATGTACTGTTTATTTTCTTGTGGGGAAGCAGCTGCAGCCAAGGGAAGGCAAGTTTAGTTGAAGTTAGTAACAAAACATGTAACAAAAGTATGTTTTTTTCTTCACAAAAAGCCCCAAAACTCACCACAGAGCATGTACACCCCTTAGAGCTTCTGGGGTCCTTGTGGCCCCCAGAACCACGGCTATTTTCTGGGGGGGAGTGCAAAATTTGTCTGTTGCCCAGAGCACCAAAATGCCTTCCTATGGCACTGCTATTACCACCGGAAGTACAATAGAGCAGTACGTGGACAGCTTGATGCCATCCACACCTGATGTGTTGGTTCTCCGTCCGGTGGACCAAGAGGAGTTTGCTAGGTCCTTATCATGTATTACAGACATAGCCGTGCCTGTATCAAGCAGCATAGTCAGTTGGCGGCCCTCGACCGTGGCCTTTGTGCAAGGCCTTCCGTTTGTGTCAAGTGTGAGCTTGTTCATAATACGGGCTGGGGCCTGTTTGTCAATCCATACTGCCGCTACCAGGAAGTTCCTGAAGGAGTAATTGGGCCTTGTCTTGCCGCGACGTCTCTTCCGGGTCCTGGATAGCTGCAATGAAGGGTGCAGCATTGGGGTTTAGGCCTATTGTGGCCTGGTCCCCTGTGGCTCTGGCGTCTCATTGGCCTAATGAGGCTTGTTTTCACAGAGCTAGGGCTGCAACGAAATGCATTGGAATCACGTCCGCTACTGATTGGACTTCATCGAGAAGGTTCTGGAGGTTGTTATTCTCCTCCATGATTTCTCGGTAGGACTCGGAGGGGTCTGGTTGATTGTTTTGATTGCCCCGATTGGAATTAGAGTTCCAATTCCACTTGTTCTTGTTATGGTTCTAGTTCCCACCTCTGGACTAGGAGTGCTGTCTGTTGTCCGAAGATGCGGGATTTTTGTCTTGGGCCCTGCCCTTCACTGTATAGTGGGTTGTGGACTCACCAGTGGATTGAACCGCGGCCACCTTTTTTAAACCGGAGTTCAAATCTGGAGGAAGAGCTGGTAAACCCGCTCGGTTTTCTGAAGGACGTCTGCAAATTTGTCCATTGCAAGGAAAATTGTAGGCTCTACTTTTTCACGGAAAGCCAGAATCATGTTCCAGAGGTACAAATTCTTGTACTTGATTAGGTCAGTGTCTGCGGCCTCACTTGCAAGATGTTTGCCAGCATGGTAAGCCATCCATAACCTCTGGTTTTATGTCACAGGGCTTTCTTTTGCAGTTTGTTTTACAGGGTAGGCAAACATCACGCCAACCACACCTGAGTTGTGTGCAGTAATAAGTTCTCCTGCGATTTCATCAAAAGTCGCCTTCATGTCTTGGCCGGCCATGGTCTGGGAATTTCGTCCAGAGGCCAGGGTCTATGGTCTGCTGTAGGATCTGAACCTGGTAGTCTGCCAGCAGGCTGAGTATCTCACATTTGGTACATACTTTCTCCAAATGGCAACTGAGATTGTCACTGGGGTTCATGCAGACTATACTGTCAGCTATCTGCTGTACAAAGTGGGCCAACTGACGAGGATTATTGTGAACACAGTCGGAGGGAGGGATGTCTTATGCTTCACAAAGGGCGGCCTCCACTGTGGCGTCACCCACAGTGTGAACGACGGAAGCCTGGGCAGCAGTGTCCTTCATCATCTTTTCCAAATTAGTTTTGAAGGCTTCTTTGCTTTCCTCAGACAAACCCTGTCTTAGCGAGGGTGGCCTCAATCATCTGATCAATCTCCTGTTTGTCGGCCCTTGTCAGAGTGGCAATCGGAGAGGCCTTTCCTAGACCTTGACCTCCCCCCCATCTTGGGGGTTGCCATCTTCGCGTCGCACATAATAATCATCATTCCGCTGATGATGTAGGATAGTGCTGTCGTAGCAAGGGGATCTGCCATCTTGTGGGTGGCAGAGGGACACTGGACCACAGTGAGGGCATGACTGGGTACCATTTTGGCAGATGTCATCTCCAGAGTTGTCATCACCGGATGACGCAAGGCCAATGGGTGTGTAGTGAAACCCGCCCATTGCCTTGACATGACCAGCCAACACCTCGCTGATGGTGCAGTTTCACCATCTTTAATCTACAACCTTTGTGACTAACTTTTACAGTGTTCTGCTCCACACCTTTCACAACTTCTTTCTGTAACACTCTATACGCAGCGCCCTATCCAACTCTTACCTGTTTCAGGTCATCTCGTAACTCATCCATCTCATCATGCAATTGTTCATTCATATCACTTAAAAAATCATTAATTTGCAAAACCTGCCTCTTATCCTGTCTCAGACGTTCACATTCATCTTTCAACATGCTTAAATCTTATTACCTTGTACAAAACAGTGCAAAAGAGTCTCGTTCTTCGAGCGCAATGACTGAAGTTCTGCTTCAAGCTGTTGCTCCTTTTCAAACTTTATGATGCCTGCAATCCCATCTCTTTTTTAAGGGACAAGAGTTGCAGCTCGAGGCAATGAAACCTCAATTTGGAGGCTTCTAAAGCAGCATATAGAACTGCAACTAACAGCCCTTTATCCTCACGCTTTTTGGCTTTTTGCCTCGTCTCAGATTACTGGGTTGAAATCCCCAGCACGGGGTTTTCGGATTGACTTGCATCAAGTGCGAAGTTGTTCCAGCCTCCATGGAAGGTAAGGAAGTTAGAGACGTTGAGTCTCAAGTATGCGCATATATTTGATCTAGTAGACATAGTGATACCAGTAAAAGTTTTGGGGAAACATAAAATGTTAAACCGTCAGTGGGCACCATGCTGTGTATCAATCCACAGTGGGCAAACTAGCAGATGGTCAGGCTACTGTACTCTGGCAATCCTGCAATTCAAAACTGCAGTTGAGCTCAGCGAGTCGGCATCGACTGGGCCCAGTAAGCAGCCAGACTTTGCAAGATGCTACAGAGTGAAAAGTACGGGCGAGGTGATATGAGTGTGTACACCTACTTACTGTCCGCAAGGAAGGGTAAGGTAACAAGTTGTGAAACTTTGCAAATCCTGACTGCCTGCACACGGTCACCAATATGTTACGGTCGTTAGCCCTGATCAGGTTCTTTGTGGTAATGGACATGCAAAAGAGACACAAACAAGTTGCATCTCGGTAATAAATCTTGTTTATTACACAAAAGGAATCACAGTTGCCCTAAACAGTTCTTACCATAAGACACTGGGAGCTGAGCCAATTGTTCCCCAATACTCCAAGGAGTGAAGAAGGTCTCCAAGGGGAATACGTAATACAGTGTTATATACTCCTGGTAGTAGTTACATAGATACATAGATACATAGATACATAGACAGTGTCGGCAGATAAGGGCCTATGGCCCACCCAGTCTGCCCATTTGAGCTTGTAAGTTCAGTTTGTTTTCCTAGAAGTCCGTTTCCCCTTACCCCTGACCTCTAGAATTCCTTTATGTCTATCCCATGCATTCTTAAATCCTGTGATTGTTTCCAGCCCCCACCACTTCCTCTGGCAGGGTGTTCCACTTGTCCACCACCCGTTCTGTGAAGAAATTCTTCTCATGTTTCCTCTGAATCATCCTCCTCCAACTTCATCCCATGCCCTCTAGTCCTGGAACACCTTTTTCGCTTAAAATAGTGTTTTCCTGCACCCTGTTTCTCCCTGTAAGATACTTGTATGTCTCTATCATATCCCCTCTCTCCCTCCTCTCCTTCAGGGAGTACATGTTCAGTTCCTTCAACCTGTCTTCATAGGACTTGTGATGCAATCCATGCACCATCTTTGTTGCCCTCCTCTGAACCTTCTCTACCCTGTCTATGTCCTTACGTAGGTATGGTCTCCAGAACTGTACACTGTACCCAGGTGGGGCCTCACTAGTGTCTTGTATAGGGGAATTATGACCTCCCTTTTCCTGCTGGTGATGCCCTGCCTATACATCCCAGCATCCCATTTGCTTTACCTGATGCCTTGTCACACTGTTTCCCTACCTTGAGGTCATCAGAGATGACAACTCCAAGATCCCTTTCCTGCTTGGTGCATGCTATATCCTCACCCCCAACATATATTGTGCCAGGGTTTTTGTGCCTATATGCATTATCTTGCACTTCTTTGCATTGAATTTCAACTGCCAAACCCTTGACCATTCTTCAAGTTTCTGCAGGTCCCTTCTCATTCTGTCTACACCCTCTGGTGTGTCTACTCTATTACAGAGCTTTGTGTCATCAGCGAACAGTGAAATTCTGCCTTCTAGATCCTGTGCAATGTCACTGATGAAGATGTTAAATAGGACCGATCCCAGCACTGATCCCTGTGGTACCCCACTGGTCACTCTTCCCTCTGTGGAGTGACAGCCATTTACCATCACCCTCTGGGTCCTGCCACCCAGCCAGTTACCTACCCACCACACTACTGTCCTGCCCACACCCATATTCCCCAGTTTATATAATAGTCTTCTATGTGGCACAGTGTCAAGCCTTGCTGAAGTCCAGATAGGCCATGTCCACTGCCTCCCTGATCCACCTCCCTAGTCCCCAGTCAAAATTCAATGAGGTTGGTCTGACATGACCTCCCCCTGTGAAACCATGCTGCCTTGGGTCCTGTAGTCCATTGACAAACCAGATGTTCCACCAATCTCTCCTTCAGTAGTGCTTCCATGATCTTTCCACTACCCAGGTGAGGCTGACTGGTCTGTAGTTCCCTGCTTCCTCTTTGTTCCCACTTTTGTATAAGGGGACTACATCTGCTGTCCTCCAGTCTTTGGGTACTCCCTGTTTCCAGTGATTGGCTAAACAGGATAGCCAGAGGTTCAGCCACCACCTCTCTTAGTTCTTTAAGGACCTGAGGTTTACCCCATCTGGCCCCATTGCTTTGTCAACTCTTATTACTTCCAGTTCCTTCAGGACCCTTTCTCGTGTAAAGGGACTTGTGTCCATTTCTGCACCATTCTCACCTTGTACTCCCTTCAGACCCATTACCCCCTCTTCTCAGTAAAGACTGAGCAGAAATACCTGTTCAATATGTCAGCTTTACTGTTGTCATCCTCCACGTGACTCCCATCCTCCCCCTTCAGTCTCACTATCCCTCCCTTTGTCTTTCTTTTTTCACTTATGTACCTGTAAAAGGTTTTGTCCCCTTTAACCACTGATTTTGCAATTATTAGTTATGAAAACCATTAGTAAGAAGCAGTGCTAGATACATAAAATAAGCCCTACTGGCTAAAAGTTAGGTGGCTCCACAGTGTTATGTAGTCTTATACAATAAGTGCTAAGTCAACTAAATCGTATAACAAAGGATGCACAGAAAATACATGAAAAACACAGGATGTAATGTAGTTATACATAAATCCAAAAGATGGCAGCATTGTCTGACAAATAAACATATCAGAAGATACAAAGACACAGGTGTCTTGGCCTGCCTCATGCTGCTACCAAGCGTAAAGAAGCAACATAAAATACAAATCATTATGTTTCCCTGACACTTACTCTTGTACGGTAAGTGCCCTTGCCCTATATGTTAGTATAGCATATATGTAATATAGTTTGTCTAAGGTGTACAGTGGAATGCCAGTTAAGGTGTGGGAACCTCGCATAACAGGGTAATGTGTGTTATTTAAAGGTGTACTTGGGACCCAGAGGGAGGGAGGGAGGGAGCAGGGACATAGTGAGTTTGAGGATGTGATGTTTGTGCTGCTTCACATGACCATGGACCTGAAACCCAAGAGGGAGTGGGGACACAGCAGAAAGGGATGAGTAATTTCTGCTTTTGGGGGGAACTGGGAAGCATGGAGGGAATAGGGACCACAGCAGGACTAGGGAGGTGTGACCACCACCAAAGTCTGGTTGTTGATGCAGGAGGAGGCTGAAGGCCAAGAGGGAGGGACCAGGAACAGAGTGGGAAGGGGAGGGGGGATTTTTGTGCTGTTTCAAGGAACAGTGCTGATGCACATACGAATTTCAGGACAGAAGGTGGCTAGTTGCCCGTTGAGACACATCTCATTGGCAGTATCTGCCTATTTTTGATGCCTGTAAATCATCTAATTTGTTTGTAAATGCTTTTTTTTACATCCTACGTTAAGTATGCTAGTCAGTAGTGCATTCAAGATGCCCTCCACCCTCTGTGAGAACCAGTACTTCCAATTGTCCCCCCCTGAAAATGTCCTCCTGCAGTTGTCTGTTATGGTCCCTTTATATATTTTTATTACTATGTAACATGAAGGGGAAGGGTGATTTATGCTGTTTTGGGGGTGACTGGGAGTGAGTGAGCAGAAACACGTGGGGAAGTTAGGAGGAGTTATTTTAGTGCTATTTTGGAGGTACTGAGGACTAGGGTAGGAGTGAGTGGGGGAACATGGGAAAAGGTGATTCATATTCTGTTTTTTGTGTATTAGGGGAATGAGAGGGAGAGCGCAGGAAACAATCACGGACATAGGAGGAAGGGGTGCTATGTGCTGTTTAGGAGGATTGGGTAGGATGTAGCAGGAGGCCAAGATGCAGAGGGAAGGGATTATTTAGGCTTTTTTGGGGGGGTGGGAATAAGGTAGCAGAGAGGGAGCTGAGACCTAGCGGGAAGGGGCAATTTGTGCAATTTCAAGGGAGGACTGGTGAGAGAAGAGTAGCACAGACCACCCTCCCTCCCTACACAGATGAAGAGTGACTCCAGGGCCTACTGATTCAATTTAGCTAGCTAGTCAGCAGCAGTGGGCTCGGCATGGATCCAAGTCGCTGGCATGGCAAGTAGCTCCTGCAGGCATGTACCATCAGGCCAGCAGCTGGCAATAATTCTGTTACTCTGGAATTCAGATCCTGCCATTCAAATTGAAAATATTTCCCAAAGTACACTGCAACTCCCATGCCTTTTTTTCCTATTCAGTCCCCTCTGTATAAATTAGTTTGCATCCATCCAGGTCTGATCCGCCATACCTCTCAACCTTTCTTCACCAAAATGTGTGACAAGATGTGTGACAAATGAGCAAAATGTGGGACATGTCATCAAACACGGCACTGCAAGCTCAGAGCACTGTGGCTATTAGTGCACTAGTGTTCATAATGTTTGCTGATAATTGAACACAATAGATAATTATGAATTTCTGCTTTAAAACCTCTGTGAGAAATGTGGAATATCACTACCTCGATGTGGGATAAAGGAATTCTGAGGGTTAAAATGAGTGACGTACCTCGTAATGTGTGACAGTTGAGAGGTATGTGATCCGCACATGTGCAAAACAACTCTAAAAGTCAGTGCTGCAACAAAGTGCAAATAATAGCTAAATATCCCTAAACTACAATTAGCTGTCTTGAACATTAACCTGGATTACTCTATTTAAAGCACTACCTGCGGGGTTTGTTTTTGGCCTTGTTTGGCTTCATTGGCACACCTTATGGAGCATTTGTCCCTTGTTTTTTGTTGCCATGTGACATAGGACACACTTGAGTCATGCTGGTTCAGTTGCTTTGATTAGAGTGGTGCCTGTGTAGCTGAGTGCTGTGGGCATTTTTTTCCTCCCCCAGTGCCAAGATCGGAGGGAAACCAGGAAGCAGGGGGGTGGTCTTGCTTTACATCGCTGGCCCAGTTGTGAGTACTGTGAATCTTTGCTGAGTGGGATCTTGTGAGGGTGGAGGTGGGTGGACTCAGTTTGATTGATTGAGCAGGTGGGGAAAGTTGCAGCAGTGAGACTTGGGAATGGACTGTGCTGGGTGGGATCTTGTGAGGATGGAGGTAAGTAGATTCAGGGTGTGTGATGGAGCGGGCGGGAGGATCATGGCAGTGAGACTGCACTGGGAAATGGAATGGAGAGGTTTAACTTACCTGCAGGCACGGAGCACAGGGAGCGTGCACAGGGAGCGTACACAACGTCAAGGGTCATCCTTCTCTATGGCTATAATTCACATATCAAAATGGTTACTGCACCATGTGTTTGTTGTCTTTTCTGACATACACGTGGTATAGTGACAGTCTGATACACATGTAGCATTGAAAGCCACACAGTCTGACTGAAACGGTTGAGGAGTGAGGAGTCGGTGTTGGCATGCTGATCTCAGTTTTGGAAAAATAATGTTGTTTTCTTAGGTAGACAGCAGATTTTCAGCAATAAATCATTAGATCAACATTCACTCAGAGGCAGTATATGCTATACGGCGGACAGAGAGCTGCAACTTAGTTTAAACAGTTTGGGGTTGAGTTTTCAGCCCCCTCCAGCACAGCAAGAACTTTTCTAAGGCAGACTGAGTCAATAATTGTCTTAAGGCAGGCAACAGGTTCTCAACAGCAAAATCATTAGATCCCTTATCCCGAGAGTCAATGTGTGTTATTTAAGAGTGGACAGAGCTGCAGATTTAGAAAAAGAAATTTCCTGTTTGCAGCACTCATCATACATCAACCAAAAATTAGTCCCTGATTTTTTAGTACCTGTGGGACATTGTCCTGCTTTCAAAATTTTCTAGAATGAACCCTGTAGCTGTGACAATTGACTGTGCCTTGGACATTATCCTGAATAAATCTATTTAAAACACTAGCAGTGGTCGGGCAGCAGCACACTGACAGCATGACTACTAGCAATTATTTTGAGCAACTGCAAAACAAAGACTCTGCTAGGCAGTGATAGCCAGGGATGTCCGAGCCCCTGATTATGTGTGCTGATAACTTAATACATTGGATGCCGTACTTTCTAAAATCAGGCGTTCTAGTGTGGTTCTTTGCTCTGAAACAGGGTGTTATTTCAGCATAGCTGATTCTCAAGACATTTGCCAGTCAGTAATTCTCTGCACTAGCAATGCACAACAGGGCTTAACATCTATGCAAAGCATATGGTTAGTTTTATAAACTACTGCAGAGTGTTTTAGGACGTTGTCCAAAAGCCATTGTACATGCCCTGTATGTACTCTCTGTCCTACACTTTGTGGTGCAGATACTGTTCAAAGTCATCATTTTTAAATAGGTTATTTAATGAGGTTTATACATTTTCATATGAGTTTTCCTTCTCAGTGAGTTATTTAAGCTTACTAGCAGAACTATTTATCTTCTAACCCTTGAAAGCATGGCACTTTCTAGGGATGTGGATGTGATGTTCCATCCACACTTTCTGTCAGTTGCCTTTCCCTTTAATTCTGGATAGAACGTCTTAAAGCTGGCTCCTCCCACCCACCCAGGTGGTAACTGCCTCGGCTCCACCACATGATGCCAAATCTTCCTTTCTGCTTGGAAGAAGCAGGTTCCCTCCTTATTGCTGTCACGCTATGTAGGCATTTGCGACTTAAATCTTCGGATTTACTTCCAAAAACGTTTCAAAACTTTTGTCTTCAGCTTGATCTTTGATCACTACCGCTATGGATGATAAGTCTGCTCCCGGGTTCCGCCTGTGCTCTTGAGGGCAGAAGATGTCCCGAATGGATTCGTACACCGCATGCATCTGTTGTCTGGGGTACGAGACGATCCCCAGGCCTGCGACATTTGTCGAACTTTCCATCCTACCGATCTGGAGGATCGTCTAGCCGGACTCAGGTTAGGCTGACCAAGTGAATGGAACACACCAATCAAATCCAAGGATGCATATTGGGTGGTCACCATGGTGTTTGAGGAGGCAGTGGCCCAGGCTGCAGCTCACACTTCCAATGCTTCTGCCTTTGTGCCTCTTCAGCTGGTCACCTCTTTTACAGGGTCCTTCAAAGAATTGTGCCAGGCTCTGCTGACTCTCAGTCAGGGCCCCTATGGGCACAAATCTAAGTTGAAGAAAAAATAGTCTTGCTGTCGATTGTGGGATCGGGAGCACTCTCAGTCAAGAACTTCGGATTCCCATGCTTCTCCGGATCTGATTTCAGTCAAATCTTTGGCCCAGGTCACCAGCTCCACGGTAACCCAGTTGGGCCAGTTGGCCGAGACGCTGGTTGATCTTCCGGCTGAGATTTTTCTTGAGCTGATCAACCAGTTGTTGACTGAAGAGGCCGACACCTCTTTATCCAGGACTCCAGTCCTGACTCAGACCGTTGGAGGGATGGATCAGTCTGCTGACCAACCGCCCCTGGTCTATGACCAAGACCTGGAGGAGCCTCGACGCTCGCTAACTCCTTCTGAGCCTCACCGCATGTCCCCCTCTGGCGCTTGCAGTCGAGGTCTCGGTCTTATTCCTGGGGGTCGAGCGGTTCCCACTGACATTGGCGCTCCTGCTTTCAATGCTCTAGGAAGTGGTGCTGCCACTACTGTTCACCTCATCCTCCTTGGGTGATGAGAGGCTTCGGCACAAATTGCATTGATGTTACGAGGATCTCATGTGGCAGCAGCTGGTGCTACTGGCATGAAGCCGGTTCTGGCTCCTACACTGGCTATCACCTGGCTGTCACCCGACAGGCCGATGCCTTCTCTGCCTCAGGAGTCTTGGCCAGCCAAGGGGCTTCTCCATTGGCTGTTGGTCACCGACACCCCTATACCATCTGTGGAGGGTCAGCAAAGGCTCTGGCAGTCAACCCCTCTTTAACGACTCCTCGGAGTTGGAGGGTTTCTCCTTGCACTCCCGTCCAGTCAATGAAGAGTTGGTGGGGGATCTCTTGATGAACAAAGGTACCACTTCTTTTATGGGACTTCTCCACCTGATGTCAGAATCCATGGGTTTGAAAATGGAGCCTGTCCAGAAATGGGCTCGATACCTGTTGACTGAGATCCTTGACTGGGGAGATACTCCTGGGGAGGCCTTCCTGGTGGCAGAGGCCATCCTCGGCCCTGCCTTGGAGCTTTGGCAGCTCCTCTCTTCCTGCCCTGCGACCTCTGCCCAGATGGCCCGCAAGTATATGGTACCTACCAGTTCCCTGTCAGGATTCACAGAACACCCCTCGGCCGTGGGACTGGTGGCCAATTCTGTGTTCCGGGACTCAGGCAACTCTGGGGATGTTGACAAGCTGCCCGATAAATAATCCAAGAAGTTGGACCATGCGGCTAAAAAGGTCTGTGCTGCCTCCTTGCTTGGTCTCTGCCAGGTGAGCTCTGCCCTTCTTATGGCCTGCTTTTCCCATGCCCTGCTGGGCACCTTGGATAAGGTGCTTCCTCATGTGCCGGTGGACCTCCAGACCACAGTCAAACAGGTCCTGGACCAGGGCCAGTTTGTATATAAGCAATAGTTCCAGACAGCCATGGACACTGAGGACTCCTGTGCCCGCTCCATGGCGGATGCAGTGGTCATGCACCGAAGGGCTTGGCTGAGGATCTCTACCTTCACAACAGACTCAGCACAAGCTGGCAGATATCCCTTTTCTGGGCATCGACTTGTTCGGGGCCCAGGATTGAAGGCCACCTCACCCACATCGAGAAGTCCTATGCCACCTTTGACTTTGTGACATCTGCCCAAAAGGACCCCAAGGGCTCTAAGCAGCAGCAGAAAAGGAAGCTTTTTCAGTCCACCTGTACTCCTGTGGCCAAATCAGCCCAGCCCCTGGCTGCTCAGCAAGCCCAGTCCTGGTGACCTCAGCTGAAGTCAGTGGTCTTGGTCATCCATAAGCTGGGGAAGAGGCTCCGATGGCCCCCCAGCCAGACCCTCCTCCACCTCCAAGCCTGCCCAGTGAAGGGATGAGGGGTGACTCCCTCATGCCCATCACACCTCCCCTGGGTCCTCCCTTGGGGGCCAGCTCCACCACTTCCCTTCCACCTGGTCTGCTGTCACCATGGACAGGTGGGTCCTCAAGGCGATGGGTCAGGGTCTGCCTCTGGAATTTGAGTAGTACCCTCCTTGCCGAGACCGCACCCCACAGGAGGGCTTGCTATCCACAGACATCCTGTCAGCTCTTCAGGACATTGCCTGGCTCTTCCGCAAGGAGGTCATGGTTCTTGTTGCGGTTCCTCCGGAACACCCAGGTACTCACTGGTGCTAAATCAGATGGGGGACTGGCACATTCTAGATCTGCATGACCTGAACAAATTCCTTGAGTTGTGCACCTTCAGGATGGTAACTCTGTCTCAGATCATACCATCTCTGGAGCACATGTGGTTTTGCTCCCTGGATCTTCAGGATGCATTCTTTCATGTCCCAATCCATCCGTCTCACCTAAGGTTCCTCCACTTCTGAGCCTGTCCTTAGCCCTCAGGGTCTTCATCAAGTGCATTGCACTGGTGGCAGCTTACTTGAGGTGTCAAGGGGTCCCAGTTTACCCCTATCTGGAAGACTGGCTAATCGAAGATCCCTCCAGGCTGGAAGTGGAGCGGTCCAGGGACCTGGCCCTCCAGACCTGCGTCTCCCTTGGCCTCCTGATCAGTGAGGCCAAGTCAGAACTCATGCCTTCTCAGGTGATCAACTTCATCAGGAGGAGCTCGACTCTTGCAGAGCCAAAGCCAGAGCCTGGCTCCTGGTGGACAGGGCGGGGGCTCTCTCCCCTTTTGCCTGATCACTTCAGATTGGGCAATTGTGCCCTGCCTTAGACTTCCTGCGCCTGCCGGGTTACATGGCAGACTGCACCAGCATGGTCCATTGACCCTGCTGGAGAATGCACTCCCTGTGGTGGGAGCTGGCCAGCCAGTGGTCTCAGAGCAAGGGTCACGTTGACTAGCTGGTCAGGTGACCTAGAGGATGTGGGATACCCTCCAGTAGTGGTTAGTCCCTGAACATCTGCAGGAAGGGAACCCATTTGTCCGCCCAGGGCCGATGGTCGCCCTGATGACCAATGTCTCTCTCATGGGTTGTTGTGCCCTCCTGGGGGAACAGAAAGTCCACAGGCTCTGGACCCCTGAGGAGTCCTGATGTCACATCAACCTGCTGGAGCTCTGAGCATTTTGGCTGGCGCAGATTGCATTCGCTCCTCACATCCAGGGTCAGGTGGTCCAGATCCAGACGGACAACACCATGACCATGTACTACCTCAGCAAACAGGGTGGGATGCTCTCCGTGTGTGGACTCTCGTGAGCAGCCTGAAGGCTGATCTTCTAGCCAACCATGAGGCAGGGGTCTCCAACCAGCTGGTGGATGCCCTCAGCTGGGCAGCGAGGCATTTCTTGAGTGGTCTCTCCACCCAGAGGTAGTACTCAGTCTGTTCTCCCAGTGTAGTACCCCTCAGGTGGATCTGTTCACCTCCAGAGAGAATGCAAAGCTGAGGCTGTATTGTGCCCACCCTCCGCAGCAAGAAATGCTGCAGGGGGATGCCTTCTTGAGGCCCTGGACCCCAGGCCTCTTCTATGCCTTCCCTCCAATTCCCTTGCTCCACAAAGTGCTGCTTATGACCAGGAGGGACAAGGCACATGTGAGTCTGGTGTTGCTGGACTGGCCACACCAGTTCTGGTACCCCAATCTCAGCCTCAACAGCAGGCTCCCCCAGCATCTTCTTCCTCGCCCAGACCTGCTGTCTATCAATCAGGGGAAGGTACTCCATCCAGACCTTCAGTCCCTGCATCTAACAGCCTGGTTCCTAAATGGCTAGAGTTCCAGGCTTAGGGTCTCTCTGAAGATGTCCTCACTGTGGAGGAGGCATCTTGAAAGGAGTCAACCAGGAAATGCAATGCCTTCAAATGGAAGAGATTCTCCATTTGGTGTCAGGGCAAAGGGTTGGACCCTCCTGTCCTGTGGCTAGCACCCTTGATTATCTGTGGTCCCTCTCTAAGTTGGGCCTTCGGTTGACGACCCTCATGGTGCACCTGGCAGCCATCTCTGCTTCCCGGGTGCGGGCTGGTCAGCAGTCGGTGGCACCTGAGAATGTGGTCTGGCATTTTTTCAAAGGTCTTGACCACATTTCCCCTCTGGTGTGTGAACCCCCACCACCGTGGGACTTGGCAAAGCTCATGGGCAAGTCATTCAAACCGATGCACAGGTGTGACATGTCTCACCTGTCATGGAAGACCACCTTCTTGGTGGCTATCACATCAGCCAGAAGGATCAGTGAGCTCCAGGTGCTTTCGGTGGAGTCTCTGTACCTGGTCTTCCACGGGTACAAGGCTGTCCTGTGCCCCAACCTGAAGTTCCTCCCGAAGGTTGTGTTGAATTTTCACTTTAACCAGGTGATTAAACTTCCTATGTATTTTACCAACCACACCTCGGAGGCTGAGCACAGGCTCCATACTCTGGACCTGAGGTGAGTGCTCATTTATTACAAGGAGCTCATGGCTGGAGTTTGGGGAGAGGTTTGCCTGCTGTTTGTCACCTACGTTAAAGCCACACCTGGCAGACCAACAGCCAAGCGGATGATTGGCAGGTGGATTGTATCCAGCATTGATCTCTGCTATTGGTTGGTAGGTAGGGAGCCCCCCATAGGGCTCATTCCACCCGCCATACCACTGCCTCAGTGTCTGCTTCCAGGGGCATCCCTATTCAGGAAATCTGCATGGCTGCTACCTGGAGGTCAGCACATACCTTCATTTCCCATTACCACGTCGAACTCGAGTCACACTGCAATGCTGGTTTTGGAGCCTCAGTTCTCCAATCTCTGTTCCCTAAGTAGGGGGTGTGCGCCTTGCCTCCGTCCTCCCACAGAACTGCTAGGAGTTTGGTTTGCCAGAAAGTGCTGATAGAATATCATATCCATGTCCCTAGAAAAACAGGTTGTTCACCTGTAACAGTAGTTCTAAGAGTGGTATTTGATATTCATCCACACGGACCCACCTGACCTCCCCTGGCTTTGGTAACAATACTGCTTCCAGTAGGCAAGATCTGGCATCATGGGGCGGAGCCGAGGGAGTTACCATCTGGGTGGGTGGGAGGAGTCAGCTTGAAGACGTTCCGGACAGAATCAAAGGGAAAGGTAATTGCCAGAAAGTGCAGATGAACATAATATACCACTCCTAGAACTACTGTTACAGGTGAGTAACCTTTTTTTTTTTTTTTTTTAATGGTTGGGTACACGGGCTCCAGGGACCATTTTCAGGCATGACCCAGGCCATCAAGATGGTACATGGAGCACAGTAACCTAGTTCACAAGACTATCCTCCCTATTTTCAACTACGGGGACATTTTCTATGCCTCAGACTCAGCCCCTGCCTCCTCATTCTCTAAGATCGATACCCTACTCAACTCATTTTGCAGATTTGCCACAAACTTCCCTCCATGCACCCAAATCTGCACTCTCCTGTCCTCTCTAAATTTCCCTCCCCTCTCTCATACAGTAGGTGGCACATTCATTCACTTATAGTCATGGCTTAATTCTTGCTCACCCTCCTCCCTCCATATCTCTCCTCTCTTCTGCACCCTATCCCACCTACCCCCTTAGATCCAGGCATCCCCGCTCTTTCTCCATCCCCCACTGGCACTCTTTGGCCAGTGCCTCCATATTCTCTTACCTCCTTCCTCATCTCTGGAATCAACTGCTTGCTCCCCTCTGTGAATTCCACTCCCTCCCGGCTTTCAAACGACAACTCAAATCTGTCTCTCCATCCCCCTGCAACTGTCCCCTCACCCACTTCCCCTCCTCTGCTGCACCTCCCCCTGCTCCCACCCCCATCTCCTCCCCCTGTCGCACCCTCCTGATAGTTCCTCTCTCTTTTTTCCTTATGTACAATTTGTATAAAATATTTAAATATGCAAATGATGTTGGCTATTCATATCTAACTCATTCTATGCAAATAATCGGTGCAATATTTCTGTTGTCCTGCTATTGTATAATTATTGTATCTCCCCCTGTATTGTATATGTTTGCTTATGTCTCTGGGTCGCACCTGGAAACAAACCTCGGCTCAGTGTGCCTTTCCTGGTTAACACATTTTAAATAAATAAATAAAAACACTATACATGACAAGTAGTACAGATTAGAGCTTTACAGCCATGCATGTATACAGATAAAATCTTTATTTTTTTTGACAGGATGAAACTATTAGAACTTTACAGCCCTGTTTACAAAGTTGTCCTGTTACTACAGAGGAGGTGACATTTGGTCACAGTACCATTTAGAATATAGTTTACAGTTCACATACAAGGAATAGTTTGACATTAAATGTGTTTTTAAAAACATCTAGGACATAATTTGTACGGTTTTACCTTATCCTCATATGCAATTTCATGTTCCCTTATATCCCTTATGGTATATAATCACAGGCTGACATATAGGAAGCAGTTTGACTGTTTGGTATATAAGCGCAGGATGACATGCAGGCAACAGTTTGGCTCTGGATGCTTTTTCAGAACACCTAGGAAATGGTCTATAAACGTTTACACCATGCTTTCACAGACAGTTACATATATCCCTAAATACATTTACCAGCAACAGTTTGAAAGATCTTAGTGTTGGTGCTTTACTAGTCTCTGGGGGTAGCTTCTTCTACACATGCAACAATACAATGATTACAGAAGTGCAAGCTAAGCAAATAAGTTGCAGTTTAAGAACATTAACATCATAACTGGTTAGGAGGGTGGCTTTGGACAATTGGTAACATAGAGGATAATGTATGGTCCTTTATTGGTAACAAGCGTGTTTACCATTGAGAGATTGCCATGGCGACTGTTTAAACCTTGAAAGCGGAACTCGAGAGGTTTCGTTCACCTTGGCAGTCTTGAGACAGTTACATGCTTGTTACCGATCGTGGACCATACATTATCTTTTATAGGGTACGGTCCAAATACAGAACAAAAAGTGAATCAGGATCTTTACTTTTATTTTTTTTAGTCACTGCAGCTCTTTTATGGGTCCAGTACTCATCGCTGTGGCCGGTTCTGGAAGACCTGAGGTTTGCGCATCGTGCATGTGCGAACGCATTCCATGTTGCTGTACCATCGATGTGACATACCGACGATGGTATAACAACATCGTGATGTCACATCGAGGGTGCAACAACCCTGTAAAACACTGGCTTTTTACAAATAACAACATTCCACCATACAGTATAACAGACTACACATTTTTTGCAAAACATGAGTTCAACTAACAGAAAACACTACGAAATGTCCAACAGGATATTATGGGTGAGATTTAAGAAGTTTCTTTAACCCCAGTTTAGGTGGAGCAGTTACAGGCAGAGGTGGTTAAAAGGGCACTTTTAAAGTGTCTTTTAAAGAGTGAGATAGTGCCTAATGAGTGGAGGGAGGCAGAAAACCCATTCCAAAGCCTAGGGACAGCAATGAAGAAGGCTTTTTCACCCATACCAGTGGCAGCCTGGGAATGAGCGAGAAGAAGTTGTGAAGAGGGCCAAAGGTTACATGTACACGTGGAAGGTTTAAGATTGAGAAGGACTGATGGAGGGGAGTTCTCCTTATCACAGAGGGATTTATCAACAAGGGTACCCATAAGGTAATTGTGTCGGGCAATTGGAAGAGCCAGCCAAGCACCTGATATAGGGAGCAGTGGTGAGTGCTGTGGGGGATGAACGAGGCAAACCTACAGATACTGTTGTTGGTAGAGTTAAATCTAGAGTGGTTGCGACCGGTAGTTTTGGTGTAGATGGGGAGCGGTATTAAAGGAAGGAGATGCATGCTCTGGGTTATGGGAAGCCGCACTTCTGGGTTCATGAGGTTCTTTACCTAAAGCAGGCTCATTGTTTTTTTTTTTGTTTTTTTTTTCAGTTCTGTTTATCCCTACTCATGCTGTTAGATAAGATGTCTTTTGGTCGTCTTCACTACCTGTATCTTGTCCCACCGAGACCCTCCTACTCGTGGTTCTGGACTCCCCTGGTCCACCCACAACACACCTGGTGGCCAGACCCCTCGGCTTCCCCCCCCAACAGTGAGGTTGCCTAAAGCTCTTCAGCTAATTCCCCCATACAATTCCGTTTGGCCACAAGTAAAGGTTGGGGCAGCCAGTCCAGAGCAGGTTGGATCCGGCAGAAGACAAGGTGGGCTGGAGCGGCATCACCCTCTCATCTGAGAGCCATTTTCCACCCTGATTTCTGTCCTGCAGTAAAAGATGTGCAATGATGTCCTGCTGATGTCAGACACGCTCGCACACCTGACTCATCAATGTCTGCCTCTCCTCCAATTCCCTTGTTTCTGTGGTCTGTGGCTCATCAACCCCCAGCCAGCGCTAGGGGTCAGACTACCAATAAACACCACAACCCCCCCCAGAAGAGAGCTGTCTGCTGGACTCTCGATCAAAACACCTCAGTCGACCCTCCGATGCCCTGGACTCGTTCCCAAACCCAAGTCTTCAGTGTCACAAGGAGCAGTGCTACTGCTTGCACCAGCAGGCCTGCCCCCAGATTCCCAGTTGTTAACTATTAGTCTGATGAGATCCATGAAGGTTAGGGATGGGTCCAGTGTGACCTCAAGATAACAGTTACCTGTTCTGGGTAGTTTCCATTCAGAGTCCATATATTCAGTGGATAGGGAGTATTTAGGTTTGGACCTGAAAAGCATTGCCTTTGTTTTTTTGATGTTGACAAGTAGCCTGTTTGAGGCAAACCACTCCTGGGCAGCATTGAACTCCCTGGTGAGGGAGACGGACAGTTCATTCGGATTCTTGTCAGTGTGGCAGAGTATCATATCATCTGCATACGTCAGCATGTGCCAACTCATGCGTTCCCTAGGGAGGTGGTTCACAAAGAGGTACAACAAGACTGGACCAAGTATAGACCTCAAGGGTACACTACAATTAACCCCAAAAGTGTTGGTGGTGGCCCTCCGGTACAGACCACTGGGGATCTCCCAGCAAGACAGTTGCTAAACCAGGCTATGGTTGCAGTTGAAAACTCATAGCAGTGCAGTTTTTCAAAGAGGATACGGTGGTTCACAAGATCAAAGATCTTTGATAGAGCCATGAAAATAGCACCGGTTAGTTTGCCTTCCTCCATACTCTTAAGCACATGGTCAGTAAAACAGGCCAAGGTGGTAATGGTGTGCTGGCGTTTTCTTAGGCCATGCTGGTGGGGGAGAGAACATTGTACTTTGATACATGGTCTAAAATTGGCTGAAAGATAATTTTCTCAAGTATTTTACTTAAATGGGAGAGGATGGAAACTGGCCGATAGTTGTGTAGTTTAGGGTCACTCGATTTAAATATTGAAACATCTCTGACCTGTTTCCATAGCGATGGAACAGTTGAGAAGGTGAATGATAGGTTATAGAAGATGGCTAGGGGCTTCGCTATGAGGTTGGCTGTCAGCTTAAGGAATCTCAGGCAGAGATCATCACTGCTGGTGCTACCATAGTTGGGGTGGGCCATGAGGAGATGATGGTCCTCACTAGGGGAAGTGGCCTTGAAATGGAAGGTAGGGATTCCAGGATCACCCCTACTCCTGCTGCTATGAGTCAATGCAGAGTGCTTAGGTGGGAGCTTACCCAGGTACTCACACAGATTGGTAAATTTGTTGTTTAGGACCTCTGCAATGTGGAGGAGGTTGGTTAGTGTCCCAGTTTCAATAATGGTAAATTTATTCTTCAGGACTTCTGTGACCTGGAGGGGATCAGCTTAGGGTCCCAGTTTTTTGGTACACAGATTTATGGGATGTTTGTTTGAGCGCATCTAGCTCCACCACTCCCCCCCTCACCCCATTCTGTGTGCATTGGTTTAAAAAAAAATTTTCCACTGTTTCTTTACTACTGTCCTGACTCTATGCTTAAACAAAACCTAAGTCCAATACAAATATCACTTAGTATAAAATGAACTGATTAGTAGAAATAGAAACAGTACTGTCTGCCTTCTGGCAGGGAGAATGGTACTGTCCTGTTAGCAGTCATGTGTCACTAGAGGGAGCCAGAGGCACATCAGATGAGGCTCAATAGAGCCTGCCTATTTTATGTTTTCACAAATAAGAAATGAAGCATGTTGCTTGGAGCAGAACGCACTTCATGATTAACCGCTATGAACAAAACAGCAGGACATTTGGCTGTGAAAAAAAGATCTATACAGTGTTGATAATGTCTTTCACATTTTCATCTCAGGTTTGCATCGCTGTCTGCTCTAATTAACAGATGACAAGCAGTTTGCTTAGTGATCTAAAAAGACACAGTATAATAAATTTATGTTTTACAAAAGCACTAAGCAGATTGAACGTGGTTAGTTTGTCCAAAACTACACCTACAATCCCAGTAAAGGGTACATATTAGTCTTGTATCTTTTTTTTTCCTAGCCCCTTGTTGGATCTGTGTTAGTTTTATCCGAATGACAATGAAACCCTTGGGCTGCGTTATTCAAATGCATTCAAAAGCAAGGCTGATTATGGGGTTACCAGAATGGGTACTGAAGTCTGTGTTACATGATTAGACCTATTAAGCAGCATTGGATGGTTTTCAAAATCTACCAGGTATTAATTATACGATTTAAAGTGATACCAAACAGAGAGAGGCTTGCAGTGGAATAAACATTTATCTCCAGTAGTGAGCAGTAAAACCCATAACTCATGAATGGGGAAGCCATGATTTAATTATGAAGGTCTTACCACTCGTGTGGAGATAAATGTTTTATTTTACTGCAGTCCTTTATGTAGTTGATATATGTACAACAGGAGTGGGGGTTAAAATGACGAGATAAAAAAGATATCTGAGCTAGTGATATCAGTAACAGCAACATGTCAAAAAATATTAAGCAATGAGCTATAACAGGGTGTGCATTATAGGTTTACAGTAACTGATGCCCCCTATATCAACCTGAATTTGGTTGCTTTTAAACGCGTAATAACTGGGTGTGACATCACAGCCAGCTATTATGTTGTTTCCCATACCTCTCAACCTTTTGTTTTATTTTTTTTATTTATTGAAATGTTTCACCAGGAAGGTTACACTGAGCAACAAGAGCTCGTCTCATGGTACGTCCTGGGGGAAGGGGAGTGGGAACAATAAGTAACCCAACAGGATACATACATCAGGAAAACAGCTTAACAGCATATAGACAGACTATATGGATTACAACCAACAATAGCTAATAACATTCTAGACTAGGATACATTTGAGAGAGAACTGTCAGGTTGTCCCCCAAATGAGGAACATTGCCTCTCAAAATGCGTAACAAATGAACAAAATGGGGAACACTTAATCAAATCTTTACCTAAGAAGCTCAGAACACTGTTAAAATGTTTGCATTTATGTTCAGAAAGTCTGTAATTAATTGAATAATATATTTTTTTCATCATTTACTATAGATTTTTGCTTTAAAACGTTAACACTGAATGTGGGACAAGTCCTCACAATGTGTATTTTTTGGCTGGGGGGATACTGGGATGCATAGGGAGAGGCATCAACAGTAGAAAACAAGAAGTTGTTATCCCTCTGTACAGACAGTTGGTGAGACCCCACCTGGAGTACTGCGTGCAATTCTGGAGACCCCATCTCCGCAAAGATATAGACTGAGTGGAAGCTGTTCAGAGCAGGGCAACCAAAATGGTGCAGAGTCTGCAAGAGAAGCCATACGAGGAGAGACTAAAGCAGCTTAATATGTATACCCTTGAGGAAAGGAGGGAGAGGGGGGACATGATAGAAACTTTCAAGTATCTCAAGGGAATTAACAAAGTACAAGAGAGTAGTATCTTTCAGAAGAAGAGATGTGCAAGAACAAGGGGGCACAATTTGAAGATGGGGGGAACGGCACAGAGGTAATGTTAGAAAGTATTTTTTCACAGAGAGGGTTGTGGATGCATGGAACAGCCTTCCTGAGGAGGTTGTGGAGTCAGAAACAGTGGGAGAATTCAAGAATGCATGGGACAGGCATAAGGCAATTCTAGTGGGGGGTAGGAAAAAGTAAGCAGTTAACTAAAATCTGCAGCTAATGCATCAGGTAGGGAAATGGGCAGACTAGGTGGGCCAAGTGGTCCTTATCTGCCGTGAAATTCTATGTTTCTATGTGGAACAGGGAGCTTTTGTGAAGTAAAATGAGGAACAGTCCTCGTAATGTGGTACAGTTGAGAGATGACTCTCACTAAAGCACAGCTGAGGGAACTTGTGTGCCATTTAAACAAACATCTTTTCTAATTTCTACCAACCTCCATCCCTCCAATGTGAGCACCACAGATACGGAGTACCATTATTTTCTATGATCTGAAATGAAGATGTCTTTGGACGCCACACAGAAACTGCTAAAAGCGAGGTGTCCTTCATGAGCAGCATAGGTGGCTAGCACCATGCCTGCCTGCATTTTTATGTTGCTTGCATGCATGTGCAAGAAACATAGTGCCATCATCCGAGTTTTCGGAGGTGTGTCAGCCCCTCTTCCAATGCATTCAGTGTATTTGCAGGCGCGGCCCCAGTTAGCCAATCACTGCTGCAGCTTTCTATGACAAGCTGAAAATGCAGTGGCATACAGTTCAAAGGGAGAGCTCCGCTTCAGTGAGCAGAGATCCCCCCCACGCACATACACGCGCAAGCCCGCATATTGCGTGCTGATGCGCTCCCCCCCACGCACACACTGTATGGCCAACGGGGGTGCCCAATCCCCCGTCGGCTCCATGCCCCCCAAACAGCTGTCCAGGTGCCATGCTAGGAACCCACCCCAGCATGGCAAAAACTGTTATAGCTGACAGGGGTGCCCAATGCCCCGTTGGCTCCAAGGCTGCACGCCTCCCCCAAAAGCTTTCCCGGTGCCACGCTGGGAGCCCACCCCAGCGTGGCAAATCTTGCTTTGGCCGACGGGGGTGCCCAATCCTTCGTCGGCTCCATGTCCCCCCGAACACCTTTTCCTGTTGCCACGCTGGGAGCCCACCCCAGCGTGGCAAACGTCCAGCGTCGTCTTCTTTAAAAAAACAACAACCTTTGAATAAAAAAACGGTCCCGCATTGTCTCCCTGCCCCCCTCCCACAAACCGCATCCACCCACTGCGCACCCTGCCTCCCCACACCCCCCTCACCCCATACTTACCTCCGGAGCTTGGAGTGACGATCTTCGGTGGACCAGGAACATCTGCACTCTTCAAAGCAGACCACGAACTGAGAAATGCGGTAAGCTGTATAATGGGATAGATAGGTTTTTTCAACTTTGCTGCATATCTCAGGCATTTTTGGAATTTTTGCAGAAATTTTCAATATGGGGTTTTGGGACCCCTTCTCATGAGTGATGTCACTGTCATGGCGTTATTCGGGCGAAGGATGATTTCGCAGTCACTGTGCAAAATCACCTTTTGGGACCGATAATCAAACGACACTGCCAGTGTTCATAAGGTGGCTTTCAAGAAGCCTATTTTGAAAATTTGCGGAAAAATTTCAAAAATGACTGTTTTATTTAGCTGTAAGTGCTATGCAATTCCTACGCAGGCTCGTAAGTTCACGAGTTTTCAATATTTTCATTTCAGATTTTCAACATTACCATTTTACCATACCTTCTTATGAGTAGTATAGCTGTCATTTTTCACATCTCACTCAAAACGTGTTTCCACCCATGTAGCGCACAATGGCGCAGTCGGTGTGCAAACTCAATGTATGGGACACATTAACAAAATCAAAGTGACACTGTTCATTAGCAGAGGTCTTAAAATGGCTATGTTGAAAATTGGGTGAAAAAATTCCTAAAAATGACTGTTTTATGAGCGTGAGTTGCGCAGTTCCTACGCACGCTCGTAAGTTCGCAAATTTTCAATATTTGCACTCCAGTGACTTCCAAATACCTAAACAGCACATAGAAGTAAGCAACATACGGCATTGACAAATGCTTGTTATTTAAAGCTACAGAGTTTGTATTTCCTAGCTAGGCAGCTACTCCCCGATTTAGGAACTGAAAAAGTTTTGGAGTTCCCTGCATGTAGGGACCTACTCCTCTACGCACACTTCCCCGCCACATGCACGTGCTCGCAGTAGCCAGAAGCACAAGCCCGCTGGTTTATGCTAACCGGTAGACATGCCAAATCTCAGCTGCTACACTGTAGGGTCCTAAAGGACAATTGTTGTTCTGTTCTCTATTGTTTGTGAAAATGTACAATTTATGAAAAAGTGTCCTCTATGTCAGCTGTTCTTCAGCCTTCTGGCTGTAAATTCTGTACATTACTGTAAATATCTATACTGTATGTAATTATCATCATTTGTACACTATTGTAATTATCTGTACTGTATGTAATAATCAACATATGTTCCCCATCCCCCATTCTCCCCCAGGTTGCGTCTGGAAACGAGTGGTGCTCCACTCAGTACGCCTGCCTGGTTAAACTCTTAAATAAATAAATAGAACAAAAGCTCTGGTGAGCTCACATTTTAATTATACAAGTTCCAAACTTAATGGTGAGAGCATGGGCCAGTCAGAGAGGGGTAAAACCTTTTTTTTTTAGACACCAAGCACCAGTTATTATAAACAAGCATTTGTCAATGCCGAATGTTTGCTTGCTGGCATTGGCAGTGGTAATGTAGAAGTTACAGAGCTGCGTAATAGGAATGGCAGTGAAGTACTAAACTGAAGCCAACCCCACCACCACCCTGCAGAGAGTGACAGGCATTGGGGTGTGTGTAACCCCTAGATGGCGTTATCCCAGGGGCTACTACCCCTGCCTGATTTGCTACTAACAGGTTGAGGGGCCTGGATCCAATGGCGGGTGCCTCCACCCAGAGGTCAGGGCCTGCAATAGTCAAACTAACTTGGTCACAGCCCTCTGGGACACTGCAACCCCCCTTTCTTCCCACTAGTGGCCCACACAATATATCAGAATTACCTTCACAGTATACACTTTCCCCCAGGTCTGGTTCCGGCACTGGGACCTCCTGTGAAATAAGATACAGTGCAACAATCACAGTACAGTACTTTAACATAGACAAATACCTCAGGCAGTATAACTTTGCTGAAACAAGCAGCTCTGATTTATTTAGGGGATATAACAAGGACAGGGAAATCAGGTTAATTAGCTTATCACTTTATTATCTACCTATGGCTCTGTGCACAGGCCTATCCCTGCCAGTTACTGTCCTAGATCCAAGCCCTAGTGGCTAGTTCAAACCGTGGCAGCTGGTAGGGGCCCTTTTCACACAGTGAAAGAAAAATTAGCTTAAACAGTCAGCAGTACAGTGATTCCATTTGGATTTAATGTGGCAATTCAACAGGGAGCGACCCTGAATTAGTACTCACGACCTCCAAACAAGATAGGGTCCTTCAACGTCAGCAGGGCTACTTTTGAGCTCCACGAGACTCTTCACACATTTATATGGTAAAAAAAGAAAGTACTATACCAGGCAGGCTGGTTCTCTATCCCGATCGCAATTACTGCACAATACCCGGGAGAACACACAGCAGATTCAGTTCCTGACAGACCGAGTGCAATTCAACAATTTCTTCAGTCTTCTACAGGGTGAGCCTGGTTTCTACTCTTCAGAGATCCTTTGATTCTTTTCACAGGACGGATTCAGTCCTAACAAGCAGTTACACAAGCTACAGACCGGAACTCTGGGCCTTACACATGTTTTTTGACTGAAACTGTGCACTGAAGGAGCACAGGGTTTCTTTCCCCTTCACTCCCAGATCTAAACTGAAACTCCAACAGACAAAACCGGGCACTTCCTTTGAGTTCCTCCCAGTTCTTGACTGGATTGGCTGTCACTCACAATAGACTGCTGCTGTTGGTCCAAAAAGGCGCCTAGGTCTAAACTACATCTCCCAGAGTCACTGCCCATGCAATCCTCTTGTGGCTGGCTCAGATTATGAGTCCAAGTTCTGATTCGTCCAAGGCACCATTTTAGAGCTAGCTTACCCCACACTGATTGGTCCAGTTCAGCAGTTCAAAACCAGAATGGGGAACTAGGCCGACACAGTTCTGACTGCAAAGAAAGCAGGTTAGACAAACTGTATTTTCATTATTACTCTACATGATTTCTGGCAAACAGTTACATCTTTCAGATAGGTTCCCTTTGCACTCCTAGTGACTGCAAAAATAGAGTGAATTGGCAGCAGCTCGAGTGGTACTCAAACAGAGAAGCACACAGTCCCCCCATACAAACTAATTATGTCTGCAAGCAGACAGCTCCTAAAGAGACAGTATCGGAGGCTCTAAAAACACTCACTGATAAATGGCTTAAATGCCAAACACCATTCAGGCTTGGAGCATTCAAGCAAGCTCCTGGAAGTCTTTTGGGAACCCCCATTTGCAGGGGGGTTACATGTGCATTTAGGTCATCAGGCATAACGGCCTTGCCATTTCACCACACCCCACCCTGCAGACACTGACAAGTGTCACGATGTTCCTTGGGGTGTTTGGCCCTTATGCGCACCCCATTTCATTAGGAAATGCGTGAGATGGGTGCGATATAGAGAATGGGTGAACTTTGGGGCTGAAGAGCCCAAGGCATACCTCGATACCTCTCACTGGCTGCAGGGTGTGGAATGGTATGAGCATTACAGGCAAGAATCCCAAGTCACCCCTGATGCCTGTCATTCTCTACAGGGTTGGCGTTATGGTTGGAAACACTAATACCTCAGGCATTCGTTGGTATTTTCACTCCAAATTTTCAACATGTTTTTTTTTTGTGACCCCACCTCATGAACAGGGGGAATATCAGTTTGTTAGCCGAAAGCTGCTTATGCACAGCGAGTACGGCATTTAGCACCACAGGTGCAAAAACATTCCGAACAGGATGTAAAAAATGACAGCTGTACTGTTCATGGGGAGGTGTAGAAAATGGCAATGTTGCAAATCTGCAGTACAAATATTTAAAAAAATGGTGAAGTCATGAGCGTACATAGAAACTGTGCAACGCACACCCGTAATATAATTAGGTTGGGGATATTTTACAGCAGATTGTCAACTCAGGCATTTTGGTGCCTCCGATCATGAACAGTGTCACTGTGATTTTCTTTATCTGTGCCGAACAATGATTCCCCACAGCCACCATGCATCTCAGCGCTGAAAGTGTGAAAACACTTCAGCCATGTTGTGAAAAATGACAGCTGTACTGTTCATAAGGAAGTGTGAAAAAATGCCACTGGTGAAAATCTGGACTGAAAATATTACAAAGTCATGAACTTACGAGGGTGCGTGGAAACTGCGCATTGCTCACTCGTAACACAGTCATTTTATGGACTTTTGTCACAAAATTTTCAACATAGCCATTTTAAGACCTCTGCTCATGAACAGCGTAACTGTGATTTTCTTAATCTGTCCTAAACATTGCTGTCGCACACCAACAGCACCATTGTGCGCTACATGTGCAAAAACACAGTTTGGGCGACATATGAAAAATGGCAGCTGTACTGTTCATAAGGAAGTGTAATAAAATGGCAATGTTGAAAATCTGGAGTGAAAATATTAAATTTGCAAACTTACGAGCATGCATAGGAACTGCGCAATGCACGCTCGAAAAACAGTCATTTTAGGAATTTTTTTCACCAAATTTTCAACATAGCCATTTTAAGACCTCTGCTCATGAACAGTGTCACTGTGATTTTCTTAATGTGTCCCATACATTGATTTTGCACATACTGCGCCATTGTGCACTACATGGGTGGGAACACATTTTGGGCAAGATGTGAAAAATGACAGCTATACTGCTCATAAGGAGGTGTGGTAAAATGGCAATGTTGAAAATCTGGAGTGAAAATATTGAAAATTCGCGAACTTACGAGTGTGTAGGAACTGCGCAATGCACCCTCATAAAACAGTCATTTTTAGGAATTTTTTCACCAAATTTTCAACATAGCCATTTTAAGACCTTTGCTCATGAACAGTGTCACTGTGACTTTCTTAATTTGTCCCGTACATTGATTTACGCACACCGACTGTGCCATTGTGCTACATGTGGCAGGCTACTCGTTTTGGGTGAGATGTGAAAAAATGACAGCTATACTACTCATAAGAAGGTGTGGTAAAATGGCAATGCTGGAAATCTGGAGGAAAATATTGAAAATTGAACTTGAATTACAGTGTGCATAGGAGCTGTGTAACGACGCTCAGTAAAACAGTCATTTTTAGAATTTTTTCACCAATTTTCAACATAGCCATTTTAACACCTGAGCTCATGAAGAGTGTCACTGTGATTTTCTTAATTTGTCCATTACATTGATCTACGACACCGACTAAGCCATTGTGTGCTACATGGGTAGAAATACGTTTTGGGTGACATGTGAAAATGACAGCTGTACTGCTCATAAGAGGTGTGATAAAATGGCAATGTTGGAAATCTGGAGTGAAAATATTGAAAATTCGCAAGCTTACGAGTGTGCGTAGGAACTGCGCAATGCACCGTCGAAAAACAGTCATTTTTAGGAATTTTTTCACCAAATTTTCAACATAGCCATTTTAAGACCTCTGCTCATGAACAGTGTCACTGTGATTTTCTTAATTTGTCCCGTACATTGATTTCGCACACCGACTGCGTCATTCTGTGCTACATGGGTGGAAACACATTTTGGGTGAGATGTGACAAATGACAGCTGTACTACTCATAAGAAGGTGTGGTAAAATGGCAATGTTGAAAATCTGGAGTGAAAATATTGAAATTTCGCGAACTTACGAGCCTGCGTAGGAACTGCGCAACGCACCCTCGTAAAACAGTCATTTTCTGGAATTTTGGCACCAAATTTTCAACATGGTGTTTTTGGGACCCCTTCTCATGAATGATGTCACTGTCATGGTGGTATTTGGGCCCAAAGGGTGATTTCACAGTCACTGCGCAAAATCACCCTTCAGGCACGAATACCGCCATGACAGTGACATAATTCATGAGAAGGGGTCCCAAAACCCCCATGTTGAAAATTTGGAGCAAAAATTCCTCAAAATGCCAGAGATATGCAATAAAGTTGAAACCCCCCTATGTAACCCATTATACAGCTTACCGGCATTTCCTCAGTTTGTTGGTCGGTTTTGAAAGTGCAGACTTGTTCCCGGTCCACCAAAGATCGTGGCTGGAGTCCGGAGGTAAGTATGGGGTGGGGTGTGAGGAGGGCTGGTGCGCAGTGGGTGGAGTGCGGGTTGTGGGAGGGGTTGGGAGGCGCGCGTGGGACAGTTTTTATTTTACAGGTTTTAAAATAAAAAAAGGCGTTGTGGGGACGTTGCACGCTGGGGTGGAGCTCCCAGTGTGGCACAAAGACTACGGGGGCGTTCAGCTGGCGGGATTGGGCACCCCGTCGGGCAAGGAAAACAAAAACATGGATTCGCTTTGCCACGCTTGGGGTGGGCTCCCCAGCGCAGCACAAAGACTGGGGTGGGGCGGCTCAGCCGACAGGGGATTGGGCACCCCGCCGCAAATAAAAAATCGCTGGCACCATTTGCCACGCTGGGGTGGGCTCCCAGCGTGGCACAAGGAGACAGGGGCGTTCAGCCGGACGGGGATTGGGCACCGGCTATTCAGTCTGAGGCGGCGCCGTCTGTCTGTGCGTGGGGAGGAGCTGCGCGCGAGCAGCCGATATCTTATCGGTGCTCACTCAGCGTAACTCCCCTTCAACTGTATGCCACTGCATTTTGGAGCGTGTCATGGACAGCTCCAAAATGCATTGGCTTACAGGGGCTGCGCCTGCCAGCTCGCTGCCTGAATTGGAGGAGGAGGTGACACACCTCCGAAATCTCTGATCAAGGCACTATGTTTCTTGCACATGCGTGCAAGCAAACATAAAAATAAAACATGTGTAACTGTGTGTTATGAGGTTTTTTACACTCCCTCAGTGTGTGATGACTGTACAAACGTCTTGAGCTTTGCTGTTGAGGTTTATAGGCCATCACACACCTTGGGATTGTAAAAAACCTCATAACACACAGTTACACATGTATTATTCTATATTTGATGCACACCCCAGGAGTGTAGTAAGGCACGAGTTCAAAGGCTGAGTGTCCTTGTGACCCTGGGAAGTGCATTAAAATCCTATAGTGCACACTTTGGAGGGGCTTATTTACTTATAAAATGGTTCTAGGTAGGTTTTTGGGGGAGGAAAATGAGATTCGGCACCTGACCATACTTTTACAAAGATTTAATGCACACTCAGGTGACATCTCTCAGCCAATGTAATTGATAGATCATTTCCTGCCATGTTATACGCTGTTGTTAACTATTGTCACACTGGATAGTTTCCAGGTTACTGTCATCACAGTGGAACATGAACCAATCTGAGATGGCTTTCACAATGCTGATGCCATCACAGTTCCTAGTGCAGCACTGATGCTACGTTAGCTGTTAAAATCAAAGAAAAACAGCAACAATTTTAAACAAAGTGCAGATATAAATTTATAACTTGTAAACTACTGTTGCATATATCGGATATACAACAGCTGGATAAAATAGGCAATTTGTTGCGTGGCTCTGTCACTCATGAGTTCAGGCCCCAGCCCCTCATAATTGAATATAAAGTGCATATTTTGAGTCAGCCTGTTACAGATCCCCTTTATACTGATGAAGCTGCTTAATAGGGGTGGCTGTATGGACAGTATTCTGTCCCGATTAAACAGCCATTCAGATTCACTGATGAATGGATTTTTGCTTTGCCACCCTCTCTTGAGCTACCTCCAGCAGTAGGATTACTCTATAAGATGCCCCGTGACCTCCCGCCATACACCCCGTAGCCTTCTGGAGGATATATTGTGGATATCTGGTTTCTGGAGCCTTTGTATTTTTTATTTTTGTTTGCACAGTACATGAATTTAATCGGCAGGCTTGCCTGGGATTTGATGGGGCAGTGGGTGACCTTGCAACACCCCCCACTGAGTGCTGTGAGAGCACACATGTCTAAGTGTCCCCTGGGTGTTCCTTTCATTGCAGCGGCCATGCAACTGCTGACTTCTTGCCAGCCCCCCCCCCTTTTTTTGTACAGGTATTTAGTGCCTTACGTTCCTCGCTGCCCTCTTCTGACAGACCCCCCCCGCAGCCCCGTCGCTCCAGTCTCACCAGGACTTACCCAGAGTTCTTGCCTGGTCGCTGGGTGTGGAGCCTGCGGAGGGTTGGTCATCATACGCAGTCAAGGGTTTTTTCTTCTTTTTTGCTCCCTTCCCCGTTGCTGGGGCACACATGCCAGACATGCATACATGGAGACATGCATACTGGAGGCGTGCACATGTCTGCAGAAGTCCTGCAGCATCCTCCCTTACTTGACACCTTTTGGACCCATACTGCCTTCGGGCCTCCACCCGGGGGCAGCCATTTGGTGGGAGCACCAATCCTCCCTCCCTGAGAGAGGAGAGTAGTCCTTCGGATGCTTGATCCTCTTCCTCCCCAGCTGACCCCCAATGGTCCGCTTGCACCGTGAACATGGGTCGCCGGCGCGGCAGGAGTTAAGGCACAGATGCCTCAGCCCTCCATGCCACTGGGCCAGCACCAGCCCTCCCCTTTTTTCTTATCCTGCCCTGCAGTTGCTGCTTCAGGGGTCCCTGCTCTATTCAGATGCTGTCCTGCTCCTCCTGCCCACCGTCCACTCTGGCACATGGCGGCTTACTCTGCTTCAGCTACTGGGTGGCTTGTCTGTGTCCCTTCTGCAGTGACTTCTCCCAGCTCCATTGCTCCTGGGTCTTGCTGCCTTCTATGTTGCAGCTGCTGCTAGTGCGGTGTTTCTTGGGCCAGCTGTCCCTCGAGTGGCCCTTGGTGGGCCCTGTGTTGCTTGGGGGCTGCTTCACCCCCACTGTTGCATGGGCCTTCTGCTTCCTTCGACCCTGGCCCTGCCCTTGTGCCTTTGCTCAATCTCTGTTCCTGGCTGCCAGCCTGCTGTGCTGGTGCAGCTGCTGTGTACCTCCTGCTGCCCCCCCCTTCTCTACTTGGGGGTGCTTGCTTTGGCTCATTACTCTTCTAGTCAACTAATAGGCTTACACCCCACTGACTTTCAACAATCACCAGGCTTATGCCCCAGTGGGCTCTCAGCCATGACTATTGGGCTCATGCCCAAATGATTCTTGGGCTTCGCACGATGACAGGCTCATCATTCAGTACGCATCGCTCCTCCTGGCATCATACTGTAACTAACTGAGTCCCTCCAGAGCTTACTACTTCACCCATATTATGCCATTCTGACCAACTCATTCCTGACCTGTCTCTATCTGCACTTTCCTCCTAGCACAACCTTCACTCTTGGGATCAGTTAGGGCCTAGTTTTTCCCTGGGGTAGCTTAAGGACCTTGTTTGATAGTGACGAGTGGTATTCAGATTTCTTTTCTGTGCTGCAGTTAGTAGGTCTAGTGTGAACTCTTCTATAGTCCGAGGGTAGTTTAGGGGTCCTGTAGTCCGAGCATGGTGTAGGGGTGGCACCCCCTCCAAGGGTTCCTTTGGTCATATGACTGTAACTCTGTGACACCCTCAACCTATTGAACCCAGGAGGTGTTTGGGCAGCTCATTTGCTTGGCACTGATTCATCCACAGAATCTGCTGTGTACATGCCCAGTCTCTACCCGTTCCCCCTTCTTTAGCAGGGCCTTGCTCCTAACCACAGAGTGAAGACCCAGCACTTAGGGCTGCTTTAGTCATATGACAGCAACTCTGTGACATCCACCTAGGCTTAGGCTTTCTGCAGGTGCGAAGGTTGGGCATTCCTCCATGGCAAGGTTCAGCTCCCAGCAGGAGGTTATTCTTCCTTCTTATGGGAGCCAAGCCTCTGTCCTCGAGGGGTGCGGCATTCTTTCTGGGTCTTTTTGGTCATATGATGTCAGTTCTGTGATACCTTCAAGATGGTCATCCCATTAGATGAATCTGCTGAGTTCCTACTTCCTCCAAAGAATGCCAGTTCCCTGCTCCTTCCTCGATTATAAAACAGTTTCAGTAATTTGAGTTGACTAGTTTTCCTTCTCTTCTCTGCAGTTGGTTTTCAGTGTTCCTATTACACCTAAAGACAATTGTGTGGCCTGGAAGGCTGGTGACTTGAAGCCTTGGATCCTCAGAGGTTTCCTCCACAGGGTTTTCCTCCTCTCCTCTATGCTGAAGGTTATAAACATTAGGCAGGTAGCTTGCATTTTCAGTTTACTCCACTGCACGAGTTGGGATTTGGATGGTGGCTCCTTCATTCGGTATGGCTGTGGCCTTTCTCTTGCTCCTTAGCAGAATATTGTCCCAATGTTTTTTTACACCTTTGGCTCAGAGTTTTGGGCATCTTCCCAAGGGTACCTTCAGTAGAGGGACCTCCCTCCTGTGGTACCTCTAGGAGTGGAACCCTTCTCAAGAGGGTTCCATGCCATCATACCCTAAAAGGGTGGTAGTTCCTCTGGAACTGAGAGTGGGAAAGGCCACACATATCCAACCATACCCTCTTCCATTGTAGCACAGGCACTATCATGTTGCACAAACATCCCACACACTTAGTCATCTGCTGGACCAGTGTATTGACAGGCTTGCCTGGGGTTTGGTGGGGCAGCAGGCAACCTCATAAGAACATAAGAAAAGTGTTGGCAGATGGGGACCGTGTGGTCCATCTAGTCTGCCCAAGGTGGCTACCCCCTCCAATTATATTTTTTCCTAAGTTGCCCACATTGCCTGTCCTAGGCGAGTTTGAATTCCATTACTGTGGGTGATGCCACCACTTCTGGTAGCAGGCTGTTCCATGGATCTATCACTCTCTTGGCGAAAAAGTACTTTCTAGAGTTGCTATTAAACTTGCCTCTTACCAGACGCAAGTTGTGCCCTCTTGTACATGCCACCCTGTTTTCCTGAAAGAGGTTTTCCTTCTGAGTTGTGTTAATTCCCTTGACATACTTTTTTTTTACTTACTTTATTTCTATGTCCTTCGGCTGGGGGGGGTTGTACCTTTGGTTCCCCCCACATATTCCAGCCCGCCTTCATGGCCGCTGCCCCGATTGTGGCCAGAGCTCATGCCTCTCCGCCACAACCACCCCAGGTCGCATCACGGTGGGTACATATCCCACCAGCACAGAGACCTGGAGGGTGGGCTTATGAGGGAGCTAGCTTGGGCATGATCATGGCAGTGCCGTCAGGGCAGCCTTCAAGCTGCCGAGGGATATTTCTGTATTTCTCCCCTGTGGGGAGGGGTGTGCAATGACACCAGTGGAGGGAGCGCACACGCGTCTTTACGCGCACCTCCAGGCATCTGTCCCAGCTCCGCCCTCTTCTGCAGGATTGGTGAACTGCCCCGCAGTCTCCACTGGGGGCCAGTCAAGCACTGATCACTATTGTCCCCCCCTCCCCGGAGAAGGAGACCAGTCCTTCAGACACTCAATCCTTCTCCAACCGTGACAACCCCATGCGGCCCATACTCATTCCCGAACACGGGTCACCAGTGTGGTGCGAGGTAAGGCATCCAGCACCTCAGCCTTCAGTGCCTCCAGGTTGGCATGAATTCCCTCGACATGCTTAAATGTTTCTGTAATGTCCCTCCTGTTTTTTCTCTGTTTCAGAGAGAATAAATTCAACCCTTTGAGTCATGTCTCGTATGGCTCATGATGCAGCCCCTGCACCATCTTTGCGGCCCTTCTCTGCACTGTCACCCAGATGGTCAATGTCCTCTTTTAGGTGAGGTCTCCAGAACTGAACACAGTACTCAGGGTGTGGCCTCACCAAGGATCTGTAGAGGGGCATGATAACTTCCTTCTTTCTGTTTGTAATACCCCTTCCTATGCATCTGAGGATACCACTTGCTTTGCTGTGTTGCCTTTTGCCATTGTTTTCCTACCTTTAAGTCATTAGTAATGATTACACCCAGATTCCATTCCATGTATGTCTCCTCTGATGCCCTTTTAGTACATACTTTTTTTCCTTGGTTTTGCTTCACCAGGTGCATTACCTTATACTTCTTGGTGTTAAATTTTAACTGCTAATTTCTGGTCCATCGGGCATAGGAGAGCAGGTGATCTTGCCACATCACCACTGGGTGCTATAAGAGTGCACATGTCTAAGCATCCTCTAGATGCTTGTTTCATTGCTCCTGCTATCCACCTGTTTTCCGGCATCTCGCCTCTCTCTGTCTAGGCATCTTTCTTAAGATAGATTTAGCCAAGAGAATTCACTCCTTTGGCACCTCTAGGGGTGGATCTTTGCCTTCGTACCCTGAAAGGGTGGTAGTTCCTCTGAAACAGAGTGCATGAAAGGCCATTCATATCCAACCATACCTCTTCCATCATAGCAGAAGCACTACAATGTGTCACAAGCATCCTACACACTCAGTCGTCTGCTGGACCAGTGAATTTATTTTTATTTGCTCATGCTAATATGGCCTTTACTTACGTCATCAATAACGTTGTTGCTGAGCCAAGGAATCAGGAAGTCAGGATCATAGTGTGGACATGGCCAAACAGTATCCCATCATTAGGGCATCACAAAGAGGGCTCCGGAATGTGGGCAATCGGGATTTTTGACCATCACCTACACTGCGTAGCGGGGTCCACAATGCGTGCTGCCTGGGCAGTGTTTATATTTATTTGATGGAGGGTGAGGGGGTAGAGCTCCCCCCCCTTGGGAAATTATGGTGACACCGGGAGGGTGTGATGACTACATGTGGTTTGCGATCTATATGGGGTGGGAGGGACACGATTGCATGTAGCGCATCTTGCTGTCACCCTTTTGCCTGCACTGTCTTTTGCCGAGTGCTTTGTTTCCACTTTAAAGTGGGTGAACCTGGTCAGACAGTGATCAAAGATTATGATCCCAAAGCATCTGTGCCTTTTTCCTACCCACTGTCATCCCTCACCAACTCCTTGTAGGCTCACACTGCTTGGTTGGATGGTGTTTGGTCTCTTTTGGTAATGTCCAGGAAGCATGTCTTCATGCAAGCCGGTCAGGGTCACAAAAAGCACAGGGAGTCTGACGCATGAAGCGACATGAGCACAAAGTATGTGCCACAAATAAACAAGGGTAGGAGGCAGAGGGAAGGAGGCAGGCGATCTAGTTTGGGGATGTCAGCAAACAGCAGTTCAAGATGCATTTCATACCTACTGTACTCAGGTATTTTTATATTGAGTTTCAGTTGGTTAGACTGGAACCAAGACTGCACTCCACTGAAATCTTCCTGAAGTGGGGAGAGCACGCTGATGGAGGAGGGACTGGAGGTAAAGATGACAGTTTCATCCGTGTACATATGCATGTTAGAGGAGTTAAAGATGGAGGGAAGGTCATTAGTAAAATGGGAGAAGAGGATGGGCCAAGGATAGAGCCTTGAGAACCCTGGTAAGGATAGGGAGAGGAGGAGAGAGTGCGTCACCTATTTGGACAGATTGCTGCCTACCGTGTAGATAGGAATGGAACCAGTTTACAGCAGGTTCTGCAAGGCTGACAGATATAAGTTTGTGAAGCAGGAGAGGGTGGGAGACTGAATTGAAAGCCTTTGCCAGATCTATGAATATAGCAGCTGTTATATGGCTTTGATACGGTACTGAGAAAATGGAATCAGTGACCCGCATCAGGGAGGAAATGGTTGAGTGCTGTTTCCTGAACCCTGACTGCCAGGCCAGGCTGCCAGCACAAACCATAAAAGCCCCTCTCCCTCCTGCCTCTCCTTACCTTATGGAATTGTAGAAGTAGCTGTTCAGTTCATTCGGTCTCCGGTGTCAGGTCTGGCAGCTTCTTTGTTCTCCTCAGTGTCTCCACTTCTGGCCCAAAGTTAAACACTGCCCCCAGTCCAAGAAGATCTGGCCCTCCAACCTGGTCCTGCAGCACCCTTAGCCCCTGATCTCCCGGTCCGATTCCAAAGACCCACCCTGATCATTTAGCTCACTTTTTTTTTTACAAGTCTGGCCCCAGCACATCCATACAGCTGGCACGCAGGTACTGTGATCTGTGATGTCCTGTCCAGCTCCTGCCAGCCAGACCACAGTGATTCACACTGCTCCCTGATGATTTTCTATTCCCTCCCCAATTTTCTATTATAAAAAGAAAAGAAAAAAACACAGCACTTAGTTCTCCGTAACCACTGCTGAACTATTACTTGTACACGCTACTCAGTTGTTTCTTAGTTGTTCTCCCAGAATTACCCAGGAGGGAGGTGGTGCCCAACCTGAGGACACTTATGTAATGCATATGTAACTCCCCACTCAAGGTTGGGAGCTTACCAGAGCCTGTCTCCCTTCTCATGTCCTCTCACTGCTAACTATTCCAGGTCCTTGGTGCCCTCTAGGTCACCGCTCGGTCCCAAAATGTTTTTCGTTTGCAAAACGGGCTGGAGGAACAAAGACACATAACTGCCGTGGAGCCACACCACAAATATGTGAGCTGGCAGTCCACACATGTGCTGAAGCATGGGTCTGTGTAGTGTGGCATAGTGGAGGTTCCCCTGTGCCCCTAGACCCCTGTATCAGCTAACTGGGGTCCAGAGACACGAGAGAGGGACCAGAGGTGTCCCAGAATGTACTTCTGAAAAAGTGCTACATGCGCATGTAAATTTAGCAGCAGCTGAGGCTAGAGGAAGATGTAGTTCCTGCACCACCAATACACAGAGATTGCCTGCTGCCTGGGGGCACATTGTGTCGGAGACAGTGACAGGCAGTAGAAACCCTATGGATGCCCTGCTCTGCCACTGGACGTTAGGGCAGAGGGACCACTAATGGACCTATGGAGCAATAACTGTTAAAATGTATTGTTTGGCTGCAACAGACTGTGAATCTTGGGACTTTGTGTAGGCTGTATAACAAGCAGCCATATTTGTTGCCGTTGACCCCCAAGCAGCCAATAGGAATTCAAGGAGCCATGGAGGACTTAACAGAGGGACTTTTGGGAGGCGGCAAAGACAATGTCTTGACACCTAAACAGAGGACCAAAAGGGTGTCAAATAAGTCTCATGCATATTAATTTTTAGATGGACAGTCTGAATCAGCCAATCAGGAGCTACCCTGAGCTCCTGAATCCCAGAGGACAGTCTGAGCTGAGTTCAGTTTGGCTGGAGCCCTCCTGAAGGAGGGTGGCTTTGACCCTCACTCCAGAGAAATGAAGAGATCCTGCCTTGGGTTAGCGCAGCTACCAACCCAAGAGGCATCCCATGTTGCCTTCCAATGGAGGAAAAGTGCTGTTTCTGAATTAACAGTTGATTTGCTGACCAGAAGCAAGAAAGTGTCTGAGAGATTCCCCAGGGAGAGGAAGCCTCTCTGCGATTGTCAAGTAAAGATTAAGACCTGCCTGGGGGCTAGTGGGGCCGCTAGCCCAGGAGGTGCTCTATGTTGCCCTGTGGTGCCTTCCAATGGCCGGAAGGAATTGTTGTCTGACTGAAGGTGTTGTTTCTACTGACCAGTGTCAAGGTATTGTTGGAGAGGTTCCCAGAGGAAGAGGAAACTGCTGTGATGCTTGAAAGAAGTTTGGAGGTGTTCCTGGGGTTTCCACAGCCCACGTCCAAGGGACATTAGACCTCTGTTGTTTATGCCTGAGAAAGTATGGAGACCTATTTGGAGGCTTGTACAGCCAGATAGCCAAGGGAGGACTGCCCGATGTTTCCAGTAGTTGGAAGATAAAGTTAGAAGATGCACCTGTCTTCTGTTAAAGTTTGAACCTGCAAAGTGAGAAGATTCATTCTTCTGTTGTGTCTGAGATTCTAAAGTGAGAAGATTCACTTTTCTGTTCAAATCAAGTTGGTAAGGTGAAAAGATGTGTCCCTGTCTTCTGCCTCAAGCCTGAATCTGTAATGTCTGAATCTGAGAGACTGTTTCCTGCCAGCATTCGGAGGGAGACCTGAAGACATTGTGTCATTTGAGAAAGGGCCACTGCTACCTGTTGGCAGAATGGCTGAAGCATCTACAGCCAGAATGTTCCTGAGTACCAGAAAGAGAGAGACCGCTATCAGTCTGGGGAGTCAGCTAGGTGGTTATACCACTAGGCATTACCTATGCGTCTCCCCCTGAGGGTTCATGCCTGCATGTGGGGGTTGAGGGTTGGGGCGTGTCGGCCCTGGTCCCAGTGCCGATCAGCTTCAGATCTCTGATGCTGCAAGACTATGACAAGCTGCAGGTCTATGACAAGCTGCAAGACTATGACAAGCTGCAGGTCTATGACAAGCTGCAAGACTATGACAAGCTGCAAGGGAAGCTGAGAGATGTCCAGCCTGCTAAAGCTACAAGAGCCTGCTGCTGAGGAGGCCCAAGATGCGAGAGATGCAGGAAAAAGATCCAAGCTGCAAGAGCTTGCTGCTCTTCTCAGCCCTGCAAGCTTCCATGTTTCTACTGATTTCAAGTACCCCAGAACTACAGTCTGAGATTAATCAGCCTGATAGGTCAAGAGACTGCTTTAAACTATAAGTAACTCAGGGCTTGCCCTGCGTCTGGGGAAACTATAAATAGTTGCCACCCAAGTTTGAGTTTAGCTGCCCAGCTAAATGTTCAAGGTTTGTCAACTAGCTGCTGTAACAGTACAAAAGTTCTTCATTTTAATTATTTGTTCGGTGTACCAACACCAGCCAACTAGCTGCAACACATCCGGCATGCAATGCTTCAATGACTGGGTACCCAGGGAGAGAGTGTCGGGGCTCGTTTCTAATTAGCTGGGAACTGGTACCAGTTGGGGTGTAGTCACTGGGCCTAGGCAGCTAGTTAGACAGAAAGTACTGACCAGTATCCCGTTATGTGTTGGTAGGAGGTGGGCACTGAGAAGTGCTCCTGCTGTTGATGTTTAAAAATGCAAAATGTTTTTTTTTTTAACTTTATTTTTATTGGTTTAGAAAACTGAATAAGCCAGTGAGCTATACAGATAATGACATTTGCAGTACATTATACTGCCAAGGCTAAGCAAAGATGTCACACATATATGAGCTTCAGAATAGGAAAAGTCATTAATTTGTGGTACATCACACGGGGTACCACCAATATGAGTTAGGTTTCATATGAAACTGTCCAAGTGAGTATAGAAGCTTGGCCGTGACACGACTGTGGGATACCTGAAAAAGGGTCTATGAGAAACAACCTACATGAACCTGACTTACTAACCAGTCAGTATGCCCACAATACAGCAATTTGTAACAGGAAAAGAAAAAGCACCCTGAACTTTCTCACTACATAACTCGGTCTAGCAATAATCAGGATAATTGTTAGATGTTGTTTGATCTCCACTTCCATTTTCCTTTTTCCTAGCCCTACCCCCTTTGTAAATAAATTGTTGATTAACCTTTTTACATCTGTCTCATGAGCATATTATTAGTGAGCATATTATTAGCTTGTCACGAATTGCAAGTATGGTGAAACATGGTTTTGGTTTATGGTAATCTGTGCGTTGGGTGATTGTAAGGAGAAGTGGGTAGGTACAGCATCCCAGGGAGTTGTTCTATTCCAGTATCTGGCCCACTGTATTTTAACTCTGGGTGGAGGCACTGCACTATTTATTTTCTAATTTTGAGAAAGAACCCACCCCCTTTCCATTAGAACAAGGACCCAGGCCCCTCAACCTTGATCTGGCCAGCGAGGCAGGGATAGTAGCCTGCTGGTACACAGCACCCGGGTTACACATGTGTAATAAGTGTCTGGCAGCACCTGTACCACAAGGCTATGCTTAAGCTGATCACCACCTCCCTCCCTGGTAACTCTGGGATAACAATAGAGTGCCTGCTAGTACTAGTGCGACAGTGGGGAATGGGGAATGAGTGCAGTTTGTTGTCTTTTCTTTAACAGAAGGGCTTCAAGAAACAATTTAGTTAATGATGGTGGGGTTCTTCAGAGTCTGACTAGGGGAGCTGGGGGCTAAGGGTACAACCAAGGGACCAGGTAGAGAGGGGGGTGAATTTTCCTGGAGTGGGGAGTCATTTTGGACCAATGGACAAGATCAGGAGGAATCCTTCCAGGAAAAGTCACTGGCACCTGGTAGTGACTCAGAACTGCTGCCCCCACCACAGCTGCACAATCCAAGCCTTCTCTACAAGTTGGACCCCAGCAGTTACATGTAAGGATTGGGGGGAGGGAGAGAAGGGCTTTTCAGAATTTTGATTTTGGGCCCTGAACACCTAAAGTCCAAATTCAGAAACAAACTGAAATTTACAGTCCTAATTAAAACCAACCCTACTTCTTGATTACTGCTGCTGCCTTTTTGATGCAACTGCAGTTTTGTTTTACCAATTTTGCATCATTTTGATAGGGTTTGGGTTAGCTGCACAAAAATTTAGATGTAACTCCAAAAGATTTGGCACAACTGTGGAGAAATTTACTGCAAGTGCAGAAGAATTAACACAAGTGTGGGAAAATTGATACAAGTGCATGAAAATGTACCCAAGTGTGGGAAAAGTGGCATACCATGGCTGTACCCATAAATACTGTCAGTATTCATGTGAAGGAGCGTGACCGCTATGGAAGACACGTGTGTGCCATATTAAGGGTGACACAACTTTACTGTGTCACTCCATGTTGTTACTGGGCTTGTTATTTCTTGCTGGGTAATACATGCTCACTTACTAGGGGCCAACACAATCCAAAGCAGTGACATCATCACAGAACCCTTAACTCCACCCATTCTGAGGAAGTTAGCTTTTAATTATCAGTGTAAATGTGTTGGCAATTTTTCTTTAGATCAAATTTCCCTCCCTCCTCTGCATCATTTATTCGTTTTTTTTTTTCTTCAGAACAGGATTGTTAAGTTTGGGTTCCTTCCCATTCCTGACAGATCTTCATCGAGGACATCTCTGCCATTAGGCTACACTTTTGGAACTGGACATCATCGACGTCCATTCATAAAACTTTGCTAGATGGGGGTCAACATCAGGGGCCTATAAAACATGGATGACTCCTTTCCTCCTCAGTTTTTTTCCTCTGTTGACCACTCATCAGACCTGCAAAGAAATAATGCTGTCTTTTCTTCAACATCTATTACTTTCTAAGTAAATGGGTTTTCTTTTATTTTTGTGCTGCCAACACCCCTAGCCCTGCGAATGGGCTCGCCTATCCTCAGTGACCCTCACCCGGGGAAGCCCCCCCTCCAAGTGGGGCCGCCAAAGCGGAATTGTGGTGGCTGGAGGGTCGGGCACCGAGGCGGCTCATATGTGGGGGCTGGCAATTTTTTCTGTACTGTCCCCCTTGAGCTACGAATGTGCAATGACACCAGTGGGAAGGTGTCCATCCCAGTGCCACCCCACGTTATGGCATGACGCCCTGTCCCCCACCCTCCACCAGGTGATAACCGACCCCAACATCAGGAAACCCCTCCTACCTAGAGAAGGAGAGCAGTCCTTTGAACGCTCAATCCTTCTTCTCCCCTGCTGACCCCTGGTGGCCTGTGCCTGTTCCCGAACACAGGTCACTGGCATGACACGAGGTGTGGCGTCCAGTGCCTCCACCCTCAGCGCCACCGGGGCGGCTATTTTCTAAGGTAATTTTACTTATCAGTGTTGTCCCTGTATGATGTTGTCAAAAAAACTTTATTTGTGTAACCCCATCCTAAAAGTGGGTTTACTTTTTGATAACTCTGGAGTACTGTTGCCACCTTCCCCTGCGCTGCTCCTTCACCCCGGTCCCAGTTCAGACTGCAGCTGCAGGACCCAGAGCTGGTCTGGACACTGTTATTTGTTCTATGGACTTGTTCAGTGCCCTTCTCACCATGGGTGGTGTGCTGCCACCTCTGTTCGCTCAAATGGCACTTGGACTGTTTTCAGGGTTGGGGAGCCCACAGCAAGAAGATTGCTCAGGTTCATGCAGCTCTTAAAGCTGCATAAAGTGCAAAACCACTTCTCCCCTGGGAGCACAGACTCGGGGGATACTCAACAATGCTGCCCTGCCACTAATTCAGCCCTCAGACTTGCCAGATGACAGCAGGGGCAGGGAGGGGAGTTATTGATCTTATGGCCAGAAGCAACACACAAGGGACAGAAACATGTCAAAATAGAGGATAAAGTGAAAGACTACAAAAGCAGCAATGTTTGTAATTTCTTTAGCCCCAGGATTACTGAAAAGGGGAGAGGACACCCAACTTCACTAGGAATGTTGGGTGTTCCTTGTTTAGCTCTGCAAAAACAGCTAAATTATTTCACCTTGTCCCTGTGAAACTGATATCAATTTGGAGGCTAGTTCAGCTCTGCAAAACAGCTAAATTGCATACTGGCTCAGGACTTGTATGCATTCTTTTCCTCAGGAACTGACAGCCACTGAGGGCCTGTGGTTTTGTATAAAGAATAATGCATGAGGTCCTAGCCACTGATATTTGATCTCTGGATTTCTGCACAAGGAAGAGACATGAAATAGAGGAGATTTGTCTGGCAGACATATAGAGAAAGACATGTGAGTAAAGTCAGCAGTTGGACACAAGTTTGGAAGAAATCTGTTTAAAGAATATTTGCAAAAAGATTTCTGTTTCCTCCAGGAACAACACCAAAGATCTTGTCCTGGGCTTTATTAGTTATCATGACTTGCCCTGACAGAAGGTCTAAATTGCCTCAAGCCCTGAGTGATTATTTACTCCTTGGGGTGGATGAAGGCAAGTCCCTTGTGGGGTGAAGAGGACATCAGAAACCAGCATTGCTTGAACCCCTCACCAACTGGAAGTGCATTAGGTCCTCCGCACCTGTACCATCACCTGCATCTGGAACCCTGAGGGAGACATCCCAACAGAGCCAGCTTGCAGAGTCTGCTAAAGTTGTGAGTACTGGGTCAATACCCCACCACCTCTTCTGCTAGTCAGGAACAGCTAAGAGTTTCTGCACAATTATTATTTAAGGACCATTTATAGAACTGTAACAGCCAGGACCAGCTAGCATTTGTGTTGAACAATTTGTTTGGGATCCTCAACCACCAGCCATCAGTCGGTACCACACCGTGGTCCAACATCAGGCCTGCAACTTCCCTTGTGTGCTCTTTTTGTTCTGTATTCTCCATTTTCGTTCTATATTCATGGAAGAAGGAGAAGATGAGGGTCCTCAGTTAGGCAACACGAACAAGTATAGGAGGGAGATAGACACCAGTTTATTTTAGAAGAGAGAGTCCTAAAAGAACTTACAAAACTGAAAGTGGACAAGGCACTGGGACCAGATGGGATACATCCTAGAATATTAAGGGAACTACAGGAGGTGCTGGCAGCATCACTGGCAGCCCTGTTCAATGAATCACTTGTTACGGGAGTGGTTCCAGAGGGCTGGAAGAGGGCAGATGTAGTCCCTCTTCACAAAAGTTGGAGTAAGGAGGAGGCTGGAAATTATAGACCAGTCAGTCTCATCTCAATAGTGGGAAAACTATGGAATCACTACTTAAAGAAAGGATTGTGGAACACCTTGAATCCAGTGGAACACAGGATCCAAGACAACATGGATTCACAGCGGGAAGGTCATGTCAAACAAATCTAATTAATTTCTTTGACTGGGTGATTAGGGTTGTGGATCAGGGGGAGCAGTGGATGTGGCCTACCTGGATTTCAGTAAGGTCTTCAGTTCCCTTTCACATAGAAGACTGATGAATTAGCTTGGTAGCCTTGGAGTGGGTCACAAGGTGGTAAGCTGGGTTAGGAAATGGTTGAGTGATAGAAGACAGAGAGTCATTGTAAATGGAGCTCAGGCTGTGGAAAGGAGGGTGACCAGCAGGGTGCCACAGGGATCAGTCCTGGGGCCAGTCCTGTTTACTTTAATGTCTTCATAAGAGACATTGCAGAGGGGCTGGAAGGGAAGGTGTGCCCCTTTGTGATGACACTAAGATCTGCAACAGGGTGGACACACCAGGAGAGGGTGGAAAAAATGAGGAGGGACCTAGGCAAACTGGAGGAATGGTCTAGAATGTGGCAGCTGAGATTCAATGCAAAAAAGTGCAAAATCATGCATTTGGTGTGCAAGAACCAAGGGGAAGATTATATGATGGGGGGTACTGATGGTCACCAAACAGGGAAGGGATTTGGGATAATCATATCTGTTGACCTAAAGGTGGCTAAACAATGTGACAAGGCTGTGGGGAGAGCCAGTGGGATGCTGGGGTGCATAGGGAGAGGTATCACCAGCAGAAGAAAAGAGGTGGTGATGCCACTGTATAGATCATTGGTGAGGCCTTATTTGGAACACTGTGTTCAGTTCTGGAGGCTGCATCTCTGTAAGGACATAGGGTGGAGGCAGTTCAAAGAAGGGCAACAATGATGGTGCAGGGCCTGCACCAAAAGTCAAATGAGAAGAGACTGAGAGACCTCTACATGTATACCCTGGAGGAGAAGAGAGACAGGGGAGATATGATAGAAACCTACAAATATCTAAAAGGTATAAATAGGGTACCAGATGGTAGCATCTTTCAGAAAACGAGATATCCCGGAATGAGGGGGCATGACATAAGGTTGGAAGGGGTAGACTAAGGGGTAGCATGAGGAAATATTTCTTCACGGAAAGGGTGGTGGATGCATGGAATAGACTCCCAGTGGAGGTGCTGGGGCCAAACACAGTGGGGGAATTCAAACATGCATGGGACGGGAATGGGGAACCCTAGCAATAGGAACAAGGAGGTAAAGCCGAAGATCAAGTAAGGGCTACAGCTTTTACAGTAGGCAGGGAAAATGTGCAGACTGGATGGGCCTAGTGGTCTTTATCCACCGTCAATTTCTGTGTTTCTATGTTTCTGTTGGGAGCTCCCAAGGGACATAGGACTACTTGCTGCAGCAGTAGGAGGAACTATAAATACTGTGTAGGTACTCACCAGCAGGTGTTGGGATTTGGGGAGTGATCTTAGAACTGTTTCACTGCGTTTAATCCATTTCATTCCCCCATACAGAGCTTGTTTCTGTCCCCCTAATAAATATCTCTCATGTTTAAATTGCAATTTATTGTGTTTGCATTTGTGTGACAGGGTTGGATAAGACCCTGTCCCATTTATTATGCAGAGAGAGTTAAAAGCAAGGATCTGTTCTGTCCTCTCCTATTCTGTCACTTGTCTATCTCTTGCCTGTCTGATTGCGCAATCACATTTTTCTTTTGCCACCTAGGAACTGGCTACTCCAATGGTCCCACAATTTCCCCATGATTTCCCTTTCATCACTTGCTCCTTCCTTCCTTCCTTCCTTCCTTCCTCCCTCCCTCCTCCTCCCTCCCTCTCTGTGGTTAAAAAATATATGTGAATCTTTATGTGAAACTGAGACCCTTGGTTTGCAAATGTATACAGTTACAATGTTGAAATGATTATAGACAGTTACTTGGGCTTATTAGAGAAGTTAGCAGTTTGGAACTCAGGGGGTTGACCCATTGTCAGCAGGAAATCAGTCCTGGGACAGAATGTCTTAATTGGCTGCACCTGCTAAGAAGACTAATGTACTCTTCAGGCTGGTCACAGGAAGGTCAATGAAAAAGTCTTGTTGCAGTTTGTGAAAAACAGGAAATAAAACTTACGAGAACAGGGTGCAGAGATTAAACTGCCAGGCAAATACATCTCATATAAAGACAGCAATGCTTTGTCTAGATAGCTATAGAGAAATTGAGATTTTAAAGAGAGAAAACTCAGATGAAGGACTTAAGAAGAGCTATCCAGTACAATTTTGGTTTTTATATTTTATTATTATTATAATAATAAAATGCTACTTGCAAATGTTATACCTTCTTCTGGTCTGCCTATTCTTCTTGACCTATGCATCTACAACAATACATAGACTATATGTTGGGGATTGTGTGTAATCATGAAAGTTTCCTATCACGAGGGTGGAGTTTGTATTCATTTCTAGTGTGACAGCACCTGGCAACTATCTGCTAAAAGGATCCTCATAGGTAGAGGCACCTCACCACTTTTTTATTACCTCAAATACCAACCAAGCCCAGGCAGCAGTCTCCTGAAGGTCTTATAGAGTGCGCCTAGGTATTATCAGACAGGTGTGGTTTTACACCTTGCGGGTGGCAGTGGTTACATTTAAAGGTTTTGTACCTGCAGTTACAAGATATACAAGGGCAATGCTCATGCTGTGTGTGTTTGCTCTTTTGGTCTGTCCCACAATGTGAGGGCATATAAGACCTGCCAAGGATTTAACCTGGCCACAAGGACATGCTGAGAGGAGGCTGTAGAAACCTTCATCAACATTAAGGTCATAGAAACCCAAATGAAGGCTGGAGGCTCCAAGCCAGCTTCTCTCTTACTCTTGTCAGCCACAGGGAAGGAAACGCCCAGGTGGTTGGCAACACTATTGGCGCTGAGATTGGCTAGGATGACAGAAAAATCCAAAGACAAAGACAAATTGTCATTGAAGTCCTCTTCCTTAAGCCATCATACCCATAGAGACAAACATGCTTCACTGGTGAGGTTGAGGTCTCCATTGAAGAAGGGTAAGTCTTCATCATTGTCCAGTCCGGCTGCATCGACTACAGCCCCCTTACCATCACTGAGGCAGCAAGGACAGAGCCTGAGTTTGGCACTACCACACCTACTATGGATGGTTTGCCACCTGCATCGGGCTCTGTCCCAGCAACAATGGCAGTCACGAACCCACAACCAGAAGTCAACTCCCAGGTTACTCTGGCATGGTTTAAAGAAATATTAACATTCCTGTTTCTGTCACTGACAATGTCGGTGCCAGTGTTCCCATCAACATGGCCTCCCCTGTTGACACTCTCATCGATAGGACCAAAAAGCATGCCTGTAGCTCCTTCAGTACAGCTGCCACCTCTGTTGCCAGCCCTATTGATTACTCACATCATCATTCAGGACGACACCAAGGCAGAATACAATCCTGACTTTCTGCACATAGAAGAGGATGAAGGAGAGGAGGAGGAGGAGGATCCCCATGAGGAGGGATTTCCTTCCAGCTCTACCCTTTCCTTTCCTTTCACAGTGAGGATTCTGTGGTGTATAAAGCCCAGGCCCACTTCTGAAGATCCCTCATTTCAAGCTTTATTCAAGCAAATTCAGGACTGTGTGGGACTTGAGGGCGAAGACAAAGAAGAAGAATACACTAAAAGGAATTTAATGAAGTTTTGGAAGTCACAAGGGCACCTACTATTGTAGGGCCTCCTGTATACCCTGCATCGGAGGATGCAACCTTTGCTGCTTGGCCCAGGCCTAGCACTTTTGCCTGAGGTCCCCAGAAAGGCTAACAAGCAGTACGCTGCTTCATCTGTCAAATTCTACCATGCTGCACAGCCAGACATGCATTATGGAATTATTATGGCTGCTCATGATTGCGCTAAGGCCCCTACAGTAATGAGCACTCTCCCTCCTGACTAAGTATTCAGGAGACTGGATAACTCAGGCAAGCAAACTTATGCCTTGCAACCTTGGAGCTAAGAACTGCAAATTTTGAGGCTGATATGATTAAGACCTCATATAGACTCTATAACCCGATCCATCCATCAAAGGCTTGGCCTCCTATACCGTCTGGGGAACTTCCTTTCCTGTATTGCACATCGTGCAATTGCCTGCTGTAATCTCCTCCCCAACATCCTTTACGGGGCTCCTCTATTGCAGTTCTTCCAGGAGACAGAACTCAATAAACTAACCGTTCTCTACAACCAAGTGGCTCACTTTGCCACTAACTCATCCCGTAGGAGGCATCACTGCAAGGCTGTTAAGGACCTGAATTGGCCCACTCTGTGGCACAAACTAGCCTACCCTACTGCCTGCCTTGCCTTCATATTCTCCACCCTTGGTCCCTCTCCCCACCTTAGTGGACTTCTCTCCCACAAAGTATAAAGCCGAACCCTGCGATCCTCTGCCAATCACCCCCTAGACATCCCTCAGATCCACTCAAACCAAGGTAAGCACTCCTTCAAATATGCTGCCTCTTACCTATGGAACTCCCTCCCAGCTAGCCTGACTGACTCACCCTCCCTTAACCAGTTTAAGACTGGACTCAAAGTATATCTCCTCGAACTGAGCATCTGTGGCTGCAACCGATAGCTCCCTAGCCCAGGTTCTATTGCCGTCACTCTGCTAACCTCGTCTTAGTCCCTGATGAATCTCCTAAACAAGGATGTCACTTACTGTTGTTGTCTCTAGCTTGAATGCGAACCTGTTGTTCCCCTGTAAACTGTTACTATTGTAAATCTGTGAAACTATTGTAATTACTGTAAATAATGCTTTTTTACGTGTCTTTTTTCTGTAATTCCAGGTCACCCCTGAAAAAGGGACTTCTGGTCTCGGTGGGTTTACCTGGTCACCAAAATCCAAATAAATAAAAAAGTATCAAAATAGCCTGTGGAAATCTGCCATGGTGACTATTCAGACTCTACCTGATAGCAATGCAAAGACAGAACTTTCTAAAGCCACATCAGCTGGTATTGATACTGGTAAGCATCTACTATGGTCAGCATATGATGCGTCTGATGCTTGTGCCAGAGCTGCAGAGAGATTCTTGACTGGCTTTGCGACTGACATACGGCAGACCATACGGAATGCCCCATTTAGGGGCTCCAAGTTATTTGGATCTGATGTGGATAATGTACTAAAAAACCTTCACTCATCCAAAATGACTCTGAGGTCTGTGAAGTCATTGACACCACAAAATACAAAAGGATGCAGGGGACGTGCACTTTGTAGGCCTACATGCTGTAGAGGCCATGGCTACCATACACAATATTATGGTTGAGGAGGAATTCCCTCTACAGATCCCACCACCCCGGTGGCCAATCCAGGGTGACCAACAACTCCAGCAGCCTTGCCATCCCCAGCACTTTCTGACTTCCCACTTCCTCTCACTCTACTTATACCTCTGGAGTACAAGTGGGGGGAAAAGCTCCCTTCACCTGCCAACTTGGAGGGAGATCACCACAGCTAAGTGGGTCTCAGAAATAGTAGAGAAAGGGCATGCACTGGAACTGCTGTCTAAACCTCCATTGCACCCTCTGCCTCCTTCTCATTATCCCCTGGGCTACTATCCTTACCAAGAGAAGAAGTGCAGTCCCTGCTTCTAGAGAACCAATTGAATCCATTCCTCCTAAGAAATGTAACAGTGGATTTTATTCCAGATACTTTCTGGTCCCCAAAGTTCACAAGAGACCTGCATCCAGTATTAGATCTCAGAGACTTGAACAAATTAATTGAAAACAAAACGTTTTTAATGGTGTCTCTTCAGGCTGTCATCCCCCATTGCAAAAAAGGAATTAACTCTGTGCTGTGGACATGAAGGACACTTACCTTCACATCAAAATCCATACATGCCACAGGTAGTACCTCCACTTTATGCTGGAGGACAGCCCTTAACAGTTCCGAGTCTTGACTCTGGCTTATCCTCTGTGCCATGGGTATTTATCAAATGCTTCGCAGTTCTGGCAGCAACCTTCTGGAGAGAAGGACTTTGTGTCTTCCCTTTTTTGAAAGACTGGCTCCTGTAGGGCCTGGCCAAGAAAGTGGCTCAGTACACAGTATCCAGAACACAACTCATCAAGGACCTAGGTGTCATAGGCAAGGTACTGAAAACATTCATAAGAACATAAGAAAGGTTACAGGCAAAATGAGGCCTATTTTAATTGCCTGGTTGTGCACACTCAATATTTCCCCTGGATAGTTCTGTTTCCAGTGTCTCCAGAAACATAGAAACACAGATTTTGACAGCAGATAAGGACCGCTTGGCCCACCCAGTCTGCCCATTTCCCTACCTATTGGATAAGCTGCAGATCCTAGTTAACCAGCAGCCTACTTCTTCCTACCCCCAACCCCTAGAATTGCCTTATGACTGTCCCATGCATGCTTGAATTCCACCACTGTTTTTGACTCCACAACCTCATCTGGAAGGCTGTTCCATGCATCCGCAACCCTCTCTGTGAAAAAATACTTCCTAAATTACTCTGGCAGCCCCCTTCTATCTTCAAATTGTGTCCCTTGTTCTTGCACACCTCTTTTTTGAAAGATGCTACCTCTTGGACTTTGTTGATTCCTTGAGATACTTGAAAGTTTCTATCATGGCCCCCCTCTCCTCCTTTCCTCGAGGCTATACATATTCAGCTCCTTAAGTCTCTCTTCATTATGTCTTCTGGTGCAGACCCTGCACCATTTTAGATGCCCTCCTCTGGGCAGCCTCCATCCTGTCTATGTCCTTGGAGATTGGATCTCAGAACTGCACAGTACTCCAGATGGGGTCTCACCAACTGTCTGTACAGAGGGATAATAACTTCCTGTTTTCTACTGGTGATGCCTCTCCCTATGCATCCCAATATCCCTCCAGCCCTCCTTGCTGCCCTCTCACATTGCTTGCCCACCTTTAGGTCATCTGATATGACTACCCCCAGGTCCCTTTCCATTTTTGTTGTTGTTAGTATCTCACCCCCCATTGTGTACTCTTCCCCTGGGTTTTTGTTTCCCAGGTGCCTTACCTTGCACTTCTTAGCATTGAATCTAAGCTGCCATACATTTGACCATTCCTCTAACCTTGCCAAGTCCCTTCTCATCCTTTCCACCCCACCTTGTGCATCAACTCTGTTGCAGATCTTTGTGTCATCTGCAAAGAGACATACTTTTCCTTCCAGTCCCTCTGCAATGTCGCTTAGAAAGACATTGAAGAGGACCGGTCCTAATACTGAACCCTGTGGTACCCCACTAGTAACCCCCCTTTCTTCAGAGTGGACTCCATTTACTATTACTCTCTGTGTCCTATTCTCAGCCAATTCTTTACCCAGACTGTCATCTTGGGACCCACTCCCAGGCTGGCTAACTTGTATATTAATCTTTGTGTGGGACTGTGTCAAATGCCTTGCTAAAGTCTAGGTAGGCCATGTCACAGCCCCTCCCTGATCTACTACTTTGGTCACCCAGTCAAAGAAATTAATCCAATTTGTCTGGCATGACCTTCCGCTGTGAATCCATGCTGCCTTGGGTCCTGAGCCTCTGGCCTCTAGATACTCAACAATTCTTTCCTTCAGAGTGATTCCATCATTTTCCCTACCACTGAGGTTAAACTAACAGGTCTGTAGTTTTCTGCTTCTGCCTTGCTCCCACTTTTGTGAAGGGGAATCACATCTGCCCTTCTCCAGTCCTTGGGTACCGCCCCATCCTCCCATGATTTATTAAAGAGGGTAGTCAGTGGTGTCACTAGTTCTACCGTTAGTTCTTTTAGAATTCTGGGATGAATCCCATCAGGCCCCATTGCTTTGTCCACCTTCAGTTTTAAGAGTTCTTTCAGAACCCTTTCTTCTGTAAATGGGCTGGTATCAACTTCTGTATCCAGAGTGTTTCTAATGTTTGTTTTAGGTACCTCCCCCACTTCCTTTGTAAATACTGAGCAAAAATATTTGTTTAGTATCTCTGCCTTTTCACAGTCACCCACTGCCCACCTTCCCTCCTCTTTATTAAGCCTCACTAGCCCTCCCTTGGTCTTCCTTCGCTCCCTGATGTGCTTATAAAAAGTTTATCCCCCTTCTTAACTGAGTTGGCTATCTTTTCCTCGGTATAGGCCTTTGCTGTTCTGACTGCCTTCCCAGCTTCCTTTTGCTTTAACTGATACAGTTCCCTGCCCTGCTCCTTCTGTGATTCCTTGTACTTCCTGAATGCTTTCTTTTTCTCTTGAACCTTTACTGCCACTTCCTTTGAGAACCATAGTGGTTTCTTACGTCGTTTCATTTTGTTAATTTGCTTCACACAAAGGCTTGTTACCTCTGTGATGGCAGTTTTTATTATTCCCCATTTTTCTTCCACCTCTCCTTCCTGCCCATTTGCTAGTACATTCCTTAGGCACTCACCCATTTTGGCAAAGTCAGCCCTCCTAAAGTCCAGAACTTTTGCCTTTGTATGGCTTGACTCTATTGCTGTGTTTATTGTGAACCATACTGTTCGATGGTCGCTAGTTCCCAGATGGCTACCCACTTCTACATCTGTGATCCTCTCTTCATCTCCATTTGAGAGAACCAGGTCTAAGATTGCTCCCTCTCAGTGGGCTCCAATACTAGTTGTCAAGGCATGCCCTTATGCAGGCATCTAGACTAACCCACTCTTTGAAGTGGCTGCTGCAACTGCACTCCAGTTAACATCTGGCATATTCAGATCACCCATCAGCAATATCTCCCTTCTTTTCTGCCATTCTAAGTATTCTTTCTATCATTTCCTTGTCACATCTCCCCTGAGAAAGTCTGTACTCTAACCCCTTGCGGATTGTGGTGCCATTGCCGGTCTCCAAATTTACCCACAGTGCTTCTTCTCCTCCCTGTTTTCCCTTTTGTTCTGTTGCTTTGATTCCTTCCTATATGTAAAGAGCTACTCCTCCTCCTCTTTTACTCTCCCTGTCCCTCCTGTAGATAGTGTATCCTGGTATGTTTATGTCCCAGTCATGGTTTTGTGTGTACCATGTTTCTGTTCTGTGACTGCCACGATATCCAGATGTTCCTCCTCCATCAAGGCCACTAATTCAGGAAGCTTGTTACTCAGACTACGGGCATTGGTACTCATTGCTCTCCATTTTTTGATGGCTTTATCTTCTTTTGTAGCATCCCCCACTGACCTATCTACCTCGGTCTTTTTCTCATTTAGTACCCTGTTTTGTAGGAAGAGGCTGGGATTTTCCTGCTGCTTATCAGTACCTCCCCCCTTGACTAGTTTAAAAGCTTGCCAATGAAGCATTTAAACCGATTGCTCAAAAGACTTGTTCCCTTCCTGGACAGATGTAGACCATCCTGCCAGTATAGGCTGGTGTCCCTCCAGGTGGAACCCCAGTCCCCAATGAAGCCAAACCCCTGTGCTCCACACCATTTTTTCAACCATTCATTAAACTGCAAGGGCAGTTCTCGATCCAGGGGTTGTGGATCAACTTAGATTTGGTTCTCCACATCAATATTCTGGAGATAAAAGCTATTCTTCTTGGTCTCCAAGCCTTTGTAGAACAGCTCAGTCCAGGCCCCCTGTCGATAAGGATGGACAACGTCAGTGTGATGCACTATAACAACAAGCAAGAAGGCACTCACTCGTACCCTCTGTGCAAGGAAACAATGAGAGTGTGGCATTGGGAACTACCTCACAGCCTTCAACTGACAGCTGTTTTTCTCCCGAGTGTTCAAAACATCTTGGTGAACAGGTTAAGTCAATCCCAGTCTTGGGTGAATGAGTGGTAACTGCTGACCTCTGTGGTAAATGACCTATTCACAAGATTGAGTCATCCAGAGTTGAACCTTTTGGCATCCCCACACAATGCAAAAGTGCTGCATTTTTGTTTGCTTGCTCGAGGGTCTGGAGTTTTTTTGGTGAGATGTGTTGTCCATCTCCTGAAAAGGGAGGTTCCTTTATTCATTCCCTATGATCCTTCTCATTCAGAGGGTTCTACCCAAGCTGCTGGCAAACGGACCACCTCACTACTGGTAGCCCCCTTCTGACCTCACCAGATATGGTTCCCCTTCTACAGTATCTGGCAATGGAACCTCTTGTTCAGTTCCCCCTTGTGTTGGGGTCTCCCCTTGTGTCGGGGTCTACTGTCACTGGACAGGGGGTCCCTGTTGGATCCAAAGCTGTTGTCTGTACATCTGAATGTATCTTCTGAGGACAAATGCATTGCACATTTTGGGGTTTCTGCCCAGGTGGTTGATATTTTACTGGTGGCTAGAAAGCCTTCCACACTAGGTGCAGTTATTCACTAAAATTGAAGTGTTTCTGCATACGGTGTGCTTTCCATATTGGAGGATTCACGTGCCACACTTTTCCAAAAGACCTGCAGCACCGGGCATGTCCAGAAATAGTGCATATAAGTGCCAAGAGTCACTTGGCATCTACCGCACAGTGGGAAGATCATGGGGTGGTACTTGTGCACTACAACTCGGGGACAATATAGACTGTTGATGAATTTGGAGTGATTCTATTTGTACTCTTATTTCCCTGTGGGAGCACAGGGCCTTTTGGGCCCTGCACTCCCATCACTCTATAATCCTCTCCATATTTGCTTGTGGGCCCTGTGTTGCCATGTATGCATAAGACCTGCACTCCCATCACTCCATAATGATATTCATATTTGCATGTGGGAGCACACAGTGCCATCCATCCATAATTTGAGATACTATAATTGTATCCCTATTTCCGTGTGTGAGCGTTCCCATCAATCCTTAGTGGTATCCATATTTGCATGTGGGAGTGCAGGGCCCTCTGGCCCCTGCATGCAACACTCCCATCCATGCATAATATTTTAGATAGTGTAGTGCTGTCTCTCTTTGCCTGTGGCTGCGCTCCCATCCCGTAGTGTGTGGACCCAAAGAAACACCTGACGTTGCAACGTGATCCTATGGGAAACACAGGAAAATTTGAATCCTGTGTAACTTGACACCAAATTAATATATTTTCATGAAACTAGCAAAAGGCACATTGGTAGGGCAAGCCCTTTGTAACCTAAGAATTTCAGAACAAAATTGCAAACCATTTCTTCACAGTGGAGTGACAAAGAATTGACTAGGTACACCTCCCAATAACAATGTTATCCTATGGGAAACAAAACAAAATGTAACCAGGCAGAACTCCAGAGCCAAGTAATATATTTTCACCAAACCAGCAAAAGGCACATCTCTGGTGCAAGGCCTTTGTACCCTGAAAATTTCAGACCTGAATAACAAACTGTTTTTTAACTGTGCCGTGACAAAGAAACAGCTGTCTTAAAAATCCTTATTTGCAAATTGTGAGAAAGAATCCTTTTTGGCAGATACTTCTTTTCACAATTTGCAGTAAAAGAAAATCCTGTTTTGCAAATTGCAAAAAATAATCCTTTTTCGCGATTCTTTTTTCGCAATTTATGGCAACAGAAAACTTTTCACAAATTTCTGTTTCGTGGCATACATTTTCACGGTTTGAAAAATAGATTTCGCTGCCACAAAAAAAAAAAGCACATTTCTGGCTAAGTAATAAAAAAAGTGAACACCAATCTGATTCTATGGGCCCTGATTAGGTAACCACAACTGTTGGTGTTTTCTAAAGCCCTCTATGTTTCTAGTAATTTGATTTTGTTGTCACTGCTAACTGAAAACCAGATGGTGGCAACGTGAAAAAAAGATTTCCCCATTTGTGACACAGGATTACCCATTTACGACACAGAATCCTGTTTCGAGGTGTACATCTAACTTTTCCCATTGAAAATAATGGAAGATATTGGTCTTGCTCTTGTTAGTTGAACCCTGGCATCAATAGGTACCAAAACCCGATTCACAACTGGGAGATTACATTTGAAAAAGATGCTTCATTCAAGTGAATGGAGCACCCCCCCCCCCGCACTTGACCTATAAAGATGTCTCAAAACGTCAGAGCGCATGGGCAGATCCGAGAGTCAGGAAGTGGAGAGGGATCGTGCGGCCAACCCCTCAGGAGAAAATTACGCTCTCTTCCCTTCCTTTGGGGTCTGTGTAACAACAAGTAAAAATAGCCTGGAGGACTCTTGATGAGGTAAGGGAGTTACCTGTGTAATGTTTTTGGAACTGAAATAGGAGCTCTTTAAAAGGGAAGGGAGAAAAAGACATGGGGCTTTCAGGGAATCTTGGAAGAAGCAAAGGGGTAGCAGTAAATTACAATGCAATATTTCCCCACACAGTACTCTATCCACCATTAGTCTTGTTTAATTCTACCAGTTGGTTGGTACATCAGGCTTTATACTCCAGAAGACCTTAATCCAACAATACATAGTCAATGTGGTGACTGGGTTAGCATGCAAGTGCAGTAACAGTTAAAGTGATCTCTATTTGTAATGCAATGAAAATCCTAAAAGATTACTGATGGTCTTCAGCCTGGGCCTATCCAAAAAAACATTGTCCATCTCAGTGCTTCCAAGTTCCCCACCCTGAACACTAACTACACCACCTGTTGCAGGGCCAATCCCTGATGACTACTCACAGTTTTGCAGTCTCACAGAAGATTCATGGTTTCTCCTGTTGCAGAGACAGTAATTCACACAGAACTGGCTCCCAGACATGCCAGCTGACTTCTCTGGATCTATCTTTCCTACCTCTACCATGTGCTGATATCGAGTACACTTCCGTGAAAACAAGGCAATACGTGGAATGACCTACGTACCCCACCCATGCCTCGATCAGGGGCTGGAATGTGGCATGTCTCCTTCTCTTTCCTTCTCACACTGTATCGCGGCTCTGTAGAACCCTTCAGTCAGGCAAGTCCTCAGTATGTAGCAAATGATATAAAGTTAGTCCCCAAAGGGAAATGTTCCCCCATGGTAAACTCACCCCACTTCTTTAAATGTCTGTTCTATTCAGCATCAGCTTGAGACTGTTTCCTCCAAAAGTTTTGGTGTGCACACATTCTGTGGCTTACCTGGACTGCAGTCCCCTGGCAGCCAGTAGGTCTATGACTCATAGCCTCCCTGGTCACAGAGAAAGCAGAGCACAGATTCTTGGTTTCATTCTGTTTTAAAGAGTAGATAGAAGTGCTTTCTTTGGAATCCCTGGCTACTGTGTTTTCATTTCCGACAAATAAATTCCTGCAGTCTGCCTTGTTGATATACCTCAAGAACTTGTAGGTCTCAGTCATGTCCACCTTCTCCCTTCTGGCTTCCACAGGGTACCTGTTAAGGTTCTGCAGCCTCTTAGAAACATAGAAACATAGAATTTGATGGCAGATAAGGTCCGCTTGGCCCACCCAGTCTGCCCATTTCCCTACCTAGTGGATAAGCTGCAGATCCTAGTTAACCAGCAGCCTACTTCTTCCTGCCCCCACCCCCTAGAATCGCTTTATGACTGTCCCATGCATGCTTGAATTCCACCACTGATTATACGTTCTCCCCTGCTGCTCTGCTGCGGTATCACTTTTGCAGCCCTTCTCTAAACCCTCTCCAAGCAGTCCCTGCCGTTCCTGAGGTGGGGCTGTACAACTTGGCACAGTACTCCCGGTGCAATCTCACTATTGCCCTGTAGAGGGCATTATCACCGGCTTTCTTTTGCTGGTGAACACCCTCATGTACACCTCAGCATTCTGATAACCCTCCCATATGCCTTATTGACTTGGGCTGAGGACTTAAGGTCACCTTTGATAATGACTCTTAGGTCCCTTTCTTCAGTGGTCTCACTCATCCTCAATTTCCCCATCCAGTAGTCAGTTTAAGGGTCTTTCATCAGTATTTAATATCATGGACCAACAGTTTTAGCAGGTTATGTAGAAAGATAGAATTTGACAGCAGGAAATGACATCTAGTCTGTCCAGGTTTCCCTACCTGTTCTGTCTTCGAAGACACTATCTGGCCTCTATCAACCTTCCCAACTCCCACAACCCTATCTAATATACCCTATGCCTATCCCATACATGCATGCTTGAAGCCCTGCCCCAGTTCTGTCCTCCACTACATCCTCTGGCAATCTGATCTAGGCATCCACTCCTCTTTCTGTGAATACATATTTCCTCACATCACTCTTGGACTCCCCCCTCCAGCTTCATTGCATGCCCCTTGGTCCTGGTGCTTAAACTATCATTTGAAAGATACTCCCCACCTGACAGCTGACAGAACTGTTAGACTGACAGAAGCAATTGGCCCGAACAGTACTGAGATTGCATACGAACATAGGAAGAAGCCAGCAGAAGGCCATTGGTCTGTCTAGTCTGCTTGTATTGCAGGGTCCAGAGCTTGAGCTACTGTCTCTGCCCCCTCCACTCCTCCCTACCCATGATCCTTACCTTCCCTCTATGCCTATACCAGCCTCTCTTAAAGCTGCCCACAGTCTACAAGGAGACCACCACTTCCGGCAACACATTCCAAGTGTCCACCACCCTCTCTGCAAAGAAGTGCTTCCTGACCTCTGTCCTAAACCTCCCCTCCAGCTTAAGACTGGGCCCCCTCATGTTATGGTTGCCACTCAGCTTAAAGAGACTCTCCTTATCAACCTTATTTATCCCTTTCAAGTACTTGAAAGTCCCAATCATGTCCCCTCTCTTTCTCTCCTTTCCCCCATGGAGTACACATTTAGTGCCCTCAACCTCTCCTTGTATGCCATACCCTGCTGACCCATTATCATCTTTGTAGCCCTCCTCTGGATCTTCTCCAGCACGTTAATGTCCTTTTTGAGATTATTTGAGTATTCCTTTCTGGCACGTCTAAGCAGGCTATAATAAGGACCTTCTCTTTGCAGCGAGCTGGTGTCAGCTGTGGAATGCTTCAGGGATCAGTTCTGTTCCCCCATGTTATCTGTGGTATACATGCTGCCATTGGAGAGGTCATTAGACAATACAGTCTGGAGTTTCACTGCTATGTGGACAACACCCAGTCATAACTGTTTTTTTTATAACTGATTGTGCATCAGACTGTATCTGTGCTGGACAAATGCCATGTTGAAATTCATGACTGGATGGCCTACAGTAGGCTGAGTCTGAAAAAAGACGGCGCTGCTGTTGGCTAAAGCAGGTTCGTTAGGTCAGTAGTGACAAGCATGGTGCCTAGATTGCCATCTCTAAATGGCATACCCCTCAATGCCATGAATGGGGTAACAAGTCTGGGGCACACAGTGGATGGCATTCCAACACTAGAATATCAGGGGTCGGTGGTTATGTGGACTGGCTTTTTCCATCTGAGAAATATTGCCCATGTTTATTTATTTATTTATTTGAAAATTGGTGATCAGGAAAGGCTCACTGAGCCGAAGCTCATTTCCAGGTGTGATCCGGGGGTCAGGGAGTAGGGGATATAAAATACATAGTACAGACGCTGTTTGCAGTTACAATAAAGCGCACTCAGAGACATGGTTAACACTGGAGTAAGTGCAAAATACACAGACAAGACATAAGCAACAAACAAGCATTTCAACAACACTTCCACCTAGGTATGAGGCAACTGCAAGGGGAACAGTCAGGGAGGGGCATACCTCTCAACTGTCCCTGTGTTTCAGGGATGTCCCTGATTTGGCCTCAAAATGTTCCTCTGTCCCTCATAAAATTTGTGTTTTTGTGACAGAACAGTGCAGATTAAAAGCACGAAATAATGTCAAACATTAAAGTTACAGACTTGTTCTTTTTTAGAAAATGCATCTTAACACAAATCTGTTTAATCTATCAGCTTTCTGAGTGACTAGTACCAGTTTTTGAGAAGTTTCCCTGATTTGGGATCTTTGTCCATGATTTTTTTTAAGCCTTGTCCCAGATTCATGAGACAAGAGGTTGAGACGTATGGAGGAGGGAAGCAGGAGCAGAGGGGAAGGAGCGTCAGCTGGTATCTGAGGGAGCCAGAAGAGGCAGTGAAGCGAAGGGAAGAGGGGAAACGATTCCAAAGTGATGGGAAACAATAGGAAAAGGCTGATTGCCCAGCAGAGGAGTGGGATGAGGAAAGCCAAAGGTGTGAGGGTCCTTGGATTGGAGAATGCAGTAGGCAGAAGGGATAAGGGAGAGGAGGGAAGAGAGGTAAGAGTGAAGAGACCCAAATCAGTATTTGCAAATGAACGTTGCACAGTGGATCTTGTGACGTGAAAGTGGGGGAGACTGGATAAGCAAGAGGAGTATGGTAATCAGTGATGAGTATGAAGAGAGGAGTTGGTAGCAAAGTAGCAGAAAGAGCTGCTGAGAGGGTATCCAGTCTGGCCAGGGAAGAGGAGGGGCGATGCTGTAGACCATGTCTGCATTATCAAAGACTGGGGACACCATTTTGGTGACATGCTTCATGGTGGACCTATGGAGACAGACAATCTTTATTGTGCGATAATAACTGGCTATCCTTTTTTCCCCAAGGGAAGTCCTTTCATAATTTGCCTTTATAAAGGAGTGTTTATAATGACAAACACTTGCCGGGTTTCCCTTGTCCTATGCATGTACCAGCTGCCGCTCCTCCCTAGCTCACCCTTGGATGCCTTGACTTACTACTAGAGACTACATCACCACTCCGACAAAGCAGTAAGTCCATTAAAAAAATATACACTGGGCTAAAATGGGCTTCTTTAAAAAAACAAGAAATAAATGGGAAAGAAATTTTAATTTTTTTCAGCAGCCACTGAAACCTGCTCAGACTATGACTGCACAGAAATGTCTAATTATTTTATATTACTGTTGTGGCAAAAAAAAAGATACCCTGCAATTATATGAAATATTATATAAAATAAAACAGAGTTGTGTGTACAACTCGAATTTTACACACCCCCTTGGTGTTGGATGCTTTAATAAACCCCTCAGGCTTTGCTCTTGGGTTTATGTAGCATCCAACACTTCAGGTGAGTGTAAAACTCCCGTTAAGCACATAACCCCATATATTATTCTATATATAAGGCACCAGGTAGCTTTGCATGGATGGTGTCAATGTGAGTAGATAAATCGAGCTTGCTGTCTAGTCGCATACCGAGGTACTTGAAGGACTGAACCACTTCTAGAGGGGTACCATCCGAGGTGAAGAAGGTGTGCAGAGTTGGGAGTCTGGCCAGTTTCGGGCTGGTACCAAAGGTCATAGACACAGTTTTTTTGGGGTGTTGACCTGGAATTGGTTTCAGTGGAACCAATGCAGAACATTGTAGAAGTCTTGTTGGAACAGACCTTCCACAACTGAGGTGGAGGGTCCAAAGGTGTAGATGACTGTGTCATCTGCATATATGTGAATATACAAGTTGACACAGGCCAGGAGACGGTCATTGAGGAAAATGGAGATGAGAATGGGACCCAGGATGGAACCTTTTAAAGGGACACTTAGGCCTCAAAGTGTCTCTAGTTTAAAACAACATTTTATGATTCATCACATCCTGCAGTAATTGCTGATGTACTGGTAGTTTGATTTGGATTCCTCTTTTTTTTTGTACTTTCTATTTTTCCCTCCTCTCTCCCCTCAACTCCAGTCTCCTTGGGAGTACCTAGGAGTCATCCCACTATGGTTCGCTCCTATCTGGTCAATCCTCCGTCACCCATGTAGCCTTGGTTTGCCCTCTGGGTGGAGTCAGGGTGGGCTCCAGCACCCCGGATTTCTCTGGCAGCATCAGTTGGAAGGATGCCAGGAGGTCGGCCGAAAATCGTGGGCAAGCTCTGGTTCTCCATCTCTGCCGGAGATGAAGGTTTTTTTCCTTTTCCCATGGGAGTGGCTAGCACCCTGACGTCAAGGTCTCACCGATGTCTGCCACTTCCCGCCCCTTCACTATGCTTCTCTGGCACTTGCTGTATCTCTGGCTTCTGCCAGAGGTTAGCCGAGCACAGAAAAGGGACCTCTGTTCCTCCCGGGAAAGGAGAGCTGTCCTCCGGATGCTCGATCCTCTCCCTCTCCTGCCGATCCCCAGCAACCCGGGCTCATTCCCGAACCTGGGTTGCCAGCATGGTGCGAGGTGTGGAGTCCAGCACCTCAACCCTCAGTGCCACTGGGCCTTGGATTCCTTTTTTCCTTTTAAAAGTGAAAAACAGACTGCCTACCATACTGGAGTTAGCACACAAAAACAGGTTTGGTTACAGTCCTTGATCAACTTCCCCTGCATCTTTTCTACACTTGTGAATACTTCCAACACAGTCTAGCCACTCGTTATACAGTGGAAGTAGAGAAGAGCACTGCATCATGAGTGGGCTGCACTGTTCGGGAATGTTCCTAATGTTCAGGAAGTATGCAATAAGAGCAGATCAAGTATTTGAAACAATACATGGTTGGGTAAAAGAATTACACCATTATCCTGCATTTCAGTCCCAGTAAGAAAGGGAAGCAGGTAAAACAATTAGCAACATCAATGAATTGTAGAGAAGGTAAGCAATCATAAAATGTGGATTTTCAGCTAGAAATAATATGATGCAAAAAGGGTTGACGGGGTCCCTTTAAGCCCCATCTGGTGCCTAAGGATCTGGTAATGTTGGTGCATGCTCTTATGTCCAGGTTTGACTATGGCAATGCTCTGTACCTACAGTTATTGGGGAGAAGGGGGGGTGATGCCTGCTGCTGGTGTAGAATGCAGCAGCCTAGTTCATAGGTGAAAGAAAAATGTCCATGCACGTCAGACCGATGCTGCATAAACGGCACTGGCTGCCTGTTTTTTTTTTTTGTTTTTTGGTTTTAGTATTTGGGAACCGGGTAAGGCCCTCTAGGCACTAGTACCTGCTTTCAGGTATAGCCTGGAAGCACTAGGGGGTTAAGTGACTTGCTCTGAGTCACACAGCACACAGGTGGAGGTTGTGGGAATCAAACCCAGGTCTGTTAGATGTACCAAGCTCATTCACAGCTCATTACTCTAACCTCTAGGCTAAACTGCCAACCCCAATAATGTTTGTGTAACCCCGTACAAACTGGGGTTTACTATAGTGTTTTCCTGTGCTCCTAAATGCCCACTGTCAGGCTGTTGCCCTGTCTGCAGTAATTCTATTTGTCTGCATGAGAGTGCTCTAGCAAGTCTCTGTGCCTGTCTCTTTAAGAGAGCACCTATTCTGTGTTTGGAAATCAGCCTGGGTTGGGTCCGAGTAATGTAGGCTTGTGACCAGCCAGACCATCTGTTATATTGCTCCATTCTGTGGTCGCTATATGTGCAGAGGGAACCCTGTTAGGAAATGTAATTACTCACTGTTTATCTGTTACAGTAATAATAATAGAGGAGTTTGTCTAACCTGCTTTCAAATTGCAGCTTGAGCTTTTGAATAGGAGCCAACATTTTGGTTCTGGACTTCCAGTTTGGACCAATTGAACCTCTGGGTACCTAAAATGGAGACTGTCCCCAGAGGTCTTGTGGGATGGAAATTCTGTAGGTTTTGTAGTTTTGAGTGTTTGGCACCTAAATGGACCTGCAGGGGGAGCCCTTTCTGTGGCAGACAGTTCCCTCAGCCAACCAAATTTTTGGGATTACCGGGAAATCCCCAGAACTGCCTGAAGCAGTAGTTAGTCAAGAGTTGGAAGTTGGAGAGTGAACAGCTTGAGCTGTTGAGCGGCTACCCCTAGTAGAAGCACTGGAGAATCGTCAGGAAGGTTTTACTGGCCTGCTTGCCAGTGTTCTCCTGCCTTTGAGCTGCCAGAGCAGCAATCAAATTTTCCATTTGCTGGCGAGCGTTGGCAGTGGAAGAAAGAAGAGAATTGCTGTGCGACTGAGGTGTTGGACCGAAGACTTGCTCCAGAAGCAATCGGCCTGCCTGATAGAGAGAATAGCCTCGGAGAGGAAGGTTTGCGCAGTGAAGCTGCCATTAGCAACCGGACATTATCCGAACTATGGCTTAGAGAAATAACCAATTTAAGTGTGCTGAATGTGTTTCATGGGTCAGGATTTGATTCCTCTCGCCGAATACTGTTACACCCACTGGAAGCTGTTCCAGCAACAGATCATGGATTATATCAGAACTGTTCATCCTGCTTGGGCCTTGCTATCTCTGCCTAAGCCGCTGCCCCCAGTTCAGAGATCATCTCGGCGACAGACCCACTTGGGGATTCTGCCCCTGCTCAACACCTTCGAACAGATAGTGACTGTGATGTGGACAGCCCATTCTGAGTGCTGTATCATTTTTTTTAATATAAAATGTATTACTGAATGCCTCTGCTGATAATCTGATGCTCTAAGAGTGACCCTGCCCCCCCCCAGATTTCAGTTGAAGGATGAAAAGCCTTGAGAAAATGCTAAAACAGCATGTGAGATCACGCACACAGGTTTTTAGATACAAGATGTTACATGGCAGGCCTGCAGCTAATGATAGAGTAGAACAGACCTTAATCAGAGATATCCTGTTGATCTAGCTTAATTAGCTAGCAGGAAAGGAAATATCCCTTTTTATGACATTTCCAGAGGAAGAAAAACAGGCTGTGATATATTAGTGCGAAAATCATAAAGATGCTTTCATGTCCTGGAAGGAGGAAGCTTATTATGAGATCAAAAGAAGTGTCATTTGAAGGACATGAATTATGCTGAAGTTGCAGAATGTAATACTTTAAAAAGACATCCTGTTTTTGTATAAAATAAATATTTTTTATATATTCTGACAGAGGAGGAGCTAGATGACCTCATACAAAAGGGGTTGGAAAATACAGTTTGCTTAAGGAATATTCTGTTTTACTTCAGAGGCGCACTTTTACCTAGACTCTGACAACGAAACATCTTGAGCACTTGTAAACAGATATTTAGAAAGAGAGTCAAATCTAAGCACTGTAAGTAGGACTTTGCACTATTTAAACCTTGTTCTTCTAAAAGATTTGTATGTCTTGTGATATAAGAGTTCTGTATTTTGTGTTTAACATATTTTTATCTATTGTAGTAAAATTATTTTTAAGAGCATACTTGGTCTGTCTTTGAATTTTTGTTATTTGTAAGAAAAGTATATATCGTTATAGCAGACACCAGGCATAGCCTGAAGAGTGATACCAAACTGGAAGAGAAGCATTTTAAATCTGAGGTCTTTATTAAAGTTTTTAAGGGTTCATCTCTGTATACCTAGTTAGGTGCCCGTAGGGAAAGATATCTGACTCCCCAAAGACAGAAATATCTAAGCCTGTGCATTGGGTACGCTAGCAAGAGTTTCACAGTTTGAATCAATCCAAGACTTGAGACCAAAGGTTGATCCAAACTCACAAAACAGACAAGAGGGTTACCTTGTCTGTTAAACTGTTCACAAGACTGCACTCAGAGGTTGGCACTTTGGGAGTAAAGGGCCTGACCTGCTGAGTGGGTTTGTGACAGATTGGTTGGCAGAGGTGGGATAATTTTGGTATCACAAGCTTTTATTGTTCTGTGTCAGCTTGAGACCATAAGCTCTCTTGCAGGGATAGAAAAAAGACAGAGTTTTATTTTAAAAAGGAAACAGAACTATTTACCACTTGGCATACAGTCAAGTTCCTACCAGTTTTATTTTTTTTCTAAAGTGCAAGTCGGAATAGCTGTAGTCAGGGAAGAAGATGACTTCTGACTACAGCAGGCACACTGTAGATTACTTGAAGCAGTTGTGCGGGGACAGAGGAGTCCTATTCGATATGACAGCCAAAAAGCAGAACCTCGTAGAGGTCCTGATGGTAGCAGATACCCAGAGCAGCAAGTCACCGACCGTGACTGAATGGGACCAGACCTTGAGTGAGGCAGGACTAGCGGCCTGTACTGTGTCCAGATCTGGTGAAGATGACAGCAGGACCACTGTCAGTGAAGGGCCACAGCAGCAGGGGATGGTCACCAGTATTCTGAATCCAGAAGTACTCAGGCTACAAACTGAGTTGTGCAGGATGGAGCTGGAATTCCTCAAAGAGACAGAGAGCGAGAAAAGAGAGAGGTGGACCATGAGGCAGAGCGAGAACGTGGAAAGGCAGAGCAAGAATAGAGAGACGCAGACCATGAGGAGCAGGCGCACCAGTGGCAACATGAACTGGAGAAGATACAACTCCGATCAGCGGCAGGAGAGCAGGTAAGTGGCTTCGGTTTAACTGGGGTTGCAGGACTGGGTTACAAATTGAACTCCAAATTAATAGACAAGTTTAAAGTGGGGGAGGACATGGATGCCTTTTTAAATTCTTTTGAAAAAGTTTGTATTCAGGCTAAAATTTCTAGAGAGTCCTGGGGCTTCCAGCTATCCTCACTACTTACCGGGAAAGCTCGGGATGCATTGGGTCAAATGGATAATGAGGACAGCAATAATTACAGCAACCTAAAAGCTGCTTTGTTAAAAAGTTTGAATTTACTGCTGAATCATACAGAGCTAAATTCCGTAAGCTCAGGAGAATATGAGCTATGAGGAGCTAGCCACGAAACAATGTCAGTTTTTAAAACACTGATAGGAAGAAATTGAGGCAAACTCTGTTGATAAATTTGAAAATGTGATTTTATTGAACAGTTTTATTGGGCTTGCCCAGCAGAGCTAAAAACCTGGCTAGAAGACCGAGATCCCAAAAAAGTGCAAGAGGCTGCTGAACTCTCGGACCGTTATGCCAAGAGCAGACCTGCTCTGAGAGCAAATGGGGCAGGTGTGGCAGTGCAGAAAGGGAAAAGCACACCTTCAGGGCAGCTAAAACCCTCACTGCCTCCACTGAAACCAGTTAGTCCCAGGTTTCAGAGAAAATATTTCTCTGAGAGAAGAACTGAATGTTGGTTGTGTAAGGAAACTGGGCATATTGCCAGACAGTGTCCTAAAAAGGCAAGCCATAATACACAACGAGGTGCTAGAAAAGAAGTGGGTTGTTTGTGTGTCCCAGGAAGCATGCCAGTGAACATGAGGGAACACATGCACCCAGTCATAGTAAATGATGTACAGACGCCGGGGTTAAGAGACACAGGGGCATCCCTGACATTGGTAAAAGGGGATCTGGTACAATCTAGTCAGCTTATGCCCAACAAATACGTCAAGATACAGGACTTTACTGGTGAGGTGAAAACATTGCCCCTTGCTAGGGTTCTCTTAGACTGGGGTGAAACAGGGGAACTGTGCAAGAGGTGGCTATAATAAAAACATTAGCAGTGGATGTGATCCTGGGTAACAATCTCTAACAGGGGATGGTATGTGCAGTTACCCATAGCCAAGTGGCAAGGGAAAATTGCAGTTTCCTAAACCCCACAGAAGCCATTGTGGAAATCACTGAGAGGCTGGTTCCCCAGCCTGTGTATCCTGATATGGAGACTGATAAAAAGTGGGTAGAAATTTCCCCAGTAGCAAGTGACCACACAGCTACTGAAGGTTACTCCAAAGAGGGAAGGGTGACCCATTGTCTGAGGGTTGGGACTGACAGTGATCCTGAGTGCCCTGACGCTAGTGCTAGGGACCCTAGTTTAACAACTGAAGGGGACCTGTCCCATGCCTTGGGTCTGTGTGAAGGGTTTGCAGCTGCTCAGAGGGGTGATCCTAGTTTAGAGAAGCTGAGGGCTAGGGCAGACTTGGACAGCACACAGGGAGGCGACGGCAGACATAAGGTTTACTGGGAAAATGGACTTATGTATACTCAGGCTGTATAGACAGAGGGAGGGGTGCTAGGCAGGCTGCTTGTCATTCCCCAGGGGTATTGTGAGCAGTTGCTCAAAACTGCACATGATATTCCCTTGTCTGGTCATCTGGGAATTGCGAGCACTATGCAGGGGTTAGCCCAGAATTTCTACTGGTCTAACTTCACCCAGCAGGTGAAGGAGTATTACAGATCTTGTCACCGGTGCCAAGAAATAGGGAAGGCGGGCAAGAAAACCCAAGCAGCTCTGATCCCCTTGCCTATAGTGGAGGAGCCATTCCAGAGGGTGGGAATGGATATTGTGGGGCCTTTAAATACCCCAGCTCCTCAGGGAAGAGATTCATCCTGACTGCGGTGGATTATGCCACCCGGTACTCAGAGGCAGTCACCCATCCTCTCTGAGGACAGACAAAGTGGCAGATGCCTTACTTGGGATTTTCTCCCATGTTAGGTTTCCGAAGGAGGTAATCACCAATCAAGGGGGTTCTTTCATGTCAGACCTCATGAAATATTGATGGGAGAAATGTGGGGTGGTGTAGAGATGCATGACACCGTATCACCCACAAGCCAATGGACTTGTGGAATGATTCAATGGTACCCTAAACTCAATGCTCCAGGCATTTGCTGAACAGCATGGGAGGGACTGGGAGAAATACCTTCCCCACCTGTTGTTTACATAGTGGGAGGTGCCCCAAGAGTCAACAGGATTTTCCCCCTATGAACTCTTAAATGGACGCCGGGTACGTGGGCCACTAGACTTGATCTGGGAGGACTGGGAAGGCAAGCATGCCACCCAGGGAGCTCCCATTGTGGATTACATCCTTAGGTTTAGGGAAAGGCTGAAGGAGCTTATGGAGACAGTCCAGAGCAACCTGGCAGCTACACAACAGAAACAAAAAGTGTGGTATGACTACAGAGCCAGAGCTCGCTCATACATGGTGGGTCAGGAAGTCATGGTCCTTATTCCAGTCTGGCAGGGCAAGCTGCAAGCTGAGTGGGCAAGACCATACAAAGTGGTTAGGAAGGTAAATAAAATGAACTGCATTGTGGAGTTACCTGACAGAAGACAGACAGAAAGGATGTACCATGTCAACATGATGAAGCCATATGCAAATTGGGCTGACATGGTGTTTGCAGTGTATAGTCATAGGGAGGGGATGGATGAAGGAGACCACCTTCTGGATTTGCTGGAAGAAAGTAAGCAGGAATCCTCTGTGGAGACAGTAAAATTGTCTCCCCAGCTGGCCGTGGAACAGATATAGAAAGTAAGGGAGGTTTTAGCAGACTCTGCCCCATTGTTTAGCACCAAGCCTGGACTAACCCCATTAGAGACACACAATGTGGAAACAGGGACACAGATGCCCATATGGCAGACAGCATATTGGGTGTCAGAGGCTGTCCAAAAGGACACTAGGAGGGAAGTGGAGGAGATGCTGGATTTAGAGGAATTCAGAGATCCCACAGCCCCTTGGCCTCACCCATAGTCCTTGTGCCCAAGCCAGATGGCTCAACTCATTTTTGTGTGATCTGTCATGGACTGAATGCAGTCACAAAGTCAGATGCCCACCTGATGCCCTGGATGGATGAACTCCTAGACAAGTTGAGAGGGTGACCTACCTTACGACCATTGACCTGATCAAGGGGTATTATGAGGTAGAGCTGACAGACAGAGCTACGGAGAGGTCTTCCTTCATCACTCCGATAGGCTTGTTTGAGTTTAAAGTAATGCCTTTCGGAATGAAGAATTCCCCGGCCACTTTCCAAAGGTTGGTGAACCAGGTGTTAAATGGTGCTGAGGAGTACACCATGGCATACCTGGATTACATTGCCATCTTTAGTACCAGCTGGGAAGAACACCTATCCCACCTTAGGGAAGTGCTGGACATGATACAGAGGGCTGGGTTCACTGTCAAAGCCAAGAAGTGCCAGGTGGCCATGGGAGAAGTGGCATACCTCAGGCATGTGGTTGGCTGGGGACAGCTCCATCCTAACCAAATAAAGATAGAGGCGATCCAGGCATGGCCCAGACCAGAAACCCAGAAGCAGGTCAGGAGCTTTCTGGGGACAGCAGTGTACTATAGGAAATTTGTACCCAATTACAGTGCCCTGGCTGCTCCCCTATCTGACCTGGCAAAGAAAAAGATGCCAAAGAAAATTACCTGGGGCCCAGCCTGTGAGGAAGCCTTTACCAGACTAAAGGAGGCACTGTGCAATGCTCCTGTTTTGACAAGTCCTGACTATAGCAAAACTGTTATAGTTCAGATGGATGTCTCAGACGTGGGTATTGGAGCAGTACTAAGTCAGATGTCCAGCCAAGGGACAGATCACCCAGTAGTGTACTTGAGTAGGAAGTGGCTTCCCAGGGAGCAAGCGTACTCCATGGTGGAAAAATAATGTCTTGCCATAGTGTGGGCCCTAAAGAAGCTAGAGCCATACTTGTATGGGCAGCATTTTGTGGTGCAGACTGACCACAACCCCCTGGTTTGGCTGATGCAGATGGGGAAAAACAATGGTCGATTGCTAAGATGGAGTCTTGCTTTACAAGGATATGATCTGACAATCGTACACAGGGCTGGAGTGAAGAACCAGAACTCAGATGGGCTGTCTAGGGCTATGAGGAGCGAACTGATTTGGGGAGCTCATCCTATGTAGGGGATAAAACCCTCAAATTCAGTCTAGGTGGGGAGGAATTGTGATGTGAACAGCCCGTTCTGAGTGCTGTATCATTTTTTTTAATATAAAATGTATTACTGAATGTCTCTGCAGAAAATCTGATGTTCTAGGAGTGACCTCACTCACCACCCCCCCAGGTTTCAGCTGAAAGTTGAAAAGCCGTGAGAAAATGCTAAAACAGCATGTGAGATCACGCACACAGATTTTTAGATACAAGATGTTATATGGCGGGCCTGAAGCTAACGACAGAGTAGAACAGATCTTAATCAGAGATATCCTGTTGATCTAGCTTAATTAGCTGGCCAGCTGGCAGGAAAGGAAATATCCCTTTTTATGACATTTCCAGAGGAAGAAAAACAGGCTGTGATGTATTAGTGCGAAATCATAAAAGTTGCTGTCATGTCCTGGAAGGAGGAAGCTTATTAAGAGATCAAAAGAAGTGTCATTTGAAGGGCATGAATTATGCTGAAGTTGCAGAATGTAATACTTTGAAAAGACATCCTCTTTTTGTATAAAATATATATTTTTTATATATTCTGACAGAAGAGGAGCTAGATGACCTCACACAAAAGGGGTTGGCAAATATAGTTTGCTTAAGGAATACTCTGTTTTACTTCAGAGATGCACTTTTACCTAGACTCTGACAACGAAACATCTTGAGCGCTTGTAAACAGGTATTTAGAAAGAGAGTCAAATCTAAGTACTGTAAGTAGGAATTTGCACTGTTTAAACCTTGTTCTTCTAAAATATTTGTATGTCTTGTGATATGAGTTCTGTATTTTGTGTTTAACATATTTTTATCTATTGTAGTAAAATTAATTTTTAGAGCAAACTCGGTCTGTCTTTGAATTTCTTTTATTTGTAAGAAAAATATATATGGTTATAGCAGACAAAAGGCATAGCTTGAAGGGTGATACCAAACTGGAAGAGAAGCGTTTTAAATCTGTTGTCTTTATTAAAGTTTTTAGGGGTTCATCTCTGTACACCTGGTTAGATGCCCGTAGGCAAAGATATCTGGCTCCCCGAAGACAGAAATAGCTGAGCCTGTGCATTGGGCATGCTAGCAAGAGTTTCACAGTTTGAATCCCTCCAGACTTGAGACCAAAGGTTGATCCAAACTCACAAAACAGACAAGAGGGTTACCTTGTCTGTTAAACTGTTCGCAAGACTGCACTTGGAGGTTGGCACTTTGGGAGTAGAGAGCCCCTGACCTGCTGAGTGGGTTTGTGACAGTGACCACCAGGAGGCGAAGTGTACAGGCCCTGCTTCCCTTGCCAGCCAGATCAATGCCATGAGGTCTTCATCTCGTCTGTCTTACACCCTGGTCTGGGTAGTGTGAGTACAAATCAGGGTAGCTCCCTGCAACAACAGCTGCAAATCGTTGTGTGTCATCTGATTGTTTTGTCCTGGGTTATTTCAACGGACTGAGCCATCCGGCTCGGGATTGCAATTATTTTGGTTGTGCACATGCTAACCGTTTTCCTTCCTAAGAGCCCCAACAACAGCTGCAACGCTGGCCACCCCAGGTAACGCTTCAGGCTAGCTGGGTACCCAGGTTTGTGGGACTGTTAAAAAGGGACTTACAGTGCATGCTGAACAAACCTAGGCTAAATCAAAGTGTCAATCATTCTATTAGATTCACGCCTTCCCATGTTTATTCACCCTGAATAAAGCAGATTACTTTGTTTTACGTTTAACCTGGCTAGTGTGCATATTATTAGTTGGGTTACATGGTAATATTGCATTGTTACATTGCTGACCTTATTTTCCAGGGGGTCTCCAGGGCAGTTGCAGCTGATCCAGCCCTGGTGGTAAGTGCAAGGGACATGAGCATATTATTACTGTTATTCAGTGGATGCGAATGTTCTATGGAATTACTGTTTATGCCAGTAGAAGGGTTGGTGGGTAGTTATAGTGTCCTGAAGGGCTATACCAAAGCAGTTAAGCTACCCCAGTACCATTCCTGAGGGTGGAGGCACCCGTTCACAGAACTCGGGCCCCTCAACATGTGCACAGCCATTTAGGCAGGGGTAGTAGTCCATAGGATAGCACCACCTAGGGGTTACATTTGGTTGTACATTTCCTTCAGCATTGCTTTACTAACTTACAACGCCCTGCATGGTCTGGGTCCTGGCTACTTAAAAAATCTCCTTGCCTGTTATGCTCTACTCTGCCCTTTCCACGCCACTGAGGCAAATTTGTTGCCTGTCCCCTGCTCACGCATAAAACAGTCAGGCAATAGAGCCTTTGTAGTGGCCATACCATCTCATCAGTAGTCGCTTCTTGGGCACTTGCAAGCATTCTGCTCAGTGGAGGTGTTTAAAAAGGGACTAAAATCGGTTCTGTGTTATAACGGTGATCATGGAATAGTGATCGCCATTAGGGTGAGTGTACATCACCGAAAATTAATTTTGGCGATGCACACTCATGGCGAAGAGCAAGGGGGTGCCCGAGACCTAGGGGATTTTTTTTAATGCAGTGGGATGCACCTTCACACCCCTATACTAATGGATTCTCAATTACAGGGGTGTGCATGTCGTGGGCGTGTGTGTGAAAAACTTAGAAAATGAAAAACTGACTGCTGGCAAAAAAATAAAAAATAAAAAATGTGCTGCGATATGCCCGAACTCAACACATCCCAACTGACCACTCTACCCACCATGCTAGCAGACCAGCTTGGCAGCTGCCTGCCACACCCTCTCCCATATACCTTCCCTCGCCTCCCCCCACCCTCGCGAGTGTGGGCATAATCTTCCCATTGCTGTATCTCACTCACCCCAGTATCCGATCGCCCCCTACCAGGTAGCCCTGAACACAGGCTCCGTAACTGAGTCGCAGTTGTTGGGAGCTCTCAACTGCAGTCGCCTTGTTCACAGATTGCCACTACAATCATATTCTGTTTCTGCTGGCATACAGTGATCTTGGAATACCATCTGTTTATCAGGAGACATGTTTTAGCATTTATGATGCATGTGGAAATGCACTTTAAACTGTATTGCTGTAGCAATATCTTTGTGGAGTTAATTATTTAAAGTCTATTTATTTTGATATATTAACTTTGTTAGCACCTGTATCCCCTGTGAAAGGGAACTATATAAAAACAAACAAACAAAAAAAAATGCCTCGCCTATTTTCATATGGCAGGACAGGATAGGGCAGCAAAAACCCAGTGTGACTGTCTGTGACTTGGCCAGGTTGTGGAGGCTGAGGAAGAGGAAGCAGAAGTAAAGAAGAAGCAGAAGATGACAGCATTTGTCAATGCTAAATGTTCATCGCTTGCATCACTATTGTACTGAGTCTTGCTTGTACACATTTTTACTACATATTTACCCAGAACAGATAAGCTAACATGCAATATCTCATTTTCAGTGGTGTCCTGATTTTACATATTTTTAGATTGTATTTACCTAGGACAGGCCAACTGAGAGGCAATATCTAATTTTCAGAAGGCTCACACATTTTGACCCCAAATTTCCAACAGTTTTTTTATGACCTGATATTATTATCCAGACAGGTGGAATTTTTAAAAATTATGTCCAAAAGATGATTTTGAGCTGCGACTGTGAAAACAAGTTTCAGAGGGGATTTGATACATTACATCTATCATGTTTAGTAGGTGGGGCAACACAAGGGGTATGTTGAACATTAGGGGGCCAAAATCTGCAAAAATAAAGTTACGAGTAAATATTGGAACAAGTTAACATTTCTTCATATAAAAAATTTCTCACATTTTGAACCCAAATTTTCAACAGTCTTTATGACCACTCCTTTTGTACATGACAAGTGTCATTTATAAAACAGCGGTTTGAAACATCATTTCGTGCCACAAGTATAAAAACACTTTTTGTCCAGGATTTGAAATATGGCAGCTGTCACATTCATGAAGTGTTGTAAAAAAATTGTCTATATTGAAAATCTGCAGTAAAACATTGTAAATTACCAAAGTTACGAGCACGCGCTGAAAATTTTCAGTGTATGCTCATAACTTTGTTTAATATTTTTACCCCAAATTCTCAAAATAGCCTTCTTTTGATTCCACATCATGAACAGGGGAAGAGAACATTTTTAAATCCTGCCTGAAAAGTAATTTCTCACTACAAGTGTGAAAACACATTCTGGCCAAGATTTGAAAAATAGCAGTTGTCATGTTCAGCAGGTGGTGTGAAAAAATGTCTATGTTGAAAATCTGTGGGTCAAAATATAGAAAATTACTAATTATGAGTGTGTGTTGAAAAATGTCAATGTATGCTAACTTTGTTGCTTTTTAAAATCACCTTTTTGGGATGGATTTGCATAATTTCACTAACCTAGTCATGAGGTGGGGCCCTTAAAAGGTCATGTTGAAAATCTGGGGAAAAATATTCAAAAATGACGAATTTATGTGGACAAGTTCAAAACCCACTGAAATGCATTGAACCGCATACCTGATTTCCTCAGTTCCCAGTCAAGCACTGAAGAATGAAGATGTGTCTCCAGTCCAGAGAGGATTACAGCATTGTACTCCAGTAGGTAAGTAAGGGTTGTGGGGGCTGGTGGGGGCTAAGTAGGAGGGTCAGGTGGAGGTAGGGTAACAGTGCTGGTGTTCCGGTGGCGCAGCATATATTGATGGATGTTTTTTTTTTTTTACAGGGTATATTAAAAAAAAGACTACAAAGGATGGTTTTCTTTATTTTGGGTACTGACACTGGGGATCAGGCACCCCAGTGTCGGTGTTGTTTGGCGGCAGTGGGGGTGGGCTCCCCAGTGTTGTACAGTGAAGACAGGGGGGGGGTACTAGCCGGTACCAGGAATTGGGCACCCTGGTGTTGGAAAATTAAAAGTAAGGGAGGTGTGGGGTGTTGAGTGCTGAGTGGGAAGATCAGGTGGGGAGGATGGTAGCAGCAGCAGCACACACGGCAATGGCAACAGACATCGATAGGTGGTTTTCCTTTTTTTTATAGTACATATAAAAAATAAAGCCTACAAGGGAAGGTTTTCTTTATTTCAGGTACCGAGACTAAGGGTTGGGCACCCCAGTGTCAGCATTATGTTTGGCAGCACCTGGTATTGCATGGTGAAAACGGGCAAGGTGTGGGGTTCTATCCGACACTGGGGATTGGACACACCAGTGCTGGACAATAAGAAAGAGGAAGCAATAGGAGGTGGGAGGGATACGTGGCAGAGGGTGGGAGGGATTGTTTTTTCACTGGGGTGGGACCACAGAAGGCTCATCATGATGCTGATAAGCTCTGCCTTCTGGATAGCCTTATAGAAACATAGAATTTTACGGCCGATAACGACCACTTGGCCCACCTAGTCTGCCTATTTCCTTACCAGTGTCATATACCGAAGATCCTAAATCCTAAAAAGGTGTCAGCATGGCTCAGTTGGTAGCACATCCGCCTCAGGACCAGAAGGTCATGGGTTCTCATCCCACACCGGGATTGGACTTGCACCTAAAAATCGCTATTATTGGGGGGTGCTGTACTGCTGGGGTGTGCCGTCTTTTAGATGAGAAGTTAAACCAAGGTCCCTTCTGCCCATCCTGGTGTTGTCCAGGTGGAAGTAAAAGAACCCAGGGCACTCTTCGCAAAGAGCAGGGAACATTCCCAGTGTCCTGGCCAATATTCCTCTTCCCAGAAACTGGTTCATGCAATTACCCAGGTTGTGTGTGGGTGATGATGTGCGATATGGCTGCCACCACACATTCAGTCACTTCACTACCAGTCTAACATTGCTTGTAAAGCGCTTTGGGATACTGTGCATGAAAAGCGCTATATAAATGCTGATTCTTCTAAATGATCTGCAGCTTACCCTCCCTTTCCTATTGTTAGAGCTCCTTTATGTCTGTCCCATGTGTTTTTGAATTCCCCTACCTTGTTTTCCCCTAGAACTTCCACTGGGAGGCTGTTCCCACCACCCTTTCTGCGAAAAATACTTTCTCACGTTACCTGTAAGTCTACCTGCCTCTGTTTTGATATCATGGCCCCTCGTTCTTGAGCATCTGTTTTTTTTTTAAAGATGCTACCCTCTTCTATCTTATTTACACCTTTAAGGTATTTGAAAATCTCTATCATATCCCCCCCCTCTCTCCTCTCCTCCAGGGAATACATATTGAGATTCTCCAGTCTCCCCTCATGACATTTGGTACAGCCCCTGCACCATTTTTGTCTATCTTCCCTGAACTGCTTCTACTCTGAGTATGTCCTTCTGGAGATGCAGCCTCCAGAACTGGACACAGTACTCTAGATGTTGTCTCGCCAATGTTTTATACAGTGGCATCACCACCGTTTTCCTTCTGCTGGAGATATCACTCCCTGTGCACCCCAGCATTCCACTGGCTCTCCTCACAGCCTTCTCACATTGTTTGGTAACCTTTAAAACATCAGGTATGATTACTCCCAGAACCCTTTCCTGTTTGGTGTCTATTAGTACCCCCTCCATCATGTGTTCCTCCCCTGCATTTCTGTGCCCCAAGTGCACGATCTTGCACTTTTTTGCACTGAATCTTTTTCAGTACACCCAGTGGGTTCTACCTCATCATTTGAATGTGTGGCACTGCATTGAGGTCCAGGTGTGGGTTGCAGAATTCACCTAGTTTACTAAACCCCTGGGTCAGGAGGAGAATTTCTGCAGGAGGTTGAGGACTTCATCGCCAACAGGGTATTGGAGTCACCAAGATGGCTTATTCTGGGAGACTCCAATGCCAGGGTTGGCAATGAGTCCTCGCAATTTGGATCTGACCTCTTCCAGCTGATAACATCACTAGGCCTTGCACAGGCAGTTACCTCTGTGACCCACCATCACGGCCACACCTTGGACCTAGCGTTCTCACTGGGTGTTGAGGTCACTGACCTCAGGATTGATTGGGTCACTTGGTCCAAACATTGTACAGTGAAATTCTCATGTGGGGCCACCCTGATGGTCCTTCCCCGTTGAGATGATCAGCTATAACCCTTTGAGGGGATTGTCCCCAGAGGAAGTGCTGGCGGTAGTTGATTTTTCCAGTGTTAGTGCTGTTTGTGTGACTGGATTGGGTGAAATGGTTGCAGCCTATAGTAGGCACCTAGCTTCACCTGAGCTCTTTTCTTCTAGGTTTGTGTGCAAGGACAGAGCAAGGAACATTATCAGAGCAATGAAAATGATTAAGGCTTCTTTTAGCTAGGCAGATTTATTGTGTTTTACTCTTTTCTTTCAAATCTGGAGACCTGGGTTTGAATGCCACAGCCCCCACTTGCATACTGTGTGACCCTGAACAAGTCACTCAACTTCCCTGTGCTCCCATGTTGCACCTATAAATAAGCTTTCAGCTTAGTGTGTCTCACCTGGTTAAACAATTGGAAAAAAAATAGTTTTTTGCAAGGTATATCTTCTGTTACTGCTTTATTTTCTCTGTAGAAAAGTGTTTTTTTGCAGGGTATATCTTCTGTGAAATTGTTACAGGTGGTGCTTACATTTTTGTGACTTTTTTTATGTATCATTAGGCTAAGCAAAATTACTGTTTGCTACTATTTTATTTTTTTTGCTGAAAGGTTTTTGGTTTGGTCTCAAAGGTGTTGCAGTCTCCTCCTCACATTGAAGGAGCTACTGGCTCTCCTTCCTCAGCTCTTCCAGGGGATTAGGTGTGTAACTTGGGAGTGGAGCTGACAAATTCTTAGTAATTTCCAACAGAAGGAAGAGTTAAAAGGTCAGGTTGGTTGGTGTTTTTGAGGCGGAAGACTATTTTTGCTGGCAAAGGCTCCTAGCTTCACCTGAGGTCTTTTGTTCTAGATTTGCTTGTAAGGACATAGCAAGGAATATTATCAGAGCAAGGAAAGAGATTAAGGCTTCTTTTGGCTAGGCAGAGTTACTGTGTGTTACTATTTTCTTTTGTACTCACAGGGTTTGTTACTGTTTTTTTACTAACATTTTACTGCTTTATTGTTCTCTGAATCAAATTGCTGTTGCAGGATATACTTTCAGCTACATGATAACAGGGTGTGCCTATAGGTTTGTTACTGTTTTGTGCTTCAGATTACTGCTGTAATGTTCTCTGATTCAAATCGTTTTTGCAAGATGTATCTTCTGTTACTGCTTTATTTTTCTCTGTAGTAAATTTTTTTTTGTAGCATAAATGTTCTGTGAAATTATTACAGGTTTTACAGTTTTATGTATCATTATGCTAGGCTTTCAGGGCTACTGCATTGTTGTTGGTTGATTATAGGGTTGTCAGAACCCTCTGAAGTTCTGGGTTCTAGTTCTAGTCTAGAACTTTTGAAAAAGTTCTAGGGTTCTAATCTTTTTTAGAACTGTTTAGAACTCAAACCCTATTTTTTAATTGCACTGCCAGTAATGACGATAGTAATAACATACATGTGAAGGAAAAACTGTTAAATATAAGGGTGGAGAGAAATTATCATGTGTGACATTGATAGGAATACAGCTAGGTTTATCAATGGTTTCTTCTGTTTGCTAAAGCCAGAAACTGACGCAACAGGCCCACCCACCCATATGTTGAAAGTTTTCCTGCTGCAGCTGCATCATAGTTCCTTAGTGAAAAAAAGTGGCGCATTAGCCATTTGTGTACTCAAATATATATACTCATCGACATAAATTAGGAGAAACAATTACTAATATTACCTAATCTCAGCTATTTGCTGCTTTCTGTTTTAAATCAGTAAATCAAAAGTTGCTACGTTTAAAATAAAGCTTTTATAACAAAGTCAAGTCAAGGTACTGCAGCTGCAGCACGTGGAACTGTTGCAAAACATATTACGTCATAACGTAGTCAGTCAAGACATTTAAATAAAAAACAATATGCCAGTCATTGTTGGTAAAAAATGCATGTGATTTTCTAAGATAATGCAGACATATACCAACATTCTTGTTGGCAAATTGAAGTAATACTTACAACTTTCTGAGATAATGCATCAACAAAATCTGTATTTCAGTCACATAAATAAAAAAGTGGTTTCTTCACCACATACTAACCTAAGGAACATTTAATGTAGCTGCAGCAGTTGGCATGTGATGTTTAAGGGACAGTGTCTGTCAATCCCATTATGCATCAAATTATCACTACTTGTAAAGCAAAAACACTTTATGATTGGTCACAATCTGTAAAATCTGCTGATGCAGATTTTCTTTAATTTCTGATTCCTTTCTTCTTTTTATAAAGAGGACAGGACACTGGTGCTAGGTGGCAGCAATTTGCAATGTACTTAATAATAATAATAAAAAAAAAAATATATTTATCTATAGTAGGTTCCATATTGGGCAATCGGTGCAGCCCTCCCGTACCATCGGTCTATCATAATCTTTTTCCTCACCATCCATTGCTGATCATGAATCTGTAAATGAAAGGACTAAAACAACACCCCCTTTCACCCCCAGCACACATTCCACTTTTCTTCCACCACCCTCATCCATGCAGTAGCACCCATGCCACACTTACACCCATGTTAAAACCAACCTCCAACCCTCACCCACCCTCAAGTGCATATTCCAGCCTCCTCACTCACCCAAATGTTTAAACTACCCCCACACTTACTCATGAACTACCATTCATGTCACCCTTCTCCCTCCCACACCCATGTTAAAACCCACTCCCCCAACCATCACTCATGCACTAACAAATATGCCATCTTTCTCCCTCCTGCATCCATGTTAAAACCAACCCCAACCCTCACCCATGCACTAGTATCCATGCCATCTTTCTCCCTCTTGCATCCATGTTAAAACCAACCTCTAACCAACCTCCAACCCTTACCTACCCTCCAGCACCCATTCTACCCTCCTCTCCCTTTCAAATTCTAAAACTACCCAATGCTTCCTCAAGAAAAAATGAAACACTTGCTTCCAAATGAGCCATACTTAGATGTTCCTTAATAAACAAAACTTAAGTGAAAAACTTTCTTTTCAATTGCTTTCTTCTTATGGTCATCATTCTGTACAGTCCACTTCATGGAACCAGTAATTTGAGAGTTGTTGCTATTATGCCATGGTTTGTGTACAGTAGAATGTTAAACATGAGCTATTGTGGTAAGAGACCTATGCTGACAGAATGATATGTGCTCAACCGTGACATAGGTAAAACTCCAGATGACTCTGTTTCCTGGAAGAGACTTGTAACAGGATGCTGCCCATAGAAACATAACAATACAAAATACAGTTTTCCCCATCACTTTTATTCAGTAAAGTAAGTTACATATGGATCATTTTGGTTTATGACTAACATTTCTGTAATTGAAAAAATAATACACAGCTACCAATTAGAACTCATTGTTTTGTCCTCTTTAAAATTGAAATATAGACTGCTCCTGGTCCCAGCCCATACTGATGCACCACAAAGTCACAGAAGGTAAATCCAAAAATATTTGTTTGCATTTTAACTTATAATGTGATACAGAAATGATTGATGTGACAGTGTCCCTTTTATGCCAAATTTGGGCCTGTTCCCACTGATGTTAAAATTGCCCTGTATATAAAACTTACTAACTTTAAACTCTAGCTACAAAGCAGTTTGCCATGAAATGGTGAAAGTTTTGGGGGGTATATAGTCCAAGGTAGTAGATCAAGAAAGGAGAGAGACAACCCAAGTCATCACAGTCTGTAAAAGTTTCCTTTTTGGTGCAGAGAGACTCCGTCCCACACAGTATTTACCAGCCACCACCATCTGAGTTGTCATCACCATCAACATCCACAACATCAGTCACTTCAGGATCAGTTTGCATACTCTTGTAGGGATAGGAAAATCTTGACTTATTAACTTTGATAAAAATTAATGTGTGTAAATTTTCTGGCAGCAGTCTGTTTCTGGTGTCACAATATTGCCAGCTGTACTAAACATGCGTTCTGAAGAGACACTTGTTGCAGGACAACCAAGATATTTACAGGCTTCATCATACAGCTCTGTCCAAATTGACTTTTTTGATCTCCAGTATTCAAAAGGGCATGCATCAATAGGAATAGGCAGTTCTTGCAGGTAACTGTCTACCATGATGGACAGAGACCGCTCAGAAGAGGAATCAGCATAAGCTGGTATGGCAGCAGTTTGGGAAAGGTTTTGCTGCAGATTTAGCTTGCTACCAAGGGTTGAAAAAGTGGAAGTTGTGGAACAACTATTGTTAATGTTTGGTGACTTTTCCAGTTCTGTATCCCTTTGTGAAGTTGAACCTGCATCTTGTGCTATGACAACCTGAGGGTACTGTGCATGTCTGTGTTTAACACCTGTGAGTGCTGCAGCTCATCTAGCAACAGACATTTGTACTGCTCTATATCATCTGTTTTTGGAAGATGTATAGCCTTGAACCTGGGGTCTAAGGGAGTTGCAAGGATGCAATGTTTTGATTTCGTCATTGCAACTAATTTGTCATTGGTTTTGAAGCACTCACTCATTCTCTTTACAAGATTCCTATGATACAGCCAACATGTTGTCTGAGATTCAGACCTGTCTTTTTCTATCTGTAGATTTAGAACACTAAGATGATGTGAAATCAGCATTATGGGTAGGATAACCTCACTCACAGATGCACCTTCAGAAGGCATGTCCCTTGTAGCCATCTCAAAAGGAGCTAGGATGCAGCACACTGTCTCCATTAATTTCTACTGCAGCACAGACAGCATAATGCCACTCCAATAATTTAACTAGAGCAATATTCATGTACAGCTTGCTTTTGCTCCAAGAGGCGCTGCAGCATGTAAAGCATTGAGTTCCAATGAGTGGAAACATTTGAATCGGCTTTTGCTGGGGCAACTTGTTTTTTTTGCAAGTTCAGACAATGTCCGTATAGCCTTGGTTGAATGTGAAAAGTGAGTTACAATTTTTTTGCAAACAGCAATCATACCATCCACTTGTGTTTCATTGCTGAGAAACCCTGTGACAATTAAATGTAAGCAATGTGCAAAGCAAGAAGCATGCAGAAATCCCCCATCCTGCGCTGCTTTCAAGATGTTGGCGCCATTGTCACTTACTATGAAGCCACATTTTAGACCATGAGAATAAACCCATTTATCAAGGAGGTCATTTAGTTCCTGCAAGATGTTTGTAGCTGTATGACTTTGCCCAAACTTCTTTATATGCAGCAGTGCCATCTTTTTGGGTGTCTTTGTTTTTGAAGAAGCACAAGAAAATGTGACCCAATGAGTGGTAAGGGGCATGTAATCTATGTTCTGAGTGCTGGTCCACATATCTGTTGTGACATGGATAACCCCACCCTCTGCAGTTTTAAGAGCAAGCATCAATGTTGCTTTTAAAGCCTGATAAATGTTTGCTATTTCAACATAGGAAAAGTACTTTCGATGAGGAACATTGTAGCAAGGCTCTGCAAGTTTCATTAACTCCCTAAAATCCTCATGATCTACCAAAGAGTATAGGAGAAGAGCTCCAGCTAACAGTCTACCAATTCTGTGATTAAGATGAAGGGTCTTTGGATGATTTTCCATAAAAGTATTCTTCCTTTCAAATGCCTGAGACAGTGTCAGCTGTGTACAACATGTCCCTGCTGGTTTATTATATACCTTGCTTTGATGGGCAGATGGATGCTGGGAGGGTGGACTTGGACTTATACATTCAGTGCCATCACTGGAGGTGCAACTGGTACTAATGGTGTTGGCTTTGTTAGTAATGGTGATCCTAGGGCTGGCACTGGTTCTGTCTGCGTCAAGTTCAGACAATTCAGTATCCATTTCAGATTTCTGACCCATCTCACCTGTGCTGTGGAAGATGGAAGACATGGGTTTTGGATGATTGAGAAAAACTGAATGCATTTTCAGATGGTGTTTAAGAGCTGTAGTGCCAAGGCATGACACAACTTTACCACGGCTTACACTCTGTTTACACAGGGAACAAATTGCTGTGCATGGATCAGTTTTACTGACAAAGAAATAATTCCATACCTCAGAAGTGACAGCATTTGATTGAGTGCTAGGAAGATAGTTAAAGACTGTTTGTGTCTTTTCTGTCCTAACAGAACCCGGGACATGCTCTGAGTCATTGGTGCTAGAAGAGTGGGCAGGGGACTTTGATGGGTTTTCATTGTTGGCCGACACAGAAGTGGTGGATTCAATGGATATGTCCTTTTCATTGCCAACAGTGCTAAATGTATTTGTAAGTGCACTACACTACCTGATTCACTGTCAGCAGACTTGATTATTTCACTTCATTGAAGGACTAATGATATGTAACCAGACAAAACAGTGTGATCCCAGCAGCAGCACAAGTTTTCTTGAAAGGTCCCCCTTTACCAGCCTTCATTGTTGCTCTTTTGGTGTTTGTTGAATTTTTAGCACATGAAATATTTTGGTTATTTTTGCTAGCAACAGGATTACCACTACCACCAACACCTGCTCCACAACAAGCAGATGCTTTATCTATGGTGGTGTCAGCCATAATAGTACCAGTATACTGCACACAGTCACACACACAATTCCTGTGTAAGAAAGTAATGTGATCTATGATCGTTGTCTACAACTCCAAAATTTGGTTTGGCTGTAGCATGGTGTCATGCAGTGGACTGAAGGCAATAGAAGAATATGACGGTTTGCAACTAAAGGATCCCAGGTTCAAGACTTATAGAATGATTGGGCTGCTGGGCATAGGTATAGCAGGCTGGGCAATGTTTACTGTTAGGAATTCTATTTCTCAGTCAGAGTAAAAAAATATTTGTTCGTTGCCATTTCACAAAATTGTACCACCACACAACTGGCCACTGGGCTTCTCTCTGTAACACACACTGCGTAAGGTACTGTGCAGTCAAGGGGCATGCATAGCAGGGTGGTGGGCTGACCACAGGAGATGGAGTCACATACATAACACAGGGAATGAGATTTTATCTCTCTCCTCCCAACCGTGAATTGTATTTCTACGCTTCTGTCATGTAAGAGTAATACCAACACACAACTGGCCACTGGGCTTCTCTCTGTAACACACACTGGGTAGGGTACAGTGTAGTCAAGGGGCAGACAGCAGCAGGGTGAGGGGCTGACCACAGGAGACAGAGTCACATACACAACTCAGGGAATGAGAATTACATTTCTATGCTTCTGTCATGTAAGGATAATGCCACCACACAACTGGCCACTGGGCTTCTCTCTGTTACACACACTGGGTAGGGTAGAGTGCAGTCAAGGGGTGCACAGCAGCAGGGTGATGGGCTGGCCACAGGAGATGGCGTCTCTCACACACACACACAATCCAAAGAAAGAGATTTTTCTCTCTCTCCTCCCAACGGTAACATCTATTTATAGGCTTCTGTTATGTAATTAAGTATAATGCCACCACACAACTGCCCAATACTGGGCTTCTCACAGTAACACGCACTGGGTAGGGTACACAGCAGCAGCAGCAGAGTGATGGGCTAACGCCACAGGAGATACAGTAAAGTCACATGCACAACACACAGGTAGGGAGTACTGTGTCAAAAAAACCCAAAAAACAGCCAGGTGTTTTTCTATCAGGACTCTTTTAAGGGTGGAAGAGATTGGAGATGAACCCTTCTCAGCACAGTACAGTCCTTAGACAGAATCCTGTCCTGACATTTTTTTTACTTTGTTTACTGGAGTAGGGTTTAATTCTTTTTCCCCTATTTGTTGACTTCAACCACCATCAGATTTAGAAGTTTCACTTCAACTTTACATTAATTTAAATTCAATTTAAGTTATTTTTTAAACTTCATTTCCTTACACACAAGTAAATCTGATATTTTATTTTCTTCACCCATCCCCCAGCGGGTGATCTCTCCCTCCCAAGCATGCCACGAGTCACGCCAGACAGAAAGATAAACTGTTGAATTTGAGTTAATCTTGAGATCAATTCAGAATTTTCTCAGTTTCTCACAAATGATTTGGTTTTATTCAGCAACTAGCAAGCTGCAGTGCAGCAGGCTAAACACTCAGACACAGGCATTATTAATCCTCTTTATTTTCCCTCCTTACTCATGCCGTCACCTCACCAACTGTTCCTTTTTTGGCCCTTTCTTTCTTTGGTCCCACTCCCCCTATCTTTTCACCCCCACCTACCCTTTAGCTTTTTTTTTTTTTGTAATAACTAAGGAAGCAGTCTCAACTATTTATGAAAAGCTACAATGATTTGAAAAATTTCACCCGAGTCGCAAATAGCAGAGACGGAGTGTAGTAGCACAAGCTGCAACTCCTTTTCTACTTTGGTACTAAATTAATGGCGCTGCAACCACGTGGTTTACTAATGTACTCAACTCATACTACCACCACCCGACTGCAGGGCAAATGGTCAGGTGGTAACACCGACTGGGATCACCGCATACGCAGGCGCGACCTCACTGAAAGGCAGCCCACCCCACACCATCCACCAACCGCCCCCAACAACAACATTAAAAATTGGGGGATTAGGTATGAATTCCTGACACTCGCAAGCATGCCTGACAGACACAACACAATTGCCCGACTCCTGAAACATGTACCACCAGGGACAAAAAAGCCGACTGATAAAATCCAGACAAAAGCAAAACAATCCAGATAAAACTTCCTTAGATTATATGATACAAGGACGTTTTATCTGGGTTGTTTGTTTTCCCTGGTGTTTTATTTTCATGTTACAATTTCTATTTTAATAGCCTTTTTATCTGTGCTTGAAGGGCTGCAGCAGTACATTTTTGTGTACTAGTAGGGACGTCCCTGTCCCGTTTATCATATATAAGGAAGTGCCTTCCTTCCTATTTAATAACTCAGGACAGCTTCGGCAAAAGTGAAAGTATTGCCACCCTGTTGAAAACTGTGCTACAGCTCATAAAAAGGGGGAGAGAGTGAGAGGGGTAGAGAGTAAAACTAGAGAGCGAGAGAAGCTAGCGCACCCTACTCTTACTATTATTTTATTTTACCACTTTCTCTCTCTCTCGCTTATTTAATAATAATAATACGGCACTTGACAAAAGATTAAAATTCTTTTAGAAGAGGCACCAGGGCAGAAAATCCAAGGCATGGACTCGGAGTGCCGGCAAAGAAAAATAAATATTTTGCTACTCCATCCTCTGTGCCATAAGTCCAAATTCGATTTAGGATTCTTTCCTTCCTCCTGCTCAACTGTTTATTCTTTTACTGCTGACTTCTCCATGGCTTGGCTGGCAGAAATTGCAGAATCTTATTTTATTTATTTAAAGCCAGGAGTATTCTCAATCGCTGCCATTTCATTTGGGGATAAGGCAGATTTCACTGTGTGGTGGCAAATAAGCTGTTGATTCTGTTGACCAAAGCAGGTTTCTAGTCTTTTTGAAGCCTTTAGTTTCCCAGACCGGAGCAGGACTCTCAGAACTCAGAATGGATGTTTTTATTTGCAAGTGGATTTAAAAAGCAGGTTCAAAAGTTGAAAGTTGATTTGCTTTTATCAGTGGGGAATTGGGGATGGTCATCATTCGTGGCATGAATCGTACTGGAGCAGTGGAGCTGGAGCAGGACTTGGAGCTGACAGTTAGCAGCATGCATTGCCGATAGGAAAGTGAGATTTTTTTCACTCAGGGGCTGCTAGTTTGAAATTGGGCAGCATGCTTGCTTAATGCTATCATTTTTTTCACGTTGATTCAAACCCTTTTGTGAACCCTCTAGTATTCGGGTTCTGAATTAGAACTCGAACACCAGAGTTTGAGATGGGTTTGAATCGTTTCCAAACTAGTTCTGACAACCCTAGTTGATTGTTTCTGCTCTTACCTCCTTCTTTCTTTCATCTGTGGTTCTTCGTTTTTGGTAGGGGAAGGGCAGAGATTGCACACCTCAATTTGCATATTCAGGAGGAAATATAAGAACTGCCCACCATTTCCCCAACATCCAACTGAAGCACTTCGACCGCAGAGGCTAGTTGGTCCAGGAGGTTGGCAGGTGGTTAGGAGGGGCAAATCAGGTGCTCCATCACTCAGTGCTTTCCAACGTATCACCTCCACAAACTATATAAAAACTACAAACAGGTATCTGCCTCTATCTCTGAAATCAAACAACGGGGCAGAGGACACTGCAGAGCAGGACACTGCATGACAGGAGCTAGCGCAACAAAACTCACCCAAAACAGGGACCAAAACAAAAAAAGCAAAAAGGAAATCCAAAACACTTCTGATCATAGGAGACTCCATGATTCGGGGAGTTGATACCTATCTCCAGACAGGGGGCAATGGTCAGATGTCTCCCAGGTACATCAGTGTGGAGAGATACTGACCACATTGCTATAATCATGCAGGAAGCAGGAGAAAATATTGAGGTCCTGGTACACATAGGGACTAACGATCTCACCAGCTGGTCAGTTGTGGAGACCAAGGAACACCAGAACAGGCTGGGAGACAAACTGTCATCCATTTCATCCAGCATCTCCTTCTCTGTGATCCTGCCAGTCTGGGAGAGGGGGGCAGATGGATGGCAGGTCAGAGAAGGGGAGCTAGAAGAGCTAAACATGTGGTTCAAGTGCTGGTGCCAGGAAAAAGGACACAAATTTGCAGGTAACTGGCAACAGTTTTGGGAGTGAAAGTTCTTTAAATTTGATGGACTGCATCTGACTAAGGAGGGAGTCAGTGCATTGGGGCAGAAGTTTGACATCTTTGCAGAATATTTAAACTAGCAAATGGGGAGAGGGAAGTAGCACCCAACATATCGAACAGGAAGAACACCTCTCCCCCCCCTCAGCTAGCGATCAAACAGTAGTTCAGCATGTTTGTAGTTCATCTGCATCACCAGGTAAGGAAAAAGATCTGGCTCCCCATACGACATGTAGGGGAAACACTGGACCTTGCCCAACAACTAACATATAGAAATCTGGCTAGTGGAAAATCATGTACACAAATGCCTGCAGTCTGGGAAACAAGATCCCAGACCTGCAGGCAACAATGACAGAGGCTAAACTGGACATAGTAGCCATTAGCGAGACATGGTTCACCAGTAACCAAACTTGGGAGACTTCAGTACCTGGCTATGTACTGTCTAGAAGAGACCGAGGTACAAAAATGGGGGGTGGGGGATGTCCCTTTCTGTCAATGAAAATATCAAAGCTACAGAAATTTAGAATACACATAAGGAGCCAGAAGAACTGTGGGTCACCCTGGAAACAGGAAATGGGGCAGCCATACGAACTGGAGTTGTCTACAGGCTTCCAGACCAGGGGGAGAACATAGACACATTGCTGCTAGAAGATATACAAAACATGACAGCTAAAGGGGAGGTTCTGATAATGGGAGACTTCAACATGCCAGATACAGACTGGTCAATACCAGCAGGAACACTCACCAGAACCAAACACATATTGGATTCCCTGCAGGGGAGGGCCTCAAACAACTGGTACAACAGCCCACAAGAGACAGGATTATTCTATATCTAGTACTGACTAATGGGGAAAGGATCACAGATCTCCAGGTAGAAGGTCACTTGGGGGCCAGTGACCATCACATGGCATGGTTCAATTTGGCCACTAGAACTAAATCATCCCATTCTAAGGCAAAAATATGGGACTTCAGAGGAGCTGACTTTGATAAGATGGACAACAGAGTTAAGCTAGCCTTGGCAAGAAGAAATACAGGTGAGGGGGTACAGGCAAAGTAGGCAAGCATTAAAGATTCAGCACTGGAAGCAACATCCCACTGTGTTAGAGAGAAAAGCAAGAGCAAAAAAGGAGGAAAGCACTATGGTTCTCAAAAACAGTAGCAGAAAAGGTCAGAGCCAAAAGGCTGGCCTTCAGGAAATATAAGGGAACGCAGCAGGACAAAGATAGGGAGGCGTACCAAACTTCCCTAAGGGAAGCAGGAAAGTCAGTAAGGCAGGCAAAGGCCTAAACCGAGGAAACACTAGCACAAACTGTAAAAGAAGGGGACAAGACTTTCTATAGATACATTAGTGAAAGGAGAAAGTCCAGAGGGGGGATTTCTAAGATCAATGGGGATAAGGGGGAGTGTGTGGAGGAGGAGCAAGGAAAAGCATCTGTCCTAAATAGATACTTCTGCTCAGTATTTACTGAGAAGAATGCAGGGCAGGGTACACAGTTCAGCACCATGGATGCAGGGGGAGGGAGGTGTGCACTAGTTCCTTCACAAAAAAGGGTTCTACAAGAACTTGCTAAGCTTAGGGTGGACAAGGCAATGGGACCTGACAGCATACATCTCAGGGTACTAAAGGAGCTAAGGGTGGAACTAGCAGTGCCATTATTAGAACTGTTTAGTGAGTCTCTGAGCACAGGAGTGGTCCCAGAAGACTGGAGAAGGGCTCATGTGATCCTGCTCCACAAGAGTGGTAGCAGAGAGGAGGCAGGTAACTACAGACCAGTCAGTCTTACCTCAGTAGTGGACAAGATTATGGAGGCACTCCTTAAGGAAAGGATAGTGCAACACCTGGAATCCATAGGAGCACAGGATCCAAGACAGCAAGGGTTTACAAAAGGAAGGTCCCGTCAAACTAATCTCATAGATTTCTTTGACTGGGTAACCAGAGTAGTGGACCAAGGGGGTGCAGTTGATGTCACCTACCTTGACTTCAGCAAAGCTTTCAATACTGTTTCACATAGAAGATTGATTAATAAGCTGGGTTGGCTGTGGTGGGTCAGAAGTTGGTCAACTGGGTGGCAAACTGGTTGGCGGGCAGAAAACAGAGAGTGGTAGTAAATGATATACAGTCAGAAGAGATACAAGTCACAAGTGGGGTACCTCAGGGATCAGTCCTGGGGCCAGTCCTCTTCAATGTCTTCATCAGTGACATTTCAGATGGACTGGAGGGTAAGGTTTTTCTGTTTGCAGATGACACCAAGATCTGCAACAGAGTAGATGATCCAGATGGGGTGGGCAGAATGAGAAGAGATCTGTATAAACTGGCAAAATGGTCAGAAGAGTGGCAACTGGGGTTTAATGCAAAGAAGTGCAAGATCATGCACATAAGGAAGAGGAAACCCTGAAGCCATTTATAAGTTGGGAGGGGAGTGTCTGGCAATCGCAAGGGAAGAAACAGACTTGGGCATCATCATCACAGATGACTTAAAATCATCCAAGCAGACCACTAAAGCAGTAGGTAAGGCTAGAGAGATGTTGGGGTGTATTAGTAGAGGTATCACAAGTCATAAAAGGGAGGTAATAATCCCTTTTTACAAGACATTGGTTAGGCCCCATCAGGAGTACTGCGTGCAGTACTGAAGGCCACCTCTGCACAAGGACATTAACAAAATGGAGGCAGTCCAGAGAAGGGCAACCAAAATGGTGCAGGGACTGCATCAGAAAACATATGAGGACAGATTAATGGAGCTCAATATGTATACCCTAGAGCAAAGGAGGGAGAGAGGTGATATGATCGAAACATTCAAACATGTTAAGGGCATTAACAAGGTGAAAGAATCTAACATGTAGTGGTAGTAGTAAAAATTTTATTTTTAGACAGGACGAAAACATGTCATTTGGGACGTGTTTCTATGTTTCAGTATAAGAAACATAGCAGGCAAGAGGACACAGCATGAGATTAGAGGGAGGCTGATTAAGGGGTAATGTTCACAGAATTCACAGAAATGGTGCTGGATTCATGAAACCACCAGTCTCAGGAAGTGGTGGATATGAATACAGTGCAGGGCTTCAAGAAGGCATGGGATAGGCATAAGGGAGTAATACAGATGAATATGAATGGATAGATCATTGACAGAGTACAGGTCTGTGGCACATTCATAAGGTAGAAAAAATGGGCATACTGGATGGGCCTTGCGGTTCCTATCTGCCATCAGCTTCTATGTTTCTATAGGGCTGTCTCTGAGGCACTCTATGCCATCGCACTGGTCCACATGTGACCCAGGTCCTCTTGCCTGAGACCCCCATGGTATGATGGTGCTCTCAAGGTGATAAAGACCATGGGTCGGAGGTTGAAGTGTTGCTGACGTAGAACTCAGTTAGTAAAGAATAGACTGGCTTTGAGGAATCATTATGCTGATTATCAAAGGGTAGTTGACCATAAAGAAGGCAGAGTTCCTGTCCAGGGAGATTGCCGCAGGGAAGAGCAGACCACCTCAACTCTTTCAGACTGTGGACCAGCTTCTCAATCCAGTCTGTTTACAGCTGAAAAGAGCTTTTTCAGTAGCACTTTGTGAAGAGTTTGCTCTGTTCTCTGACAGGGCATCTTCTATTTAGGCCAGGATCTCGCCAGTGAGTCTAAATCAGTCCTGCAGGGTAGGGTCTGGTTACAGTAGGGGCACTGCTATTGTCTGGGTTGAATTTCAGCCAGTGGGGGTGGCTAAGGTCTCCAAGGTGATCTTGAAGCTGCAGCCCACATGTTGTGAAATAGACCCTGATCCAACCCATCTCCTAGTGGGATGCATTGAGGCTGTTGGTCCAGTGTTCACCAGGATAGTCTAGTGTCTGCTCTCAGAGGGGGTCTTCTCTGATGCCTTGAAGGAGGTGTTGGTGAAGCCCTTTCTGAAGAAACCACCTCTCGACCCTGACGTCCTGGTGAATTATAGGCCCATCTCCAACCTCCCATTTTTAGGGAAGGTTGTTGAGAAGATAGTGGCTCTGCAGCTTAAGGCACACCTGGAGACCTTTGACATCTATGAGCCCTTCCAGTCTGGGTGTAGAGCAAGGCACAGCACAAAGACGGCACTAGTTCAGGTACATAATGATCTCCTTAGGGCAAAAGATCGAGGTGAGCAGTCAATGCTTGTTCTCCTTGATCTATCATCAGCATTTGATTCTGAGGACAACATCGTACTGTTGGATCACCTTAGAGTGTATTGTGGACTCAGCTGTACTGTCATCAACTGGTTTGAGGATGGTGATGGGGAATTTCTCCTCCTCCCCAATGTCCCTGACCTGTGGAGTTCCTCAAGGCTCGAACCTGTCACTGATGTTCGCGGTATACGTTTTGCCTCTGGGGAGGCTCATCAGACAGTACAGTCTGGGTTTTTGCTGCTATGCAGATGATACTCAGCTACACATGTCTTTTGTGCTAGGAGCAAATGGTGCAGTTGAAGTGCTGAATAAATGCCTTGCCAAGATCTAGGAGTGGATGAACTCTAACTGGCTGAGACTTAAACTGGACAAGACAGAGGTGCTAGTGACTGAGATGGAATGTGGGTGTGATGGGGGTGCCTCCAGGATGACAACAGACTTGGTCCTGGGGTTGATCCCATTGATGGCATCCTCTAGGGTGAGAAATCTAGTTGTTATCCTCGACACAAGCTGATATTTGAATCTCAGGTGTCGGCGTCATCAGAAGTGTTTTTTTACCATTTGATGAACATCACCTGAATTAAACCCCTAATTCTGCCCAAAGATCTGCCATCACTGGTACACATCTTTGTGACATCCAGGCTTGATTACTGTAATGCTCTCTACCTTGGCGTCAGTGGAGGGAACCGCCACCTGCTGCTGATAGTGCAGAATGCAGCGGCTGGGCTATTGATGGTTCTGTCAAGGTTCTGTCATGTGACTTCTGTCCTGTGGGGTCTGCACTGTCTGTTGGTCAGGTGGAGGATTCTCTTCAAGATGGGCTTGCTCACCTGTAAAGTCCTATATAGATCGGGCCCTGGCTACCTGTGAGACCTTGCTACTCCTGCCACCCAGCTTGTTCCCGTCGTTCCTCCACCAAGGGCCTCCTGGCGGTTCCGAGGACCAGGCTGAAAACCTTAGGTGATCGCTCATGTGGGTTGGCTGGCCTGGTCCTGTGGAACTTGCTGCTAACACCTTTGAGAGAGGCCTATATAGTGGTGGCTTTTAAGAGGAGCCTGAAGAGTCATCTTTTTAACATAGCCTTTCCTGCTGACATATTTTAACCTTACAAAATGTTTATTTATTTTAATTAATTAATTTATTTATGCAGTTTGAAAGTTTTGTATCACCCTGTCTAATTTTACTGTAAGGCAATCAGAGCCTTCAGGATTGGGCACCAAACAAATAAACTTACTTACTTACTACTTCTTTGCTACACCCTTGACTATTCCTTAGGTTTGCTTAGGTCCCTTCTCATTTTCTCTACCCTTCCTGGGGTATCAACCCTGTTGCAGATCATTGTGTCATCTGCAAAGAGACACACCTTCCTTTCTAGACACTCTGCAATGTCATTTATGAAGACATTAGAGAGGACTGGTCCAAGCACTGATCCCTGCGGGACCCCGCTGGTCACCCCCCACTCTTTGGACTGAACTTCGTTCAACACCACCCACTGTGTCCTGTCACTCAGCCAATTTTTGACCCTGTTTACCACCCTGGGATCCACTCCCAGGCTGCCCAACTTGTTTACTAGCCTCCTAAGTGGGACGATGTTGAAGGCCTTGCTGAAATCCAGGTAGGCCACATCCACCACTCCTCTTACGCAGTGCAAAGGAAAGAGATGCCCTGTGATTCAGCCATCTTTTTTCTTTGAACTACACAAAGTTTCTGCCCAGCAAGACCAGAACAGCCTGGCTGATGATTGGTCTGGCACTGCTGAGCCCCTTGCAGACTGCCCTGCATTGCACCAATGGTGACACATCTCTCAAAACCCAGTGTCATACCAGTATGTTTGCTTTGCACAAGCACAAGGGTGAACATAAAAAAAAAAGCAGAAGAGAAGTATTTTCCCCTGCAGAGACAGGTGGAAGAACAGGAAAGTACAGAAGATGATAGAATGCTTTTGTGCAACAGACTCAGAAATGTCAGGTAAATATAAAGAAGTTTTTATTTGTTTTATTTATTTTATTCACACTCTTTGCACCCCCTGCCTCAGCATGGCAGATATACTGCCTTCCTGCTGGGTGTCCCAGCCATCATGTAGCTAACGGCAGAGGGGTTTTACCCTTTATAGTTTCCCCCTTCTTCTTTTTGTACCTTGTCCCTCTGGGATGCTGGTGGCATGATGGGACCAGGCCTGCAATGTGAATGTGCTTATGGATGCTCTGAAATACATAGCGCAACATCCCTCCCTTTCTATTTCCCAACACCAATCGGTGTACAGGTGGCAGTTGCACTGGGGGACATGGCACCCCTCACTCTCCAGAGAAGGAGAGTGTCCTCTGGGATGCTCGATCCTCCTCCCACTGGCTGGCCCCCAATGACTCAGACTGGTTCCTGAACCCGGATCGCCAGCGTCACAAGTGGGAGCCCTACTCCTCCACCGATGGGCCGGTTTTTAGTTTTTTTTTATTTGTGTTCCCTCAGACACCCAATGTACTACTGCTTGCTGTGGCACTGCTACTTCTACTTCTACCATCTCCCCTAGGTTTGAACTGAGACAGGGACCCTCCCCAACCATGCCACGCCCCTCAAAATACCAGCATAGGTGCATGCTTATAATCTTGGCATTCCACTGCACCCATCCAGCTATGAGAGAACACTGTGACATTTTCCTTTGTTTAACTCCAAGTGTTCGGTGGTGGTGTAATGTGTTTCAGTGTGGCACTGTTTATGTTCAGATGTTATAATAAGGCATCTGCTGCCCCACAGAGCTATTATGTTCCGTAACGGAGTGTTGTGTTTGACTGCCACCCCATCTATACTAATTAAACATGCCATATTCTTCACACACTGCTGATTATTCTCATTTGTTTCATCTCTAAAGGACCCGTGGATTCATGACCTGCTCTTACTTCTCTGTTTGTTCATTTGGCTCCAATTAGCCTGTGCTAAGAAAATCACATTACAGCAGATACCTCTGTAGGTACTGCGCTGCTGTTGCTAATGACATAATGTGTGAGCACTGGGTTTCCAGAAGAGGGGGATTTTAGGTATAAAGTTACTGCTGTCATCAGGCCTTATAAAACTATAACTCCAGGAATCTGAGCTAATTTCCTACAGACGACTTGCGATTTTTGCTTAAGAAATAAGTGTTAACATAATCTTACTGTTGTCAACACCATGTGTCTGTGTTTCATAAAAACAACAGTATGTCTTATTTCATGCATATGAAATATGCTGAAATTATACACTTATGTATTCCTAAAGTTTTCACCACACCGACATTTCAACAGACAAATATGAGATATGAAGGGGTTGACTCAATATATCATCTTTATCTTCATGAATCAAATCAAATCACAATTTATTTATAAAAAGGCACTTTTCACAGAGTATCAGGAATAAAATCAGCAATCTTAAAATACAAGTATAAAATTTCGGAATAGAAATACTCAGGAAAAGAAAGACTTAACAGGTGCATTTTTAATGCGGATTTAAACTCTCCATAGTCAGGCACTCTCTTATCCGATGAGGTAGAGAGTTCCACAGGGTGGGGGCCATGAACACAAATGCTCAGGCACCCAAGGTCTTCAGACCGACCCTGGGAACCTCTAGCAATCCCTCGGCAGCTAAGAGGAGTGAGCAGAGGGAGCGCTAGGGACAAAGAAGATCTTGCAGGTAACATGGTTCCTGTCCATGTAGGGCCTTATAGGTCAAAACCGACCTTGAAGGTGATCTGTCACTGAATAGGCAGCCAGTGCAGGCCACGGAGCACAGGCATGACATGGCATGATCGAGGTAAGCCAGTCAACTACCTGGCAGCTGCATTCTGTGCCAGCTGCAAGCGGCAGATATCCACTCCCGGCAGCTCTAGGTACAGGGAGTTACAGTGGTCGAGATGGGAGGTCACAAAGGCGTAGCCGTGGATGACAGGGTATTGGTATGTTCATATTGCATGCATAGCAAAGCCATTTGTGAGATAACAATAGACCAATCGCCTCAAATGAAGATAAGCATAATAGCTTAAGTCAGTCCCCCATGCCATATTTGATTCACACAACACGTGTTTAGGTGGTATTGTAATAGAAATGACAACAAGTTACAAAAGTACAAAATGTGAACTATTTGTCTCTGTTCAATGGCTCAGCATCAAATCACGAATCTATAGTCATATAAGAGATAACTGGCATCTCACATGTGGAAAAAAAATTCTGAACATGCTCAGTGAGGCTAAAGTGTGTGGGATAAATTTCTGAGCATGCTCAGTAACCAGCTTCATTTATCTGGCTACTGCACATTGGGTCAAGATAACACTTAATATCTTGCTATTTATCAACACATATGTGTCGTATAAACTGTGTCATTTTTATGTTTGCTTGCATGCATGTGCAAGAAACATAGTGCCATCATCGGAGATTCGGAGGTGTGTCACCTCCTCCTCCAATTCAGTCAGTGTGTGCTATGCCCCTCTTCTTTCTTTGTTAATGCATTTTGGAGCTGTCTATGACACGCTCCAAAATGCAGTGGCATACAGTTGAAAGGGGAGCTACGCTGCGTGAGCAGCGATAGATAAGGCTGCTCACTGCCAAAGTAGCTCCCCCAACCACACACACAGACGGCAGCAGGCGGCGCGCTTCACATCGCACGGTATAGCCGATGGGGTGCCCAATCCCCGCCGGCTGTGCTCGCTCCCCGCCCCAAAGACTTCCAAAATGCCATGCTGGGTGCCCACCCCAGCGTGGCAGTAATCATATAGCCGACGGGGTGCCCAACTCCTCGTCGGCTGCACTGTCTCCCCCAGTAGTGAGTGCCACGCTGGGAGCCCACCGTGATCAAGTAAATCACCCTTCGCCCCAATAATGCCATGACAGTGACATCAATCATGAGAAGGGGTCTCAAAACCCCATGTTGAAAAGTTGGTGCCAAAATTCCAAAATGACTGTTTTTACGAGCGCAAGTATGTAAAGTTCCTACGCACGTTCAGTAAGGTCGGAATTTTCAATATTTCACTCCAGATTTTCAACATTGCCATTTTAGCACACCTTCTTATGAGTAGTACAGCTCCATTTTTCACATCACCCAAAACATGTTTCTGCCCATGTAGCGCACAATGGCGCAGTTGGTGTCTTGAGATCAATGTATGCGGGCAAATTAAGAAAATCACAGTGACACTGTTCATGAGGTGAGGTGTTAAAATGGCTATGTTGAAATCTGCAGAAAAATTCCAAAAATTACTGTTTTACTTAACGCATGCGTTGTAAGCAGTTCCTACGCACGCCGTTAGTTTGCAAATTTTCAATATTTCACTCCAGATTGTCAACATTACCATTGTACCACACCTTCTTATGAGCAGTACAGCTGTCATTTTCATCTCACCCAAAGCGTGTTTCCGCCCATGTAGTGCACAATGGGCGCCAGTCAAGTTGTCTTGAAATCAATGTACAGGACAACTTAAGAAAATCACAATGACACTGTTCATGAGCAGAGGTCTTAAAATGGCTATGTTGAAAATTTGGTGAAAAATTCCTAAAATGACTTTTCTGGCGTCGTTGCACAGTTCCTTGCATGCTCAGTAAGTTTGCAAATTTAATATTTTCACTCCAGATTTTCAACATTGCCATTTTATTAAACTTCCTTATGAACAGTACAGCTGCAATTTTTCATATGTCGCCCAAAATGTGTTTTCACACATGTAGCGCACAATGGTGCTGTTGGTGTGCGAAAGCAATGTTTGGGACAGATTAAGAAAATCACAGTTACACTGTTCATGAGCAGAGGTCTTAAAATGGCTATGTTGAAAATTTGGTGACAAAAGTCCATAAAATGACTGTGTTGAGTGAGCATTGCACAGTTTCCACTCCCTCGTTAGTTCATGACTTTGTAATATTTTCAGTCCAGATTTTCACCAGTGTCATTTTCCACACTTCCTTATGAACAGTACAGCTGCCATTTTTCACAACATGGCCGAAGTGTGTTTTCACACTTTCAGTGCAGGGATGCGTGGTCGCTGTGGGAAATCATTGTTCGGCACAGACAAAGAAAATCACAGTGACACTGTTCATGATCGGAGGCACCAAAATGCCTGAGTTGACAATCTGCTGTAAGAAATACCCAACCTAATTATATTATGGTTGTGCGTTGCATAGTTTCTATGTACGCTCGTGACTTCACCATTTTTTAAAATATTTTTACTACACATTTGCAACATAGCCATTTTTTACACCTCCCCATGAAAGAGTACAGCTGTCATTTTTTACATCCTGTTCGGAATATTTTTGCACCTGTGGTGCTAAATACGTGAGTCACTGTGCATAAGCAGCTTCATTAACAAATTGATATTCCCCTGTTCATGAGGTGGGGTCACAAAACAAACATGTTGAAAATTTGGAGTGAAAATACCAACGAATGCCTGAGGTATTAGGCTTTTCAACTATAACGCCAACCCTATAGAGAATGACAGGAATCAGGGTGTGACTTGGGATTCTTGCCTGTGATGTTCATACCATTCCACACCCTGCAGTCACTGAGAGGCATCGAGGTATGCCTTAGACTCTTAGCCCCAAAGTGCACCCATTCTCCTATATCGCACCCATCTCACCATATTTCCTAATGAAATGGGTGCGCATAAGGGCCAAAAGACCACAAGGAACACCGTGGTACTTGTCAGGGTCTGCAGGGTGGGGTGTGGTGAAATGGCGTGGCCGTTATGCCTGATGACACAAACGCACACCCCAATGCCTGTCACTCTCTGCAGGGTGGTGGTGGGGTTGGCTTCAGTTCAATACTTCACTGCCATTCCTATTATGCAGCTCTGTAACTTCTACACTACCACTGCCAGCAAGCAAACATTCGGCATTGACAAATGCTTGATGTTGATGACATACTCAGTATACTATCAAAATAGCAAGATGCAATTATGTTATATATGATCCCAAGATGCTTTGCATAATGGGGGTATGCTTGATTTTGTATTTCTTTGAAACTTGGCTTTGCTGCTTATGCCCTTTTTGGGTAACCCTTGCTCAGTGCTTTTGTGCTGAGGTTCTTTGTCTTCTTAGCTTGCTTTCGTATTTTGGGCCCACCATGACTTAAACCTGTAAGACCACATAAGGGCAGGTTCAATTTCCCCTGGAGTGAGAAAGAGATGAGGCACACTGGTGAGTTCTGTGTAAGATAGAACATGTGTCTGTGTCTTCTGTTCTCACACGTTACATATTATATGAGAGGCCCTTTGACACCATGCACTTCTGCTTAAAGCAGAACCAGCCTAAATTGTTATGGTGATTTGCATATACATCCTGTAACCACCCCACCCACGAGATGTGATGACTAAGCCTGGAGCTGGTAAAGAGCAAAGTTTGTTATGCCTTTGGGTGAATGGCACCTGGGTTTGTGGTTAAAAATGGGCTTGGAAAATAACTTGGTGCATCCACGTATGGGGATCCTTATGACAGAGCTTTGCCAGGGTATTTCCCCACAAAAAATAAATACAACCGCCACTCTCTGTGACAGGGAACACAATGCCAAAATCCTCTCCCCACTTATCACTCTAAGCCTGCAAATAAACAGTAAGGCAATAACGACAAAATACATCTGCAGCTGCAAATAAATAACCAATGAGTTTATTATGGGTTTGGAGAACAAAGTAGGGGACAGGGGAAGCAAATTAAAAAATAAAGACAGCAGTTTGCATTCACTCTTACGTAAGGCAAGTCTCAACACCTCTCCCCACAGTCCCTCTGGGAGCTCCCAATCACAGTTCGAGTCTGCACGGAGATGCCGGGTTCCAGGCCTGTGATGCTTGGACCTTGGTGGGTACCATCTAAATCTGGATGTTGGCTGAAGCTGTTGACTGGCAAATTACACAGCTGGATGGACAGTAAAACAGTGGCTCCTGGCTGTAAGTTGTAGCTGTGGACTTTATTCTGAGGTCGTGTAGGAATGCTCAGAAAGTAGCTAATTAGCTAAGCAATAGGAAGTTCTGTGGGTAAAGCCCAATACTCATGGCCTTTAGATGACAGGTTAGTGGTGTTTCCCATGGGGACGTCTCCCCTGCTTAGCAGATGATGGCTCAGTGGTCTTTTTTGTAGGCTGAATATAGGTGTGGCAGGCCCAATGAGCTCATGATGGCAAAGGGTGCAGGCCATGATGACTTTGTACAGGGGGAGCTCTGTTCTGTAAGTTGGTTACAGGTGCAGTGGACTCAAGGCGTTTCTATAGAAACAGAATTTGTCAGCAGGTAAGGACCACTTGGCCCACCCAGCCTGCCCATTTTTTCCTACCCACAGCATCACTGTACACTCTACTTGATCTCTGGCTCTTTTTCCCCTCCCCCTATTTCTTTTCACTAAGATCCCCTTATGCATATCCCATGCATTCTTTCTTGAACCCCATCACTGTTTTTGGCCCCACCACCTTGGTTATTCCACGAATCCACTACCCCTTCTGTGAAGAAGTACTTCCTCACATCTCTCCTGAATCTACCACCCCTCCAGCTTTACAGCATGTCCCCTTGTTCTTGTGCATCTTTTTTCTGAAAAATACTTCCTTCCTGTACCTCACTTACCTCTGTGAGGTATTTAAAGGTTTCTGTCATACCCCCCCTTCCATGGTGCACATATTAAGTTCCTTCAGTCTATCCTTGTAGGGTTTGTGATGCAGACCCTGGACCATTTTAGTTGCTGTCTACTGAACTGCCTCCACTCTGTCTATATCCTTTCAGAGATGTAGTCTCCAGAACTGTACACAGTATTGTACGTGAGGTCTTATCAGGAATCTATACAGAGGCAGCACTGCCTCCCTCCTTCTGCTGGTGTTACCTCTCACTGTGCATCCCAGCATCCCACTAGCCCTCCCAACTGCTTTGTCGCATTGCCTGGCCACCTTTACTTTATCAGAGATTATCACCCGCAGGTCTCTCTCCTGCTTGATGGTCATCAATAACACCCCAACCATTTTGTTTTCTGTCCCTGGGTTTCTGTGCCCAAAGTGCATTACTTTGCACATTTTCACATTAAAACTCAGCTGCCATACTCGTGACCACTCCTCAAGTTTTCCCAGGTCTCTGCGCATCCTTTCCACACACCTTCCATGGAGTGTCCACCCTATTGCAGATTTTGGTGTCATCCACAAATAGGCAGACCTTCCCCTCCAGATCCTCTCCAATGTCACATAAAGACATTGAAGTGGACCGGTTACAGTGGTACTGTGGTGGTCACCCTCTCCTCCTTGGAGTGAACTCTGTTTACAACCACTTTCTGCCGCCTATCCCCTAACCAATTTCTTACCCAGTTTACCACCTTTTGGCCCACTCCTAGGCTACTCAGCTTTCTTAATAGTCTTCTATGTGGACCTGAGCCAAATGCCTTACTGAAGTCTAGACTGGCCATGTCCACAGTTCTACCCTGATCTAATTCCCTGGTCACACACTCAAAGAAATCTATCAGATTCACTAGACATGATCTCCCACCCATGAATTCATGCTGTTTTGGATCTCGTAACACATTTGATTCAAGGTATTCCACTATCTTCTCCCGATCTGAGTCTGACTGGTCTGTAATTTTCAGCTTCCTCACTGCTACCACTTTTATGTAGTGAGTGGGAGTACATCTGCCCTCCTTCAGTCCTCCAGAATCACACCTGTTTTGATTGAGCAGTTGAATAGCATTGTCAGAGTGTTTCTGGTAGTGTGTGGTGCAGGCCGTGATGTTTCAGATAACAATGATCCTATTCACCCCACAGTGGGACTTGCCTTAACCCACCCCAGCAGTCAGGCAGTTACTCAGGACCTCAGCTGGTTCGATCCTCTGTTAGGGTAAAATCCTAACAGCAGTGGAAGGCAGTGGCTCATCACCTTCCCAGATGCAGAGCAGGTTTCAAGGCAACCCCTGCTTTAATTCAGTGATAGAGCCCAGGCTTGGCACTCTAGTTGCCTCAATCCCCTTTACCAGGGGTCTCAAGTCTGTTTTTGAAAAAATTTTAGTCAGACAAGAATCGCAAGTGAGAACTATTCACAAACGCTGCGCTCTTCTCAGAAATTTTGTTTCAAACCAGTCTACTCTATTTGCACATGTCTCGCCCTTGTTCAGAAATCCAAGGATTAAATAAGAGTGGCTAGCATCTCATGCATTATTCATTAGGCTAAACTCCTGACTAGCAGTGGCTGTCATTCCCAGGGGAAAAGCATGCATACATGTTCTGAGCCAGCTTGCAATGCAGAGCTGTTTTGTAGAGCTGAGCTCCAAACAGATGTCCATTTCACAGGGACAGGATGTACTAATTTAGTTCTTTTGCACTTTGTACAGCTTTGAGAGCTGCTTGAAATTGAGCTTGCTCTGGGCTCCCCAACTCTGAAGGCAGTCTAGGGGCTGGTTGATTGAAGAGAGGTAGTAGTGCACCAGTCACAGTGAGGGCATTGAACAAGCCCGTAAAACAAACAACAGTGTCCAGTTCAGCCTCTGTGTCCTGCAGCTGCAGTCTCGACTGGGACCAGGGTGAAGGAGTGGTGCAGGGGAAGACAGCAGCAGTGCTCTGGAGAGAGCCAAAGACAAGCCCATTTTAAGAGAGGGGTTACAATCCCATGATGCTTTAAAGTGCTAGTTTACTGCTTGGAATTAATATTAATTTTCAGATGCATCAGCTATCACTTCCAGTATCCAAAGTATTTTTTTTTTCAGTTTGCTAATTAGAAGATTTTCTACCTGGCAGTACTGGGGTGATGTGTGGAGCAGCACTCTATCTGGGAGGAAAAACATCAGTTCTGTTCCTCCCACTACATTGTCAGAAATGAGACCAAACCCCATTGAGACACCATAATCCTTGCAGCCTGAGCAGTGACTTTCACAAGCTACCAATCAAAATGCAGGAAATTGTGTCATCACTAGTAACCAGGGAGAGCCAGTCCCTGCTGCTTCATGTGAACGTGAAACGTGGCAGTGAGAAATGGTTCTCATTGGTTACTAGTGATGTCATAGTCAGTGTGGGCTCAGTGTTGGTGTGGTGGGAGGAACAGAACTGACCTTCTTTTCCCCTCCGGACCGAGAGCTGCTCCACACATCACCTCAGTACTGCCAGCTGGAAAATCTTCTAATTAACAAACAGAAAATAATAAATACTTGAGATATAAGAAGTGACAGTGGACTACATCTGAAAGTCAGAATTAATTGCAGGCAGTTTCCAGGCACATAGTACTTGAACGGCATTGGTTGAGTTTACCGGTCATATCCATGAAGCACTTGACCGAGGGCTTTTGGTGGAGGCTACTTTCATCAACCTCACCAAGGCCTTCGACACGGTCAACCACGACTTGCTTCTCACACAACTCTCTAACATTGGTATATCCTCTGTCTCTCTAGGCTGGTTCCAGAGTTACCTCTCTAACAGGACCCAGCAGGTCAAGATTCTTGACATTCTATCAGACCATCGGCATGTCAACACAGGGGTGACCCAAGGTTCCATTTTGGGCCACCTGCTGTTCAGCCTGTTTCTAAATGAACTCCCCAAAGTGTGCCAGAATAAGATCCTTCTATATGCAAAAGATGCTGTTCTCTACATGTGTCACTCTAATTCGGAAGCGCTGGAAAAAGGCATGCAAGATGACTTTACTGCTGTGGAAAAATGGTTCCTTTAGTCTAAGCTCTTGCTCAACTATACTAAGACTAAAATAATATTGTTTGCCTCCCATCAAAACCGTCATAAGTCAAATCACCTCAATATCTACAATAACAAGCCTGATACACTCGAAATGGTCACCACCTTTAAGTACCACGGTGTCTACCTTGACAGCTCCCTCTCCTACAGCCAGCACATAGATACTGTTGCTTTAACCAGGTAACAAAAACTTAAATAAATACAAAAAACAATTTGAGCTCTATAAAAAGAGCTAACTGGAAAGTTTTACTATTGAAAATGTGTGACGTAAACCGGACACACAACAGTCTGACTCAAAATATGATATTTATCATCATTTGGGAGGGGTCAAGACCTTCATATCTATTTTGATCCTGTCCCCTGCCTAGATAAAGGACTGTTGTTCTGACCGCTTAGTGACTGTCTTTTATGACTGTATTGTATCGAGCCCCTGTTGTCATTTAGCAATTGATATCCCATTTACGGGCAACTGAGACCTGAGATTCAAAATGAGCCAGCCAGTTCATCCCCTCCCTCATGGCAATTGCAGAAAAGTTATTTCAAAATTCATCAACGAACTGTGCCCCCCTTATTTGTTGAAATCTTAAATTCAGTGCTGTTCTGCTGCAGTAGGAATACTGTACATCCAGCCTAATTCTGAATGTATCGGCACTCCCTGCTTCTACAGCCATCCTGTAACCTGTGCAACAGGCTGACAGTAGCTCCACTTGTGTTTTTTCATCTCTGCTTAGTTTCTCCGACTTGAGTATACCAATCAGCTGTGTGTTTTTCATTTTGTATGCTTTTTTCCCCTCCTCCAGGTGGCTTCCGTTAGTCCTACTGTCACATCTAACCTTCTCACTCATCTTCTCCGGGACTTACCTCCATCTCTGATGGACACCCTGGCTCCCCCCCAGGGTGGGGCCATCGGGGGGGCCGTACCCTTGATAGAGACTGGGTTAGTGCTCCTGTGGAGAGGATAGCTGCGGTTGGCAGTGAGGGCCTAGGGTGTGGGGCGGACATCCTCCTGTGGTGATTAGAGATGTTTTCTCCATCCCCATGTTTCAGTTCCCAGCCTTCAAACTCCATTACATGTGGGCATGCCCCCCTTGTATGTCACGTCATCGGCATCCCCCCCCCACTTCCCACTGCTCTGCTGGCACTGCCGCCCATGGTCACCCAGCTGGTAGTAGCAGCATGGAGACTGGTGACACTCCCTCCGTGAGGTGGAAAGCATGCTATGGGATGCTCATCACACCTCCCTCCCTCTGGCCCTCAAATGACTGAGGCTTGTTCCCAAAACCTGGGTCGTCGGCGTCGCAAGTGGTAGCCCCACTGCTGCACCGGCAGGTTGACATAATCTGCTGTGTGCTTGTTTGGTTATGTGGAAGGTTTACTAGCAGGGTAGCGCAGTGTTCTGCATGTCCACCTGTGCTGGCCAAGAGCTGTGGCTTTGTAGCAAACTGTTCATAATATCCTGCATCCCAGGAAACTCTGGAGTTTTATGTGGGGACGTCAGCTACCTCATTTGTGTCTGTGGATTTAGTGATGCATCCATAGCCTTGCACTGGTCCATGAGCAAGCAGTGAATACACGAAAGAGGAGACCTTTCTACCCAGTCTCCAGTGAACTCACACTGAAGACCCCAGGATATTCTGATGGCTTTCGCTGGAGGTTTCTTCTGTGGTAGACAACTTTTACAAACTCTTTAACTACTCCAAGATTGGGTAGTGATTCAAATGTTATACGAGCGTACGAATATATGAATGTGCCAGCAGAAACAGACCACCCGGTCTATCTAAATCTGCTCGAGTGTGCAGCTAGCACCCCTAGTTTGCAGCTGCCCCACCTCCCCCACCCTCACTCTCCCCTGTTCCCTGTCCCATGCCCTTTTGAAGCTGTTCACAGATTTACGTGATACCACCCATTCTGGTAGGGCATTCCATTTTGCTACCACCTCTCTGTGAAATAGTGTCTCCTCATTTCCTTCCTAAATCTCCCCCCTATTCTTAGCCCATGCCCCTTGGTGACACTCCCCCTCCTTAACTTAAAGACCCCATCTGCCCCATCCTTATTGATTCCCCTCAGATACTTGAATGTCTCTATCATGTCCCCCCTGTCTGTTCTATCCTCCAGGGTGTACATATTCAGGTCTCTCAGCCTGCTGTCATAGTCTGTCTCTTCCATTCCACATATCATCTTTGTTGCCCTCCTCCGCACCCCCTCCAGTAGCCTGATATCACGCTTTCGGTACTGCCTCCAAAACTGCACACAATACTCTACTTACCAGCGACCTGTAGAGGGGCAAGATCACCTCTCTTTGCCTGGATGAAAAACCCCTCGCTATGTACCCCAGCATTTTGTTCGCTTTTGTAGCCACTCTCCTGCACTGGGCAGTGTTGTCCATGGTCCCTGTTATTATTATCCCTAGGTCCTTCTCCTCCTCAGTGATCCCTAGCTTAACCCCTCCCAGCCAGTATTCTCTCCTTGGGTTCTTTGCCCTGAAGTGCATAACCTGACACTTCTTTGCATTGAACCCCAGCTGCCACCTCTCTGACCACTGCTCTAGCTTGCTTAGGTCCCCCTGCAGCTGCTTCCATCCCTCCCCTCCATCCACCATTTACTACTGTTTGGTGATCTCAATAATCTGAGACTGCTTTTTTATTTTCTAAACTTCACTTTAATTATAAAAAATGCCTATTCTGTTGTAAGGAATTGATAATAGTTACTGTACATGCACTGACTGCATGCCTGCGTGTCCTTGATTATAATTAACTCTTGTTTTGTAATCGTAGTCTTGGGCTCGGACAGTGAACTGCATTGTACTCATCTTGGGATTTTGGGCTAACTGGCACCAGTAGTTGCCTGCAGTTTCATTTATAATGTTCATTCTTAGTCATCTGATTTGATTTAATCAGACAATGTTCAGTTTTACGTGGCTGGGGTGGGGAATACATTTTTGTGTTGCTCTAATACAGTTTTAGTTATATTTGCTAAAGCTGTTTTGTACAGTAACTATGATGTCTTGGTTGTGTGGCTCAGCAAGGATTGCAACTGAACTTGTGTCCAAACTCTGATTGGGTAGTCACTGCAGTATGGCATTGTGCAGACAAAATGGATCTTGTGTCCCGTGCATCACGACAATACTATGGGGGGAGGGCTCTTCCAAAGGGTTGGACACAGAGGCAAGTGCATGCTGCATCCAACTGCTTGTGTCTAGGCAGCCGCTACTTTTCAGAGGTTGCTTCTGTTTATGGCACAGAGTATAATTTGCGTCAGAGAATGCATGCAGTTGCGAACTGCATCCAGTTTGGACACTGCTGCATCTGTTTTTGGATGAGAACTTTGGATGGCATTTGCCCATCTAATAGAACATTGAAAATTCACATTTTTTGTTATAATAGTAATACAGTACTCCCAGGGGTTATGTTAATGGTCAGTTAATCCCCCAACAGTGACATGTGGCACTCAGCCATGCCTCGTGCAGCATAACATCCCTAGTGGATGATTAACAGACTATTAAAGAGCTGGTGACAAGTTCAGGAGAACTGTTACAAAACATAGTATTTAGGCACTGTCCAGCTTGTATTTCCCATTAGTTCTGTATTCCTTCTCCCCAGTAGTGAGGTCATTTGCATGAAAACAGGATCTTTGCTCCTGAAGAGTTCATCTATTCCTGCTGCTTTCTCCTTAGCTGAATACGAAGAAGCCAGCAGAAGAAGGCCATTTGGTCTATCAAGTCTGCTCGTACTGAAGGGTCCACAGCTTGAGCTAATGTCTCTGCAATCCCTCCCCACTCCTTCCATCCTCCCTACCCATGCTCCTTACCTATGCCTATCCCGGCCTCTCTTAAAGCTGCCCACTGTCTTCAATGAGATGACCTCTTCTGGCAGTGCATTCCAAGTGTCCACCAGTGGTGGAGCCAGGTTTGTGAGCGTTTGTGAGCTTGGGGGGCATTCAGTCAATCATGGGCTCCACAATGGGCACTAAACAGTGAATAAAGATGGTGGCAGGGCACCACTACTCACACTGGGGCAGCCAGGAGGGGCCACCACCCACCCAGCCCCCTCTAGCTCCACCACTGGTGTCCACCACCCTCTCTGTGAAGTGCTTCCTGACCTCCTCCTACACCTCCCACCCAGCTTAAGAATGTGCCCTCATGTTATGCTTGCCACTCAGCTTAAAGAGATCATAGAACACTGCATGTGACCTCACAGTTACTCCATGGCAACAGACTGTGATGTCACAACAGACGATTATGACTTGAAGTAGGGAGTAAGCTACAGAGGCAGATTAACTCAGAGTGATCTCTAAGGGACAATAGTCATATATTCATACAAATTTCTTTAGTAATAAATTATGGGGAGGAGAAATACAGTATATAAAATATAAATGGAATGCAAGCAGAATTGTACCTAATTATTATATTTTTTAAAGTTTTCTTTGAGATGTCAGTAGTTCTTTAACATAATCAATGGTCCTGCCTTGTTGCTTAATAATTGAATTCTGAATTAAAAATGAAATTAGTTTTTTCATTAGTGGGCGCAGTTGTAGAAGATTAATTAAATATATACTTTTGATGAGGGTACTTTTGGTTTCTACAGTAAGACTAAATTGAGCTTATAAAGAATCCAGTCTTACTTGCAGTAATTAATAATTCATTAGAAGTCATGAAAAATGCATAATTTCTGTGGGGTTAAAGATTTCAATTAATGGCACTACTATAGACTTGCTGTCAATAATGCATGAAAATGATGAGGTGGAACTGTGCTTGTTCTCTGACTGTTACCTTGAGAGGTGTGAGAATGTTTGGTAACTGTTGGAAAACTTTATGTATTTATTTGTGTTTTTTTTTACCAGGAAAGGTGCCCGAAGCTATGAGAGCATGTTTCTCGGTGTGTACTGGGGGTGGGTGGGTTGCATGGACCCCTTTTATTGACAGGGGAAGGAATGTTGGCCATACACCGGGGAAACTCCCCTGCCTTTCTTCAGTAAGTGCTGTGGGATCTTTTACTTCCACCGGGACAGCAACCAGAGATGGGTAGAAGTGACCTTGGTTTAACGTCTCATCTGAATGACAGCACCACAACTGTGCAGTAACCCCCTCATACTGCACTACAGTGTCAGTTATGGGTATTACCCTCGGTACCTGGCGTGGGTCTAGAATCCATGATCATTTGATCTTCCAGCCCCAAAGGCGAGCGTGCTACCAAATGAGCAACTGACACTGATAATAAGTAGCCAGCTTGATCTTGTACATTCTGGGAAAGGGGGGGAGGTCCTTGAGACTTGGACTAAGTATCAGACATTGATGAATGGGCTACCTAACACCTCATTCCACTCTGGTAATCTGCACATAAGTAAGGTCTGATCATATTCTGGCAGCGCTGGTTGTGCAAATAAATGGGATGCACATTTAAACCATATGCACTTATCAGAGTTTTTTTTTAAGACCGGAGAAAATAGGGAAAAATGGGAAACTGAAAAAGCGTGCATTTAAGCGGGATGTGCATTGCATGCAGTCAAGTGGATTTCACTGTAAGTAAATTTCTAGGGGTAATAAGATGAGTCTGTTTTGGTATAAGAGTGCCATGTCTTGCAGGTTTGGGCATAAAAAACTGGCCTGGTGGTCCAGCAGTTAAGATACTTGCCTTAGAGTCAACATGGCTCAGCTGGTAGCATATCTGCTTCTGAACCACATGGTCATGGGTTCTAGTCCCACACAGAGACTTGGGCTCATACCATAAAAACTGCTGGCACCACAGTACAGTATATGGGATGCTGTACTGTTGGGGTGGGCTGCCCTTTGGATGAGACATTAAACTGAGGTCCCTTCTGCCCATCTTTGGTGCTGTCCTGGTAGGTGTCCAAATGGAAATAAAAGAAACCAAAGCACTTTTTGCAATAGTAGGGGATTTTCTCCCATTTCCTGGCCAATATTCCCCTTCCTGTAAAATTGGTTTAGGCAATTATCCAAGGTGGTGTGTGGGTGTTGATATGAAAAATGTCTGCCACTACATGTTTACAGTCACTTCACTATCAGTCTCTCATTGCCTGTAAAGCGCTTTGGGATACAATATGCACAAAAAGCACTATATATCTATAAATGAAAATTCTTCTACTTCTTCTTCCATGCTGAGGCATTGGGTTCAATTCCTTGAAGTCACAATTTCAACTGGGCAGGCAGGAGTTCATAAGATCATCCCAGGGACACTGCTGCTTCTTTCAGAGAGGGTCGCTGCAACCAGCTGGGGAATGGCTGCCCCTGGTGACCCTGGGGTAGTGAGTAGTTACCACACTGGGCCAACCCTCTCCCCTCCTTTTGGCTCTGATGTGGGCCAGTCAGGGGCCCTGTGTAGGTAGGGTGTAGAAGTGCCTCTCGGTGCTCCTCCCATGTCAGATGCAGACAGAGGTGGTAGCAAATGGATTTAACAGTGGACTGTGATTTTTATAAAATTGCTAGAAAAAATCTAGAAATTTTATTGGCTGAGAGAGGTCACCTTTTTATAAAATGGCTAGAAAAAAATCTAGAAACTTCATTAGCCAAGAGAAGTCACCTGACCATGCATTAAATCTCTAATAACGCATGGTCAGGTGCCAAACCTCATTTTCCTCCACAGAAAACCTACTTAGAGACATCTTATGTAAGTGTAATATGCCCTCCAGGGTGTGTGCATCATAGGATTTTAATACACTTCCCAGGGGCATTAGGACACTCGGCCTTTGGCCTCGAGCCTTACTACACCCCTGGGGTGTGCATTAAAATCCTATAATGCACACCCTGTCATGGCTTATTCCTTACATAATATATGTTTATAGCAACAGTTACAGTGTCTCCTGTGGTTATAACAGCGCATTCTCAAGTTCTCTGGAACAGAGAACTGCCAAGTGAAGCTGAGCCATTCAAGCACAAAAATGACTTGAGAAGAAATGTTTGTAACCACAAGAGACACAGGAACTGTACATGTAAACAGATTATAAATCATGTTAAAGACCTTTGTTTAAAAAAAATGTAATTTTTTTTTTAAATCAAAATGTGTGGAACATGGACTATGCCAGATAAACTTAGTGACACCCTCTTGCGGTTATTATAGATTGAGGGAGTGCTTCTGACCAATCAAAGCACTTCTTTCCTGTGTGTGTGAGACACCCTTATTCTGTGAAGAGTGTCTAACATGCAGCTCTCCTGGAAATGGGCAAATTCAGTGCATCTTTTCACAAATCTATATATTATTGATCTCAATCAATAATATATTAATACTTTATCTTTATTTAAACTTTTGGTAACCGGGAAAAGCACACTGAACCAAGACTCGTTTCCAGGTGTGATCCGGGGGAGTTTGGGGGAGTAGGAAACATATATAGAGAAATATATGACATTGGACAGCAAAAGGTACAGCAGTTTTGAGCACACTGTGCAGATTTTACAAACGCAAGATCATTTATAACATTCATATGACACTAAAGGAATATAACAATATTAAAAAAAATCTGGGTCAAAATGAGTCATTGTAGTTTGGGAAGTTTCTAAGGGCAGAGGCAAGGAGGGGAGGGATTAAGGTTTGAGCATGCATTTGAAAGCTGAGAGTGAAGTGGCTTGCCGGCAGTTGGATTAGAGTTGGTTCCAGAGGGACGGAAGATGGAAGGAGAAAGCAGCCTGGCTGGATACTGGGTGAGCATGGGGGAAGGGAGGAGCAGGACACTCTAGTGTGGAGTAAGTAGGAGGAGGGACTGGCTGAGGAGACCAGTGAGGAGAGGTAGAGGGGAAGAAGTCCAACCAGAATTTTGCAATAAGGGCTAGGGAATGTGACTGACAGCGGTGGGAGAGGGGAGGGATGGATAGGGAGGAGTAAAGGCAGCAATGGTGGGTCCCGAAGAGAGAGTTTGGGGTGAAACAGCAGAAAGCACTTAGGAGGGTGTCTAGTTTGGAGAGGGCTGAGGCAGAAGCAGTGCCATAGACAATGACCGCATAGTCGAGAATGGGGAGGATCGTTTTAGTGACCAGTTCCCGACGCTCGGGAGGGGAGAGGCATTCTTTGTTTTGGTACATGACTGTAAGCTTAGGATGAAGTTTTGAGTGCAGGGAGTCAATATGGATAGAGAAATCAAGCTTGTTGTCTAGCCAGACCCCGAGATATTTGTAGGCAGAGACAACTTCAAGGAGGGAGCCATCAGTGTAGTGAAAACAGGGGGGACAAGACAGTAAAGAGTTTGTGTCTTGATCCGAAGGTCATAGAGACTGTTTTTCTTTGTGTTTAACTTCAATTGGTTGGCCTGAAACCAATTTAGAATGTTGTTGAAATCATGCTGGAGAGAGGCAACCACATCAAGCGTTGAGGGATTGGAGGTGTGGATGACCGTATCGTCGGTATATGGATATGTGCACGTGAGCAGACAGAGGGGAGGTCATTGATGAAAAGGGAGAACAGGATGGAGCCCTGGGGACCCTGGTGGGGATGGGGAGGGAAGGTGATAGGGCAGAGCCCACCTGGACTACCTGACACCTGTTCATGTGGTAAGAGCTGAACCAATTTACTGTTGGTGCTGCGAGGCCAACCGAGTGCAGCTTGCTTAGCAGGAGGGGGGTTGGACACCGAGTCAAAAGCTTTCGCCAGGTCAATGAAAATCTCAATCTCAATCTCAATCTTTATTTATTTATTTAAGGCGCCTTTCTAAAAACCAAGGCACCCGTACAATACTAGATAAAACAATTACAAATACAATAAACAACAATATTAAAAATCATTATATGCTTTACTAAAGAGGTGAGTCTTTAAAGATTCTTTAAAACTATGGACAGTAGAGCTTTCCCGCACCTGACGAGGTAGAGAATTCCACAGGGTCGGGGCCATAAAACTAAATGATCTTGCCCCTGAAGTTTTTAAACGAACCCTGGGAATCTCTAGCAATCCCTCGTCAGTGGATCGGAGAGAGCGGGAGGAACAGTAGGGATGAAGGAGATCTTTCAGGTAAACTGGTCCCTGATCATGTAGGGTCTTATAGGTCAGCAAACCGACCTTGAAAGTGATTCACCAGCAAACTGGCAACCAGTGCAGACCACGGAGCACAGGCGTTATATGACTGGCCCTAGATGAGCCCGTCAACAGCCTGGCTGCGCATTCTGCACTAGCTGCAGGCGTGAATCTCAATCCCAGGAAGCCCTAGGTAGAGGCGAGGTTGCAGTAGTCTCAGGCGGGAGGTATGAAGGCGTGGACCAAAATAGGCAGATCGTCAGGGGAACCAGGTGTTTCACCGGGCGATGTTCCTCAGATGGTAAAAGAGGTTTTGACAACCGCTGACACCTGAGATTTAAATGTCAAGCGGTCATCAAATACAACGGCCAGATTCCGCACTCGGTCTGAGGTAATTAGCGGGATATCCCCGAGCCATAAACCCGAGGGTAATCCAACCAATAAACCTGCCTCCCGATGATCCTGGCCCACAACCAACACCTCAGTTTTATCAGGGTTCAACCTCAGCCAACTCACATTCATCCAGTCCTGGATTTCAGCAAGACAGTTATTAAAGACCGAAAAGGCAGCATCTTGACCCGGCGCAAAGGACATGTACAGCTGAGTATCATCTGCATAGCAGTGAAAACTCAGACCATACCGCCTAATAATCGCTCCTAATGGCAGCATATATACTGCAAACAACATGGGTGCCAAAATGGAACCTTGCGGTACCCCACAGGATAGGGAGAATGATGCTGAGGAAAAATGGTGGCAGTGATATGCCCCAGGTCTATGCCTGAGAGAATGGAGTCTGTGGCATGCTGTAGGGAGGAGGTGGTAGAGTGGTGCTTCCTAAAACCAGTTTGGACAGGGGGAAAGGGCATTGGAGTCGACGAGAAAACCAGCAATTCTAGTGTGGACCAAGGACTCCTGGAATTTGGCAAGGGAGGGGAGGAGGTAAATTGGGTGATAGTTTCTGGGGTAGGAAGGGTCACCACCTTTGTGGAGAGGCAGGAACCTGGCCATTTTCCATGCTGAGGGGACAGTACCTGCAGAAAAAGAAAAGTTAAGCAGATATGTAAATGGAAGGACAATGGCCGGGGCAGAGATATGAAGGAGCATAGGAAAAGTGCTATCTGGATTGGTTTTGGCTATGTTTAGGAACAGCAGTGCATGGTAGACCTCTTGTTGGGAGATAAGGGGGAAATGGTAGCCGTTATGAGAGTGCGGGGAAGGGGGGTCAGGTAGTGCACAAGTGGTAAAGAATTTGTTTAGGGGGTCTGCTACTGAAGTAGGGTCTGTGACAAGGCAGCCATTAATTGAGAGGGAGGGGGTGGTTGACTGGGAGGATGGGGGTCAGTGAGAGAGTGGGTGGTTTTCCAGAAATCAGAGGAGGAGCCCTGGCTGGAGTGGAGGAGTTTGCTGAAGTTGTCAGCCTTGGCTGACTGGACTGCCTTTGTGCATTTGTTTCTTAGAGACCTGTATGTTTGGCGGTTGGCCTGGGACAGTGAGGATTTGTAGGTGGCCCATACGCAATCATGCAGTTCACATTGGGCTATCAGGCTGGCATTGATCCAAGGGTGTTGAATACATTTTACTCTTGCTTCCTTTAATGGAGCTGAGTGTTCCAGACTCTGAAAAAACTGCTGGTAAAAGAGTCAAGGGCAGTGTCAATGTCGGGAGCAACGAAAATGGGGAACCAGTCGGCATTGAGAAGGCCTTGTAGAAGGACGTTGGTATCAAGCACCCTAAGAGAACAATGCCATATGTATTTGAGGACTGTCTGAGAGGGAGGAATGCACCCTCTTGAGGCAATAGGTCAGGCAGTGATCACTAAAAATATCAGGGATGGTGCCTGCGGCAATGGTGCGATGGGGATGGGAAAAGAGCACCCAGTCCAGTAGGGAGTGGTTTGGAGAGTGAGGTTTAGACTGGTTGGTTCTTTTTTATGGGCAGTAAAGTTCTGCGGTTTAATGTTGTGCAGTGTGGGCTTAGAGGCTGGAAGGCAGTTTAAATTGAAATCCCGAAGCAGGATCAGCTCCCCAGATGTTACTGCCACCAAGAGCACTCTTAGGATTATAAGAGTGGTCTCACTTATATTCTTAGGGTATTGGAACTGCTCATTTTCAGTTTGTGGTTCTCATACCCTGTGAATACATGTGAGACCACTTTTATAACCATAAGACTGGTCTCGGCAGTGGTATTAACATACAGAAGAGAAGAATACCTACTGACTAAGAATGATGTCATTATTTTTTTTTTTTTGTTATTCTGTTTCTGCTCCCTCACCAGCGGCACATGTTCAGGCAGGCACCCCAGCCCCATCTTCTGACATCCACGGGCACTCACTTCAGCCTTCTTCCCCCAAGGCTTGCCCCCCTGGTGGGGTTGGTGGGGGGAGCGCTCACCCCCGCCACACACAGGATCTGGTTCTGGTTGATGAGTTCAACTGGCCAGGGACGGGGCTCACGGGTGCCCACCGTCATCTAACCACTGTCTATTTTTTCCACTTTTTCTCTTTCCTGCAGAGGGGGGTGTGCTGGGATGCCAATGGCGGTGCCATGTATGCTCCCGTACATGGCACGCCAAGCGTCTGCCCCGCCTCTGCCCCTCAATTTTAAAGTGTTGGTGTGCCAACCCCTAGCCTCTGTTAGGGGCCAGGCTAACACTGACTACTGTTCCCCACCCTCCTTCTCAGAGGAGAGCTGTCCTGGGACTCCTCCCCCCTGGCTGACCCCTGGTGACCTGCTCGCACTGCGAACACGGGTCGCCAGCATGGTAGGAGGTAAGGCATAGGTGTCTCAACCCTCCATGCCACTGGGCCAGCTTGACGTCATGACTTAGAAAGTCTAACTAGTGTTTAACTGATGCCTCTAGGGCGGTAGTTTGGCTGAGTGGTTAGGGTTCATAGATGTAAACCTGGAGACACAGGTTTGAATCCCACAACTGCTATTTCCTCAGTATGTGACACTAAGCAAATCCCTTGGCCTCCAGTTACTGAATCCCTCTGCAATCCCTCTCTACTTGATTTCTGTGGTTTGGAATCTCCTGGACACAGAAAATGGCAGCAACCTTCTCTGCCTGCTCTCTTCCGGATTGCAAAGTGCTTTAGGATGCAGTTTGTGTGAAAGATGCTATATAAAATCCAATCCCTTGGATCCTTACCTAACCTGCTCACACTGACATTTCAAGAGGGACCAGCAAATGAAACACAAACCCCTTACTATATAGAAACAGCACACTTTTGAACCGTGGTGATACTGAACATGGAAAATTAAAAGTAAACTAATTATCACCTACAGCTCATTTACAACCTCCTAAGGCTGGCTGTGCTGGAAACCCCACTTCATGTGAATGCGTCAGCGGCTGACACATGATGAAGCTCAGAGTGCAGTTTGCTGTAAGATGATATTCGTATGACTTAAGCTAAAGCCCTTAAAAGCTTAACTGATGTTATTCTAAATCCTTTGCAAAGTATTAATTACAGAGGAAGTAAGTGATAGAGGAGGAACATAAACCAGGACTCAGTGCCTTGTTTTACAATTAATATGCCGTCACTGATGGTAGTCCATGATAACCCTCAAACAAGCAGCCAGGAAAGAAACAGTGAGTTATTGGGGTTAAAAAGACCAAGGTGGATGTTTGAGACAAATTGTGGATTGAATACGTTTGTAGTAAAACTAAAACAAGCATTTGTCAGTGTCAAATGTTGATTGCGTTGGTGTGCTGAGCTCGCTCACTGCCCCTCTGTCAGTCACTGAGTCTGTGTCTCCCCATGCTGCAGGCTGCTCTTTTGTACTGGGCTTCTGCCTGCGTTGGCACCTTGTTCTGCCTAGTAAAAAATCCGCAGCTGTCCTGACAGAGCTCCGTGAGGTGGCTCACTCCTCCCCTCTCTCACTCGCTCATTCTGGTTCTCCTGGTGCTGCAGGCTGCCCTTTTGTACTGGGCTCCTGCCTCTGTTGGTGGCTTTTTCTGCCCACAAAGAAATCTGCAGCAGTCCCAACACAGGTCCGTTGAGCCTGTTGATTCCCCCTCTCTCACGCGCTCATTCCGTTTCTGCCGGCACTGCAGGCTGCCCTTTTCTACTGGGCTCCTGCCTGCGTTGCCGCCTTCGTCTGCCCACAAAGAAATTTGCAGCAGTTACAATAGAGCTCCGTTGAGCTCACTCACTCCCCCTCCCTCCTCGCTCATTCTGTGTCTCCTGCCGCTGCAGGCTGCCCTTTTGTACTGGGCTCCTGCCTGCGTTGCCACATTTTCTGCCCACAAAGAAATCCACACCAGTCACAATACAGCTCCGTTGAGCTAGCTTACTACCGCGTGGTCACTCACTCGTTCCGTGTCTCTCGGTGCTGCAGGCTGTGCTTGTGTATGGGGCTCCTGGCTGCATTGGCACCTTTGTCTGTCCACAAAGAAATTTGCAGCTGTCCAGAGAGAGCTCCGCTGAGGTCGCTCAGTCTCCCTCTGTCACACGCTCATTCTGTTTGTCTTGGCGCTGCAAGTGGCCCTTTTGTACGTGGCTCCTGCCTGCATTGGCGCCTTTTTCTGCCCACAAACAAATCTGCAGCAGTCCTGATAGAGCTCCGTTGAGCTCATTCAGTCCCCCTGTCTCACTCGCTCGTACCGTTTCTCCCACCGCTGCAGGCTGGCCTTTTCTACTGGGCCCCTGCCTGCTTTGATGCCTTTTTCTGCCCACAAAGAAATCCGCAGCAGTCCTGACGGCGCTCTGGTGAGTTCGCTCACTCCCCCTCCCTCACTAGCTCTCTCATTCTGTTTCTCCCAGTGCTGCAGGCTGCTCTTTTGTACTGGGCTCTTGCGTTGGGGCCTTTTTCAGCCCACAAACAAATCCGCAGCAATCCTGACAGAGCTCAGTTGAGCTCGGTCACTCCCCCCTCTCACTCATTCGATCTTAATCTGTTCCAAACACTGATTTCCTACAGCGACCATGCTATTCTTCAGCAGGAGTGCAAAAACATATTTTAGCCAGGATGTGAAAAATGACAGCTGTCCTGTTCATAAGGATGTGTGAAAACCTACCACTGTTGAAAATGTGGCGTGAAAATATTACAGATTTGTGAAGTTACAAGGGTGCGTCGAAACAGTTCAACGTACGCTTGTAACACAGTCATGCTATGGAGTTTCGTCACCAAATTTTCGACATAGGGCTTTTAGGACCTCTGCTCATGAACAGTGCCACTGTCATTTTCTTAATCTGTTCCAAACATAGATGTCCCACAGCGACCACATTATTATGTGCCGCAACTGTGAAACCACATTTCAGTCAAGATATGAAAAATGACAGCTGTACTGCTCATAAGGAGGTGTGAAAAAATGCCACTGTTGAAAATCTGGCATGACAATATTACAAATCTGCGAAGTTACAAGGGTGTATGAAAAGTGTGCAACGCACACTTGTAACACAATCATTTGATGGGCTATCATCACCAAATTTTCAACATAGGCATTTTAGGACCTCTGCTCGTGAACAGTATCACTGTCATTTTCTTAATCTGTCCTAGACAGTGATTTCCCACAGCGACCGCTCTATTCTGCGCCGGAAGTGCGAAACCACACTTCGGCCAGGATGGGAAGTATGACAGCTGCACTGTTCATAAGTAGGTGTGGGAAAATGGCAATGTTGAAAATCTGGAGTGAAAATATTATAAATTCATGAAGGTATGAACGTGCGTACAAGCTGCGCAACGCACGCTCGTAAGACAGTCATTTTATGGAGTATCATTACCAAATTTTCAACATAGCCATTTCAGGACCTCTACTCATGAACAGTGTCACTGTCAGTTTCTTAATCTGTCCCCAACACTGATTTCCAACAGCGACCGCGCTATTCTGTGCAGCAAGTGCGAAAACACATTTCCACCAGGATGTGAACAATGACAGCTGTAGTGTTCACAAGGAGGTGTGACAAAATGGCAATATTGAAAATCTGGCATGAAAATATTGCAAATTCACGAAGTCACGAGCGTGCTTAGCAACTGCGCAACACACTCTCGTAAAACAGTTAATTTTTGGATTTTTTTCCACCAAATTTGCAACATAAGCTTCTTGAGAGCCCACCTCATGAACACTGGCACTGTCATTTCGTTGATCAGCCCCGAAAGGTGATTCCCTGCAGTGACTGCGAAATCAACTTTCTGGGCTGATTAACGCCATGACAGTTCAAGAACTCATGAGGAGGGGTCCCAAAAACCCCATGTTGAAAATTTGGTGAAAAAATTCCCCAAAATGCCTGAGATATGTACTAAAGTTGAAAAAACCCTCTTTATTACATTATACAGCTCACCGGCATTTCCTCAGTTCGCAGTCGGTTTTGAAGAGTGCAGATGTGTTCCCGGTCCACTGAAGATCATTGCGCGAGCTCCGGAGGTAAGTATGGGGTGAGGGGTGTGGGGAGAGCAGAGTGCGCATTGGGTGGGTGTGGGTTGCCGGGGCGGTAGACTCGAGGACCGTTCCTTTTTACAGGCATGCTGGGGTGGGCTCCCAGCATGCCACTGCAAATCTGCTTTGGGGGAGCAGCTGTAGCAGAAGAGATTGTGCACCCCTCGACAAACAACAAAGGGAAATTCCTTTCTGCCGGCGAGTTGGGCACCCCGTCGGCAAACCTAACAAGGAGAATTCCTTTCTGCCGATGGGAGTTGGGCACCCGTCGGCAGAACAATGAAAGGGAGGGTGACATTATGCCGATGGGGAGTGGGCTCCCCCATCGGCAGATAAACATGTTGGGGGGGTAATATTGTTTGTGAACATGGCGGCAACCCACCGCCATGCTCACAGACAATATCAGGCTTGCTAGATCCTGCCCTGCAATGACGGGTCGCTCCCTCATTGCAGCAGATGGCTGACACTGCAATGACGAGGTGGCCCCTGATTGCAGCGGCTGATTTGTCACATGTTGGTGCAAAGCGTTTCCAAACTTGTGTCACCAAGTCTGCAGCGGCATTGGGAAGCGGGACAAGCCTTTTGCAGGCCAGCAGGGGCATTGGCCACAACGGTGCCGGGCCTCCACAGCCTGCTTCTGAGCAAGCTGCCACAATATGTTTCTTGCGCTGCGCGCAATCAACATAACAAAAAAAAGAGTTAAAATACGGGGGAGGGGGGCACTGATTGTCCGCCACCTGCTGAAACTGGTGAAATGTCTCATGAATTACTGTGGTGTCAAACTTCAGAATTTTTTGGGGGGTTAGTGGTAGATTCTATGCTTGAGGGTTACCTAAGCAGTACAGTAAAAGAAAATAAATAAAAATATACATTTCAAGTTGAATGGTCAGTTGTCCACCAGGCACAGAGATACAAGAAGCACCTCAGGTTTTTAATAGGAAAACTTTCAAAAGACAAACCTGCAGTGTTTCATTTGTGCCCATACCTCATGAAGGGCTTCCCAGACCATTAAGCAGAAAACACTGTACATTTACTTATGCTTGTTTTATTTTGTCGTACTGTTGAGAAGAGAGGTGGTATGGAGAGGTGGCGAGATCACCATCGTGGGAACTGGGAGGAGTTTAGATCCCAACAGAGCCAAATTGTGTGACTTTGAACAAGGCATTTAACCTCCCCTGTGCTCAAGTCTACCCTACTGGATAAATGGAGAGAAGTGGGACCCCACTGAAAATAAGATGTTGCATCTCAGCTGGGCTATCCTGGATAAATGAACTGTTACAAAAAGATACCTGGAACAGTAAAAACTATTAAAGCTTTTTCTCTGTTTGGTATCAATGGATCCAATAAGTTGTAGCGTGTGTGTGTGGTGGAGGGTACAGACTGTGTGTGTGTATATATGTATGTGTGGGGGAGACGCGTGCGCACACACACACATACACACACACACACTATTATATACACAGGAACACACACCATGCTACTGTAGATGCATGTACATACAGAGAAGCATTACTTGCAGATACAGATACAGATATGCACTGCATCGAGACACGTGCATACAGTATACAAATATTGACCAAAATGGAGGGCTATAGTATGAAAACCTAGACCCCAAGGGATGAACTATTGCCTGGCAATAGTAATACTGCCCAAAGCCAAAGGCTGGGCCATTTGTGGTAGAAGAGGTGGCGCTGGCGGAAGGAGTAAATACCAATGTCAGGACTGAGCATCTGCCACCAGTTTTTGATCTGAGCTGAGTTGGGCGGGAGGGGGTATACCTGTGTATGGGATTGAGCACCCACCTCCCTTTTGTGGTAGCATCCTTGCATGCCTACATCTCTGTGGCAGTAGGGATTTGAGGCGCGGTCGCTGTTGGTCAATGCAGGGCACGCATCAGTAGGTGAGTCCTTGCATTCCCCAATCAGCTTGCATGCCGCTACATAATTACGACAGCATAATGGGGCGAGCACATCTAAGAAAGGTCCGCTGCAGTGCGAGCAAAGCTCATCAGATGCAGCAGGCCTTCCCTTGACATGCTCACCACATTATGAACATGGTGACACAATGGCCGCTAAACTACCGAATTCAGGGGTTCCCAGTCCTCCTGTTGGTTACCCCTTTCCCTCTGTATGTGCCAACGGGGGAGCCCACTCCGTCAGCATAAAGAACCCCCCATTGTTAAATGCCCAGGGGCTGCCTAATCCCCGCTTGGCCCCTGCTTGCTTTTTAGGTGCCGACGGGTGCCCAATCCCCATCGGCATAACATCCCCATGTTGTGTGCCGACGAGGTGTCCAATCCTTAGACTAAGACCCCCAACAGTTAGGTGGTGCGCTGGGAGCCCACCCCATGCGAAATCCCCTAAAAAAAAAACTGTCCCATGATGTCTAATATTTTTTTTTACCTGTAAAACAAAAACGATCCCTCGTAGTCTCCGTGTTTCCCACCCTGCACCCACCCTCTGCGCACCCTGCCTCCCCCACCCCCCTCACCCTATACTTACCTCCAGAGTCCGGCGTGATGATTTTTGGTGGACCAGGAACACGTCTCCACTCTTCAAAGCCGACTACGAACTGAAGAAATGCCGGTAAGCTGTATAATGGAATAAATAGGATATTTTCAACTTTGCTGCATATCTCAGGCATTGTTGGGAATTTTGGCCTCAAATTTTCAACATGGGGTTTTTGGGACCCCTCCTCATGAATTCTTACACTGTCATGGCGTTATTCAGTCCCAAAAGGTGATTTCACAGTCACTGTGCAGAATCACCTTTTGGGGCTGAGTAACGATATGACAGTGCCACTGTTCATGAGGGGGGCTCTCCAAAAGCCTATGTTGCAAATTTGGTGGGAAAAATCCAAAAAATGACTGTTTTACGAGCGTGTGTTGCACAGTTGCTATGCACGCTCGTAAGTTAGCAAATTCGCAATATTTTCACGCCAGATTCTTAACATTGGCATTTTACCACACCTTCTTGTGAACCATACAGCTGTCATTTTTCACATTCTGGCTGAAATGTGTTTTCGCACTTCCGGTAGCGTGGTTGCTGTGCAAAATCAGTGTTCGGGACACATTATGAAAATGACAGTGACACTGTTTATGAGCAGAAGTCCTAAAATGCCTGTGTTGAAAATTTGGTGACAATACTCCATAAAATGACCGTGTTATGAGCGTGCGTTGTGCAGTTTGCACGCACGTTTGTAAGTTCGCAAACTTATAATATTTTCACTCCAGATTTTCAACAGTGCCATTGTTCTGCACATCCTAATGAACAGTACAGCTGTCATTTTTCACATCCTGACCAAAATCTGTTTTCGCAGTTCTGGCGCAGAATAGAGCGGTCGCTGTGGAAAGCCCTGTGTTCGAGACACATTATGAAAATGGCAGTGACACTGTTCATTAGCAGATGTCCTAAAATGCCTATGTTGAAAATTTGGGGACGAAAGTTAATAAAATGAGTGTTTTACGAGTGTGCATTGCGCAGTTTGCACGCATGCTCATGACTTTGTGAATTTGTAATTGTTTCACTCCAGCTGTTCATCATTGGCATTTTTCCATGCCTCCTTATGAACAGTACAGCTGGCTGAAATGTGTTTTCGCATGTCCGGCGCAGAACTGCATGGTCGCTCTGCGAAATCAGTTTTCAAAACAGTTTGAGGAAATGATGGTGACACTGTTCATAAGCAGAGGTCCTAAAATGCCTATGTTGAACATTTGGTGCCGAAAGTCCATACAATGACTGCGTTGCAAGCATGCATTGCGCAGTTTCCACGCAACCTTGTAACTTCGTCAAGCTGCAATATTTTCATGCCACATTTTCACCACTGGCATTTGTGTACAACTCCTTATCAACAGTCCAGCTGCCATTTTTCACAGCCTGCCCAAAATGCATTTCCGCAGCTGTGGCGCTCAATGGTGTGCTTGCTGTGCAAAATCACCTTTTGCGACACATTAACAAAATCAAAGCGTTATGCGTCTCTAGCTCTGTCACTGCCAATGCCAGCGTGACAACATACGGCATTGACAAATGCTTGTTTGTAGATGAGCTCGATTGGGATGGAGGGTGGAATGCCGATGTCAGGACTGAGTATCTGTGGAGAGTCTTTGAACAGAGCTGGGTCGGACGAAGGGGGGGGATTGAGACTGCGAGATTTAGCATTTGGGACTGCACCCTTGCATTAAGGCAGGGTGCAAAGAGAGGAAAGCTAAGGCAACAGACCAGGAGGAGAGCAAGTAGAGGAGGAAGGAGGTGAGAGAGGGGAAGGAGACAAACCAAAACAAAAAAAAGGGAAGATCAACAATAGACTCTATAGTATATGGTTAGGGTTTATTGTGGATGGAAAACGATGGTTTTCCAAATCCTGTTGTAGGACAGTTCAAAGGTCAAGGTCGAAAAAGTTGTTGTACTATCATTCTGACGTCACAATGATAGTACAACAACTTCTTAACCTTCAACTGTTTCCCGACTGGCTGAAACATTGGCTTTTCAAAAAATACTGTACAGCATGGCGGCGCTGGTAAGCGAGCGGTTGAGCACAAGCTTTTCAGATAGTTTGGACATGGACTGCCATAGTTGGCATTCTGTTTCCAAACTATCAGTTTGTCAGCAGTTTTTTTTTTTTGTTAAATAAATCAGTGGTCCCTCTGTACAAAACTAAGCCGGGCGACAGTGAGCAATGGTACCTTCGGGGTCGGCAGCAGAGCAGAACTGCAGTGAGGACCAGGAGAAAATGGCAGTGTCTGGACAAGGTACAGAAACTAACAAATCCTTGCGAAATTAATGTGGCACAGTTGTGGGGAACCATATACTATACAAAATAACAGATGAGAGAACAGTGCCGCCAAGGCTACAGCCTTATTCGGTGGTTTGATGACATCAGGACCTCTCGAACTTGCTCTTGAGGTCTATGATGTCATCAAAACCCTCGACGGGATCACAGCCTTGTTGTGCAGAGTTCCCTATCCATTATTCTATATGTTGAGACCACTTACTGTTAAGAACAGGAAAAGGGCAGTAACAGCCAGCTCTAACACAGTAGAGGGGGAGGCAGGGAGTAACTGGAGAAGGGAAGTGAGTAATGTATAAAGCAAAAATAAAAAAATAATTGGGGTCTGAAATAGGAGTAGGCATAGTGGCTAGGAGATAAAACAGAAGCAGGTGATGTCAGGAATATTGGTTACAGGGGTTTGCCAGGAGGGTAGCAGCAGCCACAGAAGAAGAAGGATCATGCTGGGAGTGGTGCAGTGACTGTGGGGCAGCAGTAGTGAGGAAAGCCTTCTGGATGCTGCAGTGCTGCCCCATCTGCAGGCACCTCTCTGGGCCGAGGGTGGAGGTAGCCTTTCTCCAGGCCGAGTTGGCTAGGATTAAGGAGGCCTCCGCCCACACTCAGATGCCACCATATCCACACCCACTACCTCAAAGATTGCCCAGCAAGGGTAGTGGTTGGACTACAGTGGGCATGGGCAGGGTAAGGGAGGTGGGCCGGAGGCACATTTCCCAGCTGTTGCAACGAAAGAATTCCTATGCTGTGTCTGCAGAATGGGAAGGCCCCACAGGGTCACCTGAGATTACACCCAGGAAAGATGAGCTGGGCCTCTGGAATGGAACCCCAAGAGTGGGTGGTGGGGTACTCAACAGAAGAAGATACCCCTGGTGGGGGACTCCATTGTCTGGGGAGTAAAGCTAGGAGCAACAGGAGAAGGGGAGGTGAGGGAGGTAAACTTCCTACCAAGAGGCACAGCTTGGAGGGATGGAAAGAGGATCCAAGGGATCGCTAGGGCGGTAGCAAGGAGGAGGAAGTTCAATGTCATTGTCCATCTGGGGACTAATGACCTAGCTGGGAACAAGGCAGAGATAGCAAGAATGCAGAGTGAGTTCAGGGGACTGGGGAAGGGCCTGGGGCAGGTAGCAAACTTTGTGACCTTCTCAGAGGTGCTACCAGTCCACGGTAAGGTGTTGGCTAGAGATCTCCGCACCAAGGACTTCAATGCTTAGCTGAAAAGCTGGTGCAGACAGCAAGGTTTTGACTTCATTGGGGAATGGGGACCCACCTGGGGGGGATGCAGACCTGTACGGGGGCAATGGCCTGCATCTTTCCAATAAGGGGCTGGTGTCCTTAGTGAACAGTTTAAATGCTTCATTGGCAAGCATTTAAACTAGCCAAGGGAGGTGGAGAAAAGGAACAGGGTAAATCATACCGCCCACCCCCACAGGTTAACGTAGCCAGCAAGGAGGACACAAATATGTACAACATGTAGCCAGAAATGAGGAACGTGAAAGTATGTTGTGGACAGGACACCAACACCGGTGACAAAGGGAGAGGCAGGAGTAGGAAGGCAGCATGAAAAGTAAAAAGGGTTGGGGGAAAGAAGCAGGAGGGAAAACACAGGAGTAGAGGGGGACAGGCAGCAAAATATGGAAGACCATGATTACAAATGCCTGCAGCTTGGGAAATAAAATCATAGACCTGGAGGCCTTGATAGTAGAGGCAGACCTGGACACAGTGGCAATAACAGAGACCTGGTACACCGTAAGTCATGACTGGGACGCAAAGGTTCCAGGTTATGCTTTATTCAGGAGGGATAGGGGGAGTGGCCCTGTATGTAAGAGAAGGTATAAAAGCAACGGAGGTGCAGGGTAGATGAGGGAGACTGAGGGTTTACCCATGCCGCAGTGACAGTCATCACGGAGACATCCTCAACAACGACACAGCTGCAGTGCCGACTGTTGGCACTGTGCAGTGTCGATGCCTTATCCATCGGGGCTGTGCCCTGAACCTCCCATGGGGGGCCTGCTCTGACAACCCCCAGTTCCTGGATTCTAACCTGAGTCAGAGTTGGACCGGGGGCAAACACCCAGCGAGGCAGTCCCGACCGCCATACAGACCACTAGCGACTGGTGGATTTTGCCCGATTCCTGTCACTGTGGTGGTCTTCACGATTTGGGAATCATTAAGGCAGATTTGAGACCGAGGCAATCCTGTGGGTCACCCTTGAACATGGGCGTAATGGCACAGCAACGGTACAGGGGTGTTCTAGACCTCCGCAGGGGAGGGGGAGAAATGTGATCGGATCAAGTCGATCAAATTCAAGAAATGGCAACAAAGGGGGGAGGTATTACTGCTGGGTGATTTCAGTATCCCAGATGTTGATTGAACCATCCCAGCAGCTGCTTCAACCAGGAGCCGAGACATCCTGGATTCCCTACAGGGGGCAGGCCTCTGACAGCTGGTGATCGTTCCCACTAGAGACAGGGTGATTCTGGACCTAGTACTGACCAATATGGACAGAATCACACATGTCCAGGTGGAAGGCCAGCTGGGATACAGCAACCACTATATAGTGTGGTTTAGCATGGGGACAGAGACACAGTCTGATCACACTAAGGCAAAGGTCTTAGATTTTAGGAGGGTGGATTTTGCCAAAATGGGGAGGTGTATCAGGGAAGCCCTGGCGAGGAGGGAGATAGGAGAGGGAGTTGAAGAGCAGTGGGAACATCTGAAGGGAGCCTTAGAGGAGGTGACAAACCAATGCATCAAAATGGTAAATAAAGGTAAGAGAAGGAGGAAACCACTGTGGTTCTCGAGAGAGGTGGCGTACAAGGTCAGGACAAAAAGGGCAGGTTTCAGGAAATATAAGGAGACTCAAAGGGAGAAAGACAGAGAGGTGTACCTAAAGAACCTAGGGGAAGTGGTGAAGGCTGTAAGGAGCGCAAAGGTGCAGACTGAGGAAAGATTAGCGCAGACGGTGAAGAAAGGGGACACGACATTCTTTAGGTATATCAGCAAAAGAAGGAAAACTTGGAGGGGGGGTTGTAAGGCTCAGAGGGGATGCAAGGGAGTGTAAGGACAGAGCCCTGGAAAAGGCAGAAATACTGAACAAATGCTTCTGTTCCGTATTCACTGAAGAGGGGGAGATAGACCCTGGAGTCAGTTGAAAACCCAATTATGACTGACTTACCACACATTATGACTGATTTTTTCAAGTAGTTTGAAATTTCTGACTTCAACTAACTGAAGAAAATCCAACCAATTTTTTCAACTTTCACCATCGTTGAATTTTATTATGCAGCAGTTTGTCATACTTTTTTAACTTCGTACCTTTTTTTAAATTTATAAAAGTTAATAAAATGTATGGTAAAATCCCCCCCAAATCAAAGCAGCATGCGTACACACAGACTTCGCCTTCTGACATCACAAAACTTGGCTGCATGTGCCTACGTGAGGACGTGTTGGTGGGTTAAGGTCAGGAAGCAGCTCCGTTTTTACCATTTTGGATTTAGCAGCATTATAACTTTATAAATGGGCAGAAACAAAGGAAACTATTTATGCCCTTCAACTCTGGGGCAGGTGAGGTATTGCATATGTTGGAGATGGCAGCAACTAGTCAGCAGTAGCTAAGAAGCTGGCTGCTCTTTAAAATGCAAATACAAAGTGCAGTGAAACAAATCTACACACAGTAGGGACCCAGTAAAGTACAATAACCAGTAAAAACAACAAGAAAATGTACTAAGTCCCTGAAAGTAACAAGTTGAAGCAGGGCGGTAAAACAGTATACGGTATAGAAAATTAAGCAGCAGTAATACTAGTTACTTAGAAAAAGAACTGTGAGTCTAAAATACAGTATAGGTAGGGCCTCAAACACCGCACAGAAGCTAGAAGGTACCCTTTTGCAAACAGAGCTAACCATCAATATATGTTAGTTTACTAGTAGTCGTAGAATCTGTGAGACTAAAAACAGTTTAAGGGAAGACCCCTAGAAATAACTCTTCTATGGTATACCAGAACTGAGATGTATCCATAGTTAAAAAATATTTCTGACACAGTTTTCGAGCTTGTTTTGACTTTCAGTATGTACACTAATGGCCCAGATATTCAAAAGGGTTGCGCATGGCGCAACAGTGTTGCGCCATGCGCAACCCACTGATGCACCCTGGCACGATATTAAAATGGGAAAAATGCGCCGCACAAATCCCGATGCGCCAGAGCGCATCAGTAATGTATGCAGGCACAGGTAGGGGGGCCAACAACAAACATTTTGTCCATTGGACCTAACCGGCCATGCTCCGTGCTCCGGCCTCCTATGGATCTGGGAACTCACCAACCGATCACCTGTGTCTGGCCTGCTCCAAGACCTTGTGGGGAGTCTGACTTACTCACAATGCCACCACAGTCAGAGAGAGCCTAGCCGAGCTGCCAGCAATAGATCGATGATGATCAATCGCCTTGGCTTTTCAAGTTTGGCCCTCTAGGCCCCACAGCCCCCAAGCCCTCAACCAGCTAGACAAGCCGCCTAGCATGCAGCAGATACACAGACAGACTAAGCAGTCTGTGAGAGACCATCCTCCTCCTTCCTACTGCCCACTGCCCAGCCAGGCGGGCCTTACATACACATCCCATACAGTACCTTGCTCACTGTAGTAGCCTGTTGCCAGTTCCGTCAGGTGTCGGGTGATGATTCGGTTGGCGACGTTCGGTGGCTCCATGGCTCAGGCTGCCACTGCTGCTCAACTCGGTGATGGTGCTGGTGTTTTTTTGAGCTGTGTGCTCCTCCTCCCATCCACACAGTCGGTCCCCAACCCAGACCCACTGCCCCACTCCGGGTATTCCATGCAGTGAACTAGTACACCTACCACCTCCCTGCTGACTCTGAAGACCTCCTGTCGAGACTGAGTGAACCTGACTAATGGGGTCATGGGCTGATCCCAACCACGGCCAACCACTGACCTTGCTGCCTTCACACGATTGCTGCCTGGCTTTGCTGGAGGACTGACTAGGACCTGCACAGCCACACACTAATCTCTCTCCAGGCACAGGACACATCAGGACAGTGGACACAGTTAAATTATTTTTAAATTAAAGGATGAACCACCAAACTTCATCCATGCAGAAAACGCTGCTTGCTATGTTGCCCACACACCAACACAGATGCCTCCTCTCCTGACAGTCTCCTCTCCTACCTAGGCACGCTCTCCCCGCCACCTCGTATAGCCAGTCACAGACACTCTCAAGCTCCTGGCTTGTCCTTCTATCTCTCCTAATTGGTGGATGCTTTGTGTCCAGGAGCCAGGGGTGCATGTTATTGGCTTTAAGGCTCGGTGCTGGTGGTTGAGGACCATTAGATATTCGTGGCCACCCTCCCCCAGAAAGAAAAAAAGAGAAAACACATTGCAGTACACCACAAAAACAAACCTGGACAGGTCACGGAATCGTCAACTGCAGTGGATTTCAACTCCACTATTTTATGACTGCAATCCAATGCAATTACAACTGATTGCAACTGCATTGAATTGCAACTAACTATTTCAACTGCCGACGACTGCTCCGGGGTCTAGGGGGAGGGTCAGGGACCAAGGCCAGACACGAAGGAGGGAAAGGTTAACACAAGTCCATTCACAGAGGAAAGAGTCCTAGAGGAGCTCACAAAAATAAAGGTGGACAAAGCAATGGGGCCAGATGGCATACACCTGAGGATATTAAGTGAGCTGCGAGGGGAACTAGCAGTGCCTCTGGCAGCCATGTTCACAGAGTCGCTCAGCACAGGAGTGGTTCCAGAGGACTGGAAGAGGGCACATGTTCCTCTACACAAAAATGGTAGTAGAAAAGAGGCAGGGAAATATAGGCTGGTCAGTCTCACCTCAGTAGTGGAGAAGATCATGGAGGCACTGCTGAAAGAAAGAATAGCGGCACACTTGGAATCCATCAGTGCCCAGGACCCGAGACAGCATGGATTCACAGCAGGAAGGATGTGTCAGACAAATCTGATAGATTTTTTTAACTGGGTGATGAAGGAAGTAAATCTGGGAGGGGGGTGGTGGACATTGCCTACCTTGATTATAGCAAGGCCTTCAACGCCGTCCCACATAAAAGGCTTACTAACAAGATGGGTAGTCTGCTCATGGGGCACAAGGTGGTAAATTGGGTTAGAAACTGGCTAATGGACAGAAGGCAGCGGGTAGTGGTGAATGGGATACAATGCAGGGAGAGGGGGGTGACCAGCAGGGTACCGCAGGGATCGGTCCTTGTCCAGTCTTTTTTAATGTATTCATCAGTGACATTGTAGAAGGGCTGGAGAAAAGGTCTGCCTACTTGCAGATGACACCAAGATCTGCAACAGGTTGGATATACCAGATGGGGTGGAGAAAATGAGGAGGGACCTGGGGAAGCTTGAAAAATGGTCTGAGGTATGGCACCCGAGGTTCAACTCAAAGAAGTGCAAATAATGCACCTGGGATGAGGAACCCTGGGAAAAGCTACAGGGGCGGGGGAGGGTGAGCTGCTGATGATCACCAAGGAAGAAAGGATCTGGGGTCATCATTTCAGATGACCTAAAGTTGTCTAAGCAGAGTACAAAAGTGGCAGGGTGGACCAGTGGCATGCTGGGATACATAAGCAGAGGTATCACTAGCAGAAGGTGAGAGGTGGTGATGCTATTGTATAAAGCACTGATGAAGCCTCACCTGGATTACTGTGTGCAGTTCTGGAGTTTGCACCTTGGTACGGACATCGAGAGGATGGAGGTGGTCCAGAGAAGAGCGACAAAGATGGTACAGGGCTTGCACCAGAAAACATATGAGGAGAGACTAAAGGACCTCAATATGTACTCACTGAAGGAGAGGAGGGGTTGGGGTGACATGATAGAAACATTCAAGTACCTTAAGGACATAAACAAGATGCAGGGGGGGAGGCATCTTCCAATATAAGAGGAATACAAGAACAAGGGGGCATGATATGAAATTGGAAGGTGGCAGGCTGAGGGGAAATGTGAGGGTTTTTCTTCACATAGAGGGTGTTGGACATATGGAACAGCCTGCCACAGAAGTCGGTGGGAGCAAGTCAGTGGAGGGATTTAAACATGCCTGGGACAGGCATAGTGGAATCTTAGAGGCGGGAAGGAGGGGTGGAAAGCCATTGATCAGGTAGGGTCAGCGGCCACATACGAGTGTGGGGCTTACAGGCAGACTGGATGGGCCTAGTGGCTTATCTGCCAACAATTTCTGTTTCTATGAGAACCCACCACCCTTTTTTGGAGATGAACTGGGCTGGGAGGGAGGGTGGCATGCCAATGTCAGGATGGAGCATCCACCGCTAGATTTTGATCAGAGCTGGGTCGGGTAGGAGGAGGAGGAAATACCACAGTGAGGCTGAGCACCAATCGCCCTTTTTGTATCAGAGATGCGGTGGCAGGATAGAGGTGGGCAAGCCAGAGCAGTTTGGAGCCTGGCTTGAACTTAGTGCCTGGCTTGGCTTGGTTTGACCTCTATAAACAATTGACAACCATGGTCAAGCCAAGCCAGTTATGCTCAAAGTAAGCATTTCTGCCAGCCTGAGCAGTTAGTGTGGTGTCTGAAATGTTCAAAACCTTTGTAAAAAACAGCCTTCAGTAGCCGGGGCTTGGCTCGTGTTTTGACTTGTAGAGTTAAGTCAGAATACTGGCTCAGCTCTGGCTTGGTTCTTGGTGAAAAATTCCTGACTTTCCCACCTCTAGGGTGGGAAGGGGAATACCTCCATGTGGGACTGAGCACCCGCTGCCCTTTTTGTATCACAGCTGGGTCGGGCGGGAGGGGGGAATACCTCCATGCTGCACTGTGCACCTGGCATCCTTGTTTGTATCTGGGATGGGTTGGGAGGGAGGGGGAATACTTGCATGCAGGATTGAGCACCCACCACCCTGGGACATAAAAATCCTTATATGGGAGAGAATTAAAAGAAACAATAGAAGAGAGAGATTTAGGAATACTGGTAATAAAGGACTTAAAATTCGAGAGCCTGTGCAGGCAAGTGGCAAAAAAGAAGGATACAGAATTTTGGGAAGTATTACTAGAAATATCACAAAAAGGAACAAAGGGGTATTCCTGCCACTGTACATGACCTTGATGAGATGACACATGGTCAGTTCTGGGCACTTCAAAATGAAAGGGATATAAAGTTACTGGAAGGCTTGCAGAGAAGGGAAAAGAGGATGATGGGAGGTATGAGGAGCATAGGTTATGAGGAGAGATTGGAAAAGCTGGAGATGTACAGTTTGGAGAAGGGAAGACTAAGAGGGGATATGTGCCTTGTTGTTAAAGCTTTCCAGAGTAGTGATCTGTGGAGGTTCTTAGGATTACAAATGGAGGTTAGTCAGTTTCCAGGAAGGAAAATAGGCTTATAAAGGGAGACATATATAAAACCACAAGTAAGGGAAAAAGGTTTTCGCAGAAAATGGCCTCCATGTGGAATGTGTTGCCTGATTCTGTGGTTATGAGTAAAAATATGAAAAGCTTTAATGCTAGTCTGGACAAATATCTGGATGCGAGTTGTATCCAAGGATGCAACCATTGTTGAAAGGGGGAACACTATAAAGGCTCCAAAAACGTAACTGTGCTTGCATCTTCCTTTGAAACCTATGAAAGCTATGAGCTGGCATGGGCGGGGGGGGGGTACCTGCATGTGGGGTTGAGCACCTGCCACCCTTTTTACTATCTGAGCTGGGTCAGGTGGGAAGGGGAGAATACTTACGTGTAGCATTGAGCACCCACTGCCCTTGTTTGTATCAGAGCTGGAGTCTGAGGAGGGCAGGATGGGAATACCTGCATGCTGGATTGAGTACCCATCACCTTTTTTTTGTATCAGAGCTGGGTCAGACGGGAGGGCGAAATACCTGCATGCTGGACTGAGCATCTGCCACCCTTTTCTGTATCAGAGCTGGGGTGGGCGGAAGGAGGGAATACCAGTGGCGGGATCAAGCACCCACAATCAGTTATGAAAATGCAGAGTGGCAGTGGGGTTTTCTTGTGCAGGCTATAGTTCCTGCTAGCGAATGGCTGCATTTGGTGGATGTTGACATGGCAGCTACAGACAGGAAAAAGCTGTGGCTGTTGTGCAACATCTCTGCCATTCTGTGAGAAATAAAGTACTAAACAGCATGAAATATGTGGAATGAAGAGCTCAGGAAGCATTGTTAGAAGGAACTACAAGCTACACAAGCAAATCTCACTTCCACCATGCATTGTCCGGTGTTGTAATTAGAACCATAGAATTTGCAAGCAGATAAGGACCACTTAGCCCACCTAGTCTGCCCATTTTTCCCTGTCTATAGTATCACTGCAGATCCTACTTGATCTCTGGCCCATTCACCCCCACTTTCCCTTTCCCTGAGATTCCATTAAGCCCATCCCATGCATTCCTGAACCCCACCATTGGTTTCGCCCCTATCACCTCCTCTTGAAGACTGTTCCAGGAATCTACCACTCTTTCTGTGAAGAAGTACTTCCTCACATCTCTCCTGAATCTGCCCCTCCAGCTTTTTATTGTGCCCCCTTGTTATTGAGCACCTTTTTTGCCTGACAAATACTTCCCTCCAGCATCTTATTTACCACTGTGAGGTATTTAAAGGTCTCTATCATATCCCACACCCCCTCTCTCTTCTCTCTTCCAGGGTGTACATATTCAGGTCCTTAAGTCTCCTTGTAGTGCTTCTGATGCAGACCCTGCACCATCTTAGTTGCCAGTAGGGTCACACTGGTTAAAATTGAAGCATTTTTCCAGAATCCAGGAAGACATTTTAAAATATGGTATTCAGACACAACCAAATTATTTCATTTATTTTCTGTTTGTTTTATAATTTTTGGCCAGGAAAGGGCTTGTTTTCATGTGCACCCTGGGAGCACAGGGAGGTTAAGGGACTTGCTCATGGTCACACAATAAGCGAGTGGTGGCTGGGGGATTCAAACCCAGTTCTCCAGGTTTTCAGCTAAGTGCTCTTAACCACTGCACAATACTGACTCCCCATAGTCCCCTTATTAGGGCCGCAGTGGGCGGAGCTCTGCAGACCTCTTGTGAGCAGAACAAGGACTCTAATCTGAGTGAACAACATTTAGAAGCTGCTTCACAGTTACTTCTGCGGTCTGTGAAGCACTCTGCTGTAATAGGCACTGTTTTTCTTCTCGCCATGATAGCAGTGCATCGGGGACTCCCCCAGTGCTCCCGGACCCCAAGATCCGCCGTTGGGGTCCAGAGACAAGGTCGTAGTTGCAAGAAGCCGCAAACTATTTGTTAAAGAGTGGCAGTGACGCTGCTCTGGGATGGGTCATATACATAATGAGCTGCTTAGGCATATTAATGAGCCTTATTCATGAGCATCTTATTATTATGTATATATTCAGTCCCCGAGCAGTCATTGGCACTCTTTAAACAAATACTGTCACTGCTTCTGCACTGCAGCCCTCATGTCTCCGGACCCCAACTAAGTGAACTCGGGGTCCAGAAGCACCGAGGGAACTCCTGATGTGCTGCTGTAGCAGTGAGAAAACGGATGCACGTTAAAGCACATGCTTGCACATTCGCCAAAGTAATTTTGTTGTTCACTGAGTCGGTAGCAAGAATTCGGCATTTTATTGTTACTAGCAAAAGGGCGATCTTGTCCCAGCTTGATTTCGTTATTTAAAGAGCTGGGAGCAAGGCTGATTGAACTGCATTTTGTTGTTGTTGAAGTCAGGACCTAGACTGGTCTATCTGTATTTTGTTGTTGTTAGAACCAGAGCCTCAAATGGTTTATTTATATTTTTTTGTTGCTATTTCCAGGCCAGGAATAGTCCACTTGCCTCTTGGTGTTCCTGAAGTCAGAATCCTAGAATGGTCTATCTACATTTAGTTGCTGCTGGAGCCAAGACCCCGAACTGTCCCTCTACCTTTTGATATTGAAAGAGAAAGAGCAAGAATAGTCCAACATTTTGCTCTTCATTAAGATGGTAGCAAGGGTGGTCCAGCTGCATTTTGTTGACAAAGGCGTGACCTAGGTTGGTCTACGTGCATTTTGTTGTTGCTGAAGCCAGGACCAAGACTGGTTTGTCTGAATTTTCATGATCTTCTTCGAGGATCTTTCCCTTCATTGAGTTACATTATGGAACTGTAAGCCATTAGCATCAGGACCACCTGGAACCTTTTTCTAGCCAGGGCCAGCCATGTCGACGTGTATTATCACTACATATATTATATGGGGGCAGCTCTTTCTTCCGATTGCTAGTTGATATCTGCATCAGAGGAGAAAAAAGTGTGTTGTTACTACTTGCGAGTGGACCGAAGACTTGCTTCAGAAGCAGTCGGCCCTCCGGATGCCAGAAGTGAGCCTCAGATCAAAAGGTTTGCACAGTGAAGCTGTGATTGGCAAACTGACTTTATTCAAACTGTGGCTAAGAAAGCTAAGTGTTGTAGATATGCTGAATGTGTTTTGAGGGTCGTGATCTGGTTCCCCATGGCAAGTTCTGATACGCCAGCTGGAGACTTTTCTAGCGCCTCACCACGGACACTATCCGAACTGTCTTCTCTGCCTGGGCCCTGCTATCTCGGCCTAGGCCGCTGCTCCCGATTCAGAGGCATTCTCAGCAAAAGACTCACTTGGGGATCTGGCCCCCTACTCAACACCACCAAACAGGTAGTGGCCACCAGGAAGTGAGTCATGTAAGCCCTGCTTCCCCTGGCAATCCAGTGCAACACCACGAGGTCTTCATCTTGCCAGTCCTGCATCTTGGTTTGGGTAGCATGAGTACAAAACAGGGTAGCTCCCTGCAACAACAGCTGTAATCATTGTGTGCCATCTGATTTTTTTGGTTGGGTTATTTTAATGGACTGAGCCATCTGGCTCCGGATTACAAATATTTGGGTTTTGTGCATGCTAACTGTTTTCCTTCCTAAGGGCCCCAACAACAGCTGCAACGGCGGCCTACCCCAGGCAACGCTTCAGGCTAGCCTGCCTAACATACTGGGTGTCCAGGGTTGTGGGACTGTTTCAAAGGGGCTTACAGTGCATGCTGAATCAAATCAAAAGTGTGAATCATTTTGCCATATTTACGCCCCACCCTTGTTCACTTCCCCTGAATAAACCAGTCTGTGGATTTTTCATGTTTAACCTGGCTAGTGTGTACCTTATTGGTTGGGTTACAGTATTGCTGTTGCATTGTTGCATCACTGGTCTTATTTTCCAGGGGGTCACTAGGGGAGCTGCAGAAGATCCTGCCCTGGTGGTAAGTGCAAGGAGTGTGAGCATATTACTGTTATTCGGTAAATGTGAATGTGCTATTGTTTTACTGTTAAGGCCACTAGAAGGGTTGGTAGGTGGCTATAGCATCCTGGAGGGCTATACCAAAGCAGCTATGCTACCCCAATACCGTTCCTCTGGGTGGAGGCACCCATTCACCGAACTCAGGCCCCTCAACCTGTGCATAGTCACGCAGGCAGGGGTAGCAGTCCATAGGATAGTGCCACCTAGGGGTTACATCTATAAGCTTAGGCATCCCTCACAACATAAAGGCCTTCAGCATTTGCCAGGGTTTTAACAAGCCTACATGAAGACATAGCGTGAATGCCTTAGAAATTTATTTAAAGCTTAAGGCAGTGGAGGACAAACAGCATGTGTCGCAAGTGGCTTTGCATCATCCTTCTCCCCACAGCTCGCTGTCAACCCAACACTGCCTGCAGACAGCAGCACTGCCTATTGAGTTAGCAATGAAAAAGGAAAACGTTGCAAAATCAGTGGAAAAATAGCGCCATGCTGATAAAGAGAAGCAGCAACTTCATGCCTCTCCTGCCAGGTCTCGCTCTCCTATTAAACAAGGTAGGTCTGCAGAAAAAGACTGATCCCAGTCTAAGTCCTCGGGTTCTGCTGCACCCCCCCCCAACTGTCTCTCAGACACGAAGGTAAGAATCTGTCACTGGTTCTAATCCTATGCTGTGGGATTCACAGCCATTTCTGCCGTTGAGCACTGTCCTCTTGAAAAATCAATCATTAATGACCCTGTCAGTCCGTCGATGTGCAGATGCTTGTTTCAGATTATGTCTGAATTATTTCAAAAGCTTCTGCACCTGGCTGTGCCATCGACACTAAACTCATTGCCACTGCCAGGTCCGCTGCCAACTTTGCTGACAACACCAGCGCTCCCTTTGCAGGTTACTGTACGTAGCATGGATCTTCCTTTGTCAACGCCTGGTTTGTTGACAGTTCTGACCTCCTCCAGCCATCAATCAGCTGCCTATTTCTGTCAAGAAGGAGGAGGAGGAGGAAGAGGAACTGGAGTATAATCTTGGCTTGATGGAGGAGAAATATGAGGAAGAGGAGGATGGTATGACCCCACCAATGAGGTGGACTTCAGCTCAACTTTACCCTCCTTGTAGTGAGGACAGTGTACATTATGTAAGCAATAATACCTGACAGGGTGGACAGTATTGGACTATACTGGACAGCCCAGGGGGTGCAATGAGGCCCGACGCTTCAGGCGGAGGGCCTTATAGTCCTTGGAAGGTCCAGGATATCCCAATACCGCCCACCCTGGAGAGTATTATTGCGCTTAAAAAATTTACTACTCCCCCCAAAAATATAAAAAATGACTAGAAATGGATTTAAAGTGTGTTTTGTTGGTAAAGAAGTCCCTCTACTGGTATACTTGCCAGAAGAGGGCAGTGTAGTGTTAGACACCTTTTTTACAGTCTTTTTTTACTGCCTTCTTTCTCTTATTGCTCTCCCCCTCTTTTGTAGTACTCAGTCCCATCTGCTTCATGCCTAGGCTTACAATGCTCTGTTTTGTTTGTTTCCCCCTCTCCTGTACTTCAGTTGAGAGTCTGTGGTCTGACACTGAATTTCACAACAGGAGGGAGTGCAGCAGGCATCACGGTAGACATGGAGTGCGATGAGGTGTGCACTCGGGGCTGAGAGATTTCCCTCATCATGAGGTGAGGGATGTAAAATGTGGGTGCATTTTGTTAGTAAAAAAAACAGTTAAAACTATATATGCATCTAACTTCTCTGTGGAGCGGGGGTAGAAGCAGGGTGAGCTGGGCTGTCTCAGAGTAGCACTGAGCATACAATGTGCTAGTTCAACTTCTTTACTGCAGAAAAGCTTTTTTCTTTTAAAAATGAAAAAAGGGAGGGAAATGCCTTGACCCTGTGTCACGGTGTACAAGTTGCATCTCTGTTTTATGTGTGTGGTATGGAAGTGCTCCCTGAAGAGTATCGAGCGCAGGAGAGGGCTGTCTCAATAATCAAGAGGAAAAAACAGTGGTCAGTTCCTTTTCTAATGGAATAGTGGCCCAGGGATATGTTTTGGTTAGTGTACACTGGCAGCTGGGACTTGTTATGTTGCTTGCAGTGCACGCATGTGCAAGAAACATAGCGCCATCATCGGAGATTTCGGAGGTGTGTCACCTCCTCCTCCAATTCAGTCAGTGTGCTGGCAGGCGCGGCCCCTGTAAGCCAATGTATTTTGGAGCTGTCTATGACATGCTCTAAAATGCAGTGGCATACAGTTGAAAGGGGGAGCTATGCTTCAGTGAGCACCGATAAGATATCAGCTGCTCACAGCGCAGCTCCCCCACAGACTACACGCAGGCGTAGCTCAGCGCACTGTATAGCCGACAGGGTGCCCAATCCCTGTCGGCTGAGCTGCGCCCCCGTAGTAGGTGCCACGCTGGGAGCCCACCCAGCGTGGCAAGCGATCCTTTGGCTGACGGGTGCCTCAATCTCCCGGCCGCTGAAGCCTCTCGTTTCTGTGCCACGCTGGGAGCTCCACCCAGCGCGGGCGTCAAAATGCCGCGGGCCGACGGGGTGCCCAATCCCCGCTGGCTGAACGCCCCTAACGTCCTTGTGCCATGCTGGGAGCCCACCCAGCGTGGCAAACGCCCCATCATCGCCTTTTTTTTTTTTAAACCTGTAAAACAAAACGTCTCCGCGCCTCCCAACCCCTCCCACAACCTGCACCTCACCCACTGTGCACCCAGCCTTCCCACACCCCCACCCCATACTTACCTCTGACTCGGCGCGACGATCTTCGTGGATCGAGAACACGCCTGCACTCTTCAAAGCCGACCGTGAACTGAGGAAATGCCAGTAAGCTGTATAATGGGCTAGATGGGAGGGTTCAACTTTGTTGCATATCTCAGGCATTTTGGATTTTGCAATTCATTAACATGGGATTTTGGGACCCCTTCATGAATGATGTCACTGTCATGGCAGTGTCGCCCAAAGGGTGATTTCGCACAGTGACTGTGAAATCACCCTTCGGGCCCGAATACTGCCATGACAGTGACATCATTCATGAGAAGGGGTCCCAAAAACCCCATGTTGAAAATTTGGTGCCAAAATTCCAAAAAATGACTGTTTTATGAGCGTGTATTGTGCAGTTGCTACGCAGGCTCGTAAGTTCGCGAAATTTCAATATTTTCACTCCAGATTTTCAACATTGCCATTTTACCACACCTTCTTATGAGTAGTACAGCTGTCATTTTCAATCTCACCCAAATGTGTTTCCGCCCATGTAGCATAATGTGCAGTTGGTGTGCAAATCAATGTACGGACAAATTAAGAAAATCACAGTGACACTGTTCATGAGCAGAGGTCTTAAAATGGCTATGTTGAAAATTTGTGAAAAAATTCCAAAAATGACTGTTTTACGTGCGCAAGCGCTGTACAGTTCCTATGCACGCCGTAAGTTCGCGAATTTTCAATATTTTCACTCCAGATTTCCAACATTGCCATTTTGCCACACCTTCTTATAAACAGTACAGCTGTCATTTTCACATCTCACCCAAAGCGTGTTTCTGCCATAGTAGTGGCAACCGAGTTGGTGTCGTAAATCAATGTACGGATAAATTAAGAAAATCAAGTGACACTGTTCATGAGCAAAGGTCTTAAAATGACTATGTTGAAAATTTGGTGAAAAATTCAAAAATGACTGTTTCTGATGCGTTGTACAGTTCCTATGCGCTCGTAAAGTTCTCGATTTTCAATATTTTCCTCCAGATTTTCAACATTGCCATTTTCCCACACCTTCTTATAAACAGTACAGCTGTCATTTTCACATCTCACCCAAAGCGTGTTTCTGCCCATGTGGTACTGGCACATGATTGGTGTCTTGAAATCAATCTCAGGACAAATTAAGAAAATCACAGTGACACTGTTCATGAGCAGAGGTCTTAAAATGGCTATGTTGAAAATTTGGTGAAAAATTCCTTCAGATGTTCTGCAATATTACTAATGAAGACATTGAACAGAACTGGCCCCAGGACCGATCCCTGCAGCACCCCACTGGTCGCCTCTCCCTAGACTGCATACCATTTACCACCACTCTCTGCCTCCTGTCTGTTAGCCAGTTTCAACCCAGTTTACCACCCTTCCCCACATGTCCAGCCTACCCAGCTAGTTTATCAGCCTCCTATATGGGATGGTGACAAAGGCTTTGCTGAAATCAAGGTAAGCATTGTCCGCTGCCCCACCCTGATTCACTTCCTTTGTCACCCAGTCAAATAAATCAACCAGATTTATCTGACATGATGTCCCCACTGTGAATCCATGTTGTCTATGGTCCTGGATTCCAATGGCATCTAGATGCCCCACTATCCTTTCTTTAAGCAATGTCTCCATGATCTTCCCCACTACTGAGGTGAGGCTGAATGGCCTATTGTTCCCTGCCTCATCCCTGCTGCCAGACTTGTGTAGAGGGATCACATGTGCCCTCCTCCAATTCACTCATGTTGAATGACTTAGTGAACATGGCTGCCAGAGGTACTGCTATCTCCCTTCGCAGTTCTGTTAATATCCTTGGGCATATGCCATCTGGTTCCATCGCTTTGTCTACCTTCAATTTAGTGTGCTCCTGCAGGACTCTTTTGTCCACCTCTTCACCCCTTTGGCAACTGCTGTACTGCTGTGGCCCTTGCCCCTCCCACTCTTCTGTGAATACTGAGCGGAAAGACACAGTGGATGTCTTGGGAGGAAGGCATGAAACTGTCACTTCCAAATACCTAAACAGCACATGCAAGCAAGCAACATTCGGCATTGACAAATGCTTGTTTTTTAGTAGGCATTGTTAAAAAATTAATGTATGGGTAGAAGGGGTTTTCAGCCAGTCAAGTGCAAGGATTTTTCAAGCCCATTTTCTAAACACCTAGATCCCCTCCTGAGGCTGCCTCTTTCCAGGCTTTCTTACAGCAGCTCCAGCCCAAGTTGGACTGGCAATATAGCCTAGAGGTTAGAGTAGAAAGCTGTGAATTAACTTGGTACATCCAGCTGGCAGACCTGGGTTTGATTCCCACAACCTCCACTTTTATACTGTGTGACTCTGAGCAAGTCACTTAACCTCTCCAGAGCTCTGGGGTTCCCCCCTGAAAACAGGAATAAAATAAAAATAAATAAATAAAAAAGCTGGGCTTACAGCTGGGGAGGAAGATTCCTCAGAGAAGAACCTCTATGAATTCTTAGAGGTTTCAGCACTACCTACAGTTATTGTTCCTCTTAGTCATTCGGCTTTGCAGGCTACCACAGTGGATGCTTAGCGCAGGCCCATTGCTGTGCCTGCCGTACCTCATAAAGTGAACAAACGATATCCTGACCCTTTGGATAAGCCCTACTATTTCACACAATCTGAAATGGATTCTGTGGTTAACATGGCTGCATATGACAGATCTAAAGCTCTTGACAAGGAATCGAGGAAGCTAGATGTGATGGGCAAGAGGGCGTATGCTTCAGCATCCCTTATCTTAAGGAGTACCAAGTACCAGGTTTACAGGATTAAATACCAGAACTGCCTGTGGAAGTCTGTGTTTTTTTGTCTATTCTCAGTCCTCTAGCTGATATACCTAGTTGCAAATATTTTGTCAAACTTATTCGGTTGTAATAGTGATTAAGCTCCTTTATTTTGAGTCATTCTAACTGAACAAACAAGTCCTTCAGTGTAGATTCCCTCAATTCAGGTTCTCCTTCTCCTTCTCATCCCTCATGAAGATGGAATGTTTCCTCCATTGTAGTCGGCATCTGTCAACTTCTTTTGGATCCCCTAGGCAGTTAATTTCTTCCGCATCACTTTCGGAGCTACTTGACGAACTCGATGCCACAGGTAACACAGGGGTAGCACTCAAATTACTCATTTCTTGTTTGAGAGCAGTTCTTTTATGTTATCGCCTGTTGACGTTGTTTTGTGGACATTTAATTAAACATTCGGCTCCCTTTAGTATGGGGGAATTTAGATACTTTGAAAGTTCAAACTGCTGTCTGTGAATCTAAAGTCCAAATGCTTGAGTAGTGTTCTCCGTCAGCAACCAGAAAGGCAAAAAGCAAACAGAGTACAGAAGTTGGTGTTCTCAGGAAAGGACTCCAGGTGCAAAGTAGGGGCTGCCAGCCCAAGACAAAACAAGAACCCTATCTTTGAATACTTCTAACTCATCTGTTTGTTTCTGATTGTATAATTAATAAAAGGTAGCACAGTTATGTTTTAATGTAACCTTTTTGAAACTTGAATGTTTTTGTAAAACATTTTGTAATAATACTTTTTTCACTTAGGGTGAGTGTGACTTTAAGTAATATGTTTAAATTTGGGCATTGTTCATGATTCTTCAGACCCACCCCCTGAGGAAGACCCTGTGTCGGGCTGAAGCACTGGGGAAGTAGAGTGTTATTCTGGGCACCTTTGCTACAATAAAATTGTGGATACCATACCTTTATGACTCAAGAGCTTCTGTGACTGAGTGCATAGTTTCATGTTCTTGTTTTGTCCTGGGCTGGAAGCCCTTACTTTGCACCTGGAGTCCTTTTCTGAGCACACCAACTTCTGTACTCTGTTTCCCTTTAGAGGTAAGGAGATTTTTAGTTCTGATGTTGAATCTGCTTTGAGGGAAATCCAGTCATGTAAAATGACCTTAAGGTCCTTTCATACCCTTAATCCAAAGCCTCGGAGTCAGGGCCAGGGTTCCATTTCATAGGCCCTATGCCCACCCTGGTAGAGGCTATTCCAGGGGACCCAGCCATGGCTCCTGCCAGAGCCAGGTCTCCCCTCAGACCCGTTTGCCTTCCTGTGCTCATACCAGGGTCATCAAAGGTGTGGATTTTGATGGTGCACCTGCTGTCCCTGAAGCATTCTGAGTCCCTTCTGTCTCCCCCAGTCCCTGCAGATCAAGGTGTCCTTGTGGGAGGCTGCTTCTGCCTCTTCCTTCCGAAGTAGAGGGAGATCACAACAAATGCTTGGGTGCTATAGGTGGTTCAGTGAGGACACACCCAAAAACTCCTGTCTGTCACTTCCGTACATCCTCCCTTGTCAAACTGTTACCCCTCGGGAGATCTTGCCCTCCTTCTGGAGGAGGTTCAAGCCCTCCTCCACAAGAGGGCCATAGAACTCGTCCTGAGTCCAGAAATGAATCAGGGCTACTATTCTCAGTATAAGTATTATAGGTTTCATAGGTACTTGCAAGCTTAATTAGGCTGTAGCCCATTCCAGCTTGCCAAAAAGTATATATTACATCTGATACCCCTTGATGCCCTGAGTTATGCAGTAGTTGTGAAGTTTGTTCTTAAATTCTGTCATATTTTTACTTCCCACAATTTCAAGGGGTAGGGAGTTCCAAAAATACACTACCCTCTGGTTGAACCATAGGGCTCTCTTTTTTTACTATGACAGTTCTATCCTCTTAATTGTAGACTTTGTGATCTAGTATTGTATTTGGTTTGTTTGTTTATTTAAAATCGTATTCAAATTTCATGAAGTTGGATAGTAGTTACAGTACATACTCCATTGAGCAAATGCTCATTTCAAAGGAGGTCCATTATTTTCATAAATAATTGCACATACAACAATATCTAAAAAAAATAGACACATGGGGCTGGATATTCAAAAGGGTTGTGCCATGCGCAATAGGGTTGCGCCTGCGCAAGTCCGAAATTGTGCCATTCTGCCATATTCAGCAGGAGGCAGTTGCGCCCCCCCCAAGTCAAGCTGAGCAACAGCGCAATGCTAATGAAGGCATGCTCAACTGGAGGGGGAAGAACCATGCATAAACTGCACAGCCCGATATTCAGCGGGCTGTGCAGAGTTGTGCAAGCGCAACCCCCAACCTGCGCCTGCACAACTTTGAGCAAAAAAAAAAAAAAGGAGTAAGTCAAGGGCCACCCACAGGTGAGCTGCCGCATTGCAGGGCACAACACAGCAGCTGCCACCTGTGGGTGGCCCTCGACGTACTCCCTGTGCCCCCCCTGCAGCCCAATCACGGGCATATAGTAATCCCTCCCTGACTGGCCCGATCGCGGGCATAAGTGTAAAACCCCACCTCCCGACCAGCCCAATCGGCGATCAAGTGACAAAACCCCACCCCCACTAGCCCGATCGCGGGCAGAACAGATTCAACCCCCAAGAACATATCCCTGGTGGTCAGTGGACCACGAAGCCCGAGTGAAGGCATTAGAGTCCACCCCAAGGTCCACCTACCCTGATGATCCTGGTGCCCCCACCCGCGGAGCCATCCCTGTCCCCAGTCAGCTGGCGGGCGGCGGCAGCATCCACCCGCCTGCTGCCCGCCGCCCGCCGACCGACTGCTGGTAGGGCTGCAACCCATTGGTTCAGATCAAGAGCCAATGGGCGTGCAGCATGAATGAATTCATTCACATATCTGGACTGCCTTATGCGGTATGGGCTGCCGTCCATTGGCTCTTGCTCTGAACCAATGGGTGTGCAGCCTTACTGAGCAGTCAGTCGGCAGGCGGCGGGTGGATGCTGCCACCCGCCGGCTGACGGGGGAGCGGGGTGGTGGGGGCTCTGTGGGTGGGTGGGGTGTGGGGCCACCAGATCACCAGGTAGGTGGACCTTGGGGGGTGGTGGACTCCTAATGCCCGCGATCTGGCCGCGTCCACTGGACCACCAGGAATATGTTCTTGTGGGGGTTGAAATCTGTTCTGCCCGTGATCAGGCTAGTGGGGGTGGGGTTTTGTCACTTATGCCCACGATCGACCAGTCGGGGTGGGGTTTTGTCACTTATGCCCGCGATCAGGCTGGTCGGGGGTGTTTGACACTTATGCCCGCGATCGGGCCGGGTTGGGGAGGTTTTTTTGTCACTTATGCCCGCTGATCAGCCAGTCGGGTGGGGATTTCAACAGTTATGCCCGCGATCGGCCTGCAGGGGGTGTCGGTCCCCGACGGCTGCTGCCTGGCAAGGCGCCAGGCGCAAGTCCTCAGGGATCGGTGCACCTGCATGCTAATGGCATGCAAATGGGGCCATAAATAGATGCAAATGGCCTCCCCTGTGCCTTTCATGAATTATGGCCCCATTTGCATGTCACCTTTTGAATATCGGAAATTTGCACATGGCGTAATGGAACTTGTGCCACTGCATCTTGAATGCTCCACTCTGACCACTTGCGGTGGTGCAAGTTCCACCGCGCCATACACAGTGGCTGTGGCCGGGGGGTGATATTCAGAGGAGTTGCTCAATAGCGCAACTCCATTGAATATCGCCCCGGCCACACCCCTGCGCAACTATTTTGTGCAGCGCGAGGGCTTGCGCCACAGAATGGCGCAGTTTGAATATCCAGCCCATTATATAAATACACATCACAAAGACTATACAATAATCTCAATTAACATACTGTACGTAACAACATTCATCATAATAAGGAAGAAATAATCTATCATGCATACAACTTGATCACCGAAGGAAGAACACTAAACATTAGACAATAAATAACACCCCATTAAATAAGTAGACCCGAACGACAGATTGAGGGGGCATCTGACCTAGTTACAGTGACTTGCAAAAGTATTCATCCTCCTTGAAAGTTGTCAGATTTGTCTGGATTACAAATGAGAGACTTACATATATTATTCCAGTCAGTATTTTTATTGCAAACTCATATGCTCTAACAGTATATCCTCAAAGCCAAAATTAATTATCCGTCAGCACATCTTTTAAAGTAAATTAAAAACTGGAAAATGCTGCTTGCAGAAGTATTCAACCCTACACATTAGTATTTGGTAGAGCCACCTTTTGCTGCAATAACAGCTTTAAGTCTTTTGGGGTAAGTATCTACCAGCCTTGCACACTGTTCGGGAGTGATTATTGCCCATTCTTCTTGGCAGATTTGTTCCAGGTTGTTCAGATTGGTTGGGTGACGCTTGTGGACTGCAATTTTCAAACAGTGCCACAGATTCTCGATGGGATTGAGATCTGGACTTTGACTTGGCCACTGTAGGACATTCACCTTTTTGTTGTTTAACCACTCCTGTGTTGCTTTGGCCTTGTGCTTGGGATCATTGTCCTGCTGAAGGTGAAGTTTCTCCCAAGCTTCAATTTTTAGCAGACTGAAGCAGGTTCTCTTGCAGTATCTCCTGTATTTTGCTCCATCCATTCTTCCTTCAATTTTAACAAGATGCCCAGTCCCTGCTGATGAAAAGCATCCCACAGCATGATGCTGCCACCACCATACTTCACTGTAGGGATGGTGTTTCTCGAGGCATGGGCAGTGTTAGGTTTATGCACATAGCTTTGAATTTTGGCCAAAATCTCTATCTTGGTCTCATCAGACCACAAAACCTTGTGCCTCATCTTAGCTGGGTCACTCTCATGCTTTCTGGCAAACCCAGACGTGCTTTTGATATGGTTCTTTTGAGTAATGTACTTTTTCTAGCCACCCTCCCATACAGGCCAGTATTATGCAGAGCTCTTGATATGGTTGACTGGTGCACCTTCACTCCACTCCACTCTCAGCCACTGAACTCTGTAGCTCCTTCAAAGTGATTGTTGGCCTCTCTGTGGCTTCCCTCACTAGTCTCTTTCTTGTTCGGACGCTGAGTTTTGAGGGACAGCCTTGTCTAGATAGTGCCTGGGTGGTGCGATGCAGCTTCCACTTCCTCACTATTGATCCAACAGTGCACACTGGGATATCCAAACACTTGGATATTATTTTGTACCCTTTTCCTAATTTATGCATGTCTATTATTTTATCTCTAACTTCCTTAGAATGCTCTTTAGTCTTCATTTTCACACCCTTCCTTCAGATTCACAGTCTGACCAATGGTCATTAAACTGAGGGGGTTATCCAGAAAATGTGAGCTACTTTAATGTTTCAGAGGTGAGGCCAATTGTAAGCCAATTGTGTCCTCGTTAGGGCAATATTTTTCATCTGTGTAAACTTGGAGCCTGCAGAGCACAGGGGTTGAATACTTATGCAAACAGCATATTTCAGTTATTTATTTTTCTTAAACATATTTTCTAACATAAAACCAATGTCACTTTAAAATAATTATTTTGAGGGTCAGTCTTTTTAAATAAATATTACACAGAACAAAATCTCAATGTATCATTTGTAATTCAGACAAATCTGACAACTTTCAAGGGGGTTGAATACTTTTGCAAGTCACTGTATATAACATTGCTTTATGCAACCCAAATTAATTACCTGATTATTTTGGGGTAGAGAAATGGGCAAAGCATTCCATACTAAGGGCCCCCTATGCCAAATAACAAATCTCCCCATATTAGAGTTGCATCTAGGAACATCATATTCCAAACCAGATGCAGACCTCAAATTAGGTTTAACTTCCCGAATAGAAAAAGTGGCTAATAAGTACTGTGGTAATTTTAATTTATATGCTTTATACATAAAAGTAGAAAGATGCCAATCTCTCCTATCATTTAGTTTTAACCACTGCAAAGATCTATATAACTTGCAGTGGTGGGTCTCTCTAGGTACCTCAAGTATAAATCGTGCCATTTTATTGTATATGACATCTAGTCCAGCAAGAACTCCCCAGATGCTCCTACATAAAAAACATCCTCATAATCCAAAACAGGGAGTAACATACTATTAACCATCCTCAATCTAATCTCTGGTGACAAATACTGCCTTAATTTACACAATGATCCCAGTTTGTTACCCAAGTTTTTAAACAATGCTTCAATATGAGGTTTCCAATTTAGTTTTGTATCCAGCGTTACTCCTAGGTATTTATACTGATCTACCTGAGGAATGATAATACTATCCAATGATTTTGTTTAAAAATTATTTGAATCATTTATTATTTTTTGAAAATAAAATCCAGGTTTTTTTTTGCATGTAAACACAAACTATGTTCCTGTAGGAAGACCTGTAAATTATTGAAAGCTATTTGTAATTGTGTTTGAATACTTTTAGGGTCCTTCCCCTCAATGTATTCAACTGTACTGTCTGCATATACAGGATAGCATGTTCCTTGATCATTGAATTGTAAATTATTAATATAAAGATTAAAAAGAAGGGGGCCCAATATTGACCCTTGGGGAACTCCTGTTTTAATTTTAATTGTTTCGGACCTAAAAGAACCTATTTCAACCAATTGTTCCCTATCTAGCAGGTATGATGCAGACCAGGTCAACTCTTTCCCTTTCCCCCCCAATATCATGGAGTCTGGACAGGAGAATGCCATGGTGCAGAGTATCAAACGCCTTAGATAAATCTACAAATAGTGCACCTACAGACATTCTCCTGTCCAGACTACCCTGAAGATCACCCACCACCTTTGCCAAAGCAGTTTGCATATTGTAAAGTGATCCAAAACCTGACTGATAGGGATTGATTAGCCTATTTTCCTCCAAAAAATATGTTAACTGAGTGGCCACTAAACTTTCAAATAATTTAGAGACAATAGGCAGTAAAGAAATGGGGCGATAGCTGTTATCATTCTGAGATCCACCTTTATAAATAGGCAATATTTTAGCTGTCTTCCGGTCCTTAGGGAATTCTCCCATGATTAAAGAAAAATTAAACAAATAAGTCAAAGGATGTGCAATAAAGGGGGCAGCATACATCAAAAGTCTGGTATCTATATTATCCAAACCAGTGGCCCTTTTTATATCTAGTTTTAAAAGTGCTTTCCTTGTTTCATGTTCCTCAATATTTTTAAATTTAAAAGCTTGCCCTACAGTACTATTTGGATAAGTATACTTTTTTGCTGATCTGTTACTAAATCACTATTAACTAAGTTATTATCCAAAGTTTTCATATCCACCTCAGAGAAAAAACTATTAAATTTGTTTACCACTGAAGTACTTAATGGGACCAGATCACCCTCTATTTTACCAATTGTTCCTCTACTTGTTTTACCCATTAATCTGGTTATCATATTCCAGAAAAGTCTGGGTTTTTGATTTTGGTTTAGTTCCAGAAAGGATCCATAAAAAAGTTGCTTAGTTTTCCTAATTGACTCAAGGTATTTATTTCTTGTCTGTCTATATAAATCCCAATTAGAATTGGTGCCAGAAATGTTGGCTTTATACCAACAGGCATTTCTCTCTTTTTTTTAATTTGTGTAGGGTAACATTATACCACTTACAGTTATTTGCCTTTACCTTTCTTGTTTGCAAAGGAGCATGTTTATTGCAAATTTGTATGAATTCCTCCTGGAAGTATTTCCATGCATCAGAAGCTGTTGGTATTAATCCTAGTGTATCCCAATCTGCTGTTTCAATATCCACCATAAAATGTGCATAATAGAAGTTTTTACAATTTCTCCATTGCACTGTCTGAGCCCGTTGTGTTGATTTTAAATGTTTGTGCAAATCAAATATAACCTGATGATCTGAAAAATTATCAGGTATCCATCATTCTCAAACCCAAGTACATCCTTGTGTTAAAATGGACAGAAGATTTTGCAGACTACAAAAGGTTCTGCATGGTCTCTCTCTTTCTCTCTCTACAGTCCCTGTTCCCCGCGCTGCTGCTGCATGGGGATTGGATATGTGCCCTAGATATGAAGGATGCTTACCTCCATAATCAAGAGCTACAAGTCCCACAGACGGTACCGTGGATTATTTTCCAGGACATTCCCTATCAGTTTTGTATGTTGCCCTTTGGCTTGTCCTCTGCACTGTGTGTCTTTACCAAATGCCTAGAACTGGTTGCAGCCCCCTCAGAATGGAGGGCCCTTATGCTTTCCTGTACCTCGACAATTGGCTTCTGAAAGCCCCATGGCAGGAGGAAGTCAATTACACACTGTTCCACACCAGACAGCTCTTTGAGCAGTTGAGCATTCAGGTGAATGTGCCACATTCAGTGTACTCATTCCGTGTCAGCATCTCCAATTCATAGGAGAAGTTCTGGATACATGAATGAATCAGGCTTTTCTTCTTTCAGATTGTGTTATGGTGTTGGTTGCCCAGGCTCAGCTGGTCTCTTTTAGTGACTAGGTGATGAGCCTCATGGCTGCTGCTTTTCTGACTGTTCTGCTGGGGAGTCTGCAATGACTGCACCGTGTCCAGTGGGTTCAGCTTTCGGATGAACTGGGGTGTCTTTGTAGGTTTCATAGGTTGCGTCTAACTAAAAGGCAAAAATGCCCAGAAAGGCTAACTATTCCTCAATGGACATATCCCTTAATACCGAAGTAGCTAATGTGATAGTCCAGATGCCTGTTAAAGGTATTTATGTTTTTACTATTAGTCACATTCTGGGGTGACTCATCTTACACATTCACTATTCCCTGGGTATACCACAACCCCCTCCATTTTGTCTTGTAAATATTCCCCTTTAAATGTGATGAGTCCCTTAATCATATGTCCAGGCTATCCCACAGGCTCCTGTCTTTGAAAGCTTGAATGTTAAACATAAGTCTCCCCTCAATCTGAAGAGTTCTAATGAAAGTAAGTTCAGCATTCCCGATCATCTGTGCACATGGCACCCCCTCCATGCCCTTTATCATTCTTGTAGCTTTTTTTTTTTATTCTGTTTGATTTTTTGATACATCCTTTATTTTGGGGTGACCAGAATTGGCTACCATACTCCATATGTTGCCTCACAAGTGCACCATGCAGTGTTATCAGCACTTCCTTTCCCACGCTAACTATGTGCCTCTTAATGCAACCCAAAATGTTGTGACATTTCATGGTCAATTCAGAGCAATATTTTTTCAAACATTAACTCACTTGTTACCGTTACACCCAGGTCCCTTTCAGATGTACCCTGCCCAAAAGTTTATATTGAGCTTTTTGTTTCATTATGGTGCCCCATGTGCAACACAGCACATTTATTTTCATTTTTTTTATTTTATTAAGATCTTGGATTACAATACCTTTGAGCTAGAAGCTCTTTTACAAAGATTCCACATCGGAGTAACACTGTAGACATAGACTGAGGACTAAAATACAACAGCAGTGACATTAGACATTGTAACAGGCTTTCTGACATCAGTCAGGGATGTGCTTAACAATTAGACATTAAGATTTTAAACAACATGCTACAAGAACTGATGAATACAATTAATTGACATTGAAAATCAGCCATAACAGGTTTTGTCAGTTTTAGGGATGGGTGGGAGGAGGGTGTAAGGATAAGATGGCATGGGGGGGGAGTAAGTAGGGAGGAAGGGATGAGGAGGAGGTGGTGTGGGTGGGATAAAGTAGAGAGGGGGCAGGGAGTGGCGAGGAGGGATAGAATATCTAAGGCAGACAGACAATGCTGCTAAGTGTGGAGATGGGATGGTGGGGTTTACTCTTGAGACTCCTGCTTAGGGAGGAAAATGATAGCCATGACGAGGGTGTCAGCAATTGGGTGCCTGCAATAACGGCAACCCAATCCCTGGTGCATATCATCCACCCAGGGCTACCCGACAGGATAAGACGAAGCAGATGGGGGGTCAGCGAATATGGCAATGGGATGTTGCGTATGTACTTACCGCATGAGGTGGAGGCGGGCACACAGTGAGGGCAGGAGGGATTGTGAGGGTGGTGCCGTGGTGGGTTGCTGAGCTGGCCCGTGGTGTGGTGGGTGGGTTGGCAGCTTCAGTGGGCAGGGTGCTGCATTCGGGCGCTAGTGCGTTTTTGTTGCAGCCGGACCCATTTTTTTTTAAATGTTTTTGCACCCCCTGGAGTTGAGAATCCTTAAGTAAGGGGGTACAAGGGGCACAGTCCCATGCATAAAACATTTAAAAAACAAATCCCTGGCACCATTTTGCTGTGCGCCGGGGAGTCAGAGTGTCAAAACTGATTTTTGGCACTCTGGCTTCGCGATAACGGCTATTGCCTTTAGGCTTTTGCCATTGTCACATAAATCCTAGGAAAATTAGGGAGAAATTAAAATCCAGCCAATGATCACTAGCCCATATTTCCAGGTGTCTGAGTTCTCTCTTCTGTAGAGCTATATATGAATCTGTGCTTACTACTGCTCTCACCTTCGTGTCATCAACACATTTTGCCATCTAGGTATTTCCAGATGTTTTCATGGATGATACATTAAATAGAGTGGTGGGCCCAAGTACGGACCACTCTAACGCCCTACTTGTCACCTTCCCCCATTCAGATAGCTGCCCCTGTAGTGATACATGGTTCTCAAAGGAAGTGGCAGTGAAGGTTCAAGAGAAAAAGAAAGAATTCAGGAAGTACAAGGAATCACAGAAGGAGCAGGACAGAGAACTGTATCAGTTAAAGCAAAAGGAAGCTGGGAAGGCAGTCAGAACAGCAAAGGCCCAAACTGAGGAAAAGATAGCCAACTCAGTTAAGAAGGGGGATAAAACCTTTTATAGGTACATCAGGGAGCGAAGGAAGACCAAGGGAGGGATAGTGAGGCTTAATAAAGGGGAGGAAGGGTGGGAAGAGGGTGACTGTGAAAAGGCAGAGATACTAAACAAATATTTTTGCTCGGTATTTACAAATGAAGAGGAGGAGGTACCTAAACCAAACAGTAGAAACACTCTGGATACAGAAGTTGATACCAACCCATTTACAGAAGAAAGGGTTCTGAAAGAACTCTTAAAACTGAAGATGGACAAAGCAATGGGGCCTGATGGGATTCATCCCAGAATTCTAAAAGAACTAAGGGTAGAACTAGTGACACCACTGACTACCCTCTTTAACAAATCATAGGAGGATGGGGTGGTACCCGAGGACTGGAGGAGGGCAGATGTGATTCCCCTTCACAAAAGTGGGAGGAAGGCAGAAGCAGGAAACTACAGACCTGTTAGTTTAACCTCAGTGATAGAGAAAATGATGGAATCACTTCTGAAGGAAAGAATTGTCGAGTATCTAGAGGCCAGAGGGCACAGGACCCAAGGCAGCATGGATTCACAGCGGAAGGTCATGCCAGACGAATCTGATAGATTTCTTTGACTGGGTGACCAAAGTAGTAGATCAGGGAGGGGCTATGGACATGGCCTACCTAGACTTTAGCAAGGCATTTGACACAGTCCACACAAAGATTAATATATAAGTTAGCCAGCCTGGGAGTGGGTCCCAAGATGACAGCCTGGGTAAAATTAGCTGGAGAATAGGACACAGAGAGTAATAGTAAATGGGTCCACTCTGAAGAAAGGGGGGTTACTAGTGGGGTACTCGCAGGGTTCAGTATTAGGACCGGTCCTCTTCAATGTCTTTATAAGTGACATTGCAGAGGGAGTGGAAGGAAAAGTATGTCTCTTTGCAGATGACACAAAGATCTGCAACAGAGTTGATGCACAAGGTGGGGTGGAAAGGATGAGAAGGGACTTGGCAAGGTTAGAGGAATGGTCAAATGTATGGCAGCTTAGATTCAATGCTAAGAAGTGCAAGGTAATGCACCTGGGAAACAAAAACCCAGGGGAAGAGTACTCAATGGGGGGTGAGATACTAACAACAACAAAAATGGAAAGGGACCTGGGGGTAGTCATATCAGATGACCTAAAGGTGGGCAAGCAATGTGAGAGGGCAGCAAGGAGGGCTGGGGGGATACTGGGATGCATAGGGAGAGGCATCATCAGTAGAAAACAGGAAGTTATTATCCCTCTGTACAGACAGCTGGTGAGACCCCATCTGGAGTACTGCGTGCAGTTCTGGAGACCCAATCTCCATAAAGACATAGACAGGATGGAAGCTGTCAAGGAGGAGGGCAACTAAAATGGTGCAGGGTCTGACACGGAAGACATGAAGAGAGACTTAAGGAGCCTAATATGTATAGCCTCGAGGAAAGGAGGGAGAGGGGACATGATAGAAACTTTCAAGTACCTCAAGGGAATCAACAAAGTCCAAGAGGGTAGCATCTTTCAAAAAAAGAGGTGTGCAAGAACAAGGGGGCACAATTTGAAGATGGGGGGGCCGCTCAGAGGTAATTTAAGGAAGTATTTTTCCACGGAGAGGGTTGTGGATGCATGGAACGGCCTTCCGGAGGAGGTTGTGCAGTCAAAAACAGTGGTGGAAATCAAGCATGCATGGGACAGTCATAAGGCAATTCTAGGGGGTGGGGGTAGGAAGAAGTAGGCTGCTGGTTAACTAGGATCTGCAGCTTATCCATTAGGTAGGGAAATGGGCAGACTGGGTGGGCCAAGCGGTCCTTATCTACCGTCAAATTCTATGTTTCTATGTTTCTCCACCCAGCCCAGTGTTCTGGTGTTGACATTTCTAGCAGCTTGGCAACCAAGACTTTATGTTCAACACAATCAAAGGCCTTGCTGTAGTCCAGGAATATTACATCAACGGGCTGATTGCTGTATGGGGCTTTACTTTTTCAAAGAAGTTAATTTAATTTATCTGACAAGATTTAGCCTTAGTGAAGCCATACTGTTGCTTAGAGACCATGTCCTTCTTTATTATATAATTTTCTACCTCTTCCTTAATGATGCCTTCTAGAATTTTGCCCTCCACAGACATCAAACTCACTGGCCTATAGTTCTTGCAGTCTGATTTAGGCCCTTTCTTGAATAATGCTGTATCTGTTGCCTCCCTCCAGGCATTAACAACCTACCCCTCATTCATTGATTTTTGAAAGATCTCAGTTATTGGCTCTGTCAGTTCCTCAGCCAACTATCTCAGCACTCTTGGGTGCAGTCCATCAGGCCCCATTGATTTATCCGGATTTATTCCTTGCATCATTGGTTTAACATCCTCCTATTTAACTTGTGTTTTTGGACAGATTTCCTGTGTTGACTTACTAACCCTGCTGTTACCTTTTATCCTGTAAACACTGCAAAAGGAGTCATTAAGGATAGCTGCCATATCATAGAAACAGAATTTGACAGCAGATAAGAACCACTTGACTCACCTAGTCTGCCCATTTCCCTACCTACTGTAACACTGCAGACTCTACTTCACCTCCGGCCTTACCCTCCCCTTCCTATCCTCTAAGGTTCCTTTATCCCTTGCATTCTTGAAACCCGTAACAGTTTTTGCCCCCACCATCTCTGCTGGGAGGTTGTTCCAGCCATCCACCACTCTTTCTATGAAGTACTTCCTCACATTTCCCCTGAGTCTAACTTCCTCCAGCTTCATAGCATGACCCCTTGTTCTTGAGTTTCTTTTTTTTCTGAAAAATGCTTCCCTCTTATACCTTATTTATACCCGTGAGGTATTTGAAAGTCTCTATCATATCTCCCCTCCCTCCTTTCCTACAGGGTGTACATATTGAGGTCCTTTAGTCTCTCCTCATAGGGCTTGTGGTGCAGACCCTGAACCATCCTAGTTGCCCTCCTCTGGACAGTCTCTACTCTGTCTATGTCCTTCCAAAGATGTAGTCTCCTGAACTGGGCATAGTACTTTGGGTGGTGTATCACCAAAGATTTATACTGTGGTGTCACCACCTCCATCTTACTGCTGGGGATGCCCCTCTCTATGCACCCCAGCATCCCACTGGCTTTCCTCACTGCCTTATCACACTGTTTGGGCACCTTTAGATCATCGGATATGATTACCCCCAGGTCTCCTTCCTGTCTGGTGGTCATCAGTACCACTCCCCCCATCTTGTACTCCGCCCTGGGTTTCTGTTGCCCAAGTGCATGATTTTGCACTTCTTCACACTGAAACTTAGTTGCCACATGCTTGACCACTCCTCAACCTTTCTTAGGTCTCTTCATTTTTTCTTACCCACCTGGAGTGTCTACCCTATTGCAGATCTTTGTGTCATCTGCAGAAAGACATACCTTCCCTTCTAGCCCATCTGCTATGCTTCTAATAAAGGCATTAATATGGACTGGTCCCAGTACTGATCCTTTTGGCACCCTGCTGGTCACCCACCCTTCTTCGGAGTGAACTCTGTTTACCACCACCCTCTGTCTCCTATCTCCCCAACCGATTCCTTACCCAGTTCACCACCTTTGGACCTACTCCCAGGCTACTCAGCTTGTTTATGAGTCTCCTGTGTGGAACGGTGTTAAAGGCCTTACCGAAATCTAGGTAGGCCACATTCACCGCACCTCCCTGATCTAATTCCCTGGTCACCCAGTCAAAGAAATCTATCAGATTGCTTTGACATGACCTCCCTGCTGTGAATCCATGCTGCCTCAGATCCTGTAAGCCACTGGATTTAAGATATTCCACAGTCCTTTCCTTCAGTAGTAATTCCATTAATTTCCCCACCACCAAAGTCAGGCTAACTGGCCTGTAATTGCCAGCCTTCTCTCTACTACCACTTTTGTGAAGTGGGACTACATCTGCCCTCCTCCAGTCCTCTATAACCACCCTTGTCTCCAGTGAGTGGTTGAATAGGATTGTCAGAGGTGTGACCAGCATCTCTCTTAGCTCCTTCATCTTTTTTACTTATAGATGTCCCATTTTGTTCTGAAGGATCCACCTGTTTGTTGGATTTTCTTTTCCCATTTACATAAAACAAGTGACTGCTCCACATCGCTGCTCCCTGCTGAGTTAGTTGGACCACTCCAACCTAGAGATAGGGTCTCTCTTTCTCCATCCCTTTCCTCTTCTACTGATGAAGGCTAGTGCATCAGGTTCTGCGTGGGTTGCTCATCTGGGCCTCTTCTACATGCAGGGTCAACAGTCCCTATCAGATTCAGTTCTGCACAGCAACACTCTGGAGATGAAGGCTGTTTTATTTGGACTACAGGTCCTCACTACACTTCATTGGGGTCACCAGCTGTTTATCCATACAGACAACATTTCATTACATCAACCACCAAGGCAAGTTCAGCTCATATCCTCTCTGCAGTGGGACGATGAGAGTCTGGCACTTGGTCATGGAACACAACCTGTTACTGTCAGCATGTTTCTACTGGGTACTCTCAGCACTCTAGTGGATTGTCTTAGCTGGTCCCAGACACTCTGCCATGAAAAAGAGTTGTTGTACTCCATTGTGAGTGACCTCTTCAAAAAGTGGGGCACACAAAAATTGACCTCTTTGCCTCTCCATACAATGCAAAACTGCTGCTTTTCTGCTTGCTTGCTTTAGGACCTGGAGTTTTTCAGTGAGATGCATTGTCCCTCTCTTGGAAAGGAATGTTCATGTGCACACTTCCTCTGTTCCCTCTAAAACAGGGGATTCTGGTCAAGTTGTGGGCTGAGTTAGCCACCCTGATTCTGGTGGCTCTGTACTGGTTCAGACAAATCTGGTTCCCTCTACTTCAGCAGCTGGCAGTGAAACCCCATCTCACTCCCTCCATGAGTGGGATTTCTGCCACAGGAGCAGAGCTCTCTGGTGCATCTAGATCTTCAATCCCTGCACATTCACGACTGGCTCCTGAAGATGTAGCGTCTCCTGCTTTGGGGTTTCCCCAGCAGTAGTAGCTATTCTGTTGGTGGCTCAGGAGGAGTCTACCAGATACATCTACTTACAAAAATGGAAACCTTTTATGATTTGGTGTACTATTCATCAGCTATATCCTTTTACATGTTCAGTTAGTCACGTTATGGACTACCTCCTACCCCTTCTGGATGCAGGCCTCTGGTATTCCTAAATAATGGTTCACATGGCTGCAGTGTTGGCTTTTCATGCCCTCATCAATGGAAAATGGTGGCCCAGCTTGAAATTTTCTTGCAGGTTCCTCAGAGGTGTTCTACTCTTACAACCCCCAGTTCATGATCCGGTTCCATTGTGGGACTTTAATTTGGTTCTGGAGACCCTTACTGTGCCTCCATCTGAGCCTGCTGCTGCTTGTGAGCTGCACTTCCCCTCTTGGAAGACACTGTTCCTCATGGCTATGATGTCCACTAGATGTATTTCTGAACTGCATGCTCTGGTTGCAGAGCCTCCTTATCTTGCTTTCCACAAGGATCGGGTTACCTTGCACACTAATCCTCCTTTTCTGCCAAAAGTTGATTCTGAGTGAACATTAAATCAGCCTATTGACCATCTGGTTTACTTTTTGACTCACACAGATAGTGGGGGACATTGTTTGCACATGCATGATGTCTGTCGGACATTTCGTTGGTACATTGATCGTACTACGGATTGTAGAAAATCCTCTGCTGTTTGTGGCTTTTGCCCCCAGATGGCGGGCTCCCCTAATTATATGCAGGGCCATTCCAAACGGTTTGTGTGCTGCATTAATTTCTGTAACTGGGGGCACAGTAAGCAGCTTCCTGGTCCTGTCTGTGCACACTCCATCTGTGGTGCGGGTCCTTCCACAGCTTGTTTTGGCAATGTGTCCACTGCTGACATCTGTGTTGCTACCACATGTGCACTGTTCATACTTTTACTAAACATTACGTTCTGGACTTTGACTCTGATAGACATACCACATTTGGACACACCAGGGGGGATGCACAGGATGAGCAGTGACCCGAGAAAACTAGAAGAGTGGTCAAGGGTAGGGCAGCTGGGCTTCAAAGTGAAAAAGTGCAAAATAATGCAGTTGGGGGTGGGGGGGCGGAGTACAAAATGGGTGTTGTGGCACTGACAACCACCAAACAGGAAAGAGACCTGGTGGTAATCCTATCGAATGACCTAAAGGCAGCCAGGCAGTATAATAAGGCAGTTAGGAGGACTAGTGGGATGTTGGAGAGCATAGTGAGTGGTATCGGCTTCAGAAAGAGGGAGGTGGTGTTGCCTCTGCATAGATCGCTGATAAGAACCCACCTCGAGCACTGTGTTCAGTTGTGGAGACCACAACTCTGGAAGGACATCGACTGAGTTGAGGTGGTCCAGAGGAGAGCAACTAAAATGGTGTAGGGTCTGCATCATAAGCCCTACGATGAGAGACTTATGGACCTGAGTATGTACATCCTGGAAGAGATGAGGGAAGGGGGATATGATTGAGACCTTTTAAACCTTTTTAGAGAAGCGTTTGGGATTTTGTGATCTTCTTCCTCTTATTAATTCATTTGTTATATTTATTGATGTTATATTTTATATGTTTATAATTTAATTATAATTATATTTCATTTGCCAGCATCCTGTACAGCACCCTGAAACCCAGGGAAAGGGCACTTTAGAAATAAAGCCTTACACACTTACATTAAATACCTCAGAGGTGTAAATTAGATACAGGAGGGAAGTATTTTTCAGAACAAAAGGTGTTTAGGAACAAGGGGACGTGATAGGAAGCTGAAGTGGGGTAAATTCAGGAGGGATGTGTGGCAGTCCTTCTTCACAAAAAGAGTGGCAGATTCCTGGGGAGAGCCTTCCAGTGGAGGTGGTGGGGGTGAAAAAAGTGATGGGATTCAAGAATGCATGGTATAGGCACAAGGGAATCTTACAAGAAAGAAAGGGGGAAGTGATAATGGAGATCAAGTGGGATCTGCGGTGATACTGTAGGCAAGGAAAAACAGGCAGACTGGGTGGGTCAAGTGGTTCTTATCTGCCTGCAGAGTCTGTTTCTGTGATACCACACCAACATTTCAGATTGGACTGATCTTTCCTCAGGGCAGTATACTGTATGATAAAGCATTGCTCAGTATTTTCACAATGTTGCAGCAAAGGTTTGTTTTTTCAGCAGTTCACAGAGGTATCTATGGGGACAAGTGTCCTCTGTAAGCTGCTGTAAAAAGCCTTTATGAATAAAATGTTATGAAATCCTTTGAAATATTGTGCCCTGTGGAAAGATCAGTCCTATCTGAAACATTGGTGTGGGGAGCAATAGACTGAAATAAACAGAAGATGTTTAGTTCAACTTGACTTTTGAGTTCAAGCATCTTCATGCTGATCGAAACGGAGTGAATCATGAGAAGATGGGGCAGAAGGGCAGGCACTACAAGAGGGGGAGGCAAGAAGGGGGAGAGAGGGTTGTAATTGTGGGTGATTCAATACTAATGGGAATAAGATGGGGAAACAAACACATGAGGAAAAGCAGCAGGAGGGTGGAGTGTATGTCAGGCATGACGGCAGGGAAGGTGGGCCCCATTATACCAAAGTGTGTGGGCCAGGAAAAGGGGAAGCCTCATAATGTGGTCCATTTGGGCACTGATGATCTGGCAGGATGCGAGGTGAAGGTGGTGCAGGAAAGGTACCAGGAGCTGGAGGAGATCTGTAAGAGGGTGGGAAAATCAATAGCTTTCTCAGAGGTACTGCCAGTCCCAAGGGCCAGCATTGTTAGAAAGCTGAGGATAGAGGAATTTAACTCATGGCTTGGGGGGGATGGTGCGAGGCAAACTAGTACAGGCTGATGGGAGGTTAGGGCAGGACCTGGGAGTGCAAGGACCTATCCACACCAGATAGACTACATCTAAGTAAGGAAGGCACATGGGTCCTGAAAGGCAAGCTAGAGAGATACTTGACAGAAGAGCTGTATTTAAACTGAAGGGGGGGGCAGTAGAGAGCAGGGCACTCAACATCAAGAAACGGGGGCCTCAGGGCCTCCCCCCTAGTAGGAATTCAAACAGCAGGCGGGGGCAGGGAGAGGAGTTAGTAGGGGCAGGGGAGGAGGAGTAGGGACACCAAGGGTTGGCAAGAAGCAAAGAGGGAAATGGGGCATGCTGGATGGTAGTGTCCTTAAATGCAAGGAGTCTGGCCAACAAGGCAGCAGACCTGCAGGCAGTGATGGCAGAAGGGGAGGTGGACATAGCTGCCATCACAGAGACATAGGCAACACAGTACCATGGCTGGGACCTCAAGATCCCAGGGTACCAATTGCTGAGGAAGGACCGAGGAAAAGGTAGAGGAGGGGGAGTGGCATTATATATAAGGGAAGGGATACTGTGTACCAGGGAGGAAGGGCAGGAGGGCTCGGCAGAAGCCCTATGGCTCCAGTAGGGGAAAGATTCATTTGGGGGTGGTGTACAGACCACCCTTACAGGGCATAGAATTGGACAGAGAGCTAGAGGACCAGATCAGGAAGGTAGGAGGGAAGGGGAACACTATAATAGTTGGAGACTTCAATCTATCTGGGATAGACTGGAACACCCCAGCTACCACCTGGATGCTATACAGGAGTTCTTCCTGGCACAGGGAGTTACAGAACCAACTAGCAAAAGGGTCATACTAGACCTAGTGCTATCAGATGGGGAGCAGGTCCAGGAGGTAAAAGTGCGAGATCTCCCTGCAGGCAGTGACCACCGCACAGTGTGGTTTTACATCAGCATGGGGAAGGAAGTAGCCAAGTCCAAAACTAGAGTAGTGAACTTCAGGAAAGTGGACTTCAATAATGGGGAACATACTAGAGGGGCACTTGGCCATGCTCAGACAGGAGATGGATGCAGATCAGAAATGGCCCATCATCAAGAAGGGATTAATTGAGGCCATGGATACATGCAGGAAGGCTCATAAAAAGAACTGTAATGTGAAGAGACCTAGCTGGTTTAGCAGAAAGGTAGCAGGCAAAGTGAAGGAAAAGAGGGAGGCCTTTCAGAGGTGTAAGTGGACCCTGAGGGAGGAGGGCAGCGAGGTTTATACAGTGAATGCCAGGGAAGCATGGAAAGAGGTCCAGGCAGCTAAAGCTGCGAAAAAACTGAGACTAGCGAAGGGGATTAAGGATGGGGCAAAGGACTTCTTCCATTACATTAAGGAGAGAAGATCTGGAAGGGATGGGATTCTAAAGATAAAGACGGAGGGGGTGGGCAGAAAAGGGTGAGTATCAGGTGGAGGTGCTAAAAATGAGTACTTCTACTCTGTCTTCACAAGAGAATAGGATGGGCCCAAACCACAGGGGATGGGTAAGGGTTGCCCTGGGGGCAGGGAGGTATGTAATGGAGAACCTGGGATTGAGAGGGTCTTGAGGAGACTGAGGGAACTAAGGGTGGACAAGGCTCCTGTCTCAGATGAAGTACACCTAAGGATCCTGAGAGAGATGGCGGAGATACTAGCAGTACCCCTGCCAGAGTTATTCAGCACCTCGCTGGACAAGGGGAATGTACCACAGGACTGGAGGACAGCACATCTGGTTCCACTCTGCAAGAGTGGTCCCAGGGATGAGCTGGGTAACTACAAGCCGGTCAGCCTAACCTCGATAGTGGGCAAGTTGATGGAGACCATTCTTAAGAAAAGGCTGGTGTCCTTCCTTGAGGTAAATGGTCTCCAGTATAATAGGCAGCATGGGTTTGTCAGGGGAGATTCAGTAAAACAAACATGATAGACTTCTTTGACTGGGCTACAAGGTCACAGGACAGGGGACAGGCGGAGGACATCCTGTACCTGGACTTCAGCAAGGCATTTGATTTGCTGCCACATGGCCAGCTGATCAGCAAGCTGAGGAACCCGGGTATAGGGGGCAAACTGCTAGGGTGGGTGGAGAGCTGGCTGTAGGCCTTGAACCAGAGAGTGGTGATGGGGGAGGGGGGACCATCCAACCCTAGGCCTGTGATTAGCTGGGTCCCACAGGGCTCAGTACTTAGACCGGTACTGTTCAACATCTTTATTGGAGACATAGAGGGCATCAAGAGTAAGATCTGCCTTTTTGCAGATGATACCAACCTCTGTGGGAAGATGGATACAATGGAGGGGAGACAGGAACTGAAGGAGGATCTGGCTAGGCTGGAAAATTGGTCGGGCATCTGGCAGTTGGGATTCAATGCCATGAAGTGCAAGGTCATGCACGTGGGAGACAAGAACCCAGGGGCCGGCTACTGGCTGGGGGGGCACAGGTGACCATCTCAGAGGAGGAAAAGGACCTTGGAGTGTTGGTCAGGGGTGACGTGAAGCATACTGCCCAATGCCATAAGGCAGCAGCCAAAGCTAATAAAATGCGGGGCTGCATCGCCGGGGGGATCACCTCGAGACAGGAAGAAGTTATTCTGCCACTGTACAGGTCTCTTTCTGGTACCCTTATCTAAAGAAGGATGTCAGTCTACTGGAGGGGGTTCCGAGGAGGGCAACCAAGATGATGCAGGGCATGGGGGACAACACATATGAAGAGAGGCTGAGGGAGCTCGACATGTACTCCTTGGAGGACAGAAGAAAGAGGGGGGCAGGACTGAAACATTCAAGTACCTCAAAGGCATAAACAAGGTCCGAACTGATGGTATTTCAGTCTAAGAAAGGAGGGTACTACAAGAGGGCATAGCCTGAAGCTGGTGGGGGGCAGATTTAAGAAGGAGATGAGGAGACACTTTTTCACAGAAAGGGTGGAAAAGGGTGGGAACGATTGCGGAGGAGGTGGTAGCGGTGAATACAGTAGGCAGCTGCAAGGGGGTTGGGGATGGTGGGGGGGGACAGGGTGAAAAAGAAAATCAGGCCGAGAGGAATCAGTTCTAGGAAGGGGAGGCTAGAATGTATGGGGAAGGGGGGCAGGTGGATGACTCCAGGAGGAGCAGAGGAGAGGGCAGCTCTAGGGACTGGAAGGAGCTGTACATTCGAACAGACTAGGTAGACCATTATGGCCTGGTTCTGCTGGCTATTTGGTATGTTTATATGATTCTTGAACTGCTGCAGTTGTTTGCTGCCAGGCACCACAAAGTAATCCATTTAGATTTCATAGAAGTTAGTGCCGTTTCAAAGGCTACTCTATTAATTTCATAGAAAGGGGGATTTCACAGAAAAATCAATTTATATTTCATAAGTTAGTGCTTTTGCTGAACCAGCCCATTCCCCGGACTAGCCCATTTGTGTATCATAGAAAGTTAACACAGTTTCACAGACTAATCCATTGATATTTCATAGAAAGTCAGCATGGTTTCACAGAATAATCTTTTCTTCATCAAAAATTAGTGTGGTTTCAAAGAATAATCAATTTATATTTCATAGAAAGTTTGCAAAATTTCACAGACTATTCTTTTTATATTTCTTAGATAGTTACTGTAGTTTCACTGACTAATATGTTTAAATATCACAGAAAAGGGCCAGCCCAGTGGCGTGGAGGGCTGAGGCATCACTACCTCACCTCCTGCCACACCGGCGACCCGTGTTCATGGTGCGAGCGGGAAGCCGGGGGTCAGCCGGGGAGGGAGAGGATTGGGCATCCAGAGAACAGCTCTCCTTTCCTGGGAAGGGTGGGCCTGGAGACCAGTGCATGCCTGGCCCCTAGTGGCAGCTGGGGGCTAGCACGCTGACTCCATAGATGCAGGGTACAGAGGCGGAGCAGATGCCCAGCATACCACATACAGTAGTGTGCATGGCTCGGCCATTGGTGTCATTGCACACTGCCATGCTGCACTCGGGGAGGGAAGAAAATGGAGGATGAAAATCCCGCTGACCGCTGAGATGAAACTGGTCCTCCGCAGGCTCTGCACCTGGCCAGCTGGCACCTCAAAGCCATGAGGTGAGTTCCGGTGGATGCCGGGGTGACGGGGCTTGTGGACGGTGGACAGTAGGTGGAGGAGATAAAATAGAAGTAAACAAAAAATATAATGGAAAGTTTTTTCCATTAAACTATTTTAATTTCTTTATTTATTTATGTCTTTGATAACCGGTTAGGTGCACTGATCCATGGGACCGTTTTCAGGCATGACCTGGGCCACAAATATGTGGCACTTTGACAGAAAATACAGTCATAGATGCCAGCAGTAAAGACACAATGAGGTGTGGTTTATGGCCTGATAAGAGCATGCCCCAGATGCATTATGATGCATGAGGCGCTTGTGCCAAGTGCCTTTAGCACCTGGGAAGTGCTTTCATCAGGCCATAACCCACACCTCGGAGTGTCTTATTGCACTTACAAAATAGCCCCCCCCCAGTAAAGAAGTTAATTTAAAAAAATACACACAGTATACATAAAAACAGTAACACAAAATGTTCATATTTGTAGAAAAACACACAAAGTAGTCCTTGTCATTGGCCTGGATTGTAGGAGTATAGGGGTTGGTGTATGTCTGTCTCTCCACCCCCTACCCAGCTACACACATTAACGCACAAAATGTTATAGAATATGCTTATTTTTTTTTTACATTTCTTACTTTGTGTCTCTGATTCTGCTCACTCAGTCTCAGAGAGGGAGTGGGACTGAACGTTTCCAACATCGGATGCTATGTGATATTTCTGGTCCCCCCCCAAGATTCACTAATCTTTTTTTTGGTTTTTTCATCTTTGGCTCTTTCATTTTACTATTGCCATTTCATTTACTTTCAGAGTCCCGCTTGACTCTGAGCGAGCGTGTCCATTTGCGGCCGCCATAGAGAGCCACTTCCTTTTTTGTGGTGCGGTTTTCAAAACATAACTAACGGCAAAGTTGGTGATAGGGGTTTTTAACTTTCTTTTTTTCTAGGGTTTTTTGTTTCATGGATGGGGCACCTGCAGATTGGACACAATAATACCAGTACAATAATAGTTGATACCAGCCCATTTACAGAAGAAAGGGTTCTGAAAGAACTCTTAAAACTGAAGGTGGACAAAGCAATGGGGCCTGATGGGATTCATCCCAGAATTCTAAAAGAACTAAGGGTAGAACTAGTGACACCACTGACTACCATCTTTAACAAATCATGGGAGAATGGGGTGGTACCCGAGGACTGGAGGAGGGCAGATGTGATTCCCCTTCACAAAAGTGGGAGCAAGGCAGAAGCAGGAAACTACAGACCTGTTAGTTTAACCTCAGTGGTAGGGAAAATGATGGAATCACTTCTGAAGGAAAGAATTGTCGAGTATCTAGAGGCCAGAGGGCACAGGACCCAAGGCAGCATGGATTCAGCAGGAAGGTCATGCCAGATGAATCTGATAGATTTCTTTGACTGGGTGACCAAAGTAGTAGATCAGGGAGGGCTGTGGACATGGCCTACCTAGACTTTAGCAAGGCATTTGACACAGTCCACACAAAGATTAATATACAAGTTAGCCAGCCTGGGAGTGGTTCCCAAGATGACAGCCTGGGTAAAGAACTGGCTGGAGAATAGGACACAGAGTAATAGTAAATGGAGTCCACTCTGAAGAAAGGGGCTTACTAGTGGGGTACTGCAGGGTTCAGTATTAGGACGGTCCTCTTCAATGTCTTTATAAGCGACATTGCAGAGGGACTGGAAGGAAAATATGTCTCTTGCAGATGACACAAGATCTGCAACAGAGTTGATGCACAAGGTGGGGTGGAAAGGATGAGAGGGGACTTGGCAAGGTTAGAGGAATGGTCAAATGTATGGCAGCTTAGATTCAATGCTAAGAAGTGCAAGGTAATGCACCTGGGAAACAAAAACCCAGGAGAAGAGTACACAATGGGGGGGTGAGATGCTAACAACAACAAAAATGGAAAGGGACCTGGGGGTAGTCATATCAGATGACCTAAAGGTGGGCAGGCAATGTGAGAGGGCAGCAAGGAGGGCTGGGGGGATACTGGGATGGAAGCTGTCCAGAGGAGGGCAACTAAAATGGTGCATGGTCTGCACCGGAAGACATATGAAGAGAGACTAAAGGAGCTTAATATGTATAGCCTCGAGGAAAGCAGGGAGAGGGGGGACATAATGGAAACTTTCAAGTACCTCAAGGGAATCAACAAAGTCCAAGAGGGTAGCATCTTTCAAAAAAAGAGGTGTGCAAGAACAAGGGAGCACAATTTGAAGATGGGGGGTGGCTCAGAGGTAATTTAAGGAAGTATTTTTTCACAGAGAGGGTTGTGGATGCATGGAACGGCCTTCCGGAGGAGGTTGTGCAGTCAAAAACAGTGGTGGAATTCAAGCATGCATGGGACAGTCATAAGGCCATTCTAGGGGGTGGGGGTAGGAAGAAGTAGGCTGCTGGTTAACTAAGATCTGCAGCTTATCCAGTAGGTAGGGAAATGGGCAGACTGGGTGGGCCAAGCAGTCCTTATCTGCCGTCAAATTCTATGTTTCTATGTAATAAGTGCCACTACCAGATCGGAGACCAGAGATGCTATTTTCAGATGTAAGGAGGAGCAGGTCTCAGCAACAATACTGTGGCAATCTGTACGGCATTGGAAATCGGAGCAGAGGTTAGATTTTTTTTACTCAATGTGGGAGGGTTAGTCAGTCTGGGAAGTATTGCTATTCTTCTGCCTTCTGTGTCGCTCCCATGGCCACCACTTTCCCACTGCAGCTGTTGTGTTACTGTTGGATGTTAGCTGAGGCGTTGCAGCTGGAGAGCGGTGGCACGGATTGATTTCCCCGTGTGCTTCATCTTGGTTGGCACAAGTAGTGCCTGTTGTAAGAATATGTCCTGATAAGGACATGGCTGGAAATGGCTTCCAGCCAATCAGAATTCAAAATTGGTTTTGCCCATTTTACAAACAGTGATATCACAGATAGCACAAGCACAGCATCTACAGATCATTAGCAGAGTATGCTGCAGTACAGAAGTTTACAATCATAGTACATCAAATTGACAGTGAGTCAATATAGTCTAACAGTAAAGTGCTCGGTCTTGAAATCGGCTTATACAGAGAAAAACAAGTGGCGTATATAATAATTATAGATAGAAAGATATACATACACACTGGGGAGACCAAGGGGAGAGAGGTAGGGGTTAAAGGATGGGCACATGGAGCCTAGGCAAGATGCTAGAGGGCAAGATAGATACTGGGGTGAGAAGACGAAGGTGGGAGTGTGCAAGGGGAGATGGTCACTCCGGAGAGCATAGGCATTTAGCTTCGTTTAGTAGTCAGGTTTTGAAATGGAGCTTGAAGGTGCAGTTAGTGTCTAAGGAGCGGAGGGACATGGGGGGGGGTTGTTCCATAAAGACAAGGCAGCAAAAAATAATGCTTTGCCCCCCCCATGGCAGGAGAGACTTCAGGGAACACCAAAGGAGGGGCAGAGGATGCTGACAGGCATCTTGGGGGTGCTCTGGCCTTCAGGAGTGACATATACGGGATGCCTCACCACATCTGAGGGTGCTGTCAATGATACAGTTGAGGGTGTAGTCAAACCAGGAGGAGAGTGGGAGCCAGTCCATTGACTTGCAGAGGTCACAGTGGAGGGTGGACAAAGGTGCCAAGATTTTATTGATTTTAAAAATTTTACAGAATAATAATTGCAAACAATAGATTCTAAAATGACATATATAAGGTATTAAAATAACAATCTGGAGAGTAACATATTGCATCTTGAATAACCAAAAGCATCGGAGATAGATTAGGAGCATGTACAAACAGTGTTGAAACCTTGTTCCTAATCATAATGTTTCACAAATGGAAGCCAGATGTTTTCAGACATATCAAGTTTACCAGCAATAAGATGGGAGAGCCTCAGTTTAAAGATAAGGTCCTTATATCTGCTTCCAAAGCTCATAGAAACATAGTTGCATAGAAGGTGACGGCAGATAAGGACCATGTGGCCCACCTAGTCTGCCCCTTTTCCTTACCTAATGCAATACCGCAGCTCATAAAATGTAATTCCAACACTGCCTAGCCCTGTACTTGTTACTTGTACTTCGTTCTTCCACCTTGCCCTGTACCATGCGTCATGTTTTCCGCATATCATATTTCGTTTTTTTTTTTTGTTCTCTGTATTACTTTTAGGTGATTGTATAGGACTTCTCTGTATTTTTGTGCATTGTTGTGAGTCTCCATAGTTGTGATCTCCCAGGTTGTGCCTGAAAATAGGCAAATGTTTTGTCTAGTGCACCTACCTGGTAAATAAAAAAATTAAAAAAAATATTCAGGGGCCCTCAGAGTGCCGTGAAATTTGAGCAGCACCACAGCGCTACCCACACTTCTGCATCTGTGTAAATGAGGCTGTTCCATCATGTATACCAGTGCAGTGGTATATTCAAAGGTTTGCAGTGGTATTAAACAGACCCCCAAGTGGCACTGTTTACCGCTGCTGAATACCACATCTTATCCTGGCGCTAAGCCCACGCCCCTCCAAGGTAGGTTGTCTGTTCTGCAACTGCTGCCCCCTGTGTCAATTATTCCCCCCCCCGATCACCCATTCATGATATGCTGCTTACAGTGCTCCTTGTTTTATATGCCAACCTTGGTACAGCCTAAAATTTGACAGATAATAAAAGGTGGCAGTTAAAAGGAGGTATTAACATTACTGGAAAAAGGAACAGGACCACACACTGGCAGTAAGTGAGGGTGGTGGTTAATGGGGGGTGGATAGATGGGAGAGCACTGTATATCCTTAGTGGTTTAGTGTTCCCCCCACCCCATATCACCCAACGTTGATATGCTATGGCTTCCCCTACCCCATGACCAATTGCCAACCCCCTACCCACCCACCAGCTGAGGACCACGCTTGCACCTCCCCCTACTGTGATCACCACTCACAGGCTGGACTGCTTCAGTGCAGTGGCTGGCACAGCCTCCACTCTGCTCCTCAGCCAGCAGAGGAGGTGAGTGGAGGCCTGTGCCAGCTGCTGCTCTGCATCAGTCTTGCCTGTGAGTGATGGAGGCAGTATAGTGCAGTGGGTTACACTCACCTCCTCAGCTGGCAGAGGAGATGAATGGAGGCCTGTGCCAGCTGCTGCTCTGCATCAGTCTTGCCTGTGAGTGATGGCGGCAGTATAGCGCAGTGGGTTATACTCACCTCCTCAGCCGGCAGAGGAGATGAATGGAGGCCTGTGCCAGCTGCTGCTCTGCATCAGTCTTGCCTGTGAGTGATGGCGGCAGTATAGCGCAGTGGGTTACACTCACCTCCTCAGCCGGCAGAGGAGATGAATGGAGGCCTGTGCCAGCTGCTGCTCTGCATCAGTCTTGCCTGTGAGTGATGGAGGCAGTATAGCGCAGTGGGTTACACTCACCTCCTCAGGCAGCAGAGGAGGTGAGTAGAGCCCTGTGCCAGCTGCTGCTCTGCATCAGTCTTGCTTGTGAGTGATGGAGGCAGTATAGTGCAGTGGGTTAAGGCTCTGAGCTGCAGATCTGGAGACCTGGGTTTTAATCCCATAGCCGCCTAGGTGCATACTGTGTGATCCTGAGCAAGTCACTTCCTTGTGCTCCCAGGTCCCATCTGGAAACAAGCTTCAGCTTAGTGTGCTACTCCTGGGTAAATAAAGTTCTCTTTCCTGATGATGGAGAGACGCAAGCAGAGATCGCAGCAGGTGTGTGGGGATGATGATAGTTCGGGGGGTGGGGCCACTTAACTACCAGGGATATAGTTTGTAAATGCTGGATGGATGAATGGGGGGAGAGAGGGGATTGCTAGACTGCCAGGGATCTTTTTTCAAAGCAGAATGTGTGATTGGGGTCTTGAAAGACCATTAAACCACCAGTGATATACATAGCATATCACGAATGGGTGATCGGGAGTGGGGGGACTGCTAGACTGCCAGGGCATGTTCGCTGCTGCCCTCCAGCAGCAGTAGGGGTACTCTGCGTACATACAAATGAGCCCACAAAAGGCATGCAGATGGCCCCTCAGTGCCTTGCATGCCCAATAAGCTCATTTGTATGGTCAGGCTGAATATGGCCCTCAGGAGACGTCGTACTATACTGTTTCAGGCAGCGCTGTCTTCTGTGGGCCACATGCAGCCTTGGTCCATGTTGGAGCAGTGCAGTTTCACTTAGCACTCTGCCAAGATGGCCTGATATTCAGTCATTTAGCACCACTCCATTGGTGAGCACTAAACAGCTGAATATTGCTCAGGGCCGGCCAAGTGCTATCACAAGCGGAGTACAAACAGCTGCAGTGCGATTGCGCTCTGGCTCGGAATATGTAGTTCAATATATTTCAAACAGTATTTCAAACGGACAGACATAATTCATTTTCTATTTTATTTTGATAATTTAGGGCCGCCTAACCATTTTTTGCTACACTTTGCCTGGGTCCACTGCAGTTCTTTTGTACTGATTCCTGATCTCCTCATCTCTGATCTGCATTCTTCTGTGATCTGAGTAATTATCAGCTCAGTGTTTACATGATTTATTAATTAGAAGCTGTTATAAGAAAGACAGGCAAGTAGTAAAACAGGAGACATTTTTAACAAGAGAAGATGTGAATATGAAACTCCATACTATGTATCCATTAGAGGCAAAGGTCTCCAAGAAGCCAGTGCGGTTTAACATCAGGTCTTCCAGTCTGGCTTGATTTTTCTTTAAATACATCACATAAACTGAAGTGCCAGTTGCGGTTAAATTTTATGCTTACCATTATGCTGCTGGCCAGTATCTCACCCATAAATATTTAAAATAGAAAGGGTTAAATTACAGATAAGACACATATCACCCATTATTGTTTCTCTGAAAGATGTGAATAATGCTTTGTAGCTCCCCTTGGAGGGTGCCAGGGGTCAAACCTGCAAAAAGAGAGAAACCTATTAGTGCACGTTTGCTCCTGATTAATGTATACGATATTGATACAGGGTTCTAAATCTCTTTTACTATTGCACAGTCCAGCCGGATACTGAGTACTTGAAAATATGGCCCTGTGTGTACCAAAGATAAGCTTTGTGGCAATTACTGCAAAGAGATGACTAAAAGAAAAGAGAACACCATTGCATAGGTGTAGGCTTTGCAAATGACAGCTGTCTGAATATAACACACACCAAAATGAATATGACATAATGAAACAAGAAAGGCACATATCACAATAAGTATCACACATTATGATTTGAGTATGATACTATGTATACCAAAATGAGTACTACAAACACCAGCGTGAGTATTACACATACCAGGGGGCATTACATATTTTGAGTAGACTATAAGGATGACTGAAATTGGTATAATACAGTCATAGCTGCACAAAAATTGGCTGGTAGTCCGGTACAGCATGCGGTGTGGTGGTAGTAAATGAATAATATTTATCATAAAGGGGTCATGAAAATCCTGTAGTTTCATTGGTCAAAACATTTCACATGACATGAGTAAATCCTGCAACAGACAACTGGTAAAGAGCACGCTAATCAAATGTTTAATTTCTTTGAACCTAATTCATTTTTTTTTACATTTTTGATATAAATTCATTTTATAATCGCAATAATGCACTTCAAGGTGTGTGTACTACAGTGGAATTTACCCACTTACTGTGTGGTTAAAGGCACTCAGCTATGCCTCGTGACACACCACACAAGGCGTGGGTAAATCCCACCACAGCAGCACACACTCTGTCGTGCATTATTGCTTCACTGCAGTCAATTCTCAGCTTGGCTACATTTGGTAAATGATTGTTAGAACCAACACCAGCTAGATGGTGCAGAGCTGTGGGGAACTGCACTGACATGCAGGGCCCTGGGTTTTCAATTCAATTCAATTCAATTTTATTTTTACCAGGATAACACCATTGAGACAGCTCATTTGCGACATGGTCCCGGAAAGACTAACATAACGTAGGGGTACATAGAATTAAAAATCACAATGGCTAATGCAAAAACAATAATAATAACACCAGTCATACAAAACAAGTAATGTGCGGGTACAGCTTACTTAGGTTCTATACATATAAATCAGGGCGGCAGATGCTAACAAGCATTTGTCAATGCAGAATGTTGTCGTGCTGGCATTGGCTTTGGTAGTGCAGTGCGGGAAAACATTTTGGGCAGGATGTGAAAAATGACAGCTGTACAGTTCATAAGGAGGTGTAAAAAAATGCCAGTGTTGAAAATGTGGCATGTAAATATTGCAAATTTGCGAAGTTACAAGGGTGCGTGGGAAATGCGCAACACACGCTTGTAACACAGTCATTTTATGGATGCTCGGCACCAAATTTTCAACATAGGCATTTTAGCACCTCTGCTCATGTACAGTGTCACTGTTATTGCCTCAAACTGTCCCAAAAAGTGATTTTGCACAGCGACCGCGCGCTATTCTGTGCCGGACGTGCGAAAACACATTTTGGGCACGATATGTGTAATGACAGCTGTACTGTTCATCAAGAGTTGTGGAAAAATGCCAATGGTGAAAATCCAGAGTGAAAATATTACAAATGCACAACGTTACGCGTGTGCGTGCAATCTGCCAACACACGCTCGTAACACAGTCATTTTATGGAGTATCGTCACCAAATTTTCAACATAGGCATTTTAGGACCTCTGCTCATGAACAGTGCCACTGACATTTTCATAATCTGGCCCGAACACTGATTTCCCACAACGACCATGCAATTGTGCACTGGAAGTGCGGAAACACATTTCGGCCAGGATGTGAAAAATGACAGCTGTACTGTTTACAAGGAGGTGTACAAAAATGACAATGTTGAAAATCTAGCATGAAAATATTGCGAGTTCGCTAAGTTATGAGCTTGCGTAGCAGCTGGGCAACGTACGCTCATAAAACAGCCAATTTTTGGATTTTTCCTACCAAATTGGCAACATAGGCTTTTTGAGAGCCCACCTCATGAACAGTGGCACTGTCATCTCATTAATTGGTCTCGAAAGGTGATTCCGCGCAGTGACTGCGAAATCACCTTTTGGGACCAATTAACAATATGACAGTGCCAGAATTCATGAGGAGGGGTCCCAAAAACCCCATGTTGAAAATTTGGTATAAAAATTCCCAAAAATGCTCGAGATATGCATTAAAGTTGAAAACCCCCTATTTATTCCATTATACAGCTTACCGGCATTTCCACAGTTCACGGTCGGCTTTGAAGAGTGCTGACATGTTCCTGGTCCACCGAAGATCATGGCGCAGACTCCAGAGGTAAGTATGGGGTGGGGGTGTAGGGAGGCAGAGTGCGCAGTAGGTGGGTGCGGTAGGGGGGGTTGGAAGAGTATGAGGGACTGTTTTTGCTTTACAGGTAAAAAAATAAGCAAAAGACATCGGGGGACCGTTTTTGTTTTAATAGGTGCTTTGGCATGCTGGGGTGGGCTCCCAGCATACCACCTGAGTGTGTGTGTGTGTGTGTGTGTGTGTGCTTTAGCCGATGGGGGATTGGGCACCGCCGTTGGCAAACAAGGAAAGGGGGGGCCGCAGGAGCCGAGGGGGATTGGGCACCCTCGGAAGCAAAAAATGGGGGGGAACACATTATGCTGACGGGAAGTGGGCTCCACCATCGGCAAAATTCAAGGGGAAGGAGGGATACATGCTGATGGGGATTGGGCCCCCATCGGCAAAGAAAAACTGTTGGGGGGGGCGCATGATGCCGAAGGGGATTGGGCACCCCCTCGGCAATCAAAAAAGGGGGTGGTTACTTGATGCCAATGGGGATTGGGCACCCCTGTCAGCACACAATAAACCATGGTGTTGACAGGCAACAGCGACAGTCACTGCCGCCATGTTGCCTGCATGTAGGGGGAGGCGTGTTGTGGTCATGCTGCATGAGAGCTTCACTCTCATTGCAGCGGACCTTTTCTCTCATGTCTTCACCTCATTAGCTAGGCAGGGTGTCGGCCCCTGCTGCTGGCTGATTGGGGAATGCTGGACGCACCTACTGGTGCATGCCCTGCATTCACCCAACAGTGACTGCGCCTCCAAATCTGCACTACCGCAAGATATTGGCTGCGCAAGCACACCAACATAAAAACAAGCATTAGCCAATGCCGAATGTTGCTTGCTTGTATGTGCTATTTAGATATTTGGAAGCCATTGGAGTGCAAATATTGAACATTCGCAAACTTACGAGCGTGCGTAGGAACTGCGCAAATGCCGCTTGTAAAACAGTCATTTTTAGGAATTTTTTCACCAAATTTTCAACATAGCCATTTTAAGACCTCTGCTCATGAACAGTGTCACTGTGATTTTCTTAATGTGTCCCATACGTGGGTTTCGCATACCGACTGCACCATTGTGCGCTACATGGGCGGAAACACATTTTGGTTAAGATGTGAAAAATGACAGCTGTACTGCTCATAAGGAGATGTGGTAAAATGGCAATGTTGGAAATCTGGAGTGAAAATATTGAAAATTCGCAAACTTAAAAGCATGCGTAGGAACTGCGCAACGCACGCTCGTAAAACAGTAATTTTTAGGAATTTTCTCACCAAATTTTCAACATAGCCATTTTAAGACCTCTTCTCATGAAAAGTGTCACTGTTTTTTCTAATGTGTCCCATACATTGATTTCACACACCAACTGCGCCATTGTCGCTACATAGGCAGAAACACGTTTTGGGCAGGATGTGAAAAATGACAGCTGTACTGCTCATAAGGAGTGTGGTAAAATGGCAATGTTGAAAATCTGGAGTGAAAATATTGAAAATTTGCGAACTTCACAGTGTTTGCGTAGGAACTTGCGCAATCGGCAGAAACCGTCATTTTAGAATTTTTCATCAAATTTTCAACATTGGCTTTTTGAGAGCCCACCTTATGAACACTGGCAGTGTTGTTTCATTAATCAGCCCCAAAAGGTGATTTCGCGCAGTGACGGCAAAATCACCCTTTGGGCCTGATTAACGCCATGACAGTGCAAGAATTCATGAGGAGGGGTCCCAAAAACCCCATGTTGAAAATGTGGGCCCAAAATTCCCAAAATGCCTGAGATATGCAACAAAGTTGAAAAAACCCTATTTAGTCCATTATACAGCTTACCGGCATTTCCTCAGTTCGTGGTCGGCTTTGAAGAGTGCAGACGTGTTCCTGGTCCACCGATGATCGTCACGCCGAGCTCGAGAGGTAAGTATGGGGTGAGGGGTGGGGAGGCAGGGTGCGCAGTGGGTGGGTGCGGGTGGGGACAGCGAGACTCCGAGGGACCGTTTTTATTTACAGTTTTTTTCTTTAATTCAGACTGACGTGGGACATTTGCCACGCTGGGGTAGGCTCCCAGCGTGGCAGCTGAAAAAGCTGTTTGGGGGGGCTGGAGCTGACGAGAGTTAGGCACCCCGTTGGCCATAACAATATTTGCCACGCTGGGGTGGGCTCCCAGCGTGGCACCTGGAAAGGTTTTGGGGGCGTGCAGCCATGGGAGCCAACTGGGGATTGGGCACCCTGTTGGTCTATAACATTTTTGCCACGCTTGAGTGGGCTCCCAGCGTGGCACCTGGGCTGAATTTTGTTGGGGGTGTGGGACGGCCAGAGTTAGGCACCCCGTCGGCCACATACAGTGTGTGGGGAAGCGCATCAGCACGCAATATGCGTGCTTAATGCCCCGTGTGTGTGGGAGAGCTCTGCTCACTGAAGCGGAGCTCTTCTTTTCAACTGTATGCCACTGCATTTTCGACTGCTGTCATAGACAGCTGCAGCAGTCATTGGAGGAACTGCGGCCGCGCCTGCAAACTCAGTGACTGAATTGGAAGACGGGGTGCCACACCTTCGAAAACTCGGATGATGGCACTATGTTTCTTGCACATGTGTGCAAGCAACATAACAATGCTAACAGTACAAGTGATACGAGACAGATAATGTGCAGATACAACTTAAATACAGAGAGAAAACTAACACCAAAAAGAGTGGGAGAACAGGAAGAGTTGCTGGAATCAGGTGTAAGAGCATTATGAAAGGGCAATGAGAGAGCTAGAGACAGGTAGGGGACAGGGGATAGGAAATGGTTAGAGGGTGTAGGGATAGGCAAAATGAGGAAAATGAATAGGGAGTAAGTACAAGGTATTTAGGATTTGTATAAGAAGCAGGTTAGGTTTGCCCTATGCACAGGTTTGTGGCCTGTGCATAGAACAACATGAGCAGGAGCTGGATGGGGGGATTGTGTTTTACAATGCAGTGCTTCCAGAGCTGCTGTTGTTGGTGACATGTGGTAAGCCACTTAGTCGCATATGGAAAGAAATGCCACTGTCCCCCCCAGACTCAGCAGTGTGCATGTTTCTATGAGGTAGGAGAGGTACGTCGCTCTGTCCCACTAGTTCATACTCGGACCTCTGGGAAAACCTCTCTTGTTATCCCTAGAGCTAGGACCTCTCACGGCCAAAGAGCCTTCAGCTTTAGGGCCCCCTCCTGGTTCAACACCACCCCTTCCGTCTCAAAGCTCCAACTATATCGTGCTTCAAAACTTCCTCACGTCAACCACCTTATTAACACCCGTTGTAACTGCCGCCAGTCAAAGCCGCACTAATACTTATGACAAAGCTTACTAAGCTGCTAAGGATGACATAACTCTGGTATTGTTTGCATCCATCCTACCTGTACCAGCTTGTTTGTATCTATGTCTTAATTTACTGTTATACTTATGTGTTGTACTGCTATACTGTGTATTTTGGTTTGTCTTACTGTGACAAGGTACCTTTGTAAATGAGCCTATGGCTCAAAGGTTTTCCAAACTGCTGTTTAAATAAAATAAAAAAAAATAAAAAAAAAAAGTGGGAAGGAGAAAAAGTGAAAAAGAGACCCCACCCAGATGCACCAGATGACAGTCTCCAGGCTCCTGCCACACATTCAACCCCTCAGTGAATCAGACATTGGCTAACGTCCCCCTGTAGTCCCTCAAGCCAGAAACTGTTCTTCACCCCCGGCATCTACAAGAGAGTCCCTCCCCCGGCAGGGATAGGCCAGTTACTGGATATGCAGACGTCCTGGGGAGCATGGAAGTGTGGGCTTGGCAGTGGAGGGTGAGTCATGTGAGCAGCAGGGGGCATTGAGAGGCCTGAAGGTATGGGGCACTGGAAAGGCAAGGGGCAAACAAACATTACAAACTGAATTCAGTAGATTAGTTCAATATGTTAATGTTCCTAATGATTTATATTTTCTAAACAAGCTTTTTTCCCTTTTACCCAAGGTTGGCCTTTTCCTCCCTTAAGACCAGTGACTTCCCATTTCCAACACCTCGGGTCTCCTGGGAGACCTCTGTGAGCGATGTGGGGCCCATTCTTAGTGGTCATCATTCTGATAGGCCCAAGGCATTTTTCTTCTTGGGTTTCACTCTGGTCCCTTCCACCACCCTGCCTTGCTCAGTGCCACTGGCTCTAGGCACACGTCAGCTCGACGGCAGTGGAGTGTGAACCACCATGCACCCAGCCACAGTGATTGCTATGCCTGCTGAAGTATGCCTCCCTCTCTGATCCAGAACGCTCTTTCTCCAGCAGCACTCTTTGACCGTAGCCATGTGACTACAGATGGCACATGCTCACCCCTGGATCATGGTTGCCCTTATGGTTGCCAAATCAACTACTGATGAGCAATCCGGCAGTCGCAAATGGTGTATATTATAAAATGGAGGCCAGGTGGGAGCGGGGACATAACTGAAATCTTTACGTTACTTAGGGGTGTAAACAAAGTGAATAGCGACATCCTATTTGTAAGAATAGGGATGCAGTCACTAGGGGGCATATCTGGAAATTGGTGGTGGACAAGTTCAAGAGGAAGGTGGGTAGGTTCTACTTCACCGAGAGGGTGGTGTAACACACTGCCAGTGAAAGTGGTGGGGGCAGCTACCCTTAAGGACTCAAACATGATTTTTACAGAGCAAGTGGACCCATAGTCTCCAGTGGGCTGCAATACTGGTTTGAGGATTGGGGGAGTGAGTAACAAGCTCACCAGTAGAGTAAGTCAGTGGGATGAAGTAATATACTAAGGACAGACTGGACGGACCTTTAACCGCCTTCTGACATCAAATTCTGTGTTTCTTTGTTTCTATATTAAAATGGATCCAGAAGCAAATGATTTGATACCTTTTATTGGACCAACATAGATGTAACAAAAGAACAAAGTGCTTTAGCTTTCGGACCAACAAGTCCTTCGTCAGAAGCATAATGACAGTCATTTAAGTTAAGTTTATTGGAAGGAGGACTCCCATTGAGCACGCTCATTTTCAAGGAGGTCCAGTAAGGACAACGTTAAACATCAGTGTACAATAAAAGTGATGACAGAGCATACAGGTACAACAATTGGTAGAAAAAATTGCATATATTTATTTATTTACGAGTTTTACCAGGAAAACATACTGAGCAACATACTCGATTCCAGATGCGACCTGGGGGCCAGGACCCACTTACATATTAGTAGTGCTTAGACAGTACAGAGTTGTACAAGGATTGTTACAGTACATTTGTGTGGGAAAAATTACATAGCTGCGGGAAAGTTACAGTCACGGGTAGGATACTTACAATCAGTATAGAGAAAACAGAGGGGAGATACAGTTCAATACAAATGCGAATCCAGCAGCGAGACATTTAAGTAAGAGTTCTTAGCTGATACATGAGCAACTGGAGGTGAAATGTGTACAGAGTAACTTGTTTTGTAAAGAGGTGTTTGGTGCGTGGTGGATGGGGGCTGGTAGGACATTCCAGGTCTGAGGTATTCCGTAATTAAAAGTGGCCTGGCTTTTGGATGTGCGCATAAATGGGATATGGAGCAGTTTATGGTCAACCCATCTAAGGGAGTACGTAGGTGCCGGTTGTTGGGAGAGAGCAGAGGTCAGGTGGGGGGGAAGGAGTTGGACCAGAATTTGGCTGCGAATCTGGCACAGTTGGTTTGTCTGCGGTCATGTAGGGATGGTAGAGTTAGCGAGCTATAGAGATTGCAGTGGTGGGTTGATTGGTGGCAGCCGAGGATGAAGTGCCAGAATGAGTGGAACAGGGTGTCTAGGCTGGCCAAGGTGGACACGGGGGCAGTGGAGTAAATGATGTCGCCATAGTCGATTATGGGAAGGATAATTTTTTTGTACAATGGCATGCTTTGTTTGTGTGGGGAGGCAGCTTTTGTTATGGTACAGTGCTCCAAGTTTAGGGAGTAACTGCTTATGAAGAGAGGTGATGTGAGCAGAGAAATCTAGGTGCTGGTCTAGCCATACACCCAGGTGTCTGAAGCTTGTACAGTTTTCCAGGGGAGTTCTATCCAGGGTTTGAAAGGGGGGGGAAGGGTCTTGGCAGGAGAGTCTTTGAGGTGTGCCAAAAGTTAGCGATATGTTTTGTTTGGAATTAAGAAATAGCTGGTTAGTCCTAAACTAGTTCTGGATAGCGTTGAAATCTTCCTGGAGTTGGGATGCTACGCTGAGGGTTGAGGGACCAGAGGAGTAAAGGGCAGTGTCATCTGCATACATCTGTATACAGCAGTGTGGGCATGCTGCATGGAGGTCATTCAGAAAGATGGAGAAGAGAAGGGGACCCAGGACTGAGCCTTGCGGGACACCGGTTGGGACAGGCAAAGGGTGGGAGGTGTGAATTGCTATTTTGATGACCTATCTCCTGCCTACTAGGTAGTTGTGGAACCAGTTAGTGGCTGCGGTAGAGAGCCCTGCAGCAGTAAGTTTGGAGAGAAGTAGGGAGTGGGAGACTGTGTTGAAAGCCTTGGCTAGGTCTATGAAAATGGCAGAGGTGCTGTGACCTTTGTCCATACTTGTGAGGATGTCACCTGTGACCCGAAGTAGGGAGGTGGTGGTTGAGTGGGATTTATGGAAACCCGATTGGAATGGTGTGAAAAAGGAGGAGGCATCTAGGTAAGGGGTGAGTTGGGACAGCACCAAACGTTCCTGGAGTTTGGGCAGGATAGGAAGTAGGGAGATGGGTCGGTAATTGCCTGGGGAGGAGGTGTCACCTGCTTTTGGCAGAGGTATAACGGTGGCCAGCTTCCAGACTGTTGGTAATTTGCCCAGGGAGAAGGATAGATTGAAGAGGTTGGCTAAAGGGGCAGCAACAGCTGGAGCGGAGAGGTAGAGCATTTTTGTGTCCATGAAAGTGGGGCATTTCCCTTTGTTTTGATTTAGCAACCAAAGGGAGTGATAGACATCAGTTTGGGTAACTGTGTGGAAGGAGAACGGTGTGGTACAGGAAGTAGAGTGAGGGGCACATGTGTTGTGGGGAGGCACCGTGTGGTGGATGTGGGGTAAGGAGGATAGGAGCTTATTGGCGCAGCTGGCAAAGTGAATGTTAAAAACTTCAGCTACATGGATAGGGTTGGAGATAAGGAAACCTTGGTCTAGTAGTGTTGGTGTGGCCGGCTGGTTGGGGGGGGGAGAGCAGGGTTTTATGAGATTTCCAGAAATCCGTTGGGTGATTTAAATTTTTGTTAAAGGTCGATTGGAAGTAGTTTTTCTTCTCTAGCCTTATGCTATTTGTACACTTGTTTCGAAGGGATCTATAGGTAATGAGGGAGGCTTGCTCAATAAAAACAATAATGTTACAGATCGGAATCCGGTGCCCAGGTAAGCAGCGGTGACATACCATAAGGTAACAATAATTGGCAGGAAATACATACCGGGTCAAAGAAAAGAACAGTAGTGAAGCCTACAGGAACAAATTCATATTGAAAGGGAGAAACAAAAAGTAGTATCAGTAAGAACTTAAACAATTGCTGTCAGCTAAGGGTGGGGATGGACTAGGGAGGACAGGGACCAGGGTGGGTAGGGAGACAAGGCAGAAGGATACAAGAAGTCAGAGGGTACTCACTTGATAGTGGTGGCAGGAGACTGGCATTATATCCTAGGATCTATGGCAGTGACAGACTACTAGGAAGAATTTGTAGGTCAGGGCTCTGAAGAAATTTAGTGAGACATTGCTGGTGAGCCTGAGTGACGTCTAGATGAGATTCCATGTCGATGGGATGGTGTAGCTAATTGCACCCTTGCTGAGGAAGGTACGCATCTGGGGTACATCAGGGAGGATATAGTCAGATTTCCTAAGGAAGTAGGAGCAATGGGAAGTATTAACAAGTGAGGAGATACATTTAGAAAAGCCAATACTTATAATACTCAGATCATGCAGAAAAAAGGCAGAAAAAATTCCCATTGGTTCAAAATACTCATTTAAAAAAACAGAAGAAGATGTCAGAGAAGCTGAATAGTACCATTTCACCTTCAGCTGAGTGGGTCTAAAGGTCAGAGGTGCTTAGTGCAGAAGGCATACAAAGGAGTCCACTACATATTGACTTAGAGATATTTTCCGAATAAGATAACAACTACTTGAGCAGAGCGCTCTTAAATCAAATTACGAGTGTCACAATGTGCATAAAAATGCAGTAACTGAAAAGCAACCCTCTCCTGGATTAAAGACATACTAAAATTGTAAGTTAAAAACAAACACCCCAAGATAGGCCTAGAAGAAGCATCTATATATGGCATACAAAGAGTAACCAGTAAAGTTTTCCAAAAAGAGCAATAGTTACACACTGTATGGAATGTAAAACTTAGCTGGACCCATTACCCAGCTATACTCTGCAGCTAGATATTATGCCCCATAAACTTCAAAAGCCTCTAGTGTAGTAACAGGAGTTTATAAATGATAATACAAATATACATTGGCAGTGTAAGTGTCAAACAAAAAACTATTTGTCAAGGATCACCAAAGAATTAAGACCATGCAGCCTGATATGCACAGATGTCAATAAATTCTCAGTGTATAATACACCAACTTGATATACTGAAAATGTCTAAGGAATCCGAATAAGAAATCATAGGAATAAAATTCTCTCATCCCCCCCCCACAACACACCCCACCCCACAACCCCATATCTGGGGTGGGGAGATAACTAGTTTTAAGGAGATATATACACACACACACACACACACACACACAGAAATGACCATAGTGCCATGAGCCTGGATTTTCAGAGCTTTGGATACAGGACTTATGACAGCTGAAGCAGCATCGTTGATAGTGTACCGAAATGTTTACATGTGATTTTCAATAATTTACTTATTTATTTTTTATTTTATGCTCCTTATTCTGTTCCCCAGTCACCTCATTCAGTCATCAATCCCCAGCTCCATCTCCCACCATCCGCGGGACATTCCACTACTTGTTACTTCTATGGGTGAGTGTATCCCGGTAGGTGATGCTGAGCCTGCGGGGTTGGTAGATTCATCCTGCTACCGCAGTGTGCTCGCCTCCATTTGTTACCTTCCCTGCATGGACCAGCCTGCATGTGATAACACACACTCAGAGTAAAGGCACAACATCTTCACCTTGGCTGTTGAACTGGGCAACCACCCGCTGTGCCATCCAGGCTCCGCTGTGTCCCCCCTACCCGAAGGAGGACAGCCATCTATGGATGCTCAATCCTCCTTCCCCTGGCTGGCTCCTGAGAGACCCTGGTCTGTTTCTGAACCTGAGTCATTGGTGTGGTGGGAAGTGTGGTGCCCAGCGCCTCAAGCCTCCACACCACTGGGCCAGCTGATTTTCAAACAGCTTGATGCATTTGAAATACGCTGCTCACATTACTGCAGAAAAATGATGCATGCCTCATTTCTGATGTGCAGCTTGTGGCACTACGACATCAAGTTAGATCAAGTTTAATGTGATCTAACAGTCATGTCGCAAGTAGAGTGACAAAGTGAAAAGAAATTGCAATTCACAAGTTTCACTACAAAGTGTGGAAATTCATGTAGCAATATGCTTTGTGAATTCAACACTTCATGGACCTGTGAATCGTGAACTTCACAGTTTGCACAGGGGAAAAATGTAAAGTGCAGAAATTCATCACTACACAACTGTTCTTTTCTGTGTAGTTGCAAATTATTTTGTGAATTGTGACTAAGCATGAAGTGGCCAGTTCACAGGAAGTACGTGAAGTGCATAGTGAGCCACTTTGTGCCTGCTTCACTGACAAAGTTTAATCTTCACACAGTCATAGTTGCAAGTAGTCCAACTGCAGCAGAATTCCACCCAATTCTTTGACCATCCATCCCATGTTATCTTATAGATTGTTACAATATGTTTCTTGTTCAGTTTTAGTGACTGTCATCCTGTAACAAATTTAACATTTGTAGCACTTAGTAGTTCTGTTACATAGAAACATAGAAGTTGATGGCAGATAAGGACAGCAAGGCCTATCCAGTTTGCCCATTTCTTTTTCTGTTTTATGAATGTGCCATCGGCCTTTACTCTGTCAATGGCCTGTCAATTCATACTCATCTGTATTGCTCCCTTATGCCTATCCCATGCCTGTTTGAAGCCATGCACTGTATTCATATTCACCACTTCCTGAGGTAGGCCATTCCATGCATCCATCACCCTTTCTGTGAAAAAGAACTTCCTCACATTACCCTTTAATCGGCCTCCCTCTAATCTCATGCTGTGTCCTCTTGTCCTGTTATTTTTCTTATATTGAACCATTAGACTCTTTCACCTTGTTAATGCCCTTAAGGTGTTTGAATGTTTAGATCATATCACCTCTCTCTCTCTCCTTTGCTCTAGGGTATATATATTGAGCTCCGTTAATCTGTCCTCATATGTTTTCTGATGCAGTCCCTGTACCATTTTGGTTGCCCTTCTCTGGACTGCCTCAGTTTGGTTACTGTCCTTGTGAAGGTATGGCCCCCAGTACTGCAGTTACTGTTTGTTATTGTAACCCCTAGGTGGCGCTGTCCCAAGGGCAACTACCCCTGCCTGCTTGGCTAGTAGCAGGTTAAGGGGCCTGAGTTCTGAAATGGGTGCCTCCACCCAGAGGTCAGGGTTGGTAGTGGTCAAGCTAACCTGGGCACAGCCCTCCGGGACACTGTAACCCCCCTCTTTCCCCTCTAGTGGCCTGAACACTGTACAATAATCACTTTGACAATACTCCTGGTACACTACACAGGTACCCACACTGTTTGCATTTACCACTAGGACTGCTTCCTCTGGCTTGACCCTGGGGACCCCCTGTAAAACAAGGTTATGCACAGCAAATAGAAACAGTACAGTACTTTGAGCACAAACTGGAACCACAGTCAGATTACATGCAGAAAAGGTTAGATCTGATTTATTCAGGGGACTTGAACAAGGGAGGGGTAAAATCAGGTTAATTAGCTTAAAGGTTATATCAATCAAGCAGTTATGCATGTGCTTTGAGTCCCCCCACACAGTCCACCTCTGGGTACCCAGGTGGAGAAGAGATGGGCTAGCCAGGACAGTTGCCCAGGGTTGCAGCTGGTTGGGGCCCTGGGATGGAAAACACAACATGCACAGTACACAATATTTGTAATCCAAAGCCAGAGGTCTCAGTTTATAACGGAAATGAAACAACAAGACAATCAGATGACACACTCAGATTAAGCTGTTGTTGCAGGTAGCTACCCAGTATTTACTCACGATACCCAAGACTGGACACAGGCTGGACAAAAATTGAAACTGCAGGTGGTTGATCTAGAATACCAGGAGAAGCAGGGCCCACATGAGTCACAGAGGCGTCGTTCCTGTTCAAGCATGGAGCAGAGAGCTGATCCCCAGGCAGGTCTCTCGTTGATGGCTTCTCTGTGCAGTGGGTAGTCTGGCTGGGCTAGTCTGGGAGGCACAGACCGCATGGAGACAAATTTGGATGCAGTCTGTTTTGGTCTGGATACAGTTTCCAGCATGCAGAACACAGTTCACACAGTGGGGAACTAACTCACAACCCCCTAGCAGCTCATAGCACATTTACATGTACGGGAATTCTACTGTACCAGGCAAAGCACTCCCCGGTCACAGTCGCAAAGTCTCTGCACACACCAGGAGCTTAGGGGTAGCTGGAACTCCTGACAGGCCAATCGCATTCAGCAAAATCTTTGGACTTCTTCAGGCTGAGCCTGGCCCACTTCAGTAGCTTACTTTAGTCACACAAACTTGAATTTAGTCCACAATAATTCTCTTCTCTCCCTCTCAAGAGCAGCAGGCAGACATGCAAGCCAAACTCAGTGCTTTCACAGTTTTCCCATGCGAATTCACTCAGGATTGCTGCTCAGAATCACTTTGTCTCCTCTCAGTTCACTTCCCAGCTCAGAACTAACTGAAAACTGCAAGCAGCCCGGGACTTCCCCAAGATCCAAAATATTTGATTGGCTGATTTAGCTGTCAGTTAAAGCAAGAGTTCCCCCTTCAGTTGCAAAAAAAAAGCACGAAAAGATCCAAACTAAAGTTCCTACAGATTTTGAATTCAGACAGCTCCTGTAGTCCGGCTACATTTTAGGTCCCACTGGTACTGTTTGGTCCAATTTGCAGTCCAGGATCAAGATAATGGAGACAAACAAAACAGTCCTTGCTACAAAGAAAGCAGGTTAGACAAGCTACATTATCATTATCACTCTAAATGATTTTCAGTAAATAGTTACAGCTTTGAACAGAGCTCCCTCTCAGATTACTTAAACTGCAATTAGGCAGCTCTTAAAGAGACAGTACACAGAGGCTATACAGGCTCTGGTAATCACATTTAAACTGCTAAAACACAGGACACCAGCCTGGCAGTGAGCATTTAGGCAGGCTCAAGGAAGACTTTCCAGGAACTCCCATTTGTAGGGCGGTTACATTATATTCTCCTTTTCACTATGGTATGGTATATATGCAAAAAAAAAAAAATATATATATATATATATACTCTGTTTGACAGTGCTCACTGAGCGGCTCCCCCCCCCTTCTTTTCCCTACTAATTCCTCCTCCCCTATCTCCCTCCCTTCTACTCCCACCAGCTCTCCCCCGACCATAAGTTTTGCACCTTTTGTTATCTTTTGCTTCGTAGGAGATTGTATTCTATTGAAACAAAATTGTAATTGAACTGTAACTTTTTTGTTTGTAAGTACTGTGTCCCTTGTACTACTGTTCTGATGTCCTCTTTGTGACGAGGTACCTTTGTAAATGAGCCTCTGGCTCAAAGGTTTGTAAACTGATGTTTAACTAAATAAATAAATAACTAAATATATGCAATACTGGTGAAGTAAATTGCTTGTTGCTGCATGTTGAAATGTTTATATGTCTTTTCCAATTACCCTTTCCCCCCAGGACATACCATGAGATGAGTAACCTGTTGTTCAGTGTGCCCTTCCTTATGAAACTCTTCAATAAATAAATAAATGATCATAATTTTACTACAGGATTTTAAATCCTGCCTCCAGTAGCTGTATTCAGACATTTGAAAATCTCTCTTTTCTGAATTCAAACATTAGATCCACACACTCAAGCAGCTGTAATGGCTTCTGATACTCTTGGTCTGAAATAAAAGAAGCAAGACATGTTTTTGGTTAAATGGCCGCATTTATTAACAATTTTCTGTCATGTCTATTTTACACGATTTATGTGAAATTAAGAGTCTCCTATGCCCTATCCCAATTAGAACTAGGGAGGACAACTGGTTTTCTCCTGCTTTTGGGTCCCTGTGGGGTCCCCACTGCACTAATGCTCCACCCTCCCAATAGGCAGATTCTGAGACCCATCAGGGTCTCCAGTCTACGGTGGTGCTGCCCCATCTGCGCAGGCCATTGGGTTGCAGTCACCCACCTTAGAAGAGGTCAGTCTTTATTGGGCAAAGGTCACCCTTTCTTTGAATCCAAGGTGGTAATGTATTGTAGCAGCACCACCACAATAAGTGACCCACATGGATGTCAATGTCTGCCAGTAAGGGTTATATCCTTACTGCAAGAGAGGTCCTGCTTGTGGGAACACAAAAGCATGAAAAAAGAGATGTATTTCCCATTCTACTTAGGGTACAGCATGAGAGGCTCTCAGCTGTGAAAATCAAACCTTGTAGAATGGAAATGATGTAAGAAAACTGTTCCCAACTATATAGTCATCCTCCAGGCCAGTGGCACAGTGTAAGTGCATTGCTTTGTCACATGGGGAGAAACATAGAAATTGACAGCAGATAAGGATTGCAAGGCCCATCCAGTCTGCCCATTTCTTTTTCTACCTTATGAATGTGCCATCGTCAGTCAATGGCCTATCTAGTCATACTTATCTGTATTGCTCCCTTATGCCTATCCCATGCCTGTTTGAAACCCTGCACTGTATTCATATCCACTACTTCCTGGGGTAGGTCATTCCATGCATCCACCACCCTTTCTGTGAAAAATAACTTCTTCACATTACCCCTTAATATCGGCCTCCCTCTAATCTCATGCTGTGTCCTCTTGTCCTGCTATTTTTCTTATATTGAAGCATGTTAGATTCTTTCACCTTGTTAATGCCCTTAAGGTGTTTGAATGTTTCAATCATATCACCTGTCTCCCTCCTTTTCTCCAGGGTATACATACTGAGTTCCATTAATCTGTCTTCATGTGTTTTCTGTTGCAGTCCTTACACCATTTTGGTTGCCCTTCTCTGGACTGTCTCAGTTTGGTTAATGTCCCTGTGAAGATGTGGCCTCCAGTACTGCATGCAGTACTCCAGATGGGGCCTAACCAGTGTATTGTAAAGAGAGATATTTACCTCCCTCTTACGACTTGTGATACCCCTACTCATACACCTCCAACATCCCCCTAGCCTTACCTACTGCTTTAGTGGTGTGTTTGGATGATTTCAGGTCACCAGTGATGTTGATGCCCAAGTCTCTTTCTTCCCTTGTGACTGCCAGCAACTCCCCTCTCAACCTATGGGGGGGAGGTATCTGGGGGTTTCTCTTCCCTATGTGCATGATCTTGCACTGCTTTGCATTAAACCCCAGTTGCCACCCTTCTGACCATTTTACCAGTTTATCCAGATCTCTTCTCATTCTGCCCACCCCATAAGGATCATTTACCCTATTTCAGATCTTGGTGTCATCTGCAAACAGACAAACCTTACCCTCCGGCCCATCTGCAATGTCACTGATGAAGATATTGAAGAAGACTGGTCCCATGACTGATCCCTGAGGTACCCCACTTGTGACTTGCATCTATTCTGACCGTATACCGTTTACCACCACTCTCTGTTTTCTGCCCATCAACCAGTTTGCCACCCAGTTGACCAACTTCTGACCCACCCCAAGCCTACCCAGCTTATTATTCAGTCTTCTATGTGGAACAGTATTGAAAGCTTTGCTGAAGTCAAGGTAGGCAACATCAACTGCTCCCCCTTGGTCCACCACTCTGATTACCCAGTCAAAGAAATCTATGAGATTAGTTCGACAGGACCTTCCTGTTGTAAATCCATGCTGTCTTGGATCCTGTGCTTCTATGGATTCCAGGTGTTGCACTATCCTGTCCTTAAGAAGTGCTTCCATAATCATGCCAACTACTAAGGTAAGACTGACTGGTCTGTAGCTCCCTGCCTCCTCCCTGACAACCAATCTTGTGGAGTGGGATCACATGAGTCCTTCTCCAGCCTTCTGGGACCTCTCCTGTGCTCAGAGACACACTAAGCGGTTCTGATAATGGCTCTGCTAGTTCCACTCTTAGCTCCCTTAGTACCCTGGGATGTATGCCATGGATGTATACCATGGGAGGTCCTATGAGGAGAGGTTGGAGGACTTTGGCATGTAATCATTGGAGACTACAAGGAGGGACATGACTGGTAAATGCTTTCAAGATGCTTTATTTCCGTACAATCAGAGAAGTATGTAACTGCTTCACCCACTCAGACCCAGTACCGGTGTCTGCACTGGTATATAGCCACGCCTAGACCCAATTTTAAGTACTGACCCCCCCAGCTTGCTCCTCACCAGCCTAATTGTTCTCTCTCTTATCCCCCTGTCTTATCAACACTAGGCCCATCCATCCCCTTATTCTTCCTTTCCCAACCTCGGATAGGAGCTCACTACCCTGGGTTGTGACATCCTACCATGCCCCGTACTTTATAGCATTCAATCCCGGGGCTCACACTACTCCTTTTCTCCATCCACCTTCTCTACATCCAGCTTTACCAACTCCTTTCTGTGCACCGTGCCCTCCTAGCCTTTCTCCCCCTACTTCCCTCCCTCTCTTCCCCTACCTTCACCTCTACCTGGTGTATATTTTATTTTATTTTTCTTCCGTTACTCCTGCAAGCCTTAGATAACCTGCTTTATCTTCCTATAGACACTTCTATGTATGTAAATACCGTGTAATCTGTACAATATCTGTATAATTCTATGTACACATATGAACTTCTTTTTCTTCCTCTCTGTAAAGAGTATTATCTGTATTGCCTTGTAAATACCTGTGTTGACCTGTATATACAATTCTTCATGCTCTACCCAGGTCCATCTTGCAAATGAGCTTCTGCTCAACGATGAACGCCTGGTTAAATAAAGACTTGATTGATTGATTGACTGAATCCTTCAAGTACCTGAAGGATATAAACAAGGTGGACTGCCAAGGGTTGTTTAGGCCCAGCAAAAGCAAAATCATAGAATGACTCAACCTGAAGCTAGTGGGAAGCAAATTGAAAAGGGATATGTGGAAGTATTTCTTCATGGAGAGGGTGGTGGGCAAAGGGAACCACTTACAATAGGGATTAGTTAATGTTCAGATGTTTAGTGCTTTTAAGCACAGGTGGGGCAGCTTCATGGAACTAGGTAGGGCATCGGCAAGAGTGGGAGTGGCTGGGAAGGATAGGGGCTAGCCCATGAGGTATTGTGTACTGTCTAGACAGCTTGCTGTCTAGCCAGTGTTAGACTGGCAAATGATAGAGTTTGGTGCCAGACAGACTAGATGTGCATAGGATCTTTATCTACCTGTGAATTCTATGTTTGTAAGGGAGACAGGTTCACAGGTGATCCTGGAATCCAGCACTAAGTCTGGCTGGGATCCAACTGTGTCATGACAGTGAGGTGTTCAGCTTCTGCGGAGGGTGGATGCAGGCTATCTGGTGTTTGCACAACCTTACGGGTGACCACAGGTAGTGTTGTCAGACATTCTGATGGCAGTGCTTACCTTCCAACTGGGTGCCAAGCGCATCATGACAGTGAGGTGCTCTGCTTCTGAGTGGGGGGGATCAGGCTGTCTGGTGTTGGTGCACCTTGGCTGGTGACCACAAGTAGCATCAGCAGTGCAGGCAGTGGCTCACCTGCTCTTCCAGCTGGAGGAATGGTGCAGCTGTAGTGACCCTGCTCATTGAGGTGGGGGTCTTGGGGGGACAATAAAATACAGTTGAGGCCCTTCAACTGTAATTGGTTTTTTTGTGTGTGTGTGTGTGTGTGTGTGTGAGAAAGAGATGACCAGAGAGAGGTAATGTTGAATAAGACATGGGCAGACACAATGGGTCATTGGGCCTTTTTCTGCCAAAAGATTCTGTTACAGTTAATGCTTTTTAAACAAGTGGCCTATAGCTGAATATTACCGGTCTCTATTCTAGCTGAATATTACCAGTCTCTATTCTAATTGTTACTGTTGTATTTACCTTTCTGGCTCTTTTTTGTCATTTAGCATTCTGTGTGTGGTCTGCATCCCCAATATCAATATCAGACCACCCTCTCTTTAGTTATTGGTGTTAATTAGGCTTGTTTCAAATTCCTAAAATGAAAATGTCAGAATTGTCAAGAAGAAATAAATTGCTCATACTATTCTAGCATGATCATGATAGCATAGTCAGGGTTGCATGACAGGTTCTGTGTTAAACCCCTAACTTTGCACCTTAATAGCTTTGGCAGCATTTGACAGCATTAGCTGAAAATTTGCATGTGTTGTCTAGTAGGCAAGGTCTGAACATGCAGAAAGTTTCATAATGGCAGCTTGTGCAGTTTCTGAGATGCACATATGTCATTTTCCTGTGGACGTCTCATTTTTACGGCTGCATAATGGGGCTGTGCATGACATATTGCTATTACACAGAGAGAGAAGGGAGCTCCAGAAGCATGTCACTGGATTCTGAATGAAGCACAAATATTTGGAGTTGAAGCACAATCACTCTGCTACTACAGTGCTGTTCCTTTGTGTCTCTCTCCCTCCACTGCGGCAGTATTTTGTTGCTGCTGGACTCACAAACCCATAGTGCACATCACCAGATTATGAGGAAAGAAACTGAGCACTTGAAATGCAAGATTCTGGTACAAATTACAGTTAGTTAGATGCTAAGAACCTTGTTTTGTTCCTGAACATCTAAATGTGTAATATAAGACAGCATCCAGTTCATGCGCGGCAGAGGTGGTTCAGGTGGTGGGGCTTGGTTGACAGTATAGAACAGAAGATCTCAGTGAAAGGCACATTTTGAGGGAAGTTAGAACAAAACATATACACAGAAATACAGCTATACTAGATAATTTGATGTATTTATCTGTACGTATAGACTACACCTGGATGACACCACCTACCTGCCTTAAAATTCATGTTGTGCAGATGAAAGGCATTGATTGACAGCTTGAAACCAGGTCAATGAGATGCAGCCTCTCCAGTTTACAAAACAGTGATGTCTGAATAGTGGGGCATGGTAAAGAGGAGCCAAAATCTAAACCCAGTAACAGTTTGAGAGACACAGGAAAAGGGAACCGCTGCAGTTTGTGTACGCATATGTGTTTGTGACTTTACTTTCATTCTGTGCTTCAGACCCATATCATGCAAAGTAAATGTAAAATCCACACGCAGGTGGAAATCAACGAATCTCAAGGCAAGTGAAGACAAACACAGAACCCCAAGTGAAGTAGGACTGTATCGAGAGAAGTTGGTTCCTTTCTGCCCTACCGAGTAGCTGTGGAAAAAACATCCAGACAGCATGGTTTGTGCAGGCACACACAGTTGTCTGTTGTGCCTGTTAAGTAAGTCATCACTTATACTTAAATATCTGATTTCAGTAAATTGTATTTATACTGTGATATTCATACACAATTGTGCCTCATGAATTAAACACTGGTTTAAAGAGCTGAGACATCAGGGGAATCTTATGTATTTAGACACGATTCATCTAATATAATATTGCCTATAGCCCCTTTCATTCATTATTGCTAAATACATTTGCTCAAAAATAACATCTTTGTCCCTTCCACTTCATCTGCTACTGCTGCTGGTCCACACATAACCTCATCATTATCTGCTGATGACATCATACTTATTTCTACAGCATATTTTGATGACAGTATAATAAACAAAACGGTTATGATCTCATGCTTAAATTAGAAGCAGAAACAGATTATATCCAAGGGACAAAGATCCAATTTCTGGATCATTTTCATTCCATAATATTAACGAATACAGAGAAGAGAAATATCACATATTTTATAGCTATAATCCGAATTGTGTCCGCATATTCTATTTTCCAGTGTTTTCCTGTCTTATTAGTAGTCAACGCTGCATTTTTGCTTAGATCCTTGGCAACAGTTATTCTTTCAAGTTTGATTTAATACATATATTAACTGTAACATTTATGTAAAAGCCAGGGTTAAAAAATAAATTACAGAAAATGAAAATATGGATGTTGGTTTCTTTTAAAGGCCAGACATTACCAGCCTTCATGCAACTGAAGAAGCTAAGGACTATGGAGTTCTCCCTGTCCAGTATGGAAGTTTTAGGGATTAAAACATTGCAACATGACTAATTACCATTGTTATATGTTTTCCAGTAAATAAAGATAAGATAATTTAATCAAGGAGACGACTGCAAGTAGGCAACTTACCAATGTCCCAATGGAAACTGTGAATGGTGTGGTTCTCCTTTTTGGAATACCAGTAGTATTTTGTGACTACTCTTCAAATTAACCCTAACCAAAAACCTGCTTCCACACAGCAGAGGCAGGTATTCAACAAGGGAGTTACTTTCCTGGTCATATTGCAACCAAGAAGCCAAGGATACCATAACATTTTTAATCTCACATTATTACGGCATTGTGGTGCATTCTGGTCTATTTAATGGTGGCACCGATGTGATCACTAAGATACCTTACAGCCTCTTTTAAATACATGAAATGAATTGTATAAAAATGCTATCTCTTCCACCTCTGGGCGTGTACTTTACAGGTTATACTACTGGTGCATATGTTTTACTTGAAAAGTTAGAGATGTGTAAATGCATCTAAGTTACAACTACACACGTGTTTACTATGTAATTGTCAATGTGTTTTTATTGCTTTGGCATATTTAGAACTGTCATTTAAAATGACAATATATTTAAAAGATGTTGATGAATTTGGATTGCATGGATATACTTACTTTTTTTTTTAACAAAGCAAATGCTTGTTAATTGAAATAATAATGCCCAAGGAGAGTTCATTGAGACAAATACATTCTCTTTTCCAATTATATCTTGGTTATGGGACAAGTGGCAAAAGCATAAACACATGAAATTGCACATCCATGTAAACAAAATGAATTCAGCAGTTACATTGCATGTAATATACTTATTTAAATAGTTGTAAAGCCATCATATGAGTTAACACCATTAATGTAGTTCAGAATGTCGTTCCACATTTTGGGGACTCCATATGCAAAAACATTTTTATTGAATGTGTTTACAAATGTAGGAATATGTAGATTAATACTGCTGCTCTATCACAAACTTTACATTGCATTACTAACAGGGGAATACTATGATTTTCTGATGATCCAAAAAGCACCTGGAAGACAGACATGCAGACTGCATAATGAGCAGGTCTACAATATCAGCACTGGAGGACAAAATGTCAGGGGGAGTTGTAAACACTTGATATCTTTACTTAAACATAAGTGTCAGATAATTATTCCTATATTGGGCTCATACTACTGAGACCACTGATTTGAAGTCTTTCTGCGAGGTTTGCCATGCAAAGGTGCGGTTTCATGCCACCATGTCTACTGGCTGCTCAAATCTTTTTGACAAGTATGTGTCTGTATCTGTATGTCTGTGTGTGTCTGTGTCTGTGTGTGTCTGTGTCTGTGTCTGTCCGTCTGTCTATCTATCAGATTGCAGCTAGAGTAGGCCTTTTTATTTCTTATAAATTATAACACGCCCAAAGTATGATTTTAGTGTTATTAAGATCTGTGTGGCCATGCAGTGTGTGATAGGTTCATGACATAAACTCACCCTTGGTATAATACATATAAAGTGGTTTGATAGCAGCAAATTGGCATACCATTTGGTACAATTAACTGACAGGGACAGTCACTAGAGATGCAGTACACTAAAACTGTTAGTCCTCTTTCCCTCTGCTTTTAACCTTCTCAGTGCATTTAGAGGACCAGGGGAAGACCATGGTGACTTTTATTTATTTATTTATTTAATTCACAGATCAGATTTACAAGCCTTTGAGTCAAAGACTCATTTATAAAGGCACCTTATCACAGGGAAGGGAGACAACATATTTGTGAAGCAAAACAGTGGGGAACAATAGAGGTGCGAAATAAAGAGCATACACTGCAGGCATTTCAGAGAGCAAAATAGACAAGTTGCAAAGAGCACACAAACATTAAGTAATTTAGCGTCCCAGTGAAACTTGACAGCTCTGTTGTAAAAAAGGCAGTGTAATATAGCAATTTAAGGTCAGAAGGTACTCGAAGTCCTTCATGTCCACCCCTGCTTCATACGCAAGGATTAATAACTTGTGCTGTTCAAATATACTACTTTATAGTGATTCCTTACTCACTTCGCTACCTGGAATAGCCTCCTATTCCTTTCATAATCCCATTGTTCATGACCTGAACAAGCTGGGTAGTTAGTCGGGCTGCATTTGTATGTGAATGCTGCTAAGCTCCCTTCCAGAACTCTTAAAGCAGTATAGCAGCCATGTTGGCTCTGACCAGAGTTTTCTTTGCTATACTTAACATGGGTTTCTGGTTTTGCTGTATGAGAAACTAAGATAAGTGCTGTTTAATGTATTTCAGTGGGGTTTGAACTTTCATTCTTAATGTTGTCATTTTCGCATATTTATTTTTAAATTAGCATTTTATTGTGTTTTTTGTACCCCCATTGTCCACCTGTCCCCATCTTGGCACAAATGAGAGCAAGTGAAGGCACATGCACGTCATGCTATGAGATGCCCTCCCTTCATGTGGCCCCCTCCTGCCTGCACCATCACCAAACCTTCACCCAGCAGTGGTGGAACTATGGGGTGGTGGGGGGCAACAACCTCCCCGGGAGAGGAGATCTGCCATTAAATGGCTCGATCATACTCCCAACCCTCATGCTGGCTCCCCGTTGACCCAAGGTCATTCCCGAACCCAGGCCACCGGCATGGTGAGAGGTAAGGCGTTCAGTGCTTCAACTCTCAGCACCACTGGGCTGGCTATTTTTTGCATGTTTTAATCCCATATTTTCAACATGGTCTTTTTGGAATTACACCTCATGGCCAGTGGTGGTGGAATTATTGAAATCTGTCCAGAAAGGCAATTTTGTGCTCACTTTGCAAAATTACCTTTTGGGTGGGATTTGAAAATTATTACCCTTCTTCATGAGGAGGGGTCATAAGAACCCTGTGTTTAAAATCAGGGGTCAACATATGTAAAACTGAGGCAGCCCAGTGGTGCCGAGGGCTGAGACGCTGTCAAGTGCCTTACCTCGTGACACATCAGTGACCGGGTTCAGTGATGAGCTCCGGTTGCTGGGTGTCAGCCAGGGGGGAGGGCAGGAGCTGGATTGAGCTCATCGTGGGCAGCTCTCCTATCTTGGATAGGGGTGGCGTGTCATGCCCATCTCGGTGGACACCTGTTGGAGGCCAGCTGCCAGAGCAAGGATGTCACGAGGCAGACGTAATGTCATGGGGTAGATGGGGAAATGGGCCAGGAGTGCATGCGTGCTTCCACATGCATGCCTTCACTGCTCACCACAACCTCAAGCTAGGGAGGAAAAACTTGGAGGAAAATGGGTGTCAGGGTAGAGAGCATGATGCCCAGGCTCCATACCTCTGCCCATCATGTCACAGGTTCCTACAGTGAACTACTGGATGTGGACTTTGGGGGGGGATGGCCCTCACCCTCCTGACCCCACCACATGGTGGTGGGTCGCAGAAGCAACCACTTGTGCAAGGCCCATAGATGTCATCAACTGGAGGAAGTATTTTCCACAATCTGAGAGTTCTTCATTGACCCAGGCATTGAAGTACCTAAGAATCAACCATCTGGGAGACTCCACCACCCTATCGGTGATGAATTCTGCAACTTCCTGCAGGAAGTCCCCCTTATGTCCCAGAGGATGATACACAAGGAGGATCCTGCAACCTGCACCTGGACCCCCACACACTGCCACGCATTCAAACGATGAAGTAGATCCCACTGGGTGCATGGAAAAGTTCAAGTCAGATATAAAACAGAAGACCACAACCCCACCCCTGTGTTTCCGCCTTGGGCAGTGCACTATGAAGTACCCAGAAGGGATCAATGCCTTCAAAACTGGACCTGCATCATCTCCAAACTAGGTCTCCGTAATGCAAGCAGGGTCGACCGAAGAAATCACGTCCACCATAATAGTGGTCTTGTTTCTAATCGACCTTGCATTGCATAGCACAACCTGAAGGGGACCAGTGGAGGTTCCTGGTCCCTTGACTTCCTGCCCACTTGGTCCAGTGGGAACCCTGGGAATGGGAACCAAACACGTCTGGCATCTCTCATGGTCCCATTTTGCCCCAGCGCCTCCTGGACCTGACCACCCTGATGCTACTCGCCTGGGCCGCATCCTCAACAAACTGCCACTTGCCACCATGCCCCCTTGCAATACCTACCTCTGCACGCAGTACTCCAGATATGGACACACTATGGATCTGTATAGAGGCAGAATGATCTCATTCCATGCAACCAAGCATCCTGTTTGCCTTCCCTGCCATGTTTTTGCACTGTGTTGATGGTTTTGGGTTGCTTGTAACTGCTATCTCTTGGTCTTTCTCCTCCTCCAAGACTGTGGCCTTCAACCTCCTAAGACTGTACTGAGCCATGGGGTTCTTACATGCTATGTGCATTACCGTGCACTTTTTAACACTGAACCCCAATTGCCAGATTCTAGACCACATTTCCAATCTTGCTAGATCCTCCCTTAGATCATTTACACCCTCTTTAGTGTCCAACCCCTGGCAGAGCTTGGTATAGACTGCAAAATGACATATCTTGCCTTTGATACCATCCCCAATCTCATTGATAAACACATTTTGCAGGCTTGAATGCAGCAGTGATCTCTGTGAGACCCCTGCTAGTATGCCTCTCATCCCAGAGTGCTCCTCCTACCACCATGTCTGCTGTTTTCTACCCCCTAGGCAGTTTTACACCCACCTGGAGGTACGAATAATGGCACATGCATATGGTCTCTCAGGAGTCGGACAAAGACAAATTATTTCAGAGTATTTTAGATTTTAAATGGGTTAAGAAAGCAATAACCCACTTTGTGGGTTTCAAAAGAATTGTACACTCCAGGTGAGCTGGCCTTATGCCTTTGCATGCATCTGAAAGTGGCAAATGTAATGATCATTCCAATCTTTAACTATGGGGATGTTTTGTATGGGGAGGGCTCAAGGACAGACCTTGCTAACACAGATGCAATGTACAATCGCTTTGCTGGGTTTGTACTCGACCCCCAAGGCATACCCACCACTCCTTCTTGTATAAAGAGCTGAACTGGCTCCATTTGGAGCTGAGAAGACAGCTACACATGTAGTGACCAGATATGGAGTGGGGTTCATCTCTTCTTCCAAGGAGAGGCAGGCACAACAGTTCCAAGTGCAATAACATAGCTTTATTACTACAGCCATCGGTTATGCTGGAGAAATAATCTGTTGTATAGACAGCCATTGCATAAAACAGCAATTATATTGACTATCATGTATAAAGAGAGTGTGTATACATAGATATATATATATATATAATAGTGACGCAGTAACGCCACTAAAGTTAGGGTTGAGTAGGCAGTTTAATGTTAAACCTCAAATTTTGCACTTTAATAATTTTGCAACCATTCAGCAAATTTGCACAAAATTTGGTATGCACTGTTCTGTGGGACAGATCTCTTGATGTACTAAATTTTTGTTTCGATCAGATTTGCATTTTTGTGCTGCGTATAGTGAAAGTGTAAACATTGCTTTTTTCACCAGTGTTTGCTGTCTTTCCCCATCATGCTGCTGCCACACCATTTGGTATTTTTGTCCTAAATGTTCAGTGTAGATATAGCTTGGCCCAAAGAATAAGCCATCATTAGTTTGGTGAAAAAATATGAATCTGTTCCAAAGTTATTCAATTTTGAAATTTCAGGTTCTGAGCATGCTCAGTTCAGTCTTTCGGATAGCTGCACCGATTCGAAGAGGGATTTGGGCTCACAAAGAGGGATTTATAAAATCCCTCTTCATGAGAAGAAATCCCTTTTTGCAAGCTGCCATCTTGTTTTCATTTTTCCTTAACAAACAAAATGCTATAACTTGCCCCAGGGATGTTTTCTGAAGATATCCAAGCATGGATTTTGTTCACGTGGGCCTCTTCTGCAAAACTATGCCTTTGGTTTACTTTACCGTGGCCCTGTAATGTTTATTTTTGAATTTTAAAATCCTTTTTTGTGACTTGTTTCCAATCCCTATTCATGAGCTGTCCAAATCCCTTTTCAACATTTCATGACCAGATGGCTCTGCCTCGTGAAAAGGGATCAGCTAGCAAAAAGGAATTTTAACAGCTCAAGAAGAGGGATTGGCTTGCGAAAAAGGATTTTGACAGCTCTCGAAAAGGGATTACTTTTTTTGATCCCTTTTCAAGAGCTGTCAAAATCGTTTTCATGAGATGTGAAAATCCTTTGGTAATTTCAGGACAAGATGGCTCATCCTTAGTGAAAGGATTTTTTACAGTTTGTGATCGGCTCATGAAAAAGGATTTTTAAAGCTCACGAAGAGGGATTACTTTTTATAATCCCTTTTCACGAGCTGTTAAAATCCCTTTTCGTGAGCCAATCCCTTTTATTGAGCTGTCAAAATCCCTTTTTGTCCTTTCGGGATGAGATGACTCTAAAATCCCTTTTCGTGAGCTGACAAAATCTCTTTTTGTGAGCTGTCAAAATCCCTTTTCGTGAGCCAATCCCTCTTTGCGAACTATCAAAATCTCTTTGTGTCATTTCAGAACCAGATGGCCCTACCTTGCTAAAAGGAATTGTCTCATGAAAAGAGATTTTGACAGCTCATGAAAAAGGATTCGGCTCATGAAAAAGGATTTTGATAGCTCATGAAAAGAGATTTTTAAAAGTTACTGTTTCAAACAACATGAAGTCTTGCTATATTATGACAATTGCAGTTTGACCCAGCCTTCGAACTGCTCCGGAGGTGAAAGAGTTAAGTTCCATGCCAGGCATGGAATCTTGAGCGCGAGCTCGGTTGAAAACTCTGTCTGTTGTGCTTCAAACTGTAACTGTCAGATTCTTTACTCTGCCTCACTGAACAGTCGCTCCGGAGATTTCTCCTACTGCTCGGTTCATTTTGTCGGTTTTAAAGTATTTTTTCTCGGTTTTCAAACCGTATTTGTCTAAAATTAAACCGCAACCGGTCGGTTCAAGCTCTGTCTGTGGTATCGTAAGTAATAGATAGGTTTTGCATTTTATTCTGTGTGGAACTTGTAAACGGTATTATCGGTTCGGTTTGAACCGATCAGGTTGTTGTAAAAACTATTTTAAATTGTATTAGAAGTGCGGTTCCCGGTTCTTATCGGTTCTAAAAACGGATTTCATTACGGGTTTTTTCCACGATTCATGACACGGTCTGGAACCGATAAGGTGTCTTTGCTTGCTAAGGGTCATGAACGGGCAAGTTTCTGGTTAGCTGGCATAATGTCTGGAGAAACCCAAAAGAAAAACCGGCCCACTGGGTTTCAACACTGTAGTGTCTGTGGGGAAGCTTTTGCTGTAGCTGACCCACACACCACATGTGTCTATTGTCTGGGGTTTGACCACCTCAATACAGACTGTCAGATTTGTTTGAATTTCCCTGCAGCTACCCTGGATAAGAGAGTTGGTAGGCTCAGGGAACGGGAGGCTAAGAAGTCCGCTGACCGGGATAGCCAGCCCGGTTCGGTTCCAACCGAACCAGAGGGAGTGCCCTCTGACCACGGTGAGTCTTCCTCGGGCAAAAGGAGAGCTGACTTGGAGGAGTCAGTTCCAGCTAAAAGGACTAGGAAATCAGCAGATGTGGAGCCAAAAAGTCTTTCTCTAACTGCTGCAGAGATAGCCAAAGCGATCAAAATAGTCCAGTCGCTTTCCCCGGTTCCGACCGAACCGGCACCATCAGGTAAGCGGTCGGTTCGGTCTGTTCCTCCGGTTCAGGAATATGATATAGAGGATTTTTATGAACCGGAGGGGGGGGGAGATTATGAGGAGAGTGAATGTGATTTTGAGAGTCTGAATCTGCCCATTGAACCGGACATTTCTCCAGACAGACCTATAGAAGTGTCTCCCCCCAGGCTTTCTGAGTCCCCTTCTCATTTTATTTTTTTATAAGAAAGTGGCTGAAACCCTCCAGCTTCCTATGGAAGAAGCTATAGATGACCAAGAGGAGCCTGACTATGTACAGATGATGGATATCCCAGAGTCTAGGAGACTGTCTATTCCTATCCACAAATCCTTCAGGAAACAGACAGTAAAAATTTTAAAAGCTCCCCATTCTATACTTCCTGTGGATAAGAAAATGGACAGGAGGCACACTTTGTCAGGCTTTGACACGGAGTTCCTCTCACAACAATGCAGCCATGTTGGGGTAGTGCAGGCTGCAGCCTGTGACAAGGCAAATATTCTTTTGGCTTCACACCCCCCCTGACAAGGACTCCAGGAGGATTGATGCCATGGCAAAGAAACAGTACATGGCAGCATCTTTGGGTTTCAGACAGGCAAATTATATGGCTTATGTTGCAAGATATCAGAAATCCAGATGGGATACTGTTATGGCTCTAGCAAAGCAGGTCCCTGGCCAGCTTGCCAAGGAGCTGGAGCAGGTGGCTGCTGATGGTATTGCGGCATCCAAGGTGCAATTCCATGCTGCAGTGGACTCTAATGATGCATCTTCGAGAGTCATGGCTACATCTGTGGCTTTTCATAGAATGGCTTGGCTCAGGTGTACTAGCCTGTCACAGGATACTCAGGCTAAGGCCATGGATTTTCCTGTTGTTGATAACTCTCTGTTTGGGGAGCAGACAGAGAATTACATGAAGAAAATGGATGAGTATAGGACCACCTATAGGAGTGCACAGGCCAAGGAAAGGCAGGCCACTCTTCAGAGGCAGCTTTCCAGGGGCAGGGGCAGGCCTTTTCACAGGCCTTTTTACCAAGCCCAGGCCTCCTCTTCAGCCTATGCCCAGAGGGGGTTCTTCAGAGGGAGAGGCAGATGGGGTACGAGCAGGCCTGCTCCCACCCCTCAGCCTCAAGCCCCTGCCAAGCAGGCACCCTGATGGGATGGCCAGGGCCGATTCTCCATTACCTGTAAGGGGCAGGCTGGCTTACTTCATCCAGGACTGGAAGTCTTTAACATCAGACAAGTGGGTCCTGGAAGTAGTAAGCCAGGGACTGTTCTCAGCTTCAAAAATTTCCAAAGATGAGAGCCAGATCCTTTCCACCTGCAAATCCATCAGAGGCTCTCACCTTAGAAACAGAAGTTTCAACCCTCCTGGCTCTCAGAGCTGTAGAAAGGGTTCCTCCCCTTCACCAGGGCAAAGGATTGTACTCCAGGTACTTCCTTACCCCAAAAAAGACAGGAGAATGGCGGCCCATCCTGGATCTCAGATACCTAAACATGCACCTTTTAAAACCAAAATTCAAAATGGTGACTCTGGGAATTATTTTACCTTCTCTAAGGCCAGGGGATTGGCTAGCGTCCCTGGACCTCAAGGATGTCTACTTCCATGTTCTCATCAGAAGCTCCCACCGAAAGTACCTCAGATTCGAACTGCCCTCAGGCCATTACCAGTTCAGAGCAATGCCCTTTGGCCTCACCTCTGCCCCAAGGGTATTCACAAAATGCCTGGCAGTAGCAGTTGCTCATTTAAGAAGGCAAAAGATTGCCATCTTTCCTTACCTGGACGACTGGCTCATAGTAGGCCAGTCTCCAGCCCAAGTCAAACTACACCTTCAGGTTACCCAGCAGCTGCTTACATCTCTAGGTTTCCTTCTCAATCTCCCAAAGTCAGTTCTAGAGCCTGTTCAGCTACTCACCTTCATAGGCGCAGAACTGAACACACAACAGGCCAGAGTCTTCCTTCCTTCCTCTAGAAAGAGCAAAGACCCTGGTTTCTCTGGCCTCCTCCTTCACTCTGCAGGTCTCTCGACCAGCAAGGCATTTTTTGCAGCTCCTAGGGCACATGGCTGCTTCCACAGCAGTAGTGCAGGGAGCAAGATTTCAGATGAGGGACATTCAGTTCCACTTGAGAGCCTTCTGGTCTCAAAGGAGATCCTTTAACCAAACTGATCCCAGTAACTCAACCCTGATCCAGGCCCTACAGTGGTGGCAGAATCAGAGCAATCTGAGACAAGGAGTTCCTTCATTCCACAGTCTCATTCCTTGACCTTTACTACAGATGCATCCCTCTTGGGGTGGGGAGCTCACATGGGCGACTTCACCACTCAGGGGTTGTGGTTCCCTCAGGAATCTCTGCTCCACATCAATCTGTTGGAACTCAGAGCAGTTTTTCTAGCACTTCAAGTTTTTTCCACATCTGTTCAGAACAAAGTGGTACAAGTCAGAACAGACAACACCACTACAATGTGGTACACCAACAAGCAAGGGGGCACTCGGTCTACGGCCTTGTGCACCGAAGCGATGAAGTTGTGGTCTCTGGCTTATTCCCTGAACACCTCCCTTATGGCAGTTCATCTCCCAGGCAAAGACAATGTCCTGGCAGATGCTCTCAGCAGGATTTCCCAGGGCCATCACGAATGGTCTCTGGATCCCCTTATCCTGGAGGTGGTGTTTGCCAGGTGGGGCACTCCTCAGATAGATCTTTTTGCAGCCCCGGACAATCACCAACTTCCTCTTTTTTGCTGCAGACCCCAGTATTGGGCTCAGTCCCTCTGGACGCCTTCCTTCTCAACTGGAAGGAAGTTTCTCTATCGCTTCCCCTTTCCCTCTCCTTTTCAAGGTGCTAGTCAAAATCAGGTCTCAACCTTGCAAGATGATCCTGATTGCTCCAGATTGGGCCAGACAGCCCTGGTATCCACTTCTTCTGTCCCTAGCAGTCCACCTTCCCTGTGCCTTCCCAGGAATCACAATCTGTTAACCTGTGCCCAGGGAGAGTTTGGTACCAATCTCAAATCTCTCAATCTCAAGGCCTGGCTCTTGAAGAGTTAGAGTTTGTTGACTTACACCTTTCTCAGGGTGTATCATGTTTTGAAGGCTTCGAGAAGCCTTCTACCAGGGCTACTTATCATTCCAAATGGAAAAGGTTTTCCATATGGTGCTCTGGTAAGAGTATTTCCCAGAGTCTGCCGGCTTGCCCACAGTTCTGGATTATAAGGTGCACTTAAATGCTCTTGTCTGAGACCAGCTACCCTAAAGTGCACCTGGCAGCAGTGTCTGCTTTCTTATCAGCAGGTAAACCCTCTCTTTCAGCTCATCCGGTATTCTCCAGGTTTTTCAAGGGATTGCTTCACATCAACCCTCCATTCAGGGATCCTGCCCCTGCATGGGATCTTAATGTTTGCATTGCCCAGCTTATGCAACCTCCTTTTGAGCCCATGTCTTCAGCAGAGCTTAAGTACTTGACTTGGAAGACTGTGTTTTTATAGCCATCACTTCTGCTAGGCGCATAAGTGAACTACAAGCATTGTCAGTGGAGCCTGATTTTATCTCCTTCATAGGGATAAAGTGGTCCTCAGGACTAATAGAAAATTCTTGCCCAAGGTGGTTTTGGATTTTCACTTGAATCAATCTATGTCTCTCCCTGTGTACTTCACTGACCATTCCTCCTCTGGTGAGAGAAGATTGCACAGTTTAGATGTCAAAAGAGCCCTTAGCTACTACATAGAGCGTACCAAGGGTCACAGGTTTGATTCCCTCCAACTGTTCCTCACTTATGGTGAGGTAGGTAAAGGGAAACCTGCCACTAAAAGATCCATTGCCAGGTGGATTGTTTCTTGTATCCAGTTTTGTTATCAAAAACTGGGTAGGGTTCCCCCTTCAGGCCTGAGGGCTAACTCTACCAGAGGTACGCTGCGATCCTGGCTGCTGCCAGGACATCCTATTATAGAGATATGTCAAGCAGCTACTTGGAAAACAGTTCACACTTTCATGAAGCATTACTCCTGGACATCCAGGCGGAGTGATGTTGGTTTGATAACAGCTGTGTTTCAGAGCCTACCCTTAAGTAGGTTCTGCTCCTCCATGGAGGTACTGCTGTGAAATCTGCAATTGTCATAATATAGCAAGACTTCATGTTGTTTGAAGAAAAATTACTCACCTTAGTAATGTTTTTCTTCTAATGGAGTCTTGCTATATTATGACCTCCCCACCTGCCTCTCTCAGAACCTCTGTTTTGTTTTTTGGATGTGGGTGGCAGTGCTATGTTGGCACTCTAGTGTTTGCCATTTTGTTTGTTGTTGTATTTTCATTTCTTGGTCCCCTGACTCGAGTCTTGCTTTTGGGACCAGAAAATGTGTTAGTATTTAGTAGCCAGTTGGCTAGTGTAGGTTTACAGCTTCCACACAGAACCTTAGTGAGTTTTGCTTGTAAAGATCTGACAGTTACAGTTTGAAGCACAACAGACAGAGTTTTCAACCGAGCTCGCGCTCAAGATTCCATGCCTGGCATGGAACTTAACTCTTTCACCTCCAGAGCAGTTCGAAGGCTGGGTCAAACTGCAATTGTCATAATATAGCAAGACTCCATTAGAAGAAACAACATTACTAAGGTGAGTAATTTTTTCTTCTTTGCCACTTCACTGCAAAGAAACAGTGTGGAATTAATGGCTTAAATTTTCAGGTTACAAAGGGTTTGCTCAACAGATATGACTTTTGCTGGTTTGGTGATAAAATTTACATTGATTCCCTAGTTCTAACATTTTGAAATTTGGATATTTCCCATAGGATAACATTGTGGTGGATGCTGTACCTTTCGGCGCCTATATCTCGAAAAGGATTCCAGATACGGATTTTTGCTAAACACAGCTTAGTACACCTTTAGGTAGTTATATAGGAATAGAGCAGTAATAAATATGGATAAAACAGTTATATACGGAACTAATACTCTAAGACAGTCACCTAGTGCCCTACATCTGCAGATGCTGAAATTTGCACTCTAAACTCTTCCCAATAACTAGACACACTGGCCAAGGGTGATTAGTAGCATAACAGTCTATGGCATAGCAGTCTATGAGAAGGAACAGTCTTTTCGATGAGGAGATAGTGATGGCTAGCTACCTTGCACCTGGGGCAGTACAGTATCTGGTCAACTGATCAGTCTCGTTGGCCTGCAAGAGTAGTTGGAAAACAGTGGTGGTTGTGTGGGGCTGCAGAGGCCAAAGGTGAAGAAGATGAAGCTGATCCTGAAGCTGAAAAGGCAGAAGATGAAGATGATGCAGGCTGGTCCTGAAGATGTCCCTCAGCTGTGGTGGATGGTCATGGGGAAGGTCGTCGATGGGTTGCCACCCATCCAAAGAAAGGAAAACTCTGCCACCTAAAGAAAGCAAAATAACAAGGGGGTAACTCTCTGACCACCGTACTGCCAGGAGAGGGGACCTTACTGCCTTGAGCTGTGGTGGCTCCTAGGCTAACTACACCAGGGGACTGGCTATCACTGCTCTGGCTGCTGCAGTCCTTGATGTCTTTAAAGGCAGTTGACGGGCTGGGCAGGAAGCAACTGAAGCTTTGCCACAAAATGGAGGATGGCTGCTGGACACAGGGAGTGCAGTCCTCTGATGCATTGGTTTAGTTCAGGTGTCCACTGGGCTGGACTATCTGCAGTAGCTCAGGTCATGAACCAAAGGGGTGCCAGCGGCCTGTCCATTTCCCAGCACAACAGTTTGATTTAAGGGGACAGATGGACATAGGCAATTGCAGTTCATCATAGGGCAAATGGTTCAGGTGGTGGGGCAACTGTAGCTGGGCAGTCCGCCTGCTCCTCAAGCACAACAGTTCAGTCTGGGGGGAAGAGAATGGTGCAAGTGGTTAGACCACATCTTGAGTACTGTGTGCAGTTCTGGAGGCCCCACCTAAGGAGGGACATCCAACTCCTGGAGAGGGTTCAGAGGAGAGCAACCAGAATGATCCAGGGCCTGGGGGATATGACATATAAGGAACGACTAAGGGAGTTCAACCTGTTCTCGCTGGAGGAGAGGAGGAACTGGGGGGACTGGGGGGACATGATTGAGGTCTTCAAGCACCTTAGAGGAGTAAATAAGGTAAGCTGAGATAGGATCTTTCGATTGAAGGAGGGTGGAATCACCAGAGCACACAGTTGGAAGATTGAGGGTGGTAGGATTAGGGGGGAAAGGAGGAGGAGATACTTCATGGAGAGAATGGTGGAACCGTGGAATACGCTGCCCGGGGAGCTGGTACAGGCAACTACGGTGGAGGGATTCAAGAAATGGTGGGACAGATATAGGCAAGGGGTGAAGCAGATGCTGGTTTGCCTGGGGGGGGGGCAGGACTGAGGGATGGAGTAACAGGGAAAGGAGATAGATAGAGGGCTACGGTACCCAATCAGAGTGCTGAAGCACGAGCACACTTGACAGACCAATAGGTCTACTCTGCTTGCGTCTAGTATGTTAGTATGTTAAGTGACACGGTTTGTTGCAGGGCAGGCAGTTCAAGTCCTGATGCACACCAGTTCAGGCCCCAAGGCAAAGCAGTTCCACCTTCCAGGGCAGATGGCATCACAGGGTGCAACCCAGGAACAAAGACGGAAGTAGGCAAATACAGTTCAACAAAGGGTGCAGTGTTCACCTAAAGCCAGGGTCCAGGGAGGTGAGCAAAGTAGTGAGGGCAGCCAAGGCTTCAAAAGAACTAAGGCTTGTGCAGGGGATCAGGGAAGGGGAAAATAATTTCTTTAGGTATATTGGAGAGAGGAGGAATTGCAAGGATCAGATTGTCAGGATTTGGAAGGAGGGAGGCTGGGTAGATCGGGGACACAGCAGGCGGAAGTACTAAATGAGTACTTCTGCTCAGTGTTTACCAGGGAAAGGGATGGGCCTATACCTCAGGGGAAGGGTGGAGGGGGCAGGGGGAGAGCACGTGATGAATGTGGAGACCCCAGTCAAAAGGGTGTTGGAGGGCCTAAGGTTCCTAAGGGTGGATTAGGTGCCTGGTCCAGATGGAGTGCATCCTAGGGTACTCAGGGAGTTGGCAGGATCACTGGCAGATTTGTTCAACACTTCCCTGAATACTGAATGCATGCCAAAGGACTGGAGAATGGCACATGTGGTGCCAATCCATAAGAGTGGGCCCAAAGATGAACCTGGGAACTACAGGCCAATGAGCCTTACAGCCATCATGGGGAAGTTAATAGTGACTATACTTAAGGAAAGGCTGGTGAGGTTCCTGGAGGAGAATGGCTTAAATGATGATAGGCAACATGGGTTTGTGTCTGAGAGATCATGCCAGACCAACCTTGTTGACTTTTTTGACTGGGTGACAAGGTCACTAGACAGGGGGGCCATGCAGTGTTTGATATTTGTAGTGGTAGACTTTCCAGATTTATCCTTGATGTGCCGTGATTGACACACAAATGCCAAACTGTATAATAAATTAGATTGGCAAAATCTCGGGGATCGGAGGCAAGAACACTTAATTGCCTTTGTACAGAAGGGCTTAGATGGAAAATTACCAAACTACATATCTAATCACCTGGTGCGCAGACAAAACATGGGTTATTTAAGATCAGCACAGGGTATAGATTTGTAAAATTCAAAGATGTAACCTGGAAATAGGATGGGACTCCGTTTATTACAGGGTGCCCTAAGATGGAATGATATCCCACATAAACTGAGGATAGTAACTGGGGTAACTACCTGGAAGGGGATAAAAACTTGGATGGACACTGCAGCCCTAATTAATAGGAAATGCTGTACTAGTCTGACTAACAACTCTGGTGGGGGCACAAGACACTTATGCCAATGAGTATTTTTCTGTACAATATTAATAGCTATTGTTTGCTTAAATTGGCTGTTTATGTTTTTACCTATATTGTAATAGTTATTCCATGGATACTTTATTTGAAATGCTTTAAAACTGTGATTTCTATATGTACCGTGGACCTCGTTGTAAATGAGCTTGATAGCTCAGTCGAGCAATCCTGATTCATATGAGTTTATGAATAAAACTTTTACTACTACTACAGTGGATGTCCTTTACCTGAACTTCAGTAAGGTGTTTGACTCCGTGCCCCACAGTAGGCTGACCAGCAAGTTGAATAATCTGGGAGCAGGGAGGAAGCTGGTTGAGTGGATTAAGAGCTGGTTGCAGGGCAGGCAGCAGAGGATGGTAGTTGGGGGAGAGCTCTCGGCACCCAGGGCGGTAACCAGTGGGTCCCACAGGGGTTGGTGCTAGGACTGGTACTATTTAACATAATCATAGCAGACATATCAAATGGGATAAGAAGCAAGATCAACCTATTTGCAGATGACATTAAGATCTTTGCTGAGGTGGATAGTGAGGAAGGGGGTAAGGTACTGCAAGAGGATTTGGCGACACGTGAGTGCTGGTCAGCCACGTGGCAGCTGGGGTTCAATGCCAAAAAATGCAACGTCTTGCACTTGGGGACAAAAAACCCAAAGAACAGCTACTGGTTAGGGAAGTGCAGTTAACCACTTCAGCGGAGGAGAAAGATCTGGGAGTACTGGTGACAGGGGACATGAAACACTCAGCACAGTGCAGGAAAGGAGCTGCAGAGGCAAACAGAATGCTGGAGTGCATCGTCAGCAGAATCACCTCTAGGAGGGAGGAAGTCATTTTGCCCCTGTACAGATCCTTGTGAGGCCGCACTTGGAGTACTGTGTGCAGTTTTGGTGCCCCTTTTTGAAAAGGGACATCAAACTACTGGAGAGGGTCCAGCGTAGGGTGACAAAGATGATCCTGGGGATGGGGAAAAGACATATCAGTGTAAGCCCCCTTAAAGGAGGGGTTTATTACTCCCATTTAGGAACTCCTTTCCTGATGGTGACTCTACAGGGCCCACCAGGCCACATGCCTGTAAAAATGCTGTGCCCCAGTTGGTGCCCCATATGTTGCAGAGCTTCCCCCATAGTAACAACATATCAGTGCCCTGGCTACCATCTGTTGTGCCCCGGCTGTGCCCTGGTAACCATTTGTGGCTAGAGCCGCTGCTGACTTTCCCCCTCCTATCCCCCCCCAGAGCTAGGGGATTTATTAGTGCTCTGGTGGTTAGTATCTGCTGGATGCCTCAAGGTGGCAGCAGAGGGCAGGTTTAAGGAGGTATATAAGGCTGGAGACGGGATGTTTGGGGCCTTTTCCAGCCCGGACAGTAGGTCTGGGGCTGGAGGGGGCAGCTGGAAGAGTAGGGAAGGCAGGCAAGAAGGGAACTCAGTGGTCCGGGTGGGCCAGTCAGGGACCCCCCCCCCAAAGCAGCAGATAGGGACGGCCTCTGCAGCAACGTGGCACCAAGGAGTAGGGGAGGACACTCCACTGGGGAGGATGGTCAGCCAGATGCCTGCGCCATTGGGATAAGGAAGGTGTAGGTGGCAGTGGTATGATAGGATAGACAGGAGCCCATAGAGATCCCGTTGATAGTGGTTACTCAGGCCACCAGGGCTGTGGGGTCAGTGTCAGGGTCCTCACAAGGAGAAGGCCAGTGCAGTGGCTCTTCTCTGTACCCAGCGTGGCAGGGTGACCTGAGCATAGAGGGAGCCAGGGGACCCTTCACCATTTGTAGGGCCTGCATGGAGGGTCAAGTTCTGGGGTGCTGGCATTAAAGTGCCGAGCAGGTCGCAGGTCTAAGGACAGGCCTTGGGGGGTGCCTCTGGTGGGGGCTTACCACAAGCCCAGGATATAGGATGTGAGGACAGAGATGTGGGGCCAGGAGCTGTGTACCCTTTCCGAATTGCCATCTTGGAGCACTGAGAGGAGTGGATTGCTCAGAGAGCTGGGCAGTGGCAGGGCCTGGGTCTCTCTCTCATGGCAGGGTAGCCCGGTTGAGGTAGCTCGAGTGCTGGAGTGGGGCTGGGTTTTGGGGCTGCTGCACCATGGAAGAGAGAGAGAGAGAGAGCGCGCTGAGCTCTGGATGAGGGATTGGTGCCATGAGTTTGGGAGCACCAGGCAGGTACAGGTTCAATGAGAAGCCAGGGAGCTCAGGTTATGGGGCCTCTGTCAGCAGGGAAAACATCCTGACACCCCTAGTAGATTTGGGCCAAGATCCAGGGGCTAGGTTGGGGAAGCAGCTCGCTTTTCTACACCGGAGATGGGGCAGCTGACCAGTACCAGACCAGCTAAGGAAGGTCAAGAGTGGGTAACCCAGGAAACCAGAGAGAGAGTTTGGCTTACCTGCGCCAGTGAGCCAGGAGCCTGTGGGTTTCTTCTAATTAAGTGTGTCCTTGGCTAAATCATCCAAGTGGTTAGAGAGACGAAATCCTGCTTGTACTGCCTGTATTCCATTAGTGCTACTCAGAATATCCAGCCAGGGTAAATTGTAGAAAGTTCAGATAGCTCAGTGGAGCTGCATTGTTTATTTGCTGGAAGATGAGACCCCTGCATTCCCGGAATCATTTGGGGTGCACGAGCTTGAAATAAAGAAGTTAGTTTGGGAAGAAATTGGCAGTAATGTTCTCCTTATTTGAGTTAGCGGGGGGGACAAAATGAAATAGGACCCCCCCTTCCGTGTGTCTGATTTATTTCACAAGTTTTAATTCCAGAAGGGTTTCCATTGTGCTGTATCAGGACTGAGGGGCTCTAGGGCTCAGAGGAGACAGGAAATTGCAGCATGGAGATCCTGGTCTGGTGGTCAGCGTTTGGGGAGACTCCAGATTTTCTGTGGTGAGATCGAGAGTACACTTGAAAATGAAGTCATCAAAAGGTAGGACAGTTATTTTCCCTATCTTGCATAGGGATGCATTGGCTCGGGTTGGCACTTGTTTGGGGTCCCTACCATACTCCCTGGACCATCTGTGAAGATAAATTATGCTCCTAGATGAGGGAGTGGAGAGGGGTTAATTGTGGGGGCTCATCCGGGATGTTGCCTGAACCCTGAAATGCCGCTGAACCCTGAGCCTTGAGGTCCAATGTGTTGACTGGCTTCCTGGCCTGGTTGGGCCCTGTGGCACAGGAAAAATTAACTGTGGGGTAGGCCTGGAATAGATGTAGGTGTCAGCATGCCTGGTGTGGTGTGCACACATAACCAGCTGGTCACGTGATCCTCGGGCGGACTCCGATTGGATGATGGCCAGAGAGAAGATACAGCAGCTGCAGACAGAAGTGCCATCTTAGAGAAAGAGATTGGAGGGAGCAGAGCCAAGAAGGTGAGGAGAAAGAGTGTCAGAGATCAAAACAGTGAAAGCAAAGTTTGCACATTCACACCTGAGCAAACGATTGTGTCACCAAGAAAAGTAAAAAAAAAAAGAAAGAACAAAACTAACAAAGTATTTATTCTTTATCTGGATAATATCTTTGAGCAAAAACTCTTTACATAGGTTCGACGTCAACAATCAAGACAATAACAAGAACATGAACAAAGGAATGAAAACAATAGACTGGCAATACAACGATTAGAATGGCACTATCACACTGCTACAAATTTAGATAAGAGCAAGAGTCATTACATACAGTGTAAATGGGTTCCTTATTGTGGGTACTGGGAGGCACAGAGGAAAGACTTGAGCAGACAGCCCCATAGATTGGCGGTGGAGTGTCTGGCAAGTGGAACCCCTAGGTGGCGCTATCCCAAGGGCTACTACCCCTGCCTGCTTGGCTAGTAGCAGGTTAACCTGGTGGACTGATAAAACTTAAGGAACTTCTGTCCCAAATTGACTGGTCTCCTATACAGGCAACTCCTGACATCAACACAGCTCTCTCCTTCTTTACCCAAACTTTTCATAATGCCTGTGATATCTTTGCCCCAATGTCGACCCGCCGTTCTAAAAGGCAGAATGCCCCCTGGGTAACCCCAGCTTTGATCCACCAACTCAAACATAGGGACAACCTATGGCACCGTGCCATTGGAGACTGGCCAGCCCCAGTGACAGGCAGCTGTATGCTGTCAGCTCAAACAAGTGCACTCGGCCATCAGAAAGGCCAAGTCTGAGCACTATCTGTCCTCACCACTGCCTCATGGGGAACCCCAGAACCTTCTGGGATAACATTAAACAGTTAAATGGGAGTGCACACTCCCCCCCCAGATCAACATTAATGGCGTGATCTCCTCAGACCCAGCCCTCATAGCCAACCACCTCAACACCTCATTCACTGACCTTAGCACTATCCTCCCTACAAATTTTTTTGACCCTCCTCCACCAGCACCTGCCATAAATCTTTATCGTCCTTATTTTCTCCTCCGGCGTGTTTCTGCCCAAGAACTTAGGCCACACCTTGTCACTGCCCTCAAGAGTAATAGTACGGGCAGTGACACCCTGGATCTGTGTATCCTACGGCTGGTCTTAGACACAGTCCTTACCCCGATCACGTGCCTCATCAACTGCTCTCTTTGCCTTGGGAAGGTTCCAACTGCCTGGAAAGTCGCCACTGTCACCCCTGTCTTTAAAGGCGGTGATAGGACTGTGGCTGGAAACTATCGGCCAATCTCCATTCTCTCTCCTCTCTCCAAGGCCTTGGAAAAAGTGGTGGCCTCTCAAATCTCTGACTACCTCTCCACCTACAATGTCCTATGTCCTGAGCAGCATGGCTTCCGAGTGGGCCACAGTACCAACACAGTCCTCCTAGAGTTCTCCAACTTTCTCCACTCCTCCTTAGACACTGGTTCTCTGGCTGGTGCAGTCTTCATTGACCTCTCTAAAGCTTTTGACACTGTCTCCCACCCCCTCCTTCTTGATGCCCTTAGTCTCTCTGGTTTTGCTGCTGGGCCTATCTCCTGGTGCACCAGTTATCTGTCTGACCGCTCACAGCGTGTAAAAATTAATGGGACCTACTCAAACATCTGTCCCATCTTTTCTGGGGTTCCCCAGGGCTCCATTCTGGGCCCCTTACTATTCTCCCTTTACCTTAACACCCTTCCACACTCTTGCTCAGGGAACATTCTATTGATGGCTGATGATGCAGTCATCTTTGCCTCAGTCGTAACCCTATTGCCCTCCAGGACTGCTGCAGAAGTCCTTCACAGTCGAGGGCTGGTTCAGGAACATAGATTGGTGATAAATCTTAAAAACAAAAACCATGTTCTTCACTCATCCTCAAAACAAGTCCTGCAACTTCAAACTCTCATTCACTCTGGGTCCTCTTTCCCACTCGAACAAGTTTGCTCCTATAAATACCTAGGGATCCATTTTGACCTCTCCTCTCCTTCCATGGACACATCGCTGCCCTAGCCACTGCCACTAATATCCGATTGGGCATCTTACATCGGTATAAACACTGCCACCCCCCCGGAGGCTCTTCGACTCACAGTCACCTCCTCTATCCTGTCCCTACTGGACTATGGACTGCCAGTGTATGGTGCTACTGATCAGACCGCACTCCATAAAATTCGCACTACTCTGAATAAGGCCTGCAGGTTAATTACTGGGGCACCTAGGCTAACACACACCTGTCTACTATGCGGCTAAAGCTGGTACTTGATCTTGATGGCGCCTCAAATATTTGACCTGTACCCTTACAAAAGACCCTCCTTGGGCTATCCCATCAGGATTGACCACCACCATCCGCCGCTCTGTCCCACTAGTTCATACTTTCGGACCTCTGGGAAAACCTCTCTTGTTTTCCCTAGAGCTAGGACATCTCACGGCCAAAGAGCCTTCAGCTTTAGGGCCCCCTCCTGGTTCAACACACTGCCCCCCTCCATCTCCGAAGCTCCAACTACATCGTGCTTCAAAACTTCCTTATGGAACCACCTTGTTAACACCCAAAGCTGTAATTGCCACTAGTCAAAGCCGTACTCAATACTTATGACAAAGCTTACTACTAAGCTGCTAAGGACAACATAACTCTGGTATTGTTTGCATCAGTCCTACCTGTACCAGCTTATTTGTATCTATGTCTTAAGTTACTGTTATACTGTGTATTTTGGTTTGTCTTACTGTGACAAGGTACCTTTGTAAATGAGCCTATGGCTCAAAGGTTTTCCAAACTGCTGTTTAAATAAATAAATAAGGGGCCTAGGTTCTATAACGGGTGCCTCCACCCAGAGATCAGGGTTGGTAGTGGTCAAGCTAACCTGGGCACAACCCTCCGGGACACCGTAACCCCCCCTCTTTCCTTACTAGTGGCCAGAACAACACACAATAATCACTTTCACAATACCCCTGATACACCACACAAGTACCCACAGTGTTTGCACTTACCACCAGGGCTTTCCTCTGGCTCAGTCCTGGGAACCCCCTGCAAAACAAGGTTATACACAGCAAATAACAGCAATACAGTACTCTTGCTCAAACTGGAACCACAGTCAGGGTAAATGCAAAAAAAGAGTTCGATCTGAAGAAATCACAAAAACTGTGGCGCCAATTTTGAATCAAGCAACAGCGCCTGATTGGATCTTCACCTGCAGTGACGCACCTACTCAGGCCATCCCAAAAGCCAGAGCGGAGCCTCGCTGAAGACAGTACAGACTACAGCAAAACCTTGCTGGGGTGGCAAGGGAGACCTCGCGGCAAGAGGGCCACCCCCCCCCAACCGGAACACTTGTGGCATGTGGAGCAGAGGTCCCGACTCTTAATAGTCGGGCCAGACGGCCTCCCACGCTCGCACAAGACCTCCACCTCCCCTGCACCGGAGCAGGCGGACGACCAACAGTGAGGACTTTTGTTTCTTTCATCATTTTCAACTTGTGACTACTTACTGGCTCCTTCCTCACTTGCAATGGAGTTTCCTCACTGGAGCCAACACCACCTGGGGACTGCAAACAGGAGGTTAAGAGTTCGGCTCAGCCCCACGGTTGCTACTGCTCCAGTAGCACAAACAAAGAAGGCACAAGAACTGTGGTGCCAATTCTGAATCAAGCAACAGCGCCCGATTGGATCTTCACCTGCAGTGACGCACCGACTCAGGCCATCCTAAAAGCCAGAGCAGAGCCTTGCTGAAGCCAGTACAGACTACAGCAAAACCTTGCTGGGGTGGTGAGAGAGACCTCGCAGCAAGAGGGACCCCTCCAACCGGAACACTTGTGGCATGTGGAGCAGCAGTCCTGACTCTTAATAGTCGGGCCAGGCGGCCTCCCACGCTCGCACAATACTCCCACCTCCCCTGCACCAGAGCAGACGGACGACCGACAGTGAGGACTTTTGTTTTCTCCCGCTCACCCACCCCGTTCCCTCCTCCCATTAAATACACGCTTGCCCCGCCCACCTGAACTGCTGAACCAATCATTCCGAGGGCAAGGCGCTTGACACAGCATACCCGCCCCTCCCACGCTCTGGACCCACCCACTGCATCGGACTCGTACGCAGACTAGGAACTCTGGTCCTCAGCCCTGAGACCTCACTAGTGCCCCTCCTGAATAAGGTCTGCACTATACTCAATGCTAAAGAAACTACAAGCAAAGTAATGGTATTTAACTTCTTTCAAACGGCTAATACTAATACTCTATGCTAACATAACAACAAACTATGTATTGATACCTAACTTCTTCTAAAACGCCTCCAGTTATGTGTTGTTATAAATCATTTCTGTAAATACACTCAAGCAATACCTACTAACTACTCGAAACTAACCTAATAATCTATTGCTTAGCTGTGCCTCCCTTGTAAAGTGCATTTAAACTGCCAAATCAAAGGATTAGCTAGCTACTTTGCAAAAAACTGTTTACAAGTTAGGACAGACCTGCTTGACATATGACTAAATTACTAAACCTAAGGGTAAGGGGTTGAAATCGCTATTTCTGCCAAACATAATCTAGCCCAGGGCAAGGGTAGTGAACTCTTCTTCTTTCCCCCAGGTAGCCTTGCCCAAAGAATAGCCAAGAGGCCCAAAATCCTATAACAGGGGAGTCGGAGGCTCATTACCTGATAACGCTAATCAATTACAGCTACTAAAAGCTCAACTTGAGCCAGGGTGGACCCCCCCCCACGGGCAAATCTTGACCAAAAGGAGGGAGCAGACCCTAGCTAAACCTAACACCATCTTGACTAGTGGTACCCTTCTACTGCTGCCCCTATCGAGACTACACAATGGCGCCTCACCAAATGCCTGCCCCAGCCCCAGCACCCCGAAGTGCATGAGACCTAAGCACCCCCCCCAAATACGGGGGTACTTCTTGCTTTAACCTACTCACTATCTCTACTTTGGGTAGACAGGATCATCGACCCAAGTCATCCTGAAGCATGGGGCCATCTGCATATTGGCGCCCCCCCCCCCGAATTTCCAAAATGGAATGCTCAGCTCAAGCTGGCTTGCTCTATCATCAGCACACAAGATGGTAAGAAAGGGAATATGTTATGACCTATTCTACTTTGCGGGAAGGATGAGTTGATGTAGGTGTCAGCGTGGCTCAGTTGGTAGCACATATGCCTCTGGACCAGAGGGTCGTGGGTTCTCGTCCCACACCGGGATTGGACTTGCACCTAAAAATCGCTGGCATCTGAGTGCAGTATTGGGGGGTGCTGTACTGCTGGGGTGTGCCGTCCTTTGGATGAGACATTAAACCGAGGTCCCTTCTGCCCATCCTGGTGTTGCCCTGGTGGGTGTCCAGGTGGAAGTAAAAGAACCCAGGGCACTCTTCGCAAAGAGTAGGGAACATTCCCGGTGTCCTGGCCAACATTCCCCTTCCCATAAAACCGGTTCATGCAATTATCCAGGCTGTGTGTGGGTGATGATGTGCGATATGGCTGTCACCACACATTTCAGTCACTTCACTACCAGTCTAGCATTGCTTGTAAAGCGCTTTGGATGTATGAAAAGCACTATATAAATGTTGATTCTTCTTCTTCTTACCTAGCCCTAAGCTTCTCTGCCTGATAACAGCTCTGCTTCTCCTGGCAGGAGATATTCAGCTCAACCCTGGCCCTAGCACCTCCAACAGCTCAGTACCATCCCCTCAGGATCCTCGCTGGGTGTCGGCAAAGGGTCTTAAGATAGCACATATGAATATATGTAGCATCAGACCCAAAATACATGAAGTCCAAGCCTGGCTTGACCTATACAAGCCTGATGTCCTAGCAATCTCAGAAACCTGGCTAAAAGCCCACATCCTTGACCACGAGGTTCAGGCACTGGGCTATAGTTCCTTCCGAAAGGATAGGGAGTCCAGAAAAGGGGGTGGCATACTAATATACACTAAACAAGACCTAACTGTATCACGCTAAGCTGGCAGCAAAGTCCCCTCTCCGATGGAGAATCTATATTCATCTGCATTACCCTTGGACGAACCAAGCAAATTACTATTGGATATGTCTACAATCCTCCAAAGACGGCCCTCCAATCCCTTTAGGCCATCACAATTGCCTTGACCTCAGAAGTCTCAACAGAGCTTATCATTCTAGGAGACTTCAACCTCAACTGGGCCCAGGACCCGGGCCACACCCTGATGTCACTGACCCAAGAGGTAGGACTGACGCAAGTCATCTCTGAGCCGACCAGACTGAACTACAAAACTGGGAATCACACCACCCTTGACTGGGCCCTGGTGTCCAACCCTGCCAACATCCAGCTTGCTGGTACTATGGCAGACTCCTTGAGTGACCATTCCCCAAGCTACTGTATCTGGAAGAACAGGGCACCAAGGATCCAGCCAGAATCCTCACCGCCGGGACTACACCAGCTACTGGGGGGCAATTTAATGAATACCTAAGCCGGTCAGAGTTGGAGCCCAATAACACCCTCACTACTCTGACGAGGCCCTCGAATACTTCCAGGACCAACTATGTACAGCTGCCAACCTCTTTGCTCCTCTAAAAAGATTAAGAGCAAAGGGCAGCTGCTACAAATGGATAACCCCATCCCTCAAATTCCTAATGATTAGCCGGGACAAGGCCTGGAAAAAGTACAAGCTCTCTTCCTTTCCGGTTGACCTTGTGGCATACAAAGCACTAAGAAACAAAGCCAAGAGTGCCATTAAACTAGCTAAAAGAGATTACCTCACAAACCTCCAGAAAACCAACTTAGGTAACCCTAAGCAATTCTAGAACCATGTCAACAACCTAATCAAGGGACAACAAAAAGACTGAACCTTGCCCCATGGTGGTCAACGGTCAGCTCGTAAGCAACCCCTCACAAATAGCAGCTGCCCTCAACAACCACTTCACAGACCACGAGGTCTACAAGGCTGGGCAGACCTCCCAGACCTCTGTGCCAAATGTAAATGAACCAACTCACTACGAACGACCCTCCTTCCACCTGAGACTAGTAAAGCAAAAAGAGGTCCTAGCCCTTCTAAAGGTGCTGAAAGTCAAAGGCTCAGGGGGACCCGATGGGTTAAACCCTCGGCTACTCAACGCAGGGGCCACTTCCTTATCCAGACCCTTAACTTGGCTCTTAAATAGATCACTAAGAGAAGGAATCGTTCCTAACCAGTGGAAACAGGCCAATGTGGTCCCAATCCACAAAGCTGGCCCCAAGGAAAACCTAACTAACTGCCGCCCTATCTCCCTGCTCTGCACACTTGTGAAGCTACAAGAAAGGCTTGTCTACAACCAGCTCCATGATCACCTGGAGGCTCATCAGCTTATAGCTCCCTCTTAGCACGGTTTCAGAGCCAACTATGGGACTGACACTGCCATCATTAACTTCTCGGATGAAGTACTCAGAGCAATGGACAAAGGTATACCTACAGGAGCAGTCTTCATAGACCTGTCCAAGGCATTTGACCTTGTCGACCACAATCTCCTTCTCCAGAAACTGAACAAAGTGGGCCTAGACCCCCACTCACTAAAGTGGTTTGAGAGCTACTTAACTGACCGGACACAAAGAGTCTCCTGGAATGGAGCAATGTCGGGACCACTACCCCTAAGACAGGGAGTTCCACAGGGCTCAATCCTTGGCCCCCTCCTATTCTCCTTATTCATCAACGAGCTGAGCACCTACTGTGGGGAAAGCTCAGTCATCCAGTACGTGGATGACACAGTCATCTACCGATCCCTAGGGGACGTAGCTGCTCTGGGTCCTCTCCTCCAAAGGACCTCTCATCCATCGAGGCATGGCTGAGAGAGAAAAGAATGGTGCTAAATGCTGACAAAACCAAGGCGATGCTATTCGGGCCCAGATCACTGGGTCAGGACAGGACTGCATCCTTGCACCTTACCACGCTCACTGGAAAAAGCATCAACGTATTGCCCTCCCTTAAGTACTTAGGCCTGACTCTAGACCAAACTATCACATTCAAGGATCACGTGGACCATATCACCAAGACCTTACACCGTAAACTTGGAACCTTGTACCAACTCAAGGACCAGCTAATCCCTGAGGCTAGGCTTTCCATTGCAACAAGTGTCCTGCTTCCTACCTTGACCTATGCCGCACCTATTATACAGGGCATGGCTAAACAAGAGGTCTCGAGGATGCAAATCCTCTACATCAAAGTGGCTCAGTTCGCTACTCAAGATCATCCGCGATGCCACCACTGTGATACACTGGTCCTCCTTGACCACTCGCCTGCAATACCCCCTGCTCATCCAGGCATACAAACTACTAAACCTGCCCGCCCCTCCCAGCATAGCAGGAACTATAACAATAAAACACAACCCCAGGAGGCTAAGGACATCCGAGTGAAGGCTACTTATAGTCCCCAGAGTAAGAACAAACGCAGGTGGCAGATCTTTCTCCTCCCTAGACCCCAACCTATGGAACAACCTCCCGCCTCTGGTGCAGGAGGCCTTCTCACTCGTGAACTTCCGTGCCAGACTAAAAGCGCATATGATTGCCACAAGCACGTGCCTCTGCCACTGCTCATAACTGCCTCCAGCTCCCACTACATCCCTCTCAAAAAAGCGAGCTAACTGAGAAACCTCTCCCAACAAACAGGTTACCCAGGTTCCCCAAAACCCTAAATACTATCTCTGGCATGGGAAGTTCTCTCCTGCCAAAAACTTCTCAACAACTCGCCATGCTTAATACTAGGCCTAGCAGCATTGTAGTTAAGACTGTATCATGATGATAACCATGTAAGCAAACTGCATAAGTAAGCCTGCATAATACTGTAACCAAATGACTTACCACTGTATTATAAATGTATTGTTATCCCGGGTTGCCCCTGAAAAAGGGACCTTCGGGGCCCAGTGGGCCTACCCGGTCACCAAAATTTAATAAATAAATAAATAAATACATTTAAGGGACTTGAACAAGGGAGGAGTGTAATCAGGTTAATTTGCTTAAAGGCTGTATCAATCAAACAGTTATGCATGCACTTTAGGGTCCATAAACAGTCACACACCCTGGGTACCCAGATGGAGAATGGTGGGCTAGCCAGGAACGTTGCAGCTGGTTGGGGCCCTGTGATGGAAGAAAACAACATGCACCACACACACTAATTGTAATCTGGAGCCGGAGGGCTCAGTTTGTGAAAAGAAAACAACAAGACAATCAGATGACACACTTTTAGATTAGGCTATTGTTGCAGGGAGCTACCCTGATGATTACTTACGACAACCAAGACTGGACACAGGCTGGACAAAAATTGAGACTGCAGGTGGTTGATCTGGAGTGCCAGGAGAAGCAGGGCCCACATGATTCACCGAGGCATCATTCCTGTTCAAGCGTGGAGCAGGGGGCTGATCCCCAGGCAAGGCTCTCATTGATGACTTTCTCTGTGCAGTGGGTAGTCTGGCTGGGCCAGTGTGGAAAGACCCAGGCCAAATGGAGACAAATTCGGATACAGTCTGTTTTGGGCTGGATACAGTTTCCAGCAAGCAGAACACAGTTCACACAGTGGGGAACCAAATCACGACCCACTAACAACACTCAGCACATTTACATGTAACGAAATTCTACTGTACCAGGCAAACCGCTCTCCGGTCACAATCGCAAAGTCTCTGCACAAACCGGGGATTCAAAAGCAGCTGGAAATCCTGACAGGCCGATCACATTCAGCAAAATCTTCAGTCTTCTTCAGGTATGAGCCTGGTAAAAAATCAGTGGCTTACTTCGTTCTCACAAATTCAAATTTAGTCCAAAATAATTCTCTTCTTTCCCTCTCAGGGGCAGCAGGCAGACATGCAGGCCACAACTCAGGCCTTTCCACAGTTCTCCTGTGCAAAACTACGCAGACGGCTGCTTGACTGTCTCAAGCTGTTGCTTTTTCAGCTCCCAGTGGAGATCTGACTCAACTGCCCGCAAACCTGGGACTTTCCCCAGAATCCAAAAGGTTTGGTTGGCTGATCTATCAGTCACAACAAAGGCTCCCCCTTCAGGTGCAAAAAGGTGCCAAAAGCCCAAAACTACAATTCCTACAGATTTTGACTCCAGAAAGCTCCTGTAGTCCGGCTCCATTTTAGGTCCCACTGGTACTGATTAGTTCAATTTGCAGCCCCAGGCCAAATGGTGGGGATAAACAAAACAGTCCTTGCTACAAAGAAGGCAGGTTAGACAAAATACATTATCATTATCACTCTAAATAATTTTCAGTAAATAGTTACATCTTTCAACAGAGCTCCCTCTCAGATTACTTATGACTGCAATCCAGGCAGCTCTTAAAGAGACAGTACACAGAGGCTATACAGCACTCTCTGGCAATCATATTTAAATTGCTAAAATGCAGGACACCAGCCTGCCAGTGAGCATTTAGGCAAGCTCAAGGAAGAATTTTTGGGAACTCTCATTTGTAGGGGGGTTACACAAGGATGTCAGTAGAGCAGAGGCGACCCCTCAGGAGGAACCACTGGCCATGGTTCCTGCCTCACTGCTCTCCTGGCTCTAGAAAGCTGGGGGAAAAGGACAAGTTACAGATTAGTATGTGAGGAGTGGGTATTGGGATGGGGGGAGGTGTTGCCAGGGTGCCTGTATGCAGAAGCTGTACAGGCATGCCACCAGTTCCAAATTTGGAGGTTCCCTCCAGTTCCACTGCGAGCTCCTATGTACTGTGGTCACCAGCCAGTGGGGATTCAGGGGCCCTTTGATAGACTCTCCCTAGGGGAAAACACTTGTGCCCATGTGGATGAGATCAGGAGTGTTTCCCCAGACGTCATTGTGGAGGTCGGGTAAGAGGAAGGTGCAGCGGAAAAAGCAAAGAGAGAAGGTGACGGGGAGCACCGCCATCTGCCCTGCTCCCTGCCACTGGCTACCGGCTATCCCAGTGGCAGAGGGAGGGGTAGGGGTCTCAGACAACCAGCAGGAGATCCTCCAGGGCCTGGGGGTCTCTGCCTCAGCCCCTGTCCAGCAGTAGCCCACAGACTCTGTCAGCCAAGTCAGAGCCTATCTCGGGAGCCAAGTTCAGAATAAAGCCCAGTGGGCTTGGCTCTGAGCCTCTTCCTGCACCAGCAGTATCCAGGGAGAGTACTGGTGATCGAAGAGCGTTGATGGAGTTGGATGAGGAGAAGTATAAAAGTAGCACATTTCAGTTTCAGGACTACCAAGTGAGTAGGGCAATCTCCAGGCCTTACCATTGCCCAGTGATCACCTTGGCGGACAGCACCCCACAGCTCCCGGTCTGGGCAAAGACCCTCCGGACCCAGGTGAATGGGTTGAATCCTAGTGACTTGCTGAATGTTAAGTATCGACGGGGGATGTGGTTGCCAGTTGGGTAAGCCAGGAGGACCAGTGTCGGAGACCTGCCAGATGGAGCCAGGCAGAGAGGTGGGTCCGTAGGAGGCTGTGTGTGGAGTATCCCCATATGAACTATCCTTACGTGTCTGAGAGGATCTGGGACATCATCGAGGAGATGAGAGAGGAGTGGCTCTTCAAAGAACAGATGGATGGTTTGAAGAATCGCCCTAGCAGAGGAGGTGCCCCATCTCAGCAGTTACTACAGCAGGCGCGGTCAATGTGTTGCACAGGGACTTGGTCTGGCCTGACTTTGTTCAAACACTTTGCCCTGGTTCAGGACTTGGCTGGGACGTGGACCAAGTACTACATTTTGGACCGGGATTCCTTTGGGGATGTGATCACCAAGTCAGACCCGGAGTACTATTTCCCTTCAGGAGGGGAGCCTGCAATTTAGGCCTCCTGGATTTCAGACTTGTGAACTGTGCCAGGACAATTGCTCTATGGAGCAGGACACAGTGATAGTATACAGTTCTTATTCCTAAAAAAAGGAAATTTGGGGATTTAAAATTATGTTTCTATTAACAACATTTTTATAATAATGATAAAAATGTTGGCATGGAAGTTGGAAGAGACTGGTGAGTGAATGATTTGGGGATTGTACATAAGAGTAACCTGTTCTACTTGGTGGGAGGTATATTGGGGTGTAGCTATAGTTTTAGAAAACTACCTCATGACTGTGTTCAATGTTTGAAGTCTGAAGCCCAATCATCATGGAACAATGATTATGGTTATCTTTTGATAAAGACACAATGAAGGGTTTATCTAAACATTTAAGATTATCTCCTGGCACAGGTAGGTTTTAGTTTATAGGGTGTGTTGGGTCTAGAGAGGCGGGTTAGGTGGTGCCTATGGCCAGGTGTGGTTTGTTTTTTCTTCCAAAAGGCTGGGGAGTGCGCATACCCAGTTTGATTGGAGGAGACCATCACTGGGCCCTTGCCATCATTCCCAGGAGAGAATGATTTTCTGGGTTGGGGAAGAATGTAAGCCCCCTTAAAGAGCTCCTGACCATAGCTGGATCTCTACCTGAATTCTGGTGTGCTGTATTCCATTCTTGTTGGTTTACTATAAATTACGTTTTTAAAGTATGGTTCTATTGATGTTATTGTCTTAATTCTTCCCCCCTCACTACCTCCTCAGTTTTCCCACCAATTGTTTTCTGCTGGCTGGTTGGATTGTGTATGACATCATTTGTAGGGTCTGACAGGAGCCCCTGCGCACTGCCGCATTTGTTTCCATTCATCAAATGGATCTTCTCATGGTGGTTTTGTTTTTACCAAAGGAAACCAGATTGACGGCACTCTAGGAAGCAAACCTACAACTAGGTCAGATAAAAAAAAGAATTAAACCACAACAAGGAACATCCTGTAATAAAAATACCCGAGTCCGTGGCACTAACCCCAGTGCTTCTGATATTCTCATATCCCTTCGTCAGACCTTAGGGCCTATACCCTAGAGCAAAGGAGGGGGGAGAGAGATGATATAATCGAAACATTCAAACACCTTAATAGCATTAATAAGGTGAAAGAGTCTAACATGTTTCAGTATAAGAACAAGCATTTGTCAATGCTGAATGTTTGCTTGCTGGCATTGGCAGTGGTAGTGTAGAAGTTACAGAGCTGCGTAATAGGAATGGCAGTGAAGTATTGAACTGAAGCCAACCCCACCACCACCCTGCAGAGAGTGACAGGCATTGGGGTGTGCGCTTGGGTCGTCAGGCATACTGGTTACGTATCAGCCACACCCCACCCTGCAGACATCGACAAGTGTCACGGTGTTCTTGGGGTCTTTTGGCTCCTTTATGTGCACCCATTTCATTAGGAAATATGGTGAGATGGGTGCGATATAGGAGAATGGGGTGAACTTTGGGGCCGAAGAGTCCAAGGCATACCTCGATGCCTCTCACTGGCTTCAGGGTGTGGAATGGTATAAGCATTACAGGCAAGAATCCCAAGTCACACCCCTGATGCCTGTCATTCTCTACAGGGTTGGGCGTTATGGGTGGAAACCCTAATACCTCAGGCATTCGTTGGTATTTTCACTCCAAATTTTCAACATGTTTTTTGTGACCCCACCTCATGAACAGGGGGAATATCAGCTTGTTAGCCGAAAGCTGCTTATGCACAGCGACTATGGCATTTAGGACCACAGGTGCAAAAACATTCCGAACAGGATATAAAAAATGACAGCTGTACTGTTCATGTGGAGGTGTAAAAAATGGTAATGTTGCAAATCTGCAGTAAAAATATATAAAAAAATGGTGAAGTCACGAGTGTACATAGAAACTGTGCAACACACACCAGTAATATAATTAGGTTGGGGATTTTTTACAGCAGATTGTAAACTCAGGCATTTGGTGCCTCCGATCATGAACAGTGTCACTGTGATTTTCTTTATCTGTCCCGAACAATGATTTCCCACAGCGACCACGCATCTCTGCGCTGAAAGTGTGAAAACACACTTCAGCCATGTTGTGAAAAATGACAGCTGTACTGTTCATAAGGAAGTGTGGAAAAATGCCACTGGTGAAAATCTGGACTGAAAATATTACAAAGTCATGAACTTCAGAGGGTGCGTGGAAACTGCGAATGCTCACTGTAACACAGTCATTTTATGGACTTTTGTCACCAAATTTTCAACATAGCCATTTTAAGACCTCTGCTCATAAACAGTGTCACTGTGATTTTCTTAATTTGTCCTGTACATTGATTTCGCATACCGACTCGCCATTGTGCACTAATGAAGTAGGAAACACGTTTTGGGTGAGATGTGAAAATGACAGCTGTACTACTCATAAGAAGGTGTGGTAAAATGACAATGTTGAAAATCTGGAGTGAAAATATTGAAAATTGCGGAATTTATTTGTGCATATGTAGGAACTGCATGAAATGCAGTCAGAAACAGTCATTGTTTGAATTTACCAGATTTTCAACATAGCCATTTTATGACCTCAGCTCATGAACAGTGTCACTGTGATTTTCTTAATTTGTCCCATACATTGATCTCGCACACCGACTGCGCCATTGGGCACTACATGGGCGGAAACACGTTTTGGGTGAGATGTGAAAAATGACAGCTGTACTACTCATAAGAAGGTGTGGTAAAATGGCAATGTTGAAAATCTGGAGTGAAAATATTGAAAATTTGCAAACTTACGAGCCTGCGTAGGAACTGCATAGCATGCGCTAACAAAACGTCATTTTTGGAATTTTTCACCAAATTTTCAACAGGGTTTTGGGACCTTCTTTCATGAATGATGTCACTGTCATGGCATTATTCAGGCCTGAAGGGTGATTTTGCACAGTGACTGCGAAATCACTCCTTCGGACCAGAATAACGCCATGACAGTGACATCATTCATGAGAAGGGTCCCAAAACTCATGTTGAAAATTTGGTGCACAATTCCACAAAAATGCCTGAGATATGCAATAAAGTTGAAAACCCCTATCTAGCCCATTATACAACTTACCGCATTTTCAATTCGCGGTTGGCTTTGAAGAGTGCAGACGTGTTCCCGGTCCAGTGATGATCGTCGTGCTCAGCTCCAGAGGAAAGTATGGGGTGAGGGGGATGTGGGAGGCAGGGTCACGAGTGGGTGGGTGGGTGCGGGTGTGGGGGCTGGGAGAAGCGCCCGTGGGGACCGCTTTTTATTTTGCAGTTGAAAAAAAAGACGACTGGACGCTTGCCACACTGGGGTGAGCTCCCAGCTGGGCACAAGGATGGCTGGGGCCGTGAGCCAGCGGGATTGGGCACCCCGTCAGCCATATGATCAGTCTGCCACGCTGGGTGGCTCCAGCGTGGCACCCAGTACTTGGGGTGAGGACAGTGGAGCCGACGGGATTGGGCACCCCGTCGGGTTATTCTATGAGTTGCCATGCTGGGGTGGGCACCCAGCGTGGCATGTGGAAGGCTTTGGGGGCGCAGCACAAGCCGATGGGGATTGGGCACCCCGCCGGCTATACGTGGTGTGCGGGGGGAAGCACGCAGTGGCGCGCATGCTTCTGTGTGTGTGTGTGTGTGTGGGAGCTGCACATGAGCAGGCGATATCTTATCGCTGCTCACTGAAGCATAGCTCCCCTTTCAACTGTATGCCACTGCATTTTGGAGCTTGTCATAGACAGCTCCAGCATGCATTGGTTACAGGCTGCGCCTACAACACACTGACTGAATTGGAGGAGGAGGTGACACACCTCCGAAATCTCGGATGATGGCACTATGTTTCTTGCACATGCGTGCAAGCAAACATAAAAATAGCAGGACAAGATGACACAGCATGAGATTAGAGGGAGGCTGATTAAGGGGTAATGTGAGGAAGTTATTTTTCACAGAAAGGGTGGTGGATGCATGGAACGGCGTACCTCAGGAAGTGGTGGATATGAATATAGTGCAGGGCTTCAGACAGGTGTAACCCCTAGGTGGCGCTATCCCAAGGGCTACTACCTCTGCCTGCTTGGCTAGTAGCAGGTTAAAGGGCCTGAGCTCTGAAACGGGTGCCTCCACCCGGAGATCAGGGTTGGTAGTGGTCAAGCTAACCTGGGTACAGCCCTCCGGGACACTGTAATCCCCCTCTTTCCCCTCTAGTGGCCTGAACACCGTACAATAATCACTTTCACAATACCCCTGGCACACCACACAAGTACCCACATTGTTTGCACTTACCACCAGGGCTGGCTCCTCTGGCTCGATCTTGGGGACCCCCTGTAAAACAAGGTTATGCACAGCAAATAGCAACAGTACAGTACTTTGAGCACAAAGTGGAACCACAGTCAGATTACATGCAGAATAAGTTAGATCTGATTTATTCAGGGGACTTGAACAAGGGAGGTGCAAAATCAGGTTCGTTAGCTTAAAGGTTATATCAGTCAAGCAGTTATGTATGCGCTTTGAGTCCCCCCCACACAGTCCACCTCTGGGTACCCAGGTGGAGAAGAGATGGGCTAGCCAGGACCGTTGCCCGGGGTTGCAGCCGGTTGGGGCCCTGTGATGGAAAACACAACATGCACAGTACACAATATTTGTAATCTGGAGCCAGAGGGCTCAGTTTGTAAAGGAAACTAAATAACAAGACAGTCAGATGACACACTCAGATTAAGCTGTTGTTGCAGGGAGCTACCCTGGTATATACTCATGATACCCAAGACTGGACACAGGCTGGATGAAAATCGAGACTGCAGGTGGTTGATCTGGAATGCCAGGAGAAGCAGGGCCCACATGAGTCGCAGAGACGTCGTTCCTGTTCAAGCATGGAGCAGGGGGCTGATCCCCAGGCAGGTCTGTCGTCGATGGCTTCTCTGTGCAGTGGGTAGTCTGGCTTGGCCAGTCTGGAAAGGCCTAGACCGCATGGAGACAAATTTGGATGCAGTCCGTTTTGGGCTGGATACAGCTTCCAGCAAGCAGAACACAGTTCACACAGTAGGGGACTAACTCACGACTCACTAGCAGCTCATAGCACATTTACATGTAAGGGAATTCTACTATACCAGGCAAAGCGCTCCCTGGTCACAATCGCAAAGTCTCTACACACACCGGGAGCTTAGGGATAGAAGCTGGAACTCCTGACAGGTCGATCACATTCAGCAAAATCTTCAGTCTTCTTCAGGTTGAGCCTGGCCCACTTCAGTAGCTTACTTTAGTCACACAAACTTGGATTTAGCCCAAAATACTTCTCTTCTCTCCCTCACAGGAGCAGCACACCGACATGCACACCAAAAACTTAGCCTTTCAGAGTTCTCCCATGCAAATCCACTCAGGATTGCTGCTCAGAATCACTTCAGTTCCTTCTTGTTCAGCTTCCATCTTAGATTTAACTGAAAACTGCAAGCAGCCCGGGACTTCCCCAAGATCCAAAAGATTTGGTTGGCTCATTTGGCTGTCAGTCAAAGCAAGAGCTCCCCCTTCAGTTGCAAAAAAGGCACAAAAAGTTCAGACTACAGTTCCTACAGATTTTGAATTCAGACAGCTCCTGTAGTCCAGCTACATTTTAGGTCTCACCAGTACTGATTGGTCCAGTTTGCAGGCCAGGACCAAGATAGTGGAGACAAACAAAACAGTCCTTGCTACAAAGAAAGCAGGTTAGACAAACTACATTATCATTATCACTCTAAATGATTTTCAGTAAATAGTTACATCTTTCAACAGAGCTCCCTCTCAGATTACTTAAGCTGCAATCAGGCAGCTCTTAAAGAGACAGTACACAGAGGGTATACAGGCTCTGGTAATCACATTTAAACTGCTAAAACGCAGGATACCAGCCTGGCATTGAGCATGTAGGCAAGTTTAAGGAAGACTTTTTGGGAACCCCCATTTGTAGGGGGGTTACACTGGCATGGGATAGGCATAAGGGAGCAATACAGATGAGTATAAATAGATAGGCCATTGACAGAGCAAAGGCCGATGGCACATTCATAAGGCAGAAAAAAAAAATGGGCAGACTTGGCAGTCCTTATCTGCCATCAACTTCTATGTTTCTGTGTTAGACCTAAAGTGCTGGGGTTAGTGCCACGGACTCGGGCATTTTTACTGCAGCATGTTCGTTGTTGTGGTTTAATTCTTTACTTTATCTGACCTAGCTGTAGGTTTGCTTCCTAGAGTGCTGCCATCCTGGTTTCCTTTGGTTCTCTCACTTTTTTCTGGCAAGCACCCTCTCATTCTTCTTCCTGTCTCCCATTTTTTTTTGGCATTGCGGTTCTTAGTTATCGTTAGTTTGAAACAAGTGAATTACAAAAAAAAGTACCCTGACTCATATGTGGTGTACTAGTATTTCTTTCTTTTTTTTCTGGTCATGCTGCAACCCTGGTCACGAGGGGCAATGGGACAGGTTCTCATCGGTCGTCATATGGGACGGTGGGACGGACCTCTCTCCCACCCTGTATTTGTGGTGAGCTGTGTGCGTGACACTACTTTTACCAACTGATACACTAACTGAAGTGATGTTTTTTTTTTGTTCAGCTACTGTGATCGCACAGAGCTCACAACAAATACAGAGTGAGAAAGGTCCATCTCACCACCCCATAGGACCACCAATGAGATCTGTCCCACTGCCCCTCATGACCAGGGTTATAGCATGGCTAGAAAAAAAGGTTAAAGTAATAAAGTAATAATGGTACACCGAATATGAGTCAGGGTACATTATGTTTGTAATTCACTTGTTTCAAATTAGCGATATGTGACTGACAACCACAATTTAAAAACAAAACCACGCGAGGAGATCTACTCGATAAACGGAGACAAACATGGCAGTGCTCAGGGACTCCCATCAGACCCTACAAATGATGTCATACACAATCCAACTGGCCAGCAGTAAACAATTGGCGGAAAAACCGAGGAAGTAGTGAGGGTGGGAAGAATTAAGACAATAACATCGATAGAACCATACTTTAATAATGTAATTTATAGTAAACCAACATGAGTGGCATGCAGCACAGAATTCAGGTTCAAGGTCCAGCTATGGTCAAGAGCTCTTTAAAGGAGGGGCTTATTGTTCCCATTTAGAAATCCCTTCTCCCCCTCCTACTCCCCCCAAGAGCTAGGGGATTTATTAGTGCTCTGCGGGTTAGTACCTGCTGGACGCCTCAAGGTGGCAGCAGAGGGCAGGTTTAGGGTGGTATGTAAGGCTGGAGACAGGAAGTTTGGGGCCTTTTCCAGCCCGGGCTGTAGGCCTGGGGCTGGAGGGGGTCAGTTGAAGGAGCAGGGAAGGCAGGCAAGAAGGGAGCTCAACGGTCTGGGTGGGCCAGTGAGGGACCACCCCCAAAGTAGCAGATAGGGATGGCCTCTGCAGCGACATGGTGCCGAGGAGTAGGGGAGGAAGCTCTGTTGAGGAGGATGGTCAGCCAGATGCCTGCATTGTTGGGATAAGGAAGGTGTAGGTGGCAGTGGTATGATAGGATAGGCAGGAGCACATAGAGATCCTGTTAACAGTGGCTACTCAAGCCACCAGGGCTCTGGGGTCAGTGGCAGAGTCCCCACAGGGAGAAGGCCAGTGCAGTGGCTCTTCTCCATACTCAGCATGGCAGGGTGACCTGAGCGTAGAGGGAGCCAGGGGGCCCTTCACCCATTTGTAGGGCCTGCATGTGGGGCAGGTCCTGGGGCATTAAAGGGCTGGGCGGGTCGCAGTTCTTAGGACAGGCCTTGGGTGTGGTGCCTCCGGTGGGGATTTACCGCAAGCCCAGGATGATGTGAGGACAGAGATGTGGGGCCAGGAGCTGTGTATCCATTCCAAATTGTCACCTGGGAGCACTGAGAGGAGTGGGTTGCTCAGAGGGCCTGGGCGGTGGCAGGGCCTGGGTCTCTCCTGTGGCAGGGTAGCCCGGTTGAGGTAGCTTGAGTGCTGGAGTGGGGCTGGGTTTTGGGGCCGCTGCACCAGGGAAGAGAGCTGAGTTGTGGATGTGGGATTGGTGCCATGAGTTTGGGAGCATTAGGCAGGTACAGGTTCAGTGAGAAGCCAGGGAGCTTGGGTTACAGGGCCTGGGTCAGTGGGAAAAATCCTGGCACCCTTAGTAGATTTGGGCCAAAATCCAGGAGCCCAGCGGGGGAAGCAGCCTGCTTTTCTGAGCCAGAGATGGGGCAGCCGATCAGTGCCAGACCACTTAAGGAAGTTTGAGAGTGGGTAACCCAGGAAACCAGAGAGAGAGTTTGGCTTACAAGTGCCAGTGAGCCAGGAGTCTGTGGGTTTCTTCTAATTAAGTTGGTCCTTGGGTAAATCATCCAAGTGGTTAGAGAGAGGAAATCCTGCTTGTACTGCCATGTATTCCATTTGTGCTGCTCAGAATGTCCAGCTAGGGTAAATTGTAGAAAGTTCAGATAGCCCAATGGAGCTGCTTTGTTTATTTGGTGGAAGATGAGACCCCTGCATTCCTGGAATCATTTGGGGTGCAAGAGCTTAAAATAAAGAAGCTAGTGTGGGAAGAAATTGGAAGTGATGTTCTCCTTATTTGAGTTAGATGGGGGGACAAAATTAAATAGGAACCCCCCCATGTGTCTAATTTATTTACAAGTTTTTAATTTCAGAAGGGTTTCCATTGTGCTGTATTGGGACCGAGGGGCTCGGGGGCTCAGAGGAGACAGGAAATTGCAGCATGGAGATCCTGGTCTGGTGGTCAGAGTTTGGGGAGACTCCAGATTTTCTGTGGTGAGATCGAGTGTGTACTTGAAAATGAAGTCTTCGAAAGGTAGGACAGTTATTTTCCTATCTTGCTTAGGGGTGCACTGACTCAGGTTGGCACTTGTTTGTGGCCCCCCCATACTCCCTGGACCACCTGCGAAGATAAATTATGCCCCTGGATTAGGGAATGGGGAGGGGGGTTTACATAAGGAGAGATCGAGGGAGCTCAACATGTGCACCCTAGAAGATAGATGGGAGAGAGGAGATATGACTGAGACATTCAAGTACCTAAAGGGCATAGACAGAGTTAATTCAGAGGGCTTGTTTAAGTTAAAAGGGGGAGGGACACAAGGGGACACAGTCTGAAACTGGAGGAGGGAAGGTTCAAGAGAAAGATGAGGAAGCTCTATTTCATGGAGAGGGTGGTGGCTGGTTGGAATGCGCTGCCTGAAGATGTGGTGGCACTGCAGTAGTGAGCAGCTTTAAGAGAGGGTGGGATAGAGCCAAAGCGAGGGTCAAAACTGTGGGGAAGGTGGGGGAAAAGAAGTCAGAAGTGGGGGGCACTAAGTTAGAAGGGGGTGCAAGGGGAGGGGGGACAGCTGCAGTTTAATAGGCAGCATGCTGCACACTCTAGCAGACTGGATAGACTGAATGGCCTATATTCTGCTGGCAATTTCATATGTTCGTAATACAGAGCACAGTCCTGGTCGTGTCCCCAGTCCACAAGCACGCCAGCTGCCGGCAACGTGTCATGGGAATGGGGTGGCTGACAGGAGGCAGCTGGGCTTCCCAGGATTCCTAGGGCCTCTGGAGTGACTTTCCAAATATTGAGTGCTGGCCCTTTAAGTCCCTGAGGGATCCTGCTATACAGGCCTGCAGGAGGAGGTGCTACCTGGGCCTGGGCCTCATCCCTCCTGAATATGTATAAGGGGCTGTCACTGGGCTATACAGTAGGCCCAGTCTTAGCTACACCCCTCCTATCCATGAACATAAGGGCCTTTGTCTCTGAGCCCCACCCCTTATAAATAATAACAAGGGGCAGTGCCTTTACTGTGCAGTGGACCTGGCCTTGGTCCCGCCCCTCTGCACATAAATATGTGGGCCTTTGTCCTTGGCCCAACACCCCTGTGCCCTTAGCATGAATTTTAATGACCCTCCTCCCCTTTTGCCTACTCTAACCCCCCTCCAGACTTTCTCTATCACTGGGGAGCTGATCTGGCACCAAATCTAGCTTCCCTGGGGCTTATGTCTCGTGGTGCTCCCTTTTTCTGGTTTTTTTATTTTTTTATTTAGCTTTTGTTGACCGGGTAAGTGCACTAGACAAATCCTGCCTATTTTCAGGCACGACCCGGGGGAGAGGGATACAGATGAATGCCAACTGACCTTGAACCAGATTAAGCTGTTGGTGGTATTTTTAGTGAATGAGGGAAATTTGGCCAGGACACCGGGGAAATTCCCCTACTCTTTTCGATAAGTGCCATGGGATCTTTAACATCCACCTGAACTACCACCAATCCAGGCAGATGGGACCTCGGTTTAACGTCTCATTGGTTGTGGGTGCTCTGCCCACTTTCGCCACTCCTCTTCCTCCTTTCCAGCAGCTATCAGGCTAAATTAGATAATTTTGGGGCTTACAGCCCACTCACCACCTGACCCAGGTCACGGTTGCTGCCAGAATCACTGGTAGTGTTATGGTGGTGGCAGGGGAGCCAAGCTCCTACCTGGCATCTGCTACTGCTACTTGAGGCTACGGGGTGGAACGCCGGAGTCTTGGGCATTTGGTTCTGCCCAGGCTCGATGTGCTGCTGCACACCACAGTCTGGCTGCACAAATGTTCCCCCCTTCTCAAATGCAGTGTGGTGTTTGCTGCGGGAGGCTGGGGGAACAAGGGGATGCCCCACTGGCCACCGATCACCACTGCGGATCCTGCTGTGGTCAGGGATGACAAGTTCTGAGAGCGCTAGGAGGGCGGACAGGCGAGGAGGAAGCAACTGGGGGGTAAAACAAAGTAAAATAAACAGGTGTAATGCTCCCCATTTGGGGGCTTACCTTAAAACATGCCCTCATGCATTCTCCCACTGTCTCCCGGAGACCGCCCATTCTCCGCGGCATTCTGCCATTTGCCTGGTCCCCCAGGTGTCTTTTGTTTAAATGAGCCCTGTGGGGCTCTGAACTGCATGCTAAGCAGTCAGCATGCCTTAAGCTGCTGCTCGATGTTCAAGAAGGCGCCTGCACACTAGACCGCTATGGTCAAATAACCAAAGATGTGTCTCCAAGTTCCCAGTGCCCAGACTCAGTTAAAAATAGGCACCGGGGACTAAACCAAAGCTGGGGAAATGTTTTAAATTAAATAAATTGGAAGGCGCCGTAAGCGCTGCCTACAGGGCACCAGACAAGGTTAAGGGGCAAAGGTCACAGCAAAGAGTGCCCTTATGAATATTTATGAGCTGCTGTGTGTTTTCTGTGGGCAGTGTGTTATGGGAGCAGCGACTCCCTCAGGGAACAATTTATTTGCTCAAAAGTGGACTTATTTAAGCAAAAGCTGTTGGGGCTACAAATACAGGGGGAAAGTAAATTAAATTAAAGTTGCTCCTGGCTGCACCAGACCTTTATCTGTCAGGACAGACTGCTTTAGAGACTGCTTGCAGCCACCATTCTAACAGCTAATAACCAATTGGAAACCAGGCTTTAATGAAAGGGCTTCTGGGGAAATGCCAGAGACTTATGGGGGATTAACTGGAACAATTTCTAGGCATCAAAATGGGAGCTGATTAACATCTGAGAACTGCTTAAGACAGTTTTGGCAGCCAGTGAGAGTTGTGGAACTTAGCCCCATATAAAAGGGTGTAACAGCTCATTTTTTCAGATTTGGAGAGACAGCCCGAGAGTTCAGTGTGTGTGTGTGTGTGTATGTGTGTGCATCTGGGGAGCTAGCCAGCTCTCAGAGGTTAGACATGCCGGGCCTAGACTTTTTTGGCCATTAGTCCCGGGTCCAGATTGTTCCAGCCTGGGTAGCTGCTGCCTGCAGCTGCAGGGTATCTGCTCCATAAGCCTGAAAGAAGAGGATCAGCCTGCATCTTGCCTGGAACAACCGGAAAAGGACAGAGTTTTATATATAAATGTGCTTAAGTTTGCAAGGTGTTTGCGCAGTTGTGTAGTTCGAAATGTTTCAGTTTGCATGTGCTCGGCAAGTGTTAAGTTGCTTCTGCAGCCTGAAGACCAGCAGCTTCGATGAGGACCATGAGGGAATTCACTTCCTGCTTCATCATGCCATCTGCGGTCTTATTTAGTCGGATCATCACTTGGTCCGGATAGTGTGAGTACAAACAGGGTAGCTCCCTGCAACAAAGCTGCAATTATTGTGTGTCATCTAATTAGTTGTTTTGGTTTGTTTCAACAGACTGAGCCATCCAGCTCTGGTTTACAAATTCTGGGATAATGTGCATGTGATTGTTTTCTTTCCTAAGGGCCTCAACAACAGCTGCAACGCCAGCCTACCCGGGGCAATGCTTCAGGCTAGCCTATTCCAACTGAGTACCCAGAGGGTGTGACTGTGACAGAGGGGATCTTATGTATGCATGCTAAACCTGAATAAATCAGATCTAGTTAATCAACCACTAAGTTTGCTGCCCCACCCCTGTGCAACTCCCGCAAATAAATCAGATTTTGTTCTTTCTGCATTTAACCTAGCTAGCTACAGTGTACCTTTGTGGAGGGGATATTTCATTGCTGTTGAACTGTCTTACTGCTGACCTCATTTTACAGGGGGTCTCCAGGGCTTTCGCAACAGATCCAGCCCTGGTGGTAAGTGCACTAAGTGTAGGTTTAATACTGTATTCGTATGTCATATGTGATTGGTTTTTCTGCTATATTGTTTAGGCCACTAGAGGGGTGATGGGGGGGGGTCATAGCATCCCGGAGGGCTATACCAACAGCAGTTACGCTACCGCAAGACCATACCTCTGGGTGGGGGCACCCGTTCAGAGAACTCAGGCCCCTCAACCTGTACTTAGTCACACAGGCAAGGGTAGTAGCCCTTGGGACAGCGCCACTTAGGGGTTAAACAGAGGAGGGGAAAAAAGAGAAACAAAATACCAAAAGGAAACAAGAAACCTGGGACAACAGCCCACATCTGCGCGACCAGCGCAGGAGCCAGCAACGAGGGGAGGGGAAGCAAACAAAAAGCACTGAGACAAGGAAATGGAGAGAAGAAAAATCCAAACAAAACAGAAAACTGCCAGACCAGCCTGCCAAAATGGGTCTGGGAACCAACCAGTCCACTGGCAGCTGGCACTACAGCCAGCCAATGGATAGAAGATGGGGGACTACAAGGGTAGCTCCACGTGGCAACCCCAGCACACCGAGGGAACAGGAGAGACCCCGACCCAGAAAACTCATGCTAGCTGCTGCCAGAAACCTGCAGGACCTGTAGTTAAAGAGGAGCACCACCCAAGGAGCCACAGACCTGAGCTCAGATAAGCCTCCAAGCATCCGTGCCCCTGCGTCCTCCACCCTGCCACCCTGGTCTGCACTTCCCTCTCTGGCTGGTGGGGAAGACCTTTTCTAGCCCAGGAGTGGTCCTGGCCTATGGTCTGGCAATTGGGTCCCAGGGACTTGGGGAAGCCCACCTGGGCTGATTTTTCAGCCTTTTGGCCAGCCCTGTGGGATGGCTGGAAGTCCCCCAAGGTGCTGGCCGGGGACCTGTGGAAGGAATGGCAGGGACAGAATAAATGAACCAGCCAGGAAAACTCCAGGGAAGATGGGGGAGAGGGGAAGATAGGTAAATGAAAAAAAAAAATGGTCAGCAAGCTAGCTTGCTGTATAGGTGAGTGTGGGGGGGGGGTAACCCTTTCCCTCCCTCTCACAGTCACTGTGGTTCCCTTGGTCTGCTTTGCCTATAGAGCCTCCTTAGACTTTCCTGTCTGTACTCTGGGACACTACACACATAACAGGACTAATGTTTAAATGTTACAAAAAGAAAGGCCCTGATTACATACACAATATCGCATTTTTAAAAACCTCTAAGGCCGAGTTGAGACCAGCAGAGAGTGAGGTCACAAAACAATTGTGTTAGAACTCACTTCACCACAAGTTTGCTGCCCTAGTTTTGGAGTTGGTTAAATTTATTTATGTAAGAAATAAGACATGACAGGGTGTGCGTTAGGCACTTTAACACACAGCTAGGAGGCGTAGTGAGGCATAAGGCCACAGGCCGTGTGTGTCCAGCCTCCTAGCCATGTGTTAAAGTGTCTAAGGCACATCCTAGAATATCTTATTGCGTTTATGAAATGGCTATCTAAAATACAGATGTATGTGATAACTAAAATGCATAATATTTAACAGTGAAAAACTTACGTTTGACTATATTTTTAATAAAATAGTTCCTCCGCCTGTTTTGTTTTTTTTTACTTGCGGACTTTTGAGCTGCTAAGGCATCCTTACTTGTATTTATGTAGTTGTTATGGCACCCCCCCAACGACCAGTAGTTTTACTTCATTTAGTTTGAACAAGAAATTATGCTGTCTTTTTTTAGAATTTTTGTACGTTATGGTAACAGGTAGCGCTAGTCAACCTACGATGAGGATGGAGCGTGGGAGTGAGTGGGCGAGTGAGCAAATATTTTGTGGGTGAGCAGGTGGGCGAGGAGAGAGAGAGAGCGTGGCAGTAATTTTTTTATGTGCTGCCTGCATCCATGTAGTAAAACAGAAGGTGCCTTGTTTTTATTTGTTGGAAGGGGGATTTCTTACATTAGCAGGGAGTGCCGGAGAGTGCATACTGGTGACACAGAGAAAACAGGAGCGAATGTCAAGTGCGGAAGGGCACAGCAGTAGGTGAGGTTGCTAAAGAGAGAACGTAAACCATTTTTTCTTTAATATTGGAAACATTAGGAGACTTTGTGAGGGAGGTTGTAAGCAGCTGGCAAGTCAGCCTACGATCAGGACAGGCAGCGGGGGAGTGGGTGGGCAAGCGAGCATGTGAGCCGGTGAGGAGAGAGACAGAGAGAGAGAGCAGTCATTTTTTTAATGTGCTGCCTGCATCCATGTACTAAAACAAGGTTGTGTTTTCATACATGTAACCCCCCTACAAATGGGGGTTCCCAAAAAGTCTTCCTTGAGCTTGCCTAAATGCTCACTGGGATTGTGTGTCCTCTAGTGGCCATATTTACAAACCACTGTTAAGAAAAAAAAAATAAATGGGTACCCCGACAGAAGTGGCTGTGCACCGGCTGGTGGAGTGGTGTACTGGGGAGGAGATCGACCCCCAAAATGCTATGCTTATCCTGGACATCCCCCTTGGTATCAATATGGACACTGTACAGGGAGTACTTTCCAAGGTGGAAGGTTTACAAAACCCTGTGGTGGTGGGTCGGCATGCTAATCTGCTCACCCACACTTTCCTGGCCCTAGTAGAGTTTAAGGATCCCATAGATAGCTCCAAAGTGCCACAGACCATTACCCCAAGGGGAGGATGACTGGGAGACCTGGATAGACTATGTTGCCCCCCAAGTGCTAGAATGGCAATGCTCGGAAGCCGAAAAGCGAAAGAGGGTTAGTGAGAGCCTCTGAGGTCCTGCCCTGGCTACCATCCGTGCTAAATGGGCCAGTAACCCTGAAGCGACTGCACAGGCCTATCTTGAGGCCTTGGAGAATGTGTATGGGAGCCCAGATTCTGATAAGGACCTATGGTGGAGAGTAAGAAATGCACAACAGTACCAAGGGGAGTTGTTGTCTGTGTATGTATCTCGGCTGGAAAAATTGTTGCAAGAATGCCTCAGAAAGGGTAGTTTGCCAGTGATTGAACTGGACCGAACCAGGCTGGACAGGATCCTTAAGTCTGCCCCCTTCTCAGAACTGCTGTTGCTTCAGTTACGCCTGGCAAATCGACTGGAATCCCCACCCTCCTATGATGAGTTAATGAGAGAAATTCGAGGAGTTGAGAAAAGGCGACCTCGGGAGGGACCTGCACCAACAGCTGCGGCTACGACCCGAGTGACTGAGGGTGACCCATCAAGTGAAGTTCAGGGGCAGAGGTTGGCAGTCAATGAGTGCTTGACAAGGAAAAGATATGCCACAATGGGGCGAACTGTTGAGAGAGATCCGAATTCAAAACAGTCCCTTTATGAAGGCCACGCCTGCAAGTACGGGCCCTGACCTATATCCGACTGCATCTGCTATGGGGGTTGGGGTACCCACCCATGTGTCTCCGGCTGATAACGGCTCCAAACTCGATTCCTTGACCATGGAAGTGGAGAAACTGACGAGATGTCTCCAAATGCTTATCACGCCGCAGACAGAGATGGCACCCAGGTTTCCAGTTAGTAATACCCCCACCCTGGCTCCCAGTGTGGCGCCTCGGCCAGCTCAAACTCCAGAAAGTATGTTTTGCTATAATTGTGGGAAAGATGGGCACATGAAAAGGGAATGCCGGTCCCCAAAAGACACTGACAAAGTTGCATAATGGCTACAAGGAGAGCTTCGGAGAACAAATCAGTGGTTAAGAGGTGCACAAAATGATCCCAGTGAGGGTACCAAAAATGCTAACTCACGTCCTTTTGTGGCAAGGTCAGTTGCCCAGGCCCCCGCTATCGCCTCTCCAGACTGGTCCAGAATAGTGGGTCCCTCCATGGAGACCACTGTAAAGGTGAATGGAGTGTCTACAAGAGCTGTATTAGACAGTGGCTCCCAAGTGACAATTATGTTCCAGGATTGGTATCAGAAGCATTTGTCAGATGTACCCTTACAACCATTAGAAGGACTGCATATATGGGGGTTAAGTGAGAAGGCCTACCCCTATTCCGGGTATATCCGAATTTGGCTGTCTTTCCCCACCTCCGTGGCTGGAGTGGCCGAACAAGTAGAGACCCTAGCCTTAGTGTGTTCCCCCACTGGACTGTATGATGGTGTCCCTTTGTTGATTGGAACAAATGCTCATATGTTCGGAAGGCTGGCACAGTTGTGTTATGAAAAACAGGGGTCAAAGACTAGTAGAGCTTTAAGAGTTCCGGCTTTAATTAAGAAGGCCTATGAGGCACAGAGAGATGCTGAAAAATAGAACCAGAGGAACCGGTCGAATTGTGTGGAAGAAGGATCCTGAGTCTCTGATCCTGGCGCCAAATGCCCAGTGTACCTTACAGGGAGAGGTCCGATCAGAAAGGATGTTAAGAATAAAATATTAATGTTGGATGCACCAGGCGATGGAAAATTGCCAGAGGGACTGCTGGTCAAGCTTAGTATTTTGCCCGCTAGAGCCCATGCTTATGCCAGAAGGGTATTGGTCCAAATTCATAATGTGTCTGAAAGAGACATTCGAGTAAATAGAGGTTGCATCCTGGCTAATGTGCATTGTGCAGACACTTGCAGTGCTGCCCAGCAGCAAGAGTTCAAGGAAGAATGACAGAGTAACGCCTGACTTGTTTGATTTCGCGACTCCCGCTGCCAGCTGAATGGAAAGTGAGGATCAGTGAGAAGCTTGCCCAGAGAGACCAGGTGTTTTCTTTAAAGGAATGGGATGTAGGATGCGTGCAAGGAGCTGAGCACAATATCCGGCTGCATGACGAAAGACCATTTCGTGAGAGGTCTCACGACCTGGCGTGCTGACATAGATGATGTGAGACGGCATCTGCAAGAGATGTTAGCTGCTGGTGTAATACAAGAATCCAGAAGCCCTTATGCTTCCCCATTGTGGTAGTGAGGAAAAGAATGGGACAGTAAGGATGTGTGTGGATTATCGCACCTTAAACCGGGCGGACTATCCCTGATCAGTACACAATGCCCCGCATTCAGGATGCTTTGACTGCCTAAACGGGAGCAAGTGGTTCTCGTGTTGATCTCCGCAGTGGGTACTACCAGATCCCGATGGCCCCAGAGGACCGTGAGGAGACAGTCTTTATCTGTCCGCTTGGCTTCTATGAATTCATGAGGATGCCTCAAGGGATTTCAGGTGCCCCAGCCACTTTTCAACGATTGATGGAGCGTGCAGTGGGGGACATGAACTTACTAGAGTGCCTGGTATACTTAGATGATGTTATTGTGTTTGGCAGCTCACTGGAGGAACATGAGAGCAGATTATTTAAGGTATTGGACCGACTGGAGGACTTTGGCCTTAAACTGTCCATTGATAAGTGTCAATTCTTTCAAACATCAGTAAAGTATGTGGGACACATAGTATCCACCGAGGAATAGAGACCGACCCAAGTAAAGTTGAGGCCTTGACCACCTGGCCACAGCCAAAAATCTAAAAGAACTGCAAAGATTCCTGGGATTCTGTGGTTATTATCGGTGTTTCATCAAGGACTATTCAAGAGTGATCCGCCCTTTACTTAAGCTTACTCAAGGGTATCCCCCAACCCACAAAAAATACCAAAAGTCAGCGTCCCTCAAGACTGAAAGAGTGTATTTTCATCCGAGTGAAGTATTTGGGGCCGCTGGACTCTGATTGTGAGACTGCTTTTCATGAGATCATATATCAACACCCATGCTCCAGTGCTGGCCTATGCCGATCCAAGAAAACCTTACGTCCTGCACACTGATGCTAGCTTGCAAGGGTTGGGGGCTGTGTTGTACCAAGAGCACGAGAATGGCCTGAGACCAGTGGCCTTTGCCAGTAGAAGCCTGACCCCATCCGAAAAGAACTATCCTGTACATAAGTTAGAGTTCCTAGCTTTGAAGTGGGCTATTGTTGACCAATTCCATGAGTACTTGTATGGGGCTAAAATACTAGTAAAAACTGACAATAATCCTTTGACCTATGTGCAGACCTCAGCTAAGTTGGATGTCACTGGCCATAGGTGGCTTTCTGCATTATCTACATATGACTATGCTCTCGAATACCGAGCAGGTCTGAACCACATAGATGCTGATGCTCTTCCGGAGGCCTGTTCCCAGAATGATTAGGTCAGATTGGCAGAACCTGACATTCGGGCACTCTGCCGGAAGTTTGACAGGGAGGAACAAATGTCCACGGACGCAGTGGACTGCATGGTGGATTGCTTGGGACCATCTGAGAATTGCATACCTGCTGCTTATTGCCACTTTTCTGCAATAGACATTGGTGCACTGCCTCAGCTGGACAATGACAGTATTCGGCTGGCTCAATCCCACGATCCCATGATCAAATCAGCTTTAGAAGCCCTCTATGCAGGAAAAGATGTGTCCAAATTACCTCCACTGAATTGAGAACTGCACTGTTATACAAAGAAGGTCCTAAGTTGAAACTGATCAATAAACTGTTGTACAGAGAAACAGTAGACAGAGGGGACAAGTAGACAAACAACAACTAGTGCTGCCCACTGCCTTCGAGACTCAGTACTGAGATCCTTGCACAACCACATGGGGCACCTTGGTATAGACAGAACACTTGACTTGGTGAGATCAGATTCTATTGGCCTAAGATGGGTGCTGATGTGGAGCAACACATTCGAACTTGTAGTCGCTGCATAGAGGAAAGCTTTGCCCCAGAGGGTGCCCCCTTGTTAACATCACACCACCAGTGCACCCATGGAGCTGGTCTGTATTGATTTTCTGAGTTTGGAGTCAGATCAAAGAAATATCAGTAATGTGCTGGTGGTCACTGACCATTTCACGAGATATGCCCAAGCTTTCCCCACCAAAGACCAGAAAGCATCCACTGTGGCCAAAGTACTGGTAGAAAACGTTTTTGTTCACTATGGAGCTCCACAAAGAATCCATTCTGATCAAGGGAGAGACTTTGAGAGTCGTCTCATCAAAGAGATGCTTTCTCTGTGAGGAGTGCAAAAGTCCAGAACCACTCCTTACCACCCCCAAGGGGACCCACAGCCTGAACGTTTCAACCACACTTTGCTAGATATGCTAGGCACCCTACACCCAAAGGACAAGCCTAGATGGAGCCAACAAATTAGCACCCTGGTACATGCTTATAACTGCACCAAAAGTGATGCCACTGGGTTCTCCCCCTACCACCTGATGTTTGGAAGAGAAGCTCGACTGCCAGTAGATGTGTGTTTTGGGTCTCTCCTGATGGGGTTCAAGCTGACAACTATTTACAGTATGTGCAAAAGTTAAAGGCCCAGCTAACTCATGCGTACCAACTGGCTCAAACCATGGCTGCCAAAAGAAATCTGGCCAACAAAGAAAGGTATGATAAAAAGGTGAAAGCACAGAAACTCCAGGAGGGAGATTGGGTATTGCTAAGAAATCTGGGACTGCATGGCAAACACAAGATTGCTGACAGATGGCACCATCTCCCTCACATTGTAGTGGGCAAACTAGATGATCTGCCAGTGTACAAAGTAAGGCCTGAGAATAATTCAAAAGATGTAAAACAATGCATAGAAATCATTTACTGCCCATTGGACAAATCTTGATTGAGTCTGAGCCCCAGAAGATGCCCTCTGGACCAGTGACTAGAGCTGCTGCTAAGAAAAGATCAAGAAAGTCTGCACTTACAGAAGCAAAGTTAAAGTGTTCCCCTCCACAAGTCCCAGTTGAGCATGACTGTCAGTCCATATCAGAAGAAAGTGAGAGTGACTTTGAATACTATCCTTCTTATGAACTGAGTCAATTGTTTCGGGGCAATCCCCTAGTCAATACTGGAGACGAAGCTGGGCCTTCTGGACTGTCTAAGCCCCCAGCTTCGTCCCTGGAGCCAATGCTCCCAGAAAGTGAAGTGCAAAGCATCAGATCAGATGAAATGGAATCATTGTGCATGGTTGAACTGTTTGAGCTTTCAAGGGAGGAAAATGATGGATTGGGGCAGACTGGTGATACACCAGAACAAGAAGAGTATTTTGAGTGCCCTGACAGTCCACTGCCAGTGTCCGAAAGCTCTCCATGCAAGCCAAATGTTGTGGACTCAGAAACTGTAACTCCTGGAGCTGAAAGTGCCCCAAGTTCTAGCCTCTCTACCCCCATGGAGACTCCCTGACAAGTGAGGACAATGCTGAAATGAGGCTCAGAGTGCAGAGACTGTAACAGTTCCCCTAGAAAGACTGGTCGAGCTGTAAAGCCTGTGGTGCACCTCAGTTATGATTCCCTTGGGAGGCCTGTGGACTTGCCTCTCAATGTTGTCCATAAAGGGTGTATGTGTCCCGAGCTCATTGCCCAAACTGAGCATCAGTGCTAACTCCAAGTTACTTGTGTTGCCCTCTAAGTATGGTGCCCTTGCCCCGTCCACCCCCAAGGTAACTGATAGGGAAGGGCCCCCTCTCTTCAGGTTTCATGTACAAGAGGTAATAACTTGAGTTATGGTACAATGTGTGTGTAATACTGTGTAAAGAGTGATGTACTGTAATGTTTCAGAAATGTGTTCTTGGTAAAATGATATATTGACCGACGATTACATGTGTGAGCCTAATGCAAATGTATATGGTTGCAGTTGAAACTTATGGGGGTACTTGCTTGACACGGACGTCAAGCTTTCCCAGGCCAGGAAGGGTGTAACCCCCCTGCAAATGGGGGTTCCCAAAAGACTTCCAGGAGCTTGCTTGAATGCTCCAAGCCTGAATGGTGTTTGGCGTTTAAGCCATTTATCTGTGAGTGTTTTTAGAGCCTCTGGTACTGTCTCTTTAAGAGCTGTCTGCTTGCAGACATAATTAGTTTGTATGGGGGGACTGTGTGTTTCTTTGCTTGAGTACCACTCGAGCTGCTGCCAATTCACTCCATTTTTGCAGTCACTAGGAGTGCAAAGGAAACCTATCTGAAAGATGTAACTGTTTGCCAGAAATCATTTAGAGTAATAATGAAAATACAGTTTGTCTAACCTGCTTTCATTTGCAGTCAGAACTGTGTTTGCCTAGTTCCCCATTCTAGTTTTGAACTGCTGAACTGGACCAATCAGTGTGGGTTAAGGTAGCTCTAAAATGGTGCCTTGGACGAATCAGAACTTGGACTCGTAATTTGAGCCAGCCACAAGAGGATTGTATGGGCAGTGACTCTGGGAGATGTAGTTTGGACTTCGGCGCCTTTTTGGACCAACAGGGGCAGTCTATTGTGAGTGACAGCCAATCCAGCCAAGAACTGGGAGGAACTCAAAGGAAGTGCCTGCTGGAGTTTCAGTTGAGCTCTGGCAGTGAAGAGGGAAGGATCCCTGTGCTTTTTCGGTGTGCAGTTTTAGTCGGGAAACGTGTGTAAGGCCCTGAGTTCTGGTCTGCAGCTTGTGTAACTGCTTGTTAGGACTGAATCCGTCCTGTGAAGAGAATCAAAGGATATCTGAAGAGTAGAAACCAGGCTCACCCTGTAGAAGACTGGAGAAATTGCTGGATTGCGCTTGGTCTGTCAGGAACTGAATCTGCTGTGTGTTCTCCCGGGTATTGTGCAGTAATTGCGATCGGGATAGAGAAGCAGCCTGCCTGGTATAGTACTTTCTGTTTTACCATATAAATGTGTGAGGAGGCTTGTGCAGCTCAAGTGAATCCTGCTGCCATTAAAGGACTTTTGCCTGTTTCTGTTTACCATATAAATGTGTGAGGAGGCTTGTGTAGCTCAAGTGAATCCTGCTGCCATTAAAGGACTTTTGCCTGTTACTGTTCACCATATAAATGTGTGAGGAGGCTTGTGTAGCTCAAGTGAATCCTGCTGCCATTAAAGGACTTTTGCCTGTTACTGTTTACCACATAAATGTGTGAGGAGTCTTGTGGAGCTCAAGAGTAGCCCTGCTGACGTTGTAGGACTCTATCTTGTTTGGAGGTCGTGAGTACTAATTCAGGGTCGCTCCCTGTTGAATTGCCACATTGAATCCAAATGGAATTACTGTACTGCTGACTGTTTAACTAATTTTTCTTTTCTCTGTGGGAAAGGGCCCCTACCAGCTGCCACGGTTTGGACTAGCCACTAGGGTTTGGGTACCCAGGGACAGTAACTGGTAGGGATAGGCTTGTGCACAGAGCCATAGGTAGATGAGTAAAGTGATAAGCTAATTAACCTGATTTCCCCCTGTCCTTGTTATATTCCCCCTAAATAAATCAGAGCTGCTTGTTTCAGCAAAGTTATATTGCCTGAGGTATTTGTCTATGTTAAAGTAGTGTACTGTGATTGTTGCACTGTATCTTATTTTACAGGAGGTCCCAGTGCCTGAACCAGTCCTGGGGGTAAGTGTATACTGTGAAGGTAATTCTGATATATTGTGTGGGCCACTAGTGGGAAGAAAGGGGGGTTGCAGTGTCCCAAAGGGCTTTGACCAAGTAAGTTTAACTACTGCAAACCCTGACCTCTGGGTGGAGGCACCCGCCATCGGATCCAGGCCCCTCAACCTGTTAGTGGCAAATCAGGCAGGGGTAGTAGCCCCTGGGATAGCGCCATCTAGGGGTTACACTGATCATTTATTAGAAAAGTAATAATATTGCAGTTTGTCTAACCTGCCTTCTTTACAGCATGGACATTACTGTTTACCTCCACCATCTTGGTCCTGGACTGCTGAAATGGGTCAATCGGTACCTTTGGGGACTCTAAAATGGAGCCTGTCCCTAGGGGCTTTGAGGGAGGAAAATTCTGTAGGAATTGTAGTTTTTGGCTTTTGGCACCTAAATGAACCTGGAGGGGGAACCCTTGTTGTGACTGACAGAGAAATCAGCCAACCGAACCTTTTGGATCCTGGGGAAAGTCCCAGACTGCTTGCAGTTTCAGTCAAATCTGAGTTGGGAAGTGAAGGAGTAACAGCTTGAGATAATTGAGCAGCAATCCTGTGTGGATTCGCATGGGAGAACTGTGGAAAGGCCTGAGTTTGGTCTGCATGCCTGTCTGCCTGCTGTTCCTGAGAGGGAATCTGTGCCTTTTTTCCGGCTGAATCCAATTTTGGAGAGCAAGTTAAGCCACTGAATTGTGATCAGGCTCCTACCTGAAGAAAACCAAAGATTTGCTGAATGTGATTGGCCTGTCAGGATTTCCAGCCACCTCTGAACTCCCGGATTGTGCACAGACTCTGTAATTGCGACCGGAGAGCCATTTGCCTTGGTACAGTGCAATTTCCTTACATGTGACTGTACTGTGTGCTGATAGTGGGTCGTGATTTGGTTACCCACTGTGTGTCTGAACTGTGTTTTGCTTGCTGGAGGTTGCATGCAGCTCCACGGACTGAAATCCGTATTCATCTCCATTTGGCCTGGACTTTGCCACACTGGCCCAGCCAGAATATCTGCTACACAGCGAAAGTCATCGACGAGAGATCTGCCTGGGGATCAGCCCCTTACTCAATGCCTTGAACAGGAATGACACCTCGGTGATTCAAGTGGGCCCTGCTTCTCCTGGCACTCCAGCTGAACAACTTGCAGTCTCGATTTCGTCCTTCCTGTGTCCAGTATCAGGTATCGTGAGTAAACCTCAGGGTAGCTCCCTGCAACAACAGCTAAATCTAAATTGTTGTCACCTGATCGTCTTGTTGCCTTTTCTTTCATGAACTGAGCCCTCCGGATCTGGATTACAAATAGTGTGTGTTGTGCATGTTGCTTTCTTCCATCACAGGGCCCCAACCAGCTGCGACGCCGGCCTACCCCGGGCAATGCTCCTGGCTAGCCCACCATTTTCCTACCTGAGTACCCAGAGTGTGTGTGACTGTGTAGGGACTCTGAAGTGCATGCATGACTATTTGATTGCTATAGCCTTTAAGCAAATTAACCTGATTGGGCCCCTCCCTTGTTCAAGTCCCCTGAATTAATCAGATCTAACTCTTTTTGCATTTAACCTGACTGTGGTTCCAGTTTGTGCCAAAAGTACTGTACTGTTGCTATTTGCTGTGCATAACCTTGTTTTACAGGGGTCCCCAGGGTCGAGCTAGAGGAACCAGCCCTGGTGGTACGTGCAAACAGTGTGGGTACTTGTATGGTGTACCAGGGGTATTGTAAAAGTGATTATTGTGTATTGTTTAGGCCACTAGAAGGGAAAGAGGGGGGATTACAGTGTCCCAGAGGGCTGTGCCCAGGTTAGCTTGACCAGTACCAACCCTGGCCTCTGGATGGAGGCACCCCTTTCAGTACACAGGCCCCTTAACCTGCTACTAGCCAAGCACGGAGGGGTAGTAACCCTTGGGATAGCGCCACCTAGGGGTTACATACACATTGTTGAATAATGGGTAAAACCCTAGAAAAACTACGAGCCTAAGGGAAGGAAGTATGGCTCTCCCGTCTAGTTGGCAACCGATTAGGACAGCGAGCGAGATTTAGGTTGGCAAAACAAGACGGCTGCTTTAGCTTTAATGAACATTTGGACTGGGCAGCTTTACCGATATCAGTGGGCACTGCTGGACCTTGTTCCTGTGCTTTAGACACCTTATCACACAGGTATTGCCCAATCAGGAGGCAGTATAGTGTAGGGGTTTAAGGCTCTGAGCTGCAAATCTGGATCCCTGGGTTTGAATCCTACAGTCCCCACTTGCATACTGTGTGACCCTGAGCAAGTCACTTAACTTTCTTGTGCTTCCAGGTCACACCTGTAAACAAGCTTTCAGCTTAGTGTGCCACTCCTGGTTAAACAATTGCAAAAAAAAAAAAAAAATCAAATTGCTTATATTTTGATGCCCATTTCATAAGCTGATGTTAACATACTCTGATTGCCTTATAAATTATGAATTATCAATTGAAACATTTAGTTTTGTATGTAACACATGTCTACACTGCCATGTAATCTTCTTCCTGTTTTCATAATTGTTTATCATGTTACTAGTTTTGAAATTAAATATTGTATTTTTCCTTTGTTTGTAACCAGGATTATGCAAAAAGGGTATCCTTTGTAAATGAGCATGAGATCAGTGGGACTTGCCTTACTCATGTTGTTGAATAACATTTTACTAATACTAGTACTACTACAACAGCGCAACCAGGAAGTGCATTCATTCTCAGGAAACTCATGCCTTTCACTTCGTTATTGTGCTTAGAAAATGGAAAACATTTTTATTTTCATGTAGTTAGACTGTTGCTAGGTAGATTAAAATTAGGTGTGATTAGTTATGAACTCTGCATTTCCTGTGAATTAATGAATGGTCACCTGATGCTTTTAGACCATTGAGGTGTCTAGGATTCTGAAGCCCATGGTATAATTTTATTTGATTCACTCACTGGCAATTAAATTAGATGCCCACTTTTGTACAGTATATTGGATTTAGCTGTTGTGGACTTGTGCAGGTAAGTGACTGAGTGTTCAGCAGATACGTGGGAAGGACATTGTCATAGTTCCACTGCTCATAGTCTTTGTGATTGTGCTAATGTGACCCTGGTGCCATTATACGAAGGGCTACTATCCCTGCCTGGGTCCCTGGCTGCAGTTTGAGAGGCCTGGGTTCGGAAAGCGGGATACTGTGGTGTGCCTACCAAAGGTAGAACTACAATTACGGTACCTCCACCCAGAGTAATGTTTAAGTTGGTAGTTAACAAAACTGGTATGGCCCTCTGGGAAGCTATAACCACCCCCAATCTCACCTAGTGAACTGTACCCTTAGTTTCACAATTGCAACACTTCACACTTGAAATACAGCTTAATACTAGTAGTAATGATATGCTCATGTCCAATCCACTTACCCGCAGGGTTCGATCTCCTGGCATTCACCCTGCAACCCCCTGCAAAAAATAGTTTCAACAATACAGATATGCACTCTCAGTATGCTTTGCCAGTATTTCAGTAACTTCAAGCCAGGTAATGATATGCTCACAAGCCAGGTTAACAGTAACAATAAATCAGGTTTACTGAGGGGTTGTGAACCAGGGAGAGGGCTAGAATCTAGGCAAATGATTGCTTTACTGTTCCGAAGCTGGCTGAGTTGATTGTTAATCACTTTAGACCCTGACTTATCAGTCTTTGCAACTACTGGGTACCCAGAGTGGAAAACAGGCATGCCTGAGGAGGTGCCACGGGTTGGCTGGTGTTGCAGCTGATTTTGTGGCCTTTGATGGAGAGAAGGGTGATTAAATAGGAGCAACACACTTGTAAAACCATAACCATTTGTATCCGTGGCCAGATGGCCCCATCACATTAAAACATATTAACTGCCAAATTGAATCAGATGGTACCCTTTAAACAAATGACGATTTGTTGCAGGGAGCTACCCTGGCTTTACTCACTGTACCCAGAGGAATGGAAGAAGGCACTGGCAACATCAAGACCTGCTGCTTGCTTCAGCTGTTGATGGGGACTGGGGCAGACATCACCCACCTCCATTTCATGGCCTTTCCCTGTAGGTGGCCGCAACCTGCATTTGATTGCTGCGCAGGGGCTGAGTCCCCGATGCTGGTCTCTTATCCGAATACTGAAAATTGCACAGGAACAGTCTGGCTGGGCCAGTGCTGGTATAGACCCTGCTGAATGGAAAGTCTTTTAAAGTTAAGCTGCGTACTGGTGACCCCTCCATGTGGGTTTTGATGAAAGTCTTTACTACACTGGCATGGCTCTCGATTTGGCACAGGAGTCCCAGGATCAATGTTCCCACACACACGGTAGGCCACAGTTGCAGCAGGTAAAACAACAAACTTTCTCCTTTCGGCAGCTGACCATTTTTCTTCAGCTTCTTCTGCTGAGGAAACCTCTCAGGCTGCTTAGCTGGCAGTCCCAGGACAATTGATCCCGTTTTGGAATAGAAAAGGGTTCACAGGTAGAAAATACAGGCTGTTTTCCTGTACTGCTCCTCAGCTCTCACAAGAGCTCCTTCTCAGTGCCTCGAGCAGAACTCATCTGAAGACTTTTAACACAGGTCTAACGGCAGACTGGGATCTCTGTATTCCGGTTGACTAAAGGAGCTGCCAATCACAGTCTGAGTGCTCCTAATGGTCAATGTAGGTGCCAACCTGGAAAGTTCACAGTTTCACCCATAAGGCATTGTAATTAGGACCCCCGGCCTTGAGGACCCATGGGTTCTGATTGGTCCAAAACGGGAGTCCAGGACGAAGGATGGCAGCTCCCATTGGAAAGAACTTGTGCTGGTTGTACTGGCAGTCCAGACAATTTATTTTATTTAAACAGCGGGGAGTTAGAAATAACTATTTACAGTACATGAAAGGGCTCCCTCTGCTCTACTAGCGAAAGCAGAGTGGAGTCAATCAGGGAAGGGCCTGGCTGGTCATTAGCTCTGTTGTACTCAGACCCAGCCCAGGTTATTTACACTATACCCAAGGCTGGAGCTCTTAAAGAGACAGCGCAGCAGCATGGATGTACATACACATGCAGAGCAACAGCAGCACCCTCCTGCACATGGATTTAACTTCTCCTTCTGGATGTCTGCCAGGCAGTGGGCATCAGAGGAGCCCAGGGAGATACTTAAGGTAAGACCCCCGAAAATTGAGGGGTGTTAAACTAATGCTTTTCCTCTTGTGTGAGTAAAATTATAATATTATAATTACCGGGTCGCTTTTTTTCCCATAGCTGGTTATAACGGCAAACATGTGTCGGGATTCCCTTGCTCTGCACATGCGCCAGCCGGCCGTCTTCCTGCTGAACACTGCACCACCACCCCCAACCGCCACTCGCTCTCGGCGGTAAGTAAAGTTTTTTTTTTTTTTCAATAAAGAAAAATGACTGTAACCCTGGATCCCCACAATTCTCTTAGGAGTGCAAAGGCACCTTATAAATAATAATAATAAAAAAAAAACTATTCAAAAAGTCTCATTAGCTGTGGTCCTCACTTAAGCCAGATGGGACTGCGGCTAAACAGGAATGCAGTTTTATTTTATATAATTGCTGTGGTGAAAAATGTGACCCAGCAATTATATAAAATAAAGGCTGCATAGGGGGCTTAAAACTCAGATTTTACACACCCCTCGGGGTTGGATGCCTTAATAAACCCAGCGAGCTTCGCTCTCACGGGTTTATGTGGCATCCTACTCCCTGGGGTGTGTGCAAACTCCTCATTATAGCCCCCTACCTATCTATTATTCTCTATATTATTTAGCCAGGAAATGAACATCAACATAAGCAAAGCCAGTCAGACCTACTCACAAGTCATGAGTCTTATGCACAAGCAATTGTGAGCCATTTGTAGCTGTAGGTTGGGACAGAGGCTGAGAAAGCACAGTGCACCTTGATCTCATTAAATGCTTTAGTGGATTTTAAATCAGCTGAGATCAGTAGACCTTCCTGTGTTTGGATAGGAGCCAAGCAAGAGGCCTGCTGGTTCCGTCACCTGAAGGCAGGCCGCATTGATTTATGAAATCCCCCCAGGACCTGGCAGACAGCCGCGTGCAGCCAGTGCTACAGTACTTGGATTCCTTCCCTCTGTTAGAGCTCTGGGTATTTGTTTGTTTGCAGTGATCACTCCTTTGCTGTGGGCCTTTGATACGAGGAAGCAGACAGAAAAATCAATACCTGTTTCTGTGTATCAGCTGTTCAGATCCATGGCAGCTTAATTTCCCTCCTGCTTCGCCGGTTATAAATTTCTTTATTTTTATTTTAAATACGGTTTATTTGGAATCACGTTTATTGATTTTATGGCTGTGTGCTGGAGACCTCAGTCAGGGCTCAGGGATTTTCTTTGACTCCCCTGGGGAGACAAGGCCAGTTCAGATCAGAGGAGTTATTTTTATCAGTATGATCTCGTATATTATGCTGTAGTCACTTTGGGGGCTTCTGTTTTTCTGGCATCCGTCAAAGACCTAACTGCCCTGTTTATGTAACAAATTCCATCCTAACACTGGCGACTGCTTGGAGGTTGCCACAAAACTGTACCTGCTCCACCTCACTTAAGAAAAAGGAAATAACGGCAGATGGATGAAAATGATGCCATAACTCAGAGTTTTAAATCAAGGGGGCTGCTTTGGTCTTGCCTACCTAATCTTTCATGCAATTGATTTTCAGAGCTGATGAGACTTTCTGCGTGCTGTAACCAGGTGTGTGTGTGTGTGTGTGTGTGTGAGTGCGTGTGTAACCCCCCTGCAAATGGGGGTTCCCAAAAGACTTCCAGGAGCTTGCTTGAATGCTCCAAGCCTGAATGGTGTTTGGCGTTTAAGCCATTTATTAGTGAGTGTTTTTAGAGCCTCTGGTACTGTCTCTTTAAGAGCTGTCTGCTTGCAGACATAATTAGTTTGTATGGGGGGACTGTGTGCTTCTCTGTTTGAGTACCACTCGAGCTGCTGCCAATTCACTCCATTTTGCAGTCACTAGGAGTGCAAAGGGAACCTATCTGAAAGATGTAACTGTTTGCCAGAAATCATTTACAGTAATAATGAAATTACAGTTTGTCTAACCTGCTTTCTTTGCAGTCAGAACTGTGTCTGCCTAGTTCCCCATTCTGGTTTTGAACTGCTGAACTGGACCAATCAGTCAGTGGGGTAAGCTAGCTCTAAAATGGTGCCTTGGACGAATCAGAACTTGGACTCATAATCTGAGCCAGCCACAAGAGGATTGTATGGGCAGTGACTCTGGGAGATGTAGTTTAGACTTGCGCCTTTTGGACCAACAGCAGCAGTCTATTGTGAGTGACAGCCAATCCAGTCAAGAACTGGGAGGAACTCAAAGAAAGTGCCCGGTTTTGTCTGTTGGAATTTCAGTTTAGCTCTGGCAGTGAAGGGAAAGGAACCCTGTGCTCCTTCAGTGCACAGTTTTAGTCAAAAACATGTGTAAGGTCCAGAGTTCCGTCTGCAGCTTGTGTAACTGCTTGTTAGGACTGAATCCATCCTGTGAAGAGAATCAAAGGATATCTGAAGAGTAGAAACCAGGCTCACCCTGTAGAAGACTGGAGAAATTGCTGAATTGCACTCGATCTGTCAGGAACTGAATCTGCTGTGTGTTCTCCCGGGTATTGTGCAGTAATTGCGATCGGGATAGAGAAGTAGCCTGCCTGGTATAGTACTTTCTTTTTTACCATATAAATGTGTGAGGAGGCTTGTGTACCTCAAGTGAATCCTGCTGCCATTAAGTGACTTTTGCCTGTGACTGTTTACCATATAAATGTGTGAGGAGTCTCTTGGAGCTCAAGAGTAGCCCTGCTGATGTTGAAGGACCCTATCTTGTTTGGAGGTCGTGAGTGCTAATTCAGGGTCGCTCCCTGTTGAATTGCCACATTAAATCCAAATGGAATCACTGTACTGCTGACTGTTTAAACTAATTTTTCCTTTCTCTGTGTGAAATGGCCCCTACCAGCTGCCACGGTTTGGACTAGCCACTAGGGCTTGGGTACCCAGGGACAGTAACTGGTAGGGATAGGCCTGTGCACAGAGCCATAGGTAGATGAGTAAAGTTATAAGCTAATTAACCTGATTTCCCCCTGTCCTTGTTATATCCCCTAAATAAATCAGAGCTACTTGTTTCAGCAAAGTTATACTGCCTGAGGTATTTGTCTATGTTAAAGTACTGTACTGTGATTGTTGCACTGTATCTTATTTCACAGGAGGTCCCAGTGCTGGAACCAGTCCTGGGGTAAGTGTATACTGTGAAGGTAATTCTGATATATTGTGTGGGCTACTAGTGGGAAGAAAGGGTTGCAGTGTCCCAGAGGGCTGTGACCAAGTAAGTTTAACTATTGCAAACCCTGACCTCTGGGTGGAGGCACCCGCCATTGGATCCAGGCCCCTCAACCTGTTAGTGGCAAATCAGGCAGGGGTAGTAGCCCCTGGGATAGCGCCATCTAGGGGTTACACGTGTGTGTGTGTGTGTGGTATATGTGCATGTGTGTTAGGTATGTATGCGTGTGTGTATGTGTTGTGTATGCGCATGTGTGTTAGGTGTGTGTGCATGTGTGTACGTGCACGTATGTATGTTGGGTGTCTGTGTGTGGGTGCATGTGTGTAAGGTGTGTGTGCCTGTGTGTTAGATGTGTGTGTGTGTGTGTGTGTGTGTGTGTGTGTGTAGGTAAAACAGCATTCCCGTGCTGTCATTTTCTGTTCTCCACTCAACACCCCTTGTCAACCCCCAGCATTGCTCCATGCCATTTATTTTTGTTTCCAAATCCTTTTATCCTGCATGGCGCCATGTTTCATTTCATGTTCACTACATACACTATCTCTCAAGTTGCCCTCATTTTCAGGGATGTCCCTCTCACTGCCTCAAACATTTTCCTCAGTCCATCCTAAAATAGACATTTCCACTGCAGAGCAGTACAGATTTGAAATATAATGCCACACATTGGTATTACAGTTCAAGTTCTCCTGAAAAATGCCTTTCTCACTAAGCAAAATGCTGTTGTAGGTTTTTGAGATGATACAACGACTTTATGTGATGTGTCCCTGATTTTGGTAATGTGTCCCAGAGTTTTTTAGCCCTCTCCCTGATTTGTGAGACAGATGATTGATAGGTATGGCAATGTTAGAACTTTACTTTTGTGGCCTGGAGTTAACCTTGATGACCCCTCATGACCCATAAGGTCAGGGAACAGTACTTGTTGAATATTAGTTCATTTAGGTAAAGGAAAACTAATGTTAAATCAGTGGGTGGTCAAATATACAAAGAAATGAAATAAAGCACACACCACTGAAATATTTAAGGCTATAAATTTATTGGTGCGTATTCTGGAACCATGAAGGAATTGCAGTTCCAGAATATGCACAAATTATAGCCTTAAATATTTCAGTGGTGTGTGTACTATTTCATTTTGTTTGTTTGTATTTTCAGTCAGTCGTATAGTTGCACCTTTGGGAACAGGAGTGCTACTATTACCTGCTCTGTTCAACTATACAGTAGCTGAGAATAGGAAATGCTGGATGATAAAAGACCAGTGGGGGTCTATCGTGTTCACCTCCTACTATTAACGCAGCTGCAGCCGTCAACATTATTTACTTTTTTAATTTTATTTAGTTTTTGTTTACCGGGTAGGTGCACTAGACACAGATGTGACAATTTTCAGGCACAACCCGGGAGGTTACAACGTAAAAGTCATAAGGCGACAGCAAGTAACATTACAAAACAATCAGATGTGGCACATATAGAATAGGGTAGCAGGTACATGAGCATATAACATCAGATAAATAGAGCAGTACAGGCAACGTCACTTACGTTACACAAAACAAGCATTAAAACACAACTGAATTTCAAAAGGACGCTGAGCTGGGTGCACATGATAGGAGACCTCAGGGTACCCTTCTGTAATCCATTGCCCAAGCTCAGACTGCATCCCTTAGTTTGCTGCTGCCCCATACTTCCTCTGCCAGCTGGCTCTGCCTTTGGGCATAAAAAGGGAAGAGTGCAGGAGAGAAATGAGAGAGAGAGAATGAGGAGCCTGTTAGATAAAGCAGGTTCACTGTCAGTGCTGTAGATGCCTCTACGCTCCAGAGACTGCATCCTTTCCTGTGCACAAAGCAGTGGGGAAGGCGTCAAATGGAAGAGGCAGCAGAAGCAGTGACTGGAATAATCAGGGTGTATTGTGTGAAATAACCCCACTTTTGCTGTTACCCCTATTTGTTTTTGTATATTGCAGAACGTTGCCTGGTGGGGGCCATCTTAGCGATAACAAGGATTGCTGAGAACAGCTGGTTCACATGAGGTGACTGAGTCAACTGGATGGCTGCAGAAAGTCCTGGAGGGAGTTAAGAAGCGGCATTCAGAAAGATCAACAAGCATTTGTCAATGCTGAAGTTCGCCATTGGTATTGGTATTGTACTGGGTGGGGCAGGACAAGTCAAGGAAGCAGGTAGAATAAGAGATACTCCTGTCTATGCATCCCAGCATGCCACTGGCCTTCCCTACTGCCCTTGTACTCTGTGTTGACATTTTCAGGTTATCTGAAATAATAAGCTCCAGGTCCCTTTCTTCCTTAGTGACTGTCAGCAACTACCCTCCCATCCTGTAGCTCTCTCCACTCATGAGCGTGTGTAGCAAAACATAGAAATTGTTGGCAGATAAGGACTGCTAGGTCCATCTAGTGTGCCCATAAGCCCTGTACTTGATTACAGCTTCTGAACCTCCCTCTGCTTTACCTCTATGGTTCTGCTATGCCTGTGGCATGCATGTTTAGATCCAACCACAGTGCTTGCTCCCACCACCCCTTGTGGCAGACCATTCCACGCATCCAGCACCCCTCTGTGAAGAAAACCTTCCTCACATTCCCCCTGACACCTTCCAATATCATGTCATGCCCCATCTTTCTTGTGCTCCTCCTGTGCTTCAAGATGTCTCCCCCCTGCACCCTGTTTATGCCCTTGAGGTACTTGAATGTTTCTGTCATGTCCCATCTCTATCTCCTCTCCTCTCCTCCAGTGAGTACATATTGAGTTTCCTTAATCTCCCCTCATAAGTTTTGTGGTGCAAGCCCTATACCATCGTAGTTGACCTCCTCTGGACCACCTCCAGCCTGTTAATGTCCTGTCAAAGGTGCGGGCTGCGGCCTCCAGAACTGCACACGGTACTCCTTATCAGGCCTGACCAGGGTTTTATATAACGGCACCACTACCTCCTGTGCTCTGCTGGTGGTATCCCTGGCTATGCACCACTGTTTGCCACTGGCCTTCCCTGCTGCCTTTGTACTCTGCTTTGATATTTCCAGTTCACTGGAAATAATAACTCCCAGGTCCCTTTCTTCATTGGTAACTGTCAGCAACCCCCCCCCCCAATCCGGTGGCTCTGTCCAGTCACGAACATGCATAGCGAAACATAGACGTTGTTGGCAGATAAGGACCACTAAGCCCATCCGGTCTGCCCATAAGGCCCGTACTTGATTATGGCTTCTGTCCCTCCCTCTGCTCTACCTCTGTGGTGCCCCTGTGCTTGTCCAATAATGCCCATAACGCAGCCAGTTGTTTAAATTTTGACATCAAATTTTCAACATGGGTTTTTGGGACCACACCTCATGAACACTGGTACTGTAATTTCCTTACTCTGTCCCGAAAGGTGATTTGGCGCAATGAATGCGCCACTCTGCACCACAGGTGTGAAAACACAGTTCAGGCAGGATGTGAGAAATGACAGCTGCACTTTTCATGAGGTGGTGTGAAAAAATGTGCATGTTGAAAATCTGGAGTGAAAATATAAAAAATTGGCAAAGTTACGCACTTGCATAGGAAAATGTCAACAAGCACACGTAACTCAGGTGTTTTCTCATATTTTTGCACCAGATTTTCAACATGGGCTTTTAGGACCCCACATCATGAATACTTATACTGTCATTTCCTTACTTGGTCACGAAAGGTGATTTTGCACAATGACCGCGCCACTCTGCGCCAAAGGTGCAAAAATACATTTCAGGCAGGATGTGAGAAATGACAGCTATAGTGTTCATGAGGTGGTGTGAAAAAATGTGTATGTTGAAAATTTGGAGTGAAAATATTAAAAATTGGCAAAGTTACATGTGCGCGTATGAAAATGTCAATGAGCACACATAAGTGGGCCATTTTTTGCATTTTTGCACCAAATTTTCAACATTTGCTTTTGGGACCCCACCTCATGAACAGTGGCACTGTCGTTTCATTACTGGGTCCCGAAAGGTAAGTCTATGCAGTGACTGTGAAATCACCTTTTGGGACCGAGTAACGAAATGACAGTGCCAGTGTTCAGGAGGTGGGGTCCCAAAAAGGCCATGTTGAAAATTTGGTACAAAAATATCAAAAAGTGGCTGAGATATCAACATAAGTTCAAAACGCCATTGACAGCAATTATACGACGGTTATCTTGATTCTTCAGTTTGCGGTTCAGCTTTGAAGAGTGCAGATGTGTCCCAGTCCAAAGAAGATGACAGCGCTTGACCTACAGTGGTAAGTAGAGGATGAGGGGGGTGTTGGGTGGTGGGGTGCTCAATGGGAGAGTCGGGATGGGGGAGGGGCAGTGGAGAAGAAGAGGGACCTTTTTCTTTCTTACAGGAAAAAGAATACATTGGGGGATGGTTTTCTTTTTCACAGGCACAATGCATGTAAATATTTGGGGACACTTTGGGGTGGGCTCCCCAGTGTTCCACTTTAGTGGGGGAGTTATAACAACTGAGGACACTGGGAGTGGGCTCCCCAGTGCCCCACACTAGTCAGAGGGAGGGGGCTACTGCTGACATGGGGATTGGGCACTCCGTTATCGGCAATGGTCGGAGGGAGGGGGCTACTGCCGGCACAGGGATTGGGCACCCCATTGTCAGCAACTATTTGTACACTGGATACAAACACACAGGCCGGCAGCACTTGAAGGAAATTAAGAAAAATGCACAAAATGAAATAGACCAGAGGTTACATAAATATGCAAGGAGCCTGTGGCTATAAACCCCAGCATGTGAAGAGTCACGCCTTGGACTCGAACTTAAGCGCTGAGGTTTACAGCTGTGGCCTCCTTGCATTTTTTGCATATTTATGCAGTTTCTGGTCAATTTCATTTTGTGTATTTTTCTTAATTTCCCTCGAGTGCTGCCGGCCTGTGTGTCTGCATAATATACTGTTCATTGTCTTTGTATTTGTATATTAGGGCTGCAGGACAAGGAAGAGCGGGACAGCCACAGGATGGGGGAAGTGAGCCTGGCGGTGACATCAACCAAGCTGATCAGATTAAGGACAGCAAACAGCTGTTTGCTGGGTGGTGTTCTGCAGATGAAAGGAAAAAGCTGCATGATTGGTGTGGCATTTTCTTTTCAAGTGCAGACCACTTCAGGCAAAACAGCATCACAATCAGCCAGGCTGATGATTCGTGTGATACTGTCGAGCCCCTTGCAGACCACTTTGCATTGGACAGGCAGTGTCACACCCCTGAAAAGTCATTTTACCACAAGTTCGCTCCGCATGCATGCACGGCAAACTTAAAAAACACAGGGCAGCGGGGAAAGTGCAGAAGGTAGGAGCATGCAGATGTGAGGATTGGCAGAATTGGGGTGGACTGGGTGAAATAACTTAAAGGGACACATTCATGTACAGTGGCAGGCATAGTTTGAAAGCCCACAAAAAGCTCTTTTAATTGAGGTATTGGGCATAACCGTAGCTGGATGCAGTCCAAAGATATAGATGACTGAGTATGTTGCATGGGATTTAAGAATGCATGGGATAGACATAAAGGAATTCTAGAGGTCGGGGGTAAGGGGAAATAGACTTCTAGGAAAACAAACTGAACTTACAAGCTCAAATGGGCAGACTAGGTGGGCCATAGGCCCTTATCTGCCGACACTGTCTATGTATCTATGTATAAATACTACATTAGAGCCATTCTCAGACCCTTGTGATGTCAGTGATGATCCAGCAGTGCCTAACTGCAGTGAGTTAAGCATTGTTTGGTCATCACTGACATCACAAAGTTCTAAGAATGACTCTAATGTAGTATTTATATTGCACAGACTCAGTCATCTATATCTCTGGACTGTTTCCAGCTACAGGTATGGCCAATACCTCAATTAAAAGAACTTTGCATGGGCTTTCAAGCTATGTCTGCCATTGTACATGAATGTGTCCTGTGGCGTTTTGGTATTTGGTCTGCCACTAGGACCGCTTACCTCCTGGTATTCTGCTTTCCCATCTGGTGCTTCTGCTGCAGGAGTCACTAGGTACCGAATGAACTGAGTTGGATGCATAAAATTATGAATAAGATAAGGTTTATTTAGGAGCTTAGGAAGGCACATCTCATCAGCACAGGGAACATCCTAGACTGACCAGAGGACAAAGGAATTTGCCCTTCCCTAGCCCCAGCTGGACACTAATTAGCATAACGTGACCATAGCTGGCTGCCCATTACTGTTCCTAGTTAAAGGGGTGGCAGCTAATCTTTAGCCCCATGCTCAACTCTGTACTCCACCTCACCACGGGTATTGTAAATGTGAGTACCAATCAAACAAGTAAAGACATCGTTATGCATGAACGACAATAGAAAGTAGCAAAACCTTAGTAACAGTAAGATAACATTTAACAGTATTATGGAGACATTACTAGAAGACAATTGATTAGTTGATTGATTGAAAATGCTGACATTTAGAAGAGAAAAAAAATTAAGATCATACAGGAATTGGGAAGCAATTTGCAGATTAAGACAAAGAATTAACAGAATCACTGCACTGAGTCCAAATAATAAGTTCACTGGATTCTGCGGCTTTTACGGTCAGTTGGAATTGCTGAGTGGGTGGCTTGAACTAGTTCTTGACAGGATGTGGTCAAGTCAGAAAAGGGGACCCATGAGTTGTGAGCACTGTTATACCCACACCATTTAACATGATTTGACCAAGATCCATTGATGTACTTTTTGCACAGAATCTTCTCAATCTGATATACTGTTTGGGGTATAAGAGAGTCCTGAGAAGACGCAAGAGGCTGAGAAGTTTCATAAAGTTCATCTGGTTGGGCAGGAAGAACAGGATCTGGCTGATAAGTGTCAGTACCATGAGGTGCTGGTGGAACTGTTGTCAAGTTGTCAGCAGGAAGTTCAGTTTCTGAAAGGATTGCAGGTTCCAAAGAAGCTTCATTACTTGGGGGACTGGGATCATCAGGAAGGGAATCATGCAAGTACCCATGCTTCAACCTGTTAATGTGAATTTTATTGTGTACCAACTTCCCGTCGGACTTTCAGCGCAAGCGAACATGAACTGGGGGAAGCTTTTCCATAATGTAAAATGGCCCAGTCTAGGGGCAAAGCAGTTTTCTGGTGGTGCCTGGAACAAGGACAGGTCGATACAAATATACGATGTCCCCCACAGAAAATGAAGGATCGTGACACTTGGTTGCAGACATTTTTTGCACTGTCATTTTTCTCTGTCCCAGGGTGTCAATCGCAACCCGTCTCGCAAGTTCAAGCTGTTCCAACACTGGGATGATGAAGGAGGAGGAAACTGACTATGGGACCTCTAGCAATGAGAGATCTTTGTCCAGAGGTGTTCTTGGGTGACGTCCATGGACAAGGAAAAATGGGGTGTACTCTGTGCTGTTGACACAAGGGCTGGAGTTGTATGCAAACTGAATGAAGGGAACAAAATGATCCCAAGTGCTGTGAGTCTTATCCAGGTACTTGGATAGTGTGTTAAGAATGGTCGACATCATTCTCTCACTTTGTCCATTGCACTGTGGATGGTAACTGGTTGTATGAGTCTTTTTGATGTCGAGAAGTTTGCAGGTTTCTCGCACAATAGATGAGAGGTAGTTAGTGCCTCTGTCTGAATGCAGGTATGCTGTGGTACAATGATGGCAAATGATTGTATTGAGGAAGGCACTTGCCACTGTAGCAGCTTTAACATCTTTTAATGGGATCAGTTCCAAGTATTTAGTTAGGTAGTCCACAAAGACAAGAATGTACTTGTTGCCGGAGTCAGGGCAGGTAGGCAGGGGCCCAAGAATATCTGTGCTGACTCTTTGGAAGGGTTCTGTGGCTACAGGCATTGGAATGATGTGTTCCTTGGTTGGTTTGGCGGGAGGCTTCCTTTGGGAACAGGGCTGGCAGGATTTTACAAAATGGACAATGTCTCTGTTCATGTGAGGCTAGAAGAAGTGGAGCCTGGTCTTTTCGCGAGTTCTGTGAATACCCATATGACCACCACAAAGTGGAGAGGCATGAGTGGATTGAAGAACTTCAGAGACTAGAGAGGCCGGCACAACTAACTGTACACGAGTTCTGTCTGTGCGATATCCCTTGCCCTCCTTGGCCCAAATGTGCAAAAGCACTCCGTCATTGAGAAAATACTGTGACGCAAAGAACTGCACATCCTGGCGGTGTTTCTTTTGTTGCGGCAAAGTTCCAGACTCAAGATAAGTGATGATGTCTGTAAACTGAGGATCAGTTCTCTGTTGAAGTTTAATCATGGCCAGGGAGATATCGGTGCTGGAGGTTGTAAGAAGTTCTTCAGCTGCTTGCAATAATTGAGGATTAATACTTTTTTCTGTAGAAGCATTTGGGAACAGCAAAGTGACTTGAGGTGCTGTAGGAGTGTCCACAGGGAGCTCATCTGTGAAGCAGAAGGGGAGAGCTTGTAGGCAGGCTTCTTCATCATGAGAGGTTGCTATGGAGGGATACCATCTCCAGCTTACAGCTTCGGCATTGGAGTGAACTCAACCTGGTTGGTATTGGATTTCAAAATTGTAGCCTTGCAGTATGGCAACCCATCGGGCAAACTTTCCTACTGGTTCCTTCATTTCGAATAACCATCTGAGGGCTGAGTGATCCACGATGGCTGTGAAGGAGGAGTAGCAAAGGTAGCAGTCAAACTTCTTTACAGCAAAGACCATGGCTAGGCATTCTTTTTCTGTGATGCCGTAGTTTTGCTCAGCTGAAGAAAGAGAGTGCCCTGCATGGGAAACAACTCGTTCTGTTGCATTTTGGATTTGACACAGCACAGCGCCCACTGCAAAGGAGCTAGCATCTGTGTAAAGCCTGAATGGCTGGTCGAAGCAGGGATAGGCCAATACTGGGGAAGAAATAAGTTTGTCTTTTAAGGTTTCAAAGACCTCTTTGCAATCAGAAGTCCATATGTAGTCGCATCCCCTTTTTGTGAGAGCATACAAGGGAGCTGCAATGTTAGCATAGTTGCAAATGAATTTTCTGTAGTAGCCAGACAAACTTAGGAAAGCTCTAAGGTCTTTGAGGTTTGTGGGTTGTAGATAGTCTTTTACTGCACAAAGCTTATCTGGGTCTGGCAAGATGCCATGCGAACTGACCACATGTCCCAGGTAATGGATTTGATGTTGAGCGAGGCAACAGTTCTCTGGATAGAGTTTGAGGTTGGCTTGCCTGAGACGTTCGAACACCTCTTTGAGATGCTGGAGGTGTTCTTGGAAAGTTCTGCTGAAGACAATAACATCGTCGAGATACACTAGGCAAGATTTCCAAGACAATCCATGCAACACAGCCTCCATGATGCATTGAAAGGTGGCTGGGCTGTTCTGGAGTTCCATAGGCAGACGTTTGAACTGGAAAAGCCCAAGTGGCAGCACCAGGCTGTGTACGGACATGAAGCTGGATCAATAGTAACTTGGTAGAATCCACTCTGGAGATCTAGAGTGGTGAAGTAGGCTGGGCTGGCTGCACCAAGGCTCTCTAAGGCATCCTCTGTGGTGGGTAAGGGATGGGCATCCTGTACCGTGAGGGCATTGAGCTTTCTGTAGTCCACCACAAACCGATACCCTTTGTTCTTTTTGACTACCAGCAAGCAAGGTGTATCCCAGGGACTGGTGGATTTCTCAATAATGTCCTATTCGAGCATATCCGTGATTACGTTCTCTAGGATTTGCTTTTGTTTGTGTCCCACTTTGTAGGCTCGCAAGGAATTGGCTTTTGGTTGGGCTGCACCTCAATGGTGTGTTGCAGGGTATTGCAGCATCCAAGCTTATTATCAAGACCGACAAAGACATCTGAGTAGGTTACCAGGAACTCCAGAATTTGCTGTTTCTCTGTGGGGCAGGCTGGGAGCTTTGAGGCAGAGAGACGCTGGCTGAAGGGCATGTGCATTTGTTGTGAAGTGGGGGTGGTTATGATGGTACTGACAGGACGACTGCTAATGGAACCAGACTGAGGTTCGGGTAGAAGCTGTAGCTGATCCCCTGAAGACAGACAAACAAACTTCCCGATACTGCCACCCTTGGGAGATAACCACTGGTTCAACTATGAAGTTGCAGCTCTTTTGGAATACTGAACCACCGTGCACAGCAGACAGGGTGTTCCCTAGAAGGAGACCTGAGGAGTGCAAAGCTGGGAATCCCATGACAATACCAACAACACCTTGGGGAAGGGGGTCACCTTTAATCTTGACAATCAAAACCATCTCTGACTTAGGGGGTACAGTGACTGAGTCTGTAGCTGCGAGTTGCCTCCGAGGATCTAGTGACAGTTTGTTTGAGGCAAAGTCCAGTATGGCTTTGTGTGTCTTGAGAAAGTCCAGGCCAAGGATCACGTCTGTTTGAAGTTCAGGCACTAAGTAGAATTTAACTGTAGCTTGCTGTGAGCTGAAGTGGAGCTTGAGATGGACCACGCCGGTGATAGGTATGGTAGCAGTGCTTGCAGTGATGATGTATTTTAGGTCGGCTGGAGCAACAGTAGGTACATGGTGAATAGCTGGATTGTCTAGGATACTGCTGTGGATCACAGAGATTTCTGCTCTAGAGTCAACCAAGGCATGTGTGGACCAATTGCCAGTAGAGGTGGGGATGTAGTTTACAAGGAGGGGTGATCTGATGACAGGAATTTTGGCTCCTTTAGGTGAGATTGTGCCTGACTTAGCAGCTAGAGGGTGCTGTTTGTTTGTGTTATGCAAGTCAGTGGGGCAGTCAGTTGCTCTATTTTTCTGCCCAACAAGAGCCCCTAGTTTGTTGGGTGGCGCTCGTTTCCCTGGTCCTGTGAATAGTTGCTAGCATATTGCTGATTGCACTGTGGAGGATGCCTGTGGCTGTCTTGAGTCCTGTGAAAGTTTTGCAGTTTGCGGAAGACTGCAGCAGTGTGACCACTGAACCCACGCCACTGAGAGGTCACTGGCTCCCGTGAAGATGGAGGTGGCTCAGATCGCTGTGGAGGTGGCTGTAGGGCATTAACAGGAGTTGCAGTGGGAGCTGCAGTGGGGAAATGTATGCTGTTGACAGTTGAAATGAGCTGGTCAATAATTTTTTGTTGCTGTTGGACACAAATAGCAAGTGCAGCCAACTGTGAGGACTGTGGGTCCTGAACAGTGGTAGGCCGAAGCATGGAAATAGACACTTGGGCTAAATGGGCTGCTTGGATCGTGTCTAGCCAGGTGGTTGGCTTTTGCTGGAAAACGTAGGTATGAAATTGTGGAGGCATGCCCCAGACAATTGCTGTAATCTGGTCTTTTTCTGATTGTTGTAGACGTTTGCACCGTGATTCAATGTCCACTATAAATGCTTCCATTGATTCAGAGGGTTGCATAGTGCACTCCCATAGTTGCTGTTCTAACAACCAGGGTGGATGAGCTTGTAAGAAATAGTCCTTGAAGGTGGAATACAGGGTGACATTGTTCCCTCTTGTCTGGTCTGGAAGGGCACTGAACCACGATATGGCCGTCCCTCTCAGGAGCAAGCGCATAGCGTTGGAAATTCGCAAGGGATCCGTCTAACCATTGAAGGAGATCCAAGCCTGAAATTGCTCAAGCCAGGCAACAGCATCTTCATGAGGTAGTGCTGAGAATGGTACTGGCTGCAAGCTGGAGTGGACCGTTGAGTGTGTGGAAATAGCTTTAAGGTAGGCGAGGTCATCCTGGATGGCCTGTATAGTGGGTGTCCCTTGGGCTGGAATGGATGACAGGATGTCATGCAGCATAGTTTCAATCTTGAGACCCCATGCTCTTGAGGTAGGTGAAGGTGGAGCCCCAAAGCTGGCAGTGCTCGGGGCGTTGGTGTCCTCAGAAGACATGGTTGGAGAGGGGCTGCGTGGCCCTGAACGAAGGTCTTAAGGATAAGCAGGAGTGGTTGTCATGTAGAGAAGGAGATGCCTTGGAAGAAATGATTCATTGAGAGAATAAAAAGTTGTTTTTTGTTGGTTTTTTTTTGTAGACAAGTACAGTTATATGTAAGCAATTTTCAGCATTGGACGTCTCAATAAACAACTGCCACTCTAGTCTGGTGTTGTCTGTTATTGAAATAAACTGTTCTTTTGGAAGATGCAGCTATTTGTTGCAGTGTCCATTCATTTCAATAGGTGCCCCTCAAAATCATGGCTGCCATTACTTCCCATGGTGTGAGGTCATTTTGAACAAGCTGATGCCCCTCACAAAGATAGCCACTGGACCTGTAACATAGGCTTCTTGGCTAATTTGACATTCCCAATATGCCTGTCAACAGGGGGGAAGGGTTGCTTCCTGTTTTGTAGTTGTAGGCAGTGGCTTATCTCAGGGCAAATGAAATAATGCAAAATGGCCACTCTGCAGTCTGTCCAAAAGATAAATGGCAGGCTTTGGTTTGGTTGAGTGACTCCCACCCAGGCTATCCAAAGTATTTGTGTTGAGAGATTTATTGTTCTCTTCAAGGTTTAGAAGCCTCAAATACTTTCTTAAGGCTGAACTGGCAAAACAAATGTCTATGTATTGGAAGGCACATCGACTTAAAATAACAGAAAGCCATATGTCTCTGGTTTAAGAGTTAATGAACAGGCAGCCCCCAGCCCGTGGTGCGCAGGCTAGCATGATTGTAATTTACAGTTCATTCAGTTAGCAGGTTGGTAATATGCAGCACACACTTTTTTTTATACTGTAGTCTGTAATGTTAGAGAATGGCTGCAGGCTGCTAGTTAGCAGGGTTAGTATGGAATTTGAATTTGCTGGAGCTACAATCCAGAGACAGCATCTGGAGCAATACTTTAAAATGTTGTTGCTGCTTTGCTGGTTTTATAGTTTGGTGGCTTTCTAGACATGGAGTTTGCAGAAGCCTGCCAAGGTTTGTAGCATGCAGCTCCATGGGGATGGTGGAGCCATAAAAGAACTTTGTACCTTAGTTGCACAGACAGTGTCCTAATTTGGAGCACATTTATATGCAAGGAGACTTATATATGCTGAGGCAGAATGCAGGAGGCTTACTTTAACAGAGAATAGTTCAGTTTTAATTTTTCTCTCTGCTGCCAAGTTTATTCTTTCTGAGCATGCATACAGTTCAGGCACACTTGGGTGATGACTTTGGGGTACCCAACGATGCACAGCAAGCGAGATGGGGGTCTGGGCAGAAGAGGAAGGGCCGCATTCTCCACCATGTGTGACATTTTGGTACTTGATCTGCCACTAGGACTGCTTACCTCCTGGTATTCTGCTTTCCCATCTGGTGCTTCTGCTGCAGGAGTCAGTAGGTACCGAACGAACTGAGTTGGACGCATAAAATTGTGAACACGATAAGGCTTATTTAGGAGTTTAGGAAGGCACATCTCATCAGCACAGGGAACATTCTAGACTGACCAGAGGACAAAGGAATTTGCCCTTCCCTAGCCCCAGCTGGACACTAATTAGCATAACATGTGACCATAGCTGGCTGCCCATTACTGTTCCTAGTTAAAGGGGCAGCAGCTAGTCTTTAGCCCCATTCTCAACTCTGTACTCCACAGTATCTTTAACTGATACTGTTAACCCTATTTGTTTTTGTACAGTACAGGAAGGTTGTCCAGTGGGGGCCATCTTAGAGATGATTGGGAGTACAGAGCATGGCAGGACCTTGTGAGGCAGCTAAGGGAATGGGGCCTGATGGGATTCACCCAAGAATTCTAAAAGAACTAAGGGTAGAACTAGTGACATCGCTGACTACTCTCTTTAACAAATCATGGGAGGATGGGGTGGTACCCGAGGACTGGAGGAGGGAAGATGTGATTCCACTTCACAAAAGTGGGAGCAGGACAGAGGCAGGAAACTACAGACCAGTTAGTTTGACCTCAGTGGTAGGGAAAATGATGGAATCACTTCTGAAGGAAAGAATTGTTGAGTACCTAGAGGCCAGTGGTGCACAGGACCCAAGGCAGCATGGATTCACGATGGGAAGGTCATGTCAGACAGATCTAATAGATTTCTTTGACTGGGTAACCAAAGTAGTAGACCAGGGAGGGGCTGTGGTTGTGGCCTACCTAGATTTTATGAGGCATTTGATACAGTCCCACAAAGATTATACACAAGTTAGCCAGCCTTGGAATGGGTCCCAAGGTGGTAGCCTGGATAAAAATTGGCTAGACAACAGGACGCAAAGGGTAGTAGTAAATGGAGTACACAGTGAAGAAAGGAGGGTTACTAGCGGGGTACTGCAGGGTTCAGTACTAGGACCAGTCCTTTTTAATGTCTTTATAAGTGACATTGCAGAGGAACTGGAAGGAAAAGTATGTCTCTTTGCAGATGACACAAAGATCTGTGACAGGGTTGATACATAAGATGGAGTGGAAAGGATGAGAAGAGACTTGGCAAGGTTGGAGGAATGGTAAAATGTGTGGCAGCTCAGATTCAATGCAAAGAAGTGCAAGGTAATGCACATGGGAAACCAAAACCCAGGGGAAGCGTACACAATGGGGGGGTGAGATACTGACAACAGTAAAAATAGAAAGGGACCTGGGGGTAATTATATCAGATGACCTAAAGGTGGGCAAGCAATGTGAGAAGGCAGTAAGGAAGGCTGGGGGGATACTGGGATGCATAGGAAGAGGCATCAATAGTAGAAAACTGGAAGCTGTTATCCATCTGTACAGACAGTTGGTGAGACCCCATCTGGAGTACTGTGTGCAGTTCTGGAGACCTCATCTCCGCAATGACATAGACAGAGTGGAGGCTGTCCAGAGGAGGGCAACCAAAATGGTGCAGGGTCTGCACCAGAAGACATACAAAGAAAGACTAAAGGAGCTTAATATGTATACCTTGAGGAAAGAAGGGAGAGAGGGACATGATAGAAACTTTCAAGTACCTCAAGGAATTAACAAAGTCCAAGAGGTAGCATCTTCCAGAAGAGATGTGCAAGAACAAGGGGCACAATTTGATGATAGAGGGGGACGGCTCGGGTAAGTGAGAAGTATTTTTTCTCAGAGAGGGTTGTGGATGCATGGAACAGCCTCCCTGAGGAGGTCGTGGAGTCAAGAACAGTGGGGGACTTCAAGAATGCATGGGACAGGCATAAGGCAGTCCTAGAGGCGGATAAGAGGAAGTAAGCTGTTGGTTAACTAGGATCTGCAGCTTATCTGCTAGGTAGGAAAATAAGCAGACTAGGTGGGCCAAGCGGTCCTTATCTGCCATCAAATTCTATGTTTCTATGTTTCTATGTCCACACTAAATGGGTATACTATGTTTAAACCACACTGCCTAAAGCCTCCAGTTACAGCAAAAATATTCATTTTAAAGGGGATCAGTTAGCACCAGGCAGTGTTGGATAAGTTACTTTTTCTATTACTTTCTATTACTTTTGGAAACTTGTTCCAGAAAGCTCTGTGCAGTCACTAGCAAGGATGGAGAAGTACTGGAAAAAGTAATACACCTTACAGTTACAATTACTTATGTCTTTTTATACAAAAGTAATACGTAACTGTAACTGATTACATTTATTTGAAAGCAATTAGTAACTAACATATTACTTTCAAATAAATGTAATCTGTTATAGTTTTTTTATTATTTTTGCATTGTTTTTGTTTAAAAAGAAATAAGTAACTGTAACTGTCAGGTGTATTACTTTTTCTAGTACTTCTCCATCCTTGCTAGTGACTGCATAGAAGCTTCCTGGAACAAGTTTCTAAAGAAATAGAAGTAATAGAAAAAGTAACTTACCCAACACTGGCACCAGGGTCCCTCACACTCAAGTGTGGGGCTGGTCCCAATGTGTACTTTGTGTGCAAAAACATTTTGGTTTACTGTAGTATAATAGATTGTATCAAACTGATTCTGCTTAGTTATAGGGTGACATCTTCCGTTACAACAAATCCCAGAATCCCCTGCAGATGATATCAGAGCAGTAGGCATCAATGGGAGATTCAATAATTTGCAGTGCAGGTTAGAGTTTATATAAGCTACGATCTTTTTTTTGCTGGTCCCACTGTCCTCTCTGGGCTAGGTGCAGTCACAGATTAGAAAAGCAGTCCTGGAAAGCATCTGATTGAAGGTTATAAAAGCTCTAACATGCACTACAGGCTATTGAATCTCCCAATGCTGCCTACTGCTCTGATGTCAGCTGCAGGGGATTCTGCGGTCTGTAGTACAAGAAGATGTCTGCCTAGAACCGAGCAAAATTAGTCTGAAGCAATTTGTTATACTACAGTAAACAGTAAGTAAACCAAAATGATTTTGCCCACAAAGTGGACATTGGGACCAGCCTCACACTTGAGTGTGGGGTCCTTTGTGCTAACTGTGCCCCTTCAAATGACAAGTAAATGCACTGCAGTATGCTTCTTTAGTGGGGGGGGGAGGGGATAGTACAAATAACAATAGCCACACAGCATTGACTATTTTATACTAATTAAACAATTTCTTTAACGTGTTGGGTGGGACATTTTCTGAAAATGCATCTTGCATGCTGTGCTTTAAGTTCCCTCAAGGTTAGTGCTGTCCCAAACTGCTGTCTTTCATTTGTCAATAAACTTAGCTTTAAAGGGGCACTGTCAACCCCCTTAGCCCTGAAAGAGTCCCTAGTTTATAAAACACGTTATGATTGCTCACTTCTGTACAGACTGCTGATATAGTTGATAGTTTGAGTCCGATTTTTTTTTTTAAATTGTAAAACAGATAGCCCTCCATACTGGCGTTACTGAATTTTTCCTGGACTTGGGAAACACCCCCCAACACAATGTAGCTACTAATTATGCATCAAGAGTAGAGGAGACTATTGCATCATGAGTGGCTGTACTGTTTGGGGGTAGTTCTAATGTGCCGGAAGTATGCAATAAGAGTAGATCAAGAATTTGAAATAAAACAGGGCTGGGTATGACTATAAATTAGCATGCATTTCATTTCTACTTAGCAAGGAGGTACAAAACAACCAACAGCATCAACAAGTCCCAGAGAAGGTAAGCAATCATAAAATGTGGATTTTTCATTCAAAGTAATACAATGCAAAAAGGGTTGACAGTGTCCCTTTAAACCTTCTCGGTGTGTTTGCCTTTTATTTCCTTTTTTTTTTACAGAAAAACAAAAAAAAACCAAAACAAATGAGCGCTCATGTCAGTAACCTTCTCTGTTCCCCTTGGTCACATGCGTGGTAATGCTCTAGCTCTGCCAAGGTGTAGAGCGATTAGGCTCATTCAACAGCCCACAGATCTGTGGCAGCTCCCACTTGTACCGCACTCACACTCTGCACAGCTGAGACCACACCAGGCAGCAGTGGCGGCTCTACACCAGGGCCCGCCAGGGCACATGCCCTGGTAAAAAATGCTGTGCCCCAGTTGGTGCCCCATATGGTGCTGAACTTCCCCCATAGTAACCATATATCAGTGCCCTGGATGCCATCTGTTGTGCCCCACTTGTGCCCTGGTAACCATTTGTGGCTAGAGCCGCTAATGCCAGGCACCCAACTCTGTTCCCTCCCATCTACTACAGGAGAGGGAAGGAAATAAAACCTGGAAGTAAGGCAGAGTAAGTAAGGAGGAGACTAGAGTCTCCATTGGGGTGGGTGGAGTGAAAAGAGGTAGATCCAGGGCTACTTATGGGGATGGGATAGGGGCAGACTGAATGGGCCAATGAGATTTTTTTCTACCATCAGATTTCTCCGTTACTTACGTAACATTAAGCTAGCAATGTCTGGAGGGGACAGTGTCATCCTTGATGATTGGCTACTATCTAGCCAATCCAAATAAGCAGAGTCAATATTTTAGGCACATTTACCCAAGAATCAGTCCTTTTCCCTTTGTGTGCCTGAATTGGAAAAGAACTCTGCCCCTACTGTGATGAATGGGAGCTGCAGTTACAAATGGTATGTCTTGTGTTTTATTTGTAGCAGGGACAGCGTTATATTAATGTTTGTAACAGGGGACCTGCTGAAAACATCTGTCCCTATTATAGACAAGCCTTGTACTGTTACCTTATTTTTTTATAAGCATGTAGAGGTTTACAGATGACTTTACTGTGCATTTATGAAGGGTTAAGTCAACCAACCAATCAATCAATCAAGTCTTTATTTATCCAGGTGAACACCATTGAGCAGGCTCATTTACAAGGTGGACTTGCATTACACAAGGTCAAGAATAACACTTTTATGTACAAATAATAAACAGACATAATTATACAGAAATAGAAAAAAAATACACCTTGCAATAACAAGTATTTCAGGTATAGGGTTAACAAGGTTAGGAGAATGGTATGAGAAGGGGAATTAAAACATTCTGAAACAGTCAGCATATTAAAACATTTTCAAACAGCACGGCATATCATTGGTCAGGAGATATGGAGGGGAAGGGCACAGGACTGCAGCTGTTCTAGGAGGGGTGCTACAGTAGATGGGCTGGGGACATATATGTTAGGAGTCAGAGGGTAAGAAAGGTAGTGGATTAGCTGAAAAAAAGGGGGGTATAGGTGGAGACAATCAAGGGGCCGGGTTAGGTGGAGATGTAGTGGACAGGTAAGCAGTAGGCACCCTAGCACGCAAAGCTTGCTGGAAACAGCTGCATAGCTCCTCAACAGCCTTGGCATACAAGGTCTTGAAGGTGGTAAGACTAACATGGAGATTCAGTTTCATAGATTTCTGTAGTTTGTTCCAGAGTGAGGGCAACACAAAGCCTATGACTGCTCTCCCAAAGCGTGTATTGGCCCTAGGTACCTTCAGTAGAAGCAGAGAATAGCTTCTCAGTGCGTAGTTGCCTACCACGTATAACGGCGAACAGTCAGAAATGTATTGGGGTAATTTGTTGGTAATAGCTCTGTAAGTCCAGAGAGCCGCATTTCTATTCCTTCTGTACTGAAGAGAGGTCCACCCCACAGCTGCATATAAGGAGCAGTGGTGGGTGGTGATAGGTAGGCCAGTTAGGTTAAGTAACATAGGACTTCGGTGTTGTTGCCTGTAATAAAACACCAATATAAATGTCCCCCCAGAAATGTAAAAAAAGGAGATAAGGCTTCACTGATTAACTAGAATCTTTTGTGTGACTCCAACTGAAAAGCTGTGCTAGTATTGTAAACAAGCGTTTGTCAATGCTGAATGTTTCCTTGTGTTGTGTACGTGGCAGTGGTGTATTAAAGTTAAGAGCCTGTATTTGCAAACTGCAATGTGACATCATAACTTTGTTGTTTTTTAATATTTTTACACCAAATTTTCAACATTGCCTTCTTAGGACCCCACCTCATGAACAAGTCAAGTCAAGTCAAGTTTATTGTTCTTCCAATAAATTAGAAAAATTTCTGGACATTACAATTTTTAAATTTAAAAATATAAAATGTGAAATAAATTAAAAATATGATTAAACAGACTCCTTAGCTCATTAGAATAACTCTCATAAGAAAGTATGCTGGTTAAAATTCTTCAGATTGTATAAAAAACTATTCATTTATCTCTGAGCCACTTTCGGCATGCTTTTTTCTTAACACTTATTACAGACATTATAAAATTCCCTACCAGAATTGCATCTTGAACAGTCATTGGGTGCATCAATATGAATATCACATCATATGTTAAATTTGCATATTTACTAAGAATTTTCCCCAAATATTTAAAATGAATATAATTAAAGGGCATTGAATTAATACATGCTTTAACGATTCAGTGAATCCTCTATTGCAAGGACATTTATCCTGAGTTGATTCATTTAATTTTAATTTATTAAAGTAAATGTATTTTGATATAATAAGTTCAAATATCGCCCAGGTTATTGCTTTACGTATGTATGGTGATAAAGGAAGTCGCAAGTATTCTTCCATGTTGGAATCAATTTTGTTTTGAGCAAACCACAGGGCTTGTCTTTGGCTCCTTACTTGATTCATCTGAATTTGTGTGGCTTTTGTAAAAAGTTTTTTTTTTAAATTAACCTTATAACTTTCGTGTATTTTTATTTCCGCTTGCCAATCATTCCATAGGTGAGTTGACTCTATACTCTGTAATATTTGATAAAGGGATTTTAACCATAGAGAGGTAAAACCTTCTTTATGCCAGGATTCCTTTTCCATTATACAGTTCAATGGCATAACATTATTTATATTATTTATTGATCTCAGCCAATATGTGACTATCCTTAGGTTAATAAGGGAAATCAAAGGTAATCTACCTAATTCTGTTCTAACTATTGATCCAGCCATTGAAGTGGGAACTTGTAAAATATATTTATAATAATATAAAAGAGGAGTTTCCAGTTGTGGATAATGATTATATCCCCAGATTTCCGCTCCACATAATAGTAGTGGGGTAATTTTTGCCCCCCCTGCTTTAATAGCAGGTATTACTGTAAAACCTCCATATTTAAGGTTAAATCTTTGCAGTGCTTTTGCTGCATACTTTGCCTTATTAATCTGTTCCTTAATATGATGTGCCCAGAAGTTTCTAGAGTGTAATGTTATACCAAGGTATTTATAAGAACCTCATGAACAATGGTGGAGAAAATCTTCAGCTCCTGCCCGAAAGGTGATTTCGTGCAGCGACTGCAAAATCACCTTTCGGGATGTGAGAACACATTTTGGCTAGGATTTGAAAAATGACAGCTGTCATATTCATGAGGTGCTGTGCAGAAATTGCTTTGTTGAAAATGTAGAATCAGAATATTGAAAATTACCAAAGTTACAAGCCTGCATTCGCAGACTTCAACATAGCCTCATAACTTTGTTGTTTTTTTAATATTTTTATGCCAAATTTTCAACATAGCCTTCTTATGATCCCATCTCATGAACAACAGTGCAGAAAAGTTTCAGTTCCTGCCCAAAAAGTGATTTCGAGCAGTGACCATGAAATCACCTTTACCTAACGTCACTTACATTGTTCAAGGGAGAGAAGGAAGAGTGTAAGGAGGGGATCTGGACAAGGCAGAAATACTAAACAAATACTTCTGCTCAGTATTCGCTAAGGAGGGGGAGAATCAAGGACCACAGTTGGGTTGCAGAGGCGATGGGGTGAAGTGGGGGAAGAGGTGAACACCAGTCCATTCACAGTGGAGAGAGTTCAGGAAGAACTCACAAGCTGAAGGTGAATAAGGCCATGGGGCCGACGGCATCCACCCGAGGATATTAAAGGAGCTGCGAAGGGAGCTAGCAGCATCTGTGGTGGCCCTGTTCACAGAGTCACTCAACATGGGCTGTCATTCCAGGCTGTCATTCAAGAGGACTGGAGGAGGGCACATGTGGTCCCACTGCACAAAAGCAGTAGGAAGGAGGCGGGGAACTACAGGCCAGTCAGCCTCACCTCAGTGGTGGGAAAGATCATGGAGACACTACTGAAAGAAAGGATAGCAGCACATATGGATTGCCTGTCTCTCTGTCTCACACACACACACACACACACACACACACATATCCCTCCACCTGGTCTCTCCATCAGCAAAATCCTTTGTTTTACCACAGAAGGAGACCACTTAGTTTTTACATCACAAAGAATTTATAAAGTTCTGAAAATAAATAAATGTAAGCCCCCCTGTAAATGCAGGGCTTATATTCCCACTGTTTAGGCAACCCTTTCCCCCTCCTAACCACCCCTCTTAACCCCCCCCCGAGCTAGGGAATGGGCTTAGTGCTCTGGGGGATGTTGCTCTGGATGCCTCAAGGTGACAGCAGAGAGTAAAACAAGCATTTGTCAATGCCGAATGTTTGCTTGCTGGCATTGGCAGTGGTAGTGTAGAAGTTACAGAGCTGCGTAATAGGAATGGCAGTGAAGTATTGATCTGAAGCCAACCCACCCCCACCCTGCAGAGAGTGACAGGCATTGGGGTGTGCCTTTGGGTTGTCAGGCATAACGGCCACGCCATTTCACCACACCCTACCCTGCAGGCACCGACAAGTGTCACGGTGTGCCTTGGGGTCTTTGGCCCTTATGTGCACCCCATTCCATCAGGAAATATGGTGAGATTGGTGCGGTATAAGAAAATGGGGTGAACTTTGGGGCCGAAGAGTCCAAGGCACACCTCAGTGCCTCTCACTGACTGCAGGGTGTGGAATGGTATGAGCATTACAGGTGAGAATCCCAAGTCACACCCCTGATGTCTGTCATTCTCTACAGGGTGGGGTGTTATGGTCGGAAACCCTAATGCCTCAGGCATATGTTGGTATTTTCACTCCAAATTTTCAACATGGATTTTTTGTGACCCCCACCTCATGAACAGTGGCAACATCAGTTTGTTAGCCGAAAGCTGCTTTTGCACAACGACTACGGCATTTAGCACCACAGGTGCAAAAACACATTCCAAACAGGATGTGAAAAATGACAGCTGTACTGTTCATGGGGAGGTGTAAAAAATGGCAATGTTGAAAATCTGCAGTGAAAATATTAAAAAAACTGGTGAAGTCACGAGAGTGCGTAGAAACTGTGCAATGCACATCCATAATGTAATTAGTTTGGGGATTTTTTACAGCAGATTGTCAACACAGGCATTTTGGGACATCCGATCATGAACAGTGTCACTGTGATTTTCTTTATCTGTCCCGAACAATGATTTCCCACAGCGACCACGCATTTCTGTGCTAAAAGTGTGAAAACACATTTCTGCCATGTTGTAAAAAATGACAGCTGTACTATTCATAAGGAAGTGTGGAAAAGTGCCACTGGTGAAAATCTGGACTGAAAATATTTCAAATTCATGAACTTACGAGGGTGCGTGGAAACCGCGTAATGCTCACTCGTAACACAGTCATTTTATGGACTTTTGTCACCAAATTTTCAACATAGCCATTTTAAGACCTCTGCTCATGAACAGTGTCACTGTAATTTTCTCAATCTGTCCCAAACATTGCTTTTGTACACCTACTGCACCATTGTGAGCTACATGTGCGGAAACACATTTTGGGCGAAATGTGAAAAATGGCAGTTGTACTGCTCATAAGAAGGTGTGGTAAAATGGCAATGGTGAAAATCTGGCGTGCAAATATTAAAAATTCGCAATCTTGTGAGCGTGCATAGGAACTGTGCAACGTGCGCTCCTAAAACAGTCATTTTTGGGAGTTCTTTCACCAAATTTTCAACATAGCCATTTTAAGACCTCTACTCATGAACAGTGTCACTGTGATTTTCTTAATCTGTCCCAAACATTGATTGCGCACACCGACTGCGCCATTGTGCGCTACATGCAGGAAACACATTTTGGGCGACATGTGAAAAATTACAGCTGTACTGCTCATAAGGAGGTGTGGTAAAATGGCAATGTTGAAAATCTGGAGTGCAAATATTAAAAATTCGCGAACTTACGAGCGTGCGTAGGAACTGCGCAATGTACGCTCGTAAAACAGTCATTTTTAGGAATTATGTCACCACATTTTCAACATAGTCATTTTAAGACCTCTGCTTATGAACAGTGTCACTGTGATTGTCTTAATGTGTACCATACATTGATTTCGCACACCGACTGCGCTATTGTGTGCTACATGCGTGGAAACACATTTTGGGCAATGTGTGAAAAATGACAGCTGTACTGCTCATAAGGAGGTGTGGTAAAATGGCAATGCTGAAAATCCGGAGTGCAAATATTAAAAATTCCCGAACTTACGAGCATGCGTAGGAGCTGCGCAACGCACGCTCGTAAAGCAGTCATTTCTAGGAATTTTTTCACCAAATTTGCAACATAGGCTTTTTGAGAGCCCACCTTATGAACACTTGCTCTGTTGTTTTGTTAATCGGCCCCGAAAGGTGATTTCATGCAGTGACTGCGAAATCATCCTTCGGGCCCGATTAACGCCATGACAGTGACAGAATTCATGAGGAGGGGTCCCAAAAACCCCATGTTGAAAATTTGGTGCCAAAATTCCAAAAACTGCCTGAGAAATGCATTAAAGTTGGAAAAAACCTATTTATTGCATTATACAGCTTACCGGCATTTCCTCAGTTCGCGGTCGGCTTTGAAGAGTGCAGACGTGTTCCGGTCCACCGAAGATCATCTCTACCAGCCTCCGGAGGTAAATATGGGGTGAGAGGGTGGGGAAGTAGGATGGACAGAGGGAGGGTGCGGTGTGGCGGAGACCGCCAAGGAACTTTTTGTTTACAGGTTTTGTTTTTTTAGGAAGACGACGCTGGGCGTTTGCCACGCTGGGGTGGGCACCCAGCGTGGCAGCTGGAAGGCTGTTTGGGGGTCTGAACCGACGGGGATTGGGGCACCCTGTCGGCCATAGCATTTGCCGTTGGGGTGGGCACCCAGCGTGTCACCTGGAAAGCTTTTTGGGGATGTGGAGCCGACTGGGGATTGGGCACCCTGGCGGCCATACAGTGCGCGGGGAGGGGGAGACATGAGCACGCAATATGCAGTACGCGGCGCGGCGTGGAGGGGAAGTGGAGCTCTCCCTTTCAACTGTATGGCACTGCATTTTCAACTGCTGTCATAGACAGCTGCAGCATTCATTGGAGAACTGCGGCTGCGGCTGCGTCTGCAAACGCACTGACTGAATCGGAAGACGGGTCCCACACCTCCGAAAACTCGGATGATGGCACTATGTTTCTTGCACATACATGCAAGCAAACATAAAAAGGGTATATAAGGGGACTGACAGGAAGTAGTGGGGCCTTTTTCCAGCCTGGGCAGTAGGCCTGGGGCTGGAAGGAGGAGGCTGGAAAAGTAGGATCAGGAACAGATAAGGTGGGCAAGTGAGGGAGCTTGGCGGTCCAGCAGGGCCAGTGGTGAAACCTCCACAAAAAAGAGTGCAGTCAGAACGATTCTGTGTGCCATGGTCGATGAGGAGTGGGGGGTATGGAGCTCCATGGGGGCACAGGTAGCCAGGTCCTGTGTCTTTGGGGGCTAGGGTGGTAGGAGGCTTTAGCAAGCCCAGAGAGAGAGTAGGAGCCCTTAGGAAGCCCGTTGTGTGTTATCTCAGGTCACCATGGCTGGGAGGGCAGTGGCAGGGCCCTGCCAGGAGGGGAACTGGTGGCAGAGGTTCCCCTCGTGCTCGGTGTGGCAGGGCAGCTTGGGGGGGTCGATGGAGCGGGGAAGCCTTTCACCCAGAAACAGGGGGCCTGTTTGGAGGGATAGGTCCTGGGGTGCCTGTACATTAAGGTCTGGGCGGGTCACAGGCCAAGAATGGCAGACCTTGAAGGGTAGTCCCCATGCTGGAGCTTAATTCAAGCTCAGGCAGTGAAGCAGGGATGTGGGCCTGGCAGGGACCCCTATCAGTTTCTCTGCTCTGCTTCAGTAGCATGTCGGAGGCTCGGCTGTATTTAATATGGCAGCGGTATTTTAATTAAATAAATCAATGCTGCAAAAAAGTAATTTTACAAAAGGAAAGTTTGTAGCGGGCGTGCCTGCCCTGTTACAGTAAACCCAGCAAAATATAGGTAAAAGAGAGGGACTTACCTGAGTGGAGGGAGCCACGAGTAGTCCTGGGGAAATGTCATCCACTGCAAGAGACAAGGGGCTCACAAAGGATCCACAGTTCCTAGGGGGTTAAATAGGGCAGAAAGGACAGGAGATAAATAAAATTGTACTAATGGGGTCGGAGTCCATGTTCTGTCATACCTGTAGAGATAGAAGAAACAAGCATTTGTCAATGCCGAATGTTGCTTGTTGGCATTATTTATTTATTTATTTTTATTTATTTTATTTATTAGATCATCGGTTTACAGACCTTTAGCAGTGGAAATGCAGAAGTTAGACAGATGCAGTATAGGAATGGCAGTGAAGTATTGAACTGATGCCAACTCCACCCCCACCCTGCAGAGATGGACAGGCATTGGGGTGTGCCTTTGGATCGTCGCCCATAACGGTCACAACATTTCACCTCACCCTACCCTGCAGACACTTGCAAATGTCAAGGAGTGCTTTGGAGTGTTCGGGCTTTACACTCACCTCATTCCATAAGGAAATACACTGAAATGGGTGCAGTATAGGAAAATGGGGTGAACTCTGGGGCCAAAGAGTCCAAGGTGCACCTCAATGCCTGTCACTGGCTGCAGGGTGGGGGTGGAATTGCATGAGCATTACTGTCGACAATCCCAAGTCACACCCCTGACGTCTGTCAATCCCTACAGGGTAGGGCGTTATGGTTGGAAAACCTAACGTCCTGGGCGTTTCTTGGTATTTTTACTCCAAGTTTTCAACATGGGCTTTTTGTGACCCCACCACATGAACAGTGACACTATCAGTTCGTTAGCCGAAAGGTGATTTTGCACAGTGATTGCGCCATTTGGCGCCACAGGTGCGAAAACACATTTCAAACAGGATGTGAAAATGACAGCTGTACTGTTCATGAGGAGGTGTGGAAAATGGTAATGTTGAAAATCTGGAGTAAAAAATATAAAAATTGTGAACTCAATGCAGTGTATGTGAGAAACTTAACGCACATCCGTGATTATTTTGGGGATATTTTTTACACCAGATTTTCAACGTAGGCATTTTGGGACCTCCGCTCATGAACAGTGTCACTGTGATTTTCTTAATCTGCCCCGAACACTGATTTCCCACAGTGACCGCGCTATTCAGCGCCGGAAGTATGAAAACACATTTCGGCCAGGATGTTAAAAATGACAGCTGTACTGCTCATAAGGAGGTGTGGAAAAATGCCAATATTGAAAATCTGGAGTGAAAATATATCTAATTTGTGAAGTTACGCGGTGCATGAAATCAAGTAAATGCACGTCAACACAGTCATTTTATGGACTTTTGTCACCAAATTTTCAACACAGGCATTTAAGACCTCTGTTCATGAACAGCGTCACAGTGATTTTCTTAATCTGTCCTGAACATTGATTTCACACACCAACTGTGCCATTGTGCGCTACATGTGCGAAAAACATTTCAGGAGAGATGTAAAAAATGACAGCTGTACTGTTCGGAAGGAGGTATGGTAAAATGGCAATGTTGAAAATCTGGAGTGAAAATATTAAAAATTCTCAAGGTTACGAGCGTGCATAAGAACTGCGCAACATGTGCTTATAAAGCAGTCATTTTTGGGAATTTTTTCCCCAAATTTTCAACATAGGATTTTTGGAGCCTACCTCATGAACTGTGACACTGTCATTTTATTAATCAGTCCCGGAAGGTGGTTCCACACAGTGACCGTGAAATCACCTTTTGGGACCGAATAACAAAATGATAGTGACTGAGTTCATGAGGTGGGGTCCCAAGAACCCCATGTTGAAAATCTGGTGAAAAAATTCCTAAAAATGGCTGAGATATCCACTCAAGTTGAAAAAAGCCCTATTTATGCCATTATACAGCATACCTGCATTTCTTCAGTTCACGGTCGGCTTTGAAGAGTACAGACATGTTCTCGGTCCACCGAAGATCATCGTGCAAGGTTCCGGAGGTAAGTATGGGGTGAGGGAGGTGTGGGGAGGTGGGTGAACAGAGGGTGGGCGTGGATTGGGTGGGGGGGTGCCACAGACAGCATGGGACTGTTTTCTTCATTTTTACAGGAAATAATTTAAAAAAAGGACACCAGGACTATTGGCATGCTGGGGATGGGCTCCCTGCATGCCACCTGGATGTTTGTTGGGGAAGGGGGAGTAAAGCCGACAGGGATTGGGCACCCCTTCGGCCATACAGTGTGCTGAGGGGGGACGCATGAGCCGAGGTGGGATTGGGCACCCCCCCGGCACAAAACAAATGGATGGGCATCATGCCGATGGGGATTGGGTTACCCCATTGGTTAACAAACTGGGGAGGGGATCATGCCGACAGGGGGATTGGGCACCCCCCGTCGGCTTTTATTTAATTTATTTATTGAAATGTTTCATCAGGAAGGCACACTGAACAGCGGGTGGCAGCTTTCCGTTGACTTCATGTGGACTGTGAGAGGCCGACGGAGAAGCTGTCACCATGGGGACACCACACAATGCAGCTTGTAATTGGCTGCTGCAGTCAGGGATGCCCCACAGCCAAAACAGTTGATTGCATAGTGACGGGGTGCTCCCTGATTGCAGTGGCCTGTCTCTTTGGGTATAGTGGCATGCTCATTTACTGCCATCACCAACAGCATGCTCCTCTATTCACCGCACAGTGACCAGCCCTAGAATGGACTGCTGCCACTCGGCACAACACTGCCATGCCTCCACAACCCACTCTTGAAGGAAGCTGATGCAATGTGTTTCTTGTACATGCGTCCAAGCAACACAAAAATAGGTTAGTTAAGAAGAGAAAGGATGTAAGATGACCAAAAGCAGAGTAAAGGGAGTGTGGTTTGGGGAAGGGGCTCAGCTAAAAACCCCTTTTCCCATAATGGTGGTCGAGTGGCCAATAATTTATTTAGTAGCCTGGGTGGCTAGTGATGGCTAGTGGGGGGCTAGTAGCCCTTTTTGTCTAAATAAGGAGTGGCATTGATGGTTGTGTGGGCTAGGAAATGCCCTGGGGGGGAGCCACTGTGTAAAATTATGCCCTGGTGGTCTAGTGGGCTAGCTCACTAGGGGATGGGGCAAGCGTTCTTTTAAATACATTAATACCCTCCATGGGAGTCTAGTGGGGCTCCCTGGGCCCTTGAATATTGTGTGGGCATTGTTGGAGGGCTTGTTGGTGGCAGCAGCAGGAGGATACGTTTGGGCTGCAGCTGCAGCCTGTTGCTAGCGCTACCACACTGATAGTGAGAGTGCCTGTGGACACTGAAAGCTCCCAGCCTGCATGGAGCTTAGTCTGTGGCCTACTCCACAAGGGTGGGAGAAGAGAAGGAAAAAGAAGTCAGTGGGAGGTGGAGGAAGCATGGAATGAAGTGCCTCCTCCCATCTTCCCGAATCGCTGCTCCAGCAGTATTTTTTATGCCCTACTGGGCTCTCTTTCAGATCACAGCTGGAGAAAAGGAGCAGCAAGTGCAGCAAGGAGCTGCTGTTCAGTGCATCTGCTCCGGCGGCAGTGCAAAGCGGTGAGGGAGAGTGTGCCGGGTGGCAGGGGCGCTGTTGGTAAAAATCGCGCGGCATATGAAGAAGCTGGGGTGTGTTAAGGAGTAGAGAGGAGGCAGTCAGCAGCTGGAGCTGTTGTTTAGTAAAGCCATGCCATGGCTAAAGCCAAAGCTGGGGGGTTTGTAGAGTGAGAGAGAGAGAGAGAAGAGAGCGGAGTAGAAGCAGCAGTGAGAGCGGTGGGTGCCGCACAATGTAAGCCACACTGTGACTTAAGTGAAAGGCCGGTAGGCCGTAATTTTAATTAAAAGCCTACAGGAGCGCAGGCAAGGGCAGATTGCTCCCCGAGAGAAGAAATCAGAGGAGCCGCACCTCGGTGCCATGCTAGCCCCGAGAGGCTCTGTAAAACATGACAGCCCACAAACAGCAGCAGCAGACAGCAGCAAAGCCAAAGTTAGGCATAAATGAATAATAAATAAATAAAATATATTTAAAAGATGAGGCTACCTGGGGGAAAAGCTGGGTATAGGAAGGTGTTATAAGTTGTCTGTAGAGCGAGCGAGCAGTATCGGACATGGAGCGCTGTTATTTTCACTAAATGCTCTCTCACTTGTTCATGGCTTCATTTTACTTTTTTTAATGTTTGAACTGCAGCTAATTTTGAAGGCAGACTGTATGCTGATGGAAGCTATGTGTAGCCACAACAGTTACGATACAAGAAGTAAAAGTACTGCAATGTCCAAGTAATTTTACAAAAGGAAAGTTGTCTGTAGAGTGGGCGAGCATTATTGGACCTGGAGCGCAGTTGTTTTCATTAAATGCTCTCTTACTCGTTCATGGCTCGTTTTACTTTTTTTTAATGTTTGAACTGTGGCTGCTTTTAGAGGCAGACTGTTTGCTGATGGGAGCTATGTGTGGCCACAACAGTTAAGGCTCAAGAAGTAAAAGTACTGCAACATCCGATTTTTGTTAGATTGTAACATGGCGGCAGGGAACAGGGGACCGACCTGTCTGCTTGTTGGCTGGCTTTATGCAAATGAAAGTACTGAAGTGTTCTCTCATTGTAGCGCTTCATTTCTTTCAAGCACACAAAGTTTACACCCGTGAAACTGTGACCACGTCATACTCTGCTTGCGTGGTCATTGGTCTATCAGGGATGAGCCCAATGTAGATTGCAGAGTGGCAACTGGAGTTTAATGTAAAGAAGTGCAAGATCATGCACATAGGGAAGAGAAACCCTGAAGCCACCTATAGGCTGGGAAGGGAGTTGCTGGCAGTCACAAGGGAAGAAAAAGACTTGGGCGTCATCATCACCGATGACCTGAAATCATCCAAGCAGACCACTAAAGCAATAGGTAAGGCTAGAGGGATACTGGAGTATGTTAGTAGGGGTATCACAAGTTGGAAGAGGGAGGTAATAATCCCTCTTTACAAGACACTGGTTAGGCCCCATCTGGAGTACTGTGTGCAGTACTGGAGGCCAGTAGGCCACACCTTCACAAGGACATTAACTAAATTGAGGCAGTCCAGAGAAGGGCAACCAAAATGGTGCAGGGACTGCATCAGAAAACATACGAGGACAGATTAATGGAACTCAATATGTATATCCTAGAGCAAAGGAGGGAAAGAGGTGATATGATCAAACATTCAAACACCTTAAGGGCATTAACAAGGTGAAAGAGTCTAACATGTTTCAATATAAGAAAAATAGCAGGACAAGAGGACACAGCATGAGATTAGAGGGAGGCCGATTAAGGGGTATTGTGAGGAAGTTCTTTTTCACAGAAAGTGTGGTGGATACATGGAACGGCCTACCTCAGGAAGTGGTGGATATGAATACAGTGCAGGGCTTCAAACAGGCATGGGATAGGCATAAGAGAGCAATACAAATGAGTATGAATAGACAGGCCACTGACAGAGCAAAGGCCGATGGCACATTCAGAAGGAAGAAAAAGAAATGGGCAGACTGGATGGGCCTTGCGGTCCTTATCTGCCATCAACTTCTATGTTTCTATGTCTGTGACACACCTCTAAAGTGCTGTTCTCTAAAGCAAAGCAAAATGTTTCTTGCGCACACGCATGGAAACATAAAAATGGTCTTAAAACCTCCCTTTTAAGTTTTATCTAATTTGTAACAGTGACAGAATTATCATAGTCATGTTTGTAACCGGGGACCTCCTGAAAATATATGTACCTGTTACAAGCAAGACTTTTTTCCTTTTCTTATTTTTTTTTTATCAGTGTTAAAGTTAAAATGGTTCATTTAAGTTGGTGTTCATGATGCAGTGTTGAAACCAAGGAATTTTGTTTGAAAATGGCCAAAGGCATGATTTTGGGGGTGAGGGGTGTGAGGGCTGGCAGTTCTTATTAAGAAGATGTTTTTAAATTTATTAGTGAATTACTGGAGTATAATCTCTATTTATTTTTTTAATACCGTACTTTAAAAGTGAATTTAGCTTTAAATCCATGCTTGCAAACCAAGTCAAGGTAGCAATATGGTCCAAAAGGGAGGCATTTAGAAACTGTAAAAGAACACAGGGAGACAGGGAATGGGACACCTACGTCCAGAAAAATAAGGACGCAAAGAGCATGGTAAGATTGGCTAAGGCTGCAACAGCGATTTGGTTAGTGGAGGGGGTTAAAACAGGAAATAAACAATTTTTTTCGATATATACAAGCAAAAAGAAAGAAAAGGGGAGGTATAGTTAGACTCCCAGATAGTGATAAAATTGTGGAGGAGGATAGTCAGAAAGCCACTGTACTGAATAAATGTTTCTGCTCCATGTTCACTAAGGAGCATATCGGCCCTATACCAGACAGTGGCATTAAGACTGCTGACAAGGGGGTCCCGCAAATGGATACACCGTCAATCACAGTCAGCAGGGTAGAGAGGCCGTGGAGCAACTCAAGAAAGACAAATTGCCAGGGCCAGATGGAATACACCCGAGGCTGCTAAAGGAAATTATGGGGGAGTTGGCAGATCCCTTGGCATATTTGCTCAACAGATCACTCGAATCTGGAGTAGTGCCAGAGGACTGTGGGGAGAAGAGCAGATGTGGTACCACTACACAAGGGAGAGAGCTGGGAGGAGGCAGGCAAATACTGACCGGTAAGCGTTATGTTGGTAGTGGGAAAACTAATGGAAACCCTCATAAAACAAGACTTGGTAGAGTTGCTAGATGAGTACAGACTTCAGGACGAAAGGCACCATGGGTCTGTGGCAGGTAGGTCATGTCAGATGAACCTGATCACATTTTTTGACTGGGTGACTAGGGAACTAGATAGGAGCTGCCCTGTGGATCACGTCTACTTTGATTTCAGTAAGGCCTTCAACTTGGTGCCGTACAACTGCTTGCTGAGGAAGTTGGAGGAACTGGGTACAGCCAAGAGCATAGTTAGGTGGGTAGGAAATTGGCTAAGGGATAGAAAGCAGAGAGTAGTATTCAGTGGTGTGAGGTCAGAAGAAGACGAGGTCACCAGTGGCGTGCCCCAAGGCTCTGTATTAGGGCCAGTCCTGTTTTATGCATTTATAAGTGACATCAGTATAGGTATTCAGGAGAAGATTGCCCTATTCACTGATGACACCAAGCTAGGAGAAAAGGGTGGACAGCGAGGAGGCAGTCAAGGACCTGAAAAAAGATCTACAGAGGTGCCAGCCCTGTGGTGCTGAGGGTTGAGGTGCTGGATGCCACACCTCATGCCAGGCCAGCAACCTGAGTTCAGGAATGGACTTGGGTTGCTTGGGGCTCGGCGGGGTGAGGAAGGATCCAATGTCTGTAGATAGCTCTCCTTCCTTGGGAGAGGGGGGACCATGCAACACACTGTAGACTGACACCCAGCGGTGGCTGGGTGTCAGCAGAGGAGTGCTGCCAAAGAACGGGGAGGACCCACATCCAGGGTGTTAGGCTGCCTCCATGGAGACAGAGCCAGCTGCTCCGCCCATTGAACAGCCATGGGCCTGGTGGCAAAATAGGAAAAATCAGGAACTGACAGGGTCTATGATGACCCGACTATCAGGCTGGAGGACGAATCCCTCTTAGGGAGGAACCAGAGCTCCCTGTCTGCATCCCCCCCCAAAAAAAAATCTACGGAGGCTGGAAAGTTGGTCCAACATCTGGCAGTTGAGATTCAATGCAAAAAAATGAAAGGTGATGCATCTAGGCAAAGGAACCCAAGAACAATTTACTATCTCAATGGTGTCCAGCTCAGTTCCTCACAGGAAGAAAGGGATTTAGGAGTCATTATTTGCAATACCCTTAAGCAGACCAGCCAAAATATCATGGCCTACAGCAAGGCCAGAAGAATGCTTGGGTGCATAGCAAGGAGATTTGAGGTAATTCTCCCACTCTGTAGGTCCCTGGTGATGCCCCACCTGAAGTACTGTGTCCAGTTTTGGAGGCCACATCTTAAAAAGGACATAAACAGGTTGGAGACTGTACAGAGAAGGGTGACCAAGATAATCCAGGGCTTGCAAGAACACTCATACGAGTAGAGACTGGAAGTGTTAAACATGTTCACGCTGGAGGCTAGGAGAGAGAGATGGGACATGATTGAAACCTACAAGTTCCTGAGGGGAATAAACAAGGTGTTCTCCTCCGATCTGTTCTGCTGGGTTACCGACTCCAACACTAGAGGTCACGTGTAGAAGTTGAGAGGGGGAAACTTCAAGAAAGCTTAGGAAACACTAATATATAGAAAGTATCATTGAACCATGGAACAGGCTACCTGCAGAGGTAATGCTTTAATAATACTTTATTTGTTTAATGCAATTCTAAAAATTAAAGCACTATATATAATTAAAAACATCACAAGACAGAACAACTCAACTTATAAATGATTTACAATATAATTTAAATACTTCAATTAAAATTATCCCAAAATACCATATTAAATACCAAATGCCTGCTTAAACAAATATGTTTTCAGGCCTGTTTTAAAGCTCTCCATGATCCCTCACTCTCTAATCTGACGAGGTAGAGAATTCCACAGAGATGGGGCATCAAACATAAAAGCCTGGGCCCCAGATGTTTTCAACTGCACCCTGAGAACCTCTAACAACCCCTCATCAGTTGAGCGGGGAGGACTTCCAGGGCTGCAGGGAGTCAGGAGCTCTTGCAGATAGCTCAGACCCAGTACGTGCAAGGCTTTATAGGTCAGAAGACCGACCTTGAAGGTGATCCACCACTGTATAGACAGCCAGTGCAGATTGCACAGCACGGGAGTAATATGACTTGAATGAGAAGTTCCGGTCAACAACCATGCCACAGCATTCTGCACCAGCTGCAAGCAATGGACATCAACCACTGGAAGCCCCAGGTAGAGGGAGTTGTAGTAGTCCAGGCGCGAAGTCACAAAGGCTTGGATCAATGTAGGCAAATCACCGGATGGAACAGGGTGCTTAATTCTGGTGATGTTCCTAAGATGACAAAAGAAAGACTTGATGACTGCCGACACCTGCGCATGCAGTGTCAAACCATCGTCAAGAACCACCCCCAGATAATGCACCTGTTCTGAGGAAGAGAGCTGTACACCGTCAAGCCAAAAACCAGAGTGTAAACCCACTACCAACCTCTCTATCTGGCAACCTGGATCCACCATCAACACCTCTGTCTTCCTGGAATTCAATTTCAATCAGCTGGATTTCATCCAGTCATGGATTTCCGCAAGACAGCTGTTAAACATCGAGACTGCACTATTCTGGTCAAGTGCAAAAGACAGATATAGCTGTGTATCATCAGCATAGCAGTGAAACCCCAACCCGTATCATCTTACAATGTCTCTGAGGGGCAGCATGTACACTGCAAACAACATAGGGGACAGCACGGAGCCCTGAGGGACCCCGCACAGCAGAGAGAATGGATCAGAGGGAAAAAAAACACCACCACCCTCTGAGATCTGCTGGCAAGGAAAGATTGAAACCATATGAGAGCTGGACCAGCCAGGCCACAGATTACCCTCAGGCACTCGAGCAGTACCCCATGGTCCACAATGTCAAACGCTGAGGAGAGGTCAAGAAGCACCAAGATGGAATGGTGCTTCTGATCTCTTGCTATCAGGAGATCATTGAGCACCCAAACCAGAGTGGTCTCGGTATTATGTCTTTTCCGGAAACCAGATTGGAGAGGATCGTAGACATCATGGATGGTAAGATGGTTCTCCAGTTGCAACACAACTACTTTCTCAATCACCTTCCCAACAAAGGGAAGGTTAGTGATAGGTCTGTAGTTAGCAAAGCAGTTTGGGTCCAAGGCAGCTTTCTTAGGGAGTGGTGTCATCACTGCCTCCTTCAGGGAGCTGGGAAACTCACCCAAATCTAAGGAGCACCATACAATCTTTGCAAGGACCGGGCTGATGAACTCAATACACCCCAGTAATAGGCATGTAGGGCCCAGATCCAAACTACAGCACGTTGGCTGCAAATTCTGGAAATCCACTCAATGTCCACAATCTCTTACCAGTTGAAAGATATCCAAGAAAACCAAAGCAGAGTGACCGTGCACCAACCACCATCAACAAGAGTGCTAGACGGATCTCAGCCCTGATGTTGGCCACCTAATCTGCAAAGAATTTGGCAATCTCATCACACTTAACTTGTAAATAAGCTCCTTGAACCTGTAGACAGGTTGGATTGCACAACCTGTCCACGGTTCGAAACAGCTGAGCCAGTCGATCATGAGCAGCAGCAATCTCACAGGACAGGAACTCTGCTTTCTTATGTGTTATTGCTGATTGATAGCTTTGATAATGATCTATCAATCTCAGTTGGTCGACTTGAAGAGTCGATTTCTGCCAGTGATGCTCTAGCCTTCGTCCAACTCGTCTCAACTCCCTCAAGGTCCCATCAAACCAAGGGGACCAAGGGCAGAGAGAAAGAGGTTGAATATGGACTGGGGCAATATAATCCAGTGCTTCTGTAACAGCCTTATCATAGGCTTGAACTAGACTCTCTGGATCGTCGCCTACCCCTAAGAATCCTGATAGGTTTAATACTGCCAGTAGGCCTTCTGGGGTCACATCCCTCAATGGGCAGTATCTGACCATCTCCACAGGGGAAGACCTATAAGGGGGGCCTGGAGAGTGAACCTTACTGTGTGGTGATCAGACCATACGACTGGTGGAAGCTAAGACAGTAACATCATTCAGACTGGGGTGAGACAGAACTAGGGGAAGAGCAATAGCTGTGGAACATTCCAGGACATAAGAAAAAGAGAGGTTAGGTCCTGAGGTCCGAATAGGTCTCAGAAACTTATGGACAGACTTAATGGACCCTTGGTCTCCTTCTGCCAACATTTTTTTTCTGTTTCTATATTTTTATGCATTTTGCAGAAGTTCTTTTTATTTTAATTTTTTTTTTAATTTATTTGAGGGATCAGAATTAGAAACCTTTGAGTCCAAGACTCATTTGTAAAGGCTACATGTCATAGGGTTACAAAGACAATAGTGGGCAGGTACAACACAACAGATGCGTAGGGTGTATCAACCCTGAGTACAATGTGTTGTACACAACAGTAAAAGTTGATTGTTCAACATATCTTGATACAAACGCAATTGTCGTTTGTACATTGTTAAAAGAGTGTGCCGGGTGAGACAACCCTTAGTCAAGAACAGAGAGAAGTGGTTGCAGAGTTGAAGTAGAAAAATAAATAAACAGAAGGTAGTAGCAAAGGGAGATGCACAAAGTGTGTGGCAAAGACAGAGGAGAGAGCTCTCTTTCACGTTCAGTCTGGTTTGTAGCAAGGACAGAAGTAGTACAGTCACATATGTAACAGGGGACTGCCTGAAAACATCTGCCTCTGTTACAAATGAGCCTCTTTTGGATTTCTTATTTTTTTCATTTTGTTAAGGTGGGAAATTGTTAATTTAAATCCGGGTTCAGAATGGCTTGTTGCAACAAATGAAAATCCTTTGAAAATGGCCTTTGACATGCTTTCGGGTGGGTGGGGAGGTGCTAAGTCTTCTGAAACTAAATTAAATGTGATGTTTACTTAAAGTATTGTATTCAGAAATAAAAGGCTATGTGTCAGTTAGCTCCGGACAGTTTGCTCCCCGACAGTTGCATTGTGTCCCTGACAAATTTGTTCCCTGATAATTTACTCTCACGATTATTATATCACTTCTGGTGAGCACCATTTGACCCACTGGATGATCCAATGTGCTTGAGACTTTAAAACTACCACTTCTGGCTGGTCTGCCAACATATCAGTAGTGCTACTGCTTGTGACACCAATGATCCGGGATCGGAAGCAATCTCGGGAATTGGAGGGCTGGCCAGGGGAAGGAGGATCAAGCGTTCCATGGGCTGCTTTTCTCCTCTGTGGGAGAGGGTGGGGAAGTCACTGATGCAGTTCCGACACTTTGCGGCAGCAGGGGGTTCAGCTGCCAGGGATGGCTGTAGTTGAGGGGCGTTCCAGATGCATGGCACATGCGCCACTTTTGTCATTGCATGCCACGCCCCTCGGGGGAAAAAAAACTAGAGGAAAAATCCTGGCTGGTAGGATTCTGCCTCCCTCCTCACATGCTCAACACCCATCTACCAGGCTCACTGGTCACATCTGAGTTACAACTCCTCCTGGGATTAAGGCGCCAGGCCCTGGAGGCCTCCACCATGGGGGGGAGGGGTAAGCCGTGGGGTACTGTAAACCGGATGGTAAATCCCAGAGACGGTGGGGCGACAGAGCTGGAGGAGTGGATAGGTTGAATGGAGTTGGCGGGTGGAGGAGATAACGCATACTAAATATAAAAAACCCTAACACTTCTGTTGTCATTTTTGTTCGAGTTGAATTTGATTCATTGTGGGAGCAAATTGTCGGGGAACAAATTTCTCAGGGACCCAACTGTTGTGGGAGCAACTTGTCCAGAGCGAATTGTCAGGGACCAGATTGTCCGCAGCAAACTTAAATGTTCCCAAAATAAAAAGAGATGCTGCTCCAGAAATTCAGCAATGCATGGAAAGTGAGCCAAGCTTGTAATTGGTACTTGTATTTTAAAAAATGTGTCCTTTTTCAGTTCAGTCTTGTTTGTAACAGGGATAGAAATATAACAGTCTTGTTGGTAACAGGGGACATGTTGAGAACATCAGTCCCTGTTACAAACAAGACTTTTATTGTAAATTGAGTATTTCTGTGATATTGTTAAAGTATTATGGCATAATCATGTCATTTTAAGGCAGATGTCCCAAAAACAGGGATGCTACCAAAAGGGAATGTCTTTTTGAAAAGGGCCCTAGCATGGTAGGGGCCAACAGTTTTAGGTGCTCAATCACTTTTAAATAATTCACATAATTTGCAAAATAAAAATGTTTTCCAAACATTGATTTACCCTTGTAATTATTGTATGAACAATAAAGGTGTTGGTGACTTCAGGACTCCTTCCTTGGCACATCATTTCAGTAGGCTGGTTAAAATAAAAACATATGGTCCTGGTCCAGAAAAGGCTGATGGGGAAGGGGAAGGAGATGACACCAGGTCCCCCGACACTGCTGATGGGACTGCAGAGAGGGAGGTAAGTCACACCAGCTCCATGGAAGAGCTGATGGGGATGGTGAAGGGATAGGAATGATGCTAAGTTCCCCGGACTGCTGACAAGGGCTGGGGAAGGGAGGCGGGTACCACCAGCTCCATGGAATAGCTAACAGGGATGAGGAAGGGGTAGGGAATGACACCAGATCTCCCAGAACTGCTTATGGAGCTTGGGAGGGGGATTTAGGTGCCAGCAGCTCCATGGAACAGCTGACAGGGAAGAGGAAGGGATAAGGAATGATGCCAGATCCCCTAGGACTGCTTATGGGGCTTGGGAGGGGAGACAGGTGCCAGCAACACCATGCAACAGCTGACGGGAATGGGTAGAGAATGACACCAGGTCCCGCGGGATGGCTGATGGAGCTCAGGAGGGGGACACAGATGCCATCAGCTCCATGGGATAGTTGACAGGGATGAAAAAGGGGTAGGGAATGATGCTAGGTCACCCAGTCTGCTGATGGGGATGGGGAAGGGAGGTGGGTGCCAGCAACTCTATGGGACAGCTGATGGAGATGGGGGCAAGGGAATGACACCAAGTCCCCCCACACTGCTGACGTGGCTGGAGAGGGTGAGGCAGGTGCCACCAGCTCCATGGGACAGCTGATGGGGAAGAGGAAGGGATAGGGAATGACACTTGCCCCCCCAGGACTGATGACAGGGCTGGAGAGGGGAGACTGGTGCCAGCAACTCCATGCAACAGCTGACGGGAATGAGGAGGTGGTAGCAAATTATGCCAGGTCCCCCTGGGACTGCTGATGGGGCTGAGGAGAGGAGGCAGGTGCTACTAACCACATGGGACAGCTGATGGGGATAGGGAAGGCATAGGGAATGATGCCAGGTCCCCCCGGAACTGCTGATGGGGACCGAGAAGGGGAAGTCCGGTGCCATCAGCTCTATGGGACAGCGGACCACACTGGAGGGTTGAAGAGGGTGTCACCATACCCAATGGGACTGCTGACAAGAGGGGGATGCCACAATGTCCAACCCAGTGATTTCATGTCTCCATTTTGTTTGCAAATTAGTGGCTGTGCATGGCTGCTTGAATGAGTTAATCAAGTCTGTTGGACTAAGTTATGCTGTCACCTGTAGTTTGCCAGGTCCCTCATCAATCTTCTTCAGGGTCCTGGTAAGTCTGCATGAGGGGTACTGCGTACACCTGCTTGAGTGAGTCACTGCAGGCCACCACTCACGTCCTCATCTGGTAGATTCAAAGACACCGTCACTTGTAGTCTCCCATTTTATTTTTGAGAGAATCTATACACCTACAAAATGAGTGACACCACTGCTGCAGTGAAGAATGCTATTGCAATGCACAGCTACAGAAAATACATTAAAGGAAACCTGGATGGCTATCAAGAATACAAAGCATCAGAGTCGTCGCGAGTGAGAGAATTCTGTAAAAGCATGGATGACAAAAATGAGGAAAAAATACAGTGAGGTTACCAAGCTAAGAATACTTGAGTACTGCATGCAAAAGAAGTGAGAGAAATTGGCAAGAAAGGGAAATGAAGAATTAAAACTGGGTACCAGAATGGATGAGGAAAAGAAACAGCAATGGAAGGCTTGGCGTCTTAACCTCCTGATAGGTTCAAGCTATGTGCCATAGGTTCTCTCTGCATCTGTGTCATTTATTTGAATCTCTTTGTGCACCTAAAGGCAGCGACACTGTCTCCCTTGCCTCCCCTGTATTATAAAGCACTTTGGCTGGAGTACGGTGCAAGAAAGGTTCTATAAAAGATCAAACTTCTTTCTCTTCACTAATTGTGAAACTCATAGCAATCAGATCTATCCACTCGCCTCTCAGACTGTGGTGGTTTTGAACCCTTGTTTAAGCAAATGAAGAGGCTGCATTCCAAAAGCCACGGTGCCCGGCACGGGGGGGAACTTACATACAAAATACACAAAATGCCAACAGAAAAAGTGCAAAAGGCCTGTCTTGTCTGCTGTAATGAGGATCTCTCAGTGATTACTGAGTGGTCCGCCCCTCCTCTTTAGGAGTTCCCCTCCCTGATTGGAGTCCCCCCCTCAAGTTTCCACTTTTAATTGCAATCCTCCCCTTTACTTTGTTCCAAACCCCCTCTTAAAGCTGTCCACTGTCTTTAGGATACCACCTCAGCTGGCAACTCATTCCACTTAACCACCACCCTCTCAGTGAAAAAATGCCTCCTCATTTCCCTCTTGAATCATCCTCCCACCATCTTGAGGCAGTGTCCTCTGGTGGTTTTGTTGCAGCTAAGGCTGAAGAGATTTTCAGACTTTACCTTGTTTAAACCACTGAGGTATTTAAATGTTTCAGTCATATCTCCTGTCTCTCTCCTGTTCTCCAGGGGGTACATGTTGGGGTCTCTGAGTCTCTCCTCATAAATCCTACTATGCTGACCTAGGATCTTTTAAGTTGCTCTCCTCTGGGTTGTTTTGAGAAGACTGATTTCTTCCAGGTTTAGGTGCAACAAGGATCTGTACAGCAGAAGAATGACTTCTGTCTTTCTGCCTGTTATTTCTGTGGCTATACATCCCAACATTCTATTTGCTTTGGCTGCTGCCTTCTTAAAGAGCACACACATTGTTTTAAGTCACTTGTGATGATCACCCCTAAATCTTTCTCGTCTTCTGACCTGGTAACCTGCACACCACCCAGAAAATATTCACTTAAACCAGTACAAATACAAAATGCAAACATGCATCTTTCACAGTACAGAACAGGTTCTAATACTAGAATGAAGTACAAGATAAAACTTTATTCAGTGCTGCAGTGTAAAAGCCATAGTTGTCTTGATTTCTATATGGTGCCCTTCCCCAGATGCTCAGGGCGCCATCACAATGCTACAGAGCAGCAATTTAAAACTTAGTTATCAACTTATACATCCCAACTAAAATCATTCAATAACAGAACATTTCAATAAAAAGATTAATAAATAAAAATTATATTGTGAAGGATAACAATGTTACCAGATAGTCACTCCAAATGCCTTCTCAAATAAAATTGTTTTCAAGCCCCGCTTAAAGACCTCCACAAAGGGGACCTCCCTCAAAGCTCTGGGCAAGGAATTCCAGAGAGCTGGGCCTGCAACATCAAAGGCCTGGTCCGGTGAGGTCTTCAGCCTTGTCCTAGGAACTACCAGGGGCCTTCCTCAGTGGAGCAGAGAGGGCACACAGGTATGTGATGATTTATTTATTTTTATTTATTTATTTATATTTCAGATGACACCTTTGAGCCGAGGGCTCTTTTACAAAGGTTCCATGTCAAGGCAATAAGGACAATAAGGTACAAAACATAACATGATCATTACAATGGAACTTACACACACACAAAAAAAAAAGACAAGTAAGGTTACAATAATAGCAGCCAAAGGCATTGTCAAGGAATTGTGTTGCAAGTTAATTATATAGTACAAGTCATAGGCGGCTCAGTGAAGCTTTGTTAGGAATGGGTTAGTGGGAAAAGAGAAAGAAGAGTGGTGGTGAGGGGGTGGTATGGGAGGAGGGGAGAAATAGGGAGAGTATTGCGTTGGGTATGTAGTAGATGGGAAATAGCAAGGGAGGAGGAATCGGGGGGGGTGAAAAGGAAGAGGAGACAGATTCATCCTATACCCAGTAATGGGGGGGTAGGAGAGGAGGAGGACCTGAGGCAGTGAGGAGGGATGCTTGAGGGTAGTATGCCTGGAGGGGATTATAAGAAGCAATCACAGAAGGCACTAGTCACAAGGTGTTGACGTAGTTTACACTTAAAAGCATCAATCGTAGCAATGTTGGAGATTTCTGTAGGTAGCAAGTTAAACCAGGTGGCGGCTCTGACAAGGTAAGAATGCTGAATTTGAGAGGTCCGGCAGCAAGGTATTGTAAAGGTTAGACTGTCTGAACTTCTAGTTAGGCAACGGACATGCTGTGGGGTCAATATTGATTGGACTCCAGGGGGCATAAGGCCCAGTGATGTCTTCTTAGCTAGGATGTAGGTCTGGTACTTTAGTCTGCCAGATAGCTGGAGCCAGTTAGCCTGCTCGTAAATGTCACATGTGTGGGCAAGGCGGGCTACTGAATTAAGGAGTCTACATGCCTTATTAAGGGCTATAGCTATGTGCTGGAGTGCAGTATCAGTAGCGGATCCATAGATAATGAGCCCATAGTCAATAGTTGAGATAATAGAGCTCTGGATAGCGAGGTTCAAGGCTTCAGCCGTTAGGTAATGTTTATGCTTGTATAGTAGCCCTATGCAGGAGTTCACAGTTTTAGCAATATTGTCAATGTTTTTAGTATACGAGAGGGAGCAGTCAAGGGTGAGGCACATATATTTAAACTTATCCATCTGCTCAAGGGCAACACCTTTGTGGTTGTTAATTATGAGCTCATGGTCCTTGTACTTGTTGTGGGTTCCATGGAACAACATTGTTTTAGTTTTTTTTGTGGTTAAGGATGAGTTTATGTGAGCAAAACCAGTCTTTCACTTCTGTGAAACTTTTCTGTAGTTGAGACTGAAGGGAGGTGGGGTCAGTGTGGCAAGTGAAGATGACTCCATCATCTGCATACAGTATCATTCTGTCATGGCAGGAGGCAGGGAGATTGTTCAGGAATATGCTGAATAACAAGGGACCCAGGATAGAACCTTGGGGTACTCCAGAACGGATTGGTAGGGATAACGAGGGGAATTCACTACTCCTGACCTGTTGGGTCCGGTTACTGAGGTAGCTTTGAAACCAGAGGGTAGTTTCACTTGAAAGACCAAGGAAGGATAATTGTTCGAGGAGAATGGAGTGATTGACAGTGTCAAATGCTTTAGTCAGGTCAATAAAAGAGACGCCGACCAACTGGCCCTGACCAAGTGCATGATGGATATGTGTGGTGAATTCGAGGAGTGCTGGAGCTCTACTAGGTAGCCTGTGCCCAGCCCATGTAGTGCCTTATAAGTTAGTAGTGCCACTTTAAATGAGATGCACCACTTTACCAGCAGCCAGTGCAAATCATGCAGTGCAGGAGAGACATGACATGACCTCAGAAGGCCATCAGCAACTGAGCAGCTGCGCTCTGCAACACCTGCAGGTGCCACAGCGTACCTCCATTGACCCCAACTAGAGAGGACTGCAGTAATCAAGACTCAAAGTCACAAACGCAGGTACCAGTGTGGCCAGATCACCAGGAGGGATAAGGGATTTAATCTGGCTGATGGTCCATGGGTGGTAAAAGCCATTCTGGATTACTGCCAACACCTGAGCCTCCACTGTCAGCTCCTCATCCAGAATGACTCCCAGATTTTTCCCCTTTATAGTAGGTAAAAGTCTGGAGGGGCCAAATCAAAGCTCAGTCTTTCTCTTGGCAGCCAATACTCCCCCCCAACACACACATACAGCCTGGCTCAGTCACCAGAATTTCAGTTTTCTCTGGGCTCATTCTTAGTCAACTCAGTGACATCCAGTCTTGGATCTTGCCAGGCACTTGTTAAGCACATCAACCGCACCAGATGCCTCAGGTGCAGTGGACATGTAGAGCTGGGTATTATCAGCATGGCAGTGAAACCCAAGCCCATAGTGCCTGATGATCTTACCCAAGGGCAGCATATAGAACGTGAACAACATGGGGCCAGAACCGAACCCTGGGTATGCCACAGCACAGAACCATTAGGCATGAGGAAAACCTTGCCAAAACTACCCTCTGAGTCTTGTCCCTTAAGATATGACTCAGACCAGTAGATGGTTTTGCCTGCAAGCTCTGCAGATTCCCTAAGTCGGTCCAAATGCAGCCCATGGTCCACAGTGTCAAATGCTGCTGAGAGATCAAGGAGGATGAGAACTGATCATTATCCTCTATCTTGCGCCCTAAGCAGGTCATTGTTCACCCTTTTATTTTTTTTTTTCCAAAATAGTTTATTAGATAATAGATGTGCATACAGAAAGAAGTGCATACATCCTTTACACATAGTGTCATACAATCACTTGATTAAAACAGGCTAAGAACCCAATACAGGCATATGGTCCAAAAGGAATAACATGAACTGAAACAGAAACAGGAACCTTGACATGTGAACCACAGACATACCTGGACACTGGCAATGGCCCACTAGTTTATGTAGGGAAAATCTCAGATTCCACAGCATCCAGAAGAGGGCGCCAAACCTCAAAGAATTTATGAAGATTACCTTGAGCGCTCCTTTGGGCATGTTCCAGAACCATGCATGATTTTAGGTCCAGTACCCATTTGGCAACCAATGGGGGGAGGGAGACATCCAACTCTGGGCTATTGTTCTCCTGGCATTGATCAGGGCCAGCGACCACAGTGAACTATGGGACTTCAGGTTGGGGTAAATAGGATCCACCCCCAATAATAGCTCGAAGGGAGACTTGGAAGGATTTTACTCTAGCACATGGCTCATTATATTATGGACAGAGTGCAAGAAGGGGGCTACGTCTGAGCACGTCAGGGCCAGATGAATGAAGTCAGTCTCCTCAACTCCACATTTTGGACAAAGGCCTGACTGTGGGTTATCTGAGGACTGCAGCTTCTTAGGAGACAAGTATGCCCTGTGTAAAGTGTAGTTGAATCTGGTGAAGTCTGTTGCTATAAGAACAATTCATATAATAGGTACATGCCAACTTCCAAGAGTAACGGTCCAGTGGGAATAGCAAGTCTGTACTCCATTTAATCCTACTGGTGTCTTGCAGGGCTTGCTGATGCCCCTGGTAATAGACTGAAAGGGGCTTCTGACCAGGTTGTGGGCTAAAGATCTCCTCCTCTAGAGGGGACAGAGCTGACCAGCCATTAGTCGCAGCTGTGGTATCACATTTTTGACATATCCGGAGACACAGAAAAAAGTCCCCTGGGTGTATCCCCCACTCCTGGCAAAGCACCGAAAAAGTCCTCAGCCTACCCCCTTATATAGCTACCCAACGGAAATAAGCCTCTTTTTCATCCACTCCCAGAGGCGAATCGGGCAATGAATCATTTCAAGTGAACAATTGCCCTTATTGTGCATTACTGCCAATAAACCAGAGTGAGGTGACAGATTACAAATATGCCCAGTATGCTGATGAACTCGGAGTCAAATCTGCAAGGAAGTGTTAGTGAAAGGGTTAGATACGTGCTCACTGCCAAGAAGTCCCAGTGAGCCAACCAAAGTGTCATTTCTAAGATTCCCATGTAGCATATCCACCTCTAAACACAACCAAGAGCAATCTAAGCTGTTAGGCCAGTAGGGAGGAAGGCCAACTGGGCAGCCCAGTAGTAATTTCTAAAGTGTGGGAGTCCCGCTCTCCCCTCTTTTGGTGGGAGTTGCAGGATCAATTTTCTTATTTTGGCTCTACCACCTAGCCACAGAAGTTTATGTACTATGGCATCCAAGGCTTTAAAATGAGTTTGAGGAACCCTGAGGAGGAGCGATTGGTACAAATAAAGGGCCCTCAGCAATATGGTCATCTTAACCACCCCAATTCTGCCCAGCAATGAAAGAGGCAAGGTGGACCACCTATCGCAGTCTTCTGTGATTTTAGCTAGAAGGGTTTATAGTTCAAAGAATATAGAGAGCCAATAGAGGCAGATAATTGCACCCCAAGACATTTTAATTGAGTAACAAGCTGCAGGCCCCCAAGATTGGCTATCAGCTGTGCTCTATCCTGCTTGCCCACCGGGAGGAGTTTGCACTTAGACCAGTTGACCCTGTGCCCTGAGATCTCACCGAATGCCCTCATCAGGTGATGAACCGCGGGCAGATCCTGTGCAGGGTTTTGCTGATAGAGGAGCTGATTGTCAGCATACATGGCGATTTTGTGCTCCCTCCCCTCCCCTCACAAGTCCCCTGATCCCCTCATAAGCTCAAAGAGCTGCTGCCAGTGGTTCCAGGGAGAGGACACAGAGTAATAAGGAGAGTGGGCATCCCTGATGGGTGCCATGTCTCAGGGTGAATAGGCTAGAGAGGGATCTATTGACCGCCACTTGCGCCTGTGGTCTAGAGTAAAGCATACGTACCCAAGCACAGTAGGCTGGCCCCAGCCCCACCCTACCCAAAGTTTCAAATAAGTACCCCCACTCCACGTGGTCAAATGCTTTCTGCTACCACAGCGGCTCCGTGCCTGCGCTTGGTCCACCTCCATCTATAGATGATGTTTAAAGTTCATCTAATATTGTGTTTTCCCATCCTGCCCTGCACAAAGCCAGATTGGTCTTGGTGAATTAATTTTGGCAGGTGAGTTTCCAAATGGGAGTCAAGGGCTTTGGTCAGTATTTTATAGTCCGCCACAAGAAGGGAAATGGGCCTATATGAGGCACATTTTGTAGGATCTCTGCCAGGCTTTGGGAACACCATAATGATGGTGGACAGCAAGGAGGGGGGCAACTCTCCCCTGCCCAGACTCTCCACCAGCATGTCACACAGGGGGTCTAGTAGGGGGCCGCTGAAGGTCTTTAAAAAGTCTATGGGCAATCCATCAGGCCCTGGCGCTTTGCCCCCCTTCAAAGATGTAATAGCATCAGAGATTTCCCGTTTAAAAATGGGAGTGTCCAGCTTTTCCACCGCTACCGGGCACAAATTCATAAGGGGTAGCCTCTGGAAGAAAGAGTCATAAGCATCCCCTCCCAGGTTACACTCCGAGGTGTAAAGGGTACTATAAAATTCCCCAAATGCCTGTCCTATGTTGGCCGTACTATGTACTGCTTCCCCGCAATTATTATAAATTTGCCCAATGGTTCTCTCTGCTTCCCTTCATTTTATTTGCCACAACAAGAGCTTCCCCGCCCGATCGCCATCAACGTAGTCTCCAGCATTAGCTAGTAAAATAGATCTTTCTAACTGGGAGCTGGACAGGGTATTAAATTTCCACTTCAATTTCTGGACCACATTCTATAGGGCTACGGCAGGGCTGAGCTTATGTGCATTTTCACAGGCCTCTATTTTGGCTTTCAGGTTTGAAATTTCCTTCCCTTCAGCCCTCCTGCAATGAGAGGCAAAGGAGATGGTTTGACTCCTCATGTAGGCCTTCAAAGCCTCCCACTGTGTCTCAATGCTGTGTGAGGTTTCCCCCTTACCATTGTGGGACAGAAGTTCACAAATGCATCCATTCATAAAAGTTATGTCTTCCTGATCTTTAAGAAGGAGTGGGTCAAGTCTCCATTGCCTAGGTGCCCACTGCTCCCCATAGCCCCTCAGAACAATATGATGCATGGCATGGTCCGATATTAGGATTGGGGAATAAGCTGTGCCCCCCACCCTAAGTAACAAAGATCTGGAAACCAGAATTCTATCAATCCTAGTATAGCAATGGTGTGCATGGGAGAAGAAACTATAGTCCCGGCCAGAGGGAAAGTCAAACCAGACTGCAGGTCCTCTAGGGCCTGAACATTACAGGATAGGGGAGCCGGAAGCCTACTGGAACGGTCCAGCACCGTATCCAACACGCAGTTAAAATCCCCCTCTCCCCCCAGAATCCAGAGGCCATCCCAACTCGACATCTCCAGGGCCAATTTCTGGTACAAACCTGGGTTTTCCACATTAGGGGCACAAACTGATCCAACCAGGAATGTTCCCCTTCCCGGTATGTGAATTTTGGCTAGGGCATCTCTACCCCCTGGCTCTGCTATGCTGTCCAATAGCATAACCTGTAATCTCCATGGAAACCAGATGGAGGCTCCTCGTGCTTTTGAAGAGAAAGTTGCTGACACATACGTGCTCCCCATGAAACTGGCAGTTTTTTGAGCCTCGGCAGCACAGACGTGAGTCTCCTGTAGGAGGACTATTTGCCCCTTCAATTTCCGAATCTCCCCCATAACCTTCCTACACTTCAGAACAGATTTAAAGCCATTCACATTCCAGGTCATACATTTAATGTCAACCACCATGCCTATCGATGGTAAAAATACGGTCAAGGACAACTGAAGTATGATGGTGCACATCCAAAACCAATTTTCTCCCATTTTTAGTTAACATCCAACCCAGAAAATTTCCCTCCCTCCCCCCAAGAACATCCCATACATAACATAATACTAACCTCCCTAGTATACTGCTGCGGGCTGTGGTGGGTAGCCAATCTGAGCCTGGCACCAAGTCAGTGGGAGTGCCATGGTCAGCAGTTAAAGGCACCCCTGACTCAGTTCTTGAGCAAAGTCGTCGGCGTCACTTGCACAGTCTGTCGCACCCCCCCTCCCCATCCCCCATATTCCCAAAGAACAGAGCCCCAGTGAAACCCCCAACTAGCCCAGCTTGCTGCACGCCATCCCCCCATGTTAAAGGTCCAACAGGGACAACTAAACACCCTCCCTGCAGGCAATCCAGGGCCTGCAAGTATCCCCACATCAAACAACTGGCAGAAGAGCAAACAAAGTACCCCCATTAGTAACATCGAGATGTAGGACCATTTGGTAAAAGCTGCAACTGTAAAATAACAACAGTAGCACAAAAAACAGAATGTTTGAGTTTATAACTGGTAATGTCAAGAGGCCATTCAGTCTGTTAACAAGGCTTAGAGTATTGAAAGTTTGCCTCTGTAAGAGCAATGACCAAGCTAAAAATTGAAAGAGGCAGTGAGTGCGTTGTCAGGTCGAGTTAGTTACATCCTTACAGAGATCTGTGCACATCGCAGTGTTCAAAGTCAGACTCTGCTATCCCACTGATACCCATGCCCCTAGGCATGGTCGGACATACCGCACATGAAGATCGGTGATGCTGCCCCACCAGGCCGCTCATATGCAAATAGATCCCAGTACCTCTCGGATCTGAGGTCGAAGCACCAAAACCTAGAGGCCACGCAGAAGTGAAGAGCTTAACGGGCCTCCCCCATGGCTTTGGACGTAAAGACCCCAAGAGTAGGGTAGTAATTTACAAGGTACAATTTTTGTCTGATGCAGTACTCATGCTGGGTTAGAGCAGTCACCTCCCCTCCTGGTCTCCTCCTCATTAACCCAATTTTCAGCTGCTTTAGGACATACAAAGCTCTGTGAGGTCTGGCTTGGCCTGTCGATGCATAAATGAGCAGGATACATGAATGAAAAGGACCAGCCCATCTTATGCAGCTGAGATTTAATCGGGTTGAACTTCTGATGGCGGGACTGAAGGTCTTTGCTGTAATCTTGATAGATAAAGACCTTTGAGGCACCAAAGGATATAGTACCAGACTTCTTTGCCTTTTGCAGGACCAATTCCTTATCCGTAAAATGGAGATATTTAATCAAACAATGGCGTGGTTTTTCTCCAGCCTTGGGCAGTGGGCCCACACTATGCACCCTCTCTACCTCAAAGCTCTCACAGGCCTCCAGGAGATCGAGGTGCTTTACTTAACAGAGATGCAGCCCTTTATTTGTGTTACGACCCTCTGTGCCCTTGGGGAGTCCTATGATGTGGATATTGGACTGGCGTGAGCGGTTTTCTTGATCGTCCACCCTGATTAGCAGCTCTTCCAGGGCAGACTTGAGTTCACTTCTTTCTGCTGTAACAGCAGTCAACGAATCCTCCAACTTACTCACCCGATGCTCTAGCGCTGCAGTTTATGTGGAGTGCTCAGCTGTAGTTTCCGATAGTTCGGTTACAACCCCTTGTAAATGCATGAGTTGGACTGTTATGTCGACAAAACCAACTTTCATCTCATTCTGCATCTGAAGCAAAGTGGATGGCACCCCAGCCAGAGAGCTAGCAAGTTCCTCCATATTAGGTTCTCGCCGTCCCAGCGTGGCTGCTTTCGGGGCCTGCTGCCTGCATGCCGCCTCTGCCAAGGCACTCGCTTTAGCTGATTGCTGTGCCTCAAAAGATAGTTTCCCTTGTTTGCTTTTTTGCTTGCTGGATGCCATCACTTTATATGCAGCTTGGGAAACAGTGTTCTGGTAAAAAAACACCGTAGTTGTGGCGTGTTAGGCAATTTGAAAGTTGGTGTTCCAGGGAGCTCACTTGCAGATGTTTGCCATGCTTGCCGGCTAGCCATGCCCCCCACCCATTGTTCACCCTTGATCTCCTCTCTCCTGCAAGTGACTGACTCCATAGCAGGGATGGATAAGGGACATCTCGCTGTGGCCATTTTCACTGACCTGGCCAAAGCATTCGACTCAGTGTCCCACCCCCTTCTCCTAAACAAGTAGTTCTCAGCTGGTCTCTCATCTACCACAGTGAACTGGTTCCACTCCTACCTTTACGGACACCTGCAGTTTGTGCAAGTGGGTGGCATTTATTTTATTTATTTATTGAAACATATCAGAATTAATACCTTTGAGTCAGAGACTCCTTTACAAAGGCTCCACTTCAGAGATATACATTAGCACAGACATAGTATGCTTACACAGCACATATAGTGTTGCAAAGCAATTGTCATAGTATACAGGGAGTTTCAGGAGAAAGATACAGGCAAACAAATGCTACATTGATTTACAGCGGTCAGGATCAGCAGTAAAATACAAGAATACATTACATTAGTTAACACAAGCATGACCAGAGAGGTGTAATCATAGGTCACAGACAGAGACAGTAGGGCCTTGGCCCTATGTGATTGTAACTAACCAGCAGTACGAGACAAAAACAAAACAGGCAGGACCAGCAAGGGAGTGGTCCATTGTCATATGGGAGCCATTGGTGGGGATGTGGGATCAGTAGCAGCCACAGGCAGCATCCTGAATGATATGTTCCCGAAGGAGGAATTTGAAATGGCCAAGCTTGGATTCAGTGAGGACTGATTTGTGGAGTGAGTTTGACCAGTGGGGGCCTGCTATCGAAAGGTTCTTTAGCCCATAGTGGTTTTGCACAGAGGGACCTGTTAAGGGGTTTTCTCAGCGTGATGAGTGCACCTGGTGACTTGAGCTGGGCGCAGCAGTGGTGTGAGACCTGAGGGGGTGAGGCCAGCTGTGATTTTTTTGACATAAAGACAGGTCAGGTATTTTAATCGTCCATCAAAGTTGAACCACTTGGCATGCTGCCCCCCATCCAGGCGGCATTCCCCAAGGCTCTATTCTAGGACCTATCCTATTCTATTCTCCATCTTTCTAAATGACCCTCTCCTCAGCCTATGTCTCCTCACACATAAACATGTACGCAGGCAACACGGTATTCTACATGACTAGCCCCTCAAACAGGGCAGTCGAGGTTCCACTCCAGTGTGACTTTCTCAACATGGTACAGTGGTTTAAGGAAAACCAACTCATGATGAATACAAAGAAGATGGTTTCCATGACCTTCGGCTCTGCCCAGAAGCTAGCTAAGCTCCCATCTCCCCCCACCTTCCATACCCTTGATGGTCTATAACTTGAAAGGGTCCCAGCCTTCAAATACTTGGATGTCCTGGTGGCGCTGAGGGTTGAGGCGCTGGACACCACACCTTGCACCATGCCAGCGACCCAGGTTAGGGAATGGACTCGAGTCCCTCGGGGGCTGGCAGGGGTGAGGAAGGATTCAGTGTCCATAGACAGCTCTTCTTCCTCGGGGAGGGGGGAATAGAGCGGCGTGCTGTTTGACTGACACCCAGTGGCGGCTAGGTGTCAGAGCATGTATGCCACCAGAAAAGGGAGGGACCCCATGTTAAGGGTGTAGGCTGCTTCTGCGGAGGTGGAGCCTGGCTGCCCGCCCATTGCACATTCGTGGGGCCCGTGGAGAAAATGTGGAAACTGGAGGCGACAGGCTCCATGATGGCCCGGACATGCCCTGCACTGGCCTCCCCTGACTTCTGGATTGTGCTCTGGGGGGGGAGGGAGAAAGACGGCACTCCTCTCTCCAGCCCCACTATGGAGGGGCGGTAAACCATGGGGGAATCGTTGGGGGCAAGGCTGAGTCGGGGTGGCCGGGACTGCAGAACGAGCCCTCATAGAAGGGCTGGAGCTGCTTGCCAGCTCCGCAGTGGCAGATAGAGTGTAAATAAAGAATAAATAAATAAATACTTGGGTGTTTGGTTAGACAGCAGACTGGACTTCTCAATTCACATCGATGCTATCCACACCAAGCTTCACCCCAAATTTGGTGCTTTATACTGAAATAAGGAGTGCTTCACACTCCCATTATGCCGGGAGCTTGTCTCCAATTGATACGCCCGATTTTTGACTGCGGTGATGTTGTTATGTTGCCTACGGTTCTGCCCCCCATTCCTCGCTCACCAGGCTGGATACCCTATGCAACACCTTTTGCCACTTTGCTTCTCACTTGCCACCCCTCACCCATCATTGCTCCTTGTACTTCTCACTCTCCTTACTTCCCCTAACCCTATGCCCCCAGACACACTGCTCCACCTTCATTGCTAAATTCTGGTTTGACTCACTTCCTCCTTACCTTTCCTCCCTCCTCTCACCTGTTGCTACCTCTGACTAGGCACTTCGCTCAAGAGACTCCCGCACCCTCTCTATCCATCTTGTGCACTCATGTGCTTGGCAAGCGGCTTCCTTGCACTGGCTCCCTTCTCTCTGGAACCAGCTCCCCCTTTCTCTCTGGCCTTCCCCCTCCCTGCTCTAAAGCACCTACTAAAGCTCTCTATTTTGTCCTCCTGCACCTGCAGCCCTCCCTCTGCCATCACCGGAATCACCAGCTCCCTGTTTTGCTCCTCTTGAGTTGTTTTTTGTCACATCTATTTTGTTTCTCCTTGCAGCCACTGACCTGCCATATCTCTAGCCACCGCTCCGCTTCCACCAATGACCCTGGAAGCACATGCCCCCACACCAGCTAGCATATGCAGCTGTACCCGTGAAAGAGACCCTCCCTCGGTCCCTGCACCAGGCCAGGAACTAATACCGGCATGGGTCTGCACCAATGAGCTCCGCCAGGCTCAGGAAGCTGCGGCTATCAAGCTGCCACTGCCAGTGCTGCCATTTTTCCTCCAGTTGATTCCCCGGAGTGCAGATGTGCAATGACATCCGAGCAGTGGTGTGCTGATGTCTGCTGCACTCCTCCTTTTGCTGCACTGACTCTAGCAGTGCACCCAGTCATCACCAGGGGATGCTACAGAGGAGAGGAAACCCACATCCCTCCCTGGATAGGAGAGCAGTCCTCTGGATGCTCAATCCTATCCCTTCCCTGCCAACCCCTGCCAACCCGGGCTGGCGTCCGAACCCGGGTTGCCAGCGTGGCACGATGTGTAACGTCCAGCGCCTCAACTCTCAGTGCCACCGGGCTGGCTGCTTCTCTTGATTTGTAACACTCACTGCACTGTCTCACTAGCATTGCTCTAATTTGGGTTAAGGTTGTATCACCTATGTTGTTTTACAGACAGAGTACCTGGAATTGGTTAGCACCTAGCAGTGCACTTATCTTTTTACTCAAGAGTTGTTCAACAACCAACTTGTATCATTCACTGTATTACCTCCTTAGTCACTGTCTATCATGTGAATCTTAATGTTATTTTCTATGTTTGCAATACCTTTACTGTACCCTGCCTCAGGTCGCACCTGGAAACGAGCCTCGGCTCAGTGTGCCTTTCCCGGTAACCAAAATGTTAAATAAATAACTATTGCAGTTTCTGTGCTATGTCTGGACCTAAATCCAAACTGCAGAGGCTCAACGATGTCAAAGGCTGTGAGGTGTGCCGGTAATCCATCAAAATCGAGACTGTGGATCGGTGACCTGTGACAACTGCTGGGGAATCACGGAGCCAACACCTTTGCGCAACTGACGGTTTCCCCCTATCTCCGAGTGGTGCCCCCAGAGTTTGATCTAGGTGGGGCAAAGCCCCCAACAAGAGGTGGTGCAGGGCAAAGCCCACAGCAAATAAACATAGTTTCAAACTGGTCGTGGTTAAGGGTTCAAGGCCCTGTCACTGGTCACCGTTTCATAGTCACGATTATGACATGGAACCGGTGTGCCTCAAGCTGAAGCGCGACAACCTTCTCAATGACCTTTTCCAAAAAGGGGAGGTTAGAGATGGGTCGGTAATTCACCAGGAGGTCCGGGTCCAAAGATGGCTTCTTCAGGAGAGGTTTCTCCAATTCACTTTTCAGCACCACTGAGAACACCCGCTCTAACAAGGAGCACCAGACAATCTCGGTGAACACTGGGCCCAGATGCCTGACATAATGCATGAGTAATCGCATTGGGCCTAGATCCAGATTACAATATGTTGGCCACAAACTCCCCCAAAGACCACTGACTACATCCCTGACTCAAAGGCCCAACTCTGCTGGGCTGTATTAGCCCATTGGAGTGAACCCAGCCCTAATGGAGTATACCCTGTACAAGAAGAACAGAGTGCACTCCTTGCATTTCGCAAGTGGGCTCCAGACAGGCAGGATGAAGAAGCCTATCCACAGTCTGAAAGAGCTGAGCTGGTCTGTTCTTCTCAGCAGCAATCTCCCTAGACTGGAAGTGATTACCATCTGATAACGCATCATAGTAAGTCATCAGAACCAGTTTTTCCTCCTTGGCCCTGGACCACCTCCAACAAGGCTCCAACCTTCGCCCCCTGGTTTTCAACTACCTCAACTCGCCATCAAACCACGGTGAACCAAGTCATGATATCAGCAGGTGTACTCAAACTGGTGCTACAAGGTCAGAGGCCTCTGTGAAAGCCTTATTATAGGTTGCCACAGCTGCTTCTGCACCCCCAGTGCATGCTGACAACACTTCTGAGGTGTCCAGTACTGCCAAAAGTCCTTCTGGCGGAATCCCTTTCACACGGCAGAACTGAACTACCTCCTCATGGGATGGATTACGGGGGGGGGCCTGAAACTGAACCTGATAGTGCAGTGATGCGACCAGCTGATGGGATAAATCTCGAGGTTATCAATCTCGAGTCCCATGAAGAACACCAGGTCCAAGGTGTGGCTGCGTTGATGGGTTGCAGAAGTAATAACTTGTGCGAGGCCCATAGATTCCGTACTCTGGAGGAAATTTTGATCAAACTGCCAATGTTTGTCATTGACTCAAGCATTGAAATCACCATGGATAAGCCACCTCGGAAACTCCAGTACTCGGTTGGCAACGAAAGTTGCGATTTCCTGAAAAAACTCCCCCATGTGACCTGAAAGACGATATACAAGAAGGATTCCTGCAGCCTGCACCCGGGTCCTCATGCACAGTCATGCGTTCAAATGATGCGGCATCCCCCACTGGGTGCACCACCAGATTCAGCGCATATCTACCATCCCCCTCCCCAGCAATCCCTCCTTGGGCAATGCCCAACCAAGAACCCAGTCGGGACTGACTACTCCATAAGTGAGCCAGAATTGTCCCCCAACCACATCTCAGTGATGCCAGTTAGGTCAACAGAAGAAATAAGATTCGCCATAATTGCAGCATTATTCTTCATGGACCTAGCATTGCAAAGCACTGCCCAAAGTGGATGGAAAGTGGCAGCCGTCCCCTCAGCTGCCTACCCACTCAGTCTGGTGGGATCCCTGAATATGGGGACTAAACACATCTGGCCTCTCTCCAGTCCACATTTAACCCTGGGGCATCTTCTGGTCCTCACAACCCTAATAGGAACCTCTCCATTAGCCCTCTGTGAATCCTTAACTTTCCCCCTGCTCCTCCCACTCTGCACTTTCCTGCATCGCCGATATGCAGCATCTGGCGGGGGGGGGGGGTCATAGAAGGGGCGTAGGTCCTCAAGCAGGGATGAGGGGTAGCTGAGCCTCGAGGTCTGTTGTAGGCAACACATCCCAATGTAACTAATATTTAAAACCAATCCCTAATATTAAAACCAGCCACACCCTCCCAATAACCACCAGCCACACCCTCCCAATAACTACCTGCCCTCACATATAATTCACACATACAACTAATTAAATATCAAGTCAACCACCAACCTAAATGAGGCGACAGTATTGTGTAGTTGCAAACCTGGAGAACTGGGTTTGAATCCCACAACCACTACTTACATACTGTGTGACCATGAGCAAGTCACTTAACTTCCCCGTGCTTCAAGGATGAACCTGGAAAAAGCCATGGCTTAGTGTGTCTTTCCTGGCCCCAAATTATAAATAAACAAGTGAATAATTAAGCAGTAATCCATGACAGGGTGTGGGTTATGCAAATCCCCACCAGACATGAGTAAATCCCAGCATAGCCCACCCCCTGGAGTAGATTATTGCAATTATACAATGGGTAGGAATTCAAGATTTAAAAAAAAATAATGACTGAAGTGGTTTTACATAGATACATAGACAGTGTCGGCAGATAAGGGCCTATGGCCCACCTAGTCTGCCCATTTGAGCTTGTAAGTTCAGTTTGTTTTCCTAGAAGTCTGTTTCCCCTTACCCCTGCCCTCTAGAATTCCTTTATGTCTATCCCATGCATTCTTAAATCCCGTGATTGTTTCAGCCCCCACCACTTCCTCTGGCAGGGTGTTCCACTTGTCCACCACCCGTTCTGTGAAGAAATTCTTTCTCATGTTTCTCTGAATCGCCCTCCTCCTCCAACTTCATCCCATGCCCTAGTCCTGAAACATCTTTTCGCTTAAAAATAGTGTTTTCCTGCACCCTGCTCCTCCCTGTAAGATACTTGTATGTCTCTATCATATCCCCTCTCCTCCTCTCCTCCAGGGAGTACATGTTCAGTTCCTTCAACCTGTCTTCATAGGACTTGTGATGCAACCCATGCACCATCTTTGTTGCCCCTCTGAACCTTCTCTACCCTGTCTATGTCCTTACATAGGTATGGTCTCCAGAACTGTATACTGTACTCCAGGTGGGGCCTCACTAGTGTCTTGTATAGCGGAATTATGACCTCCCTTTTCTTGCTGGTGATGCCCTGCCTATACATCCCAGCATCCTATTTGCTTTACCTGCTGCCTTGTCACACTGTTTCCCTACCTTGAGGTTATCAGAGATGACAACCCCAAGATCCTTTTCCTGCTTGATGCATGCTATATCCTCACCCCCCAACTGATATATTGTGCCAGGGTTTTTGTGCCCCATATGCATTATCTTGCACTTCTTTGCATTGAATTTCAACTGTTTTATTTGAGAACAGATTGTTTTTTAATTTTTTCCCTATAATATACTTCTTCTGTATGTTACATAGTTCCCTGCTGCTAGGTTGAGTGTTGTTGTAGGACATGGCAGCCCCTCCCCCCCCCGTACACTGTTATTTTATTATTTCTTTTAACCAGAAGATAGTGTCAGGCAAGGTGAATGGCTATGAGAGGAGCGAGAAACCCATAGTGCGGAGTGATAGAGAGTAAGGAAGCTCCGCTACTTCTGCAGCTCAGTTTTTTTATTTTTTTATTTTCTAGTCTTTCAGCAAGCCATGCTGTAGCATGATAGAGAGTGAATGAGCTGTGGTGTTTGTACAGCTCGATCAGCAGCTCAAGGTTTTTTTTTGTATTACTTTCAAGTTTTGAGAAGGAGGTAATGGCAGCCCCCTCTCCCCCACAGACAGAGTGTGGCAGTTCAGGGTGTGTTTCCAGGGTCATTGCAACTTTTCCATTGAGGAGGAAGTGACGGTATGATTTGCGTGTTTTTTTTGTTGTTGTTTGTGGTGGTCTCTAAATTAAATTGAGAGATTTTGTTGTGAAAGATTTGTAGACGGCACAGCTTCAGGTGAGTGGCACATTGTGATTAGCCACCCTTTGATATGCCTTTGTCAGGGTCCAGAGGACCAGAGTGTGGGCGGGGGGTTGCTTATATGTCAGGTGGACTGGGAAGAGAGCTGCAGTCTAAGTGCAGTTGGCATTCCGGAGCGGTAGCAGAAAGCAGTAGGGGGAACAGCTAGGAAGGATTTCTACTCCTTTTATGTTCTTTAGCATTGAAAGTGGGTTTGGGACTGCTGTGGTGTATTAGTTATATACCCCAGTCTGTTTTCTATAACTTCAGGTTTTGCATTTGTGGTTTACTGGGGAATAAATATAATGGCTTTAATGTTGTGATTTTCAGGGGGTCAGATGGATTTTTTGCAGATGCAGCTGACTGGGTCTTTATCTGTGAGCTATGTTGGGATTTACTCACAGATAAAAGACCCAGTTAGCCAATCAGCATTTTTCTTTTAAAAATGCCATTCTATAATTATTTATAACAATGATTAACAAACACACCCCTCACACAAATACTCTCCTAACACCAAATACACTCTCCCAGGCACACCAAACCATAAAATAATAAAATATGAATAGTGCCGAAGTCTATAAACTGTTCCAACATTGTCCTGAGGTAAGCCGTAGATCTTCTGACATAAAAATGGTTTCTCCTCTCTCACAGGAGCAATAATTATATAAACAAAACAAAAAAACAGGTACTCACCAACCAAATACATGGGACCCCACAGCTTGAGATTAAATTATTTTAACTTTATTTCCCCTCTTAGGCTTATTCCTGATGTGTTTTGTACACTGCTTGTGTCCTTTATCAAAGGACATGAGCAGTATCCGAAACGCATCAGGAGTAAGGAGTTTACATGTCTCAGTTTTATTTTAACCGAGAGCACCACCACCACCCCAGTGTGCACTTCTCTGTATTAGGAGTAATAATTACTTCATCAGTTCCCCCAACAAGCAGACTCATTCGGTCCAGATAGAGAACTGAAATATTTACTCTGTATGTTTTAACTGCCCATGTATTGTTCTGCTCTCAGCAGAACTATCCAGAACAGCTGCAAATTTTGTAAAAACGATCCTCTCACCACTGCCTGATGTGATCAGTTCACTGCCAAAAAGCTCAATAATGCCCAGATATAAAGATTTTAGAACCCACTGTCTCTCAGCTCTCCCTTGGATCTTCTAGCAGTTCTCCAGGATGTCAACCAAACTCCAGTCTCAGCAACTCCCCTCAACAGTTCTGCTATGATGTTGTGCTCCCTAACTAAGGAGAGACAAAAACACTGCCCAATCAACTGCCATGGCAACAGTTGGCCACTCCGCTGAGAGTTTGAAAACCAGTTCTTGGATGGTCCAGACATGCTTTGAGCAAGACTGGCAGACGCCACATCCAAACCAGTTCTCCTGGTTTTGTTTTCAATCAATAAGTTGAATGGGAGGACGTTCCCACTGAACATTGGAAATATCATTGCTGGTCATATTGCCCCCCAGCACTGTCTTTCCTTTCTCTGGTTCATTACCTCCAGAGACAAAACAGGTGACCCTTCAAATGCAGGATAACACCCCCCAACCCAAGGATGATTGAAACATTGGGTCGGGGTGTGGTTTTCTCCTGGTTTTGTGGGATTACCTCTTTTTATGTTTGCTTGTGCACATGTGCAAAGCAAACATATTGTGAGAGTAGAGTAGTGGACTTCAGAGGCATGTCAATGTCATATCCAAAACAGCTCAGGCTGCATGGGGCTCAGCAGTGACAGGTCAATAATCTGTCAGGCTGATCATAATGCTGCTCTGCTGGGTGATGGGCAGAAGCTTTGCATAGCTAAAAGGAGGCAGCTACATCTGTGAGATAGTGGCTGTATCCTTTCATCTATGTGACACCGCTGAGCAACCAGCTGTTTGGCGTCATTATCAGCCTGCTCTGTTTCGTAGTCCTTTGAGTTTGTACTTAGTGCAGCCCTCAAACATTTGCAACAACAATTGTGTTTACAACAAGCACTTGTCAATGCTGAATGTTTGCTTGCTGGCATTAGCGAGGGGGTTTTCGTCTAGGCGAAGAGAAGTGATTTTGCCCCTCTACAGGTGGCTGGAAAGGCCGCACTTAGAGTATATTGGCCACACCTAAAGCGTGATATTAGGCTACTGGAGGGGGGTGCAGAAGAGGGCAACAAAGATGACATGTGGAGTGGAGGGGAGAGACTGTGACAGCAGGCTGAGAGACCTGAATATGTACACCCTGGAGAATAGAAGGGACAGGGGGGATATGATAGAGACATTCAAGTATCTGAGGGGAATCAATAAGGATGGGCAGATGGGGTCTTTAAGTTAAGGAGGGGGAGGGTCACCAGGGAACACAGGCTAAGAATAGAGGGGGGGAGATTTAGGAAGGAAATGAGGAGACACTACTTCACAGAGAGGGTGGTAGCAAAATGGAATGCCCTACCAGAATGGGAGGTATCATGTGAATCTGTGAACAGCTTCAAAAGGGCATGGAACAGGGAACAGGGGACAGTGAGGGTGGGGAGGTGGGGGGTGGCAATGAGATGACAAAGGGGAGGGAGTGGGGCAGCTGCAAACTAGGCGTGTTGGCTGCACACTTGAGCAGACTTCCGATAGACCGGGTGGTCTGTTTCTGCTGGCGCATTCGTATGTTCATATTAGCATTGGAAGTGTAGGAGTTGGACAGATGCAGAATAGGAATGGCAGCGAAGTATTGAACTAACGCCAACCCCACCCCAACCCTGCAGAGATGGACAGGCATTGGGGTGTGCCTTTGGGTCATCCCCCATAACGCTCACGCCATTTCACCTCACCCTACCCTGCAGACACCGACAAGTGCCGAGGTGTGCCTTGGGGTGTTCAGGCTTTACACTCACCCCATTCCATAAGGAAATATGCTGAAAAGGGTGCAGTATAGGAGAATGGGGTGAACTTTGGGGCTGAAGAGTCCAAGGTACACCTCGATGCCTGTCACTAGCTTCAGGGTGGGAGTAGGGGTGGAATGGAGTGAACATTACTGTAGACAATCCCAAGTCACACCCCTGACGCCTGTTAGTCCCTACAGGGTAGGGCGTTATGGTCGGAAACCCTAACGCCCTGGGTGTTTCTTGATATTTTCACTCCCAAGTTTTCAACATGGGCTTTTTGTAACTGCACCGTATGAACAGTGATGCTATCAGTTTGTTAGCTGAAAGGTGATTTTGCACAGCGACTGCACCATTTGGCGCCACAGATGCGAAAACACATTTCAAGCAGGATGTGAAAAATGACAGCTGTACTGTTCATCAAGAAGTGTAAAAAAATGGTAATGTTGAAAATATGGAGTGAAAATATAAAAATATTGGTGAAGTCACGAGCGTGCATAGAAACTGTGCAATGCACACCCTAATGCAATTATTTGGGAATTTTTTTACAGATTTTCAACATAGGCATTTTGGGACCTCCACTTATGAACAGTGGCACTGTGATTTTCTTAATCTGTCCTGAGCGATTGATTTTGCTGTGACTGCGTTTATTGTGTTGCCACAGGTGCGAAAACATGTTTGGCGGGATGTGAAAAAATGACAGCTGTACTATTCATAAGGTGTGCAAAATGGCAATGTTGAAAATCTGGAGTACAAATATAAAAATTTGATGAAGTTATTTAGCATGCGTAGAAACTGCGCAATGCATGCTGGTAACCCAGTCATTTTTGGGGAATTTGTTCACCAAATTTGCAACATGGGCTTTTTGGGTCCTCTCCTTATGAACACTGTCACTGTGATTTTCTTAATCTGTCCCGAACGTTGATTTCGCACAGCGACCACACCATTGTGCGCCAGATGTGCAAAGACACATTTTGGGCAGGATGTGAAAAATGACAGCTATACTGTTCATAAGGAGGTGTGGAAAAATGGGAATGTTGAAAATCTGGAGTGAAAATATTAAAAATTCTCGAAATTATGAGTGTGCATGGGAACTGCGCAATGCACGCTTGCAACACAGTCATTTTTTGACATTTTTTCAACAAATTTGCAACATAGGCTTTTTGGGAGCCCACCTCATGAACAGTGACACTGTCATTTCATTAATCGGTCGTGGAAGGTGATTCCATGCAGTGACCGCGAAATCACCTTTCGGGACCAAATAACGACATGACAGTGACTGAATTCATGAGGTGGGACCCCAAGAACCCCATGTTGAAAATTTGGTGCCAAAAGTCACAAACATGGACGAGATACCCATCTAAGTTGAACCCCCATTTATGCTATTATAGAGGTTACTGGCATTTCTTCAGTTTGCAGTCAGCTTTAAAGAGTGCAGACGTGTTCCTGCTCCACCAAGATCATTGTGCCAGGCTCCGGAGGTAAGTGTGGGGTGAGGGGGTTGGGAGTAAGGGTGTGCAGAGGGTGGGTGTGGGTTGGGGGAGGGGGCACTGCAGGCAATGAGGGACCATTTTCTTGTTTACAGGTTAGAAAAAAAAGAAAAACTTTGTTGGAAGGTTTTCTTTTTTACAGGAACATTTGCCACGCTAGAGTGGGCTCCCAGTGTGCCACCTGGGTGTTTTTGGACTACTGGTGCTGACGGGGATTGGGCACCCCATCAGTAAAGAAAACAGGTCTGTGTTTGGGGGGGCACGATGCCGAGGGGGATTGGGCACCCCCTCAGCATACAAATTAAACTACAGGGACATCACTCTCCATTGTAAATTAACTGGGGAAGGGGCATGCCTACAGGGGGATTGGGCACCCCGACGTCAACTTTCAGGTGGGACTGTGAGAGGTAGACGGCAACAGCCGCCGCCATGTTTATTGAAATGTTACACCAGGCAAGGCATGCCCTGCAATGATGGGTCACTCCCTCATTGCAGCGATGAAATTGTTTCAAGTTGGTGGCACACTTTTGAGCTGCTGTCATAGACAGCGTGCTCATTCATTGGTGCCACAGAGATAAGCCCTGAAAAAGCAGCGGCAACATTGGCCACAATATGGCCGCACCTCCACAACCTTCTACTCCAGCAAGCTGTCACAACACGTTTCTTGCGCATGTGCACAAGCAAATGAAAAAAGACTTCTCTTCCACACATCCCACACCAGCACAGTTTAACAAGCCATGTAAAAGTCTAAACCTGATCAGACTGTAAGAGTCTTACAACGCTACGAAAGCAGCATATTTCTTTATGAAAAATACAGATTAATTACCAGATCAGTTGAATTGATAGAATAAATGTGATAAACAAAATAAACATCACATCAGCTTTACAAAAAAATGCAAACGTAATGTGAACAGTACCGTAACATTAAAGGAGGGAGCTAGAAAATTATTCTGTTCATTTCTGCTACAGAGAACATACCGACTAAACTATGGCCTCACTGTGTCTTTATTTACAATTATTGTTTAAAACTCATATTTGTGTGTTCCAGTTGCTTAGCATGAAGATCTGCTTGACACACAGGCTTGTTTCTTTCAGTTGGGAGTCAGTGTGTATCAAGCTTTGAAATGCTTGTGTCATTGACTCCTGAGTCAACGTGTAGTTTACTATAATGTGCACTCTGCATGGAGGTGAAGATCCAGAGAAGGGAAGAACAGCGCTGGGGGGGGACTGATACGACCGGCAATGATACCCGCGATATCCAGTGGGAACTGCCCCACTTCAAATTATTGATTGAAAACAAAAAATGAGCCAAATTCTCCTCAATCTTTGACAACCAGCACACCCTCCTCTCTCCTCCTCAGCGGACTGCCTTATAGACCATATAAACATCACACAAGTCTCACTAATGGTTTTTTCACATAAAATATTACTTATTTTGCTTTATTTCCTGCTGTCCAATGCTCCCCCACACCTTCCAGTTCTAGATTCCCTGAAACACTAATACAATGTTCCAATTCCAATTGTTTTAACCAGCAAAATAAGTAATATTTTATGTGAAAAAACCATTAGTGAGACTTGTGTGATGTTTATATGGTCTATAAGGAGTCCGCTGAGGAGGAGAGAGGAGGGTGTGCGGGTTGTCAAAGATTGAGGAGAATTTGGCTCATTTTTTGTTTTCAATCAATAATTTGAAGTGGGGCAGTTCCCACTGGATATCGGGGGTATCATTGCCAGTCGTATCAGTCCCCCCCCCAGGTACTCCACCTGGGGGCCAGAAACCTGGGCCAAGTGTACACCCTGGGTGGGGAATTGCTACAAGTCTCGATGGCTGAGAGGGACCTGGGGGTGGTGGTGGATGTCAAAATGAACAACTCAGAGACTTGTAGGAGGGCAGCAGCCAAAGCCAACAGGATGCTGGGATGCATCGCTAGGGGGATCACCTCCAGAAGGAGGGAAGTGATGTTCCCTCTGTATAACTGCTTGGTGAGGCCACACCTTGAGTACTGCGTGCAGTTTTGGAGGCCACACTTAAAGAGGGACATTAAACTTCTGGAGAGGGTCCAGAGGAGGGCAACCAAAATGATTTGGGGCTTGGGGGACAGGACCTATGAGGAGAGGCTCGAAGAGCTAAATATGTACACATTGGAAGAGAGAAGGGACCGGGGGGACATGATAGAGGTCTTCAAGTACATGAAGAGGGTAAATAGGGGAGGAACAGTCAGGGTGCTTCGAAGGAAGGAGGAGGGGGCCACTAGAGGGCATGGGTGGAAGCTGGAGGGGGAAGATTCAGGGGAGAAAGGAGGAGGTGCTACTTCACTGAGAGGGTGGTGGAGCCATGGAATGCACTGCCTAGGGGCTGGTGGAGGCAGAGACGGTGGAGGGGTTCAAGGAGGGCTGGGACAGGTACAGGGAAGGGTTCTGAAAGCAAATCCAATGCAGCAAGAATATCCGGAACTGGGAAGGAGAAGCAGAAGGTGAGGGCAGCAAGGTCAGCACCCAGGGTGGGGGCTGACCAATCGAGCAGACTCGAAAGACCGTTAGGCCTATTCTGCTGGCATTTTAGTAAGTTAGTATGTTAGGTGAGACACACTAAGCTGAAAGATTGTTTACAGGTGCAACCTGGGAGCACAGGAAAGTTAAGTGACTTGCTTAGAGTCATACAGTATGCAAGTGGGGGCTGTGGGATTCAAACCCAGGTCTCTAGATTTGAAACTCAGAGCCTTAAACCACTGCACTATACTGCCTCCCTGTAACTCAGTTATAGTTCACCGAGCAGCATGGTCCTCCTCTATCCTCCTCCTCAGCCACCCACCATCTGGCAAATGCAGACTGCACTCTCTGGTTTATGGATTGCATCTGTCAGATGATGGGTAGCTAAGGAGGAGGAAAGAGGAGGGCTTTGCCACTCATCGACCTGTGATGGAGGGTGTGCTGTTGTTAGGGTGCCATGATTAGGGCGCCATCATATGGGCGCTGAAACAAGGTCTTGAGTGACAGGGGCAGTGTGGATTTCACAGTGTCCTGCACTCAGACCATTTTCAGTGTCCACACTATTCTCTTGTCTTTCTCTGCATGCTCACCCTGGAGTTGGTTATACTTAGTTTTGGGGGGGAGGGGTGCAGTGGGGCAAAACCTCCTGCAGAACATAAGTTTTTGACTGGTCAGTCCTTGGGTGCCATACATTGCGTGAGGCACAATGTCAACCCGCGACTCTAATGGGTGGCATTTTGCTTGCGCCCTCATGTACGTTGCCCACATCTCCTGGGCACTGGCATGGGTGAACCATAATGGAGAAATATTATTGTTTCAGGGAATCTTGAACTGGAGTATGTGTGGTGGAGGGGGTGCTAGACACCAGTGAATAAAGCAAAGTAAGTAATATTTTCTTTGAAAAATTAAAAACTTCGTAAAATGTACGTGAAGTTTATATGATCTATATGGCGAGGAGGAGAGAGGAGGGCTATGACGCTCATCGAAGACTGAGGAGAATGTGAGTTAATTTCTGTTTTAGATCAATAAATTGAAATTAAGCCTGTGTTTTGAAGCCGATCAACACGGTAAGCAACTGGAGCATTCAAATATTAGTTTGAAACAATAATTGTTAACCAAAAATACAATAATGCCATATATTATTTTGTATGCTTTATTTAAAAGAAAAGAACATCACAAAATAGTTTTCTTTCTCCTTTAACAGAGATCTTTGCATGTCTGCTCAAAAAAATCTGTGCTGAACTGAAATGTGTAACATGACATCTTATTTATTTATTTATTTATTTTTTGTTTACCAGGTAAGGTGTTGTAGCCACAAAATATGACTATTTTCAGACACAAGCCAGGAGGTTACAATACAAAATTGGTAGACAAAACAAATAACAGGTATAGTTCAGAGGTAATCAACCATACAAGGAAATAGCTACACAATGTTTTTTGACGTAAACAGTATTGCAAATATGACAGAGACAATGGCAGGAAAATACACAATAGTACAAAACATAATAAGCATACAATTATAGTGCAGTAGAACACATAATCCATGGTAAGTGCTACATATAACAGTAACAAGAGGTCAGAGCAAAACTAACATTTTGAGAGCTTAGGAAGGGAATGTCAAGCACCCTATGGGGGTTTAAAACAGGAACATAGGGCATGTTTTACAAGGAGAAAGTGATGCAACTTTTTAAAAACAGTATGACTAGGTGCAGAGTGAACATCAAGAGGTAGGGAATTCCAATATTTTGGGGCCAGGCAGGAGAAAACTGAGGTTCCTTTAAGGGTTCTGCACCTAGGGGTGTATAGTAGAGAGAGTCCAGTGTAGCGGAGGCCATAGGTGGGGGTCTGACTTTGAAAATTCTTGCGTTATTTTTTCTATAGAAAACTAAGCTAAAAGCAGCATATCATGTAAGCAATAACACATGACAGGGTGTGTGGTAATGCTTAATTACCGCACATCCCAGGTGGGTTGTGAGGCACGAGGAACACCTTCAACCACCTGGGAAGTGCAGTAATTTATGTCATTACCGCACACCCTGGAGTGTGTTATTGTGCTTATAAAATGGTTTTAAGAGTTACAAAAGCAAGAAAAAATAAAATTTTAGCTGTGCAGTAATTGAAATTACTGCATGGTCTTGTGACCAATTTTGACCAATCGGCTTGCTTATTTGATTTAAGCCATTTTATAACAGCCAAGAAACATATAAAGCACGGATGATACAAACTTGCATTTGTTACACTCAAACAACATAAATAAAAATGACTGCTACATCTTTTAGGTATACGACTAAACTGATGAAATGAATGAATTCATTTATGCAAGCAGTTTCCCACAACCTGATTATATACAATATACCATGACAGCCTTGCCAAAATGTAATCATAGGCGACTGATGTGATGAAACATGTTTTTTTATCCATTACAGAACTACAACAAGACAACACTATGCCTGTCTGTTCACCCCATTTATGTGGTACGTCACTGTCACATATTGCCTGCAATTCAGCAGTATTCTTATGTGATGTGTAACATAAAACTGAGAGATTATACACACAACAACTGAACACATACATAAGAAACTCTGAAGTTTATTTCACATGTAAGAAAGCCAACAAATTAATAATACCGCCATCTAGCTTACATTTGCTTTTGCAGTTCTCTAATGGAAGAAAACCACGCATGACGAACAGGGCTGCGTGACACTATACATTTGGGTTCATGACTTTGTCAGACAGCTCAAGGAGTGAGGCCAGTTTGTTATACCCCATACTCCCCAAAAATTAAATATTAAAAAACTCAAACATTGCTGAAAACAGTAGCCTTGTCCCCGCAAACTCTCCCATTCAAAGGTCAGCTACAATTTTCAATTATTTATTGTATTAATAATAGAATATCACATTTAAATTTGCCAACATTAATACAAATATAATACTCAGACAGTGCTTAATCTTTAACTTACATCAGTCAATGAAGTACGTACACTGCCCTGGCACTACGTCACACAACACCTAACTGATGACAAATCAAGTTAATCTTGTACGCAGCAGTATAAAGTAATTGTTAACCTATATCAAAATACCACAGCTCTGACTGTGACCAAAACCTTCCTGACGCAACATGCAAGCAAACATTTGGCACTGGCAAATGCTTGTCACACTTTAGCACTGAATAAAATAACAGCCTGCACTTCATTCTACTATCTAACACTTTCTTGGGGGTTACGAGTGTCATGTTTTTGTTTTGTATAATTTTAAAATCTTGTCAGAGGGTTATGTTAGAAAAAGAATACATGGAGTGAAATCTCAACTTTTTATGTTAGTAGTGAGAATTCTGACCTTTTGTATCCCATTTTTATTACCCCTTACCTTTTGTCATGTATGATTCCCTTCTTTTCCCTTTTCGATCCTGCTTTAGCACCTATTTGTGTTTCCTTGTGCGTGCGCAAGAAGCATCTTGCAATAGAACGACATTTTGGAGGTGTGTCAGGGACGAGTCCAATGCAGAGCAATCTACAGTGGGCTCATCCTGGACAGACCAATGAGCATGCAACCAGACTGTGACACTAGTCACAGTTTCACAGCTGGAAGCCATTCTCTTGTTCAGAGAAATGAAGCGTTCCAATGAGAGTGCTTCATTACTTTCATTTGTATAGTGCTGCCTGCCCAAGCCTGTGTTCCCCATCTGGCATCACAATTGAACCCTCCCGCTCCCTCCCTCTGCGCGCTGTCCACCCGCACTATCTGTTCCCCATTCCAGTATCATAATTAGCCCTCCTACTCCCTCCCTCTGCATGCTGTCCACCCCGCACCCTCCATTCCCTGTCCCTGTGCCAACATCAGGGTGCCCAATCCCCGTGTCAGCATTTACTCTCCCCAGTAGTGTGGCACACTGGGGAGCCCCCCCAGTGTCCCAAATAAAACATTTTTATTAAACTGTTAAAAAAGAAAATGGTCCCCCGACGTCTTTTTTTTTTTTACCTGGAAAAAAGAAAACGGTCCCTCATCATCTCCCCATCCTGACCATCCCTCTGTGCACCCACCTCCCTGCCCCCCCAACCCTATACTTACCCTCCAAGGTTGGCAGCTGTGATCTTCTGTGGACCGGGACATGTCTGCATTCTTCAAAGCCGAACCATGGAACTGAAGAACCAAGGTACGCACCATGTAATGGCTGTCAATGGCATTTTCAACTTATGTTGATATTGCGGCCATTTTTCAATATTTTTGCACCAAATTTTCAACATGAGGTTTCTGGGACCCCACCTCATGAACATTGCCACTGTTTTTTGTTACTCTGTCCTGAAAGGTGATTTCACAGTCACTGCATGGAATCAATTTTTGGGACTGAGTAACAAAATGACAGTACCAGTGTTCATGAGGAGGGGTCCCAAAGCATGTTGAAAATTTGGTGTAAAAACACCAAAAAACGCCCAAGTTACACACCGTCATTGAAATGTTCTACACACACTCATAACTTTGGCAATTTTTAATATTTTCACTCCAAATTCACAACATTGCTATTTTTTCACACACCCTCATGAACAGTACAGCTTTCATTCTTCATATCCTGCCAGAAATGTGTTTTTGCACCTCTGGTGCAGAATGGCACAGTCGCTGAGTAAAATCACCTTTTGGGACCAATGAATGAAATGACAGTGGCACTCTTCATAAGTTGGGGTCCCAAAAAGGCCATGTTGGAAATTTGGTGGAAAAATTGCTAAAGATGGCCGAGTTACATGCGACCATTCAAAGTTTTCTACGCGCATGTGTAACTTTGGCCATTTTCAATATTTTCACCCCAGATTTTCAATATAGCCATTTTATCACACCACCGCATGAACAGTACAGCTGTCATTTTTCACATACTGCCCAAGACTTGTTTTCGCACCTGTGACAAGGAATACCATTTTCCCATGGATTTAAATATTTTCACCCACTGGGTTCATGAGATGGGTTAATAAGAAGACTATGTTCAATATTTGGGATCAAAATATGAAAAAATTACAAAGTTATGCCCATTCATTGCAATATCAGTACACAATATAGATCTGCCACATAAACCATGCAAGGAAACATTCGGCATTGACAAATGCTTGTTTACATTTGAAATAATAAAATGAGTGTTTCTTTTTTCAATCCTATTCATGCTTCTCTGGCCAGCACCTTGGGGATGCACTGCATTCAGACTGGCTGTTGGGTCCTTCCAGTCCTGTCACAGCACCATCTGGCCTGACTGTGAGACCGTGGCATATTGCCTATGATGTAGCACCCCCCCCCCCAAGACAAGGAGGAATCCCAGAGAAAGGAGGGACCAAGATGCTAATCCAGTCAGCCTCAGAGGGTGCGGCACCTGTGAAGGCCTGAGTCCTCATGCTGTGGCAGCTGGAGGGGTTTTACCCCTTAGTTACTCCCCACCCATTGGCTAGAGCCACAAGAGGTTGCCAAGGGGGCAGTGCATGCGAGCATGCATGATACTGGCATGGGGTCGTATTGATGCAAACAAAAACAGTGCAGCAATAAAAGCCGCAAGCAATGCAGCATCCTCTGAAATAAGGATGGGTATAGCACCACCCTTACAAAAACAGCGAATGCCATAGAAAACAATGGGACTTCCACTTCACCCTCCACGTCCCCCCATACTAAAAATAATCAACTCCAAGGGAGTGTGGACTTAAGGGATGGGGAGAAACTTGGGAGGGGGAAAATTTTTTTTTTTTTGGCATAAACAAAAAAGGAACACCATGAGATCTGTGGGGAACCCAACCGTGGTCCCAGGTCTCCAAACTGCTGTGTACCAGTGCCTTAGCCACTCCACCATGGAAGCAGCTCAGCCAGGCACCACACAGACAGCTACTTCTCCCCTTCTGAGTGTAAGCGCAGAGTGACAGGGGTAGCGGTAATTCTCTATCGCTATTATACCAATCACTCTAAATGTAGTCGCAATTTACACAGCGTGGTTCTTGCAGCGCTATATTGACACAGTACCCATGCTGCCATAACCAGGCTCCAGCCACACACCTTCCCACATATGTTGGCACCTCCAGTTTGCACCTCCACCTGTGGTCACCCAGGTGGTGGTATTTCAGCGGGGCATTGCAGTCCTCTCTCCTGGAGCAGGAGAGTGTCCACTGGGATGCTCCGTCCCCCTCCCCCATGTCAGCCCCTGATGACCAGGGCTTGCATATGAACCCAGGTCACCGGCATTGTGAGTGGTAAGCGCTACCGCTGCACCAATGGGTCAACTAGAAAATGAGTGTTCCTTTTAATATGGCTTTGTCCTGGTTTTTATCAGTATTCTCCGCTGTTTATGAACACCCGTTGTTTAACATCACTATTCTTGTGCCTAAACTGAGCTAGCAAGCAACAGATAATGCTCCATAACCTTTTGGGGTGCCAGGTGTAGAAATTCAGCTGAGAATACTAATGAAAAACTTGGTTTCAGCCATATTAAAAAAAGCCGCGCCATTCATACTTCAAATAAACAAGCTTGTGGTCAGAGCCACTTTTGGCGCCTTGCCATACCAAGATAGCTGCAGTGACGGAACTGCGATGTATCGATACTTCAGACATGCGATTTTGATTTGGGAGCTATCTGAGACGGTGGCCGTCACTTCCTCAGTTGCAGAAGAAAAAGTAGTGTCCTGTGAAGGGGGTGTGTTTATGTGAAGGGGGTATGTTTATGTGGCTGGCGGAGGGGAAAGGCTGCTAAAAGACAAAGACTGGAACTGTGCCACAGCACTGTTGAAGCATGCCGGTGAACAATCTGGTCATGTGCTTCCACAGTGCTACTAAACAGAACGGTAGCAATACGTCTGCGGAGCTCTGCCCACACAGCCATAAAAACAGCACCAAAGTAGACTCAAAATGAGGGAAAGAAGGGTATTATAAAATACAGGAAGTAAGGGGCAATCTAAAATGGAATAAAAAAAAGTAATGATGAGAATGTTCCCATATTAGGCACTGCTGCTTTAAGGTCACTTGGCAGAGTCGGTGAAAGGTGTCGATGAGGAAATCGTTATGAGGCTTTCACAGATGCATCAGAGTAACGCATGGGGTGAGTGGCGAAGCCCACAGAGTGGGAAAAAATGTTGAACTAGTACAAGTGGCTGCATGATACCAGCTTGGATTGCTTTGCAAAACAAGTTTTATGTCACCCAGAGTGAGCATGAAAGCCTTAACAGTGAATTAGTATTGCTTGTTTATGAATGCAAGATGCCAGGTAGCCAAAATAGTGGAATTGGAGAATATAAAAGTCCTTGCGGAATGAACTAGAAAACTGCTGAAACTTGTATAATCAATGTGTCTGCTCATATTAATTAAATGCAGTACATTTAAATATTTTAAAACACTGTTTTTTCTCTGTGCAATGCATTGCAGCTCTATTTTGTTTCAGTGTGACAATAGATCTAGCAAACCGATTGGCAGACATTGTGATTTTGTTAGTTGTTACTCGAAAATGATTAGTAGTGAACAAGTTTAGTGTCAAAAAATACAAGGAAATGCTGCTATCCAACCGTGGTTGTGCTGAAAAGAATCAGAAATATGCAAAACTCTACTGATGTACTCTTTCCTCACATTCAGAAGTTACCCATGCAGCGTGTGGTACCCTGATTTAACATGCGCTATATTCATGTTTTACATATCTTGGAACTTATCAGAGACAGAACATGCATCCAGGGCCCCATGCTTGGCTGCTGATTGCATATTTCTTAGTCATTCAGTTAATATTCAAAAACCACGTGCAGTGAGGACAAACACTGAACTTTATAGATATTCTTTTTTTCCTATAAGGCAGAGGGACATCTATCAGCTAATGTAAACCTGCTGTGTTTGCAGGGACTGAACAGAGCCGATTTTGATTACTTTTTAAACCAGATGCTTTATCTTCTGCTCATTTCATCTGTTGTTCTGTTTGCTCTATGCATTAGATTAGTCCTTGAATGATAGGAGAGAGAGAGAGTGAAACAGAAAAAAGGGAGCAGAGAGAGAGAGAGAGAGAGAGAGAGAGAGAGACAGAGCGATAGATGATGTGGAATTGGATACAGAGCAGGACTACAGGATAACTCTTTTTGTCTGCAAACAAAACTTCATTCACTTGTTTGTGATCACATGTTTGTGTATCGGGGAGAGTGCAGTGACAGAACTGTATAAAAAGTTCACCAGTACAATGCAGGACATCTCTTTTAATTGTTACATAATGTTGTTAACATTTAGTATTCATTGATCTTAAATTATTACCCTTGTATGTATTGTGAGGTGCCCTACACCTTTGGGATTGGGCGCCATATAAATGAAATTGCCTTTTAATATTTTTTATTTACCTAAACATTTGGTAACTGGGAAAGGCATGTTGAGCTGAGGCTCATTTCCAGGTGTGACCCGGGGGAAGGGACAGCAGGGAAAATACACACAGAAATACTGTAATACAATTATACATGATACAAAGATATACATAGGAAATACTCAGCAGTTGGTAGATTATAGTGCAAAGAGTACAACAAGTAGATATGAAGCAACGCTCTTGAATTATATACAAACATTGGCATATTAAGGTATGTACAGAGTTATATATAGGATATGGCAGGTAGGCACATACTGTAGGTGAACACATTGATTTGCTTGAAAACATTGATCCTACAAAACACTTTAGAAAGGAGCATGGATAATTTAGGACTGATTTGCAGTAGGAATAGAAGGTAGGAGCTAAGTGAGGTGGAGAGGCGAGAGATGTGCTACGTGTTGTTTAGGGGGCAGGAGCAGGTGGGGAGAGGCAGGCGGCGTAGTTGGGATTTGATAGAGTTGTGTGAGTGTGAGTTTTGTAGGAGAGGCAGTTGAGTGTTCCATAGTGAGGGAAGCCTATAGGTGAATGCAGAATCGCCAGTAGTAGAAGATAATTTGAGGAGTGAGAAAGAACGGGAATCCCTAGAGCGTAGGATGAGGAGAATGCAGTTGTTCATTTTTTTTTCCTGTAGAGGTTTTTCTGCACCACGGAGCCTGGCAGGTGATTATGGCCCTCCCTCACAGGGACTCATCCTCCAGCCTCTCGCATCCCCGCTCAGCCAACCCCCAGTAGTTCACCCACGGCTTGCCCCCATGGTGGGGCAAGCTAGGAGAACACTGTCTCCCCCCAGGACACAAATCCAGAATCTGGGGGTGGCACAGGGACTGGGGCCATCATGGAACCCGCCAGGCCCTTTTTCACCTCTTTTCTCCCATCCCTCCAACCGATGTAGGGACATTGGTTCGTGTCTCCCAACCTATACTGCCCTCCAGCCACCACCAGAGGGCAGTCAGTGAGCAGGATGACAAACCTCCCTCCCTCCCTCCAGGAGAAGACAGCAGTCCTCCGGATGCTCAGTCCTCTCTCGCGCCTACCGATCCCCGGTGGCCCAGGCTCCTTTCTGAACCTAGGTCTCCAGTGTGGCACAAGGTGTAGCGACCAGTGCCCCAACCTCCAGCACTACTGGGTCAGCTAAGGTGTTAGCTTCTCAGAGAGGTAAGAGGGGAGCAAGTTAAACCAGTATTTGGAAGTAAGGGAGATGGAGTGTAGGAGACATCGGTGGGGTCAGCGGTGAGATATCGAGGGTAGAGAAAAGAGAGCAATGGTGGGTTCTGAGGGGAGAGTTGGAAGCAAAGCCTTAGCGGCAGAAAGCATAAAAGAGGCAGTCATGCCTGGCAAATGAGGAGGTGGGCACAGTGCAGTAAACTAGGTCCGCATAATCAAAAATGGGAGTTATTTTAGCTAGCAATTCCTGCCTCACAGGGAGTGATTCCCTGTTACGGTATAAAATACCTAGCTTAGGACGAAGTTTCGAGGAGATGGAATTGATACGGTATGAGAAATTTAGTTGAGGGTCCAGCTATATACCTAAATATTTATAGGATGTGACTATGCTAAGAGAAGTACTGTCCAGGGAGGTGAGTGGCGGGAGTGGGGGTGCTCTTGCAAGCCTCTGAGAGGTACCAAAGGTCATAGAAACAGTTTTTGATGTAATAATTTTGAGTTGATTCGTGTGGAACCAGGACTGTATGGAGATAAAGTCTTCTTGCAGGATGGATTGGACCTCGCTTAGAACTGGGCCAGATGTGAAGAGAATGGTATCATCCGCATACATGTAGATGCTGGACCTAGAGCAAACAGAAGAGAGGTTGTTTATAAATAAGAAATATAGGATGGCGCCGTGGATCGAGCTTTGCGGGACATCAGCTAGTATGGGAAGGGAGGGGGTTGTGGAATTAGCAATCCTGACAAATTGAAACCTGTTTACGAGGCATGATTTTAACCACTGAACGGCGGGGCGAGCCCTGCATCCTCGAGTTTGTTTCGGAGCAGGGGGTAGGAGACTGAGCTGAAGGCCTTTGCCAGGTCGATGAAGACTGCAGCGGTGAAATGGCCTTGATCTGCAACTGAGTGGATGTGACCTGTGACTAGAGATGTTGTGAAATTAAATTTCGCAGGTGAAATTGCCATGAAATCGGCAATTTCGCCACTTGAAACATTTTGCAAAATTCCGCCATTCCGCAAAATTTTTGCTGGGTGAGAAAATTGAAATTGTGCTCTGCAAACATGAAATTCCACCGCGGAATGCACAATTTGCGTTAATTTTGCCCAAAATGTCAAAAATTTCACCGAAATTTTTCCATTTTGAGGGCGAAATTTCATGTTTCACAGGTGAAATTTTACATGTTGTGGCAAAATTTCACATTTCAGCTGCATAATTTTGCATTTCACACCCGCAAAATATTTTGTGAAATGTGCAAATTTCGCAAAATATTTTGTGGAACAAAATTTTCTAATTTCGCACATCTCTACCTGTGACACAGAGGAGGGAGAATATAGTGGAATGGTGCTTTCTGAAGCTGGATTGGTGCGGGAGAGGAAATTGGTGGCATAGAGGAAATCAGTCAGCCTGGTTTGCACCAGTGTTTCCTGCAGTTTGGATAAGGCTGGAAGGGGGGAAATAGGCAGGTGTTTGCCAGACACTGAGGGGGTCATTGGCCTTGTGGAGAGGGATGATGCGGGCAGATTTTCAGGCTTTAGGGACCGTACTGGAGGAAAAAGATAGGTTTAGTAGGAAGGGGAGCAGAGGGGCAATGGCAGGGGCTAATATGCCCAGGAGACTAGGGTACATGCCATCTGGGCTTGATTTTGAGGGGTTTAGGGATAGGAGGGCTTATAATCCTTCTTCAGCAGTAGTGGGGGTGAAACAAAAGTATCATGAGGAGGTTTAAGTGGGGGTGTTGCACCTAAAGGGGGAGGTGGGTTAGTCAGGGAGAACGCAGGTGGTGAAGATTTTATTTAGGGTTTCAACAATTTGGACAGGGTCGAATATTGTAAGGCCATTATGCTTGAAAGTGGGGGTGATGGCTTGTGAGGGGCGGTCAATGAGGGAGTGGACTATCTTCTAGAAGGAGGAGGGGTGGGCGGTACGAAGATGGGACCTGAAGTAGTCAGCTTTGATGTGCCTTATGGTCTTTGTGCAAGCATTCCTGGTGGTGTTGTAGGCTTGCCTGGATTGCCGGGTCTGGGAGGATTTGAAAAGAGACTAGGCCTTGTCCCTGGATTTACAGAGGGCAATTACCAGGGCAGTAACCAATAGGTGGTGGCATTTTCTGACTCTGGCTTTTACAAGCGGGGGTGTTAGAGTCCCAGACACGCGTGAATATATGTAGGAACTGGGATAGGGCTGTATCGACATCTGGAGCAGAGGATATATTATGTTATCTGGAAACTCAGTATACCATCACTTGGTATACCGAATCCAGATTCCCAAACTGCAGAAACCCGATGGCATCACTTGCCCAACTTAATGTCGGTCCACACGGCAACATATGCCCTTTGTTACAATACGGGGGGCTGCGCCCCCCCAAACCCCCCATAACTAAAATAACTAACTCCAAGGGGGAGTGGACCGTGGAGTAAAAAAATATTAGTTATGGGGGGGCAAAAGGACATGGCTGGACCAGAACCCAGGTCCAATGGTGCACACTGACTGAGCTGCAAGTGCTTTAGCCCTCTACACCATGGGCAGCTTGGCCAGTTTCTGGATCCAACGGTGTTTTCAGGGGTAAGGTAGCAACCCATCACATCCACTACTTTACCCCCTCCTATAACACCATCGGGATGATCGCTATCGGGACACTGCACCTGTCGGGCAGTAGTGCCCGGGCAGGCGAGTGTCGGGATAGTGAGCCACAGGAACTCGTAAGGGTACCAGAGCAGAGTAGATTGGATCCCAGTTTGCATGATGCAAGTTACAGAGGAGAGAGGTTGTTTCTAGCGAGTTTAGAGGGCAAGTTTTGATGTATTTCAGGGAAGACTTTGGTAGTTGGGGTCTCTCTGGTGCAGTAAGTGACGCAGTGGTCACTTAAGGCTGCCTTGCCATTGCCTTGCCATTCCAGTTAAAGATAAATCTGCTTTTAAATGCTGGCATGTATCAAACACAGGCTACAGCTTCATTTGCATTAGGGAGTCTATGTCTTATTATTTTTATTCTTTGGTGATCGGTAAGGCCCACTAGGCACAATTGTCTGTTTTCGAGGGCGACCTAAAAGCACCGGGGTGGTTGAGTGACTTGCTTAGAGTCACACAGTATGCAACTGGAGGTTGTGGGAATCCAACGCAGACCTGCTGGATGTACCAAGCTGATTCATAGCTCATTACTCTAACCACTAGGCTATACTGCCAGCCGCTTATACCATCTACCAGTGCCTCATCAGGAGACATTGCTAGATCGAACCCTAAGCACTGCATTTTTGCTTGTACTGTGAGCTCCTGAGGTTGCAAGAAATGGAATGTATGTAACCCCCCCTACAAATGGGGGTTCCTGAAAAGTCTTCCTTGAGCTTGCCTAAATGCTCACTGCCAGGCTGGTGTCTTGCGTCTTAGCAGTTTAAATGTATTGCCAGAGAGTGTCTGTATAGCCTCTGTGTACTGTCTCTTTAAGGGCTGCCTGGATTGCAGTTATAATTAATCGGGGGGGCTGAGTGTTTCTATGCTGGAGTCCCGCCCGAGCTGCTAGATTATTGCTCCATTCTGCCATCACTGTTTGCGCCGATGGAGCTCTGTTATAAGATCCGCTTATTTGCAGTTTGTTCTAACCTGTTTTTTTTGCAGCAAGGACTGTTCTGTCTTCTCCACCATCTTGGCCCGGGACTGTCAGAATGGGCCAATCAGTACATTTGGGACTCTAAAATGGAGCCTGCCAACAGGGGCTTGGTGGGGCCAAAACCTGTAGGAATTGTAGTTTTGGGCTTTTGGTGCCTAAAATAACCTGGAGGGGGAGCCCTTGTTGTGACTGACAGATCAGCCAACCAAACCTTTTGGATCTTGGGGAAAGTCCCAGACTGCTTGCAGTTTCAGTTAGTTCTGAGTTGGGAAGTGAAGAGGTAACAGCTTGAGTGATTCAAGCAAGAGCACCTGCGTAGATTCCCGTGGGAGAACTGTGAAAGGGCTGAGTTTTTGCCTGCCTGTCTGCCTGCTGTCCCTGAGAGGGAAAATAGAGTTTATTAGGCCTGAATCCGAGTCGTGAGAATGATTTAAGCCACTGGACTGTGACCAGGCTTTATCCTGAAGAAGACCGAAGATTTGCTGAATGCGATCGGCCTGTCAGGATTTCCAGCCACCTCTGAACTCACAGTTTGTGCAGAGACTCTGTAATTGCGACTGGATAGCAATCTGCCTGGTATAGTGGAATTTCTTACATGTAAATGAGCTGTGTGCTGTTAGTGGGTTGTGATTTGGTTCCCCACTGTGTGTTGAACTGTGTTCTGCTTGCTGGAGGCTGCATCCAGCTCCAACGGACTGAATACGAATTCATCGCCCTTCGGCCTGGGCCTTGCCACACTGGCCCAGCCAGACTACCCATTGCACAGAGAAAGCCATCGACGAGAGACCAGCCTGGGGATCAGCCCCCTGCTCAATGCCTTGAACAGGAATGACGCCTCGGTGATTCGTGTGGGCCCTGCTTCTCCGGGCACTCCAGCTCAACAGCCTGCAGTCTCAATTTCATCCTGCCTGTGTCCAGTATTGGGTTTCGTGAGTAAACCTCAGGGTAGCTCCCTGCAACAACAGCTAAATCTAAAGTGTTGTCATCTGATTGTCTGGTTGCCTTTTCTTTCACGAACTGAGCCCTCCGGCTCCAGATTACAAATAGTGTGTGTTGTGCATGTTGCTTTCTTCCATCACAGGGTCCCAACCAGCTGCAACATTCCTGGCTAGCCCACTGTCTTCCTACCTGGGTACCCGGAGTGTGTGACTGTGTAGGGACTTAAAGCGCATGCATAACTGTTTTATTGATCTAACCTTTAATTTTAAGCCAATCAACCTGATTACACCCCTTCCTTGTTCAAGTCCCCTGAATAAATCAGATCTAACTTTTTCTGCATTTAACCTGACTGCGGTTCCAGTTTGTGCCAAAAGTACTGTACTGTTGCTATTTGCTGTGCATAACCTTCTTTTACAGTGGGTCCCCAGGGTCGAGCCAGAGGAACCAGCCCTAGTGGTAAGTGCAAACAGTGTGGGTACTTGTATGGTGCACAAGGGGTACTGTAAAAGTGATTATTGTGTGTTGTTCAGGCCACTAGAAGGGAAAGAGGGGGTTACAGTGTCCCAGAGGGCTGTGCCCAGGTTAGCTTGACCACTAACAACCCTGACCTCCGGGTGGAGGCACCCATTTCAGAACTCAGGCCCCTTAACCCGCTACTAGCCAAGCAGGCAGGGGTAGTAGCCCTTGGGATAGTGCCACCTAGAGGTTACATCTAACATGTACAAACTACAAAGAAATCATTTTCAGACTAGCTTGTCAATCATTTGTGTAAATGGGACTTAAAGCAGCATTGCAACAAAACTGGCAAAAAATTTGACCCTACCTTTTTTTCACTGCAAAATATTCAGAGCACGTTCCAGCTCCATTTAGTGGTAAAATGTTGTTTTTTCATTAATTTTTTTCTCAAGAAAAAAAGATGGCCACAACATTTGGCTTAGAAATAGCATTGTAGACCTGGCAAGGATTAGTTCGAGAAAATATAACAAACTCATGGTGCACAGCACAGAGGTACCTAGAACAGGAGATCTGATAGGCATGCTAATATTTGTATTAATTGTAGCTCAAACTGGATTTTTGGAATAATATTTTTTTGTTGCAATGCTGCTTTATAGAGCTTGTGACATGACAAGGAAAACTGTAAAAATGCATTATTTTGACACAGCTCAAAGAATATTTAATATTTTTCCTGAATCAACCTTCTTTTTATTCTTTATTACTGATTGACCCCAATCCACAATGCCCTTCATGGTACAGGGCTCCAAAAAAACCACACGGGGAGCTTCCTTTTAAATACGGAAGTACTCCCTACCATCCCAATCCCCCTTTCAAATGCAGTGCTGTTTGGGGGGGGGGGTCTAATCTGTGGTGGGATTACACTTCTCACAACTCACAATGTGATGCATGCACTGCGGAGAGCTGCAGGATTGTGGGGAGGCTGCGCTAGCAGGACCACTGACGTAAGCCCTCTGCACTTCCCATGCCTGCCACTCCAAACTATTTGGGGCCCAGATCAGCCCCCTGGTAAAACTACCACCCAGCCCTCCAAACCAGCATGGAGGACTGGGAGGTTTGGCAGAGTTTCATTGTTTGTTTGCTAATTTGCTATAGAAGAGACTGACATATCCTGTAGTCTCTTGCACACACAGAGCAGAGAATCCATTCATTTGCTGACCTTCCTTCCTGTTGTAAACCTGGTATCTGGCACAGCTCTGACCCACCACGGTGACCTCTACCACACCATTTCCCTTCCCCCGCTTGCCAACAGATGCCGCACTCATTGTGCCAAACTCACTTCTAAATTTTGGTTAGGAGAACTTCGCTCCTACCTCTCATGCTTGCTCTCTTCCCCACTTCCCCCCTCCCACTCCCTCAGATCCTCTGACACTCACACTTTGTTGGTCCCCCGTCGTACCACTCTCATCCATCAGTCAGGATTTACCCATTGTTTCCTGCAAATCTGGAACTCTCTCCCCAAATATGGCACCCTCCTCCTCCTCCTCCCTTGCCTCTGCCTTACATAACTTTCTCTCATCTAACTGCTCCTGCTTTAACCCTCCTTAACTGTCCTCCCATGCCTCTGCTCCTCTCCATGACTCACATCACCTATTAAACCTTCCACCCCACCAGCCTGCTTCTCAGCACACTCTCCTCTCCCTTCAGCACTACGTACTATGTTCCTCAGATATGCCACTTGTAATTAAATGCATATTTCACAGGTATGATATATTTAATTGTATGTTATGTTACAAATGCGACTGTATGAGTATTTATATTTTTTAACTGTATGTCTTGTTACAAATGTAATTGAATGTTTAATTTCTTGGATATGTTAAATGTTAAACTGTATGTCTAATTCTTCATCCAATTGTACCTCCCCCCCCAGGTCACACTGGGAGACGAGCAACTTGTTGTTCAGTGTGCCTTCCTGGTGAAATATTTCAACAAATAAAATAAAACCCAACCACCCCCTGTGCTAGGGAGGAGCTTTGCCCATGTGGACAAGGGCAGCTGGGGACTGTGGATGTCATCTGGTGTGGATTGGCATCAGGTGTGAAGCAGCACAGGCCAGCTGCACTCAGACTGCGTGTATGCTGGCCTGATTGTTGGTGGCTGCCCTAAGAATATTTGCAGAAATATGCGAAGACAAGAAGGATGTTGGGGTGTATAGGTAGGGTGTGCACTAGCAGAAGAGGTGATAGTGTCCCTGCATGGGCCCCTGGTAAGGCCATACCTCAAGCACTATGTGCAGTTCTAGAGTTCCCATCTAAGTAAAGATGGGGACCATTTGAACAGGGTCCAGAAGTGGGTTACAAAAATGATTGCAGGGCAGCAAGAAAAGATGTACAAGGAGAGGCTGAAGTGCCTCATCATGTACTCTCTGGTGGCCAGCAGGGAAGGGGGACATGATGGAGACTTAAAAGCCCTTGAGGGGATTGAAGCCAGCCTGCCGGCACAGCAGTAGCACTGCCATTTGCAATGCTGATGACCCAGGTTCAGATGTGAATCCGGGCTGTCGGTGGGTCGGCCGGGGGGGGAGGAGGCTTGAGTGTCCATAGGGCTGCTCTCCTCCAGAGGGAGTGTGGACAGAGCCTGGAGCTCACCTGGCCCCTTGAGGAAGAGGAGGGAAAGGCAGCCTGGGTCAAGTAGGTTGGGGAGGCATGCAGACATCGGTGTATGTAATGCGGGAGCGTGTGGCATGCACCATGACGTCAGTTCATGTCACATCTCCAGGGGCGAAAACCTGGAGGAAAATGCTGGCGTCAGGATGATGAGGAGTGCCCACAAGCCCCGCACCCAACCAGCTGGGCACGCTGACCAAAACTGGATCTGTTCTGCAGCGGGGCTTGGGGAACCCCACTGACCCCTCCGGGGGGGGGGCAAACCCTGAGGGATGATGGCCAGCAAGTAGGTCCCTGCAGACATTGGGGTGATGAGACTGAGGTGCTCCTTTGAAGGAGGGCCAACCGGGTTGGCGGGGAGAAAAAAAAGTCCTTGAGGGGAATGAGCCGGGCGGACTGTAGTGTTCTGTTTATGAGGTACAAAAGCATTGTAAGGAGGTGCATGGATGGAACTTGGTGGGAAATTTACAAAGAATGTAGGGTTGTTCTTTTTCACGGAGTGGGTGGTGGATGAATGGAACAGTTTACCCAAGCATGCGGATGAAGATTAGTCAGTGACAAAACATAGAAACATAGACATGTAGACAATGAGGGCAGAAGAAGAAGACCAATGGTCCATCCAGTCTGCCCCGAGTCCCCTATTTAGCCCTGGAACTTACTGTCCCTCCAGGGTCCTAGCCCCTCCCCATCCTTTGTCCCCATTCTCCTCCCAGTTTCTGCTGCCCCAAGCAACTACTATACCCTTCGTTCTGTCCCAACCATGCTTAAAACCACCAACAGTTTTAGAACCCACCACTTTGGCTGGTAGACTGTGTGACGCTCTGCCACCTGCTTATTATTATATTTAGAAATTGTGATATAAATATATGGTATGTGATTGTCTGCCTAGGACACACCAGCCAGTGTAAAGAGGCTTGACCTTTGATCTCAAAGGTGTCAGTGTGACTGAGCCAGCAGGCTGTCATAAAAACTGGCTGGTGAAAACACAAATTAAAGGTTTCCTGTTCTATCTTAATACATGGGCTTTCTGCCAAATGCCAGGTGATAAGACATCATAAAATTTTCCTTTTGAAGCTGGGTCCCATGTATGCATTTTATGAGCATAGCAGGAAGGGAGGTCATTTGGCTGATCCCTCTTGGTTTTCTCACCTAGGAGGGAACTGGTAACAGGATGTGGGTTTATGAGCCATCAAAGGAACCTGCTTGCAAAGACTGTCACATATATTTTTTAATTGGTAACTGCTGATTCCAGCCAGCAGAAAAATAATATCCTTTTTGGATATTCATATATAGATTACAGAGTTTACTGCAGGAACTAACAGTGACCTACTGTGTGTTGTGACATCACAAGGAGGTAGAGAAAACTGACTTTTGAATATTGCCTGCATGTGAGATGACAGTGCAGAAGTCCTCTCTGAAATTCAAGGACACACTTCCTTTGGTGGACTGAAAACAAGGCACTTTTGTAAAACATAGGTATACAGCTAGAACTTCAAGTAAACAGGCGTTTGGTTCTGTAACTTCTAATTATTTTAGGACTGTAAGTGCAATATATATGTTCTATGTATGTTTTATATTTTATCTATTGTTTTAATCTTAGTAAACCTTTTTTTTTGGTTCTCTTAAATCCTGTTGGAGTCTTTCTTTTGCATGTGCAGGGTGAAACTGTATTGGATCATTCTGAAACTGTTAAATGCTCAAAAAGTGTGTGTTACTATCTTGCTAAAGGTAAGAATATACCTAGGTCTCATATTGAGTCATAAGGGTATGCTTGGGAACCTGACTGGGTGCCACTGGGTGGCATTTCCATTCCATTTTGGTATTGCATTTCCCTGAAGAGAATACATATCTGAGCCTGTTAACTGGGTGTGCTAGCGAAAAGGTTCACATTTGACCCCCAGGACTCGAGACTAGTAGGTGATTCGGACCCAAAACAGACAGGAAGTTTACCCTGTTTGTCTCCTGTTCACACTATTGTGCTTCAAGGTTTGGCGCTGTGGCAGCAGAGGGCCTGACCTGTGGAGCGCGGTTGTGACAGATTGTTCCACAGCTCCAGCACCCTATCAAGGTTCAGACGTGGATGAGACAGACACAAGGGGATAGTGAGGTCCATGGGAGGGGAGGAGTTTAGACAGCCTGAGGAGGGGGTACAGAGACACCATTAGGGCAATCAGCTCAGTAAATCCAGACTGGTGTTAGATGGGACAGTGATTAGACTGGATGGACTGCTTGGCTTTAGGAGGTGTGGCTGTAAAGGGGCTTCACTGTCCAGGCCATCTCCTGGTTAATTAATTGAAATTATCTGCCAACAAGTTCCGTATTTCTATGTTTAAAGCCAGATTTCCTGCCACTTTGTCTTCTGCTCTGGCTGCTTGTGTGCAAGTAACATCGTAATTCTCTGTCTGTGATATCATCATTTCTACAGTAATACTTTTGATGTGATGAGCAGAGAATTAATATACACCTACTAGTTCTAATATAACATACTAAAATGCCAGCAGAATAGGCCTAACAGTCTTTCACATGTCTGCTCGTTTGCTCAGCCCCCACCCTGGGAGCTGACCTTGCTGCCCCCCTCACCTTCTCTGGCTTCCCAGTTCTGGATATTCTCGCTGCATTGGATTTTGCTTCCAGAACCCTTCCCTGTACCTGTCCCACCCCCTCTTGAACCCCTCCACCATCTCTGCCTCCACCAGCCCCCTAGGCAGCACATTCCATGGCTCCACCACCCTCTCAGTGAAGTAGCACCTCCTCCTTTCTCCCCTGAATCTTCCCCCCTCTAGCTTCCACCCATGCCCTCTAGTGGCTGCCTCCTCCTTCCTTCGAAGCACCCTGACTGTTCCTCCCTATTTACCCCTTCATGTACCTGAAGACCTCTATCATGTCCCCCGGTCCCTTCTCTTCCAATGTGTACATATTTAGCTCTTCGCCTCTCCTCATAGGTCCTGTCCCCAAGCCCCAAATCATTTTGGTTGCCTCTCTGGACCCTTCAGGAGTTTAATGTCCTTCTTAAGTGTGGCTCCAAAACTGCACGCAGTACTTGAGGTGCGGCCTCACCAAGCAGTTATACAGAGGGAGTATCACTTCCCTCCTTCTGGAGGTGATCCCCCTAGCGATGCATCCCAGCATCCTGTTGGCCTTGGCTGCTGCCCTTCTACAAGTCTCCGAGTTGTTCATCTTGACATCCACCACCACCCCCAGGTCCCTCTCAGCCATCGAGACTTATAGCATTTGCCCCCCAGGGTGTACACTTGGCCCGGGTTTCTGGCCCCCAGGTGCAGTACCATGCATTTCCCTGCATTGAACCTCAGTTTCCACTTTCTAGACCATCTTTCCAGGGCCTCCAGGTCCCCCTGTAGGGCCTCCCTCCCCTCCTCCCCATCCACCACCGCCCCCAGTTTTGAATCATCCATAGGGTTCATCTCACTCCTGATACCTGTCCTTATGTCAGAGATGTAGGCGTTGAACAGGAGGGGCCCAAGAACTGATCCCTGTGGGACCCCACTAATGACCCTCCTTGGGATGAGACTATCTCATCAACTAATGCACCTCTGGGTCCGGGTCCTGGAGCCAATTGCTCATCCATCTGATCATCTGGTTCCTCACCCCCATTTCTCCCAGTTTATCCAACAGGACCATGTGAGGAACAGAGTCAAATGCCTTGCTGAAGTCTAGAAAGAGGACGTCCACTGGTCTACCCAGGTCCAAGGCACTCGTCACCCAGTCATAGAACTCCACAAGGTTTGTCTGACATGATTTCCCCGGGATGAATCCATGCTGTCTATCGTTCAGGCACCCTGACTTTTCCAGGTCCCCCCCAGCCTCTCCTAGACAATGCCCTCCATCACCTTGTCCACCACCGATGTCAAGCTGACAGGCCTGTAGTTCCCCTGCCACCTCCCTTGATCCCCCCCTTGTGGATAGGCACTATATGTGCCATCTTCCAGTCCTGGGGCACCCACCCTGTCCTCAGAGAGATGGTGAAAAGCTCTGCCAGGGTTTCGCCAGGACATCCGCAAGTTCCTTCAGCACTCTGGGATGTAATTTATCTGGCCCCAGTGCTTTCTCCGTCTTAAGGGACCTGAGGGCTTCCTCACCTCTCTGCTGTGATTTCCACTTCCACTACCTCTCTCCTTGCTTAGCCTTCCTCCTCCTGCCAGTGATGCCTCCCTCTCCCCAGACCCACCGATCGGTAAGGGTCCCCCCTTCCTCAGTATCACTGTCTCCTCCCATGTATGATGCAGCACCCCCATTTTCCTTGGTGAAAACTGAGGTGAAGTACTCATTTAGTACCTCAGCCTGCTGCCCTGGGTCTTGTGCCCATCTCTCCCCTGTTTTAATCCTGCTAATCTGCCCCTTCACCCTTTGTTTTTCCCAATGTATCTAAAGAACCCTTGTTCCCTCTCCTAATTTCCTGGCCAGGTTCTGCTCCTTCCTTGCCTTAGCCGCCTCACCACCCTAGTGGCCCTTCAGCCATTAGTCTGCATTCCTCAATCCTTTCACCCTTGAGCACTTGAATTGCCTATAGGCTGCCTTCTTTCCCTCAAGACCACCTCCTGGACCTCCCAGGTCCACAAGCAGGGTTTTCGGCCCTACTGCATTTTCATCTTACTCTTGCACAGGTGCTGGTAGCATCCTGCACCCCTCTCCTGATGATTTCCCATCTACTATCAGCGTCCATGTCTGACCCAATCCCATCCAAATGCTCCTTAAGGATCCTTCCCATTTCCTTAAAATCCACCCCCTGAAGTCAGTTACCTCCGTCTTTGTGCAGCCTTCTACCCCTCCTAGGTCCAGGCAGAACCAGACCATGGCATGGTCACTCCCCGCCAACGGGTCTCTTACCTCCAGGCCCCCAATCTGGTCACTGTCTGCCAGGACCACATCCAGTACCTGCGCCTCCCTGGTCAGTTCCTCCACCTGCTGAGTTAGGAACACATCTTGAAAGACATCCAACAACCTCTGTTCCCTGGCCACCAAGGATGTCATAGTCTCCCAGTCTGTTCCTGGCATGTTTAAGTCCCCCAACACCACCACCCTTCCCCTGCCCAGTCTGCAGTGTCTCCCAACATCTGCCACCAGACTCTCCTCCAGCTTCTCCGCCAGTGCTGGGGGTCTATACACCACTCCTATTTTTACTCTCTTGCCCCCCCCTTGTTATCAAGGTGACCCAAATTGCCTCCACGGTTCCCTCCACCTCTTCTACTCCCCCTATGCCAATGCAGTTTTTGACTATCATTGCTACCCCTCCTCCCCTTCCCTCCCCCCTGTCCTTCCTGAACATAGTGTAACCCTCCAGGTTCAGGTCCCAGTCATGTCCTGCGGTGGCCCAGGTCTCAGTGACCGCTGCCACATCCACTGCTCCCTCAGTTAGCATCGCCTGGAGCGACAAAAATCGACAAGTAGCCAGAGCAGATGAAGATTGACTGACCAGACATTGACTGTGGCCTTTGTTTGCCCCCACCACCCTCCCCAGCCATTACTCACATCAGCAGTAGGAGCCACCAGCCCCACCAGAATTCTTTAGGGGTCTGTTAGATTGTGGAGTGGTGCCCCTCCTGCTTCAACTGAGTGCTGACTCTATGTACTGTACTATCCTCAAGACTACACTGGTCAGGCTGGTACAGTTCTTCAACTCTACTGCTTTGCCCTAGACTGTCCTCCCTCCATACTGTAAGGATAAAAATATAGCTGTGTTGTGTTTTCTATCTTCAAATAATTCAAGCCACACAAAATTAATGTTTTTCCTTTGGTTTATTTTCTGTTTGCGAGTCTTCAATACAAGTATTCTGGTCAACTTCTCAATACAGGTATTCTGGCTTTTGTTTGATGCTAGCTATACAATTTTTATACAAGGTTTATATAAAGTTTTCTTATCTTAAAAACTACTAACTCCCTAGTGCAAGCCAATCATATAACAAAATAACATATTAATCTTAGGGTGTGGTGAATAACAGTCAAAATATAGATAAGCTGCATTTTCTTCATAACATCACAAGGTGTTTCTTGCACAACATTTTAACTGTTTACTTCCTGTCTGGCACCACTTTCCCCAGTGCACACCATTCTTAACAGGTAGTCACCATCCTAATAAGGGCATACCATCCTGTTCAAGTTGACTATAGGCCATTTAAATACTGACCACTATAAAATCATAAGGTAAAGTGTTGTGTAATCATCACAAGACAGGCATAACAAGACTTTTAACTAGGTCTTGTGAGAAACTGTCATAGCTAACTATTTGAGTAAACACATTTGGTTATATAGTATAAAAAATTACACTGAAGCATTCTTTAAAGAGGCTATACTTAAAGAGGGACTCCGGCCAAAAGTGCTACTTTGCAGAATTAGAATAAGCATACCCCCAATACATCACTCACCAAAAATTCGGTTTCTGTGTTACTTCATTTTAAAGTTATGAGCTATTTTGCAACCCTGATTTCACTTTCTGTTCAAAAAAGCCAGTTTCAGTGAAGAGCTGCTGCTGATGTCATCTCCAGAACTCACAGTCTAGTCTTCCCTGTCAGCAAGCTTACAGGACCTGTTTCTCCAAAGCTAAAAAATCATGTGCAATGGTTTTTACAAGTAAAAGAGGCAGCAACATTCAAAAAACATTTCTGTAAAAACATGTGTTTCAGGTTTTGGAACAAAGTTGATAAATGCATGTTTTTAATGCCTTTTTGATGTGGCCCATTTCTACAGGGTTGCTGAATGCTGAGTCAGCATGCCTCCAGGCTGCTGATAACATTTGGGCTGCTGCAATTCCAGAATCAGTGCAAGAAGGGGTACAATATGCATGAAAGTCAAAAGGACTGGGGAAGGTGCTGTAAATCTCAATCTCTCTCTACCTCTCAACAAATTATTACTCTGTTTTATAAGATATCTTTTCCTAACAGTTGAAACTCAGCCTCCTGTTCTTGTAAGTTTCATGTCCTCTGTTTTACAAAAAAAGGGTGTAATTTTGCATGAAAGCCAAAAGGACTGGGAAAGATGACAGCAACTCTTATCTTCTCTCAGTCCCCATGCTTTGTTACCGAGGTAGAAGAAAGTCAATTTTACAAAAAAAATAAAATAAAATAAAATACTGACAAGGCATTTGAATTTTGTCATAATGCACTGCTAACAGGGTGTATTGGGGAAGGGGGAACATAGTATGTACATTGAGTACTGGTAGTTTTCCCTTGCAAAATTGCTGTGACTGCACTGTACTACACAGTGTGAGTCAGTCCTTTGCCCTACAGTGATGCCATTGGGAGCCATCAGCTGAACAGTGCAGCAGGGCTAAAGTAGGGCTCAAAAACAAATCCAAATTATGGAAGGCAGAGTAAACATTGGCCAAAAATAACAAATGCACTCACCTTTTCAGGTCAAGTACTGTATATAATGACTACAAGAGGTGCCTTTTTGGACCATCATGAAAGGTGCTGTTTAACAGGGGCCTAATATGTGTTAATTCCTGCTCATGGTGGAAGTGTTAGCCCTGGTAAAATTATCATTTTAATGTGGAATATAACCTAGATGAGTCTGAATTTTGAGGCAGTATAGTGTAATCCCCCTGTTACCCGGGGTTACTAGAACCCTAGTAAGACCTAGTGGCAGGCAGGGACAGGCAGCTAGTGAAACTCCAATTAAATGGATTTCACTGTGTCTTGCTCTGTTTTCAGTCTCTGCTGAGCTGGAGCTATGACATCATTTAGAACTGTTGCAGCTGCATAGGCCACACTGGAATGTTGCAGTTGGAGGTTAGAGTAGAATGTTGGGGAATTTGAAATCAGTCTGTTGCAGTCTGTAGTAGAGGAAGGAGGTGCTCTGCTGTAAGCAGGCCCTCAGAGTCCTAAGCTCTGTTAAAGAGCTATTTTTTTGTAGAGGTGTGTGTTCTCACCTGGAGAGGAACACAAGAAGAGCCAAGTGAAGTGGTAGAGACCGCTTTCAGTGGTTCAGGGCCCAATCCCTGCGGGGATGGGGGGAAGGAATCAGCCTGTTTCCAGGGGCAAACCCCCTGGTCCAGCTAGGAAACAAGAAGCTGCCTGAGTTTAAGTTCATGCTGAGGCACCAGAAGTTCTGGACGAGATTTCTTTGAAAAGAAAACGCCTGTGGGGCACCTGCAACCAAGGGGTGAGTTCGCTCTGCTAAAGGGCCAATGTGTTTTCACCTGAGACAAGATGAAACTAAAGTGACTGTTACTGTGGGGTCAGGAAAAGACAGCCAAGTACAGTTTGGAAGATGTGGGGATTGGACTGCTTAACTCTGTGGGGGGGTCTAGAGTAATGGACACAGCCACTTTTTAAGTATGTTCAAGTTCAGCACAAATGGGATGGAAAAACAGTAGATTGGATGTGACATACATTTAAAGAGAATCTACATAGCAAAGTGTTTTTAAGGATGAGGTGTTACAGTCCAGAGAAATGTCCGGGTATGAATTATGGGAGCAAGAGGTGGGAGACCCTCCATCAGTAGTAACCAAATTCACCTCTACGGGTTTGCTTTGGGACACCTGTTGCTTTCTCTCAGGTACTTGGCCAGTGCCTGAGGAAAGTACCCAGACGTGGGATTGATGAAGAAGATTCACTGATGGAGACAGAAGTGCTCATAGGTGGTTTAGGGAGCCACCAGTAAATGTTCCATGCTATATGGAAAGTGTCCAAAGGGCTGGCAATGGAGCCAAGCCAGGGAACTGAAAAAGAGTTGAGTTAGGGCAGAGTGCCCAGAGTGTTTAGAGACCTGAGGGTTTCAGTGTAAAGAGGATGTGTTCTGATCTCCATAAATCTGCATTACCAGGAGGGTAGTCCTGTGGGGCTCCATCTGTGCTTTGTTATTCTGTTGAATGTGAATAAAAGCCACACTTTAGAATCCCAACTTCTGGTATTGGTCATTACAGTTATTGCTTCCTGTGTCTGGAGTTACTTGGTGCCCCTGACTAGAAGTCAAACCTAGCCAAAATACCGATCAACAGTTTTCTCCCTGAGCCCAGGTCCCAGGTAGGGGGTTACATATGGAGGCACTGCACAGCGCTGCTAACAAAAATACCACCAACCCGACCCCTGGGGCAACCCACCGGTTACAACAGCACAGTGATTTAAGGCTCTGAGTTGCTGCAAATCTGGAGACCTGGGTTTGAATCCCACAGCTACCACTTGCATACTGTGTGACCCTGAGCAAGTCACGTAACTTCCCTGTGCTCCCAGGTTGCACCTGTAAACAAGCTTTCAGCTTAGTGTGCCACTCCTGGTTACACACACACAAAAAAAAAAAGAATATAGGTTAAGTAACAGCCTGTCAGGGAGAAAACACTAGAGGCCAGATATTCAAAACTTTGCACCTGGCACAAATCAGCTGTGCCACATTTGCACCAGAGTGGCATATTCAAAAGACCAAATAGCACCGGCACAACATGATAATGCCAACGCTATGAGATAATATATACGCGGCACAAAGTGAGAGGTGGGGACATGCATACAGGCGCAACGGTACATTCAAAAGTATAGCACCACGCAACATGCATTAGTGCAACATGTAGCGCATCGCAAATTATCACCCATGAAAAGGTGGCCTTAATGCCAGGCAGCCCCAGCATGGGGGGGGGGCGTGGACACAACAGCAACAAGAAACAAGGCTGTACGCATCCAGTGAGGAGGCAGTGTGGGCGGATGGCCACCCTGGACCACTCCTTATGCACAGGCACACAAACTGTGGAATGCAAAGCCCCAATAGTGCTGTGAAGTGAACACTCATGTAAATGTTACAACTGAGCTAGAACACCACTTGCAGCAACAAACTATTTGTACAGTATTGTAATGTGTACCTAATGTGATATTTATGTATTGTGTGTTGTTGTGCATTATATGTCTTTATTGTACACCGTTGCATCTCAGCTACACAGTTAGTGTCTGTGAGTCATTCCTGACACAGGGCCTTGGCCCAGTGTGCTTACCTGGCGAACAAGGTGATAAAAAACAATGAACAGAACACATACATGGCAGAGACATGCTGCACACAGACGGCACTGCCCATGTTGCCATCATCTGGCACCAGTCCTAACCCTGCCAGGCGTTAGTGGGTGCCTCACCGCCCAGTGGACACTATGGCAATATGTCAATGCAGCACACACCTCCAGCTCCCCCATTGGGGTACACCAACACAGTCCAGTAGACACATGCTGCACTGGGGGAATGGAGGGTGTTGAGGGGAGGGTGTACAGGTGGCCAGGCTGCACCACATGGTAGGTACTGCCACATGGCTGGGGCCATTCACACGGTGCACATGTTTCACTGACGGGACTACTCCTAACAGCAGTGTGCCAGTATGATGGTATGTGTAGCCACCCTGGGGCAAATACCCTACACCTGTCCAGGATCCCCACACACAAGGACTGCCATGTGTATGGTAGTGTGAGGATCCCATGCCACTGGTGCAGCACATGAGGGTCACAGGATGGTATGACTGTGTTGTCCACTGTCAGATCACACCTTCCAGCTGTGCTTTCCACCATGTGGATGGCACCAGTCACCGTAGCTTGACACACCATAGGCATTGCTGCGTACCTCATAGTATTGCCTACTATGGTACTGTACTGTCTGATAAGCACTGTGGCAGGAACAATGATTTGCCTCTGGCATGCAGTATGACCACCCGTTCCTGTAGTGCTACTCCCCTGGGCCACAGTAGTCTTTGCATCTGTGTCCAAACCAAGACCGCAGTTAATGTTCTGTGAGCTGTGAGCACACGAAGAATGTGGCAACCAACCTGTAATACCAGTCAGACCTACAGATGGAGCTGTGAGCACAGAAAGAAACGTGGCTACCGACTTTTATTCCAGTCAGACATGCAGGTGGAGCTGTGTGCACCATGTTATAGTGCTGGGGAATACACACATCCAAATCAGGCTGCAGTGAGATGCTAATGTGGCTGTTTGCCCATGGATTGCCTGAGTAGGCTCATTTGCATTGCAGTTTTGAGTATAGCAAACTTTAGCACCCAGCAAATGGGACTGTGCCAGGCAAACATGTCAGTACCCCCCAAATGTATTAGCACCATGCAATATTGTAATGTTCCATTACATGGCTCTGCAATATTTGGCCTGCACTGTTTGCTGCTGTTGTTGCACTCCACTGCTTTGCTAGCACACATGCTGAAGTTGTCCACACTGTTTAGCCTTACCTCATTCCACCTCTGTGTGCACTGGGCCACTGTTGCAGTTTGCACTGCTTTAGGTTGCTGTATTCAGTGCTGTCTTATTTGCTGGGCTATTGTTGCACTGCACTCTCAGCCCTGTTTGCAAGCCTTCATTTGCACACTATATTCAGCTCATTTAGCCCTGGGGCTGTTCTTTTGAATATGGTGTGCAAATGGTTCTGGCTAATTTTGCCTGCCATGCAGTGCTAATTTTGCCCCGGGGGCAAAGTTTTGAAAATCTGGCCCTAGGTTGGCTACTTCATAGAAACTCATAGTAAGGTTTCAAAACAGCATTACCTCTCCCACCCCCATTTACAGGGAGGTAGAATAGTTGTTTTAAAGTGCTATCCTTATAAATCACTTCAATTGAATGACAGGTGTGAATGATCACAGCCTTCCACCACATCAGAAAATTATTCAGTCTGTAAACCTCACCAGTGAAAACAGGACATTTTGCTCACATGCCTTTCCAGTATAATAATAAATTAAAACTAAACCTTACTGCAGTGTGCTATGATTAAGAATTCAACAACCCTGGAGAAAAGGATCATGACATAAAGGCACCAGAATAAATAAATAAAAATACACATTTGTCAACTTTTTTTTAACAAAACCATAAACATACAGTTTTATGGCAATGTTTCTGAATGTTGCTGCCTGTGAAAATGATTGAACATGAACTCCAACCTTTGAAGAAACAGATTCTATAAGCATGCTGACATGGAAGACTAGACTCTGAGTTCTGAAGATGACATCATCATCATCAGCTCTTCACTGAAGCTAGCTTTTTCGAACAGGCAGTGAATTTAGGGTTGTAAAATGACTTGTAACTTTTAAACCAAGTAACTTAGAGAGCTCATTTTTGGCATGAGGCTGATTGGGGCTATGCTGATCCAAATTCTGAAATTTACCGATGTCAAAAATTTTGACCGTAGTCCCTCTTTAAACACTCAGTTTAACTATTATAAAAAGTTATACTGAAATAAATGTTACACTACAAAATGCTACATTACAATATCCCCCTTTTGTGACTCTCTATACTTGGAAATCACACAAGACGATGTTACCATTGTAACATTTGTATTTGTTGAACCATGTGTTTCATCTTATGATACAATAACAATTGTATAGTAATAACACACATTGGGGCTGGTCTGGTGGCACTGAGGGCTGAGGCACTGGACGCCACACCTCGCATCACGTCGGTGACCCGGGTTTGGAAACGAGCCCAGGTTGCTGGGGATTGGCAGGGGAGGGAGAGGATTGAGTATCTGGATGACAGCTGTCCTCTCCTGGGAGGGACAGGGGTCCCTATTTGGCGCTCGGCTGACCTCTGGCAGAAGCCAGAGATACAGCAAGCACCAGTGAAGCCTTAGTGAAGGGGCGAGGAGTGGCAGATGTCGGTGAGGCCTTGGTGTCAGGGTGCTGGCCACTACCAGGGAAAAAGGGAAAAAAAAACTTCAGCTCCAATGGAGATGGAGAACCGGAGCTTGCCCACGATTTACGGCCACCCTCCTGGCATCCTCCTGACTGATACTGCCAGAGAATTCCAGGGTGTTGGAGCCCACCCCGCCCCCACCCAGGGGGCAAACCGAGACTACATGGGTGACGGAGGATTAACCAGGTAGGAGTGAACCATAGTGGGATGACTCCTAGGTACTCTCAAGGAGAATGGAGTTGAGGGGAGAGAGGAAGGAAAAATAGAAAGTACAAAAAAAAATAACACATATCACTGCAATACTACAACCCACCAATATGAGGGCTGGACTAGTACCCAAAGCAGCCAATCCCCAATCCCACCAGGATATAATAGGGATATATGATGACTGTCTTTTTACCTCTTTAGCAGAGGCCTTTTGTGTCAATATAGGTCCTTTTGTTTGTTGACGATACAACAAGGCACCAAGTGTCATTTTATCAATTTTAGGTCATTTGAAATGAGGTGGAGTTGCCAAATTAGTGAGTAAGTCTAAGGCCATACTGGAACCATCGATATGGGTAACATTTGTTCGGCTATAGGCAGGACGTTCTCTGAGGGTCCAATTTGCAACCCACCAGATCTTGTCACTACACCCCCATACTTTCCAAGGTTGATCTGCAATTACACACCATGATTGGTTCCATCTCATTGCTTAGCAGTATTCATTAGCAGATGTTAGGATAAATTTACATTGTTCAGGAAACCATGGGGTGGTTGATGTCTCTTCCCCACATATTAAGGTTTCATGTTCTTGTACACACTGTTGCTTAGGTAAGACAACAGATCTATTGTGTACTGGGATAATAGTGTCACCTGGTATTTGGAGTCTCATGATCTAGTCATGTATTAATACTCCAAATTACTGATTTGCCACAATATTTTCGGTGGTTTAAAACATACAGGTACATAGATACATAGATACATAGACAGTGTCGGCAGATAAGGGCCTATGGCCCACCTAGTCTGCCCATTTGAGCTTGTAAGTTCAGTTTATTTTCCTAGAAGTCTGTTTCCCCTTACCCCTGCCCTCTAGAATTCCTTTATGTCTATCCCATGCATTCTTAAATCCCGTGATTGTTTCAGCCCCCACCACTTCCTCTGACAGGGTGTTCCACTTGTCCACCACCCATTCTGTGAAGAAATTCTTCCTCACGTTTCCTCTGAATCGTCCTCCCTCCAACTTCATCCCATGCCCTCTAGTCCTGCAACATCTTTTTGGCTTAAAATAGCGTATTCCTGCACCCTGTTCCTCCCTGTAAGATACTTGTATGTCTCTATCATATCCCTCTCTCCTCCTCTCCTCCAGGGAGTACATGTTCAGTTCCTTCAACCTGTCTTCATAGGACTTGTGATGCAACCCATGCACCATCTTTGTTGCCCTCCTCTGAACCTTCTCTACCCTGTCTATGTCCTTACATAGGTATGGTCTCCAGAACTGTACACTGTACTCCAGGTGGGGCCTCACTAGTGTCTTGTATAGTGGAATTATGACCTCCTTTTCCTGCTGGTGATGCCCCTGCCTATACATCCCAGCATCCTATTTGCTTTACCTGATGCCTTGTCACACTGTTTCCTACCTTGAGGTCATCAGAGATGACAACCCCAAGATCCCTTTCCTGCTTGGTGCATGCTATATCCTCACCCCCAACTGATATATTGTGCCAGGGTTTTGTGCCCCATATGCATTATCTTGCATTTCTTTGCATTGAATTTCAACTGCCAAACCCTTGACCATTCTTCAAGTTTCTGCAGGTCCCTTCTCATTCTGTCTACACCCTCTGGTGTGTCTACTCTGTTACAGAGCTTTGTGTCATCAGCGAACAGTGAAATTCTGCCTTCTAGATCCTGTGCAATGTCACTGATGAAGATGTTGAATAGGACCGGTCCCAGTACTGATCCCTGTGGTACCCCACTGGTTACTCTTCCCTCTGTGGAGTGACAGCCATTTACCACCACCCTCTGTGTCCTGCCACCCAGCCAGTTACCTACCCACCACACTACTGTCCTGCCCACACCCATATTCCCCAGTTTGTGTAATAGTCTTCTATGTGGCACAGTGTCAAAGGCCTTGCTGAAGTCCAGACAGGCCATGTCCACTGCCCTCCCTGATCCACCTCCAGTCACCCAGTCAAAATTCAATGAGGTTGGTCTGACACTACCTCCCCTGGTGAAACCATGCTGCCTTGGGTCCTGTAGTCCATTGACAACCAGATGTTCCACCAATCTCTCCTTCAGTAGTGCTTCCATGATCTTTCCCACTACCGAGGTGAGGCTGACTGGTCTTAGTTCCCTGCTTCCTCTTTGTTCCCACTTTTGTATAAGGGACTACATCTGCTGTCCTCCAGTCTTTGGGTACCTCCCCTGTTTCCAGTGATTGGCTGAACAGGATAGCCAGAGGTTCAGCCACCACTTCTCTTAGTTCTTTAAGGACCCTGGGGTGCACCCCATCTGGCCCCATTGCTTTATCAGCTCTTATTACTTCCAGTTCCTTCAGGACCCTTTCTCGTGTAAAGGGACTTGTGTCCATTTCTGCACCATTCTCACCCCTTGTACTCCCTTCAGCCCCATTACCCCCCTCTTCCTTAGTAAAGACTGAGCAGAAATACCTGTTCAATATGTCAGCTTTATTGTTGTCATCCTCCACGCGGCTCCCATCCTCCCCCTTCAGTCTCACTATCCCTCCCTTTGTCTTTCTTTTTTCACTTATGTACCTGTAAAAGGTTTTGTCCCCTTTACCCACTGATTTTGCAATGTGTTCTTCTGTCTGAGCTTTGGCTTCCCTTACTGACTTCCCTGCCTCCCTTTGTTTCTCCTGGTACTTCTCCCTATCCCTTCTGCCTGTGTCTTTTTGTATTGCCTGAATGCAATCTTTTTGGCTTTCACTTTCTTTGCTACCTCTTTGGAAAACCATAATGGTCTCCTCTTCCTTTTCCTCTTGCTAACCTGCTTAATGCATAATTCTGTTGTTCTTGTAATCCCCATTTTAAATACTGCCCACTGTTCCTCAACCCCTGATTCCTGTCCCATTCCCCTTAATGCCTCTTTCTAGTATCTCCCCATTTTCCCAAAGTCTGCCCCCTAAAATCCAGGATCGTGTTTTGTGTGGTTTGGTTCTGCTCTTTCTGTGATTTCAAACCACAATGACTGGTGGTCACTGTTACCCAGGTGCTCCCCACTGTACCCCCCATCACACTGTCCCTGTTTGTGAGCACAAGGTCCAGTATTGCCTTTTGCCGAGTTGGTTCCATGACCAGTTGCTTGAGGAAGGCACCTGAAGGAGTCCAGGATAAATCTGCTCCTAGTTGATGCTGCTGCTGGGATGCTCCAGTCCACGTCTGGTATATTGAAGTCTCCAACCAGTACTACCTCACCCTTGTCTGCCATCCTTTGGATGGCTAGCATCAACTCTATCTGTTTCTTCCTCCTGGGCTGGTGGTCTATAGACCTCACCTGTGCGGATGGCTAGCCCCATTTTCCTTTCCAGCTTAACCCACAGTATCTCCCCCATTTTGTTCCTCCTGGATCTGTGGCCCTTATGTCATTTTTCACATACAGTGCCTCCTCCTCCTTCCTGCCTGCTCTATCTCTTCTAGATATGTTGTAGCCAGGTATGGCCATCTCCCAGTCATGGTTATCATTATACCAGGTTTCAGTGATGGCCACAATGTTCAGGTCTGACTGTACCATGACAGCCTCCAGATCTTCCATCTTGTTGCTAAGGCTCCTGGCATTTATCTGGTATTATCACTAGTATGGGAATCACATGTCGCAGTACATGTGCATATTGATTTGGTGAATTCCATATTTTTATCATTGCTAAGGGTGGTAGGAATACAGTGGAATGATCCAATAATCTAGTTACATTGGTCTCACCTGTTCCTAAAGGTAACCTATTTGTTTCAATTCTATTTAATTCATTGACTAGATAAGCATGTGCTTCAGCAGCTAATTGTGAGCAAGCCAGTTCTATATAGCTTTCTCTAGACATATTAGAAAGTGAGTTATAAAAACAAACTGATATCTGAGCAATAATGTTTACATTTTGTAAGGTTTTTCTAAATGCAAACCAATCGATTTTTTTCATTATTAGCTGCTAATCTTACAGTATCTGATAATGGTCCAGTAGCCATATCTTTTGAAGTTGTTTCTAAAGAATGAATATGACCCTTTAAAACTATAGGATCAATACCATTAGCAGTTTCTAATCCTGAGCCTAACCAGACCCATACGTCTCTTTTACGATGGGTTAAGCTTGGTGATGCTTCTGCAGGAATTTGAAATGACCACATTTTGTGTCTATCATGGTATTGATTCAAAGTATTATTATAATATTGTTGCCACAACAATGCTAAGGCCTGATCCTTACACTGAAGTGGTAATCATGGAAAAGGCAAAAGTAGTAACACATTATAATATTTCCAGTGCTTAATTTGTAAAGAAAGAGTTGCCAGGGCTCTGAGTCCAAACACCAAAAGCCAGGGGTCTGGGGGCCGCCAGGCCCCCATAAGCTATGGGTTTTTAGATGCTCTGTGGTGAGTTTTGGAGGTTATATTGCAGATAAAACACATTTCTATATCAGGCTCCCTGCCCCTGAATCCACGGGAAGAATTTTTTTTTTTTTTGGGGTGGAATCAGGTTGGAGAGCCTGGCTGACTGGGCACTGATAAAGGATCATGGCTGGGCATGTATAAGTATAATGCAATGGCAAGATGCTGTGAATTGGCTCCAATGCCAGGGGTCTGGGGGCCGGTAGGCCCCCAGAAGATCTTTGGTTTTAGATGCTCTGTAATGAATTTGGGGGGAGTTATATTTATATTCCAGATAAAACACATTTCTGTGTCTGGTTCCCTACCCCTGAATCTGGGTAAGAATTGTTTTGGGGGGTAGAGTCAATTATTGTAGAGTCTGGCTGACCACTAGTAAAGGACTGTGGGCTTGTATAAAGGGCAAGATGCTGTGAATTGAACCAAAGGCCAGGAGTCTAGGGGGCAGTAGCCCAAACTCTTTGGTTTTAGATGCTCTGTGGTGAGTTTTGGATGGGTTATATTGCAGATAAAACACATTTCTATTCTGTGCCAGGTTCCCTATCCCTGAATCCAAGGGAAGAATTTTTTGGGGACAAAATAGAAATGTGTTTTATGTGCAATATAACTGGCTAACACTCACCACAGAGCATCTGAAACCAAGAGCTTCTGGGTGCTACTGGTCTCCAGACCCCTGGCCTTTGGCTTTGGGTCAATTCACAGCATCTTGCCCTTATACTGAGTTATGGTATTGGAGACTGTGGCTGACCTTGCATTACAACAAAATGTACCACATAACATCTAGCATGGTACAAGTAATAGAAGAACCAATTAAAACTGAAGCAGGAAAAGGTTTTTATAGCTACAGGATCATGGGCATGTAGAAGCTATGGCAAGGTACTGTGATCCAAAGGCCAGGGGTGTGGGGTACGGTACGGAAGGCCCCAGAAGCTCTTGGGTTTTAGAAGTGCTGTGGTGAGCTTTGGGGCTTTAATTGAAGATAAAACACACTTCTGTTACTTGTTCCCTGATTGAAGATAAAGCACATTTCTGTTATCCCCTTGACTTATAGGGGAACATTTTTTTTTTATCTGGATGGAGTCAGGATATTGGAGACTCTCGCTCACCTTATTAAGCAACAACATGGAGGTACTAGGGAACCTGTAACAGAAGTGTGTTCTATCTTCAATAAAAGCCACAATACTCAAAACAGACCATCTAAAACCCAGGAGTTTCTGGGGGCCCTATCAGAACAGGATATTAAAATGTCTAGCATTGCACCATCTGTCTTTTTTTAAAAAAATATTTTCTAGAAGATTTTATTTAGTTACCTCTCTTTATTTTACAGGTCTTGACATGTCTTAATTGCCTTATCAGATAAGTATAAAACTTTTTAATCTGATGATTTACATGTGTTTAAATCCAACCCTTGTTTCTTTGTGTCCTGTTTAAATTTCTTGTTTTCCTTTGCAGGCATTCCTCAGGAACAGACTCAGTTTTGATGAATAGCTAATGCCCAGCTTGGATTGACCAGGTAAGAGACACTAATGTAACAATGTTCCTTAACAAAGTTACTATATATTTTGTGCAAGTATCCATCATGATGTAATGGATGGTGGTGTAGCTAGGCCACCATTACTTTATGATGGATGCTTGCACAAAATACTACAGTAATTTGATGTGTGTGTGGTAATGCATGGTGGAAGTATAGCACAAAGAAAAGAGTATATAACGCACTGTTTCAGCTGCTGCTAGCCAAAATACAGTTTCTGTATTAAGCTACAAATGCCATTAAGTAAGCATCCATGTTGCTACACCAGTTTTGTAGGTTGCAGAAAGAAATTCTGAGTTTGGTTTGGTTTGTTCTCTACATATCGAGAAAAGACCATAGAATTTCCATATTTCTCTGGCTGTCCTCGTGTTTTCTTTCCTTACTTTGTGTGTCACTGGCTGATCTGTGCCCTTGGCGTCATGAGCGAACATAAGGGATGGGATTGAATTTCTTCAATGGAAATACTAGATTGAGGAATAGTAATGATGAAATAGTTTCAATAAGCATTGATGCTCGTGTTTATGTGCATATGAGGTTCATTTGGGAAAAGCCTCGCTCACACTCGGCAATGGAGATAGCAATAGTGCTCACGGCTGTCAAGAGGTACTTATACTGCTCCTGAATTTCTTTACCACCTGACTCCTTGTACACCCTGTATGCCCGAATGGTTTCACGAGTAGTACCAATAGCAAATCTTCTGCAAAGAGATTCAATCTCACTTTCTCCATACAGTGTAGGTAGCTCATCGGGCCAGTACTGCTTATATAGCACTTTCATTTCGGTGATCAGATTCTCATATCCAGTCTTGTCACCAGTGTGCCTCCTGTACACAGCATCGTTTTTAAATTGTCTGCTAAGCTTGCGAAAAATTGTCCGGTGAATCTTCTTGTCACAAACATTTCCTTCATGCAATAGGAAACCCTGAAACATCCTTTCTTCTATGGCTTTCTCACACAGCGACAAAATTTGCCTTGTTTTTCTACCATTATCGAATCACTGCTATTTCATGGCATATAGCTCAAAAAGTATCAACACTGTACAATCGCTGATGCTGCAATTCAAGAGATAACTCTGACAACTCCTGTAGGGCACCATACATAATTCCAAGGTTGCTGACAAACTGAATAGACGACAACCGCTTTGCTTAGACCAGGGTAGATTTTATGGTTGTGCTGTCACGAGAAATGTCATTAGCCGTAGATGTGAAGTGCTTATAGAGAGCAGGGTAAGTATTCCTAACAGCCTCTACTGTTCTAAAGCTCGACGCAACCCACCAGGTGTCTAACACTCTACCTATCTTGCAAAGCTGAATGTCAAGTGCTTCAGTGCATTCCTTCAGCTCTAACCTATTTTTCCCAGATGTGCTATAAAGAGAATATAGCTTGTCTAACAAACTTTTAAAGTGATTAGTAGCTCCAACATCTTTCATGACATCATTGACTGCAAGTTCTAGGCGATGAGCAGAGCAGTGCCATGCTATGATATTTGGAAACATGTCTTTGCAACCGCTTCACGACACCTATGTTGCATCCAAACATCACTGAAGCTCCATGCAAGCAACTGCTACCAGGCACTTGGCAAGAAAGTTTTCATTTATGTTAATTTTTTCAGCAGACAATAAACTGTTCACTATTCCCTCGGCAGTCAGATCCTGCAGCTCCACAAGGTCCACAAATAAATTAGCAGGAGACTCCATGCCAGGTAACATCAGTCGCATGTACACAATTAAAGCACTCTTCTTGTTTAAAGCAGTAGCTTCATCAAGTAAAAGACTCACTTTAGGAGCAATCGCTGTGATTTGGGCAAACAACTTTTTCTTCATCTCAGACGAAATGTGATGTTGAATGTTAGAACATGCCACATTGGAATGCAAAATCCTCCCCATGTCTAGTCCATTCAACTGCTGACAGTCTATTTCTACTTCAAAACCATATGACGGGCGGTTACGCTTCGCTTCTTTATAAGCAGTTCTGAAGATTCTGGCCGTAGTTGCAATTTGGGCAGACTGTGCATTTGCAGCTAATTGCAGCAATGTGTCTTTTTTTGGCTGCTCAAGAATGCGAGAAGCCGCGACATGTGACTTAGTTTGTGCGTGTTCTCCTATCTTTTTCTGTAGTGATTTCTGTTGCTTTGCTTTATTGGTACCGTATGAAGTAACACAGGTTTTGATCCATTCTTTAGCCAGCTTCATTCCAGCAGATTTTTCAGGACCCAAGTTACTGACTTGCTGACACACACTGCAACCGAGATTTGATCCGTTGATGACTAACCACCGGTATTTGCTCTGAAAAAAATGTTTTTGTTCACACGTCCATCCGGCAGGAAGTAAATGTTTGCTGTGAGCCACAACTTGTTCAGGTAATTCATCTTCACTACCAGAGCTCTGTGATTCAGAGTCACTATTGGCACAACTGTTTTTGACAACACTATTCCCTTCAAAATCATGAACTTGCTTTTCTTTTGTAGCACTGCTGACACATGTAACAGTGGCACCTGATACATCTTCAGATTCATTTCTGTAGTTTTTATCACTCTCCTTTTTCTTCCTCTTAGTCACTGGCTCACCCTCATTCATACTACCTCCTGGCTTAAAAAATATGACCATATCTTTTTGACCATGAGACATTTTTTTTTTTGATTTATGTGTCGCTGTCTGCCTGTCTCCAAAATGAATAGAGATCTAACCTGCTCCTCTGCCTATCTCAGTTAGCTTTTTTATTCAAGCCCCAGCCCCTTGAAAGAGACAAAGACAGTTACTGTCATGCACAGTAATGTGCTATATGTAAGTGGAACTTGTGAGAATTAAACCAAGCTCGCAGTCCGCACATGTGCTCCTCTGCCTGTATTAGCCTTTTTTTTATTCAAGCCCCAGCCCCTTGAAAGAGACAAAGACAGTTACTGTCACACAGTAATGTGCTATATGTAAGTGGAACTTGTGAGAATTAAACCAAGCTCGCAGTCCGCACATGTGCTCCTCTGCCTTAAATTTTGCTCTGCCTCTAGTCTCTGGCTTGCTTGAAATTGTTGCTTAATAAGGTGAGCGAGGTCTCTAATATCCTGACTCAGTCAGGTGACAAAAATATTTTTCCAAGGAGTCAGGAAGGAGTTATTTTACTTCAGCTTGTGGAGAACTAGGAAACCTTTAAGTAAAATAATAGTCAAATCCAGACAGACTGCTGGCTGAATTTACCAAGTTCAAATACACAACTAAGATGATTAGCTCAGCTTGTCTTGAGCCAGCTCAGGCTCCAAAACCTATCAGCTTTAATGCAGTCTGCTTCTTCACTTTACTGTTTTTTTTTTTTTGAAGAGCTAGCCAAGGGGTTTTAATATATTTTTTTCTTGTGGTTTACTACTTATTTCTGTTTATTAGGTAGTAAGTCTCAAGTCTTTTGCCTGAAGCAGAGGCTGCTTCTTCTGTTCTGCCCTGCACTGTGCACTTCTCCTTGAATCCCTTAAGTTGCCTTAATGCTGCCTGCCCTTCTGATTGTTCTTCCTAAATTGCTTCAGCTTACTAAGCTGCCTTCTTCACCACTCCATTAGCACCCCGAATCAAATTTTGCTGCATCAGCCTGGCTTCCATTCCAAGTTCCTTGAACCTCCTCTCCTCCCTCAGGCTCCAGCCAGAAGCCCAGCTACTTTCCCACCACCGGCCAAGGCTGCAGTTTCCCTAACCTCTCGGTCGCCCACCTGCTCCCAGCCTTGCCCAACTGGTGATGCCCGACTATTCCTTTACTTTTTTAGCAGCAACCCTAACTACTCCCCAATCTCACAAGTAACTTCAGTTCGCCCAAGAACATTTGTTTGTGCAGATATGTGAGGAGCCAGAGCGTATAACTGTAAAACGTAGTCACAGCTTGGCCCTGTTGCAACACTCAACCAACGACCCGGCAACTGTACTAGTCACTCTGACTCCTCCTACTACTTTACGTTATGCTGTACACAAGAGACAGATGCACCACCTGACCACAGAACAGTTGATCAGGTGATGCATGTCTGAATGAAGCATGCACGAGCAGTCGGACTCGTGCACATGCAGATGGAAGGCAGTTGCTTGCGCGTGCTGCTGCCGGCAGCCTGAACTCACCCCCCCCGGGTAAGTAGTGAGGACGAGCACAAGGAGGTGTAACCAGCTGTGAGTGTGATGATCTGCACTGCGCGGCAGTGCTGGCACCATGGTAGCAAAATACATTGAGTGAGTAGACAAACATTTAAAGGGCAGTGTGAGTCGGAGAACTTAGAAGAGGTGCCGGGGCTCAGCCCCGGAATGAAAAGAGGTGCCGGGGCTGAGCCCTGGCTTGCACCGGCACAAATTAAGCACTGAATATTTCAATTTACATTTAACCCTACTGTATAGTTTTTTTACAATAGATGTAAAATGCCACGTTACGTCTTGAACCTTTATAAGATGCATGTAACAATGTAATATTAGATGGATAATGTAACATGTCCTTTAATTTTATTTGAAATAAATCTTGTTCTTCTCCTGTTAAATTGGTTGTATCCCCCAAAGTACAGGGGATATAGATTCCTTTCTGAGCTGTTGTGTTTATGACACACATCACCGTGCCAGACCAGGCATCTGGAGAGCATCCCCATGTCGCATGTTGACATTGTCCATGACAAATACAATACCATTTGACAAGAAGATATCCAGTGTGTTCATGTCTTGCCCTAATAGTACTGGGAGACCCCACACTGTTGGATTAACATGGTTCTTGTTGTATAAACTGTTCCATATGTGCCCTGGGCATCCATTGAATCATTTGGAAGTAGCTAGGATCAGTAATGTACTGCTCAGTATATGTACAGGATACATCATTGTACTTTGCCTATTTGGAGAAACAGAGCAGTATCAGTTGCCATCATTTAAAGGCTGATACAATTTACATTGGTCCACATGGACCCATTTGGTCTCTGTAGACCCTTGTCGAATTCGTCAGACCTAAATGACCCATGGTCCCAAAACATCAATGACGTCATAGGGTCCCATCCAATTAGCGTCCCAGGGTCCCTTTTGACCAAAATTTTTTCACCATGATGTGATGACCCCTTTTAATGGGCGGTAACACCTTTTCATCATGTCTCTGTTTTTTTTTTTTTTTCAGTAAGTCTGTGCCATATTTCTGGCAGCGTGAGGCAAATAAACAGCTGTTTTTGTAGCTGTTGCAAAAATACATCAGTTTTGATGCAGTCTAACACTCGTGTCGATAGATCTGGATCTGAAAGATAATACAGTCACATATCTCGGACAGTCATCAATTAGTATGGGCTATAGCCAGTACTCTTCTTTTCAGTACCTCTAATACCCATTAGGATTCCTGGTAAGTGTGTCACCCACCCTTTACCAGTATCTAACACTGCCTTTTTCAGTGCATTTTTCAGAGTACGATTTAACCTTTCTACCATACCCGAGCATTGTGGATGGTAGGGTAAATGTAAGCGTTGAGTGATACCCAAAATATCACACAAAGCTGTCATTACTTTCGCTGTAAAGTGAGTTCCTCTATCACTTTTAAGTATTCTGGGAAAACCCCTTTGTGAGAACACCTGTTTCCATAGCGCTTTTGCAGTAGCTGTTGCACTATCATTTCGTATGGGCAATGCTTCTACCCACTTGGAAAATATGTCAACAATGACTAGTAAATATCAGAACCCCCCCCCTTTACAGTAGGCAAGGGCCCCACATAATCAGTTTGTAAGCTGGATCAAGGACCGTCCGGCAGGGGTATACCCCTTAAAGGAACCCTTTTTCCAGACACTGGAGGATTCATCTGTGCACAGATGAGACAAGCCTCCAGGCATTGCTTGACATCTTTTTCCATTTTTGGCCACCAATATTTCTGTGCCAACATTTTACAAGTTTGTGGAGTCCGTAATGACCTCCAATTCGATGATTATCCATGATAATATCTTTTCTAAATGAAGTGGGTGGAATCCACTTCCTAACTCCAGGTTGTCGTTCCCATACTACCATATCTTCCCATACGGTAACATGCTTAGTTGCACACTGTCCAGTGTCTTTCCATTGGTTCTGACAACCCACTATCCAAGCAACTGTATCTTGGATATGCCCCAAACTTGGGACTTGTGGGATGACAGCTATCCATTTAATATGGTGTTTGTCAAATTTTTCCATCGCCCACAATTGTGTAGCGTCACCTCCTAGTGGGTCTACCCATAAAGTTGTTTGTTTGGCTGCAACTTGAGCCAGGTTGTCTACTAAGTTATTGTTTAACTCATGGATATCCTTTGGATTTTTTTTGGTGAGCTCTTACTTTACAAATTGCTATTTTTAAAGCTATTTGAGCTCCTATATCCCATATATGTTGTAATATGGGAGCAAATGTGACAGGTTCTCCAGATGCTGTCTGCATTCCTCATTTAGTCCATATTGGCAAAAAGTGCAATAAGGAATTCACTACAAAAGCACAGTCTGAGAAGATATTAATAACCTCCTGAGGGTAAGCCATAATAGCTCCACGGACTGCCTCCGATTCCGCTCTAGGGGCAGAAAATGATGATGACATCGTACTAATATATCTCGATTAGTACTCAGTGTCCATATGGCATATCCTGCGTGGAAATTCCATCCTCCCAAAAATGAGAGCCATCTACAAAAACGTCTTTTGCTTTAGTATTTGGTTCTGCAGCAAATATGGGTTTAAAATCAATTCCCATTACAGTTCCACAATCATGTGCCTCTCTCTCCCATGTCATTAATTTAACTAACATAGGTGAGGTACATTTTTCTACTCTGATATTTTTCCCTTGTAGAGCTAAAGCCCAGTTAACCAATCGCTCTGAAGACACACCTCTCACATCCCTTTTAAGTAGAAATTTCACTGGAATGTGAGACGTTTGCAGGATAATTTTATTAAACTCCACAATATGTTTTGTGGCTTGTATAGCCCAATTCTTCATATGTCTCTTCTACAGGTATTAATACATGAGAAAAATATCCCACAGGACATAAAGTCCCTGATTACTTTTGTAACAGGACTGCACTGATCACTTGATCAGTGGCATGTACCTGTATCACACAATCTGATGACTCAGAAGGACTAATGAGAGCTGGAGCTGTCATTAGTGCTTGCTTAAGAGCCCTAAAAGATGTTACAAGAAAAAAAAATCATAGAAAAAAACTTCTTTTTAAGCTAATTGATGTGAGATTTAAATAAATCTTGATTACTTCTTTTCTGTTTTTGGACAGTAAATCACATTTTCCAGGTCAGATTGAAAAAGTTCACTTGTATAGCTTAAAATACCACAGGACCTGAAAAATCCTGACAAAATAATGTGCTAAACTTAGATTAAACGTGGAAGGTCAAGTTGTGTTGCAAAAGGTCACCAATTTCAACAAGGTGAAAATTACCATATTTTTAATTTTGACAGCTTTTTGCTCAATTGAACACGCAATTAGATAAAAGGAGGTAGTTTTTCTGCCTTCACTCTAAGGAGATTTGGCACTGCAACTGTGCCTTTGCTTGTGATGTTTACAAGGACTGTTTTCATATGAAAGGTCGTGCTCCTGATTGGCATTATCTAATCTCTTTATTTTCTACGTAATTGTCCAAGGGAACCACCCCGTTCACATGCCCCTTTCAATGCTGCATCACATCTGCAACTGCAGTTTGCAGACAATGAGCCAACATTTTAAAACCGGAACATGTCATGGGATGAAACATAAAAATAAACTAGAGTAGCTTAAACTTTACTCTGGCATCATTATAGTTAATGAAGCTGATAACATTCATTTCCGAATACAGTAATGTTTTTGCAGTTCTCCAAGTACAGGGAACAGCTGTACAGACATATTTATTATAGAGTCTTAATTTTTAACCCACAAACTTCCCTTTGTGCCACACTTAATTTATATTTACTATCTTTAGCCTCTGTGATATATTTGGCTATATTCAAACAATGAGCATCATTTATCTATCACTTTTTTCTTCAACTGACATGTCCTAGCAGTTATTTCTAACTGATACTGTATGTACATTTGACATATGTTAGCTAACTTGGTTTTATCTGAATTGCTTTTCTTATTATGGTCTGTACATTGGTTAACTAAACATAAGTACGCATCTTTCTGCCTTTCAGGAGAGCTATACGGACCTTCTTGAAGGCTCGTCTCTAAACATTTACGCAATATGGAATCCATACTCACGTCAGTAGGTTCACTGGCAAATCACGTCTGACTTCACCTCAGCTTCCTTATGTGTCTTCCGACCTCCCTCCATACATGAGTAATTAGTTCAGGTACGGCAGGCATTCCTCGCAGTGGCTTTCTTCTCTTCTCGGTTCGTTTGATGTCATCGGCAACCATATAGACTGTCTTCAGACATCCAAGTCACGGCACCAATTGTAAGGATAAAAAGATAGCTGCGTTGTGTTTTCTATCTTCAAATAATTCAAGCCACACAAAGTGAATGTTTTTCCTTTGGTTTATTTTCTGTTTGCAAGTCTTCAATACAAGCATTCTGGTCAACTTCTCAATACAGGTATTCTGGCTTTTGTTTGATGCTAGCTATTCAATTTTTATACAAGGTTTATATAAAGTTTTCTTATCTTAAAAACTACTAACTCCCTAGTGCAGGCCAATCATACAACAAAATAACATATTAATCTTAGGGTGTGGTTAATAACAGTCAAAATATAGATAAGCTGTATTTTCTTCATAGTATCACAAGGTGTTTCTTGCACAACATTATAACTGTTTACTTCATGTCTGGCACCACTTTTCCCAGTGCACACCATTCTTAACAGGTAGTCACCATCCTAATAAGGGCATACCATCCTGTTCAAGTTGACTATAGGTCATTTAAATGCTGACCATTATAAAATCATAGGGTAAAGTGTCGTGTAATCATCACAAGACAGGCATAACAAGACTTTTAACTAGGTCTTGTGAGAAACTGTCATAGCTAACTATTTGAGTAAATACATTTGGTTATATAGTATAAAAAATTACACTGAAGCATTCTGTAAAGAGGCTATACTTAAACACTCAGTTTAACTATTATAAAAAGTTACACTGAAATAAATGTTACACTACAAAATGTTACATTACACATACCTATCACTATTCCTTTTAATGCAACCTGCAACTTCCTTCACTCAAGAGCAGATGCCTCTTTCACAGTGTAGCCCTGGCACCATATGCCAGTGGGCTACTACCGCTGCCTGTTGACTTTCACACAAGTTAAGGGGCCTGGGTCCTGCTACGGTGGTATTCAGGGGTTCTAGCCCAGAAAAATAAAATAGCGTGGTGTCTCCACCCAGAGTAAATTGCAGTGGGCCAGGTGTATGACTAGTACAACTCCCTGGGATGCTGTACCAACCCACCTGCCCTTCCAACCACCCCACACACTGGATGCCGAACAGTTTCCCAATACCATATACACTTTACAGTTGGTTTTCACAAAGCACCCTTCACACAGCAATTTCAAACAACAAAACACAGCTTTATTATGGGGAAGGGCTAGGGTCGGGGTACCTGGAAAAGGGATAACTGTGGAGGTAAAAATGGTTAGGAACAATTGATAACACCAGGGCCCATAGGTCAGACCACCGCAGATGCCCACCCCCACAGGTACCAGTGACTTCCCTCTGTCCTTCCTGGGTACCCAGAAGGTCGCAGGCCTGCTCGGTGCCATGAGTTAGGTGGCATAGGGGCCCTAGGAACAATGAAACTGAATGTTAACAATTAAGCAGTTACTCCCCTTGATTTCCAGGGCAAGCCCTGGGTACTGATGGTCCTGGAGATCTAGGATGTTCCTGGTGCAGAGGAATTCTACCAGTTCAATCTCTGGAGATTTCGGTTCAGGAAGGGCAGAACAGGCAGGCAGTAGTAAGTATTCTGAAGACCTGAGTTTGATTGAAGGTCTGGCCGCTTGTCCCCTTGATTGAAGTTCCTGCAGCTTGTCACCTTCAGCCAATTCAGGCCCGTTGCAGGGCTCCCACGCAAGGTCCACCAAACCACAGAGGACCCAGACCTAGGAGTGGCTCCACAGCCTGGCTCTCTCACAGGTCACGGGTGCCCTAGCTCCCCCAGCATGCACCAGTGGCCCCTGTGGCCAGCAGACCCCACTCAGTGGGGGTTAGCAAGTTCCCCACCTGGCTCTGAATTAAACTGGGAATTTCCTGGTTTCTCTTTCCTCTCAACAGAAAACAGCTCCACTGTGCAGCCAGAACAGTCTCTCCAACTTTCCTGCTTACCAGTGCCTTTGGGTAACAGATTCCAAACTCCAATTTCACAACAACAGTTTGTTTCCTCAGCTGGATTTCAACGGCAGCAACAGGTTCCTGAAGCACAGGACACCTGCCCACCTTTTGCTGTCCCAGTTTCTCTGATTTAGAACAGCAATCACCTTTCTCTGGCTTACTCATAGTTTCTAGATAACCTCTTTCCCAGCTCAAAGATGTTCTCTCAGTCCCCAAACTGGTGCAGGATGGCGGCTGCAGTAGTCTCCTCTAAAACAGCAAACTTCAAACAGATGTCTGAAATGATCAGCTCAGATGCACAGCTCCTCTGGACAACAAGAATTCTTCTCCTTTATTCCTCAGAATAAACTTTGCTTTAAGCTGTGTGAAAGGCCTTAGATGGATTCTCTCACAGCACTGGGCCCTCCTGACTTGATCAGAGCCCAGAACAGACTGACTTCTCTGCCCAAAGTCTCTGGGATTCCTCCTGGAAATCCTGCCCTCTGATTGACTGGTTTCAGTCATCAATCACAATCCTTAGCCCTCTTTGATTATTAACATACTAACATACTAATTGCCAGCAGATTAGGCCTTACGGTCTATCGAGTCTGCTCAAACCTCAGATCCCTAGCTGAGTACCGAGGTCCTCCCCCCCTTGTGTTCCAGAAACCCCTATCATCCATCCTCACCCCCTGGGCCAGGCCATCATCTGATACATCCGCTTTCTGTGTCTGTCCCACCCTCTCTTGAAGCCCTCCACTATGGATCTCTGAACCAGCTCACCAGGCAGCGCATTCCAAGGATCCACCACCCTCTCACTGAAAAACCTCCTCCTCTTTTCCCCCCCTCACCCTTCCACCTTTCAACTTCAAACCATGCCCTCTGGTGATACCTCCCTGCTTTAGTCTAAAGATCCCCTCCGTGTTTACCCTATTTATTCCCTTGAGGTACAGTGGTGTGAAAAAGTATTTGCCCCCTTCCTGATTTTCTCTAGTATTGCATATTTGTCACACTGGATGTTTTCAGGTCTTTAAGAAAATGTAATATTAGATAAAGGGAACCTGAGTGAACAAATAACACTTGTTTTTTTAATTTCACTTATTTAATGAAAAAAGTTAACCAACACCAACTGGCACTGTGTGAAAAAGTAATTGCCCCCTTACACTTAATAACTGGTTATGCCACATTTAGCTGCAATGACTGCAACCAAACATTTCCTATAATTCAATATCAGTCTTTCACATCGCTGTGGAGGAATTTTAACCCACTCTTCCTCGCCAGAACTGCTTTAATTCAGTAACATTTGGTAGGTTTTCGAGCATGAACTGCTCGTTTCAGGTCCTGCCACAGCATCTCTATTGGGTTTAAGTCTGGACTTTGACTAGGCCACTCCAAAACTTTAATTTTACTTCTTTAGCCATTCTGATGTGGACTTGCTTTTGAGTTTGGATCATTGTCTTGCTGCATGACCAACTACGCTTCAGCTTCAGCTGACGGAAGGATGACTGGACATTCTCCTTAAGAATTTTCTGGTACAGAGCAGAATTCATGGTTCCTTTAATTATGGCAAGTCATCCAGGTCCTTAGGCAGCAAAGCATCCACCATCACACTACCACCACCATGTTTGACTGTTGGTATGGTGTTCTTACTGTGGAATGCTGTGTTTGCTTCTGCGAGACATTATGGGATCCATGTTGTCCAAAAGTTCCACTTTGGACTCATCTGTCCATAGAACATTTTCCCAAAGGCGTGGATCATCCAGGTGCTTCTTGGCAAATGAGAGACGAGCATTTATATTCTTCTTGGTTAGCAGTGGTTTCCTTGCTACTCACATGAAGCCCATTTTTGCCCATCTCTTTCTGATTGTGGAGTCATGAACACTGACCTTAGCTGAGGCAAGAGAAGCCTGCAGTTCTTTGGATGTTGTTTTAGGATCCTTTGAGACTTCTTGGATGATATACGCTGCGCCTTGGAGTAATTTTGGCAGGCCGCCCACTACTGGAAGGTTCACTACTGTTCCAAGTGTTCTCCATTTGAGATTATGGCTCACTGCGGTTCGATGGAGTCCCAGAGCCTTAGAAATAGCTTTGTAACCCTTTCCAGACTGATAGAGGGCAACAAATTTTTTCTGATCTTTTCAGGAACTTCCTTTGATCATGGCATAATGTGCTTGTTGAATCTTTGTGCTGTAGCGTGACTCTGATGGTAAGGGCCAAAATAAGTGAGGTTTATATTGAGCAGGGCTGGCTGTAATCAAGCCTGGCTGTGTTCAATCAGCTGACTCTAATTATCCCTTTAATTGGGTTGATTTAACTAGGGGCAATTACTTTTTCACACAGTGCCAGTTGGTGTTGGTTAACTTTTTTCATTAAATAAATGAAATAAGTAAAAAAAAAAAAGTGTTATTTGTTCACTCAGGTTCCCTTTATCTAATATTATATTTTGTCTAAAGACCTGAAAACATCCAGTGTGACAAATATGCAATAATAGAGAAAAGCAGGAAGGGGGCAAATACTTTTTCACGCCACTGTACTTGAAGACCTCAATTATGTCCCCCTTGTCTCTCCTCTCCTCTCCTCTCCTCTCCTCCAATGAAAACAGACAGAGCTCCTCAAGTCTTTCCTCATACATCAAATCCCCTAGTCCTCGTATCATCTTGGTTGCCCTGCTCTGTACCCTCTCCAGGAGCTGTATGTCCCTCTTAAAGTGTGGGCTCCAGTACTATACACAGTACTCAAGGTGTGGTCTAACCAATCCATTGTACAGCAGCAAAATCACTTCCCTGCTCCTAGAGGTGATCCCCCTTATGATGCATCCCAACATCCTGTTTGCTTTGCTAGCTGCTCTCCTACACTGCTCGGAGTTATTCATACATGCATCCACCATGACCCCTAGGTCTTTTTCCCCTATTGAGGCCTCCAGCGCCTCCCCTCCCAGGGTGTACCTGTGTTTAGGGTTTCCCTGCCCAAGATGTAACACCTTGCACTTGGTGATATTGAAATTTAATTTAATTATTGAGTTGTTCTGTCTCTTGGCACCTGGAATTGGTCTACACCTACCCCCAAGGACCCTTTCAAACAGTTTTGGGCACCCAGATAGTTGATTGGATGTCCATTAGGGGTCATAGCATCACAAACATGGCTGCATAGTACTCAGTTTCACAGCAGTTCACACAGATCCCCACCTTCACAGTCCTCTTGTAGCCTAACTGTAAACTGTTATTCCTTTCATCTGGGAGGCCTCCTTGGTTGAGGCATTTAAGTGGAGGTTGAAGGCCAACCTTTTTGTCCTGGCCTTTCCAGATTTCTGAGTCCATTCTTTATTTATTTTATTTATTTATTTTATTTTTATTTTTATTTATTTATTAGATCATTGGTTTACAGACGTTTCTGTGCTAGTCCCTTGCTGCGATAGGCTGATAGTCTTTTTAATCCATTTTAATTTCTTATACTACTATTTCCGCATTATTATCATTTTATGTTTTATGCTGTTTCTTACTATGTTCTGTTATAATTTCTGTTAGGCGCCCAGAGCCTCCAGGATTGGGCGCCCTACAAATAAAATTGCCTTGCCTTGCCTTTATCACCCAACCTATCTGTAGAAGCTTCTGTGCCCTGTGAAACCTTTGCACCAATTAATATTTTTATCTCTTCTCCTGCCTGTCGCTAGCACTGATAACACTGTCCCCCTGGTGCTAGGCAGGCTCAGCTCATTGAATATTCCATTGCCCCTAATTAATATTCATGAGCTGGGGACCCATCAAGAGCACTGATTGGCGCTCCTTAAATAAAAACAATTTCTCCTTCTACAGGGCCTCCTCCGGGTCATCGGCCCCCAATTAGATGAATTTTGGGACCCGGTCCACTGGAGAGGCATCCTCTTTGCTGCCAGAATAGCCAAAAACACCATTGCACCCTCACAATTTGTGGACCGCCTGCTCTGCACCGAAGTGCCAAAACAGAGTGGCAGCTCCACAACATAGCTCCTTCAACTTCACTCCATCAGCCAGACCACTGCGGGGCCAAAGGAAATGGGAGAACTGGAGCAGCAGGGGCAGTCAAATGTAACCCCTCACGGGGGGGGGGTTACAACTAAGTATCCTTTATCTCAAAATTCTAACTCAGTTGCCTTTTCCCTACCTCAACTCCCTTCTTACATGCTTACCCTCCCTCTTGCGCTCTCTGTAACTCTGATCTGCTAATTCTTCTCTTTCTCTTTCTCTTGTCACCTCAGAATCTCTGCTGCGCAATCTGCTTTCTCCTAGTGACTCCCCCATCTATGGCCCTCCATCTCAACTTCCCTCTTCCCTGCCTCTTTCCCTCTTCTATCAAAAGCAGCTGACACCCTGGTGCTGGCAACTTATGCCATGGATATACTTGCCCAAGGAGCTAATGGAGGCATGATTTGAATTTTTTTTTTAAATAGAAACATAGAAATTGTTGGTAGAAAAGGCCCACTTGGCCCACTCAGTCTTTCCAGATGATCCCTGCCTAGTCTGTCTCTGACGACTCTACCTGGTCTCCATTGCCCCTCCTTGCCTATTTACCAATATTCCATTATGCCTATTCTATGTATGTTTGAAGCTCCCCACTGCTTGGGCTCCCACCACCTCTGATGGCAGACTGTTCCAGGTGTATACCACTCTTTCAGTGAAGTAGTACTTCCTGGTATCCCTCTTAAATTTCCCCGCTTCCAGCTTCGGTGCATGCCCTCTTGTCCTGATCACGAACAAACAAAGACACGGTGTGCCCTGGAAATGAGAGGGGGTGCAGGTAAAGGCTGCTAGCCTGCTAAACAAGAACAAAGGAATAGATATTGTGGAATATCTAGAAACCAGCGGGGCACTGGACCCAAGGCAACATGGATTCACAACAGGAAGGTCTTTTCAAATGAATCTGATAGATTTTCTTGACTGGGTGACAAGGGTACTAGATCAGGGAAGGACGATGGACATGGACTACCTGGATTTTAGCAAGGCATTTGACACAGTCTTGCGCAAGAGGTTAGTAAACATGCTGGGCAGTCTAGGAGTGGATCACAAGGTGGTAAACTGGGTTAGAAATTGGCTTAGCAACAGGACACAGAGAGTGGTGGTAAATGGAGTTCAATCTGAAAAAAGGGGAGTAACCAGCAGAGTGCCACAGGGTTCAGATCTGGGGCCAGTCCTCTTTAATGTCTTTATTAGTGACATTGCGGAGGGACTCGAAGGAAAGGTATGACTCTTTGCAGATGACACCAAGATCTGCAATAGGGTTGACACTCGGGGGGGGGAGTCTGTGAAGAAGATGAGGAGAGACTTCGCCAAGTTGGAGGAGTGGTCAAGAGTGTGGCAGCTCAGATTCAATGCCAAGAAGTGCAAAATCATGCACTTGGGGAACAAAAATGCAGGGGAGGAATACACGATGAGGGGGAGGTACTAACAACAACCAAACTGGAAAGGGACCCGGGGGTGGTCATAACAGATTATCTAAAAGTAGACAAACAATGTGAGAAGGCAATAAGGAAAGCCAGTGGATAGGGAGAGGGAGAGGGAGAGGTATCACCAGTAGAAAACAAGAGGTGGCGATGCCACTGTACATGCAGTTGGTGAGGTCTCATCTGGAATAGTGAGTGCAGTTCTGGAGACCTCATATCCGAAAGGACATTGACAGGGTGGAGGCACTCCAGAGAAGGGCAACAAAAATGGTGCAGGGGCTATACCAGAAACCACAGAAGGAGAGATTGAGGGAACTCAATATGTATACACTAGAGGAAAAGAGGGAGATGAGGGATATGATAGAGACATTCAAATACCTCAAGGCAATCAATAAAGTTCAAGAGGGCAGCACCTTTCAGAAAAGAAGATGTGCAAGAACAAGGAGTGAATAAGAGGCTGGAGGGGGAAGACTCAGGGGCAATGTGAGGAAGTATTTCTTCACAGAAAGGGTGGTTGATGCATAAAACAGCTTCCCTGAGGAGGTTGTGGGGGCAACAGCGGTATAAAATCAAGAATGCATGAGACAGACAGAAGGCAACACATGGGGTGGGAAGGAGGAGGTAGGCTGCAGATCAAGGAGGGTCTCGAGTTTATGCAGTCGGTAGGGAAATGGGCAGATTAGGTGGGCCAGGCAGTCCTTCTCTGCCATCATATTCTATGTATAGCCCGTAAAAAAACAAATAAAAAATAACAAACCAAGCTATAATGAGAATAATGCATATGCGACTGTGTGTTCTGAAGTTATTTTACATACCCAAGGTGTGTGATGACCCATAAACCTTGAGAGCGAAGCTCGAGAGGTTTATTAGGTCATCACACACTGAGGGTGTGGTGTAAAAAACCTTCATAGACACACAGTCAGTATGCTTTATTTTTTATAATTACTGGTCCTGGGAGTGAGTCCAGAGTAAAAGCAGTTTCATTTTTTGTTTTTTAATTAATCTAAACTGCGCATTCTTTTCTTCTTTCATTTTTTTTTAACTCAAAGGCACGGTGCCATTGCTGATTGCACTTGGATTCGCTGTCTTGCGAATTGGTATCACAGTGGAATCAACCAGATAAGTTTTTTTTTTTTTTTAACATATCATATTTTCTGCACCTTTCCCAGACAGCCCCCATCTGATCAACCCCCCAGCCCCGTCACCCGGAATTACCAGGGTTTACCTTATGTCTGGCCTAGGAGCAGTGCCTGCAGGGAGTCAGTCGCCATCGTGCCGCCAGTGATTTTCTCCTCTGTTTTCTCCCAAGGGCCCCAGGAGTAGGAGCGCATGTGTGTGGAGGCATGCATTTGTCCCACGGCCCCGGTGAGGGCCCCTTTCCTCCCACCCTATTGGCCTATTGTCTGGCTCCCCTTAGGCCTGTGCTGTCCCCAGCCTCCACCAGGAGGCAGCCATTAGCTGAGGGTTGCCACTATACCTCCCTGGAGAGGAGAGCTTGCCTGTCGGCAGCTCCATCCAGCTCCGCCCTTCCCCCCTCATTGCTGACCTCTGACGGGCCAAGCTTGTTCCCAAACTCAGGTCGCCGGCGTGCCGTGAGTTTAGGCGTCCAGCACCTTAGCCCTCAGCGCCACCAGGCTGGCCAACCAGATCAGTTTTAAAGGCAGGATCAACCAGATAAATGCTGAAAAAAAAATAATAATAAAATACTGTAAATTACCTCTATGAGAGTGAGAAGGAAATGATCAATGTGGCTGCTAAGAAAACAGGAAAGCAGTTGCTGCCACATTCTTGAAAGATGTTAACCATACACACATCAGACTACACAGAAAGTTTGCAAATGCCATAATAACTGGTTTCCCAGTTATTATGGCGTTTGAAAGAGGCTGTTAGTGTGATGAAGGGGGTAAGTAATTATATAGTCATAAATGGTGTATTGCAAGCAAACTTTTGAAACTCACTGATTGAGCCCTCTGCCCTGGCACTTTAACCCACACAGGGGCTTTGTCTGGGGCGGGTATAAGGAAACAGATGCTTTTATATCTATTTCTTAAAGGTACAGTATTCTGAATCTTGTCCTGGTGCATTTCATCATTTGAAGTACACTCCCCTCCTGTATCCTGTTCACTCCAGCGAGGTACTTATAGGCCTCTATCATGTCTCCCCTCTCCCTTTTGTCTTTTAGTGTGTACATGTTGAGATCCCTCAGTCTCTGGGTCTGAAGGATTACTTAGATGTTCAGAGTCATGGTAGTTAGTGACTCCAGCCAAGTTTGAAAATCTGCCACAGTGGCACTGCCAGAGGGACTACCTACACAGACCAAATTTGTTGGGAAATTCAAGGTAGTGTAGTGCCAGTGGCTCAGCAGGTTGCACACTTGCCTCTGAAGCTGGAAAATCAGAAGGCTGTGGGTTCTACCCCCACACCAGGCACTTGGGTTCAATCCCAGTACTGACACTGTAGTGCAGCATGAGAGGGATGCTGCACTCCTGAGGTGCCGTCTTTTGGATAAGACGTTAAACCGAGGTCCCATCTGTCTGCTCTGGTGGTAGTTAAAGGTCCTATGGCACTTCTCAAAAAGAGTAAGGGAATTTCCCTGGTTTCCTGGCTAAATTTCCCCCATTTACTAAAAAATACCACCAACAGCTTAATCTGGTTCAATGTCAACTGGCATCCGTCTGTATCCCCTTCCCCAGAACAAGGCTGAAAATAGGCAGAATTGTCTAATCCTCCTTTCCCAGTCAACAAAAACGAAATACATAAATAAAACAAATCTGGGTGCAGGAAGTTTGCTCTTTAAAGGGACACAGTCAACCCTTTTTGCATCATAATATTTCTAGTTGAAAACTCACATTTTATGATTGCTTAACTTCTCTAAAACTCATTGTTGCTGCTGGTTATTTTATCTGCTTCCTTTCTTAGTAGAACTGAAGTGCATGGCAATGACGCAATTATACCCAGCCTTGGTTTGTTTGAAATCCTTGGTCTACTCTTTTTGCATACTTACTGAGCATTAGGAACACCCCCAAATAGTGCAGCCACCCATGATGCAATATTTTTCTCACCTCCCCACTGCATCTTGAGTGTCTCGACTGTGTTCCTAAGTCCAGGAAAGATGCCGTTGGAGTTATTCAAGGAGTGTAAACAAACGTGTTTTTTGTGTGGGACAGTCAGCACTCGTTTATCTGCCTCTCACTTATCCATCACACTTGTTTTTCCATCCCTGTGGCTGAGCTACTCAGATAATGGTCACCCTCAGATATCCATTTAAGACAATAGGAACGGATGAGGTCAGATTTATGAGTGCTGACTGGAACACCAGTATGGTGGGCAGTCTGTTTTTCACTTTTAAAAAGAAAAAAGGAAAAAGAATCAAACTACCAGCTACATCAACAAATTCTACACAACATGACCTATCATAGAATGTTTTTAAACTAGGGACAATTTGAAGCCTAAGGGGGTTGCAGTGCAGTGTCCCTTTAAAGCAGCAGTGCAACGAAATTAGGCAAAAAAATTTGACCCTACCTTTTTCTCTCTATAAAAGGTTCCAGGCACCTTCCAGTATACGTTGGTGGTAAAATATTGACAGTCCACCAACATTTCAGTATTTCATTGTTTTCATGTAGTTTATTCTCAAAAAAAGAGATGGCCACCACAGTTGGCTTAGAAATACCATTGTAGACCTGGTAAAGGTTCTGATCAAGAAATAAAATGTATAAAAGTCATGATGCGCAGCATAGGAGGTACCCAGAAAAGTAGATTTGACAGGTATGCTAATATTTTCATTAATTGTAGCTGAAACCAGCTGTTTGGAAAAACATTTTTCGTTAGACTGCTACTTCAAGTGTTTCTGTAGATTTAGTCATTCTAAAACCTGGTACTAAAAACCATTAACAGAGGTGTGCTACTTTCCGAGAATTATATAGTTAAAAAGTGACAGAAATGTACTTCTCCTTGTTGAAGATGCAAATCACATATTATCACAAAAATTTGCACGGAGGTAGAGCTTGACAAGAACAAGGGAACACACTATGTTTGAACTCTGCCATGTGGTCAAATGGCATCGCCACAGTTCATGGGTCATGAACCTTTTAGCCATTAAGGTTCCCCAGGACCTGCCCAGCTGTCCACACTGCCGGAGGTCTTCAGCAGCAGGAACTGCGTTTGGGACATTCACTTTAGCAGTCAATCAGTGCGAGTAGCCTTTGTTTGAAGGGAAGGTGGTTTGCCATCACCCTGCTCACCTCCACAAATGCCCCACTGCCACGTGCTCAGATGCTGTCATCGCAGTTCAGGGGTTGTGAGCCTTTGTGCGGTTAAGGCTCCCCAGGACCTCCTTAGCTTGCCATACCGCCAGAGCTCTTCAGCACCAGGAGCTGCAGCTGGGACATTCTGTGCAGCAGCTGATAGCATGAGTAGTACTTAGTGGAAGGCAGGACCATTTGCCTTCTTATCCACTCTTCCTTTCAGTGGTCCCAACATGAGATGACCAGCAGGAGTGAGAGTCCTCAAGGGGAGTCACCAGAGGGAGGTGCCAGGAGACTGCCCAACTTCCACTCTGCAAACTGTAAACTGACATTTCTGCTATTGCCTATGACATATTTTGCATTGCTTAATAGTTGGGGTTACTACTTTGGTTTACTGCTTCATGATGGGGCCTATTGAGTTCTGTATTACAGTGCTGTATTTAGGCCTCTGCTCGTATTTGCACTGCTTGAATTAGTTGAGGTCTTGTCAAGTTTGGACTGTGTTCCTCTCATCTACTGCTCCTTGTTTTGTACAGTGGTTATCTCCAGAGGGTAATCTGCCTTCTGCCTGAGCTTCTTTACAGAATAACAGGGGCTATTGCATGGTGTGCTGCCCCTCCAATACGTAGCTATCTGAGCTCAGCCCATATCCTCCTTACTGGTTGGATTAGGGATTCCTCACTGTCCGGGTGAAGCCCTCAACTTCCCAGTTGTTAAATGTTGACTACTTCCCTATTTGGGTGAAGCCTACATTTCCCTCTGCTGTTAAAATGTAGGGCTCCTCCCTATCTGAGTGAAGCCTATCCCCTCATTGTTTAATTTTAGGGTTCCTTCCTATCTGGATGAAGTCAACTTACTAAGGCTCATACTAAGGTGTAGATGGAGCTAAAAGGCATTAGCACATTAATGCTCCTTCAGTTCACTCATAATAACTTAGTTTTTTCTCGATAGAATGTATTTATCAAGTTTATTTTTTTAATCAGATTTAGACTTACTAATGATGATGTTTAAGGGAACAGAATTCCAAGGGTTTGCTATCCTCTGGGTGGAAAATGCTTTTCTCCGCAGGGTCCTGAGTCTTTGACATAATAGATACAGAGGGTGTTCTCTAGTATTCTTGTCAACCTGTTTAAATTCTGAACCTAACTCACAAATCATATATAGGTCATTAATAATGTTGTGCATTAAAAGTAGGGCCCCTCTAAGCCTATGTGTCTCTAATGGCATATGGTTTACATCTTGGAGTCTTTGCTGATAAGGCTTGTCTTTAAGACCTACAATCTGCTTTATAATTTTCCTGTCTACACTTTCCAGTTGGTTAATATCATTTTTCTTGTAAGGGTATCAAAATGGTGAGGTGTAATCTAAATGAGGATGTACAGATGCTCTGTATAGCAGATTAACACAGTGCGTTCCCTGGATCTGATATTTCCATGGATAGCCCTTATGATTTTATTTGCCTTGGCTACAGCTCAGTCTGTTTGGTGCAGGCCAAATCATCTTTTGCAGTTATACCCAAATCCGTCTTCGAAGTTGACACAGATAGCTTTTTGCCATTTAGGAAATATGAATTATGGTTTGTAATTGTTGCCTAGGTACATTGCTTTGCACTTTTTGTGATTAAAACACATCTCCTGCTCCACTGCCCATTCAGAGGTACAGTCAAGATCGACCTTGTCAGCGAGATGTTTGTGCGATAGTGCTATCTGGGCTCCCATTTTGGAGTTGTCAGCGTATTTTGCTGCCCAACATCCTAGCTGGTTAGTTAAGCCACAGAAAAAAAATTTGGAATAACACTGGGCCTAGCACAGGGCCCTGAGGGCCACCGCTGAACACATCCCTTCTTTTAGAACTTCCTACCTATTTGTTTAATTTAGGCTTCCTCACTATCAAAGTGAAACCCCAACCTCCCAGTTGTTAAATTTAGGCTTCAACACTGTGACCCAGTCCCTTCTCCGGGACAAGCTCAAGGCTGCGGGACATTTTGACTCCTCAGTCAGTTGTTTTTGCTCCTACCTGGAGGGCAGGTCTCAAGCTGTCCGTTTGGGGAATACACATGTCCTCCACTCCCTATCAGCTCACGCATCCCCCAAGGGGCAGTCTTTGACCTGGTACACTTTTCCATCTTCCTGAATCATCTCCTCACTGTCTTCTGTTCTGTATCCATCTATATGCATGCAGATGTCACAGCGCTCCTTACCTCTGGCTTCTCTGCTACTAATCTCCCTGCCAGGCTGCAACTGGACTTAACTAACATCCAGCACTGGTTCCTGGCTAGTCAGCTGTCCTTCAGTGCCACAAAAACTGTCTCTATGACCTTTGGCACTAGATAGAGACTCGCCAGGCTCTTCACTCTGCCCTCTTTCCATATCCTTGATGGTGCAACAGTGGAGAATGTGCCCTCTTTGGGGTATCGCTGGACCGGCACCTCAATTTTTCAGTACATGTGGATGCCATCCACAAGAAGCTGCACCCCAAACTTGATGCGCCTTGTTGGAATAAGAGGTGTATTCCACTTCCTGTGCACTGAGAGGTCATCTCAAAAGTGAACTCTGGTGACATAGTACACAGTGCTGCTTCCCAGTCCACCCTGGCCAGACTGGATCCCCTCTTTCACTCCTTCTGCTGCTTTTCTCTGGGCTGCCCCCCTCATACCCACCACTGATCTCTGTAGTTCTCCCTCTCTTTCCCCTCCCTTGAACAGACACCACACACATTATGCTTCCTTCATCTCTAAATACCGGCTTGGCTCCTTCCCCTCCTACTTTGCTAATCTTCTCTCTCTCTCTCTCTCTCTCTCCCTCTACCCCCAACCTCTTTTTATCCCTTCATAATTCTGGCTATCATTCTCTCACACTCCCCTTAAGGAAATTCAATGGTGGTCAAGTTGCCATCTCCTTCCTTTCCCCCAGACTATGGAGTTCTCTCCCCCCTTATCCACTCTGTCTTTTCCTACCTCTCACTCTCCTCCCTCGTCTGTGACTTCACTATTCACTTCTGCAGTTGCCCCAACACTGATCCCCAGGGCTGCTGACCACCACCTTCGTACCTCTGCTCCCCCTTCGCCCCACACCTACACTAGTGCAGTCCCCTCGTCACCCTCACAGTTGACAGCCTTTGCTCCCACACTTAACTCAGTACTGTCTCTGCACATTGGAAATGTTGTTATCCTCCAGCACGTTATTGTATAGTTCGTATTTTACTTCTCACAACCCTTGTCAATGCACAATTATTTATGATGCTTACTCACCTATTACTGTATAATTGCTTTTATTGTATTATTGTTATTATTGTATAATTGTTATTATTGCATTAATGTTATTATTGTATAATTGTTATTATTGTTTTATTGTTCTTGGTGTTCCTCGTTGTCCTCCCTTTCACCCTCCACCCACTATGCATCTGGAACTGAGCAGTTTCAGCTCAGTATGTCTTTCCTGGTGAAACTTGAAATCAGTCAATCAATCAATCAACCAATCAATAACTCTGCAGCTCTTGAGGAAACAAATACAGTAACTAATTTTCTAGCTTAAATATGTATCTATGATATGTCATAGCTTGGGAAGCAAGTTCCAAGTTTATTTATTTATCTTGTTTTTTGTTAACCAGGTGAGTACACTAGACAACTGAATGCTTATCTACATGTATGACCCATCAGAGTAAAAAGAAGGCTTTGTTACAAAACAATTGGGTAGGACGAAGCAAGTACACATTACAATACATTCACAGTACAACAAAGGCAAAACAGGTAACATAAAAAGCAATCTGAGAACAGTTTACAGTATAAACAGTGCAGCTATCGTACCTGCTGTAAATTTGAATTCAAATTGGGATAGAAACATAGAACACAGAAACATAGACTCTGACAGCAGATAAGGACTGCTTGGCCCACCCGGTCTGCCCAGTTCCCTACCTATTGGATAAGCTGCAAATCCTACTTTTACCAACAGCCTATTTCCTCCTACCCCCCACTAGAATTGCCTTATGTTTGTCCCATACATTCTTAAATTCCCCCACTGTTTTTGACCCCACGACCTCCTCAGGAAGGCCATTCCATGCATCCACCACCCTCTCCATGAAAAAATACTTCCTCACATAGCCTCCAAGTTGTCTCCCCTCTGTCTTCAAATTGTGCCCCCTTGTTCTTGCACACCTCCTTTTTTGAAATATTCTACCCTCTTGGACTTTGTTGATTCCCTTGAGGTACTTGAATGTTTCTATCATGTCCCCCCTCTCCCTCCTTTCCTTGAGGGTATATATATTAAGCTCTTTTAATCTCTCTTCATACTGTATGTCTTCTGGTGCAGACCCTGCACTATTTTAGTTGCCCTCCTATGGACTGCCTCCATCCTGTCTATGTCCTTGTGGACATGGGGTCTCCAGAACTGCACACAGTACTCCAGATGGGGTCTCACCAACTGTCTGCACAGAGGGATAACAACTTCCTGTTTTCTACTGGTGGTGCCTCTCCCTATGCATCCCAGTATCCCCACAGTCCTCCTTTCTGCCTTCTCACGTTGCTTGCCTACCTTTAGGTCATCTTATATGACTATCCCCAAGTCCTTTTCCATTTTTGTTGTCGTTAATACCTCCCTACCCCATTGTGTACTCTTCCCTTGGGTTTTTGTTTCCTAAGTGCATTACTTTGCACTTCTTTGCACTTAATCTAAGCTACCATAATTATGACCATTCCTCCAACCTTGCCAAGTCTCTTCTTATCCTTTTTAACCCCCCTTGTGTATCAACCCTGTTGCAGATCTTTGTGTCATCTTCAACGAGTTATACTTTTCCTTCTAGATCTTCTACAATGTCCCCTAAAAGACATTAAAGAGGACCGGTCCCAGTACCGAACCCTGCGGTACCCCACTAGTAACCCCCCTTTCTTCAGAGTGGACTCCGTTGGCTATTACCCTGTGAGTCCTGTCATCCAGCCAATTCTTTATCCAGGTACCACCCTGGGACCTGCTCCCAGGCTGGCTAACTTGTTTATTAATCTTTTGTGTGGGACTGTGTCAAATGCCTTACTAAAGTCTAGGTAGTCCATGTCCACAGCCCCTCCCTGGTCTACTACTTTGGTCAACCAATCAAATAAATCTATTAGATTCGTCTGACATGACCTTACCACTGTGAATCCATACTGCCTTGGGTCCTGTGCCATGCTGGCCTCTAGATACTCTAGAGTTCTTTCTTTCAGAAGTGATTCCATCATTTTCCCTACCACTGAGGTCAAACTACCAGGTCTGTAGTTTTCTGCCTCTGCCTTGCTCCCACTTTTGTGAAGGTGAATCACATCCACCCTCCTCCAGTCCTCAGGTACCACACCATCCTCCCATGATTTGTTAAAAAGTGTAGTCAGTGGTGCCACTAGTTCTTCCCTTAGTTCTTTTAGAATTCTGGGGTGAATCCCATCAGGCCCCATTGCTTTGTCCACCTTCAGTTTTAACAGTTCTTTCAGGACCCTTTCATCTGTGAATGGACTGATATTAACCCCCCTTCCCCATCCAGTGTGCTTCTATTATTTGATTTTGGTACCTCCCCCTCCTCTTCTTTTAGGAATACTGAACAGAAGTATTCATTCCGTATCTCTGCTTTGTCACTGTCAACCTCTACTAACCCCCCTTCCCTTAATTAAACCTCACTGTCCCTCACTTGATCTTTCTTTGCTCTCTAATGTGCCTATAAAAGGTTTTATCTCCCTTCTTAACTGAGTTGGCTATCTTTTCCTTGGTTTGGGCCTTTGCTATTCTGACTGCCTTCCCCGCTTCCTTCTGCTTTAACTGGTCCAGTTCTTTGTCCTGCTCCTTCTGTGTTTCCTTATACTTCCTGAATGCTATCTTTTTCTCCTTAACCTTCCCCGATTTCTCCTGCATATGGTTGGGGCAATTATAAAAAGATTGACTGCAGATAAGATATACAAACAAACTGGTATTGTGAGGCAAGAGTGTATGTCTGAAACTGAGGGGGAGGGGGGAGAGTATGGAATGCTCAGAAGCCACCAGTGGGGAAACATAAGGAATAAGTGCACCTGAATGGTTTGTAAGTACATGGTCCCTATGGGTACCGTCTCAGGGTTTTTGGCCACCTCTCTGCAGAGAATCTGGTCTCGGACTCAACCTTTTGCTAGTCAATGGGCCAAGGCAACATGAATAAGCTACTGACAAGGAGTCCTAGAAACTGGAATATGTGGCCGAGAAAGTCTACGAAGCCTCGCTTGGTCTCTGGCAGGCCAGCTGTTCAGTGAAGATGGCTACCTTTGGCCATTCCCTCTTTAGGATTATTGGCTCCTCATCCTCCCTCTCCTTCCAGTCAATAAGCAGCAGGTAGCCCAACAGATCCTGGTGCAAGATTGCATACTGCCTAAGCACCAGCTACAAATGGCCTTGGATATGGGTGAGTCCTGCACCTGTGCAATGGCTATGGCCAACTCTAGGTGCCGTAGGGCCTGGCTGAGGTGGCTCACCTTCATGGAAGACACTCAGCATAAGCTGTCAGATATCCCATTCCTAGACACTGGGGTGGAGGGACATATAACACACACTGAGAAGTCCATCCTGGACTCTGTGACTTTGTCACAGAAGGAGCCAAAGCCACCTAAGCCTAAGGAAAAAGGTCTTCTGGTTTCAGGGCTGTCAGCCACAGCATCCTCAGCAGCAGGCCCAGCAGGGCCAGTATCAATGCTGGAATCTGAAACCCAAGTTTGGTGGCCAGGGCCAGAATAGACAGGGGTCAGCAGAGGTGCTTTCAGTGTCCAGCTGGCCAGATTCCCCTTCAAGGCTGCAAAGTGACAGATTTTGGAGTGTCAAATCCCCCTGCCCCAGTTCCCAGTCAGTTGTACCACTTCTTCCTGCAGCTATCTGTTATTACTTCTGACAAGTGGGATATGACTACCCCGAGGTCTCTTTCCATTTTGTTGTTGTTAGTGCCTCCCCTCATTGAGTACTCTTCTGCTGGGTTTTTGTTTCCCAGGTGCACTACTTTACACTTTTTTGCACTGAATCTAAGCTGCCATACTTTTGACCATTACTCCAACCTTGCCAAGTCCCTTCTCATCCTTTCCAACCTCCCACTTGTGTTTCAACCCTGTTGCAGATCTTTGTGTCATCTGCAAAGAGGTATACTTTTCCTTCCAGTCCCTCTGCAATGTCACTTATAAAGACATTAAAAAGGACCGATCCCAGTACTGAACCCTGCGGTACCCTGCTAAGTAGCCCCCTTTCTTCAGTGTGAACTTCATTTACTATTACCCTCTGTGTCCAACCAATTCTTTACCCAGGCTACCACCCAGGGACCCACTCCCAGGCTGGTTAATTTGTTTATTAATATTTTGTATGGCACTGTGTCAAATGCCTTGCTAAAGTCTAGGTAGGTAATGTCCACAGCCCCTCCCTGGTCTACTACTTTGGTCACCCAGTTAAAGAAATCTATTAGCTTCGTCTGACATGAACTTCCCGTTGTGAGTCCATGCTGCCTTGGGTCCTGTGCCCCACTGGCCTCTAGATACTCAACAATTCTTTCTTTCAAAAGTGAGTTCATCGTTTTCCCTATCACTGAGGTCAAACTAACAGGTTTGTAGTTTTCTGCCTCTGCTTTGCTCCCACTTTTGTGAATCGACCAACTATGCTATTTCAGACTGTGGACAGGCTTTTAAACCCAGCCTGTCTACAGCTGAAAAAAGCCTTTTCTGATGCTTTATGTGAAGAGTTTGCTTACTTCTTCTCGAACAGGGTATCCACCATCCAGTAGGTCCTACCACCAGTGAGCCATAACACGGCCGACAGTGATCTCCTTATTCATCCGGAGAGCACTCCGCCTGGTTGTGGGGAGTTTGAACCAGTGGAGATAGCTGAGGTCACTTGGGTTGCTCTTGGGCTGAAGCACACATATTGTGAACTAGACCTGGTGCCGACACATTTCTTAATGAGATATGTTGACACCATAGGCCTGGTGTTTGCCTTGATTGTCTGGTGCTCTCTCAGAGGGGGGTCCTCCCAGATGCTTTGAAGGAGGCACTGGTCAAATCACTTATGAAGAAACCATCTTTAGACGCTGACGTTAGGTCGAATTACCATCCAATTTCCAACCTCCCATTTTTAGGGAAGGTTGTTGAGAAGATTGTGGCACTTCAGCTTGAAGGGCACGTTATGGCCTTTGTTTTGTATGAACCTCTCCAGTCGGGGTTTTGTGAGAGGCATAGCATTAGTTCAGGTCCACAATGACCTCCTCAGGGTTAGGGATCGAGGAGAGGGATTCTCGTTCTCCTCGACCTCTCCTCAGCTTTTGACATGGTAGACCATTGTGTGTTACTTGACCGTTTGAGGGAATTTTTTGTACTCACCGGCACTGTCATCTGCTGGTTTGAGTCCTATCTCATGAATAGGAGGCAACGGGTAATGATGGGGAATTCCTCCTCTTCCCCAAGCCTCCTGTCATGTGGAGTACCTCAGGGTTCGATCTTGTCACCAGTGTTGTTTGCCATGTATATGCTGCCCCTGGGAGAGCTCAGTAGGAAGTACAGTTTGGGTTTTTATGTCTATGTGGATGATACCCATCTGTATTTTTCCTTTGACCCTTGGACATCCAATGTGGTGGAAGTGCTAAATGAATGCCTTGCCGAGATCAATGACTGGATGGCCTCCAGCTGGTTGTGACTGAACCCCAATAAGATGGAGGTACTGGTTGTGGAGTTGAACAGAGGGCATGATGGGATGGCCTTTGGTGCAGAAGCAGGTTTGTTCCTGGGGTCTGTGCCATTGAAGGCCTCTTCTAGGGTTCATGCTGTTGGTGTGACCTTTGACAGCAGATTGACAATTGAAGCTCAGGTGTCATCCAGTGTCCAGGCCAGCTTTTATTATCTTAGGAACATCACCAGGATCAAGCCCCTAGTTCCGCCCCTGGACCTCCCTACCTTAGTGCACACCTTTGTGACATCGCAGGCTGCAGCTAGTGCAGAACGCGGCTGCCAGGTTGCTGATGGGGCAGTTGAAATACTGTCATGCCACCCCAGTGCTGCGTGAACTGCACTGGCTGCCAGTCAGATGGAGGATCCTTTTCAAGGTGGGCTTGCTCACCTTTTAGGCCCTACTTGGGCTGGGCTCTGGATACTTGTCTGACCTTTTTATATCCACTGCCTCGATCCACTCCCTCAGTTTCTCTTCTGTGGGCCTCCTTGTGATTCCCAGGATGAAGTTAAAAACTGCCAGCGACAGAATGTTTAGTGTCCCCAGCCCTGTCCTGTGGAATTCGCTTTCACCATCTGTTCAGGAGGCCCCTTCAGCTGAGGTATTCGAGGCCTGCCTCAAGATCCACTTGTTTAGTCAGACCTTCCCAGACACTGTGTATTAGATCTTATCCTTGGGATGGCCCTTCTAGCTACTAGTTTTAGCTTAGGCCTTGTTTATGTATTTATATGGCCTGTTTAATTTATTGCTGACATTTTTGTTGTTTATTTTTATGGAGAGTTGTTTTGATGTGTACGGTGCCTAGAACCTCTGGGATTGGGTGCCTGGAAAAATAAACTTTGCCTTGCCTTTGGCTTGTCAACATACAGGTGAAATCCAAAGTAGTGAATTGGGTAAGGAACTGGTTAATGGATAGGTGACAGAGAGTGGTGGTTTATGGCACTAACTTTAATGGGGGGAGAGTGGCCAGCGGGGTGCCTTGGGGCTCAGTAATGGGACTGGTCCTCTTCAATGTCTTCATAAGTGACGTTGTAGAAGAACTGGCAGGGAGTGTAAGTCTTTTTACTAATGACACCAAAATCTGTAATAGACTGAACACTCAGGAGGGGTGGAGAGAATGCATAGGGACCTTTGGAAACTCGAGGAGTGATCAAGAGGATGGCAGTTGGGGTTCAATGCCAAAAAGTAAAAAATCATGCACCTAGAGCATAGGAACCCAGGAGTTGAATATAGGATAGAGGAGCGGGGTATTGACAGTCACTAAGCAGGAAAGGGATGATGGATTTATCATATCTGATGACCTCAAATTAGATGGAAGTGTAACAAAGCAGTAGGTAGGGTCAGTGGGATGTTGGGTTGTATAGGGAGAAGTACAGTATCTCAAGCAGAGGAGGGAGATGGTATTGCCACTGCATCGCTGTCTTGTGTGACCACCTGGAGTATTGCGTCCAGTTCTGGAGGCCACATCTCAGAAGGGACATAGACAAGGGTGGAGGCAGTTCAGAGGAGGGCAACTAAAATGGTGCAGGGGTTGCATCAAATGCCCTATGAGGAGAGACTGAGGAATCTCAACATGTACACACTGTAAGAGAGGAGAGCAAGAGGGAACATGATAAAGGCCTGCAGGTACCTCATAGGGATGAACAGGGTGTAGAAGGGGAGTGTCTTTCAAATGAGAAAATGCACTAGGATCAGAGGGTATGCAGTGAAGCTGAGGTGGGAGAGTTTACGATGGATGTGGGGATGTACTACTTCAGTGAAAGACTGGTGGAAGCATGGAACAGACTGCTAGCAGAAATGGTAGAGGCAAAAACAGTAGGGGACTTCAAGTGTGCATGGGATAGACATAGAGGAATGTTAGTAAATAGGTAGGGAGGAAAGGGGACACTGAAGACCAGTTAGGGTCTGCAGAGACAGACTAGGCAAGGACCATCTGGGCAGACTGGGTGGGTCAACTGGCCCTTTTCTCACGATAAAATCTATGTTTCTACATTAGGTCTTTCTTCCTGTCAGTTTTCTAGACAGCATCCACTTTCTTAGAGTTTAGAGTGTTGAGAGCTCCCCCCCCAACCCAAGCAGCCTTCTATGGCTTTTTGTTGATTTTCCAATCTTAGAGCTATGACATTTTATTGTAAGAACATCACACTCCATTAGCTAGCTTTACTGAGAGTCCTGATACAAACAAGGAAAAACAGCTGTAGCTAAGGCTGGAAAACATTAACTCCTTCCTGCCTTCACTGTTGATTTATTCATTGATTTTGGTTTTGTTCTTACCTTGAGGGAAGGTCTCAAGCTATCTGGATAGGAAACACCATTTCATCACCAATCCCTATCTACTCAGGTTTTCCTTTAAGGGTCTGTCCTGAGTCCTATTCTCTTTTCCACATTCTAGAATGACCTCCCCTTTATCTGTTCTTCTGCATACATTCATATGTATGCTGATGATACAGTTCTTTTTGCATCTGGCTCCTCTTCCCATGATCTCACCTCACACCTTCAGCTGATTTTGATAATATTCATCACTGGTTCTGGTCTAATTAACTTTCCCTCAATGCCCCCCCTCCCAAAAAAAAATAAAGTTTTCATGACTTTTGGCACCCATCAGAGGCTTTCCAAATTTATCCCTTCCCCTATATATTCACACCATTGATGGTGCTCTTATTGCCGATGTATCCTCTTTTATGTACCTTGTGGACTGACTTGGCCACCATCTTGAATTCTCAGTTTACATTCATGCCATACACCAAAAGCTCCATCCCAAGCTTGGTGCATTATACAGGAACAAGGTGAATATACTGCTTCCGGTCTGCCGAGAAATAGTTTTAAAGATGATTCTCACTATTTATGATTATGGTGACATAGTCTACAGTGGAGCTCCCAAATCCTCCCTTGCCAGACTTGACCTCCACTTCCACTCTTTTTGTCATTTTGTTTTAGATTGCCCCACTCGTACCCACCATTGCTCACTGTACTTTGTCCTTTCTCTCCTCTCTCTTGATGCCAGGTGCCTTTCCCATTGTGTCTCCTTTATATCTAAATTCTGGTATGGTTCCTTTCCCCTCCTACCTTACATCCCTCTTATTCTCTCCCTCAGCTTCCTACTACCCTCTCCACAAATACTTCTCATTCCATCTCTATTCCTTCTAGAAAATCTACTGTTTGTCAATCTGCTTTTTCATACTGCTTTCCTAAACTCTGGTCCTCCCTTCCCTTGTCAATTTGTTCTATCTCTTCTGCTTTCTCCTTAAAACCTTTTCTTCATTACTTTTTTCTCTATCCTGAAACTATCCATGACCGGTTCCATGTCAATTCAGTGATGCAATAATAATGACGCCAATTTGAGTGACGCTATTATAGCGACTGCAATTACAGCACCCTGAAATATGGATGACAACCATTAGAGCGAACTTTGTGAAATATATTTGTCGTGGGGGACTTCGCTTCCCACACCCCCGCACAATATCCAACCCTGAGTTTGTAGCACCTTGGGGAAAGGGGCATACATTAATCGCCCTAACAGTGGTCGCCCATATTCCCAGGTGCTACAATCATGCTCACTATAATAGCGTCGCTCAAATTGGCGTAGCTGTTTTTGACTCGCTGAAATGACGTGCTACCTCCATGACCCTCTTCCTTCCTCCTCCCTCTTCTAGTTTGGTCATGGCGTCTGTTTCCTTCATTACCAGTTCACTGTTATGTATTGGTAAGAGTGGATACCTCTCCTAAATTATCTGAATTGTATCTACTTATTATTATTAAGCTTAATAGATACTACATTTATCTGTTGTTTTGCCTTCAATGTTTGATTGTATATATTGATATATTGTATTTGCTGTTTATGACTTCCACTTCCCGTTACTCCCAGAACACATCTGGAAATTAGCTGTTAGCAGCTCATCATCAAGGTTTTATTGTTCGGCTAAAAAGCCATTACAATATTAAATATTTAACACTATAGTACTTCACGTAACAATATTAATATCACATTAAAATGCAAATACATATAGAACAATTCAATTACACTCAGATATCCAGTCATTTAAATATCAGTGTACTGTAGGGAGATAAATCTACCACCCCAGTACATTATAAAAATACTTAATGGCCATAATATACCAAACCATAACAATACATTAAACATTTGTTCCAATCAATGGAGTCCAGTAAACTCCACCCATGCTCCCTAATAAAGAACTATCTCCTTAACCTGGTCAGACCACTTAGCCAGTATGTATGGGCCAGTCACAAATAGAACTCTACTCTTAGAGGTACTATGTGAGAAATTACTTAGGAAGCCCACTCTCAGACCAAGTTAGGAAAGAAGCTACCAGTAACACCCATCTAATTGGGGAGCTAAAAACAGAACATCCCACTGTACATACAGTCTCATGTTCCAGTTGCACCCCTGTAAGATGGGAATTATATACCAGCTAATTCTAAGACAAATTCTGGGTCTTAAAAGACTTGGACTCCCTCCCCCAACAAAATCCTTACAATTCCTTCCACTTGTGGGTCCAAAAATTTGAGGCTAACACCAAACATTGCCAGCCAGTTCGGACCGGCCAGAAAGGTACAAAATTTTCCTTGGGAACAAAGAGGAAATTTCACTGGCTGATTTCCCATAACTAACTTTTAGTATTGTTACAATAAAGCCATTACAGTTTTTAAACACAAAACATTTCACATTAAATAGTTATAAATAAGAAATGACTATATCAGCTAGTATTTCTTATAAACACATATACTATATATCAGCCTAATATAACCTGTAATATAAGATAGCCATAATGATCTCATTTGAGAGTATTCTCTCATCCCCAGTAAGGTCTAACATTTGATCAGCAAATCTGGAACTGTCACAAGTCAAACCTAAACTCTTGGAGGTACCATTTGGCAGCTCAGTATGGGGATTCAAATTGATGGCGCAGAGAAGAATGGATGTGTAAGCAATAGCTCTGTACTTTGCTCTGTATAGTGATCCACTGTGGTCAAATTAATCATCAAAAATGTTGGAAATCAGATTTTTTTTTATTTTTAAATCCTTTTCCTTCACAAATCTATTCACTGTGGAACTGGGACTTTCAATTATCTTTCATAAGAATAAGCGGTCTCATCTAAAATAGAAGACTACAGAAAAACTTGAACTTTGATAGCTGTAACCTTTTAATACAAGAGCTTTCATCTGGGGTTTTAATCTCTCTGGCAACTATGGAACAAGATATGGAAACATTGTCTCTCTCTCTCTCTACAATTTTTTCTTGACAAAATAATATAGCAACACAGGAAATAAAAAAAACAAAAGACCTCTGCTGGAAATAAAAAAACTCAGGGACAGACAACGATAAAGACTACCAACTGCCTACAACAAAACACTTAGATTGCTTCATGTCAGAATTTTCTGCTACCATACTTGCAATTTCTGACTTAACAAACCGTCTTAAAAAGCTAATGGTTTCAGTTTCATGTTTTACTGATCTGTCAAAGACCATTTCATAGCACAACTTAAAATTACAGATTTACAAAAATACAATAAACATACATATACATTTTGTGAGGCATATATATAATTTCTAAAACTCTTGCCTAGAGTATATACATTTGTGTCATAAATAAGTTCGTCCTGCCTAATATCCAAAACAAATACAGGCAATACTTATACAGTAAATATACAGAATACAGTATGTAAAACGGGACCGAGTTACTTCAATTTAAACAAAACAATAGTACACATTATTTATGTTTTAAAAGTATCAATAAAGTGGCATCAAGATATCCAGGTACCCCCTTAATTATTAAGTCATAATTTGTACAGTAGTAAACATCAAATTTAAAAGATTGTTCTTATAACAAACTTGAATATTATTCCAAAGTGGGACAAGCTAGTAAGACCTAGGCTGATCGTACCATGAACACACAAAGATTACATGATATAGATTTTATGTCTACTGATTTGAATAAGAGCAGAACCCCTCAGTTAGATTGGTTAAATCTGGCTTTAAGGACATTGCTTTGAAAAAGCTCTAGTCTGTATCTTGTAAACAATTTCCTTTGTTTATGATCTGTCAGTATGATCAAATACTGCCTAAGATCATATGCAGTATCATTCTGAACCAACCATTATAGCCCGACATTGGGTCCATATCAATTGCTTTATAAAGGTTTACAATTTTTTTGTGTTATACATGCCTTACATTTTAGACCAATGATTATGACCCCAGACATATAACTTTGAAGAAATTCCAAGCCTGATTCCTTTAGGATAAAAAATACCTTTTTTAACCTCTTGGGTTGCAGACAACCAAGCATATCCCGCTTATATTTCTCATTTAAGCATACAAACGGCAATCTATCAGGGTCAACTAACAGCAATCTTACCCAGTAGTTAGCTTTCCTAGCAGACATAAGTGCTTTTAATCTAGTAACACCTAATTCAGCACAAACCAAGAGTGCTGGTGCTGCATTACTCAGTCCTAATGAGGATCTAAACAATTTGTTTAGTGGAATTTCTAAGATGTCAATGTTTTCTGAGTCCCATGTCTCAGCATGAAATAGGGCTCGGGAAAAGTATTTTGCCCTGGTAGCCTCAATAAGTGGTTTAATAGACTTTCCAAGGAGGCAGTATAGTGCAGAAGTTTAGGGCTCTGAGCTGCAAACCTGGAGACCTGGGTTTGAATCCCACAGCCCCACTTGCATACTGTGTGTCCTTAAGCAAGTCACTTAACTTCTTTGTGTTCACAGGTTGTACCTGGAAACAGGCTTCGGCTTAGTTTTTCTGGTTAAACAATTTCCGCTTTCCCTTTATTTGTCATTAAAATATTTAATGAGTTAGCAGTTAGTTTAAGTTTGAGCTGCAAAGTACTTACGTGTCTTGACCGTAGACCATCACTAGTTACGTGTAGGCCTAAGTAGGTATATGATTTTACTGTAAATATTTTCTTATCCCCTATCCTCCATGGTTTATAAGTATTGTCTGAACCAAAAATAAGAACCTGACTTTTTATGTCATTTATCTTCAGCTTATAATTGACCACATATGAGTTTAGTATGTTTAATTTAGATTGTAAACCAGCCTGAGACAAAGAAAAATGCACCAAATCATCGGCTTATGCAAGCATCGCACATCCCTTATTACCTATCTTAGGTGAATCGGTCTTGGAATCAGCAAGATGTATAAGCATATTGTTAACATAAATGCAGAAAAGCAGTGAGGCTAAAACATATCCTTGACTAACTCCTCTGTTAGTTGGAAACACAGAGGAAATCTGGCCTTTGGTACCCAATCTGACCCGTGCCCATGTATCGGAATACAATTCTCTAATAACACTAGTGATTTCAGGACTAAAACCCCACACTAACATCAGTTCCCATAATAGGGCTTGAGATATAGCGTCAAAAGCAGAGCTGAAGTCAACAAATGCTATATAGAGCTTTTGCTTTCTTAATTTTACATATTTTTCATGTAATTACTAACATACTAAAATGCCAGCAGAATAGGCCTAATGGTCTTTCGTGTCTGCTCGTTTGGTCAGCCCCCACCCTGGGTGCTGACCTTGCTGCCACCCTCGCCTTCTCTGGCTTCTCCCTTCCCAGTTCCAGATATTCTTGCTGCATTGGATTTTGCTTCCAGAACCCTTCCCTGTACCTGTCCCACCCCTCTTGAACCCCTCCACTGTCTGCCTCCATCAGCCCCCTAGGCAGTGCATTCCATAGCTCCACCACCCTCTCAGTGAAGTAGCACCTCCTCCTTTCTCCCCTGAATCTTTCCCTCCAGCTTCCACCCATGCCCTCTAGTGGCCCCTCCTCCTTCCTTCAAAACCCTGACTGTTCCTCCCCTATTTACCTCTTCATGTACCTGAAGACCTCTATCATGTCCCCGGTCCTTCTCTCTTCCAATGTGTACATATTTAGCTCTTGAGCCTCTCCTCATAGGTCCTGTCCCCAAGCCTCAAATCATTTTGGTTGCCCTCCTGGACCCTCTCCAAGAGGTTAATGTCCCTCTTTAAGTGTGGCCTCCAAAACTGCACGAGTACTCAAGTGCGGCCTCACCAAGCAGTTATACAGAGGGAGTATCACTTCCTCCTTCTGGAGGTGATCCCCTAGTGATGCATCCCAGCATCCTGTTGGCCTTGGCTGCTGCCCTCCTACAAGTCTCAGAGTTGTTCATCTTGACATCCACCACCACCCCAGGTCCTGCTCAGCCATCGAGACTTGTAGCATTTCCCCCAGGGTGTACACTTGGCCTGGTTTCTACAGCTTCTGGGTGAGTACCTTGCATTTCCCTGCATTGAACCTCAGCTTCCCTTTCTAGACCATCTTTCCAGAGCCTCCAGGTCCCCTGTGGGGCCACCCTCCCTCCTCCCCATCCACCACCGCCCCAGTTTCAGTAGTCATCCACAAAGAGACTCATCTCACTCCTGATACCTGTCCTTATGTCAGAGACGTAGGCGTTGAACAGAAGGGGCCCAAGGACTGATCCCTGTGGGACCCCACTAATGACCCTCCTTGGGGATGAGACTATCCCAACTACGACCTTCTGGGTCCGGTCCTGGAGCCAATTGCCTATCCATCTGATCATCTGGTTCCCCACCCCCATTTCTCCCAGCTTATCCAACAGGCCCACGTGAGGAACAGAGTCAAATGCCTTGCTGAAGTCTAGAAAGAGGACGTCCACTGGTCTACCCAGGTCCAAGGCACTCGTCACCCAGTCATAGAACTCCACCAGGTTTGTCTGACATGATTTCCGGGATGAATCCATGCTGTCTATCGTCCAGGCACCCTGACTTATCCAGGTCCCCCTAGCCTCTCCTCTTGACAATGCCCTCCATCACCTTGCCCACCACCGATGTCAGGCTGACAGGCCTGTAGTTCCCTGCCACCTCCCTTGATCCCCCTTGTGGATAGGCACTATATGCGCCACCTTCCAGTCCTGGGGCACCCACCCTGTCCTCAGAGAGATGGTGAAAAGCTCCGCCAGGACATCCGTAAGTTCCTTCAGCACTCTGGGATGTAATTTATCCGGCCCCGGTGCTTTCTCTGTCTTAAGGGAGCTGAGGGCTTCCCTCACTCTCTCTGCTGTGATTTCCACTTCCGGTACCTCTTCTCCCTGCTTAGCCCTCCCCTCCTGCCAGTGATGCCTCCCCCTCTCCCCAGACCCGCCGATCGGTAAGGGTCCCCCCTTCCTCAGTATCTCTGTCTCCTCCCATGTATGATGCAGCACCCCCATTTTCCTTGGTGAAAACTGAGGTGAAGTACTCATTTAGTACCTCAGCCTGCTCCCCCGGGTCTTGTGCCCATCTCTCCCCTGATTGTGCCAGGAAAAAACGGTTATCGGTTGTGCAATAACCTGGCCAAAACCCTGCCTGATGTTCCAATAGTCCACCCAATGGAACTAATTGTTCTGTTAATCTAGCCAGAATTATCCTGGGAAAAAATGTCCCCACATTGTCTAGTAATGATATTGGTCTGTACATTAGGGGATCTTTCGTATAACACTTTTTATGGATGGAGATAATCGTAGAATCCTTCCAGGCACTAGGGATTTCTCAATTATAAACACAATGATTAAAAAACAAGTAAGAAACCTAGTCCACATTGAGGGAGTAACCAAAACACTTCAGCAGGAATTAAATCGAGACCCGGAGCCTTTTGTGTTTTCAGAGTTGCAATTATGGTACATAGTTCATTCGTTACAATTGTTCTGAATTGCTCTCTTTCACCAGCCAAATATGGGACCTCATTCAATAGCTCAGGATCACAGAAACATTTTGTATAATGAGTGACCCATGTTTCTAAGGGAATGTGCGAATCAACATCATATTTGCAATTATTTGTTCCTTTAGCTACAAGCAGCCAATACAATTGATAATCATTATTTATTACAGTTAGCATTTTGTCCCATTGTTTTGATCTGAATTCATCTTGTTTTTCTCTTAGGAAGATCTTATAATTTTCCCTAGCCTTATTAAGGGTTTCATATTTGCCGTTGTATATACTATGGCCCAGATATTCAAAAGGGTTGCGCCATGCGCAACAGGGTTGCGCGTGCGCAACTCCAAAAATTCGCCATTCTGCAATATTCAGAAGGGGCCAGTTGCGCCACCGAAAACATGCTGAGCAACAGCGCAATGGAAATGAAGGCATGCGCAACCAAAGGGGGCAGGTCCATGCATAAAGTGCGCAATCACGATATCCGTTATGCGCCAATCGCGAAATTAGCTTAGCGGGAAGTTGCGCGGTACCGGTTGAGCCAAAATAAAAGGCTCAAGGAAGCAGCGTAAGAACTCTAGCAGGCCGCAAACTGGGGAGAGAGAGAGAGAGAGAGAGAGAGAGAGAGAGAGAGAGAGAGAGACAGGAGCTGGAAGGGCAGAGAGGGACAGTGGGTCCAGGGAGGACAGAGAGGCCAGTGGGGTGCCCGCAGTGGAAGGCAGTGGGGCAGCGGGGGAACACAGGAACAGCAGCCAGGGGGCAGAAGCCAGGAGATGGACAGTGTCAGCTTCCACATGGAAGCTGTAATGAGGGGGTGAGACACCATGCTGCAGGGGCGTGCCGCGGAGGGGCCGTCAGTGGTATGCCCCGACAGGCGGTATCGATGCCGCATCAGCTTTGAGCTGTACACAGATGTCGAGATTGGGCGGTACCGCCTGAACAGGGCAATGTGGGACGGTTCTGCGGAGCTGTGCAGTGATGTGATGCAGGCACCCTCGACGGAGTCATGCTCTGTCCGTGGAGACAAGGTGACAGCCTGCATGTGCCTGCTCGCCACGGGCACCTTCCAGAGCTGACAGGGGACACCACAGGCATTACACAGTCGGCCATGTCCAGCATCCTCCTGCCAATTCCTCAGCGCACTGCCTCATGCTGCGGAGTACATCCATTTCCCCAGCACCGCGGCAGAGCGTACAACAAACATGCAGGAGTTCCACAGGGTAGCACATATGCCTGGCATGCTAGGGGCCATAGACTGCACCCATGTGGCCATTTGCATGCCACATGGCCCCGACGGCCAGGCTTATCGGAACCGAAAGGGATTTTCCAGTGTCAACTGCCAGGTGGTGTGTGATGCCACTGGGCGCATTATCAATGTCTGTGCCACACACCCTGGCGGAGCACATGATGCCTTCATATGGCACCAGTCTGCACTGTGCCATCGATTTGAGAGTGGGAACATCCCCAAGGGTCATCTAGTGGGTGAGTACACATGTATGGAATGCAAACTCTGTGCAAGGGTGGAATGACACAGGTGCCTGGCGGTAGTGGCACACAAGGATATAGGGCAATATGGACCTGACATGACACTGATCTCCACTATCTCCACACAGGTGACTGCAGATACCCACTCCGTTCCTGGCTGCTCACACCATACCGGAGCCCCACGACCCCAGCGCAGCTAGGTTTCAATGAGGCACATGCCGCAACACGTAACATCATAGAGCGGGTGTTTGGGATGCTCAAGGCACGCTCTCCGATGCCTGGACACCTTCCTGAGCCTCAGTACAGCCCCAAAGGCCTGTGGATATTCCTGAATGTTGCATCCTGCAACATGGCTAAAGACCATGGATAGCCGTGACAGGTCCAAGAGGGGACAGCGATGGGACGCCAGTGGCGCCCAGGATGTGGGTGGATGAGCAGCCCCCAGGGCCTGAGGGACCCTGACTGACCCGCAGGCCTAGCTGCATCGGGACACCATTGCAGAAACGCACTACGCCCAACACAGGTAAGTCAAGGGACATGTGCAGGCAACACTGTCCATGCGCAAACCACAGGCACAGGGAACACACCGGCATGAAGGTCAGGGAGTTGAAGGTTCCAGGCATACCAACACACCATCAGAGAGGGTGAGTACTCATGTGGCACACACACACACCAGGCAGCATACATGGGCAGCAGCACAGCACTGCGAAATGACATTGCCAACACACAGCACCACCAACCACCCCACCACCTGGACTGTCCATGTACGTGTGTCAGGACCTGGGCACCTTGCACCCTTGGTGTACAGTGCAATGCAGGCATCATCATGCACACGCACCTGTGGACAGCAGTTGGGAGAGTGTGCAGGTGGTCCGTGTGTCAGCTGTGAGCAGAGCACCCAGCAGTGCACTGCCCACCATGACACAGCATTGCACACAGGGCAGCACCAGACAGGGCCTGCACTGGGAGACAGTTCTGTCAGGTAGCACTGTCCCACGGCCACCACTGATGCGTGCAGGCCCCCCGCTGCGGCCTGCAGCAGCACTGGCAGGCTGAGCAGGGCTACATCGGGTGGTGCTGGGTGCACCACCAGGGGTCCCACTGCGCCGAACGCCACCTGCCCGCGAGAGGGTCTGCATCCTGCCAAACAAACTTGCACCAGGGGTGCTCGGGATGCCACAGCAGAACCCGTGTCGAGCAGGCCTGGTGTCACACGACACCGGGAACGGGAGTGAAGAGCGCACTGTGTGGGGTGTGTGTACAGGGCACCTGACAGTGTGGGCCACGCGTCGCGACAGAGACCACTGCCTGGGTCAGCCTGTCAATGGCAGCGTGTCATTGCAAGTCGATAAGTGACCAGCTTGGCTCGGTCCCGAGCACACTCCCTGCTATGCCGCCTCCACGGACACAGACAGTGCCTCCACGGACCTTACAACCCGCCCCGCAGCTGTACTGAGTCCTGCAGCAGGTGGTGTAGCGCTCAATGGGTACTGTGCCCCAATGGCATCCTGACCCCAGGAGGGAGGGTCCTGGTGCACAGCACCCTTGAGGTGGGCACCGTTCACCAGGACCAGGTATGTGGGCGGATCAAACGGTGGTGGACATGTGCCACTGCTGACACTGTACCCCCAGACCGGTGTGTGCAACTGCTGCTGCTCTCCTCCAACTGCTGAGCCCCCAGGTCCACCTGTTCCACCTCCGTGCTGACAACAGTGCCAGACACTCAGCACAGCCACCGTGCTGCCCCCACCGGGTGCCGACAGGCACAGCTTGGACTGTGCCAGCATGCTGGCACACAGGTGTGAACCAGGAAGGCCCAGGGCACGTGCTGGCCTGCCATGTGTCCGCTCATGGGACACACACCTATCACTGCCCATTGCAGGCCTGCTATCATCAATGGTGCAGTGCGTCACTGCCATAGGCACAGCATGCTGGCATACCTGCATGCCAGACTGCTGTGACAGGCTGTGCACCCCCCATCCGTATCACTGACACCGGAATTGTTGGCCCAGCGTGCATGCTGCTGCAGGCCTGCAGGCTGGTGGCAGAGGTGGATGCTCCTCCACGGCCAGCAGGTCTGCCTCACTGTCTGGACCCACCACCACCACATTCTCCTGCAGATGAACAGGATCTGTAACAGAAAGAGAGTACATGTGAGTGCATGTGAACAACAGCCCCCAACAACATCACCATGTCATACTGCAGTGATGGGCTTCCACCTGTCTGGAATCCTCCCGCCTGGCACGCCCGCACGGCACTTTGGCTGCATGGCTGTGACCAGTGTCTCCTGTAGGGGTCAGTTGCAACACCACTGGTGGGCCCCCACCAGTGCCAGCACGTGCCACCCTGAAGGCTGCCACCTTCCTCCTTCAGCCTCCCGCGTCAGTCCCCATCTTCTTCCTGCATTCCTGCACGGAGCTGGTGGCTTCCGCAGGTTGATGGCTCGAGCTACCCCTCCCATGCAGCTGCACGCTCCTGAGGGGTGCCCCTCCGTCCACTCAATAGTGGCTCATCCTCCAGGTAGGCTCTGGAAGAGGGCCTCTGTCTCTGCCATGGTGAAGTTCGCGCTTCCTATGCCCGCCCGCCCACACCCTCAGCTTGGCTCTGGTCAGTCATGGTGATCTGTATGGGTGGAATGGACACCTGTCACTGTGCAGTCGACAGCATTTCCCCATGAGCATAGCTGCTGGGCCTGGGGTGCAGAAGCCCCCCGCTTCCTCTCCACATGGCAGATACTGATCAGAAAGGGTGCCTTTGTCCCTTTCTATGCTCCTTTCATGCTCAGCCCCCTCAGCCTTTATCATCCTCCTCCGCCCCATGAGTATTGTCCTGAGCATCACACAGCATGTAACTCACCTCTCACCTGCAGTAACTAAATCTGGCCGCATAACCTACAGTCGATTTTGTAGCGCAAAACATGCAAATGAGGTGTGTGGCTCAACTTTAATGACATGCTAATCGCGCCATCGCCTTTGAATGGCTGATCGGATGATTTGCATATGTCGGTTGAATATCGCGTATTTGCGCTTTGTGCATACTGGAAGGTTCGGCTAGAGCCAATGGCGCGGGTTTGTGGCTGTGTGCCACACTGCATTGCGCATGCCCAGACAGCTTATAGAGCGCCTATCGCGCTGCAGACCTGATGAGCGCGACAGGCCATTCAGGCTATGGCCACCATTGTGCCAGTGGGCGCTACAGCACTGGGCACTATATGGCGCTGTGGCACTACTGTGCGATCAGTCCACTGTGGCACTGGTGCTCAGCTTGGCAGTCGCGAGGATGCCTATAAGTCCCATGGCGCTGTGCGTAGCCCTGGCGTCCATGCCCGTGACTCTTGTGTATGCCTCTGACCCCTGGGCGCTGTTGGCGCGCCATGTGTGCGTCCCTATTGCGCTGTCTGGTGACAGCGCCATGTAAAGTGACGGCGCTGTTCGAACAGCGCGATTGGAGCCTGTGGTGGTCTATTGCGCAACAACCCCACGTGGGGTTACGGCGCAGCGGGCGCCATATTGCCTGCTGTAAAGTTGGTGCCATGGCTAGGAGGAGGGCGGTGTCCTGGAGCCAGCTTGAAGTGGCCAACCTGGTGGCCCTGGTGGAGCCCCACTGTGAGGCACTGTATGGTGAGGCCCCTCACCATGCCTAGGGACCCACGTAGGGTGGCAAGGCGGCTACTGGATCTGGTGGAGGTCACTCCGGGCCGTCTGTTGAGCAGTGCCGCACCGGTACAGTGACTACCGAGGGAGCCGGAACTCTTGACGCGCCGGCGCTCACGCGTTGTAGGGGGCGTGGTGCCAGGGCCAGGTGAGTGTACCATCTATGCACCTATATCTCTGTAGGTGTGTGTGCTTGGGCGGCTGTGCATGGGTGTGTCAGTGTGCAGCTGTGCGATGGATGGTTATGGCTGTGTGGGCAGGCACCTCACTGGGGCAGGGGCACTCTGCTTTTTGAGTCACACTGATGTTTGTCTCAACATATGTCTCCCCACAGGCGGATTGTGAGGACACAGGGCCAGGGTGGACGTGGGCTATGCCAGGGCCCCCGTGCCGGGGGTGCTAGCCCCAACAGCAGCAGCAGCAGCAGCAGCAGCAGCCAGACCCAGCTGCTGGAGGAGTGAGTATCATTACTTCATGGATGCTATTGCATGCTGGGGGCAAGACCACCAGCCATGTGGGACACAACCAATGGGAGGTCATAATTCCACTATACAAACACTAGTGAGTCCCTACACTTGAGACAGGTACTAGTTCTAGAGACCATACCTACGTATGGACATGGACTGGGTGGAGAGGGTTCAGAGGAGGGCGACATGGATGGTGCATGGATTGCATCACAAGTCCTATGCAGACAGGTTGACGGAACTGAACATGTACTCCCTGGAGGGGAGGAGGGTGTGGGGATATGATGGGGACATACAAGTATCTTACAGGGGGGAACAGAGTGCAGGAAAACAATATTTTTAAGCGTAAAGGATGTTCCAGGACTAGAGGGCATGGGATGAAGTTGGAGGGGGGACGATTCAGAGGAAACATGAGAAAGTATTTCTTCACAGAATGGGTGGTGGACAAGTGGAACACCCTGCCAGAGGAAGTGGTGGGGGCTGACTTGGTCACGGGATTTATGAATGCATGGGTTAGCCATAAAGGAATTCTGGAGGTCAGGGGTAAGGGGGAACGGACTATAGGACAACAGAGTGAACTTACAAGGTCAAATGGACAGACTGGGTGTCCATAGGCCCTTATCTGCCGACACTGTCTATGTATCCATGTATGTAGGCATGACACAGGTGACCTGCATCACAGTGCAGTATCACGGCATGTCTGTGTATGCATCACTGGTGGTCCAGGCGATGCACTGGGCACATAGCTGTGTAACTGGCATCGCGACCACGTTGCCACATCACTTGCCAGCCTAGTTTGTACTGTGATTGGCGTGGGCAGTGTGTGTGGGCGGTGGTGCGCATAGCTGGTGCGCCTGTTTGTGATGGCCATGTGCATGTTCACTGTGGGTGGGTGCATGCCATCACAGGTGCAGGACATTGGGCTATATGGCTTGCAGGTTGGGTGGTGTTCAGGGTTGTGGTCAGTCACAGCCATTGACTGTGTTCCCATTTTCCCTAGGCCTCAAGGTTCTCGGAGATTCGGCAAGACATTCGGGGCCTGACACAGGTGGCCATTGAGAACCAGGCCATCCTTCAGTCAATCAGGCGCCATGGCCTGCGGAGGGAGCATCACCGGACAGTGCAGCACCAGGCAGAGGATGACCAGCCAGCTGGGCCTTAGGGGCACATCCCCTTTCACTTCTCCCATCCCTACCACCCTGCCTTCCCTCTCCCAGTTGTTCATCCCTACCCCTTGAACACCCCTACCTTGTACCCATCCCCCCCTTGTAAATAGTTGTTGTTTATGGTTTTGGTTATTTAGTATTTGAAACTTTAAATATACCTTTATATTTTGATATGAATACTGTGTTGGTCTTCTGATTTGCAGCTGGCTATGGGTGCTCAGTTGCAGTGTGTGCATGCCATCTGGGGTGATATGGTCCTGGGTGTGTGTGTGTGTGTGTGTGTGTGCATGGGGAGGTATCTCCAGCATGGAATTGACTTTCTGTTGGTCTTGCCGTCTGCTGCCACCCACTGCTGGGTGCACAGGGTGGGTCTGGCCTGTATGCTTCTCTGCAGCACGGGGTTGACGTGTGCCAGGGGGGATGCATGGTGTTTCCTGCAGTGCCAGTCACTGCACATGGGTGGTGTCTTGGGGTCATGGTGCAGGGTGTGCTGTGCATACGGGGGGCTGATGTGCACTGTGGTTGTCAACCCCCTGTGTGTGGCACTTTCTGCCTGCCAGTGGTTGTGCTGGGGTGTCAGGGCTCTGCTATGCTTTGTTGGCTTGTCCCCATGGGCACGTGGATCATCCGTCCCACCCCAGTGATGCTGTGTTTGGGGTGTGCGGTGTGGTGTGGGTTCTGCAGTGTGTTCCTGTGCCCATGTGGCATGGCTGGCGGTGGGCCCCAGCCTGCCTCCCTGGATGTGCAGTTCCATTGCTCTGGGGGGCTGTGCTTGCGCTATGGCAGCTCTGAATGCTCAGCTGAGCTTCCATGGTTGCGCCATAGCGCAACATTTTGGCTCAGCTTCTCCTTCCTGGTTGCGCGATGGCGCAGTATGTGCGATATTCAGACGTTGGTTGCTTGCGCTATTTGCTCTGCTCCATGTTTGAATATCGCACCTGTTGCGCATTTGCGCAACTGGTTTGCGCTTGCTCCTACTGATGCGCCAGTTTTGAGCGCAGTTTGAATATCCAGGCCTATATGTATATTGTGTGACTAATTAGTTGGTTTAATGCCTTTTTTGGCTTATGGCAATCATAGACAAACCAAGTGACTGCATATCTAGTCTCATTCCTGGTCCTAACTTTCTTGGAAAGAAGGCTTCTAATTTCTTGAAAACATTACTCTAGAGTACTAGTGAATATAATCCCATTTTGTGGTTCGCATAATATAGAAACAAGTTTACGACAAACTAAATGCAATATTTCCACACTACAAGAATTGTCCCATTTTATCCTTATTTGGTTCCTTATTTCAAGCTGCTGAAATGACTGTAAACTAACAGCTGTCTTATTTATAAGTTTGTAGCTAAGAACTAAAGAGAATGTTCACTATCAATTCTAATAATAATTCTACATGAGTACCACAAATCCATGGCTCTATTCCAAAAGAAGAAGTCCAGTACTGATGGACCTAAAGCACTATAATACGTATAGTTCCCATGTATATCTCCACTGATCCTACCATTTATAGGTGCAAGATTGTATGCAGACAATAATTCGATCAGTTTTAAACCCATACTGTTTGTTCTCTGGTCCTGAGAGGATCTAGGAAATTTAAAAACATCTTCATGTAGCCAGTTATGCACTTCAGTGCTGGAGTAGCCATCAAAGCTATCTACAGTATTCTGGAGTTAAAGTCTCCGCATAATAAGATTTTATCACATGCAGTACTTTGCCCAACTTTTGAGGATTATATTTTCCAGGTTCTCCCATATACCTGGTTGATAGTACTTAGAGTTAAGAGGAGGAATATAGAGGATAATAAGACAAAATTTAATCTGGGGCATCTGAACATAAAATATTTGAGCATTAGTATTTGAGATTATCTACTCAGCTCTGATCTCTTTATCGCTGGTTGTTTGGCTCCCAGGACATTTTTGGTGATTAATAATAGCTATCCAGTTAGTTATTTTGGACTAGCAGTGAGCGTGACTATTTCTCTGTTATTTAATACTGAAAAGAATTCTGTGAATGTGGTAGTGAGAGTTCTACATTTCTGTACAAATAGTGGAGGTTAGGGGGAGGTGAGAGCCCCCCCCCCCAATTTCAAACTTTTTCTGGAGCCATAATTGTGGCTCTCTGGACATTATTTTAATTTTAATTATTTTACATTGGACATTATATTGCTGGACTTTAATTTATAACAAACTGTTCCTCTATTGCTGTTTCTTTTTAGTTGGTTATTTGGCTTTTCAGGGGGTGTATGTGATTGCCTGATTGAGTGAGTTGAGTGATTATTTTAGTCTCTGTTGGGTGTTGAACTTTATTCAGGATGTGTTGGCAAAGGGCTTCAAAGGGCGGGTAATACTTGCCCACTTAGCTCCAGGCCCTTCGCCCCTTCAATTGTCCCCCCCTACCAGCTGAAGTTTATAGGCACTGTTGCGCCTTGGGGATTGGGAGGAGGCATCGGAGGGATGGGGGTAGAGGCTCAGGTGGGGGAGTGGAGTGGGGGGACAAATTGGGGGTTGTGGGGTCATGGAGACACCCTGGGGTGAAATGGGCCCAGGAAAAGGGTTTGCCCTGCTTGGTGCCCATACCCAAGGTCTTCACTTTTAGTGGGCAGGTAGCTCGGTCAACCTTGACTACTCATCCAACACGGACGGTATTATGCAATGCCAGCTTGATTTGAAACAAGTCAGCAGTAATTGCAGATCTTGTGGGGTCATCTGACCTGGCTTGCATTACTGAGACCTGGCTGGATGAAAATGCCAGCCCCATTTTGGAGTTAGCAGTTCCGGCTGGATACTTGGTGATACACTGTCCTAGGTTGGATCATGGGGGTGGGGAGGGGGTAGCTGTCTGCTTTAAGATGGAGCTGGGCCTGGTAGATGTGCCGGTTGGGGTCACTAGATCCTTTGACTATATCGTGGGCGTAGGTGTGGGTTGTAGGATACTTCTCGTTTACCGTCCACCCGGGAATGAGAAGGAGTTCTTGCAGGAGGTCACGGGCTTTGTCACTGAGATGGTATTGGAGGCCCCCAGGTGGTTGGTACTGGGGGACTTCAATGCCTGGCTCAACGATGAACTCTCGCAATTTGGACAAGATTTTCTCCAATTGATGATTTCATTGAGGCTCACATAGGTGATTACCTCTGTGACCCACATATGGGGTCATTCAATGGATCTAGTGTTCCTGCTGGGGATGGAGATCTTGGACATGGTGGACCCTGTCAGATGGTCTGATCACTAAAGTATTAGGTTCAGCTTCGAGACCCCCCAAATAGACCTGCCCCTACGGAGATGGTCAAGTACCACCCTTTATGGGGAGTAACCCCAGATGGTCTGATGGTAGTTCTGGACCTATCTGGTAAGGCAAGTGTTAGCAGGGATCCAGCGAGTCTGCTATGAGCCTATAATAAGGCAGTAGGGGAAGCTCTGGATGTCATTGCTCCAGTCTGTGTCCGCCCTCTCACCCTTCGCCCTCAGTCCCAGTGGTTTGATGGGTCCTTGAGGGAGCTGAGGAGAGTGGGTAGGAGGTTGGAGCATGGCTGGTGGAAATTGGGCCTGAATGAGGACAAACCTAGACTGATCTCATTATAAGGTATATCAATTTGCTCCCATAAGAAGGCAGAATTCCTGTCCAGAGAGATTCCAGCTGCGCAAAATCGATTAGCCCAGCTTTTCTGGACTGTGGACAGGCTGTGCAATTCAGCCTGACTCCAGAATTGGAAAGTTTTTTCACAGAAGTGTGACGAGTTTGCTTGATTTTTCATGGATAAGGCTATAACCATCAGATCGGAGATCTGGATAGCACACTAAAATGGGCAAAGCGAAGATCAGTGTGGGATTACTAACACCTGGTTTGTCTGGTCGACTTTGCTCAGCTGGCGATTGATGATGTCGTGAAGATGGTCCAGGGCTTGCAGCCGACTTACTGTAGTTCAGATCCAGTTACTGTAGTTCAGATCCAGGTCCAACGCACCTCCTAGTGGGGTGCATGGAGGCAACAAGACCAGTCCTTGCTGAGATAGTTAGGTGTTCTATAGAGACCGGGGTGTTTCCAGACACCCTGAAGGAGGAGGTGGTTCACCCCCTCCTGAAGAAATCTTCTCTGGATCCTGACTGTCTCGCAAACTACAGGCCTGTCTCTAACCTTCCTTTTGTAGGAAAGGTTATTGAGAAGGCAGTCGCATTGCAGCTCGAGGGCCATCTGACCACCCACGATATCTATGATCCTCTCCAATCTAGCTGCAGGAAAAGACATAGTACTGAGATGGCACTGGTCTGGGTACTAAATGATCTCCTGACAGTGAGAGATCAGAGGAGCTGTTCCATCTTGGTCCTCCTTGATCTCTTTGCAGCATTTGACACTGTGGACCATGAGTTGTTGCTGGAGTGTCTGCGGCTTTTCTGTGGACTGAGTGTCACAGTCCTCAGATGGTTTCAATCATTACTCACTGGCAGGACACAGAGGGTGGAGTTTGGGGTGTTTTCCTCAGCCCTCCTCTCTCCCTGCCATGTGGGGTGCCACAGGGCTCAGTGCTTTCTGCCATGTTGTTCGCTGTGTATATGCTACCATTGGGAGACATTATTAGGTGGTATGGGTTGAGTTTTTACTATTATACAGATGATACTCAAATGTACCTGTCCTTTGCGTCCAGGCAATGTGATGCTGCTACAGTATTTAACAACTGTATTTCTGAAATCCAGAATTGGATGAGTGTCAGCTGGCTTAAGCTGAATCCAGATAAGACTGTGGTGTTGGATGTGGACCCAGGTCACCGAGTGGAGGGGCTATTGGCAGGGCAGCCATCTGGGCTTTGGCTGGGGGGCAACTAGTTGATGACCTCTGACCAGGTACAAAATCTTGGAGTCATACTTGATAGCAGACTGACACGTAAGGCTCAGGCGTCGGCTGTTGTCAAATCCTCTTTTTATCATCTGAGGAATGTCACCTGGATAAAGCACCTGCTACCGCCTGATGATCGTCCAATGTTAGTCCACACCTTGGTGACCTCGTGCCTTGATTACTGCAATGCCCTATACCTAGGGCTACTGCAGGTGGACTTCCACCACCTGCAGCTGGTGCAGAATGTGGCTGCCAGATTGTTGACCAGTTTATGTAGATCTGATCATGTCACAGCTGTGCTTGATGTCCTGCACTGACTGCTGGTGCGGTGGAGGATCACCTTCAAAGTCAGATTACTGACCTATAAGGCCCTACATGGACAGGGGCCATGGTACCTGCAGGAGCTCCTCTGTCCCTACCATCCCCTTTGTCCTGTTTGCTCCACCAATGAGGGACTGCTAGAGATTCCCAGGGTCCGACTGACATCAGGAGCTAGGTCATTTGCTTTTGTTGCTCCGACCCTGTGGAATTCTCTACCTCGTCGGGTAAGGGAACGCCAGTCCATTGAGGCCTTTAAGTCAGCCTTGAAAACACATTTATTTTAATGGGCTTATGCCAACAATTAGTTTCCCACTATGTTTGTTTTTTAGAAATGAAATTTGTTTTTTAAACTGATCTGAATGTTTTTGTGTTAAATGCTATGATCTAGTTTTAGAATAGCATTCTATAAATAAAGTTGGTATGGTATGGTAGGTATCAGTTTTAAACCATGCCACAAGTCCTCCAGAGGGCCTTCCTAATTTAGATAACCTGTTCCCTGGTACCTGAGAAGTACAAGAACCATTTAATGCAACATCATTTTGGCTACATGCCATGCTTCTTGTAAACAGATTATTGAATGATTATTGACATGATCAACCCAATCCTTATGTGCAAACTTTGGAAGCAACTGAGCAACATTCCAAGTCATAATTGAAAAAAAAAAAGGATTTAATGCAGACTCAATCAAGGAAGTAGAAGTCTGCAAACCTAATAGTCTTCTTAAATTTCAAGATCAACAAATCTGTTTTGGTAGACAAATTAAATGCTATGCTGTCTTCACATTCTTGCTGCAGTTCCTTAGACTCCTTTTCATTCTGGAACACATCTTTAACAGTTGTGAGAGAGGGTACTTTTTTATGCTCTTTTTCATAACGAGGAACAACAGTGTCAAGGCCCAGCATGTCCAGAGTGTGAGGATTCGCTGTAGTCTTGTTGTAAACACTAGAGCAAGGTATTGCAATTTGTATTCGATCACAGTCCGGGGCAGAACCCATACGTGTAATCATTAAAGCATCCGGATTCTCTCTGGAAATGTTAATCAGCTGTTCCAACAAATTTGTTACAACAAGTTTTCACTTTGCGTTATTTTCTCTTTTCAATCTCTGCAAACCATAGAGAAATAGGGATTTAGTCACCCTTTCATTACCCACTAGATCCTTACTAGGTGCCTTTGTTTTATAGGTGGTGTTCAAGATTGAACTATCAATTATATGTAGGGATGTCAGTTTGTCATAGCAGTCATACACGTCATTGATTCTGTGATGTTTGATCTTTATTCAGGACTTCCATGACTTTCACTAGTGTCATCAGAATGTAGCAATGATGACAGTGCCACAACATTTACTACTGTTTACTTATGATTTCATGAACAAGCAATGAGTCATTAAAACCTCATCCATGACAAACTTACATTGCTAATTATATGCAGATTAGCCACATCGAGTGCTGAAGCCTTCTGCAAAATCATATCTGCTGCCTCATTATCCTACAATAAAACGTCCGCCTGACCAGATTTGGTTCCTTTATCCCATCTATGAGCATTAATGATTCTTATTTCAGACACTGGGACCTTTGGGATATGTGAAAAAAGATTTTGCAGTGCATTTTTCAGCTCACCTTCATTTTCATTGGATATCATCTTAAACCCAAATATGCTGATTAGTTTGGTATTGGCTGTATCGTTCCCAGTGCTAACATTTAGTCTATCTACATTAACAAAGACAACAGCACACTCAGATCCCTCCAGGGCACTATTGTTTAGCCGAATCTGACTTGCCAAACAAGAGACAGTACAGAAAATGTAAATGCAACTGATTCCATATTTATCCTGATCATTCCATATTTGCACAAAATGTGAGCCCAAGATGCCTACCCCAGTTGCTGTCCTTAAGAAGTGCACAATCTTGGCCTTGTTTATAGCCACAGACTTTGTTTGATCCCATTTATGCCCATATACGCACACTATTTCACATTTATCTTGGTCAATCAAGCTTCTTTTCTGGTTCTGAATATATGAGCCCTATGCTCTCCCTGCCCCCTGTAGGCTCTTTGGGATATTGCATTTTGTGAACAGAAAAATGTTCTTTTGAGTTCATGTTATTACATAAGTTTTGCCATTCTTCTCTAAAAGCTTTCAGGTCTGAGTAAAAAGTATTTAACTGCGCAAAACATTCCTTCACAAGATGCCCCTTGCCCTGGACATTACAATCCCTATTGGCTACAGCAGCATAGTTTATAGTCGAAGGATCAGTGTAAACAGTTTTTATAAGTATCTGAATGATGGTGCAGCTGAGAAACCATAAGATTCTGCTTGGAGGGGGATCCAGCAGTTATATTTTGGTCTGGTCTATTTTCCCAACTGGACTAGGATAAGTCCATTTATGATTGTGAGATAACTTAGGTTTCCATAGTGTCTGTATCCAAAGTCCCAGTGAAAGGGATTTTGTTTCTTTTTCCTTCCCTGTTTTTTAAGTTTATATTTTGGGGGTGATTTTGGTATGTGACTAGATGGAAATCAGGCCTAGCCTTCGAAGAACCTTCAAACATCAAAGAGGGGGGAACATTCCTGTGGTAACAATTTTTTTAGCTTTTTTAAAACATCATCTAGTCTAGTCATTGAAGGCAATGTTTTTCTTCAGTGTATCAACTTCATTTTTTACTATAAGTATTTGCTCCCTAATCATAAGATGTGCAGCATAGGGAGTCTTCATTAAGTCTTTAACATCTTCAGTTAGATTAAATGGATACGCAAGTACTGCACCTGAAATGAAGTTGGTATCAGATTGTATATATGATTTATAAGAATTTTCTGTCCCCATATCTATTAGTTTTACTTGGTGAATCTAGTTTTTTAAGGCCACTCATGATTTCCTGAAGTTCCTCTACAATGTCTCTTAGATTCATATTCCTAGAGGAATCCCCATTTATTAAATGACCAGGCACTTCCAGATGGAAGTCCAAGGTTTTAGATATACCAAAAGGTGAGCCATACCACAGGCTAATAGATACACTTTTGATAGAGCACTTGTACCCTTGACCCATATCGGGATTATATTCACAATGCTTGGCAATGATGTTTCTTTTAATAGTCTCCACTGAGCCATCAGAAAATTTGCTATACTCATTTGATTGATAGGAAATGTTATCAGAACCAAATAGTGTAGGGGTAGAAGACAGTATGGCTGTGCATTTTCGTTTAAGAACCCCCCTTTTTTTAAAGTGCTCATTTATTTTAGTTTGTTTAAAATTTTTTTGCACTAAATGCTTTCCCTTATTGGCTTTTCTACTTTGGATTTAATGTGATTTCTTCAGGAGTACATGATTCCACAAAGTGATTTAGAACAATTGGCTCCAGGTCCTGAACACAGGAACTGGAGTCATTTGAGTTAATCTGATTTAATTGTTTAATTAATGTGCAGGGTTTAACCATCTGTAAGTCAATATTATCTGAATCAGTACCGGCTTCAAAAGCCTGCTTTCATGTAAGTACCATATTTATAAAAGAACAATCCCCAAATACTGAAACTAAAAATAATCAATATCACTTCTCCAGGCCTATAAAATAGATTTTCTATGCCTTATAATCTTACAATAATTTTAAACCACACATTCAAATTTAAAAATAGAAAATAGCCATCAATGAGTGCAACAGATAAGAAAGTCCATAAGCCAACAGTCCAAAGGCCCAGAATAGAGAACAACATTTTTTTTTGACAGCTGCACCTGCCCCTTTTAGGGCCTTGATTTTACTCTTGTTTCAGGTAAGTCTCCCTCTGGTTTCCCACCTTCATCTCTCCTTAAAGGTATGCCTTCCAGCAAAACTTCTCAGGTCTTCAAGGTTAGCCATCAAAATGGACAATAAGCAAGTCCCTCAAGTTCCTAGAAAAAGAAAAGACACTCTCTGCTTCAAGATCAGCTCCAGCTGCGCCCAGTAAAACATCAATTCAGGCTCCCTGTGTATGTTAAACAGAAAACGAAATAGTAAGAAAGAACGAGCAAAATGCCCCCCCTCCCCTGTAAGCTCATTGCAGTCGAAAAGAAGCTATAGTACATTTTATTTTAGTCAGCCAATCGGACTAAAAAGCAAAAAATTAAAACGTACTAAACCAGAAATGGAAATAGAAATATTTTACCTCAGCAGTGGGAGAAAAAACATTTTCATGTAGGATGTAATTCAAATGCTACAGTTTTGATCAAGCATTTTAGGCCTCCACACCATCAAGGACTAAGTGTAGTGGGTATCTCTCCGTTACACAGACATAAACAAAAAGGCAGCAGCTTCTACAAGGTTAAACTTATTTCTTTTCCTTAGCAGTGTAGGAAACTATTTTAAAAAAACTAAGAGCAGCTAGCAGTTTCTTTTTGGAAAAAAATAACAAATTGGCCACACCAGCATTCTTGAAAATAGCTGCCTCACTAGACCAGCAGCTGGCTGAGCCATTCTGATCTGTACTATCTAGGGACTGCTTGGCACACACACACACACTCTGTTTCACTGGTGAGTGGTCACGTGGAAAACATGTGGTAAATTTAAAATTTTAAAGTTAAAATAAAGGTTTTTTTGTGGTATTTATTCTCCAGCCCTGCAGCCCTCATACTCTGGGAGAACCCCAGCCCTGTCACCCCGTTGTCTACCAGCCAGCACAGCTTCACCCCTCTGGGCTTACCCCCCCTGGTGGTGTCAGAAAGGATGCCCTCCCCTCTGAAGCAGAATCCAGTGCTGCTGTGCTGTGGCTAACCGGGTGTGGGGCCTGTAAGTTCCCCCGTCATCCTCTGCAGGGTTGTTTCATGTTTTCTCCCTGTCGCTGAGTGTGGCGTGCAATGCCGCCAGTGACTTGGGACTATGCACGTTCCAGTGTCAGTCCAGCCCTTGTCAGTGTCAGTAGCTCAGTAGGTAGCACACTCGCCTCTGAGGCCGGGAGATCAGAGGGCTGTGGGTTCAGTTCCCACATCTGGCACTTGGGTTAATATCCCAGTACTGACACTGTAGTGCAGCATGAGAGGGGTGCTGCACTTCTGAGGTGCTGTCTTTCGGATGAGACATTAAACCGAGGTCCCATCTGCCTGGATTGGTGGTAGTTCAGGTGAATGTTAAAGATCCCATGGCACTTATCGAAAAGAGTAGGGAAATTTCCCCGGTGTTCTGGCCAAATTTCCCTCATTCACTAAAAATACCACCAACAGCTTAATCTGGTTCAAGGTCAGTTGGCATTCATCTGTATCCCCCTCCCCCCGGGTCGTGCCTGAAAATGGGCAGGATTTGTCTAATGCACTTACCCGGTCAACAAAAACTAAATAAATAAAATAAATAAGTGTGTGTCCACTGTCAAGCAGCTACTGCTTCTCTGCCCCCCTACTGTGTGTCTCTATGCCATCGAGCCCCAGCCTCCGCTAGGGGTCAGGCGAGCACCAGTCGCTGAGTCCCCTCCCATTGGATGCTCAATCCATCTCCCCTTGCTGACCCCCGATGGCCCATGCTCATTCCCAAACATGGGTCACCAGCATGGTGCGAGGTGTGGCATTCAGCGCCTCAACCCTCAGCACCACTGGCTGGCCTAAAATAAAGTTTTTAAAAATTATTTAAAATAATCAATAAAGTTGGCAATGGTAGCAAACAAACACAAACACTGCCAGCACACCAATCACAGCAGTTAATATACCAAAATATACCCTATCATTTCAAAAGTAAGAGTCATAAAAGAACAAGGAGGCATGGGTAAATAAACTTTAAATAATCAAAAATAAGCTCAAAACAGTGTGGACTTCTGAGTACAGCTCCCTGTGGAACTTTACCGCAGCTCAATGAGGGCAACTGGCTACCTGAACCTTGGGAATTCCAGGCAGACCCTGCTGAGAGTGGAACATGGAAGCAATGCACTGCTATAGCACAAAGCAGCACAAGTCATACTGGAAAAGGCACAAAGATTCCCTCACTTCTTCAGATTTGCAAACAAGTGAACTAGGTATAAAAGTACAACACACAGGCAATGGTGGACTACCTGTGATAAGAGGGTATACAAGTGTAACGCTTGGCCAGCTGGTTATGACTGTTCTATGATATTTGTAAAATAAAAATATAGTGTGTGATTGTCAGTGCTTCCATGAGTGCTCCCCCCAACCCCGAGGTTTCAGTTACGGTCAAGTGATCTGAAACCAGGAGGTAATTAAAAGACTAGAGAGACTTAATTAAGGGTCTTCTTTAATTAGAACTGACACAGCTACCAGAATATAGGGCTCGTAAACTTTTATGACGTCTTAGAGGAAAAAAACATGTTATATCACAATGGTGCTAAAAGTCATAAAATCCTTTGATGTACCCTGGGAAGAGGAACTGCTTGAGATCAAAGAGGGGATGTTAATTAAGGAGTCATATTGGGAAATTAGATTTTGCTGAAGTCACATTATTTAAAATATCTCCTGACAGGAAGATCACTGTTTGTATATTTTTTATATTCTAAAAGGAGGAGATAGATGACATCATGGAAAGGGTGTGTGAGAGAGACACAGTTTAACCTAGGACTTATGCCTGATCTTAGACACATATCTTTTGGGGTTCTTAAGAAACAAGATCTCTAACTTAGGCACTTAGAGGAAATACATTGGATAGAAGAAGTCTAACTGTATGTTGGTAGGAGTTTGTCTGTAGTTTTCTTTGTTTTCTTGTAAGTGATTATATGCTTTGTGATACAGTGCTCTGTGTTTACATTTTACATATTTTTATCCATTTTTAAGTAAACTTTTCATTTGAAAAGACTGCCTGGGTGTGGCTTCAAATTTCTTTCTTTTGCATGTGACGTATGGAGGGTTAAGACTGACAAAACTGTTCATAAGCTTGATGGTGTTACCAAACTGGGAAAAGGGTAAGAATATACCTAAGGTCTTTTATAGAGTTTTAAGGGTTCATTTTTAGATATGTAGTTAGGTGCCCTTAAGTGAAAGATATCTGGTATCCCCCCGAAGAGCAAATTATCTGAACCTGTACTTTTGGGTTTGCTAGCATAAGGTTCACAGTTTGAATCCCCCCAGAACTTAAGACTAAAGATGATTCAGACCCACAAGCAGACAGGAGGGTTACCCTGTCTGTTACCTGTTCACAATACTGCACTCAGAGGTTGGCACTGAGGGAATAGAGGGCCTGACCTGCTGAGTGCGTTTGTGACAGATTTGGTTGGCAGCGGTGCAGATAAATTTGGTAACACAAGCTTTAACTGTTCAGTGTGTCAGCTTAGTACTGTGCAGCTCACTTGCAAAAAAAGACAGTGATTTATTTTTAAAAAGGAAACAGAACTATATAATTGTGCTTACAGTCAAATACCTACCTGTTTTATTTTTTTCTAAAGTGCAAGTTAGAGTAGCATTAGTTAGGGAAGAAGATGGCTTTCAACTACAGTGGGCACACTGTAGACTACTTGAGGCAGTTGTGCTAGGACAGAGAAGTCCTGTATGAGGGGAGAGCCACCAAGCAGAACCTCATGGATGCCCTGATGGTAGCAGATGCCAGAGCATCGAGTCACTGACTGTGACTGTAGGGGACCAAACCTTGAGCATGGAGGGGCTAGCGGCCAGTGCGGTGTCCAGATCCAGTGAGGATGACAGCAGGGCCAGTGCCAGTGAAGGGCCACAGCAGCAGGGGAAGGTCACCAGCATTCTGGAGCCAGAAGCACTCAGGCTGCAGATTGATTTGCGAAGAATGGAGCTGGAGTTCCAGAGAGACGCTGAGCAAGAGAAACGAGCCACAGACGAAAATAGGGAGTGAGAACAGTGAGAAGCACAGTGAGAGAGATGAGCTTCAGAGGAGAAGGGGGAGCATGAACAGTGAGAGGCTGACCGGGAACAGTGGGAGGCTGACCGGGAACAATGAGAGGCTGACCGGGAACAGTGGGAGGCTGACCGGGAACAGTGAGAGGCTGAGTGGGAACAGTGGGAGGCTGACCGGGAACAGTGGGAGGCTGACCATGAAGAGCATTAGTGCCAGCAACCTGCAGAGGAGAAGAGGGAGCAAGAACAGCAAGAAGCTGAACATGAGGAACATGAGCACCAGAGGCAACATGAACTGGAGAATTTACAACTCCAACCACCAGCTTCAGAGCAGGTAAGTGGCTTGGGTTTAACTAGAACTGCAGGACTGGGTTACAAATTGAATTCCAAATTGATAGCTGAATTTAAAGAGGGGGAGCATATGGATGCCTTTTTAAATTCCTTTGAAAAAGTTTGTATTCAGGCTAAAATTCCTAGAGAGTCCTGGAGCTTCCAGCTATCCCCGCTACTTACCGGGAAAGCTAGGGATGCATTGGGTCAAATGGACAATGAGGACAGTAATGATTACAGCAAACTTAAAACTGCACTTTTAAAAAAGTTTGATTTATCTGCTGAAGCATACAGAACTAAATTCCGTAAGCTCAGGAGAAGCCCTGATATGAGCTACGAGGAGTTAGCCATGAAACGTCATCAGTTTTTAAAACATTGGTGGGAAGAAATTGAAGAAAACTCTATAGATAAAATTGAAAATGCTATTTGGTTAGAACAGTTTTTTGGGCATGCCCAGCAGAGCTGAAAACCTGGCTGGAGGACTGAGATCCCCAAACAGTGAAGAGGCTGCTGACCTCTTATACTGCTATGCAAAGAACAGACCTGCTCTGAGAGTGAATGGGTGAGCATGGCAGCACAGAAAGGGAAAAGTCCACCTTCAGGGCAGCTAAGACCCTCACTGCCTCCACTAAAACCAATTAGCCCCAGGTTTCAGAGAAAAGATTTCTCTGAGAAAAGAAGTGAATGTTGGGTTTGTAAAGAAACTGGACATATTGCCGGACAGTGTCCCAAAAGGGTGAGCAATACACAACATGGGGCAAGGAAAGAAGTGGGTTGTTTGTGTGTCCCTGGAAGCATGCCTGTGAACATGAGGGAACACATACACCCAGTCATGGTGAATGGTGTACAGACACAAGGGTTAAGGGACACAGGGGCGTCCCTGACATTGTTAAAACGGGATCTGGTACAGCCTGGTCAGCTTATACCCAATAAATACGTCACTGTACAAGACTTCACTGGTGAGGAGAAAACACTGCCACTCGCTAGTGTTTTTCTAGACTGGGGTGAAACAGGGGGAACTGTGCAACCTGTGGCTGTAGGCAAAACTTTAGCAGTGGATGTTATCCTTGGCAACAGTCTCAAACAGGTGATGGTGTGTGCAGTTACGTGTAGCCAAGCAGGAAGGGGAAATTGTATTTCCATGGACCCTACAGAAGCCAGTGTGGAAATTCCTGGGAGGCTGATTCCTTAGCCTGTGTCTCCTGGTCTGGAGACTAATGAAAAGGGGGGGGGGTAGAAATTTCACCAGTAGCAGCTAACCACACAGCTACGGAAAGTTACTCCAAAGAAGGAGGGGTGACCTATTGTCAGAGGGTTAGGGATGACAGTGATTCTGAGTGCCCTGATGCTAGTGCTAGGGACCCTAGTTTATAGACTGAAGGGGACCTGTCCCATACTTTGGGAATGTGTAAGGAGTGTGCTGCTGCTCAGAAAAGTGACCCTAGTCTAGAGAAGCTGAAGGTTTGGGCAGACTTTGACAGAGCACAGGGAGATGACGGTAAACACAAGGTTTGTTGGGAAAATGGACTGATGTATACTCAGGCTGTGCAGACAGGGGGAGGGGGTGATGGGCAGGCAGCTTGTCATTCCCCAGGGGTATCGTGAGCAGTTGCTCAAGATTGCACATGATATTCCCTTATCTAGTCATCTGGGAATTGCTTGCACTATGCAGTGGTTGGCCCAGAATTCCTATTGGCCCAACTTCACCCAGCAGGTGAAGGAGTACTGCAGGACTTGTCACCGGTGCCAAGAAATAGGGAAGGCAGGTAAGAAAACCCAAGCTGCCCTAATTCCATTGCCCATAGTGGAGGAGCCATTCCAGAGGGTGGGAATGGATATTATGGGGCCTTTAAATACCCTCAGCTCCTCCGGGAAGAGGTTCATCCTGACTGTGGTGGATTATGCCACCCGGTATCTAGATGCAGTCGCCCTATCCTCACTGAGGACAGACAAAGTGGCAGATGCCTTACTTGGGATATTCTCCCATGTTGGATTTCCACAGGAGGTTATCACCAATCGAGGGGGTTCCTTCATGTTGGACCTGATGAAATGTTTGTGGGAGAAGTATGGGGTGATGCAGAGATGCATGACACCCTATCACCCACAAGCCAATGGGCTTGTGGAAAGATTTAACGGTACCCTGAAGTCAATGCTCCAAGCGTTTGCTGAACAGCATGGGAGGGACTGGGAGAAATACCTTCCCCACCTGTTGTTTGCATACAGGGAGGTGCCTCAAGAGTCAACAGGATTTTCCCCCTTTGAGCTCTTATATGGATGCTGGATACGTGGGCCCCTAGACTTGATCCAGGAGGAATGAGAAGGCAAGCATGCCACCCAGGGAACTCCCATAGTGGATTATGTCCTTAGGTTTAGGGAAAGGCTTAAGGAGTTTATGGGGACAGCCCTGAGCAACCTGGCAGCTGCTCAACAGAAACAAAAAGTGTGGTATGACCACAGAGCCAGAGCTTGCTCATACACGGTGGATCAGGAAATCAGGGTCCTTATTCCAGTCTGGAATGACAAGCTGCAGGCTGAGTAGGCAGGACCATACAAAGTAGTTAGGAAGGTAAATGACGTGAACTATATCATAAAGTTACCTGACAGAAGACAGACAGAAAGAATGTATCATGTCAACATGGTGAAGCCATATACTAATTGGGCTAACATGGTGTTCACAGTATGCAGTCCTGGGGAGGGGACAGATGAATGTTACCCCCTTCTGGACTTGCTGGAAGAAAGCAAGTGGGAGTCCTTGTGGAGGCAGTTAAATTGTCTCCCCAGCTGGCCCCAGACAAGATCCAGGAAGTAAGGAAGGTTTTAGCAGACTTCGCCCCCCCCAATTTAGCACCAAGCCTGGACTAACCCCATTAGCGACACATGATGTGGAGACAGGGACACAGATGCCCATATGGCGGACAGCATATCGGGTGTCAGAGACTGCCCAAAAGGACATTAGGGGGAGGTGGAGGAAATGCTGGATTTAGGGGTAATCCAGAGATCCCACAGCCCCTGGGCCTCACCCGCAGTTCTGGTGCCCAAGCCAGGTGGCTCTACTCATTTCTGTGTGGACTATCATAGACTGAATGCAGCCATGAAGTCAGATGCCCACCCAATGCCCCAGATGGATGAACTCCTGGACAAGTTGGGAGTGGTGACCTACCTTAGGACTACTGACCTGACAAAGGGGTATTGGTAGGTAGAGTTAATGGACAGAGCTAGGGAGATGTTGGCCTTCATCACTCCGATAGGCTTATTTGAATTTAAAGTAATGCATTTTGGAATGAAGAACACCCTGGCCACTTTCCAAAGGTTGGTGAACCAGGTGTTAAATGGTGCTGAGGAGTACACTGTGGTGTACCTGAATGACATTGCCATCTTTAGTGCCAGCTGGGAGGAACACCTGTCCCACCTTAGGGAAGTGCTTGGAAGGATACAGAGGGCCAGGCTCACTGTCAAAGCTGAGAAGTGCCAGGTAGCCATGACTAAAGTGGCATACCTTAGGCATGTTGTAGGCTGGGGACAGCTCTGTCCTAACCAAGTAAAAATAGAGTGATCAAGGCATGGCCCAGACCAGAAACGCAGAAGCAGGTCAGGAGTTTTCTAGGGACAGAAGGGTACTATAGGAAGGGTACTATAGGAACATTTTACCCAATTACAGTGCCCTGGCTGCTCCTCTATCTGACCTGGTAAAGAAAAGGATGCCTAAGAAAATTACCTGGGAACCAGCCTGTGAAAAAGCCTTTACCAGACTGAAGGAGGCACTGTACAGTGCTCCTGTATTGACAAGTCCTGACTATAACAGACCCTTTATAGTTCAGACTGATGCCGCAGATGTGAGTATTGGGGCAGTACTGAGTCAGACATCCAACCAACGAAAAGATTACCCGGTAGTGTATCTGAATAAAAAGTCACTTCCCGGGGAACAGGCTTACTCTACTGTGGAAAAAGAGTGTCTTGCCATAGTGTGGGCCCTAAAGAAGTTAGAGCCATACTTATACAAGCAGCATTTTGAGGTACAAATGGACCACAACCCCCAGGTTTGGCTAACCCAAATGGGAAAAAGTAATGGTAGACTATTAAGATGGAGTCTTGCCTTGCAAGGGTATGACATGACAATCTTAAAAGGGGCTGGAGTGACCAATCAGAACGCTAATGGCCTGTCGCTTATATATGAAGAGCAAACTGATTTGGGAAGCTCATCCCATGCAGGAGATAGAGCCCCCAAATTCAGTCTAGATGGGGAGGATTGTGGTGCTTGGCCAGCTGGTTATGATTGTTCTATGATATTTGTAATATAAAAATTTATAAAATGGCTAGAAAAAAAAATCTAGAAAACTCATTGGCCAAGAGAGATCAGCTGACCGTACATTAAGTCTCTATATACACACAGTCATCCTGGTCCTAAACCACATCACACAATGAGCAAATCAATCCTCCTTCAACCAGAACTATCTTCCATCAAGCTCCCTACAACCAGAACTGATCTTCCACCACAAACATGGCTGCTACCTTTACACTGTGGAAACCCTCAACTGGGCCCTAAAAATAAAACTACCTTAAATATAAAATAAAACAAATTCATTAAATGTTGTTTATCAGATCGTCACTGGTATTGTAATCCTAGATTGAAATAAATAAAATAAATAAACACTCTCCTTATACATGTAAACAAATTAGAAACATTAAGTATTGTTTATAATTTTCATTACAACTGTTTCTTTGCTAACAGTGAAAATCCCCCTTCTATCTTTACCTGCTCATCAGAGAACTCTCTTCTGCTTTCCCTGGCAGTGAGATAATTGAGTCTCTGGCTCTAAAACAGGCCTTTGTTGTCTGTGTGTACAGTATGTTAGTAGAAGAACATTATGCTAGTAGAACTGAGCAGAATTTTGAATCTCTGTATTCTATGGTAAACATTCCATGATAAAACATTCCATTTCTTGTATGTGGGGAAACATGGAAAAAAAAAAACAGAATGAAGAAAGTAAGCAATAATACTATATAACAAAGAGAAAATGGTAAATGACTCACCCTACTGTTTATCTTTTAGGACAGAACAAGCAGTTCATGATGCTGTCAGTGAGTGTGGCAGTTTTGAACCATGCTCATGCTTGTAGCACCAGGGAATTGAGAAGCCTCTGTTATGGCTTCCTTTTAGTTTTGTCTACAAAGTGAGGAGAATGAAATACAGTAAGGGGGCTATGTGTCACACTTTGAATGAGGAAAACAGCATTTGTGAATTGTCGTGGCTGGCAGGGGAATATTAAACTTAAGTGGGCAGGGAGGCACACACTGTATAATACTACACCAATAGGCAGAATGACTATTTTATGTTAAAAGTACAGATTCACTTACATTTTTACTTATTTAAAAATGCTTTTCAAAATAAAAAAAACTGCTTCTAAAAATAAAGGGCCATTTTATAAGTGCAATAAGACACTCCGGAGTTGCGCATTATGGTTTGATAACCGCACTCCTAAGGACAACCGGCACTCGGCCTTCGGCCTTGTGCCTAACTACACTTCTTGGAGTGCGGTTATCACACTGTAATGCACACCCCGTCATGTCTTATTGCTTACATAGTATGTAATTGTCAGTGCTTCCATAAGTGCCCCCCCAAGTTTCAGTTTCAGTTAAGTGACCTGAAACCATGAGGTAATTAAAAGACTAGAGAGACTTAATTAAGAGTTACCTGTAATTAGAACTGACCCAGCTATCAGGATATAGGGCTCGTAAAGTTATATGATATCTTAGAGGAAAAAAACACGTTATATCAATATGGTGCTAAAAGTCATAAAGTCATTTGATGTGCCCTGGGAAGAGGAACTGTTCAAGATCAAAGAGGGAATGTTAATAAAAGGAGTCATATTGGGAAATTAGCTTTTGCTGAAGTCACAGTATTTAAAATGGCAGGGGAATATGAAACTTTAGTGGGCAGGGAGGCACACACTGTATAACACTACACCAATAGGCAGAATGACTATTTTATGTTAAAAGTACAGATTCACTTACATTTTTACTTATTTAAAAATGCTTTTCAAAATAAAAAAAACTGCTTCTAAAAATAAAGGGCCATTTTATAAGTGCAGTAAGACACTCTGGAGTTGTGCATTATGGTTTGATAACCGCACTTCTAAGGACAACCGGCACTCGGCCTTCAGCCTTGTGCCTAACTACACTCCTTGCAGTGTGGTTATCACACTATAATGCACACCCCGTCATGTCTTATTGCTTACATAGTATGTGATTGTCAGTGCTTCCATAAGTACCCCCCCAAGTTTCAGTTAAGTGACCTGAAACCATGAGGTAATTAAAATACTAGAGAGACTTAATTAAGAGTTACCTGTAATTAGAACTGACCCAGCTATCAGGATATAGGGCTCATAAAGTTATATGATATCTTAGAGGAAAAAAACACGTTATATCAATATGGTGCTAAAAGTCATAAAATCATTTGATGTGCCCTGGGAAGAGGAACTGTTCAAGATCAAAGAGGGAATGTTAATAAAAGGAGTCATATTGGGAAATTAGCTTTTGCCGAAGTCACAGTATTTAAAATATCTCCTGACAGGAAGATCACTGTTTATATATTTTTTATATTCTAAAAAGAGGAGCTAGATGACATAATGGAAGGGGTGTGTGAGAGAGACACAGTTTTGCCTAGGACTTGTGCCTGCTCTTAGACACATATCTTTTTGGGCTCTTAAGAAACAAGATCTCTAACTTAGGCACTTAGGGGTAATACTTTAGATAGAGCTCTTAAGAAACAAGATCTCTAACTTAGGCACTTAGGGGTAATACTTTAGATAGAAAAGGTCTAACTGTATGTTGGTAGGAGTTTGTCTGTATTTTTCTTTGTTTTCTTGTAAGTGATTGTATGCTTTGTGATATAGTGTTCTGTGTTTACATTTTACATAATTTTATCCATTTTTAAGTAAACTTTTCATTTGAAAAGACTGCCTGAGTGCATCTTCGAAGTTCTTTCTTTTGCATGTGACGTATGGAGGGCTAAGACTGACAAAACTATTCATAAGCTTGATGGTGTTACCAAACTGGGAAAAGGTGAGAATATACCTAAAGTCTTTTATAGAGTTTTAAGGGTCATTTTTGGATACCTGGTTAGGTGCCCTTAGGCAAAAGATATCTGGCATCCTCCAAAGAGCAGATTATCTGAACCTGTACATTTGGGTATGCTAGCATAAGATTCACAGTTTGAATCTCCCCATAACTTGAAACTAAAGGTGATTCAGAACAACAAGCAGACAGGAGGGTCACCCTGTCTGTTATCTGTTCACAGTACTGAGCTTGGAGATTGGCACTGTGGGAGCAGAGGGCCTGACCTGCTGAGTGCATTTGTGACAATAAGCATTCAAAGCACCTCTGCTCCTGTGTCACTCAAACAGTATAGCATGCAGCTGCTCACAACCATTCCTCCCAACTGTCAATGGATTTACAGCATCAGAAACAAAGGACTGGTGATGCAGAGGTCTGTATAAGCAGAAACATAGAAGTTGTTAGCAGATGGGGACCGTACAATCCATCAAGTCTGCCTTCCTACCGCCCTACTTGGCTGCCTGCTTGTGTATCCCACAGTGTCTGTCCCATGACCGCTTTAATTCCACCACTGTCTTGGCTCCCACCAACATAGAAGACAATGCGGCCAAAGAATAGAGAGAGACCGGGGAAGAAGTATGTGATGGGGGGTACTGATGGCCACCAAACAGGAAAGGGACCTGAGAGTAATCACATCTGATGATCTAAAGGTTATCAAACAATGTGAGAAGGCTGTGAGGAGAACCAGTGGAATGTAGAGGTGCATAGGGAGAGGTATCTCCAGCAAAAGGAAGGAAGTGGTGATGCCACTGTATAGAACATTGGTGAGACTTCATCTACAGCACTGTGTCCAGTTCTGGAGGCTGCATCTCTGGAAGGACACAGACAAAGTAGAAACAGTTCAGAGAAGGGTGATTAAAATGGTGCAAGGGCTGCAACAAATGTCATATGAGTGGAGACTGAAGGATCTCAATATGTATTATCTGGAGTGGGGTATGATAGAGACTTTAAAATACCTCAAGGGTGTAAATGAGGTACAAGAGAGTAACATCTTTCAAAAATAAAAGATGTTCAAAAAGAAGGGTCTGTGATATGAAAATAGAGGGGGGTAGACTTAGGAGTAAAATGAGAAAGTATTTTTTTCACTGAAAGGGTGGTGGATCCATGGAACAGCCTCCTGAAAGAGATTGTATGGGTAAAAATGGTAGGGGAATTAAAAAATGCATGGGACAGACATATAGGAACAGTAGCGATAGGAAAGGCAGGGTAAGCCACAGATCATTTAGGATCTGCGGTATATGAAACAGATAAGGATAATGAGCATACTAGATGGGCCAAGTGGTCCTTATCTGCTGTCAAATTCTATATTTCCATGTTTCTATACAACAGGGTATTGCTACATTAATCTTAAAACCAAGTAAGGACCTCCAAATGTGTAATAACTATAGACCTTTCTCCCTTACAAATGTAGATACAAAAATACTTGCTAAAATCTTAGCAACCAGATTAATACCAGTCATGCAAGAACTAATAGGCCCAGAACAGACAGGCATCTGATAATGTCAGAAAATTATTTCACTTACTTAGCAAAGCTGAAAAATCTAAAACACCAATGGCCTTATTGGCACTTGATGTTGAGAATGCCTTTGACAGGATCGAATGGATCTGTATTTTTAGATCACTAGTATACCGATTTCCTTAGGAATTCATACACTGGATACAACTTCTTTATGATGAACCCAAATCAGCAGTTTGCACAAATGGGATTGTTGCACCTTATTTAATATTTATAGGGGCACTAGGCAAGGCTGCCCCCCCAATCCCATTGTTATTTAATCTAACCCTTAATATACTAACTCTAAAATGAAATGGTGACCCAGAAATTAAAGGCATCAAGGAAAGAAAAAAACATTTACAAATGCTGTATGGATGCAGATGATATATTGCTCACACTTACACATCCTGTAAACTCTATTAAACAAAAAAAACTTCTCGTAATAATTAATGCCTTTAGTTCATTTTCTAGGTATAAGTTAAATATAAATAAAACACAATACCTACAGTAACAGTAAATTGGGATGTACCACAGGAGCAAGTCACACAACTAGCAATATCTTGGGTTAAATAACACTTGGACTATCTGGCATTCAAAATATGCAGAAATATTAATACAACAATACAAACTAATCTGGCTTTTTGTAAGTCTAAATTGGAAGAGGATCTATCCAAATGGCACAAACTGCTACTAGAATTTTGGGGCAGACTAGAGACAATTAAAATGATAACAATTCCTAGAGCACTCCATTTATTTGGTACGATTCCAAAACAGAATCCTAAAAAAATGGTTCATTATTATCCCAAACCGGATTAATAAATTTATATGGGCACATAAAAAGCCTTGGAAAAATTAGTATAAACTAGCAAGTACGAAAGCAAATGGTGGCATCAATGCACCTGATTTTATGATATACTGTCTAGATTCTAAGCTACTGTAATTACCTTGCTGGTTCAAAAGCCCCTTCCTAAACCCATACCTGCCTGAATGGCTCAAATTAGAACAAGACATCTTAAACTTGGTTGGAATAACTCCAAATACCCTCTGGTTCTCCAAACCACATAAATTGATCAAAAACTGGATTATAGGAGAATCTATCAAAACAATTTCTCAATCTTGCAGTTTGCTACAGGTAAACCTAAAATCCTCTGTGTCTCAACCAATATGGAATAATCCCAATTTCATGTTAGATAACAAAACTCTGAAATGTGGCAAATAGATCAAGAAGGGTATAATTCAAGTAAAACATTTGTTGAAACAGAAAAGCTTGCTAATGTATAAGGAAGTTGCAAACCTTCTTGACTTAAATCCAGAAGAAGAAGAAGCTTGGAGACTTCTTTTGGATCTCAGCTGTTTTAAATATGAAAAAGGAGATCTTAATAATAATAATAATAATAATCATAATAATAAACTTTATTTATTCAGCACCCCATCCTGTAGGCTCTGGGTGCTATGCAGGACAGGCAATAGTTAAATTTCTTAAAATACAAATTTAAAAACATATAGATAAAAGAAGATAATCACAAATAAATAAAATACAATCTACAATACCCATCTACAGCTTGGCAGTCTGCTCTTTTGAGAATTCAAAGACAGTTCCTAAATGCCTGTCTAAAAAGATGTGTCTTCAGACCCCGCTTAAACATCTCCACCAATGGGGCCTCCCTCAAAAATCTTGGGAGTGAGTTCCACAGGGCTGGGTCAGCCACCTCAAATGACCAGTCTCCTGAGATCTTCAGTTGTTCTGAACCACTAGGGGGCCATCAGTGGAGGAGCAGAGTGAGCGCACAGGGTGGACAGGAGTCAGAAGGTCACTCAGGTAGCCAGGGCCCAGTCCGTATAGGGCCTTATAGGTTAGCAAGCCCAACTTGAAGGTCATTCTCCACCGCACAGGCTGCCAGTGCAGGTCATGCAGGATGGAAGTTACATGACAGGACCTTGGAAGGCCCATCAGCAACCTGGCCATGGCATTCTGCACCAGTTGCAAACGACAGAGAGGGCATTGCAGCAGTCAAGTCTAGATGTTACAAAGGCAGGTATCAGTGATGGCAGGTCATCAGGAGGAATAAAGGCTTTAATCCTGGTGATATTCCTAAGGTGGTAAAAACCACTCTTGATGATGAATGACACCTCAGCCTCAAGCGTCCATCCATCATCAATGACAACACCCAGGTTTCTCATCTTACTAAATGCAGCCTAAGGGATGGGGCCAGGAATAACCCTGTTCCCATCCCAGCAGCACCCATATCCTGATGATGACCAGGCTCAATCACTAGCAACTAGGTCTTGTCAGGACTGAGTCTCAGCCAGCTGGAGGACATCCAGTCCTGGATCTCAGCCATACACTTATTAAGCACCTCCACAGCTTTGTTCACCGCAGGTGCAAATGACATATACAGCTGGGAATCACCTGCATAACAGTGAAAACCCAAGCTGTACTGTCCTGTACGGTTTACTGTATGGTGCTAGCTGCACATTCAAACAGACTTGATGGACCTCTAGGCCTTTATCTGCTGGCAAATTTCGTATGTTCGTACTGTCTAATGATCTCATCCAGGGGAAGCATGCACACTGTGATCAACGTTGATGACAGGATTGAACCCTGGGGAACTCCACATGGCAGGGACTTCAGGCAGAAGGAGAAATTCCCCATCACTACCATCTGCATCCTGCCTGAGAGAACTGGATTCAAACCAGTTGGCAGGACTGGTAAGTTCACAGAGCTCCTTTAGGCAGTCCATCAGCACTACATGGTTCACAGTGTCAAACACTGAGGAGATATCAAAGAGAATGGGTATTGACTGCTCTCCTCTGTCCCTTGCCCTGAGGAGATCATTCTGCACCCTGACGAATGCCATTTCAGTGCTGTGCCTAGACCTAAACCCAGATTGGAAGGGCTCATAGATGTCATAGGTCGCAAGGTGTGCCTCGAGCTGCAGAGCTACTGCTTTCTCAATAACCTTACCCAAGAATGGTAGGTAAGAGATTGGTCTATAATTCACCAAGATGTCAGGGTCGAGAGAGTTTCTTTAGGAGTGGCTTCACCAGTGCCTCTTCAGGGCACTGTGAAAAAGTCCCTCTGAGAGTGAACACAGGATATTCTAAGTGAACACTGAACCAACAGACTCGACGCATCTCACCAAGAGATGGGTTGGGTCTGGGTCCAGTTCATAGTATGTGGGCTGCAGCTTCAAAAACTCTGTCACCTTCACCACCCCCACTGGTCTAAACTCATTTCAGACAATAGGAGTGCTTCTGAAAATACGTGACTCACCACTGTGGGGCCACATTTGCAACGCTGGAGAAATCTCAGCCCTAATGGGGACACCCTGTCAGAAAAGAACAGAGCAAACTCTTCACATTGAACAACTGAAACTGCTCTCTTTGGCAGCAGAGAGGCAAGATGGAGTAGCCTGTCTACAGTTTGTAAGCAATCTCCTCAGACAGGAACACTGCCTTCTTTTGGTGATTGCCCTTTTGGTATTCACTGTAGTGAATTCTCAAAGCCAGTCTGTCCCCTTCAGACCAGGACTTCTACCAACAACACTCCAACCTCTGACCCCTGGTCTTCAACTCCTTTAGAGCCCCATAAAACCACAGTAGTCTCAAGTGAGAAGACCTAGGTCATATATGGACCGGTGTAACAGACTTGAATGCCTTGGAGACAACGCTATTGTATGCTGCCACCACCTCACCCGTGCCCATCACACAAGCAGCACTCACACCAGATAGAGCCATTACCACCATCAGTCTCTCTGGGGATAACCCCTTTAAAGGGTGGTAGTGAACCATCTGTATTGGGGAGGAACTAAGGTGGGGCCCCAAATGAGAACTCTGCCATGCAATGATCCAACCAAATGACCGGATTAGTGAGAACACTAAGTCCAAGGTGTGACCGTGGCTATGGGTTGCAGAAGCAACAGCTTGTGCCAGGCCTAGTGAAGCCATGACTGGAGGAGGTCATGACCAAGATGCAAGAGTTTGTCATTGATCCAGGCATTGAAATTGCCCAAACCAACCATCTGGATGAATCCACCTTCTCAGTGATGAAGTCCATGACTTCTGCAGAAATTCCTGCTTTTGCCCCAGAAGCTGGTATATAAGGAGAATTCTACAGTCTGCATCTGGACCCCCATGCACGGCCATGCATTCAAATGATGAAGTAGAACCTACTGGGTGCACGGAAAAGTTCCGGTCGGATCTAAAACAAATGGCCACCCCCAACCCCACTCCTGCACTCCCTCCTTGGGCAATGCACTTTGTAGAACTGTGCCGAGACAGACGCCTCCAATACTGGATCTGCGTCATCCCCCACCAAGTCTCCCTAATACAAGCCAGACTGACCAAGTAAATCAAGACCGCAATAATTGCAGTCCTGTTCCTAATCGATCTGGCATTGCATAAAACCGCCTGAAGGGGACTGGTGGATGCTGCCGATCCTGTGGCTACCTGTCCACTTAGTCCAGTGGGAACCCTAGGTATTTATTTATTTAGTTTTTGTTGACCAAGAAAGAAGGACTAGGAAATTCTGCCTATTTTCAGCCTCATCCCAGGGGAAGGGGATACAGATGAATGCCAACTGACATTGAACTGGATTAAACTGTTGGTGGTATTTTTAGTAAATGGGGGAAATTTGGCCAGGACACTGGGGAAATTCCCCTACTTTCCAGCAGGGGCAACCTTGCAGGGATGGCCACTTCGGTTGATTCTGTGGAGGGGATGGATGTGGAAGAGACAGGGGAGCAGGCCTCTTCCCCTGTTCTCATGACCCAAAAGGCCGTTGATGCTGCTTTAGCAGTGGCTGACTTCTCAGAAGAGGAATGTGCTATAGGAAACAAGACTTTTCTAGCCTGTTCACAAGAGGATGTTGCTTCGCATATTTTTACCAAGTTTGACCATGAACAAGTTAATTTACAGTCGGTCCCGAGTAAGGATGACCAGAATCTCTCACCACAGGAGCAGAAACTATGAGAATTGCAACAGGCAACGGACACTTGTCTGCAAACCGCAAAATGCATTGATGCAGAGCTAGCAAAGCTGTTATCAGGCCCTGTGTTTGACAATTCTATGGATGCGATTGACAGGATGAGTCAACAGTCTACTGATGCATCCTCATCAAAGGAATCTGGAGTACTGCGTGCAGTATTGGAGGCCACACCTTCACAAGGACATTAACCAAATTGAGGCAGTCCAGAGAAGGGCAACCAAAATGGTGCAGAGACTGCATCAGAATACATATGAGGACAGATTAACAGAGCTCAATATGTATACCCTTGAGCAAAGGAGGGAGAGAGGTGACATGATCGAGGCATTCAAACACCTTAAGGGCATTAACAAGGTGAAAGAGTCTAACATTTTTAAATATAAGAAAAATAGCAGGACAAGAGGACACAGCATGAGATTAGAGGGGGGCCGATTAAGGGGGAATGTGAGGAAATTCTTCTTCACAGAAAGGGTAGTGGATGCATGGAATGGCTTACCACAAGAAGTTGTGGCTATGAATACAGTGAAGGGCTTCAAACAGGCATGGGATAGGCATAAGGGAGCAATACAGATGAGTATGAATAGATAGGCCACTGATAGAGCAAAGGCCGATGGCACATTTATAAGGTAGAAAAAGAAGTGGGCAGACTGGATGGGCCTTGCGGTCCTTATCTGCCATCAACTTCCATGTTTCTATGTTCTATGTTTCTATGAAACTGCGGCCTTGCAAGCTGCACAGCACTTGTCAGGCTCTCATCAGTAGCTCATGAAGGGAGATGCATTATCAGCGGCTGGCAGTAATAATAGACCACACTCCATGTGCCGAGAGCTGCAGGCTTCTGTTTCTGGACACATGATGCCTCCAAAACTGAAAAGGCTTGGTATTGGAAAGCAAAATCACCATTCTACATCTTCTTCTAAGGTCTTAATCTCTTCTGAGGCAGCCTACATGGAGCAAACCAGAGACTTTTCTTTCCTGGTGGACAAAAACATGTCAGGATGGAGCAAACGGGGCAATAAACCAGGGCTCATTTCATAGACCAGTTCTACTCCTCTGAGAAACACCGCCACTGTGGATGGGAATTGGTCCCCTGTACATGCTTTGGAGGATGCTGGATGGATACCTGGATTCAATGAACAGTGGGTCCCAGACCCTAGGGACAGCACCTTTCAGAGATGTATATAGCTGCTGTTACACCTGAGGTGACCACCGCTACAACATCAAGCTCCAATGAACCCCAGGGTAATTTGACTAATGCAATAGTTGATGCTGATTCTACTTCTGTTACTGTTAATATTTCTTCTCCTGTTAATGATGTTGGGGCAAATGTTTTAGTGCACTCAGAATTAGAACCTTCTGATGAGTCGGCCCTTTTAAGGGACATATTTTAGGGATGGGACTATCAGTACAGGCTTTGCAACAGGAGAAAGGGTCTGCAGGTTTAACACCAATGTTCGAACTTTCAGACTTATTTCAAAATAATAAGGGTGAGCCAGCACCTAGATGGAATGCTGTGCAGCTTCTTTATAAAGGAGGCATGAAAACTCCCCCAGATAAGTTGCACATAGCAAAAATAGTGTTTTTTTTTCTTCAGAAATTTTCGCACTGATCAATATTGGTAATTCTAACTTTGATGTATGTTTTAAAAATGTTTCTAGCTTAGATAGGTTTTGGGTGCAGTACCATCTTCAAAAGAATAACCCAGTTTGGATCCCCTTCCAGGCTACTTCTTTGATGAAACCTTTAGTTGAAACAGTCACAGTTATCTTTAACAATGAGAGAGTGAATGTGGGGGACATTTTATTTTGGTTGCAACAGCGTTGTGAGGTGCTTGGGAAACCATTTCCCACTTTGGATAGTGAGCAAATCTGGGATGGTGGGTGAAAGAATAAAATTAAGCTTTTCACCACTAATTCTGGGCCAGTACACCTCCCGAGTTCCTTTTTTCTGGGTAGAGATTGGGATTGTCTTATTTTACCTGGGACAACCCCACTCTCGTTTCAAGTGTTGGTCTCATATGCATATCAGCTCAGCATGTGATACTACTAGATGTCATCATTGTTCAGAGTATGGTCACCTTGCAGCTATTTGCTTGAACATATTTAAGAGTAATCTTTGAGAACAGACTGGACATGCCTACGGGAAATGTTCCTGGGCATCACATAACAGGGAGGACTGCCCTTCGCATGAGGGCCTTATCAATATTCCCCAGCAGTTACAAGCTAAAACAAGGGCCGAGCAACAACTGCGGGCAGAACAGGACTCTCTTGAGGTTGCTTCTGCTGCCATGCAGGGGGGTGGACAACAGATACAGGTCCAGAGGGACTCAGCACAGTCTCAAGGGGAGTTGGAGCCAGAACTCGTGGTGATAACTGCAGTACTTCCTGAAGCCTTGGATGCACAGGACGTTATGCCTCCTCCCAACTCCTGAGAAACTTTTTATGCTGTTAGGTCCCCAAAAATGCCTCAGGGTAGGAAAGGCTTTGAAGCTGCAGAAGGAAGGGGTCCTGAAGCTTGGGAAAGGGGTTGGGTCATGGAAGGTTGATAACTCTTATGCTGCTCTTGCACAGGTTAGGACAGATAGGGACTCTGGGGCGGACGAGACCGATACTTCCTCCATAGCCTCCACTACAGATACGGAGGAAGAAGGAGGGGAGGGTTCTATTGCCAAAAGGACTCATGAAAGGAATTGTCTAAAACTCCATGAATGGGGTCCTTTTGTTAGTATCCAATAGGGGGTGGTTACTACTTCTCTTCCTCTTGTTGCAGAATCTTTCATTCTACATGTTAAATGTTAACAGTATCAAGAGTGAGAGAAAGCGGGTAGGGGTACTTTTTTCCCTACAACACGGCAGGCATGACATTGTCTGTCTACAGGACATACGAAATATGAACATATGAAATTTGCCAGCAGATAAAGGCCTAGAGGTCTATCAAGTCTGCTCGAATGTGTAGCTAGCACCCCTTATTCTGCAGCTGCCCCTCCCTTCCACCCTTCCCCTTCATTAACCCTCCCCCTTGTCCTGTCCCATCCTCTTTTGAAGCAGTCCACTGTTCTACTGGGTACCACTTCTGCAGGTAACGCATTCCACCCAGCCACTACCCTCTCTGTAAAAAAGTGTCTCCTCATCTCCCTCCTGAACCTTCCTCCCTCCAGTCTCATATCATGGCCCCTGGTGTCCTTCTCCTCCCTTACTTTGGACAGCCCCTCTGTACCCATCTTGTTTATTCCTTTCATGCATTTAAAGGTTTCAATCATGTCACCCCTGTCCCTCCTCTCCTCCTGTGAGTACATGTTCAACTCCTTCAACCTCCTCTCGTATAATAAGTCCCCCCAGCCCCTTGATCATCTTTGTCGCCCTGCGCTGCACCCTCTCCAGTAACTTAATGTCCCTCTTCAGATACGGGCGCCAGTACTGCATGCAGTACTCCAGGTGTGGTCTAACTAATGACCTATACAGTAGTAGAATCACCTCCTCCCTCCTTGAGGATATACCCCTTGCAATACAACCCAGCATTTTGTTGGCCTTTGCAGCTGCCTTCCTACATTGTGCCGAGTTGTTCATTGACACTGTAATGAGCACACCCAGATCCTTCTCCTCCTCTGTCTGGGCTAGCTCCATTCCCCCCAGCTGGTAACTCCTCCTTGGGTTCTTCATCCCAAAATGCAGCACCTTACACTTTTTGGCATTAAAGCCCAGTTGCCAGGTGTCTGACCAGGTTTCAAGCTTTGCCAGATCATCCTGCAACCCCTGCCACCCCCCTAGGTCATCCACCACTGTGCATACCTTGGTCTAGGTAGTACTAGGAATGCAATTAAATGGGGTCTAACTCCACTGATGGAGCAAACCCTGGAAAGGAAAGCCATTTATGGTAGGATTGTGTAGGCTGAATATATGGTTGAAGTTATCTTTCCTCTATGTCCGGAACCACAGCATCACATAGTGTTAACTTATCTGACAGATCCTAGCAACCTGGGATTTGTTTGGGATAGCGCATGGTTGGGTAATTATGGGAAACTGGGAGTGAAGGGTAACAATAAGCACAAATAGGTAATTGATAGATATTGTCCTCGACTGACATGTGTACAGGAACTTGAGACTCAGGCACACTTGTTTTTGGAAGGTATATATGCAAAACAATTTTTGGATTATTTGGCCACCGACTGTGCAGAACTGCTTTTTACCTCCCTGGCATATTCGGACATAGTCTATGATCCAGGAGGAGGGCCCTGAGCTAAGTATCCCGAAAAAACTATTTACGCAATTTTTGTCAGTTATTCGTTATTATCTTTGGCAATCTCAGTGTCTGTGTGTGCTACAGCAAAAATATGATTTTTATGCTGAATTATTTGGGAATATTAAGAAGACTGATTTCAGTCCAACACATGGATATGGGATGGTTTCCTCCAGAACAGGTTCAATGTTTATGGGCACACTGTATTCATTGGATTGACTGCCATTAAGAAGTCTACCTACATCTGCTGAAACTGTGTTAAGGCATTGTTTTAGTGTTTGTTAACTTTTCTTTTCTTTGTCTACTGACTTGCTTTGTATTAATTAAGGTTGTTTCCGTGTTTCATATTTTATATGTCACTAACACTGTAATCGATTTGTTGTTGTTTCCTTGGTATGTCTTGTAATGAAGTCCATTTTCTCAATAAAAAAAATCCCCCACTCTTTTCGAGATGTGCCATGGGATCTTTAACATGCATCTGAACTACCACCAGAAGAGGCAGATGGGACCTCAGTTTAATGTCTCATCCAAAAGATGGTACTGCAGGAGTGCAGCACCTCCCTCAAGCTGCACTACAGTGTCAGTATTGGGATTTAACCCAAGTGCCTGGTGTGGGGATAGAACCCACAGCCCTCTGATCTCCTGGCCTCAGACATGTCTGTCCTCTCTCCTGGCCCCATTTTGCCCCAGGGCACCTCCTGGTCCGGCACTACAAAAAGATAAGTGCTCTCAGCCACCTACTGTGGATCTGCTGCTAAAAGGATTGGCACGCCAGCAGGAAAATACATTAGAGAAAGCAGCAATAAACACAGGAGACTCCAGGACAGAGATTTATTTAGAAACAAATGACAGACTTGTACCCCAGCACTTCAAGGGCATAGACCCTCATCATTGGGGAGGGGGTGAAGAGGGTCTGTACCCTCTCTGCCTTGGAGTCTCCTGTGTTTATCACTGCTTTCTTTACTGTAGTTTCCTCCTAGTTCTGACCACCCTGATATGGCTAGCTTCCACTATATCCCCAGTGCCCTGCCCTCTCCCAGTCCCGACCCCCCAACAGTGTCTAATTGCCATAGCTGATGGAGGAAGGTCAGTGAAAGGATTTAGGTTAAACAGCAGAGATGCCGTATAGATGATCTGCTGGCTTCTGGGTCAGGGCACATCTGGACTGCTATTTATTCAATTAGAACTACTCAATTTTCTCAATAAATTACCTTCCTCCACCCCTAGAACTAAATAAACAAAATAATAAATTGCCCCTCCCTCCCAAAATCAACAATAACTAAAACAAAATAAAATTTCCCAAATACCCCAAAATAAGTAACACAACCACTCACCCCCTCTACCACCCAATCCCTCCCACAGCCATTAGCATAAATCATTTGTACAAAGAATTAACATAACATAAGACTATAATAAAATAAAATTAGGAGAATCCTAGGTAAGGTGCTGTGGGGGGAGCAAATACAAAAGTCCAGCCCTTCTTAAGGAGCAGTGTCCAGAACTTTAACTGAATATGAATATTAGAAAATTGATGCCCAAAATTTGAACCTTTCCAGTCTTTCAGTAAATCCCCCAGCAAAGCTCCCACCAATGTGGAGGAAACACTGACTGCCGGTAGGAGCACGGTGCTCTCAACACTGCAATCTAAACCGATCGTGCAAAGCTGAAAATTACTCAGAGACCCAGGGGTTCATACATACAGAAGAAAAGTAATGGAGGAGCCACTTCTCAGTCTCCTCGACACTACTCTCACCAGTGTCAATACAGCAGTTTTAGTCAAACAATTTAAATCTAGCAAGCAGAACTCTCACCCTCAAAGTCCAAGGCATAGACATTGCTTTAGAAGTTCCTTGATACCGCTTCTCACCAGTGTTAAAATATGACTGAGTGGTCAGATAGCTGACGTTTCTTCCTGCAAGCTCTCTCCGATCAGCACCCAGGGTTTTTCGTTCTCCAAACAGTGGAAGTGGTAACCTGCTCTGTTGGCTACAACAATGGGTTCACAGTCCAGTTAAATCCAGAAGGCAGCAGTTTCTCTCACTATTCGGGGAGCTCTTTTCCCCAGCACCAATTCGCCTTCTCCAAGAAAGGCTCTCCCAATGAAATTCCAGCAGTGGTGAGAGATGGCGGAGACCACAAAAAGTGAACATTTGCAACAGGTAACAAGACGTGGTTCCTCCATTCCTCAGATAACTCCTCCAGCAGCACCTTTACAAAGGCCCTCCCTAAAAATAAAACATATTTACTCCTATAACTAATGCACTACCCAGCCCTACCTGATCTGATACCCTACTCCTCAACATTACCTAACAATGAAACAATTTAAAATTAAGCTGATAATATCTTCCAGAAGCTATCATTTGTGTCAAAGTAAATGGATTCTCCTAACCAGCAAAGTTAGTATTTTAGGCAGAAAAAGTAAAAAGTAAACATACACTAACACCAGTTGCCAGCGATCTACTATGCATTCTAAAACACAAAACAACAATTTCAGAACTGTATAGTTTATTAATCTCACATATACGTGGTACAGCAGATGAATCTAAATTGTGTTGGGAACAGAAAATAGGAGCAGAAGCAATTAATTGGCACTGGAACAAAATATGGGACTTCACTTTTACAGCCTTTACCATAGTTATAAAATCACTTAATACAAAATTGTACAGAATCTTTACACCAAAATATTTATTTTATATGAATCTCAAATCTAATAGTGTATGTCCCAAATGCCAGAAAGAGAATGCTGAAGAAACACATATGATGTGGAGCTGTGAAGTAATACAAAAAATTTGGGAGCAAATGAGGAGGGAGCTAATGCCTTTGAACAGGTTACACCAATTAATGAACTTCAAAACATGCATAGTAGGGAATTTTTTTGACTCAGCAACTATTAACAGAGAACAAAAATACACCATTGCTCTGGCATCAATGACAGCTAAAAATATAACATTAAATCATTGGATAGATCCACACACATCCACGATTCCAGAATGGAGAGCTGAGATAATTGAAGCTCTAAAACATGAACAATTATCCAAAGGAGTAACGTACAATAATAAGGCTTTTGACAGCAGCTGGAGGTCTTTATTTAATATGCTCACAGCTCATCCTAATTAGATCTTGATCTCCAAGTGGTTTGTACAATACATATGTTCTCTCTTCACTGCTGAGATCCCAGTATTAATTTAGGACACATAAGTCAGAACTTCTTTAACTAATTCTTCTCTTTCCTTTCTTTCTTTTCCTTTTCACTCAGTCTTTCCTTTATTGATAACTTTCTATTCTTCTCTTTATATTAACAAGAGTCAAGATTCTGGGATGGTTGCTACAGGAGAGAAAATGCAATAATTATGATATAAGGTAAGAGACATCAAATGTACCTTCTCTTGTACGACTATAACCATAATGCCTTTAATGTTACAGTCTGAAAGACGACCTTGTCTACTTTAGCATTTGCATAAGTATTTGAGATTTGTTATTTTTCTCTTAGTTATTTGATTACCTTCTCTTCGTTTGCATTCATTAATTATTGTTCAGACTCGGTAGTGCTATGTATTTTGTGACTGTGTAATGGACATGTATTTACTAATAGTTTTTGTTTACTTTACATAGTTTTGTTTATGGTCAACATCAACTACCCATCCAACCCAGGCATTGTTATGCAATGCAAGGTCGATTAGAAACAAGATGACTGTAATAGCGGATCTTGTTGGGTCATCTGACCTGGCATGCATCACTAAGACCTGACTGGATGAGAATGCTGGTCCCATTTTGGAATCGGCTGTTTTGGCCAGGTACTTGGTGATACACTGACTGAAATTGGATTGTAGGGACTGGGGGACTAGCTTTTTGCTTCAGGATGGAACTGGGCCTTGTAGATATGCCAATTGGGGTCACTATATCTGTCAGATGCATCATGGGCACAGGTGTGGGCTGTAGGACACTTCTCATTTACCATTCATCCGGGGGTGAGAAGGATTTTCTCCAGGAAGTTGCAGACTTCATCGACAAGATGGTGTTGGAGTCCCCCACGTGGTTGGTACTTTCAATGCCTGGGTCGATGATGAATTCTTGCACTTTGGTTGTGACTTCTTCCAGCTGATGGTTTCATTGGGCTTTACATGGGTGATTACCTCTATGACTCACATACAAGGTCTTTTGTTGGACCTGGTGTTTGTCTTGGGGATGGAGATCTCCGACATGCTGGTGGAACTGGTCGGGTGGTCCAATCAGCACACTATTGGGTTCAGTTCTGTGGCTGCCCCAAGAGACCTGCCCCTATGGAGATGGTCTGGTACCGCCCTTTGAGGGACATGACTCCTGATGGTCTTATGGTGGTGCAGGACCTATCGGGGAGTTTGCATGATAGCATGGATCCAGAGAATCTTATCCTAGACTATAATAAGGCAGTCGAGGCTGCACTGGATTTCATAGGTCCTGTCTGGGTTCGCCCCTCACCCTTCACCCTCAGTCCCTCTGGTTTGATTGGACCTTGAGGGAGTTGAGGAGAGTGGGAAGAAGGTTGGAGCTTTGCTGGTGGAAACTGGGCCTGAGCGAGGACAAACTTAGATTGATGTCCCATTATAAGGACTATCAATCTATGGTCTCCTGTAAGAAGGCACAGTTCCTGTCCAGGGAAATTGCAGCTGTGCAAAATCCACCTGCTCAGCTTTTCTGGACTGTGAACAGGCTGTGCAATCCAACCTGTCTTCAGAAACAGGGAGCCTTGTTACAGAAGAAATGTGACGAGTTTGCTTGAGTTTTCACAGATAAGGTTGCCACTATTAAGTCTGAGATCTGCACAGCCTGTTCAAATTGGCAGAGCAGAGATCGGTACAAGATTGCAAGCACCCGATTTGTCTGGTCAGACTTTGGCCAGTTGCCAATCGAGGATGTCGTGAAGATAATCCAGGGCTGCAGACGACTTACTGTAGTTTGGACCCTGGTCCAACATGCCTCCTGGTGGAGTGTGTGGAGGCAATCAGACTGATCTTGGCTGAGATAGTCAGGTGTTCGTTAAATACCAGAGTGTTTCTGGACACCCTGAAGGAGGCGGTGGTTCACCCTCTTCTGAAAAAACCTTTTCTTGACCCTGACTGTCTCGCAAACTACAGACCTGTCTCTAACCTACCCTTCCTGGGTAAGGTTATTGAGAAGGTAGTTGCATCGCAGCTTGAGAAGCATCTGACCACCCACAATATCTATGATTCTCTCCAGTCCGCTTTCAGGAAGAGGCATAGTATCAAGACCATGTTGATTCAGGTACTTAATGATCTCCTGACAGCAAGAGATTGGAGGAACCATTCCATCTTGGTTTTCCTTAATCTGTCTGCAGCATTTGACACTGTAGACCATGGAGTATTGCTGGAGCACCTGCGGTTGCTCTGTGGACTGTCTGGTACAGTCTTCAGATGGTTCCACTCTTTCCTCACAGGCAGAATGCAGAGTGGAGTCTGGGGTGTTTCCCTCAGCTCCTCTCCTTCTGCCTTGTGGGTTGCCACAGGGTTCTGTGCTTTTTCCTGTGTTGTTTGCAGTGTATATGTTGCCATTGGGAGACATTATTAGGCAGTATGGGTTGAGTTTTCAGTGCTGTGCAGATGATACTCAACTGTACATGTCCTTTGTGCCCAAACAAAATGATGCTGTCTTGGACTTTAACAACTGCGTCTCTGCGATTCAGGATTGGATGAGTGCCAACTGGCTTACGCTGAATCCGGATAAGACTGAGGTGTTGGTTGTAGATTCAGGTCATCAAGGAGTGGGATCACTGGCTGGGCAGCCATCTGGGCCTTGGCTAGGGGGCAACCAGCTAGTGTCCTCTGAATGGGTACAGAATCTGGGTGTTATGTTTGATAGTGAGCTGATACTTAAATCTCAGGTGTTGGCTGTTGTCAAACCCTCTTTTTACTGTTTGAGGAATATCGCCCAGATAAAACACCTGGTCCCTTTAGATGATCTTCCAGCTCTGGTCCACACCTTTGTGACTTCGCACCTTGAATACTGCAATTCCTATACCTAGGGCTACCAGGGGTGGACCTTCCTTGCCTACAGTTGGTGCAAAATGTGGCTGCCAGGTTGTTGACTGGCTTATAAAGATCTTGCCATAACACACCTGTGCTCTGCAGCCTGTACTAGCTGCTGGTGCACTGGAAGATCACCTTCAAGGTTGGATTACTGACCTATAAAGCCCTACACGGACAGGGACTGCGGTATCTGCAAGAGCTCCTTTGTCCCTATGTCCCCTTTGCTCTCTCCATTCCACCAGTGAGGGATTGCTAGAGATTCCCAGGGTCTGTTTGACAACTTCTGGAGCTAGATCGTTTGCTTTTGCAACTCTGACCCTGTGGAATTCTCTACCTTGTCAGATCAGGGAGTGCCCGTCTGGCAAGGCCTTTAAGGCTGGCCTAAAATTTTATTTATTTGATTTAGCTTTTTTAAATATGTAAGGTCCTGCTGTTTTATTATGTATTTTATTGATGTGATCTGACTGATGATTGGTTTTATAATATCTGTACAGTGCTATGATCTGCTGGAATAGTGTTTTATAAATAAAGAATTGCTTGCTTTATAGACGATTGTCTATGGGGAGTCATTCACAACAAGGATATTCTCAATCAAGAGTTCTCCTTGGCAACATTAGACCTCGAGAGCGAAGCTCGAGAGGTTGTCCGTTGCCAAAGAGAACTCGAGATTAGCGAAGATCCTTGTTTGTGAATGACTCCCCATAGACAATCTTTTATAGTGTATGGGGAGTCTATTCAACATAAAAAACAGTGAATGGATGTAGAAAGTAACTGTAACATTTTTAAAACAAGCCTTACCTGGCTTCCGTGTAGCTGCTGCGTTCCAGCGCCCTTGCTTCCTCTCTGCCGTGTTGCTACGTAGCGACTCAATGTACGTGTTCTGATCTTGTTGTGCTGCACTAGTGACATACTGAGTGCAGCACAACAAGATCGTGATGCACTGAGGGTAGCACAACAAAGATATTCCAAGCATGGATTTCCATGCACAATAACGTTCCCCCATACACTATATTGTAGTTTTCTTAAACTCCAGTAAAATGCTATTTTTTTTCTCTATAGGTTTTTATCACTTCTCCATGACAGGCTGGGTGGCTGTGCTAGCCCTGTCCTAGTTCACCTCAGCCATTCCAAGTCCACAGCCTTTCCAAGTCTCTGTCCATCCCCAGAGACTGGGCAGGCTGCTGGAGCCAGCGTGGAGGGCTTCATTAAGCTCAATCTCAATTTTTCCTCCAGTTTTCTCCCTGGGGCATGGCAAACGTGCAATGCAAGCTCAAGCACACTCCATCTCTGAGAAGGCACTCCATGCTCACTGTTCCCCCACCCTTACCCTAGTTATGGGACTCGCACACACCACCACCTGACTTCTGCCAGGTGGCAGTCAAGGGTTGAGTCAGGGATCCCCCATCCCTGAGGGAAAAGAGCAGTCCTATGGACACTCAATCTTCCCTGACCCGGGCGAGCTCCCGAGCAACCTGAGTCCATTCCTGAACCTGGGTTACTGGCATGGCAGCAGGGAGGCATGGATGCCTCAACCTGCCATGCGCTAGGCTGATCAATACGACATTATTAACAAAAGCAGCTCAGTATTTCTTTCCTGGTGAAACTTTCCAAATACAATAAATAAATAAAAAAATTCTTTAACAAACTCTGAGCTTTTAGAAATTGTATTTTTCCTATAAAAATTGGACAGGGTTCTGACCCTGTCACAGAAGGTTATTTAAAAAAAATGAGAAAAGAAGCGAACCACCTTGATTGATAGGTACTAAATTGGCAGAGGCATCTTAACATCTGACCAACTGCTGTCTGCCCAACAGATAGTTAGTGAACCAGGCAGTAGCTAAGGTGGAGAGACCAGTTTCAGTTAATTTGGAGTGAAGGAGTGAGTTGTCAGCCAGATCAAAGGCTTTGGATAGGTCGGTGAATATAGTGGCTGTGGGAGAGTCTTTGTTCACTGCAGATTCGGCGTCACTGGTCAGCTGAACAAGGGTAGTGGAAGTGCTATGTGTTCCATGTGGAAACCATGCATAGAGTCTAATTTTGCAGTTATGAAGTCAGCTGGGTGGCTATTACCTTTTTAAAGTGATTTATGGAAGATTGCCATAGCAAATGGAAGTAGTGACCTGTAAGGACCTGTAGGAGTTGTGAATCAATCTCCTAACATTCAAACTGCCAAAAAGTGACGTTTTCCAGGGAAAAAATGTTTTTATTTCTGTGTTCTGCTTCATTTGCTAACCCTGACCCTTTTTTTCTCAGTGCTGCAACCCCCAACAGTGACATCATGCAAGGGAAACAAAGTCTTTAAAGAAGCAGTACTACCAATTCAGGAAGTGATCTATCAAAATTCTGCTTTTTGGCTGTAAGCATGTGGCCAAAGTTCCAGTTTCTATACCTGTAAATATATTTTTTCGGTCATCTTTAGTTTTTTAGATATTTGCAATTTATTTGAATTGTTGTGGCGCCACAATAAATATGGCAGATGACTAATCTTCAGCTGCGCTTTTCCTTCAGGTCACATCATGTCTTTTGACTACAGCAGTGGGACCCTCTGCTGACTATTCCCGATGTCCCTGCAAGTCATACACATGTTCAGTTGGCAGCAAAGGGGGTTCTAGTGCGACATGCTTGGTGGCAGAAATGTAAACATAAGCAGAGGATAACTAAGCAAATTACTCAGTGATAGTACAATGCTGGCAGGAAAGAGTACCAGGTATATGATCAGCAGAGCACAGGGAAGAAGCTGTCAAAATATCATAATTTCTTTTGTCATAGTGAAAAAGAGCTTTTTTGACAGTTTATTCCCTGTGCCCTGCTAATCATATACCTGGTACTCTTTCTCACTGGCATTGTACTATCGACGAGTAATTTGCTCAGTTATTCTTTGCTTTTGTTTACTTTTCTGCCACTAAGCATGTTGCACTGGATCCTCCTCTGCTGCCAATTGTACATGTGTATGACTTGCAGGGACATCGGAAATGGTCAGCAGAGGGTCCCTCTGCTGCTGTCAAAAGATGTGATGTGACCAGTAGAAAAAGTGCAGCTGAAATTTAGTCAGCCGCCATATTTGTTGTAGCGCTACAACAATTCAAATAAATTGCAAATATCTAAAAAACTAAAGATGACTGGAAAAAAACATTTACAGGTATGGAAACTGGAACTTTGGCCACATGCTTACAGCCGAAAAACAGAATTTTGATAGCTCACTTCCTGATTTCGTAGTACTGCTGCTTTAAGCGCTGTTTTGAAACAGAGGCCTCTGTTGGTCAGTCTTGGTATTGCAGACATCCTTTTTCCTTCACAGTTTTGGACTCATGGCAGAAGCATGACACCAAACAAAAAGAAAAGTATTCTGACCCATAATTACACTCCTGAACTATTTATAGTCATTCGGGCCCTATAACATAACCATAGAAAAATATCATCATACTCTCACATCTAACAGGAGCTGTCACTTCAGACCTGTCACTTCACCAGCAGGCAGTAAACGTAAAACAACATCTACACAGAATGGCAAATGATCATTTTGGCCTACCTGCATCACAAAAACACTTTTCCAGAAACTTTTCTACAGACTGTACTGCTGCAAACACTAACGAAATAGGAGACTGCACTTTGATAAGGGAGACAGACAAATCAGCTGTTTACTGTACCCACAATGCCTTGCTACATATGTCTACATACTAGGTGCTATACGGCAGTCACCACTACCAAAATAAGGGACTTCACCTCTGAATAATGACCAGTTAAGTCAACTTTATCATTTACCCAGAATTCCTTGCTGCTGTATATAAAATGTTGACAGTTCCCAGGCATGACATCATTCTGGGAGTGTGGCCGTACACAGAAAACTGGAGGGTGGGCAGAAATAAGAAACATTTAAAAAATGACCAAGACAGATTTTTTTTCACAAAACAAATTACAGCTTCAGCATCTGAAGCACGGGTGGTAATGGCATACTATGTGAAAAAGGCATCTGGGGAACTTCTATAAATCACTTTAAGAACCTTACTGAGTGCAGGAACTATAGCACTAGGATGATACTGTGTAAGGATCTTAGCAACATGTTTCTTGGCACTAAAGCTTGTTTCCAGGTGCAACCTTGGAGCACAAGGAAGTTAAGTGACTTGCTCAGGGTCACACAGTATGCAAGTAGGGGCAGTGGGATTCAAACCCATTCCTCCAAGTTTGCAGTTCAGAGCCTTTAACCATTGTGCTGTACTGCCCCCTATATGGAATATTTGATGGGAGAGCTTCAGATGGGCACTTCTGAGGAGGAGATGGATCTTGGAGTCATCACAAGTGACTCCCTATAACAATGTAGCCAGTGCAACAAAACCTACAGTAAGGTGATCAAAATCTTGGTGTGTGCTTGAAGGGACTTTGTTAGCAGGAGGAAGGAGGTAATAGTATCTCTCTTTGGGAAATCGGTAGTTATGATAGTAGATCTCGATGGGCTGACAGCACATAAGACCTGTATCAGAAAATAAATAGTTCCTGTGCCTGCCTGCTTTTTTGCAATGGAAATCACAGTGCCTCATTGCTTAATTGTCTCATACAACCCATTGCTACTCAGGGGTGGGGAAGGGATTTAGGAGGATGACAAAACAGACAATGAACCTAGCTGTGTGGCTAACAGTAAAAGATTCTCAAAACAGCAGTTCTCTCTACTGGTGATTCTACCAGTGGAAAGACTACTTTGCTTCAGAAGGTTTTTTTTTTTATTCACTGTAATTCATTTTTTTTCTCTCCCGCAGATAGCCCTCCTTCCAAGGGGTGCCCCAGCCCCACCATCCCAACATCTGTCTGGACTTACCTGTCAGCGGTCTTCCCCCAGGTCTTGCCCACCAGCGGGGTGGGTGGGGTTTCCCAAGCCTATCCACAGAACGGATCCCGTTCTAGTTGGCATGCCCAGTTGGTTGGGTGTGGGGCCTTTGGGTGCTTCTCATTCCATTGCTAGCATTTTCCTCTGGGTTTTCACCCCTGGGACACGTGATGTGCAATGACATCATGGTGCTCGCCACATGCTCCTGTGCGAAGTGACCCGACGTCTGCCACATCTTCTGACCTTCTTGGCCTGAGCTGCCATTCCCCCAGCTTCCACCAGAGGCTGGGAAAGCTTCAGGATCTGCCTCCCTCTTCCTTAGCCAGGTATATACCCACCAGTGTATACGTGTACCTTTTTAAATGTGTAATCTATGTAATTGAGTATATATCCGCTAATGTTCTTTGTTCTAACTGGCTGCCCACATGCCTTTCCTGTATAAAATAAAAATGATGATGATGATGATGAGAGCAGTCCTACAGATGCTTCATCCTCCTCCTCTCTCTGGCTAGCCCTCTGACAGCCTAGATTCACTTCTGAATCCGGGTTGTTGGCGACTCAAGCAGTAGTACTTTTTTATTTTAAACATTTCATTTAAAATGTTAAATATTGCCCATTTTCTAAGCACAATCATGTACTCCAGGGTGGATAGTGTTTGGCTCTATCCTCACTTCTAGGGGCTATAAGGTGCTCTGCATGTGGTGTCAGGCCTCATTATGCCCCTGGGCAGGTGGGTATAACCCAACACTGCCTACCCTGCCATGTACCGTTGCTTATGTGGCTCACTAGTGAGGCCCCATCTGGAGAACTGTGCCCAGTTTTGGAGTCCCCGGCTAAGGAAAGACAAAGAAAGGCTGGAGAATGTGCAGTGTAGGGTAACCAAAAGTATTCCGGGCCAGCAGGGCAGATCCTATAAGGCTCATCTAAGGATTCTGAACATGTATCTGCTGGAGGTCAGATGTTGTAGGGGGTTGGGGGTAACATGAATGAGATCTTCAAGTTCCTGAAAGGAATGAACAAGGTTGAGTGTCAGTAACTATTGAGCAAGAGGGATGATTTAATAACACAGGGACATATATGGAAGCTGATGGGGAGACATACAGGAGAGTTGTGAGGGAGCTTTACATTACAGAGAGGGTGGTTGAGTCATGGAGCAGCTTACCAGCTGAGGTGGTGGGTGAAAAAAAACATAAATGAGTTCAAGCACCAATAGGACAGAGTTAAGGATGACATAGTTACTTAGGGGGGCAGCCATAAGACAGGAAATGGGGGGGGGGGGTGAGGGCAAAAACCCCATCAAGACAATAGGTCCTGGGATATGATGGGGTATAATAGGGCAGACCTGGAGAGACCGATGGTCCTTTCCTGTTGTCATTGTCTATGTTTTTAATATTGAACCTGTTAACCTGCTATTGTGCAATGGGGAGGAAGCTGGACTTCAGAACAGAAAGTTATGAGTTCAATTCCCACAATAGGTAGAATTTTCATGGACATTTATATTATTCAGATATGTTTTCTGCATGCTCAATGTTATCTTAGAGAACCTTCTGTAGTGTAGAGATGAAGATGCTTAGGCACCGAAGGCTAAGACTTTAATTCCCACAATGAGTGGAGTTTTCATGAACATTTATTTTAAAATACTGTATATGTTTCTTACTTTGTGACAAGCAATTATAGGACTATATTTTATGGACTAAAACAAGAGTTTGCTAGGCCAATAATGTCTATGATGCTGTGAATGAGCTTGAGTGGTGTACCATCCAGCAGACCTGGGTTTGATTCCCACAATCTCCACTTGCATACTGTGTGACTCTGAGCAAGTCACTTAACCAGCCCAAAGCTCCCTGGTCACCCATGAAAACAGGCAGTTGTGCCTAGTGGGCCATACCTGGTTAAGAAAGAATACATAAACAAATAAATAAATAGCGGTAACAAAGTTGGCCCCCTCCCCACAATGGCAGTAAACTAAAATGCAATGTAATGTAGAGTTGAGGATGCTATGCTTTGGAACAGAAGGTTAAGATTTTAATTCCCACAACAAGTAGAGTTTTCATAAATATTTATATTTAAGGAATGATGACCGAACGGTCGATCCATTTCCTGGGGATTAACGACCGGCGGGGGGAGTACCTCAGGCCAACCCTTCCAGCCAGTCATTAATCCCCAAGAAATGACTGGCTATTTGGTAATTATTACAATTATAAGTCTAATTGCAATAATAAGAAGGTTTTTTTTACAGGTTTTAGTGCCGAAATCGGTACTTGTTTTGCCACTGCTGCTGTCAGCATACAGTGTGCTATCAGCTGACTGTTGCTGCTGTCAGCGTACAGTGCATGATCAGCTGAGCATTGCTGTTGTCAGCTTACAGTGCACGATCAGCTGAGCCTCACTGCTGTCAGAGTGCAGTGCACGATCAGCTGAGCGTCACTGCTGTCAGCGTACAGTGCACGATCAGCTGAGCATCACTGCTGTCTGCATACAGTGCATGATCAGCTAAGCATCGTTGCTGTCAGTGTACAGTGTGCGATCAGCTGAGCATCACTGCTGTCAACATACCATGCGCGATCAGCTGAGTGTCGCTGCCGTGCCGGGCATTTCTAAGAGATTTCAGACCGGCACGGCAGCCAATCAGTTAACTACTTTACTTCATGAATAATTAATTAGACTATATATATATAAAATATATTTTTCTTACTTTGTTTTATATACATCTAAATTATAGGAATATATCTGAGGGATTAAATCAAGTGTTTGCTGGGATCAATAATGTCAGTCCTGCTACAGTTGTCAGAGTGTGTAACAACACATGCAATAACGTTGCCTCTATGTCTACGTGTTATAGTGTTGAACTAAAATTCACTTGTTACCCTGATAGGTTTGCTTAATAAAAGGGACTATCCTTCAGTTCAATTCAGTTTATTTGGGCAGTTTACTGTTGAGCTATGATCATTTACAATGGTGTACCTCTGTGTAAACTTACATTCCAGTTACATAATACAAATTATAAAAATGTGTAAAGAATGACATATATGATACATAATAAGTTTGTACACATATACACATTACATTATTCTACCCCTCCTAGCAATCATGTAATCCCACTTAAAGTTGTACAGCAACTGTTATGTAGGGGAACCCTTGATTCATTTCAGACCTAAGTGCAAGCATAGCAAACGTGCCATGAAATGTTCCTGCCATGAACATCTTATCCTAGCAGAAACACGTACTTCCTCTATGAATTGTTTTCACCGAAGTGTGTTTTCAATTTAGTTTTTTGTTTCAGCACTGTGCCACTCATGCTATGCTGGCAGAACAAAAACAGTAGAAGACGTCAAGCATGCATGGGACAGCCACGGGGAATATTAATAATTAGGCGGGTGGGGGAGGAGGAGGACTACTGGAGACCAGTTAGGTCTGTGGAGCCAGACTAAGCAGGAATCATCTGGGCAGACTGGGGGGCCAAATGATCCATTTCTGCCAAAACATTCTGTGCTTCTATGTTCCTGTAATCTATTTATTTACTCCAGATTCTAGGCATCTGAGTGTTCCTGCCTTATCAGCCTTGTGGCCTTACATAGGACCACTAATCAGCGGTTGCACACTTTGAGGTTTACTGGTTATAAATTCTTGAAGTTTATATGCCAATAATTCTAGGATCATAATCTTTAGTTAGAAACAGTTTATTGCAGAGAGGAGTGTAATTATTAGGTTTCCACACCACATCAGGCATCATAGGTATCCTACTGTAGGCACGTACAGAGCTGATATAGACTTTTGTTCGTCATGCTTGCCATATTATCATGAGGTGTACAGATGTCCTTGTTCATCTAAGGAATTCATCTAGTTTGGTTTTAAAGAGGTGTGTATTTGAGCTACTTATACACACCTCTTTAAAACCAAACTAGACGGATTACTTAGAGAACAAGGTATATGCATCACTGTTCAGATGAGATCCTCTAATGGCTTATTGCATGCATGCTCACCTCACACTCACAAAGCATCCTGCTGTTTCCCAGCAGGCATATGACATGTCCCCTTTTTATCCTTTTTTTATTTATTTTGATTTTGTTGACCGGGAAAGGAGGACTAGACAATTCTGCCTGTTTTCAACCTTGTACCAGGGAAGGGGGGATACAGATGGATGCCAACTGACATTGAACCAGATTAAGCTGTTAGTGGTATTTTTGGTGAATGGGGGAAATTTGGCCAGGACACCGTGGAAATTCCCCTACTCTTGTTATGATGATCTGGACTATGTAGTACGGTACGGGCTGCATGCCCATTGGCTCACGCTGTGGACCAATGGGCATACAGCCCTACTGTACACTGTCAGTCGGTGGGGCGGCAGGCAGGTAGGGTGCTGTCGCCCGCCGAAGACTGGGGGGAGGCGGGCAGTGGGGCACAGTGGGTGGGTGGGAGGGGTACCGCTGGATCACCAGGATATTGGACTTATATTTTTACATACTGAAGCCCACGATCAGGCTGCGAGCAGTCCACTGGACCACCAGGGATATTGGACTTATATTTTTACATACTGAAGCCCGCAATCGGGCTGCGAGTGGTCCATTGGATGACCAGGGATATTGGACTTATATTTTTACACAGATACCCGTGATCAGGCTGCAAGCGGTCTACTGGACCACCAGGGATATTGGACAATTAATTAAATCTACATATGCCCACGATCGGGCAGTGGGGTGCATTGCCGCGCTGTGCAGGGGGCGTCAGTCTCTGATGGCTGCTGCCTGGCAGGGCGCCAGGCACAAGTCGCCGGGGATCGGCACACCTGCATGCAAATGGCCCCATTTGCACCTTGCATACATTATGGCCCCCTTTGCATGTGCACTTTTGAATATCGCGGCGGTTGCACGCTGGCATAGCCAGACTTACGCTAGTGCATCCCCTGCTCCACTCTGGCCACTTGGCGATGGCTCAGTGCCACTGTACCATGTGCACTGCGGTGGCAGGGTGTGATATTCATTATGCTGTGCCATGGTGCCGCTTCCATTGAATATCGCCCAGTCAACGCCCCTGTGCAGCCAGGTTGCGCTGCGCCCAGGCTTGCGCCACAGCCTGGCACAGTCTGAATATCCAGGTCTAACAGTATTAAGACTAGCAGAAAGAGACTAGTAACTTTTTCTATTTTGAAAGATGTGCTATAGGACTGGGCATCTATCTCTTACAGGATACCACCAGACGGCACATTACAACTGAAGTTGCAGCTGCTATTAAACTGTGGTGTTGGGGACCATCTTTCTTTTCTGTGGGCATGGAAACGTGGGGGAGTAGGCATTCTGTTTTCTGGGTATAACTTTTCAGTAACAAAAGTGGTAGACATTTGGCCTGGTACAGTTATGCTAATAGAGCTTCACCTTAATATTTCAGTTTGGAGAATTATAAACATGTACACACCTCAAACAAAGGAAGAGAGGGTAGATTTGCTTACTCTTGTAAAACCATATTCAGTTACATCCAGACACTTAATATGGGTGGGTGATTTTAACTGTAGTTTTGTGATACAAATGCACTGAAAAAGACTTTAGAGCAAGCAGGACTTATTAATACATATCGATCCATATATTCTAGTGGAGGGTATACCTTCTACAAAAGCACCCTAGCTACCAGGATTGATTATATTTTCTCATCCGCCTCCCTAAAAACCCAGAGGCCCCATGTCATTCCGGTAGAAAACTTTGACCATCTTTTAGCACTCTCTCATATGAGTATTAATGATGCTATCTCGATAGGCAAGGGATGCAGGAAATTAAATAGTAACCTGCTAGACTCCTTGGAGATAAAACAGCAAATAATAGAATTACTTAATGGCAGATAATCAGCAGCATGTATAGAGATTGATCTAAGCAGATGGTGGGTGACAACTAAAAAAGAATTAAAAAAACTACAGCAACAGGCAAATTACAGGAATATTTATTTATTTAGCTTTTGTTAACCAGGTAAGTACACTAGACAAGACAATTGCCTATTTTCAGGTACAACCCGGGAGAGTACAGGAATTACAGATGTAGATACATAGGACAACATGGTACAGATTAAGAACAGTTTACAAGTCATGAGAGGGCAACACAATACAGATTAAAACATTTTACAAGTTGAGGGCAACACAATACAGATTAAGACATTTTACAAGTTGAGGGCAACACAATACAGATTAAGACATTTTACAAATTGAGGGCAACATAATACAGAGTAAGACATTTTACAAGCTGAGGGCAACACAATACAGATTAAGACATTTTACAAGTCATCATGTGACATAGTTTTGTTCAGTATGTACACAACAGAGCAAGACATGTTGCCACTAAAAGCAGTACAGAAGGCACAGTTGCGGCGCAGCAGCTACAGCACTATATACAGCATATGCCCCTTTTGTCCAGGAAATATGTCCAGGGGAGAGGAGCACAATGTTAGATCACGGGGGTTTCAGGCACCCACAGGCCGAAGCGAGTTTGAGGTGGTTCCATAGGGAGGAGCGCAGGCAGCCCTGTGAGGGGGCAGTGCGGATCTGGGCAGGGAAAGCATTCCACAGTCTAGGGGCACACGCGGCAAAATCCCTAGCTCCCATTTGAGTCCGGGTGGTGGGTACCTTAAGCAAGGCAGACCCCTGAGACCTGAGAGGATAGGATGAGGAGGCAGCTGGGACAAGGAATTTCGCCAGCCCCGGGGGGGGGGATGCCAGTGCCAAGGACCTAGAACAATATATAAAATAACGAACTCTACAAGCACAATTTTCTAAAATTGTATCACTAGTGAATGAGGGATATGGGGCATTTACTGAACAGGTCAAAATTATCAAATCAGAGATGGAAAAGATCCAGTATTCAAGGGCAACCTCGTTATTGTATGAACACAGAATAAGAACACCAGGTAAATCCACTTCTGGAGATATTTATGAATGTTGCAGATCTAGAATATGAGCCTATCTGTTGTAAAGGCCCGCTCACTCAAACATTGATGTACATATGTATATTTTTCTTCTTTGTATAATATTGCATTATGTTTCACCATGTTACTATACTATGATTTTTGTATGACCAGGTCCATCTTGCAGATGAGCCCTGCTCAATGGTGCCCACCTGGATAAATAAAGATTTTGATTGATGGATTGATTGATTGAGAATACAAGATAAAACAATAGATAAGTTACTAGATTGGGCAGGAATTGAAATGAACACATAAGAACAAATTCTTAAAACAGTGATTCAACATATGGAAACTTTATATTCGGACCCTAGATTAACAGAAGACAGAGTACTGGAAACCTTACATAACTACAGAGTACCTTCATTACCCTCTGAGATAGCACACAACCTGATTATACCCATTACCTCACTGGAAGCAGAAACAGCAATTAAATCTTTAAAAAATAATACAACCCTAGGTCTTGATGGACTAATTTCTGAATTTTATAAAACCTTCAAATCGGAAATGGTAGAAATTCTCACAATAGTTTTTAATACCATTTTAGATAGTGACTCCATAGTCCTTCAATTAGGCACATCAATACAACTCTTTATACATAAAAAAATGAGAGACATAACTTAAAAAATTGGAGACCTTTAAACATAATGAACACGGCTACTAAAATTTTAATGAAAATTCTAAGAACTAGAATAGCCACAACTGCCCCGTATCTAATCGAACCTAGTCCGACCTGTACAGTAAAAGGTGGGCATATACAGGATAACCTATTACTAATGAGAGAGTTGGTTGAGATGGGGAGACAGAACAAACTAAATGGACACCTGCTCAGTTTAGATCAGGAGTAGGCATTCAATACAGTATCGCATACCTGTCTATGTGCAATCCTACAAAAGTATGGCATCCCAGACAGTTCTGTAAGTTGGGTAATGAAGATATATAGAATAGTATCGTCTGCATCATTGGTCAATGGCCATATAGGACCTATGATAAAAATAAATAAAGGGGTCAGGCAAGGTTGCCCAATGAGTCCAATTGTATATGTCTTCTGTATTGACCCTTTACTAAAACTCATACAGCAGGACCCAAGAATTGCAAATGTACAGCTTCCTACTGCAGAAAGTATCACAAAATCTGCAGCATATGCAGATGATATTTGTTTAATACTACCGGATGTAAGATCTACGAAAGTAGCTTTAGAGGTCATAGATGATTACTCTAACATCCAAGGGGCCTGTATAAATAGGACAACATGTGCCGGATATCTCTTGAGTAGGGATACTAGGAGAGTGGATAGTATTCAGGAAAAAAAAATAGCAGACTCTTCAATTACAATTTTAGGAACAAACTTTGGGAAAGAAGACAAAGCTTTTGAAAACTGGAAGGAGAAGCTAGATTATTGTGAGGAAAAAGTTAAGGTGTGGAAAAATTGGCAGCAAACTAAAAAGAAACAAGCATTTTTCAATGCCGAATGTTGGCTTGCTGCCACTGGCATTGGTAGTGCAGGAGTTAGAGAAATGCACAATAGGATTGGCAGTGAAGTAGTGAACTGACGCTGACCCCGGCCCTACCATGCAGAGAGTGATAGGCACTGGGGTGTGCTTTTGGGTCATTGGCCATAACGTTCATGCCATTTCACCTCACCCTACCCCGCAGAGACAGATAAGTGCTGCAATGTGCCTTGAGGTCTTCGGGCCTTATGCTCACCCCATTCCATAAGGGAATATACTGACATGGGTGCAGTGTAGGAGAATGGGGTGAACGTTGGGGCTGAAGAGTCTAAGGCACATCTCGACACCTGTCACTGGCTGCAGGGTGGGGGGGTGGAATGGCGTGAGCATTGCAGCTGACAATGCCAACTCTCACCCCTAATGAATGTCAGACAGTACAGGGTGGGGCATTGCAGTTGGAAATCCTAATGCTGAGGGCATTTGTTGGTATTTTCACTCCAAATTTCCAACGTAGGCTGTTTGTGACCCCACCTCATGAACAGTGGCACTATGAGTTTGTTTGCCGGAAGGTGGTTTTATACAGTGACTGTGCATTTTGGTGGCACAGGTGCGAAAATATGTTTCAGGCAGTATGTGAAAAATGACAGCTGCACTGTTCATGAGGAGGTGTAAAAAAATAGCATTGTTGAAAATCTGGAGTGAAAATATGAAAATTGGTGACATCACGAGCATGCATAGAAACTGCTCAATGCATGGCCATAACGCAATTATTTGGGGGATTTGTTTAACCAAATTTTCAACATAGGCATTTTGGGAACTCCAGTCATGAACAGTGTCACTGTGGTTTTGTTAATGCGGCCTGAACATTGATTTTCCACAGCAAGCATTGCGTGTCAGACACTTAATGAAACACATTTCAGGCAGGATGAAAATAACAGCTGTAATTGCTCATAAGGAGGTGTACAAAATGACAGTGGTGAAAATCTGGAGTGAAAATATGAAAAATTGGTGACGTCACGAGTGTGCACAGAAACTGCGCAGTGCATGCCCATGACGCAATTATTTTGTGTGTTTAGTTTACCAGATTTTCAACATAGGCATTTTAGGACCTCCACTCATGAACAGTCTCACTGTGATTTTGTTAATGTGTCCAGAACATTGATTTTGCACAGCGACCGTGCCATTGTGCCACATGCGCGGAAACACATTTTGGACAGGATGTGAAAAATGACAGCTGTACTGTTCATAAAGAGATGTGAAAAAGGGCAATGTTGAAAACCTGGAGTGAAAATACATAAAATGTTCAAAGTTACAAGCGTGCATTGAAACTGCATATTTTGCAACTTGTAACACTGTCATTTGAATTTTTCCACCAAATTTGAAAGCTAGGGTTTTTGGGACCCACCTCATGAACAATGGCATTGTCATTTTGTTAATCGATCCGGAAGGTGATTTTGGCCAGTGACCACAAAATGACCTTTTGGGGCCAAGTAACGAGATGACAGTGCATGTGTTCATGAGGTGGGGTCCCAAGCAGGTAGATTATTGTGATTGTAGTTACCTTTTGATGGTAAGGGTAAACAGCTGAGATAGAAATGTATGTATTTTTGAATGTTATAGAAGCCAGAAGGGGAAGGAAGTATATTCAATTCAATGCTTTACAGTAACTGGTAGTTGCTGTTTTTCTTTTAGACTTGGATTGTGGGCTTTTGGTGACACTGTACTTTCTTTGTTGTCTTTACTTAGAATTGTTTTTGGGCTGTTGAGGATTTAAAACGTAATGGTGGTGTATTTCTTTGCTGTCTTTGGTTGCTGCAAATTTTCACCCCCCCTTCCCCCAACTCTTGATTATATGCCCTGTTAAATCTGATTGACATGAGCTAAACACTGGGTATAGTAAGGGATGTGGAGTAGGAGGGGCATACCAGGAAAGGAACAGCAGCAAGTGAAGAGATGACTGCTTTCTCAGTGGAAGGGAAGTAAATGCAAATCTAGGAGCTTTCATTATTACTTCTTCGCATTGATATTGCATTGGGGAAAGGAGGAGTAGGAGTTTGAAGAAGGTTGTGCAATGGCTACTTAAAGTCTGTTTCTGAGTGTGGATAGGAAGGATGGGAATATAAAAAGCAGTTGCTCAATATATCTAAAAGTGTGCAACAAAGGAGGTAAGGGAAATAAAGAAAATGTTTTGCACTGATAGAGGAGGAGAGGGAGACTTGGGGAGTGTTTGGTATCCTGCATCTGGAAGGGTGGGGGTCACTGGTGGCAACGACAGTAATGGGTAGGGTGGTAGGCTGCAACAACTGTGGTGCACCAATCTTTCTAAAAATTGCCTGGAGTGTGGGAGGATGTTTAGTGTGCAACCACACAGAAAAACTTAGAAAGGAGATTGAGGGTCTGCAGGAGGAACTAAGACAGGCAAGGCAGATTGGGGGTGGGTTAGCCCAGTACTGGAGGGAGGAAGAAGGGAGATGAGGAGGCGATTTAAGCCAACAGTGGTGAGGAGAGGGTCAGAAGAAGGTAAGCAGAGACAAAGGGCCCAGGCCAGGAAGAACAATTGCGGAAACCAGGTCAGGAGACAAAAGACAAATGGAAGGAGGAGATAGGGACTTGTGAGGGAGGCAAGAAGTGGCAAAAGTCATGGAGTGGAAAGGAGAGAACAGGTTACTATGAAAGAGAGGGAGTGGCATTTGTGAAGGGCCTTCAGAAAATAGTTGTGCACTGCTAGAGAGGAAGAAGGTGGAGGAGGGAAATGATGAATTAGAGGAGTAATTGATAAATGCCTGGACCAAACTGGGCCGGGGGAAATTCTGCTGGGAGAATTGCAACAGGAGTAAAAGGAAATATGTGCAGGAGGAAGGGAGATGAGAGATTTGTCAGAGCTACTTGAAGTCAATTCGAACCCTCCTCGAGCCTGGTGTCCGAGTTCAACTTAGAACCTCGAACACCAAAAGGTTTGCAAAAGGGTTCGAATCTGGAGTCCCAGCGTGTGTGTGGAGAGGAGGGTGGAGGAGGCACGTCCCAGCAGGCAGCCCGAGGGGGTGAGGGGTATGTGTGGGGACTGGAGGCGGATGTCCCAGGCAGCAGCAGGCAAGTGGCAGCCCGATGTGGTGTGGGGGTGCAGCAGCAGCAGCAGTGTTGTTGGGGGTTGAACTTATTTGCCATCCACCGCGAGTTGTCTGTTTGCGCTTGCGTAACGTACTTACGTACGTACGCTCAAGTGAAGTCATCCTCCTCACCACCTGACCAATACTATGTGGTCAGGTTGGGGTCGAGTAAGCTGCGTGAGCCGCGGGATCTGTGGGGGTTTTTATAGGCAGATGCAAGCTGAGACAGAGCACCATTTGCTGAGGATTCAGGAGGCAGCAGCAGCCTACTTAACTGTAGCATTAGCGGTTAGCATACGGCTACTCTACTACCGCAGCCGGGCATTCTCTTGCCCGATACTGTACTTATAGGCCAGGGCCCAGGTCGGTGTGGCCGCAATCGGACTGCAGCGAGCACTTGCTAGTTACTGCAGTGCTATTTAAAAAATTCCATCATCCATTTTCCTGTGAGACTGAGAACGAGAGAAAGGCTGAGGAAAAGGCTCAGAATTAACGGTCGGTGGGAGTGGGACTGGGGGAGGTTCAGGTGGAGGGATTAATCAAGAATTGGGAAGGGATTGGGGAATAGGGAAGGAGAGACCGAGATCAATCAATATCAGGAGGACTCAGGAGAGAGAATAAAAAAATAAGAAGAAGTGAAGAACCTTTGTGAAATGTGATGTGATTATTTGAAACTGCAGCACTGCACAGTGGTGCACACTCAGCAGCTGCCAGCAACAAGCATATAACAAGGGGGGCAACAAAAAGGCAAATAAATCTGTACTCTACCCAGTGTAGTGTGTGTCACAGAGAGAAGTCCAGTGGACAGTTGTGTGGTGGCATTAACCTTACATGACAGAAGCATAGAAATATAATTCTCATTCCCTGAGCTGTTGGTTATGTATGTGACTCCGTCTCCTGTGGTCAGCCCATCACCCTGCTGATGTGTGCCCCTTGACTGCACTGTACCCTACCCAGTGTGTGTTACAGAGAGAAGCCCAGTGGCCAGTTGTGTGGTGGCATTAACCTTACATGACAGAAACGTAGAAATATAATTCTCATTCCCTGGGTTGTGTATGTGACTCCATCTCCTGTGGTCAGCCCATCACCCTGCTGCTGCGCACCCCTTGACTGCTATGTGTATGCCTATGCCCAGCAGCCCAATCATTCTGTAAGCCTTGAACCTGGGATCCTTTAGTTGCAAACCGTCATATTCTTTAATTACTTTCAGTCTACTGCATCACAGTGTCACACAACCAAAATAAAATTTTGGAGTTGTAGCCAGCGATCACAGATCACATTGCTTTCTTACACAGGAATTGTTTGGGTGTGGGTGTGTTCACCGCAGTATACTGGTAGTACTGGTACTGTCTGTTATGGCTGACACTAACATAGATGAAGCATCTAGTGCTGGTGTTGGAGTAGGTGTTGGTGGTAGTGGTAATCCTGGTGCTAGCAGAAATAACCAAAATGCTTCATGTGATAAAAATTCAAGAAACAGCAAAAGAGCAACAGTGAAGTGTGGTAAAGCAGGACCTTTTAAGAAAACCTGTACAGCTGCTGGGGTCACACGGAGAGGCACCATAAAGTATGCCATTCATGCTGTTAAGATCCCTGTGACTAGCAGCAATAATGCAAGTGACAGTGAGTCCCTCTCTGACTCAGACAGTAGCTCTTTGTCTCAGTCCGACACTGTTGTATCTCATGATGAATCATTACTTCCTCAACAAAGTGAAATGAGCAAGTCTGCTGACAATGAATCAGGTAGTGCACTTGCAAATACATCCAGCACTGTTGGCAATGAAAAGGACATATCCATTGAATCCACCAGTTCTGTGTTGGCCAGCAATGAAAATCCATCAGAGTCTTCTGCCCACTCTTCTAGCACCAAGAAGCATGTCCCTGGTTCTGTTAGGACAGGTGAAAAGACACAAACAGTCTTTAGCTATCTTCCTAGCACTCGAACAAAATCTGTCACATCTGAGGTGTGGAATTGTTTATCTGTCAGTAAAACTGATCCATGCAGAGCAATTTGTTCCCTGTGTAAACAGAGTGTAAGCCGTGGTAAAGTTGTGTCATGCCTTGGCACTACAGCTCTTAAATGCCATCTGAAAAAGCATTCAGTTTTGCTTGATCATCCAAAACCCATGTCCTCCATCTTCCAGACCGCACGTGAGAAGGGTCAGGAATCTGAAATGGATACTGAATTGTCTGAACTTGATGCGGACAGAACCACTGCCAGCCCTAGGATCACTGTTACCACCAATGCCAGCACCATTAGTACCAGCTGCACATCCAGTGATGGCACTGAATGTATAAGCCCTAGTCCACCATCTCAGCGTCCATCTGCCCATTGAAGCACGGTGTATAATAAACCAGCAGGGACATGTTGTAAACAGCTAACACTGTCTCAGGCATTTGAAAGGAAGAATACCTTTACTAGAAATCATCCAAAGACCCTTCATCTTAATCACAGAACTGGTGAACTGTTAGCCGGAGCCCTTCTCCCATATTCTTTGGTAGATCATGAGGATTTTAGGGAGCTCATGACATTAGCAGAGCCTCGTTACAATGTTCCTCATAGAAGGTACTTTTCCTATGTTGAAATACCAAACTTTTTTCAGGCTTTAAAAGCGACAGTGATGCTTGCACTTAAAACTGCGGAGGGTGGGGTTATTCATGTCACAACAGATATGTGGACCAGCACTCAAAACATAGATTACATGTCCTTACAGCTCATTGGGTCACGCTTTGTTGTGCTTCTTCAAAACAAAGACACTCCAAAGATGGCGCTGCTGCATATAAAGAAGTTTGGGCAAGTCATACTGCTGCAAACATCTTGCAGGAACTAAATGACCTCCTTGACGAATGGGTTTATTCTCGCGGTCTAAAATGTGGCTTCATAGTAAGTGACAATGGAGCCAACATCTTGAAAGCAGTACAGGATGGAGGATTTCTGCATGCTTTTTGCTTTGCACATTGCTTACACTTAATTGTCATGGGATTTCTCAGCAATGAAACACAAGTGGATGGTATGATTGCTGTTTGCAAAAAAATTGTGACTCACTTTTCACATTCAACCAAGGCTATACGGACATTGTCCGAACTGCAAAAAAAAACACAAGCTGCCCCAGCAAAGCTGATTCAAAATGTTTCCACTCGTTGGAACTCAATGCTTTTTATGCTGCAGCGCCTCTTGGAGCAAAAGCAAGCTGTACATGAGTATTGCTCCAGTTACATTATTGGAGATGGTATTATGCTGTCTGTGCTACAGTGGAAATTAATGGAGACAGTGTGCTGCATCCTAGCTCCTTTGAGACAGCTACAAGGGACATGTCTTCTGAAGGTGCATCTGTGAGTCAGGTTATCCCACTCATAATGCTCATTTCACATCATCTTAGTGTTCTAAATCACAAATAGAAAAGACAGATCTGAGCGCAGACAACATGTCGCCTGTATCATGGGAATCTCAGTAAGAGAATGAGCGGCGCTTCAAAACTAATGACAAATGAGTTGCAATGATGAAATCAAAACATTACATCCTTGCAACTCTCTTAGATCCCAGGTTCAAGGCTATACATCTTCCAAAAACAGATGATATAGAGCAGCACAAATGTCTGTTGCTAGATGAGCTGCAGCACTCACAGGAGTCAAACACAGACACGCACAGTACCCTCAGGTTGTCATCACCACAACATACAGGTTCATCTTCACAAAGGGATACAGAACTGGAAAAGTCACCAAACATTAACAGTAGTTGTTCCACAACTGCCACTTCTTCAACCCTTAGTAGCAAGCTAAATCTGTGGCAAAACCTTTCCCAAATTGCTGCCATACCAGCTTCTGCTGATTCCTCTTCTGACCGTCTCTGTCCATCATGGTAGACAGTTACCTGCAAGAACTGCCTATTCCTATTGATACATGCCCTTTGAATACTGGAGATCAAAAAGTCAATTTGGACAGAGCTGTATGGATGAAGCCTGTAAATATCTTGGTTGTCCTGCAACAAGTGTCTCTTCAGAACGATGTTTAGTACAGCTGGCAATATGTGACAGACACCAGAAATAAGTTGTTGCCAGAAAATGTACACACGTTAACTTTTATTAAAGTTAATAAGTCAAGATTTTCATATCCCTACAAGAGTATACAAACTGATCCTGAAGTGACTGATGTTGTGGATGTTGATGGTGATGACAACTCAGATGGTGGTGGCTGGTAAATACTGTGTGGGACAGAACCTCTCTGCACCAAAAAGGAAACTTTTACCGACTGTGATGACTTTGGTTGTCTCTCTCCTTTCTCAATCTACTACCTTGGACTATATACCCCCCAGAACTTTCACCATTTCATGGCAAACTGCTTTGTAGCTAGGGTCTTAACTAAAGTCAACAAGTTTTATATACAGGGGAATTTTAACATCAGTGGGAACAGGCCCAAATTTGCCATAAAAGGGACACTGTCACGTCAGTCCTTTCTGTATCATATTATTTATAGTTAAAGTGCAAACATATATTTTTGGATTTACCTTCTGTGACTTTGTGGTGCATCAGTATGGGCTGGGACCGGGAGGGTCTATTTTCAATTTTAAAGAGGACAAAACAATGAGTTCTAATTGGTAGCTGTTTACCATTTTTTCAATTACAGAAATGTTAGCTATAAACCCAAAATGGATGCTAGTACATGGGTGAGGGTTGTGGGTTGGTTTTAACATGGGTGTAAGGGTGGTATGGGTGCTACTGCACAGATGAGGGTGGTGGAAGAAAAGTGGAATGGGTGATGGGGTGAAAGGTGGGTGTTGTTTTATTCCTTTCATTTACAGATTAGTGATCAGCTGGGGATGGTGAGGAAAAAAATGATGATAGAACGAACCTACTGTGTACATATAATATATGTATATATATATATATATATATATATATATTTTTTTTATATTAAATACATTGCAAACTGCTGCCACCTAGCACAATTGTCCTGTCCCCTTTAAAAAAAGAATAAAGGAATCAGAAATAAAAGAAAATCTGCATCAGCAGTTTTCACAGAATGTGACCTATCATAAAGTGTTTTTGCTTTACAAGTAGTGATAATTTGATACATAATGGGGTTGACAGACGCTGTCCCTTAAACATCACATGCCAACTGCTGCAGCTACATTAAATGTTCCTTAAGTTAGTATGTGGTGAGGAAACCACTTTTTTTATTTATGTGACTGAGATACAGATTTTATCAGCTGCACAAATGCATCATCTTAGCAAGTTGTATGTATTACTTCAATTTGCCAACAAAAATGTTGGTATATGTATGCATTATCTTAGAACATTGCATGCATTTTTTGCCAGCAACAATAACTGGCATGTTTTTTTTTATTCAAATGTCTTGACTGACTACGTTATGACATAATATGTTTTGCAATAGTTCCACATGCTACTGCTGTAGTACCTTGGCTTGACTTTGTTATAAAAGCTTTCTTTTAAACATAGCAACTTTTGAGTTACTCATTTAAAACAGAAAGCAGCAAATAGCTGAGATTAGGTAATATCAGTTATTTTTCTCATAATTCATGACGATGAGTATATATAACTGACTACATAAATGGCTAATGTGCCTCTTTCTTTCACTAAGGAACTATGATGCAGCTGCAGCAGGAAAACTTTTAACATATGGGTGCGGGTGGCCTGTTACGTATTAAGTTGCTGGCTTTAGCAAACAGAAGAAACCATAGATAAACCTAGTTGTATTCCTATCAATGTCACACATGATATTTCTCTCCCCCTTATATTGAGCAGTTTTTCCCTTTACATGTATTTTATTACTATCTTCATTACTGGCAGCACAATAAAAAAGTAGGGTTCAAGTTCTAAAAAGTTCTAAAAAAGATTAGAACCCTAGAACTTTTTCAAAAGTTCTAGACTAGAACTAGAACCCAGAACTTCAGAGGGTTCTGACAACCCTAGAAGAGGAGCTGGAAATGAGAGAGGGAGATGAATGGAAGCAAGCAGGGAGTAAGAGGGGTGGAATCTTAGTGCTGGGGGACTCAATACTAAGAGGAGTTAGGTGGGGTAGCAAGGGGGAGAGGCATAGTCGCATTTGGGTGGAGGCCATGCCAGGAATGACAGCGGAAAGGGTGGGACAGTCTGTTCTGAAATATGCTAGAAGGGGTAGGGACAAGCCTCATTTAATTATACATCTTGGGACAAATGACCTGGCTGACAAGACAGTAGATACAGTCCAGAGGAGGTTTGAGGAACTAGCACAATTATGTGAGGGGGCAGGAAGATCAGTAACTTTTTCAGAGATACTTCCGGTGCCAAAGGCAAGCACAACAAGAAAGCTGAGAATAGAGGAATTTAACGGATGGCTAAGAACCTGGTGTTGTGCTAAAGGGTATGGGCTGTTGGGGGGGTGGGAGGGACCTGGGAGGACAGTAGTCTCTATGCCAGGACAGACTACACTTGAGTGAGGAGGAAAGAAAGTGTTGAAACAGAGGATGGAGGAGTACATAGAGGAAGTTGAGATTTAAACTAGGGTGGGGTGGCAGTTGGGGAAGAGATATGTGAGACCACAGGTTGGAAACCATATGGTTACCCCCATAACAGTGACAAAGGACAAATGGCAAGTACTATTAGTGATGCTAGGAAAGGAGGGCAGGATGGGGGGAAGGGTGGAAGGTGGTTACCCTTAATGCTAGGAGCCTTGGGAGGAAAACTGCAGAGTTACAGGTTCTCATGGCAGAGGGAGGTGGACATTGCAGCCATCACGGAAACATGGGCCACCCAATACAATGACTGGGACCTGTCTGTACCAGGGTACAGGTTATTTCGTAGGGACAGGGTGATTGGGAAAGGAGGGGTGGCATTATATGTGAAGGAAGGACTGAAGTGTGTTAGGAAGAAGGGAGGAGGGTAGTACGGTCATTATGGATGCAAATCCAGGATTCCAAGAATAGGATTCTTAGAATGGGAGTGGTGTACAGGCCACCATCTCAGACAGAGGAGTTAGACAGGGAACTAGCGGGACAGATCAGGAGGACCTGCGAGAAGGGTATGTGGTGATTGTGGGGACTTCAACATGCAAGAGTGGACTGAGCACCCAACAAACAGGAACAGAAGGGAGCAGGTACTGCTGGATGTCTTCAGGACAGCTTCCTGCTGCAAATGATCAGTGACCCAACCAGGTTGGAAATACCCTTGACCTTGTGCTGGCAAATGGGACTTTGTGAGAGAACTTACAGTGGAGGAACCGCTGTCAGGAGTGACCACCACTCAGTATGGCTCACATTGGATATGGGCAAGGAAGGAGTGGAATCTGGCACAATAGTGCTGGACTTCAGGAGGCCAACTTTGGGAGGATGGGGAAGTGATAAAGGGTACCTGGCCAGAATTCAATCTAGTATGGACACTAACCAGAGGTGGGAGCTCATAAAGCTGGGGATAGTGGAAGCAACAAAACCTGCTGCAAAGCCCAGAGCAAGAAGGCTGAGGCTAGGGCTGAAACCGATCTGGTTGAGCAAGGAGGTCATGGAAAGGTAAGGAGGAAAAGAGCTGCCTTTAGGAAGTACAAGAAAACAGGAGGGGAGGACAGGGAGGAGTACTTGACAGAATCGAAGGAGGTGACAAGGGCACAGGGAGCCAAAGCATCTACGGAACTCAGGCTGGCACAAGGCATTAAGAAGGGGGAGAAGGACTTCTTTAAGTACATCAGGGAGAAAAGGAGCTGTAAGAACCACATAGTAAGGATTAGGAAGGAGGGGGGTTGGGTGGAAGCAGGGTGCGATAAGGCGGAAGCACTAAATGAGTACTTCTGCTCAGTATTTACTAAAGAGAAGAGGGGGGTGACACCCAAGGTGGGAGAAATGGCAGAAGCAGGGTGGGAAGTGGTGACAGATGGGGAAATCATGGAGAGCAGAGTTCGAGAGGGTTTGAAGGCACTGAGGGTGGACAAGGCGCCAGGCCCAGATGGCATCCACCCCAGGGTACTGAAGGAGCTGGCAGAGGTCCTTGCAGGACCTTTGGCAGACCTATTTAATGCCTCACTACATTCAGGGTGTGTACCTCAGGACTGGAGGATGGCTCATGTGGTGCCCCTCACAAGAGTGGCCCCAAGGGTGAGCCGGAAACCACAGACCAGTGAGCCTCACATCCATATGGGTAAGCTAATGGAGACTATCCTGAAGGAGAGGCTGGTGGCTCTCCTAGAGGCCAAAGGACTACAGGACAGCAGACAGCATGGCTTCATATGTGGCAGATCCTGCCAAACCAACCTGGTTGAGTTTTATGACTGGGTAACTAGGCAACTGGACAGGGGCCATGCAGTGGATGTCCTGTATCTGGGCTTCAGTAAGGCATTCGACTCAGTGCCACATGGAAGGCTGAGAAGGAAGTTAGTAGGCACAGGGGTGGGTGAAAGCTGGTGAGATGGGTAGGAAACTAGTTGCAGGAAGGCAACAGAGGGTGGTGGTGGGTGGGGCTCTCACACCCAAGGGCAGTGACGACGGTGTTCCACAGGGCTCGGTGTTGAGACCAGTGTTGTTTGGGATATTCATTGCAGACATATCATGGGACATCAAGAGCAAGATCAGTCTTTTGCTGATGATACCAAGGTAGGCAGCGGTGGTGGCTGACCTAGGGGATGGCAGGGTTGCAGGATGATCTGGAAAAGCTTGAAACCTGGTCAGACACCTGGCAACTGGGCTTTAATGCCAAAAGTGCAAGGTGCTGCATTTGGGATGAAAGGACCCAAGGAGGAGTTACCAGCTGGGGAGTGCACAAGCCCAGACAGAGAGGAGAAGGATCTGGGTGTGCTCATTACAGGGTCAATGAACAAGTCGGCACAATGTAGGAAGGCAGCTGCAAAGGCCAACAAAATGCTGGGTTGTATTGCAAGGGGTAGATCCTTGAGAAGGGAGGAGGTGATTCTGCCACTGTATAGGTCATTAGTTAGACCACACCTGGAGTACTGCATGCAGTACTAGTATCCGTATCTGAAGAGGGACATTAAGTTACTGGAGGGGGTGCAGCGCAGAGCGACAAAGATGATCAAGGGTCTGGGGGACTTATCATACGAGAGGAGGTTGAAGGAGTTGAACATGTACTCACTGGAGGAGAGGAGAGACGGGGTGACATGATTGAAACCTTTAAATACATGAAAGGAATAAACAAGACGGGTACAGAGGGGCTGTTCAAAGTAAGGGAAGGGAGGGCCACCAGGGCCATGATATGAGACTGGAGCGAGGAAGGTTCAGGAGGGAGATGAGGTGACACTTTTTTACAGAGAGGGTGGTGGCTGGGTGGAATGCATTACCTGCTGAAGTGGTATGCAGTAGAACAGTGGACAGCTTCAAACGAGGATGGGACAGGACAAGGGGGAGGGTTAATGAAGGGGAAGGGTGGAAGGGAGGGGCAGCTGCAGAATAAGGGGTGCTAGCTGCACATTCGAGCAGACTTGATAGACCTCTAGGCCTTTATCTGCTGGAAAATTTTGTATGTTCGTATGTTCAAAATTCAAAAAAGCTGGCTGAGATATCCACCTAAGTTGAAAAAACCCTATTTCTGCCATTATACAGCTTACTGGCATTTCTTCAGATCGCAGTCGGCTTTGAAGAGTGCAGACGTGTTCCCGGTCCACCGAAGATCATTGCGCCGGGATCCGGAGGTAAGTATGTGGTGAGGGGGGTGTGTGGGGAGGTGGGGTGCACAGAGGGTGGCTGTGGGTTGGAGGAGGGGACTCCACAGTGAGGGAACGTTCTCTTTATTTTAGGTACTTGGGGTGGGGGAGACATCGAGGACAGTTTCTTTTTCCACAGGTGTATAAAAGTGTTCTGCACACTGGGGTGGGCTCCCAGTGTGCCTCACAATCTTGCGGGGGGGGGGTTATTTAGCATGCCAACAGGGTGATTGGGCACCCTTGAAGTCAGCATTGTGCGTCAGGTGGCGGCTGCAGCGGCAGCCACCTTTATTGAAATATTTCACCAGGAAAGGCACATCAGGAGGCATGTTATTGTGCTGCTGCATGACAAGCTTGCCTCTCATTGCAGCGGCACTTTTTTTAGAAGTTTTGACCACTTTCTACTGATGTGTGCCCTGCATTTACCCACACTGACTGCACCTCCGAAATCTGCTACTACCGCAAGATATTGGCTGACGCACAAGCATGGGCCAAGCGAGCCAACATAAAAAGTGGCCATAGTTAAACCTTTTTTGCTCCCAATGTTTACATATTTATGTGCTATTTCCCCCCAATATGTTTTGATACAACCATATTTAGTTTGATCTTTCAGATCATATGGGGGAGTCGATTGAACCCTATTAAAAGGGAAGTATTATACTGGCCTAATAAACAGGGAGGGTTAAACCTTTTAAACCCCATTAGATGTTTCTATATTGTTTTTTACACGCAAATATAAAATGAATTTTGCCTGGAAATGTGGATTGGAAAAAAATTGCGGCTTATTGGTTGAAACCAGTGTTAGAAACATGTTCTCAGTCACCTGTAGCTTAAAAAACATAAACATCTTCCAAACTACATATTCCCTATGACTGAGAAAATAAAAAAAAAAGAAAATTGGTATAATACAGGTTACAGTACCCAACAGAAAACAATTGTATTCAACTATTCAGGAACAAGGGTATAAAATACCCATAGATTATAAAGGTATCAGGCCAAGTAACCATCATAGAATCAAGAAGTATTTAACTGATAAGAGAACTTCTCCACATATGTGGGATGTAATTATGTTAAGTGCCCACGGGAGGTAAGGAGTTAAAGGAAATGCCAAACATAATAGTGTGGTAGAGAGATTTTGTCCAAGGACACAATGCATTCAAAAATAAGAGACTTTAGAACATTTTTATATACAATGCTCTTGTGCAAAAGCTATATGGCAAGAATTATGTATAAGATGGGAAAATGTACAATGGGAACATACTGTGTGACATATGAAGATGTAATATTAGGATATTCAAGCCTTATATCTGGAATAGAAGAAGAGACCTTAAGACTGATATTTACTTGTATTAAATTTACTATGTGGCAGGTAAGATGTAAATATGTGTTGCAACAAAAGGTTATGATTCCTACAGCAGTTGTTTTGTTGATTAAAAAAGAAATGCATACTCAGTTAAGACATGATCAAGTTATATTATCATGGGGGCAATGGAAAAAAAGATGGAAGGGTCTTCCTGCAGTAATATCAGTCTAAAAAGCATGACTAGGGCTGTGATAAGGGAAACATGGAAACATTTTTACATTCACTTGCGCGCATGCGCAAGGAACGTTTTGGGAGAGTAGCACACTTTGGAAGTGTGCCTCTCCTGTTCAATCCACTGCTCCATTGAGCAGGCGTGGTGAGTCCTGCACAATGGGTGCGGGAGCTGTTATGACAGCGGTGGTCTTCGCTGAAAGAAAAACACTGCTGTCATCACAGCACTAATAAACCTCACCCCCAAAGCTTTGGTGCCACGCTGGGAGCCCACCCAGCGTGGCAAGCGTCCTCATCCTCTGCCGATTGGGTGCCCAATCCCTGTGGCTCCACGTCCCAAAGGCCCCCAAAGCTTTGGTGCCGCTGGGAGCCCACCCCGGCGTGGCAAACATCTCGACGTCATCTGCCGGCGGGGTGCCCAATCCCCGTCAGCTCCACGTCCCCAAATGCCCCCCCAAAGCTTTGGTGCCACGCTGGAGCCCACCCCAGCGTGGCAAGCGTCCGCATCGTCTTTTTTTTTCAACCTGAAAAGCAAAAGCGGTCCCACGTAGTCTCCCAGCCCCTCCCCAACCCGCACCCACCCACCGCACCCGCCTCCCCACCCTCTCACCCCATACTTACCTCCGGGCTCGTGCGATGATCATCGCTGGACCGGGAACGTCTGCACTCTTCAAAGCTGACCGCAAACTGAGGAAATGCGGTAAGCTGTATAATGGGCTAGATAAAGGGTTTCAACTTTATTGCATATCTCAGGCATTTTGGAATTTTGCTGCAAATTTTCAACATGGGTTTTGGGACCCTTCTCATGAATGATGTCACTGTCATGGCGTTATTTGGGCCGAAGGGTGATTTCGCAGTCACTCTGAAATCGCCTTGAACCTCAGTCATGACAGTGACATCATTATGAAGGGTAATTAATTAAAGATCTAAAACTGTTTTCTGATGTCCGTTGCGCAGTTCCTCGCGGGCTTGTAAGTTACAAATTTTCAATATTTTCACTCCAGATTTTCAACATTGCCATTTTACCACACCTCCTTATGAGCAGTACAGCTGTCATTTTTCACATCCTGCCCAAAACGTGTTTCCGCCCATATAGCGCACAATGGCGCAGTCGGTGTGTGAAATCAATGTATGGGACACATTAAGAAAATCACCATGACACTGTTCATTAGCAGAGGTCTTAAAATGGCTATGTTGAAAATTTGGTGAAAAAATTCTAAAATGACTGTTTCTGACGTTGATTCGCCAGTTCTATACTTCGTGGTTTGCGAATTTTCAATATTTTCACTACAGATTTTCAACATTGCCATTTTACCACACCTTCTTATGAGTAGTACAGCTGTCATTTTCACATCTCACCCCAAAGCGTGTTTCTGGCCATATGGCGCACATTGGCGCAGATCAGCGTCTTGAACTCAATGTATGGACACATTAAGAAAATCACAGTGACACTGATCATGAGCAGAGGTCTTAAAATGGCTGTGTTGAAAATTTGGTGAAAAAATTCCTAAAATTGACTGTTTTACGAGTGTGCGTGTGCAGTTCCTACGCAGGCTCGTAAGTTTGCGAATTTTCAATATTTTCACTCCAGATTTTCAACATTGCCATTTTACCACACCTCCTCATGAGCAGTACAGCTGTCATTTTTCACATCCTGCCCAAAATGTGTTTCCACCCATGTAGTGCACAATGGCGCAGTTGGTGTGTGAACTCAATGTATGGGACACAGTAAGAAAATCACAGTGACACTGTTCATTAGCAGAGGTTTTAAAATGCCATTGTTGAAAATTTAGTGAAAAAATTCCTAAAAATGACTGTTTTACGAGCGTGTGTTGCACACTTCCCACGCACGCTCGTAGGTTTGCGAATTTTCAATATTTCCACTCCAGATTTTCAGCATTGCCATTTTACCACACCTCCTTATGAGCAGTACAGCTGTCATTTTTCACATCCTGCCCAAAACGTGTTTCTACCTATGTAGCGCACAATGGGGGTAACAAAAAGGTCATGCTGAAAATTTATTGTGCAAATACCAGCAATTGCACAGGGCATTAGGGTAAAGCACCATACGTGCCAAACACCACTGCAAATACCTGCAAGTGAACGTTCCGCATTGACAAATGCTTGTTTTTTCTTAAAGCTGCTGAACTGAAGATAGCTTGTGTGTACCTATACTGTAAATAGTAATATAACCCAGATGTAATTCAGATGTATGATGAAAATGTAATTTTTACCATATGTTTCCCTCTGGTCACCATCGTCTAAGACTCCCTCAGGTGACCAGCTAGTCCCACCCAGCTTGAATCTCCCCAGCCATAGCGCCCCCCCCCCCCGGTACTCCAAACACTCAGGACCTACCTGCAGCTCTTCAGCCCCCTGGCTTTCCCCCTAGGGTAGGGCCACCACCACTACACTGGTGCTCTTCTCATCTAGCAGGCCGCAGGCAGTCCGAGGGTCGGAGGATCCTGAGGGGCTAGATGGACAGGATCCGGCAATGGGTGTTGGGCCAGCATTGTCTACTCAGCTGATAGTGGTCTTTCTTGTTCGTGAACATGAATCATGACCCCCAGAAAAGTAGACATGCAAGGACATCCAGCATGAGCTGAGTGTGCTCCCGTGCCCTTCTTGCAGATGTCCACTGCTGCCTCCACCCCTGCGTGCATGACCCCCTGGTTGTTGCACCCCAGTCTCCACTGGGAGTCGATGCCACCAGGGAGTCCAGTACCCACCCACCCCAGGAGAAGACAGTTGTCCTCTGGATGCTCTGTTCTCTCCTCCCCAGCTGACCCCTGGCAACGCAAGCTCGTTCCTAACCCCGGGTCACCAGCATGGTGCAAGGTGTGGCATCCAATGCCTTAGCCCTCAGCACCATGGGGTCAGCTATGATGAAAATGGTTTGATATTTTGTACCAGTTTTGTATATTTTTAAACACAACGAAAATTCCCGTACTCTTTTTGAGAAGTGCCATGGGATCTTTAACATCCACCTGAACAACCACCAGAACAGGAAGATGGGACCTCAGTTTAACATTTCATCCAAGAGACAGCACCTGAGGAGTGCTGCACCTCTCTCATGCTGCACTACAGTGTCAGTATTGGGATTTAACCCAAGTGCCTAGTATGGGGATAGAACCCACAGCCTTCTGATCTTTTGGCCTCAGAAACATCTGGCCTCTGTCCTGGCCCCATTTTGCCCCAGGGTGCCTCCTGGTCCTGACCAACCTGATATGGTTAGCTTCCACTATACCCCCAGTGCCCTGCTGCCCAACATCCTGCCCTGTCCCAGTCCTGACCTCCCTACAGTGCCTAATTGCCATAGCTGATTGAGGGAGACTGGTGAAAGGGCAGAGGTGAAGCAGCAGAGATGCTGAATAGATGATCTGCTGACTTCTGGAGTCAGGACACATTTGGGAGCACTGTAAGCTGATCTATTTCAGTTCCTGTGAAACTCTGCATCTCTGCATTGGCGGAGAGCTGAAATGGTGCAGGTGTTTTATGTCCCCATTTGAATTCTCCATAGCACCCTGAAGTGATGCATTTGCAGTGTTACAAGCCAGCAGGGGGACATAAATGAAACAGAAAGGGGAAGGGGAGCACAGCTATCTAAAACACTACCACAGCTAAAACCTATATAGACACTAGAGGCTTGTTTACACGGCTGCCTCCAGAAACTCCGGAGCATCAAGACCTCCCACACCGATCACACTGTGTTTAGATGGCCCCTTTTCGCACAGATGCAGGACATGCCAGAGAGGGGTCATGAGTGTGGGGGGGAGGTCACAGTCTGTTGTGTGGCAGCATGAGCTACGTGCATCTGAGTGAGCAGTACAGCCTGTCTAGTGCTTAGCCCACTCACTCCAAAACGTACCCCCATTTCTGTAGCAGCTCTGAGAGAGTAGCGAGGAGCGAGGACTGACTTACCACGATCAAGTAAATGTCCACATGGCCATATTTGCACTGCAACAATCCGAGTGTACAGGTTGCTGCAGCGCAAATGCGGCTGTTTAAACAGGCCACAAGTCTCAGGGTAGGTGAGGTTTACGGGCAGACTAGATGAACCAAGGTTCCTTTTCTGGCTTCGTTTTCTATGTTTCTGCACTGCTCCACAGTTCTAGTGTGGGGACACACTGGAAATAGCTCCAGTGGTGCACTTCTCACTCAGGTGCTGTAAAGGTGCCAAAATCTGGCATGCATACAAATGCACCTATTATCTATGCAAAGTGTCCCTTAAGGGGCATATGCCTGTTAACGCCTCATCAGGACTGGGGGAGACGCTAGAGTGCCATTTTCATAGCAGAACACTTTTCCAATCAGCTGTGCACATCAACTCTACAAATAACCTAAAAAAGTCAATATTTGCTTACTGAGCTCTCTCATTGAAATATTTGACTTTCCGACAACTTCAGCAATCCGGCCATAACAAATATTATGGGAAGACGCAAGACTCAACAACAGCAAGGAGCCCAGAAATCTGTGCCACAACAACATAGAAACATAGAAGTTGACGGCAAATAAGGACCGCAAGGCCCATCCAGTCTGCTAATTTTTTCTACCTTATGAATGTGCCATAGGCCTGTACTCTGTCAATGGCCTATCTATTCATACTCATCTGTATTGCTCCCTTATGCTTACCTATGCTTGTTTGAAGCCCTGCACCGTATTCATATCCACCACTTCCTGAGGTAGGCTGTTCCATGCATCCACCACCCTTTCTATGAAAAAGAACTTCCTCACATTACCCCTTAATCAGACTCCCTCTAATCGCATGCGGTGTCCTCTTGCCCTGCTATTTTTCTTACATTAAAACATGTTAGACTCTTTCACCTTGTTAATGCCCTTAAGATGTTTGAATGTTTCGATCATATCACTTCTCTCCCTCCTTTGCTGTATACATATTGAGCTCCATTAATCTGTCCTCATAAGTTTCCTGATGCAGTCCCTGCACCATTTTGGTTGCTCTTCTCTGGACTGCAGGTGCGGCCTAAACAGTGTCTTTTAAAGAGGGATTATTACCTCCCTCTTATGACTTGCGATACCCCTACTAATACACCCCAACATCCCTCTAGCCTTATCTACTGCTTTAGTGGTCTGCTTGGATGATTTCGGGTCATCTATGATGATGATGCCCAAGTCTCTTTCTTCCCTTGTGATTGCCAGCAACTCTCCTTCCAACCTATGGGTGGCTTTGGGGTTTATTTCCCTATGTGTATGATCTTGCACTTCTTTGCATTAAACCCCAGTTGCCACTCTTCCGACCTTTTAGCCAGTTTATCCAGATCTCTTCTCATTCTGCCCACCCTATCTGGATCATCTACCCTGTTGCAGTTCTTAGTATCATCTGCAAACAGACAAACCTTACCCTCCAGTCCATCTGCAATGTCAATGATGAAGATATTGAAGAGGACTGGCACCAGGACTGATCCCTGAGGTACCCCACTTGTGACTTGCAGCTCTTCTGACTGTATACTGTTTACCACCACTCTGCCTGCCAACCAGTTTGCCACCCAGTTGACCAACTTCTGACCCACCCTGAGCCTACCCAGCTTATTAATCAATCTTCTATGTGGAACAGTATTGAAAGCTTTGCTGAAGTCAAGGTAGGCAACATCAACCTTGGTCCACCACTCTGGTTACCCAGTCAAAGAAATCTATGAGATTAGTTTGACAGGACCTTCCTGTTGTAAACCCATGCTGTCTTGGAACCTGAGCTCCTGTGGATTCCAGGTTTTGCACTATCGTTTCCTTAAGGAGTGCCTCCATAATCTTGCCCATTATTGAGGTAAGACTGACTGGTCTGTAGTTCCCTGCCTTCTCCCTGCTATCACTCTTGTAGAGCGGGATCACATGAGCCCTTCTTCAGTCTTCTGGGACCTCTCCTGTGCTCAGAGACTCACTAAACAGTTCTGATAATGGTTCTGCTAGTTCCACCTTTAGCTCCTTTAGTACCCTGGAATGTATGACATCAGGTACCATTGCCTTGTCCACCCTGAGCTTAGTGAGCTCTTCTGGGACCCTTTCTTTTGTTAAGGGACTTGTGCACACCTCCCTCCCCCCGTGTCCACGGTGCTGAGCTGTGGGCCCTGTCCCTACCTTCGCCTCAGTAAATACTGAGCAGACGTTTCTATTTAGGATAGATGCTTTTCCTTGGTCCTCCTCACACTCCCTCTTATCCCCTTTGATCTTAGCAATACCCCCTCTGGACTGTTTCCTTTCACTAGTGTATCTATAGAAAGTCTTGTCCCCTTCTTTTACTATTCATGCTAGAGTTTTCTCGGTTTGGGCCTTTGCCTGCCTTATTGCCTTCCCTGCTTCCCTTTGGGAAGTTTGATGTGCCTCCCTATCTTTGTCCCGCTGCATTCCTTTATACTTCCTAAAGGCCATTCTTTTGGCTCTGACCTTTTCTGTTACTGTTTTTAAGAACCAAAGTGGTTTCATCTTCCTTTTCTCCCTAACACAATGGGATGTTGTTTCAAGTATTGCATCCTTAATGCTTGCCTACTTTGCCTGTACCCCCTTACCTGTATTTCTTCTTGCCAGGGCTAGCCTAACTCTGTTGGCCATCTTATCAAAGTCAGCTCCTCTGAAGTCCTATATTTTTGCCTTGGAATTGGATGGTTTAGTTCTAGTGGCCAAACTGAACCATACTACGTGATGGTCACTGACCCCCAGGTGACCTTCTACCTGGAGATCTTTGATCCTTTCCCCGTTAGTCAATACTAGATCTAGGATAGCCCTGTCTCTTGTGGGTTGTTGTACCAGTTGTTTGAGGCCCTTCCCCTGCAGGGAATCCACTATTTGTCTAGTTCTGGTGGATGTTCCTGCTGGTACTGGTCAGTCTGTATCTGGCATGTTGAAGTCTCCCATTATCAGAACCTCCTCTTTAGCTGTTATGTTTTGTATATCTTCTAACAGTAATGTGTCTATGTCCTCCCCCTGGTCTAGAGGCCTGTAGACAACTCCAGTTTGTATGGCTGTCCCATTTCCTGTTTCCAGGGTGACCCACAGTTCTCCTGGCGCCTTATGTGTATTCTGAATTTCTGTAGCTTTGATATTTTCATTGACATAAAGCCCCCCACCTTTTTTGCACCTCAGTCTCTTCTGAACAGTACATAGCCGGGTACTGAAGTCTCCAAAATGTGGTTACTGGTGAACCATGTCTCGCTAATGGCTACTATGTCCAGTTTAGCCTCTGTCATTGTTGCCTCCAGGTCTGGGATCTTGCTTCCCAGACTGCGGGCATTTGTGTACATGATTCTCCATTCGTCAGATTTTCTGGGTCAGGCTGGAGAGGCTTCCTCCCATGTGGTCTCAAGCGCTTAAGGCCCTACACTGGAGACTCCTTGCACCAAAATACTGAAATCTATAAGAGCCATGTATTCCAAAATTTAGAAAATGCTTGCAAAACTCAAAGATCATGCTGCAGTGGCACTGAGAGACCTAATGGGGCAATAGCTGAAACTGAAAAACAAGCCACACTCATCCAAGCAGCAGTAGTAGCCATACATACTTACAGAAATTCCTAGCTGAGTGGGTAGGTGGGGGCACTTGAAAATGAAGTTTGCGTTGGGCAACCTCCACTTTATGGAGTACTGGAGGACACAGAGGGTACAAACGTATGGTACTTGAATTCCTGACAATGTAGTTGCAGTCCTCCATCACTGTTCCAGTAGATTTTGGTCTACCCTGTACCATGCATATACAGTGAACCCTTGGGTCAGGCCTGCTTCTCCCAGCCCACTCTGTACCATGCTGCTCAGAACATCAGGATCTGAAGTCAGAGACACACTCCTTGCAGTGGCATAGGAAACATACCCACTAACAAGCAACACAATAGATGTCACTCTTTTTCTGGACATATCTTTTCAGACCAGGACCTGGAAGAAGAAATTTGAAGCACTGCACCAGTGTCTCTGAGCCCTGGGCATAGTGCACTTCTGTCTGCTGCCAGCCAGGCCACAAATCACATATGGTAGCAAATCTTGGCAATGCACCAACCCCAAAGATTGGGGTTGGTGGTTAGGAAAAACTAAGGCTAAGTTTGTGGCAAAAACAGCAGTCGATACCACTGGTGAGAAGTGGAATCCAAAGAGGACTGATGACAATAATGAAGTGTCTACTGTGTGAGTATCTGACTTTCTGGGACATTAATGAATATACCGTGCTTGTTCCTCTGTTTATAGGGGCATGAGCTAAACTTTTGATTAATTAATCAAAATAGAATGATAACATCATTAAATGCTTGCTGAAAATAGAAAACAAAGTCAGAATGACTTTTCCACCATAGGTCTTCTGCAGGAATTATCTGAAAGGAGAAAAAGCAAAGTTAGGAGCAGAATGGTGAGGGATTGACTGGGAGAAGCAGGCCTGGCTCGAGGGCTCACCCTTGATGCATGGCAGAGGGTAGTCCAGTCAAAGTCCCCTGGAACATCAATGGGAGACTGCAGCTACTTAGGAATTCAAGTAAGTTTGTACTGTCCGTTTCCTCAAATACTCCCAAAAAGCAGAGGTTGCCTGTGCAGACTTTATTTCTGAGGGCCTCCAACCACCCTCTCAGTTGGGAATTTTCTCAAGTAAGCGTGGCTACTGCTGCTCAGGTGGTCATCATTTGTTTTTAGGTTTCAGCTACTGTCACTGTTAGGTTAGTGGGTATGCTTCCCAGGCCCCCATGAGGTATGTGTCTCTGACTTCATGTCCAGATGTTTGGAGCACCATGGTGTAGCGTTGACTGGGAGAAGCAGGTTTGAGCTGCGGGTTCACTTCACATGCACGGCACAAGGTAGACCAGTCAAAGTCCCCTGGAACAGCAATGGAGGACTGCAGTCACAAAGTCAGGATTTTAAGTAAGTTTGTACCCTCTGTGCTTTACGGTACTGTCACAAAGTGGAGGTTGCCTGCGTGAACTTAATTTTTTTTTTTTGCACTTGCCCGGCTCCCACGGCTTCAGAAGAGGCCTTGTACCTCCTCCTACTCCGTCTGTCAGGGCATCCCTCTAGGCAGCCCCTGCCCCAGCTTCATCTTGCTTGGGGGCTGGGGGTGTATGGATTTTTTCCCCTTTTTCTCCCTTGCCCCTGAGGATGCTGGTGCAGAGGATGTACATCCAGGCAGACAACGTGCAGATGCACGCCGCTGCCAAGCGCCCACAGTGTCCTCTCCTCCCTGGCTCCAAAGAGCCACCATTTCCCCCAAAGTCCCATGCTTCCACTGGCCCCGGGAGCGTCAGGTGCTCAGGGCACCCCAGGTGATCTAGCCCAGGAGGAGGAGAGCATCCACAGGGACACTCAATCCTCTGTCCCCCCACTGACCCCCAGCAACCCGAGTCCATTCCCGAACCCAGGTTGCCGGTGTGGTGCGAGGTGTGGTGTCCTCAGTGCCACCAGGATGGCCCATGAACTTCATTTTTGAGGGCCCCCAACCACCCTCTCAGCTGGGAATTTCCTCAGCAAGAGTGGCTACCAGTCCATTCACAGAAGAAAGGGTCCTGAAAGAACTCCTAAAACTGAAGGTGGACAAGGCAATGGGGCCTGATGGGATTCACCCCAGAATTCTAAAAGAACTAAGGAGAGACCTAGTGACACCACGACTACCCTTTTTAACACATCATGGGAGGATGGGAAGGTACCCGAGGACTGGAGGATGGTGGATGTGATTCCACTTCACAAAAGTGGGAGCAAGACAGAGGCAGGAAACTACAGACCTGTCAGTTTGACCTCAGTGGTAGGGAAAATGATGGAATCACTTCTGAAGGAAAGAATTGTTGAGTACCTAGAGGCCAGTGGGGCACAGGAGCCAAGGCAGCATGGATGCACAGCGTGAAGGTCATGTCAGACAAATCTAATCAATTTCTTTGACTGGGTGACCAAAGTAGTAGAACAGGGAGGGGCTGTGGACATGGTCTACCTAGACTTTAGCAAGGCATTTGACACAGTCCCACACAAAAGATTAATAAACAAGTTAACCAGCCATGGAGTGGGTCCCAGGGTTGTAGCCTAGGTAAAACATTGGCTGGACAACATGATGCAGAGGGTAATAATAAATGGAGTCCACTCCAAAGAAAGGGGGGGTTACTAGTGGGATACTGCAGGGTTCAGTACTGGGACCAGTCCTCTTTAATGTCTTTACAGGTGTCATTGCAGAGGGACTGGAAGGGAAAGTATGCCTCTTTGCAGACGAGACAAAGATCTGCAACAGGGCTGATACACAAGAGGTGGTGAAAAGGACGAGAAGGGACTTGGCAAGGTTGGAGGAATGGTCAAAAGTATGGCAGCTTAGATTCAATGCAAAGTAATGCACCTGGGAAACAAAAACCCAGTGGGAAGAGTACACAATGTGAGGGGAGGTACTAACAACAACAAAAATGGAAAGGGACCTGGGGTAGTCATATCAGATGATCTAAAGGTAGACAAGCAAAGTGAGAAGGCAGTAAGGAGGGCTGGGGGATACTTGGATGCACAGTGAGCGGCATCACCAGTAGATAACTGGAATCTGTTATCCCTCTGTACGGACAGTTGGTGAGACCCTATCTGGAATACTCCGTGCAGTTCTGGAGACCTCATCTCTGCAAGGATATAGACAGGAAGGAGGTAGTCCAGAGGAGGGCAACTAAAATGGTGTAGGGTCTACACCAGAAGCCATACAAAGAGAGACTAAAGGAGCTTAATATGTATACCCTCGAGGAAAGGTGAGGGAAGGGGGACATGATAGAAACATTTAAGTACCTCAAGGGAATCAGTAAAGTCCAAGAGAGTAGCATCTTTCAGAAAAAGAGATGTGCAAGAACAAGGGGGAACAATTTGAAGATAGAGGGGGGATGGCTCAGGGGCAATGTGAGGAAGTATTTTTTCACAGAGAGGGTAGTGGATGCATGGAACGGCCTTCCTGAGGAGGTTGTGGGGTCAAAAACAGTGGGGGAACTCAAGAATGCATGGGACGGACATAAACCAATTCTTGTGGGGGGTATGAGGAAGTAGGCTGTTGGTTAACTAGGGTCTGCGGCTTATCCAATAGGTAGAGAAATGGACAGACTGGGTGGGCCAAATGGTCCTTATCTGCCATCAAAGTCTATGTTTCTATGTTTCTATGTTACTGCTGATTGGGTGGTTGTTGCTTGTTTTTTGGTTTCAGCTATTGTCTCCATTAGGTCCAGTTTGTTTCTCTTTTATATAATTCCTGAAGAAGACCCTATGGTCAAAATGTTAATTCTTATTGTATTTTCTATTATCGGTGTTCATTTACTATTAACATTTTGTTTTTGTTGTTTTTTCAGAGCACACGATGATGTAGCACCTTGTTTTTTTTTTTATTAAGTGTGTTTCTTTATTTGATATACCTATTATGTCTGGGTGTGAACAGGATATGTTCCAGGATAATTTACGAGAGAATCAGTGCACCAGTTGGCTGATCCCACATGGTGAATGTCACCATTTTTCCAGTTCTTTCTCTAGCCATGTCTGGTCTCTATAGAACTTCCACAGTTTGTAACACAGTTAAGAAATACTTCAGTTTACAGGTTTGAATTTTGGTAAATGTTATCTGTTGTTTCACTTTCTACTGTTTGTAACAGATGCTAACTATTTTTCTAAAAAGTTATATAACCTTGTTAGACATGTAGAGTTAAAGGGGCCCTATGAAAAAACACAGTTTTACCTTCTTTCTTATTCAGCTGAACTGGATCAGTAGCACTCCATAGTGACATTGGCAACCTCTCCTGTATTCATTCTACCTGTAGGACCTTCCAAAGCCACTGAGAAGGCTGGCATTATTGGACATTTTCTTTGGCAAGGCAGGCAAATTATATTTTTCAGGCGCCCAATCCCGGAGGCTCTGGGCGCCGTACAATAAAAACACACTATCAATTAAATAATTTAAATTAATATAAATAAGACAGAAAAAAATAGCAGCATAAGTAAATATAGTCAGTAAACATATGTATTAAAACTGGTACTTCGAGAGAAAGGAGCACGGCTCCCAGGGAGGACTAATACACAAGCTCCGGGAAGGCCTGATGAAACAGGAAGACCATGAGGCAGACCTTAAAAACCTCGACCAAAGGGGCCTCCTGAATAGATGAAGGAAGCAAATTCCACAGGACGGGGTCAGTGACACTAAATGCTCTGTCGCTGGCAGTTTTAAGCCTCGTCCTGGGAATCGCCAGGAGGCACGTAGAGGAGGACCAGAGAGAGCGGACCGAGACAGCAGGTGTCAGAAGGTCTGACAGATAGCCAGGGCCCAGCCCATGTAGGGCCTTAAAGGTGAGCAAGCCCATCTTAAAGAGGATCCTCCACCTCACTGGCTGCCAGTGCAGATCACGCAGAACCGGGGTGAGGTGACAGAATTTAGGCTGCCCAGTCAGCAGTCTAGTGGCCACGTTCTGCACTAGCTGCAGCCAGCGGAGGTTACCCCCCCAAGACCCCGAGATAGAGTGCATTACAGTAATCAAATCTGGATGCCACGAAGGTATGCACTAAGGTGGGGAGGTCCATAGATGGAACTAGGGGCTTAAGCCTGGCGATATTCCTAAGATGGTAGAAGCTGGTCTGGACAACGGACGACACCTGAGAATCAAATGACAATCCGCTGTCAAATGTCATGCCAAGATTTCGCAATCTAGAGGAGGCCTTCAATAGCACAGATCCCCAAAATAAACCGGTTTTGGCGCCTGAGGCCATCATGTTCCGCCTTCTGTTTCACTCCACCATTTTGGACTATAATTATTATGGGACCCTCTCCTTCTGTGCAAAGGTGAGGTAATGTTTTTATCAATTTAATTTCTGGCAAAATATAGGTTCATATTTTTATGTGCTACATCTGTAATACCCTGTATGAGTGTGTAAAGGCTGTATGAGTGTATACATGCTGTATGAGTGTGCAAATGATGTCCATGTATTTTGAAAATGATAAACATAAAAAAGCTTGATTAGGATTTAAAGAGCTGCTGATGAAGCAAAGTAAACTTTGAAAAACATGATATTTTCGTACAATTCAGCTTGCATTCCATATATATTCTATAGTTTTCTCCTCTCCATTATTTATTCAGGGATTTATTTAACTCTAAAAATTGATTAGCGTTTTGCTCATAAAAGTGCTAAATGTTTGTGAAAATGCATAGCTCTTGCCTCACTGTGTTTGACAAACACAGCACTTCTAGAAAATCTATATGAATACTTTCTGTACAGTTAGTATCATCCCCAGAAAAAAACTGCTAATCAATTATTTAAAACCCTGTTATTACTGAGGAAATTTGCATGAATACATGATCTTTATACCTTACAGTTTATCTGCTTCTTTAGCTTACTCCCTACCTCAAGTCATAATCCTGTGTTGTGACATCACAGTCTGTTGCCATGACAGTAACTGCGATGTCACAAACAGTACATTATGACCTCAGGTAGGGAGAAAGCAACAGGAACAGATTAACTCTTCAGAAGCAAAGGTCTTTTCTTTATGCAAATTACACCGGTAATAGATAATGGGGAGCAAGAATACAGCAGTATTGTGAAATACAAGTCAAACTGTGTCTAAATGTTATGTTTTGGTAAAGTTCTGCTGAAAGTGTCAGCTGCTCTTTAAAGTTCAAATCATATACAGTGCGTGAATCTGCTGTGGCCAGGATGCTTCACTCGCAGTGACCTCCCTTCAGCTCTCCCCTGATAAGTACCAGGTAGGACATGTCACCTCACACTGTGGCCACTCTAACAGAGGGCCAGACCACCCTCCTGTGCCACCGAAGCCCTTGCAATGACTTGATCCCAGGGGGCCACACAACCGGTATCTCTTCCACATATGACAGTGCTGGTTCTTTTCACAGTTGCAGCATCTTCTACTTTGCACGAGTGACGCACTTTGCCATGATTGCCTATGCTCCTGGCACTTCTCATGGTGTATTTGTGTGCCACTTGCCAGGCATGGGCACTTTTCTGATCATTCCTCCAGCCTGATTCTCCCCCCATGGCTTCCAAGGAGTTGTCCTCAGGCCAGTGGCCATCTGGGTGCTTACCATGAGTAAGAACTTCCCATGGTCCCCATCGTCTTAGTAGTCCCCCTACATACCGCACTACATAGAGTATTCAAAATTAAATCAGAATCCCCAAATGACTTCATCCCTGGACTGAACCCGAAAGAGGACCTGAATGCCAGACTGGGGCTAGCAGTGTAGCCTAGATGTTAAATATAATGAGCTGTGAATGAGCTTGATACATCCAGCAGACCTGAGTTTGAATCCTACAGCCTCCATTTGCATACTGTGTGACACTGAGCAACTCACTTAACCTCCCCAGTGTTCCCAGGTTGCCTCTGGAAACAGGCCTTGGGTCTAGTGGGCCTTACCTGGTTACCAACAAATAAAAAGAATAAAAATAACTTTTAAATTTAAAAAATCAGTATTGTCCAGACATCTCAGAAAGAACTCAGATGTCTCCTGTCTGCCTCCTTTTGTCACCTAAGCTTCTTCCAAACCTGTACCCCTTCAGAAATTAGCACCAAGACTGACAGTTTAGGCCCAACCCTGCCCACCCTCACCCCACCCACCCCTGGAAATAGTTCCTTTATACCGGGTTCTGACATCATTTCCTCAAGGTGCAAGGTGCATATCACTGTCATATCCTCTCTAGCACACTGTACTGACAATATAAGCATACACATTGTATAATATATATATTTCTATATAACAAACCAATCACACACACACACACACACACACACACACAGTAGATAAACATGTGGGGAGTAGAACAATGTAATGGCTGTGGGGCAGCAGTCTTCTGGGAGTCTTTCTGGAGGCTGAGATGCTGCCCTATTTGCAGACAACTCTGCCCTGAGGGAGGAAGTTGCCCATTTTCAGGCCACACTGGACAGTAGTAAGGGAACCTTCCCCCAGGCCACACTGGACAGTAGGAAGGGAACCTCCCCCACCCAGGGAGCACCAGAGCCACCACCACTACCTCAGAGGTTGCGAAGAAAGCACAGCAGTTGGACCACAGTGAGCTCAGGGAGGGTGAGGATGGTGGAACAGAGGCACACCCAGTCAGTTGTTCCTCCACAATCCATACACCATTCTGGAGGAGCATAGCTCCCATGGATGCACCCGCAGAGAAACTAAGGAGGCTGAAGACAACTGTCACAAGGGAGGCCCACAGGAAGGAGGCAGAGGACATCACAGGGAAAGGAAGCAGCTCCTGGTGGGGGACTCAATTATTAGGGGGATAGAACTGGAGGGAGCAGGGAAAACTGAAGTAAGGTGCCTGCCTGGTGCCATGGCTTGGAGGGACAGGAAGCGCACCCTCAGGATCACGAGAACAGCTGCACAGGAATCTAAGCTGGACGTCATTGTCCACCTAGGGACAAATGACTTGGCTCATCATGAGATTAGAGCAGTGCAGGAGGACTTTGTAGAGTTGAGGAGGGGACTATGACAAGTAGCACACACAGTATCCTTCTCAGAGGTGCTGCCTGTCAATGGCATGGGTGAGGTGAGGGTACTTTGCAACATGCAGTTTAATGAATGGTTGAAAAAATGGTGTGGAGCACAGGGGTTTTGCTTCATTGGGGACTGCGGTTCCACCTGGAGGGACACCAGCCTATACTGGCAGGATGGTCTGCATCTGTCCAGGAAAGGAACAAGTCTTTTGAGTTTTGAGCAATCAGTTTAAATGCTTCATTGGCAAGCTTTTAAACTAGTCAAGGGGGGAGGCACTGATAAGCTGCAGAAAAATCCCAGCCTCTACCTACAAAACAGGGTACTAAATGAGAAAAAGACCGAGGTAGGAAGGTCAGTGGGGATGCTGCAGCAGAAGGTAAAGCCATCAAAAATGGAGAGCAATAGTACCAATGCCCGTAGTCTGAGTAACAAGCTTCCTGAATTAGTGGCCTTGATGGAGGAGGAACATCTGGATATCGTTGCAGTACAGAAACATGGTACACACAAAACCATGACTGGGACGTAAACATACCAGGATACACTATCTACAGAAGGGACAGGAGGAGTAAAGAGAGGAGGAGTAGCTCTTTACATAAGGGAAGGAATCAAAAGCAACAGAACAAAAGGGTAAACAGGGAGGAGAAGAAGCACTGTGGGTAAATTTGGAGACGGCAATGGCACCACAATCCGCACAGGGGTTGTATACAGACCCCCTTCTCAGGGGGAGGAAATGGACAAGAAAATTATAGAAAGTATACTTAGAATGGCAGAAAAAGGGGAGATATTGCTGATGGGTGATCTGAATATGCCAGATGTTAACTGGAGTGCAGTTGCAGCAGCCACTTTGAAGAGTGGAGTTATTCTAGATGCCCTACGGGGGCATGCCTTAGACAACTAGTATTGGAGCCCACTCGAGAGGGAGCAATCTTAGACCTGGTTCTCTCAAATGGAGATGGAGAGGATCACAGATGTAGAAATGGGTAGCCATCTGGGAACTAGCGACCATCGAACAGTGTGGTTCACAACAAACACAGCAATAGAGTCAAGCCATACAAAGGCAAAAGTACTGGACTTTAGGAGGGCTGACTTTGACAAAATGGGTGAGTGCCTAAGGAATACACAAGCAAATGGGCAGGAAGAAGAGGTGGAAGAACACTGGGGAATAATAAAAACTGCCATCACAGAGGTAACAAGCCTTTGTGTGAAGCAAATAAAAAGAAACAATGTAAGAAACCACTATGGTTCTCAAAGGAAGTGGCAGTGAAGGTTCAAGAGAAAAATAAAGCATTCAGGAAGTACAAGGAATCACAGAAGGAGCAGGACAGAGAACTGTATCAGTTAAAGCAAAAAAAAGCTGGGAAGACGGTCAGAACAGCAAAGGCCCAAACCGAGGAAAAGATAGCCAACTCAGTTAAAAAGGGGGATAAAACCTTTTATAGGTACATCAGGGAGCGAAGGAAGACCAAGGGAGGGATAGTGAGGCTTAATAAAGGGGAGGGAGGTGGGCAGAGGTGACTGTGAAAAGGCAGAGATACTAAACAAATATTTTTGCTCAGTATTTACAAATGAAGAGGGGAGGTACCTAAAACAAACAGTAGAAACACTCTGGATGCAGAAGTTGATACCAGCCCATTTACAGAAGAAAGGGTTCTGAAAGAACTCTTAAAACTGAAGGTGGACAAAGCAATGGGGCCTGATGGGATTCATCCCAGAATTCTAAAAGAACTAAAGGTAGAACTAGTGACACCACTGACTACCCTCTTTAACAAATCATGGGAGGATGGGGTGGTACCTGAGGACTGGAGGAGGGCAGATGTGATTCCCCTTCACAAAAGTGGGAGCAAGGCCGAAGCAGGAAACTACAGACCTGTTTGTTTAACCTCAGTGATAGGGAAAATTATGGAATCACTTCTGAAGGAAAGAATTGTCGAGTATCTAGAGGCCAGAGGGGCACAGGACCCAAGGCAGCATAGATTCACAGCAAGAAGGTCATGTCAGACAAATCTGATAGATTTCTTTGACTGGGTGACCAAAGTAGTAGATCAGGGAGTGGCTGTGGACATGGCCTACCTAGACTTTAGCAAGGCATTTGACACAGTCCCACACAAAAGATTAATATACAGGTTAGCCAGCCTGGGAGTGGGTCCCAAGATGACAGCCTGGGTAAAGAATTGGCTGGAGAATAGGACACAGAGAGTAATAGTAAATGGAGCCCACTCTGAAGAAAGGGGGGTTACTAGTGGGGTACTGCAGGGTTCAGTATTAGGACCGGTCCTCTTCAATGTCTTTATAAGCAACATTGCAGAGGGACTGGAAGGAAAAGTATGTCTCTTTGCAGATGACACAAAGATCTGCAACAGAGTTGATACACAAGGTGGGTGGAAAGGATGAGAAGGGACTTGGCAAGGTTAGAGGAATGGTCAAATGTATGGCAGCTTAGATTCAATGCTAAGAAGTGCAAGGTAATGCACCTGGGAAACAAAAACCCAGGGAAGAGTACACAATGGGGGTGAGATACTAACAACAACAAAAATGGAAGGGACCTGGGGTAGTCGTATCAGATGACCTAAAGGTGGGCAAGCAATGTGAGAGGGCAGCAAGGAGGGCTGGGGGATACTGGGATGCATTGGGAGAGGCATCACCAGTAGAAAACAGGAAGTTATTATCCCTCTGTACAGACAGCTGGTGAGACCCCATCTGAGTACTGCTTGCAGTTCTGGAGACCCAACTCCAGAAAGACATAGACAGGATGGAGCTGTCCAGAGGAGGGCAACTAAAATGGTGCAAGGTCTGCACTGGAAGACATTTGAAGAGAGACTTAAGGAGCTCAATATGTATAGCCTCGAGGAAAGGAGGGAGGGGGGACATGGTAGAAACTTTCAAGTACCTCAAGGGAATCAACAAAGTCCAAGAGGGTAGCATCTTTCAAAAAAAGAGGTGTGCAAGAACAAGGGGGCACAATTTGAAAATAGAGGGAAGCAGCTCAGAGGTAATTTAAGGAAGTATTTTTTCACAGAGAGGGTTGTGGATGCATGGAATGGCCTTCCGGAGGAGGTTGTGGAGTCAAAAACAGTGGTGGAATTCAAGCATGCATGGCACAGTCATAAGGCAATTCTAGGGGGTGGGGGTAGGAAGAAGTAGGCTGCTGGTTAACTAGGATCTGCAGCTTATCCATTAGGTAGGGAAATGGGCAGACTGGGCCGGCCAAGCGGTCCTTATCTGCCATCAAATTCTATGTTTCTATGTTTCTATGACAGTCACAGGACAGGCATGTTGAGGTGAACAACTGTCGCCCCATACTGGTAGGAGAGGGTTGTTACATAGACTCATAATAAGTAACAAGAAGTAACTTAGAAAGCAATATACATCATTATTACAGTTGCTAATGAATTTTTATACAAAAGGAAATAGTAGCTGTAATGTATTACAAATATTTGTGAGCAACTAGTAACTGTAATTTATTTCTTTTTAAATGTAACTCCCCTAACACTAAGCTTTTGGTCTGAGGATGTAGCTCTTTAGACCATGCAGAATAAATGTCACCTGCTTTTATTTTGCTTCTGCATTTTAAGATCATTTGCATAAATCTGTTAAAGGCACCCATTCTGTTACTGTTGTTAGGACCGTAGTGTGTGCGTTGTTAGTTATCCAGTCTTCTTGTACTTGAGTATAGTGTCTGTCTTGTTTTGATATTTTGTACAGTTCACTGGCATACTGCAGTGTCAGTGGCTCAGTAAGTTGCACACTTGCCTCTGAGGCCGGGAGATCAGAGGGCTGTGGGATCAGTTCCCACATTTGACACTTGGATTAATATCACAGTACTGACACTGTAGTGCAGCATGAGAGGGATGCTGCACTTCTGAGGTGCTGTCTTTTGGACGAGACGTTAAACCAAGGTCCCATCTGCCTGGATTGGTGGTAGTTCAGGTGGATGTTAAAGATCCCATGGCACTTGTCGAAAAAGAGTAGGGGAATTACCCCGGTGTCCTGGCCAAACTTTCATCATTCACTAAAAATACTACCAACAGCTTAATCAGGTTCAAGGTCAGTTGGCATTCATCTGTATCCCCCTCCCCCGGGTCGTGCCTGAAAATAGGCAGGATTTGTCTAGTGCACTTACCTGGTCAACAAAAACTAAATAAATAAATAAAATATTTACAAAAGAGCAGCCTCTCTAGATATGCCTTGCCAGTATAATCGTAAACAAAATGATAGGAAACAAAATGATTCCCTTTTGCTTCTGTAGTGACTTCAGGTTCTCAGTATTTTACTGGCGAGTGCTACATGTTTGTTTTTCTGCTTATTTGAGTACAGGCATGCAGTCCACTGAAGGAGATCCTAGCCTTAGTCAGTGGGGGTGAAAATTGGGTGGGAGAAAAATGTATTTTAAGAATTTAATTCCACATGCAATTTTCTCTTCAAGCCAATGAAAGCACTTTGAAACAGTGAGATCTCATTTTCAGTCCGATTTATCTTTCGTAGAAACATAGAAGTTGATGGCAGATAAGAACCGCAAGGCTCATCCAGTCTGTCCATTTGTTTTCTACCTTATGAATGTGCCATAGGCCTTTGCTCTGTCAATGGCCTATCTATTCATACTCATCTGTATTGCTCCCTTCTGCCTATCCCATGCCTGTTTGAAGCCCTGCACTGTATTCATATCCACCACTTCCTGAGGTAGGCCATTCCATGCATCCACCACCCTTTCTGTGAAAAAGAACTTCCTCACATTACCCCATAATAGGCCTCCCCTCTAATCTCATGCTGTGTCCTCTTGTCCTGCTATTTTTCTTATATTAAAACATGTTATACTCTTTAACCTTGTTAATGCCCTTAAGGTGCTTGAATGTTTCTATCATATCACCTCTCTCCCACCTTTGCTCTAAGGTATACATATTGAGCTCTGTTAATCTGTCCTCATATGTTTTCTGATGCAGTCCCTGCACCATTTTGGTCATCCTTCTCTGGACTGCCTCAATTTGGTTAATGTCCTTGTGAAGGTGCGGCCTCCAGTACTACATGCAGTACTCCAGATGGAGTCTAACCAGTGTCTTGTAAAGAGGGATTATTACCTCCCTCTTATGACTTGTGATACCCCTACTAATACACCCTAACATCCCCCTAGCCTTACCTACTGTTTTAGTGGTTTGCTTGGATGATTTCAGGTCATCTGCGATGATGCCCAAGTCTCTTTCTTCCTTTGTGACTGCCAGCAACTCCTCTCCCAGCCTATAGGTGGCTTCAGGGTTTCTCTTCCCCATGTGCATGATCTTACACTTTTCTTGATCTTTTCACTGATATGTAGGGGGGGGGGGGCAGCAGCAGGTATCTGAACTGTGAGCTGCACTTTTGAGCAGACACGATAGACCTCGAGGCCTAAGTCTGCTGGCATTGTCATATGTTTGAAAAACTTGCGATAGCCAGACTAATAGAGGCAAGACAGTACCTTTTTTGAATATTCGTACTTGTTAATGCGATGCAGCCTTGCACTGAATTCTTCTTTTTTTTATTTAGGTTTTTCTGGGTTTTTCTTGGGTTTTCTCCCATCCCCCCTGGAGCTCCGGCACATTGCCATATGTGCGTGTGGAGGGACGCACACCCACCAGAAGCTAGCTCAGCCCCTTCCACCCAGCTGTACTGCCACCCTGCCCCCCTTACATTACTCCACCGGACCGCCATCCAATGGGTAATGGGACTACAGGAGGGTCAACAATCCACCCCCACCACCCCTGGGAGAGGAAAGGACAGCAGCCTAATGGCATGCTGAGTCCTGCCCCTTCCACCCACCTCCATGCCAGCACCCTGATGACCGGCGTCAAGGTGTGTCATCCAGCGCCTCAACCCTCAGCACCACCAGGGCAGCCTGGCACTGAATTCTCTGTTCTAGCTGATGTGTACCATAAAGTAGTAGCACCCCTTATGAATAAAGTGATGAAGAGCTTGTGAATGAGAATGCTGGACCAGTGGTGCAGAGGGCTCAGATGCCTGCGCTTCGCCTGCTGCCACGCTGACAACCTGGGTTCTGGAATGGACTCGGATCACTCAGGCTCAGCCGGAGAATCAGATTAAACATCCCAGGAACTGCTCTCCTCTCCCAAAAAGAGGTGACAAGCCATCTCGGCCTTTGACTGCCACCAAGTGGAGACCAGATGGTAGTGCAGGCTCCGAATGACTCAAAGGGAGGGGCTCAGGTTACATGGTTCATACATGCCTCTACATGCAAGCACCTGCATGCTGCTATGGTCAGGGTTGTGGCAGAAAATGAAAATGAAGCCCCACCCACTTTCCCTCAACCCAATTAAAAGGCTATGAATGAGCAAGGACTGAGCTGGTAATTGTATTTGTGTAATGCTTGGGAGATGTATGGAAGTCTCTGTTAGAAGGCTCCCCACCAACTACCTACACATGGGTTGGGGATTGCACCTTAACTACAGGAAGCCAATTCAGGCAGTTATATTTTAGAATAGGGACCCAGCTGATGGGTGGTCCACAGTGACATTTGGTAGCTGGGCTTAATTCATATCAGAGCTCTGAAATGAAGCCCAAGAGACCCCCCACTCCCACTGGAGTCAAAATAAGTAAGTAGCCAAGTCAGGCAGACAAAATAAATTACGATATTTGAAAGATTTGCCAAAGGGAGGTGCAGTGAGTTCTCTGTTTTAATTGAATACACAGAGGCCTGTGTTCATACTTAGCAGCCCAGATATTTAGCTCTTCATTACTTAGTCCAACAAGCATTTGTCAATGCCGAATGTTTGCTTGCTGGCATTGGCAGTGATAGTGTAGAAGTTACAGAGCTGCGTAATAGGAATGGCAGTGAAGTATTGAACTGAAGCCAACCCCCACCACCACCCTGCAGAGAGTGACAGGCACTGGGGTGTGTCTTTGGGTCATCAGGCATAAAGGCCATGCCATTTCACCACACCCTACCCTGCAGACACTGACAAGTGTCACGATGTGCCTTGGGGTCTTTGGCCCCTATGCGCACCCCATTCCATCAGGAAATACGGTGAGATGGGTGCGGTATAGAAGAATGGGGTGAACTTTGGGTCCAAAGAGTCCAAGGCATGCCTCGATGCCTGTCAATGGCTGCAGGGTGTGAAATGGTATGAGCATTACAGGCAAGAATCCCAAGTCACATCCCTGATGCCTGTCATTCTCTACAGGGTTGGGCGTTATGGTTGAAAACCCTAATACCTCAGGCATTCGTTGGTATTTTCACTCCAAATTTTCAACATGGTTTTTTTTTGTGACCCCACCTCATGAACAGTGGCAATATCAGTTTGTTAACCAAAAGCTGCTTATGCACAGCGACTATGGCATTTAGCAGCACAGGTGCAAAAACATTCCGAACAGGATGTAAAAAATGACAGCTGTACTGTTCATGGGGAGGTGTAAAAAATGGCAATGTTGCAAATGTGCAGTTAAAATATTTAAAAAAATGGTGAAGTCACGAGCGTGCATAGAAACTGTGCAACGCACACCCGTAATGTAATTAGTTTGGGGATTTTTTTACAGCAGATTGTCAACACAGGCATTTTGGGACCTCCGATCATGAACAGTGTCACTGTGATTTTCTTTGTCTGTCCCGAACAATGATTTCCCAGAGCGACCACGCATCTCTGCGCTGAAAGTGTGAAAACACATTTCGGCCATGTTGTGAAAAATGACAGCTGTACTGTTCATAAGGAAGTGTGGAAAATTGCCACTGGTGAAAATCTGGATTGAAAATATTACAAAGTCATGAACTTAGGAGGGTGCATGGAAACTGCACAATGCTCACTCGTAACACAGTCATTTCATGGACTTTTGTCACCAAATTTTCAACATAGCCATTTTATGACCTCTGCTCATGAACAGTGTAACTGTGATTTTCTTAATCTGTCCCAAACATTGCTTTCGCACACCGACTGCACCATTATGCGCTACATGCGAAAACACATCTTTGGGCAAGATGTGAAAATGACAGCTGTACTGCTCATAAGTGAAGTGTAATAAAATGGCAATGTCAAAATCTGGATTGAAAATATTGAAAATTTCAAACTTACGAAAGCGCAGTATAGGAACTCAAGAACGCACACTCGTAAAACAGTCATTTTTAGGATGTTTTGTCCAAATTTTCAACATAGCCATTTTAAGACCTCTGCTCATGAACAGTGTCACTGTGATTTTCTTAATGTGTCCCATACATTGATTTTGCACACCGACTGCGCCATTGTGCGCTACATGGGCGGAAACACATTTTGGGCAAGATGTGAAAAATGACAGCTATACTGCTCATAAGGAGGTGTGGTAAAATGGCAATGTTGAAAATCTGGAGTGAAAATATTGAAATTGCGAAACTTACGAACGTGCGTAGGAACTGTGCAATGCACGCTCCTAAAACAGTAATTTTAGGAATTTTTTCACCAAATTTTCAACATAGCCATTTTAAGACCTCTGCTCATGAACAGTATCACTGTGATTTTCTTAATTTGTTCCATACATTGATTTCGCACAGCAACTGCGCCATTGTGCGCTACATGGGCGGAAACACATTTTGGGCAAGATGTGAAAAATGATAGCTGTACAGCTCATAAGGAGGTGTGGTAAAATGGCAATGTTGAAAATCTGGAGTGAAAATATTGAAATTCGCGAACTCACGAGCGCATGAACTGCACAAACGACGTCAGAAACAGTCATTTTTAGAATTTTTTTCGCAAATTTTCAATGTAGCCATTTAAGACCTCTGTTCATGAACAGTGTCACTGGGATTTTCTTAATTGGTCCAGAACATTGATTTCAAGACAGCGACTCGCACGGTAGAAAACTACAGGCGGAAACATGTTATGGGCAGGATGTGAAAATGACAGCTGTACTACCCTAAGAAGGTATGGTAAAATGGCAATGTTGAAAATCTGGAGTGAAAATATTGAAAATTCGCGAACTTACAAGCGTGCGTAGGAACTGCGCAATGCCCGCTTGTAAAACAGTCATTTTTTGGAATTTTTCCACCAAATTTTAAAAATAGGCTTCTTGAGAGCCCACCTTATGAACAATGGCAGTGTCGTTTGTTAATCGGTCCCGAAGGTGATTTCGCGCCAGTGACTGCCGAAATCACCCTTGAGCCCGAATCAACACCATGACAGTGACAGAATTCATGAGAAGGGTCCCAAAACCCCATGTTGAACATTTGGTGCAAAAATTCCAAAAATGCCTGAGATATGCAATAAAGTTGAAAAACCCCATCTATTCCATTATTCAGCTTACCAGCATTTCCTCAGTTCAGCGGTCGGCTTTGAAGAGTGCAGACTGTTCCCGGTCCACCAAGATCACACCGGATCCGGAGGTAAGTAGGGGGTGAGTGAGTGGGGAGGCAGGTGCAGCAGGGTGGGTGCGGGTTGTGGGAGGGTCGGGAGACTACGGGACTGTTTTTCTTTACAGGGAAAAAATTTAAAAACTTACGATGGGACGCTTGCACACTGGGGTGGGCTCCCAGCATGGCACAAGGACTGTTGGAAGTGCGTTCAGCCGATGGGGGATTGGGCACCCCGTCGGGCGTAGAGATTACTTGCCATGCTGGGGTGGGCACCCAGCGTGGCATTTCAAAGAAGGGTTTGGGGAGGCAGGGGAACGCAGCACAGCCGACGGGATTGGGCACCCTGTCGGCTATACAGTGCGTAAGGTAGAGTGTGGGCACGACGCTGCGTGGGCTTTCTGTCTGTGGGGGAAGCTGTTTGTGAACAGCCTTATCTTATCACTGCTCACTCAAGTGTAGCTCCCCCTTTTAACTGTATGCCACTGCATTTTGGAGCGTGTCATAGACAGCTCCAGAATGCATTGGCTTACAGGGGCCGCGCCTGCCAACACACTGACTGAATTGGAGAAGGGGGTGACACACCTCCGAAATCTCTGATGATGGCACTATGTTTCTTGCACATGCGTGCAAGCAAACATAAAAATAACTGAAACATGTACATTTTATAGGTTGGAAAATAACCTGACTAAATATCCTTGAGTCCAAATAGGTGCAATGAGTTGTAACCGTGCCTGCATCCATATAATCCGAGGTTAGTGAACTCTAGAAATGTAAGCAGCTACAACACCTGCATGCTTTTGTCTTCCCTTTAGCTTCCTTTCATCTCCTACTGACTTGTTCCTATTTAGCCCCACTCCTCATTTCTTCTCATGTTTTTATTTTGCATCTTTGACTTTCATCTCTAGTTCACTTTATCACCTTCCTACTTCACTTCTTGATTTTTAATTGCTCCACAGTGGATATAAACACTGCTTGTTGCTCAGTTTTGCTATTCACCTGAAGAAGGGACCTGTGTGGCCCCAAAAGCTTGTGTATAATTCCATCTTTGTACAAGACACTTGCTGGTCCAATAAAAGGTAACAAACCTTCCATCTTCTCCTGTTTTGCAAGGACCAATATGTCTGGAATCTCTTTTTACAAAGCAGCTACATCAGAGAAAGTGGTTCAGGACACCATTGGGAGAGGAAGTAGCTGAAGGGAGAGGCAGTACTTAGGAACTGCCTTTAATTTTAAGTGTGTAATTAGGCTGGAGAGTCTGATTAGGGGTTATTCAGAGCTGTGGAAGCTTCAGGTCACACAACTGCTAGTGGACAATAGCACACAAGCAGTCTGGTATTTGAGTCTGGTTAAAATGTATTCACTTGTCTATACTGTCTTCAACTGTCTACCTCATGCCGTATGTACTGTGGTTACCAATTGACTTCTCAAGCTACTATTGACTTGTAATCAGAACCAAATTTTAGTGTTTCTCACATTATGTATTCACTTGTCTATACTGTTTTCAACTGTCTACCTATGTTCCCCCCTCCCTCAGGACGCATCTCTAATCGAGCAGTATTCTGCTCAGTATGCCTTCCTGGTAAAACGCTTAAATAAATAAATAAATAAATAAACCAAGTGACACTGGAACATTAGCTCCATGGAGAATGAGAACAGCATCTGCAGAGATGTCTGTGTCATCATGGGGCATCATCAGGTCAGCATGGGACTGTACATTTGAACCCAGATGTGGTAAGATCTACCTGATGTACTAAATATAATGAACTGCTCTGTGTAAGCAACCCAGGTGATGCTGGCGGGACAGGGTCCTAGTAGGAGCATGAAGGGAATGCTACCAGAAAAGTACACGTAAGAGTTGGAAATGCTGGGACCAGTTAGTGTGGAGAGAACCTGCAGGTGATAGGAACAGTACATAACTACAGCATATGATACTACTTTTAAAACCCTGTATTAGGCACACTGAAGGAGCATCTTACAAAAAAGGGATACATCAATTAAGGGCAGTAAGAGAGAAGAATGGCCATCAGTGGTGAAACAATACTTAGGGTGGGTTGATAACGGAATAAGCAGCAGGGGAATAAACTTGGTAATGGGAGAAATTGGCCATCAGTGGTAAAACCCTATCTGGGGTACACTGAAACAACTGTCTTAAGGAAAGACACAATATGCAAGGGCAGGAAAGGAGGAAGCTGTAGGGGTAGATAGCAGAGCACAGTACAAGAAGCAGTATGGGTAGATAGCAGGGCACACTACACAGTAAGTATGCACTGCACAGCAAGAGAATTAAGAATGCAGGTCCCTGGGATTTGGAGAGGGGAGCTAATCATCTGTAAGGAATGTGGAGCAGCTATCTTCAGGAGGGTGCTCAGGGAAGTTGCTTGCTACCCTATTTGCAGGAGATTGGCTGTGCTCACCATGAAACTGACTACAGCAAGAGAGGCGTTAAGGTTTCTGCAGTGCAGGTCTGAGTGAGAACTACGGGTTCCAAAGAAGGTACTCTTCTTCAAAAGACTGTAAAGGTTCCAAAGGAAGAAGGGAGACTTGTGGGCAGGGGAGAAGGAGGAAATGGGCAGACCTCATGGTGGTGGGGAAAACCTATCCTTGGTAGCAAGGAACTCCATCTCTGCACTAATAAAAAGGGTTCACATCGTCAATAAGGCTACAATGGACCAGCCAGTTATGCTGGGGATCCAAAAGGCTGCAGGGAGTGCCAAGCCTAAGTGCGGGGGTGGATCCATTCTAAAACAATCAGGCAGAAAGATCCTGGTAATAAGGGACTCAACAAAGAGAGTGGCAGTGGCCACTGGTGCAGTGGTTGGATTCCATTTGTGCTGGCGACTGGTTCGGAATCGACCCAGGTTACTGAGTGGTTGGGCTTAGGGGAGAAGGATGGAGCATCCCAGGGACTGCTTTCCTTCTCCGGGAGGGGGACAGTGCCCGGTGCTTGATGGACCCCTTGCGGAGGCCAGGGGCACTGCAGCTACCGGCACTTGACAGATTTTAGGGGGCAGGGTGGACACAGGATGTCATTGCATGTCCCCGCCTCCTGTGCACAAAAGGGGAAGAAAAACTACCCTGCTCCCACTGCACTGATGATGCCCGCTCTAGCTGCATTGGTTCTCAGGCCCACTGCCGCCTTTCCCATGTTTGCAGCGCCCTTGGCCCAGGGTGCCATGACCCCACCCTTGGGGGCAAGGTAGGGGGTTCAGGATGGCAGCTAATATGACTAGCCACAGCTGAAGTCCATGAGCGAGCAGACGGTCCAGCTGGTAGGGTAAAGCAGGACAAAAATACAGAATTGAAAAAAAAAAAGAGAGAGTGACAGCATCTAAAGGAAAGGACACCCATCCTGTACAAACTGACAGGCGTCAGGGCATGACTTGGGGTTGTCGACTGTAATGCTCATGCCATTTAACCCCCAAACCCACCCTACAGCCACTGAAAGGCATCGAGGTGTGCCTTGGGGTCTTAGGCCCTAACATTCACCCCATTCTTCTATACTGTACCCATCTCAGCTTATTTCCTTATGGAATGGGTTAAGCATAAGGGTGAAGACCTCAAGGCACACTGACACCTGTCAGTGTCTATGGCGTGAGTTTTATGGCCGATGACCCAAAGGCACCCCCAATGCCTGTCAGTCTCTGCAAGATGGGGGTTGACATTACTTCAATACTTCACTGCCATTCCTATTATGCATCTCTCTAACTCCTGCGCTACCAATGCCAATACCGGCAAGCAAACATTTGGCATTGACAAATGCTTGTTTATGTTCATTGTGCTCACAAGCACAGATAAACATGTTGCTATGAGAGTTGCTAGAGAGGGGTGTGAGTAGTGCAAGTCCAATGGAGAGCAGTGCTCTAGGGGCCAGTCTGTGGCAGGTGAATTAGCAGGCAGTGTCCTGATGACACTGATTTTCTGAGGGGGCTGGTCTGGGCAAGTTTTTCAAAGGACAGAACCGACGCAGTAACAGTGCAGCTCTGTCCTTTGAAGCTCAGGTCCTCCTACAGTGTGCTGTCCTCTCTGCTGCCTCCCAGCACCCCCTCAGCAAATACAACCCTCCTGCTCCCTCCCACTGTGTGCTGTCCTCTTCACTCCCGTCCCAGCCTCCGGCACCCTCCATTAACAAATAAAACCCTTCCACTCCCTCCCACTGTGAGCTGTCCACCCCACACCCTCCGGTACCAAGCTGTGCCAACATCGGGGTGCCCAATGTCCTCTACCCCACTACTGTGGCACACTGGGAGCCTAGCCCCGTGTGCCAAGTTATTTTTACTTTTTTATTGTTTAAACTTTCTGACACCGAGATACCCACTCCCAGTGTCGGACCCCACCCCCCCACACCACTTTCACTACCAACATTGGGGTGCCCAATTCCTGTGTTGGCCTTGTACCCCCCAACTCATGTGGTACACTGTGAGCCCACCCCAGTGTGTGCAAAATACATTTTTCTTTACACCTGTAAAGAAAGAAAACCATCCCCCGATGTCTTTTTTTTTTTTTTACCCTGCAAAACAGAAAATGGTCCCTCTTGGTCTCCTCAGCCCCTCCCCATCCCCACCCTCCCACTGAGCACCCACTTACCCCTACCCCATACTTACCTCCAGAGGTCAGGCACTGTCATCTTCTCCAGATTAGGACATGTCTGCACTCTTCAAGCCTACTGCAAACTGAAAAATGAAGGTAAGAGCTGTATAATGGGAGCCAATGGGGGTTTCAACTTATGTTGATATCTCAGCCCTTTTTAGGAATTTTGGCCCCAAATTTGGACCCAGCCTTGTGAACATGTCACTGTCATGCCGTTATTCGGTCCCAAAAAGTGATTTTGTAGTCACTGTGCAGAATCACCTTTTGGGATTGATTAATGAAACAACAGTGCCAGTGTTCATGAGGTGGGGTCCCCCAAAAAAACATGTTGCAAATTTGGTGACAAAATTACAAAAAATGACTGCATTATGAGTGTGTGTTGCACAGTTTCTACGCACAGTCGTAATTTTGCCAGTTTTTAATATTTTCACTCCAGATTTTCAACATTGCCATTTTTTCACATTTCCTTATGAACAGTACAGCTGTTATTTTTCACATCCTGCCCAAAACATGTTTTCGCACCAGTGGCACAGAATGGCACAGTCGGTGTGCAAAATCAACTTTTGGATGGATTAACAAAATCACAGTGCCGCTATTCATGAGGGGAGGGCCCAAAAAGGCCATGTTGAAAATCTGGTGAAAAAAGTCCACACATAGAAACATAGAAACATAGACTTTGACAGCACATAAGGACCGCTTGGCCCATCTAATCTGCCCATTTCCCTACCTACAGGATAGGCCACAGATCCTAGTTAGCCAACAGCCTTTTTCTTCCTACCCCCCACAAGAATTGCCTTATGTCAGTCCCATGCATTCTTGAATTCTCCCACAGTTTTAGACCCCACAACCTCCTCAGGAAGGCTGTTCCATGCATCCACTACCCTCTCTGTGAAATAATACTTCCTCACATTGCCCCTGAACCGCCCCTCCTCTATCTTTAAATTGTGTCCCCTTGTTCTTGCATGTCTCTTTTTCTGAAAGATGCTACCCTCTTGGACTTTGTTGATTCCACTGAGGTACTTAAAAGTTTCTATCATGTCCCCCCTCTCCCTTCTTTCCTCAAGGGTATACATATTAAGCCCTTTTAGTCTCTCCTCATACGGCTTCTCTTGCAGACGCTGCACCATTTTAGTTGCCCTCCTCTGGACTGCCTCTATCCTGTCTATGTCCTTGCGGAGATGGGGTCTCCAGAACACACAGTGCTTGAATTATGAGCGTGTGTTATGCAATTTCTACACACACTCGTACCTTTGCCAATTTTTAATATTTTCACTCCAGATTTTCAACATTGCAATTTTTTTTTGCGCGCCTCTTTATAAACAGTACAACTAAATTGTTTGCATCCTGCCTGAAATGTGTTTTTAACACCTGTGGCTCAGAATGGCGCGGTCGCTCTGCGAAATCACCTTTTGGGAAACGTGAACAAAATGACAGTGTCACTCTTCATGAGTCCCAAAAAGGCCATGTTGAAAATTTGGTGAAACAACTCAAAAAAAAATGGCAGAGTTACACATGGTCATTGAAAATGTTCTATGCATGCATGTAACTGGTCATTTTCAATATTTTCACTCCAGATTTTCAGTATAGCCTTTTTATTACACCGCTTCATCAACAGTACAGCTATTATTTTTTACATCCTGCCCATCATGTGTTGTCGCACCTGTGGCATGGAATGCTGTTTTCTAATGGATTAGAAACTTTTCACCTACAGGGTTCATGAGGTGGGGGTGATAAGAAGACTATGTTTAACATTTGGGGTCAAAATATGAAAAAATGACAAAGTTATGGCCAGTTGTTACAATTTCAGTACACATGTTAATAACCGCGGAACTCTTTAATGTTTGCAAATTTTTTTTGAATTATTTGTACCCTTGCACCACAGCTGTCTCTATCTGGATGGAGCCCAGCCCCAACCCCCAACGTCCACCAACCGATGCTGACCAGCTACCCCCAAGACCAGATCCAGTACAGGAGTCGGCGCCGTGACTGTTCAGAAGCAGGACCTGTGAGCTCCCTCCATCATCCACCATGAGCTTTTCCTTCTGGTTTCTCCCCTTCAGGGGTGGAGTGTGCATGGACGCCGGTAATGGTGGCTCCTGTGTGTGCACCCCATGAGGCGTCTGCCCCGCCTCTGACCCAATGTCTGTAGTGTCGGTGTGCCAGCCTCCAGCCACCGCTGGGGCCAGGCATACACTGACCACTGGTCGCCCCTCTCCCCGGAAAATGAGAGCTGTCCCTGGGACACTCGATCCTTCTCCTCCCATACCAATCCCAGTGGCCCATGCTCCTTTCCGAACACAGGTCACTGGCATGGCGCAAGGTTTGGCATCACGTGCCTCAACCCTCAGCATCACCGGGGCTGGTGATGCATCCCACATTTTCAACTTAGCCTCTTATTACCTGAGCTACTGTATTCAAATGCTGTCCAAAACATGACAGCTTGTCAAAACATAGTTCAGCCAGGGTTTTGGCGTCAATGTATTTCAATGGGGTTTCCAACACACACACACACACACACACACACACACATGACACCAGTGCACATGATGAACATTTGGCACTGACAAATACTTATTTAGTATTTCTCCCTTCCTCTTTTGCCTGATCCTCCCCAGTCCCAAATGCCCATTTATTTCAAGTGGCCATCCTCTCCAGACACAAGTGCCATGATTGGGGGTTTTAGTAAAGCAGTAGTGCAGGCATATTTTGTGAACTGAGACATCAGGAAGCTGATTGCTAATGGGGCTTTCTGCCCACGGAGCTGCTGTGGGACTTCTCTCCGAGTCACTTCATCAGCACACTCCAATTCCCCTGGGGCTTTCTGCCCATGGAGCTGCTGTGGGACCTCCCTGCAAGTCACTTCACCAGCACACTCCAATTCCCCAGGGGCTTTCTGCCCAGGGAGCTGCTGTGGGACCTTCCTCCGAGTCACTTCACCAGCACACTCCAATTCCCCAGGGGCTTTCTGCCCAGGGAGCTGCTGTGGGACCTTCCTCCGAGTCACTTCACCAGCACACTCCAATCCCCCAGGGGCTTTCTGCCCAGGGAGCTGCTGTGGAACCTCCTTTTGAGTCACTTCACCAACACACTCCAATTCCCCAGGGGCTTTCTGTCCAGGGAGCTGCTGTGGGACCTTCCTCCGAGCCACTTCACCAGGTATTGAAACGGACGGCCTCAGCTCAGATTTGAATTTGGCGCCTTTTTATCAGCTTTGTGTTTTACTAGATCTGCCTACTTGAGCTGTTTTTTGGCTGCTTAGCAAGCCCTGCACAATGGTGATCAATGTGTGATGACTGTATTGAATTTATCTAGTGCCCACAGATAATTTTTTTTAACATTTAATTGCTTGCTTGAATCCCTGTGGCAGCTGCCCAGTCTCCCAGTGGGGCTTCACCTGAATGCTGAGGTAAACCAGGCAGATCTCAGCCTCTCAAGTTCACTGTGCCTGCGTCTTGAACAAGCACCGTCCCACAGTCCCTTGGAGGGCTGAAACAGCGAATGACTATCCCCATAGACTGTAGAGTTAATTTAAATCTGGTGCTGCCACTACTGCTACAGCAGAACAATGCTCAGGTGGCGCCATTGAGGAGATCAGACTGAGCATATGCTAATCTGCTTAGGCGGCAGCTCTCACTGTACAACGCACTCGGGATTGCATATCCCACAGCCGCTATGCGTGCTGCTCTTCTCAACCCTCAATACCCTCCCACCCTTAGCCGTGTTTCTTTATATAGGTAAGGGGTATCACCTGGGAATTGTGTTCCTGTTTTTTTTTTTTCTATCAGTCTACTTTCTCGCACACAGGTTATAGCTTCTCACCACTAGGTGTCATCCTTACTCAAAGGCCAACCAAGCTCTCCTATGGTAGTCCAGTTTCTGTCACTCTTTCAGTACCTCTGCCTGAACCCTATAGCCTTCCTAGCGATTTCCTTCTCTACACCTAATTTGACTACCCTATTCTCTCTACGGTTTCACCTCTGATTGGTCCATTTTTTTTTGTTAACATCCTTGGTGCTTACTACACACCAATATGCTACGTATAGCTCTGTACCTCCTTGTGCCTCTTTTTATTACCCTACTTGCCCTCAACTCCCTATCCCTTCTTGAAGCCCCCCGTCCCACCATCTATGGTGTCTCCTGGTAACTTTATCTACTCTAACATGATAGCTGAAGGTTCCTCCACATCGCTCCCACTAGTTCACATTAGCTATAAACTCCTTGGGGCCCTGCTTAGGCATATAGTGCGTAGGAGGCTTACCTCCACAACCACAGTCTCCTGTGCTATAGCACTTGCTTTTCTATGGGTCATTTCACTAACTCTCACTCTAGCTGGGGATATCAAAACTAACCCTGGCCCCTTGGTCTCTCCTATCCCCTCCTCCTCCTATCTCCTTCCCCATGCTCTGGGCCTGTCTTTTGCGCACCTTAACATCCGTAGTTTACTTGCCAACCTCCCGGAGCTGGAAGCCTGGGTTATGGTAAGTAACTCTGATATTCTTGTGATATCTGAAACCTGGTTAAGGCCCACTATCCTGGACAATAGTTGTGCCCTACCTGGATATAACATGTATCGAGCTGACCAGGCTTCCTCCAAAAGAGGGGGCGGCCTGGCTCTGTATTATAAGTCTCATCTGAATGTCACTCTCCATGGCATCCCCCTGCATAAACAATAGTGAGGTACTGCACTCTATCTTGCTCCTTAGGGGAGCCAAGAAGTTGCATATATTTGGGGTACGTTTCCCTCCCCTTAATAGCAAACTTGGCCTTGAGGAGCTCACTGGACTGATACCTGGCCTAACTAAAAACAATGAGGTGATCTATCTGAGTGACTTTAATCTGGATTGGCTTCGTCCCAACTCCTCATCACTTGCTTCTATAGTCAGCAAGGCCAACCTTGGGCAACTCATCTCTACCCACATTCGGATTGCTAAGAACAACCTCAGTCGCTCTCTGATTGACTGGATCCTTACCAATCACAAGGACTGCTACTCCCCAACCGTGGTTCTGCCGGACGATATCAGTGACCACTGCCCTATCTACTGTATTAAGGGCCCCTCCTTTGTCACTCCTTCTCCTCCTAAAGTACTGTCCTTTGCTAACTTTTCCAATCTGGACACCACTATGTTCCTTCATGACCTAAAACCGGCCGACTGGTCCCCACTATTTCATACCAATGACATCAGCTTGGCTACTGATCACTTCAATGCCACTCTACTAGCCCTACAGGCTAAACATATCCCAGTCTCTATGCAAAGGGTCAGAGGGAAAGTGTCTAAATGGCTGAAGCAGCCCCTCCTGCAACTACTCAAGGAATGTGATAGATTGTGGACCAAATGGAAAACATCCTCTGTTCAGACTGACTTTTCTGCCTACCGGACGCTACAGAATTCCTGCAAGAAGGAGATTCGGGCTGCCAAGAGTAGCTACTACCGAAAACTCCTTCAGTCCTCAGCCTCTGACCCCAAGAGGTATTGGAGCCAGATCAATGAAATCTTGAGGAACACCAAACCTTTGGCCCCAAACGAGATGCTAATTAATGATACTCTGTGCAACAACCCCCGTACTATATCCAATGCTTTTAACTCCCTTTTTACTGAATCTTCTAAAATCTCCCCTCAGGCATCTCAAGGCCCCATCTCCCCCTCTTTGGCTCCTCCGCCACTTGTTCTCTCTTGTACTGCTCGGATGGACGTTCTCAGGTTACTTTAGTCCATTCCACCACATGGGAGCCCCGGTCCTGATGGAATCAAATCCCGGATACTTCGAATTGGGGCCCATCTCCTTGCCACCCCAATCACAAGGCTGTTCAATCTGTCCATCTGTACATCAACAGTGCCTGCAGCCTGGAAGGCTGCCAGGGTTATTCCTGTCTTCAAAAAAGGTGACCCTAAAGTCCTCGTTAATTATCAGCCCATAGCCTTACTACCAACCCACAGTAAGATCTCAGAGAAACTTATCCATCACCAGGTCTCATCTCATCTACTGAACTGTAATCTTCAATCACCTGCTCAACATGGTTTCGGGGCAGGACATAGCACCACCACTGCACTCACCTTACTCACCAGCGAGGTCAAGTCCAACATGAACAATGGTTTACTCACTGATGCCATTTTCAAAGATCTCACCAAGGCATTTGACCTGGTAAACCATCCTCTGCTCCTGCATAAACTACATTCTTTAGGTGCCTCTGGACCCACCCTTTCATGGTTTAGTAGCTATCTCACAAATCATTCCCAATCCATCTCCTTTGGTAAAGTTCTGTCATCCCCTGCTACTAGCTCCGGTGGCGTACCTCAAGGCTCCATTCTGGGACCTCTATTCTTTTCCATCTTTGTTAATGACACTCCCTCATCCTTTCCCCACTGTCGAACCATCATGTATGCTGATGACCTTGTACTCTATTCTGCCTCTCGTTCTGTCCCGGACCTTAAGTCCCACCTCTCTTCTGTATTCCAACAGATTCATCTCTGGCTCTCCTCCAACTTACTCCTACTCAACCTACCTAAGACCCAGGCCATGCTTTTTGGGTCCACTAGGAAAGTCTCTGCTGTGGCCACCAACCTCCATGTGGTTAGCTGTGATGGATCGGTGATCAAGTCTACTAGCTCCTTCAAATACCTAGGTGTGACTCTTGATCCTGTCCTTGATTTCTCTTTGCACATAAATGAGGTTTGCAGGTCGGTTAACATCAAGTTAGGAGCCTCCTACCATGTGCGTCATTCCCTAACTCCCACTGCCAGAATCTCTATAGCACGGGGCGTACTGCTTCCTAGACTTCTGTATGCTCTCCCCATTCTCTCTCGTGCCAATGTGGGTACACTCCATCACTGGGACACCACATATAACAACATCTGCAGATTTGCACTCTCTGTTCCTCGTCCATACCCACCATTGCATACTATACTCCTCATTGAACTGGCTATCCCCTAAAGCCCAGCGCTCCTTCTCTCAGTTGTTTTATCGACTCCATGAACAGATCCCCCACCCTGTCTGCACTGGGCCATGCTGTCCCTCTTGTGATTCCGGCCCGCATTTGGAGGTCTTCTAACTTGCATCTGTTCTCTGTCCCCCACTGCTCAACCAAAATGGGGGAAAAAGCTTTCTCCCATTTTGCCCCTATATTCTGGAACACTTTACTGGACACCTTAAAGGACTCCTCATCTCACCTTGCCTTTAAATCTGCTCTTTTTTTCCCACCTCCAAGCACTTGACTCCTGCGTATGTGCCTAACCCCCACACTCTCTGCTTCCTGCCTTCTCTTCCCAGATCCTCTGATTTCTCCTAACTGAACTGTACTGTCTTACTTTATCAAATGAACCATTTTTCCATCCCTGCGTGGATGGTCACTGCTTGTTGTTTTGCTGTTGACTCCCTCTGAGGTGGTCACTATTGTATTTTTTCTGACCATTTGTATTGTTCAATTTCATGTATGAATTTGTTCACCTGGCTCCTTGCAGGCCTGTACTGACAACTGTTTTGTATGTGTTCTTGTTGATTGTCATTGATTGTTACTGTACCCTCCTATGTCATGCTTGAAAGTAGGCAGGACTAATGCCTAATGCACTTACCCGGTTACCAAAAGCTAATAAATAAATTAAAGCAGCTGTAGTTGTTACTTATATCATATTATAAAGTGACTGTGTAGGCATGGGAGGGTTGGCTGTGATTCAGTTCTAATTCTCACTCTGATCTGTTTCCAAAAGGTTCTGATTTACTCTGATTTGCTCTGGTTGGTAAAAAAGGGACATTTTTCCAGACTGAATCAGAACCGGGTCGGAGGCAGATCTGGTCTGGATCAAATGACAAAATTCATTTGCCGACATTTCCTCATTATATTACTTTTCTTTACGTCATTTCATGTTCACAATAATTCTTTTTTATGTCTTTTTCCCACCAGGTTCTACATTTTTAGCACAAATAAAGCTCCAAAAATACTTACATTGTCAGGACTGGGTCAGAACCGGTTCACCGGCAAATCAGAAAATGATAATTTCTGTAGGTCAAATCAGAGTTAAGTCACAAATGACTAATTTTCAGAGTCAAGCAGAGATGGGACATTTTTTTGGGGGGGTGCTAATCTGACACAGAGCTGAACTTCAATCTGTGTGATTATGTATTTCTAGCTAAAATATCCCAATCCCAATTTCTATTTTCATTATGTTTGCTTGCACGCATGTGCAAGAAACATAGTGCCATCATCAGAGTTTTCGGAGGTGTGGCAGCCCTCTTCCAATTCAGGCAGTGTGTTTGCAGGCACGGCCGCAGTTCTCCAATGCCTGCTGGAGCTGTCTATGACAGCTCCAAAATGAGGTGGTGTACAGTTGAACGGGGGAGCTACGCTTCAGTGAGCAGCGATAAGATATCGCCTGCTCATGCGCGCTCCCCCTACACACACACACACACACAGGCACGCATGCCCTGCGTCGCTCTTCACCATTACACTGTGTTTGGCCGTCAGGGTGCCCAATCCCTGTCAGCTGTGCCATGCCCCAAAACAGAGTTCTTTATGCCACGCCTGTGCCTACCCCAGCGTGGTTACACAATGGTACAGCGACGGGGTGCCCAACTCACGTCGGCTCCACTGTTTCCTCCAGAGTACAGGTGCCATGCTGGGAGCCCACTACATGATGGCAACACATGCTATCACCGACGGGGTGCTCAATCCCCGTTGGCTCCATCCCCCCACCAGCCGATCCTTGTGCCGCGCTGGGAGCCCACCAGCGTGGCAAGCGTCCGTGTCATCCTCTATTTAAAAAAAAACCTGAAACGCAAAATCGGTCCCTCGCTGTGTCTGCCCCCACCTGCGCCCACCCACTGCACACCCCACCTCCCCACACCCCATCACTCCATATAGTACAGCTGTCATTTTTCACATCCTGTTCAGAATGTGTTTTTGCACCTGTGGTGCTAAATGCCGTAGTCACTGTGCATAAGCAGCTTTTGGCTAACAAACTGATATTGCCACTGTTCATGAGGTGGGGGTCACAAAAAAAACATGTTGAAAATTTGTAGTGAAAATACCAATGAATGCCTGAGGTGTTAGGGTTTGTGACAGGCATCAGGGGTGTGACTTGGGATTCTTGCCTGTAATGCTCATACCATTCCACACCCTGCAGCCAGTGAGAGGCATCGAGGTATGCCTTGGACTCTTCGGCCCCAAAGTTCACCCCATTCTCCTATACCACACCCATCTCACCATATTTCCTGATGGAATGGGGTGCGTATAAGGGCCAAAGACCCCAAGGCACACCGTGACACTTGTCAGTGTCTGCAGGGTAGGGTGTGGTGAAATGGCCGTGACTTGCCTGACGACCCAAAGGCACACCCCAGTGCCTGTCACTCTCTGCAGGGTGGTGGTGGGGTTGGCTTCAGTTCAATACTTCACTGCCATTTCTATTATGCAGCTCTGTAACTTCTACACTACCAGTGCCAATGCCAGCAAGCAAACATTCGGCATTGACAAATGCTTGTTTTCTTTTAGTTGTGAACTCTGATATATGATCCTGACATATTTAAAAGTTCTTGCTCCTTTGTAATACCCACCATGAAAAAAATGAAACATCTTAGTGGGGTGTAGTGCTGTTTTCCATCAGACACATGCGCTAGCCCCATCAAAATACATCTGCAGTATAAATCCAGTATTTAAAGTCAAAAGGTTTCCCCAGTGGAAGAGAAGCTCAAATATTATGAGTGGTGGCCATCTTTAAGGCTGTATAGCCTAGAGCTTAGAGTAATGAGCTGTGAATGAGCTTGGTACATCCAGTAGACCAGACCTTGGTTTGATTCTCACAACCTCCACTTGCATACTGTGTGACTCTGAGCAAGTCACTTAACTGCCCAGTGTTCCCAGCTCACCCCTGAAAACAGGCACTTGTGCCTAGTGGGCTTACCTGGTTACAAAGACTAAAAAAAAGTCATTAATAACAAATATCGATATAAACGTGTTTTTTTTTTATGTTGACTTGCATGCATGCGCGAGCAACATTTTGCGGTAGTAGCACAGTATTAGCACTTTCAAAGGTGTGTCAGTGTTGTGGCGAATCCAGGGGATACTTTAGCCGGTGTATCCCTCAGCCGCCAGCCAGTGAGCACGCTGCCAATGACAGCAGTTTCAGAGAACGCCACCAACTTGAAAGAAATCCGCCGCTGCAATGAGTGACAGGCTCGTCATTGCAGCGGCAGATCTGACACACCTCCATTATGTGCCATTCCTGGTGAAACATTTCAATAAACATGGTGGCAGCTCTCACCATCCGCCTCTCGCAATCCCTAGAAAGCTGACTTCGGGGGTCCTCAATCCCCCTGTCAGCATGCCCCCTTCCCAGTTCAGTTTGTTTGTGGACGGGAGTGCCCAATTCCTGTTGGCATAATGCCCCCTAGTTTTATTTGCCTGCCGACGGGGGTGCCCAATCCCCCTCGGCAACAGTCCCCCCAACACAGACGCGCTTTATTTGCCAACAGGGTACCCACTCCCCATCAGCTCCAGCCCCCCCAAAAGAAACAGGTGACACACTGGGAGCCCACCCCAGTGTGCCCAAATATCTTAGTGTCACCTGTAAAACAAAACCTTCCCTGAAGTTTTTTTTGCTTTTCCCTGCAAAACAAGAAAACAGTCCCTCATTGTCCGGCCCCTCCCAACCCACCCCACTCTCTACTCACCCCACTTCCCTACACCCCCCACCACCCCATGCTCCTCTCGGAAGTTGGCACGGTGATCTTCGTGGAGATGGAACATGTCTGCACTCTTCAAAGCCGACCGCAAACTGAAGAAATGCCAGTAAGCTGTATAATGGCATAAATGGGGGATCAACTAGGTGGATATCTCAGCCATTTTTTGAATTTGGCTCTAAATTTTCAACATGGGGTTCTTGGGACTTCACCTCATGAAATCAGTCACTGTCATTTCGTTATTCGGTCGAAAGGTGATTTCGCGGTCACTGCAGCGGAATCACCTTTCAGGACGACTAATGAAAATGACAGTGCCACTATTCATGGTGGGCTCTCAAATGCCTATGTTGCAAAATTGGTGAAAAAATTTCAAAATGACTGTTACGAGCGTGTGTTGCACAGCTTCTACGCACGCTCGTAACTTCGAGAATTTGTAATATTTTCATTCCAGATTTTCAAAGTTCAGGATAGATTAAGAAAATCACAGTGGCACTGTTCATTAGCAGAAGTCCCAAAATGCCTATGTTAAAAATTTGGTGAAAAAATTCCAAATAATGACTATGTCACGCGCATGTGTTGCGCAGTTTCCACACACGTTCGTAACTCCGAGAATTTTTAATATTTTCACTCCAGATTTCAATATTGCCATTTTTACACACCTCCTTATGAACAGTACAGCTGTCATTTTTTACATCCTGCTGAAATGTGTTTTCGCACCTGTGGCGCACAATGGGCGCCGTCGCTGTACGAAATCAACTTTTGGGACAGAGTAACAAAATTACAGTGCCACTGTTCATGAGAGAAGTCCTGAAATGGCCCATGCTGAAAATCTTGTAAAATCCAAAAATGACCGCATTACGGCCATGCATTGCGCAGTATCTACGCACACTCGTAAGTTTGCAGATTTTTCATATTTTCTCTCCAGATTTTCAACATTGCCATTTTTATGTATGCTTGTGCGCATGCGCAAGAAACATTATACAACAGCTTAGGAGGGAAGTGGGTTGTGGAGACGCGGCACTGTGGCGGCCAAGGGAGGCACTGCATTTGGGGGCTTTGCACTGGTGGACCAATGGAGGCACAGTGTGCCGATGATACTGGTCTCCAAAAGTGCCACCAAGTACAAATGTTTTCACCGCAGCAATCAGCGGCTGCCTCATCATTGCAGCATCGGTCATTCCGCTACAATGTGGGAGCAACCCGTCATTGCAGGGTGGAACGTTAGCTAGCGTAATACTGTTTGTGAACACGGTGGGTGGCTTGCCGCCGCATTCACAAACAGTATTATGCAGCCATCAGTGCGAGGGGTGCCCAAGGCCCCTTGGCAGCATGCACCCCCCCCAAACAGTCTTTGTTTGCCGACTGGGGCCCCAGTCCCCGTCGACTTCAGTCCCCATCCGAGTTTCATTTGCCGATGGAGAAGCCCACTCCCTGTTGGCATAATGTCCCCCCCACAAAAGTAGGTTTGTGCCGAGGGGGTGCCCAATCCCCCTCAGCTATTGCGCCCCCACCGTATATGCCAACAGGGGTGCCCAATCCCCCATCAGCTACAGTCGCCTTCCCCCAACAAAACACTAGGTTGGCACGCTTGGAGTCCACCCCAGCATGCCAAATGTCCATGTTAAATGTCCCTGTAAAAAAAAAGTCCTGTAATGTTTGTTTTTTTTTCCCTGTAAAGCAAAAAAACGGTCCCTTGTCGAGTCCGGCAGCCCCTTCCCAACCCGCGCCCACCCTCTGAGCACCCTGCCTCCACACACACACCCTCACCCCATACTTACCTCTGGAGTCCAGCACGATGATCTTCGGTTGACCGGGAACATGTCTGCACTCTTCAAAGCCAACCGCAAACTGAGGAAATACCGGTAAGCTGTATAATGGCATAAATAGGGTTTTTTCAACTTTGGTGCATATCTCAGGCATTTTTGGGAATTTTGGCACCACATTTTCAAGATGGGGTTATTGGGACCCCTCCTCATGAATTCAGCCACTGTCAGGGCATTATTCAGTCCCTAAAGGTGATTTTGTGGTCACTGCACAGAATCATCTTTCAGGACCAGTTAATGAAATGACAGTGCCAGTGCTCATGAGGAGGGCTCTCAAAAAGTCTATGTTGCAAATTTGGTGGAAAAAATCCAAGAAATGACTGTTTTACAAGCATGCATTGCGCAGTTGCTACATACGCTCGTAACTTCGCGAATTTGCAATAGTTTCACTCCAGATTTTCAGCATTGCCTTTGTTCTGTACCTCCTTATGAACAGTACAGCTGTCATTTTTCACATCCTGGCCGAAATGTGTTTTCACACTTCCGGCACAGAATAGCACGATCATTGTGAGAAATCCATGTTCAGGACACATTACAAAAATCACAGCGAACTGTTCATTAGCAGAGGTCCTAAAATGCCTATGTTGAAAATTTGGTGACGAAAGTCCATAAAATGACTGTGTTACAAGCGTGCATTGCGCAGTTTCCACGCATGCTCATAACTCCGCACATTTGTAATATTTTCACTCCAGATTTTCAACATTGCCATTTTTCTGCACCTCCTTAGGAACAGTACAGCTGACATTTTTTACATCCTGGCCATAATGTGTTTTTGCACTTCCGGCGCAGAATAGCGTGGTTGCTGTGGGAAATCAGTGTTCGGGACACATTAAGAAAATCACAGTGGCACTGTTCATGAGCAGAGGTCATAAAATGCCCATGTTGAAAATTTGGTGGTGAAAGTCCATAAAATGACTGCGTTATGCACATGCATTGCACAGTTTCCACGTATGCTCAGAAGTGAGAGCATTTTTAATATTCCCACTACAGATTTTCAACATTACCATCTCTTCACACCTCCCTATGGATGGTACAGCTGTTATTCTTCACATCCTGCCCAATCTGTGTTTTCGTACATGTGACACAGATGGCACTGTCGTTGTTGGAACTCAATGTTCGGGACACATTGACAAAATCACACTGCCACTCTTCATGAGAAGAGGTCCCAAATGCTTTCATGAGGTGGGATCACAAAAAGGCCATGTTGAAAATTTGTAGTGCAAATACCAACAAACACCCGAGGCATTAGGGTTTCTAACCATAACATCCTACCCTTTACAGACTGGCAGGCATCAGGGTGTGCCTTTGGATTGCCGACTGTACTGTTCATGCCATCCAACCCCATCCCCCAGCCACTGACAGACATCGAGATGTACCTTGGATTCTTCAGCCCCAGACTTCACCCCAATCACCTGTGCTGCACCCATTTCACCGTATGTCGTTATGGAATGGGGTGACTGTAAAGCCAAACACCCTAAGGCACACCTCAACACGTGTCGGTGTCTGCAGAATAGGGTGAGGTGACATGGCATGACTGTCGTGGGCAACGACCCAAAAACTTACCCCAATGCCTGTCCGTCTATACAGGATGGAGTTGGGGGTTTGCATGAAGTTCAATACTTCACTGCCATTCCTATTCTGCATCTGTCTAACTCCTGAATTTCCAATGCTAATACCAGCAAGCAAACATAAGGCATTGACAAATGCTTATTTTTAGACCTCCTCGTGAACAGTACAGCTGTCATTTTTTACATACTGCCCGAAATGTGTTTCTGCACCTGTGTTTTCCAATGGCGCAGTTGCTGCGCGAAATCACCTTTCAGGATTGAGTAGTGAAATGATAGCACCACTGTTCATGAAGTGGGGTCCCAAAAAGCCACTGTTGAAAATTTGGAGTGAAAATACCAACAAATACCCGGGACATTAAGGTTTCCAACCATACACTCACCATATAGAGACTTGACAGGCCTGGCCTACAAGAACTCCTGAGGGTCATGCCAGTGGACACTGGACCCTTGTCCACACAGTTGGAGCCCCTGCCATGGAAGAGGAGAACCGTGGAGATGGTTGGGTGCACACTGACCCAGAGAGGAATGGGGTTAATTCGGCTGCACAGGGTATATCCCTGACAAACACAGCTGTGAGAAAAAACTAAATTTAAAAGAAATATCTGAGGAAATTAAAAAGATATTGAATTATGCATCTAAGTACGTCAGAATTACATGTTTGCTAAAAAAAAAAAAAAAAAAGATGAGAAATTTTTCCGCCTAACAAATACTGCATCTGCATGTAAAGTGCAGTAACTCTTGTGTGAGAAAGTCAAACACTGTACCATAGGACTAAGCAAGAACATAACTGATTTGTTGCACATATGCATATGCAGGAGTTAACAGGATTTTTTTTTTGCTAGCAGAACTCCTCCAACCTATTTAAGGAAACTGGGAGTTGCTAAAGCTCTGTTTTCTTATAGTTGGGGGTACAATCCCAGCATGCACCGATGCTGATTTACCATGGTTCTAATCAGCAGTTTGCACATGGAAACCTCACCATGTGTCTGGGAAGCCTTTGACACTCATCTCTTTCTCATGCAGCTGCCTGTTTCTCCCTCTGCTGGCTCCCGTCTAAACGCCTTGTCAAGAAGAGAATTAGAGTCTGACAGCTTTTTTCCTGTGGTTAATTGAGGTGATAGATACTCTTGACATTTATCTAAGCCGAGAGAGGAAGATTAAGACATATTTTTCCACACGCATTTAGCGTATTAGAGGAGGTCACTTTCCAGGGTCCTTTTAATATGCCTGTGCAATTAATAGCACGATAATTCTGCTTCATATCACGGAGCCTTGAACATTGGCTTTCAAACTGACAGATAAAACTCCTTCCCTTCTGTGTACGGGGCTAGAATTAGACTAATCTTTTTCAAGTTCACCCTCCAGGCCTCTCTTTCAAACTCCCGAAAATTAGTACTGACTTCAAAATATAAAAGATAGCCTGAGTAACTTGTTTAGTTCAAAGAAGAAGAAAAAAATGGAAAAAGACGTTCCCGTCTCTGATTATTCAATACTTGCTTTACATGGGTATACCCTTAAATTGTTGTTCTGGTAATTACTCAGTATTAACCCTTAGAGGATTGAAACCTGATGTCATTATGCTTTTGGTCTTTCACACTATCTTTCAATTCCTCTTTCAGCAGAAGAAAGAGGAGAGACAGAGTGGGTGGCACAAGGCCCCTTGTACAGCCTTTTTATTCTTCCACACAGTACTTGATGTATAGACACAGATTACCCTCCAGTAAAAGAATATCCTTTAACTTTCTGGTGATCATGACACCCAGCAGAATGAAACTAACCCACCTTCATCAGCAATGTGATAATATCATAATTACATTTTTGTTTTTCCCCCTGTTTTAAACTGTCACTGTGCTTTGTCTATTTAGATCTATGCTGCTATTTTATGTAATTGTTTTATTATTGTTGCTTGATATTGTTACTGTAACTGTTCCAGGTTGTACCTGAAAATTGGCATTTGTGTGTTTAGTGTACTTACCTGGTTATCAAAAACAGGCAAATAAATACATAAATGAAATAAACAACCCCAACCCCCTCGTTACGGGATGGGGAGGTACAGTAGTTGGTACCCAGCATGGTCAGCTGGTGCCCTGACTTCATACACCTGGGTGAAGCTGCTGTGGGAGGGGCTTCAGGCAGTATATAGATAAGTTACCCTTGAGATACCAGGAGTCTTAGGGGAGTTGGGAGAGCTCTAGGGTTTTGTCAGGAAGCTTGGAGGTGCTAGTAAACTGGCAGGGAGGGTCAGAGCTTAGAGTGTCTTCACTGTGTAGGTGCCCCAGGGTGCCAACAAGGGGCTAGTTGGGACAGCCAAGGCATGGATGCCAGTCAGTGGAAAGCTGTGGCCACCACCAGCAAGGCACTGGGGTTTCAGCTGGTGCTCCTTCTTGCATGGCAGGGGCAGCCACACACCATGTCAACAGACTGGCTGGCTGCAGAACTCATGCAAGGTGCACAGGAGAACCCCAAGACATTCTTCAACCAGGAAGCATGGGTGCTAGTCACTTAAGAAGCTCCAGTATTACTGTGAGGTTGTGGACTGGAATCGAGAGACTCGAGAAGCTGTTGGGAGGGATCTTGGGCACACGAAACAGGTCACATGCCACTGGGATTAGTGGGTGAATCTCTGAGGGGTCAATAACTTGGGAGTTTAGAGGGACCACTGGGAGGGTGGGAAACTTCAGTGGGTCCCCTCATGGGACACCTCCCAATGACTTTCAAGCCTGAGGCAGGTTCCCCCGAAGAGTCATCTGTGGTATCCCACTGGATGGATCACCTCAGAAATCTGCATCCTGAGACCATCGAACACCCAAGGAATGGGTGGAGCAGGTACTGCATAATGACAGCAGGAAAGAGGAAGGAGACATATCTCTGTGAAGTGTGTGAGGGATCCCCAAACTGTGTTGGGGTAACCACAACCTAGCCTCTGGGATGCCACCCCAGTGGGCCAGATTGAAGGGTACATCAGGGTGTGCACCAAGGAACTGATGTGAGTGCTGCTCAGAAGGCTGAGGCTGGCCACCAATGCAAGTTGGAAGTTTATACCGACAATGTTGGTCACCTGTCTGGCATTCTGAATTCTGTACCAAGCAATGAACCATGTGTGCGGGTAGCATAAACATAAAAAGAGGCATAAAAGTCAGGATTTAGTACCAGAGGGGGAATAGGGCACCATGTTACACATGATAAATGGGTAGGCCACCTGTAAAAAAGGGTAGAGAGTGTCAGAGACCATGGTCTGAGGGAGAACTGCTGAGAGCATGAAGGAATGGAACATTCCACAGCAAGCAGCTGCTTTGCTGCTAGCAAGCCTTGTCGTTTAACACAAGGGATGGAATGTGTACCCATAAAAACTGAGTTACCATATTGAGCTGTTTATAAACTAGGGTTTTCTGGCCTATGATTATATATTGTGCAAATGAACTTTGTTGTGAAGATCAGTGGTCCAGCATGTTTTGTTCTCTAGGGTGTCCACATATAACAACTCCAGCATCCAGTCAAGCAATCCAGTATCATTTAGTGCAAGGGGTCCAAGGTACGCAGTTACACCATATGGCTCAGACCTGGGAGTTCCTGAGCAATGTCAGCCATTAGTTTCCAGGTCCTGCCGATAAAGGGGCATTAAGTCACAGTAGGCCTACCCAGTAACCGGCCTGCATCAGACAATAACCCACCTTCATTAGCACTGTGACAGTAACCTGCCTACATCAGCACTGTGACAGTAACCTGCCTACATCAGCACTGTGACAGTCAGTGGCGGTTTTAGGCACAAGCGAACCAAGCGGCCGCTTGGGGCGCCAGCACAGAAGGGGCGCACTGAAGTAGAACATATAAGCAGAAATCATCTTGAAATGCTAAAAAAGTGTCAATCTAAAAACCATAATTCTCACCCCAGGTATTCTTCTATATTCCTTACTCTCTGCAGTCAGCCTCCTAAATAGAACTGCCCAGAGATAGAACATTACACAAATTATAGAACCTATCATGCCACTGATTCAAACTACTGCCCTTATCAGCTCCAATGTTCCACCAACATATCAGATTTCTTTCTCTGCCTGACAAGACAAGATGCCTCGGAGACTTCCCTCTCAGCCATTCCTTGGGTGGTTCTTCACTGAAAATAAGTATTTTAATTATGCCTACTGCTGCCATTATTTCTGTTTAAATTCCTACTGTTAGTTTAGCACTTATTTTAGTGTTTTTGGTTTAATTTTCTCGGTTCCTCACGGTTCGGTATAACTGTTGGGGAAACAAGCCTTAAATCCCTTTCCAGAGCTTTTATTTCATTATCTCCAGTTCAGTTTAGTTATTTTTAGTATTTTTTTAAATAAATTATTGCTTTTGTTAGCTGCCAAGCCAGTTCAGTGAACCGCTAACCCGGTTCAAGTTGTTCGGTTCTCGGTTCAGTATTGGAACTTTCACCAGTTGCTGAACCGACCGCAACCAGAAAAAAAAAAGTGTTTACTTTATTTGCGGTTCCGTTTTTCTTAATCAGTTTGATGATGGCAGAAAAACCTAAGAAAAAGGCTGGACCCCCAGGGTTTAAAAACTGCCTTAAGTGTGGGGACATTGTCTGGACTGGTGGCACTGAGGGCTGAGGTGCTGGATGCCACACCTTGCGCCACGCCAGTGATCCGCATTCGGGAATGAGTGTGGGCCACCAGGGGTTGGCAGGGAGGAGATGGATTGAGCATCTGACGGATTGCTCCTCATCTCTGGGGGGGGAAATCTGTGGTTGGCGCGCATTTGACCCCTGGCAGAGGCTGGGGCTTGATGCTACGCTGCCGCAAGTAAGGGGGACGGGAGCTCAGCAGATGCTTGGTAGGGACACACGCGGGTGCATGCATGTGCTCACTGCTGGTGTTACTGCATGGTGAATGCCTGTAAGGGAGAAAATATGTAGGAAAAAGACCCTGGTGGCTGGTTGTGGTAGCTTGATGGCTGTCCTCTGGCACTTCATCTTTATTGGTAACACCATGAACTGAATCCTGCTTGGCAGGTGAGTAGGGGGCTCCCCACAGCCCCGCCATGGGGGGTAAGCCATGGGAGTTGCAGGGGTGATTGCCTGAAGGAGCAAAGCATGGGGATGGCAGCTGGACAAGGAGATGACCAGGGCCAGGGGGGAGAAAGATAAAAGCAAAAAAAACAAGTGTGGGGATGTTTTTGCCAAGGCAGAGAAGCATGGCTTCTGCATGGTCTGCCTTGGAAATGAACAGTTTTCTGCAGATTGCGAAATCTGCTAATCATTTCCACAAAAGACAATTGAGAAGAGGCTGGAAAGGCTCCAAAAAAACTTGAGAAGGGTGCTATGGGTTCTGACCAACCCACACCCTTTAAACATGCGGGTGAAACCTCACTGTCCAAACTGAGCACCCCTGACAAGGGTGACGCAGCTTCCAGTAAAAAGGTGGGTGAACTGGCTGACTCCCCAGTTCCTGCCCAAAAGACAAAGAAAACAAAGCATGTTGAACCCCTGACTGAGAAACCAAGGGGGGTTTCATCTGTGCCTCACAGCCTGCCATCCTCAGAAGAGATTGCCCAGGCCATGAAGGCCATACAGGCTTTGCAGGGTCTTATACCTGCTCCAACTCCTCCAACACCGGTTCAAGTCCCAGTTGGATCTTCTTCTGTCCCAACTCCATCCCAGGAGCAGATGCAGTTTGAAGAGTATGATTTGCCTGAAGTAGATGAGGGTGAACCTATTGAGGCTGAGATCTCACCTGAACAGGAATTTGGGTCTCCTCCTAGAGCAGAAGATTTTTCCTCTCATTTTCCCCTTCATAAGGAAAATAGTGGAAGCCCTTTATTTGGCTACCACATAGGTTACAGAGGATGAGGAATATGCCAAATATGTGAAAATGATGGGGTTAACACCCACAAAGAAGATATTACTCCCTTTCAACAAGTTTTCAAAAAAGACTTGTTTAAGGTTTTGCAAACTCAAATTTTGTCTCTCCCCGGACAAGAGGGCAGAAAACAGTACCAGCTGGACAGACAGGGGCTTTGTTCCTCTCTCTCACCCTGACCATCAAGGGATAATCCAGCAAGCAGCCTGTGAGAAGGAAAGGGTGACAGTGGCATCACACCCACCTTAGAAAGATTCATGCAAAATAGGTAGTATGGCCAAAAGGGCTACCTGGCATCCTCACAGGGAGTCAGACAGGCTATTTACCAGGCTTATTCTGCACAGTATCAAAAGTCACTGTGGCAGTCAGGATTGCCCGTGGTAGATAAGGCTCCTTCTGGCCTCTAGGATGATTTGGCTGAGATAGCCAGGTTTGGGCTGGAAGCAGCAAAATACCATTTTCAGATGGCAGCAGATGGCAGTGATACTGCTTCCAGATGGATGACCCTTACCATAGCTCTTAGGAGGTTGGCCTGGTTTAGGACCAATAATCTTACACAGGACACCCAAACCAAGGCTATGGATTTTCCTGTGGAGAATCATTCCATATTTGGCCAACACACTGAGGCTTATATGAAGAAGGTGGATGAGTACAAGGCCACCTATAAGAGCAACTCGACAAAGGAGAGACCCTCCTTCTCCTACATGTCATACAGAAGGGGAGGCATAGATGGAGCAGCCTACACCAGACCTTTTTAATCAAGCCCAGGCTGTCTCTCAATATCAGCAATATCCACAGCAGACAAGGTAGTTCAGAGACAGGAGTAAAAGGGTCTCCGGGAGGGGATTCCAGACTACCCAGGCCCAGCCCCAAGCAAAACAGAATCTCTGACTCAGTGGTCAAGGCCGTCTCCCCTGGCTGTATCCAACTAAGGGGCAGGCTGGCTCACTATTTTCAGGCTTGGGAGTCCATTACCACAGACAAGTAGGTCCTGGATGTGGTGAGTCAGGGTCTGCCCCTAAGTTTCAAGTAATTCCCTCTCTTGAGAACAAGAGTGTTCAAAACCAGCTTCCCTCTTGGAAAAGAAACTATTGGGAGAAGGAGGTTCAGAGCCTCTTCCTGTTAAAAGCAGTAGAACATGTTTCACCTCAGAAGAAGGGAAGGGGTTTCTACTCAAGATACTTTCTCATCAAAAAGGAAAATGGGGAGTGGCGACCTATTCCAGAATTCTGTCTACTGAACAAGTACTTAGTAAAGCCGAAGTTCAAGATGGTCACATTGGTAATTATTCTGCCAGTCATTCAGAAGGGAGATTGACTAGCATCTCTGGATCGGAAAGATGCCTATTTCTACATTCCCATAAGAGAATCTCACAGAAAATATCTCAGATTCAGACTTCCATCAGGACATTACCAGTTTTCAACCCTACTCTTCAGGCTCTCCTCAGCCCCGAGGGTATTTGCAAAGCATGTGGCAGTGGTGGTGGCACAACTAAGAAGGTTAGGTTTATCAGTCTTCCCCATCTCGATAATTGGCTGGTGGTGGGAAGCTCACCCAGGCATGTGCAAGATCACCTGCAGGTAACACTAAACCTGTTACACTCAGTAGAGTTCCTGGTAAATCAGGAGAAATCTGTTCTCACTCCAGTAGAGGTTCTGAACACCTTAGAGGGAAGATCTTTCCTCCCTCAGGACAGAGTGCAACGCATCTGGCAAATAGTGGCTTCTTTCAGGCTGAACTAGCCAAAGCCAGCAAGACAATTTTTGCAGCTGCTGGGACACATGGCTGCAACAACAGGCACAGTTTTGGGTGCCAGGTTCCAAATGAGAGACATACAGTTTCACCCTGGTGCACATTGGTGCCAAAGGAAAGACACTCTTTCAAAACCAATTCCAGTAAAAAGAACATTGCTGTAAGCCCTTCAGTGGTGGAAGGAAGCAGACAACTTCAGGGAAGGGGTATCCTTTCAATGGGAAACCCTATCAGCCATTCTTACAACCGACGCCTCCCTGTTAGGGCGGGGTGCCCACTTAGGGGAACACACCACTCATGGAACCTGGTCCAGCGCAGAGTCACTCCAGCATATAAATCTGTTGGAGCTGAAAGCAGTGGCATGTGCACCAGTACTGCAAGGAAAAGTGGTGCAGGTCAGGGCAAACAACACCACAACAGTGTACTGCATAAACAAGCAAGGGGGTACAAGGTCAGACCCCTGTACATTGAAGCAGTGAAGATCTGGAGTTTGGCTATACACTGAAGGTCTCCCTACAGGCCATTCACGTGCCAGGGAAAGACAGTACCCTAGCAGATGCTCTGAGCAGAAGCAATCCGGCCCACCACAAGTGGTCCATCAACAAGCAGATACTGGAGGCAGTGTTCAGGAGGTGGGGCACACCAGAGATAGATCTCCTTGCATCCCTCGAATCATCATCTACCTCTTTTCTGCTGTAGACCACAAGCCAGGTGTACAATCCCACTGGATGCTTTGACAATGGACTGGTCAGGAAGAAACCTATATGCTTTTCTTTTCCTCTCATTTTCAGAGTTCTGATCAAACTTGGGTCACAACCTGCATCAATGACCTTGATAGCACCAGACTGGGCCAGACAGCCGTGGTATCCTCTATGATTCTCCATATCTGTAGCTAAACCAATACATCTACCCAGGAGGCACAACCTGCTGATCTCCCATCAGGGCAGGATCCTGTACCCGAACTTCAGATCTCTTCAACTCAAAGCATGGCTCTTGAGGACTTAAGAGTTTGCACACTCTAAGTGTCCTGGATATCCTGAAGGGCTACAGGAAGCCTTCTACTAAGAAGACCTATGCTTCAAAATGGAAGAGGTTCTCTGTTTGGTGTGCTCCCAAAGGTAACTCCCCCTCTCATGTGGGGATACCAGCTGTCCTGGATTATCTTACCTACTTACACTCCCAGGGTCTGCAACATACATCCCTGAAAGTGCATTTAGCCTCAATATCTGCTTACATTTCTGCTGGGAGGAGCACCTCCATAGCATCCAGTCCCATTTTCAAAAGTTTTTTTGAAGGTCTGTGCCAGTTTCACCCACCTATTAGGGAACCAGGACCAGCATGGGACCTTAACATATGCATTACCCAGCTCATGAGACCCCCATTTGAGCCCATGGCTTCAGCAAACCTAAAGTATGTTACCTGAAAAACTCTTTTTCTGGTTGCTATCACCTCAGCTAGAAGAATAGGTAAGCTTCAGGTCTTGTGTGTCTAGAAGAATTATCTTTCCTTCAGAGACACGGTAGTATTATGAACAAATAGAAAATTCCTCCCCATGGTGGTCTCTGACTTTCATTTGAACCAGTCCATTACTATGACAGTCTTCTTCACTGAACATACTAGTTCAAGTGAGCGCAGACTCCAAAGTCTGGATGTCAAGAGGGCATTAAGTTACTACATGATCCACACCAGAGATCGTGGGCAAGACAAACAGTTGTTCCTGACTTATGGGGATGTGGGTAAAGGTAACCCAGCTTCAAAGGTCCACTTCTCACTGGATAATCCAGTGCATTCAGTTTGCTATTTGAAAGTTGGCAAGGGCCCCCCCAGAATAGAGCTCATTCCACAAGGGCACAGCTGCAAACATGGCAGCAGTCAGAGATGTTTTATTAGTGGAGATCTGTAAAACAGCTGCCTGGAGGACAGTACACACCTTTACTAACCACTATAGCCTAGACACTTAATCCAGAAGTGATGCCAATTTGGCACAGCAATCCTGCAAAGCCTCTTTCCAAAAAGTAGGTTCTGTGCCCACTTCCAAAGGTACTGCTTTGAAGTCTGCTGAGAGTTAGGAATATAGAAGAATACCTGGGGTGAGAAGAAAAAATTACTTACCATAGTAATCTTGTTTCTTCCAGGGTATTATTCTATATTTCTAACTCTCACACCCTGCCTCCCCTTCCAGAACCAAAGCCTCTGCACTCCTAACTAAGCTTTTAAATATGGAGTCCCAAACACTGACATACGTTGTTTAAATCTTAATGGGTGGAGTTTTTCCTTCCCTTCTTTTTCCAGGTGATTCTGGCATTCAGGGGGGGGGGAGTTGTTGGGTTTATGTTAATATTTGTAGTTTCTACTAAACAGTATAGTTTTATTGTAGATAGATAGATAGGTACTGTATAATTATAGTTAAAATTGCCTTGCAGGCTTCTTAGATATCTGATACGTTGGTGGAACATTGAGCTGATAAGGGCAGAAGTTTCAATAAGTGACATGAGCCAGTGATAGGTTTTATCATTTTCATAACGTTCCATCTCTGGGCAGTTCTACTTAGGAAGCTGACTGCAGAGAGTTAGGAATACAGAAGAATACCGTGGAAGAAACAAGATTACTATATTAAGTAATTTTTACTTGTTGTCATCATCCTTACATTCATAGAATTTTTATAACTTTTTGGATGTGGATTGGGGAAGAAGGGAAGATGGGGAGTGATGTGAAGCAGTGTAGGGGGCACCACAAGTATTTCTGCTTGGGGTGCCATTAGGTCTTAAACCGGCTCTGGTGACAGTAACCTGCCTACGTCAACAATGTTACAGTAACCTGCCTACATCAGCACTGTGACAGTAACCTGCCTACATCAGCAATGTTACAGTAACCTGCTTACGTCAGCAATGTGACAATGATCTGCCTACATCAGCACTGTGACAGTAACCTGCCTACATCAGCAATGTGACAATAACCTGCCTACATCAGCAGTGTAACAGTAACCTGCCTTCATCAGCACTGTGACAGTAACCTGCCTATATCAACAGTGTGACAATAAGCTGCCTGTATCAACAATCGGACAGTAACCTGCCAACATCAGCACTGTGATAATGTTTACCTAACTACATCAGCAACGTGATAATAGTAACCTGCCTGCAACAGTAATGTGATAATGTTACCCTTCCTACATCAGCAGTGTAACAGTAACCTGCCTAATCAGCACTGTGACAGTAACCTGCCTACATCAGCAATGTGACAGTAACCTGCCTAGATCAGCACTGTGACAGTAAGCTACCTACATCAGCAATGTGACAGTAACCTGCCTACATCAACAATGTGACAGTAACCTGCTTACATCAGCAATGTTACAATAACCTGCCTACATCAGCACTGTGACAGTAACCTGCCTTCATCAGCAAAGTGACAGTAATGGGACTACATCAGCAATGTAACAGTAAGCTGCCTACATCAGCATTGTGATAGTAATCTGCCTACATCAGCAATGTGACAGTAACCCACCTGTATCAACAATGTGACAGTAACCTGCCAATATCAGCACTGTGATAATGTTTACCTAACTACATCAGCAACGTGATAATAGTAACCTGCCTGCAACAGTAATGTGATAATGTTACCCTTCCTACATCAGCAGTGTAACAGTAACCTGCCTACATCAGCACTGTGACAGTAACCTGCCTACATCAGCACTGTGACAGTAACCTGCATATATCAACAGTGTGACAATAAGCTGCCTGTATCAACAATCGGACAGTAACCTGCCAACATCAGCACTGTGATAATGTTTACCTAACTACATCAGCAACGTGATAATAGTAACCTGCCTGCAACAGTAATGTGATAATGTTACCCTTCCTACATCAGCAGTGTGACAGTAACCTGCCTACATCAGCACTGTGACAGTAACCTGCCTTCATCAGCAAAGTGACAGTAACGGGTCTACATCAGCACTGTGACAGTAACCTGCCTACATCAGCACTGTGACAGTAATCTGCCTTCATCAGCAAAGTGACAGTAACGGGTCTACATCAGCACTGTGACAGTAACCTGGCTACATCAGCACTGTGACAGCAACCTGCTTACATCAGCACTGTGACAGTAACCTGCCTTCATCAGCAAAGTGACAGTAACGGGTCTACATCAGCACTGTGACAGTAACCTGCTTACATCAGCACTGTGACAGTAACCTGCCTTCATCAGCAAAGTGACAGTAATGGGTCTATATCAGCACTGTGACAGTAACCTGCCTTCATCAGCAAAGTGACAGTAATGGGTCTACATCAGCACTGTGACAGTAACTTGCCTACATCAGCACAGTGACAGTAACCTGCCTTCATCAGCAAAGTGACAGTAACGGGTCTACATCAGCACTGTGACAGTAACCTGCCTACATCAGCACTGTGACAGTAACCTACCTACATCAGCAATGTGACAGTAACCTGCCTACATCAGCACTGTGACAGTAACCTGCCTACATCAGCAATGTGACAGTAACCTGCCTAGATCAGCACTGTGACAGTAAGCTACCTACATCAGCACTGTGACAGTAACCTGCCTACATCAACAATGTGACAGTAACCTGCTTACATCAGCAATGTTACAATAACCTGCCTACATCAGCAGTGTGACAGTAACCTGTCTTCATCAGCAAAGTGGCAGTAATGGGTCTACATCAGCACTGTGACAGTAACCTGCCTACATCAGCACTGTGACAGTAACCTGCCTACATCAGCAATGTGACAGTAACTTGCCTACATCTGCAATGTGACAGTAACCTGCCTACATCTGCAATGTAACAGTAACCTGCCTATATCAGCAATGTGATAGTAACCTGCCTACATCAGCACTGTGATAGTAACCTGCCTACATCAGCACTGTGACAGCAACCTGCCTACATCAGCTATGTGACAGTAAGCTGCCTACATCAGCAATGTGACAGCAATCTGCCTACGTCAGCAATGTGACAGTAACTTGCCTACATCTGCAATGTGATAGTAACCTGCCTACATTAGCAATGTGACAGTAACCTGCCCACATCAGCACTGTGACAGTAACCTGCCTATATCCGCAATGTGACAGTAACCTGCCTACATCAGCACTGTGACAGTAACCTGCCTATATCAACAGTGTGACAATGAGCTGCCTACATCAGCAATGTGACAGTAACCTGCCTATATCAACAATGTGACAGTAACCCGCCTGTATCAACAACGTGACAGTAACCTGCCAACATCAACACTGTGATAATGTTTACCTAACTACATCAGCAACGTGATAATAGTAACCTGCCTGCAACAGTAATGTGATGTTACCCTTCCTACATCAGCAGTGTGACAGTAACCTGCCTAGATCAGCAATGTGACAGTAACCTGTCTTCATCGGCAAAGTGACAGTAATGGGTCTACATCAGCACTGTGACAGTAACCTGCCCACATCAGCACTGTGACAGTAACCTGCCTACATCAGCAATGTGACAGTAACTTGCCTACATCTGCAATGTGACAGTAACCTGTCTACATCAGCAATGTGGCAGTAACCCACTGACATAAACACTGTGACAGTAACTTGCCTACATAAACAACATGACAGTAAGCTCCCTATATCAGCAATGTGATAATACTAACCTGCCTACATAAGCAATTTGATAATACTAACCTGCCTACGTCAGCAATGTGATGATATTAACCTGTCTACATCAGCAACATGATAATCCTAACCTGCCTACTGTACATCAGTAAAGTGATAATACTAACCTGCCCACGTCGACAACATCATAATACTAATCTTGAGAATACTAACCTGTCTACTGGTGGCCGGTGCATCCCAAGGGCTCTGTCCAACTCGGGCGGTGTTATGCAATGCCAGATCCATTGTGAACAAGACTGTTATCATGGCGGACTTGGTGAGTACAATGGATCTGGCTTGCATCACCGAAACCTGGCTGGATGGAAATGCTGGCCCTGTTCTTGAGGCGCCAGTTCCGCCGGGTATTCGGTGATTCACCGTCCGAGATTGGACCGCAGGGGGGGGGTTGCGGTCTGTTTCAAGACCGAATTGGGTCTTACCAGTGTGCCAGTTGAGGAGACCAGATCATTCGAATGTGTCGTTGTGGCAGGTGGGGGCTATAGATTGGCTCTCGTCTACCATCCACCAGGAGACGAGTAGCCATTCCTTAAGGAAGTGTCGGACTTCATCGTTGACCTGGTATTGGAGTCCCCCAGGTTGATGGTGCTGGGTGACTTCAATGCCTGGATTGATGATAAACTCTTGCAATTTGGGCAGCACTTCCTCCAATTGATGAATTCATTGGGCCTCTCACAGGTGGTTACCTCTGCCACTCATAAATGCGGCCATTCCCTTGATCTGGTCTTCCTCCTGGGGATGGAGGCCTCCGGCGTTGGGGTGGAACCCATCGGATGGTCTGACCATCACACTGTGAGATTCAATTTTGGCATCCCTCTGCACAGACCAACCCCTGTGGAGATGGTCAAGTACCACCCTTTACGGGATGTGACTCCCAATGGTCTAACTGCGGCGCTTGACCTATCAGAACTCCCTGTGATTTGCTTGGATCCAGAGGATTTGGTTCTGGCCTATAATAAGGCCATTACCTCTGCTCTGGATTCCATTGCACCATTTCGTGTGCATCCGCTCTCCCTTCGCCCTCGGTCCTCTTGGTTCGATGGGGACCTGAAGGAGATGCGACGTTTAGGACGCAGGTTAGAGAGATGTTGGCGGAAATCCCACTTGAATAACGACCATCTTAGACTGTTAGAGCATTATCAACTCTATCAGTCAGCAATTACCCGTAAGAAGGCAGTGTTCCTGTCCGGGGAAATTGCTGCTGCACAGAACCGGCCGGCTCAGCTCTTTCGAACCGTGGACAGACTGTGCAACCCAGCCTGTCTACAGGTTCGTAGAGCCTTTTCACAATCTCAGTGTGAAGATCTTACTCAGTTCTTTGCAGATAAGGTGGAGGACATTAGGGCGGAGACCCATGCAACACTCTCTATGGGAAGGGCCGTGGACCAGTCCTTGGTCGCTTTCCCTCCTTGTTCCTGGAATCTCTTCAAAAGGCTGGATATCGAAGATGTTATGAGGATTGTCCAAGGTATGTGCACTACATGCTGTAGTTTAGACCCGGGCCCTATAGCTCTGATTATGGGCTGTGGGGAGATTATCATCCCAGTTCTAGCGAGGATAGTCTGGTGCTCCTTAGACTCTGGTGAATATCCCTGTTCCCTGAAGGAGGCTGTGGTGACACCAGTGTTGAAGAAGGCTTCTTTGGACCCCGACTCCCTCACTAACTACAGACCTATCTCAAACCTTCCCTTTGTTGGGAAGGTAATTGAGAAAGTAGTGGCTACTCAGTTGGACAACCATTTGACCATCCATAGCATCTACGATCCTCTCCAATCCAGTTTTAGGAAGAGGCATAGCACCGAGACTGTACTGGTTCGAGTGCTCAATGATCTCTTGATGGTGAGAGACCAGAAAAAAATGGTCCATTTTGGTCCTGTTGGACTTGTCATCAGCATTTGACACTGTAGACCATGGGGTACTGCTTGAACGCTTGAGAATCATCTGTGGGCTTTCAGGTCTGGTCCACAGATGGTTTACGTCTTTCCTCACTGGTAGAACACAGAGAGTGGTGTCGGGGGTATTTTCCTCTGACCCTATCTCTCTGTCCTGTGGGGTGCCTCAGGGCTCAGTGCTGTCCCCTAAGTTGTTTGCGGTGTACATGCTTCCCCTCGGAGACATTGTAAGACGGTATGGGCTGGAGATTCATTGTTATGCCAATGATACCCAGCTCTACCTGTCATTTGCGCCCGACCAGAATGGAGCACTCACGGTGTTTAATAACTGTCTTGATGAAATCCAAGGATGGATGAGGTCTAGCTGGCTGAGGCTGAATTCTGGAAAGACGGAGGTGATGGTCGTGGATCCTGGTCACTGGATAGGGGGGTTGGGGACAAACCATCCCTCAGGTTTATTCCTGGGGGCAGTTGAGCTTCCTATCTCTGAACAGGTGCGTGACCTAGGGGTAATTCTTGATGACCGGCTGACACTGCATGCGCAAGTGTTGGCTGTCGTTAAGTTATCCTTTTATCATCTTAGGAATATCGCTAGGATCAAGCACCTTGTTCCGTCCGGAGACCTACCTATGTTGATCCACGCCTTTGTGACCTCGCGCTTGAACTACTGCAATTCCCTCTACTTTGAGCTTCCATGGGTTGATATCCGCAGCCCGGTTGTTAACTGGGATGCCTCGTACCTCCCATATTACTCCAGTGCTGTGGGGCCTGCACTGGCTGCCGGTTCAGTGGTGGATCTCCTTTAAAATCGGTTTGCTGACTTACAAAGCCCTGCACGATCTGGGCCCTGACTACCTGAAAGAGCTTCTGGTCCCTTACATCCTGGAGCGACTGCTCCGCTCAGCCAACGAGGGGTTGCTAGAGATTCCAAGGGTAGTTTTGAAATCTTCCGGTGCCCGGGCCTTCATATTCATGGCACCGACCCTCTGGAATTCTCTACCCTGTTGGATTAGAGGGTGCACGATGGTGGGGGGCTTTAAACAAGCATTGAAATCTTTTTGTGGAGAAAAGCGTTTGGGGAGGATATTGAACCGATCTGATTTTATTATTTATTATGATGTTGTTATTATTTATTCTACTGATTTTTATTGTGATGTGTTATTTGGATGTATTTTAAAGATTGTACTGCGCCTTGATTTTTTTGAAAGGCGCACTAAAAATAAAGACAATTATTATTATTATTACTGTACATCAACAATGTGATAATACTAACCTGCCTATATCAGCAAGGTGATAATACTAACCTGTCTACGTCAGCAACATGATAACATTAACCTGTCTACTGTACAACAGCAACATGATAATATTAATCTGCCTACATCAGCAATATAATACTAACCTGCCTACATCAGTAACATGAAAAAACGTACTTGCCTTCATCAGCAACGTGATAATACTAACCTGCCAATATCAGCAATGTCATAATACTAACCTACCTACATCAGCAACATAATACTAACCTGCCTACTGTGCATCAGCAACATGATAATACTAATCTGCCTACATCAGCAACGTGATAATACTAACCTGCCTACAATGTGATAATACTAACCTGTCTGCTGTACATTAGCAACGTGATAATACTAACCTGCCTATATCAGCAACATCATAATACTAATCTACCTACATCAGCAACATAATACTAACCTGTCTACAATATGATAATATTAACCTGCCTACATCAGCAATGTAATAATAGTAACCTGCCTACATCAGTAACATCATAATACTAATTTGCCTACTTCAGTGATGTGATTATACTAACCTGCCTACATCAGTAAAATGATAATACTTACTTACCTTCATCAGAAACATGAAACTAACCTGCCTATATCAGCAACATCATAATACTAACCTGCCTACTGTACATCAGCAATGTGATAATACTAACCTGCCTACTGTACATCAGCAATGTGATAATACTACTCTGCCTACATGACCTCTTGCTGTCAGACCACACAAGCTCAATGGTCCTTCAGGTTTCATGCTCCTAACTGGATAAATAAATTCCCCATCGACATCCTAGAAGAATCTAAACTGGGCCCACTCAAACAGAAACTTAGACAACACCTCACTGCTATTAGCAGCTGTGATTGCCACACTTAGGCCCTTTTTGGCCTCACACGTTGCCTTCTCCCTGCACCCTCACCATCCTGACCTCCCCCATCCATTGTCCCACCCCTTCTCCATTTTCTTGTTCCTGCTATTTGTCCCTCCTCTCCTTTCCCCTTCCTGACTGTCCTTCCATTCTCCCTTCCTGTGCTCCCTCCTCTCCTTGCACTTCCACTCCAAACACTGCTCACAGACCCCTGTCTGCCCTTTCTCCTCTACCCCCACTGTCCTACTCCCACCCCTGTCTCCACTCCCATCACCCACTACATTCCCTCCCAACCCTCTGTCCTCCCTGTCATCTCCCAATTCTCCGCTTGACAATGTCAAATCTTGACAGCATCCTTCCATTCTCTCTCTCTCCTCTGCACTCCTATGACAATGTCAGATTCCTGACAGCATCCATCTCCCCCTTCCCCCTGTGTACCTCCTTAAGTCCCGAAACCTACTGCACTTGTTACTGAAACTTGAATGTTAAAGTTTAACCAGATTGCAACTCTTGCTGTAACCTGAATTGTTAACTCTTTACCTGTCTGTAACTTTTATGAATGATTGTACCCAACTCCATGTATTCCACTTGTCTTGTATTTAGTTCTCTGTTGTGTTGTGTTTACTCTGATGTGGAACCTTTGTAAAAGAGCCTTTGATTCAAAGGTACTTTAATCCGAGACTTGAATAAATAAATAAATAAAATAAAATCAGCAACGTGATAATACTAATCTGCCTACATCAGGAACGTCATAATACTAACCAGCCTACAATATGATACCACTAACCTGTCTACATCAGCAATGTGATAATACTAATCTGCCTAGTTCTGCAATGTGAGTATACTTAACCTGCCTACATCAGTAACATGATAATACTTACGTGACTTCCTCAGCAACGTGATAATACTAACCAGCCTATATCAGCAATGTCATAATAATAACCTGCCTACATGAGCAATGTGATAATACTGACCTGCCTAGATCAGCTATGTGATAATGCTAACTTGCTTACATCAACTATGTGCTAATCAAAATCCAAATCAAATCAAATCAAATCAGAAATCTTTATTTAACCAGGCGAGCATCATTGAGCAAGCTCATTTTCAAGATGGACCTGGACATTAAACAACATACGTTATAGGACACAGAGGTTACAGCAATACCAGCAAATGCAAAATTTAGCTGGAGGCAGTACAATTAACAACAAGATTAACAGTAACAGCAAGAAGGCATAGAACATCAACAACAGCAAAAGGACCAAAAAACACAAGCATTTCCATAGATATAGACAATATTTACACAGTCGACCTGAATTGGACTAGAGGACAGCAAGAGTGTATTCATAAATATGATGTTGAAATAGGGTACTATACTAATCTGCCTATGTCAGCAGTGTGATAATACTTACTTGCCTACAGAAGCAATGCTATAATGTTTCCCTGCCTACAAAAGCGATGTGGTAATACTAACCTGCCAATGTCAACCATGTGATAATAGTAACCTGCCTACGTCAGCCATGTGATAATAATACCCTGCCTACATTTACAACATGATAATATTAACCTGCCTATGTCAACAACATAATACTAACCTGCCTATATCAGCAATGTTGATAATACTAACCTGTCTATATCAGCAATGTTGATAATACTAACCTGCCTACATCAGCAGCATGATAATACTAACCTCCCTACATCAGCAGCATAATACTAACCTGCTTACATCAGCAATGAATAATACAAATCTGCCTATGTCAGCAGTGTGAAACGACTTACCTGCCTACATAAGCAATGTTATAATTCTATCTTGCTTACTAAGCGATGTGATAACACTAACCTGCCTACATTAGCATTGTGCATTCTTGTGCCTTGTAACGGCATGCTGCAATCTCATTTATTGAATTTCAATCTATGTATGTTTCATTTTTTGTACATATTCCTTGTATATATTATTTCCTGTTATTTTACTCATGTATACTACTATGTAAAATTATTACTCATTGTACAATTTCTCCTCCAACTTGTACCCGCCCCTGGGTCACCCCTGAAAAAGGGACACTTAGTCTCAGTGGGCCTACCCGGTCAACAAACTTCAAATAAGGAAATAGTAACGTGATAATACTAACCTGCTTACATCAGCAACGTGATAATACTAACCTGCCTACATCGGCTATGTGATAATGCTAACCTACCTACATCAGCAGTGGGATAAAACTAATCTGCCTGCATCAGCAACATGATAATATTAACCTACCAGCATTAGCAGTATGATAATACTAACCTGCCTACATTATTTATTTATTTGAATTTTGATAAGCGGGTAGGCCCACTGAGACAGACAAGTCCCTTTTTCAGGGGTGACTCAGGAGTAAAGACACTTCCACGAGTTGGTACACTATACATTTGGGTAACATATTAAACACATTAACAAAATATTAGCAGGAAGTAAAAACATAGGAGGACAAGTACAATCAGAGGCAAAAGACAAATATATATATATATATATATATATATAGATATAGATATATATATATTTATATTCATGGCAAAAAATCCATTTAATGTGTAGTTAGGGTTGTTCCATGGTGACAAAAGTGAGGAAATTTGGTGTTGGGTTGCCACCCTTGCTTCCACCCCACCCCCACCAACAGGCAACGGGGTGTGTGTTGGGGTCATCGGTCCTGACTCATGACAACTCAGGGGTCATTTGCGACACTGTCAAACTTTTTATTAACTTTTCCCATTGATTATAATGGGAAACTTGCTTTTGAATAACTTTTGAACCGTTTAATATTTTTTCATGTAATCTTCAAAAGGCCAATTGGAGACCCTGGCCGCATGTTCCCTGAAGGTTTTGGACTGGTCGTGCAAACCATGCGACCTGTAGGCACGAGCAAAGAATGCACAAAAAAGCGTAAATGCTACCTTATATTGTGCTTTATAGCTCTGCAACTGTATATCCGACAGTTACGAAACTTGGCAGATCCAGAGATCTATGGTACTACTCAGTGTCTGCCAAATTCTAGACAAATCTGTCTTACAGTGGCAAAGTTATTATGCTGCAAAATTTCACACTTTAACCTTAAATGGGGTACTCAACCCTAACTACAGTGGCACTACCGTGCCACTATAATGTATCGATAGATAGATATACTAATGGCAAAAGAAATCAGTTTAATGCATCAGTTAGGATTGTTCCACAGCGACAAAAGTGAGGAAATTAGGTGTTAAGGTCAAAAGCCCCCCTTGTACCCCCAGCCCACCCTCCAACCTGCATCAGGGTGTGTGTTGGGGTCATTAGTCCTAACTCTCACCCCATCACATGTGTAAACAAGCTGAGGTATAGGAGAATGGGATGAGAGTTAGGGCCGACAACCCCAATGTACACCCTGATGCTGGTCGGGGGGGAGGACTGGGGGGGTGTTAGGGGATCTTTCAACCCTAACACTAAATTTCCTCACTTTTGTCACTGTGGAAGAACCCCAACTGATGCATTAAATGTTTTTTGCCATGAATTTCCCTTCTTTTTGCGAATGAGGACTATAAATAGTGAATGGAATGTGATGGTGGGAGTGTGGGCCCTTCGGGCCCCGCATTCCCACCCCGTGATTTTTTGTGACATAGTAATGGTAACTGCAATACAAACGAAAGCGCTAATGGTTATGCACATGGTGACGCTAACGTAAATGATAAAGCAAACGTTAATGAGCAAAGTGATGCCAAAGCGAACAGTGACACAAACGGAGACGCAAGCATGTACAGAAACACAACTGGTAATGCGTACAGTCACGGTCCCGCTATTGTAAATGCAAATTTTAACTGTTACACCAACAATAACGCCAAAGGGAACAGAAATGGAAACGCAAGTGAATTCGGAAATGCAAAGCGTAACGCTCATGGTCACGGTACCGCAATTGCAAACGCAAATGTTAAAGGTAACAGCAAAAATAATGCCAAGGGAAACAGAAATGGAAAAGCAAACGCAAGCGCATATGGAAATGCAAACTGTAATGTGCACGGTCATGGTACCACAATTGTAAATGCAAATGGTAATGGTAACAGCAACAATAACGCTGAAGGAAACAGAAATGCAAACACAAGCGCATTTGGAAATGCAAACCGTAATGCGCACAGTCACGGTACCACAATTGGAAATGTAAATGGTAATGGTAACAGCAAAATAACACCAACAGAAGCGAAATCGATGATGGTAACATATTGGAAATGCAATTGGTTATGGTAATATGATGATGTAAAGCAGAAGAAAAATGGAAAGCAAATGGAAGGGCAGCCATAGAACACAAATGAAAATTGCATGGTGACGCGAATGTAAACAAAGAACAAACAGCGTGGAAGCGCCAAATGTTAACAATAACACAAATACAGCACAAATGAAAGTGCAAAGAATGCGCGCACACAGTGGCGTACCAAGGCAATACACAAGCAGGTATGGAAATGCAAGTGGGAGACGGTAAGGGTAACAGTAACGGAAGCCACACCCTGGTTTTCCCCAACAGCTGCATAGAGAAACACAGTAAGTACAAAGAATGTATATATAATAATGGGGCTAGGAGCAGAAAATGAGGAGTTGGAATACTAAATTGCTTATATCTCAGGAACCGTATGAAGTAGAAAAAAAATAAAAATTTCATATGAATTATGACTTTCCTGGCTAGTTTTGTATTTGGCCCCCATTTGGGGGGGGCTAAGCATTTTTCCGACGAAAAGTCTGTATCTCGCACCATTTCCGAGATACGGGCCCCGAAAGGCATGGCAGATGCCGTAATGTTATCCTATGGGAAGAAACGTGAACTTTGGAGTGCTGTAACTTTGCCGCCCTGTAATATTTTTTCACCAAGCCACCAAAAGGCACATCTGAGGGATGTTGGTTGTCTTCCCTAAAATTTCAGCCCAAAAGGCCAAAGCGTTCTTTTGCAGCAGGGTGGCAAACAATTCCTTACATTTTGGCCATAGTGTTGCAAAGTAGTGTCATGATTTGCGACGCTTTCACAAAAAAAAAATCACGAAAGTGTCGCAGGTGCGACGCTACTTTGCAACACTACTTTTCCCAAAAATTTAAAAAACATTTTTCTGGGGTGTTTAACCCCAAAATAAAAACATGCTTAGCATCCTCAGGGCTCGACTAGGTAAACACAAAAAGAATTGTGTCTCGAGAGGGTCCCAATTTTAAATGCAAAGCATTTCTGTGATCAGTAACTGAAAAAAAATGGCTGACTCATGACACTTACAGGGGTCATTTGAGACACTAAAAACTGCACTAAAAATGACATTGTCGAACTTTTTAACTTTTCCCATTGACTATAATAAGAAACTTGTTTTTTGAATAACTTTTGAACTGTTCAATATTTGTTCATGAAATCTTCAAAAGGCACATCGGGCACCCCGGCCGCACGTTCCCTGAAGTTTTCCAACTGGTTGTGCAAACCGTGCAACCTGTAGGCGCTAGCTAGCAAAGAATGTGCAAAAAAGCATAAATGTGCTCCGGAATGTCACTTAATAACTCCACAGCCATACATCCGACCAGTACAAAAGTTGGCAGATCCTGAGATCTATAGTTACGCCCCATGCCTGCCAAATTTCATGCAAATCCGTTGAATGGTGGCAAAGTTATTAAGGTGCACAATTTCACCATTTAACCTTAAATGGGGTACTCTACCATAATATATATATATATATATACACACACACACACACACACACACACACACACACACACACACACACACACGGTGTAAAGTGAGCAGAAAGTCAATTCACTCAGTAGCAGGATGATGATTCCAGTGCTGGACTGGAGGGATCCTGCATCGAAATACCTAGGTTAGGCTTATGTTGGTCCTGCATTGATAATCCTTAGAGTAGGCTTGGGACCTGTTGTTCTGGTTCAGGTGAGCTAGCCAGTAGAAGTAGCAGCATACATTAAATACATAGTACAGTAAATTACATATTTACAAAGATGTAAAAGTGTGGAAAGAGTGTGAGGGAAGGGATTTTGGGGGAGGATAGGAGGGTCAGAGATGGCATGGAAGAGGTGGAGGGAGCACAGAGGTAAGAGAAGTGGTTTCGGAGAAGATTTGACAGCCAGAGAGGGCAGGTGGGGGGTGCACAGGGGTAAAGCGTAGGGGGTTAAGTGCAATTGGCGCTACAGATTGGAGGGGGAAAGAAGACTTCCTTAAAACTTTTCTTGAACGGGAAGAGACGTACATGAGAGTAAACTCTGGGGGACAGCATTCCATATTTGTGGTGCAGAGAAGGTGAAGGACTGCTTGCCAATGGCTAGGCGAACTTTGGGAAGGTTCAGCAAAGGGAGGTGGGAGTGGCGGAGGGTCCTGGGGAAGGATTTCAGAGTGAGCAGGCCAGAGAGGATGGGTGGGGAAGGGAGGTGTATAAGTTTAAAGGTGGTACATAACAAAAGGAAGTTAATTTTGATCTTGAAGGATAGACAGCCTAGGGACTTAAGGATGTCACAGTGATGGGCCCAGGCAGGTGCCGCAGCAGTAAAGCAAGCTACCCTGTGGTAGGCCTGTTTAAGTTTGGCCTGTGTGGTGGTCTGGACTGAGTGAATTATGGGAGCGCCATATAATAAACCAGGGAGGCAGGTAGCTGAGGTAATGATCTTTCTAGAACAAGGAGTAAGTTAGGGGGCAGTGCGATGAAGTAGGCCGAGCCTCTGATTGGTAGTTTTAATAATGCTGTTTACATGCGTGTCAAAGGATAGATGCTTGTCGATAGTCATACCCAGGTATTTGAATGAGCCCACCCCTTCAAGAGGTGGGCCAGAGGAAGAGTTAATAACCAGGTGAGGCTGGGAGGTTAAGTCAAAGGAGGTATGACAGAACAGCATGGATTTCATTTTCTTTGTGTTCAGAACCAGCAGGTTCAGTTTGAACCATGCTCCAAGTCATTGGCAGTCGTTTTCTAGGTCAGACCGAATAGCGGAAATGTCTATGCCATGCTGGCATAATATGGCGTCGCCTGCATAGAGCTGGATCGAAGTCCCCCCGCAATTGAAAGGCAAGTCATTAATAAAGATCAAGAAAAGTAAAGGTCCAAGGATAGATCCTTGGGGGACCCTGTCTGTGAAAGGAGATAGAGGGGGAGAGGGCACCAGCCCATTTGATGCATTGAAAGTGATTGGATAGATAGTAAGAGATCCATAAGAGGGAATTGGAGTTGAAGCCTAAGGATTGTAGCTTGGAAATGAGGAGAGAATGGTTAACAAGGTCAAAGGTCTTCGTTAGGTCAATGTAAACTGCCCCATGGCACTACCTTGATCCATGGCATGAAAAATATCTGAGGTGACCCTCAAGAGAGCAGTTTCTGTCCCGTGAGACTTCCTGAAGCCATGTTGGTGTATTATAAGGGCATTAGTCTGTTCAAGGAAAGAGTACAGTTGATTATATAGGAGTCTCTCTTGGATTTTCACTATAGGACACAAAATGGATATGGGTCTATAGTTTTCAATGAGGTTAGTTGGGACAGTTTTGTGCACGGGGACAACTGTGGCGGGTTTCCATTTGTTCGGAATGGAGTATGTGAGGAAGGATCAATTAATCAGCTGAGTGATCGGAAGAGTCAGCACAAGTGCACCAATCCTAAGGAATCTGGGAGGCAGGGTGTCAAAACCAGGGGAGCTATCTGGGTTGAGTCCCATTAAGATCTTAAGAACTTCCTTACGCGAGGTAAATTTTATATGAAAGAGGGGGCAGTGAGCTTCGGTGGGTGGTGATTGCGGAGTGGGGCGGGTATCTGGGAGACCTAACTTGTAAGCGTCAAGGTCAGTGAAGAACAAATTTATACCTGCAGTGATCTTGGAGGGGGAGGATAGTTCTGAGCCCTTCAAGATCATGGTCTGAGGGGTTTTACATTCATTGCCCTTAAGGTGTGCATTGATTTGCATCCAGAAGTGTTTAGGGTCACCAAGGTTACATGTTTGCTGGGACTGTAGAAAGTTGTGCTTGGATTTGGTTACTTTAGCTTTACAGGCATTCTGCAACTGCTGGTAGAAGGTCCAATCTGTATGGAGCCCTGACTTTTTATAGAATCACCATGCCTTGTCTCTAGAATGCATTAGGAGCCATAGCTCCTGGGAGAGCCAGGGGATTGAATTATTTTGACCCTTCTCAGCTTGAGGGGGGCATGGAGGTCAAGGATGGAGACAAAAGTGTTGATTAAGTATTCTAGGGCCTGATTTATGTCAGGAAAGGTGGTGATAGGGGTCCAATCAGTGGAGGAAAGGCTATGCAGGAATTCAGAGGTGTTGAAGTTTGTTAGGTCTCTGGATTTGAAGGTTTTCGGAGGATAGTGGGGGAAAAGCTATTTTTCCAGATTCAGAAGGTCGGGGAGTGATCACTTAGCTCACTGGGGAGGACTCCCGCAGCCCTGATGTAGGTCCTGTTGTTAGTTAACATCCAGTCAGATAGGGTGTGATTTCCTGACTTCATATTAAGTCTAGTTGGTTGGTCTATTAGTTGTTCCAATTTGATGTCAGATATAGCCAACTGATAGTGGGCATTTTTGGTGCCAAGCCAATTAAGATTGAAATCACCACAGAGTATGGTGTCACTGTGGTGAAGGGTGTCTAGGCTGGTGAAGAGTTCAATGAAGGAGGTAGATGCACGTTTAGGGGGCAGGTAGATACACCCAACGGTCAACTGTTTGATTTTGCCAAGGGTGATTGGGATGAATAGGTGGTCAATATCGGAGTTGATGTTTAGGTCAGGTAGTTCACTGACTACCAGCCTTACCCATTCTGTATATCAGTACCCTCCCTCCTTTCTTACTGCGTCTATCCCGACGGTAGGAGGAGTAACCCAGGAGAGCAACTTCGTGAGATTGTACAGACGGTTTTAACCAGGACTCCATTAAGCAAAGAACATCAGGTTTATAGTACTGAATCCAGCTTTCAAATTCAGCTATTTTGCCTCTGATGCTTTGAATGTTCATGTGGGCTATCTTGAGTCCTTTTATCTCCAACCAGTGTGGACAGGGAGATTGTGGGTAGGGCTGAGTCTTCTTGCAAGGTCTGAGGTTTAATTCAATGTCGATGGAAAGCAGGAGTAAGCAAAGCTGGGAGTGACTAGTAGGTGGGCATATAAATAGAGACTTACGCAAGTTCTGGGGCTGGTGCACATGCATAATTGTTTTTGCACGCTGGGTGAAGACAATATACATGGGGTGATGGGCCAGGGGTCGATCTTAACATTGTTTTACTAGCCCAAGCACTAGTGCAAATTGACCAGGGCTAGTGCAGCTAACTCTCTACTTGCCCGTTTTGACTAGTGCAGATTTTCATGGCTGTTAATGAAGTTAAAAAGTCTCTATTTTAGCACTCTCTAGTCCTCATGCTAATCTCTCTGTGTTCCAGATGGCCAGGAATGATTAGCAGCTCATTAAGAGCTGCAATTATCTGGCAGTTCAAGAGAGGGATCCCTCAAAAGACTCAATGTGAGTCATTATCACTCCACTGTTAAAGGGAAACAATGGAAAAGTCATAGCTTTTCTCAGACACTACAGAAACTCCCAATTAGTGCTTTCAGACAGTAACAACTTTATTTAATGATTTAGAACAGCCACCCACAACTTCCACTTCCTGTTGCTGGCAGCAGCCATTTCATGAGCAGCAGTGAGCTTCCTGAGCTCACTGTATGCTAATATGCCTGTTTGAGCTCTGCTATTGGTTGGCAGGAAATATTATTTTATTTATTTATTTATTTATTGAAAATTTCGGAATTACAACCTTTGAGTCAAGGACTCCTTTGCAAAGGCTCCACGTCAGTCATGACAGTACAATTACAACAAGACAGTATGGACAATGTTCTCAAAACAGAGATATTACATTTCAACAAACGTTTAAAATCATAGCTTAAGTCAAAGACTACACGTCAGTTGTAATATTGAATTTTACATAGAGACAAGGCTTGTACAGAAAATTGCCAGGACATTACAAGAGTTTAACAATCACAGTAGGGTATTGCTAAGACTGAGATAATATCTGTGAGTTGAGAGTGTTCCTAACGATGTGGTGGCCCAGGTGCCTGACAACCTATGCGAAAAGATGGAAAACAGCTACAGGTCTCCATGTTGAGTAGATACTTTGCACTCTGTTTTGAATAGTCTTAGACTGGGGCAAGCAAGATGGAAGATGGTAGATTGTTTAGCCAAAGTGGAGCATGGTAACGGAAAGATCTTTGCCCAGAGAGGTTCTGCAGTGGGGAACTTCGTGGGAGGTCCCCTGCCAATGCGTCTAAGGTTGCCCTATTGGGGGCTGGTTGGATGAGGCGATGCAGACAGATAGGTGCGAAGCTCATAAGGATCTTCTTGGCTTGGAGGCAGGTATGGTATTTAAGCCTCCCTTCAAAGGTTAGCCAGTCCACTTGATAATAGAGCTGACAGGTATGTGTTTGTCTACTGCTGCTGGCGACCATGCGGCAGTCTTTGTTTAGTGCTATATTGATGCTGTGTAGGGCTGATTTGTCAGCAGCGCCGTACATAGTTATTCCATAATCGACCAATGAGAGGACCGAGCTAGTAACGGCTAAACGTAGAGCCTGAGGAGGAAGGCAGTGTTTGTGCCTGTAAAGAATGCCAAGTCGGGTATTAACTGAGGAGGAGAGAAGTTTAATGCTGATGGTAGGTAGGGATGTGTCCAGGGTGATACCTAGATATTTAAAGTGGGTGACCTGTTCAATGTGGTTACCCTGTAGGTTTGAGATTGAGAGTAGAGAGTTATAGGGGTTTTGACGATGGGCAAACATCATGGATTTTGTCTTGTCATAGTTAAGTATTAGACGGTGGTCAGTGAACCAGTATTCAAGCTCCTAAAACAGCCTTGAAGGTGTTTTGGAGATGTATGAGGTTGGTGTGTTTCCAGTATAGCACGCATCAGTCTCGCGATATAGTAATAGCTTTCCACTACATGCTGAGGGGAGTGAGTTCAGAAAAGAGTGAACAAGAGCGGGCCAAGTATTGACCCTTGGGGACACCAGCCAGAACTGGTAGTTTGGAGGAGGTGTTACTAATTTTACTTCCCATGCTCTGTCAGTCAGATAGTTCTTGAACCAGGAGATAGCTTCAGGAGCAATATGGAGGGCTGCCAGGGTATGAAGAAGAAGCTCATGATTGACGGTGTCAAATGCTTTGGTCAAATCAATATAGATTGTACCAACTGCTGACCCCTGTTCAAGGGCTTCATGAATGTAAGATGTAAATTCTAGGAGGGCTGTGGTAGTACTGTGCCCTTTTCTGAAACCAAGTTGCTCATGGCGGAGGAGACCATACTTGTCAAGGTATTCTGTGAGTTGGTCAGACACAATTTTTTCAAGAGCTTTTGAAAGGGGAGGAAGGATCGTAAGGGGCCTATAGTTAGCAGGGGTAGTTGGATCACCCTTTTTCAGGATAGGCGTGATAATACCCCTCTTCCATAGTGTAGGGAATTGGCCATGACACAGTGAGTGGTTGAGGAGTTTGGTGAGATGTGGGAGAGTCTCATTAAGGGTGAGCCGAAGGATTTTAAAGTGAGCTCAGGAAGCTCTCTGTTACTCATGAAATGGTGTCTGCCAGCTATAGAAAGTGAAAGTTGAAGGCCACTGTTTAAATCACTAAAAATCAATTAGAGTAATTTAAAAAAAAAATGTTACTCTCTGAAAGCATTAATCAGGAATTGTTGTAGTGCCTGGGTAAAAATATACCTTTTCCAGTGTTTCCCTTTAAGACTTTCAGCTAGTGTCCAGGGTGTGATCAAGGGTAGAGTGCTGTTAAGTCACTAGGTTCCAGTTTTTTGAATGTGTCCATGTCTAACAATTTGTCCAATATTATTAAGACCAGTGCCCCTCATTTCTTTACATTTTGAGTGTTCGTATCCAACATTTCAGTGACAAAATGCAAGGAGGTATACAGGACCGGCCCTGCAGGTGGTAGGTTTTATCCCAGCCTCACCATAACTTCCCTCTCCCTTCCAGATCTCCTCTGTTCTTTCCCTGGACACCACTGCATACCAGACTCTGAAGTGACCATCCACAGATCCACAGCTGCCATTACTGGCAAGTGTAGGGGGTCCCCAGCTCTTCTAAATGGACCATGCCAGCCATCACCATCCATACAGTTCCACCCTTATCCCACTCAGCATGTCCTTTCAGCCTAAAAGAAAGCTTTGAATCATGTGTGGTATAAAAATAAACCTTGATAAAATACATGATTTGAAACCTTGAAATAGGCATTCCTGGGTGCATAGATCATCCTATACAGAAATAGAAATAGTATAGTGTTATGCCTGTGTACTGTTTCCCCTGGGCTGATGAAAGGACAATGTTAAAGAAAAATCTGTTATTGTTGGGGCAGAGTATATTAAAATCAATGCTTTTACAAATAAAAATGTAATAGTTTTCTATTTCCCAAGCCCCTTAGGTTTGTCTAGCCCACATCCCAAAGAGATCTTAGATGTGCTCCTGGCTCACTTGAGACTGTACAACAACTTTCAAAAGTGCAGGTCACCAGTTGACTATAGGGTGGGGACCGAGAGTGTCTTTTTCTGCCTGACTCTGCTCATTGCCCTGTGGGTGGTGGCGACAGTGTGGTGAGGTGCATGATGATGTCAGCTATTGTGTGCACAGAGCTAGGACTGCTTGATTGAACATTTGCTGTTGTGATATCCTTTCTCTGTTTGGTGTGGGGGGGCAGAAAGAGGAAGAGAGGAGGCTATGGTACAAAACAATGGGGGGGCTCACTGTCTGTGATGGCATTGCAGTCTATTTTTTTCTGCTGGGGAGCTGGAAGCAGTGTGGGAGCAGGATAAATGTGCAATAATCAGAGTATTTCTTGGCTTTGCTTGTATTGTTTCCTGTGTAAGTGATCAAAATGTACCATTATAATTAAGGGCTAGTGCAACCATCTGCGGGCTAGTGCAATTTTGAATCAACTTGCCTTGCTAGCTAGTGCAAAAAAAGGTTAAGGTTGACCCCTGTGATGGGTTGGCTTGTTTGAGGTATGAGATAGGTCATGTTCTGGAGGTAAGAGAGAGGTTGCAGAGGAGAATGGTAGAGCAGAAGCTCAGGCCTTGTTGGATAAGTTATGATGGAGACAGGCCAGGAAGGAGTATAGCAATAGAACGCTTTTTATCATTGGAAGGTGCATGTTGCCTAATTATTATGGACAAACTTTGAGAGGGCAGGGGAAATGCTGACAGGGATAATCAGCCTTGACAGTGAGAGAGAGCCGAGCTAACACTAAAGCAAGGAGTGTGGCCCCAGAGTAGGACCTAACCGTGGGAGAGAGAAATTCTTACTAATGGAGCTAAATGTCCTGGAGCTTTGTCCTCAGACTGCAGGAGACAACAGCTGGAGAACGAGTGAAACTTTGAATCTAATCCTCCTCAAAGAGAAAGGGAGATCCTGATTTTAAAAACTCGGAGCCTTATGGTTTGCTCCACTATCAGTTGGGGATAGGAGCTTAAGGACAAGTGTAGTTTTAAACAAGCCCTATTTTGATATACCCTAGTACAGGAAGAAGGAGTTAATCACAACAGATAGCAAGACAGTATTAGCCAATAGACATGTTCGTTCCGTAAGGTGGGCAGTGCTAGTATGTATTTAAGGTAGCCTAGGGAGGGCGTGGGGGGAAGGGCCAAAAAAGCAGGCAGAAGATAGTGCGAAGGATTCTGATTTAGTCCATTTGTGTTTCGAAATTGTCTGGTCCTGGTTTGGCACCAAAATTCAAAGGTAAAGCAGGAGTAGGACGCCAACAGTTGTACTGCCATATAAATGAGAAGGTAAGGGGGGGGGAGTGAGCAGGGCTGGGTGGAGAGAAACGTGACCAGGGGGACAGGAGTCGAATCAGAACTGAGAGCTAAATGCAGAGTAAAAAGGAGGAGTGGAACAGGTTAGACAGTAGCAGGCAGAAAATTAATAGAGCTTGTGGATGCAGTGACTTCCCTAAACACGGTTAACCTCCCTCTAAAATAATTACACTTAAAGGCACTCGATAAGAAATTAGGCTTTAAGCATTGCAGTAAGGTTTAAGGCACTGTGATAAAATAAAAACAAAGCAGCTAACCTCGCTTTAGATAATTAATTAAAGCTTTGGACACTGTAGTAAGATTTTAAGGCACTGTTAAAAATAGATTAACTGCAAGGCATTTAGTAGAACATCACAATATAAAGGTATTGCAAAATAAAAATTAAGTTATACAATGCGCTACTGGTTAGGGAACCACAAGTTGGAATTTCAAATGAAATCCAACCCCTAGCACTGCTCACTTAAGGAGCAGCCAGAGGAAGTGGCCAAATATGTTAAAAATACAGTGATACCGCAGAAGTAAAACCATCTACAATGCTCTGCTGATGTAAAAGCAGGCAGGAGATAACAGTGCAAAGGATCCTGATTTAGTCTGTGTTTAGAAATTGTCCAGTGCTGGTTTGGCGGCAAAGTTCAAAGGTAAAGCAGGAGTAGGACGCCAACGATCGTACCTGGCTGATGCAGTGGAGGGCTTTCAGCAATGTGGCGACGGCATGGACACGTAGCCCTGTGGAAGCGTGAGATCAATGACAGGCACTTAGACAGAAATTTGGTGCATAAAAAATGCAAATTACTGCATTTATCAATTTATTTCTTGAATCAGAAATAAAAGTCCAAAATAAATTTCCAAAAGCAAAAATAATAACAAAATAAAGAAAGCACTGTTACATCACAGAAAGGAAAATGAAGTGTTAAGTCCAGCATACGCAGAGCAGAAAATCACTTTCTTCTGGATATCTGTCTTCCTTCTCGCAACAGCTATAGCTTTCCTTGAAACAAGATCCTTCTTGCTCAGTGTTCAGAACCCTACTGAACACTTTTCCACATCTCATCTCCCTTAGCCTATCAAAAAGGGGTTTATATAGTCTCCTTCTGCTACAGAGAACCCCTCCCCTTTTTGATATCATTACCTCCTTTGTATACAAGCTGCCATTCCTGGGCCGGCCAGCTCCAAAGCAAGGCCTATCTGGAAGCTCCAGGTAAAACCAAACAATATTATTCTTTCTTTACCAAACCAAACTCCACAATGTACTGTGAACTGTATAATAATAGAAAGATGAAGGGCCCGTTCCTTATCTTCCTTTATTTCCAGCCACAGCATATAGTAACAAGCATTTGTCAATGCCGAATGTTGTCTGTCTGCCATTGGCAGTGCAGGAGTTAGAGAGATGCAGCATAGGAGTTTGCAGTCAAGTATTGGACTGATGCCAACCCACCCCCACCCTACAGAGAGTGAGAGGCATTAGGGTGTCCCTGTGGGTGTTTGGCAGTGCAGTGCGGGAAAACATGCTGGGCAGGATGTGAAAAATGACAGCTGCACAGTTCATAAGAAGGTGTAATTAAATGGCAGTGCTGAAAATGTGGCATACAAATATGTGAAAGTTGTGGAGTTGCAAGGGTGCGTGGCAAATATGCAAGGCACGCTTGCAGCACTGGCAGTTTGTGGGCGTTCGGCACCAAATTTTCAACATAGGCATTTTAGCACCTCTGCTCATGTACAGTGTCACTGTCATTTCCTCAAAGTGTCCCAAGAAGTGATTTCACACAGCGACCACGCTATTCTGCACCGGAAGTGCGGAAACACATTTTGGGCAGGATATGTGAAGTGACAGCTGTACTGTTCATCAAGAGGTGTGTAAAAATGGCAATGATGGAAATCCAGAGCGAAAATATCACAAATGCACGACAGTACGAGCATGCGTGCAATCTGCCAACGCATGCTCATAACACAGTCATTTTATGGAGTATCAGCTCCAAATTTTCAACATAGGCATTCTAGGAGCTCTGCTCATGAACTGTGTCACTGTCATTTTCATAATCTGGCCCAAACACTGATTTCCTACAGTGACTGTGCAATTGTGCGCTGGAAGTGCGGAAACACATTTCGGGCAGGATGTGGGAAATGACAGCTGTACTGTTCAGAAAGAGATGCAGAAAAATGCCAATGCTGAAAATACCACATTAAAATATTGCGAATGTGTGAAGTTACGAGCCTGTGTAGCAACTGTGCAACACACGCTCGTAAAACAGGCATTTCTTGGATTTTTCCCACCAAATTTGGAACATACACTTTTTGAGAGGCCACTCATGAACACTGGCACTGTCATTTCGACGGGGTCCCGGAAGGTGATTTCCACGAGAGACTGAAAAATCACCTTCCGAGGCCGATTAACACCATGACAGTGACAGAATTCATGAGGAGGGGCCCCAAAAACCCCATGTTGAAAATTTGGTGCCAAAATTCCAAGAAATGCCTGAGATATGCAACAAAGTTGAAAAAACCCTATTCATTGCATTATACAGCTTACTGGCATTTCCTCAGTTCGCGGTCGGCTTTGAAGAGTGCAGACGTGTTCCCCGTCCACTGAAGATCGTCGCGCCGGGGTCCGAGGTAAGTATGAGGTGAGGGACGAGAGGGGAGGCAGGGTGCGCAGTGGGTGGGTGCGGGTGGGGGAGGTGGGATCTAGACTACGAGGGGCGGTTTTGTTTTCTAGGTAAAAAAAAAAAAAAAAACTGCAGGACAGTTTTGCCATTGCAGGGCATTTGGCACGCTGGGGTGAGCTCCCAGCATGCCACCTAAGTGGGTTTTGGGGGTGGTCGCAGCCGACAGGGACTGGGCACCCTCGCTAGCACACAACACGGGGGTAATGCCGCTGGGGATTGGGCACCCTGCTGGCAAACAAAGTTGGGGGAGCACGAGCTCAGGGGGATTGGGCACCCCTTTGGCATTCAACAGTTGGGGGGGTGATGCCCGGCGGAGTGGGCTCCCGTCGGTGTCTAAAGCAAGCGGGGTAATGAGCCGAGGGATTAAGCACCCTCTACTCCACATTTATGGGGGAATGCTGATGGGGAGGGCACCCGATGTCGACAGAAGTGAGGCGGCTGCCCGTCAGCCGACCATGGCCATAATAGCGTGAGCATGTCAAGCAAAGGACGCTACGTATGCGACACGAGCGGACCTTGCTTTGATGTGCTCGGCCCATTGTGTATGCATAGTGTGGCGGTGGCATGCAGGCTGATTGGGGATTGAGGGACACACCTACTGATGTGTGCCCTGCATTTGCCCAACAGCAGCCGCGCCCCCAAGACCCACACTGTCGCAAGATGTTTCTTGCACATGCGCAAAAGCCAGCATAAAAAGTGATTACAGCCTTAAGAAAGATAAAGAAAAACTGAATCATTAATATATGGCATAATACATTTTATTCCTGGAAAAAAACAGCATGCAAAAACCAGCTCTCTGCACCTCAGAGAGTCATTTTACTCATACTACAATTATTTAACTGAGATACAGGGCTTTAAACTCCTCCTGCCTGTTAGTTAATTTCCTGATGGCTGAAATTACAGCCAACGGTTTTTTTTTAACACTCAGCTTCTTATAATTACAGGGCTTCAATACCAGAGAAAACAGCTCTTTTCTTGCTTTGTTTTCTGGACTTCTGTCTTTCCTCAGGGTCCCTTGTGGAAGTTTAAATCTTTATTTTGTGTATCCTGGCTGCGGATTCCTAGACAGCACTTTGGGGCATAAATTCATTAAGAGTCTGTCTCCTTAGCAACTGTACACAGTTGCGGTCACATTTCCTAAGCGCTCAGCCGCTTCCTCTCCCAATTGCAACAAGCAGTTGTGATTTTTACCCAACTTTGCGACTTTTTGTTAAAATATTTTACCTGTGTGATCGCGTGCACGTTACTACATGAGTGTGCGAGCATGCGAGAGTGCGAAGGTGCGTACAACTCGCCACTGCCACAACTCGCACTTCAAGCATTATGGACATATGAATTCATTTACAGCCAGGACTCCTGACAGAGAGCAGTGTTTCACTTTTAAGCTCTCTTTTCTGTCAAAATCTACTGCAACACTGCAGCAACTTATTTTATACTAGGTTCTGTTTGGGAAATATAATATTTAAACATGATAAAGACTACAGAATACTGAAAAATTGAAACTGTAACCAAACATGACTGTTTGTTAAATGGTTTTTAAGTGAAGGGGCATTTTCTTATGAAACTGAAAAAGGGATAGAACAGAAAAAAGAGATTATTTGTCAGGTTGGCCGCCCTGACAAGAATAGAAGCAGGATAGCTCTGAATAAGTAGAAGAAGACAGTAAAGAGTGAAAAAGAGAATTTTTTTTTTCAGAAAGGGGGGATGTTACCCATTTTGTTATTTAGCATAACAGGGGACACTGTTACAAGCTCTTGCAACCCTCTTCGGTCTTATCTCCAGCTGGCTGATGTGGGGGGCTTTCAGCAATGCGTGGAGGGTATGGACACATAGCCCTTGCAACCCTCTTCGGTTCGGCCTCCAGATGGCTGATGCAGTGGCGGGCTTTCAGCAATGCAGGGAGGGCATGGACACATAGCCCTCATGACCCTCTTTGATCCAGTCTCCAGCAATGTGATAAGACTAACCTGCCTACATCAGCATTGTGGTAAGACCAACCTGCCCCTATCAGCAGTGGGATAACAATAAGCTTGGAACACAGAATTTTCTCCACCAGAATGGTTCGTGCTCGAGGCGAATTAAACAATCCAAATTCAGCACTGTGATAAACCCATCTGTCTGTGCTCCAAACAGTGTTCCTCTCGCAGCCAGCTACCGTAGATCTTCACCCATGTTCCCCACTTTACCATGTCCTAGTCCCCACACTCGACCCTGTGCAAAGATGGTGCACCCTGAACATCTGGGCCCTCTGAGTCCAGTCACAAGTTCCCTCTGGATCAAACCAAGGCTCACTGCTCAAACCCCAAGTGAAGTGTGGGTTCTGTCTTATCAAACTTCACTTCACTCCTTTCCCTGTATCAGGAAGGAATATGTTTTTCAAATTGCTTAAACTAAATTTAGCATGCCTTTTCAGAATGATGGGCCTCCCAGAGATTCAAAAACTATACCCTTTCTATGAAAATACACACCCAGTCTGTATAATGTATAAAATAAGAACTACTTTACACAATATACAGTATTTATACATTGGTCAAAACAGAACAAAAGTGCTTACAGGAGAAAACATTTAAAATAAAATGAGTCAAACCATAAAAATGCAAACTTAGCTTTCCTAAAGCTAGGTCAAACTTACGGGGTGAAGATATGGAAGAAGAACGGTCTCTCATCTTAAAAGAACTGGAACACACATCAGAGCTGTCCCCCGTTTCCAGTCTCAAACTCTTGGTCAGCCCGTAGGGCTATGCACTGACCCCTCTTCTCCCTCTCGCTCACTGTGAGGTTGGCTCTTTATAGAGACAACTCCCACGTCTCAGTATATAGTTTCCTCTGTAAGACATGTCTCTCACAAATAAAAACACTGCAGTTGTAACAGGATGATACCCGAGTCCCTGCTTTATCACTAAACAAATACACTCTAACAGCCTTTCAATCTGCTATGCCTTTAGCCTCAGATAATTATCAATTGTAACCCTGTTCCCAGGATGGTGTTCTGCCATTACACCCCATGAACAGATATGTTTTGCTACTCAAATGACTCTCCTTGTAACCCATTTGCTAAACAGCAGGACCATTTGCCCACATGTGCAAACTTTTGGAATTTGAACTGGCTCACCTCTCAGTATTTGTTGAGGCACCTCAGTTTGTCAATTAATTGTATTAAAACATTAGTATGTTATGCAGGCAAAGGATCTACAGCATGAAGGATCTCTTTTCATATGAAAAAATACAGGTATTTTTGATTAGAAAACTTTAGAAAACAGAGAATCCATCATTCTAGTAAACTACATGATTTAAAGCATCAGTATGCCACAAGTACAAATACAGCACCAAACGTCCAGTTGCAGCACACCTCTTTTATTTGTCAAAACTTCTGATTTCTGTACAGGAACTTTGTAACTTATTGATGTTTATGAAGTCATGTTTGATGTTTGATTGTATTTATTGTTATGCGTGTTGGACTTGTATGTTCTGTATTTTGTAAAGGTTACCATTGCAAATGAGTTTAATGCTCAATGTTTTTTTTACCTTAAATAAATAAACAAACAAACAAACAAACAAAATGCAAATGCATAGTGTTACTATCCATTGAAATGTGCTAACAGTCTCCTAACACACAATTGCTCTGGCATGAATGACCTTACCGGTTTCACTGCTTAACGCAGCATCCTTAGGAGTCCCTGATGTTGGGAGCCATGTCTATTTGGTAGAAACTTTTTTAAAGTGACAAATGAAAATTATTAGTGCAATGGTGTCAACGACACCCCAACATGTAAAAACCTGTACAATTGCACTTGGGATCATACATTTCATAGCCAGCTGTGATAAGCAGCAGCTGATAACAGTGATTAATGTGCAGTCGGCTGATGGTGCTAAACCAATTGGATGTCTCCTTTGCCCTTCCCCATGTTATAAGCAGCAATAATGGATGTAGTAGCAGCATTAATAAAGTGTATGTTGTTGACCAGTATAACAGTATAAGACTGCTAGAGACAGACTATATGTGGAATCCAATCTACTTGGACATATCCCTAAAAGAAATTTCAAAAATGTAAACATTTAATATGCAGGCTAAAACAAAAACTTAAGGCAGAAAAACATTTCTAATCACTTTCTATTTATGAAAGGTGCATAATCAAAACAGTTGTTTAGACATGGCTGGCACAATGCACCCAACTGCACCATTCATATACTCTCTCTTTGCAGCAGTTTAGTTTCTCATCCAAGCAACCCACTAAAGCAGTAGCTAAGGCTAGGGGGATGTTGGGGTGTATTAGTAGTGGTATCACAAGTCAGAAGAGGGAGGTAATAATCTCTCTTTACAAGACACTGGTTAGGCCCCATCTGGAGTACTGTGTGCAGTACTGGAGGCCACACCTTCACAAGGACATTAACCAAATTGAGACAGTCCAGAGAAGGGCAACCAAAATGGTGCAGGGACTGCATCAGAAAACATACGAGGACAGATTAACGGAGCTCAATATGTATACCTAGAGCAAAAGAGGGAGACCGGTGATATGATCAAAACATTCAAACAACTTAAGAGCACTAACAAGGTGAAAGAGTCTAACATGTTTCAGTACAAGAAAAATATCAGGACAAGAGGACACAGCATGAGATTAGAGGGAGGCCGATTAACGGGTAATGTGAGGAAGTTCTTTTTCACAGAAAGGGTGGTAGATGCATGGAAAGGGTTACCTCAGGAAGTGGTGGATATGAATACAGTGCAGGGCTTCAAACAGGCATGGGATAGGCATAAGGGAGCAATACAGATGAGTATGAATAGATAGACCATTGACAGAGCAAAGGCCAATGGCACATTCATAAGGTAAAAAAAGAAATGGGCAGACAGGATGGGCTTTGCAGTCCATATCTGCCATCAGCTTCTATGTTTCTAAGTCCCCACCTCTCCTATACAACATAACTTTTTCTATCCCACAAAACTTGAACATATGGGGCCCAATTCTCAAAGCCCCGAGTTTGACGCAAAGTGCCTGTGCCAAACATAACTGGAGCAAGTGGCACCTTGTGTCAAACATTGCCCCCTGAGCTATTCTCAAAGGCAGCCTGTATCAATCACAGGGTGCCTGCTGCAAAAGGGGCTTGTGCCACCAGTGCGCCTGAAAAAGGGCTGCAACATGGTGCTGGGGGCATGTGGCAGATGCAAGCTGCAACATCTCTGTAAATGGGATTCTGTAGGCTCACCCTGAGGACATAATTCTAAGTACCCTTAGACTAGCCAGGACAGGCCTAAGGGTACTTAGAACATTCTCCTTGGGGAGAGTTTCCTGTGTGTGGAAATGTGCTGCAATCCTTGGTCCTGATGTTGCCAACAGTAAGCATTCAGAGGAACTCAGGGGTGGGGCAGAAAGATGGCCATGCTGCTGCTCCGCTTCTTACCATGCTATCAGAGTGCTCTCTGTTTGTAGTTTTTTAACTTTTTTGTCTCATTTTGTTAAAACTCCTGAATGAAACTAACATTATTTAATTTCGGCATCTGACTCATGAGGGTGAATTCGATGATGGATTACCATTAGCAAGCAGAGTGAGTAACATTGAGTAGAGTTGCTCAACGGGCACCTCGCCAGCTGAGTTGATTTTCGGGCTAAGCGAGAGCTTGGAGAATTGCTCTCTGCTGCTTAACCTGGAAAAGCAGGCTGGTGCTGGAGTGGTATCAAGCATAGGTGGAAGCTACGATGACCTACAGGAACATGGAATTCCACTGAGTTTCTGTGGGGCTATGTGGCAGCACACTGTGTGCTAGAATGCTTGATTAAACTTTATAAGAGGTATGCCATCTTTGTCTAAGGGGGTATCACCTTTACTGTGATAAGTAAAAATTTTACTATGCTCAGCGGAGCATTTTTCTTTGTTTTCCTTATTTTCTATAGGTGTGCCCAGCCACCAAATTAAGTGAAAATGAAGAAGGAGGTTAGTTTCAAGAGACATCCCAGGTGATGGCCGACAAAACCCACACAGATGACTGTGCCCGATTTGCAGGACATACAGTAGTCAGACAGAGCACTGAGCGTTGACATGGAACACGGAGCCTAAGGAATCCGAATGGGGAACCCCAAAGAAAGTAAGGTGGATTAGGAGGGAGTAAGTGCAAAGTAACTGGCTAGAGGTAATTGATCAAGCTATCTGGAGGTAGGCATTCAAAAAACTCTTTTTATAGAAGAGTCCTCCAGAGCATTTCTGCGTTTCCACCTTTGAAATTAATGTGAGCCACTTTAAAACTTTTCAATTCCAGTTTTCTCCCTCTGTTAACCTCATTTTAAATGTGGCTCCAGTGATTCAAAGTATTTTAGAGTTTTTTTATAATTTTTTAACTGTTTGCTGCTGCAAATAAATGGATTCATCTAAAAAGGGCCATCAAGTAGTTTGGAGAAGCCCTAAAACATTCATTAGTCAGGAGAAAATGATGTATACATGGTGGGCTCTGGTGTTAATAGAGCCTGCCAGACTCGAGTGTGTTGGAATTTAGTTTTTCTATGACAAGCAACATATTTTAGTGCAGGGACTCCAGAACTCTCTGCAGCAGATTTATATACAGTGCAGCTGAAACCCACTATGAGATAGGAATATGGGGTTATTGAATGTTTTAGCTAATTTAACACTGGAAAGCTCCCTAGTAGAGAACTCATATTGATACTGGTTTTAAGCCCCCAAAGCGGCCAGATAAATAACAAGTCAAATTTGCAGCCTGGGTTACATTATTGTATTATTGCTTTTTAATTTGCATTTCATATAAGCTATCTTTGTGTTTTAAATGTAGTCTTTTTCTTGCATTTATGATGTGATAGTAGTAATCACAAAAATAACACTTAAAACATAAATTTCTAAGAAAATGAATACAGGCCAATAGCTCGTAGGACCTGGGATATGAGCTAATAGCCAGATTGGCCTACAGACAATCCATAATAGACTAATTAACGGACTTTATAAGGATTAGACTGGGAGTTGTGGTTTGGCCCAATTGAGAGCAAGTGAGCCAGATGACAGGCAAAATGTATGGTTGTTCTAAGGACAGGGGAGTGTTCGTAGTGACCTGTTGTGAACACCATCTGTTGTTGGTATATAGTTCCCGCCATACATAGCGATAATTAGGGTCAGGGAGCAATGTTTGTGGCAGAAAGCCTCTAAATGCTCATCAGAAAGGTCAGGTATAACTGGCATCAAAGTTATTCCCATTGGGACATATGAATAAGTGTACGTGATTTATGAGTATGACACGCAGTAGTACCTTCGTGAGTTGATACCTGATTCAAAAGGAGACCTGAAGCTAAGTGGGTACATCCCTTAGATACCCACAGTAGGGCCCTTCCAAGGGTAAAGGTGTCTGAAAATGAAGCAAAATGTGTGAACACAGGAAAGCATACAATGTTTATGGTGACCCAGATGTGGGGCTAAGGGGCTTACTTGTTGCAGGTTTATAATTTCTGCTATAATGGTGACAATCGGAGACTCAGAGCTAGCAGGTGTTGCAAGCTGCCTCTGAAGTTTGTCAGAAAGTGTGGATGTTACTGGTAACTCAGGTGTTTAACTTGGGTCCAATGACTTACAGTCATTATTTTCCATGCAAAAGTGCTCTTGCAATCTGGCAACAAGCCTGATTTGGGGCAAGTATTGATGACTAAATCTAAAATTTATTAGGGAGCCTGTATGTTGGTTTTAATGAAAGAAGGGAGAATAGTATGCCATTAACTTCTTTTTTTTGTATTATCTATTTTCCTCCTTCCCCATACCTCCCCTGTTGGTCTCTCCTTCGGGCCAGCAATGGTCTCATTCTTCTTACCACTCACTTGTACCCTCGCCTACTGCCGCCATCAACCACCACCTCATATGGCAGCCACCCTCGGGGTAACCCAGTGTAACCCTTTACCAGATGGGTTCTCCCCCTCTGAGGTGAAGGACACCGATAGGGGCCAGCCAGCGCAACACCTGGCTCCTCGGGTGCTGCTGAGGTGGTCTTTCTGGGGGCCCAACCAGGGCACTCGTGACGGCGGAGGGACCAGATGGCCATCATCCAATCAAATGGAGGAGAAATGTTCCCTTTTCCTCCCTGGGAGTGCAGCATGCCATGACATCTAGGCATACGCCGACATCCACCACGCCCCACAGTTAATTGGTTGGTGCACTGTTATACCTCCAGTCTCCACCAGGGGTCAGCAGACACTGGACCACATCCCCACTCTCCCTCCTGGAGAAGGAGGGCAGTCATTGGATGCTCAAGCCTTCTCCCCCGGCTGGTCCTCCAGCAACCCGAGTCCGCTCCTGAACCCGGGTCACCAGCGTCGCAAGCGGAAATGCAACCGCTGTGCCAACAGGCCAGCAATGCCATTTAACTTCTAATCTCTTTAAAGTCTTGGCTCCAATCGTTAAGAATGATATTTATTGAAAATGAGACAGCTACGGTAATAAATGTCTATAGGAAGTATAGAATTTGTGGGAATTAAAATATATTGGTTTTACTGAGGAAAATTAAACTTATCAGGACTAGAATATGGTATCTATTACGACTGGCCTTTTTAACTTAAATTCAGTGTTGAGACTAAGAGTGGAAATGTATACGAATATGTCATAGAAGTGACATTTTAGTATTTGTATATATTGGACTATATATTTTATGTTTTTGTCCTGTTTTATGTTGTAATGGTTGAAAAATAACCTATCAAGAAGTAAACTACTACTACTACAGTAAGCTTTCCCATGCCCCCTGCCCAATCCCCCGATGTTTTCACCATGAATAGTAAAAATTATTTCACAAGCCCCCCCTTCCTGATCTCCTGATGTTGCCACCATGAATAATAACAATTAATTTCACTAGCCCTCCTTCTCAATCCCCCGATGTTGCCACTATGAATATTAAACACTTATTGCACAAGTACCCCTTCCATATCCCCTGATGTTGCTGAGTGTAAGAATACATGCCCCCCTCCCCGAACCTCAGTGCTGCCAGTAACATAAGTAATTTGTTTCCATGCCCCCCCCACAGTCTCCAAAGTTGCCAACACTAATATAATTATTCTGGGCCGGCGACCAGCAAAGCCCACGTCACACCTCTGCGGCTGGCCGCCGACTGAACTGTCAATGAACCTACTGTAATATGTATATGTGTACACATTACAGTAGACTCACTGACAGTTCATAGGACAAGCCAAAAACCTGGGCACCAGAATAAGCCGCATAAACAATTCATTTTTCAACAGTACTTGGGAAAGAAGCACCCCTGACCGGTTTCGCTCTAGGCTTCTTCAGAGGAAGAAGCCTGAGGTGAAAACCAATCGAAATAACTTCTATTCAACTGCTACTGATGTTGCTGCTGTATTTATATTTTGTGAGTACTGTTGAAAAATAAATTGTTTATGCAGCTTATTCTGGTGCCCAGGTTTTTTGCTTGTCCGGTTGCCTATTTTCCTGGTGCACAGATAGTCACTAGTGGAGCGTTTCCATGTTAATCATTGACAGTTCGGTCGGCGGCCAGCCTCAGAGGTGTAAGGTTGGCTGTGCTGGTCACTGGCCCAGAATAATGATATTAGTGGTGGCACCTTTGGGGTCGGGAAAGGGGGGCATTTAAACAAATTATTTATGTTACTGGCAGCATTGAGGTTCGGGGAGGGGGGCACGTATTCTTAAACTCTGCAACATCGGGGATTAGGAAGGGGAGCTTGTGCAATATGTGTTTAATATTCATAGTGGCAACATCGGGGATTGGGAAGGGGGCATGGGGTATGCATTGTGGTATTACTGTTGGCACCATCGGGGATTGGAGTGGGGGGACTGCTATACCATCAGAGTCCAGACCAGCACAGGGCTGTCCCATGGCTTGCTGCAGGCCCTCCCAGTGCTCCGTCCATTTGGCACTCAACCATGTTTGCAGTGAGCCACGGAACTTAGCTGCCGGGACCCTGCCCTTTAGAAAATCAGGCGCAGGGTCCCTGGTGCACTGGGCTTTGGCACAAACTGCTGTTTTCCACATCTTGCGCCAGTCCAAGCCCATTTTGAGAATCAGGCCCATGGTCCATAGGTGCTGCTTGGGTGTGGATATGTTGTGCTAAAGCATTGTTTCTATCATTTTTAGCAATTGCCCTAAGGTGCTCGCTAATTTGAACCTTAACGTTAGAGCTAGTTTTACCAACATAAAACAATCCACACCCACAGGTTGTTAAAGAGATTACACTGGAAGTTTTACAGTTGCTAAAACTACATATTTTTTTTTTTATTCCCCTACGTGCCCTGAGTACAACCACTCCTTCAGGCTGCAAATGGCCCCCGCACCCCTCTGTTTCTCCCTTGAGCCTCCTTACCTGATATCGCAGCTGCTGGGGTAATCCAGCATATCCCTTCGCTGGGCAGATCCCTCTCTTTAGAGGGGAAGGCACCGGGGGAGGCAAGCCAGCACATACAAATTGGGCCCATACTGCTGAGGTGGACATGGCTCCATGTGAGATCAGAGGAGGAGCAGGCAGGCCAGCAGTTGTCATCCGGCTGAACTTAGTGCGGATTTTCCATTTTTCTGTTCCCACAGGTATTGCGGTCCTCTTGCAGTGCTCCTGGTCTCCACTGGGGGCCGCTGCAAGGCGGCACATTCCCCAATCCCACCACAGGAGAGGACAGCAGTCCTCCGGACACTCAATCCTCTCCTCCCCTGCCAGCCCCCAGCGACCGGAGTCCGTTCCTGAACCCAGGTTGCCGGCGTGGTTCGAAGTGTGGCGTCCAGCACCCCAACCCTCTGCACCACCGGGCTGACAAAACTACATATTTCAAATGTTTTTCTGGTATTCGAGTTTATGAAACTGCTAGTCTTGACCATGGAAAAACAAAATTTACACCTGCCACGGGTAAAATTACCAAGTAGTGGGAGGGCAACCAGTTTGAGCTGGGATTCTTGGAGACTGGCTGAAGGCTTTGGACCATACTGTCAGCAAGGATTGGCCCTCTTTTATAAACTGCTCTAGAAAGTTACTGGGTATAATTTCTTAGTGCTGGAGCTGAACTGGGTACATGCCAGTTTTTCACAGTTACATTTTTGATGGCCTGTGACTGGTGACAACATGTACCAGCAAAGTGAGTGGGCTGCTCTTCTGGTCTGGGCTTGGATTTATCCCCTAACAGCTCTTTCCTGTCCACTGTTGAAGCATGTGTTCATGCCCTTTTGATACAGTGGCTGCTGTATCCTTTGTCATGAAATGTTGTACTTGTCTCTTTGCTTCTCAGTTCAAAATCGACATCTTCATTACAAGTCCTACATATTCACAAAATTTAGGATTTTGGAATGTTATTCACAGTATGTCTGAGTGACAGCTCATTGACAATAGAACAATATTTCTGTCAGTAGGCTTGTGGAACAAATCTGTTCTCACTGTCCCATCAAGTTTCTGCTATAAAACAAAGTTGAGAGAGCTGACATGGTCTAAACTAGTCTGGACCGTGAATCTCAAATTGTGGGCTGATCTCTCCAGGTGGCTGACAAAGGAATCCAGTACCTCTCTGGTACCCCTCCATACAATAAATATGTCGTCTATATAGTGCCTCCTCTGATCTGTCATATAGTAGAAAGGAATCGGATTAGTCTGGGGGTCATAAACATTTTGTTGTTTCCAAAGTCCCAGATATAAGTTTGCTTAACTAATTAATTACATAGAAACATAGACTTTGACGGCAGATAAGGACTGCTTGGCCCACCCAGTCTGCCCATTTCCCTACCTATCTATTGGATAAGCTGCAGATCCTAGGTAACCAACAGCCTACTTCTTCCTAATCCCCACCAGAATTGCCTTATGTCTGTCCCATCCATTCTTGAATTTCCCAACTGTTTTTGACCCCACCACCTCCTCAGGAAGGCCATTCGATGTGTCCACCACCCTCTCTGTGAAAAAATATTTCCTTACATGGCTCCTGAGCCATTCCCTCTCTATCTTCAAATTGTACCCCTTGTTCTTGCACATCTCTTTTTCTGAAAGATGCTACCCTCTTGGACTTTGTTGACTCCCTTGAGGTACTTGAAAGTTTCTATCATGTTCACCTCCCCCCCTTCCTTCTTTTCTCAAGATTATACATATTAAGCTCCTTTAGTCTCTCTTCATATGGCTTATGGTGCAGACCCTGCACCATTTTAGTCGCCCTCCTCTGAACTGCCTCCATCCCGTCTATGTCCTTGTGGAGATGGGGTCTCCAGAACTGCACACAGTACTCCAGATGGGGTCTCACCAACTGTTTGTACACAGGGATAACAACTTCCTGTTCTCTGCTGGTGATGCCTCTCCCTATAGAAACATAGAAACATAGACTTTGATGGCAGATAAGGACCGCTTGACCCACCTGGTCTGCCCATTTCCCTACCTACTGGATAAGCTGCAGATCCTAATTAACCAACAGCCTATTTCTTCCTACCCCACACAAGAATAGCCTTATTTTTTTCCATGCATTCTTGAATTCTCTCACAGTTTTAGATCCCACAACCTTCTCAGAAAGGTGGTTCCAAGCATCCATCACCCTTTCTGTGAAAAAAGACTTCCTCACATTGCCCCTGAGCCATCCCCCATCTTCAAATTGTGTCCCCTTGTTCTTACACATCTCTTTTTCTGAAAGATGCTACCCTCTTGGACTTTGTTGAGTCCACTGAGGTACTTAAAAGTTTCTATCATGTCTCCCCTCTGCCTCCTTTCCTCAAGGGTACACATATTAAGCTCCTTTAGTCTCTCCTCATATGGCTTCTCTTGCAGACCCTGCACCATTTTTGTTGCCCTCCTCTGGACTGCCTCCATCCTGCCTATGTCATTGCAGAGATGGGGTCTCCAGAACTGGACACAGTACTCCAGATGGGGTCTCACCAACTGTCTGTACAGAGGGATAACAACTTCCTGTTTCCTGCTGGTGATGTCTCTCCCTATACATCCCAGTATCCTCCCGGCCCTCCCAATTGCCTTCTTACATTGCTTGCCATCCTTAAGGTCATCCGAGATGATTACCCCCAGGACCCTTTCCATTTTTTTATAGTTACTACCTCCCCCTTCCCCATTGTGTATTATTCCCCTGGGTTTTGTTTCCCAGGTGCATTATTTTGCACTTCTTTGCATTCAATCCAAACTGCCATACTTCTGATCATTCCTCCATATACATCCGACTATCCCCCCAGCCCTCCTTACTGCCTTCTCACATTGCCTACTTAACTTTAGGTCATCTGATATGACTACCCCTGGGTCCCTTTCAATTTTTGTTGTTGTTAGTACCCCCCCCCATTGTGTACTCATCCCCTGGGTTTTTATTTCCCAGGTGCATTACTTTGCACTGCGTTGCATTGAATTTAAGCTGCCATACTTTTGACCATTTCTCCAACCTTGCCAAGTTCCTTCTCATCCTTTCCACCACACCTTGTGTATTAACCCTGTTGCAGATCTTTGTGTCATCTGCAAAGAGGCATACTTTTCCTTCTAGTCCCTCTGCAATGTCACTTTTAAAGACATTAAAAAGGACCGGTCCCAGTACTGAACCCTATGGTACCCCACTAGTAACCCCCTTTTCTTCAGAGTGGACTCCGTTTACTATTACCCTCTGTGTCCTGTTGTCCAGACTATTTTTTATCCAGGCTACCACCCTGGGACCCATTCCCATGCTGGCTAACTTGTTTATTAATCTTTTGTGTCGGACTGTGTCAGATGCCTTGCTAAAGTCTAGGTAGGCCATGTCCACACACCCTCCCTGGTCTACTACTTTGGTCACCCAGTCAAAGAAATCTGTTAGATTCATCTGGCATGACCTTCCTGCTGTGAATCCATGCTGCCTTGTGTCCTGTGCCCCACTGGCCTCTAGGTACTCAACAATTTTTTCTTTCAGAAGTGATTCCATCATTTTCCCTACCACTGAGGTCAAACTGACAGGTCTGTAGTTTCCTGCCTCTGCTTTGCTCCCATTTTTGTGAAGGGGAATCACATCCACCTTCTTCCAGTCCTTAGGTACCACACCATCCTCCCATGATTTGTTAAAGAGGGTAGTCAGTGGTGTCACTAGCTCTCCCCTTAGTTCTTTTAGAATTCTGGTGTGAATCCCATCAGGTCCCATTGCTTTGTCCACCTTCAGTTTCAGGAGTTCTTTCAGAACCCTTTCTTCTGTGAATGGACTGGTATTGACCCCCCATCCAGAGTGCTTCTATTGATTGGATGAGGTACCTCTCCCTCCTCTTCTTTTGTGAATACAGAGCAGAAGTATTCGTTCAGTATCCCTGCTTTTTCACTGTCCCCCTCTGCCCACCCACCTTCCCCTTTATTAAGCCTCACTATCCCTTCCTTCATCTTTCTTCGCTCCTTAATGTACCTATAAAAGGTTTTATGCAACTTCTTAAGTGAGTTGACTGTCTTTTCCTAGGTTTGAGCCTTTGCTATTTTGACTGCCTTCCCTGCTTCCTTCTGCTTTAACTGATACAGTTTTCTGTCCTGCTCCTTCTGTTTTCTTTTATACTTCCTGAATGCTATCTTTTTCTCCCTAACCTTCCCCACCATCTCTTTTGAGAGCCACAGTGTTTTTTCCTTCATTTTGATTTATTTGCTCTGTGATGGCAGTTTTGATGTTTCCCCATTGTCCCTCCACCCCTGCTTTTTGCCCGTTTGCTAGTGCTTTTCTGAGGCACTCTCCCATTTTGCCAAAGTCAGCCCTCCTAAAGTCCAGTACCATCACATTTGTATGGCTTGACTCTACAGCTGTGTTTATCGTAAACCACGCTGTTTGGTGGTCACTTGTTCCCAGATGGCTACCCACTTCTAAATCTGAGATCCTCTCTCCATCCTTGTTTGAGAGTACCAGGTCTAAGATTGCTCCCTCCTGAGTGGGTTCCAACACTAGCTGTCTGAGGCATGCCCCTTGTAGGGCATCAACAATGACCCTGCTCTTGGATGTGGCTGCAGCAAAAGTGCTCCAGTTAACATCTGGCATATTCAGGTCCCCCATCAACAATATCTCCCCTTTCTCTGCCATTCTAAGGATGCCTTCTCTCATTTCCTTGTACATTTCCTCCCCCTGAGACAGGGGTCTGTATACAACCCCTGTGCAGATTGTGGTGCCATTTCCTGTCACCAGGGTGACCCACAGTGCCTCCTCTTCTCCCTGTTTACCCTTTAGTTCTGTTGCTTTGTTCCCTTTCCTTACGTAGAGAGCTACTCCTCCTCCTCTTCTACCCTCTCTTTTCTGTAGATTGTGTACCCTGATATTTTTTTTTTTTTATTTTTTTTATTTAGTTGTTTAACCAGGTATAGCACACTAAGCTGAAAGCTTTTTTATAGGAGCGACCTGGGAGCACAAGGAGGTTAAGTGATTTGCTCAGGGTCACACAGTATGCAAGTATGCAAGTGGAAGTTGTGGGATTCAAACCCAGGTCTGGTCTGCTGGATGTCACCAGATTTGCAGCTCAGAGCCTTAGACCACTGCACTATACTGCCTCCTGATATGTTAACATCCCAGTCATGGTTCTCTGTGTACCATGTTTCTGTGACTGCCATGCTATCCAGGCTTCCCTCTTCCATCAAGGCCACTAGTTCATGGAGCTTGTTACCCAAACTATGGGCATTGGTACTCATCACTTTCCATTTTTTAATGGCCTTACCCCCCTTTAGCCCCATCCCTGTGCTTTCTGCCTTTGCCTTTTTCTCCATTTACCCCTGCCCTTCTCCTTATTGACTTCTCTGTTTTGGTGTTTACCTCACTAACTACCCTGTTTTGTGTGTGGGGGGGGTCTTGGATTTTCCTGCTCCTTTTCAGTGCCTCGACCCTTGACTAGTTTAAATGCTTGCCAATGAAGCATTCAAACCTATCACCTAGGATCCTGGTTCCCCTCCTGGACAGATGCAGACCATCGCACCAGTATAGGCCTGTATCCCTCCAGGAGGCCCCCCAGTCCCCAATGAAGTCAAAACCCTGAGCTCTGCACAAGTTTTTCAACCGTTGAATGAATCCCATGGTGCAGAGCACCCTAGCCTCACCCGTGCCATAGACAGAAAGCACCTCTGAGAAGGTTACCGTGCATGCTGCTTATCTAAGGCCCCTCCCTAACTCCACAAACTCCTCCTGCACTGCTCTGATCCCATTCCCAGCCAGGTCATCTGTCCATAGGTGGACAATGACATTCAGCTCCCTTCCCTGTGCAGCTGCTCCTGCGATCCAGAGGATTCACTCCCTGTCCCTTCAAGCCATGGCACCAGGCAGGCACCTTACCTCCCTCTCCCCTCCTTCCCCCGTTCTACCTCCCTAACAATTGACTCCCCCACCAAGAGTTGCTTCCTTCCCCTGTGGGGTCCCGTGCCACCCTCCTGTAGGTCTCCTTTGTGAAGGTTCCCAGCATCCTCCTTGGCCTCCACTGTGGTTGCCTCCATAGAGGAACCACGCTCTACCAGAATGAGGTATGAATTGTGGACAGGTACTACTGGAGGGATGCATCTCTGTCCACCACCCTCACCCTCCCTGAGCCCACTGTGGCCCAACCACTCCTCTTTCTTGGCAGTCTCTGAGACAGCAGCGGTGGCCCTGGTGGTCCCTGGGTGGGAGAGGAGGTCCTCTGAATCTTGGCCAACTCAACCTGGAGACAAGCAACCTCCTCCCTCATCCCAGAGAGGTGCCTGCAGATGGGACAAAACCACATCCTCCAGAACGTCTCCCGGAAGACTGCCGCTCCACAGCCACGCACTGCACCACTCCCATCGTGTCTTATTTGTGGCCCCATGACTGTTGTTTTGCATGCTTATTCTTCCCTCTCTCTGTTTTCTTTTTTTTTTCTCTCCCTACTTTGCTACTGCCTCTGTGCCCTTACAGCTGCTCCTGCCCTTCTTGTTCTGGGACGGGAAGCCCCTGTATTCCTCAGTAGTCTCCTTACTTGCTCAGAGACAGACCTCCAGCAGCTGGCCCTTTTTTTCCGTCTCCTTCTAATTGATTAATTAATTCATTAATTGTTACTTTGTTAACCAGGAATGTACACTGAGCCAAATACTCCTTTTCTGGAACGACCCCAGGCCACTACAATCGTGGCAAAATAATACCAAACACAATTCACATGACGAAGAAATACAAAAAAAATCCCACACTCAAAAAACCGAGTAAAAGGACTGCTTCACCAATATCTAAAAGTGCTTCCTTTTATTATAAGTGCCATAAAGCCAAGCCTAGCGTGTTTGGACAATTTCCTGTGAGACGCATTCCCTCCCAGGGTGTACACTTGTCCTGGGTTTCTGTCTCCCAGATGCAGTACCTTACATTTCCCTGCATTGAACCTCAGCTTCCACTTTCTAGACCACCTATCCAGAGCCTCCAGGTCCCCCTGTAGGGCCACCCTCCCCTCCTCTCCATCCACCACCGGCCCCAGTTTTGAGTCATCTGCAAAGAGACTCATCTCACTCCTGATACCCTTCCTTATGTCAGAGACGTAGACATTGAACAGGGGGGGCCCAAGGACCGATCCCTGAGGGACCCCACTAATGACCCTCCTTGGGGATGATACTATTCTGCCAACCATCCGGTCCTGGAGCCAATTGCCTATCCATCTGATCATCTGCTTCCCCATCCCCATTTCTCCCAGCTTATTCAACAGGCCCCCGTGAGGAACAGAGTCAAATGCCTTGCTGAAGTCAAGATAGAGGATGTCCACCAGTCTACCCAGGTCCAAGGCACTCGTCACCCAGTCATAGAACTCCACAAAGTTTGTCTGACTCAATTTCCCTAGGATGAATCCATGCTGTCTATCATCCAGGCACCCTGACTTTTCCAGGCCCCCAGCCACTCCTTGACAATACCCTCCATCACTTGCCCACCACACGTGTCAGGCTGATGGGCCTGTAGTTCCTGCCACCTCCCTTCCAGTCCCCCCCTTGGATAGGCACTATATGTGCCACCTTCCAGTCATGGGGCACCCACCCTGTCCTCAGAGAGATGCTGAAAAGCTCCGCCAGGGGTTTCGCCAGGACATCCACCAGTTCCTTCAGCACTCTGGGATGTAATTTATCCAGCCCCATTGCTTTCTCTGTCTTAAGGTACCTGATGGCTTCCCTCACTCTCTCTGCCATGATTTTCACCTCCACTACCTCGTCCCCCTGCTTTGCCACCCCCCCGCCAGTGATGGCCCCTCCTCCAGACCCACTGATCGGCAAGGGTCCCACCTCCTCAGTTTCACCATCTCCTCCCATGTATGATGCAGCCCCCATTTTCCTTGGTGAAAACTGGTAGGCGACATCATTTAGTACCTCAGCCTGCTCCCCGGGTCTTGTACCCATCCTTCCCTGTTTTAATCCTGCTAATCTGCCCTCTCCTTCATTTCTCCCCAATGTATCTAAAGAACCCCTTGTTTCCTCTCCTAATTTCCCTGGCCAGGTTCTGCTTCTTCCTTGCCTTAGCCGCCCTCACCACCCTAGTGGGGCTTCTGGCCATCAGCTCATACTCCACTCGATCCCTTTCACTCCTTGAGCACTTGAAATGCCTATAAACCTTCTTCTTTCCCGTCGCCACCTCCTGAACCTCCCTGGTCCACCAGCAAGGTTTACGGGCCCTACCACATTTTTGTCTTACTCTTGCACAGGTGCTGGTAGCATCCTGCACCCCCCTCCTGATGATTTCCCACCTACTGTCAGCATCCATGTCTGGCCCAATCCCATCCAAATGCTTCTTAAGGATCCTTCCCATTTCTTTGAAATCCACCCCTGAAGTCAGTTACCTCCATCTTTGTGCAGCCTTCTACCCCTCCAAGGTCCAGACAGAACCAGACTGTGGCATGAGTGCGCTCCCGTCAATGGGTCCCTTACCTCCAGGCCCCAGTCTGGTCACTGTCTGCCAGGACCCCATCCAGTATCCGTGCCCCCTTGGTTGGTTCCCTGACCTGCTGAGTTAGGAACTCGTCCTGAAAGACATCCAACAACCTCTGTTCCCTGGCCACCAAGGATGTCATAGTCTCCCAGTCTGTTCCTGGCATGTTTAAGTCCCCCAACACCACCACCCTTCCCCTGCCCAATCTGCAATGTCACCCAACATCTGCCACCAGACTCTCCTCCAGCTCCTCCGCCAGCACAGGGGGTCTATACACCACTCCTATTTTTACTCTCTTGCCCCCCCTTGTTATCAAGGTGACCCAAATCGCCTCCACAGTTCCCTCCCTCCTCCACTCCTCCCTGTGCGAATGCAATTTTTGACTGTTATTGCTACCCTCCTCCCCTTCCCTCCCCCCCCTGTCCTTCCTGAACATGGTGTAACCCTCCAGGTTCAGGTCCCAGTCATGCCCTGCGGTGGCCCAGGTCTCAGTGACCGCTGCCACATCTACCTGTCCCTCAGTTAGCATCGCCTGGAGCTCAGGCATTTTACCGCCCAAGCTCCTGGCATTTAGCAGGACTACCTTCCACCCTTTCCGTATACTTCCATTTCCCCTGCTCGCTTTCCCATGGGGATTCTGTCTTCCCCCAGTCAGCACCTTACCAGTCGGCCTTTTCCCGCATTCCTCCAGCTCCCCAGAGGGGTGGAGACAGAGTCCCTCCTTTATTGGACCCCCCTCAACAGCCTTTTCTCCCATCTCTCCTCCTTCACAAGTTTAAACCCCACCTTTCACCAACGAACCCCTCTATTTTCAACTTAAGGATTTCCCTCCCCTCCAAATTGAGATGGAGCCTATTTCTAGCATACAGCCCCTTATCCTCCCAGGTCTCCCCCAGTCCCCCATCAACTCATACCCTCTGGCCCCACACCACTCTGTGAGTCACTGGTTTATCTCCCTAATCTTCCTCTTATGTTCCCCACTAGCCCTTGGCACTGGCAGGATTTCTGAGAAGGAAATTGTGCATCCTATTTTTATTTGCTTTTGTTAACCGGGTAAGCACACTAGACAACCAAGTGCCTTTTTTCAGGTGCGACCCGGGAGGATTACAAGGTACATACATTCAAAAGATTCTAAAGATTGCGTGTCATGTGCTTGCAGTCCCCCTAACTCACCTCTTTAACCTTTCCCTAAACTCTGGCTCTATTCCCACACTGTGGAAGACAGCCCAAGTGGTCCCCCTTCTAAAATCAGGGGACCCTATGGATCTTAATAACTACAGGCCCATTTCCATCCTACCTATGTTATCCAAGATGCTGGAGAAATTAGTGAGTATTCAGTTACGGGAATATCTGGACAATGCTAATCTATTAAATCCAGCTCAATCTGGATTCAGGGCCAAACATAGCACTATCACTGCATTAGCCAAGGTCACCAATGATTGGCAAACCGAACTGGATAAAAGAACAATGTCTGTGCAGTATTCCTGGACCTGAGCAAAGCATTCGACACTGTGGACCATGAACTGCTACTCTCATCCCTACACTCCATTGGCCTAGATCCATCCTCCTTAAGTGGTTCCAGATGCTGCCTCTCTGGTAGATCACAGCAGGTAAAAAGCTGAAGGTGATCTCTCCCATTAAGACCACTGTCAAGAGGAGTCCCAAGGCTCTATTCTGGGTCCTATCCTTTTTGCCATTTATATAAATAAAATTGATTCAACCCTTACCAAGTCCTCAGTACATCTATTTGCTGATGACACTGTACTGTATGTCAGCAACCCTTCACCTAAAGTTGCTCATGAAATCCTACAAGCAGAATTCTCCCTATTTAACATCAGCTTCTCGAGAAAAACTTCTACTAAATAAAGAAAACCAAAGCAATGATGTTCACAACCCAAAAACTCCACCAACACATCCTCTTCAATCAGTCTCCCCAGATATGCACTATACTTGGAGAAAATCTGGAGTATGTTGAAAATTTCAAATACCTAGGTGTGTGGATTGACAACAGACTTGACTTTACTCAGCATCTAGAACAACTGCTGAAAAAGCTTCGCCTAAGGCTTGGCCTCCTCTACAGATTAAAACCCTTCCTTAATAGAGATTCAAAGATGAGATTAGTCCAGGCCATCTTTCTATCAGTCATTGACTACGCAGACTTCCACTATAGTAACTGCTCCACTCCCTACCTTCAAAAGTTGGATACATTATACCATAGAGCAATAAGGTTCATTACAGACCTGCCATATAATACTCACCATTGTTCTCTCTATGATTCAGTTGGATGGGTTTCCCTTCATGTCAGGAGGAGCAGAAATGCAGCTCTATGGATCTACAGAGCTTTATCAAAAAAACTCCCAAGCTATATCCTGGACTGCTTCAACCTGACAACTCCAGCTCCTATGCCCTAGAAGCAACAATATCATCCTGCTCAAATTGCCTAAGTCAACACCAAAATAGGGAGGGCAGCAATCAGCTACTCTCTAGCCATAGCATGGAACACCCTACAAAAATCCCTAAAACTGTCCATTATCATTCCATTTACATCCTTCAAGCAGCACTGTACAGCCTTCTTCACAAAGAAATGCAGTTGCTACCGCTAGAGATAAAATAGTCATCCCACAAAACCTTATTCCAATCACATATGGCATATTCCTTCCAGCCAGACACTGTCAGTATATGGCACCCAATATTCCCTTCACCATCCTTGTACTCATTATGTGAGCGACTGTCATGGCCCTCATTGTGATATATATGTATTGTACATATTGTAGATGTTAGTTTAACTTTCTCTTGCCAAGCTTTAACATGTGAATTCTCTGTATATTATTGTGTTATAAATAACATTTTCTTGTTTCTGTATGTATAACTGTCTCATAAGTATGTGATGTGATTGCTGTGCACTTAACTCGAACCTTGACCTTATCAGGTCCATCTTGTAAATGAGCCTTGCTCAATGATGATCGCCTGAATAAATAAAGATTTGATTGATTGATTGATTGATTCAAGAACAGCAGGAAGAGTCAATGTTAACATACAGAAAACATCAGGCATAACAGAGATTAATAGGTAGCTAACAGCATAAGAGAACTCAGGCACAAACTGATAATGTTTAGATATCAGCATAAGATACATAACAGATGATTAGGTAGATAGAAGCATAATACAGAATAGTACAGACATTGTCAACAGGGCAAACAATATAGGGTAAGCCATACCTTTGGGGGGGGCACTAGGTGGGTAAACAGGAGGAGTACAAAAGTGCAGGAGAGAGACCTGGAAAAGATAGGGATAAGATAGGGTACCCTTCTGGGACAGGTGGGCAGGGAGTGGACCCAGTGCAAAAATGCCAACTTATTGTTATGTCGACTGGTTACAGGAGTAGAAGTGCTTTAAAACACTGGAGCCACGCTCCCACCAGTAAGAAACTGGGAGAAAAAGTGTACCTCAGCTGGTGGTCTATAAGGCACAGAGACAGCGGAGGCTGATTTCAGGAAGCCCCATAAGGAGGCTTTAAAGCAGGGATGGGAGGAGGAGGAATGAGTTAAGGCAGGAAGGGAGTTCCACATTTTTGGCGCATATGTGGTAAAAGCCCGATCACGTGCAAGGGTGCAGGTTTTTGGAACCAGGCGGTCCAGCGAATCCCTGCATCTTAAGTGGTAGGTTGGAGTGCCATGTTTGAGGGGAAGGGCGAGGGCAGAAGGGGTAGCCATTTTGACAATGTTGTCAATGCAGTTGCTGAGGACAAAGGTGTGGTGCTTTTCTGGGGGGAGCCACTCCAGTCACGTGTAAAGATCACAGCGGTGCGTGAGGGGAGGGGCCGAGAGCGCAAAGTGGCAAATATTGTTGTAAACAGTGTCCCATTTCGTGAGGCTAGATTTATGGACAGGGGCAAAGGATACAAGCCCATAGCAGAGCGTTGGTAGGAGGACCCCCCTGGCTAGGGCCACTCATGCAGCCGGGGTGAGGCAGCTTTTTGCTCTATAAGCAAGACCGAGCTTGCCATTAGTTGCCTTATGTATGTTCCGAATATGTAGGATAAGATCCAGTAGCGGGTCAAGGGTGACGCCCAGATACTTGACAGCATCCACAGTCTGCAGGAGAGAGCCATCAACCCCATAGATCTTTAAGGGAGCAGGGCAGGGCAGGTTTTTGTCTTGATCAAGGAGCCAAAGAGCATGGCTTGGGTCTTTTTTAGATTGATGGTAAGCTTATGGCCCACTAGCCAGGTCTGAATACGCATAAAGTCAGAGCTTAGCCGGGAGTTAATGGTAGTGATGTCCTGGGAGCTGGCCAGGATGACGAGGTCATCCGCATAAAGGGTGGTATGTCCATGGGCAGTGACAGATGGTAGTTCATTAATGAAAAGGGAGAACAGAATGGGTCCAAGGATGGATCCCTGGGAGACCCTGCAGATGACTGAAGAGAGGTTAGAGAAGGCACGGTTGAAGTTAGTGTTTTGCTGCCTGCTAGAGAGGTAGTTTGAGAACCAGGCACGAGCACAAGGGGGAGAACCCAAGGGACAGAAAAGTGGAGCTGAGGAGGGAGTGGTCAACCCGATCAAAGGCCTTTGAGAGATCCACAAAGATAGCTTCAGTCAGATTGCCTTGATCGGCAGCGGTCCTGATCGTGGAGGTAACCACAGCAAGAGCTGTAGATGTGCTGTGCCCTTTCCTGAAGCCGTATTGTGTGGGGGAGAGAAGGTTGTAATTCTGAAGGTAGTGGGAGAGCTGAGAGGCAACTACTTTCTCCAGGAGCTTGCAGGTAGCAGACAGAATAGCAATGGGTTGGTAGTTCAGGAGATCTTTGGGGTTACCCTGTTTTAAGACAGGGACAACCTTGGCCACTTTCCATATGTCAGACATGATCCCAGAGATTAGAGAAGTGTTAAAGATATGCGTGACAGGCCTGGCAAGGAGGGATGCCCCCAGCCTGAGCAGTTTAGGTTCAAGGCTGTAGTGCCCTGCCCCGCTGTGAGGGGAGAGACCAGCAAGAAGCTGGGTCTCTTTTACTGAGACCGTTTGCAAGTAGAAGGGAGGTCGGGGTGAGTCCATTCAGGAGGGACAAGGAGACTTGGGGTTGGGGGACTGGGAAGGGGAGGCAGACAGGTCAGAGAACAGGGAGTTAAAGGCGTTGGAAATGATGAGTGGGTTGTTGCAGCTGACCCTGCCAAGGAGCATGTTGGTGACCTGTATTCTAGCAGACCCACCGACCGCATTTTTGATATTTTGCCAGAAGCTCCTTGGATTGCTGGCAGTGGATAGCAGGGCAAATTGGCAGAACTCGCTCTTGGCGAAGTGGATGGAACTTTTACAAGAGTTTCTGAGCTGCCGATATTCTAAGAGGTCATTATTGTTACGGGAGGCCTTGTATCTCTCCCAGGATTTGTCCCTAAGCTTCACGAGGGAGATAGGCCACCGTGAAGCCATTTAGTGACAGCGCCCCTCACCCTCCTTCTAGTAAAGGTGGCATGTTTGTTCTGCAGGGGGACAAACTCCGCTATAAAATGGTCAAGAGCTTGTGCGGGGTCATTTGTGGCTGTGACCCATGACCAGTCAGCTTGTTATAGGTCCACAAGGTAGTCGTTTAGGTTAAATTTTGAATAATCCCTCAACTGGATCACTTTACTGGGGATTTTGGGTGAGGAGATGCCCCAAATGCAGTAGGTTGGAGAGTGATCAGAGATGACATCTGGGAGAATAACTGAGGATATTATTCTGTTAGGTCTACTGCACAGAACCCAGTTGATAAGGGATCCTTTATCTCCCATGAGGAGAGCCTAGTGGGTTCCATTATGAGCTGGCTTAGGGCGAGGCCCGAGAGTAAGGGCTCATATTGTTTGGAGCTGGACCCCATCCAATTAAGATTAAAGTCACCCAGAACTAGTACCTCATTAGGGCCAGCCTTGTCGCTAATGCAGTCAAGTAGTAAGGAGAGTCCTAGCACTCTGCCCTTTGGGGGGTTGTAGGCACAGACCAAGTGTACTTTTTTTGTGTAACCTAGCAGGAGAAGTGTGTGCAGGAACTCGCATGCTGGGGATGTAGGTGGTGAGTGATCAATGGTAAACACATTCAGGTGCACCTTGTAATAGAGGAGCAGACTCTGGCAAGCTTCCTGAACCTTGCCTGTATCTCTAGCTCACTATTTCCCTCAATGTCATTGGTACCCAGGTGGACCAGTATGTCCGGGGAACCTCCACAATCCTTTGCCAGCTGATATACCTCATGCTTGGCCCTGTGCACCGTTAGTCCAGGGAAGCATTTTGTTCTAACCGGGCAGGCTTCCCCCTCCCTATCCCATTTGATACCCCTGATCATAGAATCCCCCAACAGGAGCACTCTGGCTGCCCCTTTTCCATCATTTCCCCCCCTTATACATCCCTCATCCTTTCAACTGGCACCTCCCCAGCGGCTCCTTGCTCCTCCCCTATCTGGGTGCCCCCTGCCACCTCCTTGTTTACCCTGGCACGCCCTTCCCTCCCCTCCAATCCTACGCCTCTCCTCCTCCTGAAGTAACTTTTATACCCGCTATCCCCCCATCGCTGCTCAGGACTGGTCCTTCCCCATCTGCTAAACTTGTCTGGCTCATCCTCCCTTCCTTCCCGTCTCCATTCAGCACCTCCTTACCTGTTGTGCTCCCCTGGCATAAAACTTCCGCTGCCTTTACTGTATCCTCCTTGTATTTCTGGTCTCTCTCCTTGCCCTTTCCTCCCAACTTGTCCTTCTCCTTGCGCTTACTTCCCTCTACCCCTTCCTCCTCCTGCTCTGATCCACCGCTCCCCCCAATTTCCCGTGTTCCAAGTTCCCCCCTGTTCTTCCTGCTATCTGGTCCCTGACTCCTGCCCCCTACTCCCTTTCCATCTCTAATCGCCGCTGTCATGGCTACATCACCCCCCTCATCCTCAAGCAGAAGAACAGAATTGAAGCAGTTACTGAGCTTAAGGTCCAATCCACCTCTCCCCCTTGCTTCCTTTTCTCCAGCCCCAGCCATCTGCCTACTTCCCTGGGAATGTCCTCCCTTTGGCCCCCCCCCGTGAGGGTCCCTAGATACCTGCCTGCTTCCTTGGTAGTGTTCTCCTTTTGGGCCCCCTCTGTCAGGGTCCCTATGCGACCCCAGAGTACTCTCCTGCACTCCTTTCCCTATGCCCCCACCCGTAGTGCTTGGTGCACCCCACGGGACAGCCCCTGCCCTATTCTCCAACCATACCTCCCCCCTCCCTCCAGTTGTCTCCTAATCCCCTCAACCTCCTCCCTAAGCTGTGCCAGCTGGTAGCACACTGGGCAACCACCAAACTTCCAAGCCCAGTCCAGTATCATGGCCGCCTCACACCCTGTGCACCCCACCACCCTCCCAAAGATGCCGGCCCTAATGACATGTGGTCCCATCCCCCTCCAAGTAGGATTCCTTGGGTGAGCCACCAGGTTCCCCATTAGTCCAACATACACCCCTACCCACTAATCAGGTCACTCACTAATCCTAGATGCAGCCCCACAGTAAACAGGTACCCCCGTTACTAGGTGCAGTACTACACAGTAAACTTACAAGGGAAGTGTACAACTCCCTAAGCTCCTCTCTCCCAGCCCTTAAACCCAACCCCCAGTGGCCAGAACAACATGAGCTGCACCTGAAGCCTTTTCCTCTAATTGCAGGGCAGGTGTTCCCTATAAAGGAGCCGAGCACTGAGGAGGGAGGGGTTGGGGAGGGTGGGATCAAGACCTATACCCGACTCTCAAGAGAGTGTATCAGCCCTCTGTCTGCCCCTCGCTGCACCTCCAAGCACTGCCAACTTAGAAAATCTTTCAATTCTCCTTACTCTCCCAGTATCCAGCTAGTAGCTTCTTCCCCCTTCCCCTTTCCCCTCTAACTGAAGTCTGACTGAGTTGGGAGTCCCACCTTACTTTCAAACAGCACTAATCCCCTGTAATATGATGCCTGCCCTTACAGGCCAGATAGCAACTTTTAAACACACACAAACACCAAATAGCCTGCTAGAAACACACAGAAAACCAGCTAAGAAAATCTTTCAAGTCTACTTACTCTCCCAGCCTCCAGCTTTTAAACAGACACAAACACCAAATTGTCTGCTGGAACACACAGAAAACCAGCTAAGAAAATATTTCAAGTCTCCTTACTCTCCCAGCATCCAGCTAGAAGCTTCTTCCCCCTTCCCCTTTAACTGAAGACTGGAATCCATCTATTTTCTGTACCCTTAACTCTCTTTGTTAGAATTGGGAAATGTTTATTTTGTATTTCAGTAAGTGTATTAACAAAAAAATCAACCACAATATTTGTGTCAGAATTAGCTTCCAAATAGGTCCAATCTATGGTACTAAGATCTGTATTAATTTTTTTTCCAAGTCAATATTCCTAAAATTTCTATACGATATATAACTAAAAGGAATCTTAGTTTTGTCGCAGTTCCAAACACAAAATACCAGAAGGTGATCACTTATGCAATCTGAAAAAGTACCACTACTATTTTATCCAGGTTTTTAGTCAAAATCCATTCAAATGAAGTATGATTTTTTATTTTTTTTTTCAGTTGGTAATTTTTCTTACCATGGCCCCTGGTCTGCCATCCACGTCCAGGCATCCACCTCCTCCAGCCGCCATCCAGATCACTCTGGCTCCCACCAGAGGATTCACTGCATATCCCTGTGGCTTGCCCCCCATGGCGGGGTGGCAGAGAGACCCCCTATCTCTGCCAACACAGGATCCAGTCACCGCAGTGAGCCCTCGGAGCCGGGCGTCCCACTGAATGGCCATCAAGCCGCCATGACCGGTGCCATTTTCCCTGTTCTAAATTCCCCAGAATCGGAGGGTGTGCAATGATGCCAGCAGCCGTGAGTGCACACGCATCTGTGCGCGTCCCCATCCAGGTGTCTGCCCTCGACTCCTCCCCAGTGTATGGCATGCATCCCTGACCCCCAGCCTCCCGCCTGGGGGCAGTCGGATGCCAACAGTCGTGGACCCCCCTTCCCGGAAAGGAAGAGCAGTCCATCAGACACTCGATCCCTCTCCTCCCCTGCCAGCCCTCGGTGACCCGTGCTCGCTCCCACACCCGTGTCGCCGGTGTGGCGTGAGGTGTGGCATCCAGTGCCTCAGCCCTACCAGGCCAGCACCAATGTAGTATGATTGTTAGTGGAAATATTCATAGGGATATGGCAAGTTATAAGTTGAGTGATGCCTGCGCACTGTACTAATGTTTCCAATTCTGATCCAACCACTGCTCCCCAGGCCAGGTTAAAATCACCCATAACCAGAGCATATTTATTGGCTGTAACACACTGGAAACATTTCAGGAATTCAGTCAGTCCTTTTTTTCCTGATTTGGGAGGGTTATGAACTGTACAAAAGTTGACCCTATTATGTCCTCCCAAAATAAGTTCTATAAACAACCATCCGCAACCTGTTGTACATTTAAAAGATACGTCTTGCAAGGTAGCATCTATATTTTCTCTAATAAAAACCGTGACTCCCTCTCTCTTCTTTTTACCTTCCCTATCTTTCCTAATCATTTTGTGTCCATCAATGTTGCACAAGTTTTCTTGCATAGTTGGTTTCAACCATGTTTTAGTCAAACTCAATATTTCTGGTTTATACATTGTAAGCCATGATTCAATTCTGGGTTTCTTGTGCAAAAGACCTTCTTGTATTTGAGTGTACGAATCTGATACCCGTTTTATTCCAATCTTGGATATGCTGCACTGATTCCCTAATTAAGGGCCCAGGATTAATCTCAACATCACCAGATTTAATCAAAAATTGCCAAACAATAACAGCTGAAAGAGCAGGTGCTTAGTAAGGGTGCATATCTTAAAGAATGAAGATTTGGGGACTTTAGACACCTCTGCAATCATTTAGATTGCTTTTATTTGTTTCTTTACTTACTTTTTCATCACTGTGTTTGTATTTTGCCAACTACTAGTGAAAAAAAGAGGCCAATGGAGTCCCTGTGTGATGATGTCATAAAATCCTTACTAGCCAGGCTGCCAGTGTATTTCAATCAGAAACTACAAATCTGTTTTTAGATTTTTATAGAGAAATAACACTTCCTGCCACCAAAATATTGTATATTTAATAGAAATACGTGATTTTTGATAACATGTTATCATCATCACCTTTATTTTACCAGGTGAAACATCACTGAGGAAGACTCATTTATAAGGTGGACCTGGGTAGGTCATAAGCACAGCCACAAATCTATACAAATAACAGTGAGGCAACAAATAGAATAATACAGGTAAAAGTAAAGTATATAAAATACAGTGCATTACTACAAATACAATAAAGAAATGTTACATGGCAATATAAACAATATATACTATACATACACTACAGTTTCATAGAGAATAGGTGAGGTGATGGTAGGGGTAACAGAGGCAAGGAGGTGGCCAGGAGGAGAGGTAAGAAGAGGAGAGGAGGGCAGGGGTTGACAAGACGGAGGAGACAGGGAAGGGACAGACAAGTGAAGTACAAGGAGTGGCCGTGCTTTGGGGTACTATGCAAGGATCACAGTAGTATCCGGCAGATATTTATTTATTTAAGAGATTCACCAGGAAGGAATACTGAGCGGAGTGCCGCTCGATTCCAGATGTGTCCTGGGGACAAATGCAATATAACAACATAAGGCATACGATATAACAGGTGAGATATAACAGGTGAATAACAGTACAGGCAATATAATGGCAAGGTTGTAACACTATGCGGGGTATAACATGATACAAGGTACAAGGTTGCAACTCTGTACAGGGTGTGACACAATACAGGGTACTAGTGCAACAGGGTATAGGGTACTTGTGCATTTACAAGGAGAATTAAAGCATCTGAGGCAGACCCAGGTAAAATAATGATACGGGGTGTGGAAGTGCAACCTGTGCTGCCATGACCGAGGGTTTAACAGGGAGAGTAGGTACGGGGATCGCTTAACTGAGTAAAGAAGGTACAGGAGTGGGACAGAGTTGACTGGGGGAAGAGACTGTCACAGCACTGAGAATGTGTTAGGTACAGGAGCAGGTTGTGGTGAAATGTGTGGATAGAGTAGTTTTCACTGCGCTAAAAGTGTATTAGGCACAAGAGCAGGTGGTAGCAAAATGTGCTGCTAGGAGACCATTTAGGTGCTGGAAAGGTGAGGAGTGCTGAATGTCCAGTGGAAGGGAGTTCCATAGCTTAGGCATTCAGTAGCTGAAAGCTGCTTGACCCAATGTGGAGGACCTATGTGGAATATAAAGGAGTCTAGAGTCATTTGTCCTGAGCTCGTAGGCTGGGGGGGTGGGAGATTGGTCAGGGTCAAGGAGAGGTAGGGGGCAATGACTGGGCCCAGTATTTGGCAGTGAGGCATGTGCAGTGTGAGGCTCTACAGTCCTTCAGGGAGGGTAGACCTACTGTTTGGTAGAGGGTACAGTGATGGGTGGAGTAGGGACAGTCAAGAGAGAAGCAACAGAAGGAGTGGAAGAGGGTGTCCAGTCTGGAGAGGGAGGACCGGGGGAGCGGCAATGTAGACTACTTCCCTGTAGTCAAAAATTGGTAGTATAATTTTCCGTACTATGGCTCATCGAGCCAGCAGTGGGATACAGCCATGATTTCAGTAAAGGACACCCAGTCTTGGATAGAGTTTTTTGTGGATATCTTCTATGTGTACCAAAAAGTCAAAGTGCTGGTCTAGTCAGACGCCCAGGTATCTGAAGGAAGGGCAGGCCTTCAGTACAGTCCCTTCTAGGGTGCGGAAGGGCATGGGGGAAGGGAGCCGTGAGAGTCTCTGCCTTGTGCCGAAGGACATGGAGACAGTCCTCTTGGCATTGAGGTGAAGCTGGTTTGAGTGAAACCAGTGCTGGACATTGTTGAAATCTTGCTGAAGTCTGGTTGCTACGTCCACAGCTGATGGTCTGAATGTGTACAGCACAGTATTGTCAGCATACATATGGATGGAAGTGTGTGGGCAGATGGAGGGAAGCTCGTTTAGAAAGGTTGAGAACAGGAGGGGTCCCAGGACAGACCCCTGTAGCACACCTGAAGTGACAGGGAGGGGGTCAGAGATTTAGTTACCAATCCTGACTAACTACATCTGGCCAACCAGGTAGGAGTGGAAACAGGCAGTGGCTGACACCTGTGCTGGCAGGTTTGGTCAGGAGGAGGGGTGGGATACTGTGTCAGACACCTTCACTAGATCAACAAAGATAGCTGAGGTGATGTGCTCTTTGTCCATAGCCATTAGGATGGAATCTGTGAGCCACAGGAGGGGGTGGTGGTGGAGTGCAATTTTCTGAATCCAGACTCAAAAGGGGTGTAAAAGGAAGATGAGTCTAGGAAGGCAGAGAGTTGAGCGAGAACGTTTTTCTTGGAGCTTAGCTAGGATAGGTAAGAGGGAAATGGGTCTGTAGTTCCCGGGGGTAGATGGGTCACCACCCTTTGGTAGGGGAATGACTGTGGTGCATTTCCATTCTGCTGGTACCAGGCTTGCAAGAAGGACATATTGAAAATCACAGCCATGGGGGTCGCAATGGCAGGGGCTGATAGCTGTAGCATTTTAGCATCAAAGCCAGTGGGGCATCTGCCCTTGGACAGGTTGAGAGCAAGGAGGGTGTTATACATCTCCAGTGGAGTAACTGCATGGAGGGAGAAGGAGTGGGTAGGAGGGGTTCAAAGACGGACTTAGGGAGAGGGTGGTGGGGCTGTGGGAGAGGGGATGGTGAGGAAGTGGTGCAGTTAACAAAGAAGGAGTTGAAAGCTGTGGCTACAGCAGGGAGGGCATTTATCGTGGATGAGCCTATATTTAGGGATGGCTTTGGAGGCTGGGAAGGAGGGTCTAGTAAGGATTTGAGGACCTTCCAGAATCTAGGAGGATGGTTCACGTTTGCATGGAATGCAGTGTTGAAGTACTTACCCTTTGCCCGTCGGATCAGCCTTGTACAGGTGTTGCGCAGAGTTCGGTACTCCTGGTGGTCTTGGGGCAGGCCACTCCCCTTAAAAGCTTTCCATGCCAGGTCCTGGTCTTTGAGGCTGGTGATGATGCCAGCTGAGATCCAGGGAAGGTGTGCTCCTGAACCCTGGTTCATCTGATAGGGGCATGGTGGTTCCAGATTGCAAGGAACCTGGATTTGAAACCATGTAAAGCAGTGTCTGGTGAATTTGCTTGGTAGGCAAAGGATCAGTTGACGTTGGCTAGGTCTTGCAGGAGGGAGGCAATGTTTAAGGCTTTGCAGGATCTGGTGCGGAGGATGTGTGATGGTGGTGCTTTAGATCTAAAGATTTTCCTGATCATGTAAATCATGTGGTGGTTGCTAAGGGAGTCTGGGAGCAAGCCCACTTCAAGAATCCAGTGCGGGTGGGAGGTGAGGGTCCAGTCTAGAAGGGAGTGGTTTGATGATTTGTGATTCAGGCGGGTGGGCTCGGAGATCAGTTGGGTGAGGTTTAGGGCACTGACTTTGTTCCGGGTATTGTTGCTGGTCCAGGAGAGCCAATTTTGACTGAAGTCATCAAGGATGTGTAGCTTACCCCTTGCGACTAGAGCTTTTATGGTGCTGAGGCGGTTTATAATGGTAGGCAGGGTGACATCAGGTGCACAGTATGAACCTACAATATATATTGGAGCATTGTGAGGGAGGGCTACTTTTATTAGGAGCGCATCGATGGAGTGTGAGGAGAGGGGCAGGGCGATGCTTGAGAACTGAGTCCCGGATGCTATGTACATGGCAACTCCCCCACCTCTTTTGTGGCCTGGATGATCGTGGTGGATGACCAAGTAGCCAGGTATCACAATTTCAGAGTCATTGTTGTGTGGTTTTAGTGAGGATTCGGAGAAGACCATGATATCAGGGAGAAATGAGAGCACGGTAGGTTGTAGCAGGGGCAATTTGGGTAGTAGGCTGCATATGTTCAAGTGCATCAGTTTTAGACCCCTGGGGAGCCTGGTGGGATAGGTGGAGGTTGGATTGAGGGTGGGGGTAGGTCCAGGGTGTGGATCCACATTCCTAGATAATAGGAGGAGGAGAGAGAGATCACTAGCTTGGTTAGGGATTGTGCCCACAAGGGCTTCCGTGACAGTGTTGTTGAATGTTTGATGGGTAAAGGAGAAGCTGGTAGAGAAGTGAAGGGCTATTTGTCCCAGGAAGAAGGAGGATGGGAGTATGGCGGGGACCACGAACAGTGTTTGTGGAAACGCTGCAGGTAGTGTGATGGATAGGGAGGTGCCGGGGCAGGGGGGGATCCAGGAGGGGAATGAGGAATGGGTGGGCACTCCTGCTTGGCTGACTGAGAGGAAGGTGGGAGGGACAGCAGGGGGGCCCAAAAGGAGAGGATTAGCAGAGGTAGCAGCATGGTAGGGAGAGCAAGAAGAGTCACTGAATTAGGCAGTTTGGATGTGAGAAATGGATTTGGTTGATGGTGTTAGCAGTCTCTCATGGCAGGTTCTGATAACCTGCAGATGGAGAAGTAGACTGATTGGATCTGTAGTCACGTGACTGCCGCTATAAACCTAGAAGATCACCAAGGATGGTGGCGACGGGGCAAGCAATCCTTTCGTACCTGCTTCAGGGAAAACAGACAGCTGGTGAGGAAAGAGCTCCAGGCATTGCAGGGGAAGGCACAACAGGGAAGCCCTGATGGTCCCCGGTGTGTGGAGGAGCTGTGGGAAGAAGAGAGAGGGAGAGGAAGAGGGAGACAGACGTTAAAAACAGGTAAGGGGGGGTTGGCCTAATGGGGGAGGGAGGGAGGAACCAACATTTCAGGCAACTGACTAGTTGAATGGGCTGCATGCAGTCCCAGGAGCTAAATAAAATTAATGTTCCCCAAATAACTCTAAACGGGTAAACTTAAATTAAACTTAAAGTAAGCAAAACAGTCACAATGAAGGCAATGTATTAACTAAATAAAATCAACAGATGCTGAGCTGCGAGTTAATTTCAGCGCTGGCCAGTTGAAGGCAGAGAGTAGAGCGAACATAAACTAAATGCTACTTCTTTAAGTATTAAATTTAAATTTAGCCAAGCCGCAGCTCCTTAAAGTAACATTTCGGACAGGCAAAAGATGGCAATTTGTAGCATGTGCAGTAGCAGAGAAAACTATCTGTACTACTGAGCTGACTTTTGAGTCCCTTAAAGTTTGAAAATTGAAATAACGTCAAAACTTCCACTCGTGCTTGTAGCAAGCAATCCTTTTGTACCTGTTTTGGGGGAAAACAGACAGCTGGTGAGGCAAGAGCTCCAGGCGTGGTGGGGGAGGGCACAACAGGAAACCCTCATGACCCCCGGTGTGTGTGGAGGAGTTGCTTCAGGAAGAACAGAAGGCTGACAAGGTGAGAGCTCAAGGCGTTGCAGGGGAGGGCACAACAGAGAAACCCTCATGACCCCCGGTGTGTGGAGGAGCTGCTTCAAGGAAAACAGACGGCTGGTGAGGCAAGAGCTCCAAGCATTGCAGGGGAGGGCACAAGAGGGAAGTTCTCATGACCCCTGGTGTGTGGAGGAGCTCTGTGTGACCTTTTGTTACAATTTCTTTTGAAAAAGATAGAATAATTTATTTAGTTTCTCACTGAAATACATTGGGTTCTTAATGAGCAGGTGTTTACTTCTAATAAACAGAAAGCTGATTATTTTATTTATTGTATTTTGATGTATTAGTAATTACGTTCTACTTTTACAATAAAATATTTGTTAGTGCAGTGAAACAAGTGGATTTTCACCTTTGTTTTTCACATTACTAGTAAAAATGAATTCAGTAGACTGCTGGTATTGTGATGTCAGACACTGCCAGCTACTTAAGAGCTCAGTGTATTTCAATGAGAAACTAAATATATTTTCTATCTTTTGCAAAAGAAATTTATACTTATTTAATCAACAGACTTTGCCTTTCATATGTTTGCACCGTAGTGCTCGGTCTGTATGATGCTACATTTTTGACTACAATAATTAGCTTCTCTTTACTTTTTTCCAAGTAAGATCTGGTTATGAAGAAAATGTCACCTGCTAAATTATAACAAAATATCACATGTTATCAAACATCACATATTTATATTAGATATATAATATTTTGGTAGCAGGAAGTGTTATTTCTCCATAAAAATCTGAAAACAGATTTGTAGTTTCCCAGTGAAATACACTGGCAGCCTTGCTGATAAGGATTTTATGACATCATCACACAGGGACTACATTGGCCTCTTTTTTCACTAATAGTTGGCAAAATGCAAATAAAATGATGAAAAAGTAAGTAAGGAAACAAATAAAGGCAAACTGAATGATTGCAGAGGTGTATAAAGTCCCCAAATCTTCATTCTTTAAGATGCACACCCTTGCTAAGCACCTGCTCTTGAAGCATGGGTAGCAATGAAAAACTCCAGAAGATATAACCTAGTTTTTTGGAAAAACAAACAAACAAACAAACAAAAAAACCACATCCCAAATCTATTACAGCATGTCTAGTAAGGAGACCATACAGGTTTTGATGCTTCCAAGAAAGGAGGAAGGACCTGGAGAGCAAGTTGGAGAAGATATAGCCTTCTCCATGGTCTCCATGTCCTACTGATTTTGAATATTCAGGCAGAAACATATAAGATTAGCAATTTTCTAATACAAACAACCCGGAAAAGGATACACAATGCAAGTACGTTAAATTTTCCCATGTTGAAGAAAATAAAAACTAATTGTATAAAACAACTATAAGTACATCTAAGGAACAGGCACAATAATAATTGGGAGCAAAGGTATTATGAATCTACAGGTAGAACTGTTCATGAAAAAAACAAAGGCATTATATGGAAGCACATACAATATTTTGCACAGTTCAACTAAAATTTAATTTGTTCAGCATCAGAGTTGGTATAGTTCTCTGACCAAAAACGTAAAGAGAACAGGTCATCTGCATAGAGATATCTGTATATAGTACTTCAATGTCCATGGATACTGGAAACCATCCCCAGGACCCCAAAATGTCAGCAGTATCCCTCACATGGGAGGGTGAAGAAGATACTATTGGTTCTATGTAGGCATTCACAAGTTGGAATGGGGTTCAATGAGAGACCCAATGCCTGTGACAGTTGGGCTTCCAGGGCGGTTGTCTGATTTTTATGGACCTTAGGTAAGATATACATGGTGGCCCTAGTTAGAAATTCTACAGATAGAAACTTGTACACATACTGTACTCAGAAATAAAGCCAGTAACAGCTGCATTACTCAAAAAAAGTATCAATATCTTTTCTGAAGTCCACAGTGGGGTCAGTAGATAGTATTTTTATAAAACATGGTGTTAACTGCCTCTCCACTTCCATTATGTACTTGTCAGTGGCCATCACTACCACAGACTCACCTTTATCAGCTGATTTTATTGTTATGGACTGATCTCTCTCAAGTGCTTGCAATGCATCCTTCTCCTTCCTGGTAATGTTTGCATATGCCTGTGCATTGGATGTTGTAAGTAATGTGTTAAAGTCCTCCTTACAGAGCCTTTCAAATACAGCTGGACTACTGTTGTAAGGTGGGCACAACTTGGAATTAATCCTCATTGAGCCCACTGGTTATTGATGTTGCTAACAGTAGACAATACTGTTGCCTGAAGCAGTGTCTGTGGCATCACTTACTGTCTGGGAATTCTCCACAGGTGCACCCAATAAGTTTCTTGGAGCCTGTCTACCTATGTTGCCTCTGTTGAAAAACAATTTTAAATTCAGGTCCCACGTAATGCTTTTCAAATCAAGGAATAGACCAAATAGCTTCACATCAAATGAGGGAATAAAGGAAAGTCCCTTATTCAGGATACTGATTTCTGAGGGTGTCAAGATCCTTGAGGACAAGTTAATGACATTTATTTTCTCTGACTAGTTTTAGTTTTCTTGGTGGAATTGCGCTGGACCCCTGATGGTCCTTTCCCTAACCCCATCTTGTTCTCTTAGGTCTTGGAATGAGACTGTTCTCGGGCTCCTGCTAGGTGGGGCTGGGGTTTCCAGAGCCCTTCTTCTAAAAAATTGTCAGCCCCTCCAGAAATACTAGATGATGTATAGTATCCAGTGGACTGGTTTGCTTTTAGAATAGCTTTAGATTTAGTTTGACTTCTGCCTCTTTTATTTTTATTTTTGCTGCTCCATGTGAAAACTCTCTCCATCTGATACTTCACACTGCCCATTTCAAATTCTCTAAACGTGGTCTCTTTAATCCTTCTATCCTGTGTAGCAGTAGAGTTTTTCAGTTTCTGTTCATGTGTTGCAAAATCTTTGTGGGTTTTGAATTGTGCTACTAGTGCTTCCTTTTCTTTCAGTTCTTTTGTAGTTCTGGCTGTTGTGTGGCATAATTAAGCAATAATCCACAGCAGGGTGTGGGTTATGCTGGGATTTACTCATACCTTTCCTTTATTCCCTCGCAAGTACCTGTACCTGTATTTTTCTATGTCATTGTCATTTTTATGCAACATGTTAATGCTTACCCATAATTCTGTACCTGAATTTGTACTGTTTTTTTGATTATGCAATCTGTAACTACCTGTCTATACCAAAGGACCTCCATGTGAATGAGCTTGCTCAATGGAGTTTTCCTACAATAAACCTGAAAACTTGAACACCTGGTGTAGTTTGGTCACGAGGCCACAGGCCAAGTTGCCAAATCCACACCAGGCCATGAGTAAATACCAGCATAACCCACACCCGGGAGTGTATTATTGTGATTATACATATGTGAAAATTAGTTTCCATGCAAGACACCATCACCAATAGTTATATTTTTCTGTTTGTATCTTGTTTTTTGTCTTTACGGGATGTGGTATTGCTACGTCGTGTAAAGTAGTTCCTTTTGTTTAACTGCATTTTTCATGAAACAGGAATAGAACTATGTCTCAGTAGCAGAAAATTTCAGGACAACTTAGTGAATTTATGCTTAATTATTTTATTTGTAACATGTACAGGTTAAACATTTATTGTAGTGAACTATTTCAAAGAAAAACATTTTTAACTAACATTTAAACATTTATTTTACTGAACTTTTTTTTCACGTTATCTTTTTATTAAAATTGGATACATTTTATTTATTTATTTTATTTAGTTTTTGTTTACTGGGTAAGTACACTAGACAAGTTTTATGCCTATTTTCAGGAACGACCCGGGAGAGTACAAAAGGGTACAACAGGTAGATTGATACAGTAATTGGTTCAGACGAATACATTCAGGTACAAAAACAGGAGAAAAGACAATTTTTACAGTTTTTACATTTACGTGGAAGGTACACCCAGATACAGTGCTGGGGCAAGGTATAAGTTAAAGATAAATTCAATGACCAACAGGGCTGGTGAGGATTATGAGCATAGTAACATTATAGCGTCGGTCAAGCAAGGGAGGGGGGATTTGGATGAGGACATAGCGCGAGAGTGGTGATGCCAGAGCAGGAGAGAAGAAGCCGGCACCAGTGGATACTGGGAGGCTAAGGAGGCTTAGGACATTCACAGCGAGAAGCCACCTTAAGATGATCCCACAGGGAGGTCCGGAAACTCTTGTGAGAGGAGGCAGTACGGACTTTTTCAGGAAAGGAGTTCCAGAGCCTGGGGCCATGGACAGCAAAACTCCAGTCCCCCATGTTGGTGCAGGAAGTAGGTACACTCAGTAGGCCGGGGCCTTGGGATCTAAGCAGGTAGGGAGAGGTCAGCAGGAGCAAGAGCCGGGCCAGTTCGGGAGGGTGCAGAGCTAAGTACTTTACTCACGAGGCACCCAGTGCCAAAAGTTAGGTGATTGAGCGGATAGCCAGCCAAGCTTCCCCAGAGCCTGCAGTGATGGGTGAGGCGGGGGGCGGCCAGGGCAAAACGACAGATGTTGTTGTACATTGTGCTCCACTTGCTTAGGAGGTCTTAGAAGTATGAGCAAATATGAGGGAGCCTGTACATGTAAAGGAACACAAACATAAACATAAACAGTGAATGAATCTCCTCCATATGAAATGCAAAAGGAATCACTTAGAAAAAACACATTAAGTGAGATAAATACCATAGAGATGCCTTATGAATACATATTCATGATAAAATTTAGCATTAGCTATATTATAAAGGGTGAATAAGAGGGTTACAGCCATTAAAGCACTGTGGATTCAAAAAAAGGTTGGGGTAACCAAGTACAAGATAAATGCTGGAACAGGCTATAACAATGCACTCACTAAGTTACCAGGAGTGATACCTATGGGGATACACAAATATATACAGTAAAGGAGGAGTAGAAATAAAGAAAGATATACAATGAGAGATAAGGAAAGAGCAGGGAGAAAGGAGGATAGAGAAGAGAGAGAGGAGAGACATCTGTGCACAAAAGAATCAGAGAATCCTAATCTGAGACAAAGTAAAAGAGAAAACTAGATAAACTTTAAAGATTAGGGTCAGTGAGAACTATAGGATTCAATGTATTTAAAGTAAGCCTGCCAACACCGGTCATATACAGTGAGTCGTCATGAATAACGTGAGATAAGCGATCTAGTGAAGCACACTGAGAAAGGCTTTGAAGAACATTGGGAAGGGAGGGAATAAGAGTAGATTTCCATTTCATAAGAATTAGACATTTAACCAAAAGAACAAGTAAGTTTAGCCATCTAAAATGTGCACTTGAAAGGGAAAGGTTATTCAAAATAAAGATGCCTAGAAGAAATAGTTTGGGATCGAAGGGAAGTTTTTGCCCTGTGACTCTGGAAGCAAGTAGATAGACTTTACGCCATAGTTTATTAATGGGAGCACATGATCACAGGACATGAAGTAAGTCCCCATTGGCCTGGTTACAGCGCCAACAGTTGTTATTATTTAGAAGGCCCATTCATTGAAGAACGGAGGGGGTCCTGTACCAAAAATGTAGGATCTTAATTTGTATTAAAGCGCTACGAGCATCTTTAAATGTGTTATGTGCAAGAAACCAGCATTTTCTCCATTGAGCATCTGAAATATTATAGTTAAGGATAGTACTCCATTTATTTTTAGCTGATATGGAGTGATCAGGAAGATTATCAATAATGTCTTTGTAAATAGAACTACTTGATTTTATAGATAAATTAGTCCAATGTGAGATGTATGGGTCTAAAAGAGTATGCTTAAACACATAATTAGAAATGGAGTTATAAGAAGATCGAATTTGTAAAAACTTCCAAAAGTCCTGTTTAGGGAGTTGCCATGTAACCGTCTTTCTGATGAGACGTTAAACCAAGGTCCCATCTGCCTGGATTGGTGGTAGTTCAGGTGGATGTTAAAGATCCCATGGCATTTATCAAAAAGAGTAGGGGAATTTCCCCAGTGCCTGGCCACATTTCCCTCATTCACTAAAAAAAATACCACCAACAGCTTAATCTGGTTCAAGGTCAGTTGGCATTCATCTGTATCCCCCTATCCCGGGTCGTGCCTGAAAATAGGCAGAATTTGTCTAGTGCACTTACCCGGTCAACAAAAGCTAAATAAATAAAAACTGCAACTCTGAGAATGTTCTGAGAGTGAGCGAGTTCTGATCTAGGATATCTCCAAGAAAATAAATGCCTTTATTCTTCCACGTATAACAAAAGATTGGATGATTTTCTAGGGTGAGCACTGGGTTGCCCCATAAGGGGACATATAGCCAGGGTTTAGGATTTGATTTCAGAAATTTGTGGATTGACTTCCAATAGAAAACAGAGGAAGCTATTGTTGGGTGAGATTTTAATTTAGAGGAGAGGGGACTGTAGATAAAGGAAGTAAGAACTCCTCCAGGGGACAGCATGGATTCCATTGAAATCCAAAGTGGAGAATGGGAGGAAGGTTTCTGAAACCACTTAATGGTTTGTGCTGTGCAAAAAGCCCAAAGATAGCCTTTGAACCAAGGAAGTCCAAATCCATCTCTTTTCCAGTGTGATCGAAGTTTGTTGCGATTAAATCTTGGGGGTTTCCCATCCCATATAAAACTACCTACTAATTTATCAATTTTAGTAAGAAGGATGGATGGTAAAATTAATGGGATATTGGACAAGAGGTAAAAAATTTGGAGGGATATGGACATCTTAATGGCTGTGATTTTCCCCATAAGGGAGAGATTAAGAAGACTCCATCTGTCCAGAATTGTTCTGATGTTATCTAATAAGGGATTAAGGTTAACATCCCATATTTTCTTTAGGTTACTAGATATTTTAATTCCAAGATACACTATACCCTGAGGCGACCAACGAAATCCAAGAGGTAGGCTCACTAGAAACTTTACTATCGGTCATTAAGAGGTAGAATTTCTGACTTACCATAATTTAAAGCAAGGCCTGAAATGTTTGTAAATTTGTTAAGCAGATCAACCAGCAGGGGCCCAGCTTCATACAGATTTTCAAGTAGGATTAGTAGGTCATCGGCATAAGAGAGAGAGGCATATCTTGAGTTTCCCACAGGGATGCCTCTAATGCCAGCAGATTGGTGTAAACAGGCAGTCATGGGTTTCATGGCTAAAATAAATAAGGAGGGTGATAAGGGGCAACCTTGCCTCGTTCCTTTTGCCAATTGAAAGTGGGAGGAAAGGGTGGAGTTAGTAAGTACCTTGGCAACAGGAGAGTTATATAGTAGTTTGATCCAGGAGCAGAAGTTATGAGGAAGACCAAAATGTGATAAAACTTGATAAAGGTAGTCCCAGTTTAGGGAGTCGAAAGCCTTCTCAAAATCGATTGCTATGGCTGCCGCAGGTGATTTGAGAGATTTGGCTTTGTAAATAAGGTTGAATAGGGAACGTAAATGATCAGATCCAGATCTAGGTTTAATGAATCTGGCTTGTGAGCAATGCGTCAGTTTAGGGATTAAGTGTTCAAGTCGGGAGGTTAGTAGTTTAGCGAACATCTTCCCATCCATGTTTAACAAAGAAATTGGCCTATAACTAGCGGGGTGTGTGTGGTCTTTATACTTCTTAGGGATTAGGGTTATGACCGCTTCAGTACAAGATGGGGGAAGCTTGTCAGTGATGGAAGCTTCTTGATAAACATTACAAAGAAGGGGGCATAAAGTGTTGGAAAGCATTTTATAGAAATCAACGGGGAATCCATCACTTCCCGGAGATTTGCCAGATTTCAGGGAGGACAGAGCTTTCTGAATTTCTTGAAGTGAGAAGGGTTCATTTAAAGGATTTGCTTTATGAGAAGAGAGATGAGGGAGATGTAAGGATTTGAGAAATTGTTGAATTAGTGAGGTAGATGGAGGATTTGTATTAGAATAAAGTTTTTGGAAAAACAGTTCTTATAATACAGTTTATGGATGGATTGTCAGAGTGAATTGTACCTTGCTCATCTTTAAGACTTAAAATATGTCATTCCATTTGTTGTGTTTTGAGCTGGTAGGAGAGGAGTTTCCAATTTTTATCTCCATGTTCCCAGAACTTATGCTTAAGTTTAAAAAGGGCCAATTCAGTTTTACGGGAGATTAATTTGTTTATTTTGATTCTAAGTTGAAGAATTTCGAGATGTAGTTGAGAATCAGGACGATATTTGTTAGATGAGAAATATAGTTTCTCTTTAGCATTGAGAGTTTTTTTCCATATTATCCAATTGTTGCTCTCATACCCTTTTTCTATGTGCAGCATAGTTAATATTCTTCCCTCAGATTGTAGCTTTAAGGGCTTCCCATATAGTAGACATAGAGGATTCAGTGGGTGAGTTGTGAAAGAGAAAGTCCTGAATTTGTGTTTTAAGCATAGGTAAAAAAATCAGGATCCTTGAGAAGGAGAAGATCTAGTTGCCAGAAGGTGGATTTGGGTACTGATAGGCCCCATAGAACTGCAATTTAACGGGAGAGTGGTCCAAAATTATAATGGGACAAATGGATGAGTCAATAGTTTTTTCTAATATAACAGGAGAAACTAACCAGTAGTCAATTCTACTGTATGTTTTATGTAGAGGGGGAATAAAAGGTAAAATTTGGATCCCTGGGATGAAGGAGGTGCCACATAACAGCTAGCCCAGTGTCCTGCATGAGTAGTGAAAGGGCTTTAATACTTCTGGGATTGGCGTCTAGAGTGGGGCTACTTCTATCAGTGCTGGTTTCTAAGGCTAAATTAAGATCCCCTCCAAGAATAACTGGTGTGTTATCCATATTAAAGGATAAAATTTGTTGAGCTAAATTGTGAAAAAACTTGGGGGAATCAGAATTGGGGGCATAGACATTAACAAGCAGGAGAGGACCAGAATTAGTATTAAATTTAACCATTACCCATCTGCCTTCATTGTCAGAGAGAGAGTCTATAAGGGACCATTTAAGATTCTTATACTGTATATAAGAATGGTAACTCCTCTTTTTTTTGAAGTATAGGATGATGCACAGATTTGTCCGACCCAGTATTTCTTAAGCCTGTGAACATCCTCTGCTAGCAATTTTGTTTCTTGAAGGAAAGCAATTTGTGCTTAATATTTTTGGAGATGTGAAAGAATTTGCTTTCGCTTACAAGGAGAGTTAAGTCCCTTCACATTCCATGTGTTTAAAAGTATGGCACTCATAATATCAATATTGAGAAGAGGAACTAGTCACAAGAATGGGAAGGGACAGGTAATTGAAGCAGAGGACGGTCAAGGTAAAAGTTGATAGAATGTGTATATGCAGAAGGTGGCAGGCATATATAAACCATAAAAAATAATATATATGACGCATAGAGGGCACAGATATCTTCCTAAGATAAAAATAGAAAGGAAAGGTGAGGGATGTCATTAATAACAACATTATCATTAATATATTGATTGACACAGTGAGAACCTTAAGGAAGAAAAAGAACATTAATTCTTAACACAGTATCTAACCAACTAACAGTAACAAGGACTTTCTGAGGAGTGAGGGGAGAAAAGAGACAGCAAACAGAGCCAAAGACTCTCTCACCACACACCGGAGTGCCAGAACAACAGGAACGACCTAAAAGGACCAACAAAAAAAAGAGTGTTGGTCAAGTTTGAGGTCTGAACCAATAAGTTTAGTACAATTATAACACTTATGCTAATGAAGTCTGACAGAAATTCAACTATATCAAACAAAACAAGGAAACCAAAAGAGAACTTCTGCTTAATACTAAAAGCATTATATGATAAAGGTGAAGGGAAACACCAGATTGTGCTATTAAACTGATAGTACAATGTTAATAAGAGTGTCAACTTATTACAGCTAAAGGTCTGTAATAGTTATATGGAGAACCAGTATTGTCTGAAGAGAAAGATATCAGGAAAGCCTGTTACTTAATTAGTTACGATTATGTATATAAAAGAGGGGAGTAGTTACTACACTTGGTCAGATCCTGCATGAGGATCCTAAACAAAATGTCACAGCTTAATTGGTAGTAAAAAAAAAAAAAAAAAAAACCCATCAGGATGGATACTTTTAAATAGAATATTGATAAATAATGTATTGTAGTGCCCCTTGCTATAAGCTAAATATAAGCCAATGAGTTAAGGAGGATTGCCGACTTCGGTAATAACTGGTGCACAATGGGAAATCAGTGAGCAGACTAATTCCTCCACTCAAAAATTGCCTATATAAATGAATTGATGTGGTGACTAGGTCTAAATAACAGACCCAGTGAGCCCCAAATCAGAGAAAAGCATGACAGAGAATCTTGTTTTGTATTATAGGCTTTGAGTATATAGAGTACATATGGAAATTAGTGGATATTACTGAATTGTTTTAAAGGAAGATATTGCCAACTGGAACATTTTGAAAAATGGCAAACAAATACGTGAAGTACAATAAATAGAGTCAAATTGTTATTCGAAACCTTTTGGGGGCTGACTGTTCTCTACCTTGCATGAAATGCCAAAATTTATCACTTAAGTACAACTGTTACAACCCGTTAACATTTTTTTTATTGCTTTTATTAAAATAAGTAACTGTAATACTTGCATTATCGCAGGTGCTTTTAGCTTCAGTAAGTACAGATGAAATTCCCTTGGTAGGTGATTCTGGACATGATATTTTATTAGTTACTCTGTGAAATACGGATTAATAGTACTGTGATTTGTGAAATGGCTTAGCAGAGGTGGTCATTGTGGAGGCTTCACTGAAGTTTCACTACCCGCGTTGCTGTGTGACTGCTGTGTGCTGATGGGATCGGTCACCATATTCTCTGCAGTTAGCTGCATGAAATATGTTGTAGCATCTTCTTCTTGCAGCATTTTGTTTACAGCATCTGTTTCAGTACTGCCATAGATCTGTTCAAATTGAAGGTACTGGGAAAGGTGTGAGAATTGGTTTCCTTGCGCTGCTTGCAGCTGGGCGCTTCCATTTCTGGGCTGCATACTGTCTGCTTTAAAAAAAGAAAACATTTCTGTTGTTTCTGCATGGCCAGGCTACATGTCTTCATGTTCTTGACGTGATACAGAGGAATTTTGGCTGATATTTTACTAGTGTGTGGCTCATTACTTGTGATGGTGCTGACTTCCCAACTCGAGGTGCTGGGGTTCGAATCTCTCTCTGGCCTTGTGAGAGACTTGCAAGAGGCTTCACTGTTATGTGCTGCTTGCGTTGTTGTGGAGGTGTTGATTTTCTGTACATTTTGACTTGCTACTAATAGTTGTGGAGCTAATACGCTGCTCCACTGATAGCAGTCGTTCATGCTGGGTCTGCAGCAGGCACGGAGTGATGAATCATTTCTGTGTCCAGTAACTGACATGATTATGATTTCTCTAGCTTCTAAACCAGATGAACTTAGAAGCATTACTGCGGTTGCTCGAAGTGAATGATTGGTGTACACATTGTTTAGTCCTGCATCTTTACATATACGGGGCAACATTGAGCTGAGATAGTTTAAGCCCATTGGCACACATGTGTACCAGTTTTCCTGCTTTTCTAGTGCTTCCTGTGTTTGCCTTTTGGTGTGGCAAAACAAAGCCGGGGCATCTGGTGGCAGTTTCTAAATATACTTCAAGTATGACTCTATGGAGCACAAAGCGTTATTGCGCTGTTCGAAGAGAATGCCTCTTGTGTTTTCTTTGTTGGGGTCTCCAACTTTCTTTTGTTTCTTTTGCATGTCTTAGTTAAATATTTTAGACCTTGTGGTGATGTTTTTATTTCAAACGAATGGCGATTGAAGGATCTGACCCCTTCTCTTCCCCTTCGTGCCATCTGTAACTGGATATCCATCCATTCCAGACCTGTTTTTACCAGACTTTGTGCTGTATTGTGTGACAGTGTTTTGGACTTTCTTAAATAACTCAGTTCAGCTTCTGTCAGTGGGGGGTGATGAACAGCCCTGGCTTTGCCTTCTCTTCTTTGTCATTTTACCACCCACTTGAACACATTATTTGCTGCTGTTAATTCAGCATCTGACATAAAATTAAGTACCCTGTCAGGAGGATCATTTATATAGTGATTTAGCGCTGACCTGAGATGTATAAAGCTGCTTGGTCCATATTCTTTGCCAGTAGTAGTACGGACACTTCTATAGTAACTGCGGAGTATTTTGTTCAGGGATGTGACAGGAATTGTCTTGAGATCAAGTTGAATGTTTTTTCTTCACATCAATTTGAGAATACATCAATGGCCCATTTATTCTGTTTAAGAGTAGTCGACTTGTTCCTTTCAATCTCTAGCTGTAATATGTCTTGCTGTGTTACTTCTATATGTCTTGTGCCTCCTTTATATGTACCTTCTCTGTATTGTGTTACAGGTTGTGCGGTTGCTGCATCAGAAGCTGTGAACTGGACCCTCTGCTGATCATTGCGCTGAAATGAAGCAGCTTCCCCGATTTCTGTGGTGCTGTCTGGGACTTCTGTGACAGGTATGCTTTCTGAGGAGGGTAGCGGCTCGGGGTACCATTATAAGTAATGGTTGGCTCCGGCTCATCAAGCGATGTGAAAAGAGCCTCCAGTGTTTCGAGTGTATCAATCTCAAAACTACTGTTTAGGTTGCTCATTTTTTTACACTGTTTTGACAACTGGCGCTAATATAGTTTCACGACAGCAGTTCACGGTGTTTAGAGGCTGGAGCCTGGCACGCTCAATAGTCATGGGTTTATGTTGGCATTCTGTGACTGGGCGGATTGATTATCCATGTTGGAATGGGCTTTGCCTGGGACAAATGACTGGATCTTTACCCAGGAGCAGCATGGCTTCTGGAAATATTACAGCACGGGCACTGCTTTGACATGTTTTATGGATCACACCTTAAGGGCAATGGACTCTGGTAATTTAACTGATGTGGTCTTTGTAGACTTGTCAAAAACTTTCAATTTGGTGGACCCTGCCATGCTGCTCCAGAGACTGAAGGACATTGGCCTAGCAGAATTTCCGTGCAGGCAGCTCCAGAGTTACAAATCATCCTATAAGGGTTACTTTTAGGGGAGCAATGTCTAACTCTCATATTTTGGAACAAGGGGTCCATTTTAGGACCCCTGTAATTTTCCGTATATCTCGACCCTATTGTTTTATTCCTGGTTCCCCCCAATCTTCAGACCCAAGCTGCCTCCCATCCTCCCCGTGCCCAGGCTTGCCCCCCAGGGCAGGGCCACCGGGAGGGCTCCCAATGGACACTGTTGGCAGGCCCCGGCTTACCCCCCAGATCGGGACCACGACAGCGGGACCCCTGGCAGACATCAGAGGCAGTGGAGACAGTGGCGACAGAGCAGGTCATCATGCCTGGGGGGCCAGCTTTTTCAATGCTTGCTCCCTGGGGTGGAGTCATGCAATAATATCCAGCATCTCTCCCGGCCCCCTAACGTGATGGTGCTGACCGCAGAGGTACCCACGGCCTCCTCCTGAACCCAGGTCATCAGCATCGCAAGCGGAAATCCAACCACTGTGCTGGTAGGCTAGCTTATCTTGACCCTACTGTAAAAATTCCGAAACAATCCAACATTTTACTATATCCAGATGACATTATTTTTTTTCCAGTGGAAAACAGTGGATGGGATAAATACAGTCCTAAATTCTGAATTATCTGCACTAAATGCTTGGCTGCTGTAACACAGTTTGCTGTTAAACACCAAAAAAAACTAAATGCATACTTTTCCGATCTAAACCCAAATTAGCAAGATGCCAGCCTTTACAAATATGTGATTTGGCTGGAACACTATTGAAACAGAATTCAGAATTCAGATATCTAGGAGTGTTATTGGACTCTAGCTTAACCTTTTCTGCCCATGTAAAGAACACTACTAAACCTGTAAATCAGAAGTTGGGAGCATTATATACAGTAGGTTGAGGGATTGTCTAAGTAGAGAGGCTAGGGAGGCAATTTCCAAAAGTATATTACTGCCTACCCTCTTTTACAATTCATTTTTATTCAAAATGATCTAAAAAAAAGATTCAGATCTAATGAATAAAACATTTAATGTTGTGAGTCAATTCACTACACTTAAACCTTATAATATTCACCACTGTTTATTATACAGAGTGACTGGGTAGTTGTTACCGAGATTAAACTTTATGTATCCCTTAGGTTGTTTAGTGGACAATGTTTTGAGACTAAAACATTTGTTCCCTCTATTTAATCACATTGAGATTAGAAAAGAAAATAGATTAGAGAGGCATTCTTTAGGTATTCAATTATCTATACCTAAGATTTCAACTTCTATGAGGGGAAAAGAGCTTTTTTCAATACAATCTGCCAAGCTCTGGAACCCAGTATCTCAATCTTGCACAAATACAAACAGCCACTTAAATTTTAAATCCTCGTTAAAATCTCATTTTCAACAACACACTGGTTGAGATGTTATTCATAATAATATCTTTATTTGTAGAGAACCTTTTGGATATCAAGGTGCTGAACATTCAAATAAATAACAATAAAATCACAATTCAGATACATAACTAAATAAAACAATAAAAATCACAATTCAGATACATAACTAAATAACACAATAAAAATCACAATTCAGATACATAACTAAATAACACAATAAAAATCACAATTCAGATACATAACTAAATAACACAATAAAATCACAATTCAGATACATAACTAAATAAAACAATAAAAATCACAATTCAGATACATAACTAAATAACACAATAAAAATCACAATTCAGATACATAACTAAATAAAACAATAAAAATCACAATTCAGATACATAACTAAATAAAACAATAAAAATCACAATTCAGATACATAACTAAAATCACAACTAAAATCAGTTGGGGTAGGCTTTGCACCATAGGTGGATTTTTAGGGCCTCCTTAAAGCCCTTCACGGTCGTGCACTCCAGTAACTGATGAGGTAGAGAATTTCTCAGGGCTGGGGCAGCATACATAAATGCACGGGCCCCCGATGTCTTCAAAGTTACCCTTGGAATCTTCAGCAACCCCTCGTCAGCTGAGTGGAGTGGTCGCCCGGGGCAGTAGGGGGACAGGAGCTCTTTCAGATAGTCTGAGCCCTGTCCGTGTAGGGCTTTGTAGGTCAGAAGCCCAACCTTGAAGGTGATCCACCGATGACTAGGCAGCCAGTGCAGTTCACACATCACCGGTGTGATGTGGCACACCCATGGGGTCCCCATCAACAACTGGGCTGCAGTGTTCTGCACTAGCTGCAAGCTATGGATATCAGCCTCCTGTAGCCCTAGGTAAAGGGAGATGCAGTAGTCAAGGCGTGAGGTCACAAAGGCATGGATCAATGTAGGAAGGTCACTGGACGGAACTAGGTGCCTGACCATGGCAATATTCCTCAGATGGTAAAAAGAGGATTGATGACTGCTGACACCTGAGATTGCAGTGTCAGCCCATTGTCAAGAATCACCCCCAGGTCCCGCACCCATTCAGAAGAAAGAAGCTGGGAGCCCCCCAGACAAATTCTGGTAGGTTGACCAGTCCCCAACCCCTCTATCCGGCGTCCCAGATCCATGACCATCACCTCCGTCTTTCCTGAGTTCAACTTCAACCAGCTGGAATTCATCCAATCCTGGATTTCAGTGAGGCAGTTGTTAAATACCAGATGTGCACTATCCTGGTCGGGTGCAAAAGACAGGTAGAGCTGGGTATCATCAGTGTAGCAGTGAAACCTCAGCCCATACCATCTTACAGTGTTTCTGAGGGGCAGCATATACACTGCGAACAACATGGGGGACTACACTGAACCCTGAGGGACCCCACATGACAGAGAGAATGGGTCAAAGGAAAAAATCCCGGACACCACCCTCTGAGTTCTGCCAGTGAGGAAAGACTTAAACCACCTGGGAACTGTACCCAACATGCCACAGATGAACCTCAGGCATTCGAGGAGCACCCCATGGCCCATGGTGTCAAAAGCTGAGGAGAGATCAAGAAGTACCAAGATAGAATGGCGCTTCTGATCTCTCGCCATCAAGAGATCATTGAGCACCCGAGCCAAAGCAGTTCCGGTACTATGCCTCTTACGAAAACCGGATTGGAGAGGTTCATAGATGTTGTGGATGGTCAAATGGTTCTCCAGCTGCAGTGCCACAACATTCTCAATCACCTTCCCAACAAAGGAAAGGTTAGAGATTGGTCTGTAGCTCGTAAGGCAGCCCGGGTCCAGAGCAGCTTTCTTCAGCAGAGGTGTTACCACCGCCTCCTTCAGGGAGCTAGGAAACTCACCAGACTCAAGGAAGCACCAAACTATCCTTGCAAGGTTCGGGCCAATGATGTCGCAACAACCTATAATCAGGGAAGCTGGGCCCGGATCCAAACTACAGCATGTTGGGTGCATACCCTGGAGAACCGCACAACATCTCTGAACTCTGGCCGGTCAAAGGAACTCCAGACAAAGCAAGCAATGGTGACCATACACTGACCATTAGCAACTCCCATAGAGTGTGTGTGCTGGATCTCTGCCCTGATGCTGGCCACCTTATCCGCAAAGAACCGAGCAAGCTCATCACACTCAATCTGTGAGAAAGCTGTCGAGACTGGAGACAGGCTGGGTTGCACAGCCTGTTCACAGTCCGAAAGAGCTGAGCTGGTTGGTTCTGAGCAGCAGCAATCTCCCTGGACAGGAACTCTGCCTTCTTATGGGTGATTGTTGATTGGTAGACTTGATAGTGTTCCACCAATCTAAGGTGGCCAACTTCCAAGGCAGATTTCCACCAGCAATGCTCTGACCTTCGTCCATGTCACTGCAACTTCCTCAAGGTCCCATCAAACCATGGGGACTGAGGGTGAAGGGGAGAGAGGACTAACTTGGACAGGAGGTGATAGAGTCCAGGGTCACAGTAATGGCCTTGTTATAGGCCTGAAACAGGCTCGCTGGACTCCCACTTGCCTCCGGAATTAACGATAGGTCAAGTACCGCCACTAGACCATCAGGGCTTACATCCTGTAAAGGGCGGTATCTGACCATCTCCACAGAGGCCAGCCTATGAAGGGGGGTACAAAAACTGAACCTCACAGTGTGACGATCTGACCAGTTCCACCACTGAGTCGGAGGTTTCGATCCCCAGGAGGAAAACCAGGTCAAGGGAGTGACCATGCTAATGGGTAGCAGAGGTAACCACCTGTGTAAAGCCCAGTGATGTCATCAACTGGAGAAAGTCTTGTCTAAATAGGCGAGAGTTCATCATCGACCCAGGCATTAAAGTCGCCCAGGACCATCAGCTTGGATGACTCAAACGTCATGCTGACCATGAAGTCTGCTACTTCCTGAAGGAAACGCTTCTCATCTCATTCTCTATTAAATGTAGTACGCAATTTATGTATATTATATGTCATGTGAATTGTGTTATATTTTCTATGTTTTGTATTATTTTGCCACAGTTGTAGTGGCCCAGGGTCATTCCTAATATAGATATCTAGTTAACAAAGTAAAAATAAATAAATAAATTAATTAATTAATTAGCAGGAGAAGGAAAAAAAAGGGTTAGTTGCTGGAGGTCTGACTCTGAGCAAGTAAGAAGGAGACTACTGAGGAATACAGGAACTTCCTGTCCTAGAACAGGAAGGGCAGGAGCTGTAAGGGCACAGACATAGTAGGAAAGTCAGGAGAAAAAACTAAAAGAAAACAGAGAGAGGAAAGAGTAAGCATGCTTAACAACAGTTGAGGGGCCACAAGACACGATGAGAGTGGTGCAGTGCTGTGGCTGTGGAGCGGCAATCTTCCGGGAGACATTCAGTAGGATGTGGCGCTGTTCCATCTGAAGGCACCTCTCTGGTCGGAGGGAGGAGGTTGCTTGTCTCCAGGCTGAGTTGGCCAGGATTCTGGGGACCTCCTGTCCCACCCAGGGACCACCAAGGCCACCGCCGCTGCCTCAGAGGTTGCCAAGAAAGAGGAGTGGTTGGACCACAGTGGGCTCAGGGAGGGTGAGGGTGGTGGAACAGAGGTGCATCCCTCCAGTAGTACCTGTTCACATTTCATATGCTGTTCTTGTAGAGCATGGTTCCTCTATGGAGGCACCCACAGAGGAGACCTAGGAGAATGCTAGGAACCTCCACAAAGGAGACCCACAGGGGAAGGAAACAACTCCTGGTTGGAGACTGAGTTGTTATGGGGGCAGAACAGAGGGAAGGAGGGGAGAGGGAGGTAAAGTGCCTGCCCAGTGCCATGGCTTGGAGGGACAGGAAGTGAATCCTCAGGATTGTGGGAGCAGCTGCACAAGGGAGGGAGCTGGACATCATTGTCCACCTACGGACAAATGACCTGACTAGGAATGGAATCAGAGCAGTGCAGGGGGAGTTTGTGGTGTTAGGGAGGGGCCTTAGACAAGTAGCATGCACGGTGACCTTCTTGGAGGTGCTGCATGTCTATGGCATGGGTGAGGCTAGGGTGCTCCACACCATGGGATTCAATCAGTGGTTGAAAAACTGGTGCAGAGCTCAGGGTTTTGGCTTCATTGGGGACTGGGGGGCCACCTGGAGGGATATAGGCCTATACTGGTGTGATGGTCTGCATCTGTCCAGGAGGGGAACCAGGATCCTAGGTGATAGGTTTAAATGCTTCACTGGCAAGCATTTAAACTAGCCAAGGGGGAGGCACTGAAAAGGAGCAGGAAAATCCCAGAACCCTCCCCACACACAAAACAGGGTAGTTAGCGAGGTAAACACCAAAACAGAGAAGTCGATAGGGAGAAGGGCAGGGGTAAATGGAGAAAAAGGCAAAGGCAGTAAGGACAGGGATGGGGCTGCAAGGGATAAGGCCATCATTAAATGGAGGGTAATGAGTACCAATGCCCGTAGTCTGAGAAACAAGCTCCCTGAACTAGTGGCCTTGGTGGAAGAGGGAAGCCTGGATAGTATGGCAGTCACAGAAACATGGTACACAGGGAACCGTGACTGGGATGTTAACATACCAGGGTACACAATCTACAGGAGGGAAAGGGAGGGTAGAAGAGGAGGAGGAGGAGTAGCTCTCTACGTAAGGGAAGGGATCAAAGCAATGGAACTAAAGGGTAAACAGGGAGGAGAGGAGGCACTGTGGGTCACCCTGGAGACAGAAAATGGCACCATAATCCATACGGGGGTTGTATACAGACCCCCGTCTCAGGGGGAGGAAACTGACAAGGAAATGATAGAAGGCACCCTTAGGATGGCAGAAAAAGGGGAGATATTGTTGATGGGGGACCTGAATATGCCAGATGTTAACTGGAGCACATTTCTTGTGGCCACATCCAAGAGAAGGGTCATTCTTAATGTCCTACAGGGGGCATGCCTCAGACATCTAGTGTTGGAACCCACTCAGGAGGGAGCAATCTTGGATCTGGTCCTCTCAAATGGGGACGGAAAGAGGATCTCAGATTTAGAAGTGGGTAGCCATCTGGGAACAAGCAACCACCAAACAGTATGGTTCAAGATAACTACAGCCGTAGAGTCACGCCATACAAATGTGAGGATACTGGACTTTAGGAGGGCTGACTTTGGCATAATTGGAGAGTGCCTCAGAAAAGCACTGTCAAACATGCAAGAAGAAGGGGTGGAGGAACAATGGGGAAACATCAAAACTGCCATCACAAAGGCAACAAGCCTTTGTGTGAAGCAAATAAATCAAAATGAAGGAAAAAAACACTATGGTTCTCAAAAGAGGTGGTGGGGAAGGTTAGGGAGAAAAAGGTAGCATTCAGGAAGTACTGTATAAGGAAACACAGAATGAGCAGGACAGAGAACTGTACCAGTTAAAGCAGAAGGAAGTGGGGAAGGCAGTCAGAATAGCAAAGGCCCAAACCGAGGAAAAGATAGCCAACTCGGTTAAGAAGGGGGATAAAACCTTTTATAGGTACATTAGGGAGTGAAGAAAGACCAAGGGAGGGATAGTGAGGCTTAATAAAGGGAAGGGTAGGTGGGCTGAGTGTGACAGTGAAAAAGAAGGGGTACTGAATGAATACTTCTGCTCAGTATTCAAAAAAGAAGAGGAGGGGGAGGTACTTAATCCAATCAATAGAAGCACTGGACAGGGGGGTCGATACCAGTCCATTCACAGAAGAAAGGGTTCTAAAAGAACTCCTGAAAATGAAGGTGGACAAAGCAATGGGACCTGATGGGATTCACCCCAGAATTCTAAAAGAATTAAGGGGAGAACTAGTGACACCACTGACTACCCTTTTAACAAAACATGAGAGGATGGTGTGGTACATGATGACTGGAGGAGGGTGGATGTGATTCCCCTTCACAGAAGTGGGAGCAAAACAGAGGCAGGAAACTACAGATCTGTTAGTTTGACCTAGTGCTAGGGAAAATAATGGATTCACTTCTGAAAGAAAGAATTGTTGAGTACCTAGAGGCCAGCAGGGCACAGAACCCAAGGCAGCATGGATTCACAGCAGGAAGGTCATGCCAGACGAATCTAATAGATTTCTTTGACTGGGTGACCAAAGTAGTAGACCAGGGAGGGGCTGTGGACATGGCCTCCTTAGACTTTAGCAAGGCATATGACACAGTCCAACACAAAAGATTAATAAAAAAGTTAGCCAGCCTGGGAGTGGGTCCCAGGGTGATAGCCTGGGTGAAAAATTGGCTGGACAACAGGACATAGAGGGTATTAGTAAAGAGTCCACTCTGAAGAAAGGGGAGTTACTAGCGGGGTACCGCAGGATTCAGTACTGGGACCGGTCCTTTTTAATGTCTTTATAAGTGACATTGCAGAGTAACTGGAAGGAAAAGTATGCCTCTTTACAGATGACACAAAGATCTGCAACAGGGTTGATACACGGGGGTGGAAAGGATGAGAAGGGACTTGGCAAGGTCGGAGGAATAGTCAAAAGTATGGCAGCTTAAATTAGTGCAAAGAAGTGCAAAGTAATGCACCTGAGAAACCAAAACCCAGGGGAGGAGTACACAATGGGGGGGGGGTACTAACAACAACAAAAATGGAAAGTGACCTAGGGATAGTCATATCAGATGACCTAAAGGTAAGCAGGCAATGTGAGAAGGCAGTAAGGTGGGCTGGGGGGATACTGGGATGTATAGGGAGAGGCATCACCAGTAGAAAACATGGAGTTGTCATCCCTCTGTACAGGCAGTTGGTAAGACCCCATCTCCACAAGGACATAGACAGGATGGAGGCAGTCCAGAGGAGAGCAACTAAAATGGTGCAGGGTCTGCACCAGAAGCCATACGTAGAGAGACTAAAGGAGATTAATATGTATACCCTGAAGGAAAGGAGGGAGACAGGGGACGTGATAGAAACTTTCAAGTACCTCATGTGAATCAACAAAGTCCAAGAGGGTAGCATCTTTCAGAAAAAGGGATGTGCAAGAACAAGGAGGCACAATTTGAAGATAGAGGGGACGGCTCAGGGCAATAGAAGTATTTTTTCATGGAGAGGTGGTGGACACATGGAACGGCCTTCCTGAGGAGGTCATGGGGACAAAAACAGTGGGGGAATTCAAGAATGCATGGGACAGACATAAGGCAATTCTGGTGGGTTTAGGAAGAAGTAGTCTGTTGGTTAACTAGGATCTGCAGCTTATCCAATAGGTAGGGAAATGGGCAGACTGGGTGGCCCAAGAGGTCCTTATCTGCTGTCAAAGTCTATGTTTCTATGTTTTTATGTAATGTGGTTCAGTTATTTTTATGTCAAGTTCCTGAGGGGAAGGAATAATTGCAATTTAATTATGGGTGGTAAGATGTGTTACCGGTGGAGACTAAGTAGGAACACAATGATTAGACAGAGAAACATCTGGAAGGATGTAGAGGGGAGGCCAGTTTAAGCCACAAATTGGCTTTGGTACAGTGTTAACTGGAAGAGGTGGGACCTTGTGCTATAGGGTCAATTCAAGGTGGGGTGAAGGGAGGGAATATCAAGGAAGTAAGGAGGAGAGGGTTGGTAATAGGGTGAATAAGTAAGTGCTAAAGATGGAGCAGGGATTTTAAGGACAGGTTGGTTTAGTTAGACATTGCAGTCACAGCTACTGCATGATTCTAGAGGGGGACGAAGCATCATTTTAAATGAGCCTAGTTTTGTTTCTGACAGCAAGTCCTTGCAGAGTGTATTTAGCCAATAGGGTGATCGATACTCGTAAGACCGTTAGCCTTGAGTGGTCCAACAGAATGGAACTTTTAGGGGATGGCTATTCGTTCCTCTGGTACACCTGGTTTTGCTGGACATGCAGAGGAAATTCCACATCCCTGGGGGTATTAAGCTTAGGGTGGATTTCTTTGCGAGTAGGCATATATGGCACTGTATTGGACAGTCCAGGTTTAGCCAACCGGATTGTGCATAAAGCTCACACGTGTAAGACAATGAGATCCCAGAACCAGCCTGCAGGCCTTGTCGAGGGTTGTTTTCATCCACTTGAGGGCTGAGTCATTTGTAACACTATAGACCACTAGTCCATAGTCTATTACTGATAGCACTGAGCTATTCACTGCTAGTTTTAGTGCCTCATTCGTTGGGCATTGTTTGTTCCTGTATAGGGATAGGCATAAGGGAGCAATACAAATGACTATGAATAGATAGGCCACTGACAGAGCAAAGGCCGATGGCACATTTATAAGGTAGAAAAAGAAATGGGCAGACTGGATGGGCCTTGCGGTCCTTATCTGCCGTCAACTTCTATGTTTCTATGTTTCTATGTATAGCAAACCTAGCTTAGCGTTTGCGAATTTTGCTACAAGATCTATGTGCTGCATAAATGAGAGGGAACTATCTAGTGTTACACCTAAGTACTTAAAGTTTTGAACCGATTCTATGGGTGTATTATGGCTAAGTATTTTTAGATGGCATGACCTATGTCTGTTGTGAGTGGAGGCAAATAACATTGTTTTTGTCTTTTTATAATTTAGCAGTAGTTTCAATTTTAGGAACCAAGTCTCGATAGTTGTGAAGTTAGCCTGCATCTGTTTTTCTAGTTCTACTGGGTCAGAGTGGCAGGAGTATAGCACCGCATCATCTGCATAAAGTAGTATTTTATCTTGAGAAGCTGATGGGAGTTGATTTAAAAACTGGCTAAAGAGCAGGGGGCCCAAGATGGAGCCTTGGGGTACCCCTGTATTCACGTTCCGGTTTTCGGAGAGAACATCTAGGAATTTTACCATTTGTACTCTCCCAGTGAGGTAGCTCCTGAACCAGGCTGCTGACTCAGGGGATAGTCCTGTATAGGATAGCTGGTTCAGAAGTAGCCCATGTTTAACTGCGTCGTTGGCCTTGGTGAGGTCAATGTAGATTTTTGTTGTTTTTTTTAACCAGGAGAAACACACTAAGCTGAAAGCTTGTTTACAGATGCAACCTGGGAGCACAAGGAACTTAAGTGACTTGCTCAGGGTAACACAGTATGCTAGTGGGGGCTGTGGGATTCAAACCCAGCTCTCCAGGTTAGCAGCTCACAGCCTTAAACCACTGCACTATACTGCCTCCTAGAATTGCCCCCACCAAGACCCCCCATCAAGTGCATTGTGAATATACCCTGTGAATTCAACTATGGCAGTTGTGGTGCTGTGCTGTTTTCGGAACCCATGCTGTTGTGGGCATTGTAGCTGATATTTGTCAAGGTAGTTGACAATTTGATCATACACAGTGCCATTCCAGTGCCTTTGAGAGCAAGGGGAGTATTGAGATAGAATGGTAGTTTGTATGACTAGTCCCATCCCCACTTTTGTAGACAGGCATTACCACCATGGCTTTCCAGATCCTGGGGAACTTTCCGGATACAGTGATAAGTTTAGAATTCTTGTGAGGTGTGGGATAATCACATCAAGAGTGAGCACCACGAGCTTGAAGTTCAGACTGTCACCGCTGGCTCTGGGCTTTCCAAGAACTTGTGAGAGGTATTTTTTGGCCTCAGCTTGGGAGATTATTTTGAGGAAGAAGGGAGGGGGGAGCAAGAATAGGTATCTGTCTTACGTGCAGGATTACTATTGTGCAGTGGTTCAAAGAAATCTGGAGGCAGTACACCGCTAAGGTCGGTAAAGGCCTTATTGAAAGTGTTGGTGATGATTCCAGGGTCCTGGGTTGGTATCCCCTCAACATTTAACATGGTGGGAGGTGACTTATTTGGTTTGCCAGACAGTGTCTTAATATTTTGCCAAAACATACGGCTATCCCCGCAAGAGTCTGCCAGCTCACTTTTGAAGTGTTGGCTTTTGGCCTTTTGAATATCCCATTTACACTTGTTTCAGGCTGTTTTATAATTCTGTAGGTCAACTAGTGATCTCATGCTTCTGGCTTTGTACCACAGGTTGTCCCTGTACTTCATCTGCTCAGTGAGCTGGGGTGAGATCTAGGATTTAATAGAGACCCAGATGTTGTGTTTACAGTAGGGGGCATAGATATTGCATGCCTCACTGATTTTGCAGATATAGCTATCAAGTGCTGAGTCCACATCTGCTGCAGTGTCAATAGTTCCCCAGTTTTGGCAACTTTGTTGTCCTTTCAGTGCACCCAGTTTCCCTTTTTTTTAGAATTCTAGTCGTGATAGTTTTGGCTGGAATCTTGGGGGATTTCTTTGACCAAGTAAAAAGGATTGGGGAATGGTCACTGATTGAATCAGGGAGGACTACTGTGCACGTAATTCTCTCAAGATGGTTTGTTATCAACCAGTCTATGAGTGTACTAGTCTCTGTTCTATAATTTATACAAGTGGGGGAGTCCACTAATTGGGTCATGTTTAAGGAGGATATGGCATCCCTGTAAGGAGCTGCCTCAGGGGGGATATCCAGTTAATGCTGAAATCCCTGACCATTAGTAGCTTGGAATTGTGGCAGAGGTCTGTAAGGTAGTCTAGGACTACCTTGAACCCACTGGATTGTTCCTTAGGAGGGATATAGACAGATACGAATGTTAGACCATTGCCCTTACAGCAAAGTAGTATTTTTGCCACCAGTATTTGGGTGTTACTATTCATTGTTATGTGGGGAAGGACTTGTCCCTGGATGTGGTCTTTAATATAGACTATACGTCCACCACCTCACTTTCCTGACCTGTCTTGCCTAAAAGATGTGTAGCCTTCAATCTGGATAGCCATGTCAGTGACCCTCGGGGTGAGCCAGGTTTCGACAACCGAGAGTATATCTGGATGATGTTGGGTAACCCATACTTGTAGTGAGCCTAGTTTAGCCATGAGGCTGCATATATTTATGGAGACAATTGTTAAACTGCTGTGATGTCTTTGTGGTTCTGGTGTATGTGGCACTGGGCCAGGTTTAGGATGGATATTCCCTGAGAGCAGCTGGACTAGCCAAGCCAGTCTAATAGCCTACCATTTCAGAATGATTAGTGCCTGTGAGTGGCTATAAGATGTAGATCTTTTATTACTGCTTTTGGTACAGGTTATTATCATGCTAATGATTGGGGGCGGTAAGTGTTCAGGTGCATTGTCCGTGGTAGTAGTATATTGCTGAAAATTGGAGTGGCGGGGCAGACATAGTTTTGGTGCTTTGTCATGGATGTAGTATGTCACTACTTATTGCCTTTTGATAGTGGAAGAGCTGTTCTGTTGGGTGGAGGTTAGTACCAGCCACATGCTTAAGATGATGAAGGTGCTAAGTAGGCTCATGGCATTAGCCAGAAAAAGGGTTACTACATGCTTTAGTCACTGGGTTGATAGGAGTTCCAAGTTGGTTACAGTCCATGACCTGCACTGTTTTGCAAGAGCTGTTGGGGGTGGTGGCAAGGAGTATAAATCAAATGGGGGAACTGGTGCGGTGAAAGAGGAGAGGGCAGAGTTAGGAAGGTAGAATGGAAGTGAACTGAGGAGGGAGTTAGCTCAGGCTTATGTGGCTGTTCCAAGTAGGCTGGCTGTGGCTACAGTGGAAAAATTCTTATGTGTCCCAGGGTGAAGTGCCTAATTCAGACAAGAGTGGGCACTGAAATGCAGGTATTATTTTAGTGGCCAAGTGTGCAAAGGGTCAATAAATTGAGGGAGAAGAGTGAAGTGAGGGTAAAGTAATGGTGGGAAAACAGGGCTGGCAGAGTTGAGCTAGAGATGAATTTTGGTGAGGACAGTACCTTTAAGAGTGGTAGGCTGTGTAAAGCTGCCACCAATGGCAGAGGGGAAGAAGGAAATGGGTGAAGTTCGAGTGAATTTAAAGCATGCCGGGGCGGGGGTGGGCAGGTGGGACAAATATCAAGCTAAAGAAAAAAATCAAGCTAAAGAAACCTGGAAAGAATGGAAAGTGTCTGAGCAAAAGACAATGCTGTGGCTCCTTTGGACAGCCAATGGGGAGCTCAGCCACAGGAGAGTGGTCCAATCGGGAAACTCAATCCCTGAAAAGCGGGCCACTCAGTTCCAAAGCAGGCACCGGTTCAAAAATTAGAGCCAAAACAGCTCCTGAGGACGTACCTTGTACTTGGGTCTGTAGGCAGGTGGTGAATTGGATGGCGGCTGCAGCAACTGCTGCATCCAGGTGAGTGGGTCCTCTTCTGGTGAGAGTGCCCAGTATGGACCTCCTGCTGGAAAGAAAGAAGGTGGAAAGGGTGAATTAAATACAGGGGCAATCAGTGGGTGGTATCAGACAGGACAGCAGACAGTGGAGCAGTAGGGGGTTCAGTTCAAGAGAAATTAAGCTTATTTTTTTTATTTATTGAGTTCTTGGATTACACCCATGAGCGGTTGCTCATTTATGGGTTCCACGTCAGTTACAAGGACAAAGGTACATCAAAACAGTAGTACATGTTTTAGACAGGGTAACAGTAAGATAATACAGTAGTACATTTTTAGACAGAGTTCCTATAATGAACAATTTAGGATTATAGGCAGCAAGTAATTTGCCTGAGTCAAAGTTAATGGGTGGGAGGGCTCTGAGAATGCGAGGCAGGGAGGAGGGCAACAGATGGAGTGAGAGACGAAGTGCTGGAGTAGAGCAGGCAGAGAGACTCAGAAGTTTAGGACTTAAGTTTGTTCACTCTACCCCAATAATTGTCAGAAAGGCTGTAATCACTTAACTGAGTTCAAATTATGCTTAACAGTTGCTAATAGGTACAAAGATATTACAAAGAAATACAGTTCAGCTACGAAACCAGAAAAACAAGCATAACAAATCAATTTAAAGAAGCCTAGAAAGGACAGAAAGTGTCCGAGCACGAGACAATGCTGTGGCTATGACCTGGCTTATTACAATTATAACAGATAAATAGTACCTTCGCGATTTTAACCTTCAGTCCCCTGTACAACATGGCTTCAGGGCTGGGCACAGCACTACTACTGCTCTTACACAGTTTACCAGCAATGTCAAATGTAATATGGACAAGGGCTTAATAACTGAGCTGTGTTCATAGACCTCTCTAAAGCATTTGATATGGTACATCACCCGTTACTGCTGGCCAAGATGCAGTCTCTTGGTACCTCCGATGCTACTCTATCATGGTTTGGAAGCTATCTTGATAATTGTTCTCAAGCTGTCTCTTTCTGTAAGGTTCTTTCCTCCTTCCCCAGCATCTATCTCCAGTGGGGTTCCACAGAGTTCTATCCTTGGTCCTCTGCTCTTCTCTCTCTTTCTTAATGACATTCCTATCCTTTCTCCACTCAGCAGCATAATCATGTATGCAGACGACCTGGTGCTTTACACTGCCTCCAAGTCTGTTGTGGACATTAATCTAACTCTTTCTAAGGACTTTCAGTCCCTACAATCCTGGTTTTCATCTCACTGTCAATTACTAAACTTAGCTAAGACCCAGGCCATGCTTTTTGGGTCCACTAGAAAAGTGTCCACTGAGTCGCATACGCTCCTGGTCCACTCCTGCGATGGAACTGCTGTCTCCAACACTTTATCTTTCAAATATCTTGGGGTTACCCTAGACCCGGTACTGGATTTAGCTGCTCATGTCAATGAAGTCTGTCGCTCAGTCAATGCCAAGACAGGTGCGGCCTATAGAGTGCACCACTCACTTACCCTGGTGGCTAGAATCTCCGTAGCCAAAGGTGTTCTCCTCCCAAAACTGCTATATGCCCTCCTTGTACTCTCTCATGCCAATGCTGGGGTTCTTCACAAGTGGGATACATCTTACAACAATATCTGTAGATTCACCTCATCTGCTCCTCACCTAACCCATCACTGCCTATTCTATTCTGCCTTACATTGGCTGTCTCCCAGTGCTCTCTGCTCTTATGCCCTAGGTTGTTTTGTTGACTCACTGACTAGAACCCCTCGCCCCACCACTCTGGGTGACATGCTTACCCCCGTCTCACACTCCCGCTCCCTCAGGTCCTCCTTCTTCCCGTTGCTCTCTGTTAGGACCTGCTCATCGAAAATGGGTGAGCAAGCCTTCTCCTACTTTGCACCTAGGTTCTGGAACTCTCTCCCCCTACATGTTCAGAACTCCTCATCTCACCTTACTTTTAAGCATTCACTGTTTTCCCACCTATATGCTCTTGGTAACTACAACTGCACTTAACTTTATGTATTGTTGCCAGATGTGTAGATGCCCTTGACTGTAATGTTTAACTTCAGTATATTGTTTTGCCTGTATGTCTTTTTTCTCTCCCCTAACTAGGCTTTTTGACATGTGATCTGGCTAATTCATGCTGCAACTGTCTTTTACTCTAATTTGTTTTATTACTGTTATCCATGTCTTGTATAAAGTTCTGTGATCTATAATGCTGACTTATTGTTGTCCTGACAGATATCCTCATCATTTCACAAATTGATTGTCGCTGTGATACATTACTGTTGTCATTGCTGTATTTTGCAGTTTGTACTCTCCCGGGTCGTACCTGAAAATAGGCAGGTTGTTGCCTAGTGTACTTACCCGGTTACCAAAAGCTAATAAATAAATAAATAAGTCTTTGGGTGCAGATCTGTTACCCTCACCAGAGTTCTCATCAGACTTGGAGTTTAAATGGGAAAAAGAGTGTCTTACTGGTTCTTGGCTGTTACCTCGCTGCTGTGGCATCTGTCTGGCCATTTGGTTGTCTGCAGCCAAAGAAACAGCCTTTTCCCCACTTTCTGGTTGGTGTTCTTTTACCCAGAGCTGTACGTCTGTGGGTAGGATGTTGATGAACTGCTCCATTACAAATGTTTAGATGATCTGTGGGAGTGTTTTGCTCTCTGGTTGGAGCCACTTAATAAGGAGTTCTCTGAGACAGGTGAAGGCTACTTGAGGATTGTCGACTGAGTTGTACTTCAGGGACAATAGTTTTTGCCTGTATGTCTCTCCTGAGATGTCATACCTTTTCAGGATTTTGCTTTTCACCAGGTCATAGTTTTCTGACTGGGCAGTGTCCATATTGCTGTAGGCAAGTTAGGCTTTACCTGTCAGGTAAGGTACCAGTCTGATTGCTGATTGCTACTTTGGCCACTGGCAGGCTGCAGCAACCCTTTTAAAAGTTGTCAAGTATACTTCACTATCATCCAAGGGACACAGCTTTGTATGTTTAATGTATTTTAAGTTGTTGGTGTTTTGTTGCTCTGCTGGACCTGTGCCAGAACCTCCTGCATTGATAGCTTGCAAGGCATCCAGCCATCGCTGCTCCAGTTGCTGTATCTCTTCTCTTCTCTGCTGCTCCTGTTGCTGAATCTCTTTTCTCTGTTTCTCTGTCTCTTGTTGTTGTATAGCCCACCATTTGAAAAAGGCAGTTAGGCTTTCAGGTTCTGTCACTGCCTGATCATTTTCCATAACTGGTGCTAGCTGTACAGTCTCAGCTTGGGCTTCTGTCTCTGCTAGTTTGGCTCCTATTCTCCTGGTACCCACTCCTGAGCTTGCTGTTGCAGAATCCATACCTTTCTTCTATGCTCCCTTGTACCAGGTCTAGTACTCACGCACAAAACTTCTGGCTTAGAGTATGCACGGTGTAAATCTCACTTAGGCTGACACCATCTGTTATCGAGGCTAAGGTCAGGCAGCATAGGAAAACCGGGAGCAGTTTCAAAATTCACAAATAGCATTTTATTTTTCTCAATATCAATATAAACATAGAAAGCAGAGTCCTTCTTCTGAGTTTTTATTCTCAATTTCCAATCTCAGTCTCTCAGTCTCTGTCTCTTTCCCTCTTGCAAAACATTGCAATTCTTTCTATAACAAGTCTTTGCAGGGAGCTTGTTAAGAGAACATTCTGCTTCTCATACAGTGTTCTTGTCAGTTTCAGCAGGTGCAGCAAAAAAAAATTGTGACCCAGAACTGGCCTCTTATTTACAGCATCTCAGAGAGTTTGCAAACCAGCTTCTCAGGTTAACCCCATGAGTTCTAAATGGCTTTTTGCAATCATTTCAACAGTATAACTATATAGTTTTAAACAAAGGGATCCCAGCTTCACATACAGTTTTACAGAGATTCACATGTATTTTTTATAACTGCAGACATACAAGGGTGAAGAAAAGACAGAAATAGCAAGGGAAGGCAGAGAGACAGCGTGAGGCAGAGAATTGCAAAAACCATCGGAGTGATCAGTTCCTAGGTCTCACAAGAAAATTTGGTTGTGCAACCAGACAGACAAGAGACAGAAAAGGAGAGGATAGAACAGACCCTTGTTTTTAAACTCTTTCTGCATAGCAAGTCACAGTCTTCCATCCATAAACCAGTCCTGGCTTGGGACTTGAATTTCATTTTGGAAAAGCTTACTTTGACTCTTTGTCAGCCATCCATGACTTGTGGCTTACAGTTTCTTCTTTGGAAAGTGTTATTTTTATGTAGCCCAACCCCTTCCCGGTGTCTAGGGGTATGTTGACGGTAACTTTCCGTGGGAAGGGGGGTGGCCACAGCAGACACTGTGCCAAATGGTTTACGTTAACCAGGTCCTCACTGTCATCAGGGTGCCAGGCTCTTCAGGTGTTGGACTGAAAGGGAACTCATGTTAGTCACAATATATGGCTTCAATGCCAAGAAATGCAAAGTTATGCACAGTGGAGCCAAGAATCCCAGGATGGAGTACTATCTAGGCTGAGTCCAAGTATTTGCAGCAGAGGAGTAGAAGGACCTGGGAGTGATGATCACTAGTGACCTGAAGCACTCCATGCAGTGCAAGAAACAGCAGCAACGGTAAACAAGATGCTGGGATGCATATTTAGGGGGATCAGTAGTAGGAGAGAGGAGGTTATACTACTCTTGTACAGGTCACTGATGAGGCCACATCTAGAGTATGGAGTTCAGTACTGGTGCCCACACCTCAAAAAGGAAATTAACCTGCTGGAGAAGGTCCAGAGGATGGCTATAAAGATGATAGCGGGTCAGCAGGGTAAGGCATATGAGGAGAGGTTGGCGCACTGAACATGTACTCCCTGGGGGAAAAGCAAGAGAGAGGGGACATGATTAGGACCTTCAAGTACTTGAAAAGGATAAATAAAGTGGAGAAGGATGGTCACTTTAAGCTGAGTGTCAACCATAACACAAGGGGGCACAGTCTTAAGATGGGGGGGTTAGGAGGGATGTCAGGAAGCACTTCTTCACAGAGAGGGTGGCGGACACTTGCAGTGCACTGCCAAAAGAGGCAATCTTGTTGAAGACAGTGGGCAACTTCAAGAGAGGCTGGAATAGGCATATGGGGAAGGTAAGGATCACGGGTAGGGAGGATGGGAGGAGTGGGGAGGGGAGGGCAGGGACAGTAGCTCAAGCTGTGCACCGTGCAATATGAGCAGACTAGATAGACTAAATGGCCTTCTTCTGCTGTCTTCTTCATATGTTCGTATACATTTGATGAAATACTATAACCTGCAGCCACACATTCTGCAGAAATAATGGTAGGGGATCCCATTTAATAGAGCCATTAATGCAACTCCATGGAGCCAGAAACAGTTGCTAAAGTTCAATGAGGTAGCATTTCACATTTGACAGAGTTGGTCACATAGTCCATAAGCACAGTCCAACTCTTCGTGAAGGATTTAACCTTCGGGGTGTGGTACTGACATCCCCAAAACTCAGACAGCTCAGTGTTCTCAATCCATTCGTATTAATTTGGACAGCTCTGTATTCCCAATCCATACTGATTCCCCTCGCTCCCATAACATACTAGGAGTCATACTAGGAAAGGTTAGATGTACAGAAGGCACAGAGCCCATTTAAGTACATCCCCATTGACAACGGGTATTGTTTAATCCTTTTCCCTTTTAACATGTACTTATCTAACTTCTTTTTAAAGAGACTGAGATTATTAGCTTCTGCAATCTCTCTAGGGAGGGAATTCCACCAGGGAATAATTCTCTGTGTGAAATAATTTCTCCTATCATTACCTCTTGGATATGTAAACATAAGCTGGTAATTGTGGCTTCTAAGGGTGATTTCCCTATGGTTGAGAATTAATCACAAGTCAGCCATCAAATCAGGATCTCTAGAGATTTTAGACATTTGTAAGAAATCCCCCCAGTTCTTCTTAACTCCAGTGAATATAAATTCAACTTTTCTAATCTATGCTCATAGTATAAGTTGGATAGGCCATCCACCATTCTCGTTATTCTTTTCTGAACACCCTCCAATCGATCTACATCCCTCCGCACTTATGGACTCCACAACAGGGAACAATAGTCGATGTGCGGTCTCACATAGGCCCTATATAAAGGGATTATACCAGCCCTATTTCTAAATGAAATAGATTTCTTAATGCATCCAATGATCCTATGTTCCCTTGAAATCACATTCTTACAGTGATTACTAAACCTAAGGTCCTTTGTAATAAGGACACCCAGGTCCTTGATATTTTCGACTGACTTAAGTGGATTGCCTGTTAGGGAATAGATGTTACAAGGATTATTTTCACCCAAATGCATCACAACACATTTGTCGGTACTACATTCCATACCATTTTTTTGCGGCCACAGCCCCAAGTAAGTAAAGTCCTCTATAATGGTTTGGATAGCTTGTTCTGAGTTCACCACATTAGGGATTTTGATGTCATCCGCAAATTTCATGGAATAACTTTTGAGATTTTTGTTAATATCAGAAATAAAAAGGGAAAATAAGGCCGGTCCCAACACCTTTCCCTGGGGCTCACTATTGGTCACTAATGCCTTGCCAGATAAATACCCCCTAATTCTGACCACTTGGACTCTGTTACTTAGCCAAGAGTTAACCCAGTTAACTACTAGTCGATTGATACTAATTTGGTTCGATCAAGGCTGAATGAAGGACTTTGTCGAAAGCTTTACAGAGATCGAGATAGATGACATCGACTGTTTTTTTTCTCTAACATGGCACTTATTCTCGCATAGAAAACCAAGTTAGCAGTAAGGCATGATCTCTGGTTCTTGAAAGCATGTTGGCTATTATCAATTACATTTTTGGTTTTAATTTCATGTTCTAATCTCTCTTTAATAATCGATTCCATTACCTTTCCCAATATGTTGGTTGGGCTAATTAGTCTATAGTTAGATGTAGTCCCATGGTCACCCTTTTTATAAATAGGGGCGACTACTGCTGACCTCCAGTCCTTAGGAATTATGCTGGTACGTGCAGATAGATTAAAACATTTGTGCATGGGTTCTAGTAACCAGGGTTCGATCACCTTCAGGAGTCTAGAGTGGAGGGAATCTGAACCGGGAGAGGTGTTTATTTTAATATTCTTCAACTTTGCATGACTTTCTTCCCTGGTAATTTCTGGAAGATGTCTAGTCCAACATTTTCATTGGACAATATAATTGATCTTTTAGGCTGAAGACTGAACAGAAACATTTGTTTAATTCCTCAGCCATTAGGGAAGGGTCCTTTATTTCAGTGTTGTTTGCTTTTAGGGGTCCAACAGTACTTTGGGTGCATTTATTTTATTAATGTAGGTGTAAAAACTTTCCCCCTGTCCTTTATATGAGCAAGTTTGAATTCAAGTTTACGTTTTTCTCTCCCAATATTAAATCTGCACTTTTTTAAAGCCTTTTTATATTTGTCTTGGTTGTAGACATTGTTGTTTCTGACTAGGGCTCTGTATGCCCTTTTTCTGTCTTGGGTAATCTGTGGATCTTGGTTGTAAACCACAAGGGTAACTTTCCTTTATTAGTATGCAGCAGTCTGTTGGGTATGTATTTATCAGATGACTCTGTGAGTTTGTTTTTGATTCGTAGCCATAGTTCATCAGCATTTGTATAGTTGCTGTCCCATTTCCATTGGTCTAATTCATGGAGTAAATTACTAAAGTCAGCTCTTCTAAAGTCTTTGGGCATTGTTTTACCTTTTCACTTATATAACTAGTGTCTAAGGAGAAGGTAATTATAGTATGGTCACTATTTAGCAACGGTTCGTGAATTTCTATGTCACCAATTTTCTCAGATAAGTCAGTAATAATCAGGTCCAAGATATTAGTACCTCTGGTAGGACTTGTAATTAGTTGTTGTAGACCATTAGGCCCTGTTCACACTGCACTGAAACTCTGTAATGTTTTGAAACCATTACAGACTGAAAGGCCCTGTCTACACTACACTTGGAAATCCCCTCTGTAACATTACAGAGGGTCCAAACAGTTACCGTAACGGTTTGCATTTACACTGGTAGCATTACAGAAAGTGTTTTTGTAACCGTTATAGAACCTATTGTGAGGTGGTTTCAACAACGGTTTCTGTAATGGTTTCAAAGCTCTGTTTAACCCTGTCCACACTACACAAGTAAAATCATGTAACATTTTCAAAATGTTTTCAGTGGTAGTATGGATGCACTGTAATGTTTTCAGTCTGTACCGGTTTCAAAATGTTACAGATTTTCAGTGCGTTACAGTGCATCCACCTTATCACTGATAACATTACAGGATTTTATTTATGTATTGTAGACAGGCCCAAAATATCAGTTTTCAACAATGGTTTTGAAAACACTTTCTGTGACGTTGCCAGTGTAAACGAAAACCATTACGGTAATGGTTTGGACCCTCTGTAACGTTATAGAGGGAATTTTCTGGTGTAGTGTGGACAGGACCTTAGTTATACATAAATCCAGAAGGGATTGCTCTTGGGACGTCGAAGCAGTGAGTTCAGGCCATTTTTTGGCCGGCATAGTAAAATCCCCTAGGAGTATAATGTCCTTATTACTAATATGTTCTTTGATATTAGTCAACAGTATGTTATGGTCTAGGGTGCTTATGTCGGGGGGTCTATAACACAGGTCAAGGGGTATTTTATTTGTGTTGAGTCTGTAAATTTCGGTCAAATTATTTCACTTTGATCACTGTCATGTTTGTTGTTAATTTGCCTGTATTTCATACCATTCCTAATATAGAGGGCTCTTCCTCCTCCTCCTCCTATTTTGTTCATTCTATCTCTGTGATGAAACTAAAGCCAAGAATATTTCTATTCCAGGTCGAAGTAGTGCCCCACAAAGTTTCTGAGATAGCTGCTATGTCGATGTTTTTCTGATTTAAGATGATCTCTAGGTCATCTTTCTTTACTGTATGGAGACTCCTGGCGTTGGTCAATAAGAGATTTAGTTTGGTTTTATTACTGTAACCCCCCTGTTACCTGGGGTTACTAGAATCCCAATAAGACCTAGTGGTAGGCAGGGAAGGCAGGTTGTGAAACTCCAGTTAAATGGATGTCACACTGTCTCACTCTGTTCTCAGTCTCAGCTGAGACTGAGGGATGACATCATTATAGAACTTTCGCAGCTGCATAAGTCACACTGGAATGTTGCAGTTGGAGGTTAGTTTAGAACGTTGGGGATTTTGAATTCAGTCTGTGTGCAGTCTGAGTGAGAGACAGTAGTACAGCTGAGTGTGTGCAGGCTCTCAGAACTTTAAGCTCTGTTTTAGAGCTACTTTTGGAAGGTGTGTATTTCCACCTGAAGAGGAACACAGGAACTGGTAATTGAAGTGACGGAGACCGCTTTCAATGGTTCAAGAGCCCCATCCCTGAGGGGATGGGGGAAGGTTTTTGCCTGTTTTCTAGGGGCAGCCCCCCTGGGTCCAGCTAAGGGAAAGAAGCTGCCTGTTCAAGTTGTACTGAGGTACCAGAAGCTCTGAGAGAGAAATTCCTTGTGGAGGAAATGCATGTGGGGCACCTGCAACCAAAGGGTGAGTTCGCTCTGAAAAAGGGCCAAGTGTTTTTCACCTGAACAGAAGGAAACTAAAGGGACTGTTACTGTGGAGTCAGGAAAAGACAGCCAAGTACAGTTGGAAAGTTGGGATTGGACTGTTTAATCCGTGGGAGGTCTAGAGTATTGGACATTGCCACTTAATTCAAGTATGTTCAAGTTCAGCACAAAGAGTGAAGAAAATTGGGGATTGGACTGCTTAACTCAGTGGGGGGTCTAGAGTAATGGACTATGCCACTTAAAAGTATGTTCAAGTCCAGCATAAATGGGAAGCAAGACAAGTACATGGAATGTGAAATACATTTAGCAAGAATCTACATTGCAAAGCTTTACAGGATGAGGTGTTTACTGTCCAGAGAAATGGCCAGGTGTGAATTGTGGGAGCGAGAGGTGGGAGACCCCCCATCAGTTGTAACCAGATTCACCTCTACGAATTTGCTCTGAGACACCTTTTACTTTCTCTCAGGTACTTGGCCAGTGCCTGAGGAAAGTACCCAGACATGGGATTGAAAGGAAGAATTCCCTGATGGAGCCGAGGTGCTCTTAGATGGTTTAGGGAGCCACCAGAAAATGTTTCCATGAAGTATGGAAGGTGTCCAAGTGGCTGGCAAGGGAGCTGAGCCAGGGAAAGCCCAGAACAGTGTACAAGTTCGGGCTGTGTAACCCAAAGCAGCATGCAAGTCTGGGCTGTGTGCCCAGTGGGTTCAGAGCCTGAGGGCTAAAGCACTGAGGAAGTGTTCTAGTTTCTTTTAATCTGCATTGCCAGGAGTGTATCCCCGTGGGGGTCCATCTATGCTTTGTTTATTCTGTTTGCATGTGAATAAAAAGCCACACTTTAGGATCCCACTGCTGGTATTGGACATTACAGTTATTGCTTCCTGTGTTCGGAGTTATTTGGGTGTCCCTGTGCAGAGTAGCCAAACCTAGCCTTTGTGCCAAGTGACCTATCCCTCCCCGAACCCAGCCCACCTGGTATTGCTGTCAGATACAAATGGCATACTGGCCCTGGGTTACAAAAATGGAGGCACCGATGAGGATTTGGGCTTGGAACTTAGGGAGGAATGCAAGAAAGGTGCTCAGGCAAAGGGCTAGCATTTTGGTTATCTGGAAGTGGGTAGCCCAAATATCTGAAGCAAGGTTAACTAATGTGCCGCTGTGTGTTGTTACCAATGTGCTGCTGTTAAAATGCCAACTGTTTACCAAGGAGCAGTAATGCCTGAGAGTGTATGCCCTTGTCCTGCCTCAAAATTTACAGCATTTGCCAGCTTTTTAAAACTGTTGTGACAAAGAAAAGTGTGGAAAACTAGGGGTGGCAAAAGGAAAATTGTGCCCTGGACATTGGAAATGCTTTCTGAGTGAATTGAGAGACTTGTTGTGTTAATAGCCATGAAAAATGGTTGAAATGGGCTCCCGCCGTGGAGTCAGTCAAGAAAAAAAAAGTGTGGTTTTGCAGTTTAAATTTGTCTGCTCGACGATCGCCGTGAGGAGAAGAGCACTCGAGAGGAAAGAGGCTCATTTGCATGCCATTGTGTGATTGGTGAGACTGCAATCAGTCCCGCCCCCAAGCCAGCTCTACAGCGACTGCCCAGCATTCGAGAGGGAGTGTGAGTGGAGTGTGCGTACTGGCTTACAGGAGGAGCATTGCGGTGACTGAAAGCTCTGTAAAAAGAGTAAAAAACTGATTTTTCTGTTTAAATTCGGGCTCAACCCGCATCTCGATCGACTGGACTGTGAGTGTGGTGTTCTGAGGGACAATCGGCAGGACTGCCAATCCGCTTCTGTTCAGAGGCCTCCAAGACTGACTGCAGGCCATTTTCCATTGCAGAAAATAGCTACTGATAACAGTGAGTACCAACAGAAATAATCGCTCAAACAAGTGATTTTTGCCAAAAGCAAGCTGAATCTGTGTGCAGCAGTGTAGTCGCTTTGCAATCAAAGACTGTGTTAAGTTTACCAGCAAAAGCAAGCCTTTTTAAGCCATCGACTGTAAGCATAGTTATGGGTTCAGCGTTAGTGTAAGTTTCAAAGCCATGAGAGAGACTGTGAGTTGTATCAAGATATGCAGCAAGAGTTACAGGCAATCCTGTGCTTGAAATATTGAGGCTTTAAGGGATTGTGAGCTAGAGCAGTGTCTTCAGCAAGTGAAAAGTTTGTGGTAAATCATATAAATGTGCTAGGAAAAAGAACAGTGCAAGTTTGTGCAGTTTGAGCAAAATTATCAGTAGAGTGTGTAAATCGGATGCACAGTGGCTTGACCCAATTTCAGAATGTTGATGTGTAGGAGTGCTGCCGCTGCCATTACAAGGTGGGGTAGTAATGTAAACACAGCAGCAGAGGAGCCTTTTTGAAAGTGAAAGAAAGTGTTCAGTGATGTGGGACTTTCAATAACAGTGAGCGTTTGTTTGTTTTTCTCTGCAGTCATGGCCTCAGGACCAGCCCGCTACCCGGATCATGCCCGGGCTGTGGTAGCAGTAGAAGTAAACAAGTTAAGGGACATTTACTATGGAGGACGACTGCCTCCTCATGTGGCAATTCCTGGATATCCAGTTCAAGTATGTTTAATGTGCTTAAATGCTGGAAGGGACGTCTTCATGGTACCTCATTGTTCTGGGTGCCTAGAGAAATACGGTTTATTTAAAGCGCCCAAGATTCGTTTGGCTCCCACATGGACAAAAGTTCAAGAATCTGTAGTTGGCAGCACACAGCACCAGGCGGAGCCTGTTGGAGAAGGCTCCTCAGGGGAGTGTGGCACAAAGCTAGAGGGTGCAGATTTACAGACAGAACAATGTGCTGATGTTTCGGATTCTGGATCACAGAGAGACAATTCAGGAAGAGCACCAGTACACCCTTGGAGAGGGGGGCCTAGCCCAAGTCTCATAGGAGAAGACGAGATGAGGGAGGCCTTTGAATGGGAGGTTTCAACTCCGTGCCCAGCGAAGAGTGGATAGTCTCAGGAGTGAGGATGACTGCTCACTCCTGGGCACAGATTCTCAGTGAGGAAGAAGAAGAGGGGAAAGCTATGTGGTCTTGTGAAAAAGGAACTGGTACACAGCCTCAAGCTCTTGCCTCAGAGAAATGCATGGAAGAGAGTGGTGGTTCCACTGCCCTTGCTGTGCAAGAAGAAGTCAGGGATCCATTTTTTGTGTCTTTGAGAATGCGTAGCTGGCAGAACTAGGACTGGCCACCCCCAAGCCAGGCCAGACTCAGAGGTCTCAAGTTGACCAAAGCTAGTAAAGAGGAGAGACTGGTTCGTAGGAAGGCGAATTAAATCTAGGGCATGTCCTTTCCTACCTTTCCTCGGAGAGTCTGGGAGGAGATTGAGAACAACAGGAAATCCTGGATTTGGGCAGAAGCAATGAAATGTGTGCATCCTGGTGCAAACAAGCATGTCAGGAACAGAATGTTTCATGACAAATACAGCCAGTGGAAAAGAGGCAGGACACTGTTAATGGACACTGTTCGAACAGTGGATGGAGATGGACGTGAAACCTTTCATAGTGTGAATTATGTGCACCCAGACGGGGTAATAATTCAAGCACCTGACCTGTTGTGCTATTGGCCACAATGCAAAGACCTCCCTGCGAATGTGCCCATGCCTACCAAATGGAAAGCAGAGCAGTGGTAGCCAGTGCTGCCACTCCAGCCATTGCAGTGCCTTTGTTGTTCCGGCAGTATGGACATCCAGGTTTCAGGTGCCCTACATTCATCAGTTCTACAGTGTACTGACTTTCCAGAATCCATCGACTGGCCCACCAGATGACTTCAGATCCAGAGAGAACGCCAGCCCAGCTGTATCCTGATTCATCACCGGGTAACCGGATGATGTCAGACCAGCTGTTTTCCTTTATGTTCCTGTTCCAAGGTTCCATCTCCAGAGATGACATCACCCAGCAGTTTCCAGAAGTTCCCTCCTGTCGTTCCTGGAAGATGTCCGCCCAGCTGTATCGGAAGAATGCTGCCAGGGAGAGTCTTCGGCTGAGGACCAGGTTGGTGCTGTTTTCATTCTACAAGGGACTGGTAAGTCCAGACTTTTCTATTCTTATGACATTGCAGTACACACCCTACACTAGCAGATTCCAGATGTGTGAACTGTCCTCAAAGACTCTCCCCTTCGGGACTTTGGCCTGCTAAAACTGTGCTTCACCGGGCTCTGGCCCAGGACAGACTCTTTAATGGACTAGCCTTTGGGCACTGTGGTCACTAGATGGGACTTTTAGGGCACTCCATCCCCCAAATATGTGTATTGTAAATAATGTCATTGTTTTCTACTGTTTTCTAATGTTTATGCTGTTTTTCTACCTTTTCTAAAAAACAAAAAAATATATTTTTGGGATTCTCCAGTGTTTTGATGGTAGGGGTTTAAATAGACTATGTATGCAGATTAGGAGTGTGTGTTGTCTTTCTTTTTTTCTTGCAGGTGTTCCTGAAGAAGATAGAAAAGAAGACAAGAAGAGGAGGAGGGACTCATCGGAGTTCCTCACTAGTACTTTAGAGTGTAGTATTTAAAGTACTGTTGTTGTTGTTGTTACTGTGTGTAACCTTTCTCTTCCATAGGTATGGTTGTGGGGGATGTGGCAGTAATGCAATGGTATGGTATTAGCTCCTGGTGTGTGGCTGTATGGTGTCCAGGGTCAGGGAGGTCCTCTGTTTGTTTTGTTTTGGGATTTGAGTTAGAGGCAGACAGGTTTTCCCTAGAGGGCTAGGGGGGGATAGACAGGCTGTGGTCCTGAATGGCCGTAGGGGCCGCAGTGCTGATCTATTAGGGCTATGCTCTGGGCAGTTCTACTGGAGCCACTAGGCACCCATATTCAGTGGGTAGAGTAGAGGCTGATGCGTCAGCCAAAGGCCTCTAGGCCCTTAGTGTTGTCTGCCTGTGCTGGCACATGGTAGGGGAGAAGGTAGCGCTACCTCCCCGTAGTCAACACATGGGGCGAGATGGCCTACGCCGGGTGATTAATGACTGTGGACAGTAATTTTCCTGGCCCAGGGTGAGTGTAACCCCCCTGTTACCCGGGGTCACTAGAATCCCAGTAAGACCTAGTGGTAGACAGGGAAGGCAGCTTGCAAAACTCCAGTTAAATGGATTTCACACTGTCTCACTCTGTTCTCAGGCTCAGCTGAGACTGAGGGATGACATCATTATAGAACTTTCGCAGCTACATAAGCCACACTGGAATGTTGCAGTTGGAGGTTAGTGTAGAACGTTTGGGATTTTGAATTCAGTCTGTGTGCAGTCTGAGTGAGAGACAATAGTACAGCTGAGTGTGTGCAGACTCTCAGAGCTTTAAGCTCTGTTTTAGAGCTACTTTTGGAAGGTGTGTGTCCACCTGAAGAGGAACAAAGGAACTGGTAATTGAAGTGGTGGAGACCGCTTTCAATGGTTCCAAAGCCCCATCCCTGAGGGGATGGGGGGAAGGTTTTTGCCTGTTTTCCAGGGGCAACCCCCCCTGGGTCCAGCTAAGGGAAAGAAGCTGCCTGTTCAAGTTGTGCTGAGGCACCAGAAGCTCTGAGAGAGAGTAATTCCTTCTGGAGGAAATGCCTGTGGGGCACCTGCAACCAAAGGGTGAGTTTGCTCTGAAAAAGGGCCAAGTGTTTTTCACCTAAACAGAAGGAAACTAAAGGGACTATTACTGTGGGGTCAGGAAAAGACAGCAAAGTACAGTTGGAAAGTGGGGATTTGACTGTTTAATCTGTGGAAGGTCTAGAGTAATGGACATTGCCACTTAATTCAAGTATGTTCAAGTCCAGCACAAACAGTGAAGGAAATTGGGGATTGGACTGCCAGGTATGAATTGTGGGAGCGAGAGGTGGGAGACCCCCCTCAGTAGTAACCAAATTCACCTCTACGGATTTGCTCTGAGACACCTTTTACTTTCTCTCAGGTACTTGGCCAGTGCCTGGGGAAGGTACCCAGATGTGGGATTGAAAGGAAGAATTCCCTGATGGAGCTGAGGTGCCCTTAGGTGGTTTAGGGAGCCACCAGAAAATGTTTCCATGAAGTATGGAAGGTGTCCAAGTAGCTGGCAAGGGAGCCAGCCAGGGAAAACCCAGAATAGTGTACAAGTTCGGGCTGTGTAACCCAAAGCAGCATGCAAGTCCGGGCTGTGTGCCCAGTGGGTTCAGAGCCTGAGGGCTAAAGTGTTGAGGAAGTGTTCTTGTTTCTTTTAATCTGCATTACCAGGAGTGTAGCCCCATGGGGGACTATCTATGCTTTGTTTATTCTGTTTGGGTGTGAATAAAAAGCCACACTTTAGAATCCTACTGCTGGTATTGGACATTACAGTTATTGCGTCCTATGTTCGGAGTTATTTGGGTGCCCCTGTGCAGAGTAGCCAAACCTAGCCTTTGTGCCGAGTGACCTGTTCCTCCCTGAACCCAGCCCACTTGGTATTGCTGTCAGATACAAACAGCATACCGGCCCTCGGTTACATTACTACTATATTTCATTTTTACTTTGTAAACTTTGTGCAGAACAGTGTTGGATGTATCACCCAAATGCCCCTTAGTATTCAGTTTTTTTGACTCCCTTGACACTTGTTGATAGCCCGATGAAAAATAGTCTCTAGTAACCTGGCACCTCCTTTGCTTAGCTGGAGCCCATCATGGCTGTGTAAATTAAGGTTGTCTACAAAATTCTCCCATGTTCGTAGACAGGTGATGTTATTTTCCAAGCTCCACCTATGTAGCCAGTTATTAAAAAACTTTACTTTGTTTGTTCTGCTCCTAGTGGCTCTAGGGACTGGGAGGACTTCAGGTATGATAATATTAGTGTTTAATGCTTGTAGTTTCTGTGTTTCATATCATAGATAACTTCTTCCACCCCTGTTTTGCTCAGGTCATTTGTGCCTGCATGCAGTAATAAGTTTTTTAATTTGTAATTGATCCTAAGATTTCTGGAAGCATCCCTGTTATATCTTTAATTGTGGCTCCCCTATAACTGCAACTAGCAATGTTTTATTTCCCTTGGTGGTATATCTATCTGTAAAGCGAGTGATAGACTTTCCCAGTATGTAGATTTGTTCAGCATCCGAGTTATCCCCTATTGTGACTTCATTTGTTTGCATCTTCTCTTCCCTATTATTCCCTGAATTAGGGGTATTATTTATATCATTTGTCACGTCACTAGAGGCAGAGATGGAAGGAGTAACAGAATTAGGAAATTGATGGTCAATTATTAATGTACCTTGTGTATTAATTACAGAGGAACCTTCAGTAGTAAGACTCATTATTCCTTCCCTTGGGGCATCTGAGTTCTGCATACTGACAATTTCAGGTTCCCTAACCTCCTCGACATATACAACAGGTTCTTCCTTGGGGACAATTATCAAGGGGCTGGAATTATCAGAACCATTTTCAGACAGCATAGATGACCCATTAATGGATTTGCTTGAAGATCCATCCAGTCTGCTGTTCTGGTAACAGTGGGCCTAGGGGATCATATTTATTTGAAAGTAAGGTAGTACATTTCTCCACCTTACTGCCTTTTTTTTTATATATACTCTTTTACTCTGTATATGGAACCATTCTTCATCATTACAAGCAGTAATGTCCTCCTCTCTATCTCATTTTCTTGAAGTAGTTTGGTTAAACTTGCCTCCTTAGTAATAGAATCCGCATTAATTGTAAGGAGGGGGGGGTCAATTGGAACAATTTTCCCCACTGCATTATACCCTGCTTTTTGTTCCCCACTAGTTGAATTATTTGAGTATTTTACTTGTTTAGTGGCAATTTGTTTTCTCTCCTAATCTCCTTGACATATCCTATTGACTTTGTTCCAGGATCTCTAGTCTTGCATTAAAAGCAGAGATTTCCTTCATCAGATTATTGTTCTCATCACACTTTCTACAAACATATGGTTGTTTTGGCTGAGGAGCCTTCAGTATTGAATACAAATTACATCCAGAACATTTCAGTCCCACATCGCCCCTTTAATGTCATAATTATATCAGCCATATTCACATAATGATATACAGAGCTACTAGTCAGATTGTTTTTTTGCTTCAGTCATAAAGTACAAAACTGTTACCTGAAGATTACAATGGGAATAGTCTCCCTTTCACCCTGCCACACCCACCAAACATGTGAAGACATGCGCCAGACGTGTGTGTCTTTGTGTGCATTGCCACATGCACACACCACCCTGTGCTCACTCCACTTGCATGGAGCACTCCTTAAGTTGTCTGGACCCAGAAGTGGTGGTGGGTCACTTGATCCCAATGGGCAAGCTGGCCTCTCACCTTGGGGCCCCAGCTCCATCCAGACTTCCATCTAGGCTTCTCATATCTTTCATTGAGCGACAGTCCCCTCGAATTACGGGCAACCAGTCCCCAAGCCATTTTCTACAGCCACTCATCTCTTCTAGCTTGCTCTCACTCTTTGGGGCCGCAAAACTGGGAGCTCTCAAGGCACCACTCCCGACCACCCCTCTCTTTTGTTCTACCTTAAGCCCCACTTTTCGGCTGCAATTCTACCGGGACATGTTGTTGTTGTCTCACCAGAGTGGCATGACTAGAGTCCCTTGTTGTGGAGCTTGAAACTCTGGCTGCATAGAAACTTAGAAACATAGACTTTGACGGCAGATAAGGACTGCTTGGCCCACCTAGTTTGCCCATTTCCCTACCTACAGGATAGGCCGCAGATCCTAGTTAACCAACAGCCTATTTCTTCCTACCTCCCACAAGAATTGCCTTATGTCTGTCCCATGCATTCTTGAATTCTCCCACAGTTTTAGACCCCACAACCTCCTCAGGAAGGCTGTTCCATGCATCCACTACCCTCTCTGTGAAAAATACTTCTCACATTGCCCGTGAACCGCCCTCTTCTATCTTTAAATTGTGTCCCTTGTTCTTGCACGCCTCTTTTCTGAAAGATGCTACCCTCTTGGACTTTGTTGATTCCACTGAGGTACTTAAAGTTTCTATCATGTCCCCCTCCCTTCTTTCTTCAAGGGTATACATATTAAGCTCCTTTAGTCTCTCCTCGTATGGCTTCTCTTGCAGACCCTGTACCATTTTAGTTGCCCTCCTCTGGACTGCCTCTATCCTGTCTATGTCCTTGCGGAGATGCGGTCTCCAGAACTGGACGCAGTACTCCAGATGGGGTCTCACCAACTGTCTGTACAGAGGGATTAAAACTTCCTATTTTCTGCTGGTGATGCCTCTCTCTATGCATCCCAGTATACCCCCAGTCCTCCTTACTGCCTTCTCACATTGCTTGTTAACCTTAAGGTCATCTGATATGATTACCCCCAGGTCCCTTTCCTTTTTTGTTGTTGTTACTACCTCCCCCATTGTGTAATCTTTCCCTGGGTTCTTGCTTCCCAGGTGCATTATTTTGCACTTCTTTGCATTGAATCCTAGCTGCCATACTTCTGACCATTCCTCCAACCTTGCCAAGTCCCTTCTCATCCTTTCCACACCTCCTTGTGTATCAACTCTGTTGCAGATCTTTGTGTCATCTGCAAAGAGGCATACTTTTCCTTCCAGTCCCTCTGCAATGTCACTTATAAAGACATTAAAAAGGACTGGACCCAGTACTGAACCCCCGGTGCACCCCACTAGTAACCCCTCTTCTTCAGAGAGGACTCCATTTACAATTACCTTCTGTGTCCTGTTGTCCAGCCAATGTTTTACCCAGGCTACCACCATGGGACCCACTCCCAGGCTGGCTAATTTGACTATTAATCTTTGTGTGGGACTGTGTCAAATGCCTTGCTAAAGTCTAGGTAGGCCATGTCCACAGCCCCCCTGGTCTACTACTTTGGTCACCCAGTCAAAAAATCTATTAGATTTGTCTGACATGACCTTCCGCTGTGAACCCATGCTGCCTTGGGTCCTGTGCCCCACTGGCCTCTAGGTACTCAACATTTCTTTCCTTCAGAAGTGACTCCATCACTTTCCCTACCACAGAGGTCAAACTGACAGGTCTGTAGTTTCCTGCCTCTGTCTTGGTCCCACTTTTGTGAAGGGGAATCACATCCGCCTTCCTCCAGTCCTCTGGTACCACACCATCCTCCCATGATTTATTAGAAAGAGTAGTCAGTGGTTTCACTAGTTCCCCCCTTAATTCTTTTAGAATTCTGGGGTGAATTCCATCAGGCCCCATTGCTTTGTCCACCTTCAGTTTTAGGAGTTCTTGCAGAACCCTTTCTTCTGTGAAAGGGCTGGGATCAAGAATGCTTCTGTTAATTGGATTAGGCACTTCCCCCTGCTCTTTTGTGAATACTGAGCAGAAATATTTGTTCAGTATCCCTGCTTTTTCACTGTCCCCCACTGCCCACCCACCATTCATTCTATTCAGCCTCATTATCCCTCCCTTTGTCTTTCTACGCTCTCTGATGTACCTATAAATGGTTTTATCCCCCTTCTTAACCGAGTTGGCTATCTTTTCCTCAGTTTGGGCCTTTGCTATACTGACTTCCCTCCCTGCTTCCTTCTGCCTTAACTGGTACAGCTCTCTGTCCTGCTCCTTCTGTGTTTCCTTATACTTCCTGAATGCTATCTTTTTCTCCCTGACTTTCCCCACCACCTCTTTTGAGAACCATAGTGGCTTTTTCTTTCATTTTGATTTGTTTATTTGCTTCACACAAAGGCTTGTTGCCTCTGTGATGGCAGTTTTGATGATTCCCCATTGTTGCTCCACCCCTCCTTCTAGCCTGTTTGCTAATGCTTTTCTGAGGCACTCTCCCATCTTGCCAAAGTCAGCCGTCCTGAAGTCCAGTACCCTCACTTTTGTATGGCTTGACTCTGTAGCTGATTTTATCGTGAACCACACTGTTTGATGGTCACTTGTTCCCAGATGGCAACCCACTTCTAGATCTGAGATCATCTCACTGCCCCCATTTGAGAGTATGAGGTCTAAGATTGCTCCCTCTCGAGTGGGTTCTGAACCAGCTGTCTGAGGCCTGCCACCTAGGGCATCGAGAATGACCTGCTTTTTGGATGTGGCTGCAGCAAATGTGCTCCAGTCAACATCTGGCATATTCAGGTCTCCCATCAACAGTATCTCCCTTTCTCTGCCATCCTAAGAATGCCTTCTATCATATCCTTGTCCATTCCTCCACCTGACATGGGGGTCTGTACACAACCTCATGCGGATTGTGGTGCCCTTTCCAGTCTCCAAGGTGACCCACAGTGCCTCTCTCCTCCTGTTTACTCTTTTGTTCAGTTGCTTTTATCCTTCCTTTACATAGAGAGCTACTCCTCCCCCTCTTCTCCCCTGCCTGTCTCTCCTGTAGGTTATGTACCCTGGTATGTTAACATCCCAGTCATGGTTCTCTGTGTACCATGTTTCTGTGACTGCTATGATATCCAGGCATCCCTCTTCCATCAAGGCCACCAGCTCAGAGAGCTTGTTGCCCAGACTATGGGCATTGGTACTCATTACCCTCCATTTCCTGATGGCCTTACTCCTTTTTGCCCCATCCCTATCCTTCTTGAATTGTCACTTTCCCCATTTACCCCTGCCCTTCTCCCTACCGCCACCTCTATGTTGGTGTTTACCGCACTTACTACCGTCATTTTTTTGGGGGGGCTAGAATTTCCCTGCTCCTTCCAGTGCCTCCCTTGGCTAGTTTAAATGCTCAAATGAAGCACTTAAACCTATCACCTAGATTCTGGTTCCCCTCCTGGACAGATGCAGCCCATCACGCCAGTATAGGCTTGCATCACTCCAGGTGGACCCCAGTCCCCAATGGAGCCAAATCCCCGCGCCTGCACCAGTTTTTCAACCACTGATTGAATCCAGCGGTGGAACACCCTAGCCTTCCTAAGCCACATGGAAGCGGGCAGCACCTCCGGGCGGTTACCCGTGCGTTGCTTGTCTAAGGCCCTCCCAATTCCACAAACTCTTCCTGCACTGCTCTAATCCCTTTCTTAGCCAGGTCATTTGTCCCTAGGTGGACAATGACATCCAGCTCCTCCCTGTGTAGCTGCTCCGGCAATCCTGAGGATTCGCGCCCTGTTCCTCCAAGCCATGGTGCCAGGCAGGCACCTTACCTCCTCTCCCTTCCACCCCAGTTCTACCTTCCAACAATGGAGTCCCCACCAGAGTTGCTCTTCCCTGTGGGGTCCCATGCCACCTCCTGTGGGTCTCTTTGTGGAGGTTCCCAGCATCCTCCTTGGTCTCCACTGCAGGTGCCTCCATAGAGGAACCACACTTTGCCAGAATGGCATAGGAATTGTGGAGAGGTACAACTGAGGATGTGCCTCTGTTCCACCACCTCACCCTCCCTGAGCCCACTGTGGTCCAACCGCTCCTCTTTCTTGGCAACCTCTGAGGCAACGGCAGTGGCACTGGTGGTCCCTGGATGGAAGAGGAGGTCCCATAAATCCTGGCCAACTCAGCCTGAAGATGAGCAACCTCCTCCTTCAGCCCAGAGAGGTGCCTGCAGATGGGACAACACCGCATCCTCTAGAATGTCTCCCAGAAGACTGCTGCTCCACAGCCACGCTGCCACCATGTCCTTTCCCTGGCTCTCTCTCTCCCACACTCTGGAGAGTAGAAGTCCTCCGGTACTCAGACCAGGCAACTACCCCCACTCTGGCACTACTATGCTCCCTAACCTCTTCATACAATTTAAATCCAGCCCACCAGTGGTAACTTCCCACCAGCTGCAAGCCTCCCACAGGGTGACCCAGAGTTATCCCTTATTGACCAGGGCCATTCTGGTGCAAATTATTTCCATTGGTGCATGAAATGTATTCTGCCTTAAGCTCTGCTCCCCAAGGAGCGTGTTTCAACCCTCCACCCTTTAAACACTTGCCATCCTGCTGGGCACTTCAGACTTAAACAGCCTCCCCACCCAGCCCCTAGCTGAGGGGTATGTGCACTTTCCATTCACCAAGACTCGAGGAGCTACAGGCTGCACCACCATGGAGGTGGGATTCTTAACTAACATTGGGGCCCCAAACACATAGTCAGTGCTCTATTCCACCCGAACCGCTCTCATCCTTCTGGCCACCCACCCCACCAGACCCTTCAGATGGAGTGCCTACAACTCCCAAAGGGTGGCGACCCAGACCTAACACTGCCTAAACCCTTAACTGCTGCCTGCAAAGTATGGCCTTTCAAGAATTATCCGCCTCTCTTCTAGATAATTATCCCACACAGCAGCTTGCACCTTGAAAGGATAGCCCAAGGGGTGAACATGTAATGACTCTGGATATCTTAAACAACTATTATGCATACAATGATTTCAGCAACAACAATTTTAACAGTGATAATACTAAACATTATAAGCAATAACATGGACATGCTGATTTATACTTGGAAAAACAATACTCCGACTAACAAATTATTAGTGTCAGTCCCCATAGTTTCTGAATTAAATCATAACAAAAGTCACAAAAAGGGTTAGACTCACCCATCTTGATGGTTTTCCGGTGATGGTGGTGGGGGGGGGGTTGAAATCACCGATTTGTAAGCAACTGGCAATATTCACCTCTTCTGCTTTCCATAGTAGTAGTAGTGGAGATGCGATTTGGTGCAGGGCCGACCATACGAGTCAGCTGCCCCCACACAATATTTAGTATACTCACCATTCAGATCTTACAGCAAGGCATAATTTTTGCACAGTGTAAGTCCCTCATATGCATACTTAGAACAAATGGCTTTGGTGATCTGCTGGGCCTGTTGGAGTGAAGTGGGTGGGCTGAAGGCATTCAGGTTGTGCTTTTGGTAAATCTTGCCCGAGATGCCATGGAAAACCCAGTCTTTATGCTTTTCCTCAATGACGTCCCACACTCTCCCAGGTAAATAGGGTCAATCTTGCCCAAGAAGCCATGGAAAACCCAGTCTTTGCACTTCTCCTTGATGACATTTTTTTGCACAATATATGCCCCCTTCCTCACTGCAACTTGCTTCTTCCCTCCAGGACTCCCAAAGCATCCTTAGTGGCTCTATCAGACTTCCAGGGAACTCAGTGGGCCAACCCCTATCCAGTCTCGGTTTACCCCGCCCCCCGAGCGGGGAGGAGGGAGAGCCCAGGTCCTCTCCCCCCAACTCACTGTAGCACATCGGGTGGTCCATGCTGAGTCCCCAGAGCTGGTCTGGTGGCTTGGGCACCAGGGCCCTTCACCAGGTGCGGAGATTTTTCCTTTTTCTGTAATGGTCCCCCTAAGCCCCTTTGGACATCGGCATACTGGGAGGTCCAAGGAGACATGCGCACACCAAGATGTGCCGCTGCTCCAGACCTCAGCTGGTGTCCTCCCATCCCCTGACATGTGGTCCAGCTGCACTGCCACCTGTGATCACCCAGGTTGCAGTATAGCAGTGGTACCCACCATCCACCCTCCCTGGAGGAGGAGAGCAGCCCAGTGGCACTCAATCCTCCTCCCCTCTGCCCCCGGCCAGCCCTCTGATGACCTGGGCTCATTCCTGAACCCGGGTCACCGGCGTCACAAATGATAACTTTACCACTGCACCAACGGGCCGGCAGAACTGGGGGTATTCCCAATGGATGTGCCTCCTCACAATCTTCTCCACCTGGGACCTCTCAGGCAAACTTCAAACAGTTATCCTCAGGGCCTGTCCCTCTGGAAGCCACACACCATCCCCCTTGTTCTCGCTCCACAACCTGGCTTTGATGATCTCTGTGCCAGGGATGGACTATCCTTGTGGAGGAGGAATCCTTTGGGGGTGACATGACCACCACAGGGTAAGGGGAGGCAGGATCCTTCTCTGACTCTTCCTCCCACTCATTGGTTCCTTAACTCCTCTCATTGCCTTCTGCTCCCCTGACCTCTGGATCACTGGGGTGGGCAATTTCAGATGACTCTACTGGCGGACTGTACTGGTGAGATGGGTTCTGTTGGCAGCTTGAGCTGGAAGGCTGATCCCCTGGCAATGATTCAACTGACATGCCAGCAGGTACAGGCTGCAAGGCTGTATCAGTCTTAAAAGTCTGAGCTGGATACCTTCTGTTGTTCTCCAACTGCCTTAAAATCAACCAGAGTCAGTAACTTCTCCTGGGGCTTCTTTAGCTGGATTGAGCTGCATGGAACAGATCTACTGCTGACCATTCTGGATGACCCTGGACCCTCCTGGGGAATGGATTCTTCTTTCTGTTGTAACTCCAAAGCTTCTGCCTAACTCCCAGGGTCCACGTGCACTGCAAGGTCCTCCCAAGCCCCCACATTCATATCCTCAGGGGCCAATGATGCTGTTGACCAGCTGCTCAGATCAAAGCAGAGCCATTAGGGCAGTGGGTGTCCTTTGCATAAATGGCTGGCACCTCGACAAGCAACACACACAGGGAGTAGCTGTACTCCGGGGCCTTTGTGCTGGCAGAAGACACACTCTCTGGACATGGTGGACTTGACAACTAACTTCCACATCCATTTGAACATTTCAGCGGGTACTATAACATCTGAGGCTGAAGGAACTTGTGCCATCTTGTCCATCAAATTTGCAGCGACTGAAGCAAAAGCCAGTGAGCGAACTAGCACTGACTCTCTTGTTGCTCTGCCGAGTTCACACACAGGCACCAAACTCTAATATCACAGTCCCGCCCAAACAGGTCCATACAGTCCAATCCAAGAGGATGCTCTGGCTCATTTGCATGGGATTCACATGGACCATACACATGGTTCTCTCTGCAGGCACTCCGGCACCACATCCAAGCAAAGTCACAAATTTTCTCTGTTCTCAAGTGCCATATTGGTTAAAATAAAGATATTAGCATCTAGGAACAACAGCCTCTAGCACCAATGTCACCCTAAAATCACTTGCCAGACAAGCCCACACATGTAACCCACCCCCTCCCCAGTGTCCAGGGGTATGCTGGTGGTAACTGTCCGTGGGGAGGGGTGGCCACAGCAGGCACTGCGCCAGATGACTTATGCTTACCAGGTCCTGGTGTGGGGCTGGAAGGGAACCCATGTTATCACAATATACATTTGATGAAATAACTTGCAGCCACACATTTTGCAGAAACAATGGTAGGGGATCCCATTTAATCCCTCCCCCACCTAATCACTCGCCTGACCTAAAAAAAATACCCCGGCCCGGTGGTTGCGATACCACCCCCCCCACCCTATCCCTGCCCGACAAATGCCCTGGTGGCTACTGGTCCCTCCCTTCCCCATCTCCTCACAAGCCCAAAGTGTCCAGTCCAGTAACCCAACCCCCCAATCCTCATCTCCATCCATACTTTAAAAAAAATTCCCTGGTGGTCTAGTGTGGTTTCAACACCCCCATCCCTGATCCCCAGTTCCTGAATATATATTATTTCCGTAGTGGGCTAGTGCCCCCCACCCCAGCAGGTGTACCACCACTCTGCTTCCATCCCCATCCCAAACTCCAGCAGGTGAACCGGCACAGCTCTCCTCTCTCCACCACAGGTCGCCCACCCACTAAGCTGTCAATGAATGAGTGCACTGGGGTTCAGGATGGGGGTGGGAAGGGGCTGGTGGGACACCTGCTGGGGGTGGGAGTGAGGGGCACTAGACCATTGGGGAAATAATGTATATTCAGGGACTGGGGATCGGGAAGGGAGGGGGTTGAAACCACACTAGACCACCAGGAAATTTTCTTTAAGCATGGACGGAGATGGGGCAGTGTTACTGGACTGGACACTTTGGGCTTGTCAGGTGGAGGGAGGGACTACTAGCCACCAGGGCATTTGTTGGGCAGGGATGGGGTGGGGGAGGGATCAACCACCGGGCAGGGTATTTTTTATTTTAAGTCATGCAGGTGATCCGGCGAGGGGAGGGACCGCTAGCCACCAGGGGTATTTTGTGTACCTGTGGGGCTGGTGGGGGGGACCACTAGCCACCAGAGTTTTTGGGGGGCAACTGGGTTGGGCAGCAATTGCAAGCGGAATTTCTGCAGCAGTTTGGAAATAGATTTTTGAGCTTCCATGGAAGCGAAAGTCAGACTTTCACTTGAATTCTGCCCGCAGAAGTTTTTTCCACACATGCCTAGTAGGCAGCCCCAGTGGACTGCTTGCAAAAGTTTCTGTGTGGTCCTAGCACCTGGTGTCTTATAGTGCCATAGGTGTGACCTGATGAAAGAGATTCTCTTGAAGATCTGCTGTTACGGTAAATATGTAACTGTTATTTCTGCTTATCCTGTTCTTTTTCCCCTTTGATCTGCTTTCCTCCCCTTTTCCAGTTATGACCCTTACCTTTTTGTCTCCTTTTCTGACTCCCCATGGTGCTACCCTCGGGGTAGTGTCAGCCCTCAAGCTTTCCCCTTCTATCTTCTTACCATCCTGGGGGAGGAAAGTGCTGCCTCCCTTTATTTTTCTGCCAATGCCAATGTCAGACTACCACCACTAGTTAAACAAGCATTTGTCAATGCCAAATGTTGTCTCACTGGCATTGGCATTGGTAGTGCAGGAGTTAGAGATGCATAATAGCAATGGCAGTGAAATATCGAACTGATGCCAACCCCACCCCCACCATGCAGAGACTGACAGGTGTTGGGGTGTGCCTTTGGGTCATCAGTTATAACGCTCATGCCATTTTACCTCACCCTACCCTGTAGACACTGACCAGTGTCGTGGTGTGCTTTGGGGTCTTTGGGCCTTATACTTACCCCATTCCATAAGGAAATATGCTGAGATGGGTGCAGTATACGAGAATGGGGTGACCTTTAGGGCCGAACACTCCAAGGCACCCCTTGATGTCTGTCACTGGCTGCAGGGTGGGGTTGGGGTGCAATGGTGTGAGCATTACAGCCAGTGATCCCAAGTCACACCCCTGATGCCTGGCAGTCTCTACAGGGTGGGGTGTTACAGTTGTAAACCCTAACGTCGCAGGCGTTTGTTGGTATTTTCACTCCAACTTTTCAGCATAGGCTTTCTGTGACCCCACCTCATGAAGAGTGGGACAATCAGTTTGTTAGCTGAAAGGTGGTTTTGCACAGTGACTATGCCATTTGGCAACACAGGGACAAAAACACATTTTGGGCAGGATGTGAAAAATGACAAGTGTATTGCTCATGAGGAGGTGTAAAAAATGGCAACGTTGAAAATCTGGAGTGAAAATATGGAAAATTGGTGAAGTCATGAGCGTGCATAGAAACTGCGCAACACACGTCCGTAACCCAATTATTTTGGGGATTTTTTTAACCACATTTTCAACATAGGCATTTTGGGACCTCCCCTCATGAACAGCAGTGCTGTGATTTTGTTAATCTGTCCCAAAAGTTGATTTCCCACAGTGACCACGCCATTGTGCGCCACAGGTGTGGAAACACATTTTGGGCAGGCTGTGAAAAATTACAGCTGTACTGTTCATAAGTAGGTGTGAAAAAATGGCAGTGTTGAAAATCTGGCATGCAAATATTGAAAATTTGCGAAGTTACAAGGGTGAGTGAAAACTGCGCAATGCAAGCTTGTAACACAGTCATTTTATGGACTTTCATCACCAAATTTTCAACATAGGCATTTTAGGTCCTCTGTTCATGAACAGTGTTACTGTCATTTTCTCAAACTATCCCAAAAACTGATTTTGCACAGTGCAGAACATGTGAAAACACATTTTGGCCAGGATATGTAAAATGACAGCTGCACTCTTTATAAGGAGGTGTGGAAAAATGCCAATTTTGAAACTCTGGAGTGAAAACATTATAAATTCACGTAGTTACGAGCGTGCATGGAAACTGAGCAACACACACTGGTAAAACAGCCATTTTGGGGATTTTTTTTTCACCAGATTTGCAACATAGGCTTTTTGAGAGCCCCCCTCATGAACAGTGGCACTGTTGTTTCATTACTCAGTCCCGAAAGGTGATTCCGGGCAGTGACTGCGAAATCACCTGTCAGAACTGAATAATGCCATGACAGTGACTGAATTCATGAGGAGGGGTCCCAATAAAAAGTGTGCGTTATCTTCCCCTGCTGATCTGACCTCCATAAAAGGCCTAAGCTTCATACACTTTAATGCTTGCAGCCTCCTAAAAAAGTTCACCTTAATACAGGCTTGGGTGGCACATACGCCCAGATTTCCTGGTCATTTCTGAATCTTGGCTCAGGCCTACAACAGAAGACAGTGTTGTAAACCTTCCTAATTATCAGCTCTTCAGAGCAGATCGCCCATCCAGGGGTGGTGGGGTGGCCATATACATCAAGGACACCTTCTCTGCAAACTGCCTCATCAGCACATCCAAGCCAAATCAATTTGAATGTCTATCAATCAAATTATCCCTTCCTAATTCATCTTCATTTAAACTGATTGGATGCTATAGACCTCCCTCTGCAGGCCTTAAACTGCTTTCTCACCTAGGGTCAATTCTCAACCTAGGCCCTGAAGATACCATTATCCTTGGTGATTTGAATTTAAACTGGCTGTCTAATGTATCTGCACCTCTGATAACCTTTTGTGACACCTATGGATTCACACAGCTGATTAAAGACCCAACTAGGATCAACCTAAGAAATTCCAGCAATAGCTCACTCCTGGATATTATGTTGGTAAACAAACCTCAATTATATTCACATGCAGGTGTACTGCCGAGTGATGTGAGTGACCATTACCCTATAGCCGGCATAAGATCCACACCCAAACTACCAAATCCTGCAGAATTTGTCCTTAAAAGGTCAAAAAAGAACTTTGATATCTCAGGCTACCTCCATGACCTGAGTTATACAATACATTGGCAAGATTTCTATCTTACAACCTCTGTTGAAACAGCTCTCCAGACTTTAAAGTATATTATCAATAATGCCCTCAATATTCATGCACTTATCACCAGTATCAGAACTAAGGTAAAATCCTGCCCTTGGTTCACCTCTGAGCTTAAAGCAGCCTTGAGAACCAGAGATAAACTGTGGAAAAGGCAAGAAAAACAAAGGACATCAGAGATTGGCTAAATTTCAGAAAAGCAAGGAATTCATGTACAAAAAAATAAGAACTGCCAAAACTGCCTACTATACAGCTGAATTGGATGCCTCTACAATAACCCATCCAGACTCTGGGGTACAATAAAAGGACTCCTGGGCCAAAAGTCTACTCCAGCCTTAACCTCCAAACTGATACTAAATGATACAGAAATTACAGGTAAACAAGAAATCTTAAATACCTTCAATGCTCACTTCACCACAGCTGGCCTAGCATTTGACTCTTCACCAGCAAATATCCTGAGATCTTCCTCGAACCTGCAAACTATTGTGGGGCAAATGGCCACTTCAACTTTTTTCCTTCATCCCAATATCTGTGAAAGAAGTGGAAGATCTCCTCTCTAATTTAGACACTAATAAGAGTGCAGGTGCAGACTCCCTGGATCCCTATTTCCTGAAAATTGCTTCACATGTCTTATCTGTCCCCCTCACTCATCTCTTCAATCTTTTCCTAACTACTGGATCCATTCCCTTCTACTTGGAAAACAGCTCAAGTGGTTCCATTACTCAAATCTGGTGATACTAGAGATCTCAACAATTACAGACCTATCTCCATTCTACCAGTTTTATCCAAGTTGCTCGAAAAACTAGTAAACTCTCAGTTAAGGGACTATTTGGATAACAACAACCTTCTAAACTCTGCACAATCTGGATTTAGATCAAAACATAGCACCATTACTGCCTTAGCTAAGGTAACCAACGATTGGCAGACTACCTTGGATAAGAAAAATTGTACCTGTGCTGTGTTTCTGGATTTGAGTAAAGCCTTTGACACTGTGGATCACGACTTATTAATCACCTCCCTTAACTCAATAGGCCTGGATTCCCTGTCACTCAACTGGTTTAAGGATTACCTTTCAAATAGGTCACAACTGGTTAAAAATGGAAATTACCTATCCACCTCAAAACCACTGCTAAGGGGCGTACCACAAGGTTCTATTCTTGGCCCTATCCTCTTTGCTATTTATATAAACAATATTGATGCCAACCTCACTCAATCTAACATTCATCTGTTTGCTGATGATACTGTATTATATGTCAGCAATCCCTCACCTTCCAAAGCCTGTGATCTGTTACAATCCGAATTCTCCATTCTGCAGCGCAACCTACTTGACAAAAAACTACTTCTAAATGCAAAAAAGACAAAAGCCATGTTCTTTGCCACAAAGAGTTGCTCTACCCATACCCTAGCATCCACCACCCTACATTTATCCACCTTACTTGAGAAAACTTGAATTTGTTGATAATTTCAAATATCTTGGAGTCTGGATAGATAACATTTGACTATTCAGTCCATATTGAAGAACTACTTAAAAGCTAAGACAGAGGCTTGGATTATTCTTTAGAATAAAGCATTACCTAAACAGTGACTCCAAAAAAAGGTTAATTCAGGCCTCATTCCTATCCCTCATTGATTATGCTGATTTTCTATACTGCCATTGTCCAGGTCATCTCTTACAAAAACTGGACACCCTGTATCACAGGGCCATAAGATTTATTACTGACCTTCCCCCCAGCACCCATCATTGCTCCCTTTATATGGCAGTCAATTGGACATCATTACAGCACAGAAGGACTAGGAATGCTTGTTATCTGGACATTCAAAGCGTTAACAGGCAAACTACCTACCTATATCACTGATTGCTTTACCCAAATTACAACTAGGCCATACACTTTAAGGATCAGTAAACTTATCATGTTACAGGTCCCCATTGCCTGCACCGGTATGGGAGGGCTGCTTTCAGCTATACTTTAGCAGTTGCATGGAACTCTCTCCAAAAATCCATGAAGCTAGATAGCCTTCTACCTCTGACATCCTTCAAAAGACTGTTCTCCATTTTTTCCACAGCTCTGCAATTGCTTTTATAAACCATAATCCCTACCCTACCTGACCCACCTTTCTTTTCCGTCCATTATATTGTTTCATATTCTATCTTCCGACTCACCTATCTATTCTCACAAAAGCTAGTTAGACCCTATAATTTTATATTTTATTCCTGCTATACCCTTTGCCCACATTTTTCTTGCAGGCAAAATGGTTCTACTGCTCCTTGTATATATGTAAATTGTTGTATACATTCATTTCTTGCCATTATATTGTTATTTATGCTATTCTTGTCTATGTAATAATATTTGTATCCTCATTTGTATGACCACTCAGGTCCATCTTGTAAATGAGCTTTGCTCAATGATGTTCGCCTGAATAAATAAAGATTTTGATTGATTGATTGATTGATTGATTGATAACCCCATGTTGAAAATTTGGTGCAAATATTCCCCAAAATACCTGAGATATGTACTGCAAGATGTTGGCTGGCTCGCAAGCGCGAACCAACATAAAACGTGCTGGCAATCAGTACACAGCACAACAGCATATCAATGCCTTTGGCAGAACATTCCTGACTGCCATTACAAACATGGCCTCCACCTTTACTCTCACTAAAAAAGTCAGCTAAGCACGACAAATAAAACACCCTCAAAGTTAAAAAAATAATAATGAAATGTTTTCTCTTAATAATTCCTGTCACACACACACATTCACACACACTCACACACACGCACACACACATATTATAAAATGAAGTACTTCTCACAACTCTGCTTTTTGAGCTTCTTTTTTGACCAATCAAACAACCCCTTTCTTTCCTTACCTGCCCACCAGGGAAGTAATTGCTGATTAACCCTGCCCAGAAGAAAATGAATCCCTGGCTGTAATGAAGCCTTCTGTGTGTGTGTGTGTGTGTGTGTGTGTGTGTGTGTGTGTGTGTGTCATGGGAACAAAAACAGATGATAGACAGATACAGATGAATTACATTTTACTAGTAATTTTTACAAAAACTAATTTTTTTTAGATAAAAATTTTTTTTTTTGTTTTTAAGATTTCTCAGTTTCTGTATTTTATAAGGACAAGTCAGTGGCGGGTAGTTGTGTCTGAAACTAGGCATTTGATTGCCTAGCGCGCTTAACTGGTTAACAAAAACTAAATAAATAAATAGCCGCACTTCCAGGAGCTGAAGGCACTCAGTGTAAATGCCTTGTGCATTACAACCACCTGGAAGTGTGTTTATTACATAACTACCCACATCCTTGCTTATATAACCTTATAAAATGGGTATTGCTTAAATCTGTCTCCACATTGGTCAGAATTCCATCATATGGAACTACACTGAAATGCAACATAACCCTGCTGGAGAACAAACACAATAGGGGTGTATTACCTGAGAACACAAACTTTCGCGGTCAACAGGTTACCAGCTTCCAATAAAACCACTGCCAGAAGCCTTCAGGCCATGATTACAGTGCTTGCAACTGCACCTAGCTAGTGCTGAGCTGCAGGCACAACCAAATCCACCTTTCCCCGTGACACGTCGGCCCTACTAGTCAATGGTAGCACGTGCCAGCCAGAATGTCCTCCAAAACACACTTCCCCCCACATTGCTGTGTACACGGAGTACCCACTGCAACAAGTCAACATGGAGCAGGCATGGAGCACCTGCCGAAGGAAGCTGGGAGCAGCATGATGAGTTCATTTCCCTTTCACTGTTTCCTCTCCCTGCTCTTACCGTTGGGGGTAGCGTATGAGAGGGGACTCTGCTTGCTGCACAAAGAGGAAGAAAAAATCACTTTCCTGTTCCTTCCTGCTTGCCAAATCCTTCAGGTGGTGGGGAAAGGAACGATGCTGGCCTCTGTGCTTTCCTGCTGCTAAGAATGTACAGGAAAGCAGAACAGAGAGAGGTGAGCATGGCAAATAGGAGCACAGAGGTATGAGGCTGCAGTGCTGTGCTCCCACTACTCTCAGCACCTGCATGTTATGTGCCCGCACTACTTTACTAAAACCCATTTTATAAGTGGAATAAGGGAATTCCATCAAGGGGATTGTGCTAGACTTTTGCCCTTTCGGTTCGGGCCTCAAATCCAGCCACCCCTCAGTACATTAACACAGCATACTCCCCCCTCTGTCGTGCCTTATTCCTTACTTATCTTGCAGCATCATCACCTTAATGATGCTAGAGGAGAAAATGAAAGAAGGCAGTATAGTGTAGTGGTTAAGGGCGCTGAGCTGGGAACCTGGAGACCTGGGTTTGAATCCTGTCTGCCCCTACTTGCATACCGTGTGACCCTGAACAAGTCACTTAACTTCCTTGTGCTCCCAGGTCACACCTGGAAACAGGCTCCGGCTTAGTGTGCCTTTCCTGGTTAAACAATTTCCCCTTTTCCTTTAAATCATTTGGTCTGTTACAGGGGTACAGTACATCACTTCACTATATACCATATTACTTGACTGATAAAACATCAGAACTGTAAAAGGGCAAGGATACGCAAGGCTTTGAGTTTGATCGAGGGATGATGCTTAGCTGGTCAGCCAGGAACACTACTATATTACTGCAGCACCAAAGGACCCTTAAATTACATTGAACATGAGCAGCAACTGAAGCATTCCTTGTATAACACAATGCTACCTCTGCTTTCCAGAGCTGCCTTCCCATACTTTCTGACCCCCATATCTCTCCTGCTTGTCTGTGCCACTGACACACAAGGAGGAGTCAGCCAGACCCTTCTTAAATAGCATGCAGCAATCCTGTGCAGCCAAAAGACAAGCGGCACAAGGTGCTGCCCAGAAACCTCTCATAAACCAGCCTGTGAACCTTAACTAGAACAAAATGATAGTCTCATCCTAGGTGGGTGGGGCTTTACGTTCTAGTAACTACATTTTTCAACATTACATCACTGTACCAAGCGAACTCTTTTTGTCGTTTGCTTACTGCAGAGACCACTGATCTGGAACTTTCTCTTTATAAACTATGTAGAGACAGGGCCTGTTACATAACAGGCTACTCACTGTATCTTTGCCAACCGACGTCATGAACGAAAGCTACTTTTCTGTGCTACCACCAAAAGGAAGCTGCTTCTACATCTTAGCTACTTGTAAAAGAGGAAGCTACTGTGGAAACATATTAAGTCATAATAAAGAACGACTTGCCTAGGGTGATTAAAACCTTCACTGCAGTGTTTCAGGAGTTTTGTTGTATTAGGAAGCTTTGGCATTAAGAGTCTGTTGTCTGAGACATAAGATTTTCACTATAAGCACAAATTAATTAGACCAGAGTTTACTTTATGAGGGTTCTACTGTACCTTCTATGTACTTTCCTCACACTGGCAATCATGGAAGCCAGTCAGACACAAATAGCTGGCTGCCAAGCGGAGAGCAGCCTTCTACTGCCCATGCTCTGCTTCTGTGTGCAGTCACTCAGCTGAACTGAGCCGCGCGCTCTCAGCTCTGGGATTTGAGCAGACTGCATGTTAACAGGAGCACTCCCTTCTGTTTTGATGTTTTGGTGGTTTCGTGATTGCTACTAGTTTCCTGCAGCCAAAACATAAATTTGTCATAACTTTAGGCCTGTGAAAACTAATTGAAATAAATCAGCCGTGACCACTTAGGGCCAATTGTGACAGTTAGAGCGGGGTAATGGAACATCATAATTAGTTGCCTTTACACGGCTGCTCACCTGAATTTTTTTGCACGGATTTGGGCACACTGGCTTGCTTAAGTAAGTATTTGCACGCAAACTAGTGATATTTGATCCACCTCAGTGTCAAGTGCTTCCATAACGTTAAAAATTAAAGAAGCCGAAAGTCTCCAGTGAGTTTCAGTCGGCAGTTGGATTCAGATTTTATCATCCGCAATGGGTCTATAATAAGCAGGAGCTGTCCTGTCAGATTAGAGACGCTCAAACGATTACCCAGTTCCCCCCTGCCATCCACTGAAAATGGAAGGGGCCGTCTGCCGATTTTCTCCTCCTATTCAGGCTGGCTGGTGAGAGCCCTAAAAAGGGAATATGTACAGTGAAGCTTTGTTAACCCTCTGTGGGATGGGGACGTTATTTTCTAGTTGCAGTTTCTGGCCATACTGTCTATAGATAGGGGTGGAAATGGGGGAGGACCTGGGGAACTCAGTTTGGGGCATGACATTAAAAGTCTGACTCAGTTCCAGGAGAAAATTGGAAAAGGATTGCCCTTGCGTCAAATGCATCTCCTTAAAGGCATGCACCTGACTACATAAAGTGCAAAAATGTAACATATAATGAGAAAATATGTTCTTAGATCCTTGTCAGGTATGTTTGATCTGACAGCAAAGGTGGTCGGTTCCCCTTGCGAATTATATCCATATCCAGTGCTGTGATAGGTAGTGAAAGGGCATTTTTTTGTGATTCTGTCTGACTTTTGTACCTATTAAAAGAGCACTAAATAAGCACATTGTTCACTCCAGTAGATTTCTAAAAACCTTTTTTAGATACTAACAGTACAAAGACTATCCAGAGTATTCAGGACATGGCCGGGATTTCAAACTATTTTATTTTACAAGTTTTGGCCAGGTAAAACACAGTAAGCCGAGGCTTATTTCCTGGTGCATCCTGGGAGTACGGGGAAGTTAAGTGACTTGCTAATGGTCCCACATTATGCAAGTGGTGGCTGTTGGATTCAAACTCAGTTTTCAGGTTTGCAGCACAGTGCTTTTTTGTTTATTGCTCCCAGCATGCCTCCCAGCACCCCTCTCCTTCGGGCTACCACTAAGCCACTTCGTTCTCCTGCCAGACTCACTCCTCATCTTGCATGCTTCTGGGTCATGCTCCCATCCAGACCTCTGGATGCCTTCTAGGGCCAGTTTGTCCCTGCCAGGGGCCTCTTATGACCGTTGTTGTGGGGAATGCACCTGAGATCTCTTGACTGCCCTCTCCATTGGCCAGCTTGCCCTGCCAGGGGCCTCTTCTGACCGTTGGTGTGGGGAATGCACCTGAGATCTCCTGACTCCCCTCTTCATTGGCCAGCTTGTCCCTGTCAGGGGCCTCTTCTGACCATCGTTGTGGGGAATGCACATGAGATCTCCTGACTCGCCTCTCCATTGGCCAGCTTGCCCTGCCGGGGCCTCTTCTGACTGTTGTTGTGGGGAATGGCTGGCATGTTCCTGCCAGGGGCTGCACTGAGGCCTAGTGGCAAAGCATACATGTGGCAACCAGATGGTGTGTGACCATCTGGCAGGTCACTGATGAGGGTCCAGGTGTGGGAAGGGGAGAAATGCCATCATCTGGTGTACCAGCATGGCATTTTCCATTTTTTCGGTGTCCCACCCACCCCTCCACCCCAATCATTTGTGCACATGCACAGGTGGCCTGGGGGTGCCTGACGGTGTGTGGTCAACCACATAGTCATCAGCACCTCCACCAGCCACCGCCAGGAGCCTATACAGACTGGCAGTGTGAGCCCCCTGCCTCGGGGAGGAGAGAGTCCAAAGGATGCTCTTTCATCCTCCCTGCTGGCCTCTGTGTATTATAGTCTGCGTGCAGTGTGTAAACTGGGGCTACCAGCCTGCCGGAGCAATCCCCCACCGCTGGGTGCCATGCAGCTGACAGCTAAGTCCTCTTAACCACTGCACCATATTGCCTCCCAAAAGGGGCCCTACATTCACTTACTATTCGTGATGATAAGGAAGTTTTGAAGGTTATCCTAGTTAAATAAGATGTAAATAAAGAAAGTAGTTGCTACAGCCACTTAGTGCAATGAAAATAAAAATACACACAACAGGGCATGCCGTTATAAGGGAATAATGCACATCTCAGGTGGTTGTTAAGCATGAGGAACAGTCGAGTGTGTTCTCCCACTTATGAAATGGACTTTTATTTGTTTAAAAAATTGGTAGTTCACATAAGGTGTGTGGTTATCAATAAAGGATCAATGATCATGTGCAACATTTCAACCAATGAGAGGATTTTCGTGGCCCATTTTATAACTACAAATTTATGACCCTATTGAACTATGCTTACAGGTGATTGCAATCCTTTGTACAAGGTCACAAAAGTGCTTGTGACCATGTAGGAAAGGGGGCAGGGGATGTCACGCAAATTGCCTGAAGGGCCATTTACAAATGCTGGGATCTTTGCAAGGATCCCTACTACCCCACCCATCTTTAGAACTAGTATGGGTAGTTGGAAAGTGAGGCTGCAGTGCTGTGGCCAGATGTATAGAGGTACTGTGGAAAGCAATTAGGGTGTGGGGGGGATATGCCACCGAAGGCTGGTGGAAGCAAAAGACTGGGATTATGGAAGGTGCACCACTGCCCACCAGGGCAGCAGTGATTTTTGGGGAGCAATTGGGGGGGGCCCTGGACCACCAGGCAGATGGCCAGTGGGGCCGTTGACTGTAGGATCCACTGGCCCACAAGAGGACTAGGTGATAAGAGGGGTTGGGGGAGAGGCTTCAAGGTATGATGCACATTAATGCCACTTGCTGTGTCACATAGTGCAGTGTGATTGGTGCTGTTCCACAGAGAAATTTGCTGGCTGTCACTAGCCAGTGCTCTGCAGCTGGTAACATCTAAAACAGGCATTTGCATTGCAACTGAGTCACAGGGGGGTTATTTTACTCCCTCCCTCCACACAAAGGTGGCAGTGCAAAAGGGTATTATAACCCCCCCCCCACTTTGTACCATCATCCTTCGCAACTGAGAATGGAGAACCTAAATGTTAAGCAAACATCTTCTTATAACAGGTGCATTATTGGAGGAGAACTTCACAGGAACCAATGAAAACGCCACAGAAAAGCAATGGTTAACATGCTGTGGAATTACACCAGGCTCACAACACATTTTCTAGGCAACCCATTTGTAAAAGCATCAGGAAACCTTTAAACCATTTATCTGCTGAAGAGTGTTGTTGCTATGTTCACTCCAGCCACACGGCTCAGGAAGGAACAGTTTTTCAAATCTTCAGTGTCTTTTGTTGCAGCAGAATCCTGTTACTGTAAACAGAAATAAACTGGGATTTGAGAAAAACATTCTTTTGAATGGGAAGTTCTTATATCAGGAGTTCTTGTTAATGTGTTTCACTGTATTTGCAAATTCTTCTCAAGTCCCCAGAAATGCCAGGTAGACATTTTTATTATGTCAAAAAGCAAAGTGTTTTCAAATTTGCTGGTAAGTAACCAATTTTCTGATAAGTATGGGGCTGGCAGTATTGCCTAGAGGTTAGAGTAACGAGCTGTGCATGAGAATGGAATATCCAGCAGACCTGGGATTGAGTCCCTCAACCTCCGGTTGCATATTGTGTGACCCTAAACAAGTTACTTAACCTCCCCAGTGCTCCTGAGTCACCCCTGAAAACAGGCCTTGGGCCTAGTGGGCCTTACCTGGGTGCTAAAGATTAAAAAAAAAAAAAAAAAAGATTGTTAGACCCAACCGTCTTCACTCTTTCCATACCTTTGATGATGCAGTGATTGAAGATGTCTCCTCCCCCGGGCTCTTCCTTCAAGTACCTCGGGGTCCAACTGGACTGTCACCTTGATTTCTTTGTTCATATGGATGCAAACCACATGAAGTTTCACCCTAAACTGGGAGTGCTTTACAGAAATCAGAGGAGCGTCCCACTGCCTGCCTGCAGTGAGATCCTCTCAAAGATGATTCTCCCTATTCTTGACTATAGTGCCATTCTTTTCGGTGCTGCTCCCAAGTCCACCACAGCCAGACTGAATCCCCCTCTTTGAAATTACAGGCATCATTTTGCTGCTCAGACTGGATGGAAAATCTGTTCTGTGACCAACATCAGCTACAGAATCTGTCTTTGTGGCCAGAATTGGACACAAAATCAGGTTACACAGTTGCAAAAATGTTTTACCATTGAAAACCTCGTAGATAAGTTGAACTTGCAGATAAGTGGAGTCCTCCTTATTGGATATTTTTGGCATCACCAACTAGACGTACACATGAGCAAATGCAGTATACATGCCTGTACTTTCAGAAGGATGGTTGATTTGTCCAGCTGTATTACAGGTTTGTAAAGAAAACATTTGTTAACATCTTAGTTGCCCTTCCCGGGCTCTAAAAATATACATGCAGACGTATTAATAAAGTCTGCTCAAAAAAGCTTTATCGAAGACTCGATGACCCTAGAGTGTTGTAATTTGTGAGATGGCTATTCTCTCCATGACCGTACACTGCAATGCCACAAACACAGCATTTGTGAGGTCGGTTAGTGATTCTCATCAATAATGGCTCAGGTCTATGGTGGGACAAGAATGGTATGCTATGTTGCCAAAGAGGAAATCATGGTTTGTATGTGAGTTCACAGAATTCCACAGTGCAGCTGGCTGGGGGAGGGGCCTAGTGCTTTGAAGAAGTGAGACACTTGGCTGTCAGGAGGGGTAAGCGTGGGTGGCCTAGCATTCCGGCACCCCTGTTGGCCAATGTCAGATCAGCACTGGTATCAGTTGTGAAGTCACCCACCTGGCCGTACTCCCTTGTGGCTGGAGAAAGGGAGCAATTCACAAAAAATACCACCAACAGCTTAATCTGGTTCAGTGTCAGTTGGCATCCATCTGTATCCCCCTTCCCCGAGACGAGGCTGAAAATAGACAGAATTGTCTAGTCCTCCTTTCCCAGTCAACAAAAACTAAATAAATAAAAGAAATCATGGTTGCATAAAGATTGGGGTGGGAGACAAGGAGTTCCAGAGAAAATCGGGGAGAAAAAAAAGCAGGCGATCAAACAAACAAGCCCCAGCCCCAAGTTTGAGAAATGTTGCTGGTCAACATGGGCCGCTTCATTTATGTAACAGAAGAGGCTGGAAAATCACTTTAAACAGAGCTGTGCAGAATTTGTTTTTCATATGCAGAATCTGTGGAAATTTTTAATTCCACACCACCAAAAATCAACAGTGCATTATTAAGAATTTTGCAAGATATTTGCTTTTGCTTGCATGTTAAGCTGTGTGTGTGTGTGTGTGTGTGTGTGTGTGTAATGCACTGACCTTTTTTTGCATTTTATAGTGTTATAAAGTTTGTGAAATAAGACACATTTTTTCACACGTCTGAAGTAATTAAAAGGAGCTCTTCTTTTAATATGTGTCAGTCCAGGTTTTCATCAGTATTCGCTGCTGTTTTTTGATCACATTACTTAGAATCACTTTTCTTGTCACTGAAACAAACTAGCATGCAGCAGACACTGCTGCTTGACCCTATGGGGCAATTGTAGATGTACAGAAACAGCTGAGAATGCTAATAAGAACCTTGTCAGAGCCATATTAAAACAGCAGTGCAATGAAAAATGTTTTTCAAAAAAAGTTAGTTTCAACCACAATTACAAAACATACTAGCATACCAGTCAAATATACTTTTCTCGGTACCTCCTATGCTGGGCACCATGAGTCTTTTTTTGTTATTTTCCCTGATTCTAACCCTTGCCAGGTCTGCAGTGCTATTTCTATGCAAAATTTGACAGCCATCTTTTTTTTCTTGAGAAAGAAACTCAATTAAAACATTTATAAAATACTCACCTTTTGGTGGAATTAGACAAGTGTACCACCAAATGAAACTGAAAGATGCCTGGAGTCTATTTAGAGTGAAAAAGGTAGGGTCAAATGTTTTTCTTAATATGCTTGCAGTGCTGCTTTAAGAAGAGTGCTCCTTTTCTTATTTCAAATGTAAAAAAAAAAAAAAGGTGCTAAAACACACTCGCAGTGGGGGGAGAAAAAGTAAAAAGAGTATCATACAAGACAAGAGGTATGGGGTAATCTAAAATGGAATAAAAACATATTGGTAAAACATGTTGCCATAACATATACTGTTGCTTTATGCAGTGGTTCATGTTATACTGAGAATTTTGCACCTAGAACATACATTTTTATTCTATTTTAGGTTGGTCATTTTTCCTCACTTTGAAGCAGCAGTGCATGTTTTTGCTGCAGCCGGGAATTGGGAGAAAACCAGAAAGGAGCTGGGGCGGACTTAATGAAGCCGTCCCTGCATTGCTCTGGCCAACACCGCCACTCGGCCGCAGGCTATCTGGATACATGTGCTGGGTGGAGGATGACCCTCCCCTCCTGGCTCTGTGATGAGAGGCAATCCACAGGGACTTTCTGGCAGCTGGGCGAGGTGAATGACAGTCAGAGGGAGCAGGGACATGGCTGATATTGGCCCGCCTGCAGAAAGAAAAAGAAAGACTGGCCCAAGTCATATTTAAAGGAGCACTCCTTTTAATATTGCAAATTGCAACAGAAGTGCTAAAGCAGACTCAAACTGGGGAACGAAGGGTGTCATATAAAACAAGAGTTAAGGGATAAAAAATGGAATAAAAATGCATAGGTCAAAACTTTCACCATAACATGCACTGCTGCTTTAAAGAGCTGCTGACACCACTGGGAAAACTTTGGAAAACAATATTTTGACAAAATTCTGCATATTTTCCATTTACCTTGCACAAATTTCTCCTCTCTCTTATTTATTATTGAAGAAGTTCCCACAAAAATCTTAGTCTCTTAGGGTTCATTTGCTTTTATAGCTTATTCCCTACTTGAAATCATAATGTGGTCTTGTGACATCACATTCAGTTTCTACAGGAATAACTGTGATGTTACAAGCAGAGTATTATGACATCAGGCTGGGAATAAGGAATAGGAGAAGATGAACCCCTCAAGGAACAACTGTCCTGTTTTCAGACATGTGCTCTCAGTAACAAATAATGGCAAGAAGAAATACAGAGCTCATGAGAAATATAAACTGCTAGCCTCTGTGACACCGATGACCCGGGGTCAGAAGTGAGCTCGCGAGTCAGAGGGCTGACTTGGGAGGAGGAGAATCAAGCATCCGAGGGACTGCTCTCCTCCTCTGGGGGGTGAAAGGGGCAGGGAGACTGGAGCCTCCCTGACACCTGGTGGAGACCAGGGTAGGGGTGAACTGGGGCCATCAAGACACACTGGAGGTGTGGGAGCCACCGACATACATCACGCAGGAGCATGCAGCATGTGTCATGATGGCATTGCATGTCTGCACCTCCAGGGGAGAAAGCAAAGTGGTGCAAAATGACACCTGACTGGCAGGATGGTCTCCCGCAGGGCGTGAACCCAACTAGCCTTGCACTGTCTATTCAGAACTGACTGGAAAATGTATGACAATGGGTTTCAGGGGAACCCACAGGGGAGCAAGCCCTGCAGGAAGACACTGGAAGAGCTATAACCTGGTGGATTCCAGGGTGACAGGGCTATAGAGATGGAGGGATGGGGGCTGGTTGGGGCAGGAAAAAAACTGAGTAGCAAAAAGAAAAAAAGATTTGAAATAATTAAAAGGTGTGTCTCCCTTAATAAAGCTATCCTCAGGATTCCATCAGGATTCCCAACTGGTTTTGAACACCCATTGACCCATAAAGTCAGGGAGCAGAGTCTGTTTTGTGCCACTTCGCCTTAGTCACCAGTACAGTGGTGTTCAATAACTGGTGTTCAAAATACAGCTATGAATCCTATGAAAACCTGCAAGGACAGTCATATTTAATGGAGTGTTCCTTACATTACTTCAAAACCAAAAAATGCTAAAGCAGACTTTAAAGGGGGTGGCTTACAAGACAGGAAAAAATGACCAAACAAAACTGAATAAAAAAAAGTATAGCTACAACATCTTCCCTCTAACCTGCATGGACTGCTGATTTAAAGAGCTAGTGCACCAACTTAATATAAACTTTGGGAAGTAGTGACCCACTACTTCTTGTATCTGATGTACTTTTTTCCTTTCCCCTTCGCTAATCAGAAGAATTTTGCACCCAGCAACACTTGGCACACCGCGTAGAGTAGCATGCTACCTGGAGGCTGGCAAACAACAACTAGTTGTATTCCAATTTCCTCCTCATATATCACTAGTCCTAGGACCTCATTGTTTGTATCATCACAGCTGACCATGAAGTGCCAATCACCTGACAAGTCAGTTGTGATGTCACAGGAAGTAAGGTTACAATGCTGGTGATGTATTAAGAAGAACAGAACTAGGTATGCTAGTTTTCAGGTAGAGTACTGTTCTTTACATCATACATATTATAAGGTATTAGAAAGCCTTCCAATGAGCAAATAGAAAAAAAAAACTACTTCAGAAATAAAAAGTAGCAACTGACTACTTTAAAATTATTAACATTTTCTGCCTGACACTCTTGGCGCTACTAGCTTTTTAAGCAGACATAATTTAGCGTACATTTCATATACGTATTTGCCACTCATATATTTCTGATGGAATTTTCATGAAAATGGGATGCCTCTCACTTGGTCTTTGTCTGCTACCTGTGGCATCACAATCCTGTACTTGTAACAATATGTTTTATAATTGTGTCTGCGGTGACCAGATTGTGATGTCACAGACAGAGGATTATGAGCAGGGACCCTTGTTCTCTGCAGCCTCAGTGTCGATTTCTGGGATGGGGCTCCTAAGCTTCTGTGGCAGCATTTCTTTTATTTCTGTGGCATGATTTATTCATTTCTGTGCCAGAATGCAGGCATGCCATTAGCTAAAATATGATGCGATGTCATTGATGATGTCACATGGGGAGCATTGCAGAGGGGCTTTAGGATAAACGAGAAGGGGATGGGAGCTGGGACCATGGAAAACTGTATTACTGCATGGAAATCCACCAAGAGCAATTAATTGTGTGGCACTAAATATATTCTGTGGCATGGTGCAAATTCTGCAGAAAATTCCAGGGCTGCAGAATCGCAGAGTTCCAGGGGCTGTGATAATACTAACATACTAAAATGCCAGCAGAATAGGCCTAATGGTCTTTCGTGTCTGCTCATTTGGTCAGCCCCCACCCTGAGAGCTGACCTTGCTGCCCCCCTTGCCTTCTCTGGCTTCTGCCTTCCCAGTTCCGGATATTCTTGCTGCATTGGATTTTGCTTCCAGAACCCGTCCCCTGTACCTGTCCCACCCCCCATGAACCCTTCCACCATCTCTGCCTCCACCAGCCACCTGGGCAGCATATTCCATGGCTCCACCACCCTCTCAGTGAAGTAGCACCTCCTCCTTTCTCCCCTGAATCTTTCCCTTCCAGCTTCCACCCATGCCCTCTAGTTGCCCCCTCCTCCTTCCTTCGAAGCATCCTGACTGCTCTTCCTCTATTTACCCCCTTCATGTACCTGAAGACCTCTATCATGTCCCCCCGGTCCCTTCTCTCTTCCAATGTGTATATATTTAGCTCTACAAGCCTCTCCCCATAGGTTCTGTCCCCCAGGCCCCAAATCATTTTGGTTGCCCTCCTCTGGACCCTCTCCAGGAGTTTAATGTCCCTCTTTAAGTGTGGCCTCCAATGAGGTCACTTACTTGTAGATGAGAAACCAGAGCGGATATAGGCCAAGTAGCAGAGAATTCTATGTTCATGTGAATGTTCTTGGCAATAATGAATTTGTGGGAAGGGAAGGAAAATACAGAGACTGTCCGACTTATGAGCTACACTGTATCTAATTGTTATGTTTTTCCCAGTTGCCACTGTGGCATTAGAGGCTCTGGAGAAAGTTTTGAGCATTTGGAAATGCAGAGCCTGCTTACAGTATGACCACTTCAGAATCTTTTGCACTGCACACAAGTAGCAGGCTGGACATGCTGAAGCTATGACATCTGAACCAGTGACCTTGCAATGCATCTCAATCAAAATAAGACTTGACAAAAAAATATAATGCCTTTGGGAGTCTACAAAGTGCTGAGAAGCTGTAATGTAAAGACAAAGTAGAGATCCTACACTTATAGACCCAATGTCTGACTCACTGCAAGCTCAGGGATATGTTGGGGACAGTAAACTGTTAAAATCACCCCCACCGTGCTCAAGCATCCATCATTGCATCGCATCTACTCTAATTGTATGAACCGCACATGTACATGCTATGGGAACAGGCAAGTTTCCACTGGCTTAAAATTGTAATGCTCAGTAAATATTAAATTGGGGTCCCTCCTTTTTCTTCAAATGATAAACAACCTACAATTGCAGTGTGATGAGACAACATTCTATATCACAGATGAAAAGAGTATGAGTATCCCCTTGCAGAAAAGCTCAGATGCCCTTTGTAGAGGGGTAAGTTGTAACAACATGAAGATTACTTACTTTAAAACTCATGTTTTGAGAGTTAGCAGTGCTGTTAATATCTTACAAGTTTACAGTTAAGGGAATTGAACTTGGCTCAACAGAACAAAAAAAACGATGAGATATAATGATAGCTTACCCATTAAAATGGGGCCCTCGGTTGACTTTCTGCTAACAAGAAAATGTGCTTGTTATAAGTGTTGAAGAGGGCAGGTCTAACTCACAAAGATTTGGTATTAGTGTATAAGTCAATGATTTGCCTGGCCTTAGAATACATGTGTTATAGTTTGGCACTCCAGTCTGAGGGTTGGGGAGGCCTAGCAGCTTGACACAATTCAAAAAAGAGTGTGTGTTGTTATTAATAGTGACATCAAATGCAAACAAAGTTGGAGTGGGGGCTGGTCCTCTAAGACAAAAGACGTGAACAGCTGTGCAAGGAATTATTTGCATTTATGAGTCAGAGTTATAGTAAACTCAATGATCTGGTCTGGGGAAATAAACTTACTATAGCACTGGATACCACAGAAGCTGGGTTACAAATTTTGGGAAAATGAAAAGGCTGAATTCTAGCTTTGTTCTATGGGCCACAAAGAAATTCAGCCGACAGTATAGTCTTAGTGATTAATTCTATTGCTATGCCATAATTACAGTTTTATATAGTCTTATGTTACATGATTAATTTGTGTTATGGCTAATTGAGAATACTATGAAAAATAAGTATATTGATAATAGTTACCTAGCCTATTATCCTGCAGTGGTTTAAGGGCCAAATACCACCAACAGCTTAATCTGGTTCAATGTTAGTTGGCATCCATCTGTATCTTCCTCCTCTGGGACGAGTCTGAAAATAGGCAGAATTGTCTAGTCTTCCTTTCTCGGTCAACAAAAACTAAATAAATAAATAACATTTGACTGGGAAAAAATACTAGCTAAAATTGGAACAGCTAAATCTTCCTTATCAGAAATTACTACAAGGGTGCCACAAGGTTGCATTCTGGGTCTGCTCCTGTTTACCATTTTTGTTAAAAACATACCAACTCCTTGTGACAATGTGTCAACAATTATGAACATGGATGATACAGTATTGTACTGCACAGCACAGGGAAACAGAAACAGGCCTATAAGAACACTTCCAGGATACTTATATAAAATTGTAAATTTGGTTTTCAAGAAATAAGCTACTGTTGAATGAAAACCATGGCATTTGGGACCAGATAGAAGTAGGATATGTTTGCAAAAGAATCAAGAATTTGGGAATGTGGTAAGTAATTATTAGATGCAGCTAAAATTCTTAATTACTTGGGAATACTGTTAGACCAGATATTGCGTTTTCAAGATCATATGAATAAGGTTACAAAGAAAGTAAATAGCAAATTTGGCTTTTTGTATAGCAATCTAAAATGTTTTACAGTAGATGTGAGGAAAACGATACCTAAGTATGTTCTGTTACCAGCTTTTGAATATAATTCAGTGCTATTTTATATTATACCTGCCAGTGCATTTCAAAGCTATATTATCACATTTAACAATATTTGCAGACAATGTTGCCCAAGTTGACCCTTCATTCTCAAGTGTGTTCACAGTTACATGTTCTCTCTCCATTCCAGAGAACTGAACAAATAACAGTGAATTACAGGTAAAATCTGGCTACTAGTACTTCCAAAGTACTTGGTGATAAGTTGCAACATGCAGAAAGAATTGGGTCTTTGAGAAAAAAACGTAGCCAAACATTATCAGGATCAAATGTCCAAAACAAAAATTACTGAATGTTCATGTATGTACTGTGGACCTAAATTGTTGAATTAAGCTGCTAGTTTAGACTGTGATCCCTCTTGAAAGTTATTTTTTTTAAACAAAAATGTAAAGATTGCTTAATAATTCTAGCTGCAGTTGCAGTGGTAGATAGTGGTCTCCATTTTATCAAGATTCAAGTTTTGTTTATTTCGAGAGAAGTCATTGAACAAAGCCCATTTACAATGACACCACTACATGCAATCATGCTACACAGTTATCACAATAAAATTACATTGGTGCAATCATAAAAAAACATATAACACATACAAAGAAGATGTACTGTAGATGTCTAATGTTTCTGTACATAATTTATATGCTTATATTTGTTTTTCATGTTTTTTATACTGTGTATGTATTGAATTTTGTGTCTTTCCCCATCTCTTGTACCCTATTTCCCAGGCATGGCTGAAAGTGGGTCCATGATCCAATCTATCTTTCTGGTAAAATGAAATAAATAAAATATTATGTTCTGTTGCTGATGCACCTTAAAGGGAAATTGTATTTAACATTCAAGCTTACATTGTCTGTTGAAGCTGTTTTCAAATACTGGCTCACATTCTGTTACTATACCATCTTTACTGGCCATTAAGTAATTTCAGTGGGTGTTTCTGACTTGCACTCTGTGCTAAAGACCATTTCAGAACTGTATGATGTTGTTTACGTTAGGGATGGGAGGACCGGCTCTGTGACAGATCAGAACCTCCCAAGAATGGTTTGACTCAATCTGACTCTAAACATCAGACTGTGACTTGACTCTGATGTAACCCTGTTTGGTCTATTGGCCAGGTCTGGCTTTCAAATGACCCTATTCTAATAACGTAAAGGATTCTGGAGCTTCATTCCTATTAAGAATGAGAAATTGGTTAAAAAAAAAACATAAATATTTTAAATTTTAAATGATGTAAACAAAGATTTTATGAAAAGCATCAAGGGATCATTTGACCCAGTCTGGATCTACCTCTGACCTGGTTCTGCACCAGTCTGGAAAATATACCCATTTTTGTGAACCAAAGTGCATTGCAATAAATCAGAATTTTCTGGAAAAAGGTCAGAGTCAGAACCAGAACTGGATCACAGCCAACTCACCCCTCCCTAATTTATGTTCTTGCTAAGTTCTTACACTGTTGGTACACTATAGTTGTGTTCTACTATGGAATTCTGTGGTTGAAAAGGACATAACCTACATTATCAAATTATAAAATGGTACGGTACTTACAAACAGTGTGTAATTCACAAATGCCCATTGCATTTACTGAAAGATCAGTAAAGATGAAACAATAAGTGAATTGAAACTGTTTTTATTTAAGAAAAAAAAACAACTGCCGCAGAAAAAAATAAATCACTTGCAAGTTCCATATAGTTCCCCTTTAAAAGAAATGTGCTGCTATATACACCTGGCCAAATAACTGACATTTTCACAGGTGCAGGTTAATGAGATGAGCTGGAATGTAAGAGCACTGATTACTGTTGGACGGTATGAAATGTGTTTTGCCTCATGTTAAAACTCTGTTCCAGCACAGGAGTATTTTATTACTACAGATGTAATTGTATGTCTTCCTAATACAATAATTGTTTTGTTATTGTTTTTTTTAATGCAGCTCTTATTTTGATAGGTTGCAATGAAAGAAATAGCATATTGTACTGTATCTCATCAAAATATCATATTGTTGTGTATACCAAAGGTATATAAAACAAAATGTCTATTACAAAAGGAGGCTTAAAAGAGCAGATAATGTTACGGTGAAAATTTTGTTTCTCTACCTTTTCATTCTGTTTTAGATTACCTGATTTGTAAAATGCCCTTTTCCCCAGTTTTGAGTCTGCTTTGGTACATATTGTTGGATTTCAAATAATTAACAATGCAAATAATTAAATATGGCCACCTCAAGTATTTGGTCAATGTTCTCAGCTGTATTTTGAACTTTTCTTGTGACTAAGAGGACTAGCATGCAACTATGCTCCCGTAATTTATGGAATACTTAGGGGCATCTGAGCTAACTCCATTCTAAAGCTTTAACTTGGTGAACATAAAATAAAATATTGCAGCAAAATATAAAGAGATCTGTAAACCAAACTGAACAGCAGGGATCAACACTGTGGTTTGCAAAGCAGAGCATCTAATGAAGCATATAACAATTATTTTAACATAAACTGCCACATTAAGGATGTTCCCTGGTGTTGCTGCACCCCATGTCAAATTCCTAAGTTTTTTTGCCCACTAAATGAAAGTTATCCAAGCATCGAAAATCCCCCAAATAAACCTGGGTTCCCATGCTTGTTTTTGAGTTACACGGTAAGATTTAATGTGATGGAAACTATCCGTACCGGTCAGATTATTTTTTTTATCATTACCAACATAACTGTTTTGGGAGTCGGCATACGTGCAAATGAAAAAATAAAACAACGGCACAGCATTTGCCAAGACATTTGCTTTATTTTTTCCACCAATGTAAAAATAAAGTGTTAATTACTGATACTATGACACCCCACTTGTATTAATATTTCAAAAAAATGTGAATAGTTTTGTATTTGCTTAAGGGTAAAGCCATGTAAATCCTATGTCATCTTTATAGAGTATTTTTGTTACATGTAGACTTATAGTGGCACATATCACAAAATAAATAAATTAAATAAATATACAGGTTACCATGCTGTTTTTGGATGTATCTGCTTTAAAAGTGGCAGGATCACAGCCGATCAGCTCAATGGAAATATAACTAAGGAACCAAATAAAATAGACATTCAAACAGCTGAAAAAAATAAATACATGATGGCAAAGACTTTATTATAAAAGAAAAAATCAATCCAAGACAGAGACATAAGTACATAGGACATCTTGAAAGATGCCAATGACAGTAATTGTGGGAGCTTATTTCCTTACTGTCAGCTTATTTAGATGCTTAGCTGGACATAACATATAGAGAATACTGGATGAGCAACTATGCAGAACCAGTGTGTTCTGCCACAGAGGGGTTCCGAGTCCCTCTGACATCGAGAGTGAAGCTCAAGAGGTGCTTGGGAATCAGAACCCCAAGGTGGCAGAACACACTGGTTGAGCATGAAGTTGCTCCTCCTGTATTTTTTATAGTGCATGGTGCCCTGTAATTATTGCTCACGTTAGTCACCGGGCTTGGAGAAAACCACCGCAGCCATCTCTGAAGTGAAGTTTCTGTTGGGCTTTGATATGCGTGTGGCAGTTCTCTCAGCTGGGTTTAAATCACTGTGTCTCACGCACTTTCCAAACCAGCTGGAACACCGTTATACCACAGAAGGGTACAACTGCATTCCATGACCTCTGCATTATGGTACAACAGTGTTTCAGCTGGTATGGAACAAGCAGTCACCGTACACTAAAATAGGGTAACTCATTAATCAAATAATACTTTCATAGATATATCAACATATTTGTGCCAGTAAACAGCCTTGAAAACATTTTTGGGTGTATCAGAAAAATGCAACTCTGAAACACCAGGGAACATCCTTAAGGATCACTCCTAAAACAAGCCTGTACTCCGTGGGTCATTCCTGGCACCAATTTTTGACAAAAAATAAATATAGTATTCTAAAATTTGAATGAAAATGTATAACTTCAAATCAAAACACAATATGTAATCACTTCAGAACAAAAATATAATATGTAACATTCTGCCTAAAGTCTTCAGTCACAGTACAGTGTTGCCCATAGGAACAAAGGTGCTGTTCGGCACTTAGCAAAAGCCTGCCTGGAGCACGAGCACAGCAGGGGAGTTTTAAAATGGAAAAACAACAGCAGAGTTCAGCTTGGAATGCATAAAAAATTTTAATATAGAAAACAAAATTGTTGTTACTCTTGTGTTCAGAATATTCCTGTAATCTTTTTGGTGTGGGTTGGGGAGGAGGAGGCGATTTTAAGGGTGAAGGGGGCATCACAAGTGTATCTGCTTGAGCTGCCATTACGTCCACAAACAGCCCCGCACAAGAGCATACTAAAGGCTAAATGAAAAGGAACACCAGGGGTCCAAGGTGTTTCTTCCCACAATCCAAGCAGCAGTGTTGAATAGTGTCAGATGTTGTTAGTGGCATTATTAGATGGTAGGCATTCCCAACTGATTTTAGGGGCCATGGCACAAAACAGAGATAAAATAATCAAATCAAATCAAAATGTATTTATAAAAGGCACCTTTCCATAGTTCAAGGTGCCTGCACATATTAAAATTACATCAGCAATAAATATATAAAATCATAACTTATCCATAATATACAATTTTTAAAAAGACAGCAGCATTACGCTTCATCGCCAGAAGCTAAGCCAAATAGGTATGTTTTCAATTCTGTTTTAAAACTTTGGATGGTAAGGCATTCTCTTATCTGATGAGGTAGAGAGTTCCACAGGGTAGGGGCTGCAAATGCAATTGAGCGGGCCCTGATGTTTGTAAATGTACCCTGGGAATCTCTAGCAATCCCTCGTCAGTGGATGGGAGAGACTGAGATGGGTGATAGGGAGAAAGGAGATCTTGCAAGTAGCAAGGTCCCTGTTTGTGTAGGGCTTTATAGGTCAGCAAACTGACCTTGAAGGTGATACACCACTGCACTGGCACCCAGTGCAGTCTGTGGAGCACAGGCATAATATGACTGGTCCTAGAAGTACCAGTCAAAAGCCTGGCAGCCGCATTCTTCACCAGATGCAGGTGGCAGATATCAACCCCCCGGTAACCCTAGGTACAGGGCATTGCAGTAGTCAAGGCGAGTGGTCATGAAGGCATGGACCAATGTTGGAAGATCCTCAGGAGGGATCAGGAGTTTCACCCGGGTGATATTCCTCAGATGGAAAAACAAGGTCTTGACAATGGCTGACACCTGTGGTTTCAAGGTCAAACCGTTGTCAACAATAATACCCAGGTTATGTACCCACTGTGAGGTGGTAAGCTCGACACCCCCAAGCCAAAGGCCAGAGGGCTGTCCAGCTGGCACACCACACCTCCGACAGTCCAGGTCCACACCAACACCTCAGTCTTGTCCGGATTCAACTTTAGCCAAGTAGCACTTATCCAATCCTGGATCTTGGATTGGCAGTTGTTAAACACTGAGATGGTGTCTCCCCATTTGGGCACAAAGGACATGTACAGTTGAGTATCATCTGCACGGCAGTGAAAACTCAAACCGTACCACTTAATGTCTCCCAATGGCAGCATATACATGGCAAACAGCATGGGCATCAAAATGGAGCCCTGTGGTACCCCGCAGGATAGGAGAAGAGGGTCAGAGGAATAAATTCCCAAGATCACTCTTTGAGTCCTACCCATGAGGAACGATCAAAACCATTTGAGGACAGTACCTGATAGTCTGCAGATGAACTACAGGTGCTCCAATAGCACACAGTGGTCCACCATATCAAATGCCACTGAGAGATCAAGGAGGACCAAGATGGAACGGGCCCTCCGATCTCTTGCTGATAGGAGATCAGTAAGCACCTGAACCAGGGCCTTCTCGGTGCTATGCCTCTTCCTAAAACACGACTGGAAAGTGTCATAGACATCGTGGATGGATAAATGATCATCCAGCTGCAGCGCAATCATCTTCTCAATAACCTTCACAACAAAGAGAATGTTAGAGACAGGTCTGTAGTTGGCGAGACAGTTCGGATCAAGGGAGGATTTTTTCAGGAGCAGTCATACAACTGCCTCCTTAAGGGATCAGGAAAGACCCCCCCTCTCCAAAGACCTCCAAACTTTCTCAGCCAGGACAGGGCTGATTTTCTCAATGCATCCCACAAGGAAATGCGTTGGGCTCTGGTCCAAACTACAGTTGGTTGGCCGCAAATCCTGGATGAGCCTCACAATGTCCATGATGTCCAGCCAGCTAAAGATGGACCAGACAGACTGGGTGTTCACGACCTCCCACTAACCTCTGCAATCCCCCGTGGAGAGGGTCGGACAGATACCGGATCTGATGGTGGCAAACTTATCTGTGAATAAATAAGCAAACTTGTCACACCTTTATTGTGACAACGCTTCTCCTGACTGCAGACATACTGGATTGCACAATCTGTCTACAGTCTGGAAGAGCTGAGCTGGTCAATTTTGCACGGTGGCAATCTCCCTGGACAGGAATTCTGCATTCTTATGGGTGATTGTCAACTGATAGACAATATAATGATCCATCAGTCTAAGTTTGTCAACATCCAGACTGGATTTCTGCCAGATCCTCTCCAGCCTTTGGCCACCTCTCTTCAACTCCCTCAAGGTGCCATCAAACCATGGAGACCTTGGGCGAAGAGTAAGTGGTCAAACATGAACAGGAGCAATAGAGTCCAAGGCATCAGACACCGCCGTATTATAGGCAAGTACAAGATTACCTGGATCCATACTTTCACTCATCAGATTCAACAGGTCTAGCACCGCCATTAGGCCCTCTGGGGTCAAGCCCCTCAAAGGGCGGTACCGGACCATCTCCATAGGGGGCAGGCCCATTAGGGGGAGCCGCAAAACTGAAATGTATGGTGTGATGGTCAGACCAACCAACAGGTTCCACCACCAAGTCGGTGGTCTCCATTCCCAGGAGGAATACCAGATCCAATGAGTAAGCACCAGTATGAGTCGCGGAGGAAATGACCTGTGTGAGGCCCAGCGAAGACATTATCTGGAGAAGATCTTGATCAAAATGCGAGAGTTCATCGTCGACCCAGGCATTGAAATCCCCCAGAATTAACCATCTGGGGGATCCCAATACCACTTCAACGATGAAGTCCACGATCTCCTGCAAGAATTCTTTCCCACTACCGGGTGGACAGTAAATGAACAAGATCCTGCATCCCACACCCGCGCCCAGAATACACTCAAAGGAGCTGGTGGACCCCGCAGGCACATTCACAAGTCCCAGTTCCATTTTAAAACAAATGGCTACCCCCCCAAACTCCTACAATCCGTCTTTGGGCAGTGTATCACCGAGTACCCGGCCGGAACCGCAGAAGCCAATATTGGGCCTGTGCTCTAGCCGAAAAACTTATGGGAATGATAGGACAAGTAATCTGCCTGTACTGAGCATGCTAATTTATTTATTCATTTGTTTGTTTGTTAACTGGGTGAGTGCACTGACCCAAGGGACCATTTTCAGGCATGACCCAGACCATGAAGATGGCACAATAACATGGTACAAAGGAAACTGGTACAAGAAGGTAAAGTGAATGCAAGTAGTTGCAGTACACAGGTGTATACTTCTCTTAACTTTCCCTTTCCAGATCTGATTTTCAGTTATCAGAATGTTTTTTTGGGATGTTCAGTTACTTGATATAGTGTAAGCCCCTCATTAGCTCCCATTGCAACCATTGTGAGAAAGGTAACTGGTGAAGTGCTGACATCAAATTGTGCGCCAATAATTCCTAAAAATGGCAAGGCCTTCCTGACCATGTAGTACTCCTATACTCAAAGCCTCACCTAAGCAAGGAGTGCTCCTATACTTAGTGTCCTGACTGAACATGGAACATTCCAGCACTCAGTGTCCCACCTGAGCACAGAGCACTCCTATACTCAATGTCCCACCTGAGCACAGAGCACTCCTATACTTAATGTCCCACCTGAGCACAGAGTACTCCTATACTCAATGTCCCACCTGAGCACAGAGCAGTCGTGTACTCAACGTTACAACTGAGCACAGAACACTCCTATATTCAATGTCCCATCTGAACACAGAGCACTCCTATACTCAGTGTTCCATCTGAGCACAGAGCACACGTATACTCAATGTTCCGCCTGAGCACAGAACACTCCTATACTCAGTGTCCCATCTGAGCACAGAGCACTCTTATACTCAATGTCCCGCCTGAGCCCAGAACACTCCTATACTCAGTGTCCCACCTGAGCCCAGAACACTCATATACTCAATGTCCCACCTGAGCACAGAGCACTCCTATATTGAATGTCCCACCTGAGCACAGAGTACTCCTATACTCAATGTCCCATCTGAACACAGAACACTCATATACTCAATGTCCCATCTGAACACAGAGCACTCCTATACTCAATGTCCCATCTGAGCACAGAGCACTCCTATACTCAATGTCCCACCTGAGCCCAGAACACTCATATACTCAATGTCCCATCTGAGCACAGAGCACTCCTATACTCAATGCCCCACCTGAGCCCAGAACACTCCCATACTCAATGTCCCACCTGAGCACAGAGCACTTGTATACTCAACGTTACAGCTGAGCACAGAACACTCCTATATTCAATGTCCCATCTGAGCACAGAACACTCCTATACTCATTGTCTCACCTGAGCACAGAGTACTCCTATACTCAATGTCCCACCTGAGCACAGAGCACTTGTATACTCAACGTTACAACTGAACACAGAACTCTCCTATATTCAATGTCTGATCTGAACACAGAGCACTCCTATACTCAGTGTCCCATCTGAGCACAGAGCACTCCTATACTCAATGTCCCACCTGAGCCCAGAGTACTCCTATACTCAATGTCCCACCTGAGCCCAGAGTACTCCTATACTCAATGTCCCACCTGAGCACAGAGCACTTGTATACTCAACGTTACAACTGAGCACAGAACACTCCTATATTCAATGTCCCATTTGAGCACAGAACACTCCTATACTCAGTGTCCCATCTGAGCACAGAGCACTCCTATACTCAATGTCCCATCTGAGCACAGAACACTCCTATACTCAGTGTCCCACCTGAGCCCAGAGCACTCCTATACTCAGTGTCCCACCTGAGCCACGAGCACTCCTATACTCAGTGTCCCACCTAAGCCCAGAGCACTCCTATACTCAGTGTCCCACCTGAGCCCAGAGCACTCCTATACTCAATGTGCCACCTGAGCACAGAGCATTCCTATACGCAACATTACAACTGAGCACAGAACACTCCTATACTCAATGTCCCATCTGAGCACAGAGCACTCCAATACTCAATGTTATAACTGAGCACAGAGCACTCACATACTTAATGGCCCACCTGAGCATAGAACACTCTTATACTCATTGTACTATCTGAAAATGGAATACTCATATATTCACTGTTCTGCTTGAGCAAGGAGCACTCCTATACTCAATGTTCCACCTGAGCATGGAGCACTCCTACACTCAGTGTCTAACCTGAGCATAGAGCACTCCTACACTCAGTGTCTAACCTGAGCATAGAACACTCCTACACTCAGAGTCTAACCTGAGCATGGAGCACTCCTATACTCAGTGTCTAACCTGAGCATAGAACACTTCTCTACTCATTGTACTACCTGAGAATGGAACAATCAACACTCATATACTCAATTTCCTTTCTGAGCACAGATCACTCCTATACTCAATGTCCCACCTGAGCACAGAGCACTTGTATACTCAACGTTACAGCTGAGCACAGAACACTCCTATATTCAGTGTCCCATCTGAGCACAGAACACTCCTATACTCAATGTCCCATCTGAACACAGAGCACTCCTATACTCAGTGTCCCACCTGAGCACAGAGCACTCCTATACTCATTGTCCCATCTGAACACAGAGCACTTGTATACTCAACATTACAACTGAGCACAGAACACTCCTATATTCAATGTCCCATCTGAGCACAGAACACTCCTATACTCAATGTCCCATCTGAGCCCAGAGCACTCCTATACTTAATGTCCCACCTGAGCACAGAGCACTCCTATACTCAATGTCCCATCTGAGCACAGAGCACTCCTATACTCAGTGTCCCGCCTGAGCACAGAATACTCCCATACTCAATGTCCCACCTGAGCACAGAGCACTTCTATACTCAGTGTCCCACCTGAGCCCAGAGCACTCCTATACTCAGTGTCCCACCTGAGCACAGAGCACTCCTATACTCAGTGTGCCACCTGAGCACAGAGCATTCCTATATGCAACATTACAACTGAGCACAGAACACTCCTATACTCAATGTTTCGTCTGAGCACAGAACACTCCTATACTCAGTGTCCCATCTGAGCACAGTGCACTCCTATACTCAATGTTATAACTGAGCACAGAGCACTCACATACTTAATGTCCCACCTGAGCATAGAACACTCTTATACTCATTGTACTACCTGAAAATGGAATACTCATATATTCACTGTTCTGCCTGAGCAAGGAGCACTCCTATACTCAATGTCTCACCTGAGGATGGAGCACTCCTACACTCAGTGTCTAACCTGAGCATAGAGCACTCCTACACTCAATGTCTAACCTGAGCATAGAGCACTCCTACACTCAGTGTCTAACCTGAGCATAGAACACTCCTACACTCAGTGTTTACCCTGAGCATAGAACACTCCTACACTCAGTGTCTAACCTGAGCATGGAGCACTCCTACACTCAGTGTCTAACCTGAGCATAGAACACTCCTACACTCAGTGTCTAACCTGAGCATAGAACACTTCTCTACTCATTGTACTACCTGAGAATGGAACAATCAACACTCATATATTCAATGTTCTGCCTGAGCATAGCGCACTCCTATACACAATACCCCACCTGAGCAAAGAGCACTCCTATACTTAGTGTTACACCTGAACACAGAGCACTCACATACTTAATGTTCCACCTGAGTATAGAGCACTCCTCTACTCATTGTACTACCTGAGAATGGAACACTCACATAGTCACTGTTCTGCCTGAGCATGGAGCACTCCTGTACTCAATGTCCTTCCTGAGGATGGAGCACTCCTATTCACAATGTCTAACCTGAGCATAGAGCACTCCTATACACAATGTCTAACCTGAGCATAGAGCACTCCTCTACTCATTGTACTACCTGAGAATGGAACACTCACATAGTCACTGTTCTGCCTGAGCACGGAGCACTCCTATACTCAATGTCCTTCCTGAGGATGGAGCACTCCTATACTCAGTGTCTAACCTGAGCATGGAGCACTTCTCTACTCATTGTACTACCTGAGACTGGAACACTCATATATTCAATGTTCTGCCTGAGCATGGCACACTCCTATACATAATGCCCCACCTGAGCATAGAGCACTCCTCTACCATTGTACTACCTGATAGTGGAACACTCACATAGTCACTGTTCTGCCTGAGCATGAAGCACTCCTGTACTCAATGTCCCACCTGACATAGAACATTCCTATACTCAATGCCCTACCTGAGCATGGAGCACTGCTAAACTCAGTGCCCCACCTGTCTGCAGAGCACTCCTATACTAAATACTGCATCTGGGCACAGAGCACTTCTATACTCAATGTTCCATCTGAGCATGGAGGACTCTTATACTCAGTGCCCCATCTGAGCACAGAGCACTCCTATACTAAATGATCCATCTGAGCACAGAGCACTTTTATACTCAATGCCCCACCTGAGTCTAGAGCACTCTTACACTCAACAGACAGAGGGTCATTGCAAATGAAGCTCAATCTGAGGAAAGGAGGGTGACCAGTGGGGTGTCACAGGGATCAGTCCTGGGGCCAGTCCTGTTTAATGTCTTCATAGGTGACATTGCGGAAGGGCTAAAAGGGAAGGTGTGCCTCTTTGTGGATGACACTAAGCTCTGCAACAGGGTGGACATGCTGGGAGGGGTTGAAAAAATTAGGAGGGATCTAGGTAGACTGGAGGAATGGTCTAGAGTGTGGCAGCTGAGAATTAATGTGAAAAAATGCAAAATCATGCATTTAGGGTGCAAGAACCCAGGGGAAGATTACATGATGGGAGGGAGGATATTGATGGTCACCAAACAGGAAAGGGATTTGGGGGCAATCATATCTGATGACTTAAAGGTGGCCAAACAATGTGACAAGGCTGTGGGCAGAGCCAGTAGGGTGCTGGGGTGCATAGGGAGAGGTATCACCAGCAGAAGAAAGGAGGTGGTGACACCACTGTACAGATCATTGGTGAGGCCTCATTTGGAATACTGTGGCCAGTTCTGGAGGGTGCATCTCCGTAAGAACATAGACAGGGTGGAGGCAGTTCAAAGAAGGGCTACAAAGATGGTGCAGGGCCTGCACCAAAAGTCATGTGAGGAGAGACTGGGAGACCTCAATATGTATATAATATTTAGGGTCTTATTTAGGGTTAAAAAAAGAAAAGAAAGAAAGTCAGCGTGTGTTCTGTGCTGGGAAGGGTACTGTATCAACTTACTTTGCTAAACCAGTAGGAGGAGAAAGAGCTTAATTGGGGGTGTGGCTTAGACAATATAAAAGCAGGTGACTCAAATTACAACTTCCTGTTGCTAGCCTTGCTTGTAGAGCAGAAAGCTGCTAACTAAAAGAAGCTACCATTTTCTTATTAATTTAACACTTCTGTCTCAGCAGGAGTCAGTATCTGTTGAGATTCAGCAAACAGATACTTTATTAGAAGTAGAAGGGGTCTTATTTAGGGTCAAAAAAAAGAAAAGAAAGAAAGTCAGTGTGTGTTCTGTGCTGGGAAGGGTACTGTATCAACTTACTTTGCTAAACCAGTAGGGAGGAGAGAGAGCTTAATTGGGGGTGTGGCTTAGACAATATAAAAGCAGGTGACTCAAATTACAACTTCCTGTTGCTAGCCTTTTTTCTTACTAATTGCCCTCCATCCCACCCACCCTAAGCCAGTTCTACTTTTATAGCCACTGGATTTGACTGACAACAGGAACTTCCTGTTTGGCAGTAGGAAGGGAAGGATCATAGAGAAACATTGGTTTTGTCAACCCTAAAGGAAAAAAGTAGCCCACTCCCCCCCCAGCTGCTGGTGGTCTGACACTGAGCAAGGAAGAAGAAGGCTACTGAAGAATATAAGAAGTTGCTTTCCCAGAACAGGAAAGGTGAGAGTTGTAAGGAGAGGAGAGAGTAAGCATACAGAGAAACAGGAGAGGGGACACAAAATAAGACATGATAGGAGTGGTGCAGTGCAATGGCTGTGGGGCGGCAGTGTTCCGGGAGACATTCTGGAGGCTGCGATGCTGCCCTATTTGCAGGCACCTCTCTGGTCTGAGGGAGGAGGTTGCCTGTCTCCAGACTGACCTGGCTAGGATTGGAAACCCTCCCCCAACCAGGGACCACCAGGGCCAATGCCACTACCTCAGAGGTTGCCAAGAAAGAGGAGAGGCTGGACCAGTGTGGGCTCAGGGAGGGAGAGGGTGGTGGAACAGAGTTGCATCCCTGCAGGTGTACCTCTCCACAATTCATCCACTCTTCTGGTGGATAGTGGTTCCTCTATGGAGGCACCTGCAGTGGAGACCAAGGAGGATGCTGGGAACCTTCACAAAGGAGACCCACAGAAGGGTGGCTGGGACCCCACAGGGGAAGGAAACAACTCCTGGTGGGGGACTCAATCATTAGGGGGGTAGAAATGGGGGAGGAAGGGGAGAGGGAGGTAAGGTGCCTGCCTGGCACCACAGCTTGAGGGACAGAAGCAACCTCAGGATCATGGGAGCAACTGCATGAGGGAGGGAGTTAGATGTCATTGTCCACCTAGGGACAAATGACCTGGCTAGGAATGGACAGAGCAGCAAGAGGACTTTGTAGAGTTGGGGAGGCCTAGACAAGTAGCACATACGGTAACCTTCTCGGAGGTGCTGCCTGTCTATGGCAAGGGTGATGCTAGGATACTCCTCACCAGGGAATTCAATGAATGGTTGAAAAACTAGTGTGGAGCTCAGGGTTTTGGCTTCACTGGGGACTGGGGAGCCACCTGGAGGGATGCAGACCTATACTCGCGCGATGGTCTGCATCTATCTGGGGGGAACCAGGATCCTAGGTAAGAGATTTAAATGCTTCATTGGCAAGCATTTAAACTAGCCAAGGGGGGAGGCACTGAAAAAGAACAGGGAAATTCCAGCCTCCCCCCACAAAACATGGTAATTAGTGAGGTAAACACCAAGGTAGAAAAGTCATTAAGGAGCAGGACAGAGGTAAATGTAAAAAAAGGTAAAGGCAGTAAGGACAGAAATGGGGCTAAAAGGGGTAAGGCCATCAAAAAGTGGAGGGTGATGAGTACCAATGCCCATAGTCTGTGTAACAAGCTCCCTGAACTAGTGGCCTTGATGGAAGAGGGTTGCCTGGATATTGTGGCAGTCACAGAAACATGGTATACAGAGAACCATGACTGGGATGTCAACATACCAGGACACACAATCTACAGGAGGGACAGGAAGGGTAAAAGAGGATGAGAAGTAGCTCTCTATGTAAAGGAAGGGATCAAAGCAACAGAACTAAAGAGTAAACAGGGAGCAGATGAGGGACTCTGTGTCACCCTGGAGACAGGAAATGGCACCACAATCCGCATAGGGGTTGTACACAGACCCTCATCTCAGGAGGAGGGAATGGACAAGGAAATGATAGAAGCATCCTTAGAATGGCAGAAAAAGGGGAGATATTGTTGATGGGGGACCTGAATATGCCAGATGTTAACTGGAGCACCTTTGCTGCAGGCACATCCAAGAGCAGGGTCATTCTTGATGCCCTACAAGGGGCATGCCTCAGACAGCTAGTATTGGAACCCACTTGGGAGGGAGCAATCTTAGACCTGGTACTCTCAAATGGGGACGAAGAAAGAATCTCAGATTTAGAAGTGGGTAGCCATCCTGGAACAAGCGACCACCAAACAGTGTGGTTCACTATAAACACAGCCATACAATCAAGCTTCTACAAAAGCAAGAGTATTGACTTTAGGAGGGCTGACTTTGGGAAAATGAGAGAGTGCCTCAGAAAAGCACTTGCAAACAGGCAAGAAGGAGGGTGGAGGAACAATGGGGAGTAATCAAACAGCCATCACAGAGGCAACAAGCCTTGTGTAAAGCAAATCAACAAAACACAACAAAGGAAAAAACCATGGTTCTCAAAAGAGGTGGCAGGAAGGTTAAGGAGAAAAGGATAGCATTCAGGAAATATAAGGAAACACAGAAGGAGCAGGACAGACAACTTTATCAGTTAAAGCAGAAAGAGGCTGGGAAGGCAGTCAGAACAGCAAAGGCCCAAACCGAGAAAGGACAGCCAACTCTGTTAAGAAGGGGGATAAGACCTTTTATAGGTACATTAGGGAGGGAAGAAAGACCAAAGGAGGGATACTGAGGCTTAATAAAGGGGAAGGGATGTGGGTAGAGGGTGACAGTGAAAAAGCAGGGATACTGAATGAATATTCCTGCTCAGTATTCACAAAGGAAGGGGGGGTACCTAAACCAAACAAGAGAAACACTCTGAAGATGGGGGTCAATACCAGTCTGTTTACAGAAGAAAGGGTTCTGAAAGAACTAATAAAATTGAAGGTGGACAAAGCAATGGGGCCTGATGGGATTCACCCAAGAATTCTAAAAGAACTAAGGGTAGAACTAGTGACACCGCTGACTACTGTCTTTAACAAATCATGGGAGGATGGGGTGGTACCTGAGGACTGGAGGAGGGCGGATGTGATTCCTCTTCACAAAAGTGGGAGCAGGAAAGAGGCAGAAAACTACAGACCAGTTAGTTTGACCTTAGTGGTAGGGAAAATGATGGAATCACTTCTGAAGGAAGAATTGTTGAGTACCTAGAGGCCAGTGGGGCACAGGACCCAAGGCAGCATGGATTCACGATGGGAAGGTCATGTCAGACGAATTTAATAGATTTATTTGACTGGGCGACCAAAGTAGTAGAACAGGGAGGGGCTGTGGACATGGCCTACCTAGATTTTAGCAAGACATTTGATACAGTCCCACACAAAAGATTAATACACTAGTTAGCCAGCCTTGGAGTGGGTCCCAAGGTGGTAGCCTGGATAAAAAATTGACTAGACAACTGGATGCAAAGGGTAGTAGTAAATGGAGTCCACAGTGAAGAAAGGAGGGTTACTAGCAGGGGTACCACAGGGATCAGTACTGGGACTGGTCCTTTTTAATGTCTTTATAAGTGACATTGCAGAGGAACTGGAAGGAAAAGTATGTCTCTTTGCAGATGACACAAAGATCTGCAACAGGGTTGATACACAAGATGGAGTGGAAAGGATGAGAAGGGACTTGGCAAAGTTGGAGGAATGGTCAAATATATGGCAGCTCAGATTCAATGCAAAGAAGTGCAGGTAATGCACCTGGGAAACAAAACCCAGGAGAAGAGTACACAATGGGGGCTGAGATACTGACAAGAGTAAAATGGAAAGGGACCGGGGATTATATCAGATGACCTGAAGGTGGCAAGCAATGTGAGAAGGCAGTAAGGAAGGCTGGGGGGATACTGGGATACATAGGGAGAGGCATCAATAGTAGAAAACAGGAAGTTGTTATCTCTCTGTATAGACAGTTGGTGAGACCCCACCTGGAGTACTGTGCGTAGTTCTGGAGACCCCATCTCCTCAAAGACATAGACAGAGTGGAGGCTGTCCAGAGGAGGGCAACCAAAATGGTGCACAGTCTGTACCAGAAGACATACTAAGAAAGACTAAAAGAGCTTAATATGTATACCCTTGAGGAAAGAAGGGAGAGAGGGGACATGATAGAAACTTTCAAGTACCTCAAGGGAATCAACAAAGTCCAAGAGGGTAGCATCTTTCAGAAAAAGAGATGTGCAAGAACAAGGGGGCACAATTTGAAGATAGAGGGGGGATGGCTCAGAGGTAATGTGAGGAAGTATTTTTTCATGGAGAGGATTGTGGATGCATGAGGAAGTCGTGGAGTCAAGAACAGTGGGGGAATTCAAGAATGCATGGGACAGACATAAGGCAGTCCTAGTGGGGGGGTAGGAGGAAGTAAGCTGTTGGTTAACTAGGATCTGCAGCTTATCTGTTAGGTAGGAAAATGGGCAGACTAGGTGGGCCAAGTGGTCCTTATCTGCCGTCAAATTCTATGTTTCTATACCCTGGAGGAGACATGATAGAAACCTACAATTATCTAAAGGCATAAATAGGGTACCACAGGCTAGCATCTTTCAGAAAAGGAGATGTCCAGGAATGAGGGGACATGACATGAGGTTGGAAGGGGGTAGCATGAGGAAATATTACTTCATGGAAAGGGTGGTGGATGCATGGAATAGACTCCCAGTGGAGGTGGTGGGGACAAACACAGTGGGGGAATTCAAACATGCATGGGATAGGCATGGAGGAACCCTAGCAGTAGAAACGAGGAGATAAAGCCAGAGATCAAGTAGGGTCTGCGGCTTTTACAGTAGGCAGGGAAAATGGACAGACTGGATGGGCCTAGAGGTCCTTATCTGCCATCAATTTCTATATTTCTGTGTTTCTATGTTTCTATAATGTCCCACCTAAGCACAGAGCACGCCTATACTCAATGTTCCATCTAAGAATGGACAATGTCTATACCCAGTACCCCACCTGAGTACAGAGCACTCATCTATTCAGTGCCTCACCTGAATATGGAGCACTTCTATACACAGTGCCCTACCTGAGCGCAGAGTACTGCTTTGCTCAGTGATCCACAGATCAAGCAGTTGAGATGGCAAAACTGGTGATGTGTACAAACACATCTTGGTTGCGGAAAGCACAAAATGGCAACAGTGGAAGGGCAACAACTAATATATACAATAATAATGCCATATAATGGCTAACGCAAAAAGAAGAAAGCAGGCTAGATCAGATGCCAGCAATGTAAGGACAGGAATAGGCAGGAGAGAAGTGTGCTGGCAGAAGAGCTTTAAAGGAAAAGCAAGAGGGGGCTAGTCTAAAAGAGGAAGGGAGACATTGCAGATTGAAAGTAGCCAGGCTGAGAAAGAAGCCTGACTAGTGGATGTAGATGAATGGGGTATACGAAAGGAGCAAGAGTTAGAGGAGCAAAGTGAATATGAAGAGGGAGCTGAGGAAGAGAGAAGAGGTCAGAGAAGTAGGAGAGGAGGAATGTAAACCAGAAGTCTGAGAGACTGGAAAGATTATCTTAATCTCTGATGGCCCGTTCATTATCAGGCAGCTCGGCCTGAATACTGTATATTTTTTATGTAAGTTCATAAGATACCTCTGGGTACATAGATACATAGACAGTGTCGGCAGATAAGGGCCTATGGCCCACCCAGTCTGCCCATTTGAGCTTGTAAGTTCAGTTTATGTTTTCCTAGAAGTCTGTTGCCCCTTACCCATGACCTCCAGAATTCCTTTATGTCTATCCCATGCATTCTTAAATCCCGTGATTGTTTCAGCCCCCACCACTTCCTCTGGCAGGGTGTTCCACTTGTCCACCACCCGTTCTGTGAAGAAATTCTTTCTCATGTTTCCTCTGAATCGTCCTCCCTCCAACTTCATCCCATGCCCTCTAGTCCTGAAACATCCTTTTCGCTTAAAAATAGTGTTTTCCTGCACCCTGTTCCTCCCTGTAAGATACTTGTATGTCTCTATCATATCCCTCTCCCTCCTCTCCTCCAGGGAGTACATGTTCAGTTCCTTCAACCTGTCTTCATAGGATTTGTGATGCAACCCATGCACCATCTTTGTTGCCCTCCTCTGAACCTTCTCTACCCTGTCTATGTCCCACGTAGGTATGGTCTCCAGAACTGTACACTGTACTCCAGGTGGGGCCTCACTAGTGTCTTGTATAGCGGAATTATGACCTCCCTTTTCCTGCTGGTGATGCCCTGCCTATACATCCCAGCATCCTATTTGCTTTACCTGCTGCCTTGTCACACTGTTTCCTACCTTGAGGTCATCAGAGATGACAACCCCAAGATCCCTTTCCTGCTTGGTGCATGCTATATCCTCACCCCCCAACTGATATATTGTGCCAGGGTTTTTGTGCCCCATATGCATTATCTTGCACTTCCTTGCATTGAATTTCAACTGCCAAACCCCTGACCATTCTTCAAGTTTCTGCAGATCCCTTCTCATTCTGTCTACACCCTCTGGTGTGTCTACTCTGCTACAGAGCTTTGTGTCATCAGCAAACAGAGAAATTCTGCCTTCTAGCTCCTGTGCAATGTCACTGATGAAGATGTTGAATAGGACCGGTCTCCGCACTGATCCCTGTGGTACCCCACTGGTCACTCTTCCCTCTGTGGAGTGACAGCCATTAAACACCACTCTCTGTGTCCTGCCACCCAGCCAGTTACCTACCCACCACACTACTGTCCTGCCCACACCCATATTCCCCAGTTTGTGTAATAGTCTTCTACGTGGCACAGTGTCAAAGGCCTTGCTGAAGTCCAGATAGGCCATGTCCACTGCCCTTCCTGCCACTGCAAGTTCCTTGTTGAACAAGTGTGAACTTTCACTTGGGTTGTAAAACACCAAAAGGTTCTGAGTGGGTGTAACTTAGTGACTGTTATAGAGCCCATGATCTTCAGATACAAATCAGTTTAGTGATCTCTAATTGTTTCTTGCAGTGTCAAGTGTTATTAAACAAAACACAACAAAGCAAAGTTCAAGCTGTATATAAATGCTACTCAACACACTGAATTGACCTTCCTTCTTCCCTCCCTCCCTCCCTCACCCCTCCTTCCTCCCTCCCTCCCTTCCTCCTTCCTTCCTTCCTTCCTTCCTTCCTTCCTTCCTTCCTTCCTTCCTTCCTCTCCTTCCTTCTTTTTTAAATTTCTACCTTCAGTATCTATGGGTGGTGATGGTGGGGTGGAGATATATGAGGGATGTAGGATATTCTTCACAGAGCAGGTGGTAGATGAGTAGAATACACTGCCCAGAGTGGTGATTGAAGCCAAGACTGTGACAGGATTTAAACTTGGGTGGGACACAGATAAGGGAATAGTGGGACCAACAGGCGCAAAGCAAACTGCTAAACCAGCATATAGGCAATTCTACCCCATGCCCCCCCCACCACCACCCCCAGCAGTACTGCTAAATTTAGCTTCTCTCCTGTCTCACTCAAGCAGATAGAAGATCTGCTAACCTCCTTAGACATTAAGAAAGGTGCAGGGGCAGACCAAATAGATTCTGCCCTACTGAAAATAGGCTACTACCATCTAGCACCACCAATTACCCATCTTTTTAATATATCTCTTTGTGAAGGAGCTCTTCAGCTGAAGGTACTCCAGGAAAACCGAGGGGCAGTGACCTCATGCTGATCACAAGCAACACCCAGAGAGCGCACTGGTTGGAGCCCTGCCCTGATGTAGGCCACCTTATCAGCAAAGAAACTAGCAAGGTCATTGCACTCTGTTTGCTAAAACACTTTCCGAACCTGGAGACAGGCTGGGTTGCACAGTCTGTCCACAGTACGGAATAGCTGAGCTGGTCGGTTCTGTGCTGCCACAATCTTCCTGGACAGGAACTCTGTCTTTTTACGGGTGATTGTGGATTGATAGACTTGATAATGGTCCATCAATCTAAGGCGGTCGGCATCAAGGACAGATTTCCACCAGCGACGTTCTAACCTTCGTCCTTGTAGCCGCATCTCCCTCAAAACCCCATCAAACCAAGGGGATCGAGGGTGAAGGGAGAGAGGACAAACTCGGACTGGAGCAATCACATCCAGTGGCCCCGAGATGGCCATATTATAAGCCAGCACGAGGGTCTCTGGGTCACTGCTTGCCACAGAGAGGGACGATAGGTCAAGTGCCGCAGATAGACTCTGAGAACTTATGTCTCGTAAAGGGCGGTACCTCACCATCTCCACAGAGGGAGGCCTACTGGGGGGGGGTGCTAAAACCAAACCCCACAGTGTAGTGATCAGACCACACAACAGGTTCCACCCCCAAATTGGAGGCCTCAATCCCTAGGAGGAAAACCAGGTTGAGGGAGTGACTGTGTTTGTGAGTAGCAGTGGTAACCACCTGTGTGAGGCCCAGAGATGTCATTAACTGAAGGAAGTGCTGTCCAAATTGTGAGAGTTCGTCATTGATCCAGGCATTAAAGTCATCCAGAACCATCAGTCTGGGTGACTTCAATGTCATGTCGATGATGAAGTCTGCCACTTCCTGAAAGAAACGCTTCTCATCACCGGGTGGACGGTAGATGAGGGCAATCCGACAACCTACACCTGCTACAACAATACACTCAAACGACTCTGCTTCCTCAACTAGTACACTCGAGAAGTTTAGTTCAGTCTTAAAACAGACCGCAACACCCACCCCCCACCCCCCGTGATCCAATCTCTGGAATTGAAGCCTCCAAAATGGGACCAGAATTTTCAACCAGCCAGGTCTCGGTGATGCAAGCCAGGTTCATCATTTCAACAAGATCCGCAATAATAGCGGTCTTGTTTTTGATGGACCTAGCATTGCATAACACCACCCAGGTTGGACAAACCTCTCGGGCTGCCTGAATCATCTGCCTACTATAATCAGTAGTGCCCTTGGGTATGGAAACCAAGCAAGGAGCCCCACGCTCTGGGTTCCATTTCGCCCCAAGGCGTCTCCTGGATCCTACTACCCTGATGTGATGGCACCCCTCTTTTGCCCGCCACTTTTTGCTCCCCCCACCCTCCTCCAACTCCTGCATGCAATACCCAATGCCCTGCACCATAGGTAGGTGTCAAACTGAAGAGGAGGAGGAAAGAAGGGACGGAGGGCGAGAAGAGCAGAGGATGAATAGTGCACGACTGCGGGGGCCAGCATCCCAGGCATTCAATAACCCAAAAACACAATTAAATAAATATCAAAAATAATACAAACAATTAAATTATTATACAATCTCAATATTAACTTATCTAAATAATAAAATACTTAACCATAAATAATACACACCCCAAACCCAGCAAGTAACAATTAAAAATTAAAAACCTAGACTTTGAGTCATTAATCCTAAAATAGCTAAGTCTCACTAAGAGGCCACAACTAAAACAAAAAACCCTCCACCCCCAAGGTTCTCTCTCACTCCCCAGGGAGCAAAAGGAAAAATATATACTCAAAGTCAATATACAATTAAGCAAGCAAGCTTTAGGTACAAAGTGGAGATAGTTGAGAATATTCAAGCCCTCTCACTGCTTGGACAACAGCCAGAAGTATAAGCACTCTCACTGCTTGTAAAGTTGTTAACATAATCCAAGTCACCAGAAATTAATAAGAAAAAAAGCATCTGACCTTAGCTGTAGTTCTTCAAGTACATGAGGCAAGCTTTGGGTGCAAAGTGGAGATAGTTGAAAGTATCCAAGCCCTCTCACTGCTTGGACAACAACCAAAAGTATAAGCACTCTCACTGCTCATAAAGTTATTAACATATTGTTGCTAGCCTTGCTTGTAGAGCAGAAATCAGCTAACTAAAAGAAGCTACATTTTCTTCTTAATTTAAAACTTATATCTCAGTAGGAGTCAGTGTCAGCTAAGATTAAGTAGACAGATAACTTTATTAGAAGTAGAAGGGGTCTTATTTAGGGTTAAAAAAAAGAAAAGAAAGAAAGGCAGTGTGTGTTCTGTGCAGGGTAAGGTACTGTATCAGGTGACTTTGCTAAACCAGTAGGAGGAAAGAGAGCTTACCTGGGGTGTGTTTAGACACTAGAAAAGCAGGTGAGTCAAATTACAACTTCCTGTTGCTAGCCTTTTTCTTAGAAATTGCCTCCATCCACCCACCCAAAGCCAGTTCTACTTTTATAGCCACTGGATTTAACTGTCAACAGGAACTTCCTGTTTGGTAGTAGGAAGGAAAGGATCATAGAGAAACATTGGTTTTGTCAACCCTGAAGTAGAAAAGTAGCTCACTCTCCCCTAGCTGCTGGTAGTGTGATATTGGAGCAAGAAAGAAGGAGACTACTGAAGAAGATAGGAAGTTGCTATCCCAGAACAGAAAGGGTGAGAGTTGTAAGGAGAGGAGAGAGTAAGCATCCAGAGAAACAGTACAGGGGACACAAAAAGACATGATAGGAGTGGTGCAGTGCAATGGCTGTGGGCGCAGTGTTCGGGAGACATTCTGGAGGCTGCGATGCTGCCCTATTTGCTTGCACCTCTCTGGTCTGAGAGGAGGTTGCCCGCTCCAGGCTGACCTGGCTAGGATTCAGGAAACCTCCTCCCACCCAGGGACCACAGGCCAATGCCACTACCTCAAAGGTTGCCAAGAAAAAGGAGTGGCTGACCAGGGTGGTCTCAAGGAGGAGAGGGTGGTGGAACAGAGTTGCATCCTCCAGCTGTACCTCTTCACACATTCACTCTTCTGGTGGATAGTGGTTCCTCTATGGAGGCACCTGTAGTGGAGACCATGGAGGATGCTGGGGACCTTCACAAGAAGACCCAAAGGAGGGTGGCATGGGACCCCACAGGGAAGGAAACAACTCCTGTGGGGACTCAATCATTAGGGGTAGAAATGGGGATGATGGGAGAGGGAGGTAAGGTGCCTTCCTGGCCACGTTTGGAGGGACAGGAAGCGAATCCTTAGGATCATGGGAGAAGCTGCACGAGGGAGGGAGCTGGATGTCATTGTCCATCTGGGGACAAATGACCTGGCTAGAATGGGATCAGAGCAGTGCAAGAGGAGTTTGTAGAGTTGGGAAGGGCCTTAGACAAGTAGCGATACGGTAACCTTCTCGGAGGTGCTGCCTGTCTATGGGCAAGGAGATGCTAGGGCACTCCTCACCAGGGAATTCAATGAGTGGTTGAAAAACTGGTGTGGAGCTCAGGGTTTTGGCTTCATTGGGGACTGGGGAGCCACCTGGAGGGATGCAGACCTATACTGGTGCGATGGTCTGCATCTGTCCAGGGGGGAAACCAGGATCCTAGGTGAGAAGTTTAAATGCTTCATTGGCAAGCATTTAAACTAGCCAAGGGGAGGCACTGAAAGGAGCTGGGAAATCTGATCCCTCCCACAAAACATGGTGATTAGTGAGTAAATGCCAGGGTACAGAAGTTATTAGGAGCAGAACAGATTTAAATGTAAAACAAGGCAAAGGCAGTAAGGACAGAAATGGGGCTAAAAGGGTAAGGCTATCAAAAGTGGAGGGTAATGAGTACCAATGCCTGTAGTCGTGTAACAAGCTCCTGAACTAGTGGCCTTGATGGAAGAGGGTTGCCTGGATATTGTGGCAGTCACAGAAACATGGTACACAGAGAACCATGAATGGGATGTCAACATACCAGGATACGCAATCTACAGAAGGGACAGGGGGTAAAGAGGAGGAGGAGTAGCTCTCATGTAAAGGAAGGGATCAAAGCAACAGAACTAAAGAGTAAACAGGGAGCAGATGAGGCACTTTGGGTCACCCTGGAGACAGGAAATGGCACCACAATCCGCATGGGGTTGTATACAGACCCCATCTCAGGGGAGGGAATGGACAAGGAAATGATAGAAGGCTTTCTTAGAATGGCAGAAAAAGGAGATATTGTTGATGGGGACCTGAATATGCCAGATGTTAACTGAGCACCTTTGCTGCAGGCACATCCAAGAGCAGAGTCATTCTTGATGCCCCTACAGGGGCATGTCTCAGACAGCTAGTATTGGAACCGACTCGGAGGGAGCAATCTTAGACCTGGTACTTTCAAATGGGGATGGAGAAAGAATCTCAGATTTAGAAGTGGGTAGCATCTGGGAACAAGTGACCACCAAACAGTGTGGTTCGTTTATAAACACAGCCATACAATCAAGCCACACGAAAGCAAGAGTACTAGACTCTTAGGAGGGCTGACTTTGGGAAATGAGAGAGTGCCTCAGAAAACACTAGCAAACAGGCAAGAAGGAGGGGTGGAGGAACAATGGGAAGTGATCAAACAGCTCATCACAGAGGCAAATGCCTTTCATGAAAAAATCAATAAAACACAATCGAAGGAAAAACCTCTATGGTTCACAAAAGAGGTGGCAGGGAAAGTTAAGGAGAAAAGGCAGCATTCAGGAAATATAAGAAACACAGAAGGAGCAGGACAGAGAACTTTATCAGTTAAAGCAGAAAGAGGCTGGGAAGGTAGTCAGAATAGCAAAGGCTCAAACCAAGAAAGGATAGCCAATTCTGTTAAGAAGGGGATAAGACCTTTATAGGTACATTAGGGAGCGAAGAAAGACCAAAGGAGGGATACTGAAGCTTAATAAAGGAGAGGGAATGTGGGTAGAGGGTGACAGTGAAAAAGCAGGGTTACTGAATGAATATTTCTGCTCAGTATTCACAAAGGAAGAGGAGGGGGAGTTACCTAAACCAAACAAGAGAAACACTCTGAAGACAGGGGTTGATACAGTCCATTTACAGAAGAAAGGGTTCTGAATGAACTTATAAAATTGAAGGTGGACAAAGCAATGGGGCCTGATGGATTCACCCAAGAATTCTAAAAGAACTAAGGGTAGAACTAGTGACATCGCTGACTATCTCTTTAACAAATCATGGGAGGATGGGTGGTACCCAAGGACTGGAGGAGGGCAGATGTAATTCCTCTTCACAAAGTGGGAGCAGGACAGAGGCAGGAAACTACAGACCAGTTAGTTTGACCTCAGTGGTAGGGAAAATGATGGAATCACTTCGAAGGAAAGAATTGTTGAGTACCTTGAGGCCAGTGGGCACAGGACCCAAGGCAGCATGGATTCACGATGGGAAGGTCATGTCAGACGAATCTAATAGATTTCTTTGACTGGGTGACCAAAGTAGTAGATCAGGAGGGGCTGTGGACATGGCCTACCTAGATTTTAGCAAGGCATTTGATACAGTCCCCACAAAAGATTAATACACAAGATAGCCAGCCTTGGAATGGGTCCCAAGGTGGAGCCTGGATAAAAATTGGCTAGACAACAGGACGCAAAGGGTAGTAGTAAATGGAGTACACAGTGAAGAAAGGAGGGTTACTAGTGGGTACCACAGGGTTCGGTACTGGGACCAGTCCTTTTAATGTCTTTATAAGTGACATTGCAGAGGAACTGAAGGAAAGTATGTCTCTTGCAGATGACACAAAGATCTGCAACAGGGTTGATACACAGGATGGAGTAGAAAGGATGAGAAGGGACTTGGCAAGGTTGGAGGAATGGTCAAATGTATGGCAGCTCAGATTCAATGCAAAGAAGTGCAAGATAATGCACCTGGGAAACAAAACCCAGGGAAGGATACAATGGGGGGTGAGATATGACAACAGTAAAATGGAAAGGGACCTGGGGTAATTATATCAGATGACCGAAAGGTGGAAAGCAATGTGAGAAGGCAGTAAGGAAGGCTGAGGGATACTGGGATGCATAGGAAGAGGCATCAATAGTAGAAAACAGGAAGTTGTTATCCTCTGTACAGACAGTTGGTGAGACCCCATCTGGAGTACTGTGTGCAGTTCTGGAGACCCCATCTCCGCAAAGACATAGACAGAGTGGAGGCTGTCCAGAGGAGGGCAACCAAAATGGTGCAGGGTCTGCACCAGAAGACATACGAAGAAAGACTAAAGGAGCTTAATATGTATACTCTTGAGGAAAGAAGGGAGAGAGGGGACATGATAGAAACTTTCAGGTACCTCAAGGGAATTAACAAAGTCCAAGAGGGTAGCATCTTCCAGAAAAAGAGATGTGCAAGAACAAGGGGGCACAATTTGAAGATAGAGGGGGGACGGCTCAGGGGTAATGTGAGGAAGTATTTTTCACTGAGAGGGTTGTGGATGCATGGAACAGCCTCCTGAGGAGGTCGTGGAGTCAAGAACAGTGGTGGACTTCAAGAATGCATGGGACAGGCATAAGGCAGTCCTAGGGGCGGGTAAGAGGAAGTAAGCTGTTGGTTAACTAGGATCTGCAGCTTATCTGTTAGGTAGGAAAATGGGCAGACTAGGTGGGCCAAGCGGTCCTTATCTGCCGTCAAATTCTATGTTTCTATAATCCAAGTCACCAGAAATTAATAAGGAAAAGCGTCTGACCGTATTTGTAGTTCTTCAGGTACAAATAGCCATCACCGAACCATTCCTTCCAGGCCAGCATCCACCACAAGCAAGCACAGAGAGAGATTTTGTATAGCCTCGAGGAAAGGAGAGAGAGGGGGGACATGATAGAAACTTTCAAGTATCTCAAGGGAATCAACAAAGTCCAAGAGGGTAGCATCTTTCAAAAAAAGAGGTGTGCAAGAACAAGGGGGCACAATGTGAAGATAGAAGGGGGGTGGCTCAGAGGTAATTTAAGGAAGTATTTTTTCACAGAGAGGGTTGTGGATGCATGGAATGGCCTTCCGGAGGAGGTTGTGGAGTCAAAAACAGTGGTGGAATTCAAGCATGCATGGGACAGTCATAAGGCAATTCTAGGGGGTTGGGGTAGGAAGAAGTAGGCTGCTGGTTAACTAGGATCTGCAGCTTATCCAATAGATAGGGAAATGGGCAGACTGGGTGGGCCAAGCGGTCCTTATCTGCCGTCAAAATTTATGTTTCTATGTTTCTAAGCCTATGAGCTGGGGTCCAGGATGAAAATATTCACCCCAGCTAAAGAAACCACCACTGGGTGGTGGGTAGTACAAAAAAAGTTAAGGTTGACCCCTGAGTTAGATTAGATTTAAAGGAGAGGTGGAAGGGGGAGAAGCAAATGGACGATGGTAGCCTGTTCCATAGGGAAGGAGTGAAGACAGAAAAGGCCTTACTTCCCATAGCAGTGGTAGTAGTACATGGGACTATAAGTGGAGGGACGGAGGAGGCACTGAGGCTCCTAGAAACCACCATATCTGTTAATAGTGAAGCGTAGGATGACAGCTGTTTGCTCCTGAGTGCATTGTCCACTAGGCAGCCCAAGGCATAATTAAAATGATCTTGTAGTGGGAGCCACCCTAGGGATTGGTTGAGTACACAGTGGTGGATGGAATGGGGGACTAGGAGAACAAAGTGACAGATAGAGTTGCAAGTTGTATTTAGTCAAGAGCATAGGGTAGCGGGCATAGAGGAGTAGACAGGGGTGCAGTAATCGAGGAAGGGTAGTAGGTTCCCTTAAGCAATAGCAATGTGAGCTTCAGGGGACAAGAGTTGTTTGATACAGTAGACGGCACCTAAGTTTTGGTGAATTTTCTGCACAGTGTTATTTATATGTTCAGCAAAAGTAAGGAAGGGGTCGAGAGTGACACCTAGATATGATGGGCCCAATGGGTGTGTACCAGGAGGGAAAAGGTGGATTTGGCATCCTTGACTAGGAAACATTTGGAGCCAAACAGCATGGCTTTCATCTTTTTTACATTAACAAGGAGTTTGTTAGCGAGGAACCACTGGTGTGTGGAGGCATAATTTAGTATGAGGGCGGCTGAGACTGATTCGAGTGACTTTTCGCTATGGTACAGGACGAGGCTGTCTGCATAAAGGAGGGCATTACAGTTAAGGCAATCTGCTGGGAGAGCATTGACAAATGAAGAAAGAGTAGTGGGCCAAATATGGAATCCTGGGGTACCTCTGTATGAATAGGTAGAGTGAAAGAGGAGTCTTTGCCTATTAAGACACACTGAGACCTGCCAGAGAGGTAGCAATGGAACCATGCAGCAGTTTCTGGGGAGCATCCAAAGTGAAGTGGGGTGGAGTGGAGAAGATGGTGGTTGACTAGATTGAAAGCCTTAGGTCCACGAACACCGCACCTGTGGCCTTGCCCGTATCCGTATTTCTAAGGATGTGTTTAGAAAACAGGGCCAGAGCGGAGGAGGTGATATGATGTTTACAGAAACCATACTGTAGGGGACAAAGGAGGTTATATTTATCAAGGTGTTCTGATTGCTGATGGTGTGCATTTCTTTCCAGTAGTTTACTTAGGTGAGGAAGGAGGGAGATGGGTCTGTAATTTTCAGGGGAGAGGGGATCACCTGCTTTAAAGATTGGTACCACATGTGCAACTTTCCAGGAGTCAGGCACAGTGGAGGATGAGAGGACAAGATTAAAAATGAAGGTAAGTGGTTTAATGATGGCTGGGGTGATAAAAGGCGGGGTAGAGTCCGTCGCTGCCAGGGCTTCCCCTGGCTGGTAGGGTCTTTAAGAGTTTGGCAGTGACGTCTTTCCCAATAACCCTAAAGTAGAAAGAAGGTAGTGGGACATCATTTGTGGTGGAAAGATGTGTGTGTGTGGGGGGGTGATTCAGCTGGGAATTCAGGCCTGGAGGAGGTTGAGGGGGAGTTGCCTGAGGTAGGAAGGCAAGTCGGTGAACATAGTGTTGAAGGTGTTTGCAACCCCAATGGGATCTGAGATAGTGCCCGAAGGGGATGAGAGTTGGGTCATTTGTTTGTTGGACCTGGGATTAAGGAGGGACCCAATCGAGGCCCAGAAATTGCGAGGGTTGCTGACAGTATTGTTTTGTTGGGTTAGGTAGTATTTGCGTTTGAGTGATTTGGCTGCCTGCTTACAGGAATTGCGCAGCTGCCTATAGGCATCCCAGAGTTGGGGGGAGGGTGATCCCTTGTAGGCCTTCCACTTGCTGTCCCTGTCCTTCATTTGTGCTAAGAGTTCCTTAGATAGCCAGTGGGTGTCGTCCCCTCTAACCCTCCTGGTTGAAGTGGGAAGTGCTTGTCCTGTAGCTTTTGCAGGGCAGTAGTGAGGAAAGCAACAGCAGATGAAATGTTGCTGTGGTGGTATACTGTAGGTCAGTCCAATTTATAGCCCTAGCCTCTCGGAGAACGTCTTCATGATCCAGGCAGTTGAATTTTCTGAAGGAAAGAAGTTTGGATAGGAGACAGGTAGAGTTAATAGTCAGAACTATGTACGTAGGGGTATGGTCACTAATTGAGTCAGACATAGTGCCAGCCTGGAGGACCAAATCTGCCCAGCTTGTGGCAGTCCAGTCAAGGATGGTGTGGTTATGTAAGTGGGGGTTATGCCTGGTGGAGGAGGTGATGACCTGTTCCAGGTGATGCATTTTTAGTAAGTTTTTGTATTCTGGCTGAAAGGCATTTGACCAGTTGAGATTAAAGTCACCGAGTATGATGGTATCTCTTGGAGGTACGAGTTTGCCTAGCCCATCAAGGAAGTTTGATAGGCCCTGGATGCTTCCTGCAGGAGGGTTATAACAACACCCAAGATAAAGTTTATTAGCCGCTCCCAGACTTAGTTCCACAAGGAGCCACTCACACAGAGAGGAGGGGTTCGAACAGCTGACGGAAGTGGCAGAAATGTGATTTTGGATGTACAGTGCTACACCCCCACCCCTCTTTCTGTCTGGCCTGTCCTGGTGTAGGAGGGAGTAACCATGTAGTTGATGTGAAGCATCAGTGTGGTATAATTTCAGCCAGGTCTCAGAGAGACCTAGCACTTGCGGTTTGTAAAGGGATACCCATGCCTCAAGCTCAGGAAACTTACAAGGGAGGCTACAGATTTTCAGATGGAGGCAGTATAGCGCAGTGGTTTAAGGCTCTGAGCTGCAAATCTGGAGATCTGGGTTTGAATCCCACAGCCCCCACTTGTATACTGTGTAACCTTGAGCAAGTCACTTAACTTCTCTGAGCTCCCAGGTTGCACCTGGAAACAAGCTTTCAGCTTAGTGTGTCACACCTGGTTAAACAATTGGGAAAAAAAAAAAAAGATGGGCAATACGAAGGCTGGAATGACTCACCCAGATATTATCGGTGTGATCGATAAGCGTATTTATAGGGCCCGGGTTTGACTCAATATCTCTAGTGAGGAGTAGGAGGGATAGGACAGGAGGGAGGGCACCAGCAGGGGAGCTGGATTGATATGGAGTGTGCTAATAGTCCAAGCAGGTGATGCTCGTAGTTAGACAGGAGTGCCAGCATGGTCAAACACATAAGAGTATGTTTATGCCTGACTACTGTTAGAAGGGTGGTTACGGGTGTGTCAGCGATGGTGTAAGAGTGTAGGTTTTGCTGATCGACAGCGAGTGTCGAGGCGCAAAAATCTGTGGCAAAGAGCAGGCAAGTCATGAATACCAGTGTAAGGAGAAATGGGAGTGTATTCATTTTCGTGTTACAGGTTGCAGCGGTATCTGGGGAATGGGAAATCATTTTTAGAGAGTGACAGGGCAGTACAGTGACAGGTAGAGTATGGGTAGGGAAGCAGCCCTACTACTGTAAGGAGGACTAAAGAGCAGGCTTCAGGAAGACAGCTGCTTAGGACAGAGGAAGAGTTACTGCCTAAGAAAGCAGAGGTGAATGGTTTGAAGCCTAGGAGGTCAGGATAGGGTAATTAGGTAGTATGTTTTGGTTAAAAAGGCTGGCCAAGGAGGAGGAAGGGGAGAAAGGGTTGGAAAGTAAGTTAGCAGGAGGGCTGCTGGATAGGGTAGAGGAAGAACCACCGCCTATGGGAGCTAAGGTAAATGGTTTGAATATATTTTTTGGGGGGTGCAAGCTTGTAATTAATTAAGCTAAAATATAGGAAGGAGGATTATAAAGGGGCTAAAATATTAGGTTGCAGAAAGACAGATGGGAAGGAAAAGGAGGCGCTGCTGCCTTTGGGAGCAACGGTGAGCAGTTCGATGGTCAGGATAGGGTGATTAGGCAGTTTGTTTAGCTGAGATGTAGGGAGGAGGGTTTTAAGGAGGCCAGAATCATTAGGGTATATGAGGACAGCTGGAATGGGAGAAAGGAAGAATTGCAGCTTTTAGGGACCACAGGTGAGTGGTTCAAATCCCAGGAGGCCATGATTAGGTGATAATGTTTATTTTAAGAAGGTTCACTAAGGGGAAAGAGGACAAGAGGGAAAGGTAGATGAAGCCTAAGTGCAGAAATGAGGGTGTGATCCTGCCTTAGGGGCTGAAGGTAGTGGGTTCAAATCAGAGAAGAGAAAGAGAGGTAGGTAGGGGAAGAAGACCCAAGAAGAGACTAGGATAGAGGAATTTAATTTTGTAGTTCGAGGTAGCACACAGAAGGCGAAGGGATAAGGATAGCTTAGGTACCAAGTAAAATGGTTCTAATTGATGGTCTAGTGGAAGGGCTACATTCCCAAAGCGGGGGGGGGGGTTCAAGACCTAGGTATGGGAAGAGACACTAGTGACTCCTAGAGACCAAGGAGTATAAGTTGCAAATGGGGACATCGGCACTTAGGAAAATGCAGCACTGTCACATGACTACAGATTCCCAATAAGATTAGAGGTGGATGGGACAGGTGGGGTAGTCCACGTGAAGCGTGAAACATAGAAACTTGGTTGCCCAAGTTTCACTATCCAGACATCGGCTAACCAAAACATGGGTGCCTGACATTGGGATTTTTGCCCAAGGCAAAGTTTTGTACATGTTTCTGGGCATTCACCCCCCCCCCCAATTAAAAGAACAAATTCTGCCACAGGCAAATCCCAATACCGGGCAACCAGCATCAGGATTATAAGACTCAGGGAACCAAGTTTCTATGTTTTAAATGTGTACTGTGGCATCCCAGGAGTACAGCACCCTCCTCATGCTGCACTGCAGTGGTAGCATTGGGATTTACCCCAGGTTCTTGGTGTAAGCTTAGAACTTACAATCTTCTGTTCTTCCCACCTCAGAAATGAGCGTGCAATCTGTTGAGCTACTGACACTGATCTGCAGTGGCTGCTTCTGTACACCTGACATCAAAGTCCTCTGCATTTGGCATTGCAATTTTTTGCTCAGTTGCTGACTTTGACGCCACAAGCAGAGGGTTGTGATGCCAGGAGAAGACGAGCAGTCAGAGCAGATGAAGGCTACTGGATAACCGTGATGCTGTGTTCCGGTAAAGTGCTAGTAACACCAAAAGGATCAGACGGAAGTGTTTTTTGCCCATTAAAAATCATGCTATTGTTCTCAGCCAGTCAGGATTGTTCATTTCTAAACATTCCAAGTACTATTATATAAGTTGATAGGGCCTCCAGGGATGTCTCTCTTATGGCATAAGACACACAGAGCATGAGGTTTGGGCAAGAAGATTAAGAAGCAAAGCTGGGCGGTTTTGTCTGCCCAAACCTCATGACAGGTGTCTTTTATGCTATAAGGCACACCATAAGAGACAGAGAACCTTTTAACTTATTATAAATCACCTGAGTTTAGCTCAAGTGATTTATAATAAGTTTAGAAACTTTTTTTAAATTTATGTATGTCGTCCTCCCACCTGGCACTGAAGTGGGGCGCTCTTCCCTGACGCTGCCTCACGAGAGCACACTGTACACCGGATAAGATGTAGAGTGGTTCTGTGTGCTGATTGGCAGAAATCACATTAGTTTTGCAACCTGGCACAGAAAGCAATCCTTCGATGCAGTTCGACGATGACTGATGGCCCTGGAGGTGTCTTACTCACTCACCCTGCAAAACTCCGCAGGGGGAAAACAATTCCTCTTTACTTCCCCTAGGGATGTGAGCAAACTTCCCCAGACAGTGGAGGTGGTGAGAGCAGCAAGAGAGACCCAGAAGGATTCTGACTCTTAACAATGAAGGATGAAAAGGAAAGTAGACATTTTGTCTAATTTATACTTCTCTGTTCAGGACTTGGGTTGGAAGTTGCAGTGCTAAAGATATTTGTAACACTTATCTTTTTTCTTGATAATGTTTGTCTGCCTACCCTGTTCCCTCCTGTATCAGGACCTGTAATGACTGTTAGCACTGAAGAGGAATATGGACTGTATGTTTCTTTCTTTCTTTCTTGAATAATGTACAGTAGGTGCTTCAAGAGGTAGGAAAAGGTGCATGTTTATTCTCACAAACCTCGTGGCATGAATGGACTTCTTCTGCATGCCCACTGAACTCTGGGAAAGGGAGTGTACGGGGAGAAGCAGCAGCTTATGAATATTTGCTCTTGGCACTGCAAGTTAATTTGTAAGTCCTGACATAATCATTGTATTTAGCTGTTACACTGTGTGTGTGTTTTTTTTTCTCTCCAAGTTACCATTATGCTCTATAAACTTAGTTGGAAAGAGGGCCCTAGGAACCCAGGATATAAACTAACACTGTATTAGAATTATATCTAGTTTATTCAGCTATTAAGTGCTGCTAATAATTTCTGATGTTATAACATAATTAATTAGATTAGGCTATGCACAGCATGTGACCATATAGTTGTGTTCTAATGATTGTTACAATTATTCTGGAAATAGCCCGTTCAGGATGTACTATATGCAAAATGTAGCAATATAACGATGTTAGACTGTATTAGCAGATCCGTAATAAATGCACTGCTGTCTGTTTTGATGAGCATAATCTGTATTTCACCATGCAAAATCTATAAATAAAATGTTAAAAAAAGGAAATCATATTAGTGATTTATGATAACCATAAGAGGGTCTCTATTAACATAGAAACATAGAAACATAGAATTTGACGGCAGATAAGGACCGCTTGGCCCACCCAGTCTGCCCATTTCCCTACCTACTGGATAAGCTGCAGATCCCAGTTAACCAGCAGCCTACTTCTTCCTACCCCCACCCCCCAGAATTGCCTTATGACTATCCCATGCATGCTTGAATTCCACCACTGATTTTGACTCCACAATCCTCCGGAAGGCCATTCCATGCATCCACAACCTTCTCTGTGAAAAATACTTCCTTAAATTACCTCTGAGCCGCCTCTCTATCTTCAAATTGTGCCCTCTTGTTCTTGCACACCCTTTTTTGAAGATGCTACCCTCTTGGACTTTGTTGATTCCCTTGAGGTACTTGAAGTTTCTATCATGTCCCCCCTCTCCTCCTTTCCTCGAGGCTGTACATATTAAGCTCCTTAAGTCTCTCTTCATATGTCCTCCGTGCAGACCCTGCACCATTTTAGTTCGCCCTCTGGACAGCTTCCATCCTGTCTATGTCTTTGCGGAGATTGGGTCTCCAGAACTGCACACAGTACTCAGATGGGGTCTCACTAGCTGTCTGTACAGAGGGATAATAACTCCTGTTTTCTACTGGTGATGCCTCTCCCTATGCATCCCAGTATCCCCCAGCCCTCCTTGCTGCCTTCTCACATTGCTTGCCCACCTTTAGGTCATCTGATATGACTACCCCAGGTCCCTTTCCATTTTGTTGTTGTTAGTATCTCACCCCCATTGTGTACTCTTCCCTGGGTTTTGTTTCCCAGGTGCATTACCTTGCACTTCTTAGCATTGAATCTAAGCTGCCATACATTTGACCATTCCTCTAACCTTGCCAAGTCCCTTCTCATCCTTTCCACCCCACCCTGTGCATCAACTCTGTTGTAGATCTTAGTGTCATCTGCAAAGAGACATATTTTTCTTCCAGTCCTTCTGCAATGTCGCTTATAAGACATTGAAGAGGACCGGTCCTAATATTGAACCCTGCGGGCAAATTTTCGCTAGTAACCCTCCTTTCTTCTGAGTGGACTCCATTTACTATTACTCTCTGTGTCCTATTCTTCAGCCAATTCTTTACCCAGGCTGTCATCTTGGGACCCACTCCCAGGCTGGCTAACTTATATATTAATCTTTGTGTGGGACTGTGTCAAATGCCTTACTAAAGTCTAGGTAGGCCATGTCCACAGCCCCTCCTGATCTACTACTTTGGTCACCCAGTCAAATAAATCTATCAGATTCGTCGGCATGACCTTCTGGCCAGAATCCATGCTGCCTAGGGTCCTGTGCCCTCTGGCCTCTAGATACTCGACAATTCTTTCCTTTAGAAGTGATTCCATCATTTTCCTATCACTGAGGTTAAACTAACAGGTCTATAGTTTCCTGCTTCTGCCTTGCTCCCACTTTTGTGAAGGGGAATCACATCTGCCCTCCTCCAGTCCTCGGTACCACCCCATCCTCCCATAATTTGTTAAAGAGGGTAGTCAGTGGTGTCACTAGTTCTACCCTTAGTTCTTTTAGAATTCTGGGATGAATCCATCAGGCCCCATTGCTTTGTCCACCTTCAGTTTTAAGAGTTCTTCAGAACCCTTTCTTCTGTAAATGGGCTGGTATCAACTTCTGTATCCAGCGTGTTACTGCTGTTTGTTTTATGTACCTCCCCCTCTTCCTTTGTAAATACTGAGCAAAAATATTTGTTTAGTATCTCTGCCTTTTCAGTCTCCCTCTGCCCACCCTCCCTCCCCTTTATTAAGCCTCACTATCCCTCCCTTGGTCTTCCTTTGCTCCCTGATGTACCTATAAAAGGTTTTATCCCCCTTCTTAACTGAGTTGGCTATCTTTTCCTCGGTTTGGGCCTTTGCTGTTCTGACTGCCTTCCCAGCCTCCTTTTGCTTTAACTGATACAGTTCTCTGTCCTGCTCCTGCTGCGATTCCTTGTACTTCCTGAATGCTTTCTTTTTCTCTTGAACCTTCACTGCCACTTCCTTTGAGAACCATAGTGGTTTCTTACATCGCCTTGTTTTGTTTATGTGCTTCACACAAAGGCTTGTTACCTCTGTGATGGCAGTTTTTATTATTCCCCATTGTTCTTCCACCCCTCCTTCCCGCCCATTTGCTAGTGCATTCCTTAGGCACTCACCCATTTTGGCAAAGTCAGCCCTCCTAAAGTCCAGTGCTTTTGTCTTTGTATGGCTTGACTCTATTGCTGTGTTTATTGTGAACCATACTGTTCGATGGTCGCTAATTCCCAGATGGCTACCCACTTCTACATCTGTGATCCTCTCTCCATCTCCATTTGAGAGTATCAAGTCTAATATTGCTCCTCTCGAGTGGGCTCCAGTACTAGTTGTCTAAGGCATGCCCCTGTAGGGCATCTAGAATAACTGCACTCTTCAAGTGGCAGCTGCAACTGCACTCCAGTTAACATCTGGCATATTCAGATCACCCATCAGCAATATCTCCTTTTTCTGCCATTCTAAGTATACTTTCTATCATTTCCTTGTCCATTTTCTCCCCTGAGAAGGGGTTCTACAACCCCTGTGTGGATTGTGGTGCCATTGCCTGTCTCCAAATTTACCCACAGTGCTCTTCTCCTCCCTGTTTACCCTTTTGTTCTGTTGCTTTTATTCCTTCCCTTATGTAAAGAACTACTCCTCCCCTCTTTACCCTCCCTGTCCCTCCTGTAGATAGTGTATCCTGGTATGTTTACGTCCCAGTCATGGTTTTGTGTGTACCATGTTTCTGTGACTGCCACGATATCCAGATGTTCCTCCTCCATCAAGGCCACTAATTCAGGAAGCTTGTTACCTAGACTACGGGCATTGGTACTCACTGCTCTCCCATTTTTGATGGCCTTACCTTCTGTTGCAGCATCCCCCACTGACCGTTCTACCTTGGTCTTTTTCTCATTTAGTACCCTGTTTTGTAGGGAGAGGCTGGGATTTTTCTGCTGCTTGTCAGTGCCTCCCCCATTGACTAGTTTAAAAGCTTGCCAATGAAGCATTTAAACCGATTGCTCAAAGACGTGGTTCCCTTCCTGACAGATGCAGACCATCCTGTTAGTATAGGCTGGTGTCCCTCCAGGTGGAACCCCAGTCCCCAATGAAGCCAAACCCTGTGCTCTGCACCATTTTTTCAACCATTCATTAAACTGCATGGTGCCAATTACCCTCGCCTCCCCCATGCCTTTGACAGGCAGCACCTCTGAGAAGGATACTGTGTGTGCTACTTGTCTTAGGCCCTCCCCAACTCTGCAATGTCCTCCTGCACTGCACTAACCTCATGATGAGCCAAGTAATTTGTCCCTAGGTGGACATTACGTCCAGCTCAGAATCCCTTGCAGCTGTTGTCGTGATCCTGAGGATGCGCTTCCTGTCCCTCCAAGCCATGGCACCAGGCAGGCACCTTACTTCAGATTTCCCAGCTCCTCCCAGTTCTATCCCCCTAATAATTGAGTCCCCCACCAGGAGCTGCTTCCTTTCCTTGTGGTGTCCTCTGCCTCCTTCCTGTGGGCCTCCCTTGTGACAGTTGTCCTCAGCCTCCTTAGTCTCCCCTGCGGGTGTATCCATGGGGAGCTATTGCACATAGTTCTTAAATTCTGAAGTTCTGAGTTCAGTTGGTATAGTCCACTTCAACTCATAGGGAGGTTCTATAATTTTCTGCGATGTCCTGCATTTTAACTATGAACTCAAGTTCCATTTAAACAAAAAAAACAATATTCAACATGATATAATATGCTTATATGTACAGTTACTACATCTGTTATGGTTATAAGAGTTTTGTCTCAAGTCCTTTGCGTACTAGAACTACTCAGCTTCAGTTCAGTTATCTCACCCAAAGAACTCGAGAATGCACTCTTTTAACCATAACAGACACAATAACTGTGCATACAGAGAAGACATGATGGAAGAGTTTAGGATACAATAAAATAATACCATTGAGGGGTCAAACAAGCCACAAAGCTATGAGTCCAAAAGACGTGTGGCCTTTATTAACTTTTTGAACCTGGATATGGTACCATTTCATGAGCGTGCTGGACTTTGCCATCTTTTATTTTATATAATGCATTAGGTTGGACACTTTTTGCTCTGTCCAGTGTTTTGCCATAGTGTTGAGAGGTACAGGGTATGGTGGCTGTTACATGTGTTATTAACAGGCTTGTTACTTGTGTTGTTAAGGTACTTGTTATATGTGTTATTGGGGCTGGTTGTAGTCTGTTGGGTAGAAATGTGATATTAAAGAGTTAATAACACATTAATATAGTAGCGGCATATAATTATATATATAGAGAATAATGGATGGGCAAGGGTTTGATATGAGAATTTAATGCATACCCGAGTTGTGGGATGCTACATAAACCCTGAGGGTGAAGCCCGAGGGGTTTATCAAAGCATCCCACAATGAGGGTGTGCATTAAATTCTCATATGAAACACCCTCCCCATCTTTTATTTTTTATAATAACAGACCAGCAATTTTTCTCCAGCAGTCTGTGAGACTGTTTGGCCCCACCCACATACAGAATGTTGGCCAGTGAGGCAGCAGCATAGTTTGAATGGCTTGGCTCATGAATGTCATAACAACCAGCTGGTTGTTATGGAAAATATCAACCTGGTCAGTACACTGAGAGAAATTGCTGACCAGTTATTTTTATATATATATATATATATATATATATATATATATAGTGTTTGTTATAGTACATATATAGTGCTTGTTAAGTAGTAATGTGTTATTAAGGTATTAATAACACATTAATACACTGTAATTTGCTAATTGATATAATACACTAATTGGCTGCCATCATATATGGGGAAATAAATATATGATGGCTTTTTCTATGGGGACAAGGGCCCAACCACATATTATATAATCATATATTAGGTTTTCTTACCTGATAGTATTAGTTATGCAGTGAGAAGCAGTAGACAGTACCTGGAGACTGATATATCTAGCTCTAAAGCCCTTCATAACTCATCAGCATTGTCATGTCACTCTTTGTGATATCACAGGTGACCAATCTGGTAGCAGATAAGCAGCTTTTCTTGGTCAGCTGTGATGTCACAGTTAGTAAGCTGTTCACAACACTGATGTGGTAAGAAGAGGAACGGAACTTGATATGGCAGCCCCCAGCTAAAATACTGTTGTTCACATGCCACCTAATGTAGTAAACATCTAATGAGCAGACAGGAAAATACAAAAGTGCTACAGATATAAAAGGTAACATTATCGATGACAAATTGTATAAGTCAATATTTGATTTCAGGCAGTGTACTAGATTTTTAATGTGCACAGTAATTGTGAAAAAAAAATATCAAAATACCAAAAATAAATGAACTGGGAGTGGAACTGAGTACAAAAATTCACAAGTATAAATGGGGGGCACCAGTTGGATGACAGCACTGGCGTGAAACCAGGAGGACTGGGGATTTAAAACCATGCTGTAGTCTCCTGGTCCCCAAACAAGCCAGCACCACTTGGAAAACTACTGGGGGAGGTCCCATACAGTTCTGCAGGACCCCTCTACTTGGTGGCACAAAGGAGGAGTGGCAGAAAGCGAGAAGACTGCCAAAAACAAGCAGAGCTTGGAGCTCCAACAAAGGCTGCAGGCAGGAGCCAGTCAGAGTCCAGACCACACCTCTGACCCTCAAGGCAACAATCAGAGGACAGCACCGACGGGAACCAAGAAGACTTCAGGTACTATAAGAGGACTAGGCCTCCAAGTGGCCCTCCGCTTACGACCCTCGCGTTAAGGACCCATGCCAAGGACAGCAGTGAGTGGAATCTGCCCCGGAGTCAGCCCAAGAGACAGCCAACAGCCAGGGATCCCAGTTCATTGCATCTCAGATAAGGACTATATTGCTGCAGTGAGATAAAGAGGTTGGGAGGAAGGAACTTACAAGATACCTGAGTTTGGGTAATGCTGTGTTCATGAGACTAGGGGCCTACTGGATAGTGTTGTTGTGTAACTAAGAGTGCAAAGACTTGCTGGTAAGTAACCCTAGATAGTAGTGAGTGGGGCGAGGGACTTGCTGGAATTTCCATTGTGACACTATAAGGGCAGGGATGGGATAATAACAGTGTGTGGGGGGTAAGGGGGCTTGCTGTAAAGTGTGTAAATGTGAGGGTGCAGACTGGCTGGTAAGTAATTCTGGGAAGCAGTGTGGGAGTAGGTACATGCTGGAAATTCATAGCTGTGTAACTGAGGGTGAGGAGACGAGCTAGAAATTCTCTTTGGGTGACAGTGAGCGGGGTGAGAGGCCTTGTTTGAAATAGCTGTTGAGCATGAGGGAGTGATCGGGGTGAGAGGGCTTGCTTGAAAGGGTTGTTGAGGATGAGGGAGTGATCAGGGTGAGAGGCCTTGTTTGAAATAGCTGTTGAGGATGAGGGAGTGACCAGGGTGAGAGGACTTGCTTGAAAGGGTTGTTGAGGAAGGGGGGAGTGATCAGGGTGAGAGGCCTTGCTTGAAATAGCTGTTGAGGATGAGGGAGTGATCAGGGTGAGAGGCCTTGCTTGAAATAGCTGTTGAGGATGAGGGAGTGATCAGGGTGAGAGGACTTGCTTGAAAGGGTTGTTGAGGAAGGGGGGAGTGATCAGGGTGAGAGGCCTTGCTTGAAATAGCTATTGAGGATGAGGGAGTGATCAGGGTGAGAGGCCTTGCTTGAAATAGCTGTTGAGGATGAGGGAGTGATCAGGGTGAGAGGACTTGCTTGAAAGGGTTGTTGAGGAAGGGGGGAGTGTGGGGATTTTCTAGATATTATTTTTAGGTAACAGGTGGGTGGTCTGCTGGCAACTATTTGGTGTGAGCTGGAGTGGGGGGACACAGGAACATAGAGATGGGTGAAACTCCCTATATAGGGTAAGTGAATAAAAGGAATTCAAAGGGCTAAAATTACAGAGAGATTAGAAAGTGTTGGATGATGGGAGTGGTACAGTGCAGTGGCTGTGGGGCGGCAGTCTTCAGGGAGACTTTCTGGAGGCTGTATTGCTGCCCCATCTGCGTGCACCTCTCTGGGCTGAGGGAGGAGGTTGCCAGACTAAAGGCTGAGTTGGCTTGGGTTTGGAGGACCTACCTAGGGACCACCTAGTCCACCACTGCCACCTCAAGAGATGCTGAGTAGGAGGAGCGGCTGGACAGCAGTGGGTTTAGGGAGGGTCAGGGTGGTAGAGCGCAGGCACATCTCCCATCGGGTACCACTACAAAGCTCCTGTGCCACACTGGCCAGGCAGGAATGCCTCACAGAGGTACCTGAAGTAGTGACTGGGGTGGATGTAGGGGTCCTCCTTAGTGTAGACTCCATGAGGGTGGCAGAGAACCCCAGAAGAGGAGGAAGTGATTCCTGGTGGGGGACTCCATAGTGAGGGGGATACAGCTGGGGCAGGTAAGGATGAGGAGAGGGAGGTTAGGTGCTTTCCTGGTTCCACGGCTCAAAGGGATGGAAAGAGGATCCAAGGGATCATTGGGCAGCAGGAAGGAAGGGAGAGCTGGGTGTCATTGCCCATCTGGGGACTAATGACCTGGCTAGAGATGAGCCAGCAATAGTTCAGGAGGAGTTCAGAGAACTGGGGACAGGTCCTAGGCAAGTAGCATGATCTGTGAACTTCTCAGAGGTGCTACCTGTTTATGACAGCGGGAAGACAGGATTCTCCGCACCATGATTTTCAACACATGGTTGAAGGAATGGTGCAGAAAGGAGGGATTCCGATTCATTGGGGCCCCACCTGGAGGGATAAAGCCCTGTAAAGGGGCGATGGCCTGCATCCATCCAGAAGTGGAACAGTGATCCTCTGAGAACAGTTTAAATGCAACACTGGCAGGCATTTAACCAGCCGGGGAGGAGGACGAGGCGTGGGAGACATAACTGTTCCCTCTCACAGGCTTACAAGGTCGGTAGTGGGAATCTGGAGAGAGAGAAATCCCAAAGGGAACCAATTACATAACAATCCAGAGGGTAGAAGGAAAATGAGATAGTAAGAAGAATAGTAGAGGAAATAAGAGAGAGGGCAAATGGGTAGAATGAGAGGGGGTGGCAGCACAGTCTGGAGAGCCATGTCTGCAAATGCTTGGTCTGGGCAGTAGGATTACAGACCTAGAGGCTGCCATGGCAGAAGCGGACCTGGACATAGTCTCAATTATCAAGTCCTGGTGCAATGAAAACCAGAACTGGGATGTAGCCATAGCAGGTTGTGCTCTGTTCAGAAGTGACAGGGCAGGTGAAAAGGGGGAAGGAGTGACTCTTTATGGAAGGGAAAACAAAAAAGCTACAGAAATACAGGGATGAGCAGAGGTACTGTGTGTCACCCTGAAGTCACAGAAGGGGGCCACTATTTTCACAAGTGTGATCTACAGACCTCCAGCACAGGGGAGAGAGGTGGACAATGATTTGTTGGAAGCAATCAAAAGGATAGCAAGCAAGGGGTAGGTATTGCTGGTGGGGGACTTCAATCTACCAGACATGGATTGGAGCCTCCCAGCTGCAGCAACAGTTAGAAAAGGGAAATTCTGGACTCCCTGCAGGGGGCATTCCTCAGGCTGCTAGTTAAGGAACCAATTCGTGGATGGGCAATACTGGATCTGGTACTGACAAATGGGGACAGCGTTGCTGACACCACGGTGGATAGCCACCTGGGGACCAGTGATCATCATATGGTGTGGTTCAATATAAGAGCTGTGCCAGAATCAAACCACACTAAAACGGGGGTCCTGGACTTCGGGATGGTTGATTTAAAACAATGGGAGAATGCCTCAGGGACAACCTAGCAGGGATCGGGAAACATAGGAACATAGAATTTGATGACAGATAAGGCCCAAGAGGCCCATATAGTCTGCCCTTTTTCCCTACGCACTGAAAAAGGCTGCAGATCCTGCTTTATTTCTGGCATTACCTCCCCATTCAAATCAACAAGGTACCCCTATGTCTATCCAATGCAGTTCTTAATTTTCTTTTTTTTTACTATCTTTTCATCTCGTCTGTACTATCCTCCCTGTCCACTCCTTCAGACCATTGATCAGCCCCCACAGACCACCGACACGGAGTCTGCCCCTAGAGTACCTGGTCTCTCCACTATGCTTCCTTGATGCCCGGATATCCCCGGGTTGGCGAGGAAGTGCCCCTCTTCCTCGACCTTGCTTGAGGAGAGCCGGCATGGTGGGGTCTGCCCATGAGTTGGTGGTTGGGAGGCACAGATCGGTCTTCATCAAGGACCAAGAGGGGGTGTTTCTGTTTTCTTCTCTTCCACCCCTGAGGACGCCGGGATTTGGCAGTGATTCCACGGCACACACACGACGCTACCAAATACCCGACAGTGTCCTCCCTCCCGACTCCACCAACCTCAGGGATGTCGGTGCGATAAGCACCCCTAGAATCCCACTCTGAACGAGGAGAGCATCCATTGGGATGCTCAATCCTCCTTCCCCCTGCCGACCCCCGACGACCCAAGTTCGTTCCCGAACCCGGGTCACCTGCGTGGTGCAAGGTGTGGTGTCCAGCACCTCAACCCTTAGAGCCACCAGCATCCAATGTAGTTCTGAATTCCCCCACCGACTTTGCCACCACTACCTCTGATGGGAGGCTGTTCCATGCTCCCACCACCCTTTCCATGAAGAAGTGCTTTCTCACGTAGCCCCTTATCCTCCCGCCTTCCAATGTCATGTCATGCCCTCTAGTTCTAGAGCTTCTCCTTTTGTTAAGGATGCTGTCCTCCTGAACCCCATTTATTCCTTTCAGGTACCTGAAGGTCTCTATCATGTCTCCCCTCTCTCTTCTCTCTTTTAGGGTGTACATATTGAGCGCCTCTAGTCTCTCCTCGTATGTCCCCTGGTGCAGGCCGTGCACCATTTTCGTTGTCCTTCTCTGAACTGCCTCTGCCATGTCTATGTCCTTTCAGAGATGTGACCTCCAGAACTGGATGTAGTATTCCAAATAAAGTCTCACCAATGACCTGTACAGTGGTATCACCACCGCTTTTCTTCTGCTGGTGATACCTCTCCCTAGGCACCCCAGCATCCCACTAGCTTTCCCCACTGCCTTGGCACATTGTTTTGCCACCTTCAGGATATCAAATATGATCACCCCAGATCTCTTCCCAGTTTGGTAACCGATAATAAATCCCCACCCATCATGTAATTCACCCCTGGGTTCCTGTGCCCTAAGTGCATGATTTTGTACTTTGCACGTCTTCACATTGAAACTCAGCTGCCACACTCTGGACCACTCCCCCAGTTTAGCTAGGTCCTTCCTCATTTTTTACACCCCTCCTTGAGTGTCTACCCTATTGCAGATCTTAGTGTCATCTGCAAAGAAGCATACCTTCCCCTCCAGTCCCTCTGCAGTGTCACTAATGAAGATATTGAACAAGACTGGCCCAAGAACTGATCTCCATGGTACCCCGCTGGTCACCCTCCCTTCCTCGAATTTAGCTTCCTTTACCACCACCCTCTGCGTTCTATCCGTCAACATATTTGCAACCCAGTTCACCACCTTATGACCTAATCCCAGGCTGTCCAGCTAGCTTACAAGCCTCCTGGGAGGAACGGTGTTGAACGCCTTGCTGAAGTCCAGGTAGGCCACATTCACCACCCCTCTGATCCACTTCCCTGGCACCCAGTCAAAGAAATCTATCAGACTTGTTTGACATGACTTTCCTGATGTGAATCTGTGTTGCCTCGGATCTTGTGCTCCTCTGCTTTTAAGGTGCTCCACTATCCTTTCTTTTACCAGTGATTCCATAATTATTCCCACCACTGAGGTCTGGCTGACAGGTCTATAGTTACCTGCCTCCTCTCTGCTCCCACTTTTGTGGAGAGGGACTACATCTACCCCTCTCCAGTCCTCCAGAACCACTCCCATATCCAGTGACTTGTTGAACAGGGCACCCAGTGGTGCTACCAGAAGTTCTCTTAACTCCTTTAATATCCTAGGGAGTATCCCGTCTGGTCCCATCGCCTTGTCCACCCTCAGTTGCGAGTTCCTTTAGGACTCTCTCCTCTGTAAATGGACTAGTGTCCACCTCCCTTCATACCCCATTTCTTTGCTGTGGTCCCTCCTCTTCCTCTTCTTCTGTGAAAACTGAACAGAAATATTTGTTCAGAATTTATGCTTTTTCCTGGTCTCTTTCCACACTCTCCCCTTCCTCCCCTTTTAGCCTCACAATCCCCCCCCCAGTCTTCCTCCTTTCACTGACATACCTATAGAAGGTTTTGTCCCCCTTCTTCACTTCTTTTGCTATTTTTTCCTCTGTTTTTGGCTTTTGCGCTCCTGGTTGCCTTCCCTCACTTCCTTTGCTTCTTTATATACTCTGCCCTGTCCTCTTCTTTCTGTGTTTCTTTATATTTCCTGAAAGTTATCTTTTTTTGACCTTAGTTTTTCTGCCACTTCTTTTGAGAACCATATTGGTTTCCTTTTTCTCTTGCCTTTGTTTATATGCCGAACACAGAGGTTTGTCCTCTCCAGTATGTCTCCCTTTAGTTGGGCCCACTGTTTCTCAACTTCCCTGCATTTTACTCCATCTGCTAGGGCTTCCCAGAGACATCCCCCCCCCCATCCTAGCAAAGTCTGTTTTCCTGAAGTCCAGGACCCTCGCTTTCATGTGGCTTGACCCTGTCACAGTTCTCATACTGAACCACACTGTGTAATGGTCACTGGACCCCAGGTGTTCTCCCACCCTGATATCTGTGATTCTGTCCCTGTTGGTTAGTGCCAAATTGCTCCCTCCTGGGTTGGCTCAAGCACTAGCTGCTTCAGACATACTCCTTGCAGGAAGTCCAGGATTTCCCTGCCCCTGGCTGTGGAAGCTGCTGGGAGGCTCCAGTCAACAACTGGCAGATTGAAGTCACCTGAGCCTCCTGGAGATATCCTCCCTCAGAAAACTATCAGTTCATCTCAGTCCCAAATACCAGCTAATTCCCCTATAATCAGGTAAGTTTCCAACAAGTGGAACAATGGTTCAGGAAGAATAAACTACTGCTAACAACAACAACAACAACAAAAAAGATCACGGTATTCTCCAACCCCCAGAATAAGGGTAAAGTGAGCCAAATGGTTATTTTGAACAGTAGTGATGAACCACTTGACCAAGTGAGCACCTTGAAATACCTTGGAGTCACACTACATAATTCCCTTTCCTTTACCCCACACATTGACAGAGTGGTCAAAACAATAAATGCCAGACTAGGCACCCTTTACAGGCATAAGAATTATCTGATGCAAGAGACCATAAAACTTACTGTTAACAGTTCAATACTGTCCGTTATAGATTATGGACTAAAAGTGTACAGCATAGCCTCTGAAAAAGCTTTGAAAACAGTAAAGGTGGCACTAAATAAAGCATGCAGACCTTTATGCCCAATCCAATTGGCTCACACTCCAGGGGAAGATCATGTATCAAGTATAGCAACAGTACAGTACTTTGAGCACAAACTGGAACCACAGTCAGATTACACGCAGAAAAAGTTAGATCTGATTTATTCAGGGGACTTGAACAAGGGAGGGGCAAAATCAGGGTAATTAGCTTAAAGGTTATATCAATCAAGCAGTTATGCACGTGCTTTGAGTCCCCCCACACAGTCCACCTCTGGGTACCCAGGTAGAGAAGAGATGGGCTAGCCAGGACAGTTGCCCGGGGCTCTAGCTGGTCGGGGCCCTCTGATGCAAAACACAACATGCACAGTACACAATATTTGTAATCCAGAGCCAGACAGCTCAGTTCATAAAGGAAATGAAACAACAAGACAATCAGATGACACACTCAGATTAAGCTGTTGTTGTAGGGTGCTACCCTGGTATTTACTCACGATACTCAAGACTGGACACAGGCTGGACAAAAATCGAGACTGCAGGTGGTTGATCTGGAATGCCAGAAGAAGCAGGGCCCACACAAGTTGCAGAGGCGTTGTTCCTGTTCAAGCGTGGAGCAGGGGACTGATCCCAAGGCAGGTCTCTCGTCTATGGATTCTCTGTGCAGTGGGTAGTCTGGCTGGGCCAGTCTGGTAAAGCCCAGACTGCATGGAGACAAGTTCAGAAGCAGTCCGTTTTGGCTGGATACAGCTTCCAGCAAGCAGAACACAGTTCACACAGTGAGAACAGACTCATAACCCACTAGCAGCTCATGGCACGTTTACATGTACGGAATTCTACTGTACCAGGTAGCGCTTCCCGGGCACAATCGCAAAGTCTCTGCACACACCGGGAGCTTAGTGGTAGCTGGAACTCCTGACAGGCTGATCGCATTCAGCAAAAATATTTGGTCTTCTTCAGGTTGAGCCTGGCCCACTTCAGTAGCTTACTTTAGTCACACAAACTTGGATTTAGTCCAAAATAATTCTCTTCTCTCCCTCTCAGGAGCAGCAGGCAGATATGGAGGTCAAACTCTCAGCTTTTTCATAGTTCTCCCATGCGAATCCACCCAGGATTGCTCTCAGAATCACTTCAGCTCCTTCTTGCTCAGCTTCCAGCTTAGTTCTAACTGAAAACTGCAAGCAGCCCAGGACTTCCCCAAGATCCAAAAGCTCTGGTTGGCTGATTTGGTTGTCAGTCAAAGCAAGAGCTCCCCCTTCAGTTGCAAAAAAGGCGCAAAAACTCAAACCACAGTTCCTATAGATTTTGAATTCAGACAGCTGCTGTAGTCTGGCTACATTTTAAGTCCCACCAGAACCGATTGGTCCAATTTGCAGTCCAGGACCATGACAGTGGAGAGAAACAAAACAGTCCTTGCTACAAAGAATGCAGTTTAGACAAACTACATTATCATTCTAAATGGTTTTCAGCAAATAGTTACATCTTTCAACAGAGCTCCATCTCGGATTACTTATGCTGCAATCAAGCAGCTCTTAAAGAGACAGTGCACAGAGGCTATACAGGCTCTGGCAATCACATTTAAACTGCTAAAATGCAGGACACCAGCCTGGCAGTGAGCATTTAGGCAAGCTCAAGGGAGACTTTTTGGGAACCCCCATTTGTAGGGGGATTACATCTGCCTACAACAAAACCTACTCCTGTGTGTCCTCCTCTGCCCCATAATACCTATACCCTTTACTCTCTCATCCTCACCCCCTGAAATATTCCCTCTTTTCCTATCTATGTTTGGTGCACCAGGACCAGATCTAAGTGGTAAGGCTGGCTTTGCCCCAGTGCCCCATCACCCTACTCTTCCCCTTTCGACAGGGCTATATTTGGCTGCCATTTCCTCCCCTTCCTACTAACAGAGAGAACCAGGCGCCACTTGTATTGATTTTGCATTGGCCTACATTGTACTGTTCCTCATATTGTGTACCTCTGGAACTGATTGTGTATATGTTAAATATACTTGTATATCTAATTTATTGTACTCGACATGGAGCCTTTGTAAATGAGCTACTAACTCAAAGGTTGCTGTAATCCAAGACATTATGTAGCCCCTCTCCGGCGCCATCCTTGAGAGGGTCACTACCTCTGCCTTGCCGGCCTACACAAGGTTAAGGGGCCTGAGTTCCTAAAGCTGTTACACGGGGTCCTTTCCCAAAGATACAATTAAAATGGTGGTGCCTCCACCCAGAGTACATATTTAGTGGATCTGATAACCTGCAGTAAGACCCCCCTGGGATATCATACCAACCTACCTTCTCAATAGTTACCCCAGACATGGACTTACCAAGATTTGAACCTCCCCACATCCAGACTATTAGCAATTCACATTTCAAACAATAACAGGCTCACTAAAATTAGGCTTTGGAGTCAGTTCTTCTGCAAAACAGTAACATCATAATTTATTTACATGGGGAGGGTTAGCATGAGGTAAGTGGAATAGAGTTTATGCGAGACACTTTCCTTTTTATTTTTAAAGATTGACATTTCCCCCACAGTCATTTCCCTTTTGATTTCAGCAACCCACATTTCAATTATTGCAGCCACCAGATCTAAATAGCTAGCTAACTGCTGCAGGTGTACCCACTGCCCAGACCCACAGGTCCCAGTCCAGAATGATGCCCCAAATTCTATCCCAGGGTACCCAGATGTTACAGCTGCAGGCCTGAGGTGTAGCTGGTAGCCGGTGTTGGTGCCCTTTCTTGAATTAAATAACTTTTTACATTCATTTTTCTTATTTACTCTAACCCTTGGCTCTATCTCCTGCCCTGGTGGGCATGTGAACTATTTACAGTCCCCAGGTGCGGGGCAATTCCTGCTGTTTATTCACAGTTCTACAGAATCAGTCCTTGGATGGCACAGTTCACTGAAGTCCTGGGGACTGGTGGAAATACGTGCAGAACTGGGCATGTTGCTTGAAACTGGAAGGGGCACAGAGGCTGCGGCTTGCTCTTTCTTCCTCTTGCTTTCAGATCTTACAGCTTATCCCCTTCAGCCCATTACAGAGCACGTGTGCAAGGCCCACCAATTACAAGGAATCCAGACCTGGGAGTGGTCCCACGGCCCAGCTCCCTCTGATCAGAGTGCCCTAGCACTCGGGTACAAGACCCGTGATCCCCTGCAGTGGCAGACCTCACTGGATAGAGGTTATCAAGTTCCCCACCTGGCCCTACATGTCAGCAGAAACCTTCAGCACATTCTCTGCTTCTTATCTTTCTTTATCTTTCCTGCCACGGTGTATAACCAAAGCAGTCTGTTTCTTTTCCTGAACATCAGGCTCTGGGGAGCCGTTCAGAGTCTGAGCATCCAGGATTTAACATAACAGTCTCTTTTCCTCGCTGTATCTCAGGAGCAGACAACGGGTACCCGACCCTGAAAGGCACCTGTCCATCCTTCTGCTTTCACAGTCTCTCAGCTTCAACACAGCCACATCCTTGCTCTGGCTCGCACATATTTCCTGCACTCTGTTTCAACAACTTTCAGAGTCTCTTTTCTCACCGAACAGGTGCATAGCAATTCTGAGAGTTGAAGAGGCTCACTCTTCCTTTTCTTCTCTCAGCACATCTATTCTCATTCCTCAATATCCTGTCTTTTCCCAGGCTTAAACACAACCTTTGTCCTTTTACCAGGCTCAGGACACAACCTTTTCTTCCTCTCAAACATCTCACTGCTACGGTGCATTTTCTCTCTTCAACATCACAGATTCCAGAAATCTGCAGCTTCCCTGTTTCTCATCAAAGCTGCCTCTTGGGCAAATGTTCTCTTCCCTGCTTCTCCTTTTACCTCTCTGATGGGGGAAAGCACCACTTGCCCCGGGGGACAGATTGCTAGCAGCCCCCAGGCAGACCCATTCCCAGCCTTGTAGCCCCATTCCTCAGATGGGCAAGAGCCCCCCCTCTCCCTTTGGAGGGGCTCCCACTGGTCTGACTGAAACTTCAAAAGTTCTCTGCTTTTGGGGGCTTTTTGGAAGCTCCCCATTGGCTGGAGCCACTGTCCTTAACAAAAATTAATGTGTATGAGGCTCCCCCCCCACCCCGATGCCTCATTGGTGCAACAAATTGATGCCTAGATTTTCCCTGGTATTTTCCCCCAAGAGTCTGTTCACAAGCGCCTTAAGCCTCCTGGATAAACCTGGCACTGTGGTTGGTTGTTGGTGTCATGTGGCTGCTTGAACATGGTGACTGATGTAAACAGTTCCTCACAGTTTCACAGTGTCCCAAGTTTAGTGTCCCTGTACAGCCAAACCTCTTACTTTTATTCAACTATTTCCCCTCCATTTGGTAGCCATCACTGTGCCCTCTTAAGTGACAGCACAGTCTTACACATTTATTTAGTCCTCTTTCTGTCGCTGCTCCCGTTCTGAATAGCCGCTATGCAGCCCCACATAGAGCCTCACTGCAGCCCATGCCAGGTCTCACTTTATTCCGTTGCTGCAGTCCGCATATATATTTTATTCATTTGTTCCCCCAACAGATCCACAGTATCTCCTTTACCCATGTACTCCCGTGCACTCTTCAACTTTTATTTTCATTTGTTTGCCTGTTGCTAGCGCTAAACAGGCTAGACAGGCTCCTGCTCATGAATATTGATGAGTCACCTCATGATTATTAATGAGGGGGCTCCCAATCCCTTTAGCATAATTGGCGCTCACAAAAACAGCCTTTTTTTCCCTCCTTCTGCTGCCTCCCTGGTCCAGCTAACAGTCCTTTTCTACTTAACCCTGGAACTAGGATCACCAGGGAGAAAGAGCCAGACTGGCCACTGAAACGGCCAAATGAATTTGCACTACTGTGCATGCACAGAGCTTGCCCAGCCAGGCATTGGCTCCGCACTCTCCAGATCCCCCTGCGGGAGCCAGCGGGAGACTCCAGGGGACCACTGAAAGGGTACCAGAGGACGCCAGGAACGGGGGACAACAAAAAGAAAATGGGGTGGAACAAAACCCCAGGGAAAAACAGAGCCTTTTCAGGGGCTCACAGGTAAGCCCCCAACAGTTACAATTAAATAAATAAATAAAAATAAATAAAGTGGCAGACCTCAGTAGTGATCCCCGAGACAACCGTATCCAATGAGTAGAACACTGGCATAGTAGAGAAAATAAGCAGTTATTTTTGCTCCCTGTCTCATGGCCCTTCAGAAGCACTGCGACCTGTAAAGTAAGTAATTTCTGTTATATGCAGTATCCCGTCAAGCCCTCCGACCAACACTGCTTAGAGGGCGACTGCTTAGAGGGAAATGGGGTAGAGTCAAGTAACAGTGGGTAAGAATAAAGGAGGGCACTGGGAAGGCAACCGGCCTCTGTGTCAGGCAGGTTAACAAGGGGAAGAGAAAAAAGAGAGTGCTATGGTTCTCTAGAGAAGTAGCGGAGAAAGTAAAGGCAAAGAAGCTAGCATTTAGAAGGTACAAGATGACACAGAAGGAGGAGGATACAGAGAGATAGCAGGAGAAACAAAGGGAGGCAGGGAAAGCAATTAAGAGTGCAAAGGCGTAAACAGAGGAGAATATTACCAAGTCAACAAAAAAGGGGGCTAAAACATTCTTTTGGTATATAAGCAAAAAGAGGAAGACCAAAGGAGGGATAGTAAGGCTAAAATGTGTGTGTGTGTGTGTGTGTTTGTAAGAGGATCAAAAAAATAGCAGACATATTGAACAGATACTTTTCTTCAGTATTTGTGGAGGAAGGGTTAGGTGACGGACCACAGGTAGGGGACAAGTGCATTAAAGAAGGGAGGTGGACACTAGTCCTTTTACAGAGAAGAGAATCCTCAAGGAACTAGTAAAAAGAAAACTGGGCAAGGCAGTGGGGCCTGACAAGGTACACCCTGGGATACTGAGGTAGCTCAAGGAGGTGCTGGCTGCACCTCTGACATCCGTGTTCAACCTATCACTAGATACAGGGGAAGTTCCAGGGGACTGGAGGAGGGCAGATGTGGTTCCCCTTCACAAAACTGGTGACAAGGAGGTGGCAGAAAATTACAGACCTGCCAGCCTGACTTCGGTGGTGGGTAAAGTAACGGGATCACTACTGAAGGAAAGGATTGGGAATAACTTGTGACCAGTGGATTACAGGATCCGAGGCAGCATGATTTCACAGAGGAGATCTTGCCAGACAAACCTGATCGAGTTCTTTGACTGGGTGACCAGGGAAATGGATGAGAGCAGACTGGTGGATGTGGCCTACCTGGATTTCAGTAAGGCCTTTGACACTGTTCCACACAGAAGACTGGTGAGCAAGCTGGAGAGCCTAGGAGTGGGTCCAAAAGTGATAAAATGGGCAAGAAGTTGGCTAAACAACAGGCCTCAGAAGGTCACAATAAATGGGGTTCATTATGAAGAAGGCAAGGTGGCCAGAGGGGTACCACAGGGGTCAGTACTAGGCCCAGGCCTCAAGTGTCTTTATTAGTGACATTGCAGGAGGGCTGGAAGGGAAAGTATGCCTGTTTGCAGATGACACAAACATCTGCAACAGAGTGGACACACTGCGTGGGGGGGGGTGAGGGATGATCTGAAAAAGCTTGAAGACTGGTCAAGGGTTTGGCAAGTGGGTTTCAATGCAAAAAAGTACAAAATAATGCACTTGGGGCACAGAAACCCGGGGGCAACATACCAATTGGGCGGGGAGGTATTGGCAACCACAAAACAGGAAAGGGACCTGGGGGTAATCATATCAGATGACCTAAAAGTAGCAAAGCAGCATGATGAGGCAGTGGGGAAAACTAGCAGGATGCTTGGATGTATAGGGAGGGGTATCACTAGCAGAAAGAGGGAGATGGTGTTGCCCCAGTATAGATTGATGATGAGGCCTCACCTCTCGAGTACTGTGTCCAGTTCTGGAGGCCCCACCTCTGGAGGGACATACATAGGGTGGAGCCAGTACAGAAGAGGGCTACCAAAATAGTGCAGGGCCTGCATCAAAAGCCCTATGGAGAAAGACTCAAGAAATGAAATATGTACTCTCTAGAGGAAAGGAGGGAAAGGGGGGACATGATAGAAACATTCAAATACCTCACAAGGTACATGAGGACAGCATTTTACATAGAACGAGATGCTCATGGACAGGGGGTCACACTGTAAAGCTGGGGGGGGGACTCAGAGGAGGTGTGAGGAAATACTTCTTCATGGAAAGGGTGGTGGATGCCTAGAACAGCCTCCCAATGGAGGTGGTGGGTGCTAAAACGGTAACAGGATTCAAGCATGCATGGGATAGACACAAGGGGACCTTAAAAATAAGGCAGGGGGGGAGACCAGAGATTGAGCAGGGTCTGCAGTGGCACTGTAGGTAGGGAGAATAGGGCAGACTTGGTGGGCCAACAGGTTCTTATCTGCCAATAAGTTTTATGTTTCTATGTTTATATAAAATGTACTGTTTTTCAAAGTTTCCTCTGAGCCACCGTGATAGCCTAATGTTGGGATGCTCGCTGTCCATCTGGGGACCGGGGGTTTAATGCTGGGGCCCGGTAACAATCAGTAATGGCAATAGGTGGAGAGGTAGTCGCTGGGATGCACTTTTCTCCATGGTGTTTCTTCTGCCTTCATTGTGGAACAGTGAGACATTCTGTGAAGACTGGTCTTTAGTTTTGTCTCTTTCACGATGACAATAGCCCACTGAAATGCCCAATGGCGGAAAGGTATGTAGGTGGCAACCCCAGGCCTGCTCTCTGATATCAGGTGGACATCATTATGTTCCTGGATGTGTTGTTACCATCCCCACGTCCCGTAATTTCTTGATCTTGCTTTTAAATGTATTTTACATTTTTTCTGTATTTAAGATTGCATTTTGTATTGTAACAGGTTTGGTCTTCCTTCTGTTGTAACCCTTATCCACAAGTGTGGCTGAAAACAGTTAATTTTGATCCAGTCCACCTTCCCAGTAAAACAGAAGTAAATAAATACAAATAAAACCTTTGAGTCCATGCTTCACAGGTCTGCCAGCCAAAAAATGCAACCTGCAGCACTGATGATGAGTTTTCACGAAGCTGGACACCAAGCAACAGCTGCAGCATTATGGGGCTGGCTAGCTGCCCCCTTGTGCCAGTCCAGTAGAAAACAGACTTCTTTCCAGAAAGCCAGTTCCCCGGTCCTGTGGCTAGATTCGCATGGATATGGCAAGTAAGAGCTCTAAGAGGTGAGGAGGGTGAAGAGAAAACAGCAATTAACAGGAATAAGAATGATGGGAAAAAGGTCCTCCCAGAGGCACCTTGCCCTCATTTGCATAGATATTGTGTCCGCTCTGTTCTCTTGTGCCATTTTCTCATTTTATGTTGTTGTGATGTATCTGGTTTGCTTTATTTCCATTCCCTGCTAATGGTCCTGAAATGTGTGAGATTATTTGGCAAGGAAAGCAGGGAAGTAATTTAGAGTGCTGTGCAGGTCTTACTGAACTCTCCCCGCTTTGCTGCATTATTAAAAATCACGTTAATTATTCAGTCTCCTTTATATCAAATATTTTGCAACCAGCACCAGCGGAACAAATTACAGGAAACAGGACCTGAGGAGACAGTAGCAACATGCTTCTCCCTTCCATTTTGCCCTTGAAAAATCATCTTCCTAGTTAAAAAAAAACCCAATCTGCCTGAAATCTTTTTATTTATTTATTTTTTTTGTAGCTGATTGACTTACAGTGATGCAAGTTACCATTTGTGTTCTTCCCTACCCCCCCCCAGCTGACTTAGCTGTTACTTGGGAAGAAACAGCCATGAACTCCATGTAAACTGGAAAAACAATGCACAGCTACAGTAGAGAGACAAGATAATTTTGCATGTATGTATGCATGCAAGTATGCTGCATGCCTTTACAGCTGAATAGGAACAAATAAGCAAACAGCTTCTCTGTGGAAGTTTTTTTAGAGCTGTATTTTAAAGTCAGGAAGAGAAGGCTTGTCTTGTTGGGAGTGCTCATTCTGCATGCGTGTGTGTGTGTGTGTGCACGTGTGTGTGTGTGTGCTGCCCTATTGCGTGGTGCAATTACTCATGCTATCTTGAGCAGTTTAAGGAGGACTGTGAATCTGCAGCTGTCTAATCTTGTACCTTAGCACAGAGTCATTAAACAGACTTTGTGGGTGAAGGGCACTGAAATTGAAAATATTACCAAAAAGAAAAAACAACAACCAGAATTAACTTGTTTTATTGATTAGAAAGGCTGCAAGGATTCAGTTGTAATATTTATTTAATTGTAATTTTTGACCAGCAAAGGCACACTAAGCTGTGACAGCGTGTTTCCTGCTGTGTCCTGAGGCGTAGGTTACATGGACATGTTTTGTTGCTGGGCAGTGTTGGCCATGACTCTGGGGGAAACTCACCTGTCCTTCACTGATAAGTGCCATGGGCTCTCTTACTGTCACCTGGACAGTGACCAGAGATGGGCAGAAGTGCATTTGGTTTAAAATATCATCCAAAAGATAGCACCTCACTAGTGCAGCACCCAACCTGCTACTACACTACAGTGTCAGTTATGGGAATTAACCCAAGTACCTGTTATGGAGCTAGAACCCACAACCATCTGATCTTGTGGCCCCAGAGGCGAGTGTGTTACCTAGAGAGCCAGTAACAGTAATATGATACATAAGACTATATAAGATTTTGACAGAATAGAATTCATGCATCAAAGCAGGATCAGCTGTTGGATTACTGTCAGCTAAGGGTATCATGAGGCCCAAGGCAGAGCCAGTGGCCTTTAGCTCGTTAGAATAGCGAAGGTAGACTTAACCCCAGGAGTGCCTTAAAGGACAGTGACACCTTTGGAAGAACTTTGTAAAACATAATATTTGGGCACAATTCAGCTTATATTCCATATTAGCTCTGTGTCCCTCCTCCTCATCATTTATTACTGAGGTAATTTGCATGAAAACAGGATCTTCGTTCCTTAACAGTTCATCAGCTGTTCTTACTTATTCGCCACCTGATATCATAATACTGTGCTTGTGACACTGCAGTTATTCCCAAGACAACAGACTGTGACTTCATGACAGAGGATTATGGCTTCAAGTGGGAATGTGCTGCAGTGGCAAAGGAACTCTAAGGGATAAAGATCCAATTTTAGTGTAAATTTCCTCCGTAATAACTAAGGGGAGGAGAAATCTATAGATGATAGTACAGTACAAGCTGAACTGTATATAAATATTAGGTGTTACAAAGTTTTTTCCAAAGGTGTAAGCAGCTCTTTAATGCTATTATTAAACTAAAAAGTTATAATTTGTGTAAAAGGAATATTTTAAGAGGAGCAGTCAGCACCGAAGAGCACAACCAAGTATGAGACTGGTTGTAGTTTGCACTGTGTGTGCAAAAACATGTTTTTTTACTTACTGTTTACTGCCGTATGGTAGATTTTATCAGGCTAATTCTGTTGACCTGCAAGTTGACATTTGCTGTAACCAGAAATCCCTAAATCCCTTGCAACTGACATCAGAGGAGGGCTGCAGCAGTTGGAGATTTGATAGCCTGCAGTGCATGACAGAGATTTTATAAGCTCAGATCAGATGATGTCCGGTCCTGCCATTCTCCTAGGCTTAAGTGCAGTCCTCTGTGTTTGTACCTAGCAACAGGAGGACAGTGGGACCAGCAAACAAAAGATCAGAGGGAGCTGATAAAAACTCTAACATGCACTGCAGGCCATTGAATCTTCCACTATTGCAGCCCTGCTTGTACGTCATCTGCAGGGGATTCTGGGATTTCTGATTACAGAAAATATCAGCTTAGAAGTCAGCAGAATTAGCTTGATACAACCTATTACATAGCAGTAAACAGTAAGTAAAAAAAATGTTTTTGCATACATAGCGGACATTGAGACCAGCCCCACATTTAGGTGTGGGGCTATTAGTACTGAAGGTTTCTCTTTAATAGATAAAATTCCAATTGTCTATAATGTATTTAAGCAATAATAACCGAGAAGCCGGTCCTTAATCCAAGTAAATGACCATCTGTGAGGTTGCTATTGTGATTATAAGCTAATGGTAATAACAATTTTATCTTTTTTCCCCATTTATTTTTAATTTAAGGTTTTAAGCAGAGTGAAGTGAGTTGTGCGTGCATGCCGCACAACATCAGTTGGCAGCTGGATTGGTCATCTCTAAGATGTTAATGACTGATCCAGTAGCCAATCAGGAACCTTGCTAGGCTCATGAATAATTATACTTATAATTGGAGGATAAACACAGGTTAGAATAGCTAGGATTGAGGGGCACCCAATAACCAGTGGAAGCACTATGTGCATCTGTGCTAATGTCTTGGGTTGGTGACTGGACTCGAGGAGCTGGAATAATAGGGGCTGGCGGCATCTGTTGATGCACTGTCCCCTTGTAATGGTCCAGAGAGCCTGCTTACATGCAAGGGGTGCTGCATGTAATCAGAATGTATTGCATCATCTGAGGCCACTGCAGGGCTGGCCCACATCATGGGATACAGGGAAGCAAGGAGAAAAAAAACAGGGAGAAAAATCCTGCTGCTGTCCACATGACAGCGAGGCCCTAACAGGGTATATCCCTGAGGATGACTGCAACTGGCTTGAGAACTAAAAATCTATCTACTACGTATAGTAAAACAAGAACAGCTATGATTCTAATCCTGTATTTATCTCCTGAACATGTCACCGGGTTCATCTACTTATCAGGGTGCGTCATCCTTTTGTTCTACTCTCCCAGGTGCACCATGGAGGAACGTACCAGGTGGATTTAAAAGACAGTTATTCCCATGAACATTTAAAGATACATTATGTACAACAATTGCTACCCCATCATGAGGAACCAGTAGGCGTAATCTTCCTCGTACTTTGCATGACGTCATAATCTGTGAGTGCGATTATGGACGTCATGCAGAGAACGCAGAAGATTATGGCCACTCCTTCACCACGATGGGGTAGAGATTATTATCTGTATTGCACATGAGGGAGTTCAGCCATGACAGCAGCAGTATTTTTCAATCATCGTGTGTGTTGTTTTTAAAGTAATAATATATTTCTTGCAAAAACCTCACAATAACAACTTTTCATTTTCTTCCATTCTTGAACTGAGATACCTTATTTTGAAGTTTTTAAAAATGTTCTTGGTCCCTTGCAATAGCCATTAAAAATACTAACATACTACGAAGCCAGCAGATTAGGTTCTATGGTCTATCGAGCCTGCTCGATGGTCAATGCCTTCCCAGGGCACAGTTTGTAGCCCCCCCCCACAAGATCCCCCCTATCCCAGCGGGGCTCCGAGATGCACCCTACCTATATACCTATCCCAGCCTTTCTTGAATCTCTCCATAGTAGCAGCAGTAACCAACTCCCTGGGCAGCACATTCCAGGGCTCCACCACCCTCTCAGTGAAGTAGCGCCTCCTTGTTTCCCCCTCAATCTCCTCCCCCGTCCAGCTTCCTTGAGTTTCCCATGGTGGCCCCCACCTCCCTCAGCTGAAAGACCCCCTCAAGGCTTTACCCTATTCATTCTCTTGAGATATTTGAAGACCTCTGTCATATCTCCCCTGTTTCTTCTTTCCTTCAGCGAGTACAGGTTGAACTCCCCCCAGTCTCTCCTCATAGGGCCTTTCCCCTAGCCCCAGTACCATCCTGATCACTCTCCTCTGCACCCTCTCCAGTAATGCAATGTCCCTCTTTAAGTAGGGATGCCAAAACTGCATGCAGTATCAAGGTATGGTCTAACCAGGCAATTGTACAGCAGAATGAGCACCTCTTGACTCCTTGAGGTTATCCCCCTAGCTATGCACCCCAGCATTTTAACTGCTTGGGATGCAGCCCTTCTACACTGCTCTGAGTTATTCATTTTGGCATCCACCACCACCTCGAAGTCTTTCTCTACCCTAGAAACCTGCAGTGCCTCCCCTCAAGGTGTATACATGAACCGGATTTTTGGCCCCCAGGTGCAGAACCCTGCATTTCCCAGCACTAAACTTTAGCTTCTAGGCTCATGACCATCTCCCCAGAGTCTCGAGGTCCTCCTTGAGATCGAACTTTCCCTCCTCCCCACACCACTGCCCACAGCTTCGAGTCATCTGCAAAGAGGTGCATCCTGCTCCTGATGCCACTTCTGATGTCTGAGATATAGACGTTAAACAGGAGTGGGCCCAGTACCGACTCCTGTGGGACCCTGCTAGTGGGTATCCTGGAGGATGAGACCCCCCCCAACCTCCTGAAAATGAAACAGTTTGGCGTGGTACAGCGTTACGTGCCATCTAAATCATGTGTTAGCACCATCATAACACATCTGCAGTGTTAATCCAGTATTTAAAGTCAAAAGGTACCCTCAACAGCAGAGATTTTAATATATATTGCGAGTGATGGCCATCTTAAATGAGACAGACACCACTCTGAACTTTATAAAAGACAAATATGTTTATTAGATGCTGGTAAAACTATATACATGTCACCTGATGCACTATGTCCTAAACGTGTCAGACAATTTGTAAATACAGTAGTTTTACCGGCATCTGATAAATGTATTTGTTTTTTTATAAAGTTCAGAGTGGTGTCTGTCTATACAAGGTGTAGAATGTTTGCATCTAGTTATTACTGTGAGCACCCCGTCCCAGTACCGTTCCCTTTAGTGGCTTTAATGACTTGAGTCATTATATCTTTAAGGACTGGAGTCATTATTTACAAAAAGAGCTATAAAAGTCGATTTTTTTTTAAATATCTGAAGAAATTATAGAGATACTGATTATAAACTTAGGAGGTCAGAATACATTTTTGCTAAAAAGCTAAATGTATTTTTTTTTTCTTCCATAACATATACTGCTGCTTTGATAATGTAAAGGGACACTGTCAACCTTTTTTGCATCATATTACTAGTTGAAAACCCACATTTTATGATTGTTTAGCTTCTCTAAGATTCTTTGATGTTGCTGGTTGTTTTATCTGCTTCCTTTCTTAGCAGAACTGAAATGCATAAGAATGATGTAATTATACCCTACCCTGTTTTGTTTCAAATCCTTGATCTACTCTTACTGTATACTTCCAGAACAATAGGAACACCCCAAAACAGTGCAGTCGCTCATAATGCAATGGTCTCCTCTACTTCCACTGCAACATGAAGGGCTAGATCATGTTAGGGGTGTTCCCAAGTCCAGCAAATATGCAGTAGGAGTTGATCAAGGATTGTAAACTAACAAGTTTGGGTGCTGTAACACCAGTATCATGGGCTGCCCATTTTTTGCTTTTTAAAATAAAGAAAAGGAGTCAGACTCAAACTAACAGCTATATCAGCAGTCTCTACAGAATGTGATTTTAATCATATCTTGTGTTTTACACGTTAAACTAGCATATGCATGAGGAGACTTAATGGGGAAGTAGCACACTTGGAGGTGTGCCTCTCCCGCAATGCACTGCTCCCTTGAGCAGGCGATCTCCTGCACCAATGGGTGCAGGAGCTCAGCATGACAGCGGTGTTCCTCTGCTTCAAAGGAAAGCACCGCTGCCATACCGCGCGCCGCCTCCCTCAGCCGCCACCTCCACCCGCGCACGTCCGCCACGCCACTCCCAAAGCTGTGCACGCTGGGAGCCCACCCCAGCGTGGCAAACATTGTTTGCCGACGGGTGCCCAATCCCGTTGGCTCACGACCCCCCAAAGCCATACTGCTGCCACGCTGGGAGCCCACCCAGCGTGGCAAACTTACTGCTGTTGTTTTGCCGGCGGGTGCCCAATCCCCTTGCCGGGCCTCGGCCCCCACGAAGTTTGTCACGGGGTGCCCAATCCCCGCCGGCTCCCTCAGCCCCCACATCTTCTGCCATTCTGGGAGCCCACCCCAGTGTGGCAAACGTCCCACGCCATTCTTTTTACCTGTAAAATAAAACGGTCCCACGGCGAGTCTTCTAGCCCCTCCCACAACCCGCACTCCCACCCACTGCGCACTCCAGCTCTCCCCACACCCCCAACCCTATACTTACCTCCGGACTCCGCGCGACGATCTTCGTGGACCGGGGAACACGCCTGCACTTCAAAGGCGATCGCAACTGAGGAAATGCCGGTAAGCTGTATAATGGGCTAGATAGGGGTTTCAACTTTATTAGATATCTCAGTATTTTGATTTTGCACCAAATTTTCAACATGGGTTTTTGGACTTCTTCATGAATGCTGTCAATGTCATGGCGTTATTCGGCCAAAGGGTGATTTCGCAGGCACTGCACAGTCACTGCGCCGAAATCACCCCTTCAGCCTTGAATAACACCATGACAGTGATATCATTCATGAGAAGGATCCCAAAACACCATGTTGAAAATTTGGCAAAAAATTCCAAAAATGACTGTTTTACGAAGGCATGCTATGCAGTTCCTATGCAGGCTCAGTAATCTCATGAATTTTCAATATTTTCACTCCAGATTTTCAACATTGCCATTTTATCATACCTTCTTATGAGTTGTACAGCTGTTATTTTCACATCTCACCCAAAACATGTTTCCGCCCATGTAGCGACAATGGCTAGTCGGTGTGCCAAATCAATGTATGGAACACATTAAGAAAATCACAGTGACACTGTTCATGAGCACAGGTCTTAAAATGGCTATGTTGAAAATTTGGTGAAAAATCAAAAATGACTGTTTTATGAGGCGGCGCTATGCAGTTCCTCACGCTACGTACGCTTGTGAATTTTCAATATTTGCACTCCAGATTTTCAACATTGCCATTTTACCACACCTCCTTATGAGCACTGCAGCTGTCATTTTTCACATCTGCCTAAAACGTGTTTCCGCCCATGTGAAGCATACAATGGCACAGTCGGTGTGCGAACTCAGTGCAAGGGACACATTAAGAAAATCACAGTGTCACTGTTCATGAGCAGAGATCTTAAAATGGCTATGTTGAAAATTTGGCAAAACATTCCTGCAAATAACTGTTTTAGTGAGGCTGTGCAGTGTCTTTACAAGACGCCGTAAGTTTGCAAATTTCAATATTTTTCACTCCAGATTTTCAACATTGCCATTTTACCACACCTCCTTATGAGCAGTACAGCTGTCATTTTTCACATCCTGCCCAAAACGTCTTTCCCCATGTAGTGCACAATGTGCAGTCCTGTGTGCGAAATCAATGTATGGGACACAGTAAGAAAATCACAGTGACACTGTTCATTAGCAGAGGTTTTAAAATGGCAATGTTGAAAATTTGGTGAAAAAATTCCTAAAAATGACTGTTTTACAAGCGTGCATTGCACAGTTCCCACGCACGCCAGAAGGTTGTGCATTTTCAATATTTCCACTCCAGATTTTCAACACTGGCATTTTACCACACTTCCTTGTGAGCAGTACAGCTGTCATTTTTCACATCCTGCCCAAAACGTGTTTCCGCCTATGTAGCGCACAATGGGGGTAACAAACAGATCATGATGACAATTTATTGTGCAAATACCAGCAATCGCACAGGGCATTAGGGTAAAGCACCATACATGCCAAACACCACTGCAAATACCTGCAAGTGAACGTTCGGCATTGACAAATGCTTGTTTAAACTAGGGACACTTTAAGACCTAAGGGGTTGGTCAGTGTCCCTTTAACTGGAGAACCACTTGATCATCCATGACATCTACGAACCTTTCCAATCCAGTTTTCGCAAGAGGCATAATACTGAAACCGCTCTGGTTCGGGTGATCAATGATCTCTTGATGGCAAGAGATCAGAAGTGCTGTTCTGTCTTGGTACTTCTTGATCTCTCTTCAGCTTTTGACACTGTGAACCATGGGGGGTGCTCCTCGAGCACCTGAGGTTCATCTGGCTGTGCGTTCGGCTCCTCACCGCTCCCACCACCACCCTTGGTCGGCTTTCTCTTATATAGGCAGTATCGCATCACGTGTGCTTGAAATTAACCTAACAGCCCACTTCTCCAGCAGCAGCTTATACTAGCTCACCACTAGTGGCCACTCATCTCAATCACATATACCTAACCATGCTAACCGGAAATATGTTCCCAATTCTACCGATGACTATCCTCATTGCCTCCATGATCCCCCAAATGGCTCTACCACCCCCCAAAGGAATTACCTCTATACAGCAACTACACTGCCAGCCACCACATAATTACCTGGTATGACCTCATACTGCGCAACCCCATGCCCCCCTGCCCCATGTTACGTGACCTTGTATACACATACTCCCTCCCAGCACTAGTTTCCAACCCCCATTCATGCCACACTTGCTGTACTACTACTCTGTTACCCCTCAGACTACTTCCTCCTACTCATCCTGTTACCATCCAACCTGGAGCCCAGCCTCTTGCCACCATGATAACCCACCTCTTATGCACCCTCCCAGTCCCTATCACACACGATAAAAGGCCCACTAATAACCAGTCTAAAAATGCCTCCCCAAAGCTGCTCAGGTTAGTACTTCTATGACATGCACTCCTCCATCTGCTGCTATCAGGTAATATACACCCCAACCCTGGACCCCCCCCCCGCTGTCTCTTCTAACGTCAAGCAAGGAGGCCTCCTGCTGGCTACAATTAACATCTGCAGCCTCCCAAAAAAGTTCACCCCCTACAGGGCTAGATTGCCCAGCACTCACCCGAAGTCTTAGCTTTATCAGAGACCTGGCTTTCAGATAAAATACCAAATGGAACTATCACCCTCAGTAACTACACCATCTACTGGGCTGAGAGGATTAGCAAGAGGGGAGGCAGCTGTGCCGTCTACCTAAGATCTTCCCTTCGCTCCCTTGAGGTCCACATGCCGCCACCTATGCATGGAGCCCAGACCCTAACAGTCAAGCTCAGCCTGGGCAACCCAGGAAAACCCCTTTACATTATGGTGGTTTATATTCACCCTAGCAACCAAAAACTAGCCTTCGATTCAGTACTGGACAGTATCTCCCACCTCCCACCTCGGAATGAAGTAATTTTACTGGGTGACTTCAATGTCAACCGGCTGTCACCTGCCTCATCCCCCAGCGAAGACTCAGCCTTAGTTTGTGACCTCACCCAGGTCATTAATTCCCCAACCAGACTGGACACTAGAACAGGGACCTCAACCCTCATCGACCTTATCTTCACCAACAGGCCTAAGAACATCTCCCAAGTCACTGTGCTCCCAGACTCGATTAGTGACCATTCCCCTGTGACCTGCCAGTGGTGCACAAGAATCCCCCCCCCAAATGTCACTATACATAAACGCCTTAAAAAAGGAAATCTAGCACATTTCAAGTCTTACCTTGCCTCCTGCGACTGGTCCCCTATTCACACAGCCCGGTCAGTGGACGCTGCACTCACCTACTTTATTGCCATCTTCAATAAAGCCTGCGACATATTCGCACCCTTCTCCAAACAAATATTAAAGAAAAGAAACACCCCCTGGATCTCCCAAGCTCTACTTGATCAAATGCACCAGAGGGATAACCTATGGCGTAAGGCTCTTGACTCACAGCTCCCGCAGGATTGGCAGCGGTACAGAGAGGCCCGTAACAAATGCACCTGGGCCACTAGGCAAGCCAAAACTATGTACTATAAACAACACCTCGAAAACACGGGTTATGGTACATTAAAAACCCAGCAATCAACCCATACATGTCAGAACACATCCAAGAGAAAGGAGTGCAATGAAGGATCAGGCCAGATCATGGGGGTTTGGGACAACCACACGCCGAGGAGAGTTTGAGATGGTTCCATAGGGAGGATTGAAGATGCATATGTGAGTGGGAGGAGCGAACCTGGGCAGGAAATTAGTTCCACAGCCTGGGAGCACACGGGGCAAAATCTCTATCCCCCATTAGAGTCCAGGTAACAGGGATCTTAAGGATGGCAGGACCCAGAGACCTGAGGGAATAGGCTGAGGAGGCAGCCGGGACAACAAATTTCGCAAGCCCAGGAGGAGTGCCAGTACCAAGGACCTTGTCCGTGAAATACCCAAGGACGAAGTCTATATGATTTGATTGGGAGAGCCAATTCAGCTTGCTATATAGGTCACAATGATGGGTGAGATGAGAGGCAGCCAGAGCAAAACGGCAGACATTATTGTAGGCAGTAGACCACTTAGTGAGGTGAGCTTTGGAGGAGCAAGCAAACAAAAGGAGCCCATAGCAAAGCGAAGGGAGGAACACACCTCTGGCAAGAGCGAGACGGGTATCAGGAGTAAGGTTGCTCTTAGCTCTGTAGGCCAGACCCAGTTTGCAGTTGACAGTCTTACAAACATTCTGAATGTGGAGGCCAAGGTCAAGCTACGGGTCAAGTGTCACCCCAAGGTATTTAAAGTTGTCAGTAACAAGGATCGGGACACCGTCGGTATCAGTAACGCATAAAGGAGCAGGAGAGGCCTTAATTTTGGCCTGGGACCTGAAGAGCATGGCCTAGGTTTTCTTAAGATTAAGAACCAACTTATGGGATGAAATCCAGGACTGAATGTTCCCAAGGTCCTCACTCAGGTGGTGATTGATGACCTCTATATCCGGAGAATAAGTGAGGATGACCAGGTCATCCACATAGAGAATGGGCCTGCAATGGACAGAGACGGAGGGGAGTTTGTTAACAAAAATGGAGAAGAGCAGGAGCCCCAGGACAGAGCCTTGGGGGACACCCATGGTTACAGAAGTAGAGCCCGAGAGCTTCTTGCCATATTTGACAAGCTGCTTTCTACCACGTAGATAGTTGGAGAACCAACAGAGCACTCCAGGTGATAGACCATAGGACCTAAGCTGAGTGCAGAGCATGGCATGTTCAACAAGATTGAAGGCCTTGGAAAGATTTATAAAGATAGCCCCAGAGAGTTTGCCCTGGTCCATAGCCACCCTGATCCAGGATGAGACAGTGACAAGGGCAGAGGATGTGCTGTGCCCTTTCCAAAAGCCATGCTGCATAGGTGACAGTAGGTCATGTGACTGAAAATACACCAAAAGTTGCCCTGCCACAACTTTCTTAAGGAGTTTGCTGACCGCTGACAGAATGGCTATCGGATGGTAGTTTTCAATCAGTTTGGGGTTCCCCTGTTTAAGGATAAGGACCACCCTGGCAACCTTCCATATGTTTGGGATAGCCCCCGATGACAGGGACAGATTGAAAATATGGGCCACCAGGGAGGCAATACGAGAGGCACCAAGACAGAGGAGCTTCGGTTCCAAACCATCATGGCCAGCACTGGAGAAGGGGGAGAGGACAGAGAGCAATCTCTGCACCTCTTGCACCATCACAGGCTTAAAATGAAAGAGCGGACGGGGTAGTGGAGGGGCAGGGACCTGTTCGCAGTTATCACCTCCACTAGGGGGGAATGACGAGGTGAAAGCAGACAGGTCAGAGAAATACAGGTTAAATGCATTTGCGATGGTTAGCGAGTTGTTGCAGCTAGCACCATATATAAGCATATCAGAGGCCTCACCACTCGAGGAACCACTAACTATGTTCTTAATGTTTCTCCAGAACCTCCTGGGGTCCCTAACTGAGCTCAGCAGCACAGTTTTGCAAAACTCACTTTTGGCAGCCCTTATTGCTTTCTTGCACTCATTTCTGATTCTCCTGTACTGCTGAAATACAGCCTGATCCAACGTGGCCTTGAAATTTGCCCAATACTTGTCCCTAGACTTCATAGGGGCTAAGAGGCTCCCATGTAACCACTTTGTAGCCATCCCCCTGACCCTCCGTTTGATGAGGGGGGCATGCTTATCCTGCAGAGCCTTGAAAGTGCTGAGGAAATGAGTGGCAGCAGATGAGGAGTCCTGGGCATTCCATACTGCAGATCAGTCAGTGTGCTGGAGATCATCTTGGAAAGAGCCAAGATCAAACCTGGAGAAGTCTCCGACCTATAAGATCTTATGTGGAATTTTCAGGGAAGGGATCTTCCACATACAGTACATGGGAGAGTGATCAGAGATGGAGTCGGGAAGGATGCCCGATGAGCTGATCCTCTGAGGTCTGTTTGTCAGAACCCAATCCAGAAGACAGCTCACACCTCTACTGGGAGAGCACCTGATGTGGTCCTTGATGAGCTGCAACAGGGAGAGACCAGCAAGTAGCAGCTCAAAAGCTTTAGTGTTACTACCAAACCAGTTTAGGTTAAGGTCACCCAGAATCATTAACTCATTATGCCGCGTCACAGAACCAACAGTATCAAGGAGGGCGGACAGCCCTCTATGCCCCCCATAGGAGGATTGTAAGTAAATATAATATGTAGTTTTTTGGTCATCCCAAGCAACGGTACCATATGTAGTAACTCACAGGGGGACTGCAACAGCTGTTGACAAGGCAAAACCGACAGGTTGCGGTAGCTCCTGTAGTAGACCAAGATGCCACCCCCCTCTTTTTTCCCGATCATGCCTGACAAGTTCATAGTTGGGAAGGGCACATGCAGAATTTGGAGTTGAGGGTTTAAGCCAAGTTTCAGTTATGCCAAGGATGTCAGGCCTGTGGTAGGTGACCCAAGCAAGAAGTTCCGAGTTGGGCAGGAGGCTGTGAATATTGAGATGAGCTATTTTCAGCCCTTTGACAGCTGACCAGCCCACATCTGAGGGGGAGGCTTGGCAGGGCAGACCAGGGTTAAGCTCAATGTCACCTGCAAGTGCTAGGGTCACCAATAGGAGCCAAAGGAGATGCCTTAAGGCAGGGGAGCCATCCCTGGCTGGCGGCTTGCAGCCATAATGCCTGACCACCTGGGCTGGGCGCAGGAAGCACCTGAGGTCAAGACAGCAAAGAACCCGGGGTGGGGGACACTGCCTCCAGCTATAAGGTTGGAGAAGGTGAAGTCGGACTCCTCTGACTGGGTACGAGTGCCCCATTTAATTATTTTACTTAAGCCCGCAATCAGGCTGACAGTGGTCCACTGGACCACCATGGATATTGGATTCTTATTTATTTTACTTAAGCCTGCGATCGGGCTGACAGCGGTCCACTGGACCACCAAAGATATTGGATCCTTATTTATTTTACTTGAGCCCGCAATTGGGCTGACAGCGGTCCACTGGACCACCAGGGATATTGGATTATTTATTATTTTACAAATGCCTGTGATCGGGCTGTGGGGCACATTGCAGCGCTGCAGGAGGCATCGGTCCCCGATGGCTGCTGCCTGGCAGGGTGCCAGGTGCAAGTCACGGGATCGGCAAGAGCCAGAGCGTAAATGGGGCTATAATGACATGCAAATGGCCCCATTTGTGCTCTTGCATATTATGGCCCCATTTGCATGTGCACTTTTGAATATCGCGGTTGCTGCACATAGCGCAAACAGAACTGGCGCTAGCGCATCCCCTGCTCCACTCTGGCCACTTGCGTTGGCGCGGTGCCACTCGCCATGCACACTGCGGGTGGCCAGGGGTGCGTACTCAATGATGCTGAGCCATGGCGCAGCTCCGTTGAATATCGCCCAGTCAACGCCCCCGGGCAGCTGAAAGGCGGCCACGCGCCCAGGCTTGTGCGCCAGCCTGGCGTGAGTTTGAATATCTGGGCCACAGTATAAATATATAAAAATAGGCATAGTACACAAGTATAAATATATAAAAATAGGCATAGTACACAAGTATACAAATACAAGAATAGTCATAGAACACAAGAATAAAAAAATAAAAATAGGCATAGTACACAAGAATAAAAAAATAAGAATAGGCATAGTACACAAGTATAAATATATAAAGATAGGCATAGTACACAAGTATAAAAATATAAAGATAGGCATGGTATACAGGTATAAAAACATAAAAATAGTCATTGTATACAAGTATGAAAAATGTAAGAATAGGCATAGTATACAAGTATAAAAATATAACAATGTATGCAAAACAATACATGAGGGTGTGGAAAGGATGATAAAAGACTTTGAACTGCTGGAGAGATTGTCAGGGGCATGGCAGCTAAAGTTTAATGCAAAGAAGTGCAAAATCATGCATGTGGGGAAAAGGAACCCTGGTACGAGTTACAGTTTGGGGGGGTGCTGTTGACAGTAACTAAGGAGGAGAGGGACTTGGGGATCATAATCATAGATGACTTGAAGGCCGCTAAGCAGACAGCAAAGGCGGTAGGAAAGGCCAGTGGAATGTTGGGGTGTATTGGAAGGGGAATCACAAACCGAAGGAGGGAGACAATAGTTCTACTGTACATGTCCCTGGTGAGACCTCACCTTGAATAAGGTATACAGTTCTGGAGACCACACCTTCAAAAGGACACTGACAAAATTGAGATCGTGCAGAGGAGGGCGACCAAAATGGTGAAGGGATTACATCACAAGCCTTACGAGGAGAGAGTGAGGGACCTCAATTTGTACATGCTGGAACAAAGGAGGGGAAAAGGTGACATGATAGAAACATTCAAGTACCTCAAGAGCATTAACAAAGTGGAAGGGAACAACATATTCCAGAATAATAGTAGTGCCAGGACAAGAGGACACGACACGAGACTAAGGGGTGGCTGCATAAGGGGAAATGTCAGGAAGTTAATTTTTTTTACACAAAGGGTGGTGGATGCATGGAATAGCCTGCTCCAGGAGGTGGTGGCTGCCCATTCAGTGGTAGGCTTCAAACATGCATGAGACAGAAACAAAGGGATACTAGAGATAGGAAGAAAAAGCTAAAGCCAATGACCAGATAGGGCCACTGGACACTTTGTTAGGCAGCTTAAACAGGCAGACTGGATGAGTCTAGCAGTCCTTATCTGCTGACAGCATCTATGTATCTATGTACAAGCACTGCACTAATTGATGTTAATGCAATGTCACTAGTGGGTTGAATTAAGGGGCAGTTTTAACAAATGTTTAAACTTCAATTTATTTCTTTATTTGAAAATTGGTAACTGGGAAAGGCACACTAAGCTGACGCTCATTTCCAGGTGCAACCCCAGGGAAGGGGAACAAAGGGGTACAAAGTAACAATGAATGAGTAGAAAGGTACAATAATGTGATCCATAAACAATACGGTAATAAATACCGGTACAAAAATTAAGTGGGTACAGTGTACAAGATTGTATATAGCAGTGCAAGCCAAGGACAATTTTAATTATCAAAATTATGGAAAAAACTGGGCACAAAGGGGTAGATGGGCATAAAAATGGTAGGAGCGAGGAGGCTAGGGGTAGGAACAGGAGGAGATGTAAAGTTTAATAGGGAGGATTTGAGATATGGATAGGAGGGGTGAAGGTGAAAGGGGGAGTTTTTTCCGGCATGAAAAGGCAGATTGGCCAGAGGAAGTTTGGCAGGCAGGACCAGAAAGGCTACAAGAGTCAGAGGAGCAGAGGGAGTAGCTGGAAGTAGTTAAAGGTGACAGGAGGTAGGGTGGAAGAATTGTGAGCAATCATAAGCTGCACTACAATAACAAAGGTAAAGAATTCCAGAGCGTGACAGTATTAAAGGTAAAAAGATTACTGGCCCTGTATTGTCCATCTAAAGGACAGTTTGTAAGCTTGCTTGCCTTCCAAATTACATTATAAATAGCAAAACAAAAACTACCTTTAAATCAAAATTGGATAAATACATGCAGAGTACTAATTTAAAATTCTTTATAACACTTCTGACCATTTTAAGAATGATGTAAGTGCAGTAATCCACTCTAGATGTTTGTCAGAGCTGTAAAAACCTCACTACGTGGGTGGTGGAAGTCCCTTGGCTGCACCTCAGGCCTCATAACCCACCCAGGTCATTTGTTTTACAATACTGATGCATACCTGACTGTGGATTATATTCCTTACATAGCCACTGAAAAGTGAGGGACAGAATACATGGGCATTATTAGTATGACTCTTGTCCACAACATAAGTATTATAGTATACAGTTGCCCCTTATTGTGTATAGAAATCCACTCACTGCATTTTCTTGTTATAGGACAGTTCACAAGATCACAAAAAGTTGTAGTATCATTCTGACATCACAATGATACTACAACATTTCACCTTGAACTGTGCTCTTACTGTGTTTTTTCATGCCTGTCTATTCGAACTGTGAGTCACCTTAGCAGTTCTCAAACCACGCATCTTACTTTTCATCTGTGCCCTCAGGACTGCTTCCTGCAGCAATGACTTCTGCCATTTGACCCCAGCATCTACAACTTTAGTTTCTGTGCCACACACTAAGAATCCCCTGAGCAACATCACCCTACTGCAGTCTATTGGCTGCAACTGTATTTATCAGCAATGAGTGGCAGCCCAGAATTTCTCTGGTAACAATGAGAATTGCTTGGTTTGTGTGTGTGTGTGTGGGGGGGGGGGAGGGTTACAGTAATGTGGTTGTGAAATAACCACTCACATTACGCTCTTTTTCAAAACTGCTCTTTATAGAATTTTTAAAAACCACATACTATATAAAGCAGTGTATGGGTAACCAAAAAGTCATGTGTGTCCATCTCTCTTTCTAGGTCCCCATGATGTCATCTCAGCCCCTCGATGGAAAAACAGCCTTGTCATGTACTGTATGTAATCAGAAGAAAGTGGCAAGAACATATTCATAACAGAAATGGGGCAAATCCCAATGAGATACCATGTTCGTAGTACCATACCAGAGAAAAATTTAAGATAGCAGTCAAAGGGTAACCACCCTACTTTATTGTAAAGGTATCTGTCGCAATGTAACAAATCATTAATTGCATGCAACAGGGTAACAGCACTGCAGTTACATGTGTGTTGCATGCAGCTACATTGCAATTGCAATACAGTTACAGTGTAGTTATATTGTAACTACAGTGTAGTTAAGTGACACTTGAAGTGTAACGCAGTGGAGAATTAGTGGCAAGAGCTAAGAGGCAAGCTTTGTTGAGAAGAACTTAGACTCTGTTCAGGGTAAACTCACAGGTAGCAGAATACTGTAGATCAAAATGTCATAATTAACAAGGGAAGATGTTGAACAAGTTTTTTTTAGTTTCAGCAGTGATTTTTTTTTATTTTTGTGTACAAAAAGTCTAAATGATAATCAGCAGATTTGATAACAGAACAGACGTGGCAATTGTAAGAGTATGTCCTGTCTAGTGTCACTCCTCAGTACTGAAAACATGGGCAGGTTTTCATTTCAACAATGTCAACAGAAGAAAAAAAAAGGGCAGTCAACTCATTTTGAAAAAATAAATAAATAGTCTCAGGCTGAGTGTGTTGTGCAAATGTTCAATTTCTGGTGTAACAACAGCATTTCTAGCAAAGTAGCACACATGATGAACAAAACCCCAATGTTACATGCACTTTGTCAAGGTGCCCGCGCAACAGATATTCTATATATTTATTATGTACTCTTAAAGTGACACATGCATAATACACCTTACAATGTGCAAATAAAAATGAGGTTAAGATAGCAAGTACCTAGACCCACGATGGACCGTTGAAACCTCAAAAAATGGTAAGTATAAGCTGGTCCAGTGGTGTAGAGGGCTGAGGCGCTGGCACCTTATCTCCTGCCGTACCGGTGACCCGTGTTCGGTGGCAAGCATGGGTTGCTGGGAGACAGTCGGGGAAGGGGAGGATCGAGCACCCGGAGGACAGCTCTCCTTTCCTGGGGAGGGTGGACTGGCGTTTCTGACAAATGACTGCCACCAGGTAGAGGCCTGAGGGTAGTACAGGTTCAGGGGTGCCAAGGACAGGAGGGTTCTGCGGGACTCTGCAGTGTGCACACACCTCCATGTGCGCACGCTGATGTGCGTGCCCCAGCAACAGGAAAGGTAGAAAAATGAAACAGAATTGGCACTGGACACATGAAGCCCTGTCCACCTACCTCCATCCCACACCATCACCCAGTCTCCGTCTCAATCTAGATGTGGTTCTCTGGGTGGGGAGAGGACGGCCCTCTTTTTCCCAGTCCCACCATGGGGGGGGGGGTGCAATCTGTGGGGGATCCTGGGCCTGAAATATGGGAGAGATGAGCTGCTGGATAGGAGGAGGCAGGGACAGGGTTAAGAGCCTGCCCATGCTGATCAAAGGAGAAAAAGTTATATGGAAAAAGAAATGATAGTTATTAGTACGAGAAGTGCTTATGATAAAAACTTAGCATTTAAGAGCGGCCCTCACTTAATCTAAAATAGTACCCTCCTGGACTAATATAACGTTTTATCATGATATGTTGATTATTGACACTCTCAACTATTTGTGGCTCTCTACACCTAATAATCCACACCTGTGCATTATTTTTTAAGAAAATCCATTGTTTCACCTGCAACCCCAGCCTTCTTCAAAGAAGTCTTTGGATGGACGGTGCAACTACCTGAGGGGCAGATTATCATAGGGGGAGATTGGAACTGTGTGGAAGACCTTGCCCAAGACAAATCCCAAGGGTCCCCAGTAGTCAATAATGCAGGAGCAAGAACCCTGGGGTCTCTAAGACAAGAAGCTGGCCTATTAGATGCATGGAGAGAGCACCGCCATTCTGAGTGGGATTACACTCTCTTCTCCCATGTGGAGAACAGCTATTCCTGCACTGATAGAATATATACTCAGAAAGAGTGTGGTTACACCATACTCGATGCTGAGATTTATACCATGACCCTCTTTGACTATGCCAAAACAGGTATGATAGGTCTGGGGCCACTGGACCAGAAATCATTGTGGCGGCTTAGCGCTGCCCTGCTGCATGATGGGATCTATACAAATGAAGAAGGCCATAAAAAAATTACATACATAGTAGGGAACAGGGGAGTAACTTCAACACAGAAGTACTTCGGATACGGTTAAAAGGCAGTCTGAGAGGGCAGGCCATCTCTTATGCTAGTCATAACAAAACAAAAAAAAAAAAACAAGCTTGGGCTATACAACAAAATGTAGAGATACACCTAAGTGAGCTGGAAAGGGAACACAAGACAAAAAAGGCACCAGAAGTATTGCAAGAACTAAAAAGATCAGACAGGATCTAGCAGAGCTTTTAAACAGGGAAACAGAAAACATGTTATGATTTACTAGTCATAGAGCCAGCCCGATGGTGCTGAGGGTTGAGGCGCTGGACACCACACCTCACTCCATGCCAGTGACCTGTGTTCTGGAATGAGCTTTGTTTGCAGTGGTTGGTAGGGGAGGGAAAAGATCGAGCATCCAAAGGACTGCTCTTCTCCCCCCTAGGAAGGACTGCCCATTCCACCGAAAGACTGCCACCAGGTGGAGGCATGGTGTCAGTGTGGGTTAAGGAGCAGCACTGCAGTGCATGCATGCCTCCACACATGCATGTTGATGAGTGTCCTCCAGTATGCAGAAGGGAAGAAACCTGGTGGAACAGTGGTGGCAGGCAGGCTTGTATGACACCTTGCCCACCGATCCCTTTCCAGCTTCACCAACAGGACACCAGGTGCCATGCTGGAAATAAGTGCCTCAGGGGGATGGCCCTCCTTCCGCTGACCCTGCCATGGAGAGTGAAATCTGTAGGGTAACTAGTGGCTGGTAAGTCTTGGGTGGTAGGAGACAGTGGGGGGCAATGGGGCAGAGCTGAGCGGACCCCAGCCTGGCCTGACCGATGAAGCATGAAAACCATTAGAAAAAAAGATTTACTAGTCAGAAATACTACATATCTGGCAACAGGGCAGGTAGGTTATTAACCTTCCGCCTACATAAACAAGTGGTGGACAGATACATAGCTAAGATCACAACACACCCACAGGGCTATGATTTAACCTCCCACCTTCATAAAATAGCTGAGACCACTAAAGCATTTTATGCTGATTTATATAGCCGGGAAGGTGGTAGGGAAACAGAAGCCCAGACAGAACAATTTCTTGATTCTATAGAGCTACAGACACTTAGTGAACAGCAAGAGGACCTAGATAGGCCATTCTCAACAGCGGAGCTAGACTGTGATAAAGCATCTTGAAATAACACAAGCTTCCAGACCTAGACAGCTACTGAATGTTGTCGTATTCTGCAAAACCTTTTTGGCTTAATTGTCCCTCTATCTACTGGATATTTGTAATGAAATCCACTCAGAGGGACAGATAACAGACAGTTGCAGGGAGGAGCAATTATCACAGTCAGCCCCCAAGGTACCTGATTAGATTAGCGCTACATGAGCAGCGCCAGTCAACAGAGCGCTAGTCCCTGTAGCGCTAACATGGACAGCGAGAGGGGATTTACAGCACTTTCTTTAAGTGCTCCCCTGGTCGCTGTCCATGGTGCTTAAAGCACACAAGCACACCAGGATCCAGGAGGCTGGCTGAGCTGCTTCCGTGACATGGAGGGCTGGGGCATTGAGCAGTTCATTCGGTGGCATTGGAGATCAGGATTCTAATCCTGGTCTCCAACTTTTTTTGTGCACTCTGGATTTAGTTTTTTTCCATGAGACTGTAGAAACAGTATTCCACAGCCCCACAAATTTTAACTTTCCCTGTGATCTGCTCCCCCCAGGAGTGAGAATCCTTCAGTCTGGGGGGGGCACAGCCCCTCAGAAAAACAAAATTGGCGTCTTTATTGCAGCATGGTTTTGTACCATGCTATTATTGTCAGTACTATTCTGACCCAGTGCCCCTCCCCAAGACAGAAAAAGACGTTGTGCAATGTAGTGGGTACTGCCCAATTTCGCTATTGAATCAGGATACAAAAATAGTCCCCCACCTAGTTCAGCCAGACCTTTCTGAATTCATTTTGGGGAGCCACTTGCATGATAACATCAGGCACCCATTGGTGGTGCTCTCCTATGCACACAGCAGGCCGGGTGACTGTCAAAGGGTACTGGTATCCCTCAATGCCCATAAAGGCATTTGACCACCTGCACTGGAAATTCCTAGATGCCACCCTAAAGCAATTTAATTTCAGCAATAAATTCCGGTCTTGGATACAATCACTGTACTTGGGCCCGATGGCCCAGGTTAGGTTACATGGGCCCCTCTCTACATCTTTTGCCATCTACAAAGGGACAAGGCAAGGATACCCCCTTTCATCACTGATGGTTGCCTGTAGCCTGTTGCCATTAGTAGTGAAAATTAGGGTGAGCGATAATATTAAGGGAATCAAAGTAGGGGGAAAAAGAACTAAATCTCTTTGTATGTAGATGACACTTTTCTTTATCTGCAAACCCAATCGAGACCCTTTACAAATCATGCGATTCTCAAAGAATATGGGGCAATATCTGGCTTCAAGGTGAATGAGGAGAAACTGGAGATGATGCTGACTGGGGGAACTTAAATAGGAACTCAGGGGAGTAAGCAACCTCAGACGAGTGCAGAAATAGTTCAAGTACCTGGGGGTAGAAATAAATGCAGTACTGAGTAAGCTATAGCAAGCTAATTACCAGAAATAAACAGTAGAAATTCAATGAGATAGCATGAGGTTGACCTCCCTTCGACTCTCGCTAACAGGCAGAGCTGAGTCCATTCCAATGAATATTGTGCCAAGACTCCAGCACTTTCTTTTTTTTTTTTTTATATTTTGCTGTTTATGCCCCTTCCTTCTCCACGGCCTTACCTTCCCTCAGGTCCTCCAAGGCATTGGGCTTGCTGCCCCTCAGGCCCACCTCCATGCTGCCAAGGCCTGCCCCCCAGTGGGGAGGGGGATGTGGTCTTCCTTTACTGTCCTCCACCAGATGCTTATGTCTTCGTCAGTCACCCCAGGGGATCACTGGATTAGTGGGGCTACGTGCCAGAGGCAATTTCCAGGTTCGGCCGTCGGGTCTTTCCTTGTTTTTCTCCTGTCCCTGAGGACATCAGAGTACTGGCAGCTCCAAGGGACATAGGTGTGTTACTACATGATGGCTGTCCCAGAGCTCACCGATGTTCTCCCCCTCCCACGACATCCCTGAGCTGCACTTCCACCTGTGGTCACCCAAGTGGTGGTATTGCAGTGGGGATGGCTGCCCTCCTTCCCTGGAGGAGGAGAGAGGTCCGTAAGATGCTCTAACCTCCTCCCCCTGGCTGGTCCCCAATGACTCGAGTCCGCACCCGAACAAGGGTCGCCGGTGTCATGAGAGGTAGTGCTACTGCTGTGCCGACGGGCCGAGACTCCAGCACTTTTCCTGAGCAACATGGAAGGCTCTCCAGTCCATGCTCTCCAAATTTTTGTGGGTGGGGAAAAACCCGGATTGAGGTGGAATATTCTTATGGCAAATAAAGGTAAGGGAGGACTGGGGAATCCCTGACCTCAAGACTTATTACCAAGCTGCACAGCTCCAATACCTACTTGCTCATCTAAGAGAAGACTCCCCACTGAGCTGGGTGGCAATGGAACAGGGACAGATGAAGGGAGAATAGTTCAGAGACTTAGGCCTGATTCTAAAAGCACCCCTATGCATGTCACAAGTTGCAACATGCAAGGGGTGCAGTTGTGCCAAGGACCCTGTGCCCGATTCTGTAAGGGGCAGGGTCCTCGCGGCTAAGTCCTGTAACTTGTGACGTGCACAAAGGTATGCCACATGCAGGGCATACCTGAGGGGCATGTCACAAGCTGCATCCAAAGTGCCATAGGGCCAAGTGCCTCCACTGCCCCAGTCCCCATGTCTGAGATGCCCCTCTGAGCTATCAGACCCCCCCCCTAGTCCTATAATGTATCACCACTAGCCCCATGGTTTACTTGCACCAGCCAGTGCCAGTTGCCCGCTCATGTCACGTTACTGTAATTACTGTACACACATATACACCCACATCCATAATCCCTGGTAGTCTAGTGGCCCCACCCCACCTGGCATTGTCAGACTACCCGCACCCCAAACCCCAGCTAGTTACTGGCACAGCCACCTCTCCACCATGGCCAGCCGCCATCTGAGTCCCTTCGAGTGTGTACTGTGATATATGCGCTATAATGAATGAATGAACTGCTCATCATTGAGTGTGTATACAGTATGTCAGACTGCCGTTGGTGGCTGGCTGTGGTGGTGGAAGTGGCCAGCCTGTCACCGGCTGGAGACAGGTCGAGGGGGTGCAAGATCTAAGTACCAGGTGGGGCTAGCCACTCAGACCACCAGGGATTAGATGGGTGTATTTTTGTGTACAGTAATTACAGTAATTTGATGGCGGCGCTGGCACCGGACTTGGGAGGCGCTGACTACCAAGGGGCTAGTGGTGACACACTATGGGGATTGGGACAGGCCTTATATCCTAGGGGGCATCCATGCACATTAGTGCGGTCTCAGGAGGGGTCCCAGCCATGAGGCAATTGTAGTGGGTGTGTGTGTGTGTGGGGGTTGGCTCTAGCCCCTATATTGTTCGGGCAGGGATGGGCTGGGTGACACAGACCGATAGATCGCCTTCTGCACATTTCTCGGACATAAGTCAACAGCTATTTGATGGTGTAATTTGTATTGACGGATGTCCACTGGTGTCTGCAGCATAAACATTGGGTACTTTGTTGCGTTTTTTCAGAATAGGGCGCATAGCTGCTATAAACCCCCATGCCATGTCGCAGGGTGTTTAGGGCGAATTGGTTGCAGTCCACTTGATGTAAGCAGCCTGTGGCATGTTGCAGGCTGCTTTGCAGAATACCGTATGTCGCAACTGCTGACGTAACTTGCTACTTGCACCATTTCTTTTGGCGCAAGTCAAGTCATGCCAGATGTAACCCTTTGAGAATCAGGCCCATAGTGTTTAACAGAGTGGACCATAAGACCATCTTGTCTCTCCATAATCTAATGGTTGTAATTATGCTTAAGACTTGGGTGGAGGTAATTTGGAAAACTGGGGTATCCATCAGCATTAGCCACCTCCCTTGCATAAGGGCATGCAAAGACTTTGAACCGTTCAGGACTAATCCAGTCTTTGCCAGATGGGAAAGGGCAGGCCTTATGAGACTAGAACCGCTAGTGGAGGGGAAGAGAACAAAATCCTTCTGACAATAGCAGAATAAATGTAGAATCCCGCAGAGAGATTATTATTCCTCGTTACAGCTCAGGCACTACATCTCGACAGAACTAAGAAGAGCCCTCTTAATACAAAGAGTCAGCCACCCCTGACAGGAGTTTTATAGGGTGGGATTAGCAGAGAATGCAGGGCCAAAAATGGTTTTAAAGCTATATAAGGTGTGTCAGGAAAGTAGTCAAAGGCCACTAGAACCGACCCAAGCGAGGTGGGATATGGTGTTAACACAGCCCATCACATAAAACAGAAGAAACAGGCATGGGAACAGACTAGTAAAGCAACAGCATCTCCTTGCTGGAGGGAGTTCAGATGGAAACTCTGAACAGGTTTTTCAGAACTGCAGTGATTTCACAACACTTGGGCAGCAAGCCTTTGACTCGGTGCTGGAGAATACTTGGGCAGGTTGGTAACCATAAGCACATTTTTTTGAGTTGCCCAAAACTGCAGAAATATTGGACTTTGGTTAGCCAAGCAATGAGTAAGATACTGGGGGGGGGGTGCAACTCCCATGTGCAAATGCTTAGTTTTGGGAAGGTTTCCAGTAGGCAGTATGAATAAGGGAGACAAATACTAACATCTTCATAGCTGCAGTCGCCATGGCAGTAATGAAAAAATGACTAAAAACTGAGGCCACAGAAGAAGTTCATTGGCTGGCTAACACAAAAGATATGGAAAGGTTAACATCCCTCCTTAGATTGCAAAAGGACACGCTCATGGCCAACTGGTTGGTGCTCATGAAGTTTGTGAGTGAAAGAGAAGGGAAAACGGTGCTAGAGGGGTTGGCGGAGTATGCTTAAACAGCTATTCACATTAATATCTTGCTAGTGGTTCATGATAGACAATCTTTCTGGAAAAAGGACAAAAAACTGACAGTACAGTTCAAGAACTTTTACCATATTGAAATAACAGTACCTGTTGTAGCTGTTTTTAGGTTTTCTTCAATGCTATCTTGCATTTTTGGGAGGGCTAGCCCGTGGTTCAATGTGGGGAATATCTTCTCCCACAACCTCTGCTTAAACCCTACACTAAGCACCCCTCCCTTGCTTAAGGAGTGTTTTTTCTGAGCTCCCTGCATGGCTTGTGTGGCTGTGCTCCTCCGTGCTTCTGCTATGGCTGGTCTTTTTGTTCCTCCCTCTCATCACCCTCCCTACCCTCCCTCTGTCCTGTGCCTCACCTTTGTCTTGTGTCCTGTCCACCCCCAAGCCTCTCCGTTCCTTTCCCTCCCACGCTGTCATGAGGCTTCCCCATTCCTTTTCCCCCCATTTTATTTTTTGGGGCTTTTCTTGGCTCCCTGATGCCACTTCTGTGCATCTCCCCCATGCACTCATCTTATCGGTCCTATCCACCATTAGCCTCCCCTTCCTGCTTGTCTCGCACGACTGTCGCTGGTGATGCAGGCCCATAGTTACCAGGCTCACTCTCCATATTGCAGAAGTCTACACACCACAATCCAGAATTTTTGGATTAACTCCGCCATTACTGATCGTGTGTCACAGTTTCTTTAGCCCTGCCTGACTTTCCACCATACCTTCGGCTCCTTCTTCAGCTGTGAACCTCTGCATACTCTGGCCATGAATCCACTCACTCCCTGCCATTCTATGGAGATGCCGGGCTCTACTCCTGCATAACCCACCTCCTACCAGTAAGTACAGTACCATTCCGTTTCCTTTCTGCCCTCAGCAGCAGTCGTATTCCCTACCTCGTCTTTAATACCGTTTCTCTCTCCACGCCACAGCCTGTTTTCTGACCCCATTCTTGCCATGTGGTAACCCCATTATTCTCCTAAGTGTGGAATGTACTAACAGCTTAGCCTACTATTGTCTCGATAAGCTACTGTTTTCTCCCAAAGGCACTCGTTTATAAAACGCCATTCAGGGTCATAGGAAGGACAATGGGGGGGGCAGGCTCGGCCCCATTTATTCCATAGTAGGATGATACTACGCTCCTTCAATGCTCTCCAATACAAGAACTCAGCTCAGATGTAGCATCAGTTCTAAGCTGCCAGCAACAAAAGTGGAGCTCCATCCATAGCCCCTGCAGTACGCTACCAGGCCTATCTAGTTCCTTTCTGTGGATACCAAGGATGGGCAGTTCAGGGCTTTGGCTCCATTAACTGAAATAAGAGCCTTAATTACAGTTGTTTTAACTGCACCTCCTCTCCTGATATATGGGAACTCGCTACAGTTACGCTTCCATGGAGGATATCTGTGCATCATATTTCCAATTCCTTATGATTCCTTACCACTTTGCCACATCAGTCCTTCCCTATTCTCCGTTTTTTATCCTATGTATACACTAGAGCACTTCCCCATCCACTAATCCTATTTATGTCTACTATACCTCTCACTATATGTGTCTCTCACTACTTCTACCTTGTGTTACTATAACTGCATGTCAAAGATACTCTTCTATCCATGTCCCATACCTACTTCATTTACTACTTCTCCTCTCTCCCAGCAGCAGTGTCGTGCCTTAGCCAGCCCATACCAGCAGTATTTCTGGACTCCATCCCTAACTCGCACTTTCTGAGGTGCTGAGCGAAGGCAGACTTCCCCTTTCTACTGGGGATGGGATTCCGTTACATTCACTACCTTATGCCACTTACCAACTTGACATCCTCCATCTCTAACTCCACTTGGCAGCATCGAGTGAAGGTTAGCTCACCCCGACTACTAGGGATGGGAGCCATGTCTAGAATCTACTGAGTCATACCATGACTTCTCTACTTCATACCAGTTGCCGCTTCTCTTCGGGAACGGAACTCTTACACTTCACATTCCCTCATCATTCCAACTCTGCCTGGATGCCCCAAGTCATCATCATCCATCTCTGCCGTCCCTGACAGGTATCTGGGTCTATAGTCTACTACTTCAATGTCTGCATTCTCAGCCTATTGCCCAGATCCTACTTCCCTCCAGGAACATGACTTTGCCTGACTTGCCTTCTCTATCTTACCTTATCTGCAGCCTCGATTCATCGTCCTATTTGCCAACTTCCATGGCTGGGAGCATGACTCTGACATCGACTGTTCCACCGTTTGTTTCCTAAATCCGATGCGGATCGCCACTTCCATTCGGGAAAGGACCTTCTTCACCACAGACTCTCATTATCGTACCTTCGAGAGCCACATCCAGTCAGGATCATCTTGCTTTGAGGATTGAGATGGAGAACGTCCCACCTGGATGCGTGTCCTTCCATTCTAATGCTTCTCATGTGTTCCTTCTCCACCTGCTGTTCGATGCCACGACTCTTCTGGAACTGAACCTCCTAATGCTAATGGTCTCCATTTCTTCTTGCCAGCAGCCATTCTTCCAGCCTCACCGCACTACCTTGCCTGGTCCTTAGCCTGAGCTCACATCGCTGTGTTCACTGTCTGCTTCCTCTACCAGATGTAGGTCACCACTTCCCTTCAGGAACGGGGCCTTTCCATCTTAACTACCTCTCACCTCTCAGCTCTGCCTGTGATTTTGGCCATGGAACCAGGACTTCATTGATTTGTTTGCCTCCATCCTGCCAATTTGCCACTTCTCTTCAATCACAGGACCCCTCTGCTTCGACTGACTCCACTCGACATCCCGCTCTTCCATGGACCTTCATTCTTTAACCCCTTTGGCCTCCTTTCCCTCATGTTATGGATCCTGCCAGCTTGTCCGGTTCCTCTCTCAATCCAGGTTGACTGACTCATGGACTTCTTTGCTGCAGGTCCCCCACCTGGCTGCTGTATGAACTTGTTTTCTTTTGCAGATTTTGGAACCTCGTTCTTCATCACTCCAGCGCCTTCCATCCAGATAAGGTTGACACAATCAGATCTGATCTCCTTCTAACTCTTTCAAACAGGAGCTGTGGTCATCGGCAGGAGATGTCTGTCACCCAGTTTGTGTGGTCTGACTTTGACCGGCCCACAATCAATGACATAGTGAGGATCGTCCACTCGCTGCGACCGATCAACTGTAGTTTGGACCCGGGCCCCAATCGCCTCTTAATAGGATGTGTGGATAAAATCGGCCCGATCCTTGCTGAGATAGTCTGGCTGTCATTGGAGAAGGAGATCTTTCCTGATCCCTTGAAGGAAGCCATGATTAGGCTCCTTCTTAAAAAGCCCTCTTTGGACCCGGACTGTCTAGCTAACTACAGGTCTGTCTCTAACCTACCTGTTGTGGGTAAGGTTATTGAGAAGGCGGTCGCGTAGCAGGTGGATGACCATTTGACCAGCCACAATGTCTATGATTCTCTCCAGTCCAGATTTAGGAAGAAACATAGCACTGAGACAGCCCTTGTTCAGGTACTAAATGACCTCCTAATAGCGAGAGATCGAAAGACTTGTTCCATTTTGGTCCTTCTTGATCTCTTTGCAGCGTTTGATACCATTGACCATGGAGTGCTTTTGGAGCGCCTGCGGTTTATCTGTAGACTATCGGGCTCGATCCTCAGTTGGTTTCAATCATTCCTCAAGGGTAGGACTTAGAGGGTGGTGTCTGGGATTTTTTCCTTGGCATCACTCACCCTATCCTCTGGGGTGCCGCAGGGCTCTATTTTGGCACCCATGTTATGTACGGTATATATGCTGCCATTGGGAGTTATTATTAGGCGGTACAGCTTGAGTTTTCACTGCTATGCAGATGATACTCAGCTGTACATGTCCTTCGTGCCCAACCAGGATGATGCTGCCTCGGTCTTTAACAACTGACTCACCGAGATTCAGGACTGGATGACTGTGAGCTGGTTGCTGTTAAACCCCGAAAAAACTGAGGTGTTGGTTGTGGACCCAGGTCACCGGGGGGGTGGGTTTGCTGACTGAGTCACCTTCAGGTCTCTGGCTTGGGGGGACCCAGTTGGTGACCTCAGACTCGGTGTGGAACTTGGGTGTTATATTTGATGACTGTCTGACCCTTAAACATCAGGTGTCAGCCGTTGTCAAAACTTCCTTTTACCATCTGAGGAATATAGTCCGAGTGAAGCATCTGGTTCCTGCTGATGACCTTTCAATGTTGGTCCATGCCTTCATTACCTCCCGCTTGGACTACTGCAATGCCCTGTACCTAGGGCTACCGGGGGTGGATATCCACCACTTGCAGTTAGTGCAGAATGCGGTGGCCAGGCTTTTGACTAGTACATCAAGGACCAGTCATATAACGCTTGTTCTCCGCGGACCACACTGGCTGCCAATACAGTAGCAGATTACCTTCAAGGTCAGTCTTCTGACCTATAAGGCCCTACACGATCAGGGACCTAGTTACCTGCAAGATCTTCTTCGTCCCTACTGTCCTTCTCGTCGGCTCTGATCCACCGATGAGGGATTGCTAGAGATTCCCAGGGTTCCTTTAAAGACATCTGGTGCAAGATCATTTAGTTTTATGGCCCCAATCCTGTGGAATTCTCTACCTCATCAGGTGAGAGATTGCCTGACTGTCCAAAGTTTTAAGTTAGCCCTAAAGATGCATTTGTTTAGTCTGGCATATTCAGATTTTTAAATATATTTATTGATTGATTTTAGGATGTTGTTTTATTTTATGTATTGATTTGTTGTAAAAGCACCTTGGTTTTGGAAAGGCGCTTTTTAAAAATAAAGTAGTCATTCATTCATTCATCCTTTTCTCAAGTCATCTCCAGCCTTTGTCAGATGTGGGACTCCTGTATCTCACCTCAGTTGCTCATGGAGCTTGGCTTGGCTCCTTGGCCCTCCGTGGATCATCCTCCAATGCCTTTCTTCAGCTTTCCTGCATTTCGCTGCTGTTCACTGTGGAGTTGATCCAGTCCTGTACCTTCCTGCTCTGGATGTCATCTGGCTTTGCCTAAGTTTCCCCAGATTATTCCTTCAGTACCTCAGGATCCACTCTGGACTTCCTTCCCTTTCGGGATGGGTGCCTTTTCATCTTCACCTTGCAGGCTCGGGGCTTTGTGCTGTTTGCTGTGGCTTCTTTGGGCTCTGTACACTATCTCTGGCCAGTACTCCTACCCTGTCATCTGCTCTTCCATATCATCCATTTTATACTCTTACTCTGGCCATTCTATCAGTACCCTTCTACTACTCATTGGATCACTCATTCATTACTCCAGAGAAATACTCCTGTCAGCAGACATCCCTTAGCTAATATGCCTCACAGACTATTATGCCATCACAGAGTTTTTATACTGCCCAATCAGCTCCTCACAATCAATCATTGAATCCCATTCGCCTGGACAATAGGAAGATCTTCTCCGTCTCTACTTGATTTACCCTCCGAATCACGTCCATTCAATCACCATGACTTCCCAGTCTGCCTTGTTTCACTGGCTATCCTCATACATGGAAAGGACTTAAATCCTTCTCCTGTGCTCTGACTTTGCATCCAGCATCGCGTCGATGGATATCGGGAATCACAAGATAACCCATTCAACTAAGAACATCATCTATTTTAACTTCTCAGCCTTGTCTTTCAACACCGTCTCTGTTCACCAAGTTACCCAATTCCTACTTCTCAACAGACATTGCTTTTGCTTTACGAATTTCATGGATATCTCCCAGAATATTCATCATGGGATTTCCACCGCATAGCTGATTACTAACTCTGTGCCATCCAAACCATCGATTTCACTCCTAGACATCGCCATGCCATACTACAATCATCCGCACCTCTTCACCTAGTACCTTAAGCCAGGTTAACTGCTCTTCCTCAGCTTCTTCTTTTCTAATTACCTTCATTAACCTTGGCAGTAAAGACCATCACCGAGAACTGGCTCTCCTGCATTCTAACTAGCAATCCAGCACAGTCAAGACAAATTCACTAGCTCAGCCTTGCTTCCCACTCTGTATTAATCTGCCATAGCACTAAGATCCTATAACATCCTGCACTAATCAATATCACTGCCAATCCAGCCTACAGACTTTCTTACATTTGCCTCCAAGCTTTTCTCAAGTACTTTGGCATCAGAATTACCTGTACACTTAACCAACCTATGCCACCACAGTGCATCTCCTAGAAGCTCATACCACAGCAATACCCACTCTTTCTTCAGACAGCGTACCAGCAGAGTATTTACATATAAAGTCATGACTATCATGACCAAAGAAGCCATCCATCCCTCATACTGAATTTCCAATCATTCCTTTATACATTAAGCTACCATCTGGACCACTCCGCAATTCTTCTTCTATTTATTTACTAATCATTATGGCATTACTCTCATCAGTCATGCAAACTCCCCTCTACTCATTTTACCTTGGTATGCTTACTTAGCAGCTTAACACTCTCTTCAATTCTTTATCTCTAGACTACCTTGAACATCAGACCTTACACAAATTGGATCAGTCACCTATAACTTTACAAATCTTCGCAAATCCCCACAATGTACTGACTGGTTTTATATCGATCAAATGATGCTCTCCTGACATCCCTACAGTCCCTTTGGACATACATCTTTGTCACCTTGTAAATACGGACTACATTAGCCCTTCTTTAACTGGATCTGCTTCTCACACAGGATTCTACCATCCCTATGGAAAGAAATATTCTTCATCCTCAGGATCATCATTCAGTCTGTATCGTTCTTGGAGCAAGAATGAACCATCATCTCCAGGGCACTCAAAGACTGTCTTCTACTCATTTCTACTTCATGGATGCTTCCTTAGTGACTCCTCTTTTATTACCGAGTTCCTTGCCTCCAAACCATACCTTGACATCCAAACCTTTCACAAGTTGGATCATTCACCAATGACTTCTTGTGCCATTGCATTTCCACCATTCCCAGTTTAGTACATTATTGATCCGGTCATGCTCCCTCTGCTCGTTACACCTTTGCAGTGCCCTGGGACAAGCATCATTCATCATATTGGAAATTTGGACTTCCTTCACCATCCTTAACCCAGATTTACTTTATACTTCAGATTCTATCGCTCATTCAGAAAAGACATACTCTTCAACCTCAGGATCATCGTGCAATCAGCATCATCCATGGATCGAGGATGGATTATCATCTCTCCAAGCAGCTTACCAATCTCAAATTAGCTATGGCTACTAGAACCTAGGTCCTTCTCCTTTTAGTATGCTGAGAGGATGGGCAGACCCGCAGCCATGGGTCCTCAGAGGTTTCCTCCATCTGGGTTTTTTTTCCTCTCCTGAGTGCCAAGTGGCATACTCTCCATGAGCTGGAGGAGGTATCTTTTTGGGCCTTCTATTCCCTACAAATTACTACCTACATACTTACTACTCAAGGGTGGGAATAGAGTTAAGCCACAAAAAGGACTACAAGTTACACATGCACTATATACCCCATTGCTATTCCCCAAACATTGAATGGGAGAGCTAGTCCATGGTTCAATGTGGGGAATAGCTCCTCCCACAGCCTCTACTTAAACCCTACACTAAGCACTTCTCCTTTGCTTAGGGAGTGTTTTTGTCCACCACCTTCCCCTCCTCCTTCTCCAGCGCTCTTCTCACCCTTGTTCCTGGGTCCCCTATTCCCTACAAATTACTACCTACATACCTACCACTTGGGGAGGGGGGATAAAGTTAAGCCACAAAAAGTACTACAAGTTACACAAGCACTATACCCCATTGCTATTCCGCAAACATTGAAATTTTAGTTGGTTCGTGTATGTTTGCACATGTGAATGGTATTCTGTGCTGTGCTGTTAATTGTTGAAATACTTAAAAATATATATATTAAAAAGAATCTACTGTTTCAAAAAAAATCATTTTTAAGGAAAACAGTCATTTACTTGTTTATAGGTTGCATTTCAAAATACCAGTAATGTGATATGGATTCTTCATTCATCATGTTCATTGTTTCAATCTGCAGCACCTAAGAGGGGAGACAACATGGAAACATTGAAACACAAAATGTGAAGGCAGATAAGGACCACTTGGCCCACCTGTCTGCCCATTTTTCCCTACCTACTGTATTACCAAAGGCCCTACTTGATCTCCGACTCTACCCCCCCCTTGCCTTATCACTAAGGTTCCCTTATGTCTAACTCATGCATTCTTGAACCCTGCCACAGTTTTTGCCTCTACCACTTCCACTGGGAGGCTGTTCCATGCATCCACCAATATTTCTGTGAAGACAAAATGAGGCATACTCCTATGTGTGTATACCACTTCGTGCCAAAGCCAGATATATCGATTTACAAAATGAGATGTTCAACGGTTTATCACAAAATAAAATAATCCCTGCAGTTCCATCACCTCACTTAGCAGCATAGCCTGCCTGCCTCAGAGCACCTTGCCCCACCCCTCTACTTTACCCTACCCCACCTCCTCACCTCCCCATCCTACCTGTTACCCTTGCTCTGTTTGTCCCCTCATGCAACCCCCCAACGTTGGATAAAGCCTTCTTGGCAGATTCTTAATGTCAACTACATGTACGGAACAGCCTTGTTCATATATTTTTTGACTAGTTGTTGAGAACATCCCTTGTGATGTCTGTATGCCTACCTAAAACATCTAGTACCTGTTTAAAATGTATAATACCTGTGTCATCCTCAATTCAGACATCTGGGACCCGTTCATTTGCACTTGTGCCAAATACCCTGTGGAATTCTCTACCTCACTGGACAAGAGAATGCCTGACTGTCCAAAGTTTTAAAGCTGAATTGAAGACGTACCACTTTGGACTAGCCTTCTGCGATGAAGTTTAGTGTTGCCATCATTTTAATAACTGTTGGTTTACCGTGGATAACTTATGTTTTTATATATTGTTTATAATTTTATGATTTTATTGTTGATGTGATATTTTGTATGTACAGATGCCTTGAACTATGGAAAGGTGCCTTTTTATAAATAAATCTTGAAATAATCTTGAATTTTCTTGTGTATGTTTACTGTGTACTCTCAGATGTGGAACCTTTGTAAAAGAGCTCCCAACTCAAAGGTATTTGTAATCCAAGATCTTAATAAATAAAAATAAATAAAAAACAAAAGGTACAAGTTCCATGTGATCATTAAGTTCCAGTTCAATTTATGTTCCCAGAGTACTCAATATATCCAGCAGCATTCCCTGCGGAGTAGGGTTGCAAGATCCCCTTCCCGCTGCAGGCCTGCTCTATCCCTCTCAATGCCTATAAAGGTAAACCTATGTTTCTCACACATCAGTTTCACATGAACTGCCAACATACTGGTCTTGCACTCCTTTTCAGTGTGTCGACTAATGTTCATCCACCCTTATTCTTAGCTTTCAGGTGGTCTTTCCCATGTAATAGCTCCTGCAGATGCAAACTGCTATGTAAACCACACCCGTCGGGTTACAGTTTATGACTGTATGAATTTTGCACATTTGTCCTGCTTTCAGGCTGGTAAAGGTGTCTGCCTTTTGAAGAACTTGGCAACAGCTGAAGTTGCCACACTTTTAGTAATTCGGGGGAGAGGTGCTGGCAGCCAACTTTCTCTGGTTTCTGGGGGTTGATAGCTGCTGACGACCCTGTGTTTACTGTATGTTACTTGCTCTGCGGTATATCATTCGTGGTTGTCTCGGTATATTTGCTCATATTGGATCCAGGTGCAGAGTCTACTAGTTGTTTTTAAGTATTGGATGAGCATTACCAAACTGACTATTTTATTTATTTATTTTTTTTACCAGGTGAGGCACACTAAGCTGAAAGTTTGTTTACGGGTGCAACCTGGGAGCACAAGGAAGATAAGTGACTTGCTCAGGGTCACACAGTATGCAAGCAGGGGCTGTGGGATTCAAACCCAGGTCTCCAAGTTTGTAGCTCAGAGTCTTAAACCACTGCGCTATACTACCTCCTCTATATTGTTATATGTGGTGATAAAGTTTAGGCAAGGCAATTTTTTTTGTAGGGCACCCAATCCCAGAGGCTCTGGGCGCCTAACAGAACTTATAACAACATGATAAAAACAGCATAAAACATAAAACAATAATAATACCTAAATATGAATATAAAAAAATTAAAGGGAATTAAAAGGCTTAAATATGCTTCCGTGTTGTCCTGTCTTTATGAGGTTTGAAACAACAGTGCAGCTCTGTCTTTTTGTTCAGTTCTTTCCTTTGTATGTCTTATAACTGTAGATGGATAACCCTTCTGTTCAAAGCATATTTTCATTTAATTTGCTCTACTTATATATTGTTCTTGTTGACTGCAGTTTCATTTGATTCTGTAGAAGTGACCCAGGGGATACTGTCTACCATATGACTTGGATGGCAACTACAACGTAATAACAGTGAGTTGGGATCTGTCGACTTGCGGAAGTGTAGACTTCCTTCAGTGCATTGACTGACTTGTGCTACCTGCAAAGAGCTGCATCAAAATCATACAATAAAATGTGATCTTTATCTCATACTTTGGGAATTTCATCAATGAAAAGGCTAAACAAAAGGAGCCCAGAACTGAGCCTTGTTGGCTCCAACAGAAGTTCGCTTTGCTGAAGAAAGGCTATTACCAATTCTGAGACATCAATATCCTTTCATAATATTAATAATCAGAAATCAATGAATTATGTTTGAAGCAGGGCCAATGCCAGCCGATTTTGTTTGCAGCCTCTGGTACTGGACCAGATGAAAGGCCCTGGTCAGGTCTGTAAAATCGTAGCACCAAGGCCATCCGATGGCACAGTGGGAGTGGATCCAGGAAGGTGGCCTGAGCCTGGGATAGCACTGCTGGCTGGCAGTGCTTCCAGCCAGCATAGAAAGGCACCCTGGTTCTGGTGCTATAGCCACCTCTGTGGTGGGCTGAGACAGCTTGTCTCACCCGCAGGACATCACTATGTGCATCTGAGGTAGTGTGTGTGGGGACGCATGTCCTGCACTGGGGAGGGGGGGGGGAGGCCAGGGAGAAAAACTGGAAATGCCAATGTTTACCAGAGACTGCGAATGATGCCACTGGTGCCCACAGCTCCCTCCGCACAGGAGGGATAGCAGCGGAAGTAGCGACTGGGACTGGGAGTGCTGGAACAAGAGGGTGAAGCAGGCAGAGGTCGTCCCAGTGGCCAAAAAGCTATATAGAAAAAAAGAAAAAGAAAACACATAGCACCAACACTATTGTAGCTGCATTACTTATGTTGCACTTGTGTGCTGTATGTAGGGATCCTCATAACACACTTAACGGAATCAGATTTGTTAGATTTCACCCTGCTTTCCAGAATTGCATTCCAAAAATCCTAATTCCTAAACTGAATACTAAAACCTATTTTTTAAATAGGAAGTTAGGATTTAGGATTCCAAATTAGATTCCTGTTTTGAGGTCCTTTTAGGATTTGAAATGGAATTGGATTAGGAATTTGAATTTCCTAAATTCCTAAACAGTCCAATTGGAATCGATGGATTGTGAGCTACCCTAGCTGTGTGTAAAGTACCTCTATCATCCTCCCCCCACAATGATTACAGCTGAAAATTTAATGGTTCTGCATCTTTCTTCTTTACCTTCTTGTCTTAAATAAGAAGCAATAACACACAACATACTTGGCATTCATTGGGATATATGAAATGAATTGGGAAAATATTGTGCTGTGATTGGTGGAATCTGATCACATGACCATATGTTATCACAGCATGACAGCACAGGTCAGAAATGTCTAACTTTCTGAACCTCATCACATGATTCTAAAGTTAAACATCAGGAAAGCCATTTTATAACCACGATAAGGCATTCCAGGGTGTGTGCAATTGTGGGATAGCAGTATTTCTCGGATGAGTAAGGCATTTGGCTTAACCTCATGCCTCACTTCCCAAGGAATGCTATTATCCCATAATAATGCACACCTTGTCATTTCTTATTGCTTAAATCATAAATAACGCTGGCCCAACAGCACAGTGGTATCACTACCACTTGCAACGCTGATGACCCGGGTTTGGGAATGAGCCCGGGAGTTGGAGGGCAGGCGGGAGGGGAGGAGGATTGAGCATCCTCAGGACTGCTCTCCTCCTCCAGAGGTGAGGGTTCATTAACTGCCAGCGCTAGACAGACCCCTGGCAGAGGCTGGGGAACTAACAGCTGGAGCTTGCTGCAGCAGGGGAGGCGGGGCAGATGTCAGGGTAAGGCCACTGATGTCATTGCACACCACACCTCCCCAATGATAGGAAAACTGAAAATGCTGACCGAACAGTGTGCCACCTGCCTCGCTCCACAGGTCTCACACCATTGCCCCATGGCACTCCTGGGACACCGCGCTAGAGGTCTGATGGGAGCAACAACGCCACCAGTGAAGGCACCACCCTGAGGGGTAAGCCAAGGAGGAACACTGGGGAGGTAAGTCCCAGAGGATGGGTGACAGGGCTGGGGGCAGAAGTCGGGCCGATGTGGGCCGGTTGAGCAAGGGACAAAGCATTCTAAATAAAGACATAAATAAATATTATACAATGGCAAGAAAGAATCCTGGCTTCTGATTGGTCAGTTGGCCACCACAGCAGGGATGTTATCCTGGCATAACATCCCAGCTGATTGAGATTGATGATTGTTTGCATCTTCTCTTAAAAAAATCTTTTTAAACACTAAAATAATTATTTAAAATGCTTTTTTTTCTGTATAAAACAATAAGCCATTGTATAATGGGACTACTGCCCTCCAGGGTGGGTGTTATGCTGGGATAACATCCCTTCTCCGGTGTTGGACACCCTCGGACGCTGGCCTCAGTCCCAACCACCGAGGCAGGATGTTATCTCAGCATAACACCCACCCTGGAGGGCATTATTCCTTTAATAAATAACTAGTTACAGGCATCACAACAAGTTCATTTGTTAGTTTAGCTTCTGCATAACTAGTACAACTTAAGTTGGAAATGACTGCCCCCTCCTCCCACCTGCTTTACTGACTTGCCACTGTGGCTTAATGCTCACAAATTGTTTGGCTTAGGGCTGGCTGAATATCATTTTCATCAAGCGAAAATCAAGTGCAACCCCCTTTTTATGTGACAAGTTACTATCATAGATACTGAAAGGATTTGATGGTGTTGACACTTTAGCGAACCTACATACAAACTGTGATTTTTAAGCAAAAAAAAGAGCAATTTAATATGCAAACTGGGATTTGTGCATGAAATTTACAAGAAACCAGGGTGTCTGTCATGACAGCATACTTGGTTGCTGTAGAAGGATTGTGATGTCACAGGCAGAGGATCATATTGTCATAGATGATAGACAAGCAGTCAGAGCAGATGAAGTCAGAGTAATAGGGATCCCATTTTCATGAAAATATTCTTGGGGTAAATAATAAGAGGGCCATAAATATGGAAATTTCAGAATAAGAAGTGGAAGTCTGGATGGTCGAAGTATTATGTGTTTTTCAACAGTCTTGCTGTTACCTCAGAAGCTCTTTAAATTATGAAGGCAGTGATATTTTCCATTTGGTGAGATAGTCATAACACTCAAACATATCCTTTATCTGCCCCTATGGCACCAGTGATATCACATAGCCATGTGAGAGACCAACACAAGTTTGCACCATGGTCCTGGGCCAGAGGGCACTTTGGGGGGGCTGCAAAGACAGCGCTCTTAGGATCCAACTCTCAGAAGTTTCTTGGTCCATCTGCAAGATGTGGAGGGCTGGAAAAAAGCCACATTGTTCCCTCCTCATGAAGGATGCATGCTATTGGCACACCCATGGCATCCACAAATCTGGATGTGGGCCTCCTCCACACCTAATACTGAGCTGCATCCCTGGCTATTGGGGCATCTGGGATGGGGCAGGGGTGGGCATGTGCACCATTCACAAATGTGTCTGAATTGTGGAGGGTTGGCAAAGGGGGCAGAGGCTACACAGCTCTTAATGGCTGCAGTACCAGCTATGCAACCCCCTGCCCAGCCACAACAATATAGTCTCGGTTAGCTTGGCCCATTGTCCTCCAGACCTCAAAGCCTCCATGGAGGGCTAGCAGCAGTGCTGGCACCAGCCGATGACATCTGTAATTATTCAACAGTATCAGCAGTGATACAGCAGTCCTTGGAGAAGTGCCTACCCCGCTAGCCCCAACTCCTTGCAGAATCAGGGATTGACATGCAGTCCAGCAAGGGCATCCAGTTGGATGACTGCATTACAGCACTGCTCCACCCCCTTTTGCCCCCACCCCGCCTGCAAGGTGGATTCACACCAGTGGACTGCAGAAAAGACAGAGGTTGTGAATGCTGGCAGGCTCACTGGATATCATAGCTGTGGTTTCAACACACTCTGTATAAGTGCAGGTCATGTGGATCTGGGGTGCCGTTGAGGAATGGCCTTTAGACTGCAGTAGGTGGCCTTGCTTTTCCTGCTGCAACAAAAGGGCACATTGCACTTTCATTTGGGAGCTCTGTGTGGGTTTGTGTCACGGTCCTGAATTGCAGTCCAGCCTGGAGGACTGTCAGGAGTGGCTGCAGAGGCCATGCTTTCAGACTGTAGTGGGCAGGGTAGTGCTGCTGCAACAGCACCTCGTCAGTCAGGAGGCTGTATTGCAAGGCCATGTGAGAGACCTGTGTGGGGTTTTGGTCATGGTCGTGACTTGCAACCCAGGCTGCAAGACACTCAGGAGGGGCTGCAGAAGCCAGGCTATCAGTCTGCAGTGGGAGTGGTAGTACTTGTCCTGCTGCAACAGTGCCTCCTTGGCCCTGAAAGCTATGAGTAGCCTAATGTTATGGCAGGTGACCATGTGGTGTCAGCCCTCCCCCTGTGAGGACAGGTGGGGCATAGATGGCCATATTTTATGGAGGTAAGTAAGGACAAGAACCTAGAAAAAAGACATGAAGGCCCAAGAAGGATGGCATCTGGGCTCCCACTCCCTAAATGCTGGTGTGGACACCAGATGCCCTGTCCTCCATTTAATTTTAGATCCTGGGGAGGTTAGGCCTGCTGCAGGGATAAAAGGCACAAGGACGGTTCAGGAAGATGGCTAGATGGGTGTCCACAAGAAGGACAGAAGGTGCATGAGAAGCCTCCCAACTGATAAACTGTATCAAAAGAAATGATTACTGGAAACAAAATGCCTTTGCTTTCTTGGGCACTTACTGCTGGGAAATCCATGCCCTTCTAACACTACAACATACCAAGCTGTATCCCCTTTGTAGTATCTCACTGGCATAAACACTTCCAATCCAGTCTATTGAATTATTTAGCCTGCATCCCAGTAGGTTACTCACACAGCGGTATCATCCGTAGTCTGCGCCACATGGTAATTATATGTTTGTGCAACAGTCATCAAGCACTGGTGCACTACACACATTGTTTTTATTGGATGCACTGAAGAGTGCCTAATGGCCTCACAGGGATTTAACAAGATGCGCTGCCGATAACAATTCAAATTCTGCACAGCAGCCAGTCTGTGTGTAAGGATTATGTAGGGGGGTTCCTAGTGAGAAATCAGCTCTATCAAGTTTCCATTGATTATGTCTTCTGTAGGTAGGTTTTGTTTTAGTCCCACGGTTATAATATGTTTGCTGTCTCGAACCCTGCGACCCTCTTGAAAACAAGACAAATGTCACAGTGGGTGATATCTCAGATCCCTGTTAAATAAATAAATAGGCATAAAAAGCAGCTTCATAGGTAGACTGAACTGCATGTAAATCTCAGACTTTTTTAAGCGTCTTTTTGTCCATTTTTCATGTCCTGATTCCCTCACAGTTACCCCGTCTCCTACCCTAAATGGTGGGGGGGGAGTCCCAGCCACTCCCTTCCTCCTGACAGGAGGGCAGGTGAGTGACTGCCTTTCCAGCTGACCCCAGTAATGATCTGTGATTCACTGGCAGCAGGTGCGTACGCTGCCCAACCTCACCTTCACTGGGAACCAAGCCACTTTTGTCTGCACCGCACTCAGTGCTCAGCTAGCCTAAAAGTGGGCAGTCTAGCAGGTCACATGATAACCCTGGTCCCTCATGTTCCTAAATCCTAAATACCCTTTCTTCATGCTTTCCTGACTGCACCACAATTATTATATATTTGATTGTTTTTATTGCCAGTATTACCTCACTGCACACATTGGTCGCGATTCCCTATAGGGTGGGTTTCACATGCAAAATACATAACCCACCCACAGTGCTCCATACCACTGCACTGGGGTGCACTGGCCAGCATTCATGTCCACCAGCTTCCTGTCTGCACCCCACTAACTTGGTGCGCAGCTGTGAGGCTGAGGAGCATGGCACTGTGAGGGTGGGGTGTTGGACGCTGGTGGGCATTGAATAGGATGCTCAACCCAGGTCCGATTGTGGATCCCCATCCACATGTGGGCAGGTGGTCCTGGGAAGGCACACACTGCCCCATGCTTCTCCAGTGGGTGTTTGCCAGAACAGTCACCCCCAGCCCACCGAAGCAGCACAGTGGGCTGGGGCAACAGTACGGCAATGGTCCAGATGCTGGCACCACCGACCTGTGACGGGGGGGTGTACCCACACAGGACAGTACCACAGGGTCCCCCCCTTGTGCAGATGTCCCACACCAGTGGGCATGCAAGTTCCTTCATGCATATACGCTGGCGTGGGAAGCCCCCCCTTACACGCTAATGTCTGTTAATCTCCCACTGTTGATATTGCCATGAACTGCTGATTTTGACTGATCTTTTTACTTTATATTTTGTCTGTACTTTCCTACTGTTTATTTTAACTTTTGGTCATTCATTTTGCCAGAATACTGTTTCATTAATATTGACTACACTTTTCTACTGAATGTATTTATCTCCCTGTACACCTTCCGGAGTTGCACCTGGAAATGGGGCTTAGCTCAGTGTGCCTTTCCTGGTTACAAGTTTTCAATAAATACACACAGACATAAATAACTAAATAAATACATACATGTAGTTGTGTAACCGGCTGCTGGAACAATCCATCAATCTGAATTTCTTTCCTTAGTGTTTCTTGTTCACTTTTTGCTCTCTGTCATCTATTCTTGTATGTTTTTCTTTTTCCCCCTTTCTCTCTTCCCCTTTTCATGCTCCATCTTTTTTCTATACTGGGAAATCATTTATTCTCATTAGCCCACTTTGCTTTGCTAAATTCTGTTTCATTGTTCTAAAAAGGCATAATACTTTTTTGACCACTGCACTTTACTCTTTAAATATAATTTTTAAAAAAGCTGTCCGAAAATAAGCTCCTAAATCCTTATTCATAACTGAATATTTAAAGTGATTCAAAGAAACAGCTTTGCCTCACTGACTAAGCATGTTGGTAGAAACACTGGAATAATATTCTCACTGGTCATGTAAAAAGTTAATTTGTGTGTGAGTGCCTTTTTAAAAACATAACAAGTTTGGATAAGTTGAGTACATATGCGTATGTGCGTGCGAAGGGGGGACTCTCCTTACCTCTGATTTTGGTAATGCATGCGGTTGGTTACCTAACGTACTCCTGCGTGCCGAGAGCTCCTGCATATTTAAAGGCTGGGCATTCTGGGATTATCTGTCAGACTCGCTCTTTTTGTTCTTATCACGCAAGGAGATGCTGCTTTTCCACATATGTGAGTGAACTTTGTAGAAAGAATCTGAATGGAGGTTGTACTGCTTTCCAGATCTCAGTTAAAAAAAAAATAAGGCTAATTCTTGCTCTCCCCCGAAAAATAATATCATTCTGTGTCTAGAATGTTAATGTATATGATCCACCCAATAGAGTAGAACAGAAATATATTCTTGAATTGTTTATAACTACAGATACAACATTTTTTTATAGTTTTATTACAAAGGTGTGATTCTCCGCACATTTTTCACACATTTGTTTTCTTCTTCTTTTTTATTTGTTGAGTAATTCAAAGGTGCAGTGAAAGATTTTTAGTAGTGCTGCCTGTGATTGGCAGCTAACTGAAGTATCTTGGACTAGAGGTGGGAGAACCTCACACTGGTTGTGACCCTGTGTCTCAGAACCTGGATCCAGGCCCTGAGTTCTGATTGATCTTGAGCAAATTCAGAACCTTTGACAAAAAAAAAAAACAAATGATAATGATTGAATGTCATAAAACACACACACACACACACGCACGTATGTAATAACATACAGTTGGTTGTATGTTCACACAGTGATATATGGATGTACGCTGAGTGCCTAAAATATTGCCAAGATGTCCATATGTATAGTACGGGCATACACCCCAAACTGTATGCTGCAACATTTACAAAACAGCCACTAAAACTATATTGGAACTAAACAGCAAGTGAAACACACTGATGTATTAGATACAGAACAAGCTGAGTAATCAATAGAGTAGATTTGTGATTTTTGTAGTCAGGTGTAACAATGAGGGGTTTGTGGAGAGAGGAGAAATATAGTATGTGTATGTATATATATATATATATATATATGTATATATATATATATATATATACACACACACACACACACACACACACATATACCATATTTGATAAAGTATTTTTGTACTGCATACTCTGTTGATTGTATGCTGTCCACTGTTTTGACTAGGTCACCTTTGAAAACAGACATTTGTGCCTAAAGGTCTTTTCCCTAAGAATACAACTGAAAAAATTAAAATAGTAATAAATGTAAAACTAAGTATTTTTGTACTGCATACTCTGTTGATTGTATGCTGTCCACTGTTTTGACTAGGTCACCTTTGAAAACAGACGTTTGTGCCTAAAGGTCTTTTCCCTAAGAATACAACTGAAAAAATTAAAATAGTAATAAATGTAAAACTACTCTCAAACTGCATATTTACTGGGCTTCATCCTGGTGGGCTTCACTGTATATATAGTTGTGTTGAGATAAGTTTCCAATTGCATGTTTATACATTGACAAACAAACAGTTCCAGAGAGGTTTCAGTCAATCAGGTCACTCCAAAAATATTTTAACGATTTTAGAGAGAAGAAGAGAGAGAGAGAGAGAGAGAGAGAGAGAGAGAGAGAGAGAGATGCTGACAGCAGCATTTACATACTAGAAAGACCAGAGAGGAAAATATATAATTTGAAAATTCTGAGACATCTGAAACAATAGGGTATATGTAAGAATGTTCCCTATGAAAACAATATGTTAGGGAATGTCATTGGGACAAAATAAAGAAATTAAGGGCTACAGTGTAGTGGGCAACCCTGTTACAAGAGCACCACAAATATAAACAGAAATGTTCTTAAGGCAGGGAGGGAAGTTCTTATAAGCAGGCTTCATGGTAAATACAACAGCAAGACATACGTGTCAGATCAATTGTGAAAATACAGGGGCAACAAACTATACATTTTGTTTTATTATTATTGGTAACATGGATTGCTTACACAAGATTCCTGTCAAAAATGTAAAAATAAATAAAATTGTTCAAGCTTGTGAAAGAGCTGTATCAATGTGCTCTTCTCTTGGCTTCCCCATTCCTGATTTTCCAGACACACGCCATCTTGTTGTTTCTACAACAAGATCTTTATAACAAGTTATGTTTCTTTAAAAGTACAGTACCGCGTTGTAAACTAACAGTGACAGAACTAATAACATTTTTTTTACAAAAGCTTTTTAATTTGCCTTTTTTTTTTTTTTTTTGTGGGAGAACAACTGAACACCATGCTGTTTGCCAGGAAATGGTGCAGCGCTGTGAAATCTGGGCAGGGGAAGTAGTGACAAATGTATTACATTTCAACATTAGCAGAGATTAATTTGCTATATGTGTATATAAAATCATAAAAGGATAAAACAAAGTACATTTGATGCAGTTGGCAATCCTTAACAGATTACAGAAAACATTTGTGTTGAATTCTTTTAATCAATCAAGAACGTTATTATTCATTTTTATGTCACAGTTGATATAATAGCATTTGTTTTCTTGACAAACTCACCCGCCAAATTGTTCTTTGAAGTGGGATGTTCTTATAGTTGAGAGCACTTGTTCTTATGTCAAGACACCATACTATTGTAATAAAAAGAATTAACTGAGATTTAAAAAAAAAAATTCTCATAAGCTTGATTTATAATGTAATGGTAATTGGTGGCTCACATCCCATTGTGCGTGTACTACACTCCAACCAGCAAATGAATTCAAATGGAATCTGAAGTTCTAATGGATCTGAGGTTCTGAATAAATCTTCAGATGTCAAGGGGGTTCAGAATTTGCTCTTCTATCCCTATCTTGAAATGCTCTTGTAAATAAATAAATACATAAAGGGGACAGAAAATTATATCTAATAGGCATATGTTTTTAAAGTTTTTATTTACAGGAATAAACTTCATACCTTCAAACAATCCATATTTAACTGTACTAGACTATGCACTGATCTGAAGAAATTCTGTTTTCTTTTTTTCTTTATATGGGCAGCATTCTATACAATTCTCTTCGTGGAGCTATGAATTTAAAGTTTTGACTGTATCACAGCTTGTGTACAGAACACTGAGCACTGTTCTGATAGGTCAACAGATCATATTTAGCATTCTGCACACAACCTGTGGCGCAGTGAAACTCCAAATTACTAGACTCATGAAGAGAACTGTATGGAATGCTGGCAGCAAAAAGAAAACAATACAAAACATACTTTTTTTTCACATGGGTACTTATTCAAGTAAAGTTCAATAGGCATTATGTGGAGGTGTGAATTTATTTTCTTCACGTAGAATATTACAAACATATGGCAATTAGAAATGCTTCTCCACTCCCTTTAATACCCCCGAACACACCCGCAGTTGCGTGCCAACACACACAGGGTTAACAGTGGGAATTGGGGGCTTTGGATAACTTGCCCTTGCCAGCAGGATATACAAAGAAATCTTTTTTATGTAAGAAGCTTGGACTACACCCACTGAAGCAAAAATATCATCAAAAGCTTTTCATATTCAGGCACCATATTAGTGAACAGCTAGAAATGCAGAGATGCCACAGTAACATACATATAGCGAAGATGAAATTTCTACAAAAAAAAAGATTAGGTTGTAAAAAACATTGTTCTAACAATTAAGCTATAAATTAGAAACTGAATGTTTAACCAGTTAAAGTTGTAGTTTTGTATTTTATTTATAACTCTTCTGTATGTATTTATACACACTTATATGTCTGTGTGTGTATGTGTATTTTGATACATGTGTACACACACACACAAGTATCTTAAAATATATTTAACATGTATCTCAAAATATCTTTACTTGAAATACAAATGTATTATTGCTAACCAGTTACTGGGCATTTTCATTACCGAAATGGTTGAAGTTATTGTGTTTTTAATTCAACAGACATTACAGGAAACAATCTACATTTCAAGGTTTAGCTTTAATAAAACGCAAGAACTGCACCTCATGGTAGGAATTATTTGTGATATACAATCACTTAAACAATTGTTCTCAGCTTTTGTACCCTACTAAACTATATTCATATTGAAATACAATGAGTATTAGTGCCTCAATTTAAACCTGTAATAATCCGTAGACGCTCACATCTTGACCTACAGCACTCAGTACAGCCGCTGAACTTTTTATGATTGGCTCTCAAGACAACAAGGTTTAATAAAATCATAATAGCATTTTGGTGTAAGCTGATATTTTGGGTTACATTTCAGAAAAAGAGAGGCGGAATTGGGACAGTGTAATTATTAAAAAAAATGTTTTGTACTGTACGTAAGAATTAATAAACTGTAGAGATTTAATGCCTTTGTAGGTGAACATATAAATGTATGAAATGGTATTTTAACGTGATTCACAGTTTGGGTGGCAAATCCCCCATTCTAGCCTAGGTATTTCCATGCCCAAGTGATGGGCTCCATACAAAATGAAAATGACAACTTCATCCAGGAGAACCAGTTTTGTACACAGTAGGTACCACAGCTAAATCCATGAAAAGAGCACAGCGGAGTCTTGTTATGAAGCAATCAGAAGTGCTGAACTAAAATGCTTTTCTTATAACTCAGATATTTTTATGACAGGGATTAATTGTGCAAAGTACAGTCATTAAACCACATTACTCAGATATTAACTTTTAAAAGCAAATTGGTAAAGGAAGAGGCAATGCCGTAATGAAACAGACCCAGAACTACAGTATGTGCTTTTTTAATGATCCCCCTTTCCAAACGAATAAGAACGCTTCATAACAGTTGTTGCCTAAATTGTGGAATATCGCCATTCTCGTCATTTCAACATGCAAGCTGCTGCAAGACCATGTATAACATTTAGCCACAAATTTATTCTTGTAAGTACTGTCTATTTATTTATTTAATTGGAATTATCAGCACCACAATCGCCATTTTAGGTTCATCAGCTACAGTCGTTCTCAACAAGATCCCAAGAGACTGGGAGGCAGGGAACATAGTAACAAGTAGTACATAGTTACAGTCTGCTGATATGTTGATATGAATTCTAGAGAGAACTTTGCATGCAGTATTTATATTATTAGTAATTCTGCTGTGCAATACAAAAACTGTTCAGTACAAATTCACAGAAGTGGTACACTGTTTTACAAACACAAATATAATTATCAAATACTTGCATTTGTGTTGAAGTAAATACAGTATTATTAGATCTTGCCTGAGGCTTGTGTGAGTGACACACACATGACTACTACTATAACATGAATGCATATTTTATTGATAACTCTTAAACCCTTGGTGTTGTTCCATCAACAACCAAAACAAGTCTATTTTTTTTTTATTCTTTGGTAACTGGGTAAACTCCCCTAGGCACAAGTGCCTGTTTTCAGGGGGTGACCTGGAAGCACTGAGGAGGTTAAATGACTTGCTTAGAGTCACACAGTATGCAAGTGGAGGTTGTGGGAATCAAACCCAGGTCTGCTGGATGTACCAAGCTCATTTGCAGCTTGTTACTCTAACCTGTAGGCTATACTGCCAGATGCAAATGTAAAAATATATATTATTAGTATATATGAACATGCAAACAGTTATACATACAAATATCAGTGACAGAGAAATACATATCTAAATAAAAAAAATAAACTAACACAGTACTGATGATGAATCTAAAAAAAAGTCAGAAATACAATTATTGTTAAACAGCAGTGCAACAAAATTGGGCAAAAAAAAATGTTCCTACCTTTTTTTTCACTATAAAAGACTCCAGGCATCTCCTAGATTTAATTGGGTGGTATGTTTTTCTAATTCCACCAAAATTTGAGTATTTTATAAATGTTTTAATTGAGTTAACAAAAAAAGATGGCCACCACATTTGGCAAAGAAATAGCATTGTAAACTTGGCAAGGGTTAGGATCGGGGAAAAAAGACATGTGGTGCACAACACAGGAGGTACATAGACAAGTACATCTGACATGTAAGCTAATATTTTTATAAACTGTAGCTGAAACTAGCTTTTTAGGAAAAAAAACAGTTTTCTTTGCACTGCTGCTTTAAGAACAATGTGACAAATATTTCTGCAAAGTACTGTACCAAACATTGCTGCTTTAACCAATATGAAAATACCGAAAAGCAGCCCCATGTAGGACCCTAGTGAGCCATGTACAATAATTAACATATTGTAGAGTGCAGCAATGACAGTTAGAGAATGCTACATGTGAAACGTCATTTTACTTATCTGCACAATCAGTGTCAATGTGCTGTTTTGAAAATTATTGAAGGGGTAATAAATAAGAGACAGAGGTTGCTTGCTACATATGCTGGACAAAAACAATGCTGTACATTAGCACAAAGTGACACTGGGGACTAACCAGTTTGGGGAAAAAAACTGTAGACAGATTCTGAAAGAAAACTCTTCTATGGAAGTCTTGTGTGCAGGGAGGGTTTATTTCTGGGTTAACATGCACTACATATCACAACACCATTTTTGTTTCTTGCCGAAGCCTGTTTTGTGCCAGCACGGTATAGTCCTCACATATAGTACTTAGTGGGAATGGAAAATGCATCACTGTGAAAAAGATGAAACTAATTTCACTAGAAACATAAGTTTTAAAAAATATTCTGCTGAACTGCAGATTTAGGGCTCCATGTATCTAAGTATGTATCATCTTAGTCAAGGCAAGTGAATTTTATTTTTTGGCACCTGTCCCTGGGGCTCAGGGTGCCATACAAAATAAGCAGCACAATAAGAAGAATGTGGAATATATAAATAAGTAAATATATACATACATACATACATATGTAAAGATTACAACATTTAACAAATATTGCATATTTATTGCTAGTCATTAATTAATTCCAAATTTGAATACTAAATTATTGGGTCAGGCAGTAAGCAAGATTAGAAAGGTGATAGATACTGCAGGGTCCCTTTGAAGACCCCCGGTGCTGGCAGATTTAATATGGACAGGCAAAGTCTAGAAACCTGGAAAAGGAAAGGAAATAAAAAGACATGAGCAGGACATCAAGTCTGTTCCTAGATTCCGCGTCCTTCCTATTACCTCTGTGAAAAAAAAAAAACTTATAGTAACGTTAGTTGGAAACTGTACTACACTATACAAAACTGCTCAGCAGTAGTGCGAAACATGTTTTTAACATAGTATGGTCAACAGCACAAATAAAACTATCAATATACCCATTCCTCATTCCATTTAATATCATTTCTGAATAGAGACATTTGGTTTTAAAAGTTATTTATTTTTTCTCTTTGATAACTGGGTAAGGCCCACTAGGCACAGGTGCATGTTTTCAGGAATGACCTGGGAGCACGAGGGAGGTTAAAAGCAGCAGTGCAATGAAAAAAGTTTTTCCAAAAAGCTAATTTTCTGCTATGGTTAGGAAACATATTGGCAGAACTGTTGATCTGGGTTTTCTGGATTCTTCCTGTGTTGTGTTTCATACCTTTGCACTTTTGTCTGGATTCTTACCCTCCTCGGGGTCCTCAGTATTATTTCTGTGTAAAAATGAGGCTGACATCTTTTTTTCTTGATAAATAATTATTTTAAAACTTTCATAAAATTCTTAAATGACAATGAAAACTGAAAATTTTACCACCAAAATAAACTGGAAGACATCGGGCATTGATTAGGAAGAAAAAAAGGTGGGGTCAAATTTTAGCCCATTTTCATTGCATGGCTGCTGTAAGTGTACTTGCTCAAAGTCACACTGTATGCAAGTGGTGGTTGTGGGATTCAAACCCAGGTCTGCTGGATGTACCAAGCTCATAGCTCATTACTCTAACCTCTAGGCTTAAAAAGTCCCTACTCTCTTACCACAGCTACCATGAAAGAATTAACCATTTTGGTGTGATGCGCTGCTGTTTACCATCAGAAAAGTTTGCAAGCACCATCCTGATATGCACAGTTGGAATCTAGTAACAAAACAACCTTGGTTAACAAGTCCTTTAAAAAGTCCCCGTGGCAGCCATATTTCTTGACTTGAACCATTGATTAAAAAAGTAGTAGAAAAAAACCTGTTTTAAAACCATGTGAGTAGTTAAATAAAAAATAATATCTAGAACAATACTGTTATTTAGTTTTTGTTGACCGGGTAAGTGCACTAGACAAATCCTGCCTATTTTCAGGCACAACCCAGAGGAGGGGAATACAGATGAATGCTAACTGACCTTGAACCAGATTAAGCTGTTGGAGGTATTTTTAGTGAATGAGGGAAATTTGGCCAGGACACCAGGGAAATTCCTCTACTCTTTTCGATAAGTGCCATGGGATCTTTAACATCCACCTGAACTACCACCAATCCAGGCAGATGGGACCTCGGTTTAATGTCTCATCCAAAAGACGGCACCTCAGAGGTGCAGTACCCCTCTCATGCTGCACTACAGTGTCAGTACTGGGATATTAACCCAAGTGCTAGATGTGGGAACTGAACCCACAGCCCTCTGAACTCCCAGCCTCAGAGGCGAGTGTGCTACCTACTGAGCCACTGACACTGTTGATAAATCTAAAGAAGTCAGAGTTGTATCATTGCTAAAATCTATGCGATAAGTGTTCCTTCTGTATTCTGTACCACATGCAGCTGTTTTAAAACAGCAAGTGCAGCAAAACTGGGCAAAACATTTGGCCTTGAAAAGCAAATGTAGTTTGTAAAACGCTGGAGTTTGTTTGGGGGATTTATATCATGCTGCTATTTTTTAATGCTTATTTTTATGTAGTAAATACGTTTTTAATTGGTACCTGTCGCATAAGGTCTTTCGTGTGTTCAGTAAACCGGGATGTCCGACTTTTTCTATTTGTAGTTTACTCTGTGCATTAGTGGCTCTGGTTAACATTTATGCTGCCGCCTCTCCTACCACTATCCGCAAAACATTTGACCCCACCTTTTTTCACTATAAAAGAGTCTAGTTCTCCTAAAATGTGAGTATTTTAACTCCCCAGTACGCAAAGTAAATCCCAACTGTGCACTCACATAATCTATACCACCTGATCTATGAGCACCCAGAGGAACTCAGAAAGCACAAATGGTTAACTGATGCCACCTCTGCTATGCAAGATATAAAGTTATAAGGTCAGTTTGGAAACAAGGGTATTATAATGCCATTGCTTAAGAGAAATGTTACTGTAATAACAACTGTAAACAAACATAACACACTGTACCTGTATATAACATAATGGAATAAGTTAATTTTTTGCAGTTCTGTACTGAAAAAAACTGGTTGTGTGATCTGCAATAAAAACTATTAACTAAAAAAAACGGAGTATTTTATAAATGTTTTAATTTAGTTTATTTCTCAAGAAAAAATGATAGCTGCCACATTTGGCTTAAAAATAGTATTGTAGATCTGGTATGGATTAGGATAGAACAGTGTATAGCATCGGAGGTTCCTAGAAATGTAGATTTGATGGGTATGCCAAAATCTGTATTAATTGCACTGTAGCTGAAACAAGTTTTTGGGAGAAAACATTTTTCGTTTCACTGCTGCTTTAGAAGTGGAATGTGGAGATATAAAATGCATGTTTTAATTGATCAACACAAGTTTTGATGTGCATTATTTAGAAAACGTCCAAAGAAGATCCCTTACCTTTCAATACCTTTTTATCAAAAACAGAAAATAGACAATTTCCAGTACAATTCCCGGAGCTTCAAACCTTGAAAACAAAATTTAGTGACTTCAGTCACTATAAATTAGTTGTCCTGCAAACCATGCAGTTTTAGGGGTGTATTAAAGTGACATAAACCCTGCTTTTCGTATGTTTTAAGACACAGTAATTGTTAATTTGGGCATGTGTAACATCTGTTTAATAACTTCAATGTATTGTTTCACATGCATGTTTTCAGACAGTGCTATTTGTTCCTGATTTTGGATTCCTTGGTAATGATGCCCTTTCCCCTCCAAAAATTCACGTTTTTAATTACTGATGAGTTCCACAACCCAGTGACATTAGCTGAGCTAAAGCCTACAGTGAAACCTTCTATACAGGGCTTCTGTTTAACTGACGTCATGGGGTTCTGGAACGGCTAAGTAATTAAAACAAATGACTATTGGGCTGGAAAAAGCTGCATTATCAAAGAAAAAATGTGGTACGTCACAACATTAAGACAAACACACACGCCAAAATGTACAGGTTCAATAAAAAAGGGTTTATGTTCCCTGTAAAGAGATATATGCCTATAACGTTAATCGCCAGCAGTAAAGCACAGCCTTTATGCCAGGAAATGCAACATGTTCAGAACACCTGACTGTTTTTGTGGAGTCCAAAAAAAAATGGTAGGCCATTAAAAAAAGGAGTGTGTCACTTTCAAGAAAACTTTAAAAAACATAATATTCTTCATAAACATAAACATCTTCATTATGATGCAAAGTAAGGTTGATCCAGACCACTTTTCTTCCGTTTATCAACTACGCAGATTTCGTTTATAGTCAATGTCCTAAATCAGCTGTTATTAATTTGGACACACTTTATCACAGAGCACTAAGGTTCATCACCAATGCCCCTTTCAGAACCCTCCATTGTGCTCTTTATGCCCAGCTTCACTGGCTCTCGCTGCACACTAGAAGGGTAAAAATTGCCACACCATGCTTTTACATAGCAATCCTAAATAAACTCCCTCCCTGTATCACAGAATTTTTAAAGTCTGCGCTCGGTACCTACCCGCTGAGACATTATTCCTACATATTGCTGGACATACCTAGGATAGGGTCCCACTACGGTGAATCAGCAGTCAGCCATGTTCTCCAGACAACCCAAAAGTACCTGCACCCCCCCCCACAACATAGCATATTTAAACTTTCCACTGCTAAAATTGGCTATATTTACTTTGAGCTCCATGTGAGGAGTGGGTCCTCTTAGTTTCACACTGGAATTCCAATTTGGGTAAGTTAAATCGCCAACATCAAGGTGGGACCCTTGATTTAGTCCCTAGCTTTACAATGCCTCAATGGCTAATGTGTCTAATTGGCTCCTTCTATACACTGTGCTCCCATCGAGGATTTTACTCAGGTGTTCAAAGGAAGCATGCTAAAAAGGAGCACTACACACTCCTGAAGCTCAAACAAATCCAAAAAAGCACTCCTCGCATGGAGCTAAAAGTAAATATCGCCAGTTTGGGCAGTGGAAAGTTTAAATATGCTATGTTGGGGTGTGTGTGTTGGGGATGCACTGGTACTTTTGGATAGTTTGTTGTTTGCCCCGATCCAGCAGTACCCCTTAGAAGAAATGTGAATTCTAGTGTGTGAAGCAATTTAAAAGGTTTGAGCATGCTATTTTGGATTTGTTCAAGTTTCAGGAGTCTGTGGTGCCAATTAGATACATTAACCATTGAAGCATTGGAAAGCTAAGGACTAAATCAAGGGTCCCACCTTGACGTTGGTGATTTAGCTTACTCAAATTGGAATTCCAGTGTGAAACTAAGAGGACCCACTCCTCACATGGAGCTAAAAGTAAACATAGCCAATTTTGGCAGTGGAAAGTTTAAATATGCTGTGTGTGTGTGTGTGTGTGTTGGGGGTGTGTGTACACTGGTACTTTTGGATTGTTTGTTGTTTGCCACAATCCAGCAGCACCCCTTAGAAGAAATGTGAATTCTAGTATGTGAAGCAACTTAAAAGGTTTGAGCCATGCTCTCCTGGCCTTGTGGAATACTCTCCAGTGCCCACTGGAACTTATCAAAATGATCTGTCTTCAGACCTTTACATTCTTATTGGACCATTTCTTACAGGAGAACTGTAATTGTTATTCATAACCCGTACACAGCTCTCCCTTGGGAACGTCTGTTCTGTGTTGTATTGCCTGTATAGCACTTGTAATAATGTATCTAATTGATTGCAGATTGCCATGCACTTTTCTTGCATCACACAGATATGTTAGTTGATTTGTTTCCTGTTTTGGTCCTCATTTGTACTGTTTCTAATGCTGTGATACCACCTACGTGTAATGTTATTGTCTGTATAATGTATGTATTGAAATTTTTTTTCCCCCTCTGTTTATGTTCATCCAGGACCACCTTGAAAATGAGCTTGCTCAATGGTGTTATTCTTCCTGGTAAAATAAAAATGTTTATTGATTGACATAATATATAGACATATACAGAATCCTGCTTATTTATTTATCTATCTGTTTATTTTTTTATTTACATTTTGGTGACGAGGATATGTACAGTGAGCTGGGGCTCATTTCCAGGTGCAACCAGAGGGAGGGGATACAGCAGGGAGCACAACAGCAATAACAAACTGACAACAACAGACGCATGTGCATGAACAAAAAATCAAAAATCACAGTACAAGGTTATATGTTATTGAGTGTCTGAATTTCTCTTGTGTTTCAAAACCACAGTTCTGGCAGCACACTCTCCTTCACTAGAAAATGATCAGATATGGTGCCACTGACTTGGTACTTCAAATATCCACACACACGTATACTGCACAGCAGTGGTCCTAGTTGCAGTGTATTAACATTCACAGAAAATAACTGATGTACGACAAAGCTAATAGTTCGCCTACCATACTCTTCTAGGTCACTTTTATTTGTCTCCTTAAAGTGGTTCGTTGCCTCACCGAATTCCAGTCTATGTTATCATAAGGTATGTATCTTCAGCACAGGTGTGTATCATGACCTTGTCGGCAGGAAAGAGGGATGTCCCACGTGTAATCATGTCAGGCACTTGAACATTGCTAATGTTTTGGACCACACCATCATCAGAGCAAATAAAAGTGACCTACAAGAGTATGGTAGGCGAGGCATTAACTTTGTTGTACTCCCGATACTTTCTATGAATGTGAATGCACTTTAAAAAACATAATATTCTTCATAAACATAAACATCTTCATTATGATGCAAATTAAGGTTGATCCAGACCACTTTTCTTCCCTTTATCAACCATGTGGTGTATGCGTGTTCAGATATTTCTCTTGCGTCTGTTCATCACTAGGTTCATTTTCATGGAAATGGGATCCTTGTCCCCTGGGCTTCATCCGCTTTGCTGAAGTAATAAACCTCTGTTTGTGATGTCACAGTTTCTTGGTGTGGAAATTATTATGATGTTAAAAACAGAAGGTGTGGATTCAGCAAAGAATTAAATGGCAGGAATAAATCTACTGTGGTACACAGGGATCCAGTTTCCATGTAAATGCAATGAAGAATTCAAGGAATAGAAAAGGTCTTCTGTAGTTAATCTTTTTCTCAAGAAACTTTCATCATACAAGAAACCAAGCTGTTAAGCAGGACCAGGCGCCAGCCCAGTGGGTAGCAGACAGTGGTCATGACAAGGAGTTCACAGACGAGTATACTCCTAGTACGCACTGTGGAAGCAGAATAGTAATCAATCTATCGTTGTACAGACCAGTCATTACACAAAGAGGAATGAGAAGTATTGTATATTGTTACGTGAACTTAGACAACCCCCTATGGATATGCAGTGGGTATCAAGCCAGTAATATACCCCTGGATTTCCTCTACTCCCGTACTAAACATATATATAGGATTGGCAGTTCTTTAGAACCAATGTGCGCCATGCACCTCTGGCAGTTACCCCTCATATCGGGGGGAGACACTTCTGACACACTGGTTCTGGATGCCAAGTATGCTGCTACTCTTCAACAAATTTGGGGAGGGGGTGCTAACTGGGTTCCAAGGAGTCTGGGTAGTCCTACTTCAGTGCTACCCTGGAGACTGTTATGTTGAATCCTGGTCTTGCTCTAGGCCCAGTCTGTGGCAAACTAGGAAGACAGCAGCAAATTAAAACAGGGAGAGAAGAGGTAGGGCTTCCATGTTTGGAAGAAGGCCCCATCCGATGCTGAGCAAAATGTGATATTCTCTCAAATGTGTTTAATCTGCCCACTGCGTGTAACCATTCCTAGACAGTAAGTGTCTCAGCCTTTCTTCACCTTTGCAATAGGAGCTGTTTAGTTTTCACCGAGACTGAGACCACTCATTCTATCTGAGTGCAGTGGACAGAGTTTGTGGAGTCTGGGAGCCCAATTAATAATAGCAGTGGAGAGTACAGGGACAAAATCTGTAAAACATTGCTGTATACCTGCTGTAGCAGCCTGGCCCAATATTTTGGAAAGTGGGGTCAGGACAAAAGTATATGGGAAAGGTGGGCTTCAACCACTCCACAGTGTCAACAGCAGTTTGAGAGATGTTTTAAGAAGTGGAGAAATACTGGGGTCCTATACCAGACACAGGGTATTTTGTTCTCGATCAGTCTGCTGTGGTTCTCCAAGAAAGGCAAGAATGGCAGATACCAGCACGTGGCCCAGTCTTGTTCAGGAATTGTTATTCTGAGGAAGGCTTCCCATGTTTTTCTAGCCTTATGCGATTGCTCAGGGAGATTGTCCTGGATGTCAGAGTATATGCCCCACACGATCCCTCTTTTAAGCTTGACCCAGGAGGGCACTGGCAAAGAAGACTCCTCTAACAGAGGATAGCTGCAGTATTGAAGTAATAGGGATATGGTTTCTCCCGGGGTTAGTATCTTCAAACGTTCAGGGATTTCTAATACCGTGATGAGAATGGGCCCCATTCTTAAGCCAGTGCATAGTCAAAAATCTGGAAATCAGTACTGTATTAGTCTTTGATGTTTGCTGAGAGCGCTCTTCTCAGCACACGCAGTGTCCTCAGGATGGCTTCCTTTTGCAGCTCATAAGGTGTCACAGATATTGGTAGCATATTTATATGTGCCTGAAAGTTCTTTTTGATTAGCCCCATTGCTCCAAGCACTATTGGAATGATTTGTGCGCCCATATGTCTCTCTGTACGCAAGGACACTGTAGTCACTAGGGGTGGCAATTTCGATCAGCAATGCTACCGTTGTTCTTTTTTCTTGTACTTAATATCTGGTTTTCTTGCTTCCACTTTCTTGGCAGTTGGTATTGGGTGATCCCATGTGATCATTACCTCTTCATTCTCTGTGATTCTTTGTGGTTCATGTTTCCAGTGTTTCTCTGCTGCCTGTATGTTACAGTGTCTGCACAGTTTCCAGTGAACATATGGCACTGTGGCTCTGCAGATGTTTCCAGATGTCATTTCTGGGGAGAGAGAATTTAGCTTGCAGGTTCTCAAAAGATTCCAGGCAAGAGGTACCAGAGGCTATCAGATCCTTAACCTGCTAAATTCCTTAGCTTTGTCATAAAGGCCAGTCTACTACTCCGTTATCAGCTGTATGAGAGGAGTGTGTCATAGTGGAGGCCACAAAATTGGAGTAAGTGGGGCACATAGCCTTTTCCTTAAGATGGTCCATGCCTTGATGGCTACTGTTTCAGCAAGTCACTCTCAGTTTGTTAGGTCTCGCTGGGAGGAAGAATATGATGATGGCCAGGCAGAGGGGTTCTGCAGTTTTTATTTATTTATTCATTCTCGGATTACAATACCTTTGAGCACAGAAACAGCTCATTTACAAAGGTTCCACGTCATTCAGGGAAGGGTAGTACAATGACACAGGACAAAACAGATTATTTACAATGTACAGTAAAATTCATTCATACAAGTTATTCATAGTCAGAGTTTAGGGAGGACGACAAGTAGTTACTGGGAGGGAGAAAGGTGCTGCCAGGTGGCAATTGTCAAGTGAGAGACAAGGAAAGATGAGTGGAAGGAAAGGAACGAGGGAGTAAAGGGAGGGAGAGGATGGTGGAAAAGTGAGGAAGGAATGGAGAGAGGGAGTACAGGAAAGGAAAGGAAAGGATGGTGGGATGGGGGTAGTGGAACCAGGAAAGGGTGAGTAGAGGACATGGGGGGGTTAGTAGCCAATGAATGCAGTATAAGTGGTGGCTAAAGGAGAGGGCAGTACTATCAGGAAGGGGAGGTGCTGGCAAGGAGGGGAGAGGAGAATAGTTTACTTGTCATTCGTCTGACTCTTGCCTTCCTTGATTGCTGGGCAGCCTTTCTGTGCAGGTCAGGAGGGAATGGGACTTGGAGGCAGTTTGGACTGGGCTGCCAGCTAGTGGTAGTGGGGGGGGTGGACTGTGATGGGATATACAGATTGTGTGGGCAGCTGCTTTATTGGGGTTGGTTGTGGCAGTACTCGCAGGGTCCACTGCTGGGCACTGGAGGATTGCTGAGTGGTTCAGTGTTTGATGCCTGCCATCAGACCCTACCTGTCAGAATCTGGAGCTGGACCCACATTTTGTCACCCAGTACTCCTACACTTAAGGTAAGGGGAAGGAGAGACAGATGGGGAAAAGGGGAACTCATTGTTCTTCAAGTGGTCCTAAGATGTAATCTTTTCTCTTTGCACTGCCGGGAAGGGGGCTGGGGCTGGGGTTAACTGCAGTCAGATGCAGAATCAAACTTCCAAATCTGAGTTTGATTTAGATTTTGATGCCTTAACTGGCATCAGACTGAATCAGGGTCAGAACTGGAAGTTCCGATAATCTAATGGATGCAGAACAGAAAAGAGTCCACTGAATCCAAGCCACCCTAGCATGAAGCCTGACCTCTGCACAACCTCGTGGGACTTCATTGACTGGCACAACTCACTGCCACCCATTCAGCTTGCACCTTTGCATTACTGAACCAGGAAGTACCAGCATTTAACTGCACTTATTGTCCTGGCTGCTCTTTTGAATTAAAGTTACAAATTTGGCCCTGTTGATCACCAAATACTGTTTTTTTAACAGTCCCTTCCCCCTACACTGCTGATGTCAGTTAAGCAGGTTACGGATGAACCCTTTGTTGGTGTACTTTAATTCAGCAGATTTGACCCTTCAGAATTAAAGTTAAAAATTTAAATCAGCAGATTAAGACTGGCTTAAATAGTCTAGCAATCAGATTCCTGACTACAAGCATAAACTACTTAGCTGGAGAAAATTCATTGGCTTCTAGAACTCCTGGGTCCCAATATTCAAAACTTTGCCAGGGGGCAAAATTTGTACTGCCTATGACACTTGGACAGTTGGTTCTGATTAACCTATGCTTTTTAAAATATAAAAATGTATTACTGATTGTCTCTGCTGAGAAATCTGGTGCTCTTGGAATGACCTCACTCGCACCCCCCCAGGTCTCAGCTAAAAGATGAAAGCCATGAGATAATTACAGACCAGGGGCAGGATTCTCAAAGCTCTCAGAAGGTGCAAAACCTTCATTAAGTCCCCCAAACTCTCCCAGCTACAGAAAAAAAGAGGAGTTTGCTCCAAGTGCTATTCACAAAATCCCGCAGCTGTGGAAAAACACTATGGACTGTGGAAAAGTGTAGCCATGAAGTCCCTCAGGGAAAAAAGGTGTGAGATCAGTGGAGCACAACCCCTGAAAGGCTATTCACAGCCAGGTTTTTCCCGCAGCTGAGGAAAAAATGTTACACACAGTGGAAAGAGGCGTAACTCTCCCTCAGCACACTACAGTAGTGCCCCAGCAATTGGAATCAATAAAGGTGGAGGTGTACCACAGGTAATAGCATCTCAGGCAGTATAGCAGTGGCAGATGTTACAGCATTGAAAGCTCACATTGCCATGCTATGGCAACAGGCATCAACCACCAGACTCAGTGCAGCCCATGACAGAGCCCCACAGGCAGTAGAGCCTGACCAGCCAGCAGCAAATACTACCCCCGCAGGCCACAGGAACACCCCAGGGAGGGACGACCAGCAGGGACAGTCAGCCACTGTGGTGCCAGGGTTTCACAGGTACCTGCAGTGCTGCTGTGGTCCCAGTTGGGGACTGGTTGCAGGTCTCTGTGTGTGCTGTCAGCCTCATATTATAGCAGCACTGTTACAGTCTGCAGCTTCAGCTAGTGGTTCCCTATTGTTGTGCCTTCACAGCCTCCACAGCTGTGGATTTACAGCACTTGCGCAAGTCCTGCAGCAGCTAAATTGCCGCACCTGTGGCACTTTACACAGAAATCCACAGTTAACGCTGGTTTCTTTGAGAATACAAGCGCAGCTGCGTTTCACATTGCCAGCAAGCCTTTTTTCCTGTAGCTGGGAATTTCGGCTTTCTTTGAGAATCCTGCCCCAAGCCTTAATTGAGGATCTCCTGCTTGTCTTGAGTTAATTATAGTTGTAGTTGCTAAGAGGGAAATCATAAAACTTTTATAACGGTTAGAGGAAGAAGAGCAGGTTATGATGTTTTAGTGCGAAGTCATAAAAGATGCTTTGATGTCCCCGAAAGGGGAAGATGCTCATAAGATCAAAGAAAATCATTTGAAGAAAATGAGTTGTGCTGAGGATTACAGAATTTAATACTTTGAAAAGACATCCTGTTTTTGTATAGATATATTATTTATATATTCTGACAGGGAGGAGCTAGATGACCTCATGCAAAGAGGTGGGCAAAGCCAGCTTTTAGACAGTATTCTGTTTTACTTCAGAGACACTTCTATCTAGACTCTGACAAAGAAACATCTTTGGGCACTTTAAGCAGGTATTTAGAGAGAGAGAGACAAATATAAGTACTGTAGTAGGAACTGCACTGTTAAAACTTTGTTCTTTTAAAAGATTGTATGGTTCTTGTGATATATAGTTCTGTATTTTATGTTTTACATATTTTTTATCTATTTTAGTAAAACTCTATTTTTAGAGCCTACTTGGTCTGTCTTTGATTTCTTTTCTTTAACAAGTGGAGTATATATGGTTAAAGCAGACACTGTGCATAAGCTTGAATGGTGATACGAAACTGGAAAAAGGTAAGGGTTTAATCTGAGGTCTTTTATTAGAATTTTTAAGGGTTCATTTTTGTACACCTGTTTAGGTGCCCGTAGGCAAAGATATCTGGCCCCCCGAAGACAGAATTATCTGAGTCTGTACATTGGGTACGCTAACAAGAGGTTCACAGTTTGAATCCCTCCAAGACTTGAGACCAAAAGTTGATTTGAACCCACAAAAATAGACAGTAGGGTTACCCTGTTTCTGTTAACTGTTCACAAGACTGTGCTCGGAGGTTGGCACTTTGGGAGTAGAGGGGTGACCTGCTGAGTGGGTTTGTGACACTACCAGTAGGAAAATTTAGCCCACATCCAATTGCATGCAATATTCAAAGGAATAGCCCAAGGACAAACACAGTTGAATATAGTGGGCAAACGAAGGCGGGCAAACATGCCTGAGTGCAGTGCAAAGACAGCCCAGCAAAGAAGGCAGCTCTGAAAATAGCAAAGAAGACAGCTCTGAATATAGCAACTGGGCAGTGCAAACAGCAACAGCAGCCCAGTGCACACAGAGGTGGTGTCAGGCACAGGTGAACCATGTGGCCACTGGGGGCGCCAGCTAAGAAGTGGTGCATAAAATCTGAAAACCTGAGGAAAAAGCAGTGTACAACTTAAATAACAGCATCAGATACCCCAAAGGCAATGCCAAGAGAGACGAACTGCAAAATGTAGAAACACTGTGCGGATGTAAACTGTGTAAAAAGAGCAGAGACGGGACAGTGGTGATGTGACCCACAGAAAGGACCAACCATGCCTGCGTGGCAGTATGACTCCAACCAGTGCCCACTGTGCACAGGGGGAGGGGACAAGGATCCCTGACACAGAGCAAGGGACAGCACACCACATGATACACAGTGGGAGGACACAGGGGGATGGACGTCAGCCACGGCCACATGGACAAAGCCACACAAAGGCCTGCAGACCACAGCACCCCTCCAGCCAAGCAATGCCGTTGGAGTCCACTGAAGGAACAGGAACCAGACCATGCCCACAGGTAATCACAAGCCAGATGTTGTCTGGCACACACACAGGCCATGCAGGGTATGCATGGAGAGCAGAATGTTTCAGCCAACTGGAGGACAAACCTGCTATGCCCACAAGAATCCACTGCCAGATGCGCTGCCACAGGCGGCACAGGGAGAGCTATGGTGAAACACGTGCCACCTGAGAGGCCAGTATGGCATCCACCATGGTAAATTAGATTAGTCAGTAGGTGGAACAGCAGTGAAACTGACTACAGGTAACCAAGATATTTCAGTTTATTTATTAAGCAGGAAAAAAACTCCATTGAGCAAGCTCATTTACAAGGAGGTCCTAAGAGGGACACTGAAGGTACATACAGCATTAGGTATACATTGGTACAATGGTACAACAATAAACAGGATGAACAATACAGTGCAAAGATGGAAAGATACAGGACACAGGAGTATAACAATCAAAAATATATATTTTGAAAAAAGCAATATAAACTGTACAGCGAAACAGGAAACACAATAAGTAAGCGGGGGGTTGGGGAACAAGGGAAGAGGGGATTATGGATTGGCAACCTGGTACTGCCCCTGAAGTAGTTGCTCCAGCAGCTCCTCATTTCTCCCCGTATGTCTGATCGACATGGCCTGCTGCTCCAGCATCATCCACTGTTGGCGCATGAGGCACCACAGAAGGTCGTCCCAGCCCTATCCCTCCTCTGGCCATCTGGCCCAAGCTGAACTGCACCGATGACCTGTGGGGGAAAAAGGTGCCCATGTACGACTGCTGCGCTGACACTGTGGAGCAATGTGGAACTCAGCATGTGGCCCCAGAGAAGAACAGTTTAGTTTAGTCTTTATTTAGCTCCACTGCAAGTATCCACTACATGTTGGAGTGCTAAATTTGCCGAAGATATGAAGCTTGCATGTATTGTGAATGCTATAGATTCTATACTTTGTTTTCAAGACGAAATCGATAGTGTATCAAACTGGGTCAGTATGAATAAATTAACACTAAATCATGAAAAATGCAAGGTTAAGCACTTTGGTCATAAAAACCTGAAGGTGACTTATTACCTTTCCAGAACATCTATTACTAAATGCGACATGGAAAAGGATTTAGGGGTACTGGTCACCCGTTACTTTAATGCTACAGTGCCGTGCAGCAGCCAGTAAGGCTCAAAGAATTATGAGTTCCGTTCTTAAAAATATTAACAGTAGAAATGATAAAGTCATTATTGTTCCGTACTCTTCTCTGTTGAGACCGCATTTGGAATACTGTGTTCAGTTTTGAGCACCATACAAAATGAAAGATAAGAAGTTATTAGAGAGAGTGCGAAAAAGGACAACAAAGAGAATAAGGGGATTAAGGCATTTAGATTACGAGCAAAGGCTAAAGCATCTAGGCCTCTATAGCATGGAACATCGTAGGCTAAGAGGGGATCTATGTACTGTATTTAAAGCATTTGTGGATAGTGACCTTTGGGAAATTGTAGGTTTAGTGAGAAATAACAGCAGAAGCAATAGGTTTCATCAGCTTCAGCTGACAGGAGAAACCTACAAACAAGATCAATGAGGAAACTGGTTAAGTCAAAGGGTTGTAAACATATGGAATATATTACCCCCAGGAGGTGGCCAATAGTACTTCATTACAGGGTTCTGAAAAATCTCTAGATGACTTTATGGGTGATAACAAGTTTGTTTACTCTAGGTAAACACGGACGACTCCATATGGCCCTCTAGGCTCCCGATTCGTATTTTGTCTGTGATTCTGTAACAGCATGTCCCAACCACTATGCCCATGTACCCAACAATGTAAACAGTACATATGCCACCCAACATGTGTCAGTATGCAGCAGCACTAAACCCCATGGTACACACATGCCCATCCCACGCAAACATGAAGGCCCGAAGGCCACTGCCACCACCACCACCACCACCACCGATGGAACGAAGCCCCATGCATACCCAATATAGCCCCATCACACTATTTCCACACAGCCTCCCTGAGGTAAACCACAGTCAGACCCACAGCAATAACAAACAAACCACAGCAACAGAATGACTGGGACATGCTGCCCTATGGAACAGAACCTAGAGCCAGGAAGCATTGCAACATAACTGTTAGAAACCCCACAACCATGGCAAAAGAATGAGGCCTGTAGTGGCAATCCACAGGGTATGTGTAACAAACAGTGTGCCGGTGTCCCCACACCACCCTGGACAGCCACAGACACTGACCATGACACAAATGTGTCATGTGGACATGTAAAGGAGACTGTACTCTAGGACAGGACACACCACAGAGCCATACATCAGTAGCAACAACCCCCCCGGAAAGACAACGGGTCAGTGGCCACAGTGCGCAGAACAGCCCCGACATGGTGGTACACTGGAACAGCACAGTTCAATGTGACTGGTATGCATGTGTGATGCAGATGGGGCACACATGCCCACACCACTGTGAGCACATAACGTCCACAGAGACCATGTCCAGGCCATAGGCACGCCATGCGGTGTATGCATGCTGCGAGCAGACATGCAACCACAGGAGCCAGACAATACACCCACCCATAGTGACACAGTACCACACACCACATGGCCACCATGCAATGTATAAAATGCAGACATGCCCGCGGCAGATGTACGAGAGTAGTACACCACATGACACAGGCCATATGCAACGATACAACACAACTGTAGAATGGTAGCAGATGGTCCATGCACAGCACACATGGAGAACACAATGCAATTACAGCACCTCCTACACAGACCATCGGTGTTGACTGACATGCCCACAGTGGACCATAGGCCAGCACGCATAGTCCGAGGTGTAAGGAGGCAGTCATGTCCATGCCACCATGTCACAGAAACATATGTGAGACAGGGCCACTGAATGGCTGACATGCAACACCCAGGGTGCAGATGCAGGACAGCAGGACCAAGGAGGGCGTGTGCCTATGTAGGTGAGTGCTATGTGCAGTGTACAACCCCCGCATGATGCAGGCATGAAGGACACACCATGATGCAGCAGTGCAGGACTGTGAGCAGCCATGTGTTGTCACAACACAGGCCCACAGTCTGTGTGTCCAGGCTAGGCAGTGTCCAGGTGCACTGTACCACAGGCTGCAGTAGGTGTGTGCGATGCCCTCCCCAGCAGGAACGCACCATGGCACCCCATGGCCACGTGCCCCGGAACCAGTGACATGACACAGGGCAAACGCACATATGTTGGTGACACTGTGCTGTAAAGGATTACCAAACATGCCTCACTCAGCAAGGTATGTAGCATAAGAAAACCACAAAGGAACATACTCACGTGTGGCATCCTGCTGCCCGCCACTGCTGGCTGTGAGCCTTGGTCCTCCATCTACACCCTCGCTATTGTCTCCTGGTGGTGCGGTCTGCAGCATGAAGGGAACAGAACAGTGTTAGTACCATCATAGATATCAAGAATCCCTCGCAAACTGTGCCAGGTACACATTGTGCAACTATCAAACAGTGTACTGTGTCCCTCCCCAACAAGCATGTGGCGCATGTAACACATGTGCAATGTAGATACAAGGTACTGTAATACTCCATGTACAGCACACATGCTAGACCATCTGACGCCAACTGGAGAAATAATGCACAGACATCAGTGGGACAGACGTGCACACATCTGTATGCACCCAGCACAGATGTCTTGCGGGTGACAGACAACAAAAGGCATACCTGACAGTATACCCCCAATGCACTGCAGGGCTGGGCCACACCTGTGACCTGCCTGTACCTCCACCAATGGACCATGCCACACTGTCAATATGTATCAGTGATCATCCAGTGATCGCCCATAGGTCCTGTATGACTGTATGACCATGGTACACAGGGGATACGGTGGCATGGCTGTGGCAAGCATACCCCTACACAGACAGTGCCACTACAGTGCCCATTACTGTGACCAACATGTGTGTCAGCTGACCAATGGACACAACATGGCCCAATGTCACGTGGTCTGTGGGGCACATGGTCACACCTCAGTGAGCACAGGGAACCTGACAGGCAGCTATCTGTCACTCACGGGCAATTGTTCTCCCACAATGGGCGGCTGTTATCAACGTAGGTGGCAGTGGTCAGTAACAGTGCTGGTCCAGGCACACAGTATGTACTATGGCCCCCTGTAAGGAGGGTCCAGTGCTACATTGCTGGGTACACAGGCAGCAGTGCGGCTGCAACCTACATACATGTCTGGATAGTGGGTGTCAAATAGGCCCCCCACAGAAGACTATGTCACTATACATAAGTGTGGCTGGATCTGTCGGTGTGGTATGCACACTATCCAACTGCACACCCTTTGGGACATAGCCTGCTGTGACCTGTCCTGCACATATGTATCCACATGATTAGTGTGTACATGGCAGCCCACACCCATCAACATGCATAAAGCTTGGCTATGAGAAATGTGTCCACTTACCTGGCACAGGCACAGTGCCATCATGCACCATGCGCCAGAACCGTTCCAGCTTCTGCCGCTCCCTGTGATGCAGGTTCATGTATTGGTACCTGCACTGCTCCACTGTGCATGGTATGCCTGTGTGTTGTGTGAGGTGGCGTGCAATGGATGCCAACACTTCACGGGCAAGTCCTGCCCCCCTCGAGCTCCTCACCAAACAGCTGGCACTCCCCGGCCATCACCAGCTGGATCATGTTGGCCATTTCCACCTCCCCCCACCTCTGGTCCCTCTGGATCACTGCCCTGACCCTTTTCCTGTCCGCCATACTGGTTTTGAATCTATAAGGACAACACCCTCACACCAGTGTTGCTGGTTTGCTGTCCAGGCCACAAAATGAAATGCATGTACGGTAGTTCCGCGGTAGCTGTGGATGGTGCCACGCAATATAGTACTGCACCACGCTAATGTAGATGGACCCAACTGAGCATGCGCAACCCTTGCATGTCCTTCACCATGATGACATCATCACGCATGCGTCCAACAAGTGCCACTAATGACGTTTGCTCAGCACAAGCCTGTTAGTGCTGTACCATAGTAGATTCCCTTTGCCCAGTGCAAATGCATTTGCCCGGCACTCTGAACTGCAATATTCAGAGGTGGTATGCAAATGAGTCTACTTAGGCAGTCAGAGTGTAAACCACCACATTAGCGTGTCATTATGGCCTGGGCCTTATTTCCATGCATTAACCATTTGTGGATTGCCCAGGCTATTTTAGTGGCGACACAGCACCACGTGCCCAGCTGACTGGAACTGCAGGCAGTAGGCTGACATCCTTGCTGTATACAGTAGGCCTCACCATGTCCCAGGAGATGAGTTCCACAGGAACAGGTAGCTGTTCTCCAGGCAATACCCTACTATTATGATCTGCAACATTGTGTGAGGTCTGTGACAATGACCTGGGGCTACAGTTTTTGTGGGTGAACGTAATTGAGCTGTACTGTGTCAGGTGCTTCCGAATGATGCAGTCACACATGCTGCAGACCCAGTATGCAGGTGTGGACTAACGTTGTACTGCACTGCTCTACTGTTATAGCTCATGTATACGCTGTGACCGTGGCACTGGAGGCGCACATTGTGACACACATACGGATGCCCATGTGCATCATTATTTCATTTTTAATTTTCATGACAGCAGCATTATGTTCCCTGGGGTGGTGTGGGGGCATTCACAGCACACAACTCAGCCACACTGTTCACATGGCAGTTCTCTGTGACACCATCATGTGTGAGTGTACCCCATGCTGTGCTGTGCATCAACCACGACACACTGTGCACTAGGCCATCTCCAACGGTCCCTGCGGCCAACTCACATCCCACACCTGTTGGTGTGCAGACAACACACAGGACCTGTTGCAGACCACACAATGCAGACTGATGCTTGTATCTATATAGCACATAAACATCATCAAGTGGCCACCGACATCAGATGGACATGCGGAGGATATTGTCGGGCAGGGACAGCATGGGGTGTGAGCCTAAACCCTACATCCCTGTGACGCATGCCCACAACCAATGCCATGGTGTAACCCATATGTTGTGTGGAGTCACACACACACAAACACATGCACACACACACACACACACACACACACACACACACACACACACACACACACACACCTCTACCTTATGGGACAGCCACTGACCACTGGATCCTCACACAGGTGCCTCTGGTAGCCGTGAACAGCAGGGATGCTTCAAGTACTCCAGGGAGGAGCTGAAAGCCCTGGCTGATGCATTCAAGGCCAGGAAGCAATGGATGCACAGATATAAGACCACAGATGCCGCCGTGAGAGTCCTGTGGGGGGAAATAGCAGTGGTGGTGAATGCTGTCGGTGGCCGGGGATGCACGATAATGCAGTCCAAAAACGCTGGCATGACCTGCAGCACTGGGCAAAAGAGAACCAGGCAGCATGTCACCATGCACAGCGTGGCACAAGTGGTGGTCTGCAGCCACCAGAGGTTGCCACACCTGTGGGCCCTTTATGGAGGTGGTGGTATCCACTCTCAGGATTGTGGTCGTGGCAGGTGTAAACAGTGGTGGTTGTGAGACACAGCTGTTATCCCACAGGACATGTGAGTACATGGCTGTGTACCAGCATGGTGTGTATGGGTAGATGTGGTGCTCTGCCTGTGTTGTTGCACAATGCTGCCCTGACCGGTGCACACATGTGTGTATTGGGATGGCCTGTGTGCAGTATGGCACTGTTTCGTGGTGTGTTCATTGAACTACCAGACTTGTTGCATGTGACATGGTAACACAGTCATGTTGTATTCTGCAGACAGAGGCCATGTGTCTATGCACATAGTGGTTATCACGGCATCAGGTGTGAGTTCCACGTGCAGTGTTGCATGCTGCCACATGTGTCACTGGGTGCTTTACCTATGATTTCCCTTTGAGTGGTGGTCTTCATGTGTGGGGGGGGTGTGTTGCTTACATTTGGTGTTAGTTGTGGGCATGACTGTAGGATCCACATTCTGACCATAGGTGTGTGTGCACCGTGGATGTGTGTGTTTAGGCTGTAGTCACCTGTTTTGTGCCTGCACTGTGTGTCATAGATGTCAATGGTGTGGTATGCATGTGGGGGCACAGGTACAGGACCACTGTGTAGTGTGCAACACACTTACAGTGTTCTTCTCTGTCCACCATGCAGGGCGATGGCACTGCAGTCAAGAATGACTTGGGGAGGACAATGGGCCATCCACATCTGGAGTCCAGACACAGGCATCACAAGCAGAAGAGGGGAGCTTCATTGACACTTTGTTTGAGGACATGTCTGATGATGATGAGGACACTTACATTCCATGACACACCGGACCAGGCAGGAGCTGACAACAGTGGGACCATCGCAGTCACATCACAGTTGCCTGTCAGGCATACATTGCCATCAGTGCTGGCAGGGTCTCTTGAGGGCCATGTATCCACTACCTCCAGTGCCACCACCACCAACATTACCACCCCCACCAACAGTGCCACAGGTGTGACCACCACAACCCACAGCTCCCACACCACCTGGCCAACACAACAGGTGTCTGTGGGTACCTTTCCTGTTGCCCCACCTGGTTACCCCTATGATGCGTGTTCCACTGCAACCACTGAAGCAGTGCAACACACAGCCACACAGGGTGTGGACGACACACACCCTACATGTCGTCAACAACCACATCCACCCAATGTCCCAAGTGACCATTCCCCCCAGGAACAGGATGGCTTGGAAGTGCAACAGCTCCTCCAGTCTGCCACACAGAGGGGGCTCCATGCATTCTAGAGGGAGGTGCGGCAGAAACTTGGCCACTTCAAGGAGACAATGCATGCACACCTCCTGCGTACTGACTAGAGTGCCAAGGAGCATCAGGCATGATTCCTGAATGCCCTCCACCAGGTCTTTGATGACCTCACTGGGGCTGTGAGGGAGCTCACAGCCATGGTGAGGGGGGTTGAGATGGCTAGGCAGCATCGCAACACCAGCACATGCTGTCAGCATGTCAGTAGTGTCCCCCAGTGTGTGTTCTCAGCATGGAGTGGCAGGTCAGGGTCACTCAGCACTGGTACTATGCCATCATCCATAGGCACTTCACGTACCACTGGGCGACGGATGGCCTCAGATACACCCATCCTGGGGCATGGCTGTGGTCATCCCCGGGTGTCGCCCATCCCCATAAACATTGCCTATCAGCTCCCTGGTCCACAGTACACTCCTGCCACATGCTTGCAGTAGGGCATCTGTGAGGACCCATGGCTGGAGGCGGCACTGGTGGTGTGTGTACCACACCTTATTGCACCCTTCCCAACCTGCACCCTTCACATGCTCCATGTTGTACATCTCCACAACCCACCACTATCCCTGTTTCACCAGTGTGCCATCCTTTTGTTTGTATTTTGTTTGTACATCTTATCACCATTGTGTTCTTGTACATATACTGTATTATTGAAATCATGTCTGTTGTCCATGTTGTTTTCACTCACCTGCCCATCCCTGTCAGGGTTCCTATAATGTTCTGCTGGTGCTCCAGGGCCCTCCTGTCTATGCGTGGGTTACATTATTGAGCTGCTCCACTACCACCTGGAACTCTGGCTCTATGTCACTCTCACATGTTCCTCAGGTTCTGGCAGGCGTATTCCATCTTTGAGCACCATGCTGTGTAACATACAACAGGCTAGGAATATGTGACATGCCTTCTGAGGGATATATTGTAAAGCACCACTGGAATCGTCCAGGCATCTGAATCTCATTTCGAGCATGCCAAAGACACGCTCAATTATGTTCTATGTTGCGGTGTGTGCCTCATCATATGTCTCCTCGGCCACATTTGCTGGCTGAAGGACTGGGGTTAGGAGCCAGGTTCTCAAGAGATAGGCACTGTCCCCTGTGGAAAACAATGCATGCTAGCAGGTGTATACTGTGTAACTCACCCTGTCCAGTTTGCAGCCCCTGCTGTTTTGGTCATCCTGTGTACCAGTACACCCTCACCTCCCCACCCTCCCATCTCTACCTCCTTTGTGTGCTGTATTGTGGCACTGTCCCACTGTAGGGGGGATTGTGGTTGTGCTTGCTGCAGATACTCACTGACAAGATGTCCACTGGGTATTTGGCTGCCTTCTAATGCCTGGCACAACTGGGACTGATGCCAGATGAAGGCATCACGGGTGCTGCTGGGGTACCATACTAGGACATTGTGATGCACCCAGTTGCATCATGCACCACCTGGCAATTAGTGGAGTGATAACCCTTCCTGTTGAGGAAGTTGTCTCCCACTTCACCAGGGGGTGCCCGGATGGCGACATGGGTGCAGTCAATTGCACTGAGGACTGCTGGTAAATGCGCAACCCGATAGAATTGTTGGATTGTTTCTCTGCGCTCCACTGCCATGCTGAGGAATACGATGAATTCACCAGAATGTGGCAGCAGGGCATCAAGGAACTGGGTCAGGAGGTGTGATGTGGCAGACTGTGACACACCGATGGTATCCCCAACAGGTGTCTGGAAGGACCCAGTGGATAGAAAGCATATCACAGCTGTCACCTTTTGCTTGACTGTCATGGCATGACTGTGCTGGGTGGTAGGCTGCAGCTACTCATGCAGTAGCTCACAGAGTTGCCTCAGCAGGGCCCTACTAAGTCTATAACGGCTCACAAGGTGGTCATCTGTGAGTGTCTCATAGGACACTCGGGGCTGGTACATTCTGTTTGCAGCATACCTCCTCCTTGGCCTACAGAGTGCCCCTGGGTGGCCTTCTTCCCTCTCTCTTCCTCCTCAGTGACAGCTGCCATCAGGTACACCATCACACTGTTGCTTCCATCTGCCATGCTGCCTGTTGCTGCTGTGTCCACACCCCCCCCCTTCTTGTTTTACCCGGGTTAAGACTACCTTTTTATAGGTGGCAAATTGTTGCCATGCTACATGTTGTGCTAACACATGTTGCATGGCACTGTGGTGCTGAATATCCCATTGTGCCCGTATTCAGGTCCCTGCCCCTTACTTTGCCCTGTGTATAAATGATCTTTTAGCACTGGTGCTAACACGTTGCGCTGGCGCTATCTGGCCTTTTGAATATGGCGGCCCTGTGCAACTGTGGTGCAGTCTTGGTGTAAATGGTTTGCACTTGGCCCCTGGTCTGTTTTGACCCTTCCTGCATCTCCTCAGTAATCTATAAAGTTGTAAAATAAACGTGACAGTTTCTAATTCGTGGCTGACTTTTTCATGTCAGTCACGCATGAAGAAAAAAATGATGAGTTTACCCCCTGCCAGAAACCTGCCCTGAACAAAATGCTTTTCCATTTATAAATGACTTATAAAGGTAATAAACAGTGAAAAAAAAATCCTCACAATTTACCTCCAAACACATTCCAGGCACCGGGTACTCAATGCTACTGTTGGGTCCACTAATGTTTTGGTGCTACTAGATGCCCATCATCGGTGACCTGCTTTCAACTTCCCCACATTGAAAAAAACAACCCCCCACCCTCACCCACCAGCATTCATGCCACTATTCACACTGCTACACCAGTATATAATGCATTACGTCCTATGGTGGGTGACCAGTACTGCCCTCCTTCCACCTTGGCCATTAGCCTTTATGCCCACTGTTCCTCACTTGTTGAAACCTGATAACTCATGTTATTTTAATCCCCCACCCTCTAGGACCGATGCCACCCTCCTCTCCCCTGTACCCATGTTATATTAATCCCCACCCTCTAGGACCGATGCCACCCTCCTCTCCCCTGTACCCAGTTATATTAATCCCCCACCCTCTAGGACCCATGCCACACTCCTCTCCCCTGTACCCAGTTATATTAATCCCCCACTCTCTAGGACCCATGCCACCTCCTCTCCCTGTACCCAGTTATATTAATCCCCACCTCTAGGACCGATGCCCTCCTCTCCTTGTACCCAGTTATATTAATCCCCACCTCTAGGACCCATGCCACACCCTCTCCCTGTACCCAGTTATATTAATCCCCCACCTCTAGGACCCATGCCACCCTCCTCTCCCCTTGTACCCAGTTATATTAATCCCCACCTCTAGGACCCATGCCACCTCCTCACCTGTACCCAGTTATATTAATCCCCACCTCTAGGACCCATGCCACCCTTCTCTCCCCTGTACCCAGTTATATTAATCCCCACCCTCTAGGACCGATGCCACCCTCCTCTCCCTTGTACCCAGTTATATTAACTCCAATCTCCTAGACCCATGCCACACCTCCTCCGCTCTGTACCCAGTTATATTAATCTCACCCCTCTAGGACCCATTCCACACCTCCTCTCCCTGTACCTCAGATATATTAATCCCCACCCTCTAGGACCGATGCCACCCTCCTCTCCCCTGTACCCAGTTATATTAATCCCCCACCCTCTAGGACCCATGCCACCTCCTCTCCCCTGTACCCAGTTATATTAATCCCCCACCCTCTAGGACCCATGCCACCCTCCTCTCCCCTGTACCCAGTTATATTAATCCCCACCCTAGGACCCATGCCACACTCCTCTCCCCTGTACCCAGTTATATTAATCCCCCACCCTCTAGGACCGATGCCACCTCCTCTCCCTTGTACCCAGTTATTAATCCCCACCCTCTAGGACCATGCCACCTCCTCTCCCTGTACCCAGTTATATTAATCCCCACCCTCTAGGACCGATGCCACCCTCCTCTCCCTTGTACCCAGTTATATTAATCCCCCACTCTCTAGGACCCATGCCACACTCCTCTCCCCTGTACCCAGTTATATTAATCCCCCACCCTCTAGGACCGATGCCACCCTCCTCTCCCTTGTACCCAGTTATATTAATCCCCCACCCTCTAGGACCGATGCCACCCTCCTCTCCCCTGTACCCAGTTATATTAATCCCCCACTCTCTAGGACCCATGCCACACTCCTCTCCCCTGTACCCAGTTATATTAATCCCCCACCCTCTAGGACCGATGCCACCCTCCTCTCCCTTGTACCCAGTTATATTAATCCCCCACCCTCTAGGACCCATGCCACACTCCTCTCCCCTGTACCCAGTTATATTAATCCCCACCCTCTAGGACCCATGCCACCTCCTCTCCCTGTACCCAGTTATATTAATCCCCCACCCTCTAGGACCGATGCCACCTCCCCTGTACCCAGTTATATTAATCCCCACTCTCTAGGACCCATGCCACCTCCTCTCCCTGTACCCAGTTATATTAATCCCACCCTCTAGGACCGATGCCACCCTCCTCTCCCTGTACCCAGTTATATTAATCCCCACCCTCTAGGACCCGATGCCACCTCCTCTCCCTGTACCCAGTTATATTAATCCCCACCCTCTAGGACCATGCCACCCTCCTCTCCCTGTACCCAGTTATATTAATCCCCCACCCTCTAGGACCCATGCCACCTCCTCTCCCTGTACCCAGTTATATTAATCCCCACCCTCTAGGACCATGCCCCCCTCCTCTCCCTGTACCCAGTTATATTAATCCCCACCCTCTAGGACCCATGCCACCTCCTCTCCTGTACCCAGTTATATTAATCCCCCACCCTCTAGGACCGATGCCACCCTCCTCTCCCTTGTACCCAGTTATATTAATCCCCCACCTCTAGGACCCATGCCACCCTCCTCTCCCCTGTACCCAGTTATATTAATCCCCCACTCTCTAGGACCGATGCCACCCTCCTCTCCCCTTGTACCCAGTTATATTAATCCCCCACCCTCTAGGACCGATGCCACCCTCCTCTCCCCTGTACCCAGTTATATTAATCCCCCACCCTCTAGGACCGATGCCACCCTCCTCTCCCTTGTACCCAGTTATATTAATCCCCCACCTCTAGGACCCGATGCCACCCTCCTCTCCCTGTACCCAGTTATATTAATCCCCACCCTCTAGGACCCATGCCACCTCTCTCCCCTGTACCCAGTTATATTAATCCCCCACTCTCTAGGACCGATGCCACCTCCTCTCCCCTGTACCCAGTTATATTAATCCCCCACTCTCTAGGACCGATGCCACCCTCCTCTCCCTTGTACCCAGTTATATTAATCCCCCACCTCTAGGACCGATGCCACCCTCCTCTCCCTGTACCCAGTTATATTAATCCCCACTCTCTAGGACCGATGCCACCTCCTCTCCTTGTACCCAGTTATATTAATCCCCCACCCTCTAGGACCGATGCCACCCTCCTCTCCCCTGTACCCAGTTATATTAATCCCCCACCCTCTAGGACCCATGCCACTCCTCTCCCCTGTACCCAGTTATATTAATCCCCCACTCTCTAGGACCGATGCCACCCTCCTCTCCCCTTGTACCCAGTTATATTAATCCCCCACCCTCTAGGACCGATGCCACCCTCCTCTCCCCTGTACCCAGTTATATTAATCCCCCACTCTCTAGGACCGATGCCACCCTCCTCTCCCCTGTACCCAGTTATATTAATCCCCCACCCTCTAGGACCCGATGCCACCCTCCTCTCCCCTGTACCCAGTTATATTAATCCCCCACCCTCTAGGACCGATGCCACCCTCCTCTCCCCTGTACCCAGTTATATTATCCCCCTCTCTGGGACCCATGCCACCTCCTCTCCCTGTACCCAGTTATATTAATCCCCCACCCTCTAGGACCGATGCCACCCTCCTCTCCCCTGTACCCAGTTATATTAATCCCCCACTCTCTAGGACCCATGCCACTCCTCTCCCCTGTACCCAGTTATATTAATCCCCCACCCTCTAGGACCCATGCCACACTCCTCTCCCCTGTACCCAGTTATATTAATCCCCCACTCTCTAGGACCCATGCCACACTCCTCTCCCCTGTACCCAGTTATATTAATCCCCCACCCTCTAGGACCGATGCCACCCTCCTCTCCCCTAGCCCAGTTATATTAATCCCCCACCTCTAGGACCGATGCCACCCTCCTCTCCCTGTACCCAGTTATATTAATCCCCACCCTCTAGGACCGATGCCACCCTCCTCTCCCCTGTACCCAGTTATATAATCCCCACCTCTAGGACCCATGCCACACTCCTCTCCCCTGTACCCAGTTATATTAATCCCCCACCCTCTAGGACCATGCCACCTCCTCTCCCTTGTACCCAGTTATATTAATCCCCCACCCTCTAGGACCGATGCCACCCTCCTCTCCCTGTACCCAGTTATATTAATCCCCCACCCTCTAGGACCGATGCCACCCTCCTCTCCCCTGTACCCAGTTATATTAATCCCCACCCTCTGGGACCCATGCCACCCTCCTCTCCCTGTACCCAGTTATATTAATCCCCACCTCTAGGACCCATGCCACACTCCTCTCCCCTTGTACCCAGTTATATTAATCCCCCACCCTCTAGGACCCATGCCACCTCCTCTCCCCTGTACCCAGTTATATTAATCCCCCACCCTCTAGGACCGATGCCACCCTCCTCTCCCCTGTACCCAGTTATATTAATCCCCCACCCTCTAGGACCGATGCCACCTCCTCTCCCCTGTACCCAGTTATATTAATCCCCCACTCTCTAGGACCCATGCCACCTCCTCTCCCTGTACCCAGTTATATTAATCCCCCACTCTCTAGGACCCATGCCACACTCCTCTCCCTTGTACCCAGTTATATTAATCCCCCACCCTCTAGGACCCATGCCACCTCCTCTCCCTGTACCCAGTTATATTAATCCCCACCTCTAGGACCCATGCCACCTCTCCCCTGTACCCAGTTATATTAACCCACCCTCTAGGACCCATGCCACCCTCCTCTCCCTGTACCCAGTTATATTAATCCCCACTCTCTAGGACCCATGCCACCTCCTCTCCCTGTACCCAGTTATATTAATCCCCCACCCTCTAGGACCCATGCCACCCTCTCCCTGTACCCAGTTATATTAATCCCCACCCTCTAGGACCGATGCCACCTCCTCTCCCTTGTACCCAGTTATATTAATCCCCACCCTCTAGGACCCATGCCACCTCCTCTCCCTGTACCCAGTTATATTAATCCCCACCCTCTAGGACCCATGCCTCCTCTCCCCTGTACCCAGTTATATTAATCCCCACCCTCTAGGACCGATGCCACCCTCCTCTCCCTGTACCCAGTTATATTAATCCCCCCTCTAGGACCCATGCCACCCTCCTCTCCCCTGTACCCAGTTATATTAATCCCCCACCCTCTAGGACCGATGCCACCTCCTCTCCCCTGTACCCAGTTATATTAATCCCACCCTCTAGGACCCATGCCACCTCCTCTCCCTGTACCCAGTTATATTAATCCCCACCCTCTAGGACCCATGCCACCTCCTCTCCCTGTACCCAGTTATATTAATCCCCATCCTCTAGGACCCATGCCACTCCTCTCCCTGTACCCAGTTATATTAATCCCCACCCTCTAGGACGTTGCCCTCCTCTCCCCTGTACCCAGTTATATTAATCCCCCACCCTCTAGGACCGATGCCACCCTCCTCCCCCTTGTACCCAGTTATATTAATCCCCCACCCTCTAGGACCCATGCCACACTCCTCTCCCCTGTACCCAGTTATATTAATCCCCCACTCTCTAGGACCCATGCCACACTCCTCTCCCTGTACCCAGTTATATTAATCCCCCACCCTCTAGGACCGATGCCACCCTCCTCTCCCCTGTACCCAGTTATATTAATCCCCACTCTAGGACCATGCCACCTCCTCTCCCCTGTACCCAGTTATATTAATCCCCACCCTCTAGGACCGATGCCACCCTCCTCTCCCTGTGCCCAGTTATATTAATCCCCACCCTCTAGGACCCATGCCACCTCCTCTCCCTGTACCCAGTTATATTAATCCCCACCCTCTAGGACCCATGCCACTCCTCTCCCTGTACCCAGTTATATTAATCCCCACCCTCTAGGACCCATGCCACCCTCCTCTCCCTGTACCCAGTTATATTAATCCCACCTCTAGGACCGATGCCACCTCCTCTCCCTGTACCCAGTTATATTAATCCCCCACCTCTAGGACCCATGCCACACTCCTCCCCTGTACCCAGTTATATTAATCCCCACCCTCTAGGACCCATGCCACACTCCTCTCCCTGTACCCAGTTATATTAATCCCCACCTCTAGGACCGATGCCACCCTCCTCTCCCTGTACCCAGTTATATTAATAATCCCACCCTCTAGGACCGATGCCACCCTCCTCTCCCCTTGTACCCAGTTATATTAATCCCCACCCTCTAGGACCCATGCCACCTCCTCTCCCTGTACCCAGTTATATTAATCCCCCACCCTCTAGGACCCATGCCACTCCTCTCCCTGTACCCAGTTATATTAATCCCCCACCCTCTAGGACCGATGCCACCCTCCTCTCCCCTGTACCCAGTTATATTAATCCCCCACCCTCTAGGACCGATGCCACCTCCCTCCCCTTGTACCCAGTTATATATCCCCACCCTCTAGGACCCATGCCACACCTCCTCCCTGTACCCAGTTATATTAATCCCCACCCTCAGGACCCATGCCACCTCCTCCCCTGTACCCAGTTATATTAATCCCCCACTCTCTAGGACCCATGCCACACTCCTCTCCCCTGTACCCAGTTATATTAATCCCCCACCCTCTAGGACCGATGCCACCTCCTCTCCCCTTGTACCCAGTTATATTAATCCCCCACTCTCTAGGACCCATGCCACACTCCTCTCCCCTGTACCCAGTTATATTAATCCCCCACCCTCTAGGACCGATGCCACACTCCTCTCCCCTTGTCCCAGTTATATTAATCCCCCACCTCTAGGACCGATGCCACCCTCCTCTCCCCTGTACCCAGTTATATTAATCCCCCACCCTCTAGGACCGATGCCACCCTCCTCTCCCTCCCAGTTATATTAATCCCCACCCTCTGGGACCCATGCCACCCTCCTCCCCTGTACCCAGTTATATTAATCCCCCACCCTCTGGACCGATGCCACCCTCCTCCCCTTGTACCCAGTTATATTAATCCCCTACCTCTAGGACCCATGCCACCTCCTCTCCCTGTACCCAGTTATATTAATCCCACCCTCTAGGACCATGCCACCTCCTCTCCCTGTACCCAGTTATATTAATCCCCCACCCTCTAGGACCCATGCCACCTCCTCTCCCTGTACCCAGTTATATTAATCCCCACCCTCTAGGACCGATGCCACTCCTCCCCTGTACCCAGTTATATTAATCCCCCCCTCTAGGACCCATGCCACCTCCTCTCCCTGTACCCAGTTATATTAATCCCCCACCCTCTAGGACCCATGCCCTCCTCCCCTGTACCCAGTTATATTCCCCCACCCTCTAGGACCGATGCCACCCTCTCCCTGTACCCAGTTATTAATCCCCCACCCTCTAGGACCGATGCCACCTCCTCCCCTGTACCCAGTTATATTAATCCCCACCTCTAGGACCCATGCCACCTCCTCTCCCCTGTACCCAGTTATATTAATCCCCCACCCTCTAGGACCCATGCCACCTCCTCTCCCCTGTACCCAGTTATATTAATCCCCCACCCTCTAGGACCGATGCCACCCTCCTCTCCCCTGTACCCAGTTATATTAATCCCCCACCCTCTAGGACCCATGCCACACTCCTCTCCCCTGTACCCAGTTATATTAATCCCCCACCCTCTAGGACCCATGCCACCCTCCTCTCCCCTGTACCCAGTTATATTAATCCCCCACCCTCTAGGACCGATGCCACCCTCCTCTCCCTGTACCCAGTTATATTAATCCCCCACCCTCTAGGACCCATGCCACACTCCTCTCCCCTGTACCCAGTTATATTAATCCCCCACCTCTAGGACCGATGCCACCTCCTCTCTCCCTGTACCCAGTTATATTAATCCCCACCCTCTAGGACCGATGCGACCTCCTCCTCTCCCCTGTACCCAGTTATATTAATCCCCCACCCTAGGACCCATGCACACTCCTTTTCCCTGTACCCAGTTATATTAATCCCCCAACCTCTGTGGACCCATGCCACTCCTCTCCCTGTACCCAGTTATATTAATCCCCACCTCTAGGACCGATGCCACCTCCTCCCCTTGTACCCAGTTATATTAATCCCCACCTCTAGGACCGATGCCACCTCCTCTCCCTGTACCCAGTTATATTAATCCCCACCCTCTAGGACCCATGCCACCTCCTCTCCCCTTGTACCCAGTTATATTAATCCCCACCTCTAGGACCCATGCCACTCCTCTCCCTGTACCCAGTTATATTAATCCCCTCCTCTAGGACCGATGCCACCCTCCTCTCCCCTTGTACCCAGTTATATTAATCCCCCACCCTCTAGGACCATGCCACCTCCTCTCCCCTGTACCCAGTTATATTAATCCCCCACCCTCTAGGACCGATGCCACCCTCCTCTCCCCTTGTACCCAGTTATATTAATCCCCCACCCTCTAGGACCATGCCACCCTCCCCCTGTACCCAGTTTATTAATCCCCACCCTCTAGGACCCATGCCACCTCCTCTCCCCTGTACCCAGTTATATTAATCCCCCACTCTAGGACCCATGCCACCCTCTCTCCCTGTACCCAGTTATATTAATCCCCACCTCTAGGACCGATGCCACCCTCCTCTCCCCTTGTACCCAGTTATATTAATCCCCCACCCTCTAGGACCCATGCCACCCTCCTCTCCCCTGTACCCAGTTATATTAATCCCCCACTCCTCTAGGACCGATGCCACCCTCCTCTCCCCTTGTACCCAGTTATATTAATCCCCACACCTCTAGGACCCATGCCACCTCCTCTCCCTGTACCCAGTTATATTAATCCCCACCCTCTGGGACCCATGCCACCTCCTCTCCCTGTACCCAGTTATATTAATCCCCACTCTCTGGGACCCGATGCCACCTCCTCTCCCTTGTACCCAGTTATATTAATCCCCACCCTCTAGGACCGCATGCCACCTCCTCTCCCTGTACCCAGTTATATTAATCCCCACTCTCTAGGACCGATGCCACTCCTCTCCCCTGTACCCAGTTATATTAATCCCCACCCTCTAGGACCCGATGCCACCCTCCTCTCCCTGTACCCAGTTATATTAATCCCCCACCTCTAGGGACCCATGCCACACTCTCTCCCCTGTACCCAGTTATTAATCCCCACCTCTAGGACCCATGCCACCTCCTCCCCTGTACCCAGTTATATTAATCCCCACCCTCCAGGACCCATGCCACCTCCTCCCCTGTACCCAGTTATATTAATCCCCACTCTCTAGGACCCATGCCACACCTCTCCCCTGTACCCAGTTATATTAATCCCCACCCTCTAGGACCCATGCCACCTCTCTCCCCTGTACCCAGTTATATTAATCCCCCACCCTCTAGGACCCATGCACCCTCCTCTCCCTGTACCCAGTTATATTAATCCCCACCCTCTAGGACCCATGCCACCTCCTCCCCTGTACCCAGTTATATTAATCCCCACCCTCTAGGACCGATGCCACCCTCCTCTCCCTGTACCCAGTTATATTAATCCCCACCCTCTAGGACCCATGCCACACTCCTCTCCCTGTACCCAGTTATATTAATCCCCACCTCTAGGGCCGATGCCACACCTCTCCCCTGTACCCAGTTATATTAATCCCCCACCCTCTAGGACCATGCCACCCTCCTCTCCCTGTACCCAGTTATATTAATCCCCACCCTCTAGGACCGATGCCACCCTCCTCTCCCTGTACCCAGTTATATTAATCCCCACCTCTAGAACCCATGCCACCCTCCTCTCCCCTGTACCCAGTTATATTAATCCCACCTCTAGGACCCATGCCACCCCTCCTCCCTTGTACCCAGTTATATTAATCCCCACTCTAGGACCCATGCCACACTCCCTCCCTGTACCCAGTTATATTAATCCCCACCTCTAGGACCGATGCCACCCTCCTCTCCCTGTACCCAGTTATATTAATCCCCATCCTCTAGGACCCATGCCACACTCCTTTCCCTGTACCCAGTTATATTAATCCCCACCCTCTAGGACCCATGCCACCCTCCTCTCCCTGTACCCAGTTATATTAATCCCCACCCTCTAGGACCTATGCCACCTCCTCTCCCTGTACCCAGTTATATTAATCCCCACCCTCTAGGACCCGATACCTCCTCTCCCTGTACCCAGTTATATTAATCCCCCACCCTCTAGGACCCATGCCCACCTCTCCCTTGTACCCAGTTATATTAATCCCCACCTCTAGGACCCATGCCACACTCCTCTCCCCTGTACCCAGTTATATTAATCCCCACCCTCTAGGACCCATGCCACCCTCCTCTCCCTGTACCCAGTTATATTAATCCCCACTCTAGGACCCATGCCACCCTCCTCTCCCTTGTACCCAGTTATATTAATCCCCACCTCTAGGACCGATGCCACCTCCTCTCCCTGTACCCAGTTATATTAATCCCCACCCTCTAGGACCGATGCCACCCTCCTCTCCCTGTACCCAGTTATATTAATCCCCACCCTCTGGACCGATGCCACCTCCTCTCCCTGTACCCAGTTATATTAATCCCCACCCTCTAGGACCATGCCACCTCCTCTCCCCTGTACCCAGTTATATTAATCCCCACTCTCTAGGACCGATGCCACCCTCCTCTCCCTGTACCCAGTTATATTAATCCCCACCCTCTAGGACCGATGCCACCTCCTCCCCTGTACCCAGTTATATTAATCCCCCACCCTCTAGGACCGATGCCACCCTCCTCTCCCCTGTACCCAGTTATATTAATCCCCCACCCTCTAGGACCGATGCCACCCTCCTCTCCCTGTACCCAGTTATATTAATCCCCCACCCTCTAGGACCGATGCCACCCTCCTCTCCCCTGTACCCAGTTATATTAATCCCCACCTCTAGGACCGATGCCACCTCCTCTCCCCTGTACCCAGTTATATTAATCCCCACCTCTAGGACCGATGCCACCCTCCTCTCCCCTGTACCCAGTTATATTAATCCCCACCTCTAGGACCGATGCCACCCTCCTCTCCCCTTGTACCCAGTTATATTAATCCCCCACCCTCTAGGACCGATGCCACCCTCCTCTCCCCTGTACCCAGTTATATTAATCCCCCACTCTCTAGGACCGTACCTCCCTCTCCCCTGTACCCAGTTATATTAATCCCCACCTCTAGGACCCATGCCACCCTCCTCTCCCTGTACCCAGTTATATTAATCCCCACCTCTAGGACCCATGCCACCCTCCTCTCCCTGTACCCAGTTATTAATCCCCACCCTCTAGGACCCATGCCACCCTCCTCTCCCCTGTACCCAGTTATATTAATCCCCACCTCTAGGACCCATGCCACCTCCTCTCCCCTGTACCCAGTTATATTAATCCCCCACCCTCTAGGACCCATGCCACCCTCCTCTCCCCTGTACCCAGTTATATTAATCCCCCACCCTCTAGGACCCATGCCACACTCCTCTCCCTTGTACCCAGTTATATTAATCCCCCACCCTCTAGGACCCATGCCACCCTCCTCTCCCCTGTACCCAGTTATATTAATCCCCACCTCTAGGACCGTATACTCCTCTCCCCTGTACCCAGTTATATTAATCCCCCACCCTCTAGGACCCATGCCACACTCCTCTCCCTGTACCCAGTTATATTAATCCCCCACCCTCTAGGACCCATGCCACACTCCTCTCCCCTGTACCCAGTTATATTAATCCCCCACCCTCTAGGACCGATGCCACCCTCCTCTCCCCTTGTACCCAGTTATATTAATCCCCCACCCTCTAGGACCCATGCCACCTCCTCTCCCTGTACCCAGTTATATTAACCCCCACCCTCTAGGACCATGCCACTCCTCTCCCTGTACCCAGTTATATTAATCCCCCACCCTCTAGGACCGATGCCACCTCCTCTCCCTGTACCCAGTTATATTAATCCCCACCCTCTAGGACCCATGCCACCCTCCTCTCCCTGTACCCAGTTATATTAATCCCCCACCCTCTAGGACCCATGCCACCTCCTCTCCCTGTACCCAGTTATATTAATCCCCACCCTCTAGGACCCATGCCACCTCCTCTCCCTGTACCCAGTTATATTAATCCCCCACCCTCTAGGACCGATGCCACCCTCCTCTCCCCTGTACCCAGTTATATTAATCCCCCACCCTCTAGGACCGATGCCACCTCCTCCCCCTGTACCCAGTTATATTAATCCCCACCCTCTAGGACCGATGCCACCCTCCTCTCCCTTGTACCCAGTTATATTAATCCCCACCTCTAGGACCCATGCCACCTCCTCTCCCTTGTACCCAGTTATATTAATCCCCACCTCTAGGACCCATGCCAACCCTCTCCCTGTACCCAGTTATAATAATCTCACTCTCTAGGACCCATGCCACCCTCCTCTCCCTGTACCCAGTTATATTAATCCCCACCTCTAGGACCGATGCCACCTCCTCTCCCCTGTACCCAGTTATATTAATCCCCACCCTCTAGGACCGATGCACCCTCCTCTCCCTGTACCCAGTTATATTAATCCCCACCCTCTAGGACCCATGCCTCCTCCTCTCCCTGTACCCAGTTATATTAATCCCCCACTCTCTAGGACCGATGCCACCCTCCTCTCCTGTACCCAGTTATATTAATCCCCACCTCTAGGACCGATGCCACCTCCTCTCCCCTTGTACCCAGTTATATTAATCCCCACTCTCTAGGACGATGCCACCTCCTCTCCCTGTACCCAGTTATATTAATCCCCACCCTCTAGGACCATGCCACCCTCCTCTCCCTGTACCCAGTTATATTAATCCCCACCCTCTAGGACCGATGCCACCCTCCTCTCCCTGTACCCAGTTATATTAATCCCCACCCTCTAGGACCGATGCCACCTCCTCCCCTGTACCCAGTTATATTAATCCCCACCCTCTAGGACCGATGCCACCTCCTCTCCCCTGTACCCAGTTATATTAATCCCCACCCTCTAGGACCGATGCCACCCTCCTCTCCCTGTACCCAGTTATATTAATCCCCACTCTCTAGGACCGATGCCACCTCCTCTCCCTTGTACCCAGTTATATTAATCCCCACTCTCTAGGACCCATGCACTCTCTCCCCTGTACCCAGTTATATTAATCCCCACCCTCTAGGACCGATGCCACCCTCCTCTCCTTGTACCCAGTTATATTAATACCACCCTCTAGGACCGATGCCACCTCATCTCCCTGTACCCATGTTATATTAATCCCACTCTAGGACCCATGCCACCTCCTCTCCCTGTACCCAGTTATATTAATCCCCACCCTCTAGGACCCATGCCACCTCCTCTCCCTTGTACCCAGTTATATTAATCCCCCACCCTCTAGGACCGATGCCACCTCCTCTCCCCTGTACCCAGTTATATTAATCCCCCACCCTCTAGGACCGATGCCACCCTCCTCTCCCCTTGTACCCAGTTATATTAATCCCCCACCCTCTAGGACCCATGCCACCTCCTCTCCCCTGTACCCAGTTATATTAATCCCCCACCCTCTAGGACCCATGCCACACTCCTCTCCCTTGTACCCAGTTATATTAATCCCCCACCCTCTAGGACCGATGCCACCCTCCTCTCCCCTGTACCCATGTTATATTAATAACCCACCCTCTAGGACCGATGCCACCCTCCTCTCCCCTTGTACCCAGTTATATTAATCCCCCACTCTCTAGGACCCATGCCACCCTCCTCTCCCCTGTACCCATGTTATATTAATATCCCACCCTCAAGGACCGATGCCACCCTCCTCTCCCCTTGTACCCAGTTATATTAATCCCCCACTCTCTAGGACCCATGCCACACTCCTCTCCCCTGTACCCAGTTATATTAATCCCCCACTCTCTAGGACCCATGCCACACTCCTCTCCCTGTACCCAGTTATATTAATCCCCACTCTAGGACCGATGCCACCTCCTCTCCCTTGTACCCAGTTATATTAATCCCCCACTCTCTAGGACCCATGCCACACTCCTCTCCCCTGTACCCAGTTGTATTAATCCCCCACCCTCTAGGACCGATGCCACACTCCTCTCCCCTTTACCAAGTTATATTAATCCCCCACCCTCTAGGACCGATGCCACCCTCCTCTCCCCTGTACCCAGTTATATTAATCCCCCACCCTCTAGGACCGATGCCACCCTCCTCTCCCCTTGTACCCAGTTATATTAATCCCCCACCCTCTAGGACCGATGCCACCTCCTCCCCTGTACCCAGTTATATTAATCCCCACCTCTAGGACCGATGCCCTCCTCTCCCCTTGTACCCAGTTATATTAATCCCCCACTCTCTAGGACCCATGCCACTCCTCTCCCCTGTACCCAGTTATATTAATCCCCCACCCTCTAGGACCCATGCCACCTCCTCTCCCCTGTACCCAGTTATATTAATCCCCCACTCTCTAGGACCGATGCCACCCTCCTCTCCCCTGTACCCAGTTATATTAATCCCCCACCCTCTAGGACCGATGCCACCCTCCTCTCCCTGTACCCAGTTATATTAATCCCCCACTCTCTAGGACCCATGCCACACTCCTCTCCCCTGTACCCAGTTATATTAATCCCCCACTCTCTAGGACCCATGCCACACTCCTCTCCCCTGTACCCAGTTATATTAATCCCCCACCCTCTAGGACCCATGCCACCCTCCTCTCCCTGTACCCAGTTATATTAATCCCCACCTCTAGGACCCATGCACCTCCTCTCCCTGTACCCAGTTATATTAATCCCCCACCTCCAGGACCGATGCCACCTCCTCCCCTGTACCCAGTTATATTAATCCCCCACCCTCTAGGACCGATGCCACCCTCCTCTCCCTGTACCCAGTTATATTAATCCCCCACCTCTAGGACCGATGCCACCTCCTCTCCCTTGTACCCAGTTATATTAATCCCCCACCCTCTAGGACCCATGCCACCCTCCTCTCCCCTGTACCCAGTTATATTAATCCCCCACCCTCTAGGACCGATGCCACCCTCCTCTCCCCTGTACCCATGTTATATTAATCCCCCACCCTCTAGGACCCATGACACCTCCTCTCCCTGTACCCAGTTATATTAATCCCCCACCCTCTAGGACCGATGCCACCCTCCTCTCCCCTGTACCCAGTTATATTAATCCCCCACCCTCTAGGACCCATGCCACCTCCTCTCCCCTTGTACCCAGTTATATTAATCCCCCACCCTCTAGGACCGATGCCACCCTCCTCTCCCCTTGTACCCAGTTATATTAATCCCCCACCCTCTAGGACCCATGCCACACTCCTCTCCCCTGTACCCAGTTATATTAATCCCCCACCCTCTAGGACCCATGCCACCTCCTCTCCCCTGTACCCAGTTATATTAATCCCCCACCCTCTAGGACCGATGCCACCCTCCTCTCCCCTGTACCCAGTTATATTAATCCCCCACCCTCTAGGACCGATGCCACCCTCCTCTCCCTTGTACCCAGTTATATTAATCCCCCACCCTCTAGGACCCATGCCACCTCCTCTCCCCTGTACCCAGTTATATTAATCCCCCACCCTCTAGGACCGATGCCACCTCCTCTCCCCTGTACCCAGTTATATTAATCCCCCACCCTCTAGGACCCATGCCACCCTCCTCTCCCCTGTACCCAGTTATATTAATCCCCCACCCTCTAGGACCATGCTACCTCCTCTCCCTGTACCCAGTGTATATTAATCCCACTCTCTAGGACCCATGCCACACTCCTCTCCCCTGTACCCAGTTATATTAATCCCCCACCCTCTAGGACCCATGCCACCCTCCTCTCCCCTGCAACCATATTATATTAATAACCCACATCTAGTACACCTGCTGCTCTCCTCTCACTCATGTTATATTACTCTCCCTCTGACATAAACTGCTCCTTGGCCTTCCACAGCTTACAGGGCAGTTTTGTCGGGGACTTCAAATGTTATGCCACCAAATGGTTATACCAGGAAACCACATTTGCCCTGGTCAGGGTCAGGAAGGTCAACACCATAAATGTTGGTAAAGTGCAATTCGGAGACAGACTGCAAACAGGGTCCAGCAGAAATAACAAAATGACCTTGTCAATAACAAGGCAGTAACTGGTTCTGTTAAAATAGATTATTTACCAGAAGATACTACAGGTATTTACAAACAGGGGTATGCCCTCCATTCAGTGAAACTATTACAGTGAATAAGTCGATGCTGACAATGACAGTTCGCTATAATAGTCCACCCAGGGCGCTGGTACTCTTTCCCGGTCCTGCACCCCCTTCCCGAATCAGCTCCGACTCAGAGTTGATAATCCCTAAGTTGGGTGAGGGGTGCAGCGGGCAGAGCCCCCCAATAGAAAAGGACCTGGTTCTCTTTCAGGATTTGAAGCGCCATCGGCTTGGGAACGCACAGCCCCATGGATCTCCTTCCCAACTGGTGGCACCTGCGCTTGCCACTGCTCAGGTCTCTGCCGCCTGCCACAACATCAGGTGAAGCACCATCGGCTTGGGCACTCCCAGCCCCATGGATCTCCTTCCCAACTGGTGGCACCTGCGCTTGCTGCTGCCCTGCTCTTCGCCGCCCGCCATAACATCAGGTGAGGTACCATCAGCTCGGGTGTTCCCAGCCCCACAGATCTCCTTCCTGACTGATAGCCCGCCACGTCAGGTACAAACCACTAAGCTCCATGGCCACCAGCCAGAATCCCCATTGGCTGCCGACTTCCTCTCCTGGATCCCGGTTGGCTGTTTCCCTCAGCTCCTGTGCAGTGATTGGTGGATCTTGAATCCAACCGCAACCTTGGAGCCAGGGCTTTTTCACTGGTACATCTCTGGGTCTGCTTTGCTCTAGGGAATGGTTTTCCGGGCACAGGTTTTTTAAATGTTATTCCTTGTAAGGGTCTGGTGCCTTACTGGGCCATTTTGATAAGTGTATGGTCTAATTTATCTGCACTGTGGGGAATTATTTACTCACACTGACTACTACTTTTGCTTAGTGTATTCTTTAAATTTTGGGAACTGTGTGTTTTGTGCCTCAGTTTTTCACCTGCTGTTTGCTAATTCTCTCTTTCCTTCCTGTCTCTACCCCCACCTGTCTCCGCCACATGGCTGCTTTTTTATGTTGGCTCGTGCTTGCATGCCAGCCAACATATTGCAGTAGTAACAGATTTGGAGGTGCAGTCACTGTGGGCAAATGCAGGGCATGCATCAGTAGGTGCGTCCCTCATTCCCCAATAAGGCAGCATACAGGCACCACACCAGCAACACCTAATGTTGCAAGCACATCTAAGGAAAGGTCCGCTGCAATGAGAGCCAAGCTTATCATGCAGCAGCACCAGAACATGCCTCCCAATGTGCCCTTGCTGGTGAAGCACTTCCCTAACCTAAACATGGCGGCACTAACTGCCACAGCCAACTTCATTTGCCGGACGGGAGCCCACTCCCCGCATGATGCCCTCTCCCATTCCCACGTGGTGCTAAGGGGTGCCCAATCCCTTCCGCATCATGCGCCCCCAACAGTCTTTCCCTGCTGATGGGGGCCCCAATCCCCATCGGCTTCAGTCCCCCTGCCTAGTATATTTTACCAACGTGGGAGCCTACTCCCCATCGGCATAATGTACCCAGCCCCCAATGTGTGCTGTGTGCCAAGGAGGTGCCCAATCCCCTACGGCATCATGCGCACCCCCCCCACCCATTTCTGTGCCGACAGGGGGCCCAATCTCTGTCAGCTGCGGTCCCTCCCTGCTATGTAGGTGGTGTGCATGGGAGCCCACCCAGTGTACCAAACAAACACCTGCAAAGAAAACCGACCCTTTGTCTTTTTTTTAACCTGTAAAAAGAAAACAGTCCTCGCGGTCTCTCCTGCCTCCACCCCAACCCAGCCCACTCTGCACATGCCCTGCCTCCCCACACTTCCCTCACCCCATACTTACCTCCGGAGTCCAGCACGATGATCTTGGGGACTGGGAACATGTCTGCACTCTTCAAAGCTGACCCATGAACTGAAGAAATGCTGGTAAGCTGTATAATGGCATAAATAGGGTTTTTCAACTTTGGTGCATATCTCGGTCATTTTGGGAATTTTGGCACCAAATTTTCAACATGGGGTTATTAGGACACCTCCTTGTGAATTCAATCGCTGTCATGGTGTATTCTGTCTCAAAAGATGATTTTACTGCGGTCGCATGGAGATTACCTTTTGGGACTGATTAACAGAGACAACAATGCCACTGATACCAGTGAGGGGCTCTCAAAAAGTCTATGTTGCCAAATCTAGTGAAGAAATCCAAAAATGGCTGTTTTAATGCGATGTTGCACAGTTTCACGCACGCTCGTAACTTGGTGAATTTGTAATAGTTTTAACTCCAGATTTTCAAAATTGATATTTTACCACACCTCCTTATGAACAGTATAGCTGTCATTTTACATATCCTGGCCGAAATGTGTTTTCGCACCTCCAGCGCTGAATAGTGTGGTCGCTGTGCAAAATCAGTTTTTGGGACAGTCTGAGAAAATGACAGTGACACTGTTCCTGAACAGAGGTCCTAAAATGCGTACGTTAAAAATCTGGTGATGAAAGTCCATTTAATGACTGTGTTACAAGCGTGCGTTGAGCAGTTTCCACGCACCCTTGTAACTTTGCAAATTTGCAATATTTTCATGCCAGATTTTCAACATTGGCATTTTTCCACATCTCCTTATGAACAATACAGCTGTCATTTTTCGCATCCTGCCCAAAATGTGTTTTCACACCTGTGGTGCACAATAACGTGATCTCTGTGAGAAATCAACTTTTGGGACAGATTAACAAAATCACAATGCAACAGTTCATGAGGGGAGGTCCCAAAATGCCTATGTTGAAAATCTGGTTACAAAAATCCCCAAAATAATTGGGTTACGGACGTGTGTTGCACAGTTTCTATGCATGCTCATGACTTCACCAATTTTTCATTTTTTCACTCCAGATTTTCAATGTTGCTATTTTTTTACACCTCCTCATGAACAATACAGTTGTCATTTTACACATCCTGCCCAGAATGTGTTTTCATCCCTGTGTCGCCAAATGGCATGGTCGCTGTGCAAGACCACATTTCAGCTAACAAACTGATTGTACCGCTCTTCATGAGGTGGGTCACAAAAAGCCTATGTTGAAAATTTGGAGTGAAAATACCAACAAACGCCTATGACGTTAGGGTTTCCAACTGTAACACCCCGCAGTGTAGAGAATGACAGGCATCAGGGGTGTGACTTGGGATCATTGCCTGTAATGCTCATGACATCTCCCCCACCCCCACCCTGCAGCCAGTGACAGCCATTGAGGTGTGCCTTGCAGTGTTCGGCCCTACAGTTCACTCCATTCTCCTATACTGCACCCGTCTCAGCGTATTTCCTTATGGAATGGGGTAAGTATAAGACCCAATGACCCCAAAGCACACCATAACACTTGTCAGTGTCTACAGGGCAGGGTGAGGTACAATGGCATGAGCGTTATAGCTGACAACTCAAAGGCACACCCCAACGCCTGTAAGTCTCTGCATGGTGGGGGTTGGGTTGGCATCAGTTTGATACTTCACTGCCATTGCTATTATGCATCTCTAACTCCTGCACTACCAATGCCAATGCCAGCGAGACAACATTTGGCATTGACAAATGCTTGTCTATCCCTGCCTCATTCTGCCACATGGCTGCTGTTTTTTCCCACCTGACCCTCCACTCTAGCCCAGCTTTCATACTGTCTCCAGCTGCCATCTTCCTTCACCTTTCACCTCTTTCCAGCAGCCTCTGATTTTCCCACCACTCCCATCCCGCTGTACTTAGCCCCCTACATTCTGCCCCCGAGTCTATGCTTCCACGGCACCCCAATTAACACCTCTTCTAGCCCTTTGTTTTCCCACTGTCTGTCTGGTGTATCTGCCCCACCCTGACCTATCTCCCTGTTTTAATCCCTCTCTGTTTTTTCTTCTCCCCAGGTGACGTGCTGTTGGCTCAGCCATTCCCAGCCCCACGGATCTCCTTCCCGACTGGTGGCACCTGCGTTTGCTGCAGCCCAGCTCTCCGCTGCCTGCCACAACATCAGATACGGACCGCTGAGCTCCACGGCCACTGGCCAGAATCCCCAATTGCTGCTGACTTCCTCTTCTGGCTCCTGGTTGGCTGTTTCCCTTGGCTACTGTACAGCGATTGGTCGATCTTGAATCCAACTGCAGCCTTGGAGCCAGGGCTTTTTCACTGGTACATCTCTGGGTCTGCTTTGCTCTAGGGAACCTTTTTTGGCCTACCCGCCCTCCCTCACCCCCATGGCTAATTAGTACACCTAAGATCCGCCCACTAACCCCTGTCCTCTCCCGATTGGCAACTCTTCTTCTTGTCCATCCCTCCTTCTCTAGGGTGCCTCTTCCTTAAAGTGCCCTGCTTTTCTGTCACCCCTCCCAGAGATCTGCCAGCCTCTCCCACTGCACTCATTCTTTCCTATTTCATATGGCCCACAATGAACCCCCTTCCCTCACTTTACTTGGGACCTCTCTGCTGGGTGTACTGTTCCTAACTGACTTCGCTGACTCAGTATTAGCCTTCAGTCAAACACACTTATTACATTTCACTGAGGACTTCCACCCTCCCGGTCCCCCACCTACCCCAGCTAGGTGGGAGTTGACCTCCACTGGGGCCCTCACCCATGCCATCCTCTCTAACCTCTAATGACGCCAACTAGCATCCTGGCTCCTAACTATCCCCTCTTCCCTTCCCTGCCCACGGCCCCTGTGCACCTACCAACTCCTATTCTCCTTGCTGCCACTTGAAGGTGACATTGAGACAAACCCAGACCCTGTGCAAACTACACTTGCACCAAACGACCCTATTTGGGCCAGCCCACCTGGATTAAAACTTGCCCATATAAACATTTGCAGTCTCCCTGCTAAATTTCCTGAAGTCGAAGCCTGGGTCTCCCTCTACAACCCCCGCGTACTATGCCTCACAGAGACCTGGCAAAAGCCACATCATCCTGACTCCACAGTCCAGCTAACTGGCTACCCCCTTCTTTGCAAAGACCGACTGGGCCAAAGAAAGGGCAGTGGCACTGCAATTTTTCATACATGAGTCAATCACCGCCACACTCGTCCTGATCTCCGATGACAACTCCCCTTGTGACTGGCTTAACTCCAAAGTTACTTTAATCAACAAAAAAATATTCCTGGCTGCTGTTATAACCACCCAAATGGTGGAGATGAAGGCCTTCAGAGCCTCCTCACCGGTTATGGCTCACTCTTTCCTCCCAGAGATTCCCTCCTTTTTGGTGACTTCAACCTTAACTGGCTCAGCCAGCATGAATCTGACTATGCTAAAATTCTAAAACAACTAAACCTGGTGCAAATCATCAATCTCCCCACTCGTGTCAACTGTCTTACCTCCAACTACACCCTCCTGGACGGGTGATTACTAACAGTGCTGACAAGATCACCCACACTGGCACATTGTCTGACTCCTTGAGAGACCACTCTCCCACTTTCAGCATATGGTCCTCTAAGGCCCCCCACCCACCATAAAGTACCCTTCCATCCGCAATTTTAACCACACCAATATGCCATGCCTTACTGAGGATCTAGGTGCTATAAACTGGCAGGCCCTCTGTGCTACCTCTCACATATCACAAGCCGCCATCCATTTCACCAATACTCTGTTGGCCATCCAAGACCTCCACTTTCCCATCAACACTCGACGCATCAGAGGTGAATGCAATCAATGGGTAACCAAAGAGCTCTTGACCCTCATGAAGGCATGTGATAGCAAGTGGGTTGCATACAAACAGGCCCTCTCCCCTGTCCTGTGGCATGAGTATCAACACTTGTGAAATAAATGTAAACACTCCACCAGGTCCTTAAAGTGTCACTACTACCTGAGGCTGCAAAGAGAAAGTACTGGTAATCTCTGACATTCCTGGGACACCATTGGATCCCTCTTGAATCCCCCCACCCATAGTACCAACATTCATTTATGCTCCTCCTCAGGCCTACTTACTGACCCCCTTGAAGTTGCAAACACGCTCAACACCAAACTTTACTGACCTGTCTGTCCTACTCAGCAAGCTTCCACCTTACCTCCACAACCTTCAGGCTACCCTCACCACTCCACCACTCTCCCACCCTGCCCCCTCTGCAACCTCCACCCAGAACGAATTACACTCTACCCATCTCACCACCCTGTCACCTAGTGCCCTCTCTAATACTTCCACCCCCTCACCCCCTTTTACTTCAAGTCTATAACCCCTAAGATGACCTACAAAATGTTATGGAGACTACCTAATCAGGTAGCCCAGGCTCAGATGGCCTCTCCCCAGTCTTCTTGAAGCTTACTGCCCCAATGATCTCCAATCCACTCACCTTTATCTTCAATCTTGTTCTGACTACCTCTACCATGCCTGTCTCCTGGAAATCCACCAGAGTAGTCCCCATCTTTAAGTCCAGAGACCCCCACTCCTCTGACAAGTACCGGCCCATATCTATCCTTCTCCACCGAAGCAAACTCCTTGAAAGGGTCATACATGGCCAATTAACTGACTACCTATCCAACCACAATCTCCTATGCAGACAACAGCATGGTTTCTGCAAGCATCACAGCACTGTGACTGCCCTTGCCCTACTCACAGACCACATCCTCACAAACAAAGATCCATGGCTTGCCACTGGTGCTGTCCTCGTAGACTTATCGAAAGCCTTCGACATGGTCAGTCACTCTCTCCTCCTCTCCAAGCTACCAGCCCTTGGCTGCTCTACCAAAACCACAGACTGGTTTCTGGAGCTACCTCTCAGAGCGCTCCCAGTCAGTATGTATTGGCACTACCACCTCCCCTACCCTATCTGTCTCCATGGGCATCCTCCAGGAATCCATCCTGGGCCCCTTACTGTTCTCCATATTTCTCAACTCCCTTCACACCGACAGCCTCACCTGTAGCTTACTGCTCTACACCGACGATCTTGTCATCTTCCACAGTGACCAGTCCCTCTCCTGTATATCCTCCATCTTGTCCAAAACTAACCGTGCAGCCTCACGATGGTTTTCATCCAACCTCCTGCTAGTCAATGGAAAAAAAAAACAAAGACCACGCTGTTCGGTTCTAAACCTTACCTAGCCCAAATCCTACATGCTAATGATGTTTTTCGCATTCACCCCCCCAATGGCTCTGCCCTCAAGAATGTCTCCTGTTTTAAGTACCTGGGGTACTGCTTGATACCTCACTCACTTACATTGATCACATAAACAGCATTGTCAGGAGACCAAATCAGAAACTGGGTGCCGCCTACCGCCTGAAGTCTTACTTGACCTACAGTATGAGGCTCGTCTTGTGATAGTCACTGGAAACCTACTCTCTATCGTTGATTATTGCTCTCTCATATACTCCAGTATCTCGACCACCCTCTGGACTAGGCTCACAGTTGCCTACCATAATGCCTGACTTTTTGCTCTGTCCACTCCTTACAACCCTCACCACTGTGACCTATACCACTCACTAGGCTGGCTTCCCTTGCAGGGGAGATTTGACTATACCCTTGGTTCCCTCGTGGATTCCACCACCAGAATTGGCAATGGCTCTCCCCTCACCACCCTCTTCAATTTCAGAACACCCACCAGGAACCTACACTCCTCCTCGTTGCCCTCCCTCCAGGTACCCAAAACCTCACCGGTATGGGAGCGAGAGCTCTATCTAGTGTGGCCCCCCTCCTTGTGGAATGGTCTGCCTACCCCATTAGAGTATCCAACACTCACCAAATTTTCAAATGCAACCTCAAATCCTGGCTCCTGGACAAATACAACTGTCCCTGCCCCTCCCATTAACACTCATCCTGCCTGAAATGCACCCTTGGGCACTTCTCTCTCCCTACCTCCCTTTGTCCCACCACACAATCTATCTCTTTATCGTTATCCTCCCCAGCTTTTACCCTCTGCAACCTCTACCCAAGTTTCTCACTGTCTGCTTATATTTTTATGGAATTGGCTTATTTACTTACTTGTTCACTCCAATTTGCTACCTGTCTGTACCTTACAGTGACTTAATTTACTTCTACCAGTACTGTGCTATATTTCTGGGTGTGCTACCACTGAATACTACTGTTTTGTATTAATTACATGCGCTGATTTTTGTATTGTGATTATTACCTATTGTGCCTATGTACTTTGTTGCCACTAGCTGGCCCGGGTCGTGCCTGAAAATGGTCCCCAGGATCAGTGCACTTACCCGGTTACCAAAGAATGAATAAATAAATAAATAATAAATATTTATGTTGACCACAACTTGTGTCTGACATAAATCCATTGCTGTATCGCAGTTGTTGAACCGGCATCGTAGATCCACAAACAGGATGTGTTTACAGTAAGACAAAGGGTTTACATGTTTACTGAGAATAGTAAAATAAAGTAAGGTAAACAGACAATTTATAGTTAGAAAAATCTAAACTTCAGCTTCAATTAAAGTCTCTTTACCTGCCACTAGCTACAGAAGACACTTCCCCAAGGCTGTGCTCCCCTCACCATTCAGCTGGCTTCCTCTGGCAGGGCTCTCCTTCTTCAGATGTCGAATAAGAGAGAGAGAGAGAGAGACAGATAGAGAGAGAGAGAGAGAGAGAGAGAGAGAGAGAGAGAGAGACAGAGAGAGCAAGAGAGAGAGAGCTGGGTGCCCCAGCCCCCAATTTATGTGCTCAGAGCCATGGGGTAGTGACCTCTTCCTTGAGTGACAATTCCCCCATTATCCCCACGCATGTCAGTGCGTGTGTGTGTGTGTATGTGTGTGACCTCATCTCCGTAGCCCTTCCTGCAATCTGTAAGGTTTTACGATATGCACCTTGGTCCATTGCCTGGCATGGGAACATATCCCAGGAAAGACTCCCCACTGGGATTATGGCTTAATTGCCTCCTCCCTGCTCAGTCTGTTAGTCACCCCCTAGGGCTGTAATGTGGCATGAGGTGCAGCCAAGTGCCATATTGCCCTTAGGGGGTGATTAACGGACTGGGAGTGCCTTATTGCTATTATAAAAAATTATTCCAAAAGAAAATTGTTAAAAGTGTACTTTATGAATATTTTCCTCATTTAGACAGAGATTTTTAATAAAATAGTTCTTCTACCAACAGTTTCAGAATGCTGGTTCAAAATCAGAATGCATCATTCCAGTCATTTAGCAGTGCTAGAGGATGGAATCCACGTGCCATGGTGATCAGACTGCACATGACGGTGTAACAGGGATAAATGTAAGGCTGTTGGAATCCTAATGGCCAATCAAACTGCAGCATTTATGAGACCCTTTTTATAATATGGCTTAATTGCCTCTTCCCTGCTCATCCAGTCAGTAATTACTGCTAACCTACTCACGAGAATGTCAGCACCTCTACAGTGGGTAACCAGCTCTCCTTAGCTGCCTGTACATGTGACCTGGCAGCCATTTTGTGTCCATACCAAACAGAAATTGTGACATAAGAGTATTTCAACTAACAGAAAAGGAATAAAATGCATCTGGTCGCATATCCTGTCACATCTCCCCTCTCCCAGACATTGAAGGTATGTCACTTTTGGGCGACCCCCAAAAGACACTGCCATTCATGGAGGGACTATGGATTGCCTAAAGGGACATGCCATGCACTTACCACTTTCTTTTATTTATGTATTTATTAATTTAAACATCTGGTGACCGGGAAAGGCACACTGAGCCAAAGCTCGTCTCCAGGTGTGACCTGGGGAACAGGGAGCATGGGAATCACAGTATATAGTACAAGGCATTCAGTACAAAATTATACAATAGTAAGCAAAATAAAATATGTCAATGAATACAATACAGCAAAACAGGCTACACAGAGAGACAACTGTACATGGAATGGAGTATCACAGATCGGAGTAGTTACAACAAGGGACAAACATTTCAAGTGCAATAAGACAAATATAAATGGTAAGGAGTAACTCAGAATCAGTGTTGGTACAACAGGGGACAAACATTTCAAGTGCTAGGGCGTGTTATGGGAGCAAGTAGGGAAAGGTAGGAGATGGAGCAGCAATTTGACAGAGGAGTGAGAGGAAGAGTTTCGTAAGAGAGGAGACCGAGTGTTCCCCAGAGAGGGGAGACGATAGCAGAAAGCAGATTTGCCCAAGTTCCAGGATGGAGTAGGGAGTGAGAAAGAGCATGAGTCCTTAGAACATAGGGAGTATGTTGAGGTTGGGGTAGGGTAGAGGAGGGAAGAGATGTATGTGGGGAGCAGATTGAACCAGAATTTGGAAATTAAAGATATAGAGTGGTTGGGACGCCTGTGTGTGAGTGGAGGGAGGCTCAGAGTGGATAGTAGAGAACAGTGGTGGGATCTGTATGGAGAGTTAGATGCAAAACGACAAAAGGCATAGTAGAGGGAATCAAGTCGAGAGAGTGATGTAGAGGTTGCGGTGCAGTAAACAATGTCAGCGTAATCAAAGACTGGCATAATCATTTTTGTTAGAAGTTGCCTGTGTACAGGGAGAGGGAGAGGGAGAGAGTCTTTGTTACCGTATAGTATACCAAGCTTAGGGCAGAGTTTAGTGGCCATGTAATCAATGCGGCTAGTGAAATTTAACTGTGGGGCCAGCCAGACTCCTAGATACTTATATGAGGGACGATCTTTAGAGGGGTGCCATCAACAGAGATTTGATTGGAAGGTCATTGATAGCGTTAGCTAATCTTTGAGCAGTTCCAAAAGTCATAGACTGCTTTGGAAGTGTTAAGCTTGAGTTGTTTTGATTGCAACCAGGATTGAACTGAGTGAAAGTCATGTTGCAGCACAGAGTGTATAGTGACTGGGTCAGGGCTGGAGGTGTACAGAATGGTATCATCCACATATATATGTATGAGGGATGAGGAACAGGCAGAAGGGAGATTGTTTATAAATATAGAAAACAGGATGGGGCCGAGTACTGAGCATTGAGGGACACCAGCTAGGATGGGGAGGGAGAGGAGGAGTTTGTGATTTTTACTGATTGGTGTCTGTTGGTGAGATAAGCCCTGTGTCCTCTAGAGTGTCCAGGAGAAGAGGGTGAGATACCAAGTCAAATGCTTTTGCCAGGTCGATGAAGTCCGCAGCAGTGAGGTGGCTTTTATCAGCAGCAGATTGAATGTGACCTGTGACACGGAGAAGGGAGAATATGGTGGAATGTTTTTTTCTGAAACCTGACTGACAGGGGGAATGTGCTAAATGATGCAGTTGCTTAACAGAACTTGGGGTGGCTACCTTATGGTGGGGCAAATCTAGAACAAAAGTAACTGTTTTGCTGCACGAAAGGTTTAAACTTGGGACACTGAGTGAACTGTGTTGGACTGTTTGCTCCAGCCACCATGTTCAGCAGCCACCTGACACCATCCAACTAACCACCGAGCCAGGATTATCCAGGAGGATTATGGGCCTTATGAAAGGACTCTTGGGGGGAAAATACCAAGGAATGTTTAGGCACCTTTTTCTGCACCGAAGAGGCATCGAGGGAGCATCATACATACTAATATTTGTTGAGGATAGTGGCTCCAGCCAATGGGGAGCTGCCAAAGGGCTCCCAAAAGACAAGAACTTTTGGACTTTGAGTCAGTCCAGTAGGAGCCCCTCCAGAAAGAGGAGGGCTCTTGCCCCTTGAGAGAATGTGGCTGCAGGATGGGCCAGCTTGGGGGCTGCCAATTTATCCCCCAGGGCAGGTAGTGCTTGCTCCATCATGAGAAGTAGAAGGAAGAGAAAATCTGTTAAAGAAGCAGCTTTGCTGAGAGAAAGGAAAGCTGCAGGTGGCTGAATGTTCTGCATTGTTCTGAAATTGCACCACAGCAGTGAGACAGAGGCAGCTCAGATGACAAAGGAAAAAGCTGCAGGGTATAAGAATCTGCATTGAATTGAAAATGCACCAGAGCGGTGGGAAGAGGAGAGAAGAGGTTGTGTCCTGAACCGGGAAAAAGGACAAAGGTTGCGTCTTGATCCTGGAAAAAGACAAAAGTTGTGTCCTGAGCCTGGTAAAAAGACAGAGGTTGCATCTAAGCCTGGGAAAAGATGAAGTACAGAGGAATAATGAGGAACAAGAGAATATGAATGTGCTGAGCGAAGAAAAGGATGAGTAAGTCTTTTCACTTGGAGAATTGTTATGTACCTGCACGGTGAGAAAGGGACTTTGAGTGCAGGAAATATGTGTGGTCCAGAATGAGAATGTGGCTGTGTTTAAGTTGAGGGACTGTAAAAGCAGAAGGATGGACAGGTACCTTTCAGGGTCAGGTATCTGTTGTCTGCTCCTGAGACACAGCGAGAAAAAGAGACTGTTGTGGTAAATCCTGGATTCTCAGACTCTGAACAGCTCCCCAGAGCCTGATGTTCAGGAAAAGAAGCAGATTGCTTTGGCTACACACCGTGGCAGGAAAGATAAAGAAGGAGAAGAAGCAGAGAATGTGCTGAATGTTCACTCTGACACCGGGGCCAGGTGGGGAACTTGCTAACCTCCATCAAGTGGGGTCTGCCATTGCAGGGGATCACGGGTCTTGCACCTGAGTGCTAGGGTGCTCTGATTTGAGGGAGCTGGGCTGTGGGGCCACTCCCAGGTCTGGGTCCCCTGTAGTTGGCAGGCCTTGCACGCATGCTCTGCAACGGGCCTGTGATGGGCTGAAGGGACAAGCTGCAAGATCTGCAAGCAACAGGAAGAAAGAGCAAGCTGTAGCTTTTGTGCCCCTTGTTTCAAACATCGAGCCCAGTTCTGCCTGTGTTTCCATAAATCCCTAGGACTTCAGTGAACTGTGCCATCCAAGAACTGATTCTGCAGAACCGTGAGTAAAAAAAGCAGGGATTGCCCTGCACCTGGGAATTGTACGTAGTTCAGGAATGCCCACCAGTGCAGGAGATAGACCCAAGGTGTAAATAGGAGAAAGGGCTGTAAAAAGTTAAAGTTAAATTTTTTAAGTGCACCAACGCCGGCTACCAGCTGCACCTCAGGCCTGCAACTTTTAATCTGGGTACCCAGTGACAGGACTTTGGGGTTTCAATTGGACTGGGACCTGTGGGTCTGGGTTGGGGTACACCTGCAGCAGTTAGCTCATTAGACAGATCTGGTGGTTGCGTTTATTGAAATCTGGGTTTTGAATATAAATGGAAATGTGATTTGGGGAAATGCTAATCTTTGAAATGCAAAATCAAAAGTGCTTAACCTCTATTCCATGTCCCCTATCCTAACCCTCCCCCTGTAAATAAACCATGATGTAATTATTTTGCAGCAGAGATGACTCCAAAGCCTAATTTTAGTGAGCATGTTATTAGCTGAAATGTAAAAGGTAAATGTTTTATCTGAATGTGGAGAAGTTTGAACCTGGTGAGTCCATGTCTGGGGTAACTGGTGGGTTGGTACGACATCCCAGGGAGTGGTACTGCAGATAATCAGGCCCACTGATATGTGCTCTGGGTAGAGGCATCACCATTTTATTTTCGCTTTTGGAAAAGGACCCCTGTGTTACAGCTGTGAGAACCTAGGCCCCTTAACCTGGGTCTGGCCAGCAAGACAGGGGTAGTGGTCCTCTCCAGGATAGCGCCAGAGAGGGGCTACATAAATGTAGGCACTGCTGGGATCTCTTTGTGTCAGTCATACCCAGCATGAGCCCCCCCAGCTCACGAAAATGTGGGACCCTTACAAGTGGTGGGAAATGGTAAAAAGGTTATGGAAGGTATTAGAGAAGTGATTTTGGTGCCCAAACTGTCTTGGGCTGACTTCATTGCTGGTCAATGAAAATTTTAGGGGTGAATGCCCCGTAGTGATCAAAGGTGGAAATTGCGCTACAGTTTTTGCCATCTGGAAAATTTTAATGACAAGGGTCCCCAGAGAGGGTTAATACCCTCATAAACTCTTAGTTGATGGGAAAAGGTGTAAACTGGTGGGGAATAGATGGTGATTGTTAAAGATCAAGAATGGCTGGATGTTATTGGACAGAATAGGTAACCCTATGTATAGAGTAAGATGTCATAGGTTTTGACCTTAATGTTAATGTGAATGGGTTACTGGGATGACTTAAGGGTAAGTCCTTGGCTTGGTGCAGATGCCAAGCATTTAAGAGGAGGGGGGTGTAACCCCTGTTGAGGGCTTACCTGAGAGCCCCCGAAAAGGCTATATTTTCCCTGGGGATTTAGTCCACCCTCATTCTTTTTTTTGGCCAGGTCCCAGTTTCCTGGTTGCTGCCCCTGTGTCCCCTGTCTCTCCTGCAGGAAACAGAGCCAAGGTGTAAATAAGAGAAAGGGCTGTAAAAAGTTAAAGTTAAATTCTTTAAGCATGCCAATGCCAGCTACCAGCTGCACCTCAGGCCTGCAACTTAAAATCTGGATAGCCAGTGACAGGACTGTGGGGGTTTCAATTGGACTGGGACCTGTGGGTCTGGGTTGAGGTACACCTGCAGCAGTTAGCCAGTTAGACAGATCTGGTGGCTGCATATATTGAAATCTGGGGTTCCAATATAAAGGGAAATGTGATTTTGGGAAATGCAAAACTTTGAACTGCAAAATCAAAAGTGTACTTAACCTCTATTCCACATCCCCTATCCTAACCCTCCACCTGTAAATAAACTGTAATGCTATTGTTTTGCAGCAGAGATGACTCCAGAGCCTAATTTTAGTGAGCATGTTATTAGCTGAAATGTGAAAGGTAAATGTTTTATCTGAATGTGGGGAGGTTCAAACCTGGTGAGTCCATGTCTGGAGTAACTGTTGGGGAGGTGGGTTGGTATGACATCCCATGGGATATGTGTTCTGGGTGGAGGCACTGCCAAACAAGGCAAGGTTAGCGGCCCTCTCCAGGATGGTGCCGGAATGGGGCTACATTGGAGCCATACCTAAACATTTTGCCAAACCGAGTATGTGACTGGGTGAGTTGTCATGTGGAAACTACCCTGGCTGCTGCCATCAAGATCAGAAAATATTATTTGGAAGTGGAGAAATCAGAGGCCGCTAAAAAGAGCGGAACTCATGCCGAACCCTGGGTGGCAACCTGAGGGGAAGAGCCCCATAAGGGGGGGGGAGACAGTGGGGGATGCTAATAAGTGTACTGATATGGATAAATGGACAAGTGGTGAAATAATGAGATAGGAATCAAGGGCATGCCAATAAATTGCATTGCCACAATCAAACATTGGGAGAATTGCTTGCCAAATGAAATGTTTATGATCCAAACTTGACAAGCAATGACTGGCATGCTTTAAGTGACCCAGACATTGATGAACTTTTGAAACAGTTTTATTGATGTGTGATTTAAAAGTCAAACAAGAATCAAAGATCGAAATACTTGAATTCAGTGACAAGCTCCAGTGGGTGGTTATTTAAAAAAATTGAAAAAGAAGAGTCTACAAGAGACCAACTATTCCAGGAAACAGACTGAATTCTCCCGTGTAAATAAGATGAAAACCAGTTAGTGATATTTGAGGAAAAACCATGAGAAGACAGACAAGTTAAAAGTAAAGAGTAATTGATCACATCAAAAGCTTTCGACAGATCAATAAAACAGATCCCACACAACACCCCTTATCTAAAGCCCTAGAAACAGAATCATGAAAGTCAATCAGTGCTGGTTGGGTAGAAAATTTGGGCCTGAAACCTGACTGACAACTAGAAAGAACCAGCTAAATAATCATTAATCTGAGATAAAACAATTTTCCCATGAATTTTTAAACAATGGGAAGCAAAGAAATAGGGTAACAATTGTCTACCAAAGTGTTGTCCTCCTTATGGAGAGGAATGACTAAGGAGTGAAGCTGTAGGAAACGTTTGGGGTGGTAAGTAATAAACTGAATAGGAAAGTTAAAAGCGGGTCCAAAATGTCAGTGCTGCATTTGAGTAAGAAATTATTTAAACTGTCAGTCCCCTTGGCAGTGTCCTCTCTCAGGGAGCATAACAGTTTAAATACTTCCTCAATCTTTACAGACCTAAAATAAAGTCTTGAGAGAGGGAACACTGCAATGGGTTAACAATGCATGCCAAGTAACGAAAACCAGCTTTTTTCAACAGCATAGTGGGAGTCTCAGTAAAAAAAGGATTGAGCATAACACGGACACCCTCTTTAGAGTAAGATGTACAGTAGTAGCCACAGACATGGTCAGATATTTCGAGATATTTTGTGACATTTCTAAAGAGTTTCTCTCTGCTGCCCCTAGGTAGAACCACCATAAGACACATTTGTAGTGGAGGACTCCGAAGGCATCTTCCAAATGGAGTCTACCATATGCCAGCATTTTTTTTGGAATACTTATAGCATTAGCTAAATTTGCTTTGAAACAGGATAATTTGGATTTCCTAACAACAGAAATGCTATAATTGTGAAATTTCTCCAAAAAATTGCCAAGACATCAGTATACCCAATTTCTTGGCCTTTTGGAATAATTTGCCCTGAGTCTTTAGTTGGGTAAGAAGAAAGGGGGTGACTTCAAGGCACATGTATAGATTTGAAACTTTTTTCAAGGAAAGGGAAATGCTGTCACAAAGCAAGTTAAAATGCTTACAGAAGTATTTCCAGGCTACATCAGCAGTAGCAAAGGAAAACAGCTTCCCCAGTTGATCTTGGACAAACCATGACATTACAATTCCTAAAACAACAAAACTTGATGGTGTTGGGGATAAATTTGGGAGGGAAGAGATTAACTGAGCAAAAAGTAATAGCATAGTCACTAAATAAGTTCCCCTGGCAAACAGAAGCAGAAATTGGAAGTTCAGTGGAAACAAGAATCCGGTCTAAAACAGTAGAGACCATGCAGGTTGAATCAGATTGAGAAGGCTATTTTATTAACTGGTTCAGGCCATGGGGGTGAGAGAATTCTTCAATCTAAGGTCTCCACTAGAGGACCAATTTTCATTAATATCACCCAATAATACTGAGTGATGGAAGTCACCCTGGGACTGTATCAATGAGTAACGCTGGGAAAACATAACTGCTTTCAAGTTGGGGCAGGGACAGTATAGGCTGCCAACTAATATTTCCCTTCCTGATAACTTTAAAGAAACAAAAACTGAATTGATCAGAGCACCCACGATGTCTGAACAGACAAGTGAACAGGGAATGGAAGTATGAACAAAGTTGTGCTGCCTCCGTGTCTGTTCCTGTCGGATCTAAACACAGTATAGTCCAGTAGGTTAATATCTGAATCTGGAATAGATGCATCCAGCCATATCTCAGATAAAGCAAAATGGAGGGACACGTAGCTAGAGAGTAGCTCACACGTAGGTGTTTTTTAAGGAGAAAACTGATCATTTGGATGGAAAAAGCTAAATTCTTGCTGAAAGGGACTGGGCTTGGATTCAATATCACCAGTCACCAACAGGAGTTAAAAAATAAACCAATTAAAAATTGAATATACACAGTATTTAAAGCTTTTTTTGTGCCAGCACAACCACCCAGGGTTTTTAGCAACAGCTTTGAGAGAGCAGTATCTAATGCCTCTAGAGAAAGGAGGTGAGGGTGGTCCATGGTGGTTATATCCGACCAAAGTGGTGGAAATGAAAAGGCCTGCTGTCTTCATTCTGTTATAACTAACAAGAGTGTATGTAAGATGTAAGTGAAAACTAAATATAAAAATGCAGCAATATAAAAAGCACATAATTAATAAAGACCTTCAAAACAAAATTACAAAAAAAAGTAGACTTGCACCCCTGAAACTATTCTAAATTAGGTAAAAACCTGAAATAGCAGCAACCTTTCTAAAAAGCTGTTTGTATAAAATTGCAGACCAACTAATTATACAAAGTATCTTCAAAATCTAATAAATGAAGTTCCAGTAAGCCGGTAGCAGAGTCAGATGACACAGGATGGTATGAGACAAACAAGTCCCATAATAAAAGTTCAAAAATCAGGGCTCAAACTCTGAGCAAAGTGTAAAACAGATGTAATTGTTCAAGATGGTTAATTATCCCCTTGGCTCTCACCCAAGGAGAAACTCCAAAAGCTAGAGCTGCAGCAGAATTATGAGACAACCCAAGAATGTAACAAACAGTTCAGATACTTGCTGATTGCTCTGCTGGCTTTCGCCCAGATAGCAAAGTAAGAAATTTCACCTGGATCCAACTTACAGCTACTAAGTTTGGTCGTAGAGTAATACCAGATGTTGCAAGTAGGCACAGTCACAGATCACAAAGTCACATAAGCAGCAGAGCAGGGATTAAGGTAATTTATAGACTCCCACACTAAACGAGTCCTTCCACATACCAGGTCGATTTGGTGATTTCCAGTACCTCTCCTTGCTCCAATGGGCACATAGTGACCTTTCCCTCAACGTCACCATGGCACAAAACCTGCAGGCCTCTCACCAGGCATACTGGCATTCTACTAGATCTTAGAACTGAAGAAATCTGAATCAAATGTATAGTAGAGGTAAGAAAAAATGGATGGTTATTTAAGTCCTTAAGAACAAGCTGAAAACAGTTATAAGTAGCTTTGGGATCTAGCCAAACCTTCTGCAGAGCTTGTTGTCTGAAATTTTTCTACAAGAGATGTGTGCACCACTTGAATGAGCATTGCACATGCAGGCACCATGCAGGCGGCACAGGCTTTAACACATGTAGTGCTGACCCTCCAGACACTTCCACTGTTGCTGGCTCACCACCGAGCCCCCTGCCAGCAAAATATATTACTGATTTCAGAAGAGTGCAGGTAGTACCTGCAAGCAGACAGTCATTAGAAGGGCAAAAGGCTGAGGAGCTGCTGTAGATGAAGAACATAGCTGTAGAGCAGCTCTCTGGAACACTGCAATATGAGCTTTCTTGCCATGTGGGACACTAATTCCTGACTCACCCGGTGGTACTTGGCTCTGCAGCCATTTTTGTTCCAGGTGTGTCACAGGGTGGATTCCCTGCGTAATAATGCTGAGTTTTTCTCCCAGGAGGGCAGCTCAATAATAGTCAGTACAGAGCATGCCATGGGCACAGCTCTGAGGGGGAGCGTATCTGAAGGAGTCTATACAACCTTCACCCGGGATCTGCTTTCCACTAAAATTCTAGCAGGAGAACAGGGTGAATTGAGACCCAGTCCTGCTGATTTCTGGCTTGGCCCTTTAAAGGCCCTATGCTTGGCTGTATGCAGGCTTGGAAATACCTGCAGGGGAAGGGCACAAATGAGCCTCACCTGGAAGGCATAAAAAAGAAACCAGGCAGAGTAAGAAAGAGGTTTGAGGAGTCCGAGAGAGAGAGAGAGAGAGCAGGGATGATGTGAACTGGAGAGCCGAATCCTTCAAGCCAAGCAGTTTTGTTTTGTATTTGCTCTGTAAAATTAAGCTGTTTTAAACCCTTGTTTGGAGCTGAAGTAAAGCAACTTTTTGTTTTACGGAACTTTGCCTGGAGTTTTTTTTTCTGAGGGTTCCCCTAAAAGTCTTGTCTTGCTACAACACTGTTACAGTAGGGGAGCCACTACATATAGGATAGTGTATGAATCACTATACACAACAAGGCTATTCTCAACTGAGTGGTTACTATGTTGACCAGATGACCTCGAGAGTGAAGAGAGGTCTCTCATTCAGTATAGTAACCACGAGGTTGAGAAGAGCCATGTTGTGTATTGTGATCCATACACTGTTCTATATAATATATGGTGTCCTCTAAAAAACAAATAAAAATGAGTTTGGTACCTTAATATTAGTTTTTTCCTAAGTAGAAATCTCAGTGTTTACTGCAAAGAGTTAGCTCTGGTTGCTAGGGCACGCTGCGTGGTTGTTAGGGACCTGGCACATTTCAATTGGTTGACTTTCGGGTTTGGGCGGGGTTTTGAAGATAAACAAAATGGCAGCTGTTCCTCTCGCTTAGCAAGAAGACATTCATTCTGAGCTCTGGGTGTTGACATTTTTTTTAAATCTGGTTGATTCTGCAGCACAGTAATAGTAAATGTAACTTATCTGGTTGATCCTGCCTTTTTTTTCTGATGTCCTGCAGATCCTGCGTTTCTCTGCTCGATCCGGCGCCGCTTCCTTACCGCGAGCCACGAACAACTTGTGAGTGTTATCTGATGACGTCCCTACAGTACGGACATCACTAGTGCAGCAGAATGACTTTTTACATAGCATGGACGTCCATGCTAAACTATGTTCCACCATACACTATAGTGCAGTGATCATAACTCTGTTTAGTTCCAGCTGACCTTGGAGACCAGTAAGTCCTCTTCAAAGGCTGAAGTTTTAGATTTCAGAAGAGCAGACTTCAGTTGGATGAGGAAACATAGAAACACAGACTTTGACGGCAGATAAGGGCCACTTGGCCCACCCAGTCTGCCCGTTTCCCTACCTACTGGATAAGCTGCAGATTCTAGTTAACCAACAGCCTACTTCCTGCCACCCCCCACTACAACTGCCTTATGTCTGTCACATGCATGTTTGAATTCCCCCACTGTTTTAGACCCCACAACCTCTCCAGGAAGGCGGTTCCATGCGTCCACCACTCTCTCCGTGAAAAAGAATTTCCTCACATTACCCCTGAGCTGGTCCAGAACATGTTAGTTGGAGTGGACACATGGAGGAAAGGTGGGGGTTGAACCAAGGGGGCCATTCTCGAGGCAACAAAGTCATGCATGAGAACGGTAACCAAAAGAAACCGGTACAGGAAACCAACGTGGTTCTCAGAAGAGGTCAAGGAAGCAGTGAGAGAGCCACGAAGAAGGCCTTCGGCAGGTATAAGGAAAAGCAGGGGAAGGAGGAATGGGGAGACTACCCAATGAGGACAAGGGAATCTAGCAGAGTTTCCAGGGAGGCAAAAGCAGGCACAGAGCTGCATATTTCAGCTGTGGAATCCCTTGAGTCCTGCACCTGTTTCAGATATTTGGGTGTCCGGCTCGGTCAACAGTGGGGATAAACAGTTCTTCTGATATACAGTACAAGGGAAAGAAGAAAAAGGGTGGAATTGTTAGACTATCAGAGGGAGGCAGTCTAACAGATGACGCTATTACCAGTGAAATAGTGGGGGAGCAGTTTGTGGAGGCTTTTTCTACTTTATAAACCATGGTATAAACCATAATAGTATAGTAGTAGCATAAAGCAACTGTCCTTAATGATTACGTCTGCTCAGGCTTCACTAGGAAAGACAGCAGACCTCTGCCACAGAGAGTGGCATTAAGGCGGTTGTAAGGGGGATCCCACACATGAGGCAGGAAGTATTTACCAGATAAAGGGTCAGTTGGCCTGGTGGCGCTGAGGTTGAGGCACTAGATGCCATACTTCTAACCTCTCACCACGCTGCTACCAGGGTTCGGATGTGGACTTGGGTTGAAGGGGGTAGGCTGGGGAAGGAGAGGACTGAGCATCCAGAGGACTACTCTCCTTCCCCCCGGGGGGGGGGGATGGTTTCAATGCCTGATACTCGCCTGATCCCTAACATTGGCCTTCAGTTAGGCAGGCTGGGGCTGGCAGCATGGGGGGCAGTGAGTGACAGTTGCCACCGTATCATACACAGGCGTGTGCATAGGACATCTAGGTGGCATTGCACGCTGCCTCTTTGGGGGAAGAAAATGCAAGAAAATCATGGCCGTCTGCATTGCTGCTGACCCCAGCCACCCCGCAGCCCTGCAGCTCTTTGAATACCTTGGTCATGCTGCAACCGCACAAAGGTGAGTCCTGGAGGAAAAATGTGGGAGTGGTGCTGGGGGAAGGGCAGCATCCAGAAGGCAACTTGGATTATGGAGGAAAAAGAGTATTAACTGCAAAAATAATTACCAGTGAAAGGGTTCAGTAAAGGGCTAGCAGCCCTAAAGATATATAAGGACCTGGGCTCAGATAAGATGCATCTGAGAGTGCTCAAGGCATTGGCACTGGAACTAACTGAACCCCTGGCAGAGCTATTCAATAGCTCAGTTCAAACAGCATAGTTCCAAAAGACTGGAGGGTTGAGGACATAGTCCCACTCCATAAGGGGGGGAGGACAAGGAACAATCAGTTAACTGGAGACCTAGCAGCCTTACCTCCATGCTGGGTAAACTGATGGAGACACCAGCCAAAGAGGACCTTGTGTGCTGCCTGGAGAGCAGGTCTCCAGGGCAGTAAACAGCATGGGTTCATGGCTGGGAGGTCTTGTCAGATCAATCTGATCGTTTTCTTTGACTGGGAAACAAAGGTGATGGATAAGGGCCATGCCGTGGATTTATTCTATTTTGTTTTCAGCAAGGCATTTGACTAGGTGCCTCACAGAAGGTTGCTGAAGAAGCTAGGGGATCCCAGTGCAGCAAAGGACACATGGGTGAGAAACTGGTTAGAAGGGAGACAGAAGAGGGTTGTGGTTAACAGAGTCAAATCAGAAAACAGTGAAGTCACCAGTGGCATGCCACAAGGATCGGTCCTGGGTCCAATCCTTTTCAATATGTTCATCAGTGACATGGGCAAAGGAATCCAGGGCAAGATGTGTCTCTTTACAGATGACACTAAGCTCTGAGATAAGGAAGACAACAAAGAGAGGATTAGGGAGTTGCATAAGGATTTACAAAGACTAGATAGGTGGTCTTAGGTTTGGCAGTTAAAATTCAATGCCATATGTGCAAGGCAATGCACTTAGCGAATAAGAACCCCAGGAAAGAATACTGGATGGGAGGAGCAAAGGTGGCCACTAGGATGGAGAAAAAAGGCCTAAGACTCATCATTAGCGACCCCCTAAAACAATCAAGCCAGTGTAACAAGGCCTACAGTAAGGCAACAGGATGCTGGGGTGTATCAGAAGGGGTATCGACTGCAGAAGAAAAGAGATAATACTACCTCTCTTCAAGTCACTAGTGAGGCCACACCTGGAGTACTCTGCCCAGTTCTGGAAACCTCACCCAAGGAAAGGATGGCAACAGTACTGTGTAGGGCAACCAAAATTATTCAGGGCCAGTAGGGCAGATTTACGAGGATTGACTCAAGGCACTGAATATGTACTTGCTGGTGGCCAGACAAGACAGGGGACATAGGATAGTGACCTTAAAGTTCCTGAAATGAATAAAAAAGGTAAACTGCGAAGAACTATTTAGCATAAATAGCTGATCAGGAACACAGGGGCTCGAGTGGAAAATGGCAGGGGGGGGGGTTCATAAGGGACCTGAGAAAGTTTTATTTTGTAGAAAGGATGGTTGAGCCGTGGAACAGTCTGCCAGCTGGTATGGGAGGTGCCAAAACTATCAATGGTTTCAAACAGGGCTGGGAGAGAATGAAGGACTTTGTGGCTGCCTAGGGTGATAGCAGTAGGACAGGGAGCTGGGGGGGTGGAGAGAGAGAGAGAGAGAGAGGGCTAGAACCCTGTAGGGACAGTTGGTCCCAGGGCCTGATATGGTGCTATGGGCATACTGGATGGACTGTTTGGTCTTTTGCTGTCATCACCGTCTGTGTTTCTGTGGGATAGAAAATACCCTTTTTTGTTATAAGCCCAGTGCCCCATATATTTGGTGTACCCAGGGCTTGCAGCAAATCAAAAATATATCCCCAGATCTTTGTCTCCTCTGTTGTTTACACTCCACTTACTCCTGCAATCCAGAAATCCATTTTTAGGTTCTACTAGGCATGGGCTACCCGATGGGTAGCTTGGTTGGGCAGTGTGGGTATTACCTATTTTGGCCAGGCAGGGTAGTTCGGGTAATGTACTATCCTACCTGATGCTGGTTTGACAACAAAGTTTTTCGACCGATGTTACAGTGATGGATTTATGTTACCCGCGACTGCGGTCAGCATAAATCTGTCTGAAAAAACATTGTTTCTTTATGGGGGCTTTGCCCCAAGCCCCCACGGGGAGCCTGCCCCCTACACCCCTAATTCATATAATCAACTTCAAGTTGGAGTTGATCTAGGAGAGTGCAAGACCCCAAGAAAGCAATGCCAGGGTCCCATGGTGACAGTACAGTGACCCGTCATTGTTTCACTGTACTGTCGTTTGCAGTACAGGTGTCACTGCTCAGTTGGCATACAACCTGATATAACCGTGTAATTCTCGGTCAGCTAATTTGAGACAGGCAATAGGTAAAGGACTTCCAAGCTGGAAACAGGCATTAAAAGGGCAGCCTGCCGGGTCCTCCATGGACTTACAGCAGAATAGGAACACATTACACTGGGCTGACATCTGATTGGTCAGTGGTGTCTGTGCTCTGTCTGCTGCATGGAATCCAGCTGGCAGCAGTCTGTTGTGTGTGTTGTGGTGGAAGCAGCTCTGGGTGCTTGATCTGCAGCACAAATCGTGGCCGAGTACAGAGTCTACGACTTGTCTTGATTGAAAAAGATGAAAACAAAAAAGTTTTAAGTTACACTACAAGGAGCAAAGAGACAGGGAGAAATAGTGGGGGAACTGAGAAACCATCTCAGCCGGGGGGGGGGGGTTAGGCCAGCCTCAGTCATGTAGGTGGTGCTGGGTACCTGGGGGATAGAACTGAGAAGGAAGGTGGAGGAAAAGAACAAAAGGCACTGGCAGCTGGTTTGAAATTTGTTAGGTGCCCCAGGCTGAGCCCTGTTATTTATTACTGTGACATAACTACACTGTCTGTCTTTGCAGCATAGTGAAAGCCTTTTATGGTTGTATTACACTGTTTGTTAGGTACCCCAGGCTGAGTCCTGTCATTTATTACTGTGACATAGTGCTACACTGCCTTTCTCTGCAGCATAGTGAAAGCCTTTTATGGCTGTATTACACTGTTAGGTGCCCCAGGCTGAGCCTTGTCATTTATTACTGTGACATAGTGCTACACTGTCTGTCTCTGCAGCATAGTGAAAGCCTTTTACAGCTGTATTACACTGTTTGTTAGGTGCCCCTGAGCCATGTCATTTATTACTGTGACATAGTCAGCTACACTGTCTGTCCAGCAGTTAGTGAAATAATATCCTTTCACGGCTGTGTCTACTATGTCTCATACCCAGTCTAAGTCTACTGAAAGGAAACACAGTGCTGCTGCACATGCAGCTGTTCATTATATGGACAATATAAATCATAGCACTAATGAAGAACATAGCAGCAATAATAATAACATCACCAGGACTGGCACTAATTCTCCTGAACAAAAAAAGCATGTTAGCAATGAAATGATAATAGAGTTTTGTAAAGAACTGACTGGAGTTATTTGTAGAGGTACTGAATGTTTTGCCACATGAGCCAGGATACTTCCAGCTGCTGAGGCAGCATGCAAGGAGGCATCCTTCTCAAATATGAGCTCAGATGCTGAGGCAGCAAATGCTGATAGAGATGGTGGTGACAGTGGGAACTGGGAATGGGATAGTCCAGGTTATATCCCACATAATGATGATGGCACTCCCAGTTGTTCTGGATCATGCGGCAATGAGGTTGGTACTTTCGATGAAGGGGTAGGAGAGGATGCCGTTGTACGGCAAGAGAGGCAATAGCAGAAAAAAAATCATATGCTAAATGTAAGAATAAGATGAGAATAAATGAGAACAATTCATCTCAACAAGGAAATAGCTATGTAGGGTTTCCTCCGGGTCCCTTGACTGTTCAAGGAATAGTGCCAGGCACCGTGGCACAAAACTAAAAAGGTAAATCTTTAGTGTGGAATTTATTTTATATTGACCCTGCAGGCAACTATTAAGCTGTATGCAGTCTGTGCAAAAACAGTGTCAGTCGTGATGGCAATCTGACAAATTTTGGAACATCAGCAATGATGTGACATGCAAAGACAAAACACCCAACTGAGTGGGGCAGGGCAAGGGCCAGTTGATCTACTATGTAATATTGACATCCATGTTCCAGACACATGAAAAGCCAAAAATTTAAAGCCGACATAAAAGTTACAGACAACAAGAATATCCCGACCACACTCCCTCAACTAAAGTTAAAAACATAACCATGTACTTAAAAAATGTATTTATGCGGGGGGCTTTGCCGGCCACATCCCCAAAACAGCCCGCACCCCCCCAACTTAAAGATACATCTTCCGAGTCTGACGTAACTCGGAGGATGGGACAATATCAGAAGAGCGCAAAATAGCACACAGGTGCAAACAATATCAAAAAAATGCACGTGGCTCCACATTACAAATAGGTATTTAAACCCCAAACAAAAGCAAACACAGTGCTATACAGCTCAGAAATCACCACAGTTTTGGTATGGTACCCGCACCACACTATGAAGAACAGGGAGCCAACAGCAAGCACAAGCCAAACCCCTGATGTGCACATATGCACAATAATCCCGTCCAAAAGGGGTAAAGATAAACTGAACATACACAGATATCTACTCGTCCGTGAACAACACCGAGATGAAAAATTCTACTGGTGCTGCGACCATAGAAAATCAAAACATTGCCTAGGACGTGCTATCACCAACAAACAAAACAGTCAGCATATACTAATTAAACATACTGACCACAACCACTCTCCTAATCCAAATGCAGCACCAATAGCTAAAATGGTAGCTGCAATAAAGGAAAACACAAAAACATCTGCAGTTAACCCAGCCCAATTTATTCAAAATGAAATAACCCCATTAGAACCAGAAGTACAACAACATCTACCCTCCAAGAAATCACTAATGCAAACTATCAACAGAAGCTGAAGAAAAGAACTTCCCAAAGAGCCCACTACACTAGACAATTTACAGGTCCCGTACAACCTGACAGTAGTATCAGGACAAGAATTCTTCCGTGCCACAACTAAAACAATGGACGGAAAACTACTCATATTTACTACAAACCATAACATAAAAGATCTACAAAATGCAAACTTCTGGGTCATGGAAGGCACTTTTAAAAGTGTCTCTAAACTTTTCTCACAACTTTACACAATACACGCTCCAGTAGGACCACCAGACAACAGCCGCTTCCTCCCCATGGTATACTGCTTCATGACCAATAAAACACAAGAATCATACAAAACACTTTTCTAAACAAGCATTTGTCAATGCCGAATGTTTGCTTGCTGGTATTAGCATTGGAAGTGCAGGAGTTAGACAGATGCAGAATAGAAATAGCAGTGAAGTATTGAACTTCACACCAACCCAGCTTCCACCCTGCAGAGATGGACAGGCATTGGGGTATGCCTTTAGGTCATTACCCATAATGCTCATGCCATTTCACCTCACCCTATCCTGCAGACACTGACAAGTGTTGAGGTCTGCCTTGGGGTGTTTGGCTTTATAGTCACCCCATTCCATAAGGACATATGCTGAAATGGGTGCAGTATAGGAGAATGGAGTGAACTCTGGAGCTGAAGAGTCCAAGGCACACCTTGATGCCTATCACTGGCTGCAGGGTGGGGGCAGAATGGCATGAGCATTGCAACCAGCAATACAAAAGCACACCCCTGACGCCTGTCAGTCTGTACAGGGTGTGATGTTATAATTAGAAACCTTAATGCTTTGGGTGTTTGCTGGTATTTGCACTACAAATTTTCAACATGGCCTTTTTGTGACCCCCTCCACACGAAAGCATTTGGGACCTCTGCTCATAAACAGTGGCACTGTGATTTTGTTAATCTGTCCTGAACGTTGATCTCCAACAGCGACCGCACCATTCTGTGCCAGATGTGTGAAAACAGTTTGGGCAGGATGTGAAAAATGACAGCTATACTGTTCATAAGGAGATGTGCAAAAATGGCAATGTTGCAGATCTGGAGTGAAAATACTACAAATTCTCAAAGTTACGAGTGTGCATGGAAACTGTGCAATGCACGCTCATAACATAGTCATTTTGTGGACTTTTGTCACCAAATTTTCAACATAGGCATTTTGGGACCTCCACTTGTGAACAGTGTCGCTCTGATTTTGTTACTTTGTCCCAAACATTGATTTCCCATAGTGACTGCATCATTGTGCGCCGGGTGTGCAAAAACACATATCAGCCAAGATGTGACAAATGATAGCTGTACTGTTCACAAGGAAGTGTGAAAAAATGCCAGTGTTGAAAATCTGGAGTGAAAATATTAAAAATTCTCGAAGTTACGAGCATGCGTAGAAACTGCACAATGCATGCTCGTAACACAGTCATTTTTGGGATTTTTTCACCAAATTTGCAGCATAGGCTTTTTGGGAGCCCACCTCGAGAACAGTGACACTGTCATTTCATTAATCAGTCCCAAAAGATGATTCTGCGCAGAGACCACAAAATCACCTTTCGAGACCGAATAACGAAATGACAGTGACTGAGTTAATGAGGTGGGGCCCAAGAACCCCATGTTGAAAATGTGTAGCCAAAAGGCATAAAAATGGCCGAGATATCCACCTAAGCTGAACACCCCCCCATTTATGCCATTATACAGCATACTGGCATTTTTTCAGATCGCAGTCGGCTTTGAAGAGTGCAGACATGTTCCCGTTCCACTGAAGATCGTCGCACTGGGCTCTGGAGGTAAGTATGAGGTGAGGGGTGTGTGGGGGGAGGTCAGGTGCGAAAAGGGTGGGTGCGGATTGGGGAGGGGCATCGGAGACAACGAGGGACCATTTTTTTCTTTCACAGGTTAAAACAAAAATCATGGGAAGGTTTTTCTTTTACAGGTTTGTTTTTGGCACACTGGGGTGGGCTCCCAGTGTGCCACCTGTATTGTTTGGGGAGGGCGACTGAAGCCAATGGGGATCCCCTCGTCAGCACAGAAAATGGGTCTGTGTTTGGGGGGGCACATGATGCCGAAGGGGATGGGGTACCCTCTCAGCATACAGAACCATTACATGGGGGACATTATGCTGATGGGGATTGGGCTACCCCATCGGCAAATGAACTGGGGAAGGGGCATGCCAACCGGGATACTGGGCACCTCCACTGGCTTTCAAGGGGACTGTGAGTGGTGGACAGACGTTGCCATGTTTATTGAAATGTTATACAATGTAAAGCTCGACCCTGCAATGATGGGTCACTCCCTCATTGCAGCAGCTAATTCGATTCAAGTTGATGGCACATTTGCTGAACTAGTGTCAACAGCAGCATGCCACCACATTGGGTAACAAACCCACATCTCTTCTAAGCTGCCATAGCTCCTAGCTTCACCTGAGCTCTTTCCTTCTAAGGAGAAGACTTGGTTTGCTGGCCAAGGCACCTAGCTTCACCTGAGCTCTTTCCTTCTAAGACTGCTTGAAAGGCAGAGTAGAGAAACTTACCAGAGCAAGGGAGAAGGATTAAGACTTAGTTTGGCTAAACAGATTTACTGTGTGGTGGTGTTTTATTTTTACTCACAGGGATTGCTACTGTTTGTTGCTAACATTTCATTGCTTTATTTTCTCTGATTCAAATTGTTGTTGCTGGTATACCTTCTTCTGCATTATTACAAGGTGTGCCTACAGGTGTGTGCTAACAGATTACTGCTGTAATCTTCCGATTCAAATTGTCTTTTGCAAGGTATATCTTCTGTTACTGCTTTACTTTTTCTGGAGCAAAGTGTTTCTTACAGGTATATCTTCTCTGAAATTACTGTATTACAGGTGGAGCTTACATTTTTGTGACTTTTTATCATTGGGCTAAGCAAAATTACTGTTTGACACTGTGTTTTATTTTATTCTTGTTTGTTGAAAAGGTTTGTTGTCTCAGAGGTGTTTCAGTCTCCTTCTCACATTGAAGGAGCTAATTGCTTTTCCTCCCACAGCTCTTCCAAAGGATTAGGTGTGTATGTGGGGGTGGAGCTGGCAAACTGTCAATAATTTCCAACAGAAAGAAGGGTTAAAAAGTTAGGTTAGTTTATATCTTGGAGGTAGAAGACTTGGTTTGCTGGCCAAGGCACCTAGCTTCACCTGAGCTCTTTCCTTCTAAAACTGCTTGAAAGGCAGAGTAGAGAAACTTACCAGAGCAAGGAGAAGGATTAAGACTTAGTTTGGCTAAACAGATTTACTGTGTGGTGGTGTTTTATTTTTACTCACAGGGATTGCTACTGTTTGTTGCTAACATTTCATTGCTTTATTTTTCTCTGATTCAAATTGTTGTTGCTGGTATACCTTCTTCTGCATTATTACAAGGTGTGCCTACAGGTGTGTGCTAACAGATTACTGCTGTAATCTTCTGATTCAAATTGTCTTTTGCAAGGTATATCTTCTGTTACTGCTTTATTTTTCTCGAGCAAAGTGTTTCTTCAGGGTATATCTTCTCTGAAATTATTACAGGTGGTGCTTTACAGGTTTTACAGTTTTATCTAACATTAGGATAAGCTTTCAGGGTTACTGCATTTGTTGTTGACTGATTGTTTCTGCTCTTACCTCCTTGTTCTTTCATCCGTGGTTCTTCTTTTTAGGCAGGAGAAGGGCCCAGCCACCCACCCCCATCTCCAACCACCCCACGCTACACTCCTTTTATAGGGTACCACAGTTGTGACATTTCCTGTGGCAGAGCAGGAAGGGACAGATCAGTGGGGCCTCCACAAGGTGATCTCATTTACAGGGGCACTAGTGATTTAACTTGTTATAACAAGTTAAACAAAGCACAATTAAACCATTACTTGCATTTTTTTCCTTTTTTTTTCCTTCTAATTACTCTGACTAGGTTACAAACCCAGCAACTTATTTGTAATGGATTTCATTAACTGCAGGTACTGTGGAACAATTTTCAGAAGGACAGTCTTACAGGATTTAGGACACTGTCCTACATGCTGGGCCTTTGGAGATCTTAGGTCTCAGCTCCGGGCAGCATGGGCAGAGATTGCACGCCTCAAATTTCATATTGAAGAGGAAATACATTATAAGAACCACCCCATTTCCCCAGCATCCAACAGAAAAACCTCGATCAAGAGGGTAGTTGGTCCAGGAGGTTGGCAGGTGGTTAGGAGGAGCAAATCAGGTGCCCCATTACTCTCTGCTCTCCAACACATTACCTCAAAAACCATATAAACACTACAAACAGGTATCTGCCTCTATCTCTGAAATCAAATAAAGAGGCAGAAGACACTGCAGAGCAGGACACTGCAGCACAGGAGCTAGCACAACAATACTCACCCAAATCAGGAACCAAAACTAAACAAGCACAAAGGAAATCCAAAAACTTGATCATAGGAGACTCCATGATTCGGGAGTTGATACCCATCTCCAGCCAGGGTGATGGTCAGATGTCTCAGGTACATCAGCATGGAGAGACACTGACCGCATTACTAAATTGTTCACAAAGCAGGAGAAAACATTGATGTCCTAGTACACATAGGGACTAATGATCTCGCCAGCCGGGTCAGTTGTGGAGACCAAGAACACCTGACTAAGCTGGGTGACAAACTATCATCTATTTCGTCGGCATCTCCTTCTGAGATCCTGCCAGTCTGGGAGAAGGGAGCAGATGGACGGAAGGTCAGAGAAGGGGAGATAGGGGAGCTAAACACGTGGCTCAAGGACTGGTGCCAGGAAAAAGGACACAGATTTGTAGGAACTGGCAACAGTTCTGGGAGCGAAAGTTCTTTAAATTTGATGGACTGCATCTGACTAAAGAGGGAGTCAGTGCATTGGGGCAGAAGTTTGTCGCCTTTGCAGAATATTTAAACTAGCAATGGGGAGAGGGTGCAGCACCCCATACGTCGAATGGGAAGAACACCCCTCCCTCAGCTAGTGGTCAAACAGGAATTCAGCGTGTTTGCCGCTCTCATTTGCATCACCAGGTAAGAAAAAGGTTTGTCTCCCCACACGATGCACAGGGTAATGCCAAACTTCACCCAACAACTAACACACCAAAATCTGGCCAATGGAAAATCATGTACATAAATGCTCACAGCCTGGGAAATAAGATCCCAGACCTGCAGGCAATAATGTCAGAGGCTAAACTGGACATAGTAGCAATTAGTGAGACATGGTTTACCAGTAACCACACTTGGGAGACTTCAGTACCTGGCTATGTATTGCTCAGAAGAGACCGAGGTGCAAAAAGGGGGGGAGGAGTGGCCCTGTATGTTAATGAAAATATCAAAGCTACAGAAATTCAGAATACACATAAGGAGCCAGAAGAACTGTGGGTCACCCTGGAAACAGGAAATGGGACAGCCATAAGAACTGGGGTTGTCTACAGGCCCCCAGACCAGAGGGAGGACATAGACACATTACTGTTAGAAGATATACAAAACATGACAGCTAAAGGGAGGTTCTGATAATGGGAGACTTCAACATGCCAGATACAGATTGATCAATACCAGCAGGAACATCTGCCAGAACTAGACTCATAGTGGATTCCCTGCAGGGGAGGGCCTCAAACAACTGGTACAGCAACCCACAAGAGACAGGGCTATCCTAGATCTAGTACTGACTAACAAAGAAGGGATCACAGATCTCCAGGTAGAAGGTCACCTGGGGGCCAGTGACCATCACATGGTATGGTTCAATTTGGCTACTACATCTAAATCATGCCATTCCAAGGCAAAAATATGGGACTTCAGAGGAGCTGACTTTGATAAGATGGCCAACAGAGTTAAGCTAGCCCTGGCAAAAAGAAACACAGGTGAGGAGGTACAGGCAAAGTGGGCAAGCATTAAGGATACAATACTTGAAGCAACATCCCATTGTGTTAGACAGAAAAGGAAGTGCAAAAGAAGAAGGAAACCACTTTGGTTCTCAAATACAGTAGCAGAAAAGGTCAGAGCCAAAAGGCTGGCCTTCAGGAAATATAAGGGAACACAGCGGATGAAGATAGGAGGCATACCAAACTGCCCTAAGGGAAGCAGGTAAGGCAGTAAGGCAGGCAAAGTCCCAAACTGAGGAAACACTAGCACGAACAGTAAAAGAAGGTGACAAGACTTTCTATAGATACATTAGTGAAAGGAGAAAGTCCAGGGGGGTATTGCTGTTTAATGGAGAAAAGGGAGCATGTGAGGAGGGGACCCTGTAAAGGCATCTATCCTAAATAGATACTTTTGCTCAGTATTTACTGAAGAGAAGGTAGGGCAGGGCCCACAGCTCAGCATCATGGACACAGGGGGGAGGGAGGTGAGCACTACTCCCTTCACAAAAGAAAGGGTCCTACAAGAGCTTGCTAAGCTCAGGGTGGATAAGGCTATGGGACCTGATGGCATACATCCCAGGGTACTTAAGGAGCTAAAGGAGGAACTAGCAGAGCCATTAGCAGAATTGTTTAGTGAGTCTCTGAGCACAGGAGAGGTCCCAGAAGACTGGAGAAGGACTCATGTGATCCCGCTCCACAAGAGTGGTAGCAGGGAGGAGGCGGGAACTACAGACCAGTCAGTCTTACCTCAGTAGTGGGCAAGATTATGGAGGCACTCCTTAAGGAAAGGATAGTGCAACACCTGGAATCCATAGCACAGGATCCAAGACAGCATGGGTTTACAAAGGAAGGTCCTGTCAAACTAATCTCATAGATTTCTTTGACTGGGTAACCAGAGTGGTGGACCAAGGGGAGCAGTTGATGTCGCCTACCTTGACTTCAGCAAAGCTTTTGACACTGTTCCACATAGAAGATTGATAAATAAGCTAGGTAGGCTCGGGTGGTCAGAAGTTGGTCAACTGGGTGGCAAACTGGTTGACTGGCAGAAAACAGAGAGTGGTGGAAAATGGTATACAGTCAGAAGAGATGCAAGTCACAAATGGGTACCTCAGGGATCAGTCCTGGGGCCAGTCCTATTCAACATCTTCATTAGTGACCCCGCAGATGGACTAGAGGTAGGCTTGTCTGTTTGCAGATGACACCAAGATCTGCAACAGAGTAGATGATCCAGATGGGGTGGGCAGAATGAGAAGAGATCTGGATAAACTAGCAAATGGTCAGAAGAGTGGCAACTGGGATTTAATGCAAAGAAGTGCAAATCATGCACATAGGGAAGAGAAACCCTGAAGCCACTTATAGGCTGGGAGGAGTTGCTAGCAGTCACAAAGGAAGAAAGAGACTTGGGCATCATCATCACTGATGACCTAAAATCATCCAAGCAGACCTCTAAAGCAGTAGGTAAGGCTAGGGGGTGTTAGGGTGTATTAGTAGGGGTATCACAAGTCGTAAGAGGGAGGTAATAATCCTCTGTACAAGACATTGGTTAGGCCCCATCTGAGTACTGCGTGCAGTATTGGAGGCCACACCTTCACAAGGACATTAACCAAATTGAGGCAGTCCAGAGAAGGGCAACCAAAATGGTGCAGGGACTGCATCAGAAGACATATGAGGACAGATTAATGGAGCTCAATATGTATACCCTTGAGCAAAGGAGGGAGAGAGGTGATATGATCGAGACATTTAAACACCTTAAGGGCATAAACAAGGTGAAAGAGTCTAACATGTTTAAATATAAGAAAAATAGCAGGACAAGAGGACACAGCATGAGATTAGAGGGAGGCCGATTAAGGGGGAATGTGAGGAAATTCTTTTTCACAGAAAGGGTGGTAGATGTATGGAATGGCTTACCACAAGAAGTGGTGGCTATGAATACAGTGCAGGGCTTCAAACAGGCATGGGATAGGCATAAGGGAGCAATACAAATGACTATGAATAGATAGGTCACTGACAGAGCAAAGGCCAATGGCACATTTATAAGGTAGAAAAAGAAATGGGCAGACTGGATGGGCCTTGCGGTCCTTATCTGCCGTCAACTTCTATGTTTCTATGTTTCTATATAATGTTTCTTGTGCATGCATGCAAGCAAACATAAAAATGCACGAACTATCCGAAAGAACTAACTGCACACTATCACCTAACATAATCCTAACTGACTTTGAAATAGCAGACAATGAAGCATTCAAAGAAGAATTTCTCACCTCAAACCACAAAGGCTGCTTATTTCATTTCAGCCAGATAATCTGGAGGAAACTGCAATCACTTGGATTAGCTAAGGAATATGGCACAAATCCAGAATTTAGCCCTCAAATGAGAACAGTAGTATGCCTAGTATATCTCGGCCCAAAAGACATACTGTCTGCATATGAAACAATAAAAACAAACTTACCACCCACAACCCAGGAACTACAAACAAGGTTCAAAGACAATTACTTATATGGCAAACTATGACCTAAAACAAAAAGAGCCAGATATCCCCAATTGTTCTCACCCGAAATATGATCCATATTACAAGCCACCTCAGAAGGAATCCCACGCATGCAGAAGAACGTTGAAGCCTGGCATCACAGATTAAACTCACTTCTCAGTAAAGCCCATGTCAGAATCCATACAATGGTAAGACAAAGCCACAAAGAACAACAACGCACTGACACCCTCTGGCAAGCCATACTAAGGGGACAACCAAGATCTCCTGTGCATAAATTCTACCTGCAAAGAGAGGAAAAAATCCAAAGAATCACATCAAATAGAACAAAATATTCCACCGAAGAGTACCTCCAATCACTAGAGCACAGCACTATACTATGAAAGACCCATGTGACCAGAAAACCCCTCCTGGCAACAGACCAAAAAAAAAGGAAACTTCTTCAGAAAATAACAGAACCAAAACAACCACAAGTAACATAACCCAAAAACACAACTGAAAAACACACCCAAAACCCACCAACAAAAAAACCCCAAACAAATAACCCAACACATGACACTCCGATGTCATGTCGGGCTACACCTATCATCAGCAAACAACATAAGTTGTTGGGCAAAGACCGTAACATAACTTGTCTGGCAAAAGAGCCCAAAATAACTTATCGGGCAACACATCCCACAACAGCTCAAAATACCCCGTCGGGCAACACAGACCAAAACAACATGTCAGGCAAAACAGTCCAATGAACGATATTCTTCTCGGTCACCACAGCTCAAAATACCTTGTTGGGCAAAACAACTACAATCCCATTTACCATAAAGACGCTGCACAATACTCATCAACCCAAAAACCTTAATTGTCAGGATACAACTTCAAAACGACAACAAATTTCGGGCAATAAAACTCAGGATCCATATTCGGGATAGCCATTGTCGGGATACCCATGTTCAAAACACAAACAATATTGGGCAAAAAACTCAGTACCCTGTGTGTCGGGATAATGACTGTCAGGCAAAAGTTGTGCTCCAGGGCCAGTGCGGGCGGTAGTGGAGGTGGTGGTGGCGGCGACCATGGTGACAATGAACGGATAGCAGAAAGTGACGTTGAATCACTTGATGTGTCCTTGCAGTCTTCCCATGCAAACATAGATTGTGTTCTGTCACCATTAAGTGCCGGAAAATCCCAAAGTAGTACTCCACATGAAAAAGGGGTAAAAAACACATTCCCCCAAACATAACAACGATTTCATTCTTGTCAACTAACATTAAAAGAAAGTGCTGCGAGGACATCACAATTTACCCCCAAGCATCCAAGATGCCAGCTGTTAAATAGAGCCATTGCACAGCTGTTGGCCGATTGTCAGTTCCCTTTTGCTCTGGTTGTCCAAAAAGGTTTCCTCGAGCTCATGAACCCCCCGGATTGAAGTAAGGTACACCGTTCCCTCTCAAACACATTTCTCGAAAAAGGCTGTTCCACAGTTGTATGACTTGGTGTGTACTGAAGTCATTAAGCAATTGAAACTCTCTGAGGAGAAGCAGGTTCACATAATTACAGATATATGGCCCAACAACCAAACAATTGGCTACATGACTGTTACAGCTCATTGGGCAAGTTTTCAGTCAACAAGTAATAATCCTCGCTCTACCACAAGCAGTAGAAAGCAGGCTATATTATGTGTCACAGTGTTTGAGGAAATTCACACTGCTGTGAATATTTTGCAGGAGCTAGAAAAACAATTCCACAGAAACACAGAATCTGTGGCAGATAAGGATCATACAGCCCACCTAGTCTGCCCATTTCCCTACTTGGTTTGGCAATCCCTACTCTTATCTGGACAGCCATTCCCCCGCTCTGCTGTACAGCAGGGTGCCTTTACGCTTATCCCATGCACTTTTGAATCCCTGTATTGTTTTCACTTCCACCACCACTGCTGGTAGGCTGTTCCACGGATCCACCACCCTCTCTGTGAAAAAATACTTCCTAGCATTCCCCCTAAGCCCTCCCTCCCTCCCTCCAGCCTCATGTTATGTCTACTTCTTCTTGTGCACTTTTGTCTCTGAAATATGCTCCTCCTGTATCCTGTTTATTCCTCTAAGGTATTTGAAAGTCTTTATCATATCCCCTCTCTCCCTTCTCTCTTCCAGTGAATAGATGTTTAATTCCTTGAGTCTTTCCTTATAAGGCTTGTGGTGTAGTCCATGTTTCAGCCACTCTGTGAAAGCACAAAAAAATCCTGAAGGGGCTGCAGAGATCAAACAACTTACCATTACATGCATTAAAGCAGGAAGTTCTGACCCACTGAAATTCAACATTTTACACGTTGGAATGGCTTCTTGAATAGAAAAAAGCTTTACATGACTATCCCATGCAGCCTCAAACAGGTAAAGTAGACATCATGCTCATTTCCAGCAGTTGGAGTCTGCTTGAATATTTGGGCACCTTACTGGAGCCATTTGAGGCTGCCACACGTGATGTCAGTGTGGACAGTGCAACTCTGAGTCAAATTCTTCCTTAAATAAGATTTATTCACATTTTCCTTAATAACATAAAGAAAAACTTTCAGGCAAGAAGAAGTCACCATCACTGTTATAATAATAATAATAATAATAATAATAATAATAATAATCTTTATTTTTATTGTGCCTTTCAAAAAATCAAGGCGCAGAACAGGCTTTAAAATACATCCAAATAACATATCATAAAATACAATAAAATAGTTAATGACATCCACATAATAAATAATAAGATCAGATCGACTCAATATCCTCCCCAAACACTTTTCTCCATATAAAAGATTTCAAAGCTTTTTTTAAAGTCCCCCACCGTCGTGCACTCTCTAATCCAATGGGGTAAAGAATTCCAAAGGGTCGGCGCTGAGAATACAAAAGCCCGAGCGCCAGATGATTTCAAAACTACCTTTGGAATCTCTAGCAACCCCTCATTGGCTGAGCGGAGCTGTCGCTTCCAGGATGTTATGCTGGCAGATGACTTGAGTCTCCGATTGTCGACTGATCAGCGAATAAATATCATGTTTAAGAATGACACCTATGTGTTGGCTACGTTGTTAGATCCCCACTTTTCTGCTAACCAAATATGACATTGCCCGACCAACACCATTAACTGATGTACAGCAGTCAAACTCTGCCAAACCATCAGAGTGCACCTCTGGCACAGACAATAGCACATCTATAGATTCTTCACAATCACCAGTGCCATCAGCGAAGGAAAGGACATCTACAGCTACTTTTTGGGCATCCTATGTTCAGGGTCAGAAAGGCAAATCAGTTCTGAGTCTCCTGCAACAACATGGACTAGTATCCTATACAGAAAGTGCAGCTGGTTCATCTATCCGACTGGTAACCGTCTCAAGCAGCACAATGATTCAGGAGTATTTTGCAGGCAAACTTTGATTGGTCTCGAGGCAGATCCATTACGCTATTGGAAATCAAAGAGAACAATTCAGCCAGGTCTAGCAAATCTTGCAATAATGTACCTCAGTTGTCCACCTTCAAGTGTACATTCAGAATGCATATTTAGTGCAGTTGGAGGAACAGTCACTGGCCAAAGAACACTGCTAAGTCCTGTGAGTGTGGAACGGCTTACATTTCTCAGAATGAATGCTGACAATTTCCCAATTGTCTCAAACACAGAATTATGTGATACTGACCCTGAACATGAACAACAACCTGCAGACAGTGATACTGACGAATATGATGATTAGGCTGTGCATGAAACAAATAAAAAATCCTGCGTAAAGTGGCGTACTGCCAAATTTGGTAACAACATTGCTAACACATCTCTCTCTCAGCAGTTGCAACTGTCCCTCTGACATAAATCCAGTCATGGCCACAGACAGTTCATGGACAAATAGGCATGTTTGTCATTTTTGTGACAATTTTGGCACCATTGTTTAAATTTGAATTCACTTACTTTTTTTCATTTTTTACATTTTCTTGTCAAATGTGTTCCACGACTTACATACTGTTCCAGTCCTGCTCAATGGGTCCTATGCATTATGGGTGGGAAATACGTGCTGGAGGTGCATATCCCGCCCATGTTGCTCCACACCTGTGAACAGGTGTGCACTGGCTGGTATTCACTACTGGCTGCCACCTGTCTGTGGCCCAGCCGTCCTCGGCATACAGGTCCATGCAGGGTGGCTGGGGGAGGTATGACAGACCCAGCTGGGCATCCAATCAGATGCCTGCCTTGGGTCCCTAGTGGATCACTTGCACAGCTGAGCATGGGTCCAGGTGTGTTAATGGCACCAGCAGACACCCAGGCCAGCATGGCAATGCCCCATCAGGCTCTGGACCCCTGGCCGAGCCCCTGGAGCATGGGGGCCACCCACTGCCTCCTTCCCCGCTCAAGGCAGCCCCTTCACCCGTGTAGCAAAGCCACACACACACCACACACAGGTGCACCTGCCCCAAGCAGGCAATCCCCGGACCCCATACCCCCAACCCTACAGTGGTGTTCAGTGGTGTCCCCCCCAGCACCGACAACCCCCCAACCTGTACCTGAAGTGTTGGTACCATGAGCCAGATGGCCAGCGGCAAAGCCCTCCACACACCTCCATGGCCTCCATCCATCTGACATACGCGGGTGCGCATCAGCTGCTCGCCCCTGTGTTGGGGGTTGTCAGTGTCAGGGGGACCTCTTAGCAGCAGGGGGGATGTTTGGGGTGGAGGGGTGCAGCATCAGGGGTGGGAAATGCTCTATTGTGTGTGCAGGGGTGTCTGCTGGAGAGGGGTATGGGGGTCGGGGCCAGCCCAAACTTGCCTGCTGCTTGCAGGGCCATTCCGCTGTTTGGTGTGCATGGGGACTAGGCGCATAGAGGCACTTATGGCAGGGATGTCCCTGCCGTGCCAGCTGGCCCCCAACGCACCTCGGAGTGCAGCACTACTCACCATGGTGCATGGCGCTTAGAGCTGGCATGCCCCTGGTATGCTGCTGTCCACGTGGCAGGCAGATTGGGCATGTACCAGCTGCATGCCCCAGTCATGAATGCCGTGCGGCTACCACTCCATGGCATTCTGACTTAGCTATGCCAATGTGCCCGGTTTATGCAGCACATTGGCATGGTGCATAGGGCCCAATATGAGCACTACACAAATTCTGGAAAGACTGTTGCTAATAACTTACAGGCCTCATATCATAGTTGTTACTGCAGTTTCTTCCATTGGCATCACTTTCTCTCAGTTTTGCTGTCATTATCCTTAGACACGTACGTTTATTATGTCTGATGTCCACCATGGGTCTAATTTTTGGAAACAGCAGCAGCCTCGCTCAGAGCAGCTGCACCTTTCATTCCTACCTCAGCAATGCCCGCCATGGGTATAATTTTTTGAATGTTATGAAATTTTACCTGTACATCAGTGAAAAAAGAAGAACAAAGAGAGGGATAGCGAGACTGGAGGGCATACTGAATGTATATTTTTGCTCAGTCTTTACTGAGGAAGAGGAAGGTAATGGACATGAAGGGAGTACAAGGGGTTGGAATGGTGCAGAAATGGACACAAGTCCCTTTATACAGGAAAGGGTCCTAAAGGAACTTGAAGGAATAAGAGTTGATAAAGTAATGGGGCCAGATGGGGTGCACCCCAGGGTCCTAAAATAACTAACAGAGGTGGTGGCTGAACTTCTGGCAATCCTGTTTAGCCGATCACTGGAAACAGGAGAGGTACCCAAAGACTGGAGGACAGCAGATGTAGTCCCCTTATACAAAAGCGGGAACAAAGAGGAAGCGAGGAACTACAGACCAGTCAGCCTGACCTTGGTCGTGGGGAAGATCATGGAAGCACTACTGAAGGAGAGATTGGTGGAATATCTGGTTACCAACAGACTGCAGGACCCAAGGCAGCATGGTTTCACTGGGGGGAGGCATGCCAGACCAACCTCATTGAATTCTTCGAATGGGTGACTAGGGAGGTGGATCAGGGGAGGGCAGTGGACGTGTCCTCTCCAGACTTCAGCAAGGCCCTTGACACTGTGCCACATAGAAGGCTATTAAACAAACTGGGGAATAAAGGTGTGGGCAGAACAGTAGTGCGGTGGGTAGGTAATTGACTGGGCAGCAGGACACAGAGGGTGGTGGTAAATGGCTGTCACTCCACAGAGGGAAGAATGACCAGTGGGGTACCACAAGGATCAGTGCTGGGACCGGTCCTGTTCAACATCTTCATCAGTGACAATGCACAGGACCTAGAAGGCAGAGTTTCCCTGTTCGCTGATGACATGAAACTCTGTAACAGAGTGGACATCCCAGAGGGTGTAGACAGAATGAGAAGAGACCTGCAGAAGCTTGAAGAATGGTCAGGGGTTTGGCAGTTGAAATTCAATGCAAAGAAGTGCAAGATAATGCATATGGGGCACAAAAACCCTGGCACAATATATCAGTTGGGGGGTGAGGATATAGCATGCACCAAGCAGGAAGGGGATCTTGGGGTTATCATCTCTGATGACCTCAAGGTAGGGAAACAGTGTGACAAGGCAGCAGGTGAAGCAAATAGGATGCTGGGATGTATAGGCAGGGGCATCACCAGCAGGAAAAGGGACACAAGACACTAGTGAGGCCCCGCCTGGAGTACAGTGTATTAGTTCTGGGAGACTACCTACGTAAGGACATAGACAGGGTAGAGAAGGTTCAGAGGAGGGCAACAAAGATGGTGCATGGATTGCATCACAAGTCCTATGAGGACAGGCTGAAGGACTTGAATATGTACTCCCTGGAGGAGAGGAGGAGAGAGGGGATATGATAGAGACATACAAGTACCTTACAGGGAGGAACAGGGTGCAAGAATACACTATTTTCCAGTGAAAAAGATGTTCCAGGACTAGAGGGCATGGGATGAAGTTGGAGGGAGGGAGGGCGATTCAGGGGAAACATGAGAAAGAGTTTCTTCACAGAAAGGGTGGTGGACAAGTGGAACACCCTGCCAGAGGAAGTAGTGGGGGCTGAAACAATCACGGGATTTAAGAATGCATGGGATAGACATAAAGGAATTCTGGAGATCAGGGATAAGGGGCAACAGACTTCTAGAAAAACATAACGTGAACTTACAAGCTCAAATGGGCAGACTGGGTGGGCCATAGGCCCTTATCTGCCGAGAGTGTCTATGTATCTATGTAAATTGCAGCAGACTCACTCACAGCAGTGACGCCTCTTCTACCTGCCTCCGCAATGCCTACAGTAGGTCTAAATTTTGGAAACAGCAGCAGGCTCAATCAGAGCAGCTGTCTCTCTAATACCTACCTCAGCACTGCCTGCCATGGGTATTATTTTTGGAAACAGCAGCAGACTCACTCAGAGCACCTATACCTCTCGTACCTACCTCAGCAATGCCTGCCATGGGTATTATTTTTGGAAACAGCAGCAGGCTCACTCACAACAGCTGCACCTCTTGTACCTACCTCAGCAATGTCTGCCATGGGTATAAGTTTTGGAAACAGCAGCAGGCTCAATCAGAGCAGCTGTGCCTCTCGTACTTTCCTCGCCAGTTCCCACCATGGTAGTCAGGGTAGGGTAATAAGGTAGAAGAGTAGGATAGTAACTACTCAACCCAAACCATCTACCCATTTTTCATCAGGGTATTTTAGGGTTATTTCAAGTACTTAAGAGGTACCCATGGGTAGCATTTCGGGTCAGGTATTTCACTACCTGCCCATGCCTACTTTCTACCAATGTGTAGCACTTTGCCCATTTTTGCATGGGCAGGGGGACTGTGCAGAGGAGGATCAGGAAAGAGACATCCTGAACAGATACTTCTGTTCAGTCTTACTGTGGAAGGAGAAGGGGATAAAAGCAGCAGGAATACTGGGGGAGGTAGACACAAGTCTATTTACAGAAGAGAGAATCCTGAAAGGACTCACGCATCTAAAAGTGCACAAAGCTATGGGGCCAGACAAGGGTATACCCAAGGGTGTTGAGGGAGCTCGGGGGTGCATGTCAGATGAACCTGTTAGAGTTCTTTGATGGGATGACCAGGGAAATAGATCAGGGTGGGGTGGTGGACATGGTCTACTTTTACTACAGTAAGGCCTTCAACACCGTACAGCATAGGAGGTGGCTGATAAGGACACTGGGCAGTTTGGGAGTGGGTCCTAAGGTGGTAAATTGGGTCTGAAATCGCTTAAGGGATAGGCCGCAGAGGGTCATTCTCATTCAAGGAAGGGAGAGTGACCAGCAGGGTAGCTCAGGACTCAGTACTGGGTCCAGTCCTCATTAATGTCTATATAAGTGACATTGCAGAACAGCTAGAAGGAAAGGGATGCCTTTTTGCAAATGACACCAAAATAAGCAATATGGTGGATACTCCAGAGGGGTTAGAGAGAATGTTCAGGGACCTGAGAAAACTCGAGGAGTGGTCAAGGGGATGGCAGCTGGGTTTCACTGTAAAAAAGTGCAAGAACATTCGCCTAGGGCACAGAAACCCAGAGACAGAGTATACCATGGGGGAAGATATATTGACCATTACCAAACAGGAAAGATTCATGGGAGTAATAATATCTGATGACCGCAAGGTGACAAGGCACTGCGACAAGGCAGTAGGTAAAGCCAATGGGATCCTGGGGTGCATAGAGAGGGGTATCACCAGCAGGACGATGGAGGTGGTATTACTACTGCATAGATTATTGGTGAGAACTCACCTGGAGTACCGTGTCCAGCTCCGGAGATCAGATCTCCAGAAGGACATAGACAGAGTGAAGGCTATCCAGAGGAGGGCAATTAAAATCGAGCAGGGGCTGCATCAGAAGCCCCATGAGGAAAGCCTGAGGGGTCTCAATATGTACACCCTGGAAGGGGTTGGGAAATGTGAGATCTATAAATACCTCACAGGGCTGAACAAGGTACAGAAAGGAAGTGTTTAACAGAGGGGAAGGAGCACAAGAACAAGGAGCCATGCAATGAAACTGGAAGGGGGGATTTAGGAGGGATGTGAAGAAGTACTTCTTCACTGAAAGAGTGGTGGATGCCTGTAACAGTCTTCTGTGGAAGTAGTGGGGATGAAAACAGTGGTGGACTTCAAGCATGCATGCATGGGATAGGCACACCGGAATCTTAGTTAGGAGTGTGGGGGTGGGTAACCAGGGATCAAGTGGGGTCTGATGTGACACTATAAGCAGGACAAAATGGGCAGACTGGGTGGGCCAAGCAGTCCTTATCTGCTGACAAACTGCATGTTTCTATGTAACTTTAGTTGCCAAAATGTGTTTTCCACTTTTCCCAGGTCTCTTCATTTCTCTAACTCTGTCCTTAGCATCCACTCTGCCATAAATCTTAGTGTCATCTGCAAAGAGACATTCCTTATTCTGGATTTCCTCTCGTATAACGTAATAGGGCCTCTGAGGGGTGTCTCTTATGGTGTAAGAGACACCGAGCATGAGATTTGGGCTAGAGGATCACAAAGCCACTAGTTGTCTCACCACCAGTTGCACTGATGACTTGGATTTTGGAACAGACCAAGGTCACTCACTGGCTGCCCAGAGGAGGGAATGCATGTCCCGTTGGTCAACTGCCACCTGCAGGAATCTGGATGGCAGTGATGTGGGACCGCAAGGGGAAGGGGACCCCATGCCAAGACGTCTGGGGTATCTCTGCAGAGGCGGATCTCACACATTGTGTCACCGCACACAGGGAGAAAATGGAGGAAAGAAACGATGGCCCAGTCCCTCATAGGCCCCGCATCAATGACTGGGCACCTCTGGCTGAAGTCCTGTGGCAGAGGACAGCGGCAAACTCAGGTAAGCCCCAGAGAAGTCAGGAGATGGGGGTTGGGGGACCAGTTCAGATGGGGACTGGTCAAAGAGGAACTAGAAGAAAAAAACAAAGGCTGAAGTCTCTAGAGTCACCAAAAAAATTGCTTCACAAAACAAAAACTCCATAAATAAACTTAAACAAATTCTTAAAGGAGACAGTGCCATTATATGGTGCCATTGGTGATGATCAAGTGTTACCTTACAGGGCTTTCAAAGTCTCAGGTGAATGGCTTACGCCTGGAAGAGAATCAGATTTGATGCTATGAAAAACACTTACAGAAGTTGAAAGCATCAGATGTGATACATACTGTAACACTGTCCTAAAAATATATGCCCAAATTAGTATAAACACACTACTAAATTTCTCTTAGAGCAGTAAACCACCATATCCATTTCATAAAGGCATTTAAAATCTTTTCATGTAGATAACCCTCCTAAACAAGTATATACTTACTGGGCCTGATTCTTAAAGCTTCCCCAAATGATGCAAGGAGCTTGCGTCATGGGGAAAGGTGTATGGTGCTGCTTGTGCCAAAAGGTGCACCGAGAGCAAGTCTCAAGTGCAACCTGCATCAAATGCCGGCTGTGTGCCATCGTTGGAGCACAAATTGGACTGTGGCATGGCACTAGGGACTTGCTGCAGACAGAAACTGCCATATCCCCTTATCTGGGATTCTCTAAACCCTCCCAGAGGGCAAAATTCAAAGTACCCTTAGACCAGCTAGGGCTGGTCTAAGGGTACTTAGAGGTTTAACCCTCTGGGAAGGTTAGAGAACATGAGCCACCACAAAGCCCTCCCAGGGCAGGAGGAAACATGTGCTGTGTTTCCCCCCTTCCCAACCCTGCTCCCTTGGTGAATAAAATAAAACAGTTCCCTGGTGTCCAGTGGGCTCCCCCGTCCCTGCAAACAGTACATTATACATTCCCTCCCTGGTAGTCTAGCGGACCCCCTTCTCTATCCCCGATCTGCCCCTATTAATACAAAGATAACTTTCCCTGGTGGTCTAGTGGATCCCCCAAACCCCCACCCTGGCAGGCATTGCCTCAACATACCACTCCCCCCCATCCCTGGGCCGGCAACCGGCACAGCCCTCCCCTCACCAGTCTCCCCTGTTAGGGCTTGTGATGCAGACCCCAAACCATTTTAGCTGCTCTCCTCTGGACCACCTCCACTCTGTCTATATCCTTCCAGAGATGTGGCCTCCAGAACTGTACACAGTATTCCAAGTGAGATATCAACAGTGATCCATATAGAGATAGCACCACCTCCTTCCTTCTGCTGGTGATACCCCTCCCTGTGCACCCCAGCATCCTATTAGCATTTCTACCTGCTTTATTGCATTACCTGGCCCCCTTTAGGTAATCAGACATTATAACCTCCATGTCTCTCTCTCTTGCTTTGTGGTCATCAATAATACTCCACCCACTTTGTACCCTGCCCCTGGATTTCTGTGCCCCAATTGCATTGTTTAGCAACTTTTTGCATTAAAACCTAACTACCATACTCGTGACCACTCCTAAAGGTTTATGCAGGTCTCTGCTAATCCTTTCCACCCCCTGGAGTAATCACCCTATTGCAGATTTTGGTGTCATCTGCAAATAGGCAGACCTTTTCCTCCAGATCTTCTTTAATATCACTTATACAGATGTTGAAGAGGACCAGTATTAGCACCGTTCCCCAAGGGGCTCTGCTGGTCACCCTCCCCTTCCCTCCTCTGCGTGAACTCTGTTTACAGCCACCCTCTGCTGCCTATCCCCTAACCAATTTCTTACCCAGTTTACTACCTTTTGACCTACTCCTAGGCTACTCAGCTTACTTAACAGTCTTCTGTGTGGAATTGAGTCAAATGTCTTACTGGAGTCAGTGGCTCAGTAGGTAGCACACTTGCCTCTGAGGCCGGGAGATCAGAGGGCTGTGGGTTCAGTTCCCACATCTGGCACTTGGGTTAATATCCCAGTACTGACACTGTAGTGCAGCATGAGAGGCGTGCTGCACTTCTGAGGTGCCGTCTTTCGGATGAGATGTTAAACCAAGGTTCTATCTGCCTGGATTGGTGGTAATTCAGGTGGATGTTAAAGATCCCATGGCACTTATCGAAAAGAGTAGGAGAATTTCCCAAATGTCCTGGCCAAATTTCCCTCATTCACTAAAAATACCACCAACAGCTTAATCTGGTTCAATTTCAATTTCTTACCATCTGTATCCCCTTCCCCAGGTCACCCCTGAAAAAGGGACTTTCTAGGCCCAGTGGGCTTACCGGGTCAACAAAATTCAACAAAACAAAACCAGTCTAAATGGGCCACATCCACCACTCCTCCATGATCTAATTCCTTGGTCACCCACTCAAAGAAATCTGTCAGATTTATTAGACATGACCTCCCATCTGTGAATCCATGCTGTCATAGGTCTTATAACTCAGTTGATTCAAAGCAAACCACACAAAGTTGAGGGTCCTGGACTTCAGGAGGGCCAGTTTTACAAAGATGGGGAAATGACTCAGGGATGTCCTGGCAAGAGGAGAGGACTTGGGTGGAGTGGAGGAACACTGGGCAAAACTAAAAATGGGGCTAGCAAGGGCAACGAACCTCTACATCAGGCCAGTAAGCAAAAGTAAGAGGAAAAAGAGGCTGTTATGGTTCTCACAAGAGGTGGCTGGAAAGGTAAGAGCAAAAAAGTTAGCATTCAGGAGGTAGAAGGAGACACAGAAGGAGGAGGATAGGGAGGTATATCAGGAGAAGCAGAGGGAAGCAGGGAAAACAGTCAGGAGCGCAAAGGCCCAATCAGAGGAGAAAATAGCTCAGGCAGTAAAGAAAGGGAACAAGCACATTTTTCAGGTATGTAAGTGAAAGGAGAAAGACCAGGGGAGGGATTGTAAGACTAAGAAGGGAAGGGGGAAGTAAGTGGAATGAGACAAGGAAAAAGCAGATATCCCGGACAAATACTTTTGTTCAGTGTTCTTGAAAGAAAGTGAAGGAGAGGGACCACATGTACCAGGCAGTGGGGCCTGATGGGATACACCCAAGGATATTGAAGGAGCTCAGAGGGGTGCTGTCTGCACCACTGGCAGTACTTTTCAACCACTCACTGCAGAAGGGAGTGGTCCTGGAGGACTGGAGGAGGGCAAATGTAGTCCCACTTCAGAAAAGTGGGAGCAGGGAAGAGCCTGGCAATTACAGGTCAGTCAGCCTGACTTCGGCAGTGGGGAAATAAATTGAATCACTACTGAAGGAAAGGACAGTGGAATATCTTGAATCCAGTGGCTTATAAGATCTTAGGTGACCTGGATTCACTAAGGGGAGATCTTGTCAAACAAACCTGATAGATTTCTTAGACAGGGTGACCAGGAGATAAGACCAGGGTGGAGTAAGGCTTTCAACACCATTCCACATCAGAGACTCATGAACAGGCTGGTCAGTCTGGGAGTGGGTCCAAAGGTGGTAAACTGGGTAAGAAATTGGTTGGGGGATAGACAGATGGCGGTGGCAAACAGAGTTCTCTCCAAGGAAGGGAGGGTGGACAGCAGGGTGCCTCAAGGATCAGTACTGGGATTGGGCCTCTTTAATGTCTTTATTAGTGATGTTCCAGAGGGGCTACAAGGGAAAGTATGCCTTTTGCAGATGACACTAAGATCTGCAACTGGGTGGACACTCCAGGGGGATGGAAAAAAATTAAAAAGGATCTCAGAAAGCTCAAGGAGTGGTCAACAGTGTGGCAACTAAGTTTCAATGCGAAGAAGTACAAAATCATGCACTTGGGGCACAGAAACCCAGGGGGGAGTACAAAATGGGGGGGAGCGGTACAGGCTACCACCAAACAGAAAAGGGACCTGAGGATAATCATATCTGGTGACCTAAAGGTGGCCAAACAGTGTGACAAGACAGTGGGGAGTGCCAGCGGGATGCTGGGGTACATAAGGAGCAGTATCGCCAGCAGAAAGAGGGAAGTGGTGATACTACTGTATAAATCACTGTTAAGATCGCACCTAGAGTATTGTGTCCAGTTCTGGAGGCCACATCTTCAGAAGGACATAAACAGAGTGGAGGTGATCCAGAGGAGGGCAACAAAAATGGTGCAGGGTCTGCATCAAAAGCCCTATGAGAAGAGACTGAAGCACCTCAATATGTACACCTTACAGGAAAGAAGGGAAAGGGGGATAGGATAAAGACCTTCAAATACCTCCCGGGTATAAATAATTTAAGTTCATGAGAGAAACCTCTTTCAGAGAAAAAGATGCTCAATAACAAGGGGTCATGATATGAGGTTGGAAGGGTATAGGGTCAGGGGAAATGTAAAGAAATATTTCTTCACAGAGGGAAGGGTGGATGCCTTGAACAGCCTCCCAGCAGAGGTAGTAAGGGGGAAAACTGTAGTGGGATTCAAGAAGGCATGGGATAGGCATAAAGGAACTTCAGTAGTAAGGAAAGTGGGGGGAACGCTGGAGATCAAGTAAGGTCTGCAGTGTTGCAGTAGGTAGGGAAGATAGGTAGACTAGATGGGCCAAGTGGCCAATATCACCCATCAATTGGTATGTTTCTATCTATTCAAGATATGCAATGATTTGCGAGATCAATGAGGAATATGTATGGCAGATTTAAAGAGCAGCTGACACTATTGGGGAACTTTAACAAAACACAGTATTTAGACACATTTCTTTAATATTTCACATTAGTTCTGTATTTCTCATCCCCATTATTTATTTATTGAAGTAATTTGCATGAAAATAGGATCTTAGCTCCTGAAGAGTTCATTTTATTCCTGTTACCTTCTCCCTAACTGAGGTCATAATGCTCTGTGTGACAGAGAGCTCCTGCCACACTTGAGGACCAACCTTTTCTTAAATCTGTTGCAAATGACCTCCCATGAACTCTGCTTCCTGCCTTCCCTTATCCAGCTTTACTGATTTCTCTAACTGTACTGTATTGTTCTGACTGTATCAAATGTTCTGTTTTCATCCCTGCGTGGTTGGTTACTGCTTGTTGTTATACCGTGACTCTCTCTGAAGGGGGTCACTATTTGTATTCTGTTCAGACCATTTTGTAATTTGTTCATTTCTTGTATGTATTTAATTCACTCTGGCTATGTGTAAGCCTGAAATTGACAACTGTTTGTATCTGTTTTTATGATGATTGTCATTCAGTGTTACTGTTCCCTCCTGGATCGTGCTTGAAAATAGGCAGGACTAATGCCTAATGCACTTACCCAGTTACCAAAAGCTAATAAATAAATAAATAAATAAATAAACAGTTCTATTTATTTTCCTAATCTGTCCTTTACAATTTCTAGTCCATACGGTTGGCCACCTATGGGCGCCACCTCCCCTTTCTTGACTATGCTATAGTGTCCTCTTTAATTTTCCTTTTTCTCCTCAGGTCCTCATATAGGGAGGTTATTGTGGTGACCTCCGAGCTGATGTAAAACAACAGGCTGTGTTCCTTGTTATTGGATTTAGTATGCAATGGCACTATGTCATAAAATACCTTGATGTATATACCTCATGTGTATGAAACCTGTAAATGTTGAAAATATCATGGCACTAGGTGTTTTTGATTAAGGTAAAAAGTACTAGTTGACTGTATAGTAGAAATTAAGTTACCAGGGTAGAGATATAAAAAAAAATACCTGTTGTGTTGTTAATTGCATGTAAATTGCAAACTGTTTGAGAGGCCCTTTTGGTACCATGCATTCCTGCTGTAAACTGAGGCAGTCTGAACATCATGGTAATTTGCAAATACATCCCATGATGCTTTACATTATTGGGGTATTTGTGATGTTGTGTTTCTTTGAAACTTGGCTTTATTGCCAGTGCCCTTTGGGGTAACCCTTGCTTCAGTGTTTCTGCACTGAGGTTCTTTGTCTTTTGCCTTTTTTTTTATTTGAGCCCCCCACCACCACCCAAACACACAAGATAAACATAGGGATAAAGTGGTTTTCACTAAAAAGTTAGATCAGTGGGTTAGCAGGTGCTGACTAGGTGCAGAGGAAGGACATTCATAGTCTGTTGCTGCAAAGTGATGTACTGAAGAAGGGATATGCCATTGCTGAAGGTTAGCTGCTGTATTTTAAATAAACATCACACTGAGATTGTGTGTTGAACCTGAAGTTCTGCATCTGGTCTGTCTGTTATCCCACAACCCCTCCACAGACTTGGTGTAAGAAGTAGGAAAACTTGCTGGAAACATCTGAACTGGCCTATGAGGGATGTTTTCCAGTGGATATCATCCAAATATCCCAGGTGGACTGATGCACCAGGAGTTGCCAGAGGAAAACCCGGAGAAGAAAGTCTGTGGAGCTCTAACCAGAGCCATGGCTGACAGACAGAAGGAAGCTGCTTTCTGGACTGGAGCTGGGAGCTCAGAGGAATACCAAGCCTGAAGACAATGAAGAAATGCAAAGGGATGAGAAACTAACGTGGTATAAAGGCAGACTGACTACGCAGAGTGGTGTAACACCAGTGCCAGGTGCTCGAGATGTTCCTGCCAGAGAGTTTGGATAAAGAATCTGAGCAGGATTTTTCATGGGCTTAGCTTGATCTTACCTGTTGGAGCTCAGAGATGCAAATATAGAACTTGAATGTGAGACTCCAGGTAAGACTATGCCTAGTGATATTGCGCTGGGGTTGAAGACTCCAAGCAAGCAAGAAGAAACCTATGAGGCTGAAGGGACTTTTTCTTGTATTGATACTGCTAAATCTAGTAACTGTATTGACTGGTGTATACTGCAGGCTAAAGATGCTAATGCTGCCAGACTGTACCATTAGTCTCTGTTGAGAAATGCGTTAACACCTCAGGGTAAAGAATTATGATATCCACTATGTTTACAATGGAGTGTTTTATCATTAATAGGGACCCTGAGACAGAGCTTCTGAAGATGGCTGGGTGGAAGCACCATTCCTTCCTGGGATAGGAAGGTGGAAAGCAGTCTGAGATAATTGCTTCCCTCTTAAGTTGGGGGATACGTGACAGGGAGCTCCTGCCACTCTTGAGGACTGACCTTTTTTTAAATCTGTTGGAACAGTTCTTCTGTTTCTTAGCCTAATCTATCTTTTACAATTTCTAGTCCATAAGGTTGGCCACCTCTGGGCACCCCCTTCCCTTTCTTGACTATGCTATCGTGTCCGCTTTAATTTTCCTTTTCCCTCTCAGGTCTTCGTACTGGGAGGTTATTGTGGTGACCTCCGAGCTGATGTAAAACAACAGGCTGTGTTCTTCATTGTTGGATATAGCATGCAATGTCACTATACCATAAAATACCTTGATGTATATATCTTAAGTGTATGAAACCTGTAAATGCTGAAAATACCATGGCACTAGGTGCTTTTGATAAAGGTAGAAAGTACTAGTTGAACGTATTATAGAAAAGTTACTGTGGTAGACATATCAGAAAATCCCTTGTTGTGTTGTTAAATGCATGTAAATTGCAAACTGCTTGAGAGGCCTTTTTGGTACCATGCATTCCTGCTGTAAACTGAGCCAGTCTGAAATGTCTTGGTAATTTTCATATACATCCCATGATGCTTTACATTATTGGATTATGTGTGATGTTGTGTTTCTTTGAAACTTGGCTTATTGTCAATGCCCTTTGGAGTAACCCTTGTTTCAGTGTTTCTGCACTGAGGTTCTTTGTCTTTAACTTGTTTAGGTTTTTTATTTGCACTCCCCACCACCACCCAAGCACACAAGACAAATATAGAGAAGAAGTGGTTTTCACTAAAAAGTTAGATCAGTAGATCAGTTGGTCAGTAGGTGCTGACTAAGTGCAGAGGAAGGACATTCATAGTCTGTTGCTGCAAAGTGATGTATTGAAGAAGGGATACGCCATTGCTGAAGGTTAGCTGCTGTATTTTGAATAGACATCACACAGAGATTGTGTGTTGAACCTGAAGTTCTGCATCGGTCTGTCTGTTGTCCCACAACCCCTCCACAGACTTTACCTGAGGTTATAATGCTCTGCTTGTGACATCACAGTTACTCCCATGGCAACAGACTGTTGTCACAACAGACGATTATGACATGAAGTAGGGATTAAGCTAAAGAGGCAGATGAATGCTTATGGATACAGAGCATGTTTTCATGCACATTTCTACAGTAATAAATAATGGGGAAGAGAAATCTATCCAATACATATAGAATTCAAGTTAAATTGTACCTAAATATTATGTTTTTCAAAGTTTTCTTTAAGGTGTCTGCAACTCTTTAATGTCTTGTTCGTCACTTGATCTGGCTCACAACACGGAAACCTGGCTGAGTGACGATGCCAGTCCTGTTCTGGAGGCAGTGGTCCCAGACAATTTCTCCATGGTTCATTGCCCACTGAGGGATCATGGGGGGGTAGCCATTTGTTTTAAATCCGAGTTTAACTTTACTGTACACCCAGTAGGAGAAACTTTATCATTTGAATGTGTGGCCCTGCATGGAGGACCAGTTGTAGGTAGCAGGATCCTTCTTGTATACCAACCTCTGGGGCATGAGAGGGAGTTTCTGCAGGAAATCACAGACTTTATAGTCAAGAGGGTGTTGGAATCACCCAGGTGGTTAATCCTGGGCAACCTGAATGCCTGGATCGATGATGAACTCTTGCAGTTTGGTCAGGATTTCCTCCAGTTGATGGACTCTCTGGGCCAAGCACAGGTTGTTACAACTGTGACCCAACAACGCAGTCATGCCTTGGACTTAGTTTTCTTGCTAGAGCCCAAGACTAACAACCTCAAGATTAGTTTGGTTAGCTGGCTGGATCACTGTACAGTAAGGTTCTCATTCAGGCTCCCCCTCGAAGTCCACCCACTGTGGAGATTGTCTATTGCCCATTGAATGGGTTGCCCCAGAAGGACTCCAGGTGGTGGTAGATCTATTGAATGTGATGACTGTGTATGGAGCTGGATTGGAGGAGGCAGTGGTGGCCTATAAATAGGGTCAATGCTGTGGCTTTCAATGTGGTTGCACAGGTCCAAATTCAACTTCAGGCTTCATGCTTGAGACCCCCGTGGTATGATGGGGAACTTAGGGAGTTGAAGTCAAGTTGTCAGAGATTAGAGAGTTCTTGGAGGAGAACACGGTTTGATGAGACAAACTGGCTCTCAGGATTCATTACAATGAGTATTATTTATTTATTTAGATTTTGGTGACCGGGTAAACCCACTGAGACCAGAAGTCCCTTTTTCAGGGGCGACCCAGAATTAGTTACAGAAATTGCATACATTGGAATTAATATACAATAGTTACAGTTAATACATACTGTGGAACAGATATTAAGCACTAACAGGGGAACATCAGGCTCACAAGGTATTAGACAGGTGCACAGTACATTTGACAAATTTTGCTTAAGAGTTACATGGGAGAAAAGAAATAGCAGTAGTAGTGAGGCAAGTCAAACATGTCAGTAAGCCCAGGCAGGGGGCTAGCGATTACAACCACAGAGACTAAGTTCCAGAAGGTACACTTTGAGGCCTGACTTAAACCCTTGGAGAGTAGGTTTGTCAACCAGATGTGCTGGAAGGGCATTCCATAAGTGTGGAGCAGCATACTGAAAAGATTGCTTACCATGGTTGTGCAAATCCAAGGGATGTCGAGGGGACGGCCTGCTGAGGATCGCAAGGCACGGCACTGCACTTTAGGAGCAAGCAGCCCTTTCAGGTGGGGAGGAGGGCTGAGGGTGGTGAATTTATAGGCCAAACAAACAGAGGGATAGGCCAGCTTGTGCCTTATGGAGGGCCAGTGGAGGTCCGCAAGGACCTCACAGTGGTGCCTCCTGGGGGAGGAGCTAGTAGCAAAGCGTGCCACCCTGTGGTAGAGTACGGTAAGTTTGCTTAGTTCCTTCTCCCAGAGAATATGAAGCAGGGGGGCCCCATATAGGGTGGAGGGGAGAAGGGGAGAAGGGTGCAATTGGTCACGGCTCTCCGGCCTCACTAGTAAGAGAGTTGCCCAGTTGGTAGAGGAATCCAAGCCTCTGGTGGATGGACCTGGTTATGGAGTCGATGTGGGGTTTATAGGACAGCTCCTGGTCCAGGAGGATCCCAAGGTACTTGATCCTGTCAATGACCTCAACCCTCTTCCCTTGGGCAGCGTTGAGCTGGAGTAGTTCACATCTGTCAGTACCCAGACGTCTGGTCCCAAACAGAACAGCCTTAGTTTTATCTTCATTCAGCAGAAGCGAGTTGGAGGAGAACCAAGCTTCAAGGGCAGAGAGACTGGCTTGAAGCTTTGCAGAGATGATGGTAGGCAGTGAATTACAGGACAATCTTCCATAAGAAGGTATCATTCCTGTCCAGGGAAATTGCAGCAGGGAGGAACCAACCAGCTCAGCACTTCTGGACTTTGGACAGACTTACTTCATCCCGTCTGTCTGCAGCCAGTGAGAGTTAATTAAACTGCTCATTGCAAGGGCTTGCTCAGTTCTTCTGTAACAGAATGTCTTGCATTCGGTTCGGTATCTCCTCAGCTGGGCTGTCATGGCATGGCAGGGTCGAGTGGGTTGTTAATGGATGCCCTTCTCATGTCTTGGAGAAGTTTAGACCAGTTTCAGCGGAAAAGGTGTGTGGGGTTGTCACAAACCTATGGCCTACCTTTTGTGAGCTGGACCCAGGCCTGATGAGATTCCTGGTGAAGTTTCATAGTTTCATAGTATTTTACAAGTCTTTCGGTATTAGCCTTAGTGACTTGCCACATATCAGTGGAAATGCGTAATTTGATCAGTTCCCATATAGGTGTCTAGTTCCCTATTGAAATGATTCAATGTGTTACTTAGCACTACTGATGCGGGCAAGGCATTACAGGCACTTACGACCCTCTGATTATATCATGCATCTCGTTTTTAAATTCGCCGTGTGCACATGCGCAGAGAACATCTTGCTATAAGAATGGCTTTTGAAGGGTGAGACACTGTCTGTCCAGTGCAGAGTGGTCTGCAAGGGGGTTGATTGTGACACCGTTTTGGCCTTGATGGGTGGAAACTTTGCTAGTTCAAAAGAAAAAGCTGAACCAATCATTCCGTGGCTTTTTCCTTTCAACTGCAGGACACTGCCCAGCAAACAGTTGTTGAGTGTCCTGATCAGGGTGACTTACATAACCCCCTTCCCCGCCACCCACCGTACCGGTCCCTTCCCTTATTGTCTCAGCATGTTCCATCTTCTGTATGCTGTTACATCCTCTAGGAGATTGCCACCATCAAGCACACAGATTCACTACGACAATCCAAGAGATGGCAACAGAAAACAGTGCTTGTCTGTGACTCTCTCTTTGTCTCAACTCAGGCTCACCGACACAATTATCCTGCAGTGCCGACTGCCACAAGGACACAAATAGAGAGGACAGAGCAGGGTCAGCCTTAATCATTCTGGGCCCCATGCAGCCCCCTGCCAGGCCCCACCACTCCATTCCCTGTGGGCCCCCACACATCCAACATTTACACTTAACTAACCCTCCTGTCCTGTATTAATAAAGCAGTAGCAGGTCTACTAGTTTAACCAGCATCTTTTAATCACTGCCATTGGCTGCATTGAATTATTTGACTTCACCACTGGAAATGAATCTGACTGAGCCTGGAGCCAGAATTTAAGTAAGTACGGTACTACTGCCATATTCATTTCTGTAAGGACAGGGACATCATCACTGGACACTCGCACCTCAGATACTTTGATCTGCAAACAAGTTAAACAACAGCTTTTCTGGAGATGAGAGAGAATAGAGAGGATTATCATAGGAGGCAGTATAGCGCATGGTTTAAGGCTCTGAGCTGCAAACCTGGAGACCTGGGTTTGAATCCCATAGCCCCCACTTGCATACTGTATGACCCTGAGCAAGTCAATTACTTTCCTTGTGCTCCCAGGTTGCACCTGTAAACAAGCTTTCAGCTTAATGTGTCTCTCCTGGTAAAAAAAAAAAATCATGGTACACCTGTAAGGTTTCCACCTGTCGGGTTTTTTACTTGGTGATCAGGTTTTCAGGGCCCTGTCAGTAAATCCGATTTTGCACTGTGCTGGTCAGGTTTTTGAGCCATTGTACGCAGTGGTCAATCATAAAAAAAATGTTTGTACTAGCCAGCAGGCAAGTTGGTTCCAAATTGCGCTAGCAAGTAGGTGGTTGCACTAGCCCTCAATTATTAATTGTCAATTTTGATCACTTATACAGGAGACAATGCAAGTCAAGAAATACTCTGATTGCACATTTATCCTGCTCCCACATTGCTTCCAGCACCCCAGCAGAAAAAAAAAAGACTGCAATGCCATCACACACAGTGAGCACTGTATCTTGCAGTTGTCTAGCTCTCGCAGTCACTTGCTTGTCTGTGGCTCTGTCTCTCTCTCTCTCTCTCTCTCTCTCTCTCGGTGTCAGGCTACCCCATACAGTCACCCTCCGGTGCCGACTGCACGCACACATATAGAGGTGACAAGTAGCCGCACAGCACTGCCCCATTACCGACTTGTGCTCTGTTGCCTTACCTGACAAATGCTGCAGCACAGAAAACTAGCCACATTGCAAACACTGGCTGCAGACACAAGTAGCCGCACAGCGTTGCCCCCTTCCCAATTTGTGCTCCTGTCCTGTTGCCTTCCCTGACAGAGGCTGCAGGCTGCAGCAGAGAAAAGTAGCCGCATAGCACTGCCGACTTCCCCACAACTTCCTCTCGCTGTCTGCAGTTCCTGATATGTGTTCTGTTCGATCCGGTAAAACAAAACAAACAAACAAAAAAAAACAAGTGCTTACTCTTTTGTCTCTGGTCCCGGTCTGTCAATGTCTTGGTGAGCGATACTGCAATCACTCTGTTATGGTAACTGTGCTGTATTTTCCCCCACGTATCTCCGGGCACTGTGGACGGCTCCCGGCTCCCCGATAGCACTTGTTCTAAGTGGTTGCAAAACACTGTTATTACTGTGCTGTATTTTCCCCCATATCTCCTAGCACTTGTACTGAGTGGTTGCAAAACACTGTCTCTCAGCATCCTGGGTGAGCGATACTGCGAACACTCAGGAGTGATTACTATGCTGTACTTTTCCCCTTATCTCCGGTCACTGTGAACGTCCCGGGTCCCCAATAGCACTTGTACTGAGTGGTTGCAAAATGTGTGTAATGCAGAACCTATAGTGTTAGGGCAGGGGTGTAGCCAGGGATTTCAGATCTGCACACCAAGTGGACTCACTGCTACCCCTCCCCCACTTGTTAGGGTGTGCTACCCCCACCCGGGTGTAGCCAGACAATACACAAATGTACAATAGGACTGTGTTTGTTGCCTCATTTGACACAATAAATACAACTTTTGTCTCTCATGACAATTGTTGTTGCCATGCATGGGTAAATACAAATGCCATTCATTGCTCCCCAAGACACCCACATACCAGCCCAGAGCCTGTAAAATTGTGTTGTCCTTGGGATGCAAAGACAGTATTAGTGACCAGTCCTTCTAGTTTCGACTCCTATGAATAAAATTACAGAAAGGTTCAGTATTTTCTTTGTCAGTTTTCACGTAAAATGGAAGCAGTTCAGAGCCTATTTGCTACCCCCCTTAAATAAAATTGCACACCATGGAGTGCTTGGAGTATGCCTGCCTACACCCATATGTTAGGCAGTTGTGCATTTTCCAGAACTCCTGTATGTGAATTGTCCCCTACTACCGTACTTCTTTCTGTACTTCTTCTTTCCAGTTTTCTGTGCTGAGTCTGAAATAATTCTGGCTGCTAGGAAATGAGCTGCTATGTAACCACAACCTGATTCTGTTTTATATTTATTGACTGATTTTGTATTCAATACTTAACAAAAACTGTAGAAAGTGTTAGGAAATCCTTATAAAGGTGGTACTGTACAGTATGTTTGCAGTAAGGGGATTTTATATGATTACTGCCTGCCATACCTCTCAACTGCTATGAATTTCGCATAGGGCTATGATTTTCACACTCAAATTTACCCTTGCTCCGCATAGATTTACTGATGTTCCTCATAATGCTGGAACTATTTCTGGACACACAAACTATTAAATCATTGAACTCAGTTGATAAAAACATTCATTATCACTAACTATATGGGGCCCACTATCTGTAGACATATTATTGTTTAAAATAAGAAATTGCTACACATTCTGGCCCTTTGCTATGATTTGTGAAGTCCAGTGCTATGATTTTTAGTGCTGAGAGGTTGAGAGGTATGCTGTCTGCACAGTACTATAACTCCACATTGTAGTCCTGTTTTGTAAAATTGTATTGTACACAGAGCACCACTCCACTTGGCACCACAATAATGCTTGGACTTTATAAAAACAATAAAAGACTGTGATCAGAGTACAGACCATTAAAAACCAGCTTAGGGCTAAATGCATTCCAGTCTGTGTGCATTTAATATTTGAGTTGTTAATGGAGAATCACTTCCATGTAAGGATTAACCCAGGACAGAGTGTGGTTCTACTTGACAATTAATCCATGCCGGGAGGAGGGAGTCTGGGGCCCGAGGCTGCTGTTAAAGCAGACTTAAAAGAATTATTTGTAAAGATCCTTTAGGACTGGTAGTATAGCCTAGAAGTCAGGGTATAGTCACTCCTGAAAACAGGCACTTACCTCTAGTGGGCCTTATCCAGTTACCAAAGAATGTGGGAATCACCCAGGTCTGCTGGATGTACCAAGCTCAATCACAGCTCCATACTCTTACTTCTAGGCTATACTACCAGTCCTAGTCGTAAAGGACCTTTTTAAAGTTTAAAGAACTGTGCTGAATCCGAGGCCTTACCTAGTTACCAAAGAATTTTTTTTAAGTCTGCTTTAACAGCGGGTTCATGCCCGCATCCCCAGCGTGGATTAATTGTGAAGTAGAACCACGCTCTGTTGTGGGTTAATCCTTACATGCCGAATCTGATTTCCACTATAGAGGCTGATCTATAAAAAGTAGTTTCAGTTCTGTGACTGTTCCATGAGGCTGCTGGGAACTGTAGTCCTGCCCCACCCAGTACAATAGCAATACCAATGGCAAATGTTTGGCATTGACAAATGCTTGTTGTGTTTTTACTGTTTTACCCTTAAGTTGCAATTCATGTGATCTAGTCTATTTGTCATTTTCGCTTCGGCATAATGCAGATGTTAGCCATGATTGTCCATTTTTTAAAGCTCTGTATACATAGCACAGATGTGTGGCGTTTCTGGGTCCAGTGTTCACCGAGTTAGTCCAGAGCTCACTTGAAGGGAACCTTTCTGGGTGTATTGAAAAATGTGCTGGCTGGTGAGGCCTTTTGTGAAGAAACCATCTCTGTACCTGGACAGTTTGGCGAGTTTTAGACCAGTCTCTAATCTCCCCTTTTTGGAAAAGATTATAGAGAAAATGGTGGCTCTGAAGCTTAAGGAACACTTCACAACCTTTTTCATCTATGAGCCTCTCCAGTCCAGATTTAGGTGTAGGCACAGTGGCACAGGGTCATAATGTTGCAAGACATTATGGCACAGCAATATACCGTGTTGCCAGTGCAGCATGATATATTGTCAGCAGCCTATGTCTGTGTTTTGCTGGGGACTCTGCCCCCCAGCACCCCCCATTATGAGGGGCTGCGCCCCCGAACCACCAACTAAAATAACCAACTCTGGGGTTAACAGTTAAATTTGAACTAAGTGTGAAAAATAAAATAATTCCATGTGTCTGGGACTGGGAATTGAAACCCGGTCCACAGGCGCAATGCCTCTCTTGCTGCCTGTGACTCATCCTGTCAAGCTAAGGCAGCTGGTCGCTGGCCCCTTGTTCCAGCACAAGTCTTATTCTCTGCGTGGGAAGAGTGAGAGGGTGCACTACCGTGTATACACCCTTTCATGGTTTTGCACCCTCTCGCTCTTCCCTACCACGCAGTTCCTGTTGCGCAGTATTGCAGTGCAACATACAGCATTCATGATATTGACCCAGTAGGAGGCACAGCACAGAGACTACATTGGTCAGGGTGCAAAATTATTTTCTCAGGGTGACAGATACAGGAGCATGATCAATTCTTGTCCTGCTAGATCTCTCTTCAGCTTCTGACACTTTGGACCATGGGTTGTTGTTGGCCTGCCTCAGGGAATACTGTGGACTCACCAGCACTGTCATCTGCTGGTTTGAATCCCTCCTCAGAGACAGGATAGTCCTGGTCAACAACTAACAAAAAAAAAAAAAAGGATACAAAGAGCTTTGATAGGGAATTTCTTCTCACTCCCGAGGCCCCTGCTTTGTGTTGTACCCCAGAGGTCAATCTTCTCTCCTATGTTGTTCTCGGTGTACATGCTACCCCTGGGAGGAATCATCAGATGGTGCAGTTTGGGTTTTCACTGCTATGCAGATGATACCTAGCTGTACCTGTCTTTTGCACCCAGGACGTCTGATGCAGTTGCTGTATTAAATTTGTACTTGGTTGAAATTCAGAGCTGGATGTCATCAAGCTGTCTAAGACTAAACCCAGACAAGACAGAGGTGGTGGTGATTAAGTCTGCTCGGAGATGGGGTGCACAGACCACCGACCGGATGACTGGCCTAGTGCTTGGCCCTTCCAGTTTAGTGGCCTCTACTAAGTTAAAGAATCTGGGTGTCATTCTGGATGAGAGGCTGACACCTGAGGCTCAGGTGTCGGCTGTAGTCCGGAGTGGCTAGTACCATCTCAGAAACATCGCCCTCTCCTCTGGAACAATCTTCCCTCTGACCTCTGCCTGACCTCCCCTTTTTCATCCTTTAGACATCTCCTCAGACTCCTCCCCTTCCCTCAATGCCCCAAATGCTCCTAAAGACCCAGCATATTCCTTCCATCTCCCCGCTAACTCCACTTAAACCTTCCTCCTCCTCCCTCCCTAGGCCCCTGCTCTGTGTTTCACATGACATGCTGGCCTGAGTAGTCTTCCACCTGTCTCAAACCCACCCCTACTCATCCATGATCCCCGCATGAGGGGACTCAATTGGTCTCAAGATATAATTGTTAGCCTTGCCTAATGTACTCTTGCCTATATGCCTGTACATATACTCTGTATATATTGTAATGAAACCAGTTATGTCTTTGTACAGTTTGTTGTAATCTACTTATTTTGTAACACCATTCACTTCTATGTATACTTAGTACCCGGGTCGCACCTGGAAATGAGCCTTGGCTCAGTGTGCCTTTCCCGGTAATCAATTTTAAATAACCAAATAAATAAATCACCTGAATTAGTGAGTTGATTCCCCCTGAAGACCTGCCCTTATTTGTACATACTTTCATGACTTCTTGGCTCGACTGCTGCAATGCTCTGTATCTTGGTGTGAGTGCAATGCTCTGTATCTTGGGGTGAGTGGAGGTGTCCTACATCACCTGCAGCCAGTGTAGAATGCTGCAGCCAGGTGACTAACAGGCCTTCCCAGGTCTTGTTATGTAACCCCGGTCCTTTGCAAACTACACTAGTTGCCAGTGAGGTGGTAAAGCACCTTCAAGGTCAGTTTGCTGACCTACAAGGCCCTAAACAGACTGGGTTTGGGCTACCTGAAACCTTCTGACTCCCAACCAGACCTCTTGCCCCTCCACTTCTCTGAAGAAGGCCTCCTAGCGGTTCCCGGGGACATGCAGAGATCTTTGGGAGATTGCAACTTTGTACTAGCTGGCCTGGCCCTGTGGAGCAGGCTTACTTGATCTTTAAGGGATGTCCCCTCGGTGGAGGCCTTTAAGAGGGACCAAAGTCATTTCCCTTTGAAGAGACTTTTACATCTAATTAATATAGTGCCTCGTTTTCTGATGCCGTCTGTTTTATGAGCTGCTGTTTTAATAATGCTCCTAATATTCTATTTATTGTTGATTGTTTTGACTTATGTAACCCCCCTACAAATGGAGGTTCCTGAAAAGTCTTCCTTGAGCTTGCCTAAATGCTCACTGCCAGGCTGGTGTCCTGTGTTTTAGCAGTTTAAATGTACTGCCAGAAAGTGCCTGTATAGCCTCTGTGTACTGTCTCTTTAAGGGCTGCCTGGATTGCAGTCATAATTAATCTGGGAGGGGGCTGAGTGTTTTTATGCTCGAGTCCCGCCTAGGCTGCCAAATAATCGCTCCATTCTGCCATCGCTATTAGCGCAGAGGGAGCTCTGTTAGAAGATGTACTTGTTTGCTGATCATTTATTAGAATAGTAATAATACTGCAGTTTGTCTAACCTGCCTTCTTTGCAGCATGGACATTTCTGTTTATCTCCAACATCTTGGTCCCGGACTGCTGAAATGGGCCAATCAGCACCTTTGGGGACTCTAAAATGGAGCCTGTCTCCAGGGGCTTTGTGGGAGCAAAATTCTATAGGAACTGTAGTTTTTGGCTTTTGGCACCTAAATGAACCTGGAGGGGGAACCCTTGTTATGACTTGACAGACAGATCAGCCAACCGAACCTTTTGGATCCTGGGGAAAGTCCCAGGCTGCTTGCAGCTACTTTCAGTTTGAGTTGGGAAGTGAGAGAAGTAACAGCTCGAGATAGTCAAGCAGTAATCCTGCATAAATTCGCATGGGAGAACTGTGAAAGGTCTGAGTTTTGGCCTGCCTGTCTGCCTGCTGTCCCTGAGAGGGAAAACAGAGTTGATTTGGAATGAATCCGAGTTTTGAGAATGATTTAAGCCACTGGACTGTGACCAGGCTTTAACATGAAGAAGACTAAAGATTTGCTGAATGCGATCGGCCTGTCAGGATTTCAAGCCACCTCTAAACTCTCAGTTTGTTTAGAGACTTGACTGGATAAGTGGATAGTGGGGTCCCACAGGGATTAGTCCTTGGGCCCCTCCTGTTCAATGCCTACATCTCTGACATAAGGACAGGAATCAGGAGTGAGATGAGTCTCTTTGCGGATGACTCAAAACTGGGGGCGGTGGTGGATGGGGAGGAGGGGAGGGTGGCCCTACAGGGGGACCTGGAGGCTATGGAAAGATGGTCTAGAAAGTGGAAGCTCTAGGTTCAATGCAGGGAAATGCAAGGTACTCCTCCTGGGGGCCAGAAACCCGGGCCAAGTGTACACTCTGGGGGGGAAATGCTACAAGTCTCGATGGCTGAGAGGGACCTGGGGGTGGTGGTGGATGTCAAGATGAACAACTCGGAGACTTGTAGGAGGGCAGCAGCCAAGGCCAACAGGATGCTGGGATGCATCGCTAGGGGATCGCTCCAGAAGGAGGGAAGTGATACTCCCTCTGTATAACTGCTTGGTGAGGCCACACCTTGAGTACTGCGTGCAGTTTTGGAGGCCACACTTAAAGAGGGACATTAAACTCCTGGAGAGGGTCCAGAGGAGGGCAACCAAAATGATTTGGGGCTTGGGGGACAGGACCTATGAGGAGAGGCTCGAAGAGCTAAATATGTACACATTGGAAGAGAGAAGGGACCGGGGGGACATGATAGAGGTCTTCAAGTACATGAAGAGGGTAAATAGGGGAGGCACAGTCAGGGTGCTTTGAAGGAAGGAGGAGGGGGCCACTAGAGGGCATGGGTGGAAGCTGGAGGGGGGAAGATTCAGGGGAGAATGGAGGAGGTGCTACTTCACTGAGAGGGTGGTGGAGCCATGGAATGCACTGCCTAGGGGGCTGGTGGAGGCAGAGACGGTTTAGGGTTCAAGAGGGGCTGGGACAGGTACAGGGGAAGGGTTCTGGAAGCAAAATCCAAAGCAGCAAGAATATCCGAAACTGGGAAGGGAGAAGCCAGAGAAGGCGAGGGGGGCAGCAAGGTCAGCACCCAGGGTGGGGGCTGACCAATCAAGCAGACTCGAAAGACCATTAGGCCTATTCTGCTGGCATTTTAGTATGTTAGTATGATAACAATCTGCCTGGTACAGTAGAATTTCTTACATGTAAGTGTGCTGTGTGCTGTTAGTGGGTCATGATTTGGTTCCCCACTCTGTGCTGAACTGTGCTCTGCTTGCTGGAGGCTGCATCCAGCTCCCACGGACTGAATCCGTATCCATCTTCATTGGGTCTGGGCTTTGCCACACTGGCCGAGCCAGACTACCCGCTGCACAGAGAAAGCCATCGATGACAGACCTGTCTGGGGATCAGCCCCCTCCTCACGCTTTGAATAGGAAAGATGCCTCTGTGATTCGTGTGGGCCCTGCTTCTCCTGGCACTCCAGTTCAACAACCTGCTGTCTCGATTTCGTCCTGCCTGTGTCCTGTATTGGGTATCATGAGTAAACATCAGGGTAGCTCCCTGCAACAACAGCTAAATCTAAAGTGTTGTCATTTGATTGCTTTGTTGTCTTTTCTGTCACAAACTGAGCCCTCCGGCTCCAGACTACAAATAGTGTGTGTTGTGCATGCTGCTTTCTTCCATCACAAGGCCCCAACCAGCTGCTAGCCGGCCTACCCCAGGCAACGTTCCTGGCTAGCCCACCGTCTTCCTACCTGGGTACCCAGAGTGTGTGACTGTGTAGGGACTCTGAAGTGCATGCATGACTGTCTGATTGATATAGCCTTCAAGCAAATCAACCTGATTACGCCCCTTCCTTGTTCGAGTCCCCTGAATAAATCAGATCAAACTCTTTTTGCATTTAACCTGACTGTGATTTCAGTTTGTGCTAAGAGTACTGTACTGCTGCTATGTGCTGTGAATAACCTTGTTTTACAGGGGGTCACCAGGGTCGAGCTACAGGAACCAGCCCTGGTGGTAAGTGCAAACAGTATGGGTGATTGCATGGTGAATAAGGGTCATTGTGAAAGTGATTATAGTATATTGTTCAGGCCACTAGAAAGGAAAGAGGGGGGGTTATAGTGTCCTGGAGGGCTGTGCCCAGCTTAGCTTGACCACTAACAACCCTGACCTCTGGGTGGAGGCACCCGTTTCAGTACCCAGGCCTCTTAACCTGCTACTAGGCAAGCAGGCAGGGGTAGTAGCCCTTGGGATAGTGCCACCTAGGGGTTACACTTATTTATTTTATTTAATGTTGATTATTATTGTTGAGAGGCACTCAGAACCCCAGGGACTGGGCAGTCAATAAATAAAGCTTAATATCACCACTACTTACATTTTTATTTGTCTGTCTGTCTGCCTGTCTATCTAATTATATTATAACTATATTAATGTGTTATTAACACCTTAATAACACATTAATACCTAACAAGCACTATGTATGTGTACATATACTATGTATATATATATTACCACTATATGAACGTCTATGAATGCCTATAAATTCTCTCAAAATAATAAATCACTGCAGCTGACCCAATTAATTTCTGAACCCACTTATCTAACTTTCAGATCTTTAAACCACTCTCTGATTGACTGGGTCCTCGCTTCACATCCACATCGTTCAATTGATGCAGGTACAGTATACTTCCTGAAGCACTCAGCAATCATCATATGGCTAACAGAGTGCGTAAGCTACATCACCCTAAAGCTCTCCCTAAATGTATTTGCCTCAGATCTTTTAAGTCACTTGACTTAACCTCTTTCCTTGCTGATCTTTGGTCAGTTGATTGGTCCCCCATCTCTTCAGCCTGTAATATAAATTCTGCCCTACATTACTTTCAGTCTAAATTCTTGGCTGTTTGGGATAGTCATGCACCCCTTCGTGAAACCAGAGTGCGGGGCTCATACCTTCCCTGGATTATTTATTTAGTTATTTGAGTTTTGGTAACTGGGTATGTCCACTGAGACAATTACAATAAGCAGTACAGAGACAGTGCAATAATACAGAAGCACAATACAAGATGGCAAAAATTGAACATACGGCAAAATAATATATACAACACTATGACAAAGCGTGGAATATATACTTCAATAAAATCATATTTACAAGGCATATGCAATAGAAACTAAAGGTTACAGAACTAAAAGCCGAAATCAAAATGATGGGTTTTGGTGGGGGGTGGAGGGTGGGGAGGGCCTGGTAATGAACAGGTAGTAAAAGAGGATAAGACCGGAGGGCAGGGATAGGGGCAAGATAAAGAGTCAATCAGAAGTACGAGTAGGTAATAGGGTGTACAGTGATGTGTCATCAGCAGGAGTAAGATACAGAGGCTAAGAAAGAGGCAAATAAATTAGATTGGAATATAGGGAGATAGGAACAATACAGGACAGAGGGAGGAAGGGAGTTCCAGTCAGATACAGCCACAAATGCAAAAGACCTTCGGGCGATGGCTTGACGCAGTTTAGGTTTTATGAGAAGGGGGAGTGAGGCAGATTGGAGGGCATGTGGAACTTGTCGTTGGCATACGATCTCACTGAGGCAAGGAGGTGTGAATTTGTGGACAAGTTTAAACATGAAACTCAGGCAGAAATACCTCAATTTAACTTCATATGGTAACCAGCCCAGTGAGGAGAGGATGTCACAGTGGTGAGAGCTGGCATTAGCACCCAAGGCAAACCTTCCAACCCTATGGTAAGCCTGGGATAGGAGACACAGGGAGGAGGAATTTGTTGTGAGCAGTAAAGTAGCACCATAAGTTAGGAGAGGAAGAAGGGACGATGAAGTGATCTGGAGGCAGAGGTGAGGAATGGACGGATACAATAGAGGAGTCCTAGTTTCTGGTTCAGAGATTAGCGACAATGGAGACATGTGTGTTAAGGGTGAGCGCGGAGTCCAAGGTGATGCCCAGGTATTTAAAGGAATGTACAGACTCAAGTGTATTACTATTGAGAGAGGTTATGCTAAGACGGGGGAGAGCATACTTGGGGGGGGGGAGTCGGTGAGTAAATAGCATACTTTTCATATTTTCATATTAAGAACAAGGTGATTTTGGCTGAATCAGCCCTCAAGGGAAGCAAAGTCAGAGGCAAATTCTCTGTTAATTAGATGAACATCTGGAGAGGAGTGATAGATGATAACATCATCTGCATAGAGGTGTACAGAAGCCCCTTCACAAAAGCTGGGTAAGTCGCTAATGAAAAGTGAGAACAACACTGGACCCAAAATGAAGCCCTGCAGAACATCATGAGTTATGGGCCTTAGATAAGAGATGGAACCAGTCCACTTAGCTCTTTGGGAACAGCTAGACAGATAACTTTTAACCCAATTCAGAGCACTAGTGTCCAGACCTAGAACATGTAGCTGATGGAGCAGAAGAATGTGATTCACCAGGTCAAATGCTTTAGCAAGGTTGACAAAGATGGCACCTGTGGCATAACCGATTAAAGCTGAGGTGCTTACTTATCTCTACTCCAGAGACCTTGCCTGGCATACTTTTAAACTCACAGGATCCCAAGCTTCTTTAGCCCACAACAGAAGCCTTCAAAACACTTGTATCAAAGTTGTCAGACTTGCAAAGTCTGAGTATTTCAGCTCCACTCTCCAAAACAACATAAATAACCCCTCCAGTTTTTGGAAAGTTATTTATTCCCTTTTCTTCCCTCAGACACAGTCTCCCCCTCCCACTCTAAAGATTGACGACTCCCTTATTTCAGACCCTTCTGCTGTTGCTAACTTTTTTTTGTTGTTGTTGCCTGGTCCCCCAAGAAGCTCAGTCTAGCTCCATCCATCATCCACCATGCCCAGGCTTACCCCCCTGGGTGGAGCCGCTGGGGGTGGACACCCCGTCAATGGACACTGGGTTGGCGAGACCCAGCTTACTCCATGGGTTGGGGCCATAAGAGTGGGACCCCCATGGTGGACATGGGTAAGCAGTGAGGATGGCAGCGAATCCAGCGTCATTTGTGGGAGCCGGCATTTTTTCTTTGCTGCAAGGATCCCCATGGGTGAGGATGTGCAATGATGGCCAGCATCCACCCTGCCCCTGATGTGTGACTCCGGCCATGGTGGTACCCCCAGCCTCTGCCAGAGGTCCACAATGCACCAGACACTCAACCCACCCCCCTGGAGAAGGAGAGCAGTCCCTGGGATGCTCAATCCTTCTCCCTCCCCAGCCGGCCCTCTGACTCCCGAGTCCGTCCCCAAACCCAGGATGTTGGCACCGCAATCAGACTCCTTGCCACTGCACCAGTGGGCCAGCCCATTGCTAACTCTTTTAATTCTTACTTTACTACCTGTACCCTTTCTCTTATCCCTTCTACTACCCCCCCCACATTCCCTCACTCCGCCTTCTTCTCCTTTGTTCTCCTTCTCTCCCATTACCCCTGCTGTTTCCGTAAAGGCTCTGCTTTCCCTAAATCCACTAAAGGGAGGCTGTCCTGATGGCCTTAATCATAAGCTCCTTCTTCACTTGGCACCTACCATTGCTCTTCCCATTGCATAACTTCTAAAGTGCTCCTTCTCCTCTTCTACTGTTCCTGATGGCTGGAAACAGGCTATTGTCATACCCATTCACAAAGGTGGTGATCCCACCTTTCATCATCCGGTTTCTTTCCTTCCAGCCTTGGCTAAGTTATGGAACATGTTGTGCTATCTCAGCTCACTTTCTTCTTTGACAGTTCCTCCTTTTTCACTCACTACTAGTCTGATTTCAGGAAATCCCACTCCACTTCTGCCTCCCTTCTCCGGCTCACTGATTCCATCCTTACAGGTATGGATAAAGGTCTGCTGACTTGTGCCATTTTTGTTGATCTTGCTAAAGCTTTCATCACTGTGGTGCATCCCCTCATACTGGAAAAACTTAAAGCTGCAGGCCTTGCTGACTCTTCAGTCAGTTGGTTTTGCTGCTACCTTATAGGTAGGTCTCAAACTGTTTGGATAGGTAAATCCCTTTCACCATCTCTTCCCATTAGCTCAGGCATCCCTCAAGGATCTGTCGTGGGTCCCATTCTCTTTTCTATATTCCTAAATGACCTACTCTCATTCTGTTCCTCTGCGTCTATTCATATGAACGCTGATGACACAGTTCGCTTTGCTTCCAGCGCCTTTACCCATGATCTTACCTCTCATCTACAGTTAGATTTTGATAACATTCAACAGTGGTTCAAGGTAAACCAGCTGTCTATTAATGCCAAAACACCCTCTCTATGATTTTTGGTACCCTTCAGAGGTTTGCTAAACTGTCTTCTCCTCCACTATTTAATACCCTTGGTGGTGCTAAACTTGAAGATGTCTCCTCCTTTAAATACCTCAGGGTCTGCCTTGACCGGCCTCTTGATTTCTCTGTGCACATTGATGCAATTCACCATAAGCTTCACCCTAAGCTTGGCGCTAAGTACAGGAACAATGCATGTATACCGCTCCCTGTCCGAAGAGAAATTGTAGTGAAAATGATCCTTCTAATCTTTGACTATGGTGACTTAGTCTACTGTAGTGCTCCTAAGACCTCCCTTGCCAAATGGGAACCTATCTTTCATTCTTTCTGCAACTTTGCTTTGGATTGCCCCACTCATATTCGCCACTGGTCTCTCTACTCAGCTCTTTCTTTCCCTTTTCTTGATGCTAGGTGCTATTCCCACTATGCCTCTTTTTTGTCCAAATTCTGGTTTGGCACCCTTCCCTCCTATCTCAATATCCTTATTCCCCTCTTCCTATTTCTTCTACACTCTTTGTAACAATGCTTCTCATTCTGTTATTATCCCTCCTAGAATATCTGTTGCTGGCCTACTGCTTTTTCTTACCACTTTCCCAAACTTTGGTCCTCCCGTCCCTTCCCCTCTCTATTCGTGCTGCCTTTTGTTCTTCCTCTCTAAAGTCTCTTCTTTTTGACTTTTGTCATCCTACTTGCAGCTGTTTTTGACCCTTTCCTCTTTTTCTTTGTTCTGTATTCTTGTCCTCATCTTACTATGTCCATTTCTTGTTTTCTATCTGTATTATTTTTGAGTGTTTTATTTACTAGCTGCCGACTTTTGTTATTTTGTTAGCAATATTTATTATTCTGCTTGTATTGTTATGTTTCTACATTTTACCTTGTTATTTATAGTTAGCTATTATCCTCTTCCCCTCTCCCCCAGGACCCTTCTGGAAATGAGCTGTTGTCAGCTCAGTATGTACTTCCAGGTTAAACTTTTAAATAAACAAATAAATACATAAAACATGTTATTAACACATTAATAACACATTACTACCCAACACACTACAAATCACCCCAAGAACACATGTAACAAACCCCTTAATAGCATATGCAACAGCTCCCCCCCCCAATAAAAAAAACACTATGGTAAAACAGAGGACACAGCAACAAGTGGCCAACACTAAACATTATATAAAATAAAAGATGGCAAAGTCCAGCTTACTCGTGAAACAATATAATCTCATCGCCAGCATGTCGGCGCAGCGGTTGGATTTCTGCTTGAGATGCTGGCAACCTTGGTTCAGGAACAGACTCTGGCGCTGGAGGGCCGGCCGGGGGGTGGAGGATTGAGCATCCAACTGACTGCTCTCCTCCTCCGGGGGGAAGGTGGGGAAGTACTTGCTCTGTGACTGGCCCCTAGGGACCAGTGCAGGTGAGGCTTAGCAGTTCTGGGAGGTGCGCTGGACCTGGGTGCATGCGCCATTACATCATTGCACGCCACGCCTCCCGCCTAAGGGGGACAAAATGGATGCACCAGAATCCAGTAGCCCTGACCCCATGAACTGAGCCCAGAGATCCACAAACCTCCAGACTAGACAATGCGGCACCATTCAGAGTGGTACTTGGGGGTGCCCCACCCAGCGGCCCCACCCTCGGGGGAAATCCAGGGTGAATGCCAGCAGGGAGTGACGATGGTCCCAAGGGATGGAGAGAGGTGAATAGGAGGAAGGTGAGTTCAAAAAAAAATAATAATACCATCTCAGGGTCAAACAAGCTCATAAAGGCCACTCACCCTGGGGCTTGTGACTTTATGGCTTGTTCAACCCCTCAGTAGTATTATTTCCTTGTGTAACACACATTGCCATCATTTAGGTTAAATCTGGGTTCTTACTTTCCTCTCAGTCAGGAATTCCTGCACTTCCAGCCCAAATTAATTTATCATTTTCTATACTTTTGGAATTGATCTTGTCTTCTATTTAGACAGCTTTATTGGAATAATCAGGTATCATAATCTATACAGATACAATGCTTTCAATAAAACTGACCCCTCACTTCACTCACGAGGAGGCAATACTGTGTAACAAGAGGAAAGGTGGGGGAATATAGTTTCAGTATGTTGGCAGAGGCAACCCCAAACTGCTAGACTAAATTCCTGAAATTCATAAAAGCACATACATTTGATTCATATATGGGAGTTTTCAGGAAAAATATACCCTCCCCAAACATCCTGACAGGTTCAACAGTTTTGGACTCATTTCCATAAAAATACCTGATCTGTTTTGAAATGTAATTAAGGTATCAGAGGTTTTCTTTTATAAAAATGCATGCCACACATTGTCTTTCGTTTTTACCTATCCCCCTGCCAGTTATCAGAATATGGACTATTTTGTGTCTTCAGAGTTAAAATGAAAGCACATTTCATTGAAAGGTCCTAATTTTTCTTTTTCCAAAATTATTGCTTTGTATGTTTATTCATGTGAAGTCAAATATTTAAATGTCATTTTATAAGTGCAAAAAACTCCAAGGTGTGCTTTTATGGTGATATAATCACACTTTTCAGGTGCATTTAATGACACTCGGCTGTGCCTTATGCCTACCAACACAAGTAAGGTTTGCGATTATGTAAGTAATAATCCATGGTCAGGTATGCAGTGATATTGTAACACCAGAATGATCTGTTGGTTTGTGAGCAGCTGAGGGCCTTCATCCATCCAGGAAGTTTGATTTTTACAGTATTGACACACACCCAGAGTGGATTATTACACTTATGACTCTGCCCTGTATGGTTGCGTGCCTCCAACTTCTCCTCGTGGCAGCTGCACCTTCTCTGGCGGCTCTTCCACGGTAACCTGCTTGACTGCCAGACAGCCAGAGACCTGCAGGCTACTATGCCCTGAATGGGTGCATTCCTCCAACTTCTCCCCGTGGCAACTGCACCTTCTCTGGTGGCTCTGCCATGGTAACCCGCGCGACTGCCAGACAGCCAGAGACTCGCAGGCTACTCTGCCCTGAATGGGTGCATGCCTCCAACTTCTCCCCGTGGAAGCTGTGCCTTCTCTGGTGGCTCTTCCACAGTAACCCACTCGACTGCCAGACAGCAAGAGACCCGCAGGTTACTCTGTCCTGAACGGGTGCATGCCTCCAACTTCTCCCCATGGGAGATGCATCTTCTCTGGCAGCTCTTCCACAGTAACCCACTCGACTGCCAGACAGCCAGAAACTCACAGGTATGGACACAGGAACACAGCCTGGCCATTGGAGTCACTGTTCAGCTAGAATCTTGTCACTTTCTGTCTCCACTGGCTGATTGATGCTATATCCAGTTCCTCAGTCTTGGTTGGACACTTGGTCTTCTCCTGCCTTCCTATTACCAGCTGGTTTCATCTCCCTAAGTTGCTTCCCTTGCACTAACTTTTTATATTATTGGTTTGATTTTGCTGCTGTGTATACTCAGCATTTTATCTGTTTTGTATCAATGCCTAGAGTCTACATGGCTGTGATTTAAATTGCCAGATACTGCTAGAATTTTAGACTGTATGCTCCTCTCTGTCCCGTAACTCAGCCTGAGCTGATGGAGTAGCTCTAAGCGCTTTTTTTTTTTTTTTTTTTACTTTTTCATTAACAGATTTTATCTTCTAGCTAGTAGAGGGCTATATCTCTGGTAGGAGTGAAATTTATTGTGTCCACGCCACCATTAGCAGGTTATATGCAGCTGCCACTAGGGGCTCCCATCCTATCTGGCACATCACGCACTCTGTTCCCCAGCTGTTATCATCACAACTCTGTGTACATTTGCCTGCTTCCTCTGCCTCCTTTGAAACCAGGGCTACATGCAAGCTCTTCCTCCTGTGAACATAGGCTACATCCACCTCCTCCAATCCCTCTCTTTCATACTGCTGTTGAGTCTAAGCAATGGCACTTCACAAAGTGGTATGTCGGTGTCCCTATCCCGTACCACTGTTGAGCATAATCTCCATTATGACCATGGTTTTATCACAGTTTTAAACTATTAACCAAGGGTCACTGGTCCTGCCACTGGTTCCTGCTGCCTCCACAGGGGTGACTTACCGCTGAGGTCCCTGCCTCATACCCCAACCTAATTACTCCACTTAAGGTCACAGTACTGTGCTTGGAACACAGAAGGCACCTTAGCCCCAGAAGATCCAATAAGCTTTTCTACAAACAACTTAAAGGAAGCTTGCTCAGAATCATCCTGCTTTTACTGCTTATGTCAGGCAACGTTCACCCTAATCCTGGCCCTGCTGGACCTGCATCCACACACAACCGCCCTAAAAAGGTTCTATTAAGCTGGCAACTGTCAACATCTGCAGCTTGCAGACTAAATTGGATAACCTCCAGGTATGCATGTCGCAACATAGCTCTGACATTCTGTCAGTGGTGGAAATGTGGCTTTCTGCAAAGGTTCCTGACTCTGCAGTTCCTGTACCTGGGTATACCCTTTACTGTCTGGACAGACTCACCAAGCAAGGTGGTGGCTGTGCCATCTACCTGAAAGAGACACTTAAAGGATACGCCCTGCCTGCGGCCAATCTAGGCTGCATGGGCCAGGCACTAAATACTAAAGTACTGCTTGGGGACCAAACTAAAGCTTTGACAGTACTCTCTGCCTATGTTCCTCCAAAAGACAATAGGACAGGCTTCCACAGCTTAATGGACTACATTCGTAGCCTCAGCCACAACTCTGAAACTTTAGTACTGGATGACTTAAATGTCAACTGGTTATCTGCTAGTGCTTCATCATACAAAGATGCTATCTCATCGCTCCACCTTACCCAACTTGTTACATTCCCAACTAGGACTAATTATTAGATGGGAACAAGTACCTTCCTGGACATGATACTCTCCAGCCACCCACAACGAATCTCTAATGTGGCAGTACATCCAGATTTTATGAGTGACCACTCTCGTTTCCTGCAGTTGGTCCAATAAATTCTGCAAGCCCCCATCTCTGACTGTCTACAGTGGACTGTTAAAATGTGGACATCTGGAGCATCTAAAAAATGACCTCAGAAACATTGACTGGTCCCCTCTTGATGCCTTTGATGACGTCAACCTGGCACTGGATTATTTCATAAAAAATTCAACAATGCCTATGATACCCATGCTCCCATTAAGAAAATGAAAGTTTGTGGCACTGTAAACCCCTGGATTACACCAGAACTAATTGCTATGATGAAGCACAGAGATCACCTTTGGCACTGTGCCAGGGCATCAGGCAAACAAGCAGATGTTCAGGAATACAAGAAGGCGAGGAACGCCTGTATACATGAAATCCGTACCATGAAATCAAAACATCATAGGGAAACACTCGCCAATACCTGGGGAAACAGAAAAAAGTTCCAGAGCAACATAAAAGATGTCACCGGGAAAGACTCTGAGGTCTCACCCGCCATGCTTAATATCGATGGAATTCCAACCTTGGACCCGCTAACCACAGCAAACACATTCAACAATGCATTCACAGACCTATCCAGTGTCCTCCCTTCAGACTTCTTCATGGATAATGACTCACCCAATAACTATTGTCCTGCTAATAACCCCTTTGAACCACCTCCTTTTTTCTTCAAAACCGTCTCAGCATGAATGGCCAGGAAATACCTTACCAAAGCGTTAGGTAAATCACGGCATAGCGGTGAATCACCGGATCGTAAGCATAAAGCTCTCACTCTTGAGGAAGTGCTGATACCCCTCACTAAGATCATTAATCTATCACTACAACTCTTGCAATTTTCTCAAGTTTGGAAATCAGCACTAGACACCCCAGTGCACAAGAGTGGAGACAGGACCCATCACGCAAATTACAGACCCATTTCTATTCTCCTACCAATATCCAAGGCATTTGAGCGCACTGTTGCTGACCAACTGGTGGACTACCTTGACAAATACTTTATCCAATGCCCGCAGCAACACAGGTTCCAGAAGGGGCACAGCACCACCTCGACCCTGATGGAATTCACTGGCTTTAGTTATCAATCTCTGAATCAGGGCACTTTAGTAGGAGCTGCCTTCATAGACCTCACTAAGGTGTTCAGTACTGTCCATCACTCACTACTCCTCCAACAGCTTACCGATACTGGCCTCTCCTCTGACACCTTGGTTCAAAAGCGATCTTGAAGACCGCTCTCAACGGGTGAAAATAGCCGTCGTATCTGACCGACAGTCCGTCCGCTCTGATGTGCGACAGGGCTCAATCCTAGGGCCACTCTTATTCAGCATCTTCCTTAATAACCTTCCTCATTTCTGCCACCAAAGGATCCTCCTTTATGCAGACGATGCTGTCATCTATTCCAGCAGCCACGACCCCAAGCAACTGGAACTTCACTTTCAGAATGGGTTTGCGGAAGTGGAGGACTGGTTCTCTAAACATAAACTGATCCTCAACTACAAGAAAACCAAAGTAATGATGTACAGCAGCACCCAAAACAAGCACAAATCCCATACACTTACCATCAGAAATTGTCTTGGAGTCCCTCTTGAACAAATGCCACATTTCAAATACTTGGGGGTCAGCTTAGACAGCTGTCAATCCTATGCTAAACATATAGATAATGTAGCCAGGGCTGTCAATGTCAAGATTGGTTTCCTGCATAGACATAAACTCTGCCTTACTCCAGAAGCCCTCTGACTTGCTATATATAGTGCCGTCATATCCATTGTAGACTATGGTCTTGTGATTTATGGCACAGCCCCCATGTCTTCGTAGCGCAGGATACCCATTGCTCTGAACAAGGCATGCAGACTACTCATGGGGTCCACACATTTCACCCACACCTGTGATCTTTATGCTGAATCAGGTTGGCTACAGCTGTCTGGGAGGATTCAATACAAAACCTGTCTTTTAGCCAAAAAAGCACTTCTCGACCTCCTGCCACCAGGTACTGCAAACCTACTAAGCCCTTATTGTAGTTCACAGCATATGCAAAGCTCGAACAGTCATCATCTCCATGTTCCTAGATGCTGGACTGCCCAAAGGGCAATGCTCATTTGCCTAGAGAGCACCTCCCTGGTTTAATAATCTTTATAGTGATATAACTACCCTACCTAAATTGGGACCATTCAAACTGAAGTTACGCCAACATCTCACGGCCAACAGTTCTTGTGACTGCTTCATCTGAGACTCCCATCTACTAGCATTCAATCTTCTCCTCACAACTGGATAACCCTTATCTCTGCTGTTACCTCTATAATTCTGAGGCTACCCCCCTTTTTGCACTTTGATAAGACCCCTGGCTACCCCCCTGTCTACCTCACCCCCCCGCCCATTCTCCTCCCACACTAGCTTGGCGAGGGCCTATGGTTGCCACTTCCTACCTTTCTTACTATCAGTCCACCTCACCCCCTGCACTACCCCTCCCACACCAGCTTAACAAGGCCTGTAGCATCCACCTCCTACCTTTCTTACCTCCCTGCCCACCTCACCCCTGTCCCTACCCCCCCACACCAGCTTGACATGGCCTATGGCTGCCACTTCCTATCTTCCTTTCTTTCTTTCTTTCTTTCTTTCTTTCTTTCTTTCTTTCTTTCTTTCTTTCTTTCTTTCTTTCTTTCTTTCTTTCTTTCTTTCTCTATCACATCTTTATTGTTCCCCCTCTCATCTACCCTTTCCTCCTACTAGAACAATAAAACTGTGTATAGATACATATATATTTGCTCATGTTATTTTACTGTTTTTGGAAACATTGTACTTTTACCCCTTTGTATGTTTTGTCTCCCCTTCCCACTGATGTGGAACCTTTGTAAACGAGCCGTCTGTGCTCAGAGGTATTGTAATCCAAGAATGAATAAAATAAAATAAAACATTTGTAAAATGGTCAAAAGTGTTATAAATAACTTAATAAAATGGGTTGTGAACATCGGGGTCCCTGACTGGATAAAATGCACCACATGACCTTGCATCATCCCACAACGAATGCACTCCTCCAACTACGCTCCCACACCTGCACTACTTTCCATCCCTCAGAACCTTCTCACTAGCAATCTAAACAAGAAAATCACTCCACACCTGGCAGACACAGACTGCCACACACATAGCCTGACATTGCCAACCATAACGAAGTAAATCTGTGTAACTGTTCCACACTGCAGACAGTTATCTGGTTGATTCTGCCATGATTCTGGTACATATTGGTTGATCCTGCCAATTTTACACCGTTTCTGGTATAATGACTTTCACTTTCGTCTTCCAGTGTAGCATGACGGAGCAGCGATCATTAGGTTAAAAAAATGCTGACAAAGCTTTATAATGAGGAAATGTCTGTACAAAAAGTTGTAAGTTGTGTGGTTTTAAACTGACATCAGTTACTTTTCTATAAGAAAAGCCACCAAGTGAACAGCAAGGAGAGTGAGCGAGTCGGCGGCTTCAGAAGATTAGATGCAAAGAATTATATGTTCTGCCCATACCTGCTCAGAACAGCTTCTGGATGTGAAAAAGGCTCAAAATGGTTTGTTCAATAATCTGAGTTACATCTTATCATCGTTTATACCTTGTATTAGGATTAGTATTGGCGCTAAAATGTAAATAAGGCTTCAGGAACTCACCGGATCTAGTGAAGCTCCATGGTGTGCATCAGGCACCACGGAACACTCAGAGGCATGTAATATCCTGTTTATTTCATTTCTGTTAACAGAGAGGTACACTAGGCAAACAATGCCTATTTTCAGGTATGACCCGGGAGATTATACATTAAATTTACATACAACGTAATACATACAGCTGAATACAATGCAATACAATAAACAGTGAAGGGGGAAACATGTTAACAAATTGATTACTGTACATCATTGCAGTAAAAAGTTTAGAAACAATATCAGAGAAGTTACAATAATCTTGTCAACGTAAAGCTACGTAGAGGATGTATAAGAACCACGATGTTAGGTCAGCACTGAATATACAATCGTTCGGGTTCAGCAGCGCAAGCTGAGTGCCAAGTTAAGAAGATGTTTACGTAAGAAATAAGCCACGACAAAGGTGGCATCTAATGGGGAATTAATGCATGGTTCGGAGGGTTGTGGCACGAGGCCGAAGGCCAAGTGCCTACAATGGCCCAACCATGCATTAATTCCCCATTAGATGCCACCTTCGGAGTGACTTAATGCGCTTGTAACATGGTTATTGTGGGGCTTTGTTTACTTTATATGTGTATGTTATGCTGTGAAATAAAGAATGGAGAGACATGTTGCAGTGTGCCAATAAGTATACTGCACTTGTGGGGTCTCTGTGATAGTTACAGACACATTTAGTAATATCTTTATGTGGCGAAAACAAGTTTAGATACACTGAAGCAGATACGTTTGTTAAGCATGTTTCCTGACTTTTGCGAAAAATATATACAGCTATTTTTTCATAGCCAGTCTTAGAGGTCTTCGCTTTCAGAATGTATTGCTTCCATTACCTGTAGCTCTGAGTTATTTGCATAATGTGTCTCCTTTGTTTTATCTCAGCTGCTTTTGTTGTGGCTGCAGCACTTGTACTGGGGTTCTGTGTTGTGGAACTTCTTGTTTCCTGGTTGACCGGATGCCGTCCGCGGTACTAGCACTTTCCAATCTGGGTGAGTTTACATTGTGTGCCTGCTCATGCTTCTGTCCAGGTGGCGTTTTGTGCTGCAGTGCTTTTTTCGCATGTGGATAAGATACTGCACTTTGGAGACGGCATTATTGCTAACTTAATGCCGTCTCCAAAGTTGGTCATCTGATGACTTTTGTCCAATCATTTCTCTTGATTTCACTTCTAGTAGTTTTGCCATATTACAAGGTACCTTAAATGATGCATAGGCACTCAGGGGCAGAGATGAATTTCAGATGGTATGGAGTTCCAGATCCTCGGGACTGCATGGGCAAAGGACAATTCACCATTCCTAGTTCTAATCTTAGGGACAGCCAGCAGGGCTCTATCACTGGACCCCAGAGGGTAGACACATAAATATTTTTGTAAGTTACATCCCACCTAAGGAGAATAAATTTAGAGGCAGTAGAGAACACTTGGGCTCCAAAATAAAGCCTGGGAAGGAACATCCCATGGGCAATGGCATGGTGAGCTTCAGAGGTCGGGTTACAGCCCACTTTGTAGGAGACGCCCATCTTAGAGGCAATTGACTTGCAGACATCCATAATATGGGTAGAGTAATCTAGGGAGGGGTCAAGTGTGACTTCAAGGTGTGTGAAGGAGGAGGCTGAGGGAACTAAGGTACCAACAAGGTAAGCTATAGATAAAGGAGATACGTATAATCTTAGTCTGGGGGATGTAGCGAACAGCACAGACTGCGATCTGGTCATGTTCAGAATCAGTCTAACAACTAAGTGAACAGAGCCTGTAGGTCATCAGTTAGATATTGGTTTCTTTGACCAATACTTTTGGAGCAGGTGTACAGAACCAAGTCACCAGCATACAGGATGGTGAAGCAGGGGGGCAGGCATTGGTTTATGGAGTTTATGTGTACAGCAAACAGAAGACGACCTAGAATAGATCCTTGGGTAACACCCACTAGAGTAGGGGCAGGGGCAGAGAGGGAAGTCCCATATTAGACTCTCAGTAGGTGAAAGACCTAGGTTAGCAAGTTGCTGCTGAGCAGGGAATGATTAACAAGCTCAGAAGCCTTCATCAGGTCAATGATAGCAACACCTGCGAGGCTACCAGTGTCCATAACTAAGTCAATGCTATTGGTTAATGTGAGATGGGCAGTGTTGAGTAACTTACTTTTTCTATTTCTTTCTATTACTTTTGAAAACTTGTTCCAGAAAGCTCTGTGCAGTCACTACCAAGGATGGAGAAGTACTGGAAGATGTAATACACCTTATAGTAACATTTACTTATGTCTTTTTATAAAAAAGAAATACGTAACTGTAACTGATTACATTTATTTGAAAGTAACTTGTAACTAACCTATTACTTTCAAAAAATGTAATCTGTTATAGTTATTTATTGTTTTTGTATTAAAAGAAATAAGTAACCATAATTGTAAGGTGTATTACTTTTTCTAGTACGTCTCCATCCTGCTAGTGACTGCACAGAACTTCCTGGAACAAGTTTCCAAACATATTAGAAAGTAGTAGAAAAAGTAACTTACCCAACACTGGAGAAGGGCAGTAGTGGTACTACGACGTGCTTGAAAACCATGTTGCACAGAGGATGGGAGGTCAAAAGTGAAGAGATAATTAGTGAGCTGGGAGGCAACAACAGTTTCAAGTATTTGTTCAAGGCGGAGAGGACGACAATCGGCCTGTAATTATCTAGGAGTTTGGGGTCCCCTATTTTAACTACAGGAACAACATGAGAGGCTTTCCATAAGTCAGGCACTACACTGGTAGTGAGGGGTAGATTGATTAATTTAGTAACAGGAGAGGCTAACTCAGTGGCAGCCATCTTAAGGGGTTTGGGCTCAATACCATCTGAGTCTGCAGATTTAGAGGCAGGTATCTGCTTGAGAAGTCTGCAAACCTCAGCAGAGCTGACCCATTTAAAATAAAAAAGGGTCTGTACAGAGGTTGGTGGGGTTCTGGAAGGGAGTCACCACTAGGTGAAGATGAGGGCATATCAGAGAAAGCCTGAGTGTCAGAGGAGAGGTCTGAGAAATGCCTATTGAATGCATTTGCCATGCTGGAGCTGTTATCGCAGTTATCGCCATTTTTTTTTAAATTTTACTCTTTGGTAACTGGGTAAGGCCCACTAAGCACAACTGCCTGTTTTCAGGGGCGACCTGGGAGCACTGGGCGGTTAAGTGACTTGCTCAGAGTCACACAGTATGCAAGTAGAGGTTGTGAGAATCAAACCCAGGTCTGGTCTGCCGGATGTACCAAGCTCGTTCACAGCTCATTACTCTAAACTCTAGGCTATATTGCCAGCCCAATCCATTTAAAAGCATGTTCAGGGGAAGCATGGTCCCTTGACTGACCCAGCATCTTTGATGTGCTTCCAGAAAAGTCTGGAGTTTTGGGCAGTGGTGCTAACTAGCAGCTTGCAGTGAGAGCTTCTGTCATTTCTGATCTCTGAGCGGAAGAGGCCTTATATCATTTTAGCAGTATAGCCTAGAGGTTAGAGTAAAAAGCTGTAAATGAGTTTGGTACATCCAGCAGATCTGTGTTTGATTCTCACATCCTCCACCTGCATACTGTGTGACCCTGGGCAAGTCACATAACCTCCCCAGTGCTCCCGGATTGTCCCCAAAAACAGGCACTGTGCTTAGTGCGCTTTAGCTGGTTACCAAAGAATAAATAAATATATAACATTATTTGTCCCTTTTGATTATTATAATTAGTAGTGGGCGGTCCAGCCATTTAGAGACAGGGGCCCGCACCCTTCTCCTGTGTCTTGCAGTTCAGTGAATACTGACGTAAAGAAGGCAGTTGATAGGTTTACATTGGTAGCCTCCTGTAGGTAGGACTACTCTATGTTCCAGATGCAAGCCTCAAAAGCTCAGCCTCCAGATTAAATAGCTTCCTGAATTGGATAATTCTAGGATGGACTTCATTTGCATGCCATATGCAAAACACAGGTGAGTGATCACTAATTGCATTTGAAGGAACACCTGAACATATGATTCTGTCTAGTCTGAGCATGAGTAGCCGGTCTATAAAGGCTTATGTGCTACCATCATTAGAACACCGGCTAGGCAATTTATAACAAACTGCCAGCAAATGAAAATAACCAGGAAATGAGAGGGACACCACCATGCAACATGGCAAGATGAAAGACCTGCTCCCACATATGCACACAGACCACCATCAAAACAGAACAGAACAGCACAATAAAAATAAATGGATCCTGCACATGTCAATCAAGCAATGTGGTTTACCTAATTCCGTGCAAAAAGTGCACAGATATTGAGGGAAAACAAGGCAACCAATACAAACCAGGATGAACCACCAACGACAAACAATAGGAAACCAGGTTATCAGCACACCAGTAGGACAATATTTTTCCCAAACAGATCATTCCCTCTCAAACCTATCTGTCATAATACTAAGAGACAATTTCAGAAACACACAGGAGAGAAGGACATGGGAACTGAAATATATCAAACGGTTAAATTCTGACTTTAACTGACTGAATTGGGACATTGGATTCATGACACACTACGGTAAACTTTAATACTGTGTGTGACACTCAGACAGCTGCTTATGATTAATCTATGATTTTTGGTAATACAAAAATGTGTTATTGAGTGTCTCTCATGAGAGATGCTTAAAATCTGTGGAATGACACCCCCCTCCCAGGTTTTAGCTAATAGGTGTTACCTGGAAGGCCAATAGATAATTACAGGCTAGAAGATACTAAATTAAGCATCTCCTGTTTGTCTAGCTTATTTGTGGCTTGCCAGCTGCTAAGATGGGAAATCATAAACTTCTATAATGGTTAGAGGAAGAAGAGCAGGTTATGATGCCTTAGCGCAAATTCATAAAAGATGCTTTGATGTCCTGTGAAGGGGAAGCTGCTCATAAGATCAAAGAAAGTCCTTTGAAGAAAATGAGTTGTGCTGAGGTCACAGAATTTAATACTTTGATAAGACATCCTGTTTTGCATAGATATATTTTTTTATATTCTGACAGGGAGGAGCGAAGTGATCTCATGCAAAGAGGTTGGCAAAGCCAGTTTTTAAACAGTATTCTGTTTTCCATTTAAACACAAATGTTTGGACTCTGAAAGCTACAAAATGCTAGCAGCACTTTAAGAGATACATTAGATAACTCAAGTCTAATTGTCTGGTGGTAGGAAATTGCACTTTTAAAATCTTGTTTTTTTTAAGTGATTATATGTTTTTGTGATATATGGTTCTATGTTTTACATTTTACATTCTTATCTATTTTTAAGTAAACACCTAAATTTTTAATAGACTATTTGTGTCTTCCAAGTCCTTGTGTTTTTGCCTGTGATGCGTGAATGGTTAAGAGTGTGACAACACTGTGCATGAGCTTATATGGTAATACCAAACTGGGAACAGGTAAGAGTTATCTGACATCTTCCATAGAGTTTTAAGGGTTCAATTTGTACACCTGGTTAGGCATCAGTAGGCAAAAGATATCTGGCCCCCCTGAAGAACAGAATTATCTGAGCCTGTACACTGGGTATGCTAGCAAGAGGTTCACAGTTTGAATCCCTCCAAGACGTGAGACCAAAGGTTGATTCGAACCCACAAAACAGACAGGAGGGTTACCCTGTTTCTGTTTTCTGTTCACAAGACTGCACTCAGAGGTTGGCACTGTGGGAGCAGAGGGTCTGACCTGCTGAGTGGGTTTGTGACACTGTGGGCCTGATTTTAAAAGATGCCTGCACTGAACGCAACTTGCGGCAAAGAAGGGGTCTGTGTCTGACGTAGCTGTGACAAATGCAAGCTGTGCTATTTTAGAAAGTCTGCCACTTACAGTAAATGATCCGGAATAGCTGCAACTTGCAGTCTGTGCCAAGAATAGTGGCACACTGGAAGAGCTGGGTGCAAGCCTGAGATACATGTCTGGAAAAGGATGCAGGGGGCAGCCCATTTACCCCAAGGTGCACCAAGCACGGTCCCAGGTCACAAAGTGGACACCCACCGCAATGATGTGCCAGAGGGTAGGGTGCTGTCACAGTGCAGTGTTCTGAAAAATAATGCACTGTCATCCATGTGCCCATATCGTACCCAACCCTGCCTTGGTAGACTAGTGCCACCCCTTCCCCTATGTTGCCACACGTCATTGGTGATGTCATGCCCTCTCCAGTGATCCCCGATCTCCCCCAGAGAGACTTTGTACAGCACTCTGTTCTCATTCCCCACTCCCCATGCCCCAATTGCGCCTGCCTATACTGTGCAACATGCCCTGGTACAGTAGCACCCCATCATCCCCCATGTGACCCTCAAGCAATGTGGTAAACAGTACCTGGTAGTCTAGTGGACCCCTACCCACCTCACTCCATCAAGCAGTGGTCACCCACCCCGCTCCCCATCTCTGCCCGCCCCTGGGACTGGCACAGTCCTCTGCACACCATCACGACCAGCTGCAGAATGTTATACATACTGTGCATTTGTGTACAATGGTACATAATACATTCTCTGCGGCTGTCCGTCTTAGCTATCTGAAGGATGTGCCAGCCCTGAAGTAGATCAGGGATGGCGGGGAGCAGGGTGGGTGACCACTGCCTGTTGGGGTGTGGGGTGGGGGCTGCCACAGACCACCAGGTAATGAGTGTCTGCTTCTGAGTGGGAATGGCCAGAGTATGGGGGGGGGCATGGACTGGGACCGGGTTATAGATTACCATCAGAATTGTGGATTGGGGCTAGCTGACAGTGGGGGAGGGGGCCACTAAACCACCAATGACCCAGGCACCCAAGGGGGATGGGGGGAAAGGTGGCTACAGTGCCCTACTGTACAGGCACAGGGATGCCCATTGGTTGGATGCCGCTCCATGCTGGCGCCATCATGCTGTGTACCACATGCTGAGGGCAGGTTGCCAGCTCCCATCCATGCCCCCAACAAGACATGTCTTGCCACTGTTGTATCTCTAGAGGCTCCAGTCCAACCACAGCCCATTGGCACAAGCCAGTTAGACCACCTCCTGACTGGTGTAACTGGCAGCTCCTCCTGTGTCCATGGTGGGGCTTCCAAAGTCCCCAAAAAGGAGATGTGGCAGCCCGCCATGGCATAAGCTCATGGGCTGGCACACTGGATGCAACCCTGGCACAAGGAGGCTTTACTGCAGATGCCCCTAATCGGACGCAGGCCATTGGAAAATCCAGTTTGACTAAGCTGTGCCAAGAATCACCACTTCTAGCCAAAACACCTTGCCAATAAATCCATGTGTCGGGTGCACCCAACTGAAACATGTATGTTAATTTTATTCTTTTTTCTTCTTTCTGGGACCCCCACACACACACACTTTTGCACCCAAGTGTATCTCAGGTCTTTTTAATCTGTGTTCCTGTCTGGTTGCTTTCCAAGTACCACTTCTAAGCATCCATTCAGCCCCTCTTACGAATATCTTAGCACTTTCTGACCATCCCCTCACAGCTATAGACCTGTTACTATTCATTGTCCACCTATCCTTCCTGTTAAGTTCTTGTCACCTATCCTATCATAATTACTTTGAAACAATATATCACAGCATACATAGACCTTACACTCAGTTTATCTCAGGTCTTTGTTACTCTGTGTTCCTGACAGGACACCTTTCCAATTATCACTTCAAGGCTTCCAGTTAGCCTCTCCTACAAATGTCTTAGCACTTCCTGCTAATCAACCCTTCCTGTTAAATTCTTGTCAACTATTCTATCATAATTATTTTTTTTTAAACATTGCATTACAGAGTATATACAGTGTGTAAAGGCTTATAAGAAATACAAAATCACACATGCCCCCATAATGCAAAGCATCACGGACTGCAAATGCAAATCACCACAGAATATTATGCTGGTTCAACTTTAAGCAAAAATGCATGGTGCGTGGAGGGAAGTCCCAGAAAGAAGAAAGAAAGAATAAAATTAACATATGTTTCAGTTAGATGCTTACAACACAGGAGTTCTTGACAAAGTGTTTGATGCAAGTGATGATTTGCAGCACAGCTTGTGTCAAACTGGATTTTTCAACGTGGCCTGCATCTGATCCTGGGCAGCTGCAGCAAAGCCCCTTTCGGGTTGCAGGGTCGCCCAGCAGTGCACAGGGACTTGCGCCATGGGTTGGCTGCCACATCTCCTTTTTGGGGACTATGGAAGCCCCACCACTGATACTGGAGAGGCATGTAAAGGCTTATGTTGCTCAGTTTGCTATGCACCTGAAGAGGGGATCTGTGAGACCTGAAAGCTTGTGTACTATATCGTCTTTGTACAAGACATGTTGGTCCAATAAAAGGTATCAAACCTTCCAGCAACACCTGGTAGGCTCTGAGATGACCAGGGCCCAGAACCAGTGAGCTTAGAGGATGCACCACGGATTTGTTACAGTCACTGAACCATTTGATTTTAAAATCATTAAACATCATAAACTCATTATTCTTGACCACTGAGGCAGCATAGTTGGCCTGGGGGGGGGGCAGGTTCTTATTTCTACCTCCCCCTCCTTCTTCCCGCTCCCTTCTCTCCCCCCCTCTCAGACAAAGCCCCTTGGTGGCTGCCCCCAACCCTGCTCTTTTCCTCACCTCACTATCCTCATTCCGTGATGAAGCCCCCTTAGGCTGCCCCTACCATGCCCAGTGTTTACATCTGTTTGACGCCTTTTCCTGTTCTCAGCTGTTACCAGCTCAGTATGTCGAAATGCACCCAAACTTATTGTAACACTTCTGACACTGTAACTGCCTATTTGCTTTCTTCCTGTACAACATGCAACCTTTTGTGTACTTTGAATGTTCTGTAACCTGTTTATGTTAATATTGTCTCCTGTGCACTTGACATGGAACTTTTGTAAAAGAGCCTTCTGGCTCAAAAGTATTAATTCTGCAATTGAAATAAATAAATAAAATAAGATAAATAAATTTCCAGCTGGAGGAAGGTAAATACAGAAAAGGTTGTGCTTTTTTGAGCCATTTTATGAGAGCACTCCATGGGAACATTCAACAGGGGGTTCCAGAGGAAGAGGTGATTTGGTATCAATAACTAAAGTGGACTCTACAATATATCAGGATGCCACCCCCTTTCTTAGGGCTGGGGCAATCACATCAAAGAAAACTATATTGTGGAAATGTTCACAAGTTATCATGCATAACTCCCCCCACCCATCCTATTACCTCCTCCCCTCCATACATCTCACCTAACTCCTCTCCCCTCCTCTCCCTCACCACCTACCCCTCTCCCTATCCCCCCTCTGTTCTTCCCTTTCTCCTGCTACCTTGTCCTCACCCTAGCTACCTCTGATCCTCTCATGCACTTGTAAAAACATTAATTTCATATGTAACCTCCCCAGGCACTCTTTGTATAATGTCTGGTGTAATTGTATCATTGCTTCCTTCCACGTTGATCCTGACAAAGCCTTTGGCAACTCATGTTTTGAAGTCAGTCTGTAATGTATTACCTGTTATTAATTCGACTGTCTTGTGTTATCTGGACAAAGCCACTGGCAGCTCATGTACTGTAATTGTTTAACTGTTATCAACCTGCCTGTCTTGGCTCTACTTGTCCAGTAACCATGACGTGGAACCTTTGTAAAAGAGCACTGTGTGCTCAAAGGTGCTATCTGAAACCTTATAAATAAAAATAAAATAAAAAAAAGGGATGGTAGGTTTTAACCACATTTCTGTAATACTGTACTAGGTTATTAAATCCAGCAGCCGTTTTGAGCATTTTTCACTTCCAGAGGCTGGCAACCAATTACACGGAGTGTCTTATTATGCTTATAAAATGGGTAAACTGAGAAAAAAATATAAAAAAACAAAACTAATGTCTTTTTTTATTAAAACACAGTTATACAATGGGTTGGAAACTTATACATTTCCTGCTTTTTGATTGTCTAAATAAGTTCCAAGACCCAAATATTAAGCCCCCAGAAATGGTCATGTTCCAGCAGTGGGATGTGGAATGTGAGCAAACCACATACAGAATTCATTCCACTCATCCCTAATTCCCCTCACAAACATGGCTGCCACCTTTATTGATTTATTTATTTAAAGTTTGGTAACAGGGAGAGGCCCACTGAGCCGAGTCTCGTTTCCAGATGCAACCCGGGGGAAGCGGGAGAGGGGAAGAAATATAGTAAACCGCATGTGCATGTCAATGATATAGATAACAATACAAGGACTGAATACATTTTATGCAGATACAAATGACAGGTACAATACAAGGACTGAGTACATATAGTGTACACAAAGTGCAAAATACAAATAACAAGCTATGTCAGTATTATACATTGCAAGACCTAGGGAGGGAAGGAAGGAGGATGAGCCAGGAGGACAAAATAGAGGGTTTTAGAAGAGGATGGCAAAGATTGGGGAGAGGGGGGTGGTGAGAGAGGAGGGGGGTAAATGCTGGAGTCAGGGTAAGGGGGAGTGAGCAAGATGGACAGCTATCAGGATGAAGGGGTACAGGTGCAAGAGGTAGGAAGGGACTGGGGGAGAGCATGTCTAAAGGTGTGAAGTGAAGGAGATAGTCGGAGGGAGCTGGGGCAAGAGTTCCAGATGTTAGGGAGGTGGTAGAAGAAGGCAGACTGGCCTGAGCTAGAGTGAGGTCATGGAAGAGAGAAGGTGCTGGGGTTTCTGGCGTGAAGCTGATAAGAGGAGAGGGAAGAAGGGGATAGGAAAGATGAGATGTAGGGGGTGACAGTCCCAAACCAGTATTTAGAGACAAATGTGGACGTATGGTGAGAGGGAAGGAAGAGAGAGGGAAGAGTAAAGAGTGCAGTGATGAGTGTGGAGGTGGGGAGCACTGGAAGCAAAATGGCAGAAGGCATTGAAAAGAGTGTCCAACCTGGAGAGGGAAGAGAAGGGGGTGGACCCGAAAACAATGTCTGCATAGTTGAATGTGGGGAGGATCAATTTGGTGAGTAGTTCACAGTGGACACATAGGGAGAGGGCCTCTTTATTTCTGTACATGGCTCCTAGTTTTAGGTGGAGTTTGGAGTGGATGTGGTCTATATGGGATGAAAATTTAAGGTGGCTGTCAAGCTGAATGCCCAGATACTTATAGGAGGGGACTGAATCTAGAAGGGTACTGTCAATGGTGGAGAAGGAAGGTAGAGGGGGAAAGTTTGGGGAGTTTAAGTGAGGCACAAAAGGTCATGGATACTGTTTTCTTCATGTAACCCCCTTGTTACCAGGGGTTACTAGAATCTCAGTAAGACCTAGTGGTAGGCAGGGAAGGCAGCTTGTGAAACTCCAGTTAAATGGATTTCACACTGTCTCACTCTGTTCTCAGTTTCAGCTGAGACTGAGGGATGACATCACCATAGAACTGTCGCAGCTGCATGAGCCACAATGGAATCTGCAGCAGGGAGTTGGAATAGAATGTTGGGAGGTTTGAACAGTAGTCTGTAGGTCAGTTGGAGTTTGGAGCTTGCTGAGAGAGCAGCACAGCAGCTCTGTGTAGGCTCGTGGAGCCTCAGCCCTGACATAGGGCTACCATTTAGAAAAAAGGTGTGTGTTTCCACCAAAAAAGAGACACAGGAGACAGTTTCTAAAGTGGTGGAGACCGCTGATTCGGGTCTCAGTGCCCCATCCCTCAGGGGATGGGGCAGAAGAGTTTCCTGCATATTCCAGGGGCAACCCCCTGGTTTTTCTACTAGTGGAGAAGCTGCCTTATTTGTCCAAGAGTTGTTGGGAAACAAGAAGATTTGTAAATCTCCTGTGGGGCACCTGCAACCGGAGGGTGAGTTTCTGCTCTTCCTAAAGGGCCCATGTTTTCACCCTGGGACTTGTGTGATAGTGGGGATTGGACTACTGAAGTAGTGGGAGGTCTAGAGTAATAGGCTTAGCCAAAAGTAAAAGTATGTTCAAGTCCAGCACTTATGGGAAGTCAAGACATGTAGAGGAGATGTGACACACGTCTACCAGTAATCTACATTGCCAAGCTTTCAGAACAGAGTTGTTTAGTTTCCAGAGAAATGGCGGGTATGGATTGTGGGAGCTGGAGGTGGGAGACCCCCATCTTTAGTGACCAGGTCCACCTCTGGATTGCTCTGTGGTTTCTACTTTGCCTCATGCACTTGGCCAGTGATGAGGAAGTACCCAGGCGTGGGACAGGAAGGAAAATTCCTGTAAGGTCAAAGACTCTAAGGTGGTTTGAGGAGCCACAACAGGAAAACTGGTTCATTTCCCAAAATGGACCGTGGATCAAAGTATTGGCCAGGGGAACGGGCCAGTGGGAAAAACCAAGTCGTGTACAAGTGGGACTGTGTACCCAAAGCTGCGTGCAAGTCCGGGCTGTGTGCCTGGTGGGTTCAGAGCCTGAGGGCTGGAAATAGTGAAAAGTGTTCTGTTGTCTCTAATCTGCATTACCAGGAATGTAGCCCGTGAGAGTCCATCTATGCTTTGTTCAGCTTGGATGTGAATAAAAGCCACACTGTAGAATCCATTCCTCGTTCTGGACATTACAGTTATTGCTTCCTGTGTTCGGATTTACTTAGGGTGCCCCTGTGCAGAGTAGCCAAACCTAGGCCCCCTGTGCCGGGTAACCTAATCCTCCCCGAACCCAGTCCCCACCAGGTACTGCTGTCAGCTTCAACAGCATACCACCCATCGTTTTGCAAAAAGGCAGGGGTGAGGGGTTACAAAAACGGAGGCACCACTTTGGATTTTATTCTGGGAGGAAGGGTGCTCGGGCAAGGCGCTAGCGTTTTGGCTATCTGGCAGTGGGTAGCCCAAAAAGCTGAAGCAATTTAATTAATGTGTTGCTGTGTGCTGTGGATCTTATGCTGCTGTTTAAAATACCAACTGTTTACCAAGGAGCAGTAAAGCTAAAAGAGTGTGCCCTTGTCCTGCATCAAACTGTTTACAGCATTTTTGCCTGCTTTTAAAATGAACTGTGGTAAAGAAAAGTGTGGAAGACTAGGGGTAGCAACAGGAAAATTGTGCCCTGGATGTTGGAAATGCTTTTAAAAAAGAACTGTGGTAAAGAAAAGTGTGGAAGGCTAGGGGTAGCAACAGGAAAATTGTGCCCTGGATGTTGGAAATGCTTTTAAATGAACTGAGAGACTTGCAGGTGTACTAGCTATGTTAAATGGCTGAAATGGGCTCCCGCCGTGGAGTCAGTTGAGAAAAAAAAAATGCTTTCTGCAGTTTAAATTTGCCTCCTCGACGATCGCTGTGAGGAGAAGAGCACTCGCGAGGAAGAAGAGGCTCATTTGCATGGCGTCGTGTGATTGGTGAGGCTGCAATCAGTCCCGGCCCTCAGCCAGCTCTACAGTGACTGCCCCAGCATTCGAGAGGGAGTGTGAGTGGAGTGCATGTACTGGCTAGTGGAGGAGCGTCACAGAGTTTTAAAAGCACTGAAAATGTTTAAAAATAGACTTGCTTGTTTAAAATCGGGCTCAACCCGCTAATCGATCGTCTGAATTGCAAGTGTGGTGGTCGAGGAGACGATCGGCAGGACTGCCCGCCCGTTTCTGTTCTGAGGCGTCCAAGAACTGGCTGCAGGCCGTTTTTCCCCATCGCAGCAAACTGCTACTGATAACAATAAGTACTAACAGTGAAATTGCTCAAACAGTGATTTTCTGCCCTATGCCAGCAAAATATGTGTGCAGCAGTGTAAGTAACTTTACCAAGTAACGACTGTGTCAAGTCCTGCCAGCAAGTGCAAGTCTGTTAAGCCATTGACTGTGTGCATAGTAATGAGTTCAGCATCAATTTAAAGTTTAAAGCCAGAGAGAGACTGTGAGTTGTAGCCAAATGTGCAGCACTAGTTTTACAGGCAATCCTGTGCTTAAAAAAACCTGAAGCTTTAAGGGACTGTGAGTCAAAGAAATGTTTCCAGCATGTAAAAAGTCCGTGGAAAATCATGTAAATGTGTTTAAAACAAGAACAGTGCAAGTTTGTGCAGTTTGAGCAAAACTTATCAGTAGTTTGTGTAAATCGGGTGCGCAGTGGCTTGACCCAATTTCTGAATGTTGATGCACAGGAGTGCTGCCACCGCCATTACGGCGTGGGGTAGTAAAGTAAACACAGCAGCAGAGGAGCCATTTTAAAACTAAAGAGAGTGTTCAGTAAAGTGGGACTTTCAGTTACAGTGAGCTTTTGTTTGTTTTTCTGCAGTTATGGCCTCAGGACCAGCTCGCTATCCGGATCATGCCCGGGTTGCAGTAACAGCAGCAGTGAATAGACTGAGGGATATTGAAAAGTGGTGCTATGGAGGACAACTGCCTCCTCATGTGGCGATTCCTGGTTTTCCAGTGCATGTGTGTCAAATATGCTTGAGAGCTGGAAGGGACGACTTCATGATTCCTCACTGTGCTGGATGCCTAGAAAAATATGGCTTGTATAAAGTGCCTCAAATTCATTTGGCTCCCACATGGACAAAGGTTCAGGAATCTGCAGTTGGCAGCACACAGCAGCAGGCGGAGCCTGTGGAAGAAGGCCCCTCGGGGGAGTGTGGCACAAGCTAGAGGGTGCAGAGTTGGAGGCGAGACCAGAGTTGAAGTTTCGGATGCTGGATCCCAGAAGGAAAGTTCGGATAAAGCATCAGTAGACCCCTGGGGGGGGGGGCCTAGCCCAAGTCTCTTAGGAGAAGATGTGATGCGGGAGGCCTTTGAGTGGGAGGTGTCGACCTCCGCGCCTAGTGATGAGTGGATAGTCTCAGGAGTGAGGAAGACTGCTCACTCCTGGGCTCAGATCCTCAGTGAAGAGGAAGATGAGGGGGAAACCTATGTGGCCTTGTGAAAAAGGAACGGGTATACAGCCTCAAGATCATGCCTCTGAGGAATGTATGGAAGACAGTGGTGATGCCACTGCCCTGGCTTTGCAAGAGGAAGAAGTCAGGGAGCTATTTTTAATTCAAGGATGCATAGCTGGCAGAACCAGGACTGGCCACCCCCAAGCCAGGCCAGCGGTCTCAGGTTGACCAAAGCTAGTAAAGAGGAGAGACTGGTTCGTAGGAAGGCGAATGAGATCTATGGTATGACCTTTCCTACCTTTCCTCGGAAAGTCTGGGAGGAGATTGAGAACAGCAGGAAATCCTGGATCTGGGCCGAAGCAATGAAAGGTGTGCATCCTGGGGTAAACAAGCATGTAAAGAATAGACTGTTCCATGAAAAGTATACACAGTGGAAGAGAGGCAGGACACTGTTTATGGACAGAGTGTGAATAGTGGACTGAGAGGGACGTGAAATCTCCCACTGTGTGAATTATGTGCGCCCAGACGGGGTAATAATTCAAGCTCCTGACCCCCGGTACTATTGGCCTCAGTGCAAGAACCTCCCAGCAAATGTGCCCGTGCCTACTAAATGGAAAGCTGAGCAGTGGTAGTCAATACTGCCACACCAGACTGTGAAGAGCCTTTATTGATCCACCAGTATGGACATCCAGGACTCAGGTGCCCCACATTCATCAGTTCTACAGTGTATTGGCCTTTCCAGAATCCATCTACTGGCCCACCAGATGACTTCAGATCCAGAGAGGACACCAGCCTAGCTGTATCCTGCTTCATCACCTGGTAATCAGATGATGTCAGACCAGCTGTTTTCTTTTTGTTCCTGTTCTAAGGTTCCATCTCCAGAGACGACATCAGCCCAGCAGTTCCCAGATGTGCCCTCCTGTGGTTCCCAGAAGATGTCCGCCCATCTGTATCGGAAGAAATGCTGCCAGGGAGAGTCTTCGTCAGAGGTGCAGTTCGGTTCAGAATTTCCATTCTACAAGGGGCTGGTAAGTCCGAACTTTTCTATCTTTATGACATTGCAGTACACACCCTACACTAGCAGACTCCAAAATGTGTGAACTGTCCTCAAAGACTCTCCCCTTCGGGACTTTGGCCTGTTAGAACTGTGCTTTACCGGGCTCCGGTCCAGGAGAGACTCTTTAATGGACTAGCCTTCGGGCATTGTGGTCACTAGTTGGGACTTTTAAGGCACTCCATCCCCCCAAATGTGTATTGTAAATAATGTTGTTGTTTTCTAATGTAAATACTGTTTTCTACCTTTTTCTAAAAAAAAAAAAAAATCTTTTTGGGATTCTTCAGTGTTTTGATGATAGGGGTTTAAGTGGACTGTGTATGCAGATTAGGAGTGTGTGTGTTGTCTTTCTTTTTCTTGCAGGTGTTCCTGGAGAAGATAGAAAAGAAGACAAGAAAAGGAGGAGGGGCTCATCAGAGTTCCTCACTAGTACTTTGGTGTGTAGTAATTTAAAGTACTGCGGTGTTGTTATTGTTGTCATTACTGTATTAACCCTTTCCTGCCACAGGTGTGGTTGTGGGGGTAGGGAGGAGGCAGTAAAGTGATACAATAATGTGGTATTATTCTTGGTGTGTGGTTGCAGGTTGCACAAGGTCAGGGAGGTCCCCGGGTTGTTTTTGCTTTTGGGTATTAAGTTAGAGGCAGATAGGTTTTCCCTAGAGGGCTGGGGGGATAGACAGGCTGTGGCCCTGACCTGCAGTAGGGGTTGCAGTGGTGAGCTACTAGGGCTATGCTCTGGACAGTTCTACCAGAGCCACTAGGTGTCCATAGTAAGTGGGTAGTGTAGAGGCTGATATGTCAGCTAAAGGCCTCTAGGCCCTTAGTGTTGCCTACCTGTGCTTGCACATGGTAGGAGGGGGCCCACCCCTCTCTGCAGGTAGCACATAGGTTGGGATGGCCTAAAGCTGGGTAAACAATGACTGCGGACAGTCATTTTCCTGGTCAAGGGTGAGTGTAACCCCCTTGTTACCCGGGGTTACTAGAATCCCAGTAAGACCTAGTGGTAGGCAGGGAAGGCAGCTTGTGAAACTCCAGTTAAATGGATTTTACACTGTCTCACTCTGTTCTCAGTCTCAGCTGAGACTGAGGGATGACATCACCGTAGAACTGTTGCAGATGCATGAGCCACAATGGAATCTGCAGCAGGGAGTTGGAATAGAATGTTGGGAGGTTTGAACAGTAGTCTGTAAGTCAGTTGGAGTTTGGAGCTTGCTGAGAGAGCAGCACAGCAGCTCTGTGTAGGCTCGTGGAGCCTCAGCCCTGACATAGGGCTACCATTTAGAAAAAAGGTGTCTTTCCACCAAAAGAGAGACACAGAAGATAGTTTCTAAAGTGGTGGAGACCGCTGATTCGGGTCTCAGTGCCCCATCCCTCAGGGGATGGGGCAGAAGAGTTTCCTGCATATTCCAGGGGCAACCCCCTGGTTTTTCTACTAGTGGAGAAGCTGCCTTATTTGTCCAAGAGTTGTTGGGAAACAAGAAGATTTGTGAATCGCCTGTGGGGCACCTGCAACCGGAGGGTGAGTTTCTGCTCTTTCTAAAGGGCCCATGTTTTTCACCCTGGGACTTGTGTGATAGTGGGGATTGGACTACTGAAGTAGTGGGAAGCCTAGAGTGATAGGCTTAGCCAAAAGTAAAAGTATGTTCAAGTCAAGCACATAGTGGAAGTCAAGACACGTAGAGGAGATGTGACATACGTCTACCCAGTAATCTACATTGCCAAGCTTTCAGAACAGAGTTGTTTAGTTTCCAGAGAAATGGTCAGGTATGGATTGTGGAAGCTGGAGGTGGGAGACCCCCCCATCTTTAGTGACCAGGTCCACCTCTACGGATTTGCTCTGTGGATTTCTACTTTGTCTCATGCCCTTGGCCAGTGATGAGGGAAGTACCCAGATGTGGGATTGGAAGGAAAATTCCCTCTAGGAGTTGAAGGCTCTAAGGTGGTTTGGGTAGCCACAACAGGAAAACTGGTTCATTTCCCAAAATGGACCACGGATCAAGTAGCCGGTGGGGGAGCCGGGCCAGTGGGGAAAACCCAAGTAGTGTACAAGTCGGGCTGTGAGCCCAAAGCTGCGTGCAAGTCCGGGCTGTGTGCCTGGTGGGTTCAGAGCCTGAGGGCTGGAAATAGTGAAGAGGTGTTCTGTTGTCTCTAATCTGCATTACGGAATATAGCCCGTGAAATCCGTCTATGCTTTGTTTGTTCAGCTTGGATGTGAATAAAGCCACACTGTAGAATCCCATTCCTGGTTCTGGACATCACAGTTATTACTTCCTGTGTTCGGATTTACTTGGGTGCCCCTGTGCAGAGTAGCCAAACCTAGGCCCCCTGTGCCGAGTAACCTAATCCTCCCTGAACCCAGTCCCCACCAGGTAATGCTGTCAGCTTCAACAGCATACCACCTGTCGTTTTGCAAAAAGGCAGGGGTGAGGGGTTACATTCATATTGACCTTAAGCTGTTTATCCTGGAACCAGAGTAAGACCTGCGTGAAGTCATGTTGTAGTTGGGACTCAACCACAGAGGTAGAGGGACCACAGGTGTAGGGGATGGTACTGCCATAATATATATATATATATATATATAGTGTGTATATGTATATATATAGATATATATATATTCCATATTTATATATATATATATATATATATTTATCTGATTGGAGGTGCAGGCAGAAGGAAGGTCATTTAAGAATATGGAGAAGAGGACAGGGCCAAGGATAGAACCTTGGGGGACACCAGCTAGGATGTGGGGGGGGGAAGAAGACATCACCAGCAAGGACACATTGTATGCATCCAGTCAAGTAAGATCTAAATCAATCCACCGAAGGGGAAGAAAGGCCATCAGAGAAGAGTTTGGTGAGAAGGAGGGGATGAGAGACAGAGTTGAAAGCCTTTGCAAGGTCGATGAAAATGGTGGCAGTGATAAGCCCACAGTCCCTGCCCATCAAGATGACATCGGTGGCCCGAAGCAGTGATGTCACGGTGGAGTGGTCTTTCCTGAAACCAGATTGAAAGGGAGAGAAGAAAGGAGAGGAGGTAAGGAAGTTGGAGAGTCAATCGAGGACGAGGAATTCTTGGAGCATGGCCAGAGAGGGAAGAAGGGAAATGGGACTATAATTGCCAGGTGATGAGTGGTCACCCCCTTTGTGCAGAGAAATCACCTTGGCCACTTTCCAGGCCTGGGGGACAGTGCCAAGACTGAAAAAAGGTTTAACAAGCGTTAGAAAGGGTGGGCAATGGCAGGAGCAAAGATTCGAAGAAGAAGAAGAGGATCGAGGTCGTCTCAGCTCGATTTGCATTGGTTCAGGGACAAGAGGGCAGGGAGAACCTCCTGGGATGTGATAGGGGAGAAATAAAAACCTTCAGAGGTGTGCCTGGTAGTGGGAGCATGCATGGAATTAGCAGGACTGGAGAGGAGGTCACTTGTGGTGAAAAATGTATTGAGGACCAAGGCGACAAAGGAGGGATTGGAGAGAAGCTCATTGAAAACCTTCAACAAGGCCCCAAAAAGTAAAACTTCCTTAAAGTACAAAAAAAAAAAAAATAATGAAACATTCTTTTCTCTCATGATCTCCCCCTTACATACACACACAGATTAAAAAAATAAATTACTATTTACAGTTTTCATCTCTGGTGTTTCTTTGGCGTTCCATAAAACCTGTTATGGAAGTGGATATAGAAGGACAAATGGGTAATAACCCCTACTGTACCGGGGCATCTGCTGGAGGGATACTGTTGGGTCCACCCTTGCTAGATGCTGCTGCCCTCTGCACCACAAGTTCCAAGACCCATATATTAATCCCCAGGAATGGTCAAGTTGCGGCAGTGAGATGTGGAATTTGGGCAAACCGCATACAGAATTCATTCCACTCATCCCTCATTGCCATCACAAACATGGCTGTCACCATTATTTATTTATTTAAAGTTCAGTAACTGGGAGAGGCCCACCGAGCCGAGGCCCATTAAGGTGCGACCCGGGGGAAGGGGGAGAGGGGAAGAAATATAGTAAACAGCATGTGCATGCAATAATATAGGTAATAATACAAGGACTGAATACATTTTGTGCAGATACAAATAACAACAGGTATAATACATGGACTGAGTACATTTGGGCCCGGATATTCAAAACGGTTGCACCTTGTGCAACAGGGATGCACCAGCGCAAGTACGGAAATGCGCCACTGTGCAATATTCAGTGGGAGGTAGCTGCTGTGGCTAATATACAATGCGCCAAGCATAATAGTAATGAATGCATGCTTAACCGAGGGGCGTGGAACCATGAATAACAAGAGCAGTGCAATATTCAACAGCATGCCTGCGGCGCAATAGAGCTAGCGAAGTTGCGCGACAGTGGAAATGATCCAAAATAAAAGGGAGCAAGAGAGGGGTGCAAGAACGCAAAAGGGAAGCCAGAGGTGGGAACGTGGTGACAGACACAAGGGAAGTACAGAGGGTAGCAGTGAGCAGGACTGGGCAGGAGCACGACAGGGCCCACCAGAACTGAACCAGAAACAGGGTAGGAGTGGGGAGCCTGTGCCACTGTGCAGAAAAGTCAGTGGAGTGCCACATTGGACTGAGGGCAGTGGCAGGAAGCAGGACAGCCATAGCCAAAGGCCGGAGGTGTACCCGGTGCAGGGGGAGCATCAGAAACGGACAGCGGGGGGAATGGGATAACAGCCGCCGGGGGCGGGGGACACCAGCCAGAGACATGGCCAGCGCCACCTTCCAGATGGAGGCTGTAATGAGGGGTGTGAGAAGGCAGGCAGTAGGGGGGCATGGCCATGGAAGGGCCCATCGGCTGTATGCCCAGAACAGGCAGTACCAAGCCCACACCAGCTTCGAACACTACTCTGACGCAGAGATTATGGGCCGGTACCACCTGAACCGGGTGATCCTGAGGCAGCTCTGTGAGCTGTACAGTGATGAGATGCAGGCACCCACACGACGGAGCCATGCTCTGTCAGTGGAGATGAAGGTGACAGCCGTCATGTGCCTGCTCACCACGGGCACCTTCCAGAGACCATCAGGGCACACGACAGGCATAACCCAGTCAGCCACGTCATGCCTACTCACACAATTCCTCAGCGCACTGCTGCCACATGCTGTGGAGTACATCCATTTCCCCAGCACACAGGTGGAGCGCATAGCACACATACAAGAGTTCCACAGGGTAGCACGGTTGTCTGGCATGCTTGGGGCCATTGACTGCACCCATGTGGCCATCCGCACACCACCTGGCCCAGACGGAGTGTCATACATCAATCAGAAGGGGTATGTAAGCATCAACTGCCAGGTGGTGTGCGATGCCAGGGGGCGCATTACCAATGTCTGTGCCACGCACCCTGGGGGAGCACACGATGCCTTCATCTGGCACCAGTCTGCACTGTGCCACAGGTTTGAGAGTGGGGACATCCCCACTGGCCATCTAGTGGGTGAGTATGCATATCACGCAGGATGACATGTGCAGACATGGGGGGGTGCATAGACAGAGGTGCCATGGTTACCGGCCTTGTTGGCCCATGGCAAAGTGACGCAGACCACCATACTAATGTCCACCCTCTACACACAGGTGACAGTGGCTACCCATTACGTCCCTGGCTGCTCACACCATACCGGTGCCCCACAACCCCATCACAGCTACAGTACAATGAGGCACACGCCACAACATGGAATGTCATCGAGCGGGTGTTAGGGATGCTGAAGGCACGGTTCTGGTGCCTGGACACATCTGGCGGTGCCCTACAGTACAGCCCCTCGAAGGCCTGTGGGCTATTCCTGGCCTGCTGTATCCTGCACAACATGGCCACTGACTGTGGGATAGCCATAGAGGTTGAAGAGGGGGACAGCGGTGGGGATGATAAGGACACCGGTCCAGCCCGTGATGGGCAGCCACCCCCTGGGCGAACAGACCCCCGCCTGATCTGGATGTCACAGCTGCACTGGGGCACCATTACAGAAGAGCACTTCGGTCAACACAGGTAGGTCACGGGGCCATGTGCAACCACCAATGGCAAGAGCACAGCCCACAGACAGGCAGGGCAGAACACCGGGGTGGACGGTGGTAAGAGAATGGGTCTGAGTGTGGCACTGCACACGGCATCAGGGATGGGCAGGGCCGAACACGACATGTGCACACACACACACACACACATACCACAAGACATGCACAAGGGGAAGACAGCACACCAACCCCAATTGCCACCCCTACCCCACACAGATCCACACACGACCACACCCAGTGGCCGTCACTGTGCGTGCCTCAGACACTGGGCACCATTGCACACTGGCGGAGAGCGCAACGTAGGCATCATCATCACATGCCACAGTGGCCAGCAGCTGGGAGGGTGTACACAGGGACCGTGTGTGTACAGGGCTGGGTACCCCACCCATGCGTCGCACGATGCACACCACACTGCACATAGGGCAGCGGCAGACAGTGGCCATGGTGGATGACAGGTCAGTCACGTGGCACAGTGCTACGGCCACCACGGATGCATGGGCAGCCCTGCCGAGACCTGCCAGCTGTGCCAGGCTGACCATTGGCCTCATGAGTTGGCACCGACGGGCCCCCAGGGGAGACACTGTGTGAACGTGACCGTGTTCATGCAGGAGTCCACAGCCCACTGAACATGCCTGCACCAGGCGTGCTCGGTATGCCCACAGCTGAACCTGGTGTCGACATAGCAGGTGTTGCATGGTGCTGAGAAGGGGGGGTGGACATGACACTGCAAGGTGTCTGCGGCGGATGGGCACCGAACTGGGTGCCCAATGTGGCCATGACAGCTGTCAATGCATTGGTCTGCCTGTCAATGGCAGCGGTCACATCTGCCCTCTGCCGGGCCATCTCTGCCAGGAGCAGACCATGGTCTCTGCTGCGCCGCTTCTCTGCCTGGCGCAGAACCGCACTGAGTGCATCCACCGCCATCACAAACTGCATCTGCTGATCTACTGAAGCCTGGAGTAGATGGCTGTGCTCGTCAAAGAGGTCATCCGCCGGTCTGGCATGCTGTCCTTCGTGGTGTTCCTGGCTCTGCTGGCCAGCACCCTTGATGATGGGCACTGCACACAGAGCCATGCGAGAACCGCGTCCACCCACGGTGCACTGCCACGCCCCGACACTGTCCCCCCGTCGCCATTGGCCGACTGCTGGCACTGCCCCTCTGGCTGCTGATCGCCAGGGCTCACTGGTGCCGCCACAGCGGCTGCAACAGCCCCACCACCCTGGACACACACCAGTGTTGTCTCACTGGGGCATGCAGGCACAGGCTGGGACTGTGTTGTTATGCAGGCCTCCATGGCGGCACCACCCATGGCAACGCCCGTGCTGTTGCCTGCTGTGGGACCATCCTGTGTCCCACACGTATCACTGTCCGGGACGTGTGGTCCATCATCATCGGTGCTGGATCCGGCACCAATCCATGTCCCAGCACGCTGGAGACCGTGGGCGCTGTCACGCTGGGACACAGGCAGGGCCTTGTCCACACCCGCACCACCCTCATCAGTCCGGACAGACATGCAGGTTTGCACTAGTCCGGTCCCTCGGACACCTGTGGAGGTGGATGGGTGATCCTCCGTGTCCAGGGCATCACTCTTGGTGGACACACCCACCACCGCTGACCCATGTAGATGCTCAGGAGCTGTAAGGGAACACATTAGCGTTAGTGGCTCCGCCCTGCCCTGTGGCATTCCCTCCTCCACCCACACAGTGACAGCACAGGACCTACCATGCAGTGATGGGCTGCCACCCATTTGGAAGCCACCACCAGGAACGCCCTCGATGGCACAACGCCGCATGCTGCCGGCCACCCGCTCCTCCTGTGGCGTCAGGTGTGGCACATCCGGTTGGCCCCCACCGGTGGCAGCACGTGCACCCATGATGGCAGCCACCTTATCTTTGATCCTCCTCCTGTCCATGCCAACCTTTTTCTTACACTCCTGCATGGACCGCTGGTGGCTGCCATGCTGGTTCACAGCACGCGCCACCTCACCCCACGCAGCAGCACGGGCCTGTGGCATTCCCCGCTGTCTGCTGAGCAGCAGTTCCCTGTCGAGATATGCCTCAAACAGGGCATCTGATTCAGCCTGGGTGAAGTTGGGCCTACTCCTTCTCCCTGTCCCTGTTCCTCCTCTTCTTCACGTTCGGTCATGATTGAGCCTGTGGGAATGACAGGTGTTACCCTTGACTGTGCAGTCCCATTCAGCCCTCACAAACCACAGTCCCCACATCCCAACAGCATGCAACCCACCACAATAGACTACAATACCTAACCATGTCCTCTGCAGCCCCATGTCGCATTTATACAGCGAAACGCATGCAAATGAGGCAAGGCGCATCTGTAAGTGGATGCTAATGCAGTGGTTGCGCCATGGAATGGCTGATGAGCTGATTTGCATATGCTGGCTGAATATCATGCTGTTGCACCTTGCACAATGTTGTTGAGCGTGCTCAGGCTATGGCGCAGCACTGTGACGTGCACAATCGGCACCGCACGGCACATGCCCGGGGTGCTGACGCCGACGCGTGCAGCGCTGCTGATGTGCTGTGCATGGGAGACAGTGCAGGGCATGGCCACCACTGTGCCTGTGGTGCTAGTGCGCTGTTCGCCTGTGTGGCACTCGTGCCCTGGTGCGCCGTAGGCGCCATGGAGCCACAGCATGGTAGGCCACTGCAGGGCGTCACACACAAGCACCCTACTGCGCTACATGCAGGGCATCCCAATGGTGCTGTGGCGCTCCATGCGTGGACAGACCCTTGACCCTGCAGTCAACCTTTGCCCCCTAGGTGCCATGCGTCTGCATGGGTGCACCCCTATCGTGCAGTTCAGTGACATCGCGATGGGGACAGGCAGTGCAGTACCGCGCTGCCTCTGCACATGGGGCATGTGTGCTACAGAGCGCCATTTTGATAGAGATACACTCTGCAGGATGGCATGAAGGAGAGCACAGATGTGGAGCGCTATTGAGCTGGCCAGCTTGGTGGCCATAGTTGAGCCTCATGCTGGGGCCCTGTTTGGCCAGGATCCCCTGGACAGGCCACGCAGTGCTGTGTGGGAGGAGGTGGCTGATGGCCTGGAGGAGGTAACCAGGATCGCTAGGTCTGCTGAGCAGTGTCGCCACAGGTATGGCGACCTATGGCAGAGGGACCCTAACAGACTGGGATATCTGCAGGCTCGCGCCTGGCGAGGCGCCGTGCCATGGCCAGGTAGGTGCTCCATCCATACACTGGTAGTGTCCATCTGTCCTGGTATCCCGGTGTGCATGTGTCCACCCGGCAGGGGGGTGGGGGCCATCTAGTGGGGGTGGTGGTGGTGGTGGTGGGGGTGCGTCATGGCTGGGCTGTGTGGGCACGCACACACACCACCGGGGGCTTTGCTACTGGTTTGTACTGATGTTTCCCTCTCCATGTTTGCACCCTAGACCCGGAGGAGCGCCGTAGGGCGAGGTAGGCCCATTTACAGCAGGAGCAGGATGGAATGGGTGTGCTGCAGATGCAGCAGGGATGAGGCGGAGGGGCCTTGGGCCAGCAGCTCCCAGCTGGCCTGGATGCAGGCGAGTGCCATGTTTCCCCTTACATCTGTGCATGCTGTGTTGCAGGGGTGGTGGCGGGGCGTGGCCACCAGCACTTGGCCCCACTGCCGTGCACGTCACATGGTGCACTCAGCACTGTCCTGTGGTACTGCGTGTGTGGGTGGGCATCGCAGGTGGTCCGTGCGTGCACTGGGTACATGGTTGTGCCACTGCCTTCGCACCGCATAGCAATGTCACTGTTCGGCCACAGTGGTGCTGTGCGGGACATGGGCGGTGGGTGTGTGCAGCGTTCCGCATGGCTGTGGGTGCCTGGGTAGGTGGGTCATATGGGCGCGATCACTGTGGGTGGTCGCATGCCATCACAGGGGCATGGCCCACGGCTGTATGCCGTGCACAATTGGTGGGCTGCAGGGGTCTGGCCAGTCATGCGTAATGACTCTGCTCCCTTGTCCTAGGTGAACAATGCTGGACCGCACTTGAGAGGAGTGTGCAAGAGCTGCTGCAGCTCGTGAGGGCCACCCTCGAGCTGCTACAGAGACTGGATCAGGGCGGAGGACGGCAGCACCAGAGAAGGCACAGAGACAGAAGTGGGGAGAGGGGTTGAAGTTAGGCCCACTATGCCCCTGATTTGTATTCCCCCCTGGACTAACCCTCACACCCCTTCATCCCACTCCCAGTTGTTCGCCCTTGCCCCATACTCACCCCCACCTGGTTTGTGGCCCTTCCCCCCCCCATTGTAAATAGTTGTATATATGTTTTGTATTTCTCACACGTCTTTATTACATACGTTTTGTTATGACAACTGTGGTGGTCTCTGATTTACAGTGGGCTTATGGTGCTTGGCTGCAGTGGTGTGCATGGCGTCGGGGGTGGTGCAGGCATGAGCATGTGTGTGTCCGGCAGGGACCCGCCTATGGTGTGAGTGGGGGACTCGGTCCCTGTCTGTGGTATGTGTGTTGTTCCCTGTGCACTGGATGCCTGTGTGCAGTGGTCCCTGGTGCATGCACTGTGTCCCTGGCGCCCCTGTCAGTATGTCCATGGCCCATGCAGCTGGCACCCTTGTATGTCTGTGGTATGCACAGTCTGCTGGAATGTCAGTGGTGGCTGTCCATGCTGGCCACCCTCTGGCCCAGGCGCAATGGCGGCTTGCCTCCAGTCACCGGTATGGTGCACGTCTGCCTCGGGTGGCACTGTGGCCTATGCTGTTGTTGTCCCCCCTCCATGCTGTCGCTGGTGTCTGCTGTGGGGTCTGTGCTCTGATGCCTGTCACTTGTGCTCCGGCTGCATGCTGGTGGTGGATGGCTTCATGGTGCACGCGCAGGATGGCTGGTACACCTGTGCCATGGTGGGGTGCAGGCCGTGGCTACACAGCATCAGTGGTCGCGCACCAGCAGAATTTGTTGCCCCGCTATTGTGTCCCTGTGTTGGGGTGCCCTTGGGTCTGGGTGGGTGTTTGTCCGTGCCCTCTGTTGCATCCTGTGTGGTGCATGCCTCCATGCACCACTGTGGGTGTCTGTGCTGGCTGTTGGGGCCAGTGCTGGGACAGGGTGTGTGCTTGGGTGGGTGTGCGTAGTGCTGTCCTGCTGGTGGTGAGGTCCAGGGAAGGTCTTGTCGCATGCGGGGTCCCTCGGGTACCAATGCAGGGTCGACCTCTCTGCTGTGCCACGAGGGGGCCATGCAGGGCGGCACTGTGTCTGCAGTTGTTGCGTTGGTGGCTGGTGCCGCCCGCTGCGGGGTGCTCACAGTGGGTCTGCCATACATGGCTCCATGGTGCACAGGGTTGCATTGTCACAATGGGGGTGGTGGCATGCATTCGGTGCCGTGCACTGTTGGGCGCTGCTCCTGGGCAGGGTGTCTGAGGATCGCTGTGCAGGGTGTGCTCTGCATTGGTCGGATGGGGTGGCACTGGGTGGCTGGCCCTCCTTGTGTTGCGGTCATTGCTTGCCAGGGGGTGTGCTGGGGCACCGTGCCCCAGCTGTGGATTCGGTGCTGGTGTTCATGGGCTGGTGGTTCATCTGGCTCACAACAGGTTGTGCAGTTCATGGGGTGTGGGGGTGCTGTCTGGTCTGCTGCGTGCTCCTCTGCCCATGGCTTCCATGGGTGGTGCACCCCTGCATCCTGTCCCTGCGCATCCCTGGTTGTGCTACTGCGCATCAGCCCTGCACCACTGCGCATCCCTGGTTGCGCCATGGTGCAGTTGGCGTGATATTCAGTTGTGTTGCGAAAGCGCACCTTGGCCTGCGCTGTGTTTGAATATCGCGCGTGTTGTGCATGGGTGCACTGCACTTGCGCCTGCTCCTGCTATTGCGCTACTTTGTGGCGCAGTTTGAATATCCGGGCCATAGTGTAAATTTAGTGCAAAATACAAATAACAAGCTATGACAATATTATACATTGCAAGACCTAGGGAGGAAGGGAAGGAGAATGGGTCAGCAGGACAAAATAGAGGGGTTTAGAAGAGGATGACGAAGACTGGGGAGAGGGGTGTGGTGAGAGAGGAGGGAGATAAATGCTGGAATCAAGGTAAGGGGAGTGAGCAAGATGAACAGCTATCAGGATGAAGGGGTACAGGTACAAGAGGTAGGAAGGGACTGGGGGAAAGCATATCTAAAGGTGTTAAGTGAAGGAGATAGTCGGAGGGAGCTGGGAGGAGAGTTCCAGATGTTAGGGAGGTGGTAGGAGAAGGCGGCCTGGCCTGAGCTAGAGTGAGGTCATGGCAGAGAGAAGGTGCGGGGGTCTCTGGAGTCTCTGGAGTGAAGCTGATAAGAGGAGAGGGAAGAAGGGGATAGGAAAGATGAGATGTAGGGGGTGAGAGTCCCAAACCAGTATTTAGAGACAAGTGTGGAGGTATGGAGCTGTCGGCATAGTGAGAGGGAAGGAAGAGAGAGGGAAGAGTAAAGAGTGCAGTGATGAGTGTGGGGGAGGGGAGCACTGGAAGCAAAATGGCAGAAGGCATTAAGAGGGAAGAGGAGGGGGTGGACCCAAAAACAATGTCCGCATAATCGAACATGGGGAGGATCATTTTGGTGAGTAGTTCACAGCGGACATGTAGAGAGAGGGCCTCTTTTTTTCTGTACATGGCTCCTAGTTTTGGGTGGAGTTTGGAATGGATGTGGTCTATGTGGGATGAAAATTCAAGATGGCGGTCAAGCTGAATGCCCAGACACTTATAGGAGGGGACTGAGTCTAGGAGGGTACTGTCAACGGTGGAGAAGGAAGGTACAGGAGGAAAGTCTGGGGAGTTTAAGTGAGGCACAAAAGGTCATGGATACTGTTTTCTTCATATTGACCTTAAGCTGATTTTCCTGGAACCAGAGTAAGACCTGCGTGAAGTCATGCTGTAGTTGGGACTCAACCACGGAGGCAGAGGGACCACAGGCATGGGGGATGGTACTGTCATTATATAAATATATATATATATATATCTGATTGGAGGTGCAGGCAGAAGGAAGGTCATTTAAGAATATGGAGAAGAGGACAGGGCCAAGGATAGAACCTTGGGGGACACCAGCTAGGATGTGGAGGGGGGGAAGAAGACATCACCAGCAAGGACACATTGTATGCATCCAGTCAAGTAAGATCTAAATCAATCCACCGAAGGGGAAGAAAGGCCATCAGAGAAGAGTTTGGTGAGAAGGAGGGGATGAGAGACAGAGTTGAAAGCCTTTGCAAGGTCGATGAAAATGGTTGTAGTGTTAAGCCCGCAGTCCCTGCCCATCAAGATGACATCGGTGGCCCGAAGCAGTGATGTCACGGTGGAGTGGTCTTTCCTGAAACCAGATTGAAAGGGAGAGAAGAAAGGAGAGGAGGTAAGGAAGTTGGAGAGTCAATCGAGGACGAGGAATTCTTGGAGCATGGCCAGAGAGGGAAGAAGGGAAATGGGACTATAATTGCCAGGTGAGGTGTGCTCACCCCCTTTGTGCAGGGGAATCACCTTGGCAGCTTTCCAGACCTGGGGGACAGTGCCAAGAGTGAAAAAAAGGTTTAAAAAGCATTAGAAAGGGTAGGCAATGGCAGGAGCAAAGATTCGAAGAAGAAGAGTGTCAAGGCCGTCTCGGCTCGATTTGCATTGGTTTAGGGACAAGAGGGCAGGGAGAACCTCCTGGGATGTGATAGGGGAGAAATGAAAACCTTCAGAGGTGTGCCTGGTAGTGGGAGCATGCGTGGGATTAGCAGGACTGGAGAGGAGGTCACTTGTGGTGAAAAATGTATTGAGGATCGAGGCGACAAAGGAGGGATTAGAGATAAGCTCATTGAAAACCTTCAACAAGGCCCTAAAAAGTAAAACTTCTTAAATTACAAAAAAAAAAAAATTAAACATTCTTTTCTCTCATGATCTCCCCCTTACACACACACACACACGCACACACACACGCACACACTCTCAGATTTAAAAAATAAATGACTATTTTACAGTTTTCATCCCTGGTGTTTCTTTGGCGTTCCATAAAACCTGTTCCGGAAGTGGATATGGAAGGACAAATGGGTAATTACACCTACTGTATTGGGGCATCTGCTGGAGGGATACTGTTGGGTCCACCCTTGCTTAATGCTGCTGCCCTCTGCACCCCTTTCAGCATGTGGAAACTGTGGGCAGAAGGACGCATTGCACAAACACTTCCCAAGCCTGCCCCATCCCAGATGAACGTATAGATGCTCAGATGGAGTGGGACTGAGTGCAGAGGGCTGGCCTAACCCATGCTGTGGGTGCTGCAGAATGTTCTCCATAAGTTGAGGGGACAAGTGCAGATGGGCAAAATGCCATTGTGAATTGGGCACTAAATCCCTAGGCCTGACACTGGCGCCAACTAGACACAGTAACACAGAAACATAGACTGTGTCAGCAGAAAAGGACCACTAGACATATTTAGTCTGTCCTTTTTTCCCTGCCTATTACCACACCATGGGTTCATTTTGGTCACAGGCGTCCCTTGCTTACCTCTATTTATTCCAGATCAGAGGTGCTATGTCTCCTGAAGAACATCCCTGTCTGCGAGTCAGCACAGTCTGATGGACTGATACCCAAATTCCTCAAAATCACCTCCCCCCCTCTTAGCAGCACCAGTCACTAGGCTTTTCAATCAGTCACTCTTCACTGGGACAGTCCCGGAAATCTGGAAAGTTGCACATGTGGTACCCATTCATAAAAAAGAGATACCAAGAACATAGATAATTACTGAGCAATAGACATTCTATGGGTGCTAGACAAACTGCTGGAAAAAAGAGTGGTCAAACATGTAACTGAACACATACAACAACATAACTTACTATCACTGGCTCAACATGGTTTCAGGCATGCTCACAGTACAACCACGGCACTCATGCAATTAACCAATGATGTCAAGATGGCTATGAACAAGCGCATGATTACAGGAGCAGTTTTCGTCAACCTTACCAAAGCATTTGACATCGTGGACCACCCATTACTGTTATCGAAGCTCTCTACTCTGGATTTCTCTCCTGATACGTCTGCCTGATTTGCTAGTACCTCACTGGACAACAACAATTAATACAAATTAAAAAAAAAATCCAACCTATCCCACACTAGTGTGGGTGTCCCTCAGGGATCCATTCTCGGCCCACTACTCTTCTCTCTATTTCTAAATAAATTACATGCCATTACTGGTCCTAGTTCAGCACTTCTGTATGCTAATGACATGGATCTATACATAAGCGCAAAGGACATATCCACCATCAACGCTAACCTGATGACTGACTTTGATCTCTTACGAAATTGGTTAAAACAAAACAAACTCTTACTGAACACCAAAAAGACCATGGCCATGCTATTTGGCTCTGCACCCAGAATTAAGGCCTGTTCCTCTGCACTAACTACCCAGGTCCACGGTTCCCCTCTGAATGTCGTTGATGCTCTTAAGTATCTCGGAGTAACACTGGCCCCTACACTGGATTTTACTGTCAAAATGACAATTACTTGTAAATTCGTGAACACAAAGCTGCGACTTGCCGATAAAATCAAGAATACTCTAACCACAGCAGACAGACAGGCTATTGCCTAGGGTATGCCGATCGAACACTGACTTTTCAACAGCGAATGACATTACAACGGCAATTCGATGTGCTGCTGTAATGTACTCGAGGGGCCCTGGCACTGATTTTTTTGGGTCTTGCACCTCTCCCCAAATCAACTCTGACTCACAGTTGATAATCTTAAATTATGGGGGGTGCAGGGGAAGAGCCCTCCGCATGGGGGGCTCAGGGGGGAAGCCCCCTAAGAAAAACAAACCTTTCAGTGGATGGCTTTAATGCTGACTGCACTTGCAGACAACATAAAGCCCTCACTGTAACGTTGTTCGACAAAATTGTTGTCAAACTGGCATTGTAGGTCTATTGTCCAGGGAGTCCTTCTGCCAAGTCTAACCTACTGTCTGATGACATACATGGATGCCAAGAAAGGGGTCTTACAAAAATGGAACACGTGTTACAACAGCGTCTGCCGCTTTGCCCTATCTGTACCCAGACTTAACCATCACTGCATTCTATATTCGAGTCTCGGCTGGCTCTCCCCCACCTCCTATCACTGGTATCTAATGGCTGTACCTTAGATAACATCCTGAGAAATGGCACACCTGTATCACTTACCTGCAAGTTAAGGCATGCCATGCAGATCTACACCTTGAGGGCTGCCGATAGGTCTCTACTAGACACACTAGTGTGTTACAAAAATGGATGAGCAAGCTTTCAAACTATGGAACTCTCTGTCAGTACCTGTAAGGCACTCCCTGTCACATCAGGTTTTTAAGAAGGAACTTTCCTCCCTCATGAGCTCAGACAAGTGTACTTGTAACTAGATAAGTATGCGTATTCACTGCATCTCTGTGCACTGCACGTATGTACTTATTTGAGGATTGTCGTCTGACTTGCTTTTGATCTGTATTGCTTTATGATACTCTGGTTTTGTCTAATCCATTTTTTGATGTCTTGTAGTGTTGTGATGCCTGTAACTGCTGTTTCCTCGGTCTGTAATGCTCCCAGGTCGTGCCTGAAAATAGGCAATGGTTTTGTCTAGCGCACCTACAAGGTCAACAAAAACTAACTAACTAAACAAATAAATATTCTGCTAGTGTTGCTCAGATAGTGCTCTTGTGGGTCTGACTATCCTCCATCGGATTGTGCTGGTATCCGACCTAGGATCCGGTGAATGGATCCGGTGGTTGGATCCATTGGATTCCACTTCAGAGAGTTGGATCCGATGGTCATATCCATCGGATCACACCTTGAATAGTTGGACCTGATGGTCGGATCCATCGAATCACACCTCAAATAGTTGGAGCTGATGGTCGGATCCATCGAATTCCACCTCGAATAGTTGGATCTGCTGGTCGGATCCATCGGATCCCACCTCAAATAGTTGGATCCAATGGTAGGATCCATCAGATCCATCGGATACTTACAGTGGATCCTAGGAGGTCAGATCCTTGGTTGGATGTCTATGCCATCTGAGGCTTTTCGATATCCAACCAAAATAATGGTATTCAAATTTGTAGGGTACGATCCGAGCAACACTGTATTCTACCCATGTGCCTATCCCATGCATGTTAGAAGCTCCCCACCATCTTCACTCCTACCACCTCTTCTGGCAGACTGTTCCAGGCATCCACCAGCCTTTCTGTGAAGAAGTGCTTCCTCACTTCCCTCCTACCCCTCAAAGCTTCATGGCATACCACTGTGTTCTGAGTATGCAGGTGGAGACACTCTGACAGAGGAGTGTAAGGCTGAATCTATACACGCCGGAAACAAGGAGGGAAAGGGGGGGACATGACTGAAATCTTTAAATTTGTAAAGGGGCTCAATAAATTAGGTGAAGGGGATCAGCTGAGGAGGAAGAAGGGAGCCAGAACTAGAGGGCACAGCCACAGATTGCAAGGAAATAGGTTCAGGGGCAATGTTCACAGAGAGGGTGGTGGAGCCCTGGAACAGACTGTCGGACAGAGTGGTGGGGGCTAAGACGGTGGAGGAATTTAAGAGGGCATGGGACAGGCATATGGGACTGAGTATTGAGGAGGGTGGGGGCAGGTGGGGAAGGGGTATGTGAAAGGGGAGGGTTGGGCAGACTAGATGGTCTGGAAGGGTCCTTTTCTGCCATCAAATTTCTATGATTCTGGTGCTCCTCCTTCTGTGAAAGAGACTCCCCTCCTTCGCCTTTCTTCACTCCCGTGAGCTACTTATAGGTCTCAGTCATGTTCCCTCTAGCTGTTCTCTCCTCCAGGATGTACAGTGGCGTGAAAAAGTATTTGCCCCCTTCCTGATTTTCTCTATTATTGCATATTTGTCACACTGGATGTTTTCAGGTCTTTAGACAAAATATAATGTTAGATAAAGGGAACCTGAGTGAACAAATAACACTTTTTTTTTTTACTTATTTCATTTATTTAATGAAAAAAGTTAACCAACACCAACTGGCACTGTGTGAAAAAGTAATTGCCCCCTAGTTAAATCAACCCCATTAAAGGGATAATTAGAGTCAGCTGATTGAACACAGCCAGGCTTGATTACAGCCAGTCCTGCTCAATATAAACCTCACTTATTTTGGCCCTTACCATCAGAGTCACGTTGCCAGCACAAAGATTCAACAAGCACATTATGCCATGATCAAAGGAAGTTCCTGAAAAGATCAGAAAAAAATTTGTTGCCCTCTATCAGTCTGGAAAGGGTTACAAAGCTATTTCTAAGGCTCTGGGACTCCATCGAACCACAGTGAGAGCCATAATCTCCAAATGGAGAACACTTGGAACAGTAGTGAACCTTCCCAGGAGTGGTGACCTGCCAAAATTACTCCAAGGCGCAGTGTAAAATCATCCAAGAGGTCTCAAAGGATCCTAAAACAACATCCAAAGAACTGCAGGCTTCTCTTGCCTCAGCTAAGGTCAGTGTTCATGACTCCACAATCAGAAAGAGACTGGGCAAAATGGGCTTCATGTGAGAGTAGCAAGGAAACCACTGCTAACCAAGAAGAACATAAATGCTCGTCTCTCATTTGCCAAGAAGCACCTGGATGATCCACAAGCCTTTTGGGAAAATGTTCTATGGACAGATAAGTCCAAAGTGGAACTTTTTGGACAACATGGATCCCATAATGTCTCGTGTAAAGCAAACACAGCATTCCACAGTAAGAACACCATACCAACAGTCAAACATGGTGGTGGTAGTGTGATGGTGTGGGGATGCTTTGCTGCCTAAGGACCTGGATGACTTGCCATAATTAAAGGAACCATGAATTCTGCTCTGTACCAGAAAATATTCTTAAGGAGAATGTCCAGTCATCCTTCCGTCAGCTGAAGCTGAAGCGTAGTTGGGTCATGCAGCAAGACAATGATCCAAAACGAAAAAGCAAGTCCACATCAGAATGGTTAAAAAGAAGTAAAATTAAAGTTTTGGAGTGGCCTAGTCAAAGTCCAGACTTAAACCCAATAGAGATGCTGTGGCAGGACCTGAAACAAGCAGTTCATGCTCGAAAACCTACCAAATGTTACTGAATTAAAGCAGTTCTGCGAGGAAGAGTGGGTTAAAATTCCTCCACAGCGATGTGAAAGACTGATATTGAATTATAGGAAGTGTTTGGTTGCAGTCATTGCAGCTAAATGTGGCATAACCAGTTATTAAGTGTAAGGCAATTACTTTTCACACAGTGCCAGTTGGTGTTGGTTAACTTTTTTTCATTAAATAAGTGAAATTAAAAAAAAAAACAAGTGTTATTTGTTCACTCAGGTTCCCTTTATCTAATATTACATTTTCTCTAAAGACCTGAAAACATCCAGTGTGACAAATATGCAATAATAGAGAAAATCAGGAAGGGGGCAAATACTTTTTCACGCCACTGTACATGTTGAGCTCCCACAGCCTCTTCTCATACGGATTCTTGTGCAACCCCCAAACCCTTTTAGTAGCCCTCCTCTGGACCTCTTCCACTCTATGTCCTTGCAGAGGTGCGGCCTCCAAAACTGGATACAGTACTCCAGGTGAGGTCTCACAGTAAGTGATACAAAGGCAACATTACCTCCCTTCTCCTGCTAGAAATTCCCCTCCCGATGCACCCCAGAATCTGGCTCACCTTACTTACTGCCCTGTCGCACCGCCCTGCCATCTTGAGATCATCAGATATTATCACCCCAAGGTCACTCTCTTGCTTGGTAACTGTAAGTATCTCTCCTCATCTTATCCACAGCCCCCAGGTTTCTCTGTCAAATATCTTTCTTTACAGTACACTTGTGAGGAGAAACATTAACTAAAAATAAGGAGCATGCTTATGTTCAATGTTTTATTTATTGAAGGCCGTATTGCTTCTGACTGTCTAATGTGTTGTGTTTGGTGGCCGAAAATAAGTACCTTAAACACACAAGGGTCTTGGTAGTAAGAAAAACACGCCACACTGAAATCTAGGCCTTCTCCCCAAACACAGGCACACTTATAGGCAGTGCACATTCTCTTAAAGCTGTACTGTCTATAACATTTCTTAAAGCTATACTACACATAACATAATGGGCTACTTGTTTTCCACAGTGTAATGTTTGTCATTTTTTTTTTATTTCCAATAGACATTTTATAAGTCTAGTAACATACTCCAGGGTTTGTGTGTGTTGTGCTGTAGTATCCCCTGCTTACTCTTTCAGTTCGGCCACCCAGTGCTGGATAGTAAAAATAAATGGCTCATCTCAGGCTGAGTGCAATTAATAATCAAATTTATTGTATAAAAAAAACAACAAAACTACAGCTACTGCATCCAAAAAGCAGTCTGATGTTTTGTGACAATACCTGGCTCTTTTTAAAAAAATAACATCATAGGAGCGCTGCAAGTGTAAGTGCACACCTATCTAAAGAGTCAGTATCAAACAAGCATTTGTCAATGCCGAATGTTGTCTTGCTTGCATTGGCATTGGTAGTGCAGGAGTTAGAGAGATGCATAATAGGAATGGCAGTGAAGTATTGACTGGTGCCAACCCCAACCCCACCCTGCAGAGACTGACAAGCCTTGGGGTGTGCCTTTGGTTCGTCGGCCTTACCGCTCATGCCATTTCACCTCACCCTACCCTGCAGACACCAACAAGTGTTGCGGTGTGCCTTGGGGTCTTCGGGCCTTACGCTCACCCCATTCCATAAGGAAATACGCTGAGATGGGTGCAGTATAGGAGAATGGGATGAACTTTTGGGGTCAAAGAGTCCAAGGCACACCTCGATGCCTGTCACTGGCTGCAGGGTGGGGATGGGGGTGGAATGGCATGAGCATTACAGCCGACAATCGCAAGTCACACCCCTGATGCCTGTCAGTCTCTACAAGGTGGGGCGCTACAGCTGGAAACCCTAATGCCCCAGGCGTTTGTTGGTATTTTCACTCCAACTTTTTAACATGGGCTTTTTGTGACCCAATCTCATGAACATTGGCTCTATCAGTTGGCTAGCCAAAAGGCGATTTTGCACAGTGACTGCACCATTTTGTGCCACAGGTGTGAAAACACATTTCAGGCAGGATGTGAAAAATGACAGCTGTACTATTCATGAGGAGGTGTAAAAAATGGCAATGTTGAAAATCTGGAGTGATAATATGAAAAATTGGTGAAGTCACGAGTGTGCGTAGAAACTGCGTAATGCACAAACGTAATGTAATTATTTGGGGATTTTTTTTAACCAGATTTTCAACATAGGCATTTTGGGACCTCTGCTCATGAACAGTAGCACTGTGATTTTGTTAATCTGTCCCGAAAGTCGATTTCCGGCAGTGACCATGCCATTGTATGCCAGATGTGTGAAAACACATTTCAGGCAGGATGTGAAAAATGACATCTGTACTGTTCATAAGGAGGTGTGAAAAATGACAATGTTGGAAATCTGGAGTCAAAATATTAAAAATTGTCGAAGTTACGAGCATGCATGGAAACTGCGCAATGCACGCTCGTAACACAGTAATTGTTTGGAATTTTTTCACCAAATTTGCAACATAGGCTTTTTGGGACCCCACCTCATGAACAGTGGCACTATCATTTCATTAATCAGTTCTGAAAGGTGATTCCGTGCAGCAACTGCAAAATCACCTTTTGGGATCGAATAACAAGATGACAGTGCATGTATTTATGAGGTGGGTTCATGAGGTGGGGTCCCAAGAACCCCATGCTGAAAATTTGGAGCCAAAATTCAAAAAAATGGCTGAGATCTCCACCTAAGTTGAATCACCCCCATTGATGCTATTATACAGCTTACCGGCATTTCTGAATTTTGGTTTCACCTTTGAAGAGTCAGGCGTGTTCGCTCCACGAAGATCTGATGCCAGACCTCTGGGTAAGTATGGGCGAGGGGGTGTGGGAGAGTGAGTGTGCAGAGGGTGAGTGCGGGTTGGGGAGGGACGCCTTGACAACAAGGGACCGTTTCTTTTTCAGGTTAAAAAAAACAGACCAGACACCGCGATGCCGACATGGTCTTCTTTTTTTGTGAGAGCAGCGGCACACTGGGGTGGGCTCCCAGTGTGCCACACAATGTGGGGGGGGACAAAACCGGACCGGACATCGCGGTGCTGACACGGTTAGCTTTGTGTGAGCGGTGGCACACTTAATATATTTATGTGCACCCAGTTAGCCGGCAAATGCAATGTTGCTGGGAAAGTTTATCCTAAAAATGCATTCACTGGCTAACATTAGTTTTCCGGCAAACCATGCATTTATATGCAGGTGTTTGTTACTGGGATACACCCGAAAACACCAGAAGAATTTTCAGTTTGCCGGTTAGCGGGCTGCCAGTGTGCCACACAATGTGGGGGGGGGATAAAACCAGACCCGGACATCACGGTGCTGACATGATCGGCTTTGTGTGAGCGGCGGCACACTGGGGTGGGCTTGCAGAGTGCCACACAATGTGGGGGGTGGGGAACGTGCCGACACGGGGATTGCACCCCCAATGTCGGCTTTCTTTGGGGATTGTGTGGTGGCAGCAGGAGCCGCCGCCATGTTTATTGAAATGTTTCACCAAGAAAGGCAAGTACAGAAGGTGTGTCATCTCTGCCGCTGCATGACAAGCTTGTCTGTAATTGCAGCGGCACATTTCTTTTAAGTTGGTGGCACTTTACATAATTCTTGCGTCAGCGCTAGCATGCTGGCTAATTGGGGAATGAGGGACGCACCTACTAAAGTATGTCCTGCATTCACCAACACTGACACACCTTTCACTGTGCTATTGCTACCACAAGATGTTGCTTGAGCATGCGCAAGACAACATAAAAATAAGTGGAAGAAAGCAAGTGCAAAATTTCATATAGTTAGTACAAAAACTGCACCCCCCATGAAACCCAATACATTCATAAATGCATACAAATCCCAAAACATTGAAAAATAGTGTATATGCTTGTTGAGGCTAATAAGACCATGATATTGACTAGTTTTCAACTTTAATTATTAATATACCATTATCACAAAAAAAAAACCAATCCTAAGGCAATAATATGTTCTAAGAGATCTTTAGAAAATGGGCTTTTTATTTCTTGGGCTGTGATTGGCTGGTATCCATTCCAGAGGGGTACATTAACTTTCAGTAGATGTCCAGGAATCAAAAAGTACCAGCCTGCCATGCCCCAGTGCCAAACTGGTATCCTTGTGCCAGTTTGGAATTCAAAATTCAGTAGCTGCCATTTTTTTCTCTCACTTAGCGACAGATACTGGTCTCCCAACACTCCATAGCTCCACTCCGTAGTTTAGTGCTATCCGCCTGATGAAACCACACATCAACCCGTGACTGTCGATAGCATGACTCTTGGAGAGGTGACTGTGCTCTTGCGCCTCTCTCCTCTAGCCAGCCACCCGTTCGCTGCTGAAAATAACACTGCTTCTGATTTGTAGCACTAGCAGAGATTGTGCTTATATGTAAGCGCCACAGACTTTGGACCAAGTTGACTCTGCCATTCCTCAACAGTCACCCAAACTGCAGTCATGAACTCAGCCTGCTCACAAGTGGCTCACCCTTCATTACCATCACCCCTTCCCCACTATATCCTCAATCAATATTATTTTATTTAAAAAAAAGCATCCGTTACTTCTTGACGGTGCATCTGCTATCCCACTCTCTCTCTCTCTCTCGTGGTGTGCACACACATCCCTCCCAACCACTGTTCAAATGTCAGGATTTAAACATAGATTTTAAAAAATTATCCCAATTCAGTTGATCAAAACAGTGCTAAAAACAGAGGTGTACAGAGGTGCTAAGCAGTGTCCATAGAGTCTTTCTGCCTCTCAATTTCAGCAGCTGCTTCAGACGGGAGCAGGGGGCCCTCTACTGTCAATTGCAGCAGTGCAGGAACTACTGTACAGAAACTTTTTTCTTCTTATTCATTTATATTTAATTTTTGCATTTTTTTTACATTGTTGAAGGTATTAATAGAAGGATATAAGATATATGATAGAAGGCATACTTAGGATGGCATAGAAGGGGGAGATACTGTTGATGGGGGACCTTAATATGTCAGATGTTAACCGGAGCACCTTTGCTGCAGCCACATCCAAAAGCAGGGCCATTCTTGATGCCCTTCAGCTGGCATGCCTCAGACAGCTAGTTTCGGAACCCACTCGTGAGGGAGCAATCTTAGACTTCATACTCTCAAATGGGGACAGTGAGAGGATCTCAGATCTAGAAGTGGGTAGCCATTTGGAAACAAGTGACCACCAAACAGTGTGGTTCACGATAAACTCAGCTACAGAGTTAAGCCATACAAAAGTGAGGGTTCTGGACTTCAGGAGGGCTGACTTTGGCAAGATGGGAGAGTGCCTTATTAAAGCACTAGCAAACAGGCTAGAAGGAGGGATGAAGCAACAATGGAAAAATATCAAAACTGCCATCACAGAGGCAACAAGCCTTTGTATGAAGCAAATAAACAAATCAAAATGAAAGAAAAAGCCACTATGGTTCTCAAAAGAGGTGGTGGTGAAGGTTAGGGAGAAAAAGATAGCATTTAGGAAGTATAAGGAAACACAAAAGGAGCAGGACAGAGAACTGTACCAGTTAAGGCAGAAGGAAGCAGGGAGGGTAGTCAGAATAGCAAAAGCCCAAACTGAGGAAAAGATAGCCAACTCGGTTAAGAAGGGGGATAAAACCTTTTATAGGTATATCAGGGAACGTAGAAAGACAAAGGGAGGGATGGTGAGGCTGATAGAATGGACGGTGGGTGGGCAGAGAGTGACAGTGAAAAAGCAGGGATACTGAATGAATACTTCTGTTCAGTATTCACAAAAGAGGAAGTGGGGGAGGTTCCTAATCCAATTAACAGAAGCACTCTGGGGGGGTGGGTCAATCCCAGTCCTTTCACAGAAGAAAGGGTTCTGAAAGAACTCCTAAAGCTGAAGGTGGACAAAGCAATGGGGCCAGATGGAATTCATCCCAGAATTCTAAACGAATTAAGTAGAGAACTAGTGACACCACTGACTACACTTTTTAACAAATCATGGGAGGATGGTGTGGTACCTGAGGACTGGAAGAAGGCGGATGTGATTCCCCTTCACAAAAGTGGGACCAAGACAGAGGCAGGAAACTACAGACCTGTCAGTCTGACCTCTGTGGTAGGGAAAGTGATGGAATCACTTCTGAAGGAAAGAATAGTTGAGTACCTAGAGGCCAGTGGGGCACGGGACCCAAGGCAGCGTGGTTTCACAGTGGGAAGGTCATGCCAGATGAATCTAATTGATTTCTTTGACTGGGTGACCAAAGTAGTAGACCAGAAAGGGGCTGTGGACATGGCCTACCTAGACTTTAGCCAGGCATTTGACACAGTCCCACACACAAGATTAATAGACAAATTAACCAGCCTGGGAGTGGGTCCCAGGGTGGTAGCCTGGGTAAAACATTGGCTGGACAACAGGACTCAGAAGGTAATTGCAAATGGAATCCACTCTAAAGAAAGAGGTGTTACTAGTGGGGTACTGCAGGGTTCAGTACTGGGTCCAGTCCTTTTTAATGTCTTTATAAGTGACTTTGCAGAGGGACTAGAAGGAAAAGTATGCCTCTTTGCAGATGACAGAAAGATCTGCAACAGGGTTGATACACAAGGAAGCATGAAAAGTATGAGAAGGGACTTGGCAAGGTTGGAGGAATGGTCAGAAGTATGGCAGCTTGGATTCAGTGCAAAGAAGTGCTAAATAATGCATCTGGGAAACAAAAACCCAGGGGAAGATTACACAATGGGGGGGGGAGGTAGTAACAACAACAAAAATGGAAAGGGACCTGGGGGTAATCATATCAGATGACCTCAAGGTTGGCAAGCAATGTGAGAAGGAAGTAGGGAGGGCTGGGGGGATACTGGGATGTATAGGGAGAGGCATCACCAGCAGAAAACAGGAAGTTGTTATCCCCCTGTACAGACAGTTGGTGAGACCCCATCTGGAGTACTGCTTCCAGTTCTGGAGACTCCATCTCCGCAAGGACATAGACAGGATGAAGGCAGTTCAGAGGAGGGCAACTAAAATGGTGCAGGGTCTGCAAGAGAAGCCATACGAGGAGAGACTAAAGGAGCTTAATATGTATACCCTTGAGAAAAGGAGGGATTGGGGGACATGATAGAAATGTTTAAGTACCTCAGTGGAATCAACAAAGTCCAAGAGGGTAGCATCTTTCAGAAAAAGAGATGTGCAAGAACAAGGGGACACAATTTGAAGATAGAGGGGGGACGGCTCAGGGGCAATGTGAGGAAGTATTTTTTTCACAAAGAGGGTGGTGGACACATGGAACAGCCTTCCTGAGGAGGTTGTGGGGTCTAAAACTGTGGGAGAATTCAAGAATGCATGGGACAGACATAAGGCAATTTTTGTGGGGGGTAGGAAGAAATAGGCTGTTGGTTAGATAGGATCTTCAGCTTACCTCTAGGTAAGGAAATGGGCATACTAGGTGGGCCAAGCGGTCCTTATCTGCCATCAAAGTCTATGTTTCTATGTATTTTGTTTAAAATATGAACAAAAAGCCAATTTTTTAAGTGCAACAATACCCTCCATGGTGGGTGGTATGGGCTATACTGGACCTTCCAGGGGCTATAAAGCCCTCCTCCTGCTGCATTGGGCCTCATTACATCCCTGGGCAGTCCAGTATAGCTCAATGCCACCCACCCTGTTGGGTATTATTGCTTGCATAAGATCTGCTAGTCCCTTGACTGAGTCATGCCAAGTAAATGGATTGATTAATGGGGAGCTGCTAGTAGTAACTAAGGGGGAAGAGGGACTTTGGGGTCATAATTACAGATGACTTGAAGGCTGCTAGGCAGACGGCAAAGGTGGTGGGAAAGGCCAGTGGTATTCTGGGGTGTATTGTAAAGGGAATCACAAGCTGAAGGAGGGAGGTAATAGTCCACTGTGCAAGACCCTGGTGAGATCTCACCTTGAATACGGTGTACAGTTCTGGAGACCACATCTTTGAAAGGACATTGACAAAATAGAGACAGTGCAGAGGAGGGCAGACAAAATAGTGAAGGAATTACATCACAAGCCTTACGAGGAGAGAGTGAGGGACCTCAATTTGTACATGCTGGAACAAAGGAGAGAGAAAGGTGACATGATAGAAACATTCCAGTACCTCAAGGGCATTAACAAGGCGGAAAGGGACAACATATTCCAGATTAATAGTAGTGCCAGGACAAGAGGACCCAACATGAGACTGAGGGGTGGCCGCAAAAGGGGAAATGTCAGGAAGTTCTTTTTTACAGAAAGGGTGGTGAATGCATAGAATAGCCTTCCCCAGGAGGTGGTGGCATCCCATACAGTGGCAGGCTTCAAACATACATGGGACAGAAACAAAGGAATAATAGAGATGGGAAGAAAAAGCTAAAGCCAGTGACCAGATAGGGTCACTGGACACTTCGTTAGGCAGCTGAAACAGGCAGACTGGATTTGCCTAGTGGTACTTATCTGCCGACAGCATCTATGTATCTATGTAACCTGAGTCCTAACTGAGTCAGGAGGCACAGTTATGTTATGCAAAGCAGAAGGTAAACAGAATCCACCTATTTAAATCAGCAATAAATTTTCTGCCATTAACAACCTCAAATGATGTCATAAAAATGGCATTATTTGTAAGGCATCATGTAAACCCTTACCAACATGTGCTTTCAGCTTAAGTTGCCGGAGTGCTTCTTTTTCTAGCAGAAGCTTATTTTAAATCAGTTCCTCTTTTACCAGCTATGACAACCTTGATGCCGTAGAATAGGAACGTGTCGTTGTTTACCTGTGTAACCCAGTACATGCGCAGCAAGTGCATTTTCAGCGTCTCTGTTTTCAGAACAGTGTAGACGTTCACCCAGTCTTTCTTTACATTTTCAGCTTGTTTTTCCTATGTAAAAATATTCACAGCTACACACAGCCATGTATATAATCCCGGTCATATTACACTTCACAAATTATCTGATTTCAAACTGTTGACCAGTATTAGGACTCAGGAAATGTCTGCCCATCACCAAATGCCCACAAAATTTACTGGAGCCACATAATAACCCATGCCCCCTGGTGGTTAGTGGCAGGACCCACAGCTTGTCGTGTGCTTTTGCTTAGGTATTCCAGCTCAATAGGGCCGATAATGGAATGAAAACAACGTGTCATTTAGACGTTTGCATCGACAGTTGGTGGGCAAAATGAGGCACTGATGCCTATGGAGGAGGAGGAGGAGTGTTTTTTTGCCAAGCAGCAAAGAGATCAGAGCATTTTGGATGCATATTATGTCATCGTGATTAGTGCTGTATGTGTATCAGTTTTGGCAATTCCAAACTATATGGGCAAATTTCTCCCACTGCCCACAGCATCATTTATATTTATGTTGAATCTTCTGGGATATCCAGTGCAGGAACTAAGGGGTCATACACATATATATTGTGTACGTTTGTACTAGCCAGAGCCACTGTACAATACTACACCCCCTTCAGCAAAGTACACTGCCCTAAATTCTCTTCCATTGCTTGTAGAAAATTAAAATATGCCCCCAGTCTTTGAGACCACAATCTGCTGCTTGATTTTTTAGGACGGGGGGGGAGCAGTGTGCACTGACATAGTCAGTATGCTTTTCCCATCACAGGATGGAGTGTTGATGTGGAATTGCAGGTTGTGGGATGTATATATGGGGCAATTGCAAAGTACACCCTTTTATAAACGTGGCCCAACTGCACATCAGGGTGTCTGCTCCTGATGGGTGAAACTTACAAGGACAGCCTGCACTACCAAATGTGTCAATGTGCACTGGGCAGCACTCAGTGATGTTCCACTTTTTTGGGGTGTGGAACCACAGAAGCAACCATGGGTTGGCCCTCTGTGATACCCAGTTGGTTTTAGAGCCACTGAAACCTCCACCGAGTGGCAGCCAGTAATATTGAACTGAATGGGGAAGCCACGCAAGCAACTACTGGCCAGAACTTTCTCAGTATCCACGACACCTGCCACGCCTGTGGCTCCAAGCACATGAATGCCACTTCATGCTTGTACAGAGCGTGGCTTTATCCACCCTCCCTGCAGTACCTCAGTGATGCTCCTTCCCTGTAGGAAGAGAGCCTCCTGAGGGGTGCTCAATCCTCTGGCCTCCAGTGACCCTGGCCGATTCTCAAACCTGGGCTGCCTGCGTCTTGAGTGGCAGCTCACTACTGCATTGACAGGCTTGCCCTGCACGTACACAGTTTCTCACCCCCTCGGTCCTTGGCTTCTATCACCTTTATATCATCTCTGATGTAAAGTGCCACCTCTCCTGTGACAGGGTAGAATAGGACCTTGTCCCATTTGTTTGGAGAAAGTGTTTAAATGCAAGGATCTGTATTCTTTCCTTTTCTGTCTCTTCTGTCTGGTTGAGCAACCAAATTTTCCTGTGAGACTTTGCACTCAATCAACCCGAACAGTCTCGCAATCCTTTGTCTCTCAATGTCTCTCTGTTTTTGTTGCTGTCTGTTTTTCCTCCCTTGCATATTTATATCTGCTAATATAAAATATAGGAAAATCAATGTATGGAAATGTAGCTGATATAGGGATCTCTTTTGTTTAGAAAATGTTTAGTGTTGCTGTTGAAATGTGTATGTATTCATAATTTGAGATAACTGTAAAAAGCCAGAGGTTATTTGAGTGCAAATGTCTGAGCCTTTTGCAAAGGCTGGAGGGACCTCAGGAAGCTCTCAGTGTTCTAGCAGCTCCTGAAATTTACAAAGAACAGGATGTTTGCAAAGGATGGGGACTGAAAAGACATATAAAACAGCTAAACTGAGCTGCAAAGAGGAGATTACAAGAGACTTCATTTTGCTTCTGTATATAGATATTCTGAACAGGTTTATTTTATGTTACTGCAACTACAAATAAACAGTTTTGTGGAATTTTACAGCTGCTCCTGTTTTTTTTCTATGCTTCCTGACCTGTGCCTCGACAAAATCTCCCTTCAGCCTTTACCCCTGTCCTTGCTGAACAGGGGGTATTTCAGGATAGGAAGGTAGTAAGTTGTGGTTCTGCATTGCCCATGTTTCTATGACTGTATTAACTCTGCTTGGCTTCCGCCAGCACTGCCAGGATGATGCTGGAGGTTTTAGCTGGGGCTGAAAGTCCCTCCAGCTCTTTGGAAAATATCATTGTTTTCATTATTCTGCCCTCTCCTTTCCCCCATCCCAGACACTAATGTTGGGGGTCCCCACGGCTGCCCCTACCTCCAGCTCAAAGGGCTGGTGAGTGGCCCCTTTAGTAGTTCTTTTGGTGGCAGACAGGCGGGGGCACACTTGCTTGGCGGCCTATGTACCCCCTGTCCAGAAACTCAGGGCCCCACCTCTGCCACACAGCTGGCCCCCAGCTGGCTACAGCATGGCGTTCTGGGAATCCCATGAAAATATTGGCCTCCCAGGGGCCAGCACAATGTACGCCGCCGCTGCACTATTGAGCTGGTGGCCACCATGTTATTATTTAATTCTGTTTCTTAGCAACTTTTGTTTCCTTTGAAGAGCACCTGATTCATCACGAATAGGACTGCGAAGCCTATTCTTTTGCTCAATTTAAATACTTGGTACTTTCGTTTAGAAAAGATCTTACCTCGGCCCCCAGCCAACGGTGTCAACATACAGAACCCAGCAGCCTGCAGATGGTATCAAATTATCACATGTGGGCTGCTTGTTAAGTATGTGAATACAGGCATGCATATTTATGAATCTCACACTCTGTTTCTAAAAATGCCAAGACACATTACATAAGTTATGCGCTTCTTATAGCCTTTTTTTTCATTTTGTTTGTTCTATAGGTATAGTACCATTTTAGAAGAGGGATTGAAACAGCTGTGGCGGATATTTTCTTTAAATAAAGAAAATAAAAAAACCTGCACTCAAATGCCAGTTTCTCATGCTTGATGAATTTATTTGATACAGTGAGTAGTGTAGCAGCCAGCCAACCCACACATGCAGGAATCCACTGTATGTGTGGCTCGGCTGGGTGCAGCACTGTTCATGGGATCAGATAAATTCACCAAGCATTGAAAGTTGGCATTTGAGTGCAAGATTTCTATTTTCTTTCCTGGGCCTGTTTAGGCAACGCACCTTGGACCCTAAGCTGCCTTTTTGTTCATTTATTTTCTTTAAATGTAAACTAAGAAATAAACATTATTATTCTTGCAGGCACCGTGTAATAAGCATTAAGATTAAGTATCACACGTAGCAAGGGTTCATTGTTTCTTTCTGATGCTATCTACGAGGGAGGCACTTCTGGTAATGAGTGGTAGGACATACGTTTAGGAACACTTCAGAATTCTGTTTTAATAATTTTCTTTGACTTCACTGTAAAATGATATTGAGTGTGTCATGTTCAGGTCCTCTGGAATTCTGCAGTTTTGTGGCTGCAGAATTTGCATCATGATGCAGAATATATATACTGCCAAATAATTTACTGTTTTTAATGACTTTTCATTCAAATATATAGTTTTCCTTAGTGCCTGGCTCCATTCCCCATCTCATTTTTCCTCAAGTCTCTCCTCTATGCTTGGCATGTGATGTCATCGATGACAATACATCATATTTTATCCAATGGCAGGACTGCATTCTGCCAGAGGAAAAAATAGATAGTGCTGCACTCATCAGAAAATGCTGCCACAGAAGCCTAGGAGCTCGCTGCCGCAGAAATCAGGGCAAAGTACCACAGAACACAAGGAGCCCTGATCGTGTTACGAAAGTTAATGACAGGATAATCTTGATCTCTACAATGCCAGTGGGAAGGGGAAGGCAAATATAAATATGAAGATCTTCCCCGATATCTAACGGTCAAACCTGGTGGTGGAAATGGTACTTTATAATAAGCAAGAAATAGCAAGTTGGGGGCATGATTAGGAACATAGATACATAAATAATAACAGAAGGAAAAGTCCCCACGCCCATCCAGTTTGCCCGCCCTATCTAATTGCTCTGCACTAGCCTTAGGGGCCATCCCCCTTATTTCTACCACCCCTTTTCTAACTAATCCCATATGCCTGACTCATCCTCGTTGTTTAAGCTGCCGACTGATTTGGCCTGTACCACTTGTCCACCACACTTTCAGTGCAAAAGTGCTTACTGATGTCCCTTTTGAATCCCTCTACCCCCCCCCCACATGTTTCAGTGAGCTCCCCCTTGTTCTTGTTCTTTGAGATCAAGGAGAAAAGCACCTTGGCACCCACCCTAGTTATCCCATGCAGGTACTTGTATGTTTCAATCATGGCTCCCCTTTCTCCTCCTTTTTTCAAGGGTGTACATGTTCAAGTCCTGCAGCCCACCTCATGTGTCTTGCCTCCTAGTCCATTGGACCTTCTCCTGCTCTGTACTACTTCTGCCTTGTCAGAGTCTTTACTCATGTGTGGACTCCAGAACCGAGTGGCACAGTATTCCAGATATAGTCGCCCCAGTGACCTGAACAATGGGAGGATCATTTCCTGGCTTCTGCTGCTTATCCCTCCCTATACTTCCCAGCATCCTGTTTGCTTTACCTACAGTTGTATTACAGTATGCTGTATCTTGGGGGTTCTCTGGTATCATCACCCCATGTCTGTTTCTTCTAAGGTGCTTTCCAGTACCACCCACCCCAACCCACCCCATTACACTCTTTGGGTTCCTTTTCCCAATGTGCGTCACCTTGCATTTTTTTAGCACTGAAGCCCAGCTGTCATACCTTTGACCAACTCTCCAGCCTACCCAGATCCTCCAGCATTCTCTTACACAGCACTTTCCTCTGCATCAACCTTTGCACAGATCTTCATGTCATCTGCAAAGAAAAGACCATTCCTTGCCTATCAATGCCTTCCCTTATGTCACAACTAAACACATTGGAAAGGATTGGGCCCAGCACTGACCCTTGAGGTACTCCGCTTGTTATGTCCCTCACCTCTAAAAACTCCCCATTTACTACCCAGACTGATCTTGTAGTAAATGTGGAGTTTTCAGAGGTAAGGGATGTACAGTAACAATCTAAACTAAAGGGTGCAAAGTGCACAAAAAATCTGGTCCCAGGCCATGTCTTAGGAAAACAATCTATTTGGAACATTTGGGTCCACTAGAAGGAGACCCCAACAGCAAGCACATTTTTCTTTTTATAGCCTCCTGTCCAGGAACGTTCCCTCATATGTCCCTTCATATCCCATGCTGTGGACAAATTGTTCTGTGGCAGGGACACAGTTTATCAACTAGTAGGGGCTGTGTGTTCCATCACCCCCTCTGTAGTGGAGAGTTCTGTTGTGGCCCACTTGGAGCCAGAATTCCTTCTGCTTCAGAAGGAAACATTTTTTATACACTTGTGGCTGGTAATTTGGGAAACCTTTCCCCTGCTCCATTGTGGCTGCTCAGGTCACGTAGAAACCAGTCTGAATCTGATGCAGTGTAACATACTATGGGAACACAGAATCCCAGGCAGATGGTGTATTACAGCACAAGTGCAACCCTTCTATCCCTTCACCCCTTGGTTCACTGACCAACCTGCAGTGTGCCTTTGATGGGGGTTGGCATGGCCCAGGGGGCTTCCATGTCTAGCGGCATATGTTGGCATGCTAGCCAAGAGCCCTTGCAGAAAACACAGAAAACCCTGGTCACCAGTTGGGGTGAAGGGACAGCGACAGCTTGCTACAGTTGGCAGTCAATCAGTCAGTCAATCAATCAAGCAATCACTCTTTACAAGGCGAAACACTGTTGAGCAAACTCATTTACAAAGTGGACCTGGAGACAATACGAAAAAAACCCTCAGGGTATAACGAAAACAAAATACAAGTACAACATGAATAATACGTAGTGATCAGCAATACAATAAAAACCCTCAGGGTATAAACACAGAATACAAGTACAACATGAGTAATACATACTAATTAGCAATACAATAACACCCCTCAGGGTATAAAAACGGAATACAAGTACAAAGTGCGTAATAATACTAATCAACAATACAATAAAACCCCTCAGGGTATAAAAACAGAATACAAGTACAAAGTGCATAATAATACTAATCAACTAAAACATAAAAAACAAGAGGAGTAAATTATACAGCATCAGGGGAGGGAAAAGGTAAGGGGGGAAGAAAGTAATAATAGGATAACAAAGGGAGACAGGGATTAAAGAGGAGATGAGGTGACACGCTACCCAAGCCAGATAGCAGGCAATAAGTGCTGGGGATGGGGAGCAGTTGAAGGTAAGTGTTAAGAGAAACACTTACAGGGGTCATGCAGCAATTTTCCAAGTAATGTACCGAAGGCTGATATTCTAATAACTGGTGAAATTTTTAAGGATTTTTAGTATATTGTTCCAAAGTGTTGGGAGAGAGTAACTTACAGACAATGAGCCGTGGCGTGTTCTTATTCGAGTAACATCAAGTGTGATATAGGAGAATTTCCTAAGTGAGTATGTACCCGAAGAAAGCTTTAGAAGAAAGGAGAAGTATAGAGGGAGCTTGATGGTGAGTACCCAATAGACCCAGGTAGCTGCATTCTTTAGTCTCCTATTTTTAAGAGATTGCCAACCTAGTAGAGGCTAGAATGCACAGTGGTGCGTCATGTAGGGTGCATTGGTGATAAACCTTAATGCCCGATGATACAAGGTGTCCAGAAGCCTTAATGCCCGATGATACAAGGTGTCCAGCTTAGCCAAGGCGGAGGTTGGGCCATAGGTGCCAGAACAGGGGGGCCACTAGGGCCATACCACTTTCATAAGTGGCCCTATCACTTTTTGTTATCATGATAATATGTTTAATAGGGGAAAATTTACTCCTTGCATCCTTGGCCCTACCACTTTTCAAACCGTTCCGGCACCACTGGGTTGGGCTGTGGCAATAGAGAAGACCTGCATGGTCCAGAAGAGGAAGGAACATAGTTTATACCAGCCTTTTTCTGGCTTCAGAAGCAAGGAGATGCCTAGTACGAAAGAAAAAAACCTAGACTTTGTTTCAAGGTTTTTGATGGTTCCTCTGTATGATTGATTGAAGAAAGTTTGCAGTCAATCCAGAAGTCTGGGTACTTGAATTTGTCTACTGGCTCTAGAAATTCCCCCAAGAGGGTTGTAATCTTAGGCTTAGATCCCTGAATGGTTTGCATTGCTGAGTTAATTTGGTGGGAGAAAAGCATGACTTTTGTTTTTTGCATTCAGCAAACGTTTTAAGTGGAGGAAGTTTTGTTGCAGCTGGTTGAATTCATGCTGCAACACTGTACAGACTAGTTCAATGGAGGATTTTGCAACATAAAGCATGGTATCATCCGCAAAGAGATGAACATTAGCTTTGCTGATCCTGGCACTGATGTTATTAATGTAGATGGCGAATAGTAATGGCCCCAGAATCGACCCTTGTGGGACAACCCATAAGAGGGTTTTAAGTGTGGAGATATCACCCTGTACCTTGACCTGTTGCTGCCTTCCTATAAGATAGCTAGAGAACCACTTGAAGCAGTGCCTTTGTGTCTGATATTCCGCAACATGGAAAGGAGTATATTGTGGTCAACACAGTCGAATATTTTACTGAGGTCTAAAAATACTGCGCTAACATGATTTTTTGTGTCGTGTGCTGTTTGCCAATTGTTTGTCACCTTAGCTAATGCCATTATGTAGATTACAGGGTCCAAACACTTAAATCCCTTTCCTCAGCAAAATGGATCCAATTTATAGGGTCCATAGACCCAAATTCATTCATCTTCCAGGTAGGATCGTACAATATTCTTTTATCCCATTACCAGAGCTCTGGTTCTACAGTCACCACCGCATTGCACTTTAACCAGTAAGGCAAGGCAATCTTACTTGTTGAAAGCCCTATCCGAGATGCTCAGGGTACTTCACATTCAGTACACTAAATCATTTCATAATAGAAACATAGAAGAATCTGCCAGCAGGAAGAAGCGGTAGTCTACCCAAGGGTTCCCTGCCTATTACATCTTCACAGACCCTGACTGGTCTCCTGGGACCTCTCTGTTTCTGTGCTAATATGCCCCTGTGTCCATCTCATGCATGCTTGAAGCCTTCCACCATTTTAGCATCCGTAACTTCAACTGGTGGTTGGTTCCATGCTTCTACCACTTTTTCAGTGAAGATGTAATTCCTCAAATCCTTCCTGAAACCTTCCCCCCTTCCAATGTCATTACATGTCCCCTAGTCCTGGAACTTGTCCTCCTTTGGAAGTGGCTCCCTCCCTGCACTCTGTTCACCCCTGTGAGGTACCTGAAGGTCTCGTTCACATCAACCCTCCCTCTCTTGTCCTCCAGAATGCACATATTGAGATCCCTCAGTCTGTCCATATAGGGCTTCCCTTGTAATCCCTACACCATCTTGGCTGCCCTTCTTTGGACTGCCTTTATCCTGTCTATGTCTTTTCAGAGGTAGTGTCTCCAGAACTGGACACAGTATTCCAGGTGTGGGTATCACAGAGAGTGGTACAGTGGGGGTACCACCTCCTTCCTCCTGCTGGTGATACATCTCCCTATACACCCCAGAGTCCCACTAGCTCTGTCAACAGCCTTGTTCCACTGCACTGCTACCTTGAGGTTCTCTGAACTCATAACCCTGAGGTCCCTTTCCTGCCTAGTGACTACCAACACGTCCCCATTCTGTACTCAACACGGGGGTTCCTGTGCACTAAGTGCATGATTTTGCACATTTTGGCATTGAATCCTGACTGCTATGCCTTCAACCACTCCTCTAGTTTCCTTAGATCCCTGCACATGGCCTCCACCCCCTCCTGGGTGTCCATCCTATTGCAGATCTTGGTGTCATGTGCTGAAAGACAAACCATCCCCTCCAGTTCCTTTGCATTGACCCCTATGAGGATATAGAAGAACACTTGTCCCAGCATTGAACCCTGTAGTATGCCACTGCCCCCCCCCCATTCTTGGAGTTGGTGCCATTTACCACTCACTTCTGCCTCCTATCTGTTAGACAGTTATGAACCCACATTTACCATTTTGGCCCCCAAATTGGTCACAGTGTTGAAGGCCTTGCTGAAGTCTAGATAGGCTATATCCACTGCTCTCCCCAGGTCTGTTTCTCTGGTCAAAGAAATCAATTAGTTTTTTTTGGCATGATCTTCTCCCCACGAATCTCTGCTGCCTGTGGTCCTGCACCCCACTGGCTTCATGGTAATTATCCAGCCTCACTGTTAGTAGGGTTTCCTTTATTTTCCCCACCACTGAGATGAGACTGACTGTCCTGTAGTTACTAAAGTCCTCTCTACTGACACTCTTATGAGAGGTATCAGATCAGCCCTTCTCCAGTCCTCTGGAATGACTCCTGTTTCCAATAAGCTGTGAACGAGACTGCCAGTGGAGCAGCTAGCACTTCCCTGAGCTCCCTCAGTATCCTGGGCTGTATCCCATCTGGTCCTTTAGACTTATCCACTTTTAGGGCTGCAAGTCCTTTCAGTATTCTGTCTTCTGAAAATGGTCTTGTGTCCACCCCTCCCCACCTCTGTTTTACTTCTCTCTGATGGCCTGTCCTCCCTTCCCTCTACTATGATGACTGAACAAAAAATACCTGTTCAAAATATTAGCTTTTTCTTGGTCTCCTACCCCATAGTCTCCCCTTCCCTGTTCTTGTCCTCACTATCACACCCCTAGCTTTTTTCTTCTCACTGACATATTGGAAAAAAGTCTTATCCCCCTTCTTCACTTCCCTTGCAATCCTTTCATCTGTGTGTGCCTTAGCTCTCCTAACTGCCTTTCCTGCCTCCTTCTGCCTAGTCTGGTACACTTCCCTGTCTTCTTCCCTTTGAGTTTCCTTGTACCTTTTGAAGTCTGTGTATTTTTTCCTTCACTGCCTTTGCCACCTCCTTGGAGACCCATAATGGTCTCTTTTTTCTTCCTGCCTTTCTTACCTCTGTCACGGAGAGGATTGTTGCCCTAATGATGCCTTCCCTTATTACCTCCCACTGCGCCTCCACCCCTCACTGGCTATCTCCCCACTCTAGGCACTTGCTGAGGCAGTCTCCCATTATTTTGAAATCCACCCTGCTGAAATGCAGGACCCTTGTCTTTGTGTGTCTCACTTCCACTCATTTCCTTATGTTGAACCACACCACACAGTGATCACTGATATCCGGGGGACTTCCCATTGTGATGTTTGTAGTGATGTCCTATTTGTGAGTACCAGGTCCAACACTGCCTCATAATACATATAACTCGGTACTTATACATTTAAAATAAAACTTAAGATAATTAATGTGGTCCAGTCTACTATCGATTTCCTTTTGTACTATGGTAACTAATGGCATGTCCAACACTGTGCAACTGTTTTTTCTGTGGTGTCTCCATTACTGAATGTGCCTAAGAGCAGATCAAATACATGTAACTCTTACTCCGTAGTGTCCTCATTACTAAGACTACTCGTGTGTAGAATAAGCATTACCATTAAGACTGTTGTCAACAATTTCTGTACTGTATGATGGTCTACTGTACTGTATGATGAGCAATGCCTGGTGCTTTCCTATATGTAACTAATTCCGGGTCACCCCTGAAAAAGGGACCCTTGGGCTCAGCGGGCCTACCCAGTCAAACAAATTCAAATCAACAAATAAATAAACAAATAAAATAAGGTACAAATAAACAGCTGTTTAGGAGTGCATTTTGTATACAAGAACAGGGAACTCTTCAGGCCACCAAGCGGGAACTCTGAAGCTGGAATGACAAGAAGTTCCATGTCACGAGGGCCACCACTAGGAAGGCTCTATCATCAGATTGTTTTAAAGGGACACTGTCAAGCTTTTTTGCATCATATTATTTTTAGGTAAAAACCCATATTTCATGACTGCTTACTGTCTCTAAAGTTCATTGATGTTGCTGGTTGTTCAGTCTGCCTCCTTGCTTATTAGAACAAGAATGCATGGTAATGTATTGCTATGCCCAAATTTGTCTTGCTTTAAATCACTGAACTACTCTTAGTGAAAACTTCCTGAACATTAGAAATATTGTACCCTCAAACAGTGCAGCCACTCATGATACAATAGTCCCTTCTACTCCCACTGCATAGCGAGTGACTCGATTGTGTTGAGGGTGTTCCTGAGTCCAGGAAAAATGCAGTGGGAACTGGTCAAGACATGTAAACAAACATGTTTTGGTGTGCTGAACCAGCATAATATTTTGTGGTGATCTGCATATACAGCCCATGATGCTTTGCATTATGAGGCTATGTGTGATTTTGTATTTCTTTGAAACTTGGCTTCCCAGCCAGTGCCCTTTGGAGTAACACTTGCCTCAGTACTGCACTAAGGTTCTGTGTGTTTTAGCTTGTTTTTTGTTTTAATTGGGCTCACCACAACCCAACCCAGATAGACCAGCTTAGGGTAGCTGGTTCATTCCACTGGGGTGTCATACAGATGAGGCACACTGATGAGTTCTGGTAGAATGAAACACGTATCTGTGTCTTCTGTTGGCACGTTTTGCAGACTGTGTGAGAGGCCTTTCAGCACCATGCATGTCTGCTTAAAGTAGAACTAGCATAATATTTTGTGGTGATTTGCATATATATAGCTCATGATGCTTTGCATTATGAGGGTATGTGTGATTTTGTATGTTTTGGTGTGGTAACACCAATATGGTAGGCAGTCCATTTTTTTCACTTTTTAAAAGAAAAAAGGGATCTGAATCAAACTACCAGCTGCACCAACAGTCTCTATAGAATGTGAACAATCATAAAATGTAATTTTTTAACTAGGGATACTTTGAGGCTTGAGGGGGTTGACAATGTCGTTTTAAGCAAGACCTCAGAAATGCCAACAATAGTTCCTCGGTGGAGCAGAGAGAGTGGCCAGGAGTATACCAGACCAAGAAGTCTTTAAGATAGCCAGGGCCTGACCCATGCAGGGGTATGTATGCTAGCAAACTGGTCTTGAAGGTGGTGCACTACCTAATCAGAAGTCAGTGCACCTGCCACAGCACAGGAGAGATATGATCTTTGCATGACATCCCTGCAATCAACCTGGCTGCAGTATTCTGTACTAGCTGCAGATGGCATACCACACCTCTACATAACCCTAGGTACAGAGCATTACAGTAGTCAAGCCTCGAGGTCATGCAGGAATGTACCAGAGTCACCAGATACCCTTGTCCTAGGTAAGGGCTAAGCCATGAGATATTCCTTAGTTGGAAAAATCCATTGTACACTACAGCTGACACCACACGTTCTGATGTTAGCTTTGAGTCCACGATGACTGACAGATTTTTCTACCCTATCCATGGATGAGGACAGAGTGTCATTTCAAGATGGTAGCCTAGTGGCCTCATATCCTCCAGCCAACCCTCGAAAACCTGGTTCCACCAGCAACAACTTTGTCTTGGTCAGGTGCAGACTCAGCCAGCTAGAGACTATCCAGTTGGAAAGTTCCTTTGGGCATCGCTTCAGCACACAGACCATGTCAGATGTAAAGAATAGGTGCAGCTTAGATTCATTTGCATGGCAGTGAAAACTCATGCCAGACCCTCTGATGCACCGCAGCAGCTACATGTACACCATGAAAAGCATGGGGGACAGAACTGATCCTGAGAACACCACAGTTATATGCCACAGGCCATGGTGAGAAAGTTCCCATCATGACCTGCTGCAGTTTGCCAGACAAGTCATCTACGCTTGTTCTCTCTGTTTGACCCTGACATCAACAAGCTCAGTGAGTTTTTGGGGATTCCTGTACCCCAACACATTCCTTACTATACAGTCTCTACGTCTTCATTACCCGGGCCAATACAGAAAGCACTGCATTGACATGCCAGCAAAGTGCCCCAGAAAACAGGGAGGCAGTAAATTGCTTTGGGGCCACTGGAACAGGTTTCTGTAACTCTGTACCTGGTACCTGTGAACTCTCAATGCCCCTGAACCCCCATAGGACCACATCCACGAGAGACCTGAATTGTTCATCTGGGCCCCCTTAATCAGCCCCAGAAGCATCTTTAGGATCAGGTGGCTATGGGTGTTTGCCATCAAGTGCTATACTTTCCGGGAGACCTAGCTGCAGATATACAGATGCATTCTCTCATACCTCTGTTTTGATTTTCGGAGGCCCCTATGACTCGACTCCCCCCCCCAAGTAGCACAACAACAATCTTCAGGAAAGTCCATTCTAGGTGAAAGGGGCATCAGGAAATGCTCCTTGAGGGAGGGGTCATAGGATTTGTTTACCCTCCCAGTGAAACTCCTCGCTCTCCCATCTCTTATGGACCCACCAGGCTTGACTCCCACCTCCTCCAGGAGAGGACACATCCTGAACATTGAGGCCTAGTGAAGCTGAGACAGAAGCCTCCTCTCAAGAAAACTGCCTATCCTCATGTCATCTGATAGTCTGGTTCACACAACATTCCTTATACCAGGTGGGGGCCTGCAGCAGGATTCTGATGCCCTCACCCATGTCCTGAGCTAGCTCCCAGCCTGCTTTTGGATCCGTGATCCTATCCAACCACATTCTGTTTTCATACCTCAGGTTGGCTTTTGGATCTGTGATTAGATTTTGAGAACCAAAGTCAGATTTTGGGATCCAAGGTTGTTGCCTGCTTCAGAACCCATGGTCCCTGTATACTGATCTCGGATAAGTTGGATCCGACTGGCTCCAAGGTGTCATCCAGCATCTGGGAAGAAAAACATGGTATTCAATAGTATCTGAGCAACGAGTTCCACTAGATTTAAATACAAACCAGCAGGAGACCAAACATTCTTGGTAGCAACCTCTGTCTGCTGCATTATACTGTAATTTGAATTCTATCAGGGCCTGGGATGTTTCCTGTTTGTAAAATGTCATGTAAACATTATCTGTTTTAATTAATTGTCATTAACTGGTGTGTGTATCATACACTGTGAGGCACTTTAGACATTAGAAGGGCACCAGAAAAATGCATGTTTGGTTTACCTTTCTGTCTATGTTGAGCCATTTTGATTTGGGTTGAGCCATGAAGTGGTCAGAAGAAAGTACATTGCAGTGTACACTGGGAAATGTAGTTCATTTTCAACCAGTTCTAAATCACAGCAGTCATTTTTCTGTGCAGTTGGTAGAAACACGAATGCACTGGGGTCCATTGAAGATGGAAGGAAGGAATAAGATGGCACAGTGAGGACTTTTACCCCAGAAAAGTGCACTACCAGATTTCAAAACTCCATTTCCAGCTGCAGTTAGCAGAACATTGGGCTGTCCTTTCCCTATTCTGAGACCGCTTTCAAACATTGTACATTTGTATTAATTTACAGTATTTCACCGTGAAAAGGCTCCATTGAGCAAGCTCGTCTACAAAGAGGTCCTGGGTAGGGCAGCATTCCATGTTTTAAAAGGCAATGATACAAGACACAAGTACACAAGGCATAGAGTGTTAGAAACATAGAAACATAGAATTTGACGGCAGATAAGGACCGCTTGGCCCACCCAGTCTGCCCATTTCCCTACCTACTGGATAAGCTGCAGATCCTAGTTAACCAGCAGCCTACTTCTTTCTACCCCCACCCCCCAGAATTGCCTTATGACTATCCTATGCATGCTTGAATTCCACCACTGATTTTGACTCCACAACCTCCTCCGGAAGGCCATTCCATGCATCCACAACCCTCTCTGTGAAAAAATACTTCCTTAAATTACCTCTGAGCCGCCCCCTCTATCTTCAAATTGTGCCCTCTTGTTCTTGCACACCTCTTTTTTTGAAAGATGCTACCCTCTTGGACTTTGTTGATTCCCTTGAGGTACTTGAAAGTTTCTATCATGTCCCCCCTCTCCCTCCTTTCCTCGAGGCTATACATATTAAGCTCCATAGTCTCTCTTCATATGTCCTCCGGTGCAGACCCTGCACCATTTTAGTTGCCCTCCTCTGGACAGCTTCCATCCTGTCTATGTCTTTGCGGAGATTGGGTCTCCAGAACTGCACACAGTACTCAGATGGGGTCTCACCAGCTGTCTGTACAGAGGATAATAACTTCCTGTTTTCTACTGGTGATGCCTCTCCCTATGCATCCCAGTATCCCCCAGCCCTCCTTGCTGCCTTCTCACATTGTTTGCCCACCTTTAGGTCATCTGATATGACTACCCCAGGTCCCTTTCCATTTTTGTTGTTGTTAGTATCTCACCCCATTGTGTACTCTTCCCCTGGGTTTTTGTTTCCCAGGTGCATTACCTTGCACTTCTTAGCATTGAATCTAAGCTGCCATACATTTGACCATTCCTCTAACCTTGCCAAGTCCCTTCTCATCCTTTCCACCCCACCTTGTGCATCAACTCTGTTGCAGATCTTAGTGTCATCTGCAAAGAGACATACTTTTCCTTCCAGTCCTTCTGCAATGTCGCTTATAAAGACATTGAAGAGGACTGGTCCTAATATTGAACCCTGCGGTACCCCGCTAGTAACCCTCCTTTCTTCTGAGTGGACTCCATTTACTATTACTCTCTGTGTCCTATTCTCCAGCCAATTCTTTACCCAGGCTGTCATCTTGGGACCCACTCCAGGCTGGCTAACTATATATTAATCTTTGTGTGGGACTGTGTCAAATGCCTTGCAAAGTCTAGGTAGGCCATGTCCACAGCCCTCCCTGATCTACTACTTTGGTCACCCAGTCAAATAAATCTTATCAGATTCTGTCTGGCATGACCTTCCCGCTGTGAATCCATGCTGCCTAGGGTCTTGTGCCCTCTGGCCTCTAGATACTCGACAATTCTTTTCCTTTAGAAGTGATTCCATCATTTTCCCTATCACTGAGGTTAAACTAACAGGTCTATAGTTTCCTGCTTCTGCCTTGCTCCCACTTTTGTGAAGGGAATCACATCTGCCCTCCTCCAGTCCTCGGGTACCACTCATCCTCCCATGATTTGTTAAAGAGGGTAGTCAGTGGTGTCACTAGTTCTACCCTTAGTTCTTTTAGAATTCTGGGATGAATCCCATCAGGCCCCATTGCTTTGTTCACTTCAGTTTTAAGAGTTCTTTCAGAACCCTTTCTTCTGTAAATGGGCTGGTATCAACTTCTGTATCCAGAGTGTTACTACTGTTTGTTTTATGTACCTCCTCTTCCTTTGTAAATACTGAGCAAAAATATTTGTTTAGTATCTCTGCCTTTCACATTCTCCTCTGCCCACCCTCCCTCCCCTTTATTAAGCCTCACTATCCCTCCCTTGGTCTTCCTTTGCTCCCTGATGTACCTATAAAAGGTTTTATTCCCCTTCTTAACTGAGTTGGCTATCTTTTCCTCAGTTTGGGCCTTTGCTGTTCTGACTGCCTTCCCAGCCTCCTTTTGCTTTTAACTGATACAGTCTTCTGTCCTGCTCCTGCTGCGATTCCTTGTACTTCCTGAATGCTTTCTTTTTCTCTTGAACCTTCACTGCCACTTCCTTTGAGAACCATAGTGGTTTCTTACATCGTCTTGTTTTGTTTATTTGCTTCACACAAAGGCTCGTTACCTCTGTGATGGCAGTTTTTATTATTCCCCATTGTTCTTCCACCCTCCTTCCTGCCCATTTGCTAGTGCATTCCTTAGGCACTCACCCATTTTGGCAAAGTCAGCCCTCCTAAAGTCCAGTACTTTTGTCTTTGTATGGCTTGACTCTATTGCTGTGTTTATTGTGAACCATACTGTTCGATGGTCACTAGTTCCCAGATGGCTACCCACTTCTACATCTGTGATCCTCTCTCCATCTCCATTCGAGAGTATCAAGTCTAATATTGCTCCCTCTCGAGTGGGCTCCAGTACTAGTTGTCTAAGGCATGCCCCCTGTAGGGCATCTAGAATAACTGCACTCTTCGAAGTGGCAGCTGCAACTGCGCTCCAGTTAACATCTGGCATATTCAGATCACCCATCAGCAATATCTCCCCTTTTTCTGCCATTCTAAGTATACTTTCTATCATTTCCTTGTCCATTTCCTCCCCCTGAGAAGGGGGTCTGTATACAACCCCTGAGCGGATTGTGGTGCCATTGCCTGTCTCCAAATTTACCCACAGTGCTTCTTCTCCTCCTGTTTACCCTTTTGTTCTGTTGCTTTTATTCCTTCCCTTATGTAAAGAACTACTCCTCCCCTCTATTACCCTCCCTGTCCCTCCTGTAGATAGTGTATCCTGGTATGTTTACGTCCCAGTCATGGTTTTGTGTGTACCATGTTTCTGTGACTGCCATGATATCCAGATGTTCCTCCTCCATCAAGGCCACTAATTCAGGAAGCTTTTACCTAGACTACGGGCATTGGTACTCATTGCTCTCCATTTTTTGATGGCCTTACCTTCTGTTGCAGCATCCCCCACTGACCGTTCTACCTTGGTCTTTTTCTCATTTAGTACCCTGTTTTGTAGGGAGAGGCTGGGATTTTTCTGCTGCTTGTCAGTGCCTCCCCCATTGACTAGTTTAAAAGCTTGCCAATGAAGCATTTAAACCGATTGCTCAAAAGACTTGTTCCCTTTCCTGTTGTTCTCAAAGAGTGATTTTACATGGAATTAAATCTCTGACTGTTATATATCGAATATAAGGTATACAGAAAAAAAGGATACAAAAGAGATGCAAAATCGATATATGGTTGGTTGATTTGTTCAAAAGTCGTCAGAAGTTTTTGTGGGGTTGTCAGAATTCACTCTGGTTCAAAGAGCATCAGGAGTGCCACTGCTTGGAATGCCAGTGACACGGGTTCAGGAACAAATCTGTGTCATCAGATGCTGGTCAGGTGGAGGAGGACGGAATGTCCCAGTGGACTCTCTCCTCCTCTGGGGATGGAGGACAGTCAACTATGCTGCAATACTGCCACCTGGGTGTCCACAGGTGGAAGTGAAGTTGGAGCTACTCAAGAGAGGGGGGGACACAGGTGGCACCGCGTTATGCACGCTAGCTTCTGTGCGCATGTGCACCTTTTCTGCCTGCATCCAGTGGACAAGAAAAGCGGAAAGCTCCAGTTGGAGCAGGATGACATTCCGGCCTCCTGCAGGCCCTGTACCAGTGAAATGGCACTTCTCTGAGTGTCTGGATCCATGTCAAAGGTGGGGATTGGGAAGGCCTGCCACCCCTGGGGTAAATCATGGGAAGTAATCAAAGCTGCAGGGTTAGTCCACGAGGAGCTGTGCTATGGGACTGGGGAGGCTGGCATAATAGGGGTACGACTGGAGAAAGGGGCATAAAAAAGTAACTGAAAAAAATGGTTCACATTCACAGTAATCGAACTGCAGCATGGTGTCATTAAGGAAAGCATGGTTTGTTGTCGTGAAGGGTGCTGCGTCTGTTCTCACTACTGAGGCAGATGGATCAACAGCCACCTGCAGGAAATTAAATCTGGGACCCTGAGTCCTGGAGAAAAGAGCTCTAACTATTCAACTAAAGGGAAATCCCTTCTAGGTTTAGAAAACTCCTTCATTTTATGTTTATAATCTGATGGTCCACCACCAGAGGTCTCTAGCTGCTACAGTTGCTTTGTACTGCTTTGTCTGTTATTCACACCTCTCGCCACTAGATGGCACTGCTTTGCACAAGCTGTCCATTTTCACATACAGCGGAGCCCACCATGTTACATCACAGAATACTGCAGAATTCTGCAGTTACTGCAGGAAAATAGTGCAGTTCAATGGCAAAAAGAAAAAAAAAACAAGCTATAGACAAAGAACCTTAATGCAGAATCACTGAAAAAAGGGTTATCCCAAAGGGCATTGGCAACAAATCAAGTTTCAAAGAAGTACAACATCCTACATACTTCCATAATGCAAAGCATCATGGGATATATGCAAATCACCATGACATTTCAGACTTGTTCCGTTTACCACAATTTACATGCATTTTAAATAGCACAAATAACTTAATTGCTATAATAGTCACCTAGTACTTTTTATCATTATCAGAAACACCTAATGCCATTGTATTTCAACATTTACTGGTTTCATAAACATTAGGTATATACTGTACATCAAGGTATTTTACAACATAGTGCTATTACATACTAAATCCAGCAACAATAAACACAACTTGTTTTACATATGTTTGGAGGTCACCACAATAACCTCCCCGTATGAGGACCTGAGAGGGAAAAGGAAAATTAAAGAGGACACTATAGCATAGTCAAGAAAGGGAAGGGGTGCCCATAGGTGACCAACCTTATGGACTAGAAATGGTAAAGGATAGAGCAGGCTAAGAAACAGAGGAACTGTTGTAACAGATTTAAGAAAAGGTCGGTTCTCAAGAGTGGCAGAAGCTCCCTGTCACAAAGACACTATCTGATAAGCACTGTCTCAGACATATGCTAGGTCTTCAGTGAACTACCCAGACTAATTATATAGCATTCAGCAGGCATTTTTTACTATGCTGTTTGGGAAAAATATATTGAGCTACAGCAAACACTCACACACACACACACACACACACACACACACACACACCACTCACACACTCTGTACACACCATACTCATGGCCACAACATTCAAAATAAATACAGCATTCTAATATGTTATAAGACAATAAAGAAACTGTCTATGTCAGTGAACACAGTGAAGTTCAGTTTATAGTAGATTTCCTTTAAATATTTCTTATCCTATATTTTGTATCATGGATAGCGCAGGGGAGATGTTACATCTCATTGTCATAGGGATCTTCATTTTACACATTTCTGCATGTATTTATTCAGGCTGTCTCAGATTAGATGCAATATCTTGTTTTCAGTGGGGTCATGAGTTCACCATTTTTAAAATGTATTTATTTAGGGTAGCCTAGTCCAGGGCTCCCATATTCAAAGGAGATGTGCGGCTCATCCCAGCAGAAAAGGGAGCTGTGCCGTGCAACTCCAGCAATGCGCCACAGCATGATATTGAAACATACAGGATGTGCCGGCCGCAAGGGAATGGGCCAGGGCAACACAAATGGTGTGCTGCACAAGTCGAGGGGGCATTCCCATGCATATGCTGTGCTGCGGCATATTCAGTAGGAATGCACCCCTCGCAGTCCAGAGCAGTGCGGCTCACAGTTAGGCCATGAATAGCTGGCCTAACCTGGCCAGCCACCTACAGGCGGGCTGCGGAAGTGCACCCAGGTGTACAGCAACCTGGCAGCCCTAATGGACTAACGGTACCCCCTCCCATCCCTGATTGATCCAACTCCATCCCCAAAGAGCTCTGTATTGTAAGGCCCCCCTTGGACCCAATCTCATCAGAGGAAACCACTGTCCATATCCATAGTGTAGAGGACCCCCACCCAACCCCCAGTATGAAGACACCCCCGCTCCCCCCATACCTGACTTGTTGCGGAGCCTGGTACTGCCTTCCACACCCTGCCATGGCCAGCTGCTGACTGCACTGAACCCGGGCTGGGCACCTGCACTCTGAAATGACTCAAGTGGCTGTACCATGCATTGGGGCACTATGCAAGCTGCAGACCCACCAGTGTATGCTGCCATGTGTATGTCCCTGGCAAGCCGTAAGAGGGAACTGACATACCTCCAATGCATGCCTTGTCAATGCTGTGTCTTCCTGCTGTCATACACTGCTGCAGGCCCACATTCTCCCTCGTTCCCCTGTATAACATGCCACCCTCCAGACTGCTGAGATATCCTGGGTGCCATGGGGTGCAGTATCCTGCAATGCCATTTTCAGTGTAAGCTCCAGGCTATGGACAGTGCATTTACGGTTCCCCAATTGTACAAATGAATGGGAGGTCAGCTGTAACATGCCTGTTCCAGGAACTGTGAGAGTGGGTACAGCATCGGCTGTCACCTGCACTGAGCAGTGCAAGGCATCAGGATGATGGATCCGCATGCGAGTGCCTGAGGTGTATGCCCACTGGGCGTTATCGCCCGCACCCAGCATGTGCTTACGTATGACATATTCCAGCATCCTACTGCCAGTACTCCACCACCCGAAAATAAGATGCCATTTCTTCTGTGAACTATCCAGGCTAACTATATAGCAATCAGCAGGCATATTCTAGGAAAATACATTGTAAACATGTGTAAAAGGAAGGCACATTGAAACTGCCTCTCAGCAGATCTGTATTGTGCAAATTCATTTGAAATAATGGGTAAAAGCATCTCAAAAGCTCTCCACAGCCATATCGGCTCTGACCAGAGCTTATATTCATTGCTGTTACTTCTTCCAGCGCACGCTGGCATATCATTTCAGTTCATCAGCATATAAATCCATTACAACTACTGCACACAGATATGTATCTACAGTATGGTACTGGCTCTTGAACAACAGGGACTGAGTTTAACAGCTAGAAAGAGTGCCAACACAGTGCTATGCAGTGCAGACATTGTGTATGAAATAACAATTGGTGCAAAAGGGTAAATACTAGCTCTTTGAGCAGCTGTGTTGCCGGGAACCAGACAGTGCCTTCCAAGTGCCCGGCGCTTCACTCCTCTCAGGCTTTGCAAGGGGGCATGTAGTAGAGGACTTAGCATTGCTAAGGTTCCTAGGATTAAGGCAAAGTTTATTTTATAGTGCCCTATTCCAAAGGCTCCGACAGCAGCACAGGGAAGCATATAACAATACACTACAGAAGAAAATCCTTAATATTATTCTAATAAATAAATACATAAATAAATAATTAAATACCACAATTTATCTAAAACAACAGGGTGGTTGCAGAGGTAGTGTGCTCAGACCTCGTGTGTATCCAGCCAGTTTAAATAGTGGCTGGGAAGAAGTGGTCGATCAGCTGACCACCGAACTCCAGCACGCTTCGACAAAAAACTCACTGGGTTGGATTATCATTATGTTTCCATGGTATATGGCTCCCAATTCTTTGTATATTGTGTTTCCGGTTCAGCTGTCTGTGTTTGTTTGTGTGCAACCGAGAAAAGCTGTTTACAGTCATTTTCTTATTTTTTCTTATAGAAGCGACAACGCCAAAAGATGTAGATCTGTCAACTTATGAAAAAAATGAAATATCCATGTTTGTGAGAATGGACTACATGGAGCTTCATAGACAACAGAGGGTTTAGGATGAAAAAAATAAATGCATTTTCAACCCACTGGCCACTTCAGGAGTCACAGCTGTGGATCCTGAATCATTAACGATCTTGCAAGTGTAGGAACTTTCTTCGATGGTTCAATCACATACAATGTATTCCAAGACGATAGGATGGATTTTCTAGCATATGTAAAATAAACACTAGCATTGTCCCCTACCCAGAGTAATCAGACATGATATAGAACTAAAAATACAGATGGATTTGAGCTGTTTGTTGGCAACCCATCCCCATCTGCTTCCTCCCTTCTCATTGCTGCCACAGGATTGGTCTTAAAAGCCTGTGCCCCTGGTTTGAGTTCTTTCTTACAAGTAGGACACAAAAGATAGTGATGGAGAATTTCTCCTCCTGCCCAAAGCCCCTGCCTTGTGGAGTTCCCCAGGGTTTGATCCTGTCTCCTGTTTTGTTCGCAGTGTACATGCTTCCCTTGGTGAGATCATTAGACAGTACAGCGTGGGTTTTCACTGTCATTGCAGATGATGCCCAGCTGTACGTGTCATTTGCTTCCAGGACGAGTGATGCCATGGAGGTGCTTAATAAATGTCTGGCTGAGATCCAGGGCTGGATGTCTTCTAGCTGACTGAGACTCAGCCCTGAAAAGATGGAGATGCTAATGACTGAGCCTGGTTGCTGGCGGGGATGTGGGTGCGGCTGGGTTGGGAACAGGGTTATTCTTCTGCCCTATTCCTTTGGTTGCATCTTCTAAGGTGAAAAATCTGGGCATCAGCCTTGATGATGGATTGACACTTGAGGCTTGGGTGTCGTCTGTCATCTGGAGTGGTTTTTACCACCTTAGGAATGTCACCCGGATCAAAGCCTTAATTCCGCTTGATGACCTGCCTTCACTGGTGCATGCCTTTGTAACGTCTAGACAAGACTACTGCAATGCTGTTTACCTCGGGGTCAGTTGAGTTCTCTGTTGCCTGCAGCTAGTGCAGAATGCAGCAGCCAGGATACTGATGTGCCTTTTGAGGTCTTGTCATGTGATCCCGGTCCTACATGACATGCACTGGCTGCCGGTGAGATGAAGAATCTTCTTTGAGGTGGGCTTGCTCACTTATAAAGCTCAATACAGATCAGACCCCGGCTACCTGCGAGATCTTCTGACTCCTGTCTGCCCTGTTTGCTCGCTCCACTCCTCCACCGAAGGCCTCCTAGCAGTTCCCAGGGCCCTGCTAAAGACCTCTGAAGGTTTATCATTTGAGGTGGTGGGCCCGGCCCTATGGAACATGCTTCCAAGATCCGTGACAGAGGCCCCATCAGTGGAGGTGTTTAAGTGGGGTCTGAAGGTGCATCTTTTTAGAGAGGCTCTTGAGAATTGTCTATGAGTTTTAGAAAATAGGCAACAGCTGAATTGTTTATTTTAAGTAAGAATCTTATATAGGTGTTGCCATTGCTCGCTATTGTTGCGCTGAGATATTTTGTTGCAATGATGTATGTTATTTATTTCACATTTTTACTGTCTGTACAGTACCCAGAGACTCCGGGATGGGGCGCTGTTCAAATACATTTTTACTTTAGTTACTTACTATATGTAATTTTGTGCCACCAGAGTGAAAACACATTTTGGCCAGGATTTGAAAAATGACAGCTGTCTTGTTCATGAGGTGGTGTGAAAAAATGTCTGTGTTGAAAATACTGAAAATTACCAAAGTTATGAGCTTACTTTGAAAAATGTCAACCTACACTTATAACTTTTTTGTTATTTTTTCATATTTTTAGCCCAAATTTCCAACATAGCCCTCTTATGACCCCCATCTCATGAACAAGGATGGTGAAAATGTTCAAATCTTGCCTGAGAGGTGATTTTGTGTATCGACCGGGAAATCACCTTTCAGGACAGATTTGCATGATTTCACTGCCATTGTTCATGAGGTGGGGGTCCCATAAAAGCCATGTTGAAAATTCTGAAGAAAATAAAAACTTAAAAAATTACCAAGCTGGCTTCGTGGCACCAATCGATGGGTGTTCGCTCGGCATGCTGGCGACCTGGGTTTGCGCCCCAAGCCTGGACGTCAGGAGCGGAGTCCAGCAGGGAGGGGATTTGGAGAGTTCTTTGGGCACTTTCCTCCTTGGAGGGGTGGGTAGCCTAGGATCACTATTTGTTGGCCCTTGCGGTTGGTTTGGGTGACGTTCTTGATGGCATGTGACCTCGATGCGTTGCTGAACATCCCTGCCACAGGAGGCCGCTGAGATTGGCCCATTGTGAGAGGGTGTATGTGGGTCGGAAGAAAAGTTGAAAATCCACCGTTGGCCAGATGGATGATGGCTGCTGGTCCTCGCTGCCACAATATCCCAGAGGTACCTGTGCTAACCTCTGCTATGCCCAGGATATGTAATAGACACCTGCGGGTGTTTATCCTCTCCTGGTTGCAGGCCCACAGGGGTTACCTGTAGTCCTGGCACAGATGGGGCGGCAGATGGTGCTGGGCCAGGATGGCAGTGGGCCTTGTCAGCCCAAAGGAGTGGCCAACCGGGGGCCCAGGGAGGAGCAAAAAAAAAATTACCCAGTTATGAGGACAAGTTCAAAACCCATTGAACTATCTTGAACTGCATACCTTATTTCCTCAGTTCCCGAGCCAGCACTTGAAGAGTGATGACATGTCTGGTCCAGAGAGGATTATGGCATTGGACCCTCCTCCATAAGTAAGTAAGGGGTGGGGGTAGGGGTCAGATGGGGGGAGGGTAACAACAGCAGTGGGCTGGCAGCAACAGACATTGATGGATGTTTTTAGGGTTTTTTACAGGATATATAAAAGTAAAAAAATGACGAGGGACAGTTTTCTTTATTTCAGGTACTGACACCGGGGACTGGGCACCCCAGAGTTGGCGTTATGTCTCGCAGCACCGGGGGCGGGTTTCCCAGTGTCACACAGTGAAAAAAGGCATGGTGAAGGGTGCTAGCTGGCACTGAGGATTGGGCACCCTGGTGTCGAAAAATTAAAAGGGGTGTGGGGTGCTGAGTGGGAGGGTCAGGTGGGAGAGAGAAATAGTGGAGGTGTGCCAACGGTGGTAACATACACCAATGGATGTTTTTTGTTTTTTTTTACAGGATCTATAACAATGTTAAAAAAGACTACGAGGGATGGTTTTCTTTATTTCAGGTACTGACACAGGGGATTGAGCACTCCAGTGTCGGTATTATGTTTAGTGGCGCCAGGGGTGGGCTCCCTGGTCTTGCACACTGAAAATTGGTGGGGTGGGTGGTTACTAGCTGACACTGGGAACTGGGCACCCCCACCTCAGAAAAGTAAGAAGAGAGAAACAATGGGAGGTGAGAGGATTACTTTGCAGAGGGTGGGCGGGATTATTTTTATGTTAGGTGGAGGAACAGAGCAGGCTAATCATGTCGCTGATCAGCACTGCTTGCTGGGAGGTGTTATGCAAACCAAAGCAAAGAGCTGTCCTTTGATTGGGTAGGCTCTTTCCTTTGAATTGCATAAAGCTTCCATTTAACAAGACCAGAACAGTGTAATGATCATCCTGGCTGATGATTGGTCTGGCACCTACAAGCCCCTTGCAGACTGTTCTGCATATCACCAACAGTGACACACCTCTCAAAATCCACTATCACAGGTTTGCTTTGCACAAGTGCTAGAGTGAATATAAAAAAAGAATTACAATGAGCCACCCAATGGTGTGGAGTTGGGTGCCGACAAGAAGCAGCTGACAGTTTGGAGGAATGCTGCCTATAGCAGTGTGTGATAGCCATGGAGGCTTGGTGATATGTTCCACCACCACAGTGACCTCTAACAGTGGGCTGAGGGTGCTTACTCATTCCATCATAGGGCTCCTGCATGGGCGCGAGCTGTAAATCAAATTTTCACATCACTGCAGGTAGTGGGAGAGTCGGAGGGCAATAAGAAGGGGACTGTGTTGCAATCTCAGTGATGGCTGTAGGCACTCTTGGTCTCCAGTTCAAGAGTACCCCCAATCCAGGGACACTGGATACAGTGGCAGAAGGAGCTGGGAAGTAAGCTGGGTCAATGTGCCTTGACCTGGGGGACGGGAGGTAACCTAGGTCAGTGCACTTTGACCTGGGGGCTGGGAGGTAACCTGGGTCAGTGAACCTCGACCTGGGGGCTGGGAGGTAACACCTAGTCTAGTGGTATAACTCCCTGTCTGGCCCTTGCAAACCTTTGCACAAGGCTTTCCGTTCACACCTGTGTCCAGGGACTTGAAAAAGGGCTAACGTCGTACCTTTGAAAATTGACCTGAACACATTCTGGGAGTTGAGGCTTTCAACATCTGCAGTAGTCCTGGGAATCTGCTGAACCAGCATACTGAACTATGAGCAGCTCACTTTTAGATGCATCCTGGGGGAAGTGTAGAGAGGGAAGCAGAAAAAAGAAACATATTGGTACAATACAACGCATAAAATTTGACATTTTCTTTTTTTTTTTTTACAATTTATCCAGGAAAGCCCTGCTCAGATGCAACATCTTATTTCCAGTGGGGTCCCACTTCTAACAGTTTTCATAGCTGGGTCGACTGAAGCCTGAGAAGTTAAGTGTCTTGCCCAAAAATGTCACCTAGTGAGTATCTGACTCTAGCGAGATTCGATCCTGTGATCTCATGGTACCCAAGCCAATGCTCTAATGACTAGATCACTGCAGTGCAGAACTGCACATGCAGAATGAAAATATAAAAATGAACGCTCATTTATAAAGTATATCATAAATCAGAAACAAAAAGACAGTGTAAATTAAACAGATGTCTAGGTATACCATAAAACAGTACCTTAAGCATTTCACGCCCCAGGCTTTTTTTCCAGAAAGAGAACAACTGAGTTGCCATAGCCTCTTGTTGTACCACAGTTCAAAGGTCATGGAATGCGATTGAGCCTATCTGTGGTACAACAAGGTTTCAGCTGTTTTCTCAATTGCAGGAGCCACCTGTAAAACTAAACAAAAATTCACCGCGCGCACATCACTTAGCTGAGAGAGAAAATCAACTGTCGCAATGGCGGCAGCGATTTTCTCAAAAGCATCAGGTGACCCCAGAAGTTTATGGAAGAACATGACAAAAAAAGAACACTACAACAACTGGTAAATGACTGAAAAGTCTTCACTTCATATTTCAATGGCCTTAGTTTAAATCAGACTGAAACGTCAGCGGTGGGGGAGGGGGGCCAACAGTTAAAAAAAAAATAAAAAATTGGGGGCACTACACACTATAAAAATGCTGGATGAGCAACTGTTGACAACCAGCCTCAGCTGCAGTCTCAGGGTTCTGATTCCATAGGACCTCTCGAGCTTTGCTCCCGAGGTTGTGCACAGCTGCTCATGCAGAATTCTATTTTTTTTTTCAATTATTCTTTGGTAACCTGTAAGGCTCACTAGACCCAAGGCCTGCTTTCAGGGGCAACCCAGAAGCACAGGGGAGGATAACTGACTTGCTCAGGGTCGCAAAATATACAAGTGGAGGAGGTTCTGGGAATCAGTCCCTAGTCTGATGGATGTACCAAACTCATTCGCAGCTCGTTACTTTAACCTCTAGGCTATACTGCCAGTAGTATTTATATTCATATTGCATTTTTAATGCAGACAAGATGCTTTACCATCAGGACAATTTTTTTTTTTGCCAGGAAAGACACAGTAAGCCGAGGTTTGTTTCCAGCTGCATCCTGGGAGCAAAGGGAAGTTAAGCGACTTGCTCATGGTCACTCTGTATGGAAGTGAAGGCTGTGGGAATCAAACCCAGTTTTTCAGGTTTGCAGCTCACTGTTTTCAACCACCACGCTATACTGTCTCCGCCAATGAGACTGTCATGCAACCATTATTGTCACTATATTTGTTATTGTTGACAGTATCATTCCCTGCTGTGTCTCCTAGTATCACACCTGGAAAGGAGCTCTGGCTCACTGTGCCAAGTCCAGCAACCACATTTCAAAGAAACAAAATGTTCTCTAGTTCCTGCACTAATGTAGTTCCAGGCACCACATTGTCCATCAGCTGTCCTTTTTGTGGCCAGAACTGTGCCTTGCAGTACTCCGTCTGGCTGTCTAACCAGTGTCTTGTTCTGTGGCAAGGTGAACAGAACTTGCAGACTTTCTAAAAATACATCCTCTTGGTGTGAATACTAACACAGTTTTTATTCTCTCCCTTTCTTTCCCTTTCTGTTACGTGTGACCTTGACAGAAAACTACATGCAAATGAAATGCAGTTTGCTGACACCTTTTTTAAGCATGGAAGGTAAACTGTCAGCTCACGTTGTAAGCTTCCTTTCCTGCCAGAAAATCTGAGTGGAATTCGGCCAAAAGAAAAAAAATAAATGCAGGAAAATTGTGCCATCAGTCCAGAGAAAATAAAAGGTTGTGTGAAATGAATAATTATTTGAGGTACAGTTTATACAGGAATCTAATCTGAGAAACCGGCTTTCTATTTGCGTGAGTGTATTCAGTATGTTTGACCTTTTCTTTCCTTTTCATTCCACCCCTTAAATATCAGGGCCCTGGCCTAATAAATGCAGCAACTTTCATCACTTTCATTTCCCAGTGCATTCCAGCGATGAAATGGTGGCACAGAACTGGGATTTGCAAGACCTATATTGGAGGCAGTGTATCCTAGTGGTTAGAGCACAGAGCTATGAACATGCAGATGCAGGTTTGAATCCAATAACTTCCACTTTCTCCTTGTATGAGCAGAAGATCACTTAATCATTCTAATCTGTGCTTAGCCTATTCTCTGTCTACCTCCCTCTCCCTCTCCCTCTCTCTCTCTCTTTCCTTAACTTTCTGATTATTCCTTAGCTTTCATTAGCCTCACCGATCATCCCTGTGGTCTCCCATTGCAGGATGCAACTTATGTCTTGTAAAATGGTTTCGGTGCAGTATGTAAGAAGTCACTATCTAAAACAAAATACATTCTCTTTGCAGCTCTTCTATGTCTTCTCGTTCTCCTCCATGCTGTGCTCTGCCCTTTCTTTCCGTACCCTTCCCTTCCCTATACTTCCCTGTCCTTCTCAGCCCTCCCCTTTCCCACTGGTCCCTTCCCTGCCCTTCTCTGCCCTTCCCTTTCCTGCCCTTCCTTGCTCTTCTGTTCCATTCCCTGCCCTTCCACTCTCTTCCCTCTCCTTCCCTGCCCTTGCTTTTCTTTTCTCCTTCCTAGTCACAGTGCCAGGTTTTCAGCATTGTGCCACTGAGCCAGCATCCCCCCCCTCGGACTCAACCAGCATCTTGAACAAAAAGAGTGCATTTGTTGAAACAGTGTACCAGCATGTGAAACTGTCCTCTGTACAGCATGTAAGAGGGGAGCCCAGCTCTGAATTATACAGTATCTGCTGCCTGGGGAGGTAAAAGGGATGTGTCAGATTTGAAAGGAAGAGGTGTTAATTACAGTTCTGTAGGAATTTACCAGAGGAAAAAAACACATGAGAGGCTGTTAATTGCCCTCCTCATTAAAGAAAACTAAATAGCTGCACCCCCTCCAAGTTTAGCAGATGATTTTCTATTTTCCAGATGCTTCATACCACTCAAGAAGTGCAGAAAATCAGCTAGAATTACCTCTGCAGGCACACCTGTGCTGAAACATGCCAAGAGTTGCACATCTCCAGTTGGAGCAGCCATCGGGTTAAAATGGACCTTTTTTTCTGAAAAAATAGTCCTGCTGTGTTCGTATTAGAATGAGCAGACAAACAAACTGCACTGCTTGAATTCCCTGCATCGCAAACCACATGTGGTAACGAAAGGGAAAGTTTCTGTTTGCTATTTTATTTTTTTATTTAAAATTTGTTAACAGAGTTAAACCTGAGGGCATCAAATGCCCTTTGTCATGGGTGACCCTGGCATAAAACAAAATACATGTACAACATATAAATTAATCAAAACATGAACAACTTGTGACATCTTCAGTGCTCTCACTTATTGACTATGGGATTGTTGTCTACGGCTCCGCTGACCCCACCACCCTACGCTGTATTAAGGTCTCCCTAAATAAAGTGTAACCCCCCTACAAATGGGGGTTCCTGAAAGTCTTCCTTGGGCTTGCCTAAATGCCCACTGCCAAGCTGGTATCCTGTGTCTTAGCGTTTTAAAAGTGTTGTGTGAGAGTGCTTTAATGCCTCTGTGCTCTGTCTCTTTAAGAGCTGCCTATAACGTGGTGCTTATTTGATCTGGGAGGGGGCTGAGTGTTTCTGTGCTCGAGCCCCACCCGGGTTACCAGATAATTGCTCCGTTCTGCCATCACTATTCGCGCAGAGGGAGCTCTGTTAGAAGCTGTACTTATTTGCTGATTGTTTATTAGAATAGCAATAGTTCACTGGCCTACGCAGCCAGTATAGTGTTATGCTTGTGCAACTGTGTTAGTTTGGTTTTGGCCATTCACACTTTCTATTCCAGAGAAGTTACCACCCTATAGGGGTACGAAGACAAGTACCCTTGGAGAGGGTTCCACCCCTAGAGGTGCAACGCCCGTAGTCTGGGCAACAAGCTCCCTGAACTGGTGGCCTTGATGGAAGAGGGATGCCTGGATATTGTAGCAGTCACATAAACATGGTACACAGAGAACCATGACTGGGATGTTAACAAAGCAGGGTACACAACCTACAGGAGAGACAGGGAGGGCAGAAGGGGGAGGGGAGTAGCTCTCTATGTAAGGAAGGGATAAAAGCAACTGAACAAAAGAGTAAACAGGGAGGAGAGGAGGCACTGTGGGTCACCTTAGAGACTGGAAATGGCACCACAATCCGCACAGGGGTTGTATATAGACCCCCATGTCAGGGGGAGGAAATGGACAAGGATATGATAAAAGGCATACTTAGGATGGCAAAGAAAGGAGAGATACTGTTGATGGGGACCTTAACATGCCAGATATTAACTGGAGCACCTTTAAGCAGCCACATCCAAAAGCAGGGCCATTCTTGATGCCCTTCAGGTGGCATGCCTCAAACAGCTAGTTTTGGAACCCACTCGTGAGGGAGCAATCTTAGACCTCGTACTCTCAAATGGGGACAGTGAGAGGATCTCAGATCTAGAAGTGGGTAGCCATCTGGGAACAACTGACCACCAAACAGTGTGGTTCATGATAAACTCTGCTACAAAGTCAAGCCATACAAAAATGAGGGTTCTGGACTTCAGGAGGGCTGACTTTAGCAAGATGGGAGAGTGCCTTAGAAAAGCACTAGCAAACAGACTAGAAGGAGGGATGAAGCAACAATGGGCAAATATCAAAACTGCCATCACAGAGGCAACAAGCCTTTGTGTGAAGCAAATAAACAAATCAAAATGAAAGGAAAAGCCACTATGGTTCTCAAAAGAGGTGGCGGTGAAGATTAGGGAGAAAAAGATAGCATTTAGGGAGTATAAGGAAACACAGAAGGAGCAGGACAGAGAACTGTACCAGTTAAGGCAGAAGGAAGCAGGGCGGGTAGTCAGAATAGCAAAGGCACAAACTGAGGAAAAGATAGCCAACTCAGTTAAGAAGGGGGATAAAACCTTTTATAGGTATATCAGGGAGCGTAGAAAGACAAAGGGAGGGATAGTGAGGCTGAATAGAATGGATGGTGGGTGGGCACAGAGTGACAGTGATAAAGCAGGGATACTGAATGAATACTTCTGTTCAGTATTCACAAAGAGGAAGGGGAGGTGTCTAATCCAATTAACAGAAGCACTCTGGAGGGGGTTGATCCCAGTCCTTTCACAGAAGAAAGGGTTCTGAAAGAACTCCTAAAACTGAAGGTGGACAAAGCAATGGGGCCAGATGGAATTCACCCCAGAATTCTAAAAGAATTAAGCAGAGAACTAGTGACACCACTGACTACGCTTTTTAACAAATCATGGGAGGATGGTGTGGTACCTGAGGACTGGAAGAAGGCGGATGTGATTCCCTTCACAAAAGTGGGACCAAGACGGAGGCAGGAAACTATAGACCTGTCAGTTTGACCTCTGTGGTAGGGAAAGTGATGGAATCACTTCTGAAGGAAAGAATTGTTGAGTACCTAGAGGCCAGTGGGGTACAGGACCCAAGGCAGCATGGGTTCACAGCGGGAAGGTCATGTCAGATGAATCTAATTGAGTTCTTTGACTGGATGACCAAAGTAGTAGACCAGGGAGGAGCTGTGGACATGGCCTACCTAGACTTTAGCCAGGCATTTGACACAGTCCCACACAAAAGATTAGTAGTCAAATTAACCAGCCTGGGAGTGGGTCCCAAGGTGGTAGCCTGGGTAAGACATTGGCTGAACAACAGGACACAGAAGGTAATTGTAAATGGTGTCCACTCTGAAGAAAGAGGGGTTACTAGTGGGGTACCGCAGGGTTCAGTACTGGGTCCAGTCCTTTTTAATGTCTTTATAAGTGACATTACATAGATACATAGATACATAGACAGTGTCGGCAGATAAGGGCCTATGGCCCACCTAGTCTGCCCATTTGAGCTTGTAAGTTCAGTTTGTTTTCCTAGAAGTCTATTTCCCCTTACCCTGACCTCTAGAATTCCTTTATGTCTATCCATGCATTCTTAAATCCGTGATTGTTTCAGCTCCCACCACTTCCTCTGGCAGGGTGTTCCACTTGTCCACCACCCGTTCTGTGAAGAAATTATTTCTCATGTTTCCTCTGAATCGCTCCTCCTCCAACTTCATCCCATGCCCTCTAGTCCTGAAACATCTTTTTCGCTTAAAAATAGTGTTTTCCTGCACCCTGTTCCTCCCTGTAAGATACTTGTATGTCTCTATCATATCCCCTCCCTCCTCTCCTCCAGGGAGTACATGTTCAGTTCCTTCAACCTGTCTTCATAGGACTTGTGATGCAACCCATGCACAATCTTGTTGCCCTCCTCTGAACCTTCTCTACCCTGTCTATGTCCTTACGTAGGTATGGTCTCAGAACTGTACACTGTACTCCAGGTGGGGCCTCACTAGTGTCTTGTATAGCGGAATTATGACCTCCCTTTTCCTGCTGGTGATGCCCTGCCTACCATCCCAGCATCCTATTTGCTTTACCTGATGCCTTGTCACACTGTTTCCTACCTTGAGGTCATCAGAGATGACAACCCCAAGATCCCTTTCCTGCTTGGTGCATGCTATATCCTCACCCCCAACTGATATATTGTGCCAGGGTTTTGTGCCCATATGCATTATCTTGCACTTCTTTGCATTGAATTTCAACTGCCAAACCCTTGACCATTCTTCAAGTTTCTGCAGTCCCTTCTCATTCTGTCTACACCCTCTGGTGTGTCTACTCTGTTACAGAGCTTTGTGTCATCGGCAACAGTGAAATTCTGCCTTCTAGATCCTGTGCAATGTCACTGATGAAGATGTTGAATAGGACCGGTCCCAGCACTGATCCCTGTGGTACCCCACTGGTCACTCTTCCTCTGTGGAGTGACAGCCATTTACCACCACCCTCTGTGTCCTGCCACCCAGCCAGTTACCTACCCACCACACTACTGTCCTGCCCACACCCATATTCCCCAGTTTGTGTAATAGTCTTCTATGTGGCACAGTGTCAAAGGCCTTGCTGAAGTCCAGATAGGCCATGTCCACTGCCCTCCCCTGATCCACCTCCCTAGTCACCCAGTCAAAATATTCAATGAGGTTGGTCTGACATGACCTCCCCCTGGTGAAACCATGCTGCCTTGGGTCCTGTAGTCCATTGACAACCAGATGTTCCACCAATCTCTCCTTCAGTAGTGCTTCCATGATCTTTCCCACTACCGAGGTGAGGCTGACTGGTCTGTAGTTCCCTGCTTCCTCTTTGTTCCCACTTTTGTATAAGGGACTACATCTGCTGTCCTCCAGTCTTTGGTACCTCCCTGTTTCCAGTGATTGGCTGAACAGGATAGCCAGAGGTTCAGCCACCACCCTCTTAGTTCTTTAAGGACCCTGGGGTGCACCCATCTGGCCCCATTGCTTTATCCAGCTCTTATTACTTCCAGTTCCTTCAGGACCCTTTCTCGTAAAGGGACTTGTGTCCATTTCTGCACCATTCTCACCCCTTGTACTCCTTCAGACCCATTACCCCCTCTTCCTTAGTAAAGACTGGAGCAGAAATACCTGTTCAATATGTCAGCTTTACTGTTGTCATCCTCCACGCTGCTCCCATCCTCCCTCTTCAGTCTCACTATCCCTCCTTTGTCCTTCTTTTTCACTTATGTACCTGTAAAGGTTTTGTCCCTTTAACCACTGATTTTGCAATGTGTTCTTCTGTCTGAGCTTTGGCTTCCTTACTGACTTCCTGCCTCCTTTGTTTCTCCTGGTACTTCTCCCTATCCCTTCTGCCTGTGTCTTTTGTATTGCCTGAATGCAATCTTTTGGCTTTCACTTTCTTTGCTACCTCTTTGGAAAACCATAATGGTCTCCTCTTCTTTTCCTCTTGCTAACCTGCTTAATGCATAATTCTGTTGTTCTTATAATCCCCATTTTAAATACTGCCCACTGTTCCTCAATCCTGATTCCTGTCCCATTTCCCTTAATGCCTCTTTCAAGCATCTCCCCATTTTCCCAAAGTCTGCCCCCTAAAATCCAGGATCGTGTTTTGTGTGGTTTGGTTCTGCTTTTCTGTGATTTCAAACCACAATAACTGGTGGTCACTGTTACCCAGGTGCTCCCCACTGTTACCCCCATCACACTGTCCCTGTTTGGAGCACAAGGTCCAGTATTGCCTTCTGCCGAGTTGGTTCCATGACCAGTTGCTTGAGGAAGGCACCTTGAAGGGAGTCCAGGATAAATCTGCTCTAGTTGATGCTGCTGCTGGATGCTCCAGTCCACGTCTGGTATATTGAAGTCTCCAACCAGTACTACCTCACTCTTGTCTGCCATCCTTGGATGGCTAGCATCAGCTCCTATCTGTTTCTTCCTCCTGGGCTGGTGGTCTATAGACCACACCTGTGCAGATGGCTGGCCCCATTTTCCTTTCCAGCTTAACCCACAGTATCTCTCCCCATTTTGTTCCTCCTGGATCTGTGTGGCCTTATGTCATTTTTCACATACAGTGCCACTCCTCCCTTCCTGCCTGCTCTGTCTCTTCTGAATATGTTGTAGCCAGGTATGGCCATCTCCCAGTCATGGTTATCATTACACCAGGTTTCAGTGATGGCCACAATGTCCAGGTCTGACTGTACCATGACAGCCTCCAGATCTTCCATCTTGTTGCTAAGGCTCCTGGCATTTGCACACATGGCTTTCCATGATTTGACCTCCTAGACTGCTTCACTGTTCTACTCCAGCCCCTTCCTTGGTTTGTCATTTATCCCTGGTTCTCCTTGCTGTCTGCCCTTCTGCTGAATTTTGCCTTTTTCTGCTTATCCACCTTTGGACACTAATCTCCATCTTTTGCACACTGCTTTGCAGAGATAGCCACCCTCTGGTCACTGGTTCCATTACTAGCTGTCGGGGTGAGCAAGTAGGTACCGTCCTTGCTGGCCTGCCACCCTTTGCTAGTTTAAATGTTTGTCAATGTAGCATTTAAACTTATCATTGAGTGCTTGATTCCCTCCAGGATGGATGCAGGCGTCAGGCTTGAATAAACCTCCATCCTCCAGATGGGTCCCCAGTCACCAATGAATCCAAACCCTTCCTCACAGCACCAGTTCTTCAACCATGAGTTAAAGTTCCTGGTGCATGCACTCCTATGCTCTCCTTGCCTCTCACAGGTAGTACTTCTGAAAGTGACAGAAGTAGCTTGCCTTGAGACCCTCCCAGTTTCCTAAACTCTTCCTGAACTCCTTTGGCTCCCCATTTGCCAAGTCATTAGTACCTAGGTGGATAATGACATCCAGCTCACCCTCCTGTCTTGCCTTCCAGTGATCCCCAGTATCTTCCTTCCATCCCTCCATGCCGTGGCACCTGGTAGGCACCTCACCTCCCTGTCCTCCCCTCCTGTGTTCCTAGCTGGATCCTCTTATGATGGAGTCCCCACCAGGATTCGCTTCCTCCTCCTCCTCGGGGTCCACTGCTTCCCACTGAGGTCACCTCCTTGCCTAACCTCCACATCCTTTCCTTCCACTTCCCTGGGTACCTTATTTGTTGTCCTCATTTGCCAGTGTGGCATATGAGTTTTGAGAGGAATAGGATCTGGGATGTGCCTCTGCCTGACTGCTCTAACCCTCCCTGAGCCCACTGTCATCCAAGTGCTCCTCGCTCGGCATCCTTTGAGGCAGCTGCATTGGACTGGGTGGTTCCTGGACAGGGTGATGGTACTCCTGACCCAGTTTACTTCCGCTCTGAGTCTGGCTACCTCATCCCGCAGTCCCAAGAGATGCATGCAGATAGGGCAGCACCTCAGTGTCCAGAAGGTCTGCCTGAATATGGCTGCCCCACAGCCACTGCATTGCACCACTCCCCACATTATACTGCAATTCCACTACTTATCTGCTACTGAAGCTCTCTTAGTTCTCTTTTTATTTATTTACAGTACTAAAAGTCCTGTAACTGATCCTCAGATATATATTTTTTTAAGGAAAAAGAAACCAATAAATAAATAAATGAGTCAAAACACTTGTCGTGCTGAGGGTGGTCTTCTTCCCCCTTATGCCCCTCCTACTTCACACCTCTTACTATACCCTGTGTTTAGCTCCTGTCAATCAGATTTATCAGGGCATATAATTAAGAGTTGGGGGAAGGGGGGGGCGAAAATTTGCAGCAATTAAAGACAGCACAGAATTATACCACCACTATTTTTTTAATTTTCAACAGCCCAAAAACAATTATAAGTAAAGACAACACAGAAAGAAAGTATAGTGTCACTACAAGCCTACAATCTAAGTTTAAAAGAAAAATACCAGTTACCAGTTACTCTGAAGCACTGAATTGAATATGTTTCCTTCCTTCACCTTCTGGCTTCTTCTGCTACATTGCAGAGGAACTGGAAGGAAAAGTATGCCTCTTTGCAGATGACACAAAGATCTGCAACAGGGTTGATACACAAGGAGGTGTGGAAAGAATGAGAAGGGACTTGGCAAGGTTGGAGGAATGGTCAGAAGTATGGCAGCTTGGATTCAATGCAAAGAAGTGCAAAGTAATGCACCTGGGAAACAAAAACCCAGGGGAAGATTACACAATGGGGGGAGGTAGTAACAACAACAAAAATGGAAAGAGACCCAGGGGTAATCATATCAGATGACCTTAAGGTTGGCAAGCAATGCGAGAAGGCAGTAGGGAGGGCTGGGGGGATACTGGGATGTATATGGAGAGGTATCACCAGCAGAAAACAGGAAGTTGTTATCCCCCTGTACAGACAGTTGGTGAGACCCCATCTGGAGTACTGCATCCAGTTCTGGAGACCCCATCTCTGCAAGGACATAGACAGGATGGAGGCAGTTCAGAGGAGGGCAACTAAAATGGTGCAGGGTCTGCAAGAGAAGCCATATGAGGAGAGACTAAAGGAGCTTAATATGTATACCCTTGAGAAAAGGAGGGAGAGGGGGACATGATAGAAACGTTTAAGTACCTCAGTGGAATCAACAAAGTCCAAGAGGGTAGCATCTTTCAGAAAAAGAGATGTGCAAGAACAAGGGGACACAATTTGAAGATAGAGGTGGGGACAGCTCAGGGGCAATGTGAGGAAGTATTTTTTCACAGAGAGGGTGGTGGACGCATGGAACAGCCTTCCTGAGGAGGTTGTGGGGTCTAGAACTGTAGGAGAATTCAAGAATGCATGGGACAGACATAAGGCAATTTTTGTGGGGGATAGGAAGAAATAGGCTGTTGGTTAAATAGGATCTGCAGCTTATCCTCTAGGTAGGGAAATGGGTAGACTAGGTGAGCCAAGCGGTCCTCATCTGCTGTCAAAGTCTATGTTTCTATGTTTCTGTGTTAAAGGTACCTTAGGAATTCCGCTAAGGAGAGAGTGCTGCCACTGGAAGAGGAGGGGAGGATGGTGGGGCAAAGAAAAAATGCTTCACAATGAGGCTGAGAGGAACTGCTTATATAGCTCAGGAAGTGGGAGTGGCTGGCTGCTTGGCCACTGAACTACAGGCAAGCCTTTCACTGGCCTACACAGCCAGTATAGTGTTATGCTTGTGCAACTGTGTTAGTTTGGTTTTGGCCATTCGCACTCTCTATTCCAGAGGAATTACCACCCTGTACGGGTACGAAGGCAAGGAACCCTCAAAGAGGGGCCACCTCTAGAGGTGGAATGGGACAGTTCCCATGGCTAAAAGTACCTTAGGAATCCCCCCCACAAATGTAATATCATCCCCAAAAAGGAGGCAACATGAAGCATATGAGCAAGCAGTAAGTGAGACATAGGAGTAGTAACTGTAACGTAGTAGTAGAGAAGTATAGGTAGTTTGATAATGCAATGAGATGCTCAGTTGTCGTAATGACTGCCCAGATCTGCGTAGCATGATGCCGATGGTTTGCTTTGAGAGTAGAGGATCCCCTAATGAGAGTGGGAATGGCAGGACATCCTTCACCTCCATCCAACAACGGAACCTACCTAAAGAAACTAGGGGAAACAACTAAGCTAACTAAGTATTATGACCTGAGGCAACGGAGGAGAGAAAAAAAAACCTATGAGGAGGAAATCACTGGGGATCCAAAGCCTAGGTCGCCATCCCTCCAGGCTTGGGATAGTTTATTTAGTGACGGCTCTGCAGCTGCAATTTGGAAAACCCAATTAAAGGGAGGTGGAAAATATTCCAATTTGGAGGAAGGCTCTCACTCAAACCCTCTAGCGGGAACGCCGTGGAAGGTTGAGAGAAAACTCTACAACAATACGTGCATCCAAGGTGCAGGAGGAGAGCAACAACTGCTGAGGCACTCACCTGGCCTACCTGCCTTAAATCAAGCAAGGTGAACCAGAGGCAGTCGTAGGGAGGATGCAGTGAAGGTACCTCACTAGGGAAACACTATATAGTGGAACACTAGAGCCAAAAGAGATCATCGTAACCACCCTTCACTGCTAGTCTTAAATTCTACACCAGGAGCTGCTGTCATGTAGCAGGCAGCTAAAGCCAAGCCCGGGGCGAGGACGTTCCCATCTATGGGCCAGGTGAGAAGGATCCCACCCCAAGTTGGACATGCTCGAGAAGCAGACTTAAAGCAGAGCGAGACCATCGGCTGCAGGAACCCTGCGCCAAAACAGAATGGCTGGCATGCCCCAGAAATTGATTGAGAGCTGAAAAGCTGGTGAGCTGAATGAGCACAGTGTGCTGAGATCATAATGAGCATTGAGTGCTGAGACCTTGCAAGGTCAAATGCAGATTGAGTGCAGCAGAACCCCAGGCTGAAGTCAAGGGGATGGCAGTAGGCATGAAGCAATGGTTTGCATAACCAAGGAGCAACGGTTGCGTAAGCAAGTGTGGACCTGATAGGTCAGTAAGCAGTAGTAGTGATAGGTGGACCTGCATAACATACTGTATAGCAATAAACAGCACTGAATTTGGGCAAGCCAGCCAGCCAGTTCAAAGCCAAATCAAGGTGACAAACTCTGAGGATTTTCGGCGGCGAAGACAGGATTTAGAACAGAATTAATTAGCCACAGGGACCCCGACCCCCCAAACACCTCCCAGTCCCCGCTGTAGGACAAACAAGGAAGTGATGGAAGGGCCGAGAACCACATGCAGATATAAAGCTAATTTAATAGCCTCAGCAGAAGCGTCAGCTAACCTCAGAGTAACACAATGTACAATAGCAAAGGCAGTAAACAAGTAGTAGCAGGAAGCAATTAGTCCTGTGCAGCAGTAGTGAAAACAAATGAATACACTGAGTTGTAACTGCAGTAAATAAAAGGAGGCATAATGCTCTTAAAGCACTGTCACCAGGCAGTGCAAAAAGACTGCTTCAATGAGGTAATTAGGACAAGCATGAGTGAGCAGTAGAGCTAGGCTGTAAAAATGAGTCAGGTGAAAGTAATAGAGTATGCCATGGAACAGCTAGTTGAGCTGAAACACACAAATCAGGTTTACAGTTGCAGTGCAAGTAATTTGAGAGTTGTGACTAACTGAAGCAAGCAGTATGAGCTCTGAACAGCAGCAAGCTAGGAGCTGAGAAAAGCACCCCCCCCCCAAAAAAAAGGAGGAAGTACACACACAGCCAAAGGCAAAATACAAACCAAAAGCAGGAAAATAAACACAGAAGCCCTGCAGAGACAAGCGGGGGGGGGGGCAGGTCCCAGCCAGGGAGGCCTAACCAGCTCAGAGGACAAACCGGCACAGCCTTCGGCTGCAAAGGAAAAATGCTTCACAGTGAGGCTTAGAGGAACTGCTTATATAGCTCAGGAGGTGGGAGTGGCTGGCTGCTTGGCCACCGCACTACAGGCAAGCCTTTCATTATTGTAGTTTGTCTAGCATGCCTTCTTTGCAGCATGAACTTTCTGTATTGCACCATCATTTTGGTTTTTGGACTGCCAGTCAGCACCAATCAGTACCTTTGGGGACTCTAAAATGGAGCCTGTCCCCAGGGGTCTTATGGGAGCAAATTTCTGTAGGAATTGTAGTTTTTACATTTTGGTGCCACAACAGACCTGGAGGGGGAGCCCTTGCTTTGATAGACAGATGAATCAACCAACCAGAATCTTTTGAACCGAAGTGAAATTCCCAAGCTGCCTGCTGCAGTCAGTCAGTCTGGAGCTAGAGTTTGCAGAGTAAACAGCTTGAGTGATTTAAGCAGCAGCTCCTGCGTAGTTCGCTTGGGAGATTGGAGGAAAAGCTGAGTCTGGCCTGTCTGCCTGCGGTCCCTCGAGAGGGAATCCTTTGAAAGGCTTAATACTCCGGACTGTATCCGAATTGAGTGAGAGAAAAGCCACTGAAGTGTGACCAGGCTTAAACCTGAAGCAGACCAAAGATTTGCTGTATGCGATCAGCCTGTCAGGACATCCATTCACCATAGAACTCCCAGTTTTGCTCAGAGACACTGATATTGCTGCCAGACTGCTATCCGCTTTGTGGTATGGTGATTGCTTTACTATAAATGTACTGTTTGCTGTTAGTGGGTCACGATTTGGCTCCCCACTCTTTAATTGTGCCACACTTGCTGGAAGCTGCATCCAGCCTTCCTGGACTGATTTATGAGCTGTTTTTCCTGGCCTGGACCCTGCCACACTGGCCCAGCCAGTTACTTCAGGTGCAGAGAACACCATCGACAAGAGACTCGCCCAAGGATCAGCCCCCTGCTCAACATCTCAAACAGGAACGACACCTCAGTGATTCGTGTGGGCCCTGCTTCTCTTGGCATGCCAATTGTGAACCTGCAGTCTCCATTTTGTCCCTCATGTGTCTTGCATTGGGGAGCATGAGTAACAATCAGGGTAGCTTCCTGCAACAACAGCTAAATCTCAAGTGTTGTCATCTGATTGCATTGTTGTTTTTCCTTTCACGAACTGAGCCTTCAGGCTCTGGATTACAAATTGTGTGTGGTTGTGCATGCCTTTTCTTTTTCATCACAGGGCCCCAACCAGTTGTGACGCCGGCCTACCCCAGGCAACATTCCAGCCTAGCCCACCTTACTTCCAACTGGGTACCCAGAGTGTGTGACTGTGCAGGGACTAAAAGTGCATGCATAATTGCCTGACTAGATAAGTTTTCGAATCAATCAACCTGATTACCCCCCTTCCTTGTTCAATTCACCTGAATAAATCAGATCTCTTTTTGCACTTAATCTGACTGTGGTTCCAGTTTGTACCAAAAGCACTGTACTGTTGTTATTTGCTGTGCCTAACCTTGTTTTACAGGGGGTTTCCAGGATCGAACTGGTGGAACCAGCCCTGGCGGTAAGTGCAAACACTGTGGGGATTTGTATGCTGAATAGGGGCTACTGTGAAATTGTTTGTTGCATATTGTCTAGGCCACTAGAGGGGAAAGAGGGGGGTTACAGTGTCCTGGAGGGCTGTACCCAGGTTAGCCTTGTTACTAACAACCCTGTCCTCCGGGTGGAGGCACCTGTTTTGGTACCCAGGCCCCTTAACCTGCAACTAGCCACGCAGGCAGGAGTAGTAGCCCTTGGGATATCGCCACCTAGGGGTTACATCTTGGAGGCACCAACACTGGAATTAGTGCCCCTTAGTGGTCAGACGCTAGAATCATTGTTGCCGAAATATGGCCACACCAGTAGAAGTGGTTGTGCACCAGTTGGTGGGGTGGTGTATGGGGCAGGAGGTTGACCCCCATAATGCCGTACTTATACTAGACATTCCCTTGAGTATTAGTAAGGACACAATAGAAGGGGTTCTCTCCAAAGTTGAAGGTTTGAAAAATGCTGTGGTGATGGGTCGGCAGGCTGATTTAATGACCCAAACCCTCATGGCCTTGGTGGAGTGTAGTGACCCCATGGATGGAACTAAGGTGCCAACGACTCTATTACCCACGAAGGGTCCCCAACTGCTTGGAGGTTAATAACTAAAGATAGTAAGGGTCCCTTACAGGATGAGCCCCCACCATTATCTGAGACTTCTGTTGTAAAGATTTTTTAATTTTCAGATTATTACAGTATAGTACAGCATAATATGGAACACTTTTAAACAGTAGTACTATAAGGAAAGGAAGTGGGGGGAGGGGAAGGGAGAGATTTATAGGGAAGGAGGGAAGGGAGAAAAGGAAAGCAAGGAAGGGATATATGGAAAATTCTAGAATCACAGGTTGCACATGGTTACAGAGTGCAGCTCAGTCTACTGTGTCTAATGTGTGCCAAGGATTATAAACTAGGAAATCATTCTCAACTCGAAACATAGGGTTATAGGCATAATGAACTGGAAAGTGTGGTACTCACCAACCCGTTCTTTATACAAGGCAAGGGGGGGTCCGTGACTGAAGACACACCTATCCATCTGAAGGAGGGATCTCAACCCGACAAGGCATCTGGCAATCCGGATATGTGTAGTTTCAGTCTGGCATATCAATTGATTTATTCTAAAGAAGGAGAAGTATACACAAAGAATCTATACACTACAGCTTCTATACTATATGAACTAACATATGGTATAACAGTCTGTAAACGTATTAGCCAAGTCCCATCAACAGAGGGGCATTAACAAGTTAGAACTTGAACTTGAACATATGCCTCCCACCATTTGGAGAGCCTTTAGCATGCCAGCTTCTCCAAGTGACCTGTTCCTTTCCAATGGTGATATCAGAGTTCTGCCATAGCAGAACATATGCTAACGGGAGCGGGTCTGAGGACAGTTTACTATGAACGTGGTACCAGGCTCGTCTGGACATCTCCACTGTGGGGGAAATGGGGATTGGGGTTGCTGAGGAGGTGTGTGGTGGATGGGGTCTGCCCAATGAGTACAGAAGAGAGGAGGGAACCATAGTGTTAGTCATTTCGAGTTCAATTTGGACCCACTGGGGTCTTAGACGGGGAGAAAGAGTATGGAGCCATTGAACTGTTTATGTTACCTGAAACGCCCATTTGTATCCTTCTAGCCAGGGGAGGTCCCAGCCCTCTTGAGTCCAGTGGGCTCTTAATTTGGATCGGCTGAAGTGGGGTTTTGCTCTTTCCCGTAGGAAGTCTCCAATAAGTTTGTCTATTGGTTGAGACCACAGCTTAGGAAGTGGGAGGGGTATATGGGCCAAAAGGTACAGAAAGCGAGAGGCCGTCACCATCTTAATGGCAGCTATTTCACCAGCTAAGGTGAGTTTGAGCTGTTTCCATCTGTCAAACTCAGTTTTAGAGGTGTGTAGTAGAGGTTGAATATTAATCTGCCAGAGATGTTCCAGATTCAGGGAGAGCATAATGCCCAAATATGTGATCTTTGTGGGGGCCCATATTAGCCCATGGGTAGTTGCTGTGGTTTGTTGACAGTACTCGTTAAGGGGGAGAAGCTCCGTCTTGGTCTGGTTAAGCTTCAGACTGGAGTAAGTGGTGAAGGAGTCCAAGAGGGCAAGTAAATGAGGCAGGGATTGTTGGGCCTCATGTAAGGGGAGAACGAGGTCATTCGCATACATCAGAGTAAGGTACTCAGTGTCCCCAATTTTTATACCACATATTTGGGGGTGGTGCTGAATAGCTGCTGCTAGTGGTTCGACCGCTAGGACAAAAAGCAGGGGGAAAAGGGGGCAGCCCTGTCTGGTACCACGCTCCAGCGAGAAGGGGGGGAAGGGTAGAGTTGGTGGTGACTCATGCCCTGGAGGTATTATAGATGGCCTGTATTCTGGCTAGAAATCTGGCCGCCACTCCCAGGTGGGAAAGGACGTGATATAGATAGTCCCATTCAATGGCATCAAAGGCCTTTTCCAAGACGACAGCCACTGCCGCAGCTGTGGTTGTTAAGTGTTTGGCTTTGTACATTATCTGAGACTTTTGAGGAGAAATTTGCTAAGCTGTTGCTGGAGGAAGGGAAAACCATAGAGGACTTTATGCAATTATTCCTGCCACCTGGGGGTGTACTTTCCCTTCGGCCCCCGCCCCACGTACTGCAAGTTGAGGATGTTCTCTGGTACCCTCCCCACCGCACATGGGGAGGATGACTGGGAGACCTGGCTAGACTATGTTGCCCCCTTGGTACCCGAGTGGGAGTGTGCAGAGGCTGAGAAGTGAAAAAGGATCATGGAAAGTTTGAGGGGTCTGGCCCTGGAAGCCAGTAGATTTCTGAGGTCCACAAATCCTGAGACGTCGGCTCCAAAGTACCTGTCTGCCCTGAAAGGCAATTTCGGAAGCACTGAGTCTGGGCATACTTTGATGTGGCAATTCAAAGGTACCAAACAGTGGAGAGGGGAAAGTCTGTCTGCATATGTTACTTGAGTAGAGAGGGAGTAGAGAGGGCCCTGCAGAGAGCTTATTAAAAGGGTGGAGTAGCCGTCAGTGACTTGAACCGTGTGAGGCTGGGGCACATACCACAGCACACCAAGCACTCTAAATTGCAGATTATCCAGTTAAGGCTCCAGGATAGGAGAGATGACCCACCTGACAACTGCGATCTGATAAAAGAACTCAGGGAGGTTGAAGGTGAAGAAAGAGATTGTGATTATGGGGTGGGCACAGCCCGAGTGACCATGGCACAGGAAGACGTCTCTGAAATGGAGACCACTAAGGATATTCCGCCATGGGCTGAGTGGTGGAGAGATGAACTGCTGAATGAAGTCAAAAAAGTACCGGCGGGTGCCTTTACGGAGGCCCCCACTGCAGACAAAGACCGTGGTCCCTCTCAGGATGTGACTGCCATGGGGGTTGGAGTGCACCCTCAAGCATATTCTACCAACAGTGACCCGCAGGCTGAGATCAAAGAACTGACTGCCACCCTAAAGGAACTGTTAAGACATGTTGTGTCACCTTCACCGTTGAAAACAGATATCGGACCCCGATCCCTTGCTACTGCTTCAGTCCCTCATGCAATGTTCTCTCCAAGGATGACCCTGGAGTCTATCATTTGTTACAACTGTGGAAAAGATGGGCCTATGAAGAGAGAATGCTGGTCTCAGAAAGACTTAGATAAAGTTGTGTACAGACTTCAAGGGGAGCTCCGGAGAGCGAGACCTTGGCCGAGGGGCACTGGCAACAACCGCAGTGAAGGATCAAGAAATCCTAATTCAAGCTTCTTTGTGGCTAAATCGTCTGTCCAGGCCCCTGCTACTGCCTCTCTAGACTGGTCCAAAATAGTAGGCCCCTCAATGGAAACTACTGTGACTGTCAATGGTACCCTTGCTCGGGCTGTGCTCGATAGTGTGTCCCAAATGACCATTGTATTCCAGGACTGGTATGACAAATATTTATCTGATGTGCCATTACAACCTCTGGATGGCCTATATGTATGGGGCCTGAGTGACAAGTCATATCCCTACCTAGGATATGTCTGGTTCTGGCTGTCTTTCCCTGTGACTGTAACTGGTGTAGATGAACAAGTAGAGACACTAGCCCTGGTGTGCCCTCCTAGCGGACTAAATGATGGGATTCCCCCTGTTAATTGGAACAAACACCCACATGTTTGGGAGACTGGCTCAACTCTGCCATGAGAAACAAGGGCAATGGACTGGATGGGCCCTAAGAATTCCAGTATTAATCAAAAGAGCTTATGACTTGCAACAGAAACCCAATGAAGTGGACCGAGATGAGCCAGTGGGGATAGTGTGGAAAAAGGATCCTGACTCTTTGGTGTTGGTCCTAATACCCAGTGTACGATCCATGGAGAAGTCCACCTAAGGAGAGGTGTAAAGAACAAAATATTGATGATACATGCCCCTGGTGAAGGGAAGCTGCCAGATGGGTTAATGGTTAAGCCCAGTATGCTACCTGCACGTGCCCATGCCTAAGCCCGCCGAGTGATGGTGCAAGTGAGAAACATGTCAGACAGGGACATTTGTGTGAACCGGGGATGTACGCTAGCTACAGTACACTGCACAGACACTGCAGTATTACCCAGTAACAAGTACTCTGGCGAAAAGGAGAAAGTGACCCCGGACTTATTTGACTTTGGTGATTCCCCTTTGTCTGCCAAATGGAAGACCCGAATTAGTAAGAAACTTTCCCATAGAGACCAAGTGTTCTCACTAAAAGAGTGAGACGTGGGATGTGTCCATGGTGCCGAGCATAACATATGCCTGCATGATGACCGACCATTCCGAGAGAGGTCACGACACCTTGCTCCAGCTGACATAGACGATGTTACGAGGCACCTACAGGAAATGCTCGCTGCTGGCATTATTCAAGAATCAAGAAGCCCATATGCATCCCCCTTCATAGTGGTGTGTAAAAAGAATGGATCCATGAGGATGTGTGTGGACTATCAGACCCTCAACTGACGGACTATCCTAGATCAATACACCATGCCACGCATACAGGATGCCCTGGATTGCCTGAATGGGAGTCAGTGGTTCTCAGTACTGGATTTCCACAGCGGATATTACCAGATTCTGATGGCCCTGGAGGACCATGAAAAAACAGCCTTCATCTGTCTTTTGGGGTTCTACGAAGTGCTGAGGATGCCACAGGGGATTTTGGGTGCCCCTGCCACCTTCGAGAGATTGATGGAACATGCGGTGGGAGACATGAACTTGCTGGAATGTTTAGTGTACTTGGATGATGTCATTGTTTTCGGACACATACTAGAGGAACATGAGATCAGACTGTTCAAAGTCCTCGATCGTTTGGAAGAATTCGGCCTCAAGTTATCCATAGACAAGTGCCAGTTTTTTCAAACATCTGTGAAATATGTGGGACACATAGTGTCTGCGGAAGGGATACAGACAGATCCCAGTAAAGTTGAAACTTTGACCACTTGGCCCAAGCCCAATAACCTAAAAGAGCTACAGTGTTTCCTGGGGTTCTGTGGCTACTATCGCAGGTTCATCAAAGACTATTCAAAGGTGATTCGACCGCTCCTTAACCTTACCCAAGGCTACCCCCCTACCAACCGCAAATACAAAAAGGGGACTATCAAAGACCGAGAAAAAATGTATTTTCGAACAGGTGAGCATTTTAGGGCTCGGTGGACACCCGAATGTGAAGCAACTTTCTTTGAAGTCATATACCAGCTCACCCACGCCCCAGTCCTTGCCTATGCTGATCCTACCAAGCCCTATGTTCTGCATACGGATGGCAGTTTGCAGGGCCTTGGGGCTGTGCTATATCAAGATTATGAAGATGGTTTGAGACCTGTAGCTTTCGCCAGTAGGAGCTTGACCCCATCAGAGTGGAACTATCCGGTCCACAAGTTGGAATTCCTCGCCCTATAATGGGCCATAATTGACCAGTTGCATGAGTACTTCTATGGGACAAAGATATTAGTGAAGACTGACAATAACCCACTGACCTATGTGCAGACTTCAACTAAATTGGATGCCACCTGGCACCGTTGGCTTTCTGCCTTATCAACCTATGATTATGCTGTTGAATACAGACCGGGACTAAACCACATTAATGCTGATGCCCTGTCATGAAGGCCAGCTTCCAAGGACAATTGGGTCAGATTGTCTGAACCTGACATCAAAGCATTATGCCAAAAGTTTGATAAAGATGAACAAATGTCTGCGGACACAGTGGACTGCCTAGTAGATTGCTTGGGTCCTCCTGATACCTGCATACTGGCTGCCTATTGCCATTTCTCTGCTTTAGATATTAGTTTACTATCTCAGTTTGATAATGACAGTATTCAGTGGGCTCAATCCCAAGAGCCCATGATTCAACCAGCACTTGACACCCTGAGTGTGGGGAAAGATGTGTCCAAGTTGCAGTCCCCTGAGTTGCGAACTGCTCTATTGTTCAAGGAAGGCCCCAGGTTAAAGTTGCATGATCAATTGTTATACAGACAGACAGTGGATCATTGGGGTCAAGTAGGCAAGCAACAGTTGGTCCTACCCACGGCCTTTAAGCAGCTGGTACTGAGGTCCCTCAACAATCACATGGGACATCTCAGTATTGATAGAACTTTCAGCCTGGTACGATCCTGATCCTACTGGCCAAAGATGGGGCAGATGTTGAGAATCATGTCAAAACTTGCAGTCACTGCCTCCAGTGGAAAGCTTTGCTCCAGAAAGCTGCCCCACTTGTCAGCATCACTACCAGTGCCCCCATGGAACTGGTCTGCATAGACTTCTTGTGCTTAGAACCCGACCAAAAGAACATTGGCAATGTATTGGTAGTTACTTATCATTTTACATGGTACAGACAAGCCTTCCCAACTAAAGATCAAAAGGCCTCTACCGTAGCCAAGGTGCTAGTGGAAAAATTCTTCATCCACTATGGTGCCCCCCAGAGGATCCATTCTGACCAAGGCAGAGACTTTGAAAGTAGGCTAATCAAAGAAATGCTCTCTCTGTGGGGGGTGTGGAAGTCAAGAACCAACCTCTATCACCCACAGAGGGACCCTCAACCAGAACACTTTAACTGCACCCTTCTGGACATGCTGGGCACCCTCCATCCAAAAGACAAGCATAAGAGGAGCCAGCAGATCAGCACCTTGGTACACGTGTACAACTGCACCAAAAGTGATGCTACTGAGTTCTCCCCCTACCGTCTCATGTTCAGGAGGGAGGCCCGACTGCCAGTTGATGTCTGCTTTGGAGTCTCTCTAGATGGGGTCCAAGCTGAAAACTACTTGCAGTACGTACAGAAATTGAAAGATCAGTTGAATCATGCCTATCAGCTAGCTCAAACTATGGCTGCTAAGCGAAATCTTGCCAACAAAAAAAAGACATGATCGACGAGTAAAAGCCTAGGAGTTGTTGCCCGGAGATATGGTACTACTACACAGTTTGGGACTGCATGGAAAACACAAAATTGCTGATAGATGGCACCATCTTCCTCACATAGTAGTTGGTAGATTGGATGATCTGCCAGTGTACAAGGTGCGCCCAGAAAATAATTCCAAAGCTGTTAAGACCATGCACCGCAATCACTTGCTGCCCATCGGCCAAGTTGTAATTGATGCTGAACCAACACTTGACACTTCTCCTGGGCCACTGACTCATGCTGCTGCAAAGAGGAAACAGAGCCAACCTGTCCGTGTTGTTCCAGAACTAAGGCTTTCCGCTCAGCAGGCCCAGAGCGATAGTGATGACTGTTCGTCAGTCTCTGATGAGAGTGACTGTGATAATGTCTATTATCCTTCATATGAACTGAGTCAGTTGTTTCGAGACAATCCTCTGCAGAATCGTGGGGATGAAACTGAGCTTCAGAACTACCTAACCCCCCAGCTTCTTCCTTGGACCCAGTGCCCCCTGAAAGTGAGGTACAAAGTATCACGTCTGAAGTTGCGGACTCTCTGTGTCTTGTAGAACTGTTTGACTTGCCCAAAGAAGGGGCTGATGGTCTGAGTCTCCCTGGTGACATACCAGAACTTGAAGAACAATATGAAAGTGTTGACAGCACCCTTCAGTGCCGCAAAGCCTAATTGTGCCAGAGACTCCTCAGAATGAGCAACCTGGGCCCTGGTCAAAAGGTAATAATGAGCAAAGTATTGTGGAAACAGAGTCTGCAGAGCCAGGAGCTGATAGTGTTCCCAATCCGGACATTTCAACCAGTGCAGAGGAATCCCTCACTACAGGAGAAGAAATCAGTGCCAGTGTTGACCGCCCAGAGCCTGTGTCTGTTCCCCCCAGAAAATCTGGATGATCTGTTAAGCCAGTGCTACGTTTTAGTTATGATTCCCTGGGAGGCCTGTGGACTTGCCTCTCAATGTGGTCCATAAAGGTGTTTACGTTTCCAAGAGCTCACTGCCCAAACTGAGCCTGACTGCCACCTCCCAATTAATTGTTCTTCCTTCAGAACATGGTGTTCCTGTCCCATCTAGCCCCAAGTTAGTTGATAGGGAAGGACACCATTCTGCAATGTTTACTGCATAAGAAGTTATAAAGTGAAGTCACTGGTAACTATTCATAGTATGTTAATCATAATAGAGTCAGTATAGAGTGTATGAAACATGCATAAGTATTGTCAATGAAGATATGGTATAGTGAAATGTATAGTAATGTGATAAGTTTACATTAACTGATGCATCAGATAGTATTTCCATAGTATGCTAATGTCACTTATGTCTTGTATATATTGAGTCTTCAATATTGTGATGGTGTTGATTTGATGTGGATGCCAATATTTTCCAGGCAGGGAAGGGTGTAACCCCCCTACAAATGGGGGTTCCTGAAAGTCTTCCTTGGGCTTGCCTAAATGCTCACTGCCAGGCTGGTATCCTGTGTCTTAGCATTTTAAAAGTGTTCAATTTCTTCCGAAATAAAACAAGCACTCGGATAAGTGGTGCTGCTTCAAATGCTCAGTACTATACAAAATTTAATGAAGCAGCACCCACGCTTAAATATGTGGTAACGAAAGGGTAAGTTTCTGCTTGCTATTTTATTTATTTTTTTATTTAAAATTTGTTAACAGGGTTAAACCTGAGGGCAATAAATGCCCATTGTCATGGGTGACCCTGGCATAAAACAAAATACATGTACAACATATAAATTAATCAAAGCATGAACAACTTGAGACATCTTCAGTGCTCTCACTTATCGACTATGGGATTGTTGTCTGTGGCTCCACTGACCCTATCGACCTACGCTGTATTAAGGTCTCCCTAAATAAAGTGCAACTCCCCCTACAAATGGGGTTCCTGAAAGTCTTCCTTGGGCTTGTCTAAATGCCCACTGCCAGGCTGGTATCCTGTGTCTTAGCTTTTTAAAAGTGTTGCGTGATAGTGCCTTAATGCCTCTGTGCTCTGTCTCTTTAAGTGTTGCCTATAACGTGGTGCTTATTTGATCTGGGAGGGGGCTGAGTGTTTCTATGCTCCAGTTCCGCCCGGGGCTGGCAGATAATCGCTCCGTTCTGCTGTCGCTATTTGCGCAGTGGGAGCTGTTAGAAGCTGTACTTATTTGCTGATTATCTATTAGAATAACAATAGTGTTGTAGTTTGTCTAGCCTGCTTTCTTTGCAGCATGAACTTTCTGTATTGCACCATCATTTTGGTTTTTGGACTGCCAGTCAGCACCAATCAGTACCTCTGGGGACTCTAAAATGGAGCCTGTCCCCAGAGGTCTTGTGGGAGCAAATATCTGTAGGTATTGTAGTTTTTACATTTTGGTGCCACAACAGACCTGGAGGGAGAGCCGTTGCTTTGACAGACAGATGAATCAACCAGCCAGAACCTTTTGAACCAAAGTGAAATTCCCAAGCTGCCTGCTGCAGTCAGTCAGTCTGGAGTTAGTTTTTGCAGAGTAAACAGCTTGAGTGATTCAAGCAGCAGCTCCTTCGTAGTTCGCATGGGAGATTAGTGGAAAGGCTGAGTCTGGCCTGTCTACCTGCGGTCCCTCGAGAGGGAATCCTTTGGAAGGCTTAATACTCCGGACTGCATCCGAATTGAGTGAGAGATAAGCCACTGAAGTGTGACCAGCTTTAAACCCGAAGAAGACTGAAGATTTGCTGTATGCGATCGGCCTGTCAGGACATCCATTCACCATAGAACTCCCGGTTTTGCTCAGAGACACAGATATTGCTGCCGGACTGCTATCCACTTTGTGGTATGGTGATTGCTTTACTATAAATGTGCTGTTTGCTGTTAGTGGGTCGCGATTTGGTTCCCCACTGTTTAATTGCGCCACGCTTGCTGGAAGCTGCATCCAGCCTTCCTGGACTGATTTCTGAACTGTTTTGCCTGGCCTGTTCCCTGCCACACTGGCCCAGCCAGTTACGTCAGGCGCAGAGAACACCATTGATGAGAGACTCACCCAGGGATCAGCCCCCTGCTCAACATCTCGAACAGGAACGACACCTCAGTGATTCGTGTGGGTCCTGCTTCACCAAGCATACCAGTTATCAACCTACAGTCTCTATTTCGTCCCTTCTGTGTCTTGCATTGGGTAGAGTGAGTAACAATCAGGGTAGCTCCCTGCAACAACAGCTAAATCTCATGTGTTGTCATCTGATTGCATTGTTGTTTTTTCTTTCATAATGAGCCTTCAGGCTCTGGATTACAAACTGTGTGCGGTTGTGCATGCCTTTTTTTTTCCATCACAGGGCCCCAACCAGCTGCGACACCGGCCTACCCCGGGCAACGTTCCAGGCTAGCCCACCTTACTTCCAACTGGGTACCCACAGCATGTGACTGTGTAGGGACTAAAAAGTGCATGCATAGCTGCCTGACTAGATCAGTTTTTGAATCAATCAACCTGATTACACCCCTCCCTTGTTCAATTCCCCTGAATAAATCAGATCTAATTCTTTTTGCATGTAATCTGACTGTGGTTCCAGTTTGTACCAAAAGTGGTGTGCTGTTGTTATTTGCTGTGCCTAACCTTGTTTTACAGGGGGTTTCCAGGGTCAGACTGGTGGTAAGTGCAAACAGTGTGGGGATTTGTATGCTGAATAGGGGCTACTGTGTAAGTGTCTGTTGCATATTGTCTAGGCCACTAGAGGGGAAAGGGGGGGGTTACAGTGTTCTGGAGGGCTGTACCCAGGTTAGCCTTGTTACTAACAACGCTGTCCTCTGGGTGGAGGCATCCGTTTCGGTACCCAGGCCCCTTAGCCTGCAACTAGCCACGCAGATAGGAGCAGTAGCCCTTGGGATAGCACCACCTAGGAGTTACAAAAACCTGCAGACTTGTCACAGGATGTGACTGGTGGACTCATACCTGTGAGCTCTACCATCGCACCAACTGGCTTAACTTCAGTGGACAGCTCAGATACCAGACCTGTCTCCATGCTAGAAAACTGTTACTCTGCACCTCTCCCCTGGGACTTTGTCATCTTGTGCAGCATTCTACCCAAATCCGGACAACTTGAAGGTCTCTGTCTCCCCCTCTCTTAGTACCCTGTTGCAGGACTTCCCTGGGCTAACGCTCCTTTTTCCACAGGGCCCCCCTCTGGTTTAATGAACTACCTCCTGCTGTCTCTCTGGAGCAGCATCTAGGCTCATTTAAATCCCGACTCTGCTCGGTCATTCTCTCCCACTCCTGCTGCAACTGCGTTTAGTCCCTATCCGCAATGCAGATGCAAGTCAGCCACCACTCTCCCCCACTTTCCCTTTGATCTGGGGTCTGCCCCTACCACTTGACCCTGCAGAAATTGTAACCAGACTGTAGTTTATTGATCACTGTCTTTTGATGCTGTAACTATTGTTGTTTACTGCTCGCTGTCTGACTTGGGCTGGATCTCTACGCCCTTGAATTTTGTTACTTGTCCTCTCTTCAACACTGTAATATTACTATGTTTTGTCTTTCTTTTACCCTGTTATGTTATTTCATTTTTGGTATGGAGCCTTTGCAAAGGAGTCCTTGACTCAAAGGATGTAATTCCAGTTCCTTCATATAAATAAATAAGCAACCAAGACAATTTTATTTTAAATACCTTTTAAAAACATGCAAAGAATTATAAGATAAAAAACAAGTAGGCAATTCATTCCACAATTTGATGACCCGATGTAGCCAAAATCTCTGTTCTTGTGAAGTCCTACAATGGGGCACAATTACCAGTTTGGACAAACTGAGTGTAATGTGAATGAGAAAAACTGAGATAGCAGACATAAACGAGAGAGGAATCTGAGGACACATAGGGCAGGATTCACAAAGCATTTGCACATGGCGCATCTCAGTTGTCCCAGCGCAAATGAGGTGCTCATGCCTGAACTGTGTTATTCACAGAAGATGCACTGGAACATGCTCTTAGGGTAGCCCCTCTGTGAATACCACAGTTGCGCCTAACTCGAGAAGCCCCAGTGCATCCCCCTGTTCGGGCTGGGAAACTGATGGGGCAGGGCATCTCCAGATGTGCTGTGCCCAATGTTGCCATTCACAACCCCAAACACTCAAATGGGGCCATTAGACATGCAAGGCACAATGGGGCCATTTCCATGTCATTATGGCTCCATTTGCATGCAGCCTGCAGGGATGCGCCCTGTTGAATGTGCCGGGGGCCTTGCAAGGGCTGTGAGTGGCACACATATTCCACGGTGGTCAGTGGACTACCACCCCACCCTCCTCATCTTCTGCTCCCCATCCCAGTGAGTGTTATAGTTGTGAATGAAAGCTATAGTACCTACTGCAAGCCCACTGGTCGACAGGGTCTTCAATGGGCTTACAGGTGTACTGTACACTATCATTCACTGACAGCACAGTTGATAGGCAGCTGTGGTGGTATGCAGATAAGTTGTGCTGCCCACCAGCTTACAGCACTTGCTGGGACGGGGGAGTGAGATGGCGAGGGGGTGCCTGAGTGGGTGGGGGGGGTCCACTGGACCACCAGGTATACTTTGGCAGGTCATTCCTCCTTGCTATTGGGGCAGGCATTGGGTCCACTAGACTACCAGGGATTCCGCCACATTTGCATTACTATTACCTGGAATGCGGGTGGGGGGGGTTCACAGGACTAAACAGGCTGCTACTGGGTTCTGTCATCATCTCTGCCCCAACTATTGGTATGTTTAAAACTAGGCTCCGGGACTATCTCACTACCAACAGCCCTTGTGACTGCCCAACTTAACCTTGTTTCTCCACTTCCCTTTCTGTTCTAGTTGTCCCCCCCTCCCCTCCCTCCCTCCTCACTGGATCTCTACCTCACATCTTGTATACCCAATGCTGCACTTTTCACCCTCTCGCCACCCTTCCCACATTCCTTCTACCCCCTACCCTCTTCCTCTCCCTATGACTCTGGCACTTCTTATCTGTTGTCTGTTTTCTGACAAATGCCGCTGGCTGCCTTGTTACAATGCTACCCTTGAACTGCATTAATCTGTACTCTGTTTGCAATGTCCACATTGTTGTAATGCCTGTCTTGATGTTCCCCATAATTTGTATTTCTCTGACGTGGAACCTTTGTAAAAGAGACATGGCTCAAAGGTATTTGTAATCCTAGACTTGATAAATAAAAAATTAAAAAAAAATAAAATAAAATACTGTGGGGATTTGGGCAGGGGGTAACCACTGGACTAGCAGGGATACTGTGGCCTTAGTGTGACAGTTTGCGATCAGGTCGTGAAAGGCTGGGGGGGGGGTCTACTAGACCACCAGGGATGACTGCTGTACTGTGCTACAGTACGGGGATACGGCAGGGAGGGGGTGGCTGGACTGCCAGGGTAGGTAGGCTGCCCTACTGCTGTCTGCAGGTATGGCAGCCTGCCTGTGGGTGGACACCCACTGACATCTACTGTTTGTAGCCTTATCTTTAGGAGGCCCAACTTCGGACTTGCTCTGGAGATGCGCCTCCAAGTTGGGTTGTGAATCGGGCTGCGCCCCACATGCATGGGCATACGCCCTGCACATCCTCCCCAGATGTGTGGCATAACATTATGGGTGGTGTGCGGCACATCTGCGATGCGCCAGCGCATCCCTGCCTTTACAGAATCGCAACTGTGCGCAAGTCGGGGATGAGCCAGCACATCTTGGATGCGATGGGTGCATCCCTTTTGTGAAGCCTGTCCCTAAACTTTTTAAATGCTAATAAACTAAAATAATCAATCGTTTGTTCAAACAACAACCAACCTAGACCATTATACAGAACATGATGCTGAGTAAGACATGAAACTGAACTTGCAAATCTGCACACAGAGTGATACCATGTTTATACACATTGAAGGGTGGTGGTAGTACTGTACTGTAGCAGATGAGTGTATGGGATGACCATAATCTGTAACTGGTAACAGTACCTTCTTTGAGCAAGATGTTAGGCAGTTTCCTAGCTGATATAACTCCCCCAAATGAAAATGTACATTTTTGATGACACGATTAACTACTTAAGTAGGGGATGCATGAGCTGTGGTCCTAATCCAGTGTGTTTGCAAATAGGGAGTCCAGTACCCTGGGCTCAGATCAGCTGGTCTGTGGTTGCCTGTTACTTTTTAAAGAAATGAATAACTCAGATAAACTGCCCTGCCAGCTATGGATGGACATTCCATTTATTGCAAAGGAGTTGGAAGGTCAAAGGAGTGTGAGTCATGCTCATTGCTTATGTAACCCCCCTACAAATGGGGGTTCCCAAAAAGTCTTCCTTGAGCTTGCCTAAATGCTCACTGCCAGGCTGGTGTCCTGCGTTTTAGCAGTTTAAATGTGATTACCAGAGCTTGTATAGACTCTGTGTACTGTCTCTTTAAGAGCTGCCTAATTGCAGTTTAAGTAATCTGAGAGGGAGCTCTGTTGCAAGATGTAACTATTTGCTGAAAATCATTTAGAATTATAATGCAGTTTGTCTAACCTGCTTTCACTGTAGCAAGGACTGTTTTGTTTGTCTCCACTATCTTGGTCCTGGACTGCAAATTGGGCCAATCAGTTCTGGTGGGACCTAAAATGTAGCCAGACTACAGGAGCTGTCTGAATTCAAAATCTATAGGAACTGTGGTTTGAGTTTTTGTGCCTTTTTTGCAACTGAAGGGGGAGCTCTTGCTTTGACTGACAGCCAGATAAGCCAACCAAATCTTTTGGATCTTGTGGAAGTCCCAGGTGGCTTGCAGTTTTCAGTTAGAACTAAGCTGGAAGCTGAGCAAGAAGGAGCTGAAGTGTTTCTGAGCGCCTATCCTGAGTGGATTCGCATGGGAGAACTCTGAAAAGGCTAAGTTTTTGGCCTGCATGCCAGTGTGCTGCTCCTAAGAGGGAGAGAAGAGAATTATTTTGGACTAAATTCAAGTTTGTGTGACTAAAGTAAGCTCCTGAAGTGGGCCAGGCTCAACCAGAAGAAGACCAAATATTTTTGCTGAATGCGATCGGCCTGTCAGGAGTACCAGCTACCCCCTAAGCTCCCGGTGTATGCAGAGACTTTGCAATTGTGCCCGGGGAGCACTTTGCCTGGTACAGTAGAATTCCCGTACATGTAAATGTGCCATGAGCTGCTACTGGGTTGTGAGTTCGTTCCCCACTGTGTGAACTGTGTTCTGCTTGCTGGAAGCTGTATCCAGCCCAAAACGGACTGCTTCCGAACTTGTCTCCATGTGGTCTGGGCTTTGGCAGACTGGCCCAGTCAGACTACCCACTGCACAGAGAAGCCGTCGACGAGAGACCTGCCTGAGGATCAGCCCCCTGCTCCACGCCTGAACAGGAATGATGCCTCTGCGACTTGTGTGGGCCCTGCTTCTCCTGGCATTCCAAATCAACCACCTGCAGTCTCGATTTTTGTCCAGCCTGTGTCCAGTCTTAGGTATCATGAGTAAATACCAGAGTAGCTCCCTGCAACAACAGCTTAATCTAAGTGTGTCATCTGATTGTCTTGTTGTTTCATTTCCTTTATGAACTGAGCCCTCTGGCTCCAGATTACAAATATTGTGTACTGTGCATGTTGTGTTTTCCATCCCAGGGCCCCAACCAGCTGCAACCTGGGCAACTGTCCTGGCTAGCCCATCTCTTCTCTACCTGGGTACCCAGAGGTGGACTATGTGGGGGGACTCAAAGCGCATGCATAACTGGTTGATTGATATAACCTTTAAGCTAATTAACCTGATTTTGCCCCTTCCTTGTTCAAGTCCCCTGAATAAATCAGATCTAACTTTTCTGCATGTAATCTGACTGTGGTTCCAGTTTGTGCTCAAAGTACTGTACTGTTGCTATTTGCTGTGCTTAACCTTTGTTTTACAGGGGTCCCCAGGGTCAAGCCAGAGGAACCAGCCCTGGTGGTAAGTGCAAACAGTGTGGGTACTTGTGTGGTGTACTAGGGGTATTTTGAAAGTGATTATTGTACAGTGTTCAGGCCACTAGGGGGGAAAGAGCGGGGTTACAGTGTCCCGGAGGGCTGTGCCCAGGTTAGCTTGACCACTATCAAGCCTGACCTCCGGGTGGAAGCACCCGTTTCAGAACTCAGGCCCCTTAACCTGCTACTAGCCAATCAAGCAGGCAGGGGTAGTAGCCCTTGGGACAGCGCCACCTAGAGGTTACACTTACAATCCCCTTAAGTGAGAACAAGTACAAAGCCAAGATCAACATATGTTTTTTTTTGGGGGGGGTGAGTGTGACCTGAAGGAGGGCTACAACTAATGATGGGCTCCTAAATTGCTGCATTCACTGATTGAGTGGTATCTGGTTGCATAGGGGTGGGGCTCCCAATGTCACATTCACTGGTTGGGGTGGAGGGTGTTTGGCTACATTGGGGAGGGGCTTTAAATGTCACTGTCACTGTTTAGGGGTGGTTGGCATCTCCAGAGATGGGATCCCAGTACTGCATTCACTGGCTGGGGTGGAGGGGGTGTTTGATTATATTAGGGAGAGGTTCTTGGTGTCACAGTCACTAGTCAGGGGTCTTCGGCATCTCTAGAGCTGGGATACCAGTGCTGAATTCAATGGTTGGGGTGGCGGTTGTTTGGTTATATTGGGATAGAGGTACCAAAGTCACAGTTACTGGTCAGGGGTGTTTAGCAGCTCCAGAAATGGGCTACCACTGCTGCATTAACTGTTTGGAGATGTTTGGCTGCTTTTGGGAAGGGCTTCTATTCCCACATTCACTGGCTGGCTGGGTGGGTGTTTTTTTTTTTGGTGGCACTGGAGATGGATCCAGTGGCTGTATTCTCTGGTTGGGGAGGAGTTGGCACTGCAGATGGAATGCGGGTACCAAATTCACTGGTTAGGGTGGGTGAAAGTTGTTTGGTGGTACCAGATATGGGTCTCTGGTGCTGTATTTACTGGTTGGGGTGGGAGAGGTGGGAGGCAGAAGGGCTGGTCTCCAGTTGCTGCATTCATTGGGCAGAGTGGGTGGGAATTGTTTGCCAGCACCAGGAATCAGCTCACAATGTTGGTTGGGTTGTGTATTTGCAAGCACCAAGGATGGGCTCCTGGTGTTAGTTGGGTTGTGTGTGCGTTCACCAGCACCAAGGATGGGCTCCTGGTGCTGGTCAGGGTGTTTGTTTGGCAGCACCAGGGATGGGTTCCTGGTGCTGGTCGGGGTGTGTATTTGCAAGCACCAGGGATGGGCAACTGGTGTTAGTTGGGGTGTGTGTTCAGCAGCACCAGGGATGGGCTCCCAGTGTTGGCTGGGGTGTGTGTTTGCAAGCACCAGGGATGGGCTCTTGGTATTGGTTGGGGTGTGTTCAGCAGCACCAGGGACTGCATTCCCTGTTTGGGAGAACCAGTGGTACCAGGGATGGGCTTGGAGTGTATCTTTCACTGGTTAGTAAGGGGGGGTGTTGGTGGGACATCATCAGCGTCAACAGTCAAGGGGTTCAGTGGTTTTAGAGATTGCACAGTCACTGGTTAGGAGGGGAAGGTTTGGCTGCATGGACGAGCAGATCTCAGTTCCACAGTGCCTGGCTGGGATGGAGGATGATTGGCTGCACTGCAGAGGGGTGGTGCCACAGTCAACTAGTCAGGGTGTTCAGCAGCTCCAGAGACAGGATCCCAGTGCCACATTCCCTGGTTGTGGTGGGGGTTGTTTGGTTGGCACTGAATGTGGACTGCTAGTGCCATATTCACTGGCTGAGGTAGCTAGGGATTGTTTGGTGGCACCAAATATGTTTTCCTAGTGCAATATTCACTGGCTGTGGTGGTGGTGGGGGGGGGGTTGTTTGGTTGGCACTGAATATGGACTCCCAGTGCCATATTCATTGGCTGGGGTAGATGGGGATTGTTTGGTGGCACTGAATACGGACTCCTAGTGCAATATTCACTGGTCGAGGTGGGTGGTTTTTTTTGGAGGCACCGAATAAAGACTCCTACTGCCATATTCACTGGTTGTGGGGGCTTGGCTGCATCAGGGAGAGCTCCTGGTGACATATATTTGTCAGAGTGGGTTGAGGTTCTGGTGTGCCAAGGAATGTGGGCTCCTGGTGCCATACTCACTGGGTGTGGGTGGGAGTTGTTTGGTGGCACTGAATATGGGCTCCTAGTGCCACATTCACTAGTTGGGATGGGTAGGGTTGTGTGGCTGTATTGGTGAGGGGCTCCTGGTACCACATTCTCAGGTTGATGTGGGGGGTTTCTAGTTGTATTGAGGAGGGTCTCCTGGTGCTTTTTCACTGGTTGGTATGGATGTTGTCTGTCTGCATGGGGGATGTGCTCCTGGTGCCACATCTTCAGGTTAGTGTGGGGGTTGTCTGGGTGCATTAAGGAGGAGCTCCTGATGCAACATCCTCAGGATGGTGTGATGGTTGCATGGCTGCACTGGGAAGGGGCTACAAGTGCCACATTATCAGGCTGGTGGGAGGTTATCTCTCTGCACTGGGGAAGGGCTTCTGGTGCCACATTTTGAGGCTGGTGTGAGGATTATCTTGCTGAACTGGGATGGGGCTCCTGGTGCCACATTCTCTAGCTCGTGTAAAGGTTGTCTGGCTGAACTGCAGAGGGTCACCTGCAGCCACATTCTCAGGTTGTTGTGTGGGTTAGCTGGCTGCATTGGAGAGAGACTACTTGTGCCATATTATCATGTTGGTGCAGCGGTTGTCTGGCTGCATTGGGGACTGCATTCTCATGTTGGTGTGGAGGTTGTCTGGCTGCATTGGGGAAGGACTCCTGCTGCCACATTCTCAGGTTGGTGTGTGGGTTAGCTGGCTGCATTGGGGAGAGACTACTTGTGCCATATTCTCAGGTTGGTGCAGAGGTTGTCTGGCTGCACTGGGGAGGGACTCCTGCTGCCACATTCTCAGGTTGGTGTGTGGGTTAGCTGGCTGCACTGGGGAGAGACTAATTGTGCCATATTCTCAGGTTGGTGCAGGGGTTGTCTGGCTGCATTGGGGAGGGACTCCTTGTGCCACATTCTCAGGTTAGTGTGGGGGTTATCTGGCTGCATTGAGGAGGAACTGCTTGTGCCACACTCTCAGGTTGGTTTGAGGGTTATTTCCCTGCTTTGGGGAGGGTCTCCTGGTGCCGCATTCTCAGGCTGGTGTGTGGGTTGTCTGATTTAATTGTGGAGGGGCTCTGGCAGTCACATTCTCAGGTTCATATGGGGGTTGTCTGGTGCACTGGGGAGTGGCTCTAGCTGCCACATTCTCAGGCTGGTGTGGAGGCTGTCTGGTGCACTGGGGAGGGGCTCTGGTTGCCACATTCTCAGGTTGGTGTGGAGGTTGTCTGGTTAATTGGGGAGAAGCTCTTGGTGTCACATTGTCAGGCTTTTATGGGAGGGGGGGTTTCAGGCGGCATTAAGGAGAGGCTCCTGGTGCCACATTTTGGTGTGGGAGTTGTCTGGCTGCATTGGGAAGGGCTCCTGCTGCCATATTTTGGTGTGGGGGTCATAATAGTTGTGTTTGGAAGGATCTCCTGGTGCCACATTCTCAGGTTGGTCTAGGGGTTCATTGGCTGCATTGGGGAGGGTCTCCTGGTGCTGCATTCACTGGTTGGTGTGGGGCTTGTCTGGCTGCACTGGGGATGTGCTCCTAGTGCCACATTCTAAGGTTAGTGTGGTGGGTTTTCTGGCGGCATTGGGGAAGGGCTCCTGTTGCCACATTCTCAGGTTGTGTGGGGGTTGTCTGGCTACATTGGGGAAGGGCTCCTGGTGCCACATTCTCAGGTTAGTGTGGTGGGTTTTCTGGCGGCATTGAGGAGGGGCTCCTGTTGCCACATTCTCAGGTTGTGTGGGGGTTGTCTGGCTACATTGGGGAGGGGCTCCTGTTGCCATATTCTCAAGTTGTGTGGGGGTTGTCTGGCTACATTGGAGAGGGGTTTCTGGTGCCACATTCCCAGGTTGGTGTGAGGGGTTGTCTGGCTGCATTGGGATGGGGCTTCTGGTGCCACATACTCAGATATGGGGGAGGAAAGCTGCCAGGTGGTCACCCGATCCTCTCCCAGACCCCCCCCCCGGCTAAGCCCTGGCAACCCGAGCTTGTTCCTGAACTCGAGTCACCGGCATGGGAAATATAAGGTGCATAGTGCCTCATTCCTCTATGCTACTGGGCCAGCTCTTGCCCTTAATCCTTGACCTACTCTTTACCAATCTCTGACCTACTCCTCTCTGCCCTTGACGTACACAGCTTCGTATTTTTGGTGTTGCATTTATGCTCTGTGTTTGTTCATTTAATTGTTTGGCCAACCCTATATCTTTTATTTATTGTTTTTTTCCTCTAATGCTCATTTATCTTAAATCATTTCATGTATTATCCTTGCTAATTGCCAGTACCTGATTAAATGATGGGTGTGATTATATGTACTGTATCATTGTACCTTGTTCTCCTATTGTTATTTGTACCTGGGAATTAGCCTTGGCTCAATGTGCCTTTCCCAGGTATCAAATTTCAAACAAACAAATAAAAAAAAACGTTCTCAGGGTGGTGTGGGGTTTGCTTGGCTATATTGATGAGGGGCTACTGATGCACTCATTGATGGGGGTGGTTGGGGGTGTTTGCTGGCACTGAGTTAGGGTAACCCGTGAACACTGTGACTGCAATTGGGCACCTACAAAAATGGTGACTCAATTACAGCACCTGTGTTCAGGGTTACTGGGCAGGGGAGTGACCGGATACCAGGGTGAGCAACATGTGGCGAAGGGAAGTATGCATGCAGATGTGTGGGGGGAGAGGCTAGGGAGGGATGGTATGTGGGGGGAGGTGTGGCAGGCAGCTGCCGAGCTGGTCTGCTAGCCTGGTGAGAATGGCGGTCGGTTGGGAGGTGCAGGGTGCAGGGTGCAGGGTTTGGGTCCAGTGCATTTTTTTTTTTTTTTGCGGCAGGCGGCTTTCATTTTGCAAGTTTTTCACACACCCCTGGAGTTGAGAATCCATTAGTAAGGAGGTGCGGGGGGCAAAGCCCCCCGTGGGGTTGGTTCCCTAACATTTGAAAAAAAAATGTAGGTCTCGGGCGCCCTCTTTCTCCTTGTGGTGAGTAAATTTCAGTGATGTACACTTGCTGTAACGGTGATTGATATTCCGTGCTCGCCGTTATGATATACAACCTTGAGTAAGAGCTCCTGCTGTTATAGTCACTAGCTGGGGTGGGTGGGGGTTGTTTGGTGGCAAGAAATATAGGCTCCTGGTGCTGCAGTCAATGGTCGGGATGGGTGGCGCTTGTTTGTCGGCACAGTGGTGTGCTGCTGGGGTTAAATTCATTCATTGAGCTTGGCATGGTTTGCTTGGTGGTAGGAAATATGGGTTTCTGGTGCTGTATCCACTGGTTGGGTTTGGTGGGGAAGTTGGGATGCAATGGGGATGTGCTCCTGGTTTTGCATTCACTGGTTGGGCAATGGGTTTGCTTGGCAGCACTGAATACGGGTTCCTGGTGCCACAAACACTGGTCAGTTGAGTGGTGTTGTTTGGTGGCAATGGATATAGACTCTTGGTGTGGCATTTACTGATCAGGATTTGGTGGCACTGAGGATGGGCACCTGGTGCCACATTTACTGGTCAGGGTGGGTAGAGTTTGTTTGGCCGCAGCAAAGGCAGGCTTCTGGTGTCACAAGCACTGGTCAGGTTTGACAGGGTTGTTTTTTGGAACTGGAGATGAATGTCTGACACCACATTTACTGGACAGGGTAGGTAGGGTTTGTTTGGTAGCACAGAAGATGGGTTCTTGGTGCTTCAAACACTGGTCAGGTTGGATAGGGTTGTGTTTTGTAACTGGAGATATACTCCAGGCGCTACATTCACTGGTTGGTGTGGAGGAGTTGGGAGGCAACAGAGCTGGGTGTATGAGACTGCATTTTTTGGTTGGGGGGTTGGGGTCTGAAGCACCAGAGAATGGATCCGAGTGCTGCTTTTACTGTTCGGTGGGGCTTGGTGCCTTGTCACTGTCACTGGTCAGGGCTAAGTAAGTAAGTTTTATTCAGAGCAGGAGAAGCATCAGAGATTGGCTTCCAGTGCCAGCGTATAAGGTTGGGGAGGGGTCAGTGACCTTAGGGATCAACTCCAATTGCTGCTTTCCCTGTTCATGGGTGGTGGGTCGGGTAGGGAAATTTTACAGTTACTGATCAGGAGTGCTTGTTTCTCCAAAGATGTGTTTCTAGTACCACATTCTCATGTGTGTCTGTGTGTCTATGTGTGTGGCATTGGCTGCATTGGGGAGAAGCTCCTGGTGTCACAGTCACTGGTCAGGGATGTTTGGTGGTTGCATAGATGGAACCCCAGTGCTACATTCACTGGGTGGGGTAATGGGTATGGGATCCATGACAGTAGATTGACAAATTTGTTGTCAACTGATGTTACAGTGACTCCTTTATGTCGACCCCATTTGCAGTTGGCATAAAGGCAGTCACTTCAAACTCCATTTTCTTCGGGGGGCTTTGCCGCCTGAACCCCCATTGGGGGGGGCTTTGCGCCCCACAACCCCGTCACTAACTTAATCAACTCCAAGTTGGAGTTGATTTGGGGAGGGGGTGCAAGACCCCGGGCAGGCATTGCCGGTGTCCCGCGCTAGCACTACAATGACCTGGCACTGTTGTCGCTGTAGTGTTGGTCGCTATAAAATTGTCTACATAGCAACGGCATACCATGGGTATGTAACTTCTTTGGAGGAGGGCTTTTGGTGTTGCAGTCACTTGTCAGTGGTTTTATGTGGCTTCAGAGATGAAGTCCCAGTGCTACATTCATTGGTTGGGGTAAGGGGTGTGTGACCGTATTGGAAGAGGGATTTTGGTGTTACAGTCACATGTCAGTGGTGTTTTGTGGCTCTGGAGATGAGCGCCAGTTCTGCATTCACTGGTTGATATAAGGGATGCATGACCAGATTGGAGAGGGGCTTTTAGGGTTACATTCACAGGTCAGTGGTGTTTGGTGGCTCCAGAGATGGAACCCCAGTGCTGCATTCTCTGATTGAGGTAAGGGATGTGTGACCAGACTGGAGAGGGGTTTTTAGGGTTACATTCCCAGGTCAGTGGTGTTCAGTGGCTCCAGAGATGGAACCCCAGTGCTACATTCTCTGGTTGAGGTAAGGGATGTGTGACCGGATTGGAGAGGGGATTTTAGGGTTACATTCACAGGTCAGTGCCGTTCAGTGGCTCCAGAGATGGAACCCCAGTGCTACATTCTCTAGTTGGGGTAAGGAGTGAGTAACCGCATTGGAGGAGGGCTTTCAGTGTTACGGTCACAGGTCAAGGACGTTTGACGGTTCCAGATATAGAACCCCAGTGCTACACTCTTTGGTTGGGGTAAGGGGTATGTGACAACATGTTACCTTAACCAGGGACTGTTGCACAGTTACTCCATCTCTGTAGCAGATTATTACAAGGGAAGAAATCATACATTCCAGCCAGGAAAGTTTTAGGTATTTCACTTTATTTATTGAAAATTGGTAACCGGGAAAGGCACATTAAGCTGAGACTCATTTCCAGGTGTGACCCGGGAGAGGGGAGTACAGGCAAGACTATACATCAGTAACACATCATAGAAACATAGACTTTGATGGCAGATAAGGACCGCTTGGCCCACCTAGCCTGCCCATTTCCCTACCTACAGAATAAGCCGCAGATCCTAGTTAACCAACAGCCTATTTCTTCCTACCCTCACCACAAGAATTGCCTTATGTCTGTCCCATGCATTCTTGAATTCTCCCACAGTTTTAGATCCCACAACCTCCTCAGGAAGGCTATTCCATGCATCCACTACCCTTTCTGTGAATAAATACTTCTTCACATTGCCCCTGAACCGCCCCCCCCCCCATCTTTAAATTGTGTCCCCTTGTTCTTGCACGTCTCTTTTTCTAAAAGATGCTACCCTCTTGGACTTTGTTGATTGTGAGGAATTCTGTGGTTAGCTTAGATTGCAGGACACACTAACAGGTAACAGCTACTGTAGGACGTACCACAGGCAGCAGTTTACAACTGGTCATGACAAGGGCATAGTAAATACAATATAAACATACAAGGACAGAGTAAAGAGCACTTTCCACAGGGGGGACTGTGTCTTATGAACTTCAATGTCCCACTCCAGGAGGCACCTCTTTGTCAGGGCACTTGCCCTTTAATCAGCATCTTTATAACTTCTGGGACTGCGCACAACCCGGGGGCACTAGAACATTAATGGTAGCTGTGAGTTCACATCCAAAATATTAGACAGGACCCAGCATGAGGTATACCTAACTCAGACACCAGGCCCAGGTTTCAAAAGCACCAACAATGAAATATAGGTGGAACTAAGGGGCATTCTGTTCAGGAGCTAGCAGGGGATTCCAGCCTTCCAACCATTTCCTAACTCAGTACCAAATCCGCCCGATGCCCCCCATGGGAGGGGCTCTAATCACCCAAAGGCTGTCAGACATCCACTCCTCGATGTAATTATGGCAGCAAACTTAGAGGCCTTTGAGCCTACTTAATCTTCACCTATTCCATGCTTCAGTCCCAGCTACTCCAGGACCTGTGTGGCGCACCACACAAGTTAGAGTGGTTACAGAGGGGGCATTACTCACTGAGGGGCATAATTCACTGGGGAGCTGTGCTGCTGTGAGTCCCACCTCTTCACCATCTACTTGGCGAGCCCCCATGGAGCAAAGGATACTGGACCAAATGGTAGCACCACCCCATTACAGGGTTATCACTCTTGCTACCCAGCAGGGGAGAGGCACAGAGGTACCTTGATACACTTTCTTTTCAGTGTCCAGAACAATAACATTTTACCTCAGAGGCTGCACACTTGGCTTTGTGAGTAAAAGAACTTCTCTTGAGGATCTGCATGCAGAGGGTGAGGCTCCATGCTGCAGGCTGCTGCCATGATCCCAAGGCTTGGGTGGGTTCTACTTCTAACAAGGCCTTTACTCCTTCAGGTGCTTGCTGCAGCTCTGTTCCACCTGTCCTCCTAAAACTGAGTAAACTACTACTATCCATGACTCAAGAGTCACCAGGACCTGGCCACACCCCTGAAAATTCCCAGCCAAACCAACCAACAGGGAGTCTCCAGGCTGGCTAGAGTTAACCCTTACAGATCCAAGAACCCCCTGTGGGGGGGGCATAGCCACCTATGAATTAGAATTATGAACCATCAACAGCGTAACCCTGCTACAGTAAATATCAGTCAGTACTTCCTGAAATATCTCCCCCTCTCAGGAGAAGGGGGAGGCATAGAATGTTGAGTGTGCTTTTGTTATGGCCAGAAGCACCAGATGAAAAGCAGGGAAGAGCAAAACAACATTACTGTGCACTGCTAACAGTGTAAGAACAACTATTACTTAGGCACAGTGTAAGTACTGTACTAACATATGTCACATTTAATCTAGCAGTGTCAGCAAAGGTGTAAGCCCTACATACACCATTTAAGCCATTTTGAACAAATTTATTTTTGAAGGGCAACATTTTGCCTGACCCAAAGGCACTGTTTGTTCCACCTTCTGATGTTACAGTATGACTGTTGGTGCTCTGTGTAAGCAAGTCACCGTGTAACAACAACATGGGTTCAGAAAAGGGCATAGCACCGCCTTGGACCTCATGGAATTCACCGGTTCTATACACAGCTCCCTGGACCATGGTCAATTAGTTGGTACTGCCTTCATCGACTTGACAAAAGCATTCGGCACAGTCCATCATCCTCTACTACTGGAACAACTACTTAATGCAGGGCTCTCCTTTGACTCCACTGCCTGGTTTAAAAGTTATCTGGACAACCACACTCAACAAGTCAAAATTGCCGACGTCCTCTAACTCAAGACCTGTTCGCTCTGGGGTTCCTCAAGGATCCATCCTGGGCCTACTCCTATTTAGTCTGTTCCTAAACAGTCTCCCAAGCTCCTGCCCTGAACAAAAATCCTACTCTACAGATGATTACACAACTCACCCAGAGCCTATACCCCTTGAGAACCAGCTACAACTCGGATTTGCCTCGGTAGAGAAATGGTTTAGTTATCACAAATTGGTACTAAACTATAAAAAAATTAAGCTTATGCTCTTCAGTAACTCCCATAATAAGCACAGGAAACATCCTCTGACTATCACTGACTGCCTTGGTACTGCCCTTGATCAGGTACAATTCTTTAAGTATCTTGGAGTCACCATAGACAGCAACCTATCATATGGGATGCATATAGATAACATTTCTAAAGCTGTAAATATACTCTACAGACACAGACAATCTCTGACCCCTGAAGGCTTAAGGATAGCTGCGCAGAGCTCTATTATTTCTATAATTGACTATGGACTGATCATCTATGGCTCTGTAACTGATACCGCCCTCCAGCGTATCTCCACTGCTCTCAACAAGGCATGTCGTCTTGTCTCAGGAGCCCACCATCTCACGCACACTTGTGATGTCTATGTCCTAACTGGTTTGCTACAGCTTAAAAATCGCATCAAATATCAAACTTGCCTGATGGCCAAGAAAATAACCTTAGGCCTCTTGCCAGCTGGAGTACAAGATCTTCTAAGCCCCCCCTTCGTAATCCACGCTGCACCCGAGGTTCTGATTCTCAGCTCCTACAGGTCCCTCATTGCCGAACCACCCAGGGTCAACGATCATTCGTCTACAGGGCCCCCCTCTGGATTAATGCTCTCAACAGTGACATCACCTCCGATACTAAGCTGGGCCTGTTCAAAGTCAAGCTTCGGTCACTACTCTCTACAGCTAGCACCTGTGACTGTCTCCCTTAACCCTGTTTTCCCAAACCTCAAACTTAGCACTCAGCCTCTTTCATAGTAACTTAGCACTCTTGCCTCCTACGCCTCCCCTGCATCCCCCCATCCCCTCTCCACCCTTCCTCCCCTCCTCTTCCTCCCCTTCCCTTGCCCCACCTCTCCTCATGTCCTCCACTCTCACCCCCTCTCTTACTCTTCCCAGCCCACCTCCCACATCCCTTCCTACATCCTGTGCCCTGTTTGTCTTGACAAAATCTGCTGGCTGATATCGGTGTATTGTATGCATTTTCCTGTGCCTGAAACTGATTACCATAATGTGTCTCTGTTGTTTTACATTGACTGTCCATTATGATTTTGTGTCCATTATGAGTTTTGTACCTCCTATTTACACTTTATTGTACCGTACTTTACTGTCCTGTTTAATCTGTTGTCCTTTCTACTGACGTGGAGCCTTTGTAAAAGAGCTCTTAGCTCAAAGGTATATGTAATCTGAGACTTAAATAAATAAATAAGTAAATAAATGAATACAACTGTGCTGCTTTATTTTTCTCCCATGCTTAACAAAGCATTGGGGTATACAACTGTAGAGCATCAAACAGGTTACATCTTGGGGAAACACACTGGGTACAACTAGGTCAACAGAGATGGTAGGTGGCAACAAAGAAGATCATGGTGTCCAAAATGGTGTATAACCTTTATGTTCCTAGACACATCCTTGAGTGTCAGGAGGACAAGACAAAATACCATCTGTTAGTCCCCGCTAGGGATGGGCAGACCCAAAAAGGTACTGACCCTTATTATCAGGATCAGGATCCAGGTCAAAGTCCTGATAAGTTCTGATTAGGTCTGAGTCAAATCAGAACCTTTTGTAAAATGCGATGAAAACTGCAAATCTGCTATATAATTGCATAAAATGACACTGAGATCTGTGACACATACATAGAATTGTAATCAGCATTTCAGGATATGAAAACTGTGAGTTTATAGCACTGATGTGCTGGTCAGTTGAATATGGCAGTCATGCAGTTGACCTCTGTCTGTTCCCTGTCTCAGAGTCAGTAGTACTAGTGCTGCAACTGTAAACTGATCTGTCTGACCTCAGAGGAGGAATCCCATCCCCATTTAGTAGTATACACTATACAATGGACATATCATAGAAACACAGAAACATAGAATTTGACGGCAGATAAGGTCCGCTTGGCCCAGCCAGTCTACCCATTTCCCTACCTACTGGGTAAGCTGCCTGCTTTCTCCTAATGGATATCAGTTTGTTATTGTTGCACCTGTTCCTTCTCTGCTCCACTGAGAGTCATGCAGTTATTTTCCATGGCATGGGGTCCCTCCACCCACCCACCCACCCAAACTGATGACACATTTAGGGGACCCCTACCCCAAAAAATAACTGCATGTCCTTAGGAGTCCAGAGACCTAGTTACTCTGTGCTGGAAGGGGGAGTGTGGCTGTGTTGGTTGAGCCTGTACTGAGGGGGCAGAGACCTACATTCAGGCAATCCAGAAATGTAAACATTAGACAAATCCACTAGTACATGCTAACAAAAGTGTGCCATGGTGTTCAGGCAATCCAAAAATTAGGACATACTGAAAACAGTGTGCCATCAGTCTCAACCTCAGGCAGTCCAAAAATTACACAAGTCCATGAGGACATGCTGTGAAAAGTTTGCCATCATGTTCAGGCAATCCAAAAATTAGTCAAATACGTGAGGAGGACATGCTGAAAACAGTGTGCCATATGTCTCAACTTCAGACAGTCCAAAAATTACACAAGTTCATTATTAGGACATGCTTCGAAAAGCATGCCATCGGGTTCAGGCAGTCCAAAAATTACAGAAGTCCATTAGGACATGCTGCAAAAAGTGTGCCATCAGGTTCAGGCAGTCCAAAATTTAGCAAAGTCTGTTAGGACATGCTGAAAACATTGTGCAATCAGTCTCAACTTCTGGCACTCCAAAAATTATACAAGTCATTAGGACATGCTGTGAAAAGTGTGCCATCAGGTTCAGGCAGTCCAAACACTACACAAGTCCATTAGCACAGCACAGTATATATGCATATATACTGTGTATACTCTGTGTATTTTCTTAAATATTACACTTGACTATTTTGTAATTTGACCTGTCAGTATAGTGTACAAACTTGTATGGTGACATGGCTACCTTCCATGCCCTGTCCTAATTGTATATAGCTGTATGCTCCTTGCCAATGAAGCTCTTTAAATGTTTCATATTGCCATTTGTGAACCTCTTTCAGGTCCAACTCAAAAATGAGTTTATTGCAATGGTGTTCTGCCTGGTAAAATAAAGATTTGATTGATTGATTGATTGATAGGACATGCTATGAAAAGAGTGCCATCAGGTTCAGGCAGTCCGAAAATTAGCAAAGTCTGTTAGGACATGCTGAAAACATTGTGCCATCAGGTACAAAAATTGTGTAGGCCACATACGGGTTTACTTGAGTACCGATTTATCATTCTGAAAAAATGATGATCTTTGAGGTCATTGTGAAATGTATTTGCTGCCTCCGAGTCATAGGTGTAACCAGTCAATGGAAGGTTTACTTTTAAGAATGTTAACTTCTCAACTTTTTCTGGTAGTAGCCTAGATCGTGTATTGTGTCTGTTACCACATTTCCTGCACAACTAAAGAGTCACTCTTAAAATACACTGGTAGTGGGACAGACCATGTACTTCAAAGCTACCTGCACAAGTGCAGGCCATACAGGCTCCTTGCTTTGTTAGTATTTAATGGGATCTTCATTCCATTTGATACCTTTTCTTTGCTAAATAGCAGTCAACCATGGCCTGGGCAGAAGCAGTGACATATGGAGAAGAAAGGGCTGATTTTTCAAGGACGACAGCATCCAAGTGACCCCAAAGATGACTGCTGGGTGTAGAACGAATGGCAGCAGCTGACTGTTTTGTAGCCTGACTGAGAAGAGAGAGCTGTGAAGGTGCAGGAGGAATGGATGAAGGGGCTGCACCTATTGTCATGTTTTTTTTTTTCAAAAGCAAATCTACTTCTTGAATGACTTTCTCTCTGCAGTTTTGGAATACATTTGGGTCATACTGTGAGAGGTGTTTCATCTTGTACCATGGGTCTAGTACTGTTGCAGTAATGTAATGTTCTGCCGTGAGCATTTCATCGAGTTTCTCATCATCTCTGACTTATTTAATCATTCTATGTACTGTGTCTTTTTTTATTCTGAGTGGCAAGTCTCTTTCAGTTGCACTAGACTCTCCCATTTGAAACTGGCTTCTTGTACCTTCCAACTCATCCCTGACTGCATTCAGCTGAAATCTAAGAATCTTGATCAATGGGATTATTTGGCTGAGTGTGGCACTGTCAGAAATCACTTTCCTAGCAATTTCCTCAAAGGGTTGCAGTGTCTTGATGAGAAGTTCTAAAACAGCCCACTGCTGAGGATTAAAGTACACATCAGCATCCCCTATGAAGCTTTCTAGTGTATACTGTCTTACAGCCTTTTTTTGCTCCAGCAATTGTTGGAACATGTAGAAGGTAGAGTTCCACCTCGTTGCAACATCCTGGATGAGTGTATTAGGAGGCCATCCGTGTTCTTCTTGTATTGCCCGAAGACATTGGCATGCTTTGCAGGAGTGGCTGAAATGTGTGCATATTCTTTTTGCCACACATGTGAAAACCTTTATATCTCTGTCCTCTTCCATAAGTGCATGCACAATCAAATTTAGGCAGTGTGCAACACATCACATGTGGACACAGCCCCCATCAGACAATGCTTTCTTTATGTTTGAACCATTGTCAGCCACAATAAAACCTACAGAAAGCCCTTGTGATGTCAGCCAGTACTGTATCTCTCTATTGAGCTCATCCAGGATGTTGGAAGCTGTGTGACCCTGTGGGATATACTGGATGAGATGGGAAGCTTGTTTCTGAGGGGAATTGTCAGTGTCACTACAGGGAGTAAACTATGCCCAATGCACAGTCAGAGACATAAATGGTTCTGGCTGGCAGCTTGTCCACATGGCAGCAGTTAGATGGATAACCCCAGCAACTGCATCTTTTAAAGCTTTTCACAGTTCGGCACTTACTAAATCATACGTCTGCAGTATTGCAACAGTCGAGAAATATTTCCTGGATGGAATATTGTATCATGGTGACAGGTGATTCAAAAGCTTTTTGAAGCACACATGCTCTGCAATTTTGTAAGGCTGTAAGTCCAGTGCTATCATCTCCAAAATTAGTTTTGTTTTAGCAATTGCCTCAAGATGAGTGCACTATTACTTAGCTTTACGTTCAATCGTTTCTGAAATTGTGAGATGTCTTCTAGCAGTTGAAGTTTTCAGATGGCCAACATTAGGAGTGCTGGATGATGATAAAGGCAAAAGGGGACTGTTTGTAGTATTTATTCTAGAAGAAGACTGAGAAAAAGTTGACAGTACAGCTGAAGCAGCAGTTCTGTTGCTACCACTTGATATAACAGGTGCAGCAGGTGTAGTTTGATTTAACTCTGCCTGCATGTTGTTGCCTTCTTTCTCTCTGACCAAAAAATCACGCCTGAGACGTGATGGGTGACATTTTCTAAATGTCTTTTTAATGTTGAGGTACCCAAAGCACCCTTTTTGCTCCCTCAGCTGATGAACTTTTTACATATAGAGCAAACTGCTTGTAACTCATTATTGGCAGCCAGAGAAAAGTAAGACCACACATAGGATGTCACCTTTTTTGTTTTATTACCAGGCGTACTATACTGTCCTCCTTTGTTACTTCCACTGGGTTGTTATTTCTCAACACTGGGATACCACTCATCTTAGAATTTTTCTGTCTCACCATTATCATCATCCAACCGCTCCTCCAAGCCAGTAACAGAACCTAAATCTGAACGCACTGCCCCCTCATCCAGTTTCTCCTGCACCTGCACCACACTGTTCGTGCCCAAACTGCCCATCTCATCAGCCAAGTCCAAATAATCACAGTCATCCTGCGTCTGTGCAACTGCCTCCTCTACCTCATTCAGGGGTTCCATTTGCTTCTGCTTTTCTCCCTTCTTGTCTGCATCCTCCATTTCATAATCATTACTCTCATCAGAGCTAGATTTCTCCTCCTCTGTTTCATTTAAATCTGTACTGGTACTACGGTACACACAGGTACCATAGCTTGGCTTGCCACTCCTTGTAGTGCCAACTATTCCTTTAGTTTTAATTAAGGTAGTTTTGGTCATTTCTGTCTGTTTGGACAGCATTGTGGAAGAACCACTACTGCTACCAGATGAAGCACCAGCAACTGGTCTTTTACAAATCAGACTGAGCAGTGTTTGTGCTATACATTTCCCCGTACCTTTCCCCATTTTGTCCTCTGCCTCACCCTATCTGGTGCACATTTCCAGTTTTTTTTTATTACATAAAAAAATACTTTTTCCAGTATGTGTTTTCTTTTTATTTATTCCTCTCAGTTGTTCCCAAGTTCCTCAGCCCACTAGTACAGGCTCAGCCTCACAGCCAGTGTTCCCCTTCCACCACAGTAGCTAGGTTTATTTTTTTGAAATGGCAAAGAAAAATGTTTTTTTTTTCCTGTGGATTTTTTAATTTTTATTTAGTCCTTTCAGTTGTTCCCAAGTTCCTATGCCCTCTCAGTACAGGCTCTACCTCTCAGCCACACTCCCCCTTCCACCACTGTAGCTAGTTTTTTTTTTAATGACACAAAGGAAAATGCTCTTTCCTAAATGTAGTTTTATTTAGTCCTCTCACTTGCTCTCAAGTTCCTCTGTCCTCTCAGAACAGGCTTAGCCTCACAGCCATACTCCCCCTTCCTCCCTGTAGCTAGTCTCTTATTTATTTATTTATTTATTTATTTATTCATTCATTCATTTATTTATTTTGTAAAACAAAAAGAATGCCTTTTCTTTTATGTAGTTTCTGTTAATTTAGTCCTCAGTTGTTCCCAAGTTTCTCTGCCCTCTCAAAGGTCAGGTCAGGCTTGCTCTCACAGACACATACTCCCTACTACCACTGTAGCAAGAATTTTTTTCCAGTTACAAAAAATATATAATATGTTACTTTTTTATTTATATTTTTTGTAACGTTGTTCTCTGTTGTTCCTTTGCCCTACCAGGGCATGTATGACCTGAGAGCACACACACACACACACACACTTCACCCACTTAAACAAGGTCTTTCCTTTTTATGTAAAAGTACTTTCTTTTCTTTATTTAGCTTTAGATTTTAATTGTTCAGAATAGAGTAGACTAGACTAGTTCCTCCAACCTCCACAGTCCCCACAAAGTAAACTCACAAAAAAAAAACACCCTGAACAATTCAATTACTTTTTATCTTTAATCCTTTGTTATTTTTTTAGCACTGGTGGCAGCCTGTACTGAGATAGCTAGCCATCTGGTCCCCTCACCAGGAGCCCTTCAGATGACTGCTGCCCTCCTCATGGGGTTCTCTCAATTCAACCCCTTCCTCCGAATTAAAATTATTTCACTGTAACTAATTGTGACAGGGTTCAATAGGGCCCTGTTCCAGTTGTTCTGGAGAAAGAGTTTAAATGCAAGGATCTGTTCTATTCTCTCCTTTTCTGTCTCTTCTTTGTCTGGTTGCACAACCAAATTTTCTCATGAGACCTAGGACTTGATCACCTTAACAGTCTTGCTATTCTCTGCCTCTCGCGATCTCTCTACCTTCACTTGCTGTTCTGTCTTTTCTCCTCCTTTGCATATCTGCTGGTATAAAAATATATGTGAATCATTATGAGGAAATGTAACTGATACTGGGATCCCTTTGTTTAGAAATATATATAGTTTTACTGCTGAAATGATTTCAGAAAGCTGTTTGGAACTCAATGGGTTAACCTGTTTGCAAACTCTCTGAGAAGCTGTAAGCAAGAGGTCAGTTCTGGATCACAATGTTCTATTTGCAGCACTTGTTGAAACTTACAAGAACACTGTGTGAGAAGCATGCTGTTTGCTTAACGAATGTGGGTTGCAAAGACTTATAAAAACAGAGCTGCAATTTCTTGCAAGAGAGAAACACAGAGACTGAGATTAGAAATTGAGAAGAAACCTAGATGGACTTTCTCTGTTTATACTACCTTTGTAAACAGTTATACTGAACAATTTTATTTTTTTTACTTTATAGTTAATAATAAATCACGTTGCAAATTGTACAACTGCTTCTGGTTTTCCTATGCTTCCTGACCTGTGCCTCGATGACAGATGGTGTCAGCCTAAGGGGGATTTACGCTGTGCATACTCTAAGCCAGGAGGTTTGTGCGTGGGTACTAGACCTAGTACCAGGGAAGCATAGAAGAAAAGTATGTATTCTGCAGCAGCAAGCCCAGGAGTGGTTACCAGAAAAAGGCAGCCAAACTAGCAAAGACAGCAGTCCAAGCTGAGACTGCACAGCTAGCACCAGTTATAGAAAAAGAACAGTCAGTGACAGAACCTGAAAGCCTGATTGCCTTTCTCAAATGGTGGGCTATACAACAAAAAGAGATGGAAAAGTATAGAGAAAAAGAGATTCAATGTTTAGAAGTACAGAGACTGAGAGAGATGGAGATTGGAAATTGAGAAGAAACCCAGATGGACTTTCTCTGATTATACTGCCTTTGTAAATAGTTATACTGAATAATTTTATTTTTTATTTTACTGTTATTAGAAAAAATAAATCACTTGTTGTGAATTTTAAAACTGCTCCTGGTTTCCTATGCTTCCTGACCTGTGCCTCGACGACAGATGGTTTTAGAAATGGGATCCCTTTGTTTAGAAATGTATATAGTTTTACTGTTGAAATGATTGCAAAAAGCTGTTTGGAACTCAAGGGGTTAACCTATTTGCAAACACTCTGAGAAGCTGTGTGCAAGAGGTCAGTTCTGGGTGACTTTTTTTGCTGCACTTGTTGAAACTTACAAGAACACTGTGTGAGAAGCATGCTGTTTTCTTAACGAGCAGGGGTTGCAAAGAATTATAAAAACAGAGCTGCAATTTCTTGCAAGAGAGAAACACAGAGACTGAGATTGGAAATTGAGAAGAAACCCAGATGGACTTTTTCTGTTTATACTGCCTTTGTAAATAGTTATACTGAACAATGTTTTTTTTTAAATTATATTACAGTTATTAATAAATCACTTGTTGCAAATTTTACAACTGCTCCTGGTTTTCCTATGCTTCCTGACCTGTGCCTCAACGACACTAAGATATATGTCTCGCTCCTTTTACTTTTTCTAAAGGATTTAGCCCTCCAAATGCTAGTTAGTTTGTTACGTAGATCAAATGAAAAGCAGAGAACACACACAATTTATACAGAAGGACTAGACAAAGTTGACAATGTCTGTACTTTCCAACAATCAGCTCAGAAATGGTGCCTCTCTCAATGAATGCTAAGGTGAAGAGTGTTCCAGCTCCGCCTACCCACCCACCATATCAGCCAACAGCCAGGACTGACAGGCAGTCTGCCTTGAGCTATAGGCTGCCTAGCCTGTCAGTCTGGCTGGATCCAATGAATTGCATGTCTCCAACCTTCAGCCGTGGCATGCTCTTCATCTGAACTTACTTGCTCATTCATGACATGCTAGCATAGTGCCCCGTGCTTTGCTGCCTTGACTGCTGTAACCATCGCCGAGTCACAAAGTGGAGAGAGTATACCAGCAACAGTGCTTCAACAGCCACATGACCTTTACTACTGACTATCAGGTGACTGGAGTGCTGGCCAGCTGTGCTCCTGCACCATCTATAGGTAAGACCAAGGAAAGATTGTTGCGCTTTGCACTGCAGCCTCCCCAAAAAGGGTAGATTAGAGTAGGACAAGCAAACCAGCAATTTGGTTGTCCGGAATGACTGTGGGATAAACAGCAGGCTGTAGGACATGACAGAATGCTTGTCCCATGGTAAAAACCTGTTGTCCGTGGCAGATTTGTAAAGCCCTGCTGCCAGCTGTTTCATGTTGCGTTCCTTATCTTTTTTTTCAATAATATAGTCACGTGCAGTCGATGGACCTGGACTCGGTACAATTCAGTACTTGGCTCTTATTGATCTGAGTCCATTGGACTGCAAAGGATCCAGTGGGTTCTGATTTTCAGCAGGCTGGTCCATCCACCCCTAGTCTCCGCCCCATAATGAAGAACCTGCATAGACAGGGCCCCTTGTGCACTGTGACATTTTGTCCTGATTCCTGTGGCAGGGCTTCTGCTACAGCATTTTCAGATTTTTTGGGGCGTGATTTATTCACATCTGTGGAAGAATGTAGTCCAGCTATTGGCTAAAATATGCTGGGATGTCATCAATGACATCACATGCCAAGCCCAAAGGGGCTTCAGGATAAATGATATGGGGAAGGGAGCTGGCCACTATAGTAAAACTGTATATCTGAATGAAAATTCACCCCAAACAGTGACTTCTGCAGCACTATAGATATCTTCCACAGCGTGATGCAAATTCTGCGGAAAATTCTGCAACAGAAGAATCACAGAATTCCAGGGGCCTTGTGCATAGCTTCAAAGTGCTGGACAACTGTTGTCTGTTGTTCTGTCCTCCCGACACTGCCAGAATAAATGTGGCCTATCACTTGCACCAAGCACTAAGGAGTCAGCGACATAAACAGCAACCGATGCCATAGACAAAACTACTAAATACACAGGAAGAGTCGGGCAACTCGAGTTTACCGGAAAAAAAAGACCTACTCGTTAGGTCACAATAAAAAAATACTTTATTAGTAAACTGCATCCCGAAGCAGCACTCTCCCCACAGCACCAGCGTTTCGCATGTAACGATGTTATGCTTTGTCAAGTCGTGGCAATGTAGCTTGAATGTACCTCTTAAGTAGCACTTGTTTAAAAGCTAGCTGCACCAAAAATACCATGATTCATGCCTCTTGCTCATACTACCCTATATATATATATATATATATATATATATATAGTCAAAAACAACCCATTTTCATAGCAAACACATCCTAATAATACTGTAATATTTAAAGGAAACAGATACATTTAAAAACAGCATACTACATACAAAATACAGAATATTAGGGAGGAGATTTGGACGACTGATTACTGTGTCGCAGGAGCAAATGGTAATACTGTATATACGTAAAGCGCATGGAGCAACAGGACGTAATGAGGCATTTAACCTGGTTCCATTTCTAAAGAAATAGCCAGTATTTTGTATGTAGTATGCTGTTTTTAACTATATCTGTTTCCTTTAAATATTACATCATTATTAGGATGTGTTTGCTATGATAATGGATTGTTTTTGGATTTGATATATTTTTTTTGGGGGGGTATTATGAGCAAGGGGCATGAACCACGGTATTTTTTGGATGTAGCTACACTTTTACATAGATGCTACTTAAGAGGTACATTCAAGCTACATTGCCACGCCTTGACAAAGCACTACGTCATTACATGCGAAACATTCATGCTGTGGGGAAGAGTGCTGATTTGGGATGTATTGTTTTACTAATAAAGTATTTTTAATGTAACCTAATGTATAGGTCTTTTCTTTTGGTCAACCTGCGTTGCCTGACTCTTCCTGTATATTACTTGACCTGTTTTTGTACACCATCCTCAGCGCACAATTAATGGATTTTGCTCTTTAAAAACAGGAACCTCCTTTTCCTGCTTCTGCTCATTTCCACAGCTGGGTGGACTGGAGCACTGTGAGGTTAAATAACTTGTCCAAGACCACACAGTCATTATTTGTTCCTACTAGGATCTGAACCTGTTATCTCCTGGTTTCCAAACTAGTGTTCCAACCACTACACACTGCCTACTTACAATGACAATAATATATAGAATAATGCCTGCTCCGGAGTGCATGATGAGAATATAATGTATGGGTAGCCCTTATTACCCACTGAAAGTAAGCTGTTTACAACCTTGTAATCCCACTGTTGTGTTGTCAGAACCTTATAAACCTCTCTCATCTATGTCATGGCAGTGGATTTACAAAACAGAATGCCAGTGTTATTTAGTATTATATAATGGAAAGTTAAATCCTGGCTTCTGATTGGCTAGCTATCAGGATTTACAACGTGTAAATCCTGATAGCACCCCACAGGAAAAAGTACCAGTCACCACCCAGCTGCATCAGGAACCAACCCTTAAATCCCTCTGACCCTCCCAGTAAAGCTGACTCCAACCCCTGCATCAAACACAAAAAATGTCACATTTACTCGTGGCCACACCCCCAAAGAGCAATGCAGGAAATTACCACATCAGTTCCAAATCAACTCTAAAAACCCCAAAATGCTTTTATATTTCAAAACAAAGTATTTTTTTCTTTTCTTCTGTGAGAGAGAACTCGCGCGCTACACCTGCCTTATTGAGAAAACACATTTACCGCTACGAGTTCTATTTCTCAGTCCCTACCACACTGTCACCTGGCACATAGCAAATCCAGTTATAAATGCCCCAAATAAGTACAGCAAAAAAAAAACATATCCAGACTGACACCATACCATTTTCCTGACCGCAAAAGCCACACAAAAGCCAGAATTGCTAAAGGCATCGCAATTCCGGAAACACAGCAACGCAGCCGCGTTACTCACACTGCGCCCCGCACTTCATTCTCCAAAGATCTTCAGACAACTATAAAGCTGTCTGGTAAGAACAAAATTTAAACTGTAGTCAAGCATCTTCCTGTAAACAAATGAGTCACCGGAGTGTGGGACAATTAAAAAAAAAAAAAAAAATCATATTCTCTATTACTAAACCTACCAACAGAGAACTATTTTTATGTGCAACAATAAATTCAAATAAAATAATATAAATTACCAACAAAAACTGCATTTTTCTTTTGTTTTTTTTTAACTTAACAAGGGACAATGTATAATCACAATATACCACTCGAGGGTGTGGGTGATGCCAGGATTTACCCACTTCTGGTGTGTTGTTGGTCACTCGGCTGCGCCTCGCGACCGAACAACACACCAGGCGTGGGTAAATCCTGGCATCACCCACTCCATCTTGTGGTATATTGCTTAAGGTTACACACCCAGAATGTGATTGTTAGTCTCAGTACAGTATACAAATAACATTCCAATTGTCACAGTTTACTGTTACTGAGTCTAGTGATCGCTATGTCTGATAGATATTTTAACTCTGGTGCTATTTCGGCCCGTTGTCATTCAGTCCATGTATCCTAATAAATTGTTTTCCTACACAATCATGTGGCTGTAGTGGTAAGGCTAAATTACCTGTGTTCGGTGGGGGGTAACTTCTCATGTCAAGTCCCATACATTACAAATGACAATGCCTGATGTACAGGTGATAACCATGGTGTAATCACCTCTTGTGGTTGCTAGGGCAACACTAAACCTCTCAAGCTGCACTGTTGAGGTTTACTGATGCCCTAGCAACCACTCGAGGTGATTACACCATGGTTATCACCTGTACATCAGGCATTATCCTCTATTTTATGCACACCCGAGGTGTGGGATGCTACATAAACCCTAAGGGCAAAGTCAGAGGGGTTTATTAAAGCATACAACACCGAGGCTCTGCATAAAATTCAAGTTTACACTCTTCCCCATGCATTGCTTGCTTTATGTAATTGCTGGGGGGGCTGTTTTTTGGCAACCACAGCGTGACTATTTTGGGGACAGCTGCACAATGACCATGAGCTGTCACTTTCACTTTCTGTAGGGAAAGCGAGCGTGTGTTTGCCGTTATAACCTGTGGATTAAAATGGTGAATTATAACCAGCTTTTCCTATGGAAAAAAACAGTCCTCAGTTATTACACAGAGAATGCTAAGTGGGTAAGGGTGGGAAATGAGAGCTTACTCAAACCTGGTGTGTGTAACATAGCATAATACCCTAGAGTGAAGCTTGAGGGGTTTATTAAAACACCACACACTGAGAGTGTGCATAAAAATCTAATTACGCATCCACTACCAATACTTTTTTATGTTGATTGCGTGCATGCGCAAGAAACATGTTGCGACAGGTTTCTCGAGAAGCAGGCTATGGAGGCGCGGCACTGTTGTGGCCAATGCCCCCACAGCCTGCAAAGACTTGCCCTGCTTCTCTCAATGCCGTGGCACACAGCTGCTGACAATAGTTCCGCCAGCGTGCCACAACTTTCTAAAAAAAATCAGCCGCTGCAATCAGGGGCCGCCTTGTCATTGCAGCGTCAGTCATCCGCTGCAATGAGGGAGCGACCTGTCATTGCAGGGCGGGATATAAAACCCCTGAGATTGCACAAACAATATAACCCTCCCCACATTTAGTTGCCGACGGGGGCCCCAATCCCCGTCGGCATTCTGTGCCCCCGCTTTGTTCCTGCCGACGGGTGGCTAACTCGCCGGCTGTAGTGTTTCGCTTGTTTTGTTGCAAACGGGGAGCCCACTCCCATCGGCATTCTGTTACCCCCCCTTTTTGTTGCTGCTGACGGGGTGCCCAATCCCTGTCGGCATACTGATACCCCTGCCCCCGCCCATTTGCTGACAGGGGTGCCCAATCCCCCATCGGCTACTGCTGCCCCCAGTCCAGGAAGCCTCTGTTGGCACACTGGAAGCCCACCCCAGTGTGCCATATGCCCTTGCAAGTGAGAAAATGGTCCCGCGATGTCTGGTTTATTTATTTATTTATTTTAATCCTGGAAGGAAGGAAACCATCCCTCGGTGCTCGCCCTGCTTCCCACCCGCAACCCGCACCCACCCACTGCACGCCCTGCCTCCCCACACCCCCCCTCACCCCATACTTACCTTAGGAGCTCGGCGCAACAATCTTCGGTGGACCGGGAACACGTCTGCACTCTTCAAAGCCAACTGCAAACTGAGGAAATGCCGGTAAGCTGTATAATGTAATACATAGGTTTTTTTCAACTTTACTGCATATCTCTGGCATTTTGGGGAATTTTTCCACCAAATTTTCAACATGGGGTTTTGGGACCCCTCCTCATGAATTCTTGAACTGTCATGGCGTTAATCGGCCGAAAGGTGATTTCGCAGTCACTGCATGGAATCACCTTTGGGGCTGATTAACAAAACAACAGTGCCAGTGTTCATGAGGTGGGTTCTGAAAGCCTATGTTGCAAATTTAGTGGAAGCATCAAATTACTGTTTTATGAGCGCGCTTGCGCAGTTGATACGCACGCTCGTAACTTCTTGAATTTGCAATATTTTCACACCAGATTTTCAACATTGGTATTTTGTGGCACCTCCTTGTGAACAGTACAGCTGTCATTGTTCACATCCTGGCGGAAATGTGTTTTCGTTTTTCCGGTGCAGAATAGCGCGATCGCTATGGGAAATCAGTGTTTGGGACAGATTAAAAAAATGACAGTGCCACTGTTCATGAATAGAGGTCCTGAAATGGCTATGCTGAAAATTTGGTAAAGATACTCCATGAAATGACTGTGTTCTGACGTGCGTTCTGCGCGGTTACGCATGCGCTAAGTAACTGCGACTTTATAATATTTTCACTCCAGATTTCCAACATTGCCATTTTCCCACACCTACTTATGAACAGTAAAGCTGTCATTTTTACCATTCTGGCCGAAATGTGTTTTCGCACTTCCGGCACAGAATACAGCGGTCGCTGTGGGAAATCACTGTCCAGGACAGATTAAGAAAATGAGAGTGATACTGTTCATGAGCAGAGGTCATAAAATGCCTCTGTTGAAAATTTGGTGGTAATAGCCCATCGAATGACTGTGTTACAAGTGTGCATTGCACACTTTCCACGCACGCTTGTAACTTCGCAGATTTGTAATATTGTCACGCCACATTTCACCAGTGGAATTTTCCCACACCTTATGAGTTGTGCAGCTGTCATTTTTCACATCCGATTGAAATGAGTTTCTCGCTGTTCCGACGAGAATAACGCAGTCGCTGTGGGAAATCACTGTTCGGGACAGATTAGAAAATGACAGTGGCACAGTTCATGAGCAGAGGTCCTAAAATGCCTATGTTGAAAATTGGGTGACAAAACTCCGTAACATGACTGTGTTACAAGCGTGCGTTGAACTGTTTCCACGCACCCTTGTAACGTCTCACTTTTGTAATATTTTCACCCCACATTTTCAACAGTGGCATTTTTCCACACCTCCTTATGAACAGTACAGCTGCCATTTTTCATATCGTGGCTAAAATGTGTTTTTGCACTCCTGCCGCAGAATAGCACAGTCGCTGTGGGGAATCGCTGCATGGGACACATTAAGATCAAATGAGTGAGAGGGGGGAGTGACCGCGCTCAACTGAGCTCTGTCGGAACTGCTGTGGATTTGGTTGTGAGCAGAGAAAGGGCCCAACGCAAGAGCCCAGTACAAAAGGGCAGCCTGCAGCACTGGGAAAAACACAACAAGAAAGCGAGTAAGAGAGGGGGAGTGAGCAAAGTCACTGGAGCTCTTTCAGGACTGCTGCGGATTTCTTTGTGGGTAGGAAAAGGCATCAGTGCAGGCAGGGGCCCAGTGCAAAAGGCCAGCCTGCAGCGGTGGGAGAAACAGTACGAGCGAGTGAGACAGGGGGACTGAGTGAGCTCAACGGAGCTCTGTCAGGACTGCTGTGGATTTCTTTGTGTGCAGACAAAGGCATCAATGCAGGCAGGAGTCCCGTACAAAAGGGCCGCTTGCAGCGCCAGGACAAACAGAATCAGAGTGTGAGACACGGAGACTGAGTGACCTCAACAGAGCTCTGTGGGGACAGCTGTGGATTTGTTTGTGGGCAGAGAAAGGGCGCAACATAAGAGCCCAGTACAAAAGGGCAGCCTGCAGCACTGGGAGAAACAGAACGAGAGAGTGAGTGACGGAGGGGGAGTGACCGAATTCACCGGAGCTCTTTCAGGACTGCTGTGGATTTCTTTGTGGGTAGAAAAAGGCATCAGTGCAGCCAGGGGCCCAGTACAAAAGGCCAGCCTGCAGTGGGAGAAACAGTACGAGCAAGTGAGACGGGTACCAAGTGAGCTCAACAGAGCTCTGTCAGGACTGCTGCGGATTTGTTTGTGGGCAGAAAAAGGTGCCAATGCAGGCAGGAGTCCCATATAAAAGGGCCGCTTGCAGCGCCAGGACAAACAGAATGAGCGTGTGAGACAGGGAGACTGAGTGACCTCAACAGAGCTCTGTCAGGACAGCTGCGGATTTGTTTGTGGACAGACAAAGGTGCCAGTGCATGCAGGGACCCAGTACAAATGGACAGCCTGCACTGGTGGGGAACCCAGAATGAGCGAGTGAGACTGGGGGAGTGAGCGAGCTCAACAGAGCTCTATTGTAACTGCTGCAAATTTCTTTGTGGACAGAAGAAGGCGGCAACACAGGCAGGAGTCCAATAAAAGGGTCAACCTGCAGCGCCAGCAGAAACGGAATGAGTGAGTGAGAGAATGGGAGCGAGCAAAGTCACTGGAGCTCTTTCAGGACTGCTGCGGATTTCTTTGTGGGTAGGAAAAGGCATCAGTGCAGGCAGGGGCCCAGTGCAAAAGGCCAGCCTGCAGCGGTTGGAGAAACAGTACGAGCGAGTGAGACAGGGGGACTGAGTGAGCTCAACAGAGCTCTGCCAGGACTGCTGTGGATTTCTTTGTGTGCAGACAAAGGCATCAATGCAGGCAGGAGTCCCATACAAAAGGGCCGCTTGCAGCGCCAGGACAAACAGAATCAGCATGTGAGACACGGAGACTGAGCGACCTTAACAGAGCTCTGTGGAGACAGCTGTGGATTTATTTGTGGGCAGAGAAAGGGCGCAACATAAGAGCCCAGTACAAAAGGGCAGCCTGCAGCACTGGGAGAAACAGAACGAGAGAGCGAGTGATGGAGGGGGAGTGACCGAATCCACCGGAGCTCTTTCAGGACTGCTGCGGATTTCTTTGTGGGTAGAAAAAGGCATCAGTGCAGCCAGGGGCCCAGTACAAAAGGCCAGCCTGCAGCGGTGGGAGAAACAGTACGAGTAATTGAGACAAAGGGACCAAGTGAGCTCAACAGAGCACTGTCAGGACTGCTGCAGATTTGTTTGTGGGCAGAAAAAGGCGCCAATGCAGGCAGGAGTCCCATACAAAAGGGCCGCTTGCAGCGCCAGGACAAACAGAATGAGCGTGTGAGACAGGGAGACTAAGCGACCTCAACAGAGCTCTGTTAGGACAGCTGTGGATTTGTTTGCGGACAGACAAAGGTGCCAGTGCATGCAGGGGCCCAGTACAAATGGACAGCCTGCACTGGCGAGGAACCCAGAATGAGCGAGTGAGACCGGGGGAGTGAGCGAGCTCAACAGAGCCCTATTGTAACTGCTGCAAATTTCTTTGTGGACAGAAGAAGGTGGCAACGCAGGCAGGAGTCCAATAAAGGGTCAGCCTGCAGTGCCAGCAGAAACGGAATGAGTGAGTGAGAGAAGGGGAGTGAGCGAGCTAAACCGAGCTTTGTCAGGACTGCTGCAGATTTCTTTGTGGGCACACAAAGGCGCCAACAGAGGCAGGAGCCCAGTACAAAAGGGCAGCCTGCAGCACCAGGACAGACAGAATGAGTGAGTGACGCAGGGGGAGTGAGCAACCTCAACGGAGCTCTGTCGTGACTGCTGCGGATTTCTTTGTTGGCAGAAAAAGGTGCCAATGCAGGCAGGAGCCCCGTACAAAAGGCCACCCTGCAGCGCCGGCAGAAATGGAATGAGTGAGTGAGAGAAGGGGAGTCAGCAGGCTCAACAGACCTGTGTCGGGACTGCTGCAGATTTCTTTGTGGGCAGAAAAAGCCACCAACAGAGGCAGGAGCCCAGTACAAAAGGGCAGCCTGCAGCACCAGGAGACACAGCATGAACGAGTGAGAGAGGGGGAGTGAGCCACCTCAACAGAGTTCTGTCGGGACAGCTGCAGAATTCTTAGTGGGCAGAACAAGGTGCCAACGCAGGCAGGAGCCCAGTACAAAACAGCAGCCTGAAGCACCGGACGAAACGGACTGAACGACTGACTGAGGACCAGTAAGCGTGCACAACACACCAACGCAATCAACATTCAGCGTTGAAAAATGCTTGTTTTAGAATTGCCGACTTTACTACGCATTATTTTGTTTTATCATTGCTGACTTTACTACACATTAGTAATAAAAAGTCTCTGTTTACCTGCACTTGTGCATGCGCTATGCTGTCCTCATGCTCAGAAGCCAAGTTCTTACTATTTTTCAGCCACCAGACTCAGTAACCTTGCACACATAATGCTAACAGCAAAAAACAACATTACGATAAAGCAAAAGAAGCACAAAAAGGTCTCCACTCAGGTACAAAGGGCAAACGCCAAATAGTGCCAAATTAGTGAAGGTCCACCATGGTGTCTACCAAAAACCATTACTCCGGCATTGATAAAGAGAACAGCGGCTGGAAGAGATGTCCAAGGTATGATGCTTCGTCCTTGTTCGTTGGCAGATGCTGTGGTGGACCTTCACTTGTTAGACACTATTTGGATTTGCCCTTTTGTACCTGAGTGTAAACCTATTTGTGCTTTTGTACTGCTTCCCAGCCATGTTGCCTGTCCAGTGGCTGGAAAAGACGATCTTGTGCTAGATGGCACTCCTCAAAGTCTGGTCCAGGCTCCACTGCCTACCCTGGCATCTGGGACCCAGTAATACAGTGGGCACCTGTTTTCTGTACCTTGGTGGTCAGCAGTTGCATACTGAGCACACTCACACTACTGTATTTGAGTGACAGCTCTCAGTTGTCTCATGCATGCTGTTATAATTATTTATTTTAAAAGTGTTACCAGAAAAGTCATACTGAGCTGGTGTCAGCTTGTTTACAGATGCATCCTGGGGGGAGAGGGAAGAGAACATAATAGATCCAAGATATAATATACCAAATAATGCAGAAATATGGAAAATAAAATATATACAAACTACAAAAAAACACTTCCGAATAAAAATTGTTATACAGTAAATTTCAGCACAGACAAAAAAACGTTAAACTTTGAGCATCAAAACAATAATATGAGGACTAGGGAGAAGTAACTGATTAACTGGGCAGGAGGGGATCAGCTACAGTCAGTGCAGGGAGGAAGGCTGGTGAGAAAAGTCCACCCCAGTATCAGAAGCAACTGCTGGGGTCAGTAGTGAAATTACGGAGGAGAGATTTCAAAGTGAGAAGGGAAGGAGTAGAGTGAACAGAAGAGGGGAGAGAGACAGAAACTGTAGGGGAGCAGAACGAGAAGGCTTGGCCATCAGTAGATTTCACTGGTGGGAGAGCAAGTGAGTGAATGCAAGCATTGCAAGGGAAGTAAGAGGTAAAGGGAGGGGGACAGGAGAAAAGCAAGATATGAAGGGAGGGAGTCAACCCAGAATTTGGAGATAAATGAGGCATGGTGCAAAAGGCACCTGGCATCAAGAGAGGGGAGGAGGAAGGAGGTATACAAAGAACAGGGGTAAGTACACATGGGTTTGTCAAGGGCAAACTGACAGAAGGAGTGAAAGAAGGGGTCCAGTCTAGCTGAAGTGGACTTTGGAGCAGCACTGTAAACAATGTTTCCAGTCAAAAAGGGGAGACTCATCTTATAACTAGCTGGTTATAACAGCAAATTACATACAGTTTTTCATGTGTTATTGGGGCAAGTCAGTAGTTGTGTAAGTAACAGAGTACACCCCAGTATACTGTACATTATAAGACTGAATTGACATCAAGGGGTTCTGAGGATAGTTATTAATGAATGCAAAGAACAAGTGGTCTTTATTTTCCAACAAAACCCTGAAATGCCACTACAGCCTTATTTGTACACATAGAAATATAGAATTTGTCAGCAGAAAAGGACTGCTTGCCTCGCCCGTCTGGCCTGATGTTCCATGCCTACCCTGTCTCCGCAGACCCTAACTGCTCCCCGGCGAACCTACTTCCTTGTTGCCTGTTTACTATTATAAAACGGGTTTTAAAAATCATGAAATCTGATTGGCTAAGAGCAGTCCTTGCTTGTACTGTTATCTCAGCACAACAGCACTGGATAAAGATCCAGCAGCCTGTTCACACTAAAAATCAATACTAACCACACATCCCTGACTGCCACCACAAACATGGCTGCCAGCTTTACTTACTTAAAAGCTTCTGTAGGCCTGGCGCCGTCCTCCAGGAGGGCTACTACCCCTGCCATGCAGGCCTGAACAAGGTTGAGGGGCGTTGGATACCATTTAGCTGTTACAGGGGGTTCTTTCCCAAGACAGAAATAATAAATCATGTGGTGCCTCCGCCCAGAGTACATTTTAAGTGGGTCAGATGTCCATCTGTACAACCCCCTGGGATGTTGTACCAACCCACCTCCCCGTATAGTCACCCCAACACACAGACTTACTATAAGCAAACCCCCCAATTTTAACACTTGGCATTTAATGACTTCAGCTAATAATATGCTCACTAAAATATGCTCACAAGTCAGACATTTTTCAAAACAATTTAACAGCATTTATTTAGATGGGGAAGGTTAGAAAGGGGGTAGATGGAAGAGAGGTCACGCACAACAGTTACTGTAGATTTTGTATTTTTAGCAATTTACTTTAAGAGATCAGAATTTTACTTTTTAGATCATTCCCTTTTTAATTTCAGACCTTATTTCACTACTTGCAGCACCATCACTCTCAGTAGCTAACTGCTGCAAGTTTAAACAAATACACAGCCCCAACCAGTACCAGTTCAGACAGACCCCCAACTCTCTGTCCCTGGGTACCCAAATACTCGTTGCAGGCCTGTAGTGCAGTTGGTCGGCCCGTGTTGGCATGCTTACTTTAAATCAAATCAGCTTTTACCTTTCTCTTGCTTTCTTTAACACTTTTACCATGTCATTGGTCATAACTTGGTAACAACTTTCATCTCCCAGGTGCAGGACAATCCCTGCTGTTACTCACGGTTCCGCTGACAGTCTCTGGTGGCACGATGACTGCACCTCTGGGGAAAGTTGGAACAGCAGAATTCAGAGACTTGGATCTGAAGAGATTGAGAGCACCAGCATTAGTGCACCTGGTCATCAGTGCTCCAAGTCAGGATTTCGCTGATCCCTGTTTTTGCAGGGGGCTGCGCCCCCAACCCTCCTTTCCTATGATTCTAACTCCGAGGGGGAATGGACCTCGGGGGGGGGCACAAATCCGAAATCAGTGCTCTAATGTGCCAAAGTTCAGATGCCATCGCTCTAATGGCCAGAAGGGGGATCTTCCAACTTGCTTGGATGTCTTGCAGCTTGTCCCCTTCAGCCTGTTTCCAGTCCTAATGCAGAGCGTGAACACAAGGCTTGCCAGGCCACAAGAAACCCAGACCCAGGAGTGACCCCACGATCTGGCTGCCTCAAGGATCAGAGTGCCCTAACACTTGTGCATACACCCAGGGCTCCCTGTGGCCCAGTCAGCCCCACTTAATAGGGGTTGGCAAGTTCCCTCCATGGCTCCAGATTGATAAAATGAGCAGATTCTCAGTCTCTTGGGCTCAGCTCAGTTTGGTAATTTTTAGTTAAACGTTTAAGAAATCATCCTTCTTCAACCACCCTACCCTCATGGCAGGTATGGTCCTTTGACCAAAGATCACAGTCTCTGGCTTCCCACTGAGCACACAGCCTCAGTGGGACTTGAGCATTTACCTTGGGCTCCTTCGAGGACCCTGAACTTGCCACAGACCAAAACCTTTGACTTCCCTTGGTGCAAGCAATTTTTTTTTTCCTCACCGTGTAGGTGCTAGTAAATGCTGAAGAGGATCCCTCTTCAACCTTTTCAAGCTACCTGGATTTACTGGCCAAGCCTCCGTGTGTCAGGGGGACTCCCATACCAAGTGTCCATACCAAAACCAGTCCAGTTTCTGTAATCCGTTTTCCAAAAAAACAAAGCCATTCCTTGAACTTTTTGTCCTTCCCTTTTCCTTGAGATGGTGTTTCATACCAGGGTACAGACAGAAACCTTCCTGAACCTTTTTTCTTTGTTTCTCACTATTTAGGTTTAAATTTCTCTCTGATGTCTCACAACTTGCAGCTGTCTCCAAACCGCCTGTAGCAAACTGGATTCCTTGACTGACTCCTTCCACACTTGGGGAAAGGCACTACACAGGCCCTGGGGGACAAATGACTGGCAACCCCCAAGCAGGCCTTTCCCAAGCCTTGTAGCCCCATGTTTCTTCCAGGGAGCAGGAGCCCTCCCTCCCTCTGGAGGGGCTTCCCCTGAACTGACTCAGAACCAGACAGTCTCTCGGCTTTGGGAGCTCTCTGGCAGCTTCCCATTGGCTGAAATCACTGTCCCTGACAAAAATTAATATGCATGAACCTTCTTTGATGCTTGATTGACTGAGTGAAAGGGCACCAAGTATTTCCCAGCTTTTTCCCACATAACTCCAGCAAACAGTCCCAGAAGTCCTTTCCAAAATCCTGGTCTTCTGATTGGCTGGCTGAGGTCAGGTGCTGCACAGCATGGCTGCTACCAAAACATTTACCATTGCAGTCCACACACTGTCCCAGTTTCAAATCCTGGTGCTACTAAACAGAATACTTTAATTTTTTAATATGCCCCAAAGTCCTGTAGCCGTCCCTGAGCCCTGTAAAGTGACTGCACCACTTAGCAATTTTATTTAGTCCTTTTTCTGTTGCTGCTCTTGATGCTTAGTGTCCCCCCTGCAGTTCATACATAGTCCCACTTAAACAACCTGCTGCAGTTGTAATAACCAATTTTAATAATGCAATCCTCCCCAGATGTATAGCAGCCTGTGCCCTACCACACCACTGCACCATTTAACATTTTATTTACTCTCCTGCTTGCCGCTAGCACCAATTTAGCTTGCCCCCCCAGGCACTAGGCAGGCTTACTCATTATTATGCATGCTGTCTCATTAACATTCATGAGGCATCCCCTTTTTGTAGAGTGATTGGCACTCCTTAAACAAAATACTCTGCTGCTCCTTATGTGCCTCCTTCATGTCTCTGGTCCCTATTCAGCTTAACTTTGGGGTCAAGACACTGGAGAGGCACTTGAACGGCCGCAAACCACAATGCCCTCCTGGGCAGATCACCAAAAAGGAAAGGGGACATTGTTTAACCAGGAAAGGCACATTAAGCCAGAGCTTGTTTCCAGGTGTGACCTGGGAGCACAAGGAAGTTAAGTGACTTGCTCAGGATCACACAGTATGCAAGTGGGGGCTGTGGGATTCAAACCCAGGTCTCTGGGTTTGCAGCTCAGTGCTCTTAACCACTATGCTATACTGCCTCCAGACTGCAATGCAGTGCACAACCAACTGGTGGCTCCACACTTCAGCTCTTCTGTCCCCATGCTGGGCTAAAAATAATGCGGGGGACAGAGGGAGGATCCAGGGACAAACAGGACCTGTGCCAGGATGTGGGAGACACAAGGGGAAAAGCGAGCGAATGGGCAGCCACAGCAGGGCAACAGGTAAGCCCCCGTCAGGGGGGGTTACACTTCAACTAGGCCCTAAAAATACAACTGCCTTAAATTAAAAAATAATAGTTCAATCAATCAAAATTTTGTTTGTTAGCGCAATTCCAATAGGCCAAACAATTACCTCCTAACAAGTTAAAATTAATACAGTCATCAATAAATAAAACGCAGTATAAACATCTTAATAAACATCAATCAGATAGTGGTATACCTAGGCTAGACTCTCATCAGGAAATGCCTGGCTGAACAAATATGTTTTTAATTCAGATTTAAAGCTGTCAGCAGCCAGGCACTGTCCAATCCAAAGAGGCAGAGCATTCCACAGGGTTGGGGCCGCAAAAGCAAGAGTGCCACCCCACCCGAAGTCTTCAGCCAGGCCCTGAGAACCTCTAACAATCTCTCGGTGGTGGAACAGATGATATTTGCCCTCATAATCCTCTTCTTAAACTTACACACATATTTGTAAAAATGAAGTACTGTAGTACTTACATTTATAATTTCTGATGTTTCTTTGCTGACCATGAAAAATACCCCTCCTAGCCTTACCTGCTCATTAGGGAAATCTCTGCTGTTTGACCTACTACAGATACAGCAGTTCAATGTTTGTGGAATAGCAATGGGGAATCTAGTGCTTGTGTAAGCTGTAGTATTTTTTTGTGGCTAAACTCTATTCCCACCCTTGAATAGTGCGTATGTATGTAGTAATTTGTAGGGAATAGAAGGCCCAGGAACAAGGGTGAGAAAAGCACCGGAGAAGGAGGAGGAGGATGAAGGGAAGGTGGTGGAGAAAATGAATCCCTAAGCAAGGGAGGTGTGGAGTCATTAAACTTAAGTAGAGGTTGTAGGAGGAGCTATTCCCCATATTGAACCTCGAGCTAAGCCTTCCTATTCAGTGTTTGTGGAATAGCAATGGGGTATATAGTGCTTGCGTGGCTTGTAGCACTTTTTGTGGCTTAACTCTATTCCCGCCCTTGAGTAGTAGGTATGTAGGTAGTAATTTGTAGGGAATAGAAGGCCCAAAAAGATACCTTCTCCAACTCATGGAGAGTATGACCCCCTGGCACTCAGGAGAGGAAAAAAAAAACAGGTGGAGGAAACCTCTGAGGATCCATGGCCGGTGGTCTGCCCATCCTCTGGGTATACTAAGAGGAGAAGGACCTAGGTTCTAGTAACCATAGCTAATTTGAGGAAGGTGAGCTTCTTGGCGAGATGATAGTCCATCCTTAATCCATGGACAATGCAGATTGAATGACGATCCTGAGGTTAAAGAGTAGGTTTTCCTGAAGGAACGGTAGAATCCTAAGTGTGAAGCAGATCTGGTTGAAGAAGAGTGAATGGTCAAGATTTCCAAGGTGATGAAGGATGGTTGTCCAGAGGGATGGCATAAGCATAAAAGCAGGGAGAGCATGATTTGACTGATATGGTACCAAACAGAGAATGTTGGGAAATACAATGATATGTGAAGTCATAGGTGAATGATCCGACTTGTGTAAGGACTGACTGTCAAGGTAAGTGTGGAGGAACTCAAAGTGGTGAGCAATGAGTAGCTATGTAAGCATCCAGAAATAAACAATGAGTAAAGGAGAGTCTTTGGGCGCTTGCTAGGAGTACTGCCATGAGTGGTTGGTAGACAAATAGAGGAAGATTTACAGATGCAGTCCAGATGGTAACCGAATATCTACAGAGAATGTTTAGAAGTTCGGTGTAAGGAATTGGATGGTTAGTTTGGGCATGATGTCATAACTGTATTTGTATGTGCTCTGCTGGCACGCTGGCAGAAGTGAATACAGGTATTTTTGTGGCGTGATTGTCCATGAGATGCATTGTGGAGGCATATAGTTGGTTAAGTTTACAGGTAATCCGATACCAGAATACTTGAGAGGCGCTTGGAGGCGGATATATGGAAGACTCCATAAGTTAAATTGGAAGTGAGGTAGAGTAGAGTGGAATGCCAGAAGATCTTAGTGCTATGGCTGAGTGAGACCGGTTGGGAGGTAAGACTGAGTTAGTGAATGCGCCTTAACAGTTGCAGATTTCTGGATGGAAATCAGAAGAGCCTGTTTTTGGTGATAGTCTTTACTGGAGGGACTAACATAGATAGTTTGTGAAAGAGAGGCTGGAGGGTCCGCAGGAAGGGTGGTTAACTCGACTGAAGGTACTAGATGAAGAAGTGTGATTATTATAAGAGGAATGGTGATGTCCAGGAGCCAAAAAAAAAAGATGGTTTGGGTGGTATGGTGTTAGTAGGCAGCTAAACGGTGGAGATCCAATGAAGAATATTCTTGAAGGCAGCTGGGAAGGTCGTAGGACAAGCAACGTCTGTTGAGAAAGTAAGATTCTAATGACATGGGCAACAAATTCAGTGATGGTAGGAAGCTGAGGAATGAACCAGGAAATTTCTGAGCTGCCATTAGCTATCTTGCAAGTCCTGGGATCCAAAGGAGCAATGATGGACAGCAAGTAGGAGCATGATAAAAGAAGTTAAGCTACATCCTTTCCATGCAAGAGGATAGGCGGTGGAGATCCAATGATGAATATTCTGGAAGGCAACTGGGAAGGTCTTAGAACAAGCAATGTCTGCTGAGGAAGTGAGAGTCTAATAACATGGTCAATGAATTCTGTGATGGTAGGAAGCTGCAGAATGAAACTATGAAATGTCCGAGGTGCCATAAAGTATCTTGCAAGTCCTAGGATCCGGAGGAACGATGATGGACAGTAAGTCGGAGCATAAATGAAGAAGTTAGGTTACATCCTTTCTATGCAAGAGGATAGCCTGTAAGGCATGGTAGACAAGAAAGTCCACAGAGCCTGGATGGGCAAGATTCGTAGGGAGTATCCAATGGAGAGAGATGGGAATGTTTCTAGTGTCCATTCAAATGAGAGTCCGAAATGATTGAGGGGAGTTGATTGGGTAATATGAAACAGTAAATTAACGTCAGAGTTTTTGAGGCATTCTTTCTCAAGAAATGTGAGCTAGAACTAGTTTCCTCAAATGAAATGAACAGTGATCCATCGAGTAGTGGATGGGAGCTGTGAGGATGAACAGAGCAGGAGTATGCAATGGATAAATGAGGGTAGCAGGTGTCTGAGTAGGAATACTGGTCAGGGATATAGAAGGATGCCCAAGAGAGCAACAGTAGACAGGATGAAGCCCCGAGCCTGTAAGAAGGAAAGGTAGCCATCCAAAGATGGAAGGAACATCCAGAGTGAATCCTGATGGACTGAAGGACTAATCCAGGAAGGTGTCGAGTTGAATGAAGCAGGATGGCATACTGTGCAGGATGGAACAAGATCATCTGGCTCACAGCGAATGGCATTGGAATGTGGAAGGCTGTAGCAAAGCACTATAAGGTGATCCATGGAAGGCCAAAGGGCGAAGCTATGCACCAAGAGCCAGTGGACGAGGTACTTCAGTCCTACATCTGACGAAGACTGCCTGGATGAATGGAAAGGCCGGAAGGTGCTGGACCAAAGAAGGATGGAGGTTCCACATCTGAAAGAAAATGGAACATGTGCAGCAACTGGAAGGGGTGATCTGCAGCAGGAATGTCCCAGAGGCAGTCAAACTGGAGTGAAATAGATACCGGACCAGCTGGCAAGATCCAAAACAGGAGGGACAGGAGGCTAAAGGGGTCAAGTATGATGATCCATGTATGAGCAGGATGGCAAGTGGTGAAGAAGGATTGAAACTGGTCAGAGAAAAGGGGTTCTGAGTCTGCAGGGAAGTGGGAATCAGGAAGGATATGGTAATTGTATAAGGAGGGCCCAACAGGAGCAGAAGCAGATTCCTAATGAAGGTAGATGAGGTCAGATGATGGGCGTGATGCTCCTGATGATGGTCGAGGGTGAAGGCTCTTTTGGGACATTCTCAAGTCCCAGAGAGAGCTGCAAGCGATGGTCCAGTGAAGAGCTAGCAAAACTGAATCAGTTGATTGCAGAAACGAGCTGCCAGGCTTGGTAAATGAGGAGAGAGAACTAGTCTTTGATACCATTCTACAGAGGTAGGTGGATGGAGGCAAACAAATTACTGAGATCCTCTCGGATGGGAAGCAGCAACTGAACAAGAGATGGAAGATATGAAGACTCAGTGGATCCAGAACCAGGCTACCACTCCTTGATGTCGATGAGATGATGTACAGTCGATGTTGACAGGTCAGAGACGAAGGTGAAAGGAAGATGGAGTGCAGTGGTCCCATTCCTGAAGGGAAGCAGCGATGTGCATCAGATAGAGAATGCAGAAAAGGAAACGGTGATCCAAGCTCGGGCTCTTGACCAGGGCAGGTAGTGCCATGATACTTTAGGGAAGACAGCAGGCAAGGAAGAATGGAGACTACTGGCAGGAGGAGGTCCAGTTCCAGGTGGGTTGTGGCATCCGACAGCAGGTTGAGAATGGAGATATATGAAACAGTGGACTATATACTCAGGCATCCATTCAAGACTGTAGAGGCAAGATGATCCTCACTGTATGCAGCGAGGAGATAGGACGGTGAGAATTACATATGCGAATGAGTTCCATTCCCGTAGGGAAGGCAACCTGCATCAGGAATAAGATGCAGACAGTGGAAGCAGTTGAATACAAATTCAGGCTCCCGGCCTTGGAAGTTAGCAGGATGGACAGAATTGAGGCTGCGGACTAGGTATGATGGAGAAGGCAAATTAGGCAGACAAGTTCCTGAAGGGAGGAAGCATCTGGGTAGCAGGTCAAGAATGCAAAAGTTGAAGTAGTAAAATGTAAACTCAGACATCTGTAGAGGACGGCTGAAGCAAGATGATGGTGACGTGATGCAGCCAGGCATTGGTAGATTGATAAGGGAACATGGGGCGAAGAAGTTCCATTCCCGAAGGGAAGCGGCAACTGGTATGAGGTAGAGAAGGTATTGCAAAACTCAAAAGATTGTAGGCATGATTCCCATCCCTGGTAGTTGGGGCGAGCTAACCTTCATTCGATGCTGTCCAACAGAGTTAGGGACGGAGAATGTCAAGTTGGAAGAAGGAGGTAGTGAATGTAACAGAATCCCGTCCCTGGTAGACAGGGGAAGCCTACCTTCACTCAGCACCTCAGAAGGCATGAGTTAGGGATGGAGTCCAGAATGCTGATGGTATGAGCTGACTAAAGCACTGTGTTTCTACTAGTGGGGCACCGCAGGTTTCAGTACTGGGTCTGGTCCTTTTTAATGTCTTTATAAGTGACATTGCAGAGGGACTGGAAGGAAAGGTATGCCTCTTTGCAGATGACACAAAGATCTGCAACAGGGTTGATACACAGGGGGTGGTTTAAAGGACGAAAAGGGACTTGGCAAGGCTGGAGGAATGGTCAAATGTATGGCAGCTTAGATTCAATGCAAAGAAGTGCAAAGTAATGCACCTGGGAAACAAAAACCCAGGGGAAGAGTACACAATGGGAGGTGAGATACTGACAACAACAAAAATGGAAAGGGACCTGGGGATAGTCATATCAGACGACCTAAAGGTGGGCCAGCAATGTGAGAAGGCAGTAAGGAGGATGGGGGGATACTGGGATGCATAGGGAGAGGCATCACCAGTAGAAAACAGGAAGTTGTTGGCCCTCTGTACAGACAGTTGGTAAGACCACATCTGGAGTACTGCTTACAGTTCTGGAGACCCCATCTCCCCAAAGACATAGACAAGGTGGAGGCTGTCCGGGGGGGGGGCAATAAAATGATGCAGGGTCTTCATCAGAAGACATATGAAGAAAGACTAAAGGAACTAAAGATGTATAGCCTCGAGGAAAGGAGTGAGAGGGGGGACATGATAGAAACTTTCAAATACCTCAAGGGAATAAACAGAAAAGAGATGTGCAAAACAAGGGGCACAATTTGAAGACAGAGGGGGACGTCTCAGAGGTAATGTGAGAAGTATTTCTTCACAGAGAGGGTTGTGGATACATGGAACAGCCTTCCTGAGGAGGTCATAGAGTCAAAAACAGTGGGGGAATTCAAGAACACATGGGACAGACATAAGGCAATTCTAGTGGGGGGTAGGAGGAAGTAGGCTGTTGGTTAACTAGGATCTGCAGCTTATCCGTCAGGTAGGAAAATGGGCAGACTAGGTGGGCCAAGCGGTCCTTATCTGCCGACAAATTCTAGGTTTCTATGTTTCTAAGTATATGACACATGTGTCACTAATGTGTTTTTTTTTAAATGATCACATGACTATAGATTGGTGCTATTTAAGCTATTCAACACTAGGTGTTTGCTACCTTTAACAAAGTCTGTGTTCAGGTGAAACGTGCGTGAGGAGTTTTTCTGTGTCTGCACTTGTCTGCACTTTATGTCTGCCATCACTGTTTGTGGTATTTTTCAAGAAAAGATAAGTAATATTTTACTTGTTATGTGTGTGTAGAGTCTTTCTTTGTCCATATATAGGTGTGCTAAGACTGTTTTTCTTGCCATTTCGTGTGGTCTTAGAGCACCCATACCTCTGTGCGGCTCTATCTTACTGCAGTAAATATGGGTAGTATGGTAACACAAAATAGGGATGATATGTGAGGAACGTGCCTTAGGGAGTACATAGTAGAAGGAGACTCGCAGAACACAAGTAGGAACAATAGCTGGTAATGGAGACACAAAAGAGGTAAATGCAAGGGGAATTAAATGGGGGAAGGTGATGGAGCTGAGTCGCAGAGATATGTCCTTGTATTCCTAAGGGATAGCATCGAGATCCCTATGGTGATGGGCATCAGAAGTAGTTGGGATAGGGATCATGAAAGCAATGTAAGTATAGGCTTAGGGCAGGATGAGATTTGTTGTTTAACCAGGTATAGCACACTAAGCTGAAAGCTTTTTTACAGGAGCGACCTGGGAGCACAAAGAGGTTAAGTGACTTGCTCAGGGTCACACAGTATGCAAGTGGAAGCTGTGGGATTCAAACCCCGGTCTGGTCTGCTGGATGTCACCAGATTTGCAACTCAGAGCCTTAGACCAGTGCGCTATACTGCCTACTGATTGGTAGTATGCAAACAAAATCTGCTAAAGCAGGAAGCTGGCGGACGACCCCCTCTCCCATGGGTACTGGGTTAAACTCGACTGCTGCAAAACGCTACTTAACAAAATAAAGATAAAACACACCTGAGCAGGTATGATATTCCTGCGGGAGAAAGAATACTCAGTTCGGTAGGAGCAGTTTTCCATTTATTTTGTCAGCTGTAAAAATCTAAAGGACAGTTCAATTGTATTAGCAGCTCCAATAAGGAGTGGAGATAGATGTTAAAATCACAGTTGACATCCACTGATGGTTATGGTAGAACTGGGAAGACTTACTGAGGTAGGAGGCCTGAAGCATAGCTGGAGTCCAGTCATCGTGTAGAGAAGAAGGCAGGGAGAGGCAGAATGAACAGCCTGGCCAAACCATGGTTTTGGGTAATGGAGTGAAAACACGAGGTAGCCGGGAAAGGAATTGATTGTGAACGGGGAAGACAGGAAGAGGGAGCTGGAAGAGAACAGGCCATGCGGGGATGCTAATAAGGCTACAGTAGGTGGGGAGACATGGTGGGGGGGGGGGAGCCTGAAGCGCCGGTGGCGGAGGATAAAGTGGAACGGGTAGCTGAGTGAGTGCCGTGTGGCTCAGAAAAATGCCCAAAAGGAGAACAAAGGAAGGGGTCACCCCAGGCACAGCAGAAGAAGTGAGAAACAAATGGGGAGGCAGCTGGAGCAGCTGCAGAGGCCAAGAACAGAAAGGGGACAGAGGTGAGAGAAATGGAGGGACAGGGATGGAAAGGGAAACAAAAAGCACAAAGAAAAGACAAAAGGAGGCCAGGGAGGAAACACAAACCAGAGCAGCAAGCACAAAGCAGCACAGCCACATGAGCCACGCTCAGAGACAACGAATCCCTAAGCAAGGGAGGTGTGGAGTCGTTGAACCGAAGTAGAGATTGTGGGAGGAGCTACTCCCCACACTGAACCTCGGGCTAAGCCCTCCCAGAGCACTGGTTCCATCTGAGGCCTTCTGTTGTGTGAGTGCAGGGGTGAACCTTCTGTCAGTAGAACTGAGCAGAGATTTGAATTCTTGTATTCCATCCATAGTAAACTTTCCTTGTGTGGAGTGTACAAAAAAACAGAACAAAATCAAGGTCGGGAAAAGGGAGGAAATAATACAAAGAAGAAGGAGGAAAGGTGAGGAAACAGGTAAATGGGGGTGAGCTGGGGAAAATAGATGGTTTAAGGGCTAATTTGAAAAAAGGTATTGATCTGTGCATTATAGAGAGGATAATGGAGAGGCAACAGTGAACAACGCTGTATTTACTTTGAGAGGTTGTCATGATGATCAAGCAGACCTCGAGAGCAAAGCTCGAGAGATCTACGTCTTCATGACAATGTTGAGAAGTGAACTCAGCATTGTTGTTTACTGTTGCCCATCCATTGTCTTTACAGTGTATGGGCAACAGTTCAACAATAATGGAACATTTCTTGAGCACGGCTCTCCAAGCATTTTAGTGTGCAACAGAGGAGGACAGATTGTGAGCAGGCTCTTACCATGCATCATTGGAGTGCCTACGTGCTCCTCTCTCTCTCCAGTGTCCTAAACCACCAGTGCCGAATCTCCATCTCGACAGTGAATAACTGCCACAGCTGAAAAAAACAACAAAATAAAAACAAAAACAGCAAATGGCAATGAGTTGGTACAGTTTATTACCATATACACTGTAGGTATCTTCGTCTGTCCATGTCAAGGACTGCTGCTTGCTAAACCGCACCGCCATTTTCATCTGAAGTTTTTTGAATGCACCATGTTTGAGCAGCAGCACGCGCTGACATTCGATGTACCTTCGTAGTGAAGTACTCAAGAAGAAACAACAACCTCTTGACATCACTACGATGGTACACCAACATCAGGAATTCATTGAATTCCATACACAGTAGGCCTTACTCATACACTATATTTCAAACTGAAGTGGCATGCTCAATGCTACGATGTGCAGGGACTGCTATGTTGGGGTGGATGAATGCTTACAAAATATCATGAAAATGCTTTACATTATTTTATTTTTGTGTATTTGTTCAGCCCCCCCCCCCCGAAAAAATCTTGGGCTCATTTTATAATCACAATAAGATACTGCAGGGTGTGCATTGTGGTGGGGTAACAGCACTCTCGGGTGGTTGACGGCACTTAGTCATGCCTCGTGCCTCACAACGCACCCGAGGTGTGCCGTTATCCGACAACAACACACACCTTGTCATGTGTTATTGCTTAAATATACCTCTATGTCTATCCCACGCATGCTTGAAGTCCTCCACAGTTTCTGCCTCCACCACATCCACTAGCAGGTTGTCTCAGGCATCACCGCCCTTTCAGTGAAGTAATATTTCCTCACATCTCTCTTAAGCTCCCTCCAAGCTTCATCGCATGCCCCCTGGTCTTGCTGCTCATATTCATTTGTAACAGACTCCCATCCTGCACCCTGTTCACCCTGTGAGGTACTTGGGTCAGCGTGGCTCAGTTGGTAGCACATACGCCCTCTGGACCAGAAGGTCATGGGTTCTCATCCCACACCAGGATTGGACTTGCACCTAAAAATTGCTGGCATCCGAGTGCAGTATTGGGGGGTGCTGTACTGCTGGGATGTGCCATCCTTCGGATGAGACGTTAAACCGAGGTCCCTTCTTCCCATCCTGGTGTTGTCCTAGTGGGTGTCCAGGTGGAAGTAAAGAACCCAGAGCACTCTTTGCAAAGAGTAGGGAACATTTCCAGTGTCCTGGCGAACATTCCCCTTCCCATAAACTGGTTCATGCAATTATCCAGGTTGTGTGTGGGTGATGATGTGCGATATGGCCACCACTACACATTCAGTCACTTCACTGCCAGTCTAGCATTGCTTGTAAAGCGCTTTGGGATACACTGTGTATGAAAAGTGCTATATAAATGCTGATTCTTCCTCTTGTTCTACTTAAAGGTCTCTATCATGTCCCCTCTTGCTTTCCTCTCTTCTAGGATGTACATGTTGAGATCCCTCAGTCCCTCATCATAGGGCTTCTCATGCAACCCCTGCACTATTTTAGTTGCCCTCTTCTGAACAGCCTCCAAAACTGGACCAAGTACTTAGGTGGGGTCTCATCAGCAAGTGATACAGTGGCAATACCACCTCCCTCCTCCTGCTGGAGGTACCCCCTCCATATGTACCCCAGCATCCTACTAACCCTGCCCACTGCTTTGTCACGTGGTCCTGCCACTTTGAGGTTATTAGTTATGATACCCCAAGGTCCCTTTCCTGCTCTGTGACTGTCACTGCTTCCCCCTATCCTATACTCGGCTTCTGTGTTCCTATGCCCAAAGTGCCTGATTGTGTATCATTTGGCACTGAACCCCAGTTGCCATGCTCTTGGCCACTGTTCACGTTTCCTTCAATCCCTGCATATTCTCTTCACCCCCTTGTGAGTGTCCACCCCATTGCAGATTTTGGTATCATCTTCAAAAGGCATACCTTCTCTTCCAGTTCTTCTGCAATCAATCAACCAATCAATCAATCAATCAAAATCTTTGTTTATCCAGGTGAACATAATTGTGCAAGCTCATTTACAAGATGGACCTGGTTAGCTCCGAGTCAAATGGTACAATGTATACAGAGAAATTTACAATAGAGCCAAATAACACAAGTAAAAACAATTAATGCAAGTAAGTACTCAATGTTACATCAGTCAAATCAGTTAAGAGTGCTTCTGTAATATTTAAGGACGACATAAGATGAGGCTTAGTACGAACTTCAGTAGAGAGAAGTGATCGGCCACTCGTGTGGGGAGCTGATGCAAGCACAGAACTTCAAAAGTAGTGTAATCACACAGCATCACTAAATGTAACACTCTAAACAGAAGGGTAAGGGTCTTAACAGTCAAGGAGAAAAGTAATTACAGATCTTTTTTGGCAAATTTCGGCATGGAAATCAGATTTATGCTTGGTTTAGAATGGACACAGAAGCAGACTGTAGGAACCAGTCGGAAGCCAACTCCGAAGAGCACTCACATTCCGATTGGATGGCTGCTAATGCCATGCTTTGCTAATGGGGATTCCGAGCTTAGGTTCTCAGGCGGCGGTAGAGGCAGTGTCGACCACCTGGTGCTCGGGTTTCCCACGCCTATGGGCAGGGAGCACGTGGAGAGCATATCCTTGGCAGGAGATGGAAGAAGGGGTCGGTATTAAGTAGTGGGCCAAGGACAATGGAACATCTGAATCAGCAGGAGGACCAAAACAGCAGGACAACAGATTTGGGTATTTCTTGACACCTAAAGACTGGCCCAAGCACAGAAATTCAGAAAGGAATGTGACAGTCACTGCTTCCCCCTATCCTAAACTCGGCTCCTGTGTTCCTATGCTCAAAGTGCAATGTCACTGGACACTGAAGACCGGTCCCAAGACTGAACCCTCTGGCACCCTGCTGGTCACTCTCCCATCATTAGAGTGAGGGCCAGTAACCACCACCCCTCTGTTGCCTGTCCATTAGCTTGTCTCTAACCCAGTTCACTACTTTGTATCCCACCCCCAGGCTGCCCAATTTCTTTATTAGTCTCCTGTGTGGCGCAGTGTTGAAGATCTTACTAAAGTCCAGACAGGCCATGTCCACTGCCTCACCTGATATATTTCCCTAGTCAAAGAAATCAATCAGATTTGTCTGGCATGACCTTACACCCCTCCGCATACTGCCCCCCCCCCATGAATCCGTGCTACCTGTAGTCCTGCAGCCTATTGGATTTAAGATACTCTATCAGTCTTTCCTCTAGTAGGGTTTGCATTAATTTCCCCACCACTGAAGTAAGACTGCCCAGCCTATAGTTACTAGCCTCCTCCCTGCTGCTGCTCTTATAGAGAGAGACCACATCCCGCATCAGCTCTTCTCCAGTCCTCCAGAACCATGCCTGTTTCCAGTGAACTCTTGAATAAGGCTGTCAGTGGGGGCAGCTAACACCATGCACCCTGAGTTCCAATCAGTCACTCAATCAGACGTTATTTAACCAGGCATTTACATCGTTGAGCAAGCTCATTTGCAAGATGGTCCTGGACACACAGTACAAATTCATTACAATAAATATCGTCATACAATAACATAACATACAGAGAGCATTCAGATTCAATAAGTTACAGTTGCAAGTAATATCTAGCATTGTTTATTACTGACTGTGTACGTGCACAGTCAGGCCCTTGTCGTAGGTTTGGGGGCTACGGTGTGGAGGAAAGGTATGGAAGTTGCAGGAGGGAGAAGGGAGAGAAAGGCATCCTGCAGAATGAGAAGTGTTTCAAGTCATTAGTGATAGTCACCAGCAGGGCTTTTTCTTCCTCTGATTTGGTATCTAGGACCCCTCCCAGTCTGTACTTCATCCTCAGGCTCTTAGCTCCTATAGTATGTACATGACCTTGCACTTCTTTGCACTGAACCTGAGTTGCCATAATCCCCATCATCTCACAAGCCTGGCCAGATCTTCCTTTAGGTCTTATATCCCTTCTGCTGTGTCCACCCTCTCACAGAGCTTAGTATCGTCCCCCAAAAGTCAAATCTTGCCTTTTATGCAATCTCCAGTGTCAGTATGAATACATTGAACAATACTGGACAAAGCACGGAGCCCTGCGGCACCCTCCTGGTGACTTCCGTAAATCTTGAGAGTGCCCCCCTCCACTCTCTGGGTTCTGTCCTTCAGTTAGTTTCCCACCCATCCAGTGAGTGTCTCCCCTACCCCCAGGTCCTCCAGCTTTTTGACCAACCTCCTGGGTGCAGACTCAAAGGCCTTGCTAAAATTCAGGTAAAGGATATCAACTGCCTGACCCCTGTCCACTGTTTTTGTCACCAAGTCAAAACAATCAATCAGGTTTGTTTGGCAGGATCTCCTAGCCATGAACCTGTGTTTTCTCTCATCCTGAAAACCATCTTCCTATAGGAACCCCACCAGCCTTTCTTTAAGAAATACAACATAGGAACGTAGAATTTGTCAACAGGTAAGGACTGCTTGGCCCACCTAGTACACCCTTTTTTCTCTACCTATACTTTCACCACGGACCCAAGATGGTCTCTGGTTTCCCCATCCTTGTTTCCTAGTAGGGATTGCCTCCATGAGCTTAACTATGACTGTGGTCAGGCTGATGAGTCTGTAATTTCCAGGGTCATCTCTGGGTCCACTGTTATGGAGCAGCATCACATGCACCATCCTCCAGTCCTGTGGAAATCCTAGAGGGTTAAAGCACTAAGCTGTGAATGTGGAGACCTAGCAGGCCTGGGTTTGAAACTCACAACAGCCACATGCATACTGTATGATCCTAAGGAAGTCCCTTAATATTTCTGCAGTGCAGGGACTCACCTGAGAAGGAGCTTAGGCTCTGTGTGCTTTTCCTGGCTTAAAATTCCAATTAAAAAAAAGTGTTGGAAGCCTTTTCATACATGACTTTCTGCATCAGGGCATGCCAGTTATAAGGCACGGCAGAACTTCACCTAAAATATGGCTGCAAATGTCTGTAGTTTAAATGAAAATTAACATTAAAAACATCATATCTGTAGGTCTTTCAGAAATACATGCCAAAAATTAGGACTTCTTTATCGCAACAAAAATGTCATTGACCTCAGTACCAGAAACCTGCCCGTAAAGCAGTCACTGTTACCCAGTGGTGTAAGTGGTGAACAGGAAGTACAGGTACTCGAACATTGGCACAAATGAAAAGCAGAACTAAGATCATCGCTCTGAAGGATAACTCTTGGAACTCGAGGGGCCATTGGACCTTTTTCTGCTGTCTACATCTATGTTTCCATTTTTCGTTCAATCCAAACACATCTGTAAAGATAATGGTGCACCCAAACAGAGATGTCAAACTATTTCTGAAACAAATGAGATTGTTCTGCAAGTCAAATTTTGTGATGGAATCCACTGATCTCAGGTCATGGGCCAAAAAATTGTCATTATGTTACTGTTGTAAGAATTACATTTTAAATATCAGTAGGAGGAAGTACAGGAAGTCTATTCCTGCTGCAAGAAAAGGTACAGGAACTGAGTTCCTGCACGTTCCTGTTCACTTTCATTACTGCTCTTACCATCACTGGAATATGATAACAAAAGCTACAGATCTGCTAACATCACAGCTTCACGCAAAGATTTCCATTGTGTACAACAGCATGTGCAGGTTTGTAATAGGCTGTAACAGAAGAGCAGAGTACTGTCTTATGTACCAAAGTCTAGTACTTATTTCCCTTGGAAAAAAAAAGGGAGCTCAAATGGATGCCTGTAGAGTTCAGGAGTGTGCATGCCCCCTTTCCAGCCTATTAGCAAACTTCTATTCAAACCCAATCAGAAATATACTAGTGGCCATATTTTCAAACACAGCTGTTTCTGGCACCCATGCAGAAAAAACTTGCAGGTCTGCAAGGTTTCTGCAGGTGCTATATTTTCTATTGTGGAGCCGCTTGTGACCAGCTCCACTATTTATGGCAGGCCATTTTGAGATGCATGTGCACCAAATGCTATGCCTGGTAGTACCAGGCATAACCTTGCTGCAAATCAAATGAGCGATTTCCGTGAGTAACCCTGATCCCCCCCCCCAGCTCATTCACCTGGGGCAGAAGAACACCTGCAGGTCAGCCCACAGTAGAGGTGAAAGGGTGCCAAATAGAGTTTTCACTGATCCACTTGGCTGTCTCAGGCTTGTTGGCCACCCCAGCAGTGCAGCCACCCATGTAGACAATTGAAAGGCTATGCCTGTAGTTCAATGGGGTAAGCAACCAGTCACACCCTCTTTCTGAGCTATATAAGCAGTTCATCACAACCTCCTTCTGAAGCACTTTTTCTTTGCAGCTGGAGGCTCTGTCCGTCTATGCCTTCTCCCTTGGGAGTGCTGGGGCTTTGCCCCCTCCCCCCCCACTCCAGCATTTGTTCCTTCCTTCCTTTGTGCTAGGATCTGCTTGGATCATGCTGGACTTCTGTTTATTGTGTTTCTCCTGCTTTTGATTAGTATTGCTCTGCCCCCAGCTGCTCTGTGCTTCTTTGTGTGTTTATTTCCTTTCTGCTCTTGTACTTGTGTTTGCTTTTGTTTGTTTCTTTTCAGCTTTTCTAGTTTACTAGACTGCTGTGTACACATTGTTTATTTGTGCTTCAGGTTACACATTCTTGTTTCTTACCTTAAGCTGCCCTGTGCCTGTGCTCTCAGGCTCCCATTTACGGTTCCATGTTATAATAGTGATCGCTATTATGGCGAGTGTATAGCGCAGAAAAGCAAATTGTCGATAAACTCTTTTACCCAACCCGAAATCCGCAAAACAAAAAAGGGGAGGGGGCAAAAGCCTACATTGGGAAAAAAATTAAGTGCCGCATCTGGAAGCAGCAGCAAAAGTAACTCGCACACTGACCTGAACCCTGCACCTGCTGCCCCAGAGCCAGCCACCCACACCACCACACCACATGGCTAGCTGAGTGGCAGCAGGTAAATCCAGCCCTCAAAACCCCTTCTCTGTCCATCCCCTTCCCATCGCTATCCCCCCTTCCTCTCGCTGTTCAGTACAGTAGTGGTCACCCACTGTCGCTACCCTTGCAGGGTAGCCAAAGGGTATAGCGCTGAATATGAGTCACCGTTTTGATATGGCACCCATATTCAGTTGCTATGCTCACTGGATATCCCCATTTATTCTCCAGATTTGGCAAGCCCTCAGTCAACTGCATTGTTATTGTATGCGTCAACTCATACTGCTGTTTCCCTGCCTGCTGGCTCCTGTGCACCTTAATTATTTGCACATAGTCCAAGCTTCATCCTACTCAGCTAGCTACCACTCCCTGTTGTGCTATGTGTGTTAAATAGCTCAGCTCTTAATTCACTCAGTGCTAACTCCACTCAGCCAACTGCTGCATTGCTATACTGATACTTTTAGCTATTACATTAGCTGCCTGGTTTCATGGTGCTTTGCTTGTGGCTCCCTGTTATTCCTATAGCGGGGACTGTGGTGTCACAGTCGGGCATCAGGGCTCCAGGCAGCAGCAGCATGCTTTATGTAATTTATATAATTTACCCTGCTCCTTTCTGCTCCTTGCCTACGTGGCTTTTCAGTTATCCATACATAAATACATTATCCTTACAGCCTTCATGGTTTTCAAGATTTTCGTTGCATTTCATTACTGTTTGCAAATGCTCTGTACTAGAACAACCAAACTCCACCTTAATGGCATCTAAGGTATTCATGCCTGGCCTTCTCATCACTAACCTGCTACCTAATCTATGGAAACTGGCTTAACCCAGCCTCCTGATCAATAACCTGCTACCTAATCTACTGCACCTGGCTTAACCCCGCCTCCTGATCAATAACCTGCTACCTAATCTACAGCAACTGGCTTTGCCCAGCCTTTCATCAATAACCTGCTACCTAATCTACAGTCGCTGGCTTTGCGTGGCCTTCTCATCAATAACCTGCTACCTAATCTACAGTCGCTGGCTTTGCATGGCCTTCTCATCAATAACCTGCTACCTAATCTACAGCTGCTGGCTTTGCCCAGCCTCCTTTTATCTAGCACATCAATGTTGATGCTGTCACTCATAAATGGGAGGCACGCCAACCATAACCTTTACCTTCTCTGGCTCAGAGCTCACCCTGTAGCTGACGGTCTCGCTCTGCACCCACGAAGTCCGCATCTTGAGCATGTCAAGCTTGAGGCAAAGTCCTTCTCATCTGGTATATAGTGGGAGTGTCCTTGCCCTGGGCAGAGCTTCAGTCTAACTCATTGGTGGCACCTCTTGATGTAGAATTTAAGACTTCAGCTGCTGAGGGGAGGGGCCCTTAAGCCCAAGAGTGCCCCTTTGGCTATGGCGGCGCCGTGGCACCTTTGAAAGCTATTCTCTCTACGACCACCTCTGGTTCACCTGGTCTATTTTAGTCAGTAGGCTGACTAAGTGCCTCAATGGTTGTTGCTCTCCTCCTCCCACCCTGAGGGTCTGCTTTTGCTTCAGAGCACCCATTGTTGCAGACGCCTCTCACAACCCTTCACAGCGTTCCCGCTAGATGGATCATGAGAGCATTCCACCAAATTAGAATATTTCTTACCCATGGATTGGGTTTCTAAATTGCAGCAACAGAGCCATCACTAAATAATCTACCCCTAGCCTGCAGGGAAGGTGACCTAGGCCTTGCATCCCCAGAGGTTTCCTCCTTGGAAAAGGTTGTTTTTTTTTTCTTCTCCTCTATGCCAAAGGTCATAATACGTAATTAGCTGTTTATAGTATAATCCCTAGTTGCCTTAGGTAGGTTTCCACTAGTCGATGGAGATGGTTTGTGGCCCTACTCACTGTTCCCACTCTCCTTAGGAAGCCCCCTGATGTCATCTTTGAAATCCATTTTATCAGTGCAATCCTGACAACCTCTGCATTTCATTTGTGCTTCATCAAGCTGTCTTGTTGCTGTCAATCTGCTTCTCTACATCGTAGTCAATGTTTCCTGCTCAATGCTCTTTTTGGGGCTCCTTCCTAAGGTACCTTTAGCCAAAGGAATCTTTCCTATGGCACCTCTAGGGGTAGAACCCTCTTTGAGGGTTCCTTGCCTTCAGTACCCCTACAGGGTGGCAAATCCCCGTGGAATACAGAGTGTGAACTGCCAAACAGTTATCACAGTTGCACAAGCATAACACTACTCTGGTTGTGTAGGCCAATTGAATTGAAAGGCTATGTCTGTGGTTCAATGGGATGAGCAGCCTGCTACGCCCCTTTCCTGAGCTATATGAGCAGTTCCTCCCAGCCTCCTTCTGAAGCACTGTTTCTTTTCCCTGCCATCCTTCCCTCCTCCTCCTCCTCCAGCAGCACTCCTCTCTCCTTGGGGCTCTCTTTTCTAAGGTATCTTTAGCCAAGGGAATCTTTCCAGTGGCACTTCTAGGGGTGGAACCCTCTCTGAGGGTTCCTTGCCATGGGTATCCCTACAGGGTGGTAATTTCCTGTGGAATAGATACTGTGAATGGCCAAACAGCTATCGCAGTTGCACAAGCATAACACTACTCTGGTTGTGCAGGCCTGTTGAATTAGAAGTGCCATCCATGCAGTATTTTTTTTTCTGCACCAGCAGCTGCAGACTGGGACTTAATCCAAATTTGGTTTGAAAATCTAGCCCCAAAGATGTACATACCTGCACCATAACAGTCCAATATAAAAGTCATAAAGTCAAGACCCTTTAAAAGGGCCATGTTTGGTCATCTGCAAAGCCCATGGGACTGCTACAATATTTTTTCTTTTCTTATGCTCCCCTCTAGAGCCCTCCATTTGTTATTTTTCTATATCAGTAGGCTGTTATAATAGGCAACTGTTCTCTGCAACATACTTGATCAGTGCTCACTTTGTATAAAATGCATCCCATGATAGCCATCACCGCACACTATATAGTAGACTGAATTTATTTTTATTTATTTATTTTTATTTATTTCAGTTTTGGAATTAATACCTTTACAAAGACTCCACATCACATCAAAGGGCAGAACAAACAGTACAGTGAGAAAATACAAAGTGATCCTAGGAGTAAAGGTAACAAAAACTAAGAACATGTGGATTTAAGTTACATAAACAGGTATTTTGCAGCCATACAGTGGCTAGGAGTAAGCATAACTAGCAAAAAGGGCATTAGGATTGGGATCCGGCTACAGGAGGAAAAAGATGCAGCCCTGTGGCATTGTCAGAGTCAAAATGAGGGAAAGACAACAACTAGGGACGCGGTCTGACAGGACAGACAGAAGCTAAGGGTTAGGGCCTAACATTGTTCCAGAGTAGGGATGCAGCCAAAGGCATTGTCTGGCGGGGGGGAAGGGGGAACGTTGCCAGGAGGGGAATATCAGCAGACAAACATGGGCAGTGTCATTCAGTTTAAGAGTGCACGCCAGTGGGGCAATCAGTGCAGGAACTAATGATGCCCTCTATGGAGCAGCAAGCAGAGTCTGATGCTGGGATTGGATAATGGGGACCTCAAGATGGCAGGTAAGTTATAGGGTAGTAGCAAGGGTAGGATGGTAGGGCAGAGGAAGTGTGGGGTAGGATGTGAGCAAAGGAGAGGAAACAGGCCCAGGTTGTTTTGTGCGTGGAAGTCACATGAGGCATTGGTGACTAGTGCTTGGTGTAGTTTCTTTTTGAAGAAGCCCAGTGTTTGGCCTTTGGTAACACCACAGTGGAGTGAATTATACCACAGTGGTGCTCTGTATGCAAATGAGCATTGCCCTTGGGTGGTACGGCAACGAGGCACTATGAATGCGTGGTTCAAGGTGCGTCTAGTATGCCAGGTGTGGTTTGGTGACCTAAACATGGACTGTACACCAGGAGGCAAGAGACCGAGGGGGGGCCTTTTCACTATTAGGCATGATTGGTAGGATAGTCTGCCTTTGAACTGCAACCAGTTTGTTTGCTCATATAAGTCAGAAGTGTGCGTCAGGCAGGTGGCCCCAGTCAGAAGATGGCAGGCCTTGTTAACGGCAATGGTGACACAGTGCAGGGTGGTGTCGGAGGCAGATCCATAGATCACAAGACCATAATCAATTACTGAGACTATTGAGCTAGGTTGAGGGCTTCTGGGGTAAGGCAGTGTCTATGTTTGTATAGTAGTCCAATACGGGTATTCACTGTTTTGGTAACATAGTCAATGTGGCTGGAGAATGACAGAGTGCTGTCAATTGTCACTCCTAAATACTTAAAGAGTCCAGTTTGTTCTAGGATAATGCCTAAGCTATTTGTGATTTCCAGCTGGTGGGAGCAGAACCTGTTCTGTGCATTGTGAAACAACACCATTTTTGTTTTTGTGTAGTTAGGGACTAGCTTCTGTGAGTGGAACCAGGCCTCAGCGTTGGTAAAGCTAGTCTGCAATCGGTTAGCCAGGAGTGTGGGATCAGTATTACTTGAGTAAAGAACTATGTCATCTGCATAGAGTAGGATCTGACCATGACAGGAGGCTGGGAGCTAATTCAGGAATATGGTGAAAAGTAGTGGCCCAGGATAGACCCTTGTGAGACACCTGAATGAACCAGTTGTTTTGCGGAGAGTGTATCACCAATCCTGACTTGTTGAGTGTATCCACTGAGGTAGCTGTTGAACCAATTGGCAGTGTCTGTGGATAAACCTAGATGAGATAATTGTTCGATAAGTAGAGAGTGATTTACAAAATCAAACTAGTCGCCAATGCCTCATGTGACTTCCGCAGAGGAGACTAAGGAGGCTGAGGACAACTGTCACAAGGGAGGCCCACAGGAAGGAGGCAGAGGACACCACAAGGAAAGGAAGCAGCTCCTGGTGGGGGACTCAATTATTAGGGGGATAGAACTGGGGGGAGCAGGGAAAACTGAAGTAAGGTGCCTGCCTGGTGCCATGGCTTGGAGAGACAGGAAGCGATCCTCAGGATCACGAGAACAGCTGCACGGGAGAGTTCGAGCTGGACGTCATTGTCCACCTAGGGACAAATGACTTGGCTAATCATGAGATTAGAGCAGTGCAGAAGGACTTTGTAGAATTGGGGGGGCCTAAGACAAGTGGCACACACAATATCCTTCTCTGAGGTGCTGCCTGTCAATGGCATGAGTGAGGCGAGGGTACTTTGCACCATGCAGTTTAATGAATGGTTGAAAAAATGGTGTGGAGCACAGGGGTTTGGCTTCATTGGGGACTGAGGTTCCACCTGGAGGGACACCAGCCTATACTGGCAGGATGGTCTGCATCTGTCCAGGAAGGGAACAAGTCTTTTGAGCAATCGGTTTAAATGCTTCATTGGCAAGCTTTTAAACTAGTCAAGGGGGGAGGCACTGATAAGCAGCAGGAAAATCCCAGCCTCTCCTACAAAACAGGGTACTAAATGAGAAAGACTGAGGTAGACAGGTCAGTGGGGATGCTGCAAAAGAAGGTAAAGCCATCAAAAATGGAGAGCAATGAGTACCAATGCCTATAGTCTGAGTAACAAGCTTCCTGAATTAGTGGCCTTGATGGAGGAGGAACATCTGGATATCGTGGCAGTCACAGAAACATGGTACACACAAAACCATGACTGGGACATAAACATACCAGGATACACTATCTACAGGAGGGACAGGGAGGGTAAAAAGGAGGAGGAGGAGTAGCTCTTTACATAAGGGAAGGAATCAAAGCAGCAGAACAAAAGGGAAAACAGGAGAAGAAGAAGCACTGTGGGTAAATTTGGAGACCGCAATAGCACCACATTCTGCACAGGGATTAGATACAGACTCTTCTCAGGGGAGGAAATGGACAAGAAAATGATAGAAAGAATACTTAGAATGGCAGAAAAAGGGGAGATATTGCTGATGGGTGATCTGAATATGCCAGATGTTAACTGGAGTGCAGTTGCAGCAGCCACTTAAAGAGTGGGTTATTCTAGATGCCCCCACAGGGGCATGCCTAGACAACTAGTATTGGAGCCCACTGAGAGGGAGCAATCTTAGACCTGGTTCTCTCAAATGGAGATGAAGAGAGGATCACAGATGTAGAAGTGGGTAGCCATCTACCAGGGAACTAGCGACCATCGAAGAGACAGTATGGTTCACAATAAACACAACAATAGGGTCAAGCCGAGCAAAAAAGTGCACTGGACTTCAGGAGGGCTGACTTTGCTAAAATGGGTGAGTGCCTAAGGGAATGCACTAGCAAATGGGCAGGAAGGAGGGTGGAAGGACAATGGAAATAATAAAACTGCCATCACAGAGGTAACAAGCCTTTGTGTGAAGCAAAGAAACAAAACGAACGATGTAAGAAACCACTATGGTTCTCAAAGGAAGGGCAGTGAAGGTTCAAGAAAAAAAAAGCATTCAGGAAGTACAAAGGAATCACAGAAGGAGCAGGACAGAGAACTGTATCAGTTAAAGCAAAAGGAAGCTGGGAAGGCAGTCAGAACAGCAAAGGCCCAAACCGAGGAAAAGATAGCCAACTCAGTTAAGAAGGGGGATAAAACCTCTTATAGGCACATCAGGGAGCGAAGGAAGACCAAGGGAGGGTTAGTGAAGCTTAATAAAGAGGAGGGAGGGTGGGCAGAGGGTGACTGTGAAAAGGCAGAGATATTAAACAAATATTTTTGCTCAGTATTTACAAAGGAGGTGGGGGAGGTACCTAAAACAAATAGTAGAAACACTCTGGATACAGAAGTTGATACCAGCCCATTTACAGAAGAAAGGGTTCTGAAAGAACTCTTAAAACTGAAGTGGACAAAGCAATGAGGCCTGATGGGATTCATCCCAGAATTCTAAAAGAACTAAGGGTAGAACTAGTGACACCACTGACTACCCCTTTTAACAAATCATGGGAGTATGGGGTGGTACCCGAGGACTGGAAAAGGGCAGATGTGATTCCCCTTCACAAAAGTGGGAGCAAGGCAGAAGCAGAAAACTACAGACCTGTTAGTTTAACCTCAGTGGTAGGGAAAATGATGGAATCACTTCTGAAGGAAAGAATTGTTGAGTATCTAGAGGCCAGAGGGGCTCAGGACCCAAGGCAGCATGGTTTCACAGCGGGAAGGTCATGCCAGACAAATCTGATAGATTTCTTTGACTGGGTGACCAAAGTAGTAGATCAGGGAGGGGCTGTGGACATGGACTACCTAGACTTTAGCAAGGCATTTGACACAGTCCCACACAAAAGATTAATATACAAGTTAGCCAGCCTGGGAGTGGGTCCCAAGATGACAGCCTAGGTAAAGAATTGGCTAGAGAATGGGACACAGGGGTAATGGTAAATGGAGTCCTCTGAAGAAAGGGGGTTACTAGTGGGGTACACGCAGGGTTCAGTATTAGACGGGTCCTCTTCAATGTCTTTATAAGCAACATTGCAGAGGGACTGGAAGGAAAAGTATGTCTCTTTGCAGATGACACAAGATCTGCAACAGAGTTGATGCACAAGGTGGAGTGGAAAGGATGAGAAGGACTTGCAAGGTTAGAGGAATGGTCAAATGTATGGCAGCTTAGATTTAATGCTAAGAAGTGCAGGTAATGCACCTGGGAAACAAAACCCAGGGAAGAGTACACAATGGGGGTGAGATACTAACAACAACAAAATGGAAAGGGACCTGGGGTAGTCATATCAGATGACCTAAAGGTGGGCAAGCAATGTGTGAGGGCAGTAAAGAGGGCTGGGGGATACTGGGATGCATAGGGAGGCATCACCAGTAGAAAACAGGAAGTTATTATCCCTCTGTGCAGACAGTTGGTGAGACCCTATCTGGAGTACTGCGTGCAGTTCTGGAGACCCAATCTCCCATAAGACATAGACAGGATGGAGGCTGTCCAGAGGAGGGCAACTAAAATGATGCAGGGTCTGCACGGAAGACATATGAAGAGAGACTTGAGGAGCTGAATATGTATAGCCTCGAGGAAAGGAGGAGAGGGGGACATGATAGAAACTTTCAGTACCTCAAGGAATCAACAAAGTCCAAGAGGGTAGCATCTTTCAAAAAAGAGGTGTGCAAGAACAAGGGGCACAATTTGAAGATGGGGCGCTCAGAGGTAATTTAAGGAAGTATTTTTCACAGAGAGGGTTGTGGATGCATGGAACGGCCTTCCGGAGGAGGCTGTGGAGTCAAAAACAGTGGTGGAATTCAAGCATGCATGGGACAGTCATAAGGAAATTCTAGGGGGTGGGGGTAGGAAGAAGTAGGCTGCTGGTTAACTATGATCTGCAGCTTATCCATTAGGTAGGGAAATGGGCAGACTGGGTGGGCCAGCGGTCCTTATCTGCCATCAAAATCTATGTTTCTATGTAAACGCATTGGAAAGGTCAGTGAACGTTGCTCCAACTAATTGACCTTGATCCAAGGCACAATGTATATAGTTTGAAATTTTGGGCAGGGCAGTAGCATTAGCTGAACCTAGGTGACAGCAGAGATTTCACTGTTATAACTTATATGCAGATATACTTCAGGCAAGGTGCCTCAGATGTACTTCAGGCAAGGTGCCTCAGATATACTTCAGGCAAGGTGCCTCAGATATACTTCAGGCAAGGTACCTGACTACATCCTGGCCCTGGTAGAGCCCAGACCAGTCTCGAAGTCACATAGATCTGAGGCAGGGCTGGAATATATTGCCCTTAGCATGAACACCACAGTGGGCTTCAGTTGCTTCTCCCATGCCAACCCTCTGACTTTGGAACAGCCTGCCAATTGGCCAGCACCTAGTCTATCCTCCACTCCGCCATGTTTAGCTTGATACGAGGATGGCACATTCTGCACTGTCTGCAGCATAGGCCCTGCTGTACCTGACCAAGCTGGGAGACACCATGGTATGGTGACTATACACCATACTAGGCTCAGAGACAGCATTGTAAGGGTGAGTACACACCATACTAATATATGCCATTTGTGTAATAAGAGAGGGTTTCGGCTATCCCATGTCAGTTATACGTGGAAAGTAACTGTAATCTGTTGCTGTGTCACAGTTGGGTATTGACTCCCTCTCCCCATGTGAGGGATAAGTGAAACGATAAATATTGTCGTAATTTATGGAAAATCTATGTTTCTGCTCAAGATATAATGTATAAACCATATCTTCTCCAAACTGTAACCAAAGCCTGCTGCAGTTGCAGACAGGTCTCTGACACAATGGTGTATCCGGTTCTCATGAAAATAATTATTATTATAAGACTCCAATCTTTGTAAATATATTTTAACCCAAAGTATTGACTCAGTGCTGGCACTGCTGTCCTCCCACAGGGAGGAGGGATCCTGCATCCTGCCACTTGACTGCCATCTGGTGGAGGTTGGGCTGCAGTGCTGGCAGGAGCAATCAAGCTTCCGGGGGCATCAGCAGACACATTTATTTTTTTATTTATTTTTATTTATTAGTGAGATCAGAATTACAACCCTTTGAGTCAGTGACTCCTTTACAAAGCCTCTACTTCTTGAAAAAGGGGGGTATTCAAGGCAGACAACAAACAGAGATAGAATTAACAATATATGTTCAAACAGGTTAAAGGGATGGCAATGGGTAGGCTACCCAGAGTCAGTGTATCACAATTATAAGAGTCCATAACGTAGGAGGTATTTACAACAGTACAAGTAAGATAACGTTTAGATCAGATTAACAGAAAAGCAACGGGCATGCAACCCAGAGTCAGTAATTACAATATAGTCTGGACAATGTATTCAACAATGTGTTGAATACAGTGTGCTGACAAGTCGAGACAGAACATGTGCCAGTCAGTGACTGGATTAAGGGGACATGAGAGGACAGGGAGAAGGTGAGCATAGTAGGGGGAGGCAAGGGGGGAGCACCCTGGGAGGATGATGATTAAGGGCAATTGCAGCTACTGGTGGTTGTTATTACCTCCTTGAGCCCAGACTTGAAAAGGCCGATACTCATTAGAGATGCTGTGCCTGGTGGGAGTTCATTTACCCAGAGGGGTGCCCTATAGGAAAAAGCACGTTGGCCTAGTGATGTCCTGCATAGGGGAACTGACAGCATGGCACTAGAGGAGTGATGAGTAGCCCTAGTTGGGGAGGGGGGAGTTTGGAGTAGGTTTTGGAGGCCAGGTGGGGAAAGCCCAATTAGGACCTTTTTGGCTAGTAGGCAGGTGTGGTAGCAGTGTTGCCCATCAAAGTTCAGCCAGTTGGAGATCCGGTAGAGGTCACATGTACGTGTCATTCTTTCACACCCAGTCACAAGCCGGCAGGCATCATTTAGAGCAACTTTGACCCTATGTAGTGAGGTGCTGCTGGCAGAGACATAGAGTACAATACCATAGTCCACCAGGAGAGCACAGAGGAGGTAACTGCCAGGTAGTGTGATTGGGGGCTGGCATAGCTTGTGCTTATAGAGGAGCCAATTCTGGTATTAATCGCCGAACATACAGTATGGATGTGATTACTATAAGTGAGTGCGGAGTTGAGGGTGATGCCCAGGTATTTAAAGGAGGTGACTTGATTAAGGCTAGAGTTATGGGTGTTGAGGATAGTCAGGGGGTTGTAGCATGCTTGTTCTGGTGGTTGGCAAAGACCATGACCTATGTTTTTTTATAGTTTATCACCAGTCTATGATCTGAGAACCAGGATTCCGACTTGGCAAAGCATTTTTGGAGTTCGAACTGGAGGACGGTGGGGTCTGGGTGACTGCAAAAAAGGATGGCAACATCCACATAAAAGAGCATTTTGCCAGAGCAGGCATTTGGAAGTGAGTTTAGAAAGAGACTGAACAATATTGATCCTAATATTAAATCTTGAGGGACCCCTGAACGTACATGGAGGCAAGATGAGAGGGAGGTCCCTATTTGAACTCTCTCGGAACACTCACTCAGATAACTGGAGAACCAGGAGGTAGTGTCAGGGGCAAGTCCCATGGAGTGAAGTACATTAATTAGGAGGGAATGGCTGATGGTATCGAAATGCTTGGTCAGGTCTATGCAAACCGATCCCACCAGGTAGCAACGGTCGAGGGCTTTATGAAGAAAGCTGGAGTATTCGAGCAAGGCAGTTGTGGCACCGTGATTTTTCCTGAATTTGTGTTGCTCGGGACAGAGGAGATTGTATTTAGCCAGATGGTCGGTGAGCTGGTCCGAGACAATTTTTTAGAGGGCCTTGGATGGGGGGGAGGAGATTTGAGATGGGGCGATAATTGGATGGAGAGGTACTGTCACCACCCTTAAGTATGGGGGTAATGACTGCTAGTTTCCAGAGGGTGAGAAATTGGCCAAGGCAGAGGGAGAGGTTTGAGATTTTTGTGAGGAGGACTAGCATGGTGTCAAGGGCAAGGAGGAGGAGCTTTAGGTCCTAGGAGTCACCGCTATGTCCAGATTTTCCTAGAAATTTGGTGAGATATGATCACATCTCACTTGTAGACACTATCTTGAGGTGAAGGGGGGGCAGCTGAAGTAGGAGGGTAGACTGGGAGTGTGTAAGTTTGTGGTTCGAAGAAACTAGGAGGGAGTACACTACTGAGGTCAGAAAAGGACTTGTTGAGGGAGTTGGCAATGATAGTGGGGTCCTGGGTGACATTCCCATTAATGCTTAATTGAGAGGGGGGACATTGCCTTGCCATTCAACTCTTTTTTGTTGTCCCAGAACTTATGTCCAGATCCGCAGGAGGAGGACAATGTTTCCTGGTAGTAGGCCACCTTCACCCTCCGTATCTCCCAGGTACATTTATTTCAGGCTGCTCAGCTACCTATCAGAGGGTTTTCCAGAGTCAAGAGCCATATGCCAGAGGTTATCTCTATGACACATAAGATCCAGGAGGGCCTGGGATATCTAAAGAGTGTCAGGACCTTTGATGAGCTGCTTAGTGAAAGGGGTGAAATGGTCACAGGCATCATTAAAGGTGGTTATGAAGTGGGAAAGGGCAACATGCACAGATTGGGCTGAGTCTAGGATAATCAATTGCTGCTGTTATAGAGGCAGTTTTAAAACTGTTCCAATGCACCCTTTTTTAGGCAGCGCTGATGTGTAAATTTGGTAGGGGGGCTTGTTTATGCCAAATGACGAGGTACATGCTGGTGTCACAGGGGAAGCTTCAGTTGGAGGCCACTTGACACCCCTCTAGGCCCTGCACGACGCTATGTGACAGGCTACCCACAGCGGTGGATAACCAGTGAGGCAACTGGATGGGTTGGTGACAGGGCTGGGGGACTGTCAACTGAGGGTCAGAAACTAAGGAGCAAAAGTTACTGATCGTAAAAAAACTATCGACTCCGTTGTTGTATCAGTTCCCTGGCAGGATCCTCTTGACAATAGATTCCTTAGCTAAATGAGGATATTCTGGTGTGTACAACTCTAAATAAATAAATTATATATATATGTAATATATATATGTACCCCCATGCCCCTGTCTAAGGGCATAAACCTCTTTCGCAGATAGTCCAGGGCAATAGAGGGGGAGCACCCTCAACCGCTAACATACGAGACCAGTGCACTTCAAATGAGGCAGGGAAAGTTGAATCCTACCTGTCTGACATCTTTAGTACCTGTGGACGCTCACCTTTACCCTCACATTCTGGTGTCTTTTTCCACAGTGAAGGCTGTACACCGGACCAGGAATTCCACTCTGTACCTCTGCTGTCTCTGGAGACTCCCTTGAGCCCCTCAGGCCCGCTGCTGACAGGATGACAACCTTAGCTGGAATGCAACTCATGGGAAATTAATCTGACTGAATATAAAGGGCAAAAGGATTTCATAGAAACATAGAATTTGATGGCAGATAAGGACCGCTTAGCCCACCTAGTCTGCCCATTTTCCTACCTCATTTCATTTGCTTCCCCCTCTCAATTTAAATAAGGCACTGCACTACTATTTCTTCCCAAACTGACTTCTTTATTTTTGCTCTTGCACCGCCAATGATTCCCAGCAATGCAAGGGCCAGACACTTTATCTTAGATGAATAAAGCAGCTCCATGGGGCTAATTAACTTTTTATACGCTGGCTGGACATGTTAGGGCAGCAGAATCAATAAGTATTAAAGCAGTCACAAGCAGGGTCTCTCTGTCTGTGTCTGTCTGTCTGTCTCTCTCTCTCTCTCTCTCTGTCTGTCTCTCTCACTCTCTCCCCCTCATTCTTTATCCAAGACCTTTTTAACTCAGATCCCTGCAATCTCCTGGCTTCTCTGGATCTGGTAAGCCAAATCTTTCCTTCCTCACTCCCAGGTTACCCACTCAGTGGCACTGGTCGTCCTCCAAAACCCTGACGCAGGAAAACGAGCTGCCTCCCCCACCTGGACCCTAGGCACTGGCCCATGCCTCAAGGGGAATACCAGGATTTTTCCTGATGACCCAGGTCCTGTAACCCACAGCTTTGCACTGTACCTGTGCTACTTTAGCAGCTGCCAAACTTAACTTGGCTCAGCCTCTCCTCATAGAAACATAGACTTTGATGGCAGATAAGGACCACTTGGCCCACCTAGTCTGCCCATGTCCCTACCTACAGGATAAGCTGCAGATCCTAGATCTCTGCCTCGACCCCACTGGTGCAGCGGCCCCAAAACCCGGCCCAGCTCCAGTGCTACCGGCCCCATGCTACAGGCTATGCTGCCTCCTACTGATGGCCCAAATGCTCCAGTTTCTGCTGTTCATCTTCCTCAGGGGTCCCTGCCAGGCCCACATCCCCTTTATACCACCTGAGCTTGTGTTAAGCTCCAGCACGAGGACTGCCCTCCAAGGTCTGCCAAATGGACTGTGACCTGCCTGGACCTCAATGTACCAGCACCCCAGGACCTGCCCTCCAAGCAGGCCGCATATTCTGGGTGAAGGGCCCCCCAGTTCCCTCTACCCCCAGGCCACCCTGCCATACTGGGTACGAGGGGAGCCACTGCCACCAGCTTCCCTCTGTGGGGGCCCTGCCACTGCCTCCACAGCCCTGGTGACCTGGGATACACCTACAGGGGTCCCTAGGGCTCCTAACTCTTCCTGGCCTACAAGTCACCTGCATTCCCTGCCCCAAATGATGCAGGACCTCGCTATACATTCTTCCTCCCTACGGAGCGCCATACCCCCACTCCTCATTGACCATGGCACTGCCCAAAGCCATCCTGACTTTACTTTTGGGAGGTCCCCCACTGGTCCTCCTGGACTGCCAAGCTCCCTCACTTTCACCTTACTCTGCTCCCTACTCTGCACTTCCTGCCACCCTCCCTCCATCCCCAGGCCTAATGCCTGAGCTGGAAAGGCCCCAATACTTCCTGTCTACTCCTTTATATATTCCCTAAAAACCTACTCTCTGCTGTCACCCTGAGGCATCCAGCAGCTGCTTTCCCCCAGAGCACTAACCCTTTGCCTAGCTCTGGGGGGGGGGTAGGAAGGGGAAAGGGATGCCTAAGATGGAAGTATAGACACATAGTGGATTCCCTGCAGGGGGAGGGCCTCAAACAACTGGTACAACAACCCACAAGAGACAGGGCTATCCTAGATCTAGTACTGACTAACAGGGAAGGGATCACAGATCTCCAGGTAGAAGGTCACCTGGGGGCCAGTGACCATCACATGGTGTGGTTCAATTTGGCTACTACATCTAAATCATCACATTCCAAGGCAAAAATATGGGACTTCAGAGGAGCTGACTTTGATAAGATGGCCAACAGAGTTAAGCTAGCCCTGGCAAAAAGAAACACAGGTGAGGGGGTACAGGCAAAGTGGGCAAGCATTAAGGATGCAATACTTGAAGCAACATCCCATTGTGTTAGACAGAAAAGGAAGTGCAAAAGAAGAAAGAAACCACTTTGGTTCTCAAATACAGTAGCAGAAAGGTCAGAGCCAAAAGGCTGGCCTTCAGGAAATATAAGGGAACACAGCGGGATGAATTTAGGGAGGCATACCAAACTGCCCTAAGGGAAGCAGGTAAGGCAGTAAGGCAGGCAAAGTCCCAAACTGAGGAAACACTAGCACGAACAGTAAAAGAAGGTGACAAGACTTTCTATAGATACATTAGTGAAAGGAGAAAGTCCAGAGGAGTATTGCTAAGCAATGGAGAAAAGGGCATGTGAGGAAGAGGACCATGTAAAAGCATCTATCCTAAATAGATACTTTTGCTCAGTATTTACTGAAGAGAAGGTGGGGCAGGGTCCACAGCTCAGCACCATGGACACAGGGGTGGGAGGTGAGCACTACTCCCTTCACAAAAGAGGTCCTACAAGAGCTTGCTAAGCTCAGGGTGGACAAGACAATAGGACCTGATGGCATACATCCCAGGGTATTTAAGGAGCTTAAGGTGGAACTAGCAGAGCCATTAGCAGAACTGTTTAGTGAGTCTCTGAGCACAGGAGAGGTCCCAGAAGACTGGAGAAGGGCTCATGTGATCCAGCTCCACAAGAGTGGTAGCAGGGAGGAGGCGGGGAACTACAGACCAGTCAGTCTTACCCGGTGGTGCCGGAATGGTTTGAAAAGTGGTAGGGCCAAGGACATAAGAGGTAAATTTTCCCCTACTAAATATATTACCATGATAGCAAAAAGTGATAGGGCCACTTATGAAAGTGGTAGGACCATGGCCCTAGTGGCCCCCCCTGTTCCAGCACCTATGGTTACCTCAGTAGTGGGCAAGATTATGGAGGCACTCCTTAAGGAAAGGATAGTGCAACACCTGGAATCCATAGGGGCACAGGATCCAAGACAGCATGGGTTTACAAAAGGAAGGTCCTGTCAAACTAATCTCATAGATTTCTTTGACTGGGTAACCAGAGTGGTGGACCAAGGTGGAGCAGTTGATGTCGCCTACCTTGACTTCAGCAAAGCTTTTGACACTGTTCCACATAGAAGATTGATAAATAAGCTGGGTAGGCTTGGGGTGGGTCAGAAGTTGGTCAACTGGGTGGCAAACTGGTTGATGGGCAGAAAATAGAGAGTGGTGGTAAATGGTATACAGTCAGAAGAGATGCAAGTCACAAGTAGGGTACCTCAGGGATCAGTCCTGGGGCCTGTCCTCTTCAACATCTTCATTAGTGACCTTGCAGATGGACTAGAGGGTAAGGCTTGTCTGTTTGCAGATGACACCAAGATCTGCAACAGAGTAGATGATCCAGATGGGGTGGGCAGAATGAGAAGAGATCTGGATAAACTAGCAAAATGGTCAGAAGAGTGGCAACTGGGATTTAATGCAAAGAAGTGCAAGATCATGCACATAGGGAAGAGAAACCCTGAAGCCACCTACAGGCTGGGAGGGGAGTTGCTAGCAGTCACAAAGGAAGAAAGAGACTTGGGCATCATCATCACTGATGACCTGAAATCATCCAAGCAGACCTCTAAAGCAGTAGGTAAGGCTAGGGGGGTGTTAGGGTGTATCAGTAGGGGTATCACAAGTCGTAAGAGGGAGGTAATAATCCCTCTTTACAAGACACTAGTTAGGCCCCATCTGGAGTGCTACGTGCAGTATTGGAGGCCACACCTTCACAAGGACATTAACCAAATAGAGGCAGTCCAGAAGGGCAACAAAATGGTGCAGGGACTGCATCAGAAGACATATGAGGACAGATTAACAGAGCTCAATATGTATACCCTTGAGCAAAGGAGGAGAGAGGTGATATGATCGAGGCATTCAAACACCTTAAGGGCATTAACAAGGTGAAAGAGTCTAACATGTTTAAATATAAGAAAATAGCAGGACAAGAGGACACAGCATGAGATTAGAGGGGGCGATTAAGGGGAATGTGAGGAAATTCTTTTTCACAGAAAGGGTGGTGGATGCATGGAATGGCCTACCTCAAGAAGTGGTGGCTATGAATACAGTGCAGGGCTTCAAACAGGCATGGGATAGGCATAAGGGAGCAATACAAATGAGTATGAATAGATAGGCCACTGACAGAGCAAAGGTCGATGGCACATTTATAAGGTAGAAAAAGAAATGGGCAGACTGGATGGGCCTTGCGGTCCTTATCTGCCATCAACTTCTATGTTTCTATGTAAGCCCTTCTTCTAAGGGGGGGGGCTTACATATGTATATATATATACAGTATATATATATATCAATCAATCAGTCAGTCTTTATTTTACCAGGTGGAACACCATTGAGCAATATATATCTTTATTAGTTACAATCTAAATAAATAAAAACATGATCTTTATTAGTTACAATGTTTTCATAAAACCAGATACAGTGGTTTAACTGTGTATTATTTGGCTTTATGGATAGAAATATAGAAACATAGACGTTGACGTCAGTAGGAGACTGCTAGGTCCATCTATTCTGCCCAATTTATTTAGACCTATTTTGACACTCTAGTTACCCTTTGTAGTCAGGGCTCCCTTGTGTCTATCTCATGCATTCTTGAAACCCTCTACAATGTTGACCCTCACAATCTCTTGGGACAGGCTGTTCCAGGCATCCACCACTCTTTTTGTGAAGAAAAACTTCCTGGTGTTGGTAGAGAACCTCCCTCCTTGCAGCCTGAGGTCATGTCCCCTAGTCCTGGAGCCCTTCTTGAAATGAAAAAGTTTCTGTGCCTGTACCTTGTTAATGCCTTTTATGTACTTGAATGTTTCTTTGTAAAATTGGAATATTACATTTTCTTTCACTACTGTTTGATAAAAAAAAAACTTTTCCTAGAAATATTGCTAGTTTTTTCCCCAAAACATGGTTACTATGGAGCTAATCCCACATCCCCAATAAAAAATTGTACAAAAGTAAAATTTTGGAGGCTTTATAAAACCATAATGCCACACGGACTGCAGTGTTTACCCACAGTGTTCTGTTCTTTGTAATATTAGGTTCATGCAATTTTGGCAGCAAGCCGGGCACACGATTGCTACAGAAGGAGTATTTGTGACTCAGGATGACAAAATGCATCAAATTCTCCAGAACCTGGCTAAAAGGGAAAAAGTAAACAGCGGTGTGACAACCCACCTCTCCCTCTGTGCTGAAACAGCTTTTAGAGAGGTGACTGTCCTCAGGTATTCACTGCCACCAGCTGGATTTGTCCAGCGCCAACCTTCAAGTTCACAAACTTGAATAATCAAACGTGCAATTGCACAAGTTAAAGTCTGGTAGTGTGTCTCTCTCGGGTGGCGGATGCTACACAGAGTTTACCTCAGCCAGTGCAAACAAAATATTACCTTAGAAAAATGACATCACAGTCACAACTGTTGAGCAAATAAATAGCTTTTTACTTAACAGAAAGTGCATTGAGCATGTACAGGATATATATTTACAACACAAGAGAATATCACTCATACAGAAAAAGTAAACAAATGTTTTTAAATAACAGATGGCAAAAGAAGAAGGCTATTACTGAAATATGCTATCACTAAACTTACCCTTCCCTGTCCTTACAAGAGACACTGGACCTTGTTCTAACTGCCAGTTCCCACGAACATAGCTACAAGGTAGGATCCAAACTTATGTTTCCCCTTCCAGCTTCCCCAAAGCAAGAGAGAGCATTCTCTGTCTTTCAGAAGGTTATATACTCTGTGAAGAATAGGTCATTCCTATTCTCCCTTTGAATGCACCAACCAACTAACATGTATGTATTTAATTGTCTCAATCAGAGTGAACACCTATCAGTGACCAATTATATTCCCTTTTTACCTTAAGTTTATATTTGAAGGATCCAATCCATTCAAACTGCCCTGTGTACGTGTCTGCAGGTCTGTGTGTGTATGGAGATGTCCATTCGAGATTTATGACCCAGCTCTTATCTAGCAGCTAGGAATTCCACAAGCTGGATGCAGCAGGACAGAGGATTTTAGCCTGAGTGTATTTTTTTTCCAAACTGCTAAAAAAATAAGGCACATACAGAATCCAAACCATTAACTCTTTCCTTCCCATTTCTGTCACATCTCCCCTCCCCCCCCAGATAATGAAGGTGTGTCCCTTGGGCCACCCCAAGTGACACAGCTATTCATGCAATTACTGGGAAGTGCCCAAAAGTATCCAGCCAGGCCATTAGCCCTGTCTAGATAGCCCATCTGCAATTGCATTTTGTTTGCCACTGCGATGCTGGATGTTCATGTTGTATGCCTACAGTACCAAACTCCAACGTAGTAGTTTTCCATTTTGCCCACTTGACCTATGAAGCCAAATCAGGGGATTATGATCTGTGACCACAGTAAATTCTCTCCCATATAGGTAAGGCTGCAGCTTCTGAAGGGCCCACACTATTTCCAAGCATTCCTTCTCAATTGTGGCGTATGCCTCCTCTCTGGGCAAAAGCCTCTGGCTGAGGTACACAACCGGGTGCTCCTCCCCCTGCTGGGTAACTTGGCTCAGCACAGCCCCAAGCCCATGATCTGAGGCATCCACATGGACCATAAACGTTAAACTATAATTGGGGCTAGCCAATACAGCTGGGCTGCTTAAGGCCTTTTTTTAGCTCCTGAAAAGTGACCTCACAGCCTTCTGACCACTTCACTGTATCTGACTTTCCCTTCTTGGTTAAGTCTGTCAGGGGCTTAGCCAGATCGCTATATCAGGGAACAAACCTCCAGTAGTACCCTGCTGTCCCTCGAAATGCCCTGACCTGTTTCTTTGTGGTAGGAGTAGGCCAGGCCAGGATGGCATCAACCTTGGCAGGCTCTGGGCGGATGTGTCCGCTACCCACCCGGTGCCCAAGGTAGGATACTTCTACCATACCTATCTGGCACTTCTCTGTCTTGACTGTCAGACCTGCCTTCTTTAACCTGTGGAACACATCCCGCACATTCTTGATGTGCTCATCCCAGGTCTGGCTGTATATGGCTATATCATCCATATAAGCCAATGCAAACTCACCTACCCCAGACAGAATGCGATCCACAAGCCGTTGAAAGGTTGCTGGTGCGATCTTCATTCCAAATGGCATTACCTTAAATTCATATAAACCAAATGGAGTAGCAAAAGCTGATCTCTCCCTGGCTGCAGGGGTCAGAGGTACCTGCCAATAGACCTTTGTTAGGTCTATTGTGGTCAAATACTTGGCTCCTCCCAGTCGCTCCAGGGTCTCGTCTGTTCTGGGCATGGGATAGGAGTCAGACTCCATCCAGCTATTAAGCCTCCAGTAATCAATGCAGAATTGTGTGGTGCCATCCCTTTTGGGGATCAGTACCACAGGTGATGCCCAGCGGATACTAGATTCCTGGATTACTCCAAGTTCCAGCATCTCCTTGAGCTCCTCTTTCACAGTCTGCTTAACGTGCTCAGGTACCCTGTAGGGGGACTGTTTCAGGGGAACCTGGGTCCCTGTATCCACATGGTGCTCTGCCATCGTGGTGTAGCCCGGTTTCGCTGTGAACATGTCCTCAGATTCTCTCAGCACACTCCTAATTTCTTGCACCTGGGCTGGCGTCAGCTGTTCCGAGAGGGTAAGGTTGTCCACAGAGGATGCAACCCTGGTCTCCCCAAGCAGGTCCACCAGTGGATCTATCTCAGTTTCCTCCTCTGGGGCACTGCATACAGTGAGGACCATTTCCTCCCTGTCATGGTAGGGCTTAAGCATGTTAACATGATACACCTTTCATTTACATCCCCTGTCCGGTAGCTCTATCATGTAATTGACATCACTAACCTTTTGGACAATGGAGAATGGCCCCTCCCATGCTGCCTGTAATTTATTCTGTCAGACAGGGATGAGTGCCATCATTCACTGTCCCACCTCATATTCTCTGGCTCGGGCCCCACGGTCATACCAGACTTTCTGCCACTGTTATGTAGTGGCCAGGTGCTCCTGAGCAAACCCCATGAGCTCCCTAAGGTGGGTCCTGAAGTTCAGGACATACTCTACAACAGACTCCCCTTGGGAGGCATGGTCACCCTCCCGTTCGTCCCGAATCAAATCTAGGGGCCTCCGCACCCTATGACCAAACAGGAGCTCGAAAGGTGAGAACCCTATGGACTCCTGTGGGACATCCCTGTATGCAAATAGAAGATGAGGCAAATATTTGTCCCAGTCCCTCTTATGCTGGCCAGCAGAAGTCCTTAACATGGTCTTAAGGGTTGAATTAAATCGCTCCACTAGACCATTAGCTTGGGGATGGTATAGGGATGTTCTGAGCTGCTTCACCCCCACACTTCTCCCACAAACTACTCATTAACTCTGACATAAAATTGGCACCCCGGTCTAACAGTATCTCCTGGGGAAAGCCCACCCGGCTAAATATTCCCAACAGTACATCTGCCACGGGTTCTGCCTCAGAGGATGTTAGAGCCACTGCCTCTGGGTATCTGGTGGCATAGTCTACAACTACCAGGATATACCGCTTGCCAGTGTGACTTGGTGTGCTCAATGGCCCCACTATGTCCACAGCTACCCTCTTGAAGGGTTCATCAATAATGGGCAGGGGAACCAAAGCTGCCTTGGCCTTGTCCCCCCATTTTCCCCACCCGCTGGCACTGTGGACAAGTCCTGCAATAATTTATAGTAATTTGCCACATCCTTGCCAATACCAGGCCAGAAGAAATTGTTGGTTAGACGCTTTTTTGTGCACCTCACCCCCAAGTGCCCTGAAAAAGGGATATCATGGGCGAGGGCCAAAAGCTGCTGATGGTGAACCTTAGGGACTACCAGCTGCTGGAGTACCTCACCGTCTAGCCCTTCCTCTGTTGTACATTCTCTGTACAACAGCCCATTGTCCCAGTAAATGGACTCTTTACCCCCCTGAGGACCCTCAGCCCTATGAGCTATTTCCCTCAGTTTTTGCAGGGTAGGGTCAGTTCGCTGTGCAGCATTCAGCTGCCCTCACCTGACCCTTCTCAGTGCCCCTTCAGAAGGAAGTCCTGTGGGCTCCTTTAGTTGTGACTGGGGTTCTGGACTGCTGCTTCTAGCCAGCCCCTTCCCTGCGATAGACACTTCCTCAGCTGCTGAGGGTGTGGCTGGACCACCCAGAGTCACCCCTCTTCACCTCAGAGCTTGCCCTTGTGCTGACTACGAGTTACAACACGCACCAGTTTTTTCCTGGGGTCCAAATCCTTCCCCACAATCATATTTACAGGTAGGTCCTCTACAACTCCCACCTCCTTTTCTCCATGGCCCCCTTCCCAGCTCAGGAAGACTCTAGCCATTGGTAATTGGACTGGTGGACCTGTGAATGCCCGGACTCTGGAGTATTTCCCAGGCACCATCTGCTCTGCCCGAATGAGATCCTGCCTTACCAGGGAGATGTCAGTGCCTGTGTCCCACAGTCCCTGCCCTGTGTTAGTATTCCATTAACTGTAATGGGATGCAGATTCTCATCAGAGGAGAGTGGTGCTTCAGACTGGACACACCCTACAAACACACCAGTGCTCTTTTGATCACCACCTCCCCCATACCTCTGCCCCTTAACCAGTTTCTGAGGGCAGTTATATCTCAAGTGTCCCAGTTGATTGCAAATATGACATTTCTTGGGTCCTATTTCTTGAGTCCCCTTAGAACCAGGGGGCTCTACTTTGGGCTCAGGTGCAGGTTGGTTTCCTTTGGGCTGCCCCCCATGGGATCCCTTATAACCATGTGCTGCCCCCCACCATAAGACTTACGCTGTGTGTATGGCCGGCTAGACAGATACACGTCAGCGCATCCTGCCACCTCTGTGGAAGAGGCGCATGCCCTGTCTATGAGCCATACACGCATGTCCTCAGGTACAATTTTAAGGAATTGTTCTCTCAAAAATACATCTTTAATCAGTTCCACAGTGGTTGCTTTAGCCCCCTCCATCCACCTATCAAGGTAAGTATGCAGTTGAACCTGCAGTTCTGCATAACTGTCTTCTGGGCTTTTCTTTAATTCCCTAAATTTCCTTCTATAAGCCTCAGGAGTTACAGTAATTCAAAATGTTTCAACACCACTGTTTTCACTTTATCATAATCAGCATAGTCTTCATTACTTATTTTAGCAAATGCATGCAACGCTCATCCCGTCAGCAAGGGTGTGAGATAAGTTGACCAGGAAGCCTTAGTCAATTTTAATTGGTCGCATACTCTCTCAAATGACCTTAAAAATAAGTCAAGGTCATCTCCCTCTCTAAGCTGAGGGAACAATTTAGAATTCATTTTGGCTTCATGAGGCAAACTCACTCCACCATTACTCACGGTTTGCTGGCTGTGCAGGGTCATCATCTCCTTTTTCATGCTGTCGTTCTTTTTCTCTTTCTTCACGTTCTTTCTCTCTGTCTGCCAGACTCTTTTCTTCAAGTTCTTTCTCTGCTTCCCGTCTTTTGGTCTCTGCTTCCCATCGTTTTGTTTCTGCATCCAACCTTCTTGCTTCTGCTTCAGCATCCAGTCTTTTCGCCTCCAACACCCTTTCTTGCAGCAACAGCTGCAGTCGCAGCAGCTCAAGCTGGTGTGGGGGGTCTGCTGCCTCAGTTCCTGACTCCCCCCCAGTGACTGTCTGCTTCAGATCATGTGCCAAGAGAGTAGCTATGAGGTCTGCCTTTTTCTTCTGCTTTAGACTTTCAGGCTGAATCCCCTTTTCCTGGCACCTTACAAAAAGCTGTGGCATAGTAAGTGAGTCATACTCTGTGGAGCTCATTCTCTACTGCTACATTTTTACTGTGCTAACTAGAAACAAATAAAACTGTTGTACAAATGTATCCTCTTATATATCCTGTTTTGCAATGCTAAGGTAACTGTTCCACTGGCAAACTCTGTATCAGTGTGCTATGCAGTCCGCTGTCATCACCCCACCACTGCCAACCAATATGTGACAATCCACCTCTCCCTCTGTGCTGAAATAGCTTTCAGAGAGGTGTCTGTCTTCGAGTATTCGCTGCCACCAGCTGGATTCGTCCAGCGCCAACCTTCAAGTTCACAAACTTGAATAATCAAATGTGCAATTGCACAAGTTAAAGTCTGGTAGTGTGTCTCTCTCGGGTGGCAGATGCTACACAGAGTTTACCTCAGCCAGTGGAAACCAAATATTACCTTAGAACAAGCATTTGTCAATGCTGAATGTTTGCTTGCTGGCATTGGCATTGGTAGTGTAGGAGTTACAGAGCTGCATAATAGGAATGGCAGTGAAGTATTGAACTGAAGGCAACCCCATCACCACTCTGCAGATAGTGACAGGCATTGGGGTGTGTCTTTGGGTCATCAGGCATAACGGCCATGCCATTTCACCACATCCTACCGTGCAGACACCGACAAGTGTCACGGTGTGCCAGGGTCTTTGGTATATGTGCACCCATTCCATCAGGAAATATTGTGAGATGGGTGCGATTGTAGAGAATGGGGTGAACTTTGGGGCCGAAGGGTCAAGACACACCTCGATGCCTCTCCAGTGGATGCAGGGTGTGGGTGGGGTGGGGGTGGAATGGTATGAGCATTGCAGGTGACAATCCCAAGTCACAGCCCTGATGCCTGTCATTCTCTACAGGGTGGGGTGTTATGGTCGGAAACCCTAACGCCTCAGGCATTTGTTGGTATTTTCAATCCAAATTTTCAACATGGGTTTTTTGTGACCCCCATCTCATGAACAGTGGCAATATCAGTTTGTTAGCCGGAAGCTGCTTGTGCACAGCGACTACGGCATTTGACACCACAGGAGCAAAAACACATTCTGAACAGGATGTGAAAAATGACAGCTGTACTGTTCATGGGGAGGTGTAAAAAATGGCAATGTTGAAAATCTGCAGTGAAAATATTAAAAAAACTGGTGAAGTCATGAGCGTGTGTAGAAACTGTGCAACGTGCACCCATAATGTAATTAGTTTGGGAATTGTTTACAGCAGATTGTCAACACAGGCATTTTGGGACCTCCGGTCATGAACAGTGTCACTGTGATTTTCTTTATCTGTCGAACAATGATTTCCACAGCGACACGCATTTCTGTGCTGAAAGTGTGAAAACATTTTGGACATGTTGTGAAAAATGACAGCTGTACTGTTCATAGGAAGTGGAAAATGCCACTGGTGAAATCTGGACTGAAAATATTACAGGTTCATAGACACGGTGCGTGGAAGCTGCACAATGCTCACTCATAACACAGTCATTGTAGGAATTTTTCACACAAAATTTTCAAAATAGCCATTTAAGACCTCTGCTCATGAACAGTGTCGCTGTGATTTTCTTAATGTGTCCCATACATTGATTTCGCACACCAACTGAGCCATTGTGAGCTACATGGGCGGAAACATGTTTTGGGAGAGATGTGAAAAATGACAGCTATACTGCTCATAAGGAGGTGTGGTAAAATGGCAATGTTGAAAATCTGGAGTGAAAGTATTGAAAATTCGAGAACTTATGAGCCTGTGTAGGAACAGCGCAACACATGCTCATAAAATAGTCATTTTTGGGAATTTTTTCACCAAATTTTTAACATAGCCATTTTAACACCTCTGCTCATGAACAGTGTCACTGTGATTTTCTTAATGTGTCCCAAACATTGATTTCACACACCGACTCGCCATGTGTGCTACATGCTGTGAAACACATTTTGGGTGAGATGAAAATGACAGCTGTACTACTCATAAGGAAGTGTGGTAAAATGGCAATGTTGAAATCCAGAGTGAAAATATTGAAAATTTGCGAACCTCTGACGCGTGAAGAACAACTGCTTGCAGCTAGTAAAACAGTCATTTTTAGGAATTTTTTCACCAAATTTTCAACATAGGCTTTTTGAAAGCCCACCTTATGAACACTGGCACTGTCATTTCATTAATCAGTCCTGAAGGTGATTTCGCACAGTGACTGTGAAATCACCCTTCAGGCCCGATTAACGCCATGACAGTGACAGAATTCATGAGGAGGGGTCCCAAAAATCCCATGTTGAAAATTTGGTGCCAAAATTCCAAAAAATGCCTGAAATATGCAGCAAAGTTGAAAAAACCCTATTCATTACATTATACAGCTTACCGGCATTTCCTCAGTTCGCGATCGGCTTTGAAGAGTGCAGACGTGTTCCTGGTCCACCGAAGATTCTTCGCACCGAGCTCCGGAGGTAAGTATGGGGTGAGGTGGGGGTGTGGGGAGGCAGGGTGCGCAGTGGGTGGGTGCAGGTGGGAGAGGGGGGTGAAGACAGCAGTGAGGGAAGGTTTTTCTTTCAGTTTTTTATTTGGACTAACGGGGCGTTGCCATGCTGTGGTGGGCTCCCAGCGTGGCAGCTAGAAAAGCTGTTGGGGGGCAGTGGAGCCGATGGGGATTGGGCACCCCGTTGGCCATAGGACCTGTTGCCATGCTGGGTGGGCTCCCAGCGTGGCACGATGTCTGGGGGGAACAGTAGAGCAGACAGGGGTGGGAACCCCGTCAGCCATACAGTGTGTGCGTGGGAGAGTGGGCGCATGAGCATGCAATGTGCATGCACGCGTGTGTGTGTGGGGAGGGGGAGCGCTGCTCACTCAAGTGGTGCTCTCCCTTTCAACTGTATGGCACTGCATTTTGGATCGTCGCACTATGTTTCTTGCACATGCGTGCAAGCAAACATAAAAATGACATCACAGTCACAACTGTTGAGCAAATAAATAGCTTTTTACTTAACAGAAAGTGCATTGAGCATGTACAGGATGTATATTTACAACACAAGAGAATATCACTCATACAGGAAAAGTAAACAAATGTTTTTAAATAACAGATGGCAAAAGAAGAAGGCTATTACTGAAATATGCTATCACTAAACTTACCCTTCCCTGTCCTTACAAGAGACACTGGACCTTGTTCTAACTGCCAGCTCCCACGGACATAGCTACAAGGTAGGATCCAAACTTATGTTTCTCCTTCCAGCTTCCCCAAAGCAAGAGAGAGCCTTCTCTGTCTTTCAGAAGGTTATATACTCTGTGGAGAATAAGTCATTCCTATTCTCCCTTTGAATGCACCAACCAACTAACATGTATGTATTTAATTGTCCCAATCAGAGTGAACACCTATCAGTGACCAATTATATTCCCTTTAAACCTTAAGTTTATATTTGAATGATCCAATCCATTCAAACTGCCCTGTGTACGTGTCTACAGGTCTGTGTGTGTATGGAGATGTCCACTCGAGATTTATGACCCAGCTCTTATCTAGCAGCTAAGAATTCCACAAGTTGGATGCAGCTGGACAGAGGATTTTAGCCTGAGTGTATTTTTTTATGTTGGCACGCTTGCGCAGCCAACATCTTGGGACAGTGCAGCTTTGGAGGCGCAGTCGCTGATGGGCGAATGCAGGGCACGCACCAGTAGGTGCGTCCTGCATTCCCCAGTCAGCCAGCAGCAGAGGCCAACACCCTGCCTGGCTACTGAGGTGATGAGATCAATGAAAGGTCCGCTGCAATGAGAGCGAAGCTCTCATGCAGTGTGACCACAGCACGCCTCTCCCTAAGTGCAGGCAACATGGCGGCAGTGACTGCCGCTGTTGCGTGCAAACTCCCCTTCCTTTATTGTGTGCCAACGGGGGTGCCTAATCCCTATCGGCATCATGTGTAACACCCCCCCCTTTTTTTGATTGCCGAGGGGGTGCCCAATCCCCCTCGGCATCATGTGACCCCCCCATCACCAACAGTTTCTCTTTGCCGGCGGGGGTGCCCAATCCCTGTCAACATGTATCCCTCCCTCCTTCCCCTTGAATGTTGCTGATGGGGGAGCCCACTCCCCGTCGGCATAATGTCATCCCCTTCCGTTTCTATAGCCGGTGCCCAATCCCCCTCGGCTCCTGCAGCTCCCTTTCCTTGTTTGCCAATGGCGGTGTCCAATCCCGTCAGCAACGCACCCACCCACCCACCCACACACACACACAGGTGGCATGCTGGGAGCCCACCCAGCATGCCAAAGCACCTGTTAAACAGGAAAATGGTTCCCCGATGGGTTTTTTTTTTTTCACCCTGTAAAGAAGGAAACGGTTCCTCGGAGCTCTCCCAGGCCCCCCTCCCACAACCCGCACCCACCCACTGTGCACCCTGCCTCCCCACACTCCCTTCACCCCATACTTACCTCTGGAGTCCAGCGCAACGATCGTCGGTGGACTGGGAACACGTCTGCACTCTTCAAAGCTGACCGCGAACTGAGGAAATGCCGGTAAGCTGTATAATGGAATGAATAGGTGTTTTCAACTTTGCTGCATATCTCAGGCATTTTTTGAATTTTGGCACCAAATTTTCAACATGGGGTTTTGGATCCCTCTTCATGAATTCTATCACTGTCATGGCGTTAATCAGCCTTGAAAAGGTGATTTCATGATCACTGCGGCGGAATCACCTTCGGGACTGATGTGAAGCATTGATGCCAGTGTTCATGAGGTGGCCTCTCAAAAAGCCTATGTTGCAAATTTAGTGAGAAAATCCAAAAAATAACTGTTTTACGAGCGTGCGTTGCGCAGTTACTACACAGGCTCATAACTTTGCGAATTCGCAATATTTTCAGGCCAGATTTTCAACATCGTCATTTTTGTATACATCCTTGTGAACAGTACAGCTGTCATTTTCCACATCCTGCCGAAATGTGTTTCCACACTGTGGCGCTGTGGTCTTGATCGCATGGGGAAATGGTGTTTGGGCCAGATTATGAAAATGACAGTGACACAGTTCATGAGCAGAGGTCCTAAAATGCCTATGTTGAAAATTTGGTGACGATACTCCATAAAATTACTGTGTTAGGAGCGTGCGTTGGCAGATTGTCGCACGCTGGTAACGTCATGCATTTGTAATATTTTCACTCTGGATTTTCACCATTGTCATTTTTCCACGCCTCTTGATGAACAATGCAGCTGTCATTTCACATATCCAACCCAAAATGTGTTTTTGCACTTCCAGCGCAGAATAGCGCGGTCGTTGTGCGAAATCACTTTTTGGGACAGTTTAAGGAAATAACAGTGACACTGTACATGAGCAGAGGTGCTAAAATGCCTATGTTGAAAATTTGGTGCAGAACGCCCATAAAATGACTGTGTTCCAAGCATGCGTTGTACATTTCCTACGCACCCTTGTAACTTCGCAAATTTGCTATATTTACATGCCACATTTTCAACACTGGCATTTTTTTACACCTCCTTATGAACTGTGCAGCTGTTATTTTTCACATCCTGTCCAAAATGTTTTCCCGCACTGCACTATCAATGCCAGTGTGACAACATTCGGCATTGACAAATGCTTGTTTCAAACTGCTAAAAAAATAAGGCACCTACAGAATCCAAACCATTAACTCTTTCCTTCCCATTTCTGTCACAAGCGGCTCCTTTCTTCTGGTCCGAGAGGAAATTTTAACAAATGAGAAGCAGATTGTCAGGAAATTGGTTTTTAGATAGGCATCTAACTGAGCTTGTTCACATACAAATTCCTGATTTAAACTAATGAGAGTCTTCAGTTTCTCCATTTACTAAGGGCCTCAGTTAATTTATGGCTTGGGATGAAGTCAAAGACATTCATGGAACCACTTTTGAAGCCCTTTCAGTGTTTTTGGAAGTCAGATTACATACATACCAGGGCCCCTCCTAACACTTTCACAATTAATGGTTACGCAAAATGAGGTCACAAGAGGCTCCCAGTTGCAACAAAAAAGCAACACATAGAGCTGTGATGAATTCACTGTTCTGCTGGCAGAATGTATCTGGAATGTCAATTCTGCTTCCAAAACGCTTTTAGGAATTTCTTTTTTCACTTCAGGAATTCTAAAGAGTATTTGTAAACTGTGAAATAATGTTCGGTGCATAATGTGATCTACTAAATAGAGAATAATGCCTGTGTAGGTGTGTGTTATGAAGATCTGTCACACACCTGAGGATGTGTGAAAAACTACTGATAAAACAAACTTTGCACAGGCATTATTTTTTATAATAACTGGTGCAAAGTTTCAAAACAGAGAAAAACTGTAAGCTGTATTTGTGCGAGTGAGTGTGTCCCTGAGCAGCCGGTATACTTGCACAAAGACAGTGAAGTGAGAGCACAAGGAGGAAAATGCCATAATAACCCACTGCCCATAAGCTCTGAGCTGCCAATCTGGTGACATCCAGCAGTCCAGACCTGGGTTTGAATCCCACAGCTTCCACTTGCATACCGTGTGACCCTGAGCAAGTCACTTAACTTCCTTGTGCTCCCAGGTTGCACCTGGAAACAAGCTCTGGCTTAGTGTGCCTTTCCTGGTTAAACAATTTTCCCTTTCCCTATTATGGAATTCAGTAGGTTATTATGGCATTTTAGCAGGACTGGGAATCTAGTCATTATAGGGGGTCACCAGTTATTAGGGCCTATGGCCTAAAACCATTGGCTCAGACAACAAAGGTAGCCTCTCGGGGGCACTCTCATTTATGTCACTGAACATCTGCAGCCTAAGCTGGATGACTTACAAATCTTCACCAACCAGCATAAACCCAACATCATCGCGGTTGTTGAAACCTGGCTAACAGCAAAAGTCCCTGACACTGCAATTGCCTTACCAGGTTACACTGTCTTCAGGCTCGACCGACAGACCAAAAGAGGTGGGGGCTGTGCAATTTACCTCAAGGAATCCATCCTCGGCCACCCCCTAACCGCTCCTTCCACTGACTCATCTGCTCAGATCCTCCCAATTAGGATCATCCTTGGAGCACACGCTAAAGCCCTCATGATTGCTGCAGTCTACATCCCACCTAGAGAACAAGTAAAAGGTCCTCAGTGCTGCCCTGGACTTTGCTCGAGCACAACCACCTGGAACAGAATTCATCATGCTTGGAGACTTTAACATCAACTAGCTTGCCCCAGATCCTGGTGGACTTAAGGATGCTATCTCTGCTATAAACCTCACCCAAATGGCTGCCTCCCCTACCAGGCACAACTATAGAACCAATACCAGCTCCCTCCTTGACTGGATCCTTACCAGCCATCCTGCCCACATCTCTAATATCTCCATCCTTCCGGACTCTCTCAGTGACCACTCCCCTGTTATTGGAGAATGGTCTAACAAATTCTGCAAACCCCCATCATCAGTCATCAATAGCAGAATCCTGCCCCATGGTAATCTGAACCTCCTTAAATCAAACCTCAGACAGCGGGAACGGTCGACTATTTACAATGCTACTGACGTTAACTCAGCCTTGGATTCCTTCATCTCCATCTTCAACGCAGCCTGTGACATCTACGCTCCTCAGAAAAGACGTAAAGTCAAGTCACTCTGCAACCCCTGGCTTACTGCAGACTTATTAATGCAGATAAAATCAAGGGACCACCTCTGGCTTTTGTCCCGTGACTCTGGGTCGCCATCAGATATCCAGAACTATAAATGCGTGCGTAATGACTGCACGAAAAGCCATCAGACTCCGCAAAAGCACCCACTACAGGGATGCCCTCACAAATACATGGGGAAACGGAAGAGAATTCTGGAACAACATCAAAGAAGTGACAGGAAAGCAGCCAAAAACGTCCCCCACTATGCTCATTACAGATGGAGATATAACACTGGACCCTATGGCTATCGCAAATACCTTCAATTCTGCTTTCACAGATCTCAGCTCTGTCCTCTCCCCCCGACTTCTTCAATAAAACAGATACCTCCGATAACACCACCGAAGCTCCTCACTCTCCGTCACTCCCACCTTTCTACTTCAAAGTCATCAAGAAACACGAAGCCTACAAGTACATCAGGAAGGCAATAGGCAAATCAAGACATAGCGGGGACTCCCTGGACCTAAAACTGCTGTCCCTTACTCTTGACATAGTCATAAGTCCACTTACTAAGATCTTCAACCTCTCCCTCAGCCTCAGCCAGTTCCCTGACAGATGGAAATCCGCAATCGTTACCCCTGTTCACAAAACAGGCAACAAGGCCAACCACGCAAACTACCATCCTATCTCTATACTTCCACCCCTCTCAAAAGCTCTAGAATGACTTGTTGCTGATCAACTCTCAGACTACCTTGACAGACACAACATCTTATGTCCACAACAACATGGTTTCAGGAAGGGGCACAGCACTACATCGGCACTCTTGGAACTAACTGGAGCCATCCATAATTCGTTGGACAACGGTCACCTTACGGGGTCAGTCTTCATAGACTTAACTAAGGCCTTTGACACTGTTCATCACTGTCTGCTATTGGATCAGCTTTCTACTTCTGGCCTCTCCCCTGCCACCATGGTCTGGTTTAGAAGCTACCTGGAAAACAGAACACAACAGGTAAAAATTGCCAGTGTTCTCTCCAACTCCATGTCAGTCCACTCAGGAGTACCCCAGGGCTCTATCCTTGGCCCCCTTCCATTTTCCCTCTTTCTCAATAAACTCCTTCAATCCTGCGGAGAACAAATCATACTCTCTGCTGATGATGACGCAATTCACTCCTCCCACAAGGAGCCCCAATACCTGCAAATCAATCTCCACCTTGGCTTTGCTGCTGTGGAGAGTTAGTTCATCAAACAGAGACTCACTCTCAACCACAAAAAAACTAAGACCATGCTTTTCAGTAACTCTCACAGTAAGAACAGACTGCCCCCCCGAACATCATTAACCATCTTGGATCTACCCTCGAACAGGTCCAAACCTTTAAATACCTTGGGATCACACTAGACAGTAACCTCTCCTATAGTGCCCACATTGACAATGTTGCTAAGGCTGCCAACATACATCTTGGCCTTCTCTACTGGCACAGGTCTTGTTTAACCCCAGCTGCCCTAAGTACTGCAGTGCAAAGCTCCATTGTCTCCATAATCGACTATAGCCTCAACATATATGGTCAGCTTCGTCAACCGCCCTCAAACGCATTTCTACATCACTCAATAAAGCTTGTAGACTTACTACAGGATCCCATCGACTAACCCACATGTGTGATCTATATGCACAAACAGGCTGGCTCCAACTATCTAATCGCCTAAAATACCTAACCTGCACTATGGCCAGGAAAATAACTATGGGCCTTGCCCCTCCAGGGGTTCAATCTCTCCTTAGAGCTAATAATAACCGACGTAGCACAAGGTGCTCTGAGTCCAAACTCCTGAAGATCCCCCACCGCAGAACCTCCCTGGGTCAACGTTCTTTTGCCTTCAGGACCCCTGGCTGGCTGAACAGCCTCAGCATCGAGATCTCCTCCGCTCCATCACTTGGCCTTTGCAAAAAAAGGCTCCAACGTTACCTCACTGCTTCCAGCACCTGTGACTGCCACTCCTAGCCAGCTTTCCCATTCCACCTCATTTAGCCCGGCAATATCTTCTCAGCACTTACCTTCTCCTCTCCCTCACCTTCCCCCTCCTCCCCCCAAGCTCCACTGTGCAGCACTTCTCAATGTTCGACAACCACCTCTGGTTGCTCATACCCCCTCTGTCCCTCTCATTTCCCTCTGCTCTCCCTCTTCACCCTACCTTCTTTAACTTAGAAATTTTGTATGCTCACTTTACGTCGAATCTTTGCTGTATATTGTATCTGAAACTGCATTTACCTTGTAATGTACTGTATACTGCATTTACCTTGTAATGTACTGTATATTGTCTCTTACTGACGCAGAACCTCTGTAAAAGAGCCTTGGCTCAAAGGTACTTGTAATCCTAGAATTAAATAAATAAATAAAACATTATTCCGGGGTTTGAGTACAGTGATTCTGCAGTTTACATAAACTGCAGAATATGATTCCATGCCGAGCCTTCAACTTTCAGAATTTGGGAATTTGACTTACAACAGAATTTGTGACCTCATTATGTGCTGCCACTCATTATAGCAGCAGGGAGGAGACTGCAGAATGTTTTTTTTTTATATAGAAGCCAGACTGGCAGGGAGAGGGGAAATCAGTGGAGTGGAGGAAGTCAGCAAGCTGGGTGTAGACTAGCTTCTTTTGCAGCTTGGCAGGAGAAGGATGGAGGGAGATGGGCCAGAGGTTAACAGGGGAAGTGGGGTCACCCCCTGTTGTGGAAGGACAGCACCTCAACAAACTTCCAGAACTGAGGAACAGCACAGATGGAAAAAGAGAGACTGAAAAGGTGGTTGAGGTGGAGAGCAGTATCAGGCAGGAGATGTGGAGTAACTTAAGGCCTAGCCCATCAGGGGAGGACTTGGAGAGGGTAAGGGAGGAAATAGCCTGCAGGGTCTACAGAAGAGTTATGGGAGAGAAGTAAAAGCAGTTGGAGAAAGGTGGCAAAGGGGAGGATTGAAAGCAGGAGGGAAAAAGGAACAGGTTGTGAAGTGGGAGGGTGTAGGTGGTGAAAGATTCACTGAAGTGAGCAGCAACCAAGGAGGGGTAGAGATAGGTGAGCCATTCACTAGCAGGACAGGGGAGGCAGACTTGGGGGGGGGGTCAAAAAGGGAGCAAACCTTCCAGAATTTTGCAGGGGAGTTAATATTGTTCTGGAGGTTAGATTTTAAATAATTTGATTTTGTAGTGCTGATGGCCTTGGTACACATTTCTAAGCCTCAAATATGAAAGGAGGTCCGGAGGGGAATGGGACAACAGGCCCTCAAATATGAAAGGAGGTCTGGAGGGGAATGGGACAACAGGCCCTCAAATATGAAAGGAGATCGGAGGGGAATGGGACAACAGGCTCAACCATTGTCATGAGTCTTACAAAGGTCATTGAGGTCCGTAATAATCCATGGATGGCATGTGCCCTCGACTTGGGACTTTCTAAGTGGGGGGAATGTTTTTGTCCCACACTTGTAAAAATTTGGATTGGAACAAGGAGGGGGCCATACCAAAATCAGCAGCAGGTAGGATAGTAGACCAGTCAGTGCAGCCAGGTCTCTAAGGAGGGAGTCAGTATTTCATGACCAGAGTGAACTATATCTATTATATTTCGGAGGGGGGAGTGGTGGACTTTTCTGATACAGTATGACATGCAGTGGTAACTAAAAGGGATGTACCAGTAGTAACTACTGTGTATGGTGAGGGTGCAAGGTGAGAACCCACTCCAGTGAGGTGAGATTTGAGGAGCAAGGATTAAGTTGAGATGGTACAGGGATGAGTTGAGATAGACTGAGAGACTCAGTCCTTTTAATTGTCAACCTGGCAGCAGGGGAGAGCCAATTGGTGTTGAAGTCCTCAAGTAGAATGAGTTCACCAGAGGAGGAGTGAGTGACCAAAAAGGAGAGAATGTCGACTAATGTAGAGGAAGAGATTTTAGGGCTTTGCATAGACTGCCATTCTCATATACTGTGTAATAGTATACATGCCGATATATAAATAAGGGACAAGACAGAGATGCCCTGTGCCCCTACTTATTTATTTATTTAAAAGAGTTTTACCAGGAAAGACAAACTGAGCCCGAAGACTCGTTTCCAGTAGCATCTTGGGGGAAGTGGGAGGTTACAACAAATAAAAAGAACCATAAAGTATACAAAATATATACAATAAAATAATTGACATTGGCAAATGCATAAATTGTGAATTAAAACAAACTGAGAGAATACCGGTTATTACAACAGATAATGTCACGAGGTAGAGGGGGGTAGGAGAAAAATTATGGAGAAGGAGGGAGAAGATAAGAAAGCAGGAAAATTTCATGAGAAAGTAAGAGAAGAAGGGAGAAATAGGGAGATAAGGAGAAAAGAATAGTGAAGAAATGAATAAAGGAGTAGAGGGTGACCAAGAGAGGAGAAAACTGAGGATAGAGAGGAGTGAGGTGAAAAGGAGAAAGGGAAGGAAAGGGTAGAAAGGGTGGGAGAATTGTGACACAAGAGATAAGTGTGGGGAAAGCAGAAGATGGGGGAAGGTGGAGGAGTGAAAGGGAGGGGCTAGGGAGGGGGATTAAGGACTAGAAGAAGAAAGGGGTAGAATGGGTAGGATAAAGGGAGGACATAAGATCAAGGGCATTTACAGAAGAGGCAGAGTGGACATGTAGAAGAGAAGAAAGGGAGCGTTTTGGAGGGGGCTGAGCAAATAGCTTGCAGAAAGGAGTTCCAGAGGTTAGGAAGATGGTAAGAAAGAAAAAATTACTCACCTTAGTAGTGTTGTTTCTTCTAATGGAGTCTTGCTATATTATGACATATGCAGTGAGTCCCAACCTTCGAACTACTCCGGTGGTGAAAGAGTTAACTTTCCATGCAGGGCATGGAACCTTGAGTGTGAGCTCGGTTGAAAACTCTGTTGTTCTTCAAACTCAAACTGTCAGATCTTTACGAGCAAAACTCACTAAGGTTCTGTGTGGAAGCCGTTAACCTACACTAGCCAACTGGCTACTAAATATAAGAACACATGAATATAAGAAAATATAAGAAAATATAAATAAAATTAAATATAAATAAAAATTTATATAAATAAAATATAAGAAAATATAAGAAGACTTGGTCCCAAAACAAAGACTCAAGTCAGAGGATCCAGAAAAAATAAAAACATAACACCCAAACACCCCAAAAAGGAAGGGTGAAAATAAGGTGGGCATCTACCAAGTGCCAACACTACACTGCCCACCCTAATCCCAAAAGTAGAGGTTCTGAGAGGGGCAGGCTGGGGGGGGAGGTCATAATATAGCAAGACTCCATTAGAAGAAACAACATTACTAAGGTGAGTAATTTTTTCTTCAAACAACATGAAGTCTTGCTATATTATGTTTATATGCAACTACAGCAGTACCTCCATGGAGGAGGACAGAACCTACTTAGGAAATAGGCTCTGAAGCACAGCTGTGCCAAACCGAGCATCACTCCTAGCCTGGATATCCAGGGAGTAATGCTTGGTAAAAGTGTGAACTGTTTTCCAGGTAGCTGCTTAACATATCTCTAGGATAAGGATGTCCCTGGCAGCAGCCAGAGATGTAGCTGTACCTCTGGTAGAGTGAGCCCTCAGGCCTGAGGGAGGAACCTTATCCAATTTCTCATAGCAAAATTGGATACAAGAGACAATCCACCTGGCAATGGATCTTTTAGTGGCAGGTTTCCCTTTACCAACCTCACCATAAGTGAGGAACAGTTGGAGGGAGTCAAACCTGTGACCCTTGGTACGTTCTATGTAGTAACTAAGGGCTCTTTCTAAACTGTGCAGTCTCCTCTCGCCAGAGGAGGAATGGTCAGTGAAGTACACAGGAAGAGAAATAGATTGATTAAGGTGGAAGTCTGAAACCACCTTAGGCAAGAACTTCCTGTTAGTCCTGAGGACCACCTTATCTCTATGAAAGGAGATAAAATCAGGTTCCACTGACAATGCCTGTAATTCACTTATGCGCCTGGCAGAAGTGATGGCTACCAAAAACACAAGTTTTCCAAGTCAAGTACTTAAGCTCTGCTGAAGACAAGAGGCTCAAAAGGGGGTTGCATAAGCTGAGCAATGCAAATATTAAGATCCCAGGCAGGGGCAGGGTCCTGAAAGGGGGGCTGGTGTGAAGCAACCCCTTGAAAAACTTGGAGAATACAGGATGAGCTGAAAGAGAAGAGGGTTTACCTGCTGATAAGAAAGCAGACACGGCTGCCAGGTGCACTTTTAGAGTAGCTGGTCTCAGCCCCAACGTATTCAAATGCACCATGTAATCCAGGACTGTGGATAAGTCAGCAGATTCTGGGGAAATATGCCTGCCAGAGCACCAAATGGAAAATCTCTTCCATTTGGAATTATAAGTAGCCCTGGTGGAAGGCTTCCTAGAAGCCTTCAAGATATCCAATACACCTTGGGAGAGGTGTAGGTCAGCAAACTCTAATTCTTCAAGAGCCAGGCCTTGAGATTGAGAGATTTGAGGTTCGGGTACCAAACTCTCCCCTGGGCACAGGTTAACAGGCTGTGATTCCTGGGAAGACACAGGGGAAGGTGGACTGCTAAGGACATAAGAAGTGGGTACCAGGGCTGCCTGGCCCAATCTGGAGCAATCAGGATCATCTTGCAGGGTTGAGATCTGATTTTGACTAGCACCTTGAAAAGAAGAGGGAAGGGGGGAAAAGCATAGAGAAACTTACCTTCCCAACTGAGAAGAAAGGCATCCAGGGGGACTGAGCCCAACACTGGGGGCCTGCAGCAAAAAAGAGGAAGTTGGTGATTGACTGGGGCTGCAAAAAGATCTATCTGCGGAGTGCCCCATCTGGCAAATACTACCTCCAGTACTAGGGGGTCCAGTGACCATTCGTGATGGCCCTGGGAAATCCTGCTGAGAGCATCTGCCAGGACATTGTCCTTGCTTGGGAGGTGAACTGCCGTAAGGGAGATGTTCAGGGAATAAGCCAGGGACCACAACTTCATTGCTTCGGTGAACAAGGCCGTAGACCGAGTGCCTCCTTGCTTGTTGATGTACCACATTGTAGTGGTGTTATCTGTTCTGACCTGTACGACTTTGTTCTGAACAGATGTGGAAAAAACTTGAAGTGCTAGAAAAACTGCTCTGCATTCCAACAGATTGATGTGAAGCAGAGATTCCTGTGGGGACCACAATCCCTGGGTAGTGAGATCGCCTACGTGAGCTCCCCACCCCAAGAGGGATGCATCTGTAGTAAGGATTAAGGAGTGAGACTGAGGGGTGAAGGGGACCCCCTGTCTCAGATTGCTCTGGTTCTGCCATCACTGAAGGGCTTGGATCAGGGTTCGAGTCACTGGGATCAATTTGGTTAAAGGGTCTCTCCTTTGAGACCAAAAGGCTCTCAAATGGAACTGGATGTCCCTCATCTGAAATCTTGCTCCCTGCACCACTGCTGTAGAAGCAGCCATGTGCCCCAGTAGCTGCAGTAAATGCCTTGCTGGTCGAGAGACTTGCAGGGTGAAAGAGGAGGCCAGAGAGACCAGGGTCCTTGCTCTTTCCAGAGGGAGGAAGGCTCTGGCCTCTTTTGTGTTCAGTTCTGCACCTATGAAGGTGAGGAGCTGGACAGGTTCTAGAACTAACTTTTGAAGATTGAGAAGGAAACCTAGAGATGTGAGCAGTTGCTGTTACCTGAAGGTGAAGTTTGACTTGTTCTGGAGACTGGCCTACTATGAGCCAGTCGTCCAGGTAAGGAAAGATGGCAATCTTTTGCCTTCTTAAGTGGGCAACTGCTACTGCCAAGCATTTTGTGAATACCCTCGGGGCAGAGATGAGGCCGAAGGGCATTGCTCTGAACTGGTAATGGCCTGAGGGCAGTTCGAATCTGAGGTACTTTCGATGGGAGCTTCTGATGAGAACATGGAAGTAGGCATCCTTGAGGTCCAGGGACGCTAGCCAGTCCCCTGGCCTTAGAGAAGTAAAATAATTCCAGAGTCACCATTTTGAATTTTGGTTTTAAAGGTGCTTGTTTAGGTATCTGAGGTCAGGATGGGCCGCCATTCTCCTATCTTTTTGGGGTAAGGAAGTACCTGGAGTACAACCCTTTGCCCTGGTGTAGGGGTGGAACCCTTTCCACAGCTCTGAGAGCCAGGAGGGTAGAAACTTCTGTTTCTAGGGCAAGTGCCTCTGATGGATTTGCAGGTGGAAAGGACCTGGTTCTCATCTTTGGAAATTTTTTGAAGTTGAGAACCAGTCCCTGGCTTACTACTTCCAGGACCCACTTGTCTGATATTAAAGACTTCCAGTCCTGGACAAAGTAAGCCAGCCTACCTACAGGTAGAAGAGAATCGGCCCTGGCCACCCCATCAGGGTGCCTGCTTGGCAGGGGCTTTGGGCTGAGGGGTGGAAGCAGGCTTGCTTGCACCCCGTCTGCCTCTCCCTCTAAAGAACCCCCTCTGGGCATAAGCAGAAGAGGAGGCCTGGACTTGGTAAAAAGGCCTATGAAAAGGCCTGCCCCTGCCCCTGGAAGGCTGATTTGAGGAGTGGCCTGCCTTTCCTTGGCCTGTGCACTCCTATAGGTGGTCCTATATTCATCCATTTTCTTCATGTAATTCTCTGTCTGCTTCCCAAACAGAGAATTCCCCACAACAGGAAAATCCATGGCCTTAGACTGGGTATCCTGAGACAGGGTAGTACATCTGAGCCAAGCCATTCTGAGAAGTGCCACAGATGTAGATATGACCCTTGATGACACATCATTAGAGTCTAGTGCAGCATGAAATTGCACCTTGGATGCCTCAATACCATCCCCAGCCACCTGTTCCAGCTCCCTGGCAAGCTGGTCAGGGACCTGTTTTGCCAGGGCCAGCACAGTATCCCATCTGGATTTCTGGTACCTAGCAGCATAAGCTATATAATTTGCCTGTCTGAGTCCCAAAGATGCTGCCATGTACTGTTTCTTTGCCATGGCATCAATCCTCCTGGAGTCCTTTTCAGGGGGGTGGGAAGCTAGAGGAACATTTGCCTTGTCACAGGCTGCAGCCTGCACTACCCCCACATGGCTGCATTGCTGTGTGAAGAACTCCATATCAGAGCCTGATAACGTATACCTCTTGTCCATTCTTTTATCAACAGAAGGTATAGTGTGAGGAGTTTTTAAAATTTTTACTGTCTGTTTCGAAAGATTTATGCAAAGGAATAGACAGTCTCCTAGACTCTGGAATATCCATCATTTCTACATAATCAGGCTCCTCTTGGTCATCAACAGCTTCCTCAACAGGAGCTGGAGAGTTTCAACAACTTTCTTATAGAACATAAAATGAGAAGGAGACTCAGATAGCCTGGGGAGAAACCCTGATGGTCTGTCTGGAGAGATGTCCGGTTCAATGGGCACATCCAGACTTTCAAAACCACATTCACTCTCCTCATACTCCTCTTCCCCCTCCTCCGGTTCATAAAATCCTCAAAATCATAATCTTGAACCAGTGGAACCGGCCGAACCGAGCGCTTCCCTGATGGTGTCGGTTCGGTCGGAACCGGGGAAAGTGACTGGACAATTTGAATTGCTTTAGCTATTTCCTCAGCGGTTGGAGAAAGAACTTTTGGCTCCCCACTAGCTGACTTCCTAGTCCTTTTAGTTGGAACTGACTCCTCAGAGCTGGCTCTTCGTTTGCCCGAGGGAGTATCGCCCTGGTCAGAGGGCACTCCTCGGTTCGGTTGGGACCCGAGCCGGGCTGGCCATCGGGTCATGGACTTTTGGCCTCCCTTTCCTGAGCCTACCAACTCTCTTTTCTCAGGTGGCAGGAAAATTCTTACAACTCTGGCAGTCTGCATTGAGGTGGTCAAACCCCAGACAATACACACAAGTGGTGTGTGGGTCAGCCTTAGCAAGGCTTCCCCACAAACACCAGTCAGTGTTGAAGTGGGCCGGTTTTCTTTTGGGTTTCTCAGACATAGTGCCAGCCTAACCAAACTTGCCTGTTTATGGCAATCCGCCAACCAAGACTCCTTATCGGTTCCCCAACCGTGTCATGGGTCGTGGAAAAAAGCAATGAAATCCGTTTTTTTGAGGCGATAAGAACCGAACACTATAATGAAGGACTAGTGAAGTTTGAGAATAAACTGATCGGTTCAAACCGAACTGAAAACGTTTACAAGTTCCACACAGAATAAAATAAATGTAAGCCTATCTATTACTTACAATACCACAGACAGAGCTTGAACCGACCGGTTGCTGTTTAATTTCGGTCAAAAAAACGATAAATTAATACTTTTTAACCGACAAATGAACCGAGCAGAAGGAGAAATTTCCAGAGCGACTGTTCAGTGAGGCGGAGTAAAGAACCTGACAGTTTGAGTTTGAAGAACAACAGACAGAGTTTTCAACCGAGCTTGTGCTCAAGGTTCCATGCCCTGTATGGAAAGTTAACTCTTTCACCTCCGGAGCAGTTCGAAGGTTGGGACTCACTGCATATGTCATAATATAGCAAGACTTCATGTTGTTTGAAAACCAGATTGGTCAACCTAGGATTTCTCAGGGGAAACCATAAAGGAACAATAGCCAGCATTACAGAGAGAATAAGAGGAAGGGGGTGTGGAGGAGAGAAGAGAGGTGAGGTAAGGAGGGAGCAAGGCCAGTCAGAATTTAGAGATAAAGGAGGCACAGTGGGACAGGCAGCAGTCAAACAGGGAAGGGAAGGAGAGATCAATGTAAAGAGAGCAATGATGAGTGGGGGGGGACAGGGCAAGGCAAAATGTCAAAAGGAGTGGAAGAGGGGATCAAGTCTGGCCAGGGTGGATTTTGGAGCAGTGCCATAGACAATGTCACCATAGTCAAAGATCGGTAATATCATCTTGATGATTATATCATGGCAGGCAGAACTAGGAATACAGTTCTTACTCCTAAAGAGGGCACTGAGCTTTGGTTGAAGCTTTTTGTGCATGGCATCTATGTGCTGAGAAGTGCCACGGTGGCAGCCGAGCCAGACACCAAGATATTTAAATGAGGGCGCATCATCAACCTTACCCCCATCAAGGGTGGTGAAAATAGAGTTAGAAGGGAGTTCAGAGAGCCTCTGATGAGTGCTGAAACACATGGAGACAGTCTTCTTGGCATTAAGGAATAACTGATTTGCCCTGAACCATTTCTGGACAGAGATGAAATCAAGTTGGAGTTTGGCATTTAACTCAGCGTAGATGAGCCAGATAAATACAGGACCATATCGTCTGCATACATGTGGATAGATGCAGAGGAGCAGGCTGATTTGTGCACTAGAAATTGAACCATTTAATAAACAGGTAAAACACAGTGAAGAACTTTATCAGGGGCTGTCTTTAGTTTGTACTAGGAAGCAGGACACGTTAATTAAAAATTGCACAAACCTGCAGAAACTGTGTAAAGATCCATAATTGCTGCCAACTGTGGAATTATTCTGCATGACAGACAACAATGATAGATACAGTATAGGCTTAAGTTCTACTCAAGGAGTCTAAGTATGCAATGCAATTATTTTATTTCTCTTAAATTTTGACCCCTTTGTTTCCCTCTAGTTTTTATTTAATTTATCAGGGCTGCACGACTGTTTCCACAGCTAATGCTGCACTTTTGGTCAGCTGATGGGAGGGGTTGCAAATGAACTGTGGGCAGTACCCTCCCTACCCAGGAGATGAGCACCTCACCTTTGAGATATCCGCAGCTCCATCCATATTTGCAACCTAACCTGGCTGTGGGAAGCCAGTCACACCTCCTAGATAATTGCTAAGCTTCTGCTTACAGGACTGCGATCCCTGAATCAACAGATGCAACCTTGTGTAAACTCTAGCAAAGATGACCACTTGAATGCCAGTAACAGAGGTCACAGACACTAGTTTTGGACTTTAGAAGGGTAGACTTTAAGAGGATGGAGGAAGAGCTTAGGGAGAGACTGATGAGATCAGGCAAATTAGAAGGGGTGGAAAAGAAATGGAATTCTATCAAACAAAGGATCCAGGAGGTATATAAAGCATGCCCAAAGACAGCTGGAAATAAAAAACAAGCATTTGTCAATGCCGAATGTTGTCTCGCTTGCACTGGCTTTGGTAGTGCCAGAGGTAGAGATGCATAATAGGAATGGCAGTGAAGTATTGAAATGATGCCAACCCCACCCTCACCCTGTAGAAAGCGACAGGCATTGGGGTGTTCTTTTGGGTCGTCAGCTATAATGCTCATGCCATTGTATGTCACCCTACCCTGTAGACACTTACAAGTGTCGTGGTGTGCTTTGGGGTCTTTGGGCAGTTTACTTAACCCATTCCATAAGGAAATATGCTGACGTGGGTGCAGTATAGGAGAATGGGATAAATTTTGTGGCCGAACAGCGCAAGGCACACCACGATGCCTGTCAGTGGTTGCAGGGTGGGGTTGGGGGTGCAATGGCATGAGCATTACATCCAGTGATCCCAAGTCACAGCTCTGGCGCCTGTCAGTCTGTACTGGGCGGAGTGCTACAGTTGGAAACCCTAACCCCGTAGGGGTGTGGTGGTATTTTCACTCCAGATTTTCAACATGGGCTGTTTGAGAGGCCACCTCAAGGGAAGCGGCACAATCAGTTTGTGAGCTGAATGGTAGTTTTGCACAGCGGCTATGCCATTTGGCAACACAGGGATGAAAACACATTTTGGGTAGGATGTGGAAAATGGCAACTGTATTGTTCATGAGGAAGTGTAAAAAATGGCAACGTTGAAAATCTGGAGTGAAAATATGAGAAAGTGGTGAAGTCATTAGCATGCATAGAAACTGCGCAGCACACGGCCGTAACCCAATTATTTGTAGAGCTTGTTAGCCACATTTTTAACATAGGCATTTTGGGACCACCCCTCATGAACAGTGGCACTGTGATTTTGTTAATCTGTCCCAAAAGTTGATTTCCCACAACGACCAAGCCATTGTGGGCCACAGGTGCGGAAATACATATTGGGCAGGATGTGGAAAATGACAGCTGTACTGTTGATAAGGAGTTGTGAAAAAATGCCAGTGTTGAAAATCCAGCATGAAAATATTGCAAATTTGCGAAGTTACAAGTTCGTGCGTGGAAACTGCACAGTGCACGCTTGCAACACAGTCAGTCATTTTATGGACTTTCCGCAGCAAATTTTCAACATAGGCATTTTAGGACCTCTGCTCATGAACAGTCACCGTCATTTCCTCACACTGTCCCGAAAACTGATTTCGCACAGCCGTTGTGCACTTCTGCACTGGACATGCAAAAATACATTTTGGCCAGGATATGTAAAATGGCAGCTGTACTGTTCATAAGGAGGTGTGGAAAAATGCCAATTGCGAAAATCTGGAGTGAACATATTACAAATTGATGAAGTTATGAGCGTGCATGCAAACTGCGCATTGCACACTCGGAAAACACTCATTTTATGGATGTTCATTGCCAAATTTTTTTAAACATAGGCATTTTAGGACCTCTGCTAATGAACAGTGTCACTGTCATTTTCATAATGTGTCTCGAAGACAGATTTCCTACAGCAACTGCGCTATTCTGCGCCGGAACTGCGAAAACACATTTCGGCCAGGAGGTGAAAAATGACAGCTACACTGTTCATAAAGGGGTGCAGAACAATGGCAATGTTAAAAATCTGGAGTGAAAATATTATAAATTCGTGAACTTACGAGCATGCGTGCAAACTGTGCAACACACGCCCGTAACACAGTCATTTTATGGAGTATCATCACCAAATTTTCAACATAGGCATTTTAGAACCTCTGCTCATGAACAGTGCCACTGTCATTTTGCGTAATCTGTCCCGAACATTGAGTTCCCACAGCAACCATGCTATTCTGCGCTGGGAGTGCGAAAACACATTTTGGCCAGGATGTGAAAAATGACAGCTATACTGTTCACAAGGAGGTGTGGAAAAATGCCACTGTTGAAAATCTGGCATCAAAATATTGCAGATTCGCGAAGTTATGAGGGTGCATGGAAACTGCGCAACGCACGATCGTAAAACAGTCATTTTTTGGATTTTCCCCACCAAATTTGCAACATAGACTTTTTGAGAGCCTTCCTCATGAATTCTGGCACTGTCATGGTATTAATCAGTCCTGAAAGGTGATTCCACGCAGTGACCGCGAAATCACCTTTCGGGACAGATTAATGCCATGACAGTGAAAGAATTCATGAGGAGGGTCCCAAAAATCCCATGTTGAAAATTTGGTGCCAAAATTCCCAAAAATGCCTGAGATATGTATCAAAGTTGAAAAATCCTATTTATTCCATTATACAGCTTACTGGCATTTCCTCAGTTAAGTGGTCGGCTTTGAAGAGTGCAGGCGTGTTCCCGGTCCACCGAAGATCATCAGCGGACTCTGGAGGTAAGTATGGGGTGGGGGTGGGTGTGGAGAGGCAGTGCGCAGTGGGTGGGTGCGGGTTGTGGAGGGGCAGGAGACGAAGATGGCAGTTTTGTTTTACAGGGTCTAAAACCGCGTGGGACAGTTTTCATTTTCAGGTGGGATTTCCCCAGCATGCCACCTCAGTGTTTGTGGGTGGGGGTGCTTTAGCAGCGGGGATTGGGCACCCGTTGGCACATAACAAATGGGGAGGGGCATGATGCCGATGGGGTGTGGGCTCTCCTCGGCAAAGAAAACTGTTGAGGAGGGGAAGCATGATGCCAAGGGGGATTGGGCACCCCCCTCAGCAATCAACAAAAGGGGGGGAGACACATAATGCTGATGGGGAGTGGGCTCCCCTGTTGGCATTATGACAGGCGGCAGTCACTGCCGCCATGTTGCCTGCACCACAGGAGGCGTGTAATGGTCACGCTGCACAAGAGCTTTGCTCTCATTGCAGCGGACCTTTTCTTTGTTGTGATGGCTACATTAGGCATGCATGAGGTCAGTGCCTCCTGCTGCCTGATTGGGCAATGAGGGACACACCTTCTGATGCGTGCCCTGCATTCGCCCAACAGTGACTGCACCTCCAAATCTGCTACTATCGCAATATGTTTGCTGCGCAAGCGTGAGCCAACGTAAAAAGGCAAAAGAAACATATCTGGTTTCTCAGGAAGGTGCGGGAAGCAGTCAGGTTTACAATATCTGCCGCAGAAGGTACAAAGCTGATCAGTCAGAGGCAAACCAGGAGCTCTACCCCAGCAAACTGAAAGGTGGCAGTAGCACAGTGAGGCTGGCTAGCTGGAGGTTGAGCTCTGAATAGCAGAAGGGGTAAAGGAAAATGACAAATCCCTTGTAAGATAAGGTAGAAAAAACATGGCAGGAATTGAAAGGTTGAAGATGGGGGGATATGGGTGGAAGAAAATGGGCAAAAAACAGACACATTAGATAAACATTTCTGCTCAATCTTCATGGTTTAAAGAAGGAGAGCTACTGCTGTAACATAGCATAAAAGTTTGGAGGGAGACTAAGTTGGTGATGGGAACCATCACTTAGGGTGGAGTGTTCAAGGGTTTGAGGGGACTGATGGTGGTGAAGTTACCAGGACATGATGGGCTGTATCCCTGGGTGGTCAGGGTGTTTGGGGCGGGCTCGGGCAACACTCTTGGCAGACTTGTTCTGCTGATCGCTAGCAATTCATGGGTTGGATGGTGACTGATGTTCTGTCTCTGTATAAGAGCAGAGACAGGGGATACCAGGGCAACCACAGACACGTCAGCTTGACCTCCATTGTGAGAGAGCCCCTGGAAACCATTATCAAGAATGAGCTGGCAGACTGCTTAGAGAATCACAGACTCCAGGACAGTAAACAGCATGGCATCGTGAAAGGGAGGTCCTACCCAATGAACCCCGGTATGCTGCCACTACCGCAACACCCGGACAGCGAATACCCTCACAGCGAAACCCCCACCGCGCCTAAATCGGCAGCGACAGGGGTTTTGCTTCGAGACACTTTAGGACGATGGGGGTTAAATATTTAACTCCACTGTCTGTGTGACATGGAGTTAGATATATAGTGGGGGGATGCAGGGGGCACAGCCCCCGCATTGTCAGTCGAAATGTTGCCGGTCGGTTCGGGGTTGCATCGTGGTTGGGACTGTAGTGGACATCACGGTTGGGGTTGTCGTGCTGACATCATGGATCCATGAACCTCATAGAATTACTCATCAGTGTCTCAGGTGAGAGACAAGGGCCACACTGTGGACATCCTGCATCCAGACTTCAGCAAAGCTTTTGGTTCAGTGCCCGATAGACATCTTGTGAAGACATTGGGTGACTTGGGGCTGGGGAAAGACATAAGGTGGGTATCATAGAAACATAGAATCTGATGGCAGATAAGGACCGCTTGGCCCACCTAGTCTGCCCATTTCCCTACCTAATGGATAAGCTGCAGATCCTAGTTAATCAATAGCCTACTTCCTCCTACTCTCGACTAGAATTGCCTTATGTCTGTCCCATGCATTCTTGAATTCCCCCACTGTTTTTGACTCCATGACCTCCTCAGGAAGGCTGTTCCATGCATCTACAACCCTCTCCATGAAAAAATACTTCCTCACATTGCCTCTGAGCCGTCCCCCCCTTCAATCTTCAAATTGTGCCCCCTTGTTCTTGCACATCTCATTTTCGGAAAGATGCCGCCCTCTTGGACTTTGTTGATTCACTTAAGGTACTTGAAAGTTTCTATCATGTCCCCCCTCTCCCTCCTTTCCTTGAGGGTATACATATTAAGCTCCTTTAGTCTCTCTTCGTATATCTTCTGGTGCAGAGGTGGGGGTAGAGAACTGGCTGGGGAAGAACTCAAAGGGTGGTGCTAAATGGAAGGCACTCTGTGGCTAGGAGGTGAACTAAGTTGGAGGGTCTTAGGAGTCGGTCCTCAGTCCTGTGCTCTTCAGTAAATTTACAAGTGATATTGAAGAAGGGGCCAGGGTGAAATGGGGCTCTTTGTGGATGACACTAAGATATGTAGCAGTTGGATAGTGAGGAAGGGGTTAGGAACATGAAGGAGGACCGGGAAAAATAGGAAACATGGTCCAAGATCTGGAAACTCAAATTTGATGTCAAAAAGTGCAAGGTCCCGCACACAGGGAAAAGGAACCCCAAAACAAAGTATTGGATGGGTGGCAGGTTAGACAAGACCTCAGAGGAAAGGGACCTGAGGAGGTTACCATAAGTGACAGCCTCCAGACTACAGCCCAATGTAATAAGGCATATGGGATAGCTAACAGGATGTTAGTGTGCATAGGCAGGGCCTTTTCGAGAGGAAGGAAGAAAGGAAGGAATACAGTCCTTGTATAAGTCCTTGGTGAATCTGTACCTAGAACACTGTGCAGTTCTAGAACCCTTGCCTTAAAATGGACAGAGGACTGCTTAGCATTATAGGATTCTTTAGAGAAAGCAACCAAAATGATATGGGCAGCAGGGGAAGGTTATGAGGAAAGACTGGCTTCCCCGAATATGTACTCCCTGGAGGCCAGGAGGGAGAAGGGGAGCGTGAAACTATCTGAAGGGAATAAACAAGGTGGACAGCAAATAACTGTTTGGGCGATGTAAGGAGTCTGTACAGAACTGGACATAATTATAAGCTGATGGTGATGGTGGGGGGGATGGGAAAAGATACTTCTTCATAGAGATGTTTTTTTTTATTTTATTTTTACCTTTTTTAACCAGGGAAGACACGCTAAGCTGAAAGCTTGTTTTCAGGTGCGACCTGGGAGCACAAGAAAGTTAAGTGACTTACTCAGGGTCACATAGTATGTAAGTGGGGGCTGTGGGATTTAAACCCAAGCCTCCAGGTTTGCAGCTCAGAGCTTTAAACTGCTGCGCTAAACTGATGGTGGTGGACAGGTGGAACCGTCTACCCAGGGAGGAGGTTAATGTACAGACCGTTACAGGTTTCAGGAGAAGGTGGGATAGACAAATAAGTATCATGAAACTGATGGAGCTGGAGAGTTGGAGAGTGAGGGAGGTCAGCTGACTAAGAAAACACAGCTACAAGTTTGGAGCATAGCAAAGGCTATACCACTGATGGAAACTAAGGTAGAGACCAGGCAGATTCAATGGACTTAGGGTTTTTTCTGCCTGAAAAAATTCCATGATTTCATAAAACATTTGCTTTTCTTTTATTTATTTATTGAAGCGTTTCACCAGGAAATACATACTGAGCTCAAACAGCTCATTTCCAGATGTGTCCTGGTGGGAAGGTGGGGTTGGGAACAAATTAAATATACAGTCACACAAAAAAAGTGTACAAATACTGATACGGTAGTAGTTCTCCATGGAACAGAGCCTGAGAATGGCCAAAGTATCACCTATGATTAACAACACATTCATTCAAATACCTTCAGACTGTCAACAACATTGCACAAGCATACCTTCTCATTAAGCTGCATAAGCCCATTGAATCTCTATACATGTTGTATAAATTGCAAACCTCTGTGATCTGAATTCCAAGAATGGAAAGAGAGAGACAGTCTGTGAGTCACTGATTGAGTGACCATCTTGAAAAGCATATGATGGTTGGGCACAGATGGGGTAGGGTTATTATACAATTGAACCCATGGGTCTCACTTTCCACAGGAGAACCTTTCACAATAAGTGTGTAGATGAGGGAGTAGAGCTGTCTACAGTAGTCACCTTCACAAATGTTGCAGGCAAAGGAGCTGAGTTGCAATAGTCACCTTCACATATTGTACACAGAGGACAAGAGCTGTAATGGTCACCTTCACATATTATACACGGTGGACATGAGCTGAAATAGTCACCTTTACATATTGTAGGCAAAGGAGCTGAGTTGCAATAGTCATCTTCACATATCGTACATGGAGGACGTAAGCTGTAATAGTCACCGTCATATATTATAGACAAAGGAGCTGAGCTGTTATAGTCACCTTCACATATTGTAGACAGATGCTGAGCTGTTATAGTCAACTTCAAATATTGTAGACAGAGATGCTGAACTGTAATAGTCACCTTCACATACTGTAGACAGATGCTGAGCTGTTGTAGTCAACTTCACATATTGTAGACAGATGCTGAACTGTAATAGTCACCTTTACATATTGTAGACAGAGGAAAAGAGCTGTAAAAGGCAGTCTCATGTATTGCAGAAGAGAAGCTGAGCTGTTATAGTCACCTTCACATATTGTAGACAGAGGAACTGAGCTGTAGTAGTCACTATCATGTATTGTAGGAGAGGAGCTGAGCTGTTATAGTCATCATATATTGCAAACAGAGATGCTGAAATATAATAGGCACTGTCATGTATTGAAGAAGAGGAGCTGAGCTGTTAAAGTCACATTCACTTATTGTAGACAGAGATGCTGAACTGTAATAGTCACCTTCACATATTGTAGACAGAGATGCTCAACTATAATAATCACCTTCTCATATTATAGACAGAGGAGCTGAGCTGTTATAGTCACCGTCACACATTGTAACCAGACATGCTGAACTGTAATATTCACCTTCACATATTCTAGACAGATGCTGAACTGTAATAGTCACCTTCACATATCGTAGACAGATGCTGAATTGTTAGTCACCTTCACATATTGTAGACAGATGCTGAATTGCTATAGTCACATTCACATATTGTAGAGAGATGCTGAACTGTTATAGTCACCATCACATATTGTAGACAGAGATGCTGAACTGTAATAGTCACCTTCACATACTGTAGACAGATGCTGAACTGTTACAGTCACCTTCACATATTGTAACTAGAGATGCTGAACTGTAACAGTCACCTTCACATATTGAAGTCAGAGATGCTGAACTGTTATAGTCACCTTCACATACTGTAGACAGAGAAGCTGAATTGTAATTGTCACCTTCACATATTGTAGACAGAGATGCTGAATGGTTATAGTCACCTTCACATATTGTAGACAGATGCTTAATTGTTATAGTCACGTTCACATATTGTAGAGAGATGCTGAACTGTTATAGTCACCTTCACATATTGTACACAGAGATCCTGAACTGTAATAGTCCCCTTCACATATTCTAGACAGATGCTGAACTGTAATAGTCACCTTCACATATTGTAGACTGAGCTGCTGAACTGTGATAGTCACCTTCACATATTCTAGACAGATGCTGAACTGTAATAGTCACCTTCACATATTGTAGACAGAGATGCTGAACTGTAATAGTCACCTTCACATGTTGTAGACAGAGATGCTGAACTGTAATAATCACCTTCCCATATTGTAGCCAGAGACGCTAAACTGTAATAGTCACCTTCACATATTGTAGACAGAGATGCAGTGAAGTTCTACTATGAACTCGAAGTGAACCCGAAGTGGACCATAGAAACACAGAAACATAGAATCTGACGGCATATATGGAACGCTTGGCCCACCCAGTCTGTGCAATTCCCTACGTACTGGATAAGCTGCAGATTCTAGTTAACCAGCAGCCTACTTCTTCCTACCCCCACCCCCTAGAATGGCCTTATGACTGTGCCATGCATGCTTGAATTCCACCACTGCTTTTGACTCCACAACCTCCTCCAGAAGGCCGTTCCATGCATCCACAACCCCCTCTGTGAAAAAATACTTCCTTAAATTACCTCTGAGTCGCCTCCCCTCTATCTTCAAATTGTGCCCCCTTGTTCTTGCACACCTCTTTTTTTGAAAGATGCTACCCACTTGGACTTTGTTGATTCCCTTGAGGTACTTGAACGTTACTATCATGTCCCCCCTCTCCCTCCTTTCCTCGAGGCTATACATATTAAGCTCCTTTAGTCTCTCTTATAGAAACATAGAAACCACTTTGAATTCTCGCAGCGCTACGCGAAATATCCATTAGAAACCCTAAATTCACCTTTTAATGCGCATTTCCACTTCAGGTTCACTTTGAGTTTCAGATTTGATAAGAAAAAAAACCCAGATCACATGTCTGACTGTCTCTCCAGATCTGCAGATCACATGATGTAGGGAGGAACTTAAATAGGCAGGAAGTCAGTGTTTCACTTTCACTTTCTCATGAAAAAAAGTTACAGGCTGAGCTCCAGAGTGAGAGAGAGAGAGAGAGATACATTTATAGTCGATTTGTTTTTGCATTGGTTGTTTTCTTTAGTAGTTATTTAGTGTAAAACTGTTCTGCAGCAGGGTTTTTCTTAATTAGAGATTTTTCTTTTGCTCTTAAAACCAGGTTTTGTTTGAGTTAGTCTTGCATGTGGTCCATCTTTCCAACTAGAAGTTTTTTTTTTTGGTTTTTGGTGATGGATCGTGGTCGTGATGTGGATCATGGAGGAAGGAGTGTTGGTGGACAGTGGGGGCCATGAATGCGGGGAAGCCTCAGCCTCCCAGTGCGTTTAAAGCAGGCTACTTTTGGTGTGGCCACAGACAGCCCCACAGCAGGGGTCCGACCAGAGCTGTATGCAGAGCAGCAGCTGGAGCAGCTGCAGGCTCAGCAACAGCAGCCTGAAGAACCACAGCTGGAAGTTGTTGCCCCTCCACCACTGGCAGCACAGCATGCGGATGCCTCTCCAGCAGCGGCATCCTCCCAGCCTACTATTGTACCTGGTGCCCCCCCACTTCCTGTACCAGGTCCTGCACAGAGCTCTCCCATGTGGGAGTTTTTTGAGAACATCCTGGGTGACCCCACGGTAGTAAGGTGCAAGCTGTGCAGTGTGCTGGTCCGGCAGGGGTGCAATGGCAGACACTTAAGGATCGGTGGGCCAAGGAGACACATGGTTGTCCACCACTGAGAACAGTGGGATGCCAAGCTGTAGGAGGTAGCAGCCAATCCTGCAGCTGTGGCACAGTGTGATCCTCCACCTGCATGTTACTGCCATCGCAGGGCGCCCTCAATTGAAACAGCAGAGGTGGCGTGGCATGCAGCCGCAGTTGATGAGGTACAATATGACCTGTCACAGCAGCTGGTGACACAGGCAGATCTGGCTGTTATGTGGGTGAAGGTGAAGGACCTTAAAACAGCTGTGGAGTGTGCCGTCCAACAGCTTACCCATATTTTTTTTCAAATTATTTTCCTTTCCGGTCACAGTCTGAGGGGCCTCTCTCAGGCATCCTGCCTGTTCCTAACCTGCCTGAAGTCCTCCGACCTATGTGTCCTCTCTCCTCCTCCCACATTCGACACCCCCAGTTTAATCCCTCCGGAGTGGGGCTGCCCCTCATCATTGGGTACTCTTACAGTCAGTCTCCAGCTGTGGGCGATAACCCGGGTGGAGAAATCTGGAAGGCCAGGCAGGATGAACCCAGCTATGGGCATGGGGGCAGGTGCCGTCACCTACCCCAAAAACCGGGCTTTTCCATGTTCTGGTGCTAGCTGCCCCCCTTCAATGCTTGGTGCATGTCCTGCCGCAACAGCTCATGGCAACCCTGCCAAGCATCAGCCACATTGAGTACATGCTGCCCTGTGCGCTGCAGTACCCCGGCCTCCACCAGGAGCCCCTGGCACGCCAGGCGATCCCCAGCCCTCCCCCTGGGGAGGAGAGCTGTCCAGTGGGCACTCAATCCTCTGCCTGCCCCTGCCGACCCCCAGTGCCCGAGCTCGCTCCCGAACTCGGGTCACCGGCGTAGCGCAAGGTGTGGTGTCCAGTGCCTCAACCCCCAGCGCCACTGGTCCAGCGCAAGCTTACCCATATTGAGGGCCAAAATGTGGAAATGATTTGCTTGCTGCAGGGATCGAGTGTTGGTGGCCAGCAACAGCCCCCACAGACCCCACAATATATTCAGTAGTGATCATAATTTTAATTCCCCCCAAACCATCTCCTTTGCTTTTCAGTTTTTTCTTCAGTAATATTTTTTTTTCTACCAGCCAAAGTATGACATTTCTGTTCAGTCAATGTTTTGTTTGTTATGTTGTTATTTTCCACAGTTGTTAGTTAATGTACTTTATTTTTTACATGAGTGATGGTCGTCAAATGGCAGACGCTGCGCGCTTTCATTACAGGTGAAACTGTCCTGCCATTATGCAGCTGCAATAAAGGTGTCTCGAAGATGGCTTTTTAGCAGCACAATTTAAACTGAAATGAAAGCACTCAGCGGACGCACAGCTGGCGACCACATGACTTATTATTACATAAAATGAAGTAGTGAGTGAACCACTAAATGGTTATTGCATAAAGCATACTGGCATGTGTGTGGGAGGGACATTTGTGGTAGGTGTGTAATGGGATTTACCATTATGAGGTGCAAGAAATAGAGGATTAAGAAAATTTCCACCCAAAAAAGCTCGTCTCTGGTTTTCATAGATTTCTTAATTGATATTTTTATTTTCTTACAGAATATGGTATGACATTCGTGTTCAGTTCATGTTTTCTTTGTGTTGTAACTTTTCTTAATCTGGCATTTCTTGTCCCTCATAATGGTAAATCCTATTCCCCAGCCTACCACAAATGCCACACACACACACAAACACACATGCGCCATAATGCTTTCCAAAATAAATGCTGTTTAGGTTAATACTCACTACTTAATTTAATGTAATAATAAGTCATGTGTTCTCCAACCAGTTGGCGGACAGTGTGTGCTTTCCTTTGATTTTAATTGCGTCACCAAAATGCCATCTTCCAGCCACTTTTATTGCATCGTGCGTCGCGGCAGGGCAGTTTCGCCTGTAATGAAAGCACGCAGCATCCGCCATTTTCACAATCATCAGTCATGTAAAAAATAAAGTAAATTGACTAACAACCATAAAAATACTTGTTCCTTTTCTAAACACGTTGTTAAAGCACCAGGGCAATGTTCACAATGCCATAACACTACCTAGCATGCCCCCCAACAATGTGCTATTTTGTGTTTGAATGTCCCTGTTTTAACTTCATGAAAAGCCCAGATGAAAATTAACACCAGTCCAGAAATGCGTCACAGTGTGTTAAGTGACATCATTGCATTGTGATGACACTTGCTGCCGCTGGTGTTTTGGGCCCTTTCTTTTCATTTCATGAAAAGCCCAGATGAAAATTAATACCAGTCCAGAAATGCGTCACAGTGTGTTAAGTGACATCATTGCATTGTGATGACACTTGCTGCCGCTGGTGTTTTGGGCCCTTTCTTTCCATTTCATGAAAAGCCCAGATGAAAATGAATACCAGTCCAGAAATGCGTCACAGTGTGTTAAGTGACATCATTGCATTGTGACGACACTTGATGCTGCTGGTTTTGGGCCCTTTCTTTCCATTTCATGAAAAGCCCAGATGAAAATTAATACCAGTCCAGAAATGCGTCACAGTGTGTTAAGTGACATCATTGCATTGTAACGACACTTGCTGCTGCTGCTGCTGCTGGTGGTTTTGGCCCTTTCTTTTCATTTCATGAAAAGCCCAGATGAAAATTAATACCAGTCCAGAAATGCATCACAGTATGTTAAGTGACATCATTGCATTGTGACGACACTTGCTGCTGCTGGTTTTGGCCTTTTCTTTTCATTTCATTTCATGAAAAGTCCTGATGAAGAATAATCACATGAAAAACTGTTCAGAAAAGTTACAAGTATTTCTTGATGCACTGCTAAAAGCGTGAACCTAGAACCAGAACTCTGCATGTGTCCCAAGTGAGAAAATGGCGTGTTGTCACCTGCTGCTGTTGTCTGTCTGTTTCTGCTGCTGCTGCTGCTGATGTACAGTGTGTTGCTAAATAATGATAGCCACAGATGACTATGGGGTTGAACTATAATTTGATGTTCTGGGAAATTATTCTGCTGCGCTGACAGAAACATGCTGCCCTATGTGTGTGTATTCATACCAACACTGGTAAGTTAGTGTACATGTCACTGTCATGTTTTTTCAGAGACACTGCCATTTAATTTGTATTGAATCTTGTTTTCTGTTGTAAGCACTGAGCAGTCTGTTGTGTTGTTCCTTTGCAGGGAATCATTATCATGCATATCGAATGTTTCCCCTTCACCGGTGTGTTGGCCATGGTCACATTCACATGCCACACATATGTACTGCCATCTAATGCGGTACTGTAAAAATAAATTTTTTTCCGAGGGGAGGGTACTGAAGTGATTGAGTGAATTATAAGCATTTTTCATTACTGTTCTTTTCTTTTATATTCTCAGGTTACAGCACACAGATTCATGACTGTAGTGATGAAACCATGTTGCCACTGCACATGTGTTCCACGTGTGTCTGATTGTTGACTTCGGCTGTACGAACAATGTCAATCCATAAAAGGTAAATATTTTTTGGGGGGAGGGGTTGCATGGGTCATTTGGAAAACAATTTTCATTAATATTTTTGTCTTCTTTCCTGGTCTTTGTATCCTAACTGTTGTCCATCTTCAGATTGGAACATACTGCCAGTCCACAATACCTCGATACTACCTGCAAACAGATGAAGAAGAAATTATTCTGAGTTCATTCCAGTGCCCCATTCAGTATCAGTACCCTGTGGAACTGTTCATGTCTTTTGTTATATCCATCATCTGACCTGTATGTCACCACTGTTAAATACTTTACATCGGCAGAAAACAAGGGAAACAAAAAAAAAGGAAAGCAGCCCTCGCAGTCCTCAATTCTTTTTCCATGACTGCATCAGCAAACTCAATGGAACACTGTTTTACACTGCACCAGAATGGTCTGCTTTGCCTGCATTATTCAGTACCATCATAATCGTGACTGGGTACAAACATAGATGTGATTGTCCTGCTTTGTATGTTGGACAAAAAAAAGTTAAAGTTGTGTGATTTGTGATCATAAAGATGAAGAACATGATTTGTCTCATGACTTGTGAATCTGTGATCATGACTTGAAAATGAGTACAACATTCGAAGTGAGATATGCACCACACTGGTACTCTGAACACTACCTGAACATTCAAAGTCATCCTTTTCATACCTGTGAAAAACCTCCGGTGTTATATCGCAACTTTTACCTACAGTGCATGGCTACCTGATGTTACTTGAGGACTGACTGGCAGATTTTATTTCAGACACACACACACAGAAATTATTTCACACACTACCTATGCTAAGGTCTTGTGACTCGTTATCATGACATGATGTGACTCAATCATGAAGAACTTCCCGGCACTGTACAATGTTTGTGCCGAGATAATATCTACTGGATTAAATAGGTCTGGCTTGTGGGGACAAAGATTCGAGTACGGCATCCTACAGAACATGAACACAAACAGAAGCATTCTACAGGACATGACCACAAACAGAAGCATCCTACAGGACATGAACACAAACAGAAGCATCCTACAGGATCAAGGATCTTGAGTGACGTGACATGATAACTGGGTGTCCCCCAGTCCTGATTCGTGATGAAACTGAAGATTTAAGAAAAAAACAGGATTGGACCAAAAAAAGTTAAAGTTATGTGATTCGCGATTGTGAAGATGAAGAACATGATTTGTTATGTGACTCATGATCATGACATGACAATGAGTACAACATTCGCACTGAGGCATGTACCACACTGGTACTCTGAACACGGCTTGAACATTCCAAGTCATCCTCCTCATGCCTGTGGTAAACCTCTGGTGTTAATTCACAACTTTTACCTACATGGATACTTGCTGATACTTGACGACTGGCTGGCATATTTCATTTCAGACACACACACACAGAATTTATTTCACACATAACCTATGCTAAGGGTGATGCTGCAGGCACTGCTCATACAGATTCAGGGACCTTGCCTGTCCCTAACCCTCTCTGACACAGTACTTTTTCCCTTCAAAGATTTTTTCTTTTTTTATTTATTCTACGTGATGTGATGGAATGCCCTGCCCACAGACCCACAGCTTATACCCCACTGACTTATGTGGCTCATATACCACAGTCAGAAACACCTTTGCCTAACCGTGTCTTTGTGGGCATTTTTTTAGATTACATGAAGTCACAAAGAAAAGAAATACATTTCTTGCAAACAGTTATTTTTTCTAATTTTGTGGGTTGCTAACAAATTCAGCTTGGATGCTGTCTTATGGAGGACATGTTCCAAGTCCAACCACAGCCTCAGTATGATCATCCACTATTTTTTCTTCAACATTTGAATGGTTGGATGGCCCAGGCATAACCTCAACTGCACTGGAAGCATGAGCTTGTGATTGTGAGTCATCGTCAGGATCAGAATCATGTTCAACTACTGTGGGGACGGGGACAGAAAGTTTGACATCAACTACACTCTGGCTCACATCTTTGGACTGCACAGTATTTTGGCAGCCTGTTAACTTGTCACAGGTTGAACTTGGGGCAATACTCCTGCCATCACCAACTTCACTACCACCACCAGTGGGGACAACAGCATCTCCAACCATCACTGAAGCAACTAGCTGCGCTGTGAAAAACACAGTCGGAGAAATCCCTTTACTGCCATCAACTATGCCCTCATGCTGCGTACTACCATGCCCATGGCCACTCTTGCCACTGGAAGCAGTGCCATGGTCAGAAACATCTTTGCATGCACATTGGTTTGGGGGCAATTTTTGGGATTACACAGAAAATTAACAACAAATTTAGATTTTTGAACTTTGGGGTGGATGGGAAGCCAAAAAACAACAACTGTGGCTTACAGATGGAGACTGGGCCTAAACAGATGCAGACGCACAGATAGATGGAGATTGAGCACTCAAGAAGATGCAGCTGAGGTACAACAACATGTTAACTAGTGGTCACAAATCCAAAACTGGAAAAATAATACTTTCTTTTGCTGGGGGAGGGCAGCTGCAGTACCTGTCCACTACCAAGATAGAACAAAGCAGTAAAAATATCATAGATTTCTCCAAAGTAGTAGATCATGGAGGGCGTGTGGACATGGCCTACCTAGACTTTAGCAAGGCATTTGACACAGTCCCGCACAAAAGATTAATATACACGTTAGCCAGCCTGGGAGTGGGTCCCAAGATGACAGCCTGGGTATAGAATTGGCTGGAGAATAGGACACAGAGAGGTAATAGTAAATGGAGTCCACTAGAACAAAGGGGTTACTAGTGAGGGTACATGGGGTTCAGTATTAGGACGGTCCTCTTCAATGTCTTTATAAGCGACATTGCAGAGGAACTGGAAGAAAAATATGTCTCTTGCAGATGACACAAGATCTGCAACAGAGTTGATGCACAAGGTGGGGTGGAAAGGATGAGAAGGACTTGGAAAGGTTAGAGGAATGGTCAAATGTATGGCAGCTTAGATTCAATGCTAGGAAGTGCAAGGTAATGCACCTGAGAAACAAAACCAGGGAAGAGTACACAATGGGGGTGAGATACTAACAACAACAAAATGGAAAGGGACCTGGGGGTAGTCATATCAGATGACCTAAAGGTGGGCAAGCAATGTGAGAGGGCAGCAAGGAGGCTGGGGAATACTGGGATGCATAGGGAGGCATCACCAGTAGAAAACAAAGTTATTATCCCTCTGTACAGACAGCTGGTGAGACCCTATCTGGAGTACTGCATGCAGTTCTGAGACCCAATCTCCACAAAGACATAGACAGGATGGAAGCTGTCCAGAGGAGGGCACTAAAATGGTGCAGGGTCTGCACCGGAAGACATATGAAGAGAGAGACTTAGGAGCTTAATATGTATAGCCTTGAGGAAAGGAGGGAGAGGGACATGATAGAAACTTTCAAGTACCTCAAGGGAATCAACAAAGTCCAAGAGGGTAGCATCTTTCAAAAAAGATGTGCAAGAACAAGGGGCACAATTTGAAGATGGGGGCAACTCAGAGGTAATTTAAGGAAGTATTTTTTCACAGAGAGGGTTGTGGATGCATGGAGCGCCTTCCGGAGGAGGTTGTGGAGTCAAAAACAGTGGTGGAATTCAAGCATGCATGGGACAGTCATAAGGCAATTCTAGGGGGTGGGGGTAGGAAGAAGTAGGCTGCTGGTTAACTAGGATCTGTAGCTTATCCATTAGGTAGGGAAATGGGCAGACTGGGTGGGCCCAAGCGGTCCTTATCTGCCATCAAAATCTATGTTTCTATGGATAAGAGATTCAGAGTGCTGCAATTACAGTGTGGCACAATAAAATTGTCTGACTTGATGATACGCACACACACACTAAAGGTAATGTGCAGAAAATGTAACAGTTCAGAACACTACAACCAAATCTTTTAAACCGACTGAAAAAAGGCACAGCACCACAGCAAACAGCAAAAAATTATCAAAACTTACTACAGGTATTACTGTGTGTACTTGAACACACAAATACTATCACACTAGCTACCCAACAACAGTTAGAAAGACTGCCTTTCTCACTGAATCTCCCTTCACCACAGATCTGCCCCTCCACCGAGGCACACTTCTACAGTGTCTGTCAGGACACATACTGAATGTTCTAAATTAACATCCAAAATACACATAAAAACAATAAACACTCAATGATATAAGCGCAGTAGGGTTTTCTACAATATATATATATACTAAATTTTGACCAAATAGGCTCAAAAGTGATTTTTAAAATGCTTTTTGAAGGTTTGATTCACAGAGCTCTGACAGCAGACTGTCTCCAGCTTTCCACTACACACACTACACAGAACTGAGGCTGTGCTAGACAATCTAGAGCTCATTTGACCTGCCATCCCATGATTCACTGCAAACTTTGCCTTAAAGGCCAAAACAAAGGCGAAGTCAGCGCGAAGTCCATAGAAAACAATGAGACTTCGCATTAAATATAAAAGCAAAGTTATTTGCTTCGCATTGCGGAGTACTTCATGTAATTATGACTATGATGCAAAGTACTCTGCGTAGCTAAGTGCATGGACTTTGCCCACCACATATTGTAGACAGAGATGCTGAACTGTTATAGTCACCTTCACATATTGTAGACAGATGCTGAACTGTTATAGTCACTATCACATATTGTAGACAGATGCTGAACTGTAATAGTCACCTACACATATTGTAGACAGAGATGCTGAACTGTAATAGTCACCTTCACATATTGTAGACAGAGATGCTAAACTGTTATAGTCACTTTCACGTATTGTAAACAGATGCTGAACTGTTACAGTCATTATCACATATTGTAGACAGATGCTGAACTGTAATAGTCACCTACACATATTATAGACAGAGATGCTGAACTGTAATAGTCACCTTCACATATTGTAGACAGAGAAGCTGAACTGTTATAGTCACCTACACATACTGTAGACGGAGATGCTGAACTGTAATAGTCACCTTCACATATTGTAGACAGATTCAGAACTGTAATAGTCACCGTCACATATTGTAGACAGAGATGCTGAACTGTTATAGTCACTTTCACATATTGTAGAAGAGGAGTTGAGCTGTTGTAGTCACCTTCACATATTGTAGACAGAGATGCTGAACTGTAATATCCAACTTCACATATTGTAGACAGAGATGCTCAACTGTAATAATCAGCTTCATATATTGTAGACAGAGATGATGAACTGTAATAGTCACCTACACATACTGTAGTCAGAGATGCTGAACTATAATAGTCACCTTCACATATTGTAGACGGAGGAGCTGAGCTGTTGTTGTCACCTTCACATATTGTAGACAGAGAAGCTACACTGTAATAGTCACCTTCACATATTGTACAGAGATGCTGAACTGTTATAATCACCTCCACTTATTGTAGACATAGATGCTGAACTGTTATAATCACTATCACATACTGTAGACAGATGCTGAAATGTTATAGTCACTGTCACATATTGTAGACAGATGCTGAACTGTTATAGTCACCCTCACATATTGTAGACTGAGGAACTGAGCTGTAATAGTGAGTCTCATGTATTGTAGAAGAGGAGCTGAGCTGTTATAGTCACCTTCACATATTGTAGACAGAGGAGCTGAGCTGTTGTTGTCACCTTCACATATTGTAGACAGAGATGCTGAACTGTAATAGTCACCTTCACATATTGTAAACAGATGCTGAACTGTTACAGTCACCTTCACATATTGTAAACAGAAATGCTGAACTGTTATAGTGTTTCACATATTGTAGACAGATGCTGAACTATTATAGTCACCTTTCACATATTGTAGACAGATGCTGAACTGTTATAGTCACTTTCACATATTGTAGAAGAGCGCTGATCTGTTGTTGTCACCTTCACATATTGTAGACAGAGATGCTGAACTGTAATAGTCACCTTCACATATTGTAGACAGAGATGCTGAACTGTAATAGTCACCTTCACATATTGTAGACAGAGATGCTGAACTATTAGTCACTTTCACATATTGTAGACAGATGCTGAACTGTTACATTCACTATCACATATTGTAGACAGATGCTGAACTGTAATAGTCACCTACACATATTGTAGACAGAGATGCTGAACTGTAATAGTCACCTTCGCATATTGTAGACAGAGAAGCTGAACTGTTATAGTCACTTTCACATACTGTAGACAGATTCTGAACTGTAATAGTCACCTTCACATATTGTAGACAGATGCTGAACTGTTATAGTCACTATCACATATTGTAGACAGATGCTGAACTGTAATAGTCACCTACACAGATTGTAGACAGAGATGCTGAACTGTAATAGTCACCTTCACATATTGTAGACAGAAATGAACTGTTATAGTCACTATCACATATTGTAGACAGATGCCATTGCTGAACTGTAATGGTCACTTATATATATTGTAGACAGAGATGGTGAACTGTAATAGTCGCCTTCACATATTGTAGACAGAGAAGCTGCACTATAATAGTCACCTTCACATATTGTACTGAGATGCTGAACTGTAATAGTCACCTACACATATTGTAGACAGAGATGCTGAACTGTAATAGTCACCTTCACATATTGTAGACAGAGATGCTAAACTATTATAGTCACTTTCACATATTGTAAACAGATGCTGAACTGTTACAGTCATTATCACATATTGTAGACAGATGCTGAACTGTAATAGTCACCTACACATATTATAGACAGAGATGCTGAACTGTAATAGTCACCTTCACATATTGTAGACAGAGAAGCTGAACTGTTGTAGTCACCTACACATACTGTAGACGGAGATGCTGAACTGTAATAGTCACCTTCACATATTGTATACAGATTCAGAACTGTAATAGTCACCTTCACATATTGTAGACAGAGATGCTGAACTGTTATAGTCACTTTACATATTGTAGAAGAGAGTTGAGCTGTTGTAGTCACCTTCACATATTGTAGACAGAGATGCTGAACTGTAATAGCCAACTTCACATATTGTAGACAGAGATGCTCAACTGTAATAATCAGCTTCATATATTGTAGACAGAGATGATGAACTGTAATAGTCACCTACACATACTGTAGTCAGAGATGCTGAACTATAATAGTCACCTTCACATATTGTAGACGGAGGAGCTGAGCTGTTGTTGTCACCTTCACATATTGTAGACAGAGAAGCTACACTGTAATAGTCACCTTCACATATTGTACAGAGAGATGCTGAACTGTTATAATCACCTCCACTTACTGTAGACATAGATGCTGAACTGTTATAATCATTTATCACATACTGTAGACAGATGCTGAACTGTTATAGTCACTATCACATATTGTAGACAGATGCTGAACTGTTATAGTCACCCTCACATATTGTAGACTGAGGAACTGAGCTGTAATAGTGAGTCTCATGTATTGTAGAAGAGGAGCTGAGCTGTTATAGTCACCTTCACATATTGTAGACAGAGGAGCTGAGCTGTTGTTGTCACCTTCACATATTGTAGACAGAGATGCTGAACTGTAATAGTCACCTTCACATATTGTAAACAGATGCTGAACTGTTACAGTCACCTTCACATATTGTAAACAGAAATGCTGAACTGTTATAGTGTTTCACATATTGTAGACAGATGCTGAACTATTATAGTCACCTTTCACATATTGTAGACAGATGCTGAACTGTTATAGTCACTTTCACATATTGTAGAAGAGGCGCTGATCTGTTGTTGTCACCTTCACATATTGTAGACAGAGATGCTGAACTGTAATAGTCACCTTCACATATTGTAGACAGAGATGCTGAACTGTAATAGTCACCTTCACATATTGTAGACAGAGATGCTGAACTGTTAGTCACTTTCACATATTGTAGACAGATGCTGAACTGTTACATTCACTATCACATATTGTAGACAGATGCTGAACTGTAATAGTCACCTACACATATTGTAGACAGAGATGCTGAACTGTAATAGTCACCATCGCATATTGTAGACAGAGAAGCTGAACTGTTATAGTCACTTTCACATACTGTAGACAGATTCTGAACTGTAATAGTCACCTTCACATATTGTAGACAGAGATGCTGAACTGTAATAGTCACTTTCACATACTGTAGACAGATGCTGAACTGTAATAGTCACCTTCACATATTGTAGACAGAAATGAACTGTTATAGTCACTATCACATATTGTAGACAGATGCCATTGCTGAACTGTAATGGTCACTTATATATATTGTAGACAGAGATGGTGAACTGTAATAGTCGCCTTCACATATTGAACAGAGAAGCTGCACTATAATAGTCACCTTCACATATTGTACTGAGATGCTGAACTGTAATAGTCACCTACATATTGTAGACAGAGATGCTGAACTGTAATAGTCACCTTCACATATTGTAGACAGAGATGCTAAACTATTATAGTCACTTTCACATATTGTAAACAGATGCTGAACTGTTACAGTCATTATCACATATTGTAGACAGATGCTGAACTGTAATAGTCACCTACACATATTATAGACAGAGATGCTGAACTGTAATAGTCACCTTCACATATTGTAGACAGAGAAGCTGAACTGTTATAGTCACCTACACATACTGTAGACAGAGATGCTGAACTGTAATAGTCACCTTCACATATTGTAGACAGATTCAGAACTGTAATAGTCACCTTCACATATTGTAGACAGAGATGCTGAACTGTTATAGTCACTTTCACATATTGTAGAAGAGGAGTTGAGCTGTTGTAGTCACCTTCACATATTGTAGACAGAGATGCTGAACTGTAATAGCCAACTTCACATATTGTCAGACAGAGATGCTCAACTGTAATAATCAGCTTCATATATTGTAGACAGAGATGATGAACTGTAATAGTCACCTACACATACTGTAGTCAGAGATGCTGAACTATAATAGTCACCTTCACATATTGTAGACGGAGGGCTGAGCTGTTGTTGTCACCTTCACATATTGTAGACAGAGAAGCTACACTGTAATAGTCACCTTCACATATTGTACAGAGATGCTGAACTGTTATAATCACCTCCACTTACTGTAGACATAGATGCTGAACTGTTATAATCATTATCACATACTGTAGACAGATGCTGAACTGTTATAGTCACTATCACATATTGTAGACAGATGCTGAACTGTTATAGTCACCCTCACATATTGTAGACTGAGGAACTGAGCTGTAATAGTGAGTCTCATGTATTGTAGAAGAGGAGCTGAGCTGTTATAGTCACCTTCACATATTGTAGACAGAGGAGCTGAGCTGTTGTTGTCACCTTCACATATTGTAGACAGAGATGCTGAACTGTAATAGTCACCTTCACATATTGTAAACAGATGCTGAACTGTTACAGTCACCTTCACATATTGTAAACAGAAATGCTGAACTGTTATAGTGTTTCACATATTGTAGACAGATGCTGAACTATTATAGTCACCTTTCACATATTGTAGACAGATGCTGAACTGTTATAGTCACTTTCACATATTGTAGAAGAGGCGCTGATCTGTTGTTGTCACCTTCACATATTGTAGACAGAGATGCTGAACTGTAATAGTCACCTTCACATATTGTAGACAGAGATGCTGAACTGTAATAGTCACTTCACATATTGTAGACAGAGATGCTGAACTGTTAGTCACTTTCACATATTGTAGACAGATGCTGAACTGTTACATTCACTATCACATATTGTAGACAGATGCTGAACTGTAATAGTCACCTACACATATTGTAGACAGAGATGCTGAACTGTAATAGTCACCTTCGCATATTGTAGACAGAGAAGCTGAACTGTTATAGTCACTTTCACATACTGTAGACAGATTCTGAACTGTAATAGTCACCTTCACATATTGTAGACAGAGATGCTGAACTGTAATAGTCACTTTCACATACTGTAGACAGATGCTGAACTGTAATAGTCACCTTCACATATTGTAGACAGAAATGAACTGTTATAGTCACTATCACATATTGTAGACAGATGCCATTGCTGAACTGTAATGGTCACTTATATATATTGTAGACAGAGATGGTGAACTGTAATAGTCGCCTTCACATATTGTAGACAGAGAAGCTGCACTATAATAGTCACCTTCACATATTGTACTGAGATGCTGAACTGTAATAGTCACCTACACATATTGTAGACAGAGATGCTGAACTGTAATAGTCACCTTCACATATTGTAGACAGAGATGCTAAACTGTTATAGTCACTTTCACATATTGTAAACAGATGCTGAACTGTTACAGTCATTATCACATATTGTAGACAGATGCTGAACTGTAATAGTCACCTACACATATTATAGACAGAGATGCTGAACTGTAATAGTCACCTTCACATATTGTAGACAGATTCAGAACTGTAATAGTCACCTTCACATATTGTAGACAGAGATGCTGAACTGTTATAGTCACTTTCACATATTGTAGAAGAGGAGTTGAGCTGTTGTAGTCACCTTCACATATTGTAGACAGAGATGCTGAACTGTAATAGCCAACTTCACATATTGTAGACAGAGATGCTCAACTGTAATAATCAGCTTCATATATTGTAGACAGAGATGATGAACTGTAATAGTCACCTACACATACTGTAGTCAGAGATGCTGAACTATAATAGTCACCTTCACATATTGTAGACGGAGGAGCTGAGCTGTTGTTGTCACCTTCACATATGTAGACAGAGAAGCTACACTGTAATAGTCACCTTCACATATTGTACAGAGATGCTGAACTGTTATAATCACCTCCACTTATTGTAGACATAGATGCTGAACTGTTATAATCACTATCACATACTGTAGACAGATGCTGAACTGTTATAGTCACTATCACATATTGTAGACAGATGCTGAACTGTTATAGTCACCTCACACATTGTAGACTGAGGAACTGAGCTGTAATAGTGAGTCTCATGTATTGTAGAAGAGGAGCTGAGCTGTTATAGTCACCCTCACATATTGTAGACAGAGGAGCTGAGCTGTTGTTGTCACCTTCACATATTGTAGACAGAGATGCTGAACTGTAATAGTCACCTTCACATATTGTAAACAGATGCTGAACTGTTACAGTCACCTTCACATATTGTAAACAGAAATGCTGAACTGTTATAGTGTTTCACATATTGTAGACAGATGCTGAACTATTATAGTCACCTTTCACATATTGTAGACAGATGCTGAACTGTTATAGTCACTTTCACATATTGTAGAAGAGGCGCTGATCTGTTGTTGTCACCTTCACATATTGTAGACAGAGATGCTGAACTGTAATAGTCACCTACACATATTGTAGACAGAGATGCTGAACTGTAATAGTCACCTTCACATATTGTAGACAGAGAAGCTGAACTGTTATAGTCACTTTCACATACTGTAGACAGATTCTGAACTGTAATAGTCACCTTCACATATTGTAGACAGATGCTGAACTGTTATAGTCACTATCACATATTGTAGACAGATGCTGAACTGTAATAGTCACCTACAGATTGTAGACAGAGATGCTGAACTGTAATAGTCACCTTCACATATTGTAGACAGAAATGAACTGTTATAGTCACTATCACATATTGTAGACAGATGCCATTGCTGAACTGTAATGGTCACTTATATATATTGTAGACAGAGATGGTGAACTGTAATAGTCGCCTTCACATATTGTAGACAGAGAAGCTGCACTATAATAGTCACCTTCACATATTGTACTGAGATGCTGAACTGTAATAGTCACCTTCACTTATTGTAGACAGAGATGCTGAACTGTTATAGTCACTATCACATATTGTAGACAGATGCTGAACTGTTATAGTCACCCTCAGATATTGTAGACTAAGGAACTGAGCTGTAATAGTGAGTCTCATGTATTGTAGAAGAGGAGCTGAGCTGTTATAGTCACCTTCACACATTGTAGACAAAGGAGTGGAGCTGTTGTTGTCACCTTCACATATTGTAGATGCTGAACTGTTACAGTCACCTTCATATATTGTAAACAGAAATGCTGAACTGTTATAGTCTTTCACATATTGTAGACAGATGCTAAACTGTTATAGTCACTTTCGCATATTGTAGAAGAGGAGCTGAGCTGTTGTAGTCACCTTCACATATTGTAGACAGAGATGCTGAACTGTAATAGCCAACTTCACATATTGTAGACAGAGATGCTCAACTGTAATAATCAGCTTCATATATTGTAGCAGAGATGATGAACTGTAATAGTCACCTACACATACTGTAGTCAGAGATGCTGAACTATAATAATCACCTTCACATATTGTAGACGGAGGAGCTGAGCTGTTGTTGTCACCTTCACATATTGTAGACAGAGAAGCTACACTGTAATAGTCACCTTCACATATTGTACAGAGATGCTGAACTGTTATAGTCACCTCCACTTATTATAGACATAGATGCTGAACTGTTATAATCACTATCACATACTGTAGACAGATGCTGAACTGTTATAGTCACTATCACATATTGTAGACAGATGCCGAACTGTTATAGTCACCCTCACATATTGTAGACTGAGGAACTGAGCTGTAATAGTGAGTCTCATGTATTGTAGAAGAGGAGCTGAGCTGTTATAGTCACCTTCACATATTGTAGACAGAGGAGCTGAGCTGTTGTTGTCACCTTCACATATTGTAGACAGAGATGCTGAACTGTAATAGTCACCTTCACATATTGTAAACAGATGCTGAACTGTTATAGTGTTTCACATATTGTAGACAGATGCTGAACTGTTATAGTCACTTTCACATATTGTAGAAGAGGCACTGATCTGTTGTTGTCACCTTCACATACTGTAGACAGAGATGCTGAACTGTAATAGTCAACTTCACATATTGTAGACAGAGATGCTGAACTGTCATAGTCAACTTCACATATTGTAGACAGAGATGCTCAACTGTAATAATCAGCTTCATATATTGTAGACAGAGATGATGTTCTGTTATAGTCACCTACACATACTGTAGACAGAGATGCTGAACTGTAATAGTCACCTTCACATATTGTAGACAGATGCTGAACTGTAATAGTCACTTTCACATATTGTAGACAGGTGCTGAACTGTTATAGTCACCCTCACATATTGTAGACAGAGGAACTGAGCTGTAATAGTGAGTCTCATGTATTGTAGAAGACGAGCTGAGCTGTTGTAGTCTCCTTCACATATTCGAGACAGATGCTAAACTGTAATAGTCACCTTCACATATTGTAGACAGGTGCCTAACTGTAATAGTCACCTTCACATATTGGAGACAGATGCTAAACTGTAATAGTCACCATCACATATTGTAGACAGAGATGCTAAACTGTAATAGTCACCTTCACATACTGTAGACAGGTGCCGAACTGTAATACTCACCTTCACATACTGTAGAATTAATAACTGTTATAGTCACCATCACATATTGTAGGCAGAGATGCTGAACTGTTATAGTCACCTTCACATATTGTAGACAGATGCTGAACTGTAATAGTCACCTTCACATATTGTAGACAGAGATACTGAAATGTTATAGTCACCTTCACATATTGTAGACAGATGCTGAACTATAATATTCACCTTCACATATTGTAGACAGAGATGCTGAACTGTAATAGTCACCTTCACATACTGTAGACAGATGCTGAACTGTAATATTCACCTTCACATATTGTAGACAGAGATGCTGAACTGTAATAGTCACTTTCACATACTGTAGACAGATGCTGAACTGTAATAGTCACCTTCACATATTGTAGACAGATGCTGAACTGTTATAGTCACTATCACATATTGTAGACAGATGCTGAACTGTAATAGTCACCTACACAGATTGTAGACAGAGATGCTGAACTGTAATAGTCACCTTCACATATTGTAGACAGAAATGAACTGTTATAGTCACTATCACATATTGTAGACAGATGCCATTGCTGAACTGTAATGGTCACTTATATATATTGTAGACAGAGATGGTGAACTGTAATAGTCGCTTCACATATTGTAGACAGAGACTGCACTATAATAGTCACCTTCACATATTGTACTGAGATGCTGAACTGTAATAGTCACCTACACATATTGTAGACAGAGATGCTGAACTGTAATAGTCACCTTCACATATTGTAGACAGAGATGCTAAACTATTATAGTCACTTTCACATATTGTAAACAGATGCTGAACTGTTACAGTCATTATCACATATTGTAGACAGATGCTGAACTGTAATAGTCACCTACACATATTATAGACAGAGATGCTGAACTGTAATAGTCACCTTCACATATTGTAGACAGAGAAGCTGAACTGTTATAGTCACCTACACATACTGTAGACGGAGATGCTGAGCTGTAATAGTCACCTTCACATATTGTATACAGATTCAGAACTGTAATAGTCACCTTCACATATTGTAGACAGAGATGCTGAACTGTTATAGTCACTTTCACATATTGTAGAAGAGGAGTTGAGCTGTTGTAGTCACCTTCACATATTGTAGACAGAGATGCTGAACTGTAATAGCCAACTTCACATATTGTAGACAGAGATGCTCAACTGTAATAATCAGCTTCATATATTGTAGACAGAGATGATGAACTGTAATAGTCACCTACACATACTGTAGTCAGAGATGCTGAACTATAATAGTCACCTTCACATATTGTAGACGGAGGAGCTGAGCTGTTGTTGTCACCTTCACATATTGTAGACAGAGAAGCTACACTGTAATAGTCACCTTCACATATTGTACAGAGATGCTGAACTGTTATAATCACCTCCACTTACTGTAGACATAGATGCTGAACTGTTATAATCATTATCACATACTGTAGACAGATGCTGAACTGTTATAGTCACTATCACATATTGTAGACAGATGCTGAACTGTTATAGTCACCCTCACATATTGTAGACTGAGGAACTGAGCTGTAATAGTGAGTCTCATGTATTGTAGAAGAGGAGCTGAGCTGTTATAGTCACCTTCACATATTGTAGACAGAGGAGCTGAGCTGTTGTTGTCACCTTCACATATTGTAGACAGAGATGCTGAACTGTAATAGTCACCTTCACATATTGTAAACAGATGCTGAACTGTTACAGTCACCTTCACATATTGTAAACAGAAATGCTGAACTGTTATAGTGTTTCACATATTGTAGACAGATGCTGAACTATTATAGTCACCTTTACATATTGTAGACAGATGCTGAACTGTTATAGTCACTTTCACATATTGTAGAAGAGGCGCTTGATCTGTTGTTGTCACCTTCACATATTGTAGACAGAGATGCTGAACTGTAATAGTCACCTTCACATATTGTAGACAGAGATGCTGAACTGTAATAGTCACCTTCACATATTGTAGACAGAGATGCTGAACTGTTAGTCACTTTCACATATTGTAGACAGATGCTGAACTGTTACATTCACTATCACATATTGTAGACAGATGCTGAACTGTAATAGTCACCTCACATATTGTAGACAGAGATGCTGAACTGTAATAGTCATCTCAGCATATTGTAGACAGAGAAGCTGAACTGTTATAGTCACTTTCACATACTGTAGACAGATTCTGAACTGTAATAGTCACCTTCATATTGTAGACAGAGATGCTGAACTGTAATAGTCACTTTACATACTGTAGACAGATGCTGAACTGTAATAGTCACCTTCACATATTGTAGACAGAAATGAACTGTTATAGTCACTATCACATATTGTAGACAGATGCCATTGCTGAACTGTAATGGTCACTTATATATATTGTAGACAGAGATGGTGAACTGTAATAGTCGCCTTCACATATTGTAGACAGAGAAGCTGCACTATAATAGTCACCTTCACATATTGTACTGAGATGCTGAACTGTAATAGTCACCTACACATATTGTAGACAGAGATGCTGAACTGTAATAGTCACCTTCACATATTGTAGACAGAGATGCTAAACTATTATAGTCACTTTCACATATTGTAAACAGATGCTGAACTGTTACAGTCATTATCACATATTGTAGACAGATGCTGAACTGTAATAGTCACCTACACATATTATAGACAGAGATGCTGAACTGTAATAGTCACCTTCACATATTGTAGACAGAGAAGCTGAACTGTTATAGTCACCACACATACTGTAGACGGAGATGCTGAACTGTAATAGTCACCTTCACATATTGTAGACAGATTCAGAACTGTAATAGTCACCTTCACATATTGTAGACAGAGATGCTGAACTGTTATAGTCACTTTCACATATTGTAGAAGAGGAGTTGAGCTGTTGTAGTCACCTTCACATATTGTAGACAGAGATGCTGAACTGTAATAGCCAACTTCACATATTGTAGACAGAGATGCTCAACTGTAATAATCAGCTTCTATATTGTAGACAGAGATGATGAACTGTAATAGTCACCTACACATACTGTAGTCAGAGATGCTGAACTATAATAGTCACCTTCACATATTGTAGACGGAGCTGAGCTGTTGTTGTCACCTTCACATATTGTAGACAGAGAAGCTACACTGTAATAGTCACCTTCACATATTGTACAGAGATGCTGAACTGTTATAATCACCTCCATTACTGTAGACATAGATGCTGAACTGTTATAATCATTATCAAATACTGTAGACAGATGCTGAACTGTTATAGTCACTATCACATATTGTAGACAGATGCTGAACTGTTATAGTCACCCTCATATTGTAGACTGAGGAACTGAGCTGTAATAGTGAGTCTCATGTATTGTAGAAGAGGAGCTGAGCTGTTATAGTCACCTTCACATATTGTAGACAGAGGAGCTGAGCTGTTGTTGTCACCTTCACATATTGTAGACAGAGATGCTGAACTGTAATAGTCACCTTCACATATTGTAAACAGATATGAACTGTTATAGTGTTTCACATATTGTAGACAGATGCTGAACTATTATAGTCACCTTTCACATATTGTAGACAGATGCTGAACTGTTATAGTCACTTCACATATTGTAGAAGAGGCGCTGATCTGTTGTGTCACCTTACATATTGTAGACAGAGATGCTGAACTGTAATAGTCACCTTCACATATTGTAGACAGAGATGCTGAACTGTAATAGTCACCTTCACATATTGTAGACAGAGATGCTGAACTGTTAGTCACTTTCACATATTGTAGACAGATGCTGAACTGTTACATTCACTATCACATATTGTAGACAGATGCTGAACTGTAATAGTCACCTACACATATTGTAGACAGAGATGCTGAACTGTAATAGTCACCTTCGCATATTGTAGACAGAGAAGCTGAACTGTTATAGTCACTTTCACATACTGTAGACAGATTCTGAACTGTAATAGTCACCTTCACATATTGTAGACAGAGATGCTGAACTGTAATAGTCACTTTCACATACTGTAGACAGATGCTGAACTGTAATAGTCACCTTCACATATTGTAGACAGAAATGAACTGTTATAGTCACTATCACATATTGTAGACAGATGCCATTGCTGAACTGTAATGGTCACTTATATATATTGTAGACAGAGATGGTGAACTGTAATAGTCGCTTCACATATTGTAGACAGAGAAGCTGCACTATAATAGTCACCTTCACATATTGTACTGAGATGCTGAACTGTAATAGTCACCTACACATATTGTAGACAGAGATGCTGAACTGTAATAGTCACCTTCACATATTGTAGACAGAGATGCTAAACTGTTATAGTCACTTTCACATATTGTAAACAGATGCTGAACTGTTACAGTCATTATCACATATTGTAGACAGATGCTGAACTGTAATAGTCACCTACACATATTATAGACAGAGATGCTGAACTGTAATAGTCACCTTCACATATTGTAGACAGATTCAGAACTGTAATAGTCACCTTCACATATTGTAGACAGAGATGCTGAACTGTTATAGTCACTTTCACATATTGTAGAAGAGGAGTTGAGCTGTTGTAGTCACCTTCACATATTGTAGACAGAGATGCTGAACTGTAATAGCCAACTTCACATATTGTAGACAGAGATGCTCAACTGTAATAATCAGCTTCATATATTTTAGACAGAGATGATGAACTGTAATAGTCACCTACACATACTGTAGTCAGAGATGCTGAACTATAATAGTCACCTTCACATATTATAGACGGAGGAGCTGAGCTGTTGTTGTCACCTTCACATATTGTAGACAGAGAAGCTACACTGTAATAGTCACCTTCACATATTGTACAGAGATGCTGAACTGTTATAATCACCTCCACTTATTGTAGACATAGATGCTGAACTGTTATAATCACTATCACATACTGTAGACAGATGCTGAACTGTTATAGTCACTATCACATATTGTAGACAGATGCTGAACTGTTATAGTCACCCTCACACATTGTAGACTGAGGAACTGAGCTGTAATAGTGAGTCTCATGTATTGTAGAAGAGGAGCTGAGCTGTTATAGTCACCCTCACATATTGTAGACAGAGGAGCTGAGCTGTTGTTGTCACCTTCACATATTGTAGACAGAGATGCTGAACTGTAATAGTCACCTTCACATATTGTAAACAGATGCTGAACTGTTACAGTCACCTTCACATATTGTAAACAGAAATGCTGAACTGTTATAGTGTTTCACATATTGTAGACAGATGCTGAACTATTATAGTCACCTTTCACATATTGTAGACAGATGCTGAACTGTTATAGTCACTTTCACATATTGTAGAAGAGGCGCTGATCTGTTGTTGTCACCTTCACATATTGTAGACAGAGATGCTGAACTGTAATAGTCACCTACACATATTGTAGACAGAGATGCTGAACTGTAATAGTCACCTTCACATATTGTAGACAGAGAAGCTGAACTGTTATAGTCACTTTCACATACTGTAGACAGATTCTGAACTGTAATAGTCACCTTCACATATTGTAGACAGATGCTGAACTGTTATAGTCACTATCACATATTGTAGACAGATGCTGAACTGTAATAGTCACCTACACAGATTGTAGACAGAGATGCTGAACTGTAATAGTCACCTTCACATATTGTAGACAGAAATGAACTGTTATAGTCACTATCACATATTGTAGACAGATGCCATTGCTGAACTGTAATGGTCACTTATATATATTGTAGACAGAGATGGTGAACTGTAATAGTCTTACATATTGTAGACAGAGAAGCTGCACTATAATAGTCACCTTCACATATTGTACTGAGATGCTGAACTGTAATAGTCACCTTCACTTATTGTAGACAGAGATGCTGAACTGTTATAGTCACTATCACATATTGTAGACAGATGCTGAACTGTTATAGTCACCCTCACATATTGTAGACTAAGGAACTGAGCTGTAATAGTGAGTCTCATGTATTGTAGAAGAGGAGCTGAGCTGTTATAGTCACCTTCACACATTGTAGACAAAGGAGTGGAGCTGTTGTTGTCACCTTCACATATTGTAGATGCTGAACTGTTACAGTCACCTTCATATATTGTAAACAGAAATGCTGAACTGTTATAGTCTTTCACATATTGTAGACAGATGCTAAACTGTTATAGTCACTTTCGCATATTGTAGAAGAGGAGCTGAGCTGTTGTAGTCACCTTCACATATTGTAGACAGAGATGCTGAACTGTAATAGCCAACTTCACATATTGTAGACAGAGATGCTCAACTGTAATAATCAGCTTCATATATTGTAGCAGAGATGATGAACTGTAATAGTCACCTACACATACTGTAGTCAGAGATGCTGAACTATAATAATCACCTTCACATATTGTAGACGGAGGAGCTGAGCTGTTGTTGTCACCTTCACATATTGTAGACAGAGAAGCTACACTGTAATAGTCACCTTCACATATTGTACAGAGATGCTGAACTGTTATAGTCACCTCCACTTATTATAGACATAGATGCTGAACTGTTATAATCACTATCACATACTGTAGACAGATGCTGAACTGTTATAGTCACTATCACATATTGTAGACAGATGCCGAACTGTTATAGTCACCCTCACATATTGTAGACTGAGGAACTGAGCTGTAATAGTGAGTCTCATGTATTGTAGAAGAGGAGCTGAGCTGTTATAGTCACCTTCACATATTGTAGACAGAGGAGCTGAGCTGTTGTTGTCACCTTCACATATTGTAGACAGAGATGCTGAACTGTAATAGTCACCTTCACATATTGTAAACAGATGCTGAACTGTTATAGTGTTTCACATATTGTAGACAGATGCTGAACTGTTATAGTCACTTTCACATATTGTAGAAGAGGCACTGATCTGTTGTTGTCACCTTCACATACTGTAGACAGAGATGCTGAACTGTAATAGTCAACTTCACATATTGTAGACAGAGATGCTGAACTGTCATAGTCAACTTCACATATTGTAGACAGAGATGCTCAACTGTAATAATCAGCTTCATATATTGTAGACAGAGATGATGTTCTGTTATAGTCACCTACACATACTGTAGACAGAGATGCTGAACTGTAATAGTCACCTTCACATATTGTAGACAGATGCTGAACTGTAATAGTCACTTTCACATATTGTAGACAGGTGCTGAACTGTTATAGTCACCCTCATATTGTAGACAGAGGAACTGAGCTGTAATAGTGAGTCTCATGTATTGTAGAAGACGAGCTGAGCTGTTGTAGTCTCCTTCACATATTCGAGACAGATGCTAAACTGTAATAGTCACCTTCACATATTGTAGACAGGTGCCTAACTGTAATAGTCACCTTCACATATTGGAGACAGATGCTAAACTGTAATAGTCACCATCACATATTGTAGACAGAGATGCTAAACTGTAATAGTCACCTTCACATACTGTAGACAGGTGCCGAACTGTAATACTCACCTTCACATACTGTAGAATTAATAACTGTTATAGTCACCATCACATATTGTAGGCAGAGATGCTGAACTGTTATAGTCACCTTCACATATTGTAGACAGATGCTGAACTGTAATAGTCACCTTCACATATTGTAGACAGAGATACTGAAATGTTATAGTCACCTTCACATATTGTAGACAGATGCTGAACTATAATATTCACCTTCACATATTGTAGACAGAGATGCTGAACTGTAATAGTCACCTTCACATACTGTAGACAGATGCTGAACTGTAATATTCACCTTCACATATTGTAGACAGAGATGCTGAACTGTAATAGTCACTTTCACATACTGTAGACAGATGCTGAACTGTAATAGTCACCTTCACATATTGTAGGCAGAGATACTGAAATGTTATAGTCACTTTCACATATTGTAGACAGATGCTGAACTGTAATAGTCACCTTCACATACTGTAGACAGATGCTGAACTGTAATATTCACCTTCACATATTGTAGATGGAGATGCTGAACTGTAATAGTCACCTTCACATATTGTAGACAGAGATGATGAACTGTAATAGTTACCTTCACATACTGTAGACAGAGGAGCTGAGTTGGTTTATTGGAGATATTGCAACACCGTCTCTGGACCCACCTGTAACTATGATATGAATTTGAACAGTTGAAGTAAAGTCGGCTGTGTGCTGCATTACTGCCTTCTGTTTTATTGATTTGCCAACATTCATCCCCAGAATTTAAAACCAGAATATGGAAACTACTGTAAATATAAATGTTTGCTGCAAGGGATGCTTCCCACTGAGTTCAAAACCTAGACTGGGAGGATTCTGGGGCATCACCTAAGGACTAATGGGGTGCCCCCCCCATGGGTGCTCTTGCTTTTGTCAAGGCGGTGGGCCACAGTACAGCGACACCAACACCGTGACACCCAAAAAAAGACCATTACAGCAATACTCACCGTAATGGTGTGGGGTTCACTGACGCAACTGCTCCTGGTGTTGTGCCCCCTCCACGAAACAGCTCCGACCTGGAGTTGATTATATTTAAATGTGGGGGGTGCAGGGGGCAGAGCCCTCCCCCCCCACAAAGAACACTTTGTTTAGTGATGGCACAATACAGAGTGTCAGTCTTGTGCTGTCGCTGTGCAGGATGTCGGCAGATTTACTGTTGACGAAATGCGGTGCTTCCTTGTCAAGGTAGACAAGGATCAGTAGGTTTCAGGCAAAGGGGTTCCATAACTTTCTTACCTGATTTGAACACCTAGTAAGTTATCTTTTTTGAGCCAAGGCAGAGCTGACCTGATAATAGCAAAATCACAAGCTTCTTCACAGCTCCACCAGTAGTGCATGCTGATGTACCCTGCCTCTGAATAAGGCTGCTGGTTGACTGTGTTCAGGGGTTTTTGGTTACTATTTTAAAGGGACAGTATTTTTATGTTTGCTTGCACGCATGTGCAAGAAACATAGTGCCATCATCTGAGTTTTTCAGAGGTGTGTCAGCATCTTCCAATTCAGTCAGTGTGTTTGCAGGTGTGGTCACAGTTCTCCAATCACTGCTGAAGCTGTCTATGACAGCAGTTGAAAATGCAGTGGCATACAGTTGACAGACGGAGCTACACTTCAGTGAGCAGCTCCTCTTCCTCCCCCACACACACACACACACACAGATCAACTGTGTTGGTTGCCTGATAGGATGGTGTAGTCTTGTCTAGCTTAGAGAGACAAGCCACACATCATTACTTTAATAAACTGTTCCCTGCCAAAGCAGGACCACCAAAATCTGTGGGTGCCTAACAGTCCTTACACACACCAGCTCTCCAAAGCACACCTTCATGGACTCCATGGGTTCTAATCCTCCAGAAAAAAAATACCTCAGCATTTGATGTGAAAACTCAGACTTCTTTGTATGTGTAATTCCAAGCATTTTCTCTTACTAGACTCTGTCAATGTGAACTCCTCGCTGCTAAAACCTATGCAAACAAACTTGAGCGTACTGTACTACCTGCAGTTGAAGCAAAGAACAGCCAGAATGCACAAAGAACATACTGCTATGCATTTCAGCAGCAGCCAGTGGGGGAGGTTTTCATGACTGAAGCACTTTAATGCGCCTTTTAGTGCTGTCATATACATACCCCTGTGTGGTAATTCATTAAACTGCACACTTAGTCTGGTAATGCAGCGTGAAAATATTTTTTTTCTCTCTGAATTGCCGTGAGCTGGCATTTAGATAGAATCACACAGCTCCTTCTCAAATCAGATGCTCAATGAAGTCACATCACCTTGTGACCCTAAACATCCTAGGGTTGGACATGTGCCCTAACAAAATAGCGAAAACTAGGTATAGAAAAAGAAAACACAAATTCAACCGTAGCTCACAATCGAATCCGCCCTTTTCTCCGGTGAATCTGAAGCCACCTAACAGCCCACCCCTGGTACTATGTGACTCCTCCACCCGCACAACATATATGGCCGACGGGGGTGCTGTTGCATTTTATTTCATAATTTCCTGATCCTGTTGCTGCCACCACACTGATACAGTAATACTTTTTATGGCTCGAAAACTGCTTGACATTAGCTGAATTATAAATGGCATCCCTGTTTGACGCTGTGGTGCGGAATATGGTGGTGCTCAAATTTTAAGCCAAGTATTACATGCAGATATGTTGTTATTGACTCATGTCACTTACCATTTTATACATGTATTGATTTTTTTCAATTCACTTTTGCTGACAAATGTTGATTGCAGGGATTCTGGTGTCACAATTCAGTTCAGCGACGTGTAACATCTTAGTGCAGATGCTAAGTAACTGTTTTAAAATGCTGAAAAAGTTAACAGCGATGAAAGTGCATGAACTTCTTTCTTCCATGTCTGGAGTTGTAGTGGTGTTATTGGCAAGTTCATGTCCCTTTGCTCCAGATCTATCAGTGAGATGTCTCTTCTGTGCAATGGACAGTGGCTGAATGTTAACTGCTGACAGTTTTCATTTCATTATCAACAGATAAATATTCATGGCTTTGCAACTGCAACTTTGCTGGTAGCTCAGTTTCATGCCCCTAAGTGTCTCATCAGTTAGTGGTTATATCTTAACCGATGATCACAAAAAGTATGAAAAAGATTTTGCCGCTGAGTAATGTAAATGCCAATCCACCTAAGCACCTTTAGGTTGCAAACATAATTTAAACGTATAGGGATTCTGGACCGGTGTATTACTCCTTGGCACAGCAACTGTTAATAAGTTTAAGCACATTCTCAGGACATTGTTTCACTTGCCCCCTCTCCCCACTACGATCCTAGTCACCTGAAATAAACCTGACATTTTAGTATCTGTTTTACATCTTGGCTGTTGGGCAATCAACGCTGTAAGAACATAAATGGACATATAAATGGGGACTATAAGAACATGGTCACCTGAAATAAACCTGACATTTTAGTGTCTGTTTTACATCTTGGCTCAGTTAGGCAATCAGCGCTGTAAGGACATAAATGGACATATACATAGGGACTATAAGAACATGCCGTGGGTGCTTCTGCCTTAGTCCAGCTGTGCAACATCAGCCTGAAGCTCAGGTAGAGCTTACTGTCTACCACTTTGTTCACCCCCCCATGTACCTGTACCATTTCACATCCTCCCTTGCCTTAGTCCAGCTGTGCTACATCAGCCTGAAGCTCTGGTAGAGCTTACTGTCTACCACTTTGTTCACCCCCCCATGTACCTGCACCATTTCACATCCTCCCTTGATCTACAGTGAGTGGATCCCTCATTCATATGTCACATATGCACGCACAGAAAAGAAAAAAAGGTCTTCAAAAATTAAGATACATTTATTATGTTATGTTTGCTTGTACGCACGTGTAAGAAACATAGTGCCATCATCCGAGATTTCGGAGGTGTGTCACCCGCTCTTCCAATTCAATCAATGTGTTGGCAGGCGCGGCCCCTGTAAGCCAATGCATGATGGAGCTGTCTATGACAAGCTCCAAGATGCAGTGGCATACAGTTCAAAGGGGGAGCTATGCTTCAGTGAGCAGTGATAAGATATCGCTTGCTCATGCGCAGCTCCCCCCCGCAAGCATGCACACACTGTATAGCCGATGGGGGTACCCAATCCCCCGTTTGCTGTGCTGCACTCCCCCGACCCCCAAAGCCTTCCAAATGCCATGCTGGGTGCCCACCCAGCATGGTAACTCATGATAGCCAGGGGTGCCCAATCCCCGTCGGCTCCACTGTCCTCACCCCCGAGGACTGGGTGCCACGCTGGGAGCCCACCCATGGTAGCACTGATGCTTTGAGCGACAGGGTGCCCAATCCCCATCGGCTGAATGCCCCTAACTGCTCTGTGCATGCTGGGAGCCCACCCCAGCATAGCAAATGTCCTGCGACATCACTGGAAACAAAGAATACCTGTAAAGAAAAAAACGGTCCCATGTAGCCTCCCTGGCGCCCCTCCCACAACCTGCACCCACCCACTGCACACCCTGCCTCCCCACACCCCCCCTCACCCCATACTTACCTCTGGACCTCGGCGCAACGATCTTCGGTGGACCGGGAACACGCCTGCACTCATCAAACCGACCACGAACTGAGGAAATGCGGTAAGCTGTATAATGGGCTAGATAGGGGTTTTCAACTTTGTTGCATATCTCAGGCATTTTTGGAATTTTGCACCAAATTTTCAGCATGGGGTTTGGGACCCCTTCTCATGGTGTCACTGTCCTGGCGTTATTGGGGCCCGAAGGTGATTTAGCAGTCACTGCGTGAAATCACCTTTTGGGAACAGATAATAAAATGACACTGCCAGTGTTCATAAGGTGGGTTTTAAAAGCTTATTTTTGAAAATTTGGTGGACACCAAAAACGACTGTTTTATTTAGCCATATGCTAGCAGTTCCTATGCACGCTCGTAAGTTTGCAAATTTTCAATATTTTCACTCCAGATTGACATTTTACCATACCTCCTTATGAGCAGTACAGCTGTCATTTTTCACATCTTGCCCAAAATGTGTTTCTGCCCATGTAGCGCACAATGGCACAGTCTATGTGCGAAATCAATGTACGGGACAAATTAAGAAAATCACAGTGACACTGTTCACGAGCAGAGGTCTTAAAATGGCTATGTTGAAAATTTGGTGAAAACATTCCTAAAAATGCCTGTTTTACGAGCGTGTGTTGCACAGTTCCTATGCATTCTCATAAGTTTGCAAATTTAATATTTTCACTCCAGATTTTCAACATTGCCATTTTATTACACTTCCTTATGAACAGTACAGCTTCCATTTTTCACATGCTGCCCAAAATGTGTTTTTGCACATGTAGCGCACAATAGTGCTGTTGGTGTGTGAAAGCAATGTTTGGGACAGATTAAGAAAATCACAGTTACACTGTTCACGAGCAGAGGTCTTAAAAATGGCTATGTTGAAAATTTGGATGACAAAAGTCCATAAAATGACTGTGTTAAGGAGTGAGCATTGCAGCTCCACGCACCGCATCGCTCATGACTTTGTAATGTTTTAAGTCCAGATTTCACCAGTGGCATTTTTCCACACTGCCTTATTTACAGTACAGCTGTCATTTTACAACATGGTCAAGTGCGCTTTCACACTTTCAGCGAGAGATGCGTGTCGCTTGTGGGAAATATTGTTCGGGACAGATAAAGTAAATCACAGTGAGACTGTTCATGATCGGAGGCACCAAATGCCTGAGCTGACAATCTGCTGTAAAAAATCCCCAACCTAATTATATTACGGTGTCGTTGCACAGTTTCTATGTACGCCATGACTTTACCATTTTTTTAATATTTTACTGCAGATTTACAACATTGCCATTTTTTACACCTCCCCATGAACAGTACAGCTGTCATTTTTACATCCTGTTCGGAATGTTTTGCATCTGTGGTGCTAAATGCCATAGTCGCCAGTACAAGCAGCTGCCAAGAAACTGATATTTCCCCTGTTCATGAGGTGGGGTCACCAAAACCATGTTGAACATTTGGAGTGAAAATACCAACTAATGCCTGAGGTATTAGGGTTTCCAACCATAACGCCCAACCCTGTAGAGAATGACAGGCATCAGGGTGTGACTTGGGATTCTTGCCTGTAATGCTCATACCATTCCACACCCTGCAGCCAGTGAAAAGCATTGAGGTATGCCTGGACTGCCACTCAAAGTTCACCCATTCTCTATATCACACCCATCCCACTGTATTTCCTAATGGAATGGGGTGCATAAGGACCAAGGACCACAAGGAACACCGTGACACTTGCCAGTGTCTGCAGGGTGGGGTGTACTGAAATGGTGTGGCCATTATGGCTGACGACCCAAAGGCACACCCCAATGCCTGTCACTCTCTGCAGGGAGGTGGTGGGGTTGGCTTCAGTTCAATACTTCACTGCCATTACTATTACGCAGCTCTGTAACTTCTACACTACCACTGCCAATGCCAGCAAGCAAACATTCGGCATTGACAAATGCTTGTTTAGTCAGCAACAAATTTCATCATACAGTTTTTTGGTCAAAAAGTTATTTCCGACATCCTTAGATTCATGCTCAGTGTATTTTTTTTAGTTTTCTCAGATACTGTTAAAACAGCTATTATAGCTAATTTTGTAATTAATGACATGTCATTAAAGATGGCAACCACTCACAATTTGTAACAGTCTCTTCCGTTGAGGTTTCCTGTTGAATCTACATGTCTATATAGGAGATTAATAATGCACATGTATGGTGTAACCACATGTTTCTGAAGGTAAACAGCGCAACACTTTACCAAGATATTTATTTTTTCCATATACATTTTATGCCACCTTGTCTTCCCTGATTGCCCCCTTCTGACTAGACCCTCCAGTCCTGTTACCTGGATTCTCCAGGACTTACCTTCCCTCCTACGTCATCTACTGTAGGACTGTTGGGGGTCGGTTGCCAGGTCGCTGGTGCAGGGCCTGTGAGAGATCAGGCTTCATCCTGTGATCTACAAGTTTTTTCCACCTTAGTTTTACCCCAGTGCCATATCACATACAATGCATGCGATGTACAAGCTCCACCTATGCGGAGATGCACCCCGTGCTCTGTACATGGGGTCCCTCCTCCTTGCATGTAGTCTCATTGTGCTGCCATCCAAACACCTCCAGGGGGCAGGCATGCAGCAAGACACACTAACCCCCTCCTTCTCCCTGAGGGAGGAGAGCTGTCCGAGGGACACTGGATGCTCCCTCTTCCAGCCAGCCCCCAAGCAACCTGCTTCCATTCCTGAACCTGGGTCGCTGGCATGGCAGGAGGTAAGGCACCCAGCGCCTCAGCCCTCCATGCCTCTGGGCCGGCCCAATTTTGAATTTATTTTTTTATGAAAGGCATAGCACAGGAGTGGGTACTTTTGAAAACTTCAAAATCCCATAGCTTGGTTCAGAAATCAAAAGCAAATGAAAAGAAAAAGGGGTATCTTGTTAGTTTTGCCAGTCAAACATTATTGCTGAAAAAAAATTATAGATGACTGACAGATACTACTGAAACTGAAAACTCTTATAGTGCACCAAAGGTCAGATACTAGAAATTTGATAGGCTGTGTACTTAGACAGACATTGCACCATAAGACATCTGCTACAGGAAACTCTGTATTTCACCTTTAAAGCAGCGGTATTTGTTAGCAGTGACTAGGGCTGTGGGAATACCTTTTTTCGAATATTTGGCCGAATATTCGGTATTCGGGGCACGAATATTCGGAATTCATGGCCAGGAGAGAAGTTGATTAAAATGTAAAAAAAAAAAAAGCCCCCCTTCTAGGCCAACTGTAGAACAAAAAAATATAATCCCCGGTGTCTGGTGGTCCCACCCCTCCTGCCAATCACCAGCCCAAACTGAAGAATCACCCCCCTCCCGCCGACATTGTCATCAATTTCCCAATCTCATTGTTTAAAAATAAAAAAAAAAATGTCCTGTCTCCCTGGTGTCCAGTGGACCCCCCCAACCTCACACCCTGTCAACAAATATAATCCCTGGTGTCTAGTGGTCCGACTCCCCTGGCTGATCACCGGCCCAAACTTAAGAATCCCTCCCCCGCTGAGATTTCTATCAATTTCCCGGTCCCCGTTGTCTACAAATAAAACAAATGTCCTGTCTCCCTGGTGTCCAGTGGACCCCCACCCTCACACCCTGCCAACAAATATAATCCCTGGTGAGTAGTGGTCCTTCCCTGCTGGCTGATCACTGCCCAAACTTAGAATCCCCTTGAGATTTCCATCAATTTCCTGGTCCCCATTGTCTACAAATAAAAAAAAATTCCTGTCTCTCCTGGTGTCCAGTGGCTCCCCACCCTCACACCTGCCAACAAATATCATCCCTGGTGTCTAGTGGTTCCATCCCCGGCTGATTACCAGCCTAAACTTAAGAATCCCCCCCCCCCGGCGAGATTGCCATCAATTTCTTGGTCCCTGTTGTCTAAAATTACGCGCTCATTCATTGAAGTGCTCAGTTGGGCTGTCGGACATGGAGGTGAGTGGAGGGCTGTGCCGGTGGCCTGCTCGGGGTACTGGGGGGGGGCAGAGGAGTGTGCACACTGAAATTTATCTGATGGCAGGGTGGGATGGTGGGGAGTCCACTAGAAACCAGGAAGACAGGACATTTGTTTTATTTTTAGACAACGGGGACCGAGAAATTGATGGCAATCTCGGCGGGGGTGATTCTTTGGTTTGAGCTGATAATCAGCTGGGGGGTGGGACCACTAGACACCAGGGATTATATTTGTTGACAGGGTGTGAGGGTGAGGGGGGTCCACTGAACACCAGGAAGACAGGATTTTATTTTTATTTGTAGACAACGGGGACTGGGAAATTGATAGAAATCTCGGCAGGGGGATTCTTAAGTTTTGGCCGGTGATCAACTGGGGAGGGTGGGACCACTAGACACCATGGATTATATTTGTTGTTCTACTGTTGGCCAGGAGGGGTTGGCAAAAATGCTTTCTTTTTTTCATTTTAGGCAATCCCTGGCCGAATACGGAATACCGCTCGAATAGTGGGCTATTCAGAATTAGTAAAAAAACAAAAACTAGCGCCAGCCAGCATGTGGTCTAAAAGCAAAACAAAATGGTTGTATTAAATGCACGCTGAAAATAGAAAATAGAGTTAAAAATCTACGTTTCGACCTTAGGTCTTCTTCAGGAAATATCTAAAAGAGAAAAAAACAAGTTAGTGGCTCCGAATATTCGGACAGCCCATTTTTCATGGCATTCGGAAAATTATATTCGGGGGATGCACAGCCCTAGCAGCAACTCATTTTATCTTACAATTTTTTAGTAATAAAATATTTCTGGAAAAAACATCAGTCTATCCATGTTTCATTTCATTTTTCTTTACTGCTGAACTGATATATAGTTTTAAAATGTTTAAATGTCCCTGCTGTTGCAGCCCACTGGTGCTGGAGGTTGAGGTGCTGGTCGCTACACCTTGTGCCATGCCAGTGACCCAGGTTTGGGAATGAGCCTGGTCCATTGGGGGTCAGCAGGGGGAGAGAGAGGATTGCTCTCTTCTCTCGAGGGGGAGGGCGCCATGTTGTCCAGCCCGCTGATCACCCTCCGGTGGTGGCTGGAGGGCGATATGGGTCAGGAGGTACGCTCCGACATAATCATGTCGGTAGGGAGGGGGATGGGAGAAAAGGAGCCTGGCAGGGCTCCATGACAGTCCGCCGCACCCAAGGGCTGACCTCGACTTCTGGATTGGGTCTCCAGGGAAGGGGTGCCACCTTCCTGGCCTCGCCATGGGAGGCAAGCTATGGCGGAATTACCAGGGTAGATGATTGCGGGAATGGCAGAACCCGAGAGACAGCCCTCTGGTCCATGCCAGGCTCAGGTGGGGAAAAAAACTTGAATAAAAACAAACCAAAAAAAAAAGTCCCCGCTGTTTGGCCGTGCCCACAAAGTAAGCAACAGCACATGACAGGGTGTGCATGTGACCAGTTTTGACCATTCCAATTGCTTGTTTGATTCAAGCCATTTAATTAAAAAAAAAATGCAAACATTTTATTGTGGGACTGTGTTGTCTGCCATCGGAAATGTGTACTACTGTAGCACCCTCCTGATGCATCTACAGTATGAAGCCAATATGTAAAGTCAAAAAGAAACCTCGAGTGAAGGGATTATCACAAATTACCAGTGGCAACCATTTTTAATGACTAAAGTCATTGGCTATAAAACCAGTAAAATACAAGCATTTGTCAATGCTGAATGTTGATTGCGTTGGTCCGTTGAGCTTGCTCAGTGGCCCTCTGTCAGTCGCTCATTGTGTTTCTCCCGGTGCTGCAGGCTGCTGTTTTGGGGCTCCTGCCTGCATTTGCATCCTTTTCTGTCCACAAAGAAATCTGCAGCTGTCCTGACAGAGCTCCATTGAGGTGGGTCACTGCCCCTCTCTGACGCACTCATTCTGTTTCTCCTGGCATTGCAGGATAGCCTTTTGTACTGGACTCCTGCTTCTGTTGGTGGCTTTTTCTGCCCACAAAGAAATCTGCAGTAGTCCCAACACAGTTCTGTTGAGCTTGCTCACTCCCCCTCTGTCACTCGCTGGTTCTGTGTCTGCCGGCGCTGCAGGCTGGCCTTTTGTACGGGGCTCCTGCCTGCATTGCCGACTTTTTCTGCCCACAAAGAAATCTGCAGCAGTCACGATAGAGCTCCATTGAGTTCACTCACTCCCCTTCTCTGTTTCCCCGCCACTGCAGGCTGCCCTTTTGTACTGGGCCCCTGGGTGCATTGCTGCCTTTTTCTGCCCACAAAGAAATCTGCAGCAGTCCCAACAGAGCTCTGTTGAGCTCACTCACGCCCCCTCCCTCACTCGCTCGTTCTGTGTCTCCCGCTGCTGCAGGCTGCCCTTTTGAACTGGGCTCCTGCCTGCATTAGCAGCTTTTTCTGCCCACAAATAAATCTGCAACAGTCCGATGACAGCTCTGTTGAGCTCGATCACTACCTCTCTCTCACTTGCTCATTCTGTTTCTGCCGGCCCTGCTGGCTGGCCTTTTGTACTGGGCTCCTGCCTGTATTGCTGCCTTCTTCTGCCCACAAAGAAATCTGCAAAAGTCACAATAGAGCTCTGTTGAGCTTGCTCACTCACTCCCCCTCTCTCACTTGTTCATTCTGTTTCTCCCGCTGCTGCTGGCTATCCTTTTGTACTAGGCTTCTGCCTTCATTGGCACCTTTTTTTTGCCCACAAAGAAATCCGCAGCTGTCCCGACAGAGCTCCATTGAGGTTGCTCACCCCGCCTGTCTCACTTGCTCATTCTGTTTCTCCTGGCACTGCAGGCTGCCATTTTGTACTTGGCTTCTGCCTCTGTTGGCGCCATTTTCTGCCCACATAGAAATCTGCAGCAGTCCCGACAGAGCTCCATAGAGTTTGCTCACTCCCCCTCTCTCACTCGCTCATTCTGTTTCTGCCGGCACTGCATGCTGCCCTTTTGTACTGGGCTCCTGCCTGCGTTGCCGACTTCTTCTGCCCACAAAGAAATCTGCAGCAGTCACGATAGAGCTCTGTTGAGTTCGCTCACTCACTCCCCCCTCTCACTCACTCATTCTGTTTCTCCCGCCGCTGCAGGCTGCCTATTTGTACTGGGCCCCTGCATGCATTGCTGCCTTTTTCTGACCACAAAGAAATCCGCAGCAGTCCCGACAGAGCTCTGGTGAGCTCACTCACTCCCCCCCTCCCTCACTCGCTTGTTCTGTGACTCCCGCTGCTGCAGGCTCTCCTTTTGTACTGGGTTCCTGCCTGCATGGTGGCTTTTTCTGCCCACAAAGAGATCTGCAGCAGTCCTGACACAGCTCCGTTGAGGTCACTCACTCCCCCTCTGTCACTCGCTCATTCCATTTCTGTGGGTGCTGCAGGCCGGCCTTTTGTACTGGGTTCCTGCCTGGGTTGAAACCTTTCCTGCCCACAAAGAAATCCACAGCAGTCACGATAGACCTCTGTTGAGTTCGCTCACTCCCCCTCTCTCACTCACCCATTTTGCTTCTGCCGGCACTGCAGGCTGGCCTTTTGTACTGAGCTCCTGCCTGCATTGCCACTTTTTTCTGCCCACAAAGAAATCCACAGCAGTTACAGTAGAGCTCCAATGAGGTTGTTCACTCCCCGTCTCACTAGCTCATTCTGTTTCTCCTGGTGCTGCAGGCTGCCCTTTTGTACTGGGCTCCTGCCTCTGTGGGTGCCTTTTTCTGGTCACAAACAAATCTGCAGCAGTCCTGAGAGACCTCCGTTGAGCTTGCTCATTCTCCGCTCTCACTCGCTTGTCCCGTTTCTGCTGCTGCTTCAGACTGCCCTTCTGTACTGGGCTCCTGCCTGCATTGGCACCTTTTTCTACCCACAAATAAATCCGCCGCTGTCCCAAGAGAGCTCTGTTGAGGTTGTTCACTTCCCCTGTCTTACACGTTCATTCTATTTCTCCTGGCACTGCAGTCTGCCCTTTTGTACTGGGCTCCTGCCTCAGTTGGCACCTTTTTCTGCCCACTAAGAAATCTGCAACAATCCTGACAGAGCTCCTTTGACCTAACTCACTCCGCCTCTGTCACTCACTCATTCTGTTTCTGCTGGTGCTGCAGGCTGCCCTTTTGTACGGGGCTCCTGCATGCGTTGCCACCCTTTTCTGCCCACAAAGAAATCCACAGCAGTCACGACAGAGCTCCGTTGTGCTCATTCACTCCCCCTCTGTCACTCGCTCATTCTGTTTCTCCCACTGCTGGCTGACCTTTAGTACTGGGCCCCTGGGTGCATTGCTGCCTTTTTCTGCCCACAAAGAAATCTGCAGCAGTCCTGAGACAGCTCAGTTGAGCTCGCTCACTCCCCCTCTCTCACTCACTCATTCCATTTCTGCCAGCACTGCTGGCTGGCCTTTTGCACTGGGCTCCTGCCTGCGTTGCCGCCTTCTTCTGCCTACAAAGAAATCTGCACCAGTCACAATAGAGCTCCATTGAGCTCACTCACTCACTCCCCCTCTCTCACTCGTATGTTCTGTTTCTCCCGCTGCTGCAGGCTGCCTTTTTGTACTGGGCTTCTGCCTGCATTGGTACCTTTTTTTGCCCACAAAGAAATCCGCAGCTGTCCCGACAGAGCTCTGTTGAGGTCGCTCACTCCTCCTGTCTCACTCGCTCATTCTGTTTCTCCTGGCACTGCAGGCTGCCATTTTGTACTTGGCACCTGCCTCTGTTGGCGCCTTTTTCTGCCCACAAAGAAATCTGCAGCAGTCATGATACAGCTCCATTGAGTTCACTCACTCACTCCCTCCTCTCACTCGTTCATTCTGTTTCTCCCGTCGCTGCAGGCTGCCCATTTGTACTGGGCCCCTGCATGCATTGCTGCCTTTTTCTGCTCACAAAGAAATCCGCAGCAGTCCCAACAGAGCTCTGGTGAGCTCACTCACTCCCCCTCCCTCACTCACTCGTTCTGTGTCTCTCACTGCTGCAGACTGCCCTTTTGTATGGGGCTCCTGAATGCATTGCTGCCCTTTCTGCCTACAAAGAAATCTGCAGTCACGATAGAGTTCAGTTGAGTTCGCTCACTTCGTCATTCATTCTGTTTTTCCACCATTGAAGGCTGCCCTTTGTACTGGGCCCCTGCATGCATTGCTGCCTTTTTCTGCCCACAAAGAAATCTGCAGCAGTTTCAACAAACTCCGTTGAGCTCACTCGATCCACCTCCCTCACTTGCTCGTTCTGTGTCTCCCGGCGCTGCAGGCTGCCCTTTTGTACTGGGCTCCTGCCTGCGGTGGTGCCTTTTACTGCCCACAAAGAAATCTGCAGCAGTCCCGACAGAGCTCCGGTGAGCTTGGTCACTCTCCCCCCCACTCGCTCGATCCTAATCTGTCCCAAACACTGATTTCCGACAGCGACTGCGGTATTCTGTGCTGGAAGTGCGAAAACACATTTCAGCCAGGATGTAAAAAATGACAGCTGTACTGTTCATAAGGAGGTGTGGAAAAATGCCAATGTTGAAAATGTGGTGTGAAAATATTACTAATTTGCGAAGTTACAAGGGTGCATGGAAACTGCACAATGCACGCTTGTAACACAATCATGTTATGGAGTTTCATCACAGCATATTCAACATAGGCATTTTAGGACCTCTGCTCAGGAACAGTGTCAATGTGATTTTCTTAATGTGTCCCGAACTCTGATTTCCCACAGCAACCGTGTTATTGTGTGTCAGAAGAGCGTAAACAAATTTCGGCCAGGATGTGAAAAATGACAGCTGCACTGTTCATAAGGAGGTGTGGAAAAATGGCAATGTTCAAAATCTGAAGTGAAAATATTCTAAAGTTGCAAAGGTACGCGAGTGTGTGGAAACTGCACAACTCATGTTTGTAACACACTCATTTTATGGACGTTCGTCACCAAATTTTCAACATAGGCATTTAGGAACTCTGCTAATGAACAGTGTCACTGTCATTTTCATAATGTATCCAGAACACTGATTTCCCACAGCGACCATGCTATTCTGCGCCAGAAGTGCGAAAACACATTTCAGCCAGGATGTGAAAAATGACAGCTACACGGTTCACAAGGAAATGTGGAAAAATGGCAATGTTGAAAATGTGGCGAGAAAATATTGAACATTCGAGAAGTTACGAGCATGCGTAGCAACTGCACAATGCAGGCTCGTAAAACAGTCATTTTCTGAATTTTTCCACCAAATTTGCAACATAGGCTTTTTGAGAGGCCACCTCATGAACACTAGCACTGTCATTTCATTAATCAGTCCCGAAAGATGATTCCATGCAGCGACCACGAAATCACCTATCGGGGCTGGTTAACACCATGACAGTGGCAGAATTCATGAGGAGGGGTTCCAAAAACCCCATGCTGAAAATTTGGTGCCAAAATTCCCAAAAATGAGTGAGATATGCATCAACATTGAAAAAACCCTATTTATTCCGTTATACAGCTTACCGGCTTTTCCTCAGTTCACGGTCGGCTTTGAAGAGTGCAGACATGTTCCTGGTCCACCGAAGATCATCGTGCCAGACTCCAGAGGTAAGTATGGGGTGAGGGGGGTGTGGGGAGCCAGGGTGCGCAGTGAGTGGGTGCGGGTTGTGGGAGGGGGGCAGGAAGATGGCGAGGGACCGTTTTTATTTTTATAGGGTACAAGAATAAACTCTATTGTGGGATGTTTTTTTCTTTCAGGACCATTTGGCACACTTGGGTGGGCTCCCAGTGTGCCAACACAGTATTTTTTGGGGGGCAGCTGTAGCCGATGGGGATTGGGTACCCCATCAGCACAAAATGGGGGCAAGAGCCGAGGTGGATTGGGCACCCCCTTGGCACAAGTATACTGGGTGTTTGGGGGGGATTATGCTGACAGGGAGTGGGCTCCCCCATCAGCAAATTAACCTTTGGGGGAGAATTATGCCAACGGGGAGTGAGCTCCCCATCATCAAATGAAACTTTTTTTTGGGGGGGACATAATGCCGAGAGGGATTGGGCACCCCCCTCAGCACAGAAAGAAATGGGGGTTGGGGGGACATGCCGACAGGGACTGAGCTCCCCGTCGGCAAGCTCAACGGGGAATTCAAGGATAGCCCTGTAATGAGGGGTCACTTCCTCATTGCAGCGGAAGATGCTGCAATGACAAGGCGCCCCTGATTGCAGCGGCTAAAACTTTTGAAGGTTGTGGCACGCTGGCTGAACTAGTGTCAGCAGCAGTGTGCCACACCATTGGGGACAGCAGGCCAAGCCTTTAAAGGCTGTGGGGGCATTGGCCACAACAGTGCCACACCTCCACAACCTGCTTCTTGCAAAAGCTGCCGCAATATGTTTCTTGCACTTGCGTGAAATCAACATAAAAAGCTGTTTAAAAACATCTGAGAGAAATAAAACCATACTGATGATAAATCTAACTTTTTGCTAATTAACAGATACTGCTGCTTTAATAATTTGGATTCAATTTATTGTGTAATCTAATAATTCAAAGTCTCTTTTCTAGCTCATCTCCTGTATAAATAATATTGATATATAGCCTGCTTGGTGGGGAGCCTTCACACTCTCATAGACAGGGCACTGACATATCTTTGACGTTGCAGCTGCTTTGGGTACAGTCCCCATGTAATTTCATGACAAAATCTGAAGGCGCCTATAATCCCTGTTGTCAGCCAAGTATAATTCTTCTCAAGTCCCGAGATCTCTTACTGATCTAAGAAAGACAGCAGTTCTATTCACACTACCCTGGATCTGTGGAGCCCTACAATAATATGACTGCTTTGTCAGACGTTTGAAAAAAATACTTTTTTAAATAAAAGAAAACACTATTTGTTCAAGGTGATGACTGGTGTCTATTAGAATCTGCTCTGGCAGTAAATTTTTTTACCAGTCTTCATGCACTTACACATAAAAAAATGCATTTAATTGAGTTATAATTTCACTTAATAAGGACTGGAGCTGTAACTATAATCTTTTACCAATTATGTGTAAAAATATAGTGTGAAGAAATGTAAACTGGAGACCATTATTTAACTGTCAGTCATAATATGCTGTGCAAATATTTAATTTAAAATAATTTAATCTATATATCCATAACTGCTAGCAGTTTTCACGTGCTGTGCTGCATGGAAGAAGGCTCACTGGAGGTTAACTTGCAAACTAGGGATAGCAGAATAACAAAAGGTTTTGACTTTGAGACTCTGAAAGGTTCTGATAAGCCATAAAACATTCTGAAAGTTATCTGAGCCTGATCAGGACTTTCAGAACCTTTATGGTTAAAGTACAAAAAACTGCTTTTCACCATCTTATTCCACCCATGAGCTCTTGTCAGTGAAGGGAAATGAGTCTAAAAACAACTTGGAGTGGTACTGCAATTGACATAATTAGTGTCATATAGTTACTCTAGTTAGTCCCCCTTACATAACGCCATGGCACTGAGTCCGACCACACTAAATATCGATCTGGCTCCCTGGATCCTTCTTCCAAGACCAGCCTTATTTCTAGGTCTTTCCACCACAACGAGTCTTCTTTCTAGATAACGACCTGTGGGGAGTAACCTTTGAATAAGGACCTTGTGCCTACGCAAACCAGGAAGTGGCATTTTGAGGTCTGCTGTGTAATGTTTAGTGAGCTGTTTCTGTACCTCTTATTTACATTGTGTTTCCAATAAAGAGTGTTTTTTTTACTGGCTTAAGACTCGTGTTTTGCACTAATTTTTGGCATTTAGTGCTGACCTCCACACATGGATTCACCGTGTGGCTCTGTTACCAGTTAAAGGCTGAAATTTCTAGGTATGTGCACACCTGTCTGAGACTAGAGCCCCAACCCCTATCTGTTTTTAACATCAGAACCTTATTAGAACCTGAAAAATAATTTGATAAAGATTCTTTTACAGAAATGGCAGTTTCTGGAAGGTTACCTATTGCTAATGTAAAGTCCATTAAGCAATAAAACATGGCAGGGTATGCACTATGTACTTGAAAAACTAACATTGCAAGGTAAGTGATATATATATATTTTTTATTTAGTTTTTGTTGACCGGGTAAGTGCACTAGACAAATCCTGCCTATTTTCAGGCACGACCCGGGGGAGGGGGATACCGATGAATGCCAACTGACCTTGAACCAGATTAAGCTGTTGGTGGTATTTTTAGTGAACGAGGGAAATTTGGCCAGGACACCGGGGAAATTCCCCTACTCTTTTCGATAAGTGCCGTGAGATCTTTAACATCCACCTGAACTACCACCAATCCAGGCAGATAGGACCTCGGTTTAACGTCTCATCCGAAAGACGGCACCTCAGAAGTGCAGCACCCCTCTCATGCTGCACTACAGTGTAAGTACTGGGATATTAACCCAAGTGCCAGATGTGGGAACTGAACCCACAGTAAGAAATAACAGACAGCAGGGTATGAGTTATTTAGTGGGCAGTTAGCTCGGCCGACCTCGGCAGCTCATCCTACTCAGATGGTGTTATGCAATGCCAGGTCCATTAAAAACAAGACAGCAGTAATTGCTGATCTTGTTGAGTCACCAGACCTGGCTTGCATCACCGAGACCTGGCTGGATGAGAATGCCGATCCTATTCTTGAGTCAGCTGTTTTGGCTGGGTTTTCGGTGATACCCTGCCTGAGGATGGATTGCAGGGGCGGGGGTGCAGCAATTTGTTTTAGAATGGAATTGGGCCTTGTTGATGTGCCAGCTGGGGAGACCAAGTCCTTTGAGTGTATCACTGGCGCAGGTGTGGGGTGCAGCATCCTTCTTGTTTACCATCCACCAGGCGCAAGAAGCAGTTTCTGCAGGAAGTCGCGGACTTCGTCATCGATATGGTGTTGGAGTCCCCTCAGATGGGTGGTACTGGGGGACTTCAATGCCTGAGTTGACGATGAACTCTCGCAGTTTGGTCAGGACTTCCTCCAACTAATGAATTTGTTGGGCTTCACACAGGTGATTACCTCTATGACCCATATTCATGGGCACTCATTGGATTTGGTCTTCCTTCTGGGAATGGTGACCTCTGATGTGGTGGTGGAACCAGTTGGATGGTCGGACCATCACTTCATAAGGTTCAATTTCCTGGCTCCCCCCAATAGGCCTACCCCTGTGGAGATGGTTTGGTACACCCTTTGAGGGGTTTGACCCCAGATGGTCTGATGGCGGTGCTTGATCTATCGAGCATGTCAAGTGTAAGCAGGGACCCAGAGAACCTGCTGTAGGCCTATAATAGGGCTGTGGTGGGGGCTCTGGACTCTGTTGCTCCTGTCCATGTTCGCTCACTCACTCTCCATCATCAGTCCCCTTGGTTCAATAGGACCTTGAGGGAGCTGAGGTGAATGGGACTAAAGCTGGAGCGATGCTGGCGGAAGTCCAGTCTTGATGCTGACAGACTTTGACTGATGTCCCATTATAAGGATTATCAGTTGGCTATCTCCCATAAGAAGGCAGAATTTCTGTCCAGGGAGATAGCTGCTGCACAGAACCAACCAGCCCAGCTCTTCCGGACTGTGGATAGACTATGCAATCCAGCCTGTCTCCAGCCACGGAGAGTGCTGTCATAAGGAAAATGTGACAAGTTTGCTCAATTCTTTGCAGATAAGGTTGCCAGCATAAGAGCAGATATCTGTGCGTCTCACTTCAGTGTGGATTGCAATGGTTGGTGGGGGATTGCTGCTCCTCGGTTTGTTTGGTCAGATTTTGAATGGTTGGTGATTGCTGATATCATGAGGTTCATCCAGAATTTGCAGCCGACATGCTGTAGTTTGGACCCAGGTCCAACTCGCCTCCTTGTGGGGTGTGTTGAGGTCATCAACCCAGTCCTAGCAGAAATAGTTGGGTGTTCTTTAGAGGCAGGTGTGATTCTGGACACCCTGAAAGAGGTAGTGGTGACACCACTCCTTAAGAAATCTTCTCTTGACCCCAACTGTCTCACTAACTACAGGCCTGTCTCTAACCTTCCAATTATAGGGAAGGTTATTGAGAAGGCAGTTGCACTGTACCTGGAGGGTCATCTTACCATCCACAAGATCTACTATCCTCTCCAGTCAGGTTTCAGGAAGCGCATAGTACTGAGACAGGACTTGTTCAGGTACTCAATGATCCCCTGATAGCGAAAGATTGGAGGACCTGTTCCTTCTTAGTTCTCCTTGATCTCTCTGCAACATTTGACACTGTGGACCATGATGTGCTTCTGGAGTGCCTGAGGTTCATCTGTGGACTGCTGGGTACAGTCTTCAGGTGGTTCCATTAATACCTTACTGGCAGGTTTCAGAGAGTGGTGTCTGAGATTTATTCCTCCGACCCATCTCCCTGCCTTGTGGGGTCATTCAGGGCTCTGTGTTGTCGCTCATGTTGTTCGCGGCGTATATGCTGCCATCAGGGGACATTGTGAGGTGGTAGGGGCTGAGTTTCCACTGCTATGTGGATGATACTCAGCTATACATGTCCTTTATGCCTGGGCAGGATGATGCAGTCTCAGTGTTTAACAACTGCCTTGCTGAGATCCAGGACTGGATGAGTGCCAACTGGTTGAAGCTGAACCCTGACAAGACAGAGGTGTTGGTTGTGGACCCAGGTCATCGAGTTGAGGGACAACTGGCTGGGTGGCCTTCTGGGCTTTGGCCCGGGGGCAGCCAACTGTTGACCTTGGACTGGGTGTGTAATCTGTGCATTATTTTTGATGAAGGGCTGATGCTTAAATCACAGGTGGCGGCCGTCATCAAAGCCTCTTTTTACCATCTGAGGAATATCACCCGGGTAAAACACCTGGTCCCACCTGATGACCTTCTAACCTTGGTCCATGCCTTTGTGACCTCGCACCTTGATTACTGTAACTCCATATACCTAGGGCTTCCGGGGTTGACATTTACCGCTTGCGGCTGGTGCAGAATGCGGCAGCCAGGTTATTGACTGGCTTACTTCAATCTTGCCATGTCACACCTGTGCTCTGCTGCCTACACTGGCTGCCAGTTCAGCGATGAGTCACCTTTAAGATCAGTTTGCTGACCTATAATGCCCTATATGGACAGGGTCCATGCTACCTGCAAGAACGCCTGTGTCCTTATTGCCCCCTCTACCCATGTCGCTCTGGTGACAAGGGATTGCTGGAGATTTCCGGGTCAGTTTGAAGTCATCTGGTGCCAGGGCTTTTTTGTTTGTGGCTCTGACCCAATGGAATTCTCTACCTCGTTCGGTAAGGGAGTACCCAACCGTGGAGAGCTTTAAGATGGCCCTGAAGACTTATTTGTTCAGATTCGCCTTTTCAGGACTCTGATAATTTATTCTAATGAATACTGTTGCTTTTATATGTTTTAATACTGTGAGATGTGTTTTCCTTCTGCATTTTTTTTATCTTTTTGTACAAGCACTTAGATATTTTGATTTGTGCTTTTAAAGAAATAAAGATGAGCTGAGTTGAGATGAATTTACAGTAAGCAGTAACACATGGCAGGGCATGGATAATACACAGTAAGCAATAACACATGGCAGGCAGTGGATTACATAAAGTAAGCAATAACATATGGAAGGCAATAGATTATGTACAGTAAGCAATATTTATGAGCTGAGGCTTCCTTCATTAAAAGCACATGAAAAGCACTGTTAAACAAAGTATTGGGCTTACATGTAGCTGGTAGCAGTCCAGAGATATTGATGATTAAAGCAGAAGGGGAATGAATTTTTTTTCCCCAAAAAAGCTAGTTTCAGCTACAATTCACAAAAATAGTATTATACCTATCAAATGTATTTACTGCCAAATCTTAGTACAGCATTGATTGCTTTGTTTGTAGAGCTTTTACTCTCTATTCCAGCGCACAGAAGAGCAGTCTGTGGGAGCGGGTTAATAGACAAACTAGCCCTAAAATACTCAGATTTTGGCAGAATTTGAATATTGTACCACCAAATTAAACTAGAGGATGCCTGGAATCTTTCACAGTGACAAAAAAGTAGAGTCAAACTTTTTATCCAATTTCATTGCACTGCTGCTTTAAGTATGCCATAATAGTGCAAACTTAATCACCAGTCTCTCTAAACTGCTGCCAGCTACACGTAAGTACAATATGAACAATATCTCATTTAAAAGAGCTTTTCATTGACTTTTAATGATGGGGCCCTCAGTTCTTGAATGGTCTCCTTTAAAGCAATGTTGTACCTGCCTACACCTATTTGTCCCATTACAGATTATCCATTTTCTTCCATCTTGTAAGATGCTGTAGCCCTCCCCAGCCTTTTGGACTCTGATTTAGCATATTTTTTTAGATCTGAAGTAATTACTGTTGAGCATCATTAAATAAGTCTGTTGCAGAGTTTTCATGTCCTCAGTTGTATGGGAACGGCCATAGTTTAAAATCACTTGTTTTGTGACTAAGATGAACTAACATGCAACACACACTGCTCCCTGACCTTATGAGACCCTGGTGGGGACCTCAGGGCTAACTGCAAGCCTAAACCCTAAGCTGTAACAAGGTGAACATAATACTGATTAAAATAATAAAAAGGAGGCAACATATGAAAAAATTTTCAAACAGAAATGAACTGCTGGGATCAATATTGAAGGTGTGTGTGTGTGTGTGTGTGTGTGAAGAATATGTAATGAAGTGTCATATTTTTCAGCATAAACTACCATTTTAAAGGGGATAGGAAACTATTTTGTAATGTTCGTCTTTACAGAAATTATATTCATACTCTACCCCTAAATGAGCCATATCTAAGTGTGCCTGAATAAAAGTCGATGCGAAAAGCTTAATTTTGTATTGCTTTTTTTCTATGGACAGCATTGTGTACAGTTCTCATCATGGAACAAGTTCTGACTGCTATGGCTTTGTTATTATAAGACTCTGAGCATGGGCAGTTGACCTACCCTAGAAATATAGAAACATTTAGACAATGGAGGCAGAAAAAGGCCACATAACCCATCAAGTTTGCCCAACTCTACCTACGTTATGTTACGAGTACCCTAGTGGTCACTCACTCCCCCTTCCCATTTACCAATTGCCCAACCCTACCTATGGTATATTACGAGTACCCTAGTGGTCACTTACTACCCCTCCCCTTATGCTGCCTGCCATCTTTACCTACATTATGTTATGCGTACCCTAGTGGTCACTCACTCCCCCTTCCCATTTACCAACTGTCCAACCCTACTTACGTTACATTACGAGTACCCTAGTGGTCACTCACTCCCCCTTCCCATTTATCAACTGTCCAACCCTACTTAAGTTACATTACGAGTACCCTAGTGGTCACTCACTCCCCTTTCCCATTTACCAACTGCCCAACTCTACCTATGGTATATTACGAGTACCCTAGTGGTCACTCACTCCCCCTTCCCATTTACCAACTGACCAACTCTACCTATGGTATATTACGAGTACCCTAGTGGTCACTCACTTCCCCTTCTCATTTACCAACTGCCCAACTCTACCTATGGTATATTACGAGTACCCTAGTGGTCACTCACTCCCCCTTCCCATTTACCAACTGCCCAACTCTACCTATGGTATATTACGAGTACCCTAGTGGTCACTCACTCCCCCTTCCCATTTACCAACTGCCCAACTCTACCTATGGTATATTACGAGTACCCTAGTGGTCACTTACTACCCCTCCCCTTATGCTGCCTGTCCAGCCTTACCTATGGTATGTTGCAAGTACCCTAGTGGTCACCTAATCCCCTTTCCTCATACCACATGCCCAACCCCACCTATGGTATGTTACGAGTACTCTAGTGGTCACTTACTTCCCTTCCCCTCATGCCACCTGCCCTACCCTATCTATGGCATGTTACAGGTACCCTAGTGGTCACTTACTCCCACCTTCCCTCATGCTGCCTACCCAACCTTACCTATGGCATATTATGGGTACCCTAGTCATCACTTATTCCTCCTTCCCTCATGCCCTCTTCCCCACCCACCTTTACCGGCTTCATATGCCTCTCGCGCACGCGCTTAAACCCCACTAGTGTTTTGGCACAGACTACCTGTCTCTGCAGCTTATTCCATTTTCCCACCACCCTCTTTATAAAGAAATACTTTGGGACGTATTTTTATGTTTGCTTGCTCGCACAGTGCACAAGAAACATTTTGAGGAGAGTAGAGCATTGCAGAGATGTGGCAGTGTTTGGCCAATCTGGCGAACGGTTTCAGGGGCATGTCCCATCGGCCACCAATCAACAGGGAAGCTGCCAATGATAGCACTTTCAGAGTGAGTGCCGGACTTGCTCCAATCAGGGACAGTTTTGCCATTCCTGATTACAGCAGCAGCTTTCCCTCTCTCCCCACCCTCTCCCCCATAACCGGACACACAGCAGCGGAGAAGACTCCAGCCATGCACATTACAGTGCATAGCAATGCACATGGCTGGAGACATAAGCAACTTGCTTGCTCAGTGTGCCATTTCTGGTGAAACACTGCAATAAATAAATGAGCCGCCCCCCCCTCCACAAACACGCTTTCCAGAAAGCCGACATCAGGGAGCCCAATTCCCACATAGGCATGCATCCCCCCCCCCCATTAATGTGCACACTGGGAGCCCATCCCAGTGTGCCAAAATCATTGTTTACTTATCCGACACTGGGATGCCCACTCCCCATGTTGGATATGCCCCTCCCCAAACCCCATCTATTTTGTTTGCCGACACGGGTGCCAATCCCCAAGTCAGCATTCCCCCACTCCCACTATTAGCACACAGAGCCTACCCAGTGTGACTAAATATATTTTCTTATTTGCCAACATCAGGGTGTACAATCCTGTGTTGGCATGTCTCCCCAACATTGTGGGACACTGGGAGCCCGTCCCAGTTTGCCTAAATTAATGTTTTCCCCTGTAAAAGAAAGAAAACCATCCCCCGAGGTCTGTTTTTTTTTTATCTGTAATAAAGAAAACGGTCTCTCGTCATCTGTCCTGTCCCCCTTCCCCAACCCGCACCCTCCCTCTGTACACCCCACCTCCCCGCACCCCCTCACCTGGTACTTGCCTCCAGAGGTCAGAAGCAGCAATCTTCTGTGGACCGGGAACATGTCTGCACTCTTTAAAGACCAACCGGGAACTGAAGAAATGATGGATAGCCCTATAATGGCAGTGAATGGTGGGGTTCAATTTATGTTGATATCTCAACCAATTTTTGGAGTTTTGGTCCCAAATTTTCAACATCGGGTTCTTGGGACCCTACCTCATGAACACTGGCACTGTAATTTCATTTCTCGGTCCCGAAAGGTGATTTTGCGGTCGCTGCATGGAATCACCTTTTGGGACAGATTAATCAAATCACAGTGCCACTGTTCATGAGGGGAGGTCCCAAAAAGGCCATATGAAAAAATTCCAAAAAGTTACTGCGTTACAAGCGTGCTTTTCACAATTTCTATGCAAACTTGTAACTTCGCCACTTTTTAATATTTTCACCCCAGATTTTCAACTTTGCCATTTTTTCACACCTCCCCATGAACAGCACAGATGCCATGTTTCACATCCTGCCCAAAATGTCTTTTCGTACCTGTTACGCTGAATGGTGCATTCGCTGTGTGAAATCACCTTTTGGGATTGAGTAATGAAATGATAGTGCCACTGTTCATTAGGTGGGGGTCCCAAAAAGCCCATGTTGAAAATTTGGAGCAAAAATACCAACAAACACCCAGGGCATTAGGGTTTCCAACCGTAATGCCCAGGGCATTAAGGTTTCCAACCATAATGCCCCACCCTATACAGGCTGACAGGCGTCAGGGGTGTGGCCTGGGGTCATCAACCATAATGCTCACACCATTCCACCCCCAACCCCACCCTGCAGCCACTGACAGTCATCGAGGTATGCCTTGAGGTCTTCAGCCTAACATTCACCCCATTCTCCCATACTGCACCCATCTCAGCTTATTTCCTTATGGAATGGGGTGAGTGTAAGGGATGAAGACTCCAAGGCACACTGTGACACATGTCAGTGTCTGCAGAGTGAGGTGAGGTGGAATGGTGTGAGCGTTATGGCCGACAAACCAAAGGCATACCCCAACGCCTGTCTGTCTCTGCAGGTTGGGGATGGGGGTTGGCATTAGTTCAATACTTCACTGCCATTCCTATTTTGCATCTCTCTAACTCATGCACTACCAATGTCAATACCAGCAAGCAAACACTCAGCATTGACAAATGCTTGTTTAAATCTCCTTGCTAGTTTGTTGGAGTTCCTCTCTTCTATCCATGTTTTCGCTCATTGTGAACAATTCCCTGCAGTCCACACTGTTTATGTATAAATGTGCCAGTCTCTATCACATCACTCCTCTCCCCTCCTGGCCTCCCACATGTACATGTTGAGGTCCTTGAGCCTTTTCTAGTAGTGATTCCTTACTGCCCTGGAATCATTTTGGGGATCACAGTAGTGCTCAGAGTTTTGCCCGCATGCAGTGATATGGCTAAAATTCCAGAATCCTGGTATCATGAAGACGACTGTACAGAACATTTCAGAGCAAACTGCAAAACATAGTTTTTCACATCAGTGTTTATCCAGGTACAGTTAAATATTGATCAATTGAGGGGTATGAATATCATTTCTTAAAGCAGCAGTGCAACAAAAAATATTTTCCCAAAGAGCTAGTTTCAGGTACAATTAATAAAACTATTAACATCTAAGTATCTCTTTTGCTCTGCACCGTGATCTTTTTTGTTTGTTTGTTGTTCATTGTTTTTTGTTTTGTTTTCTTCATCCAAACTCTTGGCAGGTCTACAATGCTACTTCTAAACCAAACATGGCGTCCATCTTTTGGTTTTTGTTTTCTGAGGAAAAAAACTAAATAAAAACATTTATAAAGTAATCACATTTTGGCGGAACTAGAAAACTTTACCACCAAATAAAATAGGAAGATACCCGGAATCTTTTATAATGAAAAAAAAAAAAAGATAGGTCTGAATTTTTTGCCCAGTTTCATTGCACTGCTGCTTTAACATATGAGTGTTACAAACAGGAGCTAGTTAGCATAATTTCCTAGCCCCTTTAAAAGTATACAAGCTCTTTGAAAAGAAACATCTTTTACTGCCATACATTCACAGGAATTTTTTTTAAATACAGTGAACCGTATATTTCAAATGGAGATTTCTATTTTGCAACTATTTTTAAAGCAGTGGTATGGTGACAATATTTTTTAAACAATAATGCCAGCAATACAAACAAAAACATCAAGACACCCCTTTTCTTTCCATTTTATTTAACACATAAAGTGAGGTGTCGGGTTTTGGAGTTATTAATTGCTTCTTCTCCCTTTGCCACACCCACTATGCTAAAACTAAACATCTCTGTGGGATCCTGGGCTGTTTGCCATCAGACATGCATGCTAGCACCATCCTGACATCCACAGTATGAATCCAGTGTGCAGTGTGAAACAATAACCGCAGGAAAACAATTTTTACAAGCACCCTGACTGGAGCCATTAATCATAAAACTAGTAATAAAAATAGAGAAAATGCCTGAAGAAATTAAAAATCTATGGATGACGGAATTTAGGATATTGGGAATACATTTCTTCCAAAGAAAAAAAAACAAAACTGTATACTGAGATCTTTAAATTCTACCTGGACATCAAACAGAAATGGCCTGAAGGGACTGGAAGAAAATAGCCCAAGCAATGCAGAAAGGGGACAAGGTAGTTTTCAGGTACATAAGTGAAAAGAGAAAGACCCGGGGAGGGATAATAAGGCTTAGGAAGGAAGGAGGGGAGTGTGTGGAGGGGGACCAGGAAAAAGCAGATATCATAAACAAGTACTTTTGTTTAGTGTTCACAGAGGATGGGGAAGGAGAGAGAGACCATAGATAAGGGCCAGGGGCATTGAAGGAAGGGAGGTAGACACTAGTCCATTTACAGAGGAGAGGGTTCTGAGGGAATCTGCAAATCTGAAATGGACAGGGCAATGGGCCCAGACAGGGTGCATCCTAGGATACTGAGGGAGCTCAGGGAGGTGCTGGCTGCACCTCTGGCAGCCCTGTTCAACCACTCAGTGGAGACGAGTGTGGTTCCAGATGACTGGAGGAGGGCAGTTGTAGTCCCACTTCAGAAAAGTGAAAGCAGAGAGGAGGCTGGCAACTGCATGCCAGTCATCCTGACGTTGGTGGTGGGGTCGCGAGGGCTCAGAGGCAGTAGCCCTCCCCAGCTGTTGACCGACGACGCTCCCCCCTGGACAACAGAGAGACAGTGTGGGGTCACGGGGGCTCAGAGGCAGTAACCCTCCCAACTGTTGACCAACAACGCTCCCCGGGACAACAAAGAGACAATGTGGGGTTGCAGGGCTCAGAGGCAGTAGCCCTCCCAAGCTGTTGACCAGCGATGCTCCCCCCCCCCAGACAACAAAGACTCAGGTACGGACGCAGCTCACAGCGCAGCAATGATTCCAGTCCAGGCAGAGTTTTTTGCACCAAAATTTTAATTCTGTGCAGAGGACGTTATTTAATTCAGTCGGCACAGACTTTTATTGCTCAAACTACTCTACTGAATCGCTGCAGCAAGGACTTTTAGTTCTAATTTAATGCTCAAACTGTAAATTTCTCTGCTGTTTCTGCACCAGCTCCCGCTAAGGACCTTAAGTTCATATCATACCACTATATTGGGTTATGGCAGCTGATTCAATGTACAGCTTTACTAGTGCCACAGTCTGTTGTTAGAATAAGCCAGGTGTTACATTCTTAACTTGAGTAATTTTGCCCTGCACGTACCTATTGTTTGCTTAGCTTAGTTGGCTCCTGCCTCTCAGACGGCAAAACATATAACGTCTTCTCCTTTCTTCTTCACAGTGTTGGGGTCGCGAGGGCTCAGAGGCAGTACCCCTCCCCAGCTGTTGATCGATGACGCTGCCCCCCCCGGACAACAAAGAGACCGGTACGGACGCGGCTCACAGGGCAGCAGTGATTCTAATCCAGGTAGAGCTTTGGCCCCGCCACCCCCACCACCACCCTTGGTCGACTCAGTAACTTATACTGTATATCATGTGACGCGAAAAAAACAATCAGGCCATTTCACCATCTGCAGGTTATCTGTATCTACCACCAGAGGCTGCTATACCTACTGAAACGCTCCTCTCACACCACCTGGTGTGTAACTCACTGAATGCTGTGTATCAACTAGAATTCCTCCCCTAATTTATCCCACTCTCTTTTCTCTGCCAGCTGGTTAACCTCTCTTTCCCTCCAAATCACACCCATATACTGCCTGAAACTATAGCTCTGTTCACCTCTACCCCCTTCGTTATACATACTCAGCCTACCCCTCATTCCTCTTTCCTCTATCGCAAAATGATGTCGTACTCTTTATCCTCCATTACCTCTCCCTCAGTGTTCTACTCCCTTGTTCTATGCCTGTAAAACACCTTACCATCACCCCTGCCCCATTTATACCTCCCCTATGATCACTCCTCCCTCTGAAACCACGTCTCTCCCACCACACCCCCCACTTGCTCCTAGCCATCCACCCCCAGATACCGTGGCCAGCCCTATGCCCTATAGTCAGGAATTTCTGCGTTTTATCTGTTCCCTTCCTATCAACAAACTACCCCATCGTACTGACCATACACAGCGAAACTACAAACTGACCCTCAAAAGGGCCCTATCCAGGACCTTCTTCATCTTACTGCTGTTGATGGGCAACATACACCCAAATCCTGGACCCTGCCTTTCTACGCAACCAAAAGGGCTATGACTGGCTGCCATAAATATATGCAGCCTCCAAAAAAATCTTACCCCACTTCAAGCATGGGTCTGCCTCCACTCCCCTGATGCCCTCGCAGACTCGGAAACATGGCTCTCCCCAAAAATCCCTGCCTTGGCTGTTTTTACACCAGGATACACACTATTCAGATCAGATAAATTGAATAGACGGGGTTGGGGCTGTGCGCTGTACCTTAGGGATCACCTACAAGGTGTCCAAATTCCTGCACAAAACCCTGTTGCAGATGCCCAGTCCCTCACCCTTAGGATAGCAGTTGGAAAATCGGGTAAATCTCTCTACCTGATGTCAGTCTACATACCCCCCGGCACCAAAAGGAGGCTTTCTCCTCCATTCTGAACCTCATTGCTCAACTCTCAAAAAAGTCGGAGGTCATTGCCCTAGGAGACTTCAACACAAACTGGCTCTCCTCCCACACATCCCCTATCAGGGATGCAGCCACTGCCCAAAATCTCTCACAAATGGTCCTTAGCCCCACTCGATTAGACCGCCACAGAGGCACTAGTTCCCTTATTGATCTCATCCTTACAAACCACCCTGAGCACCTCCATGATATCCAGGTTCTCCCCGGCGCACTAAGCGATCACTCCCCTGTCACCTGCCGGTGGTCAAATAGTTGGAAGCCCCGGGTCTCCCTGCATCGCCAGCTAAAGAAGGGTAATTGACACATCTTCAAACCCATCTTCTCAACCTTGACTGGTCCCCTCTTGACCACCAGATGTCAGTGGACGTCACCCTGTCCTTCTTCATCAGCTCCTACCAAGCTGCCTGTGACATCTTTGGCCCCTTCGTCAAGCAACTAGAAAAAACAAAATCCTCCCCTTGGGTAAACCGCTCCTTACTTGACCAAATGAAGGCTCGAGATAACCTATGGTACTGTGCCATCGAGTCTGGTCACCCTTCTGACCGTCAACTGTACTGTGCTGCCTGAAACTCATGCACCTGGGCAATCCGCAAGGCTAAGGCAGTTTACTATCAATCCAACCTCACTGCCACCTGGGGCGATGGGATTAGGTTCTGGGACAATATGAAGGAACTAAGTGGAAAGTCTCCCTCCCTCCCCCCCTCCTCCTTTCATGATTACCGTTGAGGGTGTCACCACCCAAGACCCTGACAAAATAGCTAATGCCTTAAATGTCTCTTTCTCAGACCTCAGCTCTATCCTCCCACCGGACATCTTTAGCGCCCCCCGGACACTCTCCACCACCCCCAAATGCTCCACCTTTTTATTTCAAAACAATCTCCCCAAGTGTTGCTCGATCATATCTCGCCAAATTCCTTGGTAAGTCAAGACATAGTGGTGATTCACTGGATGCCACGCTGCTCTCCTTAACCCTTGATGCAGTCCTTACCCCTCTAACAAAAATACTGACCATGTCCCTATGCCTTGGACAGTTCCCTACCTTATGGAAAAAAGCGATCATCACTCCGGTCCACAAAAATTGCGACCGCACCTCCCCCAGTAATTATAGGCCCATCTCAATACTTCCCCCTCTCTCAAAAGCCCTGGAAAAAATAGCTGCAAATCAACTCATAGAATATTTGGACACACATCGCCTACTGTGCAATCAACAGCATGGTTTCCAAAAAGGGCACAATATCACCACTGCCCTGCTTGAGTTTACATCCTTCCTCCATGAAGCACTCGACCAGGGAGACCTGGCTGAATCTGTCTACATTGATCTGTCCAAGGCGTTCGACACCGTAAACCACAGCCTGCTGGTAAACACCATCCTGTCTGTTGGAGTCTCCCCAGAAATTGCAGTCTGGTTCACCAGCTATCTAAATGGCCGTACCCAGCAAGTAAAAATAAATAGCACCCTCTTTGCCAGTCTCCCAGTCCGCTCGGGTGTCCTTCAAGGGTCAAGGGTCCATCCTTGGCCCTTTTCTTGTCTCCCTACACTTAAACTCCCTCCCTTTAGCCTCCACTGAGCGCCTGCTCCTTTACGCTGATGATGCTGTAATTTTCAGCCGGCACCCTGACCCGAACCAGCTTCAAAACTCCCTACAGAGCTCCTTCACTGCGATAGAATCATATCTCCCACAAACTTGTCCTTAACTACAAAAAAACAAAGGTCATGCTATTTGTCCACCCTCAACATAAAAACAGCATGACCAAACTATCCATACTTAACTCACAGGGTGCCATGTTGGAAGCAGTTCCCACTTTTAAATACCTAGTGGTTACTCTTGACTCTGCCCTCACTTTCCGTGAGCATATTGCACTGACCTGCTCTGCCATAACACTAGAATCGGCCTCCTCTACAGATTTAGGCCCTATCTCCCCCCTATTGCCCTTCAATTAGCCATCTCTAGCTCCATACTTCCCCTAGTAGACTATGGCATAATTATATATGGCGCCTCCTCCAACACAGCCTTGTCCAGCATAAAACGCACTCTCAACAAAGACTGCCGGCTGGCCACCGACTGCGATCGCCTTACACATACCTGTGACCTCTACCTGCAGTCTTCCTGGTTAAACTTCCAGGGGTGATTTGTCTACAGTCCTACCTAATGGCCAAAAAAATACAACTAGGGTTAGCTCCCCTGGGATGTCTATCGCTCCTTCAAGAGTGCATGCCAGCAAGGGCCACTAGAAGCTCTAGCACTTCTACTTTTCGCATCCTCTTCACAAGGACCACTGCTTGCCAAAGGTCCTTTTCCTACAGGACCCCCCACTGGATGAACTTTCTTCTGGATGCTGCCCTCAAAATCCCTAGAATAGAGCCGTTTAAGCCAATGCTGCACACCCATATCCTGTCAAACAGTAGCTGTCACTGCTAAACCTATACTACTATCTAGTTTTTGGTCTCTCTGCTACTATCAAAACTCTGTAAATAATATTGTAATAGATTGTATTTGCTGTACCGATGGTGCCCTGAATTTGTTTAGCCCATGGTTGCCTCTGTATAGTATTTTTCTCTGTGTATGTCCTAACTAATGTCATTGATGCGGGGCCTTTGTAAATGAGTCCCTGACTCAAAGGGCTGTAATTCCTAGACTGACTACAAATAAAATAAAATAAATAAAGGAGAGTATTGTGGAATATCTAGAATACAGTGGCCTTCGGGATCCAAGGCAGCATGGATTCATTGAGGGGGTGATCATGTCAAACAAATCTGGTAGATTTCTTTGACTGGGTGACAAGGGAATTGGATCAGGGTGGAGCAGTGGACATGGCCTACCTAGATTTCTGTGAGGCATTTGACATTGTTGCTCACTGGAGACTCGTAAACAAGCAGAGAAGCCTAGGAGTGGGTCCTAAGGTGGTAAACTGGGTGAGAAAGTGGTTTGGAGAAGGAGACAGAGTGTGATGGTAAATGGATTTCACTCTGAGGAAGGGAGGGTGACAAGCAGGTGGCCACAGGGATCAGTACTGGGACCTATCCTCTTTAATGTCTTTATTAGCGACATTGCAGAGGGGTTAGAAGTGAAGGTATGCCTCTTTGCAGATGACACTAAAATCTGTAATAGGTTAGACACTATGGGGGGGGGATGAACAGTGATCTAGGAAAGTTAGAGGAGTGGTCAAGGGTGTGGCAGCTAGGTTTCAATGCGAAGAAGTGCAAAATCGTGCACTTTGGGCACAGAAACCCATTAGCGGAGTACATAATGGGGGTAATATTAACCACCACCAAACAGGAAAGGGACCTGGGAGTAATCATATCCGATGACCTAAAGGTGGCCAGTCAGTGTGACAAGGCAGTGGGAAAGGCTAGTAGGATGCTAGAGTGCATAGGGAGGGGTATCAGCAGCAGAAAGAGAGTGGTGGTGGTATGTCCAGTTCTGGAGACCACATCTCTGGAAGGACATAGACAGGGTAGAAGTGGTCCAGAGAAGGGCAACCAAAATGGTACAGGGTCTGCATCACAAACCCTATGAGGAAAGACTGAAGGACCTCAATATGTACAGCCTGGAGGAAAGGAAGGAGAGGGGGATATGATAGAAACATTGAAATACCTTACAGGCATAAATAAAATTCAAGAGGGAAGCATTATTCAGATATTTCAAAAATAAAAGTGCCCAAGAACAAGGGAACATGCTATGAAACTGAAGAGGGGGGGAGACTCAGGGTAGAGGCGACAAAGTTCTTCACAGAAGGAGTGGTGGAGTCCTGGAACAGCCTACCAGTGGAGGTGGTGGGGGCAAAAATGGTAACGGGCTTCAAGAATACATGGGACAGGTATCAGGGAACCTTAGAGGTAGGGAAAAGGGGGGGTAAAGCTGGAGATCAAGTAGGGTCTGCTGTGTTATAGTAGGTAGGGAAAATGGGTAGTCTAGGTTGGCCAAGCTGTCCTTATCTGCCATCAATATCTCTGTTTCTAAGTTTTTATGACCTCAGTTTACTGACTAGTTTTAAGGATGGCACCTCAACAGTGCAGCACCCCACAGCGATAGTCCTTATCTCATTTACTGAACCACAACTCTGAGCACTATTTTCTGTCATCTGTGTACCAAGGTGCTTAACAAGAGCAAATGGAGAAGGAAAACTTTCTGGTTTTCAAGGGTGGTGGGGTTTGCAGTGAGAGAAAAGAGTGTGACCATCAAAAACTTATTTGGTAAGTCAAAGGGATGAATACAGGGAGGATTACTTTCAGAAAAGGAAGGAGGCAGGCTACACAATGAGGAGAGCAAAAGCATAGATGGGGGAAAGGATTGCAGTGGGGGAAGGGAGGGGGACAAGAGAGACATTCTTTAGATATGTCAGTGAGAAAAGAAGACAAGAGGAGTAGTGAGACCAAAGAGTGGGTCAGAACTGGTGGAAGGAGACCGGGAAAAGGGAGGAGCACTGAATAAATATTTTTGCTTAGTATTCACAGTGGAGTGGGGAGGGGGATTACCAGAAGGAGAATACACAAGTAAGGGGGAGGCTGGCAGGGAGTTGGGCACTAGAACATTTTCAGATGAGAAGATTTGGAAAGGGTTAAGGGTGCTAGGGTTGATAATGCCATAGGCCTCGATGGATTGCACCCACAGGTGTTAAGGGATCTAGGAGTGGTCCTGACAGCACTGCTGATGGACTTGTTCAGCAGCTCTTTGGAATCTGGAGTGGTCCCAGAGGACTGGAGGAGGATGGATACTGTCCTTCTGCAAAAGAATGGCAGCAGGAAAGAGCCAGGGAATTACATGCCAGTGTGAGCCTAACCGCTGTAGTGGGGAAACTGATGAAGACCCTGTTGAAAGAGAAATTAGTCAAATCCCTGGAATCTGATGGACTGCAGGACAGAATGTAGCATGAGTTCCCCAGGGGAAGTCGTGTCTGATGAAACTAATAGAATTTTGTGGCTGGGTGACAGGGTTAAACTGTCTAGGCTCCGGTAAGGCCTTTGACTCAGTGCTGCACAGCAGATTGCTACAGAAGTCAAGAGGCCTAGGGCTGTAAACAAGATCATTCAATTGTTGGGAAATTGGTTAAGGAACAGAATCCAGAGGGGAATATTAAATGGGAAATTCTCACAGGAGATGGGGGTCAGGAGTGGAGTACCCCAGGGTTTGGTTTGGGGAGGGTCAGGATTGGTGGGGAAGGGGGTGGAGCCCACTGTAGTTGCTGTAGAAAGGGCTCCATGATCAGGCAGACTAGATTGATGTTAAGGCCTTCGTCTGCTGGCTATTTTTGTATGTTCGCATGTTCAAACGGCCTGGCATTGTTCGATATAATCACTGGGGACAAAGGGGTGTATCTAGTAGAAAAAGTCTATTTGAGGTAAAACTAATAGAATGGACACACTAGAGGGAGTAGAGACTTTGAGGAGGGACCTGGAAAGGCTAGAAGAGTGGTCCAGAATTTGGTAGCTAGGATTCAGTGCCAAAAAGTACAGTCATGCACATCAGACACAGGAACAGAATAAAAGGGGAAGTCATGGCATGTACCTCAGAGGAAAGATACTGAAGGGTAATCATTACAGGTGACATGAAAGTAGTGGCCCAGTGTTCAAAGGCAGTGGGGACAGCACATAAGATAATGGGCTGCATATGGGGGGTATAGCAAGCAGGAGGAGGGAGAATATACTCCCCCTCTATAAGCCACTGGTTTGCCCCACCTTGAGTACAGTGTGCAGTTCTGTTTGCTTGGTTATTCTTTGGCAACCAGGTAAGGCCCTCTAGGCACAAGTGTCTGTTTTCAGGGGTGACCTGGGAGCACTGGGAGGTTAAGTGACTTGCTCAGGGTCACGCTGTATGCACATGGAGGTTGTGGGAATCAAATTCAAGTCTGCTGGATGTACCAAGCTCATTCACAGCTTATTGCTGTAACCTCTTGGCAATAACTGCCAGCCTGTAGCTGGCCAGTTCTGTAGCCCTCACCTTAGAAAGGACATTGACAGGATGCAAGCTGTGCAGCAAAAGCAACCATGATGACATGGGGCAGCCCTAGGAGGGAAGATTGAGGGGCCTCAATGTGTACTCCTTAAGGACAGGAGACCCATGGGGATATGATGGAGACTGTTTAAGACCTCTAGAAGATAAACAGGATGGAATGTGGGATCTTTTAGGTTGAGCACAAATGTGGTTACAAGTGGGAACAGAATGAAGTTAGTGGGGAGAAGTTTTAAGAGGGATTCAGATTATATTAATCAAAACATATGTCAAACACATTGTTTCTCATTCACAAAAAAATGACTATCAAACACACATTAAAAATGACTTTAATTCAATTTATTCATATTATTACTATTGTATCCTGAAAAACCAAGTGATCTACACAGGGAACTTCTTTAGGAACTGCGTAGCTTTATTATATGCTTCCAACAAGGCAGCCTTCTTCTGAATATATAGAGAGAGAGATATTCTGGATCTTTCTAACAACAATACTGCTATTGCTCAAGACCTATATTCTCTTGGAGTTTGTAAAGTCCATGCCACCCTCTAGCAGCACCTCATAATACTACACTACAGTTGCATACAGTATACATCATTTCCCCCCCCCCCCTTAAAGAGGCTACTACTTTTTATTATTATTATTTAACATTCATGGTCCTTCAAATATGAGGGAGGCCATCTGTTCCTTGAGGAGCATCTAAGCTCTAAATCTGGTACTGAACTATCTACAGGTGAGGGATTTCCACACACAGTAGACGAAGTCACTTCTTTAATTTTCGGTGCAAATGGTACAGGAGTCACATCAGTGACAGATGTCTCTGGATTATGTGGGACTTCCGTGGTAAGTGGTATCTCTCCTGGTTTCTCATGAAGTTCTAAGGAATTGGGTTAGTTATGGAAACAGGCCCCTTTCAGAGAGTTCTCAACCTATATGTCCACAGCTCCGTCTGGTTTGCTGTACCTCCTGTGGATTTGATCCACATGACAGCGCACTACTCTGCCATCTCCCAGCAACACTTTGTAGGACAGAGGTCCTGTCACTTCATGAATAATTTCAGGTATCCATCTCTTTCCTTGACCAAAGTTGCAGCTGTATACTGAATCTCCTGTCATAAAACATCATGCTTTTGCTTGCTTATCATGCTTTTCCTTGACTTTTAACTGTTTCTGTATCACCTTTCCTTTAAAATCAGGGTGTAACAAATCCAAGGCTGACCTCAATTTTTGACCCATTAACATCTCGACTGGTGACACTCCTGTTGTTGACTGTGGTGTTATTCTGTAGCTGAACAATGCGTGAGCTACTTTTATTTCTAACGAACTCCAAATTTTTTTCTTTAAAGGTTCATAGGTTGTACAAGTCTGAGGGACATGCCCATATTAGAACGCGCCATCATTAAAAACTAACGATGGTAATGGAATTTTTTGTCACCCATATACAAGTCAAGTTCACGTTTAAAATGGTCGATATTTTCACTCATTACCACATCAGCTGGGAGAGCAATCCATACATGTGGCACTCTTTGTGTCACAGACTGTCTCCTTTTAGTTTTGCAGATTTCAGCATATAATCTTAAATTATGCGACCTAGTACTCTTAATTGGTGGTTGTTTCACCAAACAGTTTGTTTCAAAAAACAGTTTGCCACCAAAGGCCTTATAGGCCCAGCACATTTCTCCCATAGCAAACCTATATTTCAGAGAAAAAAGTCCATTATTTCTGAGTCTGTCCCCGTATCCTAGGTTTGCTACTTTTGAAACAGACTTAGTCATCTTTCGTTGTAAAGATTCATAGACTTTCATATCATTAATATCTGTGGGAGAGGAAAAGGAAGCACAGTGATCTAGATGTGTCCTAACCAGGGTAGTGTATAAAGGAACCAGAACATCAGCTTTCTGACTTTTTATATGTTTTAAAATGCATCTAAGTATGCCATGACATTTTTTGGCAGTTGTGTTGATGTGATGACTAAATTTCATATTGTTTGAGATGGTCACACCGAGATCTTTTTCAGAGGTAGTTACTTCTAGCTCAGAGTTGTTTATATAATAACTAGCCAATCTATTATTGCTCCCAAGATGCTTCACTTTGCACTTGGCTATATTAAAGACAAGTTTATGTTCAGTCACCAAAGTAAACAGATGGTTTAAATTGTCCTGAAGTAATTCTATGGTGGCACTGTTATTAACAATGCCTCCAAGCATACAATCATCGGCATAGTTTTGTAGCCAAGCACCGTTTTTAGCCTGCATACTAGAGACCATAATATTAAACAATGTTGGTCCAAACACTGATCCCTGCAGAACTCCAATGCTCACAAGACCCCATTCAGACCTACATCCTCATAAGACAATCCTTTGCTTCCTATTGTCCAACTATGAACATATCCATTTTACAATCAAGGGATGTATTACTAGTTTATGTAGCTGTTCTAAAAGAATCTTATGTTACATGGCATCAAAAGCTTTTTCGTAGTCCAAAAATATAATATCAACTGGGAGTCCTTCATCCAAAGCTTTGTTAACTGGCTCAAAAAAGTTAATTAAATTACTCATACATGACCTCCCCTGTGTAAAACCATGTTGAGTTATATCTAAATTCCCTGTATCATGAAAGTATTCGACGATTTTATACTGTAACAACCCTTCCATGATCTTACCAATACACAAAATTAGGCTTATAGGCCTATAATTACCGACATTATTTTGTATCCTTTTTTATAGATAGGAGTAACATTTGCCACTTTTCAATCATCCAGAGCAGTGCCTCTTTTTAGGGATGTATTAAAGAGAATAGTAAGGCTGCCAACTAGTTCTTTACAGAGATTCTTTATTAAAATAGAAGGAATACCATCAATGGCAGCAGAATAATTTGGTTTTGTATTATTAAAAGGTCTGATAGTATCACTCTCAGTAAAAATAACCATGGAGCAGGGAACAGATTGGTTATCCACACTGAAATTCTCTTTGCTTTTAAAGATACTAACAAAATAATTATTAAATTCATCTGCCATTTGTTTTCCATCCATGATTAACGTGTCATGGGTTAGAAGTGGTCTTGCCCCTAACTTACTCCCTCTAAGAGATCCAATGTATTTATAAAACTGTTTTTTATGTTGCTTGCACGCATGTGCAAGAAACATAGTGCCATCATCGGAGATTTCGGAGGTGTGTCACCTCCTCCTCCAATTCAGGCAGTGTGCTGGCAGGCGCGGCCCCTGTAAGCCAATGCATTTTGGAGCTGTCTATGACACGCTCCAAAATGCAGTGGCACTCTGATTGAAAGAGGAGCTACGGCTTGGTGAGCAGCGATAGAAGCTGCTCGCAGCTCCCCTCGCCTGAGCGTCACGCGCCCAAGCGCACTGTATAGCCGACGGGTGCCCAATCCCTGTCGGCTGAGCTGCGCCATCTCCCTCCCAGTAGTTGGTGCCACGCTGGGAGCCCACCGCGTGGCAATCAGTCCTTTGCCGGCGAGTTTAATCCCAATCAGCTGAACGCCCCAGTGCACACGCTTGGGAGCCCACCCCAGCGTGGCAAACGGTCCCACAACATCTTTTTTTTTTTTTTTACCTGTAAGACAAAGTGCCTTGGAAGTGCCTCCCAACCCCCACCCACAACCCGCACTCCACCCACTGCGACTCCAGTTTTCCCATTACCCCTCACCCCATACTACTCCGGACTCAGCGACGATCTTGGTGGACGGGAACACGCTTGCACTCTTCAAAGCCGACCACGAACTGAGAAATGCCGTAAGCTGTATAATGGGCTAGATAGGGGGTTTCAACTTTGCATATCTCAGCCATTTTGGGAATTTTGACAAATTTTCAACATGGGTTTTGGGACCCCTTCTCATGAATGATGTCACTGTCATGGTGTTATTTGGGCCCAAAGGGTGATTTCGCAGTGACTGCACAGTGACTGCGAAATCACCCTTCAGGCCTGAATACCACCATGACAGTGACATTATTCATGAGAAGCCAAAACCCCATGTTGAAAATTTGCAAAATTCCAAAAATGACTGTTTTATGAGCGTGCATTGCGCAGTTCCTCACGAGGCCCGTAGAAGTTCGCGAAATTTCAATATTTTCACTCCAGATTTTCAACATTGCCATTTTACCACACCTTCTTATGAGTAGTACAGCTGTCATTTTCAATCTCACCCAAAATGTGTTTCCGCCAATGTAGCGCAGAATGGTGCAGTCGGTGTGCGAAATCAATGTATCGGGACAAATTAAGAAAATCACAGAGACACTGTTCATGAGCAGAGGTGTTAAAATGGCTATGTTGAAAATTTGGTGAAAAATTTCCTAAAATGACTGTTTTACGGTGCGTTACACAGCTCCTCATACGCTTCGTGGGTTTGCAAATTTTCAATATTTCCACTCCAGATTTTCAACATTGCCATTTTCCACACCTTCTTATGAGTAGTACAGCTGTCATTTTTACATCTCACCCAAAACGCAGTTTCCGCCTCATGTAGCACACAATGGTGCAGTCGTAGCGAACTCAGTGTATGGGACACATTAAGAAAATCATAGTGTCACTGTTCATGAGCAGAGATCTTAAAATGGCAATGTTGGAAATTTGGTGAAGAATTCCTAAAATGACTGTTTTATGAGTGTGCGTTGCACAGTTCACTGCTGCGCTCGTGAGTTTGCAAATTTTCAATATTTCCACTCCAGATTTTCAACATTGCCATTTTACCACACCTCCTTATGAGCCGTACAGCTGTCATTTTTCACATCCTGCCCAAAGCGTGTTTCCGCCCATGTAGCGCACAATGGCTGATCGGTGTGCAAACTCAATGTATGGGACACATTAACAAAATCACAGTGACACTGTTCATGACCAGAGGTCTTAAATGGCTATGTTGAAAATTTGGTGAAAAAAAATCTAAAAATGACTTTGTTTCTATATGGTTAGCAGTTCCTCGCGGCTCGTAAGTTCATAAATTTTCAATATTTACACTTCAATGACTTCCAAATACCTAAACAGCACATAGAAAGAATATAGAAGCAACATTCGGCATTGACAAATGCTTGTTATTGTCCCTACAGTCTGCTACAAATTTTAATTCTAAATCTCTCTTAGCCTGCCTTGTAAGTTTTTTAGTGGAATTGGAAATATGTTTAAATTTCAACCATGCTTCATGAGTGGGTTTTTTATTATATTGATTAAATGCCTTTTTCTTTTTCCTAATACTCCTCTTGACCTTAATATTCCACCAAACAGGTACTCTTTGTTTTTTGTAGTAGTATTTAACCCGTGTGGGGACCCAAGTTTGTATACGGTGGTCAGTTTTCTCTCTAATAACATTCCACATTTCATTAGCATTCAAACCTTTTAGATCTTTCTGCCAATCCCATTGCTTCAGGTATTGTTTAATAAGCTGGTAATTCGCTTTATAAAAGTTAGAGACTTTAGTATCACTGGTAGTATTTGTTTTGGTAGTAAAGAAACACCAACAAAAAACAGAGTGATCACTGCCACCCAGGTGTTCCTGAATTATGGGTAAGGAGTCAAAATGTTTAATATTAGTAATTATGAGATCAAGTGTATTTTCTTTTCTAGTCAGTTTGTTTAATTATTTAAGATCATTTTGAATAATAAACTGAAGTAATCTATACTCGTAGCTACTACGGGCACCACGAGTTGGCCAACTTATATTGGGTAAATTAAAGTCCCCAAAGAGAATAAAATCCATATCAATGTTTATATTATCTAGTGATAAAAAAAGGAATTGTTAGCTTCTGCATCTAAACCAGGCACCCAATACACTACACCTATTGTTAACGGATCTGGTAGGGATCTAATCTGTACTATAATCAGCTCACTGTTTATCTGATTACTACTTAATTCACAGTACTGGAGATTATTTCTAATACACAAAGCCACACCTCCACCTTTTTTGGAAAGGCAATTTTTAAGAACTGCAGAATATCCAGGTATATCAGTAGCCCAGCCTCCATCTACAAACCAAGTTTCTGTAACGGCACAAATATCGATATCATTCTTAATCAGTTGATAATTTAATTCCCCTAGTTTATTATTCAAGCTCCTAGCATTCACTAACAATGTATTTATTCTCCTTGGGCTATGAATTTTAGTTGGATTTTTCTCAACCCCTGTCTTATTTAATGTTGGCTCAGTAGAGAGGTTTATGTCCATATAATTACAGTTAGCCACCTGGTCCCTACAATGTATACATTTGTGATGTAAAATTACCCCCCCCCCCACGATCTAGTTTAAATTTGAAGAAATGAAACTATTTAATTTATTTCCTAATATAGCTGTCCCTTTTCTACCTGGATGCAATCCGTCCCAACAAATTAGTTCTCTATTTTCAACAAACTCTTCCCAGTAAGTGATGCATCCAAATTTTAGTTTGAGGCTCCATCTCCTTAACCAGTTATTTATATTTTTGATTTTCTTATTTAAAAAAATCATTCGCACCGGAAACCGGGATAATTTCTGAGATAGCAAAATCACAGTCCCATCCATTAAAGTATTGGCTAGCCCTACAAACTCTTCCTTTATAATCTCTTCACTTTGTTGATGGAGATTATTTATACCTGCATGAACAATAACAAGTGGTTTATGGCCACCTGTTTTCAAAATATCCCTGGACATTCTAGTAATGTCCCTAATGTTGACCCCACAGAAGCTGGACAAGGTTCTATTTGATTTATCTTGGTCACATATTTTCTGATCAAGATGCTTTATCATAGAATCTCCGAGAAGAAACTTGGATTTTGTTACTATGTCAGTTCCAATATCCATAAGATCAGTACTAGACTGATCTACAGCTTCATGAAGGGATGCTGAATGCGGGACAATAGGTGAAACTAAAAGTGCTGGATTAGTGATTTGTAGTAGGAGGTATTGTATATTCAGGTTGATCACTTAATAAATCAAAGTGGTTCTTTACCGCAATCTGAAAATCATTGGCTCTCTGGCCTCTCTTAGCCATTTTGGAACTTCTCACCTCATACCATTCATCCTTGGCTAGATCAGTGTCATCTACACTACCGGTCAAAAGATTTAGAACACCCCCATTTTTCCAGTTTTTATTGAAATTTACGCAGGTTAATGTCCCAATGTACTCTGAAATTAAAGCATAGAACAAATAAACAATTGGAGATAAAAAAGAAATCATAGAATCATTTTGTTTAACAAAATTTAATCTAAATTTTGACTCATCAAAGTAGCCACCTTTTGCAGAATATACTGTAACACTTGAACACTCGTGGCATTCTTCCTACAATGGATATCAAATATTGTTAGGAAGTTCTTCCCAACACTGTTGCAGAAGTTCCACAAATGTGTTGCACTTGTAGATTGCTTTGCTTTCACCCTTCTGTCCAGTTCATCCCAAACCAGCTCGATGGGGTTTAAGTCTGGAGACTGTGCTGGCCATTCCATGATTTGAAGCCTACCGTCTTGTTCTTTTCCTTGAAAGTAGTTCTGACATAGCCTGGAGGTATGTTTTGGATCATTATCTTGCTGTAGAATGAACCCCTGACCAACTAGGTGTAGACCAGAGGGTATTGCATGGCGCTGCAAAATGCTGTGGTAGCCCTTTTGGTTCAGGGTGCCAGTCACTCTGTGCTGTTGTCCTGTGAGCAGCCTATCCAAGCTGTTGACTCTCAGAAACTTGTCTTCTGATTCTGTTGTGGCTTTGGGTCTGCCAGACCTCTTCCTGTCAGAGTTTCCTCCAGTTTCCAAGTGCCTTTTGATGGTGTAGGAAACTGTACTCACTGACACCTTGGCTTTCTTTGCAATTTCTCTACAGCAGGTTTTGCTAACCTAAACTTTTTTTTTAACCTCTAGCAGTTTACCGCTTACCTTTGTACCATTTCAGGTTATTCACTGGACTTGAATTGCTTAAATTTCAATAAAAACTGGAAAAATGGGGGTGTTCTAAAACTTTTGACCGGTAGTGTATGTCCCTGGTGCGCTTTCTATTAGTTGTAACCTTTGCATGTGTATCAGAACTGACATAGAGGGGGTCTCATCTGCACTAGAAGTACTTCTTGTATCTGCTGTTGTTATTAGGGGAATATGAGGTCTGTATATAGATGCTAATACAGGATCATTAATACTACTAATTTCATTATTACTGGGGCTACTATCTTCATTTTGGTAAGAGCTATTAATTCTAGTGGCCATTAATCTCTGGCTTATCTCCAAGTGAATAAGTCTGGCATTAAATAGGTTTATTTCCTGTTTCATATCTTTATTTTCAGTACATTTGGTACAGATAAATGTTATGTCTTGCAGTACTGTGGAGTCAAAGCAATACATATAACATGAACAACATTTTACCCCCATTTTACCCTCTGTTGTTATTATTGTTTCATTCATCATTGGACTATGTGCTTGAAACATTACCACACTGGATGATATCACTATCTCCTCTCTAGATAACTAGGATACTTGTTTAGTCAGGAATAATACCCACACACAGCTGTAGACACACTAAACAGAGAGTTACACACACAAATTATATCCTGTTTGGCCTACCTACTTTCCAGCACTTAGGGGAAACCTTTCAAACCACTAAAACACATGCTATGACGCTATGTCTTTGCACGCGACGTCATGTAAACATTCTGCTCACCCTGCTCACAGAGAGCAGCAAGGCCCGTCTTTCGGATGAGACGTTAAACCGAGGTCCCATCTGCCTGGATTGGTGGTAGTTCAGGTGGATGTTAAAGATCCCATGGCACTTATCGAAAAGAGTAGGGGAATATTTTATTGTAATACATCAAAGGTACATAATATCAGTGTATAAATTCTACAATAATATATAAAACATGAAGGACATGAAAATCAAACTTATGCAAACAATATTTAAATCACCCCAAAAAACAAAGAAAACTTTATACAAAAAAGAGAAATTCTCAAAAAGTATTCTAGTCTCTTTTTTTTTTTTTTAATATAACACTACTTCCCAATAAATGTCTAGAACCTAAAGTAATACAGAAAAATAAATAACTATTGGACTTAGAGTAACATATGTTTTAATTCCTAATCATCAGTTACCACCAACCCCCCTTTACTTCCAACCTATTCGTCGGTATGCCTATGCAGTCTTTCATATTTCTTATTTAAATTTAATAAACCTCAGGAACCCTTTCCACCACTCTCTCACCTTTTTTGAGGAAAAAAATGTATTATCTTGAATATACACCCTATTCATAGCCTCATGAATCAACCTTTGTACATTTTCCTTGGGCATCAATCTTTGATATAGTACCCATTGGCACCTAGCTTGCCATAAGTAATAGAGCAATGTACTACAAAAAATTTGTAATGTGTCTTCATGATATTGCAACCTAAACTGTGGGGAATGACCCAGTACCAATGTATCATAGTCCATATAGTCTATCCATTTCATACTCCATTTCACTGCCAGGAATTTCCACAGAGACAAAGCATAGGAACATTTGAAAAGAAAATGATTGACTGTTTCTTCCTGATCCTCACACTCTAAAAATGGACAATTTCTCTCCTGTACTGGTTTATGTTTGGCGTTCCTCTGACTCCAATCGTCCATATACCATCAGCCATAGAGTTTCCCACATATAAGCAGGTAACCTTGGGTTGTTCAATCTATGTAAAACCATATTCACACACCTTTCAGGACAATTCTTAAATTCGGGCTCACTAGGATATAATTGGAGCATTACTGATTTATATAACTGAGATCCTGTGCTAACTTTCACCACCTGCGCCAATAATCCCCATTTGAATATTTTTTTTGCAATTGGTACAAAATATGTTGGCACTGTTAATTTAGGAATCAGCTTCGGGGGTCTTATATACCAAGAATCATAATAGTGCCCCATCACGTATCGATGGATCCTCTCAAATTTCTTTGTAGGCACACTCCAGCCTGTCTTCATATTTATTGAAATAAATAAAGTAGAAAAAAAAATCACCGGATCAACCATCCCCAAACCACCTTTCTTTTTGTCTAAATATGTGAACTGTCTTTTGATTGGATTGAGTCTACTACCCATAGCATCTGAAAAATAAACTATATATCTTTGTTTCTAAATTAAGTGGTAATGGAAAAATTAATGCTGTATATAACAACTTTGGAATAATAAATGTTTTAATAATTGAGACTCTTTTAATTTTATCCAATTTCCATTTTTTCCATATATTGATATTTTTTTCAATTAAAGTTAATGCTAATTCCCAATTAAGGTCTGGCACATTTTTTTGCCCATACATTAAGCCTAAAATTTTTATCGGCTCACTAGAAATACGTATACCTTGTATCATAATCTCTGTTTGATTACCTATTCCTATAAATAAACCTTTACTTTTTGTCACGTTAATCTTAGAATTTGACAGTAAAGCATAATAGTCCATAAAATCTAAAAAAACACCTATCTGGGTACTATCATTGAAAAAAACGCACAAATCATCCGCATAGGCTTGTACATATAACACATCCGAATTGGGAGTCCAACCTATCCCCACCCAACGAGGTCTCTGTGACAATGATCTAATTAAGGTGTCAATTGTGAAAGCATATAATAGGGGACTCAATGGGCAACCTTGACGGACCCCTGTCGGAATGTGAAACCCGTCACAAATCTCCAGCTGAATCACTGGGTGAGTAATAGCTGAATTGTAAATTGACTGAATAATTTTTAATAAACCTTCCGGGATCCCATAATGTTTTAAAGTGGCAAACAAAAAGGGGTGATAGACCCTATCAAAGGCCTTCATTTGGTCAACAGCTACCATACACCCTGAAAGCTTATTTAAATTTGCAAATTCTATAATGTCCCTCAGGACCATATGTGCATGATGTATTTTTTTTTCTGGTACTCTACAAAACTGAAATGGGGATAAAACTTTGGCCGCAAACTGCTGCAATCTGTTATTCAGAATACTCGTAAAAAGTTTGTAATCTGAATTCAATAATGTAATTGGTCTCCAGTTATTCAGTCCAAATTTATCCCCTGATTTATATAAGAAAATTAATAAACCTTCCAAAACCAACTAGGAAACACAGGATTCCCAAGAAACTCATTAAACACTAACACCAAACATTCTGCGAATTCCACTGGAAAAACCTTATATAAGTCTGATGACAAACCATCAATCCCAGGCGAAGTCCCCTTTTTTTGATTTTTGATAGCTGTAATTATTTCTTGTGTCGTAAATGGCCTAATTAATTCTGACGTATCAAATCCTTGTCGTGGGACTCTAATCTGAGTTAAAAAGTCTAAAATGCCTTGTTCATCCGGTGGCGGTTCCATCTTATACTCCAAAAAATAATTCATAATTATACTATGAAGTGACTTCTGATCCTGTACTATATTCCCAACCTCATCTCGAAGTGAGTCTAAATTCGTAGGTTGTTTATAAGTTTTAAAAGCTTCATATGGATCCCCTATTGGCTGCTTCTTAACTCCATATTGAAGGACTGCATTAAGGGTCCTCGCCCTGTTATATTGCACCTCCATAAGTTGACTCTTTAAAGCCTTAATCTGAGAACTATAATCTATAGTCGAAGTATTAGCAAGTGAAAACAAAAAATACAATTGTTGTCTCAATTTTAAATAGTGTAAAAAGTTACTATTTACCCTAGCCTTCCCTTGTTGTTTTAACATATGACAAAAATCGTCCTTAGAATCTTTCCACCACTCACCCATGGTATCATATAAAAATGCTACTGAAATCCTAGCCATCAGTAATGCTTTAATTTTATCCAGGATCACCTCTGAAGTCAATAAAGGGGTTTAACTTCCATCTTGCTCTCCTTTTAAACTGACTGACCAATGGAGAAACCATAGAGTAGCAATAAATGATCCGAAAAGGATACAGGATATGTTTCAAATGTAAAGGGAATATTATTGGACAAAAATATAGTCAATCGTAGAAGTAAATCGATTTCTTTTATAAGTAAAGTTAAGCCCTGTACCTTTTTACTATTCCCATTAATTAACCCTCATGATTGTACCATCTTATATAAGGCTCAGAGAATCACAGTAAATCTTTTTCCTACTCCTCCATCTCATTTCCCCACCTTTTAATTCACAGTTAAAATCTCCCCAAAAACTTCAGAAGAAGTTAGTAAAAATGGTTGTACCATTTAAAAAGCTTTTACCTCTCTGCTTTAAGCTGAGATCCATATATATTAATAAACCTACACAATCTCGCTTTCCACCATCCATCCAAAATCATCAATCATCCTGGTATCAAATCTATTAATTTAATTAGAGAAAAGTCATAAGAATGAAAAAGAAAACCAATCCCATCCGCTGACTGTTGTCCAAAAGACCAATAAGAGGGCCCCCAGCACCATTCCCTTTGAAAACACCTGACTTGCTCTATGGTATACATCCATGTCTCTTGTAGATAACAAACATCAATTTTATGACAATGTAAAAATTCATAAACCACCTGTCGTCTCTTATAATTCAAAATGCTATGAACATTTATAGAACCCAACCGAAATTGCATCAGGTACCAAGTAAGTTAGTGAATCACCTATCTTTTTTCCGTCTTTTCTTCTTTTTCCCTTTATAATCTTCTTGACTATGCATAGGGGATGGTGGACTATCCAGTGTCTGTTGGGAATCATTTTCCAAGCAATCCATATCTGAGTCCCCCCACTGACTGGATAATGAGGCAAAGGGATTACTTACTTCTACTTCTACTGGCTGCTGAGGGAGGATCTTAATATTCCTAGAAGACCGTCTAACTGCAAAAACCCCTGGTGCTTTAAAAATCTCCTGTGGTCTAGACTTAGCAGCTGTGGAATCCCCCACTGGAACTAGTTCCGAAGGACTACGGTCAAGAATCACCAAGTCATCCACCCCTTCTCCTTCCACTTCGTCACAGAGGATCTGTCCTCCACTATCTTCGTGGTTCCCACCTGTTCAGCTCCTATTACCAAATCCTGGGCTTTTTGTATCAATAAGTCTGGGCTACCACAAGACCTTTTGTTTTTGGCTGCCCAGGTACAATCTGCAAAAACATGTCCTGTTTCTTCACATAAATCACATTTTGTACAATTTTCACATTGAAAAGCTGTATGCCCAATTTCTCCACAATTGTCACACCTTGGTTTATCACATGAACTTGATAAATGCGTTTTAGCTCCACATTTATAACAAGCCCGAGGTTGCCCAGCATAAAAACACACACCCCTATCCCTCCCCAATAGAAAAGAATTTGGGATGTGTTCAATACCTGCATCCGTTTGTCGTAGTTTAACCTTAAACCTCCACCCCCTAGTCCAAAATTGCTCCGAATCCAAAATTGCTTCAGGGGAACCCAAGATCTCATATTTTTGGCTTAACCAGTAAGAAATATCATCTATATGCACTCCTTCGTTCCTAAACATTATAGTAACAAACTTTATCAAAGGTTTTGTTAATGGTATCACAAAAAATGGCGTCCAGAGGGGGGAAAATTTAACCTGTGTATATCTTTCCCAAAAGAGATCCAGCGCTTGAGCTGAACGAAAACTAACATCAAAGTTGTCTTCACCAGAAATATTTATAAAAGCAAACACTTCCCTTGGAGAAAAATGTAAAGACTCTTTCAATAAACATTTTCCCACATATTGTCTATCAGGCCTAACATCCAAACCTCCTTTATAACGAAGTCTCACCGCATTTCTACGTGGTGCAGCCTCTTTCTTAATTTTTGTAAACAATTCAGACATTAAAGGTTTCTCCCTAATAGAAGTCTCTAAAACCTGTGTCCCTCCCTGTTCCCCAGCCACAGGAGTGGTCACTTCCACCCTTCTAGAAGGTAAACTCACTATTAAAGGAGATGCTCCCTTCCCACTCACCAATTCCTCAACCTCATTTACAATCTCTGTGTCCTGCAACTTTGGCCTCCAAGCTGGTTCATTCTGTGAAAAATTCAATTTCGGGTCCCACTCTGGAGTGGGTTTCCATGATCCACTCTCCAACGTCCAACCAGCTTCGCTGAGAGCTTTTTGAGGGGACCAGTTTTCAGCTGTTAAAAGTTCTGACCCCTCATTTGTTTGAATTAACTCACCCCCAAGTTTTTCTTTATTCTGCAAATTTCCCCCAAACCCTTCAATAGGGAGATTCAAATGTCTCTTTGCAAATGTAACCGCCGCTCTTTTTTCTTTACCCTCCTCTCCTACCTTGTCTTGTAGTCGTTTTGAAAGAAAATCCGCCACCCCAGCCTGCGATTTGGGATCCGTTTGAAAACAACATTTTTTCCTGTTCCTGCCTCTGCAAAACTGGATCCAGTATTCAGTCTGAAAACAAATCCTGTCTGTTTCCATTGAGTCTCTGTGGGTGCAGCTCCTAAATTGTCCCCTGCGTCCACTCATCCTCCGCTAAGGCCGATGTGCAACCTCGAAATGGGTTGAACACTGTCTCTGCTTGCCTTTCTCTCCGCCGCTTCCGTCCAGCAAACTCTCTCCCATCGGACCACCACCAACCTCTTCTCCTCGAGCAACACTTTTCACCTCCACCTCACCCCTCAGGAGTTCTTCCCTCACAAGTGGTTTTTCATCAGAGAGGATATCGTATTGATACCTGGCTGGTCTCCGATCGTTCCGGTAAGTGCCATCTCCGTCTGATTCCCCAAAGCTGATAATTGTTCTGCCACATTTTTTTGTTTTTCGTAAGGCTTCTAACTTATGTTGTAAGGATTTCACAGCAGGGACACTTGCCTCATATCCAAATTAATATCTCTCGACTCCAAATTCTCCAGTTCCTCCGTTGACCAAATTGCTCTACTTCCTCCGTAACAGTAATTTCTGCAGAATTATCTTCTTTGCCCTGGATACCATCGTTCTCTCGTGCAGCCCTCGGCTGCTCCTGTAACTCCACTACGTCCATCCTCCTGCAGTGCAGGCTCCCAACTGAGCCTTCGGTCAGCAACAGCAAGTCCCCCTACTGGCCATGCAGTAGGGGAATTTCCCCGGTGTCCTGGCCAAATTTCCCTCATTCACTAAAAATACCACCAACAGCTTAATCTGGTTCAAGGTCAGTTGGCATTCATCTGTATCCCCCACCCCCGGGTCGTGCCTGAAAATAGGCAGGATTTGTCTAGTGCACTTACCCGGTCAACAAAAGCTAAATAAAAAATAAATAAATATAGCGTTCTCGTGACCCAGAAGTAACTCCCGGGGTCACGAGGTAAAGTGCTCTAAGTACAGCTCAAAAGTGTTTCCAATTAGCCCAGTAATTCTGCAAAGCACCTAAGAAGCTTTAATAAGTGCTCCAGGAGTTAAAATATTCAGCCCCCCCTTGAGTAGTAGTTTGTGTAATGAACTTCACAAACTACTGACTCTCCTCTTCCAGTTTCCTGAGTTACCAGGGAAATAGGGCTCAACGTAAAAAATACAAACAAATGCTCAAACACAGACAAAATGTTTCATAAAGCACTCAAATGTCATAAAAAGGTGCAAGGAGCCAGCACAGCATCCTGTGCAGCTAAAAGCTGTACTCTAAATGCTCCTTGAATGTTTGTACTGCTCTTTCTGCTAAACCATTTGATGAGGGGCGATATGGAGCAGATGTTATGTGGGTAATTCCATTCCTTTACATAAACTCTTTAAATTCCATGCTAACAAAAGGAGTTCCATTGTCAGATGCTACCATCTCGGGTATGCCATGGTTACTGAAGCTCATTCAGAGTTTCTCTGCAGTAGCTGTCGACATTACTGAAGTCATTGGATAAACATCTATTCACTTGGAATGTGCACCCACAATAACTAGGAACATTTTTCCAAGGAATGGACCAGCATAATCAAGATGTAATCTCCTCCAGGGTTTCTCAGGCCACTCCCATGGGTGAAGTGGAGCAGTGGCTGGAGCTTTCCTATGTTCCTGGCATGTGTCACAACTTTGAACCTTACTTTCAATTTCTTCATCCATCTTGGGCTACCACATGTAACTTCTAGCCAGTCCTTTCATTCATGTAATTTCAGGGTGGCACTGGTGCAACTGCTCAAAGACAAGTTTACGACCTTGGGGTGGCACTACAACATGAGCTCCCCATAAGACAAATCCATCCTGCACACTGAGCTCAGTTTTTCTGGAGAAGTATGGTATGAACTGAGTTTTTGGGACTACTTTGGGCCATCCTCACAAGATGTACTCCTGGACCTTTGCCAGCACAGCATCTTTTCCAGTCCAGACCCTGATCTGAGCAGCTGTCACTGGTGAGGGATCCATGTGGTCCATTAACAACACTCACTCTTCACAAGGAGCTTTGGTTGGGCCCTCTGGTATGGGAAGACGACTTAAGGCATCAGCGTTACCATGGTCCTTACCTGCCTTGTACACTATGGTATATTCAATTCAATTCAACTTTATTTTTAAAAGGCGCTTTTCTTAAAACCAAAGCGCCTGTACATTTCAAACGATAAATACAATAAAATTAAAACTAATATAAATCATTAAAAGCTATGCTAAAAAGGTGGGACTTCAAAGCTCCTTTAAAACTAAGGATGGTTGGGCAATTTCGCACCTAACGAGGTAGAGAATTCCATAGGGTTGGTGCCATAAAACTAAACGATCTAGCACCTGATGTTTTCAAACAGACCCTAGGAATCTCTAGCAATCCCTCATCAATGGATCGGAGGGGGCGGGAGGGACAGTAGGGGCAAAGGAGTTCTTTCAGGTAGGTAGGTCCCAAGTCATGTAGGACTTTATAGGTCAACAAACCGACCTTGAAGGTGATTCGCCAAAACACTGGCAGCCAGTGCAGTCCGTGAAGCACAGGCATTATATGGCTGGATCTAGAAGATCCAGTCAACAGCCTGGCTGACGCATTCTGCACTAGCTGAAGACGTCAAAGTTCAACCCCCGATAGCCCTAAGTATAAGGAGTTACAGTAGTCAAGACGGGAGGTAATGAAGGCGTGGATCAACGTTGGAAGGTCCTCTGGAGGAACCAGGTGCTTCACCCTGGCAATATTCCTCAGATGGAAAAAGGAAGTTTTGACTACTGCTGACACCTGAGATTTAAGCGTCAGACGGTCGTCAATTATTATGCCAAGATTCCGCACCTGATCTGAGGTTGCCAACTGAACACCTCCAAGCCATAAGCCTGAGGGTGATCCATCCGGCAAACCCACCTCACAGCGGCCTTTGTCCATGACCAGCACCTCAGTTTTCTCCGGGTTTACTCATAAGCTTAAACTGTGACAGCCCACCTCTGGATCCTTGGTGAGGCCATCCATGGTACGGCCTTCATCTCATTGAAGAGAGAAACTAAGGGCTTGTGGTCAGTGCAGATGACAAAACGTCGCTCATAAATATACTTGTGAAATCTCTGCACCCCATACATCACAGCCAATCCCTCCTTGTCTAACTGTGAGTATTTTTTTTCAACAGCTGTTAAAGTTCTTGACACAAATCCAATGGGTTTGTCAGTTCCATCGAGCATGTGGTGTGACAAAACTGCACCAACACCATATGGTGAAGCGTCACAGGAGAGAATGAGGTCTTTGTCTCCGCCATAGTGAACTAACACATCTGATGATTGGAGTAACTTCTTGGAAGCCTCAAAAGTTTTCTCTTACTCAGCTCCCCAAAGCCATTTCACTCCTTTTCTCAAGAGCTGATACAAGGGCATCAAAAGGATTGATAGGTTTGGTAAGAGCTTGCTATAATAATTCAACAGTCCCAGATACACTTTCAACTCAGACACATTATTGGGTGTGGGGACCTTTTGAATTGTTTGTGCTTTTTCCTTTACAGGCTACAGTCCTGCTGCATCTATTTTATGTCCCAAGAACACCACTTCCTTACCTTGGAAAGTGCACTTGCTCCGTTTTAACCAAACTTCTGCTTTTTCCAGTCTGTTTAACACTTTGTCCAAGTTTCGGATATGCTCCCCTTCTGTCTGGCCTGTTGCTAAAATATCATCTAGGTACACCGCCACATGGGGGACTCCTTGCAACAACCCATGCATAGTTTGTTGGAAAATAGCAGGAGCAGATGAAACACCGAAGGGTAAACGGTTATACCTGAATAGACCCTTCTGGGTATTCACAGTAACATACTGCTTGGAGTCTTCATCCAGCACAATCTGTTGGTGTGCATGACTCATGTCTAGCTTTGTGAAACATTTTCCTCCTGCAAGGACTGCAAAGAAATCATTAATTTTTGGAATTGGGTACTTAGCAGTCAGTTTATAATCTCCAGATATTCTCACAGAGCCATCGGGCTTCAGTACAGGGACAGTGGGTGCTGCGCAGCTTGAAAACTGGACCGGTTCTATGATCTTCGCTCAGAAGATGATCAAGTTCAGCCTCAACCTTGGACTTCATTGCGTAAGGTACAGATTTCGGTTTAAAGACACGTGGTTGCATCACTGCCCACATATATCTTTGCTGTGGTACCCTGTAAAGTTCCCAGATCTTTCTTGAATACCACTTCATGTTTTGCAAGCACCTCCTACAGTGTCCACTGCTGTAACAGTGTCACCTAATTGGCTGTTCTCCAGTCTATGGCCAGTTCAGCAGTCCAGCCTCGGCCTAACAAGTTTGGGCCTATCCCCATCACCACTACCAATAGCAATTCTTTAACTGTCTATTTGTACGTCACTGTTACTCTCGCTGACCCCAGTATCTCTACAGATTTCCCTGTATAAGTTTTCAATTTAATTGCACATTTTTCCAGCTCTGGGACTTCCTTCCTATTCCACAACTCAGAGTATTCTGCTTGATTCATAATCCGGTGTCCACCTCAAATTGTACAGTTTTGCCATTAATGTCCAACATCTGAATGATCGGTGCTACTTTGGGAATATCTGCCCCCTTCATACTATGCATAGCATAAGCCTCCTCTTCCTACGTGTCCTCGCTTTCTTCCTCTCCTTGCAAGTGGAGGGTACGCTGGAAGCTTTTGGGACTGCTCTTACTCTGTTTCCCTGTCTTTCTTGGTGTGTGCGCTTCCCTTTTCTCTTTAATCTTATTTCTACAGGCTTTACTGATGTGGCCTTTCATTCCAGATGAGGCATCTTTCCTCTTTAAAGCAACACTCCTGCAAGAAATGCTGGGCCCCACAATGGTAGCAATTTTTATGTTTGCTTGCACGCATGTGCAAGAAACATAGTGCCACCATACGAGTTTTCGTAGGTGTGCCTCCCCCACTTCCAATGCCCTGCTCCCTTTTGCAGGCACGGCTGCACCATGCCAATGAATGTCTGAGCTGTCTATGACAGCCGTTTAGATGCAGTGGAGTACAGTTGAAAGGAAAACACCACAGACAATTTGCATACTGCCGTCGGCAGTATGCAAATTGCCTTTGTCGGCACTGCATCTGAACTGTCTGTCATAGACAGTTCTTCCTCCCTCCCCCCACGAACACATGGGTGCACACTGGGAGCCCACCCCAGCGTGCTCATGACTCCTCTGGTACAGCATAGGCCGATGGGGGTGCCCAATCCCCTGTCGGCTCCGCGCCCCCAACATTACTCCCAGGTGCCACGCTGGGAGCCCACCCAGCATGGCAAATGTCCATCTGCTGCCCCAAACACATTTTCAGGTGCCACTGGGAGCCCACCCCAGTGTGGCAAACATCTGTCTGCTGCCCCCAACACACTTCCAGGTGCCATGCTGGGAGTCCACCCCAACATGGCAAACCTTTGTATGGCCGAGGGGGGTGCCCATTCCCCCATTGGCTCCACTTGCCCCCCCAAAAAACTTCCAGCTGCAATGCTGGGAGCCCACCCCAGTGTGGCAAAAGTCCTGTGTCATCTTCCTAAAAGAAAAAAAAAAGACTAAACACAAAAAACGGTCCCTCGTTGATTGTCTGGCCCCCCTTCCCCAACCCACGCCCACCCTCTGCGCATCCACCTCCCCACACACACACACCTCCAACCCCATACTTACCTCCAGAGGCCAGTGCGATGATCTTTGGTGGACCGAGAACATGTCTGCACTCTTCAAAGCCGACTGCGAACTGAAGAAATGCCGGTAAGCTGTATAATGGCATAAATAGAGTTTTTTTCAACTTTGGTGAATATCTCAGCCACTTTGGGGAACTTATTCACCACATTTTCAATATGGGGTTCTTGGGGCCCCATCTCATGAACTCAGTCACTGTCATTTTGTTATTCGGTCCCGAAAGGTAATTTTGCAGTCACTGCGTGGAACCACCTTTCTGGACCCAGTAATGAAAGGACAGTGCCACAGTTCATGAGGCTGGCCCCCCAAAACCCTATGCTGAAAATTTGGTAAAATAAAACTCCCAAAAATGACTGTTTTACGAGGGTGTGTTACGCAGTTCCTACGCATGCTCGTAACTTCGCAAATTTGTAATATTTTCACTCCAGATTTTCAACATTGACATTTTACCACACCTCATTATGAGCAGTACAGTTGTCATTTTTCATATCTTGTCCAAAATGTGTTTTCGCGCATGTAGCGCACGACGCAGTCGGTGTGCAAAATCAATGTTTGGGACAGAGTAAGAAAATCACAGTGATACTGTTCATGAGCAGATGTCTTAAAATGGCTATGTTGAAAATTTAGTGACAAAAGTCCATAAAATGACTGTGTTACGAGCGTGCATTGCGCAGTTTCCACGCACCCTCGTAAGTTCACGAATTTGTAATATTTTCAGTCCAGATTGTCAACATTGCCATTTTTCAACACCTCCTTATGAACAGTACAGCTGTCATTTTTCACACCCTGGCCAAAATGTGTTCTCGCACTTCCGGCACAGAAATGCGTGGTCGCTGTGGGAAATCAGTGTTCAGGACAGATTAAGAAAATCACAGTGACACTGGTCATGAGCGGAGGTCCCAAAATGCCTGTGTTGACAATCTGCTGTAAAAAAATTCCCAAACTAATTACATTACGGGTGTGCATTGCAGTTTCTATGCACGATCGTGACTTCACCAGTTTTTTATATTTTCACTCCAGATTTTCAGCATTGCCATTTTTTTACACCTCCCCATGAACAGTACAGCTGTCATTTTTCACATCCTGTTTGAAATGTGTTTTCGCACCAGTGGTGCCAAATGGCGTAATCACCATGCAAAATCAACTTTTTGCTAACGAACTGATATTGCCACTGTTCATGAGGTGGGGGTCACAAAAAAAACATGTTTAAAATTTGGAGGGAAAATACCAACGAACACCTGGGATGTTAGGGTTTCTGACCATAACGCCCCACCCTGTAGAGACTAACAGGCATGAGGGGTGTGACTTGGGATTGTCACCTGTGATACTCCTGCCATTTCACCCCCACCCACCCACACCCTGCAGCCAGTGACAGGCATTAAGGTGTGCCTTGGACTATTTGGCCCCAAAGTTCACCCCATTCTCCTATACTGCACCCATCTCACCGTATTTCTTATGGAATGGGGTGAGCATAAGACCCAAAGACTCCAAGGCACACTGTGACAGTTGTCGGTGTCTGCAGGGTAGGGTGTGGTGAAATGGCATGGCTGTTATGCCTGATGACCCAAAGGCACACCCCAGCGCCTGTCAGTCTCTGCAGGGTAGTGGTGGGGTTGGCTTCAGTTCAATACTTCACTGCCATTCCTACTATGCATCTCTCTAACTCCTACGCTACCAATGGCAATGGCAATGCCAGCAAGCAAACATTCGGCATTGACAAATGCTTGTTAGTTATGTTCTTATTCAGTTGCTCTTTGCTCCTAAACATTTTGGGCGGGATACTCAGACTGCGCCAGGCTGTGGTGCAAGCCTAGGAGCAGCGCAACTTGGATGCGCAGGGGTGTTGACTGGGTGATATTCAACAGAGCTGCGCCATGGCACAGCATCATTGAATATCGCTCCTTGGCCACCCGCAGTGTGCATGGCGCAGTGGCACTGCACCAGTGCAAGTGGCCAGAGTGGAGCAGGGGGATGCGCTAGCGCAAGTGCCATTGCGATAGGTGCAACTACTGCGATATTCAAAAGTGCACATGCAAATGGGCCATAATGTATGCAAGGAGCAAATCGGGCCATGTGCATGTCATTATGGCCCCATTTGCATGCAGGTGCACTGATCCCCGGCGATTTGCACCTGGCGCCCTGCCAGGCTACAGCCGTCAGGGACCGATGCCCCCTTCACAAGCGGCAAAGTGCCCCACTGCCCAATCATGGGCATATGTTTGTTAAGAATAGTCCCATATCCCTGGTGGTCCAGTGGACCACTTGCAGCCCGATCACGAGCAGATGTACGTACAACTACTCTCCCATATCCCTGGTGGTCCAGTGGACCGCTCGCATATCTGGACTGTGTAGTACGGTATGGGCTGCACGCCCATTGACTCACGCTGTGGACCAACAGGCATACAGCTCTACCATATGGAGTCAGTTGGCGGGCGGCAGGGCAGCAAGCGGGTGGGAAGCTGCCGCCCGCCACTGACTGGGGAGCGGGGCGGTGGGGCCCAGTGGGTGGGTGGGTGGGGAGGGGGAACCGCTGGACCACCAGGGTTGGATTGGTTTGTCATAAGATATTACTGGCGCCCGCGATCAGGCTGCGAGCAGTCCACTGGACCACCAGGGATATAGGACTATTATTTTCTACAAATGCCCATGATCGGGCTGCGAGCGGTTCACTGGACCACAAGGGATATGGGAGGGTGGTTTTACTGTACTTCTGCCCACAATCGGGCTGCGAGCAGTCCACTGGACCACCAGGGATATGGAAGGGTAGTTTTACTGTACTTTTGCCCACGATTGGGCTGTGAGCGGTCTGCTGGACCACCACGGATATGGGAGGGTAGTTTTACAGTACTTCTGCCCGCGATCGGGCTGCGAGTGGTCCGCTGGACCACCAGGGATATAGGATTATTATTTACTACATATGCCAGCGATCGGGCATGGGGGTGCCACCACAGCTTGGGTGGCCACCCACAGGTGGCAGCTGCCATGTTGTGCCCTGCAATACAGCAGCTCACCTGTGGGTGGCCAGCTGGTGCTCTTTTTTTTTGGCTCACCTGTGTGCAGCGCAGGCAGGGGTTGTGCATGCATGGACTTAGCACATCTCGGGCTGAATATCAGGATGTGTGGCGTATGCATGGGCATGCCCCCTACCTGCACCATACATTACTGATGTGCTTGGCACATCGGGATTTGTGCCAGGCTCAATCCCCCTTTGAATATCCGCAGAGGCGCATCAGTTAGTGGCGGTGGCACAACTGTGTTGCGCCATGTGCAACCCTTCTGAATATCCCACCCTTTGTTTACAGAGTTCTGTGGCTTTGTGAACTACAATTGAGCCCAGACATTTCTCTTGACTGCAGCTGTAAATCTTTAACATTCTGACTAGCAGATTCCACAGCTTGCGCCAACTTCAATGCTGTTTTAAATGTTAAATCTGTTTCTGACAATAACCTCCTTTGAATTCTATCATCATTTATCCCACAAACCAGTCTCTCTCAGCATTTCCTCTAACGTTTCTCCATAATTACAGTCCTGAGCCGTGTTTCTCAATTCTACCACATATGCTCCCACAGTCTCTCCAGCTTCTCTATTTCTAGAATTGAATTTGTGCCTTCATAGAATTTCACTCAGTTTTGGGTTAAAGCGGTTTTTCAACAATTTTACTAAGTCTTCATACGATTTGTCGCCAGGCTTTTCAGGGCTCAACAAATTTCTCATTAAGCTGTAGGTTTGTGCACCCACTCCACTTAGTAAAATGGCTCTTTTTACTAGCCTCTGTGATATCATTTGCAATAAAGAAATGTGACAAGATTTCCAGTATTCCTCCCAGGTTTGAATTTGAGGATTAAAAGAAGCCACAGTTCCTTCTGTGCCAGCAATTTCCTCTTTGAATGTAGACAGCCACTTACTGTATGCATAGCTCCCACTACTTTCTTTACTTCTACTCTCCGAATAATTTTATTTTGCTCACTCTGGGTGAAAACGTCCTCTTTCTTTTATCCTTGTCGCAAAATAATATGTTGCATCCTGAAAAATCAAGCGATCTACTCAGGGAACTTCTTTAGGAACTGCATAGCTTTATTACATGCTTCTAACAAGGCAGCCTTCTTCTGAATACAGAGAGAGAGAGAGAGACATTCTGGATCTTTCTAACAACAATACAACTATTGCTCAAGATCTATATTCTCTTAGAGTTTGTAAAGTCCATGCTGCCCTCTAGCAGCACCTCATAATACTACACTACAGTTGCATACAGTATATATCATTTACAACCATTGTATTCCATACTTGTATTCTTTTTAGTTGTTTAACCAGGAATAGCACACTAAGCTGAAAGCTTTTTTACAGGAGTGACCTGGGAGCACAAGGAAGTTAAGTGATTTGCTTAGGGTCACATAGTATGCAAGTGGAAGCTGTGGGATTCAAACCCATGTCTGGTCTGCTGGATGTCACCAGATTAACAGCTCAGAGCCTTAGACCACTGCACTATACTGCCTCCAGTTGCCTTCTACCTTTACTCTACTCCCAGCCTTAAAAAAGGCTTAAATAAAGGCTTGGATTGAGCCATATAAGTGTTATGTACCATCACTATACTTTCAATAATCTAAATATTTAATCATGACTTTATAACAAAACTAGGCAACTGCATACATTTTATAGGGACTATAAAATGTAAACAGGTATTCTTCACATTAGAAGTGCAGTTTTTTTTATCCATTTAATATCGACATAATCCACTTTTCTCTTTCACCCGTGAAAGCTGGACAATCCAGATAAAAGTGTTCCATGGAAATAAACTGAACATCACTGCACAGAAGTTTACTAATTAAATGGAGATCATAATTGGTTTTTATATTGGGTAAATAACCCAGGAGTAGACCATACCTAAAGTTAACCAGAATCTTTCTGTGTTCCTTCTTTTCACAGAGATTTAAGTAATCTCTAAGTTCTACAAGGTCTATTCAATTCGAATATATTCCTAAGTGATCTACTGTATGGTATGAATCACTTCCAGGTTTTTTTGACCCATCACATCTCTAATTCTTCAGGACACTTCTTTCATGTAATTCTCGTAAGTATATTTGTTTGAAAAAAAGCCATATATTCTTCTGTCCAATATTATTTAATACTTAAAACCACTTGTTAAATTACCTTCATTTGTAAATAGTCCAATGCAAGTCATCAATAAAAAAAATCTTCCTCAACAGATTAACTGCTTTTGTAGTTACATTATACTCTAATGGTAACAAATTTGATTTCACTTCCAAAAACGCAAAAGGGGTGTCCCTTGGCAGATTGCATGAGTTTCTAGTAAATAAATTTCATATGGCTTCCAACTCAAATAGTTATTTGAGATGCCCCAAATTCCACTTTAGGTTGAGCACAATTGTGGTTACAAGTGGCAACAGAATGAAGTTAGTGGGGACAAGTTTTAAGAGGGAGGTGAGAAAGCATTTCTTCACAGAAAGGGTGGTGGACAGATGGAACACGTTGCCTAGGGAGTTGATGGGTGCAGAGACAGTGATGGAATTCAAGCACGTGTGGGGCAGGCACATGGGTATCATAAAAGGAAGAATTACCCAGAGAAGGTTGGAGAAGCTGGTGGTCTCTTGCCACAATTGGGGAAAGTTGGTTAAGGACACACATGATGGACCTTGCAGTCCTTTTCTGCCAACAAAATCTATGTTTTAGCAATCAGGCCACACGCACAGCGGTGCTGCTTACAGTAATCTCCATTTCCATGGTGGAACAGATGTGCCATAACAGACAAACCAAGCTACGTGCCCCTGATGTGCCATGACAGACAAAACCAGAGGCCCCAGATATGCAAAGACAGAGAAACAGAATCAGATGCTCCTGATGTGCCATGGAAGACAAAAGGAACTGGAAGCCTCAGATATGTCATGGCAGAGAAACACCCAGGTGTACTAGATGTGCAATGACAGAAAAACAGAACCAGGTTTCCCAGATGTGCCAAGACAGAAACACAGTTACATGACCCAGATGTGCCATATCAGGCAAACAAAACCAGTTTTCCCAGATGTGTCAAGACGGAAACAGAGCCAAATGTGCCCCAGATGTTCCAAGACAAACAAAACCAGATGCCCCAGATGTGCCACCAGACAAAATGAAGTGGATGCCCCAGATTTGTCAAGGCATAGAAACTTACCCAGCTGTACCAAATGTGCAATGGCAGACAAACACTGCTACATGGCCCAGATGTGACATATCAGGCAAACAGAAACAGGTTTCCCAGATGTACTAAGGCAGAAATGGAACCAAATGCCCAGATGTTTGAAGACAAACAGAACGAGATGTCCCTGATGTGCCATGGCACGACAGGAACTCCTACTACTCTTGTGGACAGACCTTTTCTTAAATCTGTTGCAACAGTTCTTCTATTTCTTAGTCTAGTCTATCCTTTACTATTTCTAGCCCATAAGGTTGGCCACCTATGGGCACCCCCTTCCCTTTCTTGACTATGCTATGTTGTCCTCTTTAATTTTCCTTTTCCCTCTCAGGTCCTCGTATAGGGAGGTTATTATAGTGTATGGTGGAATGCGGTTGTGTATGGAAATCCATACACCGCAAAAAGTTGTTCTGTTGCTGTAGTGACGTCCTCACTAATGCAGAATGACTTTTCATTCTGCGTTAGTGAGGACATCATAATACAAGGGGCTACAGCAGACATCCTGATTCATCCCTTGCTGTGTGAGAGGGGCGCGTGAGTGTGCTGGGCAGCGGCAGTTGTGAATCGATGGCCTCAGCAGAACCGAGTAAAAATATGGAAAAGTGAGTCTCTTTTTGTCTTTTTTTTGGGCACCATACACTATAAAGCACAGTGTGTGGTTACCCAAACACTACAAGACTATTCTTTCACCTCATAGATACAATGCCGACTTGGAGACCTCTCGAGCTTCGCTCTCGAGGTCATCAGTCGGCATTGTATCCACTCGGTGGAAGAATAGCCGTGTAGTGTATGGGTAATAATACACTATCCTATATGTGATGACTTCCGGGCATATTTAAAATAGGTTGTGTTTATTGTTGTTGGATTTAGTATGTAACAGCACTATGTCATAAAATACCTTGATGTATGTACCTTATGTTTATGAAAACTGTAAATGTTGAAAATACCATGGCACTAGGTGTTTTTGATAATGGTAAAAAGTACTAGGTGACTATTACAGAAATTAAGTTAGTTGTGCTGTTTAAAATGTATGTAAAGTGCTGTAAACTGAACAAGTCTAAATGTCATGGTGATTTGCATATATCCAATGATGCTTTGCATTATGGAAGTAGGTATGATGTTGTATTTCTTTGAAACTTGATTTGTTGCCAATGCCCTTTGGGGTAACCTTTCTTTCAGTGACTCTGCATTGAGGTTCTTTGTTTATAAGCTTGTTTTGTTTTTCTTTTCTTTTGGGACCCCACTACCCAAGCAAACAGGGCCCACCCACATAGGGGTGGAGGTTGCATCTCAACTGGTAAGTTAGGTCAAAGATTAGTGTCAGTAGGTGCTGGCTAAGTGCAGAGAAAGGACACACATAGTCTGTTGCTGCAAACGGATGTACTGTAGAAGGAATATGGCATTTCAGAAGCTTATTTCCTGTATTTTGAATAAACATCACACAGACGTGTGTTGAACCTGAAGTTCGGTGTCTGGTCCATCTGTTATTCCACAACCCCTCCACACATCACAGACAAAAGAAAGTGGATGCCCCAGATTTGTCACGGCATAGAGACTTTACCAGATGTGCAGTGGCAGACAAACACAGCTACTTGGCCCACATGTGTCATAGCAAACAGACAGAACCAGATTTCCCAGATGTGCCATGACAGGAAAACAGAGCCGTATGCCCCAGATGTTCCATGGGGAATGTAGGGTAGGGCACACCGATGGGTCTTGCAGTCATTTTCTACTGACAAAGCTTTGTTCTGTATTTAACAGTCAAGCCACACACACACACACACACACTCATACATATGCACACCCAGTAGTGCTTACACTAATCTCCATTATCAAGGTGGGACAGATGTGCCTTATAGCTAAACTGAACAAAATGCACCAGATGTAGCATGACAAACAGAACCAAATGCCCAAGATGTGCCAAGACAAACAGAACCAGATGCCTCATGTGTTCCATGGCAGGCAAATGGAACTGGATGCCCCAGATGTGTCATGGCAGAGAAACTTAAAGGGACAGGAAATTTGTGCTAACTGGAGATTGTTTATAAAGTTCTTATTCTCAGAAACAATATGCACTCCCCTAAATTATTCACATTTAACTGTACCTGAATAAAAAGTGATATGAAAAAATGTATTTTGCATTGTTTTGTTTTATGGAGCAACATTCTGTTACAGTTCTGTTCATGGAACCAATAACTTGGAGTTTTTACTATGTCATGGTTTGTGCACAGAATGTTAATTATACACTGTTGACCTATCAGAACAATGCTTGGAGTTCTGTACACAAACCATGACATAGTTAAAACTTCAAGTTATTGATTCCATGAACAGAACTGTAACAGGATACTGCCCATAAAAACAAAACAATGCAAAATACAGTTTTTCATATCACTTTTTATTCAAGTACAGTTAAATGTGGATAATAATGGGGAACATATATTATTTCTGAAAATAAGAACTTTATAGACAGCTGCCAATTAGAAATGATCTCCTGTCCTCTTTAACCAGATGTGCAATGGCAGACAAATACAGCTACATGTTCCAGATGTGTTATGACAGACAAATAGAACAACATTTCCCAGATATGCCATGGCAGTCAAAACCAGATGCCAAAGATGTGTCGTGATAGACAAACCAACAAAATGCCCCAGATGTGACATGACAGTCAAACAGAACCAAATGTCCCAGATGTGCCATGACAGACACAGAGCCATATGCCCCACATGTGCCATGTCAGGCAAAACAAACCATATGCCCCAGATGTGACATGACAACCAGATGCCATGATGGAAAAGAAACAGAACGACACCCAAAATGTGCCTGGTTCAATCGATCAATGGACAGAACTTGATAACCCAGATGTGCCATGACAGACAAACAAAATTAGGTGCCCCAGATGTGCCATGACAGACAAACAAAACTAGGTGCCCCAGATGTGCCATGACAGACAAACAAAGTTAGGTGCCCCAGATGTGCCATGACAGACAAACAAAATTAGGTGCCCCAGATGTGCCATGACAGACAAACAAAATTAGGTGCCCCAGATGTGCCATGACAGACAAACAAAACTAGGTGCCCAGATGTGCCATGACAGACAAACAAAATTAGGTGCCCCAGATGTGCCATGACAGACAAACAAAACTAGGTGCCCCAGATGTGCCATGACAGACAAACAAAATTAGGTGCCCCAGATGTGCCATGACAGACAAACAAAACTAGGTGCCCCAGATGTGCCATGACAGACAAACAAAACTAGGTGCCCAGATGTGCCATGACAGACAAACAAAATTAAGTGCCCCAGATGTGCCATGACAGACAAACAAAACTAGGTGCCCCAGATGTCCATGACAGACAAACAAAATTAGGTACCCCAGATGTGCCATGACAGACAAACAAAACTAGGTGCCCTAGATGTGCCATGACAGACAAACAAAATTAGGTGCCCAGATGTGCCATGACAGACAAACAAAACTAGGTGCCCCAGATGTGCCATGACAGACAAACAAAATTAGGTGCCCCAGATGTGCCATGACAAAAACAAAACTAGGTGCCCCAGATGTGCCATGACAGACAAACAAAACTAGGTGCCCCAGATGTGCCATGACAGACAAACAAAATTAGGTGCCCCAGATGTGCCATGACAGACAAACAAAATTAGGTGCCCCAGATGTGCCATGACAGACAAACAAAACTAGGTGCCCCAGATGTGCCATGACAGACAAACAAAATTAGGTGCCCCAGATGTGCCATGACAGACAAACAAAGTTAGGTGCCCCAGATGTGCCATGACAGACAAACAAAATTAGGTGCCCCAGATGTGCCATGACAGACAAACAAAATTAGGTGCCCCAGATGTGCCATGACAGACAAACAAAACTAGGTGCCCAGATGTGCCATGACAGACAAACAAAACTAGGTGCCCCAGATGTGCCATGACAGACAAACAAAACTAGGTGCCCCAGATGTGCCATGACAGACAAACAAAATTAAGTGCCCCAGATGTGCCATGACAGACAAACAAAACTAGGTGCCCCAGATGTGCCATGACAGACAAACAAAACTAGGTGCCCAGATGTGCCATGACAGACAAACAAAACTAGGTGCCCCAGATGTGCCATGACAGACAAACAAAACTAGGTGCCCCAGATGTGCCATGACAGACAAACAAAATTAGGTGCCCCAGATGTGCCATGACAGACAAACAAAACTAGGTGCCCCAGATGTGCCATGACAGACAAACAAAATTAGGTGCCCAGATGTGCCATGACAGACAAACAAAATTAGGTGCCCCAGATGTGCCATGACAGACAAACAAAATTAGGTGCCCCAGATGTGCCATGACAAGGAAAACTAGGTGCCCCAGATGTGCCATGACAGACAAACAAAATTAGGTGCCCCAGATGTGCCATGACAGACAAACAAAACTAGGTGCCCCAGATGTGCCATGACAGACAAACAAAATTAGGTGCCCCAGATGTGCCATGACAGACAAACAAAATTAGGTGCTCCAGATGTGCCATGACAGACAAACAAAACTAGGTGCCCCAGATGTGCCATGACAGACAAACAAAACTAGGTGCCCCAGATGTGCCATGACAGACAAACAAAACTAGGTGCCCCAGATGTGCCATGACAGACAAACAAAACTAGGTGCCCCAGATGTGCCATGACAAACAAAACTAGGTGCCCCAGATGTGCCATGACAGACAAACAAAACTGGATTGCCCCAGATGTGCCATGACAGACAAACAAAACTAAATTGCCCAGATGTGCCATGACAGACAAACAAAACTAGGTGCCCCAGATGTGCCATGACAGACAAACAAAACTAGGTGCCCCAGATGTGCCATGACAGACAAACAAAATTAGGTGCCCCAGATGTGCCATGACAGACAAACAAAATTAGGTGGCCCAGATGTGCCTTGGCAGACAAGCTGGGCTGCATACCAACTGTGGCATGGCAAAACAGAACCAGACTTCCCAGGTGTGCCATAATAGATAAAACAAAACCGATTCCCCCAGATGTGCAATGGCAAACAGAACCACATGTCCCAGATGTACCATGGCAGACATAGAAACAGATGCCCCAGATGTGCCATTGCAGAAAAAAAGATGTCATGACAGATAAATCAGATGCTCCAGGCATGCTGTTGCAATCAGACAGAACCAAATGCCTCAGCTATGCCATGACAGACAAAACCAGAGGCCCCAGATGTGCGAAGACAGAGAAACACTCTTGCTTAAATTTTAACTCTCCTAGCTGGTTCATAGGGGATATTTTGGCTCTTTGTCTGACTGCTACTTTGTAAAATGCAAAAAAAAGGGATACAAGTAATTTTCAATGTTTAAGTACTATATCAATGCCTAAATGCCTTTGGTAGTATATACCTTTTGTTTATGAAACCTGTAAATGTTGAAAATACCATGAGACTAGGTGTTTTTGATAATGGTAAAAAGTACTAGGTGACTATTACAGAAATTAAGTTAGCTGAGCTGTTTAAAATGCATGCTCTTTGAATTGTGTTTTGAAATTGCATCCTTACTTAATACAGTCTCTCCCTGTCCCCTTCTCTAAATGTTTACCCTGTTGTTTTTATCGGTTTTCAGCATTGTTTACTGCCTTGGTATTTCTCCTTTTTTTGCTTTCTCTACATTTTTTTTTCCTTTCTTACATGCTTCTTGCTTTCTACACCTCCCCCCTGCCTGCCCGCTTTGCTCTTTCACCATGTTGGAAGCCAGGCGCTGACACACTCTGCATCTCCTGCTGGTGATTGTTCTCTGACCTGCCCCCAATTTAACTCACTTTTGTCTCTCCTTGCTGTCTCAGCCCCCTGCTACGAATCCTGTCTGCAGTCTCTTTTTTTTATTGTTCTCCTTTGTTCTGTTTTCTCCCCTCCACTCCTTTTGTTAAATTTAATTTCTCTCTCTTCTTTCCCCAAAGCCGTCAGCCCCTGAGCGGGTTTCTTCCCTCCAGCGGTGCGGCCACTATGCTTGCCACCGACCGATCCTGCCATCTGCTCATGCCCAGAATCCTTCTCAGGTATGGACAGTATTTTGAAAATTTGAGCCGGAGATTTTCTAAATTAGGCGCACAGCTGCTGTACTTCATTGACTGGCCACCCAGAAGAACTGGAGCAACCGATTGGTTCTCCAGTGTAGCCACGGACACTGCTTGTATTTTCTTTATTCTCCTCGCAAGTGTCCTCTTGCTTACATTTTACTCTCCTAGCTGGTTCGTAGGGGTTATTTTGTCCTGCCCAACTCACCAGCCTGACCTCTATTAAATCCATCTAATTCCAGCCCACTCTCACCTACATCCCAGCTATTGGCCAGGTTCCCCTCTTAATAGGACCTCCTCCTGCTATTCCCAGACACACCCTCCATTGCTACTCTCATTCTCTTTTTTTGGGGGGGGGACTATCACCTCCTCTTAAAGGGCCACTGTAGCTGGTCTTTTCTCTGCTAATCCTATGCTCTCATCCGGTTCCAATATGAGTCCTATCTATCTTATGCTAAGCCTGACCACCTTTGCTGTCCTTCCTATCTGCACTGGGTTAACAGGTGAACCGCCGCTCCACCTGTCCCCTGTCAATGTTGTTGCATATTCCCAATCTACTCAGACCATCACCTGCAGCTACTCCCTTCCTCATGCCTGCCAGCTTAGCCCTAGACCCCTACACTCCTGGATGGTACTTATACACAGTAAACACATCCCAATGTACACTAGAGCATCCCTCTTATTAACAGGCTTCTGCTCCATGTGACTACCTCTGGCAAAAGAACCTGCTAAAAAAGGATCCATCTACCCCATCAGAATTACCTCACGGTTCTCCTAAAACACCTAATAGTACTGTTGCTTCTTATTTCAGGCAACATTCACCTGAACCCTGGCCCCTCACGGCCTGGTACCAGTTACACCTGCAAGGCTGGGATGCTCTCTTTAGCAAGCATAAATATCTGCAGCCTGCTCAGTAAACTTGACTCCTTAACAGCATGGATATCACACCATAATCCAGACATTATATCAGTGGTTGAGACATGGCTATCCTCAATGATTCCAGTTTAAGCAATATCAATCCCCGGTTACGCTGTTTTCAGGCACGACAGGCTTTCCAAGAAAGGTGTGGGCTGTGTTCTCTACCTAAAAGAGTCTCTAAAAGGCCATGCCATAAGATTTGCCACAACCTGAGAATGAGATCCAGGTTATTACCATCAAGGTATTATTTGGGGCACATAATAAACTCCTGACAGTGGCCTCTATCTATATTCCCCCAAACTGTCCAATCAAGGCTTAGACCCCCACCTTGATTGTATCAACTCCCTTGACCAAAGCTCAGAAATCATCTTGCTTGAAGATTTTAATGTTGATTTGTCTTCCCCTAGTGTGAACAACTATAAGGATGCCTTGATTGCAGTGAACATTTCGCAAATCATCCTATCACCCACCCGGGTCAAGTACAGGACTGGGACTAGTACCCTTCTGGATTGGGTACTTACTAACCAACCTGATCACATCTCTCAAACTGAAGTTCTCCCAGACTGTATCAGTGACCATTCCCCTATCCTGTTCACCTGGACCAACAAATTCACCAACCCCTCCCCCCCAAATCATTAATAGTAGAAAATTGATTCCTGGCCACCTAGGACCCCTTAAAACTCACCTATGAGAACTTGACTGGTTACCTATAGACATAGCCTCTGATGTGCATACTGCACTGATTACTTTATTGCAGTTTCAGCTCTGCCTGCTATGTCCATGCCCTTATAGAAAATGCAAGATTAAGTGGTTTAACAACCCGTGGATAACTTTTGACCTGCTTGAACAAATGAGATCTCGGGACCTTTTCTGGCACCATGCCAAGTTAACAGGCTGTCAGGCGGATACTCAGGCCTACAAAGCTGCAAGGAATGCCTGTTTAAGGCGATTCTACCAGTACACAAACTATTATAGGGCGCCAGGCTAGTACATGGAAAGATGGGAAGAAATTCTGGTTCAACCTCTCTGAAGTAATTGGGAAAGCCCTAAAGTTACATCTTCCATGCTCAATGTAAATGGAACCATCTCTGTGGATCCAGTCTCCATGGCTAATGCATTCAATGGCACCTTCACGGATCTCAGGCACGTGCTACCTCCAGCCTTCTTCGACCCCTCACCCCAAGCCGTACCTGCTGACTCAGCAGAACCCACTCCGGGGCACCCACTGTTTTACTTCAGAACCATCTCTAAGGATCATGCTAGAAAGCACCTTCTTAAAGTGCTTGGGAAGTCCAGATCAAGTGGTGATTCCCTTGACCTGAAACTCCTCGCTCTCACTATAGACAAAGTCCTGACCCTCCTCACCAAAATTCTAAACCTGTCCCTCACACTCTCGCAGTTCCCAAAAAAATGGAAATCTGCAGTGGTCACTCCAATTCACAAAAGTGGTGACAAGATCCAAACTAGCAACTACAGACCTATCTCCATTCTCCTCCCCTTTCCAAAGCCTTGGAGCGGATAGTTGCTGAACAGCTCAATGATTATCTTGACAAATACAAACTACAATGTCCAGAGCAGCACAGGTTCAGAAAAGGTCACAGCACAACCACTGCCCTTCTTGAATTCACCTCCTACATACATAATACCCTTGATGGGGGCACCTTGTTGCGCTACTTACATTGATCTGACAAAGGCATTCAACACCGTTAACCATACCCTGCTGATCGAACAACTGTCTCTCATTGATCTCTCAACTGACACCAATCAATGGTTTCATAGCTACCTCAGTGTTCAAACCCAACAAGTTAGAACTGGTGACACCCTCTCACCTCCCTTCTGGTCCACTCTGAGTCCCACAAGAATCCATTTTAGGTCCCTTGCTCTTTAGCATATTCCTGACCAATCGTCCTGCATCCTGCCGTGACAGAATTCTTCTGTCACGCAGATGATGCGGTTATCTTTACCTCCCACCCATAGCTTGGCAGAAGATACCAAGAGAAAGGACTGCTGTGTGACTGAACTTCTCTGCTGGGACTAAAGTAGAAGAACTTTTGTATTTGGACCTTTAATTCAGGGTAAAAAACTAACATACAAAACAAAAACAAAAAAAAGTGTGTGTTTGGGTTAACTGAATTGAATGGGTAACTGAAAAGTCATCTAGGTGTAAATCTCAGGTGACTGAAAGGACTTAACTGCTGTGAGGTTTAAATTACTTGTAGAAAGATCTGGTAAGTAGGGGGTAGGCTAGCTAGAAGGAGCTACATTTAAAGACTGCCTTAGAAAGATTCTGCTAATAGCTTGGCAGAAGACACCAAGAGAAAGGACTGCTGTGTGACTGAACTTCTCTGCTGGGACTATATTGCCTCTTTCCTCCCTCCACCCCACCCAAAGCTAGTTCTATTTTATAGGCACAGGATTTGACTGACAACAGGAACTTCCTGTTTAGGGGCAGGAAGTGAGTGATCACAGAACCACCAAGGACCCACCATCCTAGAAGGGGCAAGAGTAGCTCTCCAGCCCCTCTAGTGCTGGAGGTCTGCCTCTGAACAAGTAAGTGGTCTACTGAGAAATATAGGATATTCTTGTCTCAGAACAGGACAATCAGGAGCTTAAAGGGCACACAGGCAGAAAGTAAGGAGAGAGAGAAAAACAGACGAAACAGTAAGGATTGCAAACAGTTAAGGGGTCAGAAATAAGACATGATTGGAGTGGTGCAGTGCAGTGGCTGTGGAGCAGCAGTCTTCCGGGAGATATTCTGGAGGATGCGGTGTTGTCCCATCTGCAGGCACCTCTCTGGGCTGAGGGAGGAGGTTGCTCATCTCCAGGCTGAGTTGGCCAGGATTTGTGGGACCTCCTCTTCTATCCAGAGACCACCAGTGCCACTGCCGTTGCCTCAGAGGTTGCCAAGTAAGAGGAGCGGTTGGACCACAGTGGGCTCAGGGAGGGTGAGGGTGGTGGAACAGAGGCACATCCTTCCAGTTGTACCTCTCCACAATTCCTATGCCATTCTGGCAAAGTGTGGTTCCTCTATGGAGGCACCTACAGTGGAGACCAAGGAGGATGCTGGGAACCTCCACAAAGGAGACCCACAGGAGGGTGGCAGGGGACCCTGCAGGGGAAGGAAACAACTCCTGGTGGGGGACTCCATTGTTAGGAAGGTAGAACTGGGCAAGGAAGGGGAGAGGGAGGTAAGGTGCCTGCCTGGCACCATGGCTTGGAGGGACAGGGAGCGAATCCTCAGGATTGCCAGAGCAGCTGCACAGGGGAGGGAGCTGGATGTCATTGTCCACCTAGGGACAAATGACCTGGCTAAGAAAGGGATTAGAGAAGTGCAGGAAGAGTTTGTGGAATTGGGGAGGGCCTTGGTCAAGTAGCATGCACAGTAACCTTCTAGGAGGTGCTACTATCTATATATAGCATAGGAGAGGCTAAGTGTTCCATTACCATGGGATTCAATCAGTGGTTGAAAAACTGGTGTGGAGCTCAGGGATTTGGCTTCATTGGGGACTGGGGATCCACCTGGAGTGATGCAAGCCTATACTGGCATGATGGGCTGCATCTGTCGGGAGGGAACCAGGATCCTAGGTGATAGGTTTAAATGCTTCATTGGCAAGCTTTTAAACTAGCCAAGGGGGGAGGCACTGGAAAGGAGCAGGAAAATCCTAGCCCCCAAAACAATCACAGTAGTAAGTGTGGCAAACACCAACATGGAGGTGTTGATAGGGAGAAGGGCAGGGGTAAATGGAGAAAGTGACAAAGGCAAGAAGGACAGGGATGGGGCAAAGGGGGTAAGGCCATCAGGAAATGGAGGTAATAGTACCAATGCCCGTAGTCTGGGCAACAAAGCTCCCTGAGCTGGTGGCCTTAATGGAAGAGGGATGCTTGGATATCGTAGCAGTCACAGAAACATGGTACACAGAGAACCATGACTGGGATGTTAACATACCAGGGCACATAACCCTACAGGAGAGACAGGCAGGGAGAGAAGAGAGGAGTAGCTCTCTGTAAAGGAAGGATAAAAAGCACTGAACAAAAGAGTAAACAGGGAGGAGAGGAGGCACTGTGGGTCACCTTGGAGACTGGAAAGGGCACCACAATCGCACAGGGGTTGTGTACAGACCCCATGTCAGGGGAAGGAATGGACAAGGATATGATGGAAGGAATTCTTAGAATGGCAGAGAAAGGGGAGATACTGTTGATGGGAGACCTGAATATGCAGATGTTAACTGGAGCACATTGCTGCAGCCACATCCAAACAGGGCCATTCTTGATGCCCTACAGGTGGCAGGCATTAGACAGCTAGTTTCGAACCCACTGTGAGGGAGCAACCTAGACCCTCGTACTCAAACGGGGCAGTGAGAGGATCTCAGATCTAGAAGTAGGTTGCCATCTGGGGACAAGTGACCATCATGCAGTGTGGTTCATTAAACTCAGCTACAGAGTCAAGCCATACAAAAGTGAGGTACTGGACTTTAGGAGGGCTGACTTTGGCAAGATGGAGAGTGCCTCAGAAAAGCACTAGCAAACAGGCTAGAAGGAGGTGTGGAGCAACAATGGGAATTATCAAAACTGCCATCACAGATGCAACAAGCCTTTGTGTGAAGCAAATAAACAAATCAAAGCGAAAGAAAAAGCCACTATGGTTCTCAAGAGAGGTGGCTGTGAAAGTCAGAAGAAAAGATAGCATTCGGAAGTATAAGGAAACACAGAAGGAGCAGGACAGAGAGCTGTACCAATTAAGGCAGAAAAAGAAGCAGGAGGAATTCAGAATAGCAAAGGCCCAAACTGAGGAAAAGATAGCCAACTCAGTTAAGAAGGGATAAAACCTTTTATAGGTACATCATGAGTAGAGAAAGACAAAGGAGGGATAGTGAGACTGAATAGAATGAACGGTGGGTGGGCAGAGGGGACAGTGAAAAAGCAGAATACTGAATGAATATTTTGCTCAGTATTCAAAAAGAGGAGAGGAAGTGCCTAATCCAATTAACAGAAGCACTCTTGATAGGGGGTCATCCAGTCCTTTCACAGAAGAAAGGGTTCTGCAAGAACTCCTAAAACTGAAGGTGGACAAAGCAATGGGTCCTGATGAATTCACCCCAGAATTCTAAAAAGAATTAAGGAAGGAACTAGTGAAACCACTGGCTACTCTTTTAATAAATCATGGGAGGATGGTGTGGTACCCGAGGACTGGAGGAAGGCGGATGTGATTCCCTCTCACAAAAGTGGGACCAAGACAGAGGCAGGAAACTACAGACCTGTCAGTCTGACCTCTGTGGTAGGGAAAGTGATGGAGTCACTTTTGAAGGAAAGAATAGTTGAGTACCTAGAGGTCAGTGGAGCACAGAATCCAAGGCAGCATGGGTTCTGGCGGGAAGGTCATGTCAGACAGAACAAAAGATTTCTTTGACTGGGTGACCAAAGTAGTAGACCAGGGAGGGGCTGTGGACATGGCCTACCTAGACTTAGCAAGGCATTTGACACAGTCCCACACAAAAGATTGATAGTCAAATTAACCAGCCTGGGGAGTGGGTCCCAGGGTGGTAGCCTGTAAAACATTGGCTGGACAACAGGACACAGAAGGTAATTGTAAATGGAGTCCACTCTGAAGAAAGGGCAGTTACTAGTGGGAGTACACAGGAGGTTCAGTATTGGGTCAGTCCTTTTTAATGTCTCATCAGTGACATTGCAGAGGGACTGGAAGGAAAAGTATGCCTTTTGCAGATGACACAAAGATCTGCAACAGGGTTGATACACAAGGAGGCATGGAAAGGATGAAAGGGACTTGGCAAGGTTGGAGGAATGGTCAGACGTATGGCAGCTAGGATTCAATGCAAAAAGTGCAAAATAATGCACCTGGGAAACAAGAACCCAGGGGAAGAATACACAATGGGTGGGGAGGTAGTAACAACAACAAAACAGGAAAGGGACCTGGGGGTAATCATATCAGATGATCTTAAAGTTAGCAAGCAATGTGAGAAGGCAGTAGGGAGGGCTGGGGGTATACTGGGATGTATAGGGAGAGGCATCAGCAGCAGAAAACAGGAAGTTGTTATCCCTCTGTACAGACAGTTGGTGAGACCCATCTGGAATACTGTGTCCAGTTCTGGAGACCCCATCTCCATAAGGACATAGACAGGATAGAGGCAGTCCAGAGGAGAGACAACTAAAATGGTGCAGGGTCTGCAAGAGAAGCGTATGAGGAGAGACTAAGGAGCTTAATATGTATACCCTTGAGGAAAGAAGGAGAGGGGGACATGATAGAAACTTTCAAGTACCTCAAGGAATCAACAAAGTCCAAGAGAGTAGCATCTTTCAGAAAAAGAGACTTGCAAGAACAAGTGGACACAATTTTAAAGATAGAAGGAGGGCGGTTCAGGGCAATGTGAGGAAGTATTATTTCACAGAGAGGGTAGTGGATACATGGAACAGCCTTCCTGAGGAAGTTGTGGGGTCTAAAACTGTGGGAGAATTCAAGAATGCATGGGACAGACATAAGGCAATTCTTGTGGGGGCAGGAAGATAAAGGCTGTTGGTTAACTAGGATCTCGGCCCTATCCTGTAGGTAGGAAATGGGCAGACTAGCTGGGCCTAGCGGTCCTTATCTGCCGTCAAAGTCTATGTTTCCATGTTTCTATGTTTCCACCCATATCCTCTCTCCTTACAGTCCAAGCTGCAGGAAAGTTTCACTCCGGTTGAGTCTTGGTTCAGAGAACATAAACTTATCCTGAACTACATAAATCTAAAGCAATGATGTTTCATGGAACCCACAGCAAACATAAAGAATGGGGACTTACTATCTACAACAGTGTCGACATAACTTTGGAGCAAGTTTATCTGTTTAAATATCTGGGAGTGACTCTCGATTGCACTCTAGCATACTCCAAACATATTGACAATGTTGCTACAACTGTAAACATTTGCATAGGATTACTATATAAGCTTAAGGATTGCTTCATGGCCACAGCCCTAAACATTGCTCTCCAGAGCTCAGTAATCTCGTAACTGACTACAGATTGGTGATGTACAGATCAGCTACTGACTCTGCACTCAGGTGCTAGCCATATCCCTAAACAAGGCCTGTCATCTGCCAACCTGCCCCCGCCGCCAAATACCTGTGACATCTATGAGCAAGCTAACTGGCTCCAACTAACTGGTACACTCAGATACCAGACCTGCATCCTAGCTAAAAATATCTTGTTGGATCTCCTGCCCCGGAGTACTTAATATTCTAAATTTTTACTGTGCTCCCATCCTATCAGAAGTTTGGAATCTCAGATCTTTTGGTACCTCTTGTCAGACCACTCAAGGGCAACGCTCCTTCAAATATAGAACCTCAATCTGGATCAACTTACTGTCAACAGAAATAACCAACCTTACTTCGCTTGGCGCATTCAAGTGGAATCTGAGCCATTACCTCACTACCCAGGCTTCTTGTGATTGCTTCCCATAATTCCCTGATTATTACTGCTTCACCTATTACTTCCCATTCGTCTCCCCATCACGTTTCCCACTTGACTGCCTTCTGTCTCTTTCCCTGTCTCCCACAACCCCTGCATCCACACCATCTCCCTCCCTACCCCACTCACATTGCCCCCTTTACTCTCTCTATGCTCTCCTGCCTAGTTCTACTTCAGCCCCTGTCCCCTACCTCAGCTCCCTCACACTGTTTCCTTCCGCCTTGTCTCTGCTCACTGAGCCCTTCTACCCCTCCTTCCTCCTTTCCACCTTTCCCCTGCTCCCTTCATGCAGCCTCATCTACTACACCTACCCTTGCTACTGCTAGTTCCTAGCTTCTTTCCCAAAGTGTATTCATACCATACTGAATTATGTGTTAATACTCTCCTTGAAAGTGACAGTGTCACTGGATGCTTTGCAGTTTGTGTAACCTTATTTAATGTTTTAAGAACTTTGATGTTTATTTTGTTTATGTACTGTTGCTATGTTTTACAGACAGTGACAATGCCCATGGCTGCTTTGCAATCTGTGTACCCTTATTTTATGTTTAGGAAATTTGTTGTGTATGTAACCCCTAGATGGCGCTATCTCAGGGGCTACTACCCCTGCCTGATTTGCCACTAACAGGTTGAGGGGCCTGGATCCAATGGCGGGTGCCTCCACCCAGAGGTCAGGGTTTGCAATAGTTAAACTAACTTGGTCACAGCCCTCTGGGACACTGCAACCCCCTTTCTTCCCACTAGTGGCCCACACAATATATCAGAATTACCTTCACAGTATACACTTACCCCCAGGTCTGGTTCCGGCACTGGGACCTCCTGTGAAATGAGATACAGTGCAACAATCACAGTACAGTACTTTAACATGAACAAATACCTCAGGCAGTATAACTTTGCTGAAACAAGCAGCTCTGATTTATTTAGGGGATATAACAAGGACAGGGAAATCAGGTTAATTAGCTTATCACTCTAATAATCTACCTATGGCTCTGTGCACAGGCCTATCCCTATCAGTTACTGTTCCTGGGTACCCAAGCCCTAGTGGCTAGTCAAACCATGGCAGCTGGTAGGGGCCCTTTCACACAGAGAAAGGAGAATTAAACAGTCAGCAGTACAGTAATTCCATTTGGATTTAATGTGGCAATTCAACAGGAGCGACCCTGAATTAGTACTCACGACCTCCAAATAAGATAGGGTCCTTCAATGTCAGCAGGGCTCACTTGAGGTACACAAACCTCTTCACACATTTATATAAAGAAAGCACTATACCAGGCAGGCTGCATCTGTATCCCGATCGCAATTACTGCACAATACCCGGGAGAACACACAGCAGATTCAGTTCCTGACAGACCGAGTGCAATTTTCAGCAATTCCTCCAGTCTTCTACAGGGTGAGCCTGGTTTCTACTCTTCAGAGATCCTTTGATTCTTTTCACAGGACGGATTCAGTCCTAACAAGCAGTTACACAAGCTGCAGACCGGAACTCTGGGCCTTACACACGTTTTTTGACTAAAACTGCACACTGAAAAAGCACAGGGCTCCTTCCTTCTTCACTGCCAAAGCTCAACTGAACTCCAACCCGACAAAACGGGCACTTCCTTTGAGTTCCTCCCAGTTCTTGACTGGATTGGCTGTCACTCACAATAGACTGCTCTGTTGGTCCAAAAGACACTGAAGTCTAAACTACATCTCCCAGAGTCACTGCCCATACAATCCTCTTGTGGCTGGCTCAGATTATGAGTCCAAGTTCTGATTCGTCCAAGGCACCATTTTAGAGTTAGCTACCCACACTGATTGGTCCAGTTCAGCAGTTCAAAACTAGAATGGGGAACTAGCAGACACAGTTCTGACTGCAAAAAAGCAGGTTATACAAACTGTAATTTCATTATTACTCTGAATGATTTCTGGCAAACAGTTACATCTTTCAGATAGGTTCCCTTTGCACTCCTAGTGACTGCAAAAATGAAGTGAATTGGCAGCAGCTTGAGTGGTACTCAATCAAAGAAACACACAGTCCCCCATACAAACTAATTATGTCTGCAAGCAGACAGCTCTTAAAGAGACAGTACCAGAGGTTCTAAAACACTCACTGATAAATGGCTAAATGCCAAACACCATTCAGGCTTGGAGCATTCAAGCAAGCTCCTGGAAGTCTTTTGGGAACCCCCATTTGCAGGGGGTTACATGTATCTTGTTTAAACAATGTTTTACTGACGTGGAACCTTTGTAAAGAGCCTTGGCTCAAGGTACTTTCGAACCCTAAATAAATAAAATAAAAATAAAATGCCCGAATGAGCCAAGACAAACAGAACCAGATGTGTCAGATGTGCAATGGCAGACACAGTTTTATGTACTATGTAACCCTAGATGGCGCTATCCCAGGGCTACTACCCTGCCTGATTTGCCACTAACAGGTTGAGGGGCCTGGATCCAATGGGGTGCCTCCACCCAGAGGTCAGGGTTTGCAATAGTTAAACTAACTTGGTCACAGCCCTCTGGGACACTGCAACCTCTTTCTTCCCACTAGTGGCCCACACAATATATCAGAATTACCTTCACAGTATACACTTACCCCCAGGTCTGGTTCCGGCACTGGGACCTCTGTGAAATGAGATACAGTGCAACAATCACAGTACAGTACTTTAACATAGACAAATACCTCAGGCAGTATAACTTTGCTGAAACAAGCAGCTCTGATTTATTTAGGGGATATAACAAGGACAGGGGAAATCAGGTTAATTAGCTTATCACTCTAATAATCTACCTATGGCTCTGTGCACAGGCCTATCCCTATCAGTTACTGTCCCTGGGTACCCAAGCCCTAGTGGCTAGTCCAAACCGTGGCAGCTGGTAGGGGCCCTTTCACACAGAAAAGGAGAATTAAACAGTCAGCAGTACAGTAATTCCATTTGGATTTAATGTGGCAATTCAACAGGAGCAACCCTGAATTAGTACTCACGACCTCCAAATAAGATAGGGTCCTTCAATGTCAGCAGGGCTCACTTGAGGTACACAAACCTCTTCACACATCCATATAAAAGAAAGTACTATACCAGGCAGGCTGCATCTGTATCCAGTCGTAATTACTGCACAATACCGGGAGAACACACAGCAGATTCAGTTCCTGACAGACCGAGTGCAATTTTCAGCAATTCTTCCAGTCTTCTACAGGGTGAGCCTGGTTTCTACTCTTCAGAGATCCTTTGATTCTTTTCACAGGACGCCAGTTCAGTCCTAACAAGTCTGTTACACAGCTGCAGACCGGAACTCTGGGCCTTACACACGTTTTTGACTAAAACTGCACTGAAAAGCACAGGGCTCCTTCCTTCTTCACTGCCAAAGCTCAACTGAACTCCAACTGACGAAACCGGCACTTCCTTTGAGTTCCTCCCAGTTCTTGACTGGATTGGCTGTCACTCACAATAGACTGCTGCTGTTGGTCCAAAAGGCACTGAAGTCTAAACTACATCTCCCAGAGTCACTGCCCATACAATCCTCTTGTGGCTGGCTCAGATTATGAGTCCAAGTTCTGATTCGTCCAAGGCATCATTTTAGAGCTAGCTTACCCCACACTGATTGGTCCAGTTCAGCAGTTCAAAACTAGAATGGGGAACTAGCAGACACAGTTCTGACTGCAAAAAGCAGGTTAGACAAACTGTAATTTCATTATTACTCTAAATAATTTCTGGCAAACAGTTACATCTTTCAGATAGGTTCCTTGCACTCCTAGTGACTGCAAAATGAAGTGAATTGGCAGCAGCTCGAGTGGTACTCAGAGAAGCACACAGTCCCCATACAAACTAATTATGTCTGCAAGCAGACAGCTCTTAAAGACAGTACCAGAGGCTCTAAAACACTCACTGATAAATGGCTAAATGCCAAACACCATTCAGGCTTGGAGCATTCAAGCAAGCTCCTGGAAGTCTTTGGAACCCCCATTTGCAGGGGTTACACCTTCCTGCCTTGGGAAAGCTTTGACGTCCAGCGTCAGCAAGTACCCATAAGTTTCAACTGCAACCATATACATTTGCATTAGGCTCGCATATGTAATCATCAGTCAATATATCATTTTACCAAGAACACATTTCTGAAACATTGCAGTACGTCCTCTTTACACAGTATTACATACACATTGTACCATAACTCAAGTTATTACCTCTTGTACATGAAACCTGAAGAGGGGCCCTTCCTATCAGTTACCTTGGGGCTGGATGGGGCAAGGCACCATCATAGAGGGCAACACAAGTAACTTGGAGTTAGCACTGATGCTCAGTTTGGGCAATGAGCTCGGGGACACATACACTCCTTTATGGACAACATTGAGAGGCAAGTCCACAGGCCTCCCAAGTGAATCATAACTGAGGTGCACCACAGGCTTTACAGCTCGACCAGTCTTTCTAGGGGGAACTGTTATAGTCTCTGCACTCTGAGCCTCATTTTCAGCATTGTCCTCACTTGTCAGGAGTCTCCATGGGGTAGAGAGGCTAGAACTTGGGGCACTTTCAGCTCCAGGAGTTACAGTTTCTGAGTCCACAACATTTGGCTCATGGAGCTTTGGGACACTGGCAGTGGACTGTCAGGGCACTCAAAATACTCTTCTTGTTCGGTGTATCACCAGTCTGCCCCAATCTATCATTTCCTCCCTGAAAGCTCAAACAGTTCAACCATGCACAATGATTCCATTTCATCTGATCTGATGCTTTGCACTTCACTTTCTGGGAGCATTGGCTCCAGGGATGAAGCTGGGGGCTTAGACAGTCCAGAAGGCCCAGCTTTGTCTCCAGTATTGACTAGGGATTGCCCCGAAACAATTGACTCAGTTCGTAAGAAGGATAGTATTCAAAGTCACTCTCACTTTCTTCCGATATGGACTGACAGTCATGCTCAACTGGGACTTGTGGAGGGAACACTTTAACTTTACTTCTGTAGGTGCAGACTTTCTTGATCTTTTCTTACAGCAGCTCTAGTCACTGGTCCAGAGGGGCATCTTCTAGGGGCTCAGACTCAATTAAGATTTGTCCAATGGGCGTAAATGATTTCTATGCATTGTTTTACATCTTTGAATTATTCTCAGGCCTTACTTTGTACACTGGCAGATCATCTAGTTTGCCCACTACAATGTGAGGGAGATGGTGCCATCTGTCAGCAATCTTGTGCTTGCCATGCAGTCCCAGATTTCTTAGCAATACCCGATCTCCCTCCTGGAGTTCCTGTGCTTTCACCTTTTATCATACCTTTCTTTGTTGGCCAGATTTCTTTTGGCAGCCATGGTTTGAGCCAGTTAGTACGCATGAGTTAGCTGGGCCTTTAACTTTTGCACATACTGTAAATAGTTGTCAGCTTGAACCCCATCAGAGAGACCCCAAAACACACATCTACTGGTAGTCGAGCTTCTCTTCCAAACATCAGGCGGTAGGGGAGAATCCAGTGGCATCACTTTTGGTGCAGTTATAAGCATGTACCAGGTGCTAATTTGTTGGCTCCATCTAGGCTTGTCCTTTGGGTGCAGGTGCCTAGCATATCTAGCAAAGTGCGGTTGAAAGCGCTCAGGCTGGGTCCCCTGGGGTGGTAAGGAGGTTCTGGACTTTCGCCTCCCCACAGAGAAAGCATCTCTTTGATCAGACGACTCTCAAAGTCTCTCCTTGATCAGAATGGATTCTTTGTGGAGCCCCATAGTGAACAAAAAGTTTTCTACAAGTACTTTGGCTACAGTGGATGCTTTCTGGTCTTTGGTGGGGAAAGCTTGGGCATATCTCGTGAAATGGTCAGTGACCACCAGCACATTACTGATATTTCTTTGATCTGACTCCAAACTTGAAAATCAATACAGACCAGCTCCATGGGTGCACTGGTGGTTATGTTAACAAGGGGGCAGCCCTCTGGGGCAAAAGCTTTCCTCTGTAAGTAGCTGACTACAAGTTCGAATGTGTTGCTCCACATCAGCCCCCATCTTAGGCCAATAGAATCTGGATCTCACCAGTCAAGTGTTCTGTCTATACCAAGGTGCCCCATGTGGTTGTGCAAGGACCTCAATACTGAGTCTCGAAAGGCAGTGGGCAGCACTAGTTGTTGTTTGTCTACTTGTCCCTCTGTCTACTGTTTCTCTGTATAACAGTTTATTGATCAGTTTCAACTTAGGACCTTCTTTGTATAACAGTGCAGTTCTCAAATCAGTGGAGCGTAATTTGGACACATCTTTTCCTGCATAGAGGGCTTCTAAAGCTGCTTTGATCATGGGATCGTGAGATTGAGCCCGCATGAATACTGTCATTGTCCAGCTGAGGCAGTGCACCAATGTCTATTGCAGAAAAGTGGCAATAAGCAGCAGGTATGCAATTCTCAGAGGCTCCCAAGCAATCCACCATGCAGTCCACTGCGTCCGTGGACATTTGTTCCTCCCTGTCAAACTTCGGCAGAGTGCCCGAATGTCAGGTTCTGCCAGTCGGACCCAATCATTCTGGGGAACAGGCCTCCGGGAGAGAGCATCAGCATCTATGTGGTTCAGACCTGCTCGGTATTCGAGAGCATAGTCATATGTAGATAATGCAGAAAGCCACCTATGGCCAGTGGCATCCAACTTAGCTGAGGTCTGCACATAGGTCAAAGGATTATTGTCAGTTTTTACTAGTATTTTAGCCCCATACAAGTACTCATGGAATTGGTCAACAATAGCCCACTTCAAAGCTAGGAACTCTAACTTATGTACAGGATAGTTCTTTTCGGATGGGGTCAGGCTTCTACTGGCAAAGGCCACTGGTCTCAGGCCATTCTCGTGCTCTTGGTACAACACAGCCCCAACCCTTGCAAGCTAGCATCAGTGTGCAGACGTAAGGTTTTCTTGGATCGGCATAGGCCAGCACTGGAGCATGGGTAAGTTGATATATGATCTCATGAAAAGCAGTCTCACAATCAGGAGTCCAGCGGGCCCCAAATACTTCACTCGGATGAAAATACACTCTTTCAGTCTTGAGGGATGCTGACTTTTGGTATTTTTGTGGGTTGGGGATACCCTTGAGTAAGGTTAAGTAAAGAGGATCACTCTTGAATAGTCCTTGATGAAGCGCGATAATAACCACAGAATCCCAGGAATCTGCAGTTCTTTTAGATTTTGGGCTGTGGCCAGGTGGTCAAGGCCTCAACTTTACTTGGGTGGTCTCTATTCCTCGGTGGATACTATGTGTCCACATACTTTACTGATGTTTGAAAAATTGACACTTATCAATGGACAGTTTAAGGCCAAAGTCCTCCAGTCGGTCCAATACCTTAAATAATCTGCTCTCATGTTCCTCCAGTGAGCTGCCAAACACAATAACATCATCTAGGTATACCAGGCACTCTAGTAAGTTCATGTCCCCCACTGCACGCTCCATCAATCGTTGAAAAGTGGCTGGGGCACCTGAAATCCCTTGAGGCATCCTCATGAATTCATAGAAGCCAAGCGGACAGATAAAGGCTGTCTTTTCACGGTCCTCTGGGGCCATCGGGATCTGATAGTACCCACTGCGGAGATCCAGCACAGAGAACCACTTGCTCCCGTTTAGGCAGTCCAAAGCATCCTGAATGCAGGGCATTGTGTACTGATCAGGATAGTCCGCGGTTTAGGTCGATAATCCACACACATCCTTACTGTTCCATTCTTTTCCTCACTACCACAATGGGGAAGCATAAGGGCTTCTGGATTCTTGTATTACACCAGCAGCTAACATCTTCTGCAGATGCCGTCTCACATCATCTATGTCAGCAGGTGCCAGGCGTCGAGACCTCTCCAGAAATGGTCTTTCGTCATGCAGCGGATATTGTGCTCAGCTCCTTGCGCATCCTACATCCCATTCCTTTAAAGAAAACACCTGGTCTCTCTGGGCAAGCTTCTCACTGATCTTCACTTTCCATTCAGCTGGCGGGAGTCGCCAAATCAAACAAGTCAGGCGTTACTCTGTCATTCTTCCTTGAACTCTTGCTGCTGGGTAGCACTGCAGTGTCTGCACAATGCACATTAGCCAGGATGCAACCTCTGTTTACTCGAATGTCTCTTTCAGACACATTATGAACTTGGACCATTACCCTTCTGGCATAAGCATGGGCTCTAGCGGGCAAAATACTAGGCTTGACCAGCAGTCCTCTGGCAATTTTCCATCGCCTGGTGCATCCAACATTAATATTTTATTCTTAACATCCTTTCTGATACGGACCTCTCCTGTAAGGTACACTGGGCATTTGGCGCCAGGATCAGAGACTCAGGATCCTTCTTCCATACAATTCCGACCGTTCCTCTGGTTCTGTTTTTTCAGCATCTCTCTGTGCCTCATAGGCCTTCTTAATTAAAGCCGGAACTCTTAAAGCTCTACTAGTCTTTGACCCTGTTTTTCATAACACAACTGTGCCAGCCTTCCGAACATATGAGCATTTGTTCCAATCAACAAAGGGACACCATCATACAGTCCAGTGGGGACACACTAAGGCTAGGGTCTCTACTTGTTCGGCCACCCAGCCACGGAGGTGGGGAAAGACAGCCAAATTCGGATATACCCGGAATAGGTAGGCCTCACCTAACCCCATACATGCAGTCCTTCTAATGGTTGTAAGGTACGTCTGACAAATGCTTCTGATACCAATCTTGGAACATAATTGTCACTTGGGAGCCACTGTCTAATATAGTCTTGTAGACACTCGTTCCACCTTTACAGTGGTCTCCATGGAGGGACCCACTATTCTGGACCAGTCTGGAGAGGCGGTAGTGAGGGCCTGGGCAACTGACCTTGCCACAAAAGGACGTGAATTAGCATTTTGGTGCCCTCACTGGGATCATGTCGTGCACCTCTTAACCACTGATTTCTTCTCCTAGCTCTCCTTGTAGCCTATATGCAACTTTGTCAGTGTCTTTTGGGACTGGCATTCCCTTTCATGTGCCCATCTTCCCACAATTATAGCAAAACATACTTTCTGGAGTTTGAGCGGCCGAGGCGCCACACTGGGAGCCAGGGCGGGGTATTACTAACTGGAAACCTTGGTGCCATCTCTGTTCTTGGCGTGATAAGCATTTGGAGACATCTCGTCAGTTCTCCACTTCCATGGTCAAGGAATCGAGTTCGGAGCTGTTATCAGCAGGAGATACATGGTGGGTACCCCACCCCCATAGCAGATGCAGTGGGATATAGGTCAGGGCCCGTACTTGCAGGCGTGCCTTCATAAAGGGACTGTTTTGAATTCGGATCTCTCTCAACAGTTCGCCCCATTGTGACATATCTTTTCCTTGTCAGAGCACTCATTGACTGCCAACCTCTGCCCCTGAACTTCACTTGATGGGTCACCCTCAGTCACTGGTCGTAGCCGCAGCTATTGGTGCAGGTCCTCCCAGGTCGTCTTTTCTCAACTCCTCGAATTTCTCTCATTAACTCATCATAGGAGGGTGGGGATTCCAGTCGATCTGCCAGGTGTAACTGAAGCAACAGCAGTTCTGAGAAGGGGCAGACTTAGGATCCTGTCCAGCCTGGTTCGGTCCAGTTCAATCGCTGGCAAACTACCTTTTCTGAGGCATTCTTGCAACAATTTTTCCAGCCGAGATATACACAGAGACAACTCCCTTGGTACTGTTGTGCATCTCTTACTCTCCACCATAGGTCCTCATCAGAATCTGGGCTCCATACACATTCTCCAAGGCCTCAAGATAGGCCTGTGCAGTCGCTTCAGGGTTACTGGCCCGTTTAGCACGGATGGTAGCCAGGCAGGACCTCGGAGGCTCTCACTAACCCTCTTTCGCTTTTCACCTTCCGAGCATTGCCATTCTAGCACTTGGGGGCAACATGAGTCTATCCAGGTCTCCCAGTCATCCTCCCTTGGGGGTGGGAGGTGCCAGAGAAGATCCTCAACCTTGGTAAGAGTCGTGACTAATGGCAGGTGCAGAAATAGGAGTCTGCATTGGTTCAGCCACCATTACGGGCACTGGAGCAGGAGAGGGTGTTGGGGAGGAACACCCCAGGTGGCAAGAATAGTTTCTTCAAGTCCTCCACAGTTTCCCTCTCCCAGCAACCATTCAGCAAATTTCTCCTCAAAAGTTTCAGATAGTGGTGGGGCTGATTCCCCGGTCTTACTGTCCTTAGTTATCACTCTCCAAGCAGTGAGGGCTCCTCTGGGGTAATGGTCTGTGGCACTTTGGAGCTATCTATGGGATCCTTAAACTCTACTAGGGCCAGGAAAGTGTGGGTGAGCAGATTAGCATGCCGACCCACCACCACAGGGTTTTGTAAACCTTCCACCTTGGAAAGTACTCCCTGCACAGTGTCCGTATTGATACCAGGGGATGTCCAGGATAAGCATAGCATTTTGAGGGAATTGATCTCCTCCCAGTACACCACTCCACCAGCGGTGCACAGCCACTTCTGTCGGGTACCCATTTTTTCTTAACAGTGGTTCGTAAATATGGCCACTAGAGGACACACAATCCCAGCGGTGAGCCCAAGATGTAACCCCTAGATGGCGCTTATCCCAGGGCTACTACCCTGCCTGATTTGCCACTAACAGGTTGAGGGGCCTGGATCCAAGGCGGGTGCCTCCACCCAGAGGTCAGGGTTGCAATAGTTAAACTAACTTGGTCACAGCCTCTGGACACTACAACCCCTTTCTTCCCACTAGTGGCCCACACAATATATCAGAATTACCACAGTATACACTTACCCCCAGGTCTGGTTCCGCACTGGGACCTCCTGTGAAATGAGATACAGTGCAACAATCACAGTACAGTACTTTAACATAGACAAATACCTCAGGCAGTATAACTTTGCTGAAACAAGCAGCTCTGATTTATTTAGGGGATATAACAAGGACAGGGGAAATCAGGTTAATTAGCTTATCACTCTAATAATCTACCTGGCTCTGTGCACAGGCCTATCCCTATCAGTTACTGTCTCCTGGGTACCCAAGCCCTAGTGGCTAGTCCAAACCGTGGCAGCTGGTAGGGGCCCTTTCACACAGAGAAAGGAGAATTAAACAGTCAGCAGTACAGTAATTCCATTTGGATTTAATGTGGCAATTCAACAGGAGCAACCCTGAATTAGTACTCACGACCTCCAAATAAGATAGGGTCCTTCAATGTCAGTAGGGCTCACTTGAGGTACACAAACCTCTTCACATCCATATAAAAGAAAGTACTATACCAGGCAGGCTGCATCTGTATCCCGATCGCAATTACTGCACAATACCGGGAGAACACACAGCAGATTCAGTTCCTGACAGACCGAGTGCAATTTTCAGCAATTCTTCCAGTCTTCTACAGGGTGAGCCTGGTTTCTACTTCTAGAGATCCTTTGATTCTTTTCACAGGACTGATTCAGTCCTAATCAAGCTGTTACACAAGCTGCAGACCGAACTCTGGGCCTTATACACGTTTTTGACTAAAACTGCACACTGAAAAGCACAGGGCTCCTTCCTTCTTCACTGCCAAAGCTCAACTGAACTCCAACTGACGAAACCGGCACTTCCTTTGAGTTCCTCCCAGTTCTTGACTGGATTGGCTGTCACTCACAATAGACTGCTGCTGTTGGTCCAAAAGGCACTGAAGTCTAAACTACATCTCCCAGAGTCACTGCCCATACAATCCTCTTGTGGCTGGCTCAGATTATGAGTCCAAGTTCTGATTCGTCCAAGGCATCATTTTAGAGCTAGCTTACCCCACACTGATTGGTCCAGTTCAGCAGTTCAAAACTAGAATGGGAACTAGCAGACACAGTTCTGACTGCAAAGCAGGTTAGACAAACTGTAATTTCATTATTACTCTAAATAATTTCTGGCAAACAGTTACATCTTTCAGATAGGTTCCTTTGCACTCCTAGTGACTGCAAAATGAAGTGAATTGGCAGCAGCTCGAGTGGTACTCAGAGAAGCACACAGTCCCCCCATACAAACTAATTATGTCTGCAAGCAGACAGCTCTTAAAGAGACAGTACCAGAGGCTCTAAAAACACTCACTGATAAATGGCTTAAATGCCAAACACCATTCAGGCTTGGAGCATTCAAGCAAGCTCCTGGAAGTCTTTTGGGAACCCCCATTTGCAGGGGGGTTACAACTAGATGTGCAATGTCAGACAAAACAATCAGATGCCACAGATATGCCATGATAGACAAGTCAACCGGATTCCCCAGATGTGCCATGACAGTCAAACAGAACAAAATGTCCTAGATGTACCATGGTAGACACAGAGCCATGTGCCCCAGATGTTCCATGGCAGATAAAACAAACCAGATGCCCTAGATGTGACATGATAATCAGATGCCCCAGGTGTGCCAAGACTGACAGACAGAACTTGATGCCCCAGATGTGCCATGACAGACAAACAAAACTGGTGCATCAGATATGCCATGGCAGGCAAGCACACCTGTGTGTCCCAGCTGTGGCATGACAAACAGAACCAGATTTCCCAGATGTCCCATGACAGAAAAACAGGTCCAGATGTGCCATGGTAGTAAAGCAGAACCAGATGTCCCAGATGTGCCATGGGAGACACAGAACCAGGTGCTTCAGATGTGCCAAGTGAGACAAAACAGACTAGATGCCCCAGAGGTACCATCGCAGATAAACAAAGTAGATGCCCCAAGTGTGCCACAGAAGTCAGACTGAATGAGGATGTCCCAGATGTGCAGACAAAACAGACCAAATGCACCAGATGTGCCATGACAGACAAACAGAACTATGCCTCCAGATGTGCCATAGCAGGCAAATAGCACCTGATGCACCAGATTTGCCTCGGAAGAGACACAGACCCAGATGGCCCAGATGTGCCATGGAAAACAATGGAATCAGATGTCCCTGATGTGCCACGACAGACAAACAGAAACAAATGACCCAGATGTGCCATGACAGACAAACAGAAACAAATGACCCAGATGTGCTATGACAAACAGATGCAAACACAATGGATGTTCCATGGCAGACAAACAGAACCAGATGCTCCAGATGTGCCATGACAAACAGAAGACAGTGCCTTGGATAGGTTCCATGTCAAAAAAATGGAAAAAACCAAAACAGTACCGATCATATGAGCAACCACAAATGAGCATGAGCAAAAACAGTGAGTATCAAAAACAGCGAACATCAAAACAGCGAACAGCATTCATTCACTGCGGGAACAAGAAAAAAACGCTCAGTATCTAAAACACTTATACAATGCTACACTATATTTTCTGTGGGACCTGCCCCCCCGAGCCCCCTGATGGGGGGGCCTCACCCCCAAACCTCCCCTTACTATTATAACCATCCCTGAGATTGCACTAATTACTACTTCAGGGTAAATACTGTCCCACTCCCACCACAAGTCACCCTCACTGACATTGCATTTGCTATTAAGCACAACTCGCTAAAATGACACGCGCTATTCTTCCGTCACTCAAACTGAGTCACTCAAACGCATTCACTCATTTGATGTGATACCCCTCAAATGTACCTTGGCAGACAAACAGAACCAGATGTTTCTGATGCACCATGTCAAACCAACAGAACCTGAAGCCCTAGATGCACCATGGTAAACAGAACCTGATGCCTACATTACACGATTTGTACCTAAAGTGTTTCATCTATTGAGCCATCTACAAGTAACTGTGCTCTCCGTTTCTCTGTTCTGGCTGTGGATTGTGGATTTTGCTACAAACACAGTATTCGTTGATACCCTTCCCTGAGGGAATTACAGTCTCGGCCACAGTGACCTAAGTTCTGTCATTCAATCACATACCTTTGCAGTGTCTTGACAACCCTGTATTTAGTCATAACGCTTGTTTTTGTTGTTATGTTTGTGGTTGTGCCCTGAGCATACAGTAGTAGCCACAGACATGGTCAGATATTTGCAGATATTTCGCAAAGTTTCTAAAGAGTTTCTCTCTGAGGCCCCTACTGTGGAAATGCAGAAAGTAGGAGATTTCTGTAGAAAGATCACAGAAATTTCAGGAAATATCTGACCATGTCTTTGGCTGAGGCTGTCAAAATGTATCATTAGAAGAAGTTTACAAATCTTTGCAACCAGTGATAAATGTACAGACACAGGGAATATGGCTTATTGAGTGGAAACACTGACACATTGTGAGACTGAGGAAGGATGATTTTCATAACCAACATACACTATGGGGGGCAAGTATCTATTAACCGAAGGATCGTTAATTTTGTTCTTTTAAGGAAATAATATGGAAACACAGAAGAAGGAGACACACACAGGTGGATGCAAGACAATAGAATAGAAGGAGAGTCCAAATAAAACCTAAATACTCAAATGGTGTCTTTCATGTGTAACCCCTCCTACAAATGGGGGTTTCCAAAAAGTCTTCCTTGAGCTTGCCTAAATGCTCACTGCCAGGCTGGTGTCCTGCATTTTAGCAGTTTAAAAATGTATTGCCAGAGAGGGCCTGTATAGCCTCTGTGTACTGTCTCTTTAAGAGCTGTCTGGATTGCAGTCATAATTAATCTGAGAGGGAGCTTTGTTAGAAGATGTACTTGTTTGCTGATCTGTACATCACCAATCCGTAGTCAGTTACCTGCCTTCTTTGCAGCATGGACAGTTCTGTTTGTTTTCATCATCTTGGTCCTGGACTGCAGAATGGGCCAATCAGTACATTTGGGACTCTAAAATGGAGCCTCCCTACAGGGGATTGGTGGGGCCAAAACTTGTAGGAATTGTAGTTTTGGGCTTTTGGCACCTAAAATAACCTGGAGGGGGAGCCCTTGTTGTGACTGACCGACAGATCAACCAACCAAACGTTTTGGATCTTGGGGAAAGTCCCACACTGCTTGCAGTTTCAGTTAGATCTGAGTTGGGAAGTGAAGAAGTAACAGCTCGAGATAGTTCGGAGCAGCAATCCATAGTGGATTCGTGTGGGAAAACTGCAGAAAGGTCTGAGTTTGGCCTGCATGCCGGCCTGCTGTTCCTGAGAGAGAACTTGTGTTTTTTTTGACTGAATCCAAACTTGGAGAGTGAATTAAGCCACTGAATTGTGACCAGGCTTTAACCTGAAGAAGACAGAAGATTTGCTGAATGCTATCGGCCTGTCAGGACTTCTAGCCACCTCTGAACTCCCGGATTGTGCAGAGACTCTGTAATTGCGACTGGAGAGCCATTTGCCTGGTACAGTGGAATTTCCTTACGTATGAATGTGCTGTGTGCTTATAGTGGTTTGTGATTTGGTTCCCCACTGTGTGTTTGAACTGTGTTTTGCTTGCTGGAGGCTGTATCCAGCTCCACGGACTGAATCCATATCCATTTCCGTTTGCCTGGGCCCTGCTACACTGGCCCAGCCAGAATACCTGCTATGCAGAGAAAGTCCTCGACTTGAGACTGGCCTGGGGATCAGCCCCTGCTCAATGCCTGGAATAGGAATGACACCCGGTGATCTGTGGTGGCCCTGCTTCTCCGGCACTCCAGCTCAACAGCCTGCAGTCTCAATTTCGTCCTGCCTGTGTCCGGTATTGGGTATCGTGAGTAAACATCAGGGTAGCTCCCTGTAACAACAGCTAAATCTAAAAGTGTTGTCATCTGACTGTCTTGTTGCCTTTTCTTTCACAAACTGAACCCTCCAGCTCCGGATTACAAATAGTGTGTGTTGTGCGTGTTGCTTTCTTCCATCACAGGGCCCCAACCAGCTGCAACATTCCTGGCTAGCCCACCGTTTTCCTACCTGGGTACCCAGAGTGTGTGACTGTGTAGGGGACTCTAAACTGCATGCATAACTGTCTGATTAATATAGTTTTTAAGCAAATCAACCTGATTATGCCCCTCCCTTGTCCAAGTCCCCTGAATAAATCAGATTTAACTTTGTTTGCATTTAATCTGACTGTGGTTCCAGTTTGTGCCAAGAGTATTGTACTGTTGTTATTTGCTGTGCTTAACCTTGTTTTACAGGGGGTCCTCAGGGTCAAGCTAGAGGAACCAGCCTTGGTGTTAAGTGCAAACAGTGTGGGTAATTGCCTGGTGAATAAGGGTCATTATGAAAGTGATTATTGTGTACTGTTTTGGCCACTAAAAGGAGAAAAGGGGGGTTACAGTGTCCTGGAGGGCTGTGCTCAGGTCAACTTGACCACTACCAACCCTGACCTCCGGGTGGAGGCACCCGTATCAGAACCTAGGCCGCTTAACCTGCAACTAGCCAAGCAGGCAGGGTAGTAGCCCTTAGGATAGCGCCACTAGGGGTTACGCCTTGAGACTTCACTGCTGGGATTTTGTGCCTTCTAGTGGCCACAAATTACGAATTATTGTTAAAGATTAATGGCTACCCTAGTACAAATGGCTGTACACCAGTTGGTGGGTGGTGTACTGGCAGGAGATCGACCCCAAAATGCTCTGCTTATACTGGATATTCCCCTGGTACCAGTAAGTACACTGTAGAGGAGCACTATCCAAAGCTGAATGTTTAAAAACCCTATGGTGGTGGGTCGACAGGCTGATTTGATTGCCCAAACTTTCATAGCCTTGGTAGGGTGTAGGTACCTCATGGACAGCTCTAAAGTGCCACAGACTATTGCCTCAGAAGGGGTCCTAGCAACCTGGAGTGTGATAACAAAAGGCAATAAAGACCCTGGGGAGGATGAGCTCCCACCATTATCTGAGACTTTTGAGGAGAAATTTGCTAAGTTGTTGCTGGAGGAAGGGAAAACCGTAGAGAACTTTAAGAGACTATTCCTGCCACCTGGGGGTGTTCCTTCCCCAACACTCCCTCCCACTCCAGCACCTGTTACTGCCCTGCCTTCTGTGCCCATGCCAATGCTGGCCCCTATATCTGTACCCACCATTAGTCATGACTCCTACTGAAGGCTGAGAATCTTCTTGGGCACCATCCCCACCCCCCCAGGAGGAGGATGACTGGGAGACCTGGATCGACTATGTTTCCCCCTTGGTACCCGAGTGACAGTGTGCGGAGGCTGAGAAATGGAAAATAATCATAGAAAGTTTGAGGGCCCTGCCTGAAGCCATTAAATTTTTGAGGTCCATGAACCCTGATGCATCTGCTCAGAAGTACCTATCTGTACTTGAAGGCAATTTTGGGAGCATTGAGTCAGAGACTTTGATGCGAAATTCCAAGGTACCAAACAATGGAAGGGGAAAGTCTGTTCATGATGTTACTTGCCTAGAAAGAGCTCTGCAGAAAGCTTACTGAAAGGTGGGTAGCCACCAGTGATTTGAACCTGTGAGACTGGGGCACATACTGCAATATACCAAGCATTCTAAACTGCAGATCATCCAGTTAAGGCTCCAGGATAGAAGAGGTAACCCACCTGACTACTGTGACTTGATAAAAGAACTCCAGGAGGTAGAAGGTGAAGAGGGAGATTGTAATTATGGGGTGAGTGCAGCCCAACTGATCATGGCACCGGAAGGCCCTTCTGAAATGGAGACCACTACGAGTGTCCCACCGTGAGCTAAATGGAGGAGGGAGGAATTGCTGAAGGAAGTCGGAAAAGCACAACCAGGTGCGTTAGCTGGGGTATCCTCTGCTGACAGAGACCTTGGCCCCTGTCAGAACGTGACTGTTATGGGGGTGGGGGTACACCCTCAGGCATCCTTCACTATGGGTGGGTTCTCGGCTGAGCTCAAGGAATTGACTGCCACCCTAAAATAACTTTTGAGACATGGTACACTACCAGCAGAAGTCAGATCACAATCTCCCATCAATGCTCCATTATCCCCTGCTATTTTCTCCCAAGGATGCCCCGAGAGCCTGTTATTTGTCACAATTATGGCAAGGATGGCCATATGAAGAGGGAATGCCAGTCTCAGAAAGACTTAGAGAAAGTGGTGAACCGCTTGAAAGAGAGCTTTGGAAAATGAGTCAGTGGTCAAGGGTGTGTGAAATGACCACAGTGGAGGCTTTGGCCATCGTAACTCAAACCCCTCTGTGTCTAAATCGTCTGTCCAGGCCCCTGCTGTTGTCCCTCCAGACTGGTCCAAAATAGTGGGCCCTTCAATGAAGACTACTGTGGCTGTGAATGGTATTGCTACTCGGGCTGTGCTTGACAGTGGGTCGCAAGTGACCATTGTATTTCTGGACTGGGATGACAAACACTTATCTGCTGTGCCCTTACAATCCCTGGAAGGTCTACATGTGTGGGGGATGAGCGACAAGTCTTATACCTACCTAGGATATGTCCGCCTCTGGTTGTCATTTCCTGCAACTGTAACTGGTGTAGAGGAGCAAGCTAGACACTGGCCCTAGCGTGTCCCCCACTGGACTGTATGATGGGGTTCCTGTTAACTGGAACAAATGCCCACATGTTTGAGAGACTAGCACAACTCTGTTAAGAGAAACAAGGGCAACTGACTGGACGGGCCCTAAGAATTCCAGCCTTAGTAAAAAGGGCATATGACTTATAACAGAAACCCAATAAAGAGGACCCAGATCAGCCAGTAGGGATAGTGTGGAAAAGGAATCTGACTCTTGGTATTAGCCCCCATGCCCAGTGCACAATCCACAGAGAAGTCTGCCTAAAGAGAAATGTAAAGAACAAAATATTAATGTTGGATGCACCAGGCAATGGAAAGTTGCCAGAAGGATTATTTGTTAAACCCAGCATCTTGCCTGCCCGTGCCCATGACTATGCATGACGAGTGATGGTCCAGATTCGAAATGTGTCAGATTGGGAGGTCTGGGTGAACAGAGGGTGCACTCTAGCTACAGTACACTGTGCAGACACTGCAGTATTACCCAATAACAAGTACTCTGGCCAAAAGGAGAGAGTGACCCCGGACTTATTCGATTTTGGTGACTCCCCTGCCAGATGAATGGAAGGCTAGGATTAGCAAGAAACTCGCACAGAGAGATGAAGTGTTTTTGTTAAAAAAGAATGGGATGTGGGGTGTGTCCAGGGTGCAGAGCATCATATATGTCTGCATGATGACCGGCCATTTTGAGAGAGATCCCGACGCCTCACCCCAGCGGACATAGATGATGTGAGGAGACACCTGCAGGAAATGCTCGCTGCTGGTGTGATACAGGAATCAAGGAGCCCATATGCATCTCCCATTGTGGTTGTGTGTAAGGAGAATGGGTTGGTGAGGATGTGTGTGGATTATTGAACCCTGAACCGGTGGACCATCCCAGATCAATACACCATGCCCCATATACAAGATGGCCTGGATTGCTTGAATGGGAGCAAATGGTTCTCAATATTGGGTCTTCGCAGTAGATATTACCAGATTCCAATGGCCACAGAGGACCATGAGAACACCGCCTTCATCTGTCCTTTGGGGTTGTACGAATTCCTGAGAATGCCACAGGGGATTTCGGGTGCCCCGGCCACCTTTCAGCGACTGATGGAACGTGCGGTGGGAGATATGAACTTGCAGGAATGCCTAGTGTACCTGGATGATGTCATTGTGTTCATTAGAGGAGCATGTTACCCGACTGTTTAAAATCCTAGACCAAATGGAAGACTTCGGCCTCAAGCTGTCCATTGACAAGTGCCAGTTTTTTCAAACCTCTGTGAAGTATGTGGGGCACATAGTATCTGCAGAAGGGATAGAGACTGGTCCCAGTAAGGTTGAGTCACTGAATACTTGGCCCCAGCCCCATAACTTGAAATAACTACAACATTTCCTGGGGTTCTGTGGCTATTATCACAGGTTCATAAAAGACTATTCCAAGGTGATTCACCTGCTCCTAAATCTCACCCAGGGTTACCCTCCTACCAACCGTAAATATAAGAAAGGCACTGTCAAAGAACCTGAGAAAGTATACTTCCAAACAGGTGAAATGTTTGGGCTCTGCTGGACACCTGAATGTGAAGCAACCTTCCACGAAGTCATATACCAGCTCACCCATGCCCCCATCCTTGCCTATGCTGACCCTACCAAGCTCTATGTGCTGCATACGGATGCCGGTCTGCAGAGCCTAGGAACTGTGCTGTATCATGACCTTGAAGGTGGTTTGAGACCAGTGGCTTTTGCCAGCAGGAGCTCGACCCCATCAGAGTGAAATTATCCTGTGCACAAGCTGGAGTTCCTTGTCCTAAAATGGGCCATTTTAGGACAATTTTGACCAGTTTCATGTGTACCTCTATGGGGCAAAGATATTGGTGAAGACTGACAATAACCTGTTAACCTATGTACAGACTTCAGCTAAGTTGGACGCCACTGGGCACTGGTGGCTCTCTGCTTTATCAACCTATGATTATGCTGTCGAATACAGGCTAGGACTGAACCATATAGATGCTGATGCCCTGTCACAAGGCCAATCTCCAAGAGTGATTGGGTCAGGTTGTCTGAACCTGACATCCGAGCATTGTGCCAAAAGTTTGACAAGATGAACAGATGTCTGCAGACACAGTGGACGTCTAGTAGATTGCTTGGCCCCTCCTGATACCAGCCTACCGGCTGCCTATTGCCATTTTTTTGTTCTAGATATTAGTGCACTACCTCAACTTGGCAATGACAGTATTCAGTGGACTCAGTCCCAAGATCCTATGATTCAACCCGCACTTCATGCCCTGCATGCGAGGAAAGATGTCTCTAAGTTGCGTTCCCCTGACTTGCGAACTGCCCTATTGTTAAAAGAAGGTGCCAGGTTGAAGTTACTCAATCAGTTGTTATACAGAGAGACAATGGATCATAGTGGTCAAGTAGACAAGCAACAATTGGTCCTGCCCATGGCCTTTAAACACTTGGTACTGAGGTCCCTCCACAATCACATGGGGCACCTCGGTATTGACAGGACTCTCAACCTGGTACAATCTTGATTCTACTGGCCCATGATGGGGGCCGATGTTGAGCACCATGTAAAGACCTGTAATCATTGCTCCCAAAGAAAAGCCCTGCTTCAGAGGGCTGCCCCCTTGTCAATATTACTACCAGTGCCCCCATGGAACTGGTCTGCATAGATTTTTTGTGTTTGGAACCTGATCAATGGAATATTGGCAATGTGTTGTGGTTACAGATCATTTCTGGTATGCACAAGCTTTTCCAACTAAAGATCAAAAGCCTCTACCGTGGCCAAGGTGCTTGTGGAAAAATTCTTGTCCACTATGGTGCCCCCAGTGGATCCCATTCTGACCAAGGCAGAGACTTTGAAACTAGTCTAATCAAAAAATGCTCTCTCTGTGGGGGTGCGGAGTCAAGAACCACCCTTGTCACCCATAGGGGACCCTCAACCAGAACATTTTAACGGCACCCTTCTAGACATGCTGGGCACCTCCACCCAAAAGACAAGCATAAGTGGAGCCAGCAGATTAGCACCTTGCACACACGCACACAATTGCACCAAAATGCTTATTGGGTTCTCTCCCTACTGCCTCATGTTTGGGAGGGAGGCCCGCCTGCCAGTTGATGTCTGTTTTGGGGTCTCTCCAGATAGGGTCTGAGCTGAAAACTACCTGCAGTATGCACAGAAACTGAAAGCTCAATTGAACCATGCATATCAACCAGCCCAGACAATGGCCACTAAAAGAAATCTCGCCAACAAAGAGAGGCACGACAAGAAAGTAAAGGCTTAGGATCTACGTCCCGGAGATCATGTGTTGTTATGCAATTTGGGACTACATGGCAAACACAAAATTGCAGATAGGTGGCACCATCTTCCTCATGTAGTAGTTGGAAAGTTGGATGATCTACCAGTATACAAGGTACGCCCAGAGAATAACTCCAAAGCTGTCAAGACCATGCACTATAACCACTTGCTGCCTATCGGGCAAATTATTATTGAAGCTGAGACAGCAGACATTGCCTCCCCTGGGCCAGTGACTCATGCTGTTGCAAAAAAGAGACAGAGTCCACCTAACACAGTAGTTACAGAGTTAAGGTTTCCCTGCAGTGGGCTTAGAATGATGTGACTGTCAGTCCACCTCTGGCGATAGTGAGTGTGACAATGCTTATTGCAAAGGCCCCTAGGAATTCTGCTGCTGCAGAGATTTTCTTAATTTGCAATCTGCAGAACTTCTGCGTGCTGCAGAATTTACTCTTCTTGGTGATTTTTATTATTTCTGTTTATACATAGAATCTGGTTCCCTTCCCCTCTTTTTTATATCCCAAACCCCCCTATATGTTCAGAATGTGATGTTATCATTGCTATAACATCATACATTGGCTGAAGAAATGGCTGCATTCTGCAACAGAAACAGTCACTTATCTACCACAGCTCCCACTGCCAGAGATAGTGGCACAGCACATCATGCATGGTGGTACTTGCTCAACCTGCAATACAGTGTAATACAATTTTCAGTCTTACATTGTTGCACTAGGGCCAGCTTAAACAAAACCTTGTCAATAGCACAAACCTGTTAAGTCCATACCTCACTTTGTACAAACCTATTTGTGCCTTTAAGGTATAGAGACGCGATCTGAAATGAATAACTGGTAAAATGAATTTAACTGTCTAAATTTTTAAGAAAAATAAATTATGCTCAGAAAAGTGAAATATAATAATGTGTAGACCTGTTGAAAGAACAGACCTGTTAAATAATTGCACTGTGCGCATTTTTGCCAGTGTTATTGATTACATATTGTCATTGGTTGATAGAATCACCTAAAAGTTATTGAAAACTGTTGTGTGCAGGGACAGCTGTTGGACCAGAGGGTAGCATGCTGTGTTTCCGTGCTGGCAACTCAGGTTCAGAGATTAGCTCTAGGAGCTGGCTGGGCAGCACAAGGATTGGTGGAACATATCACTGCTCGGAGCCTGGGAAGGTATGGTGCATTGTTCTGTCACATGGTGGGCACATTGTGATGGGCCAGAGAGCTGTATCTCACAATTGGTTCACATGCATGTCATGGCCTGATGGTGTTACGCAGTGTGTCAGGGAAAGCAGGTTGACATGAAAAATGAGTTTTGCAATAACTCCTCTATTCCATTTCCAATGGGACCTGTATGAATGAGGATGCAAGTTCATTGAAATAAAAAATATACATTATACACACACACACACACACACACACACACACACACACACAGAGTATCTCTGTCTCTCTCTCACCACACACACATGCATATTTGTATGTATGTTACAGATTGCATATAAATATATAAGTGATGCACAGTGGGAACCTCATGAGTGGTGTAGAAAGCACATACAAATATATAAGTGATAGACAGTGGAAACCTCATTAGTGGGATAGATAGCATGCATATAGAAATACCTTATTTATCACATAAGATCCCCTCTGCATATGTCATTTATGCAACAGGCTAGGACCTTAAGGGAGAGACATTTGTTTTGCATTTTTAGGCATAAAATTATTTTTATAAGTCTGTTATTTTTTGAACTAGTGTTACTGTGCTTTCCACTATCCTAATTACTATAACCACTGCCATGAAAGTGAAGTAGGGATGCAAGCTGACACTATGATGTGGTAGTTTGTTAGTGCCGGGGAACTTCCGGAGAAATTACCATTCCCTCTCCATTCCCATTAGTGCCTCTTTCAAGCACGTCCCCATTTTCCCAAAGTCTGTCCTTCTAAAATCCAGGATACATGTTTTTGTGCAGTTTGGTTCTGCTCCTTCTGTGATTTCAAATCATTGTTCCCCAAGTGCTTTCCCACTGTCACCCCATCACACTGTCCCCATTTGTGAGCACGAGGTCCAGTATTACCTTCTGCCGACTTGGTTCCATGACCAGTTGCTTAAGGAAAGCACCTTGAAGGGAGTCCAGGATAAATCTGTTCCTGGTTGATGCTGCTGGAAGACTCCAGTCCACAGCTGGAATATTGAAATCTCCAACCAGCACCACCTCCACCTTGTCTGCCATCCTTTGGATGGCTAGCATTAATTCCCTATATGTCTCTTCCTCCAGGACTGGTGGTCTGTAGACCACCCCTGTGTGGATGATTGACCCCGTTTTCCTTTCCAGCTTATCCACAGTTCGGTTATTCAAACCCTTATTGTCCATTACTCAGGAAAAATATCCAGTATTGCTCTCTACGCAGTAGCAAATTATCATAGTTACCCCCTGTATGAGACATAATGGGTTTCTCAATATCGGTAAATGTAACACTGTGTGCCCCTCTATTTCTAGCTCTCCAAATGTGCATGGCAAGAGCATTTGTAGAATCCCCTTTGTCCATTGCCCTAGCATGCGCACCAACTCTTATCTAAAGCCCTTTTTGTCTTGCCCACATAATAGCTGCCGCATTTACATGATGCCAAGTAAATGACGCCATGTGTACTGCAGGTTATAAAACCCCTAACCTTTGCTTCCCTTCTTGTTACTAGGTTAGTAAAGGTTTTTGTTGTGGGGTGGAAAGGATGAGAAGGGACTTGGCAAGGTTAGAGGAATGGTCAAATGTATGGCAGCTTAGATTCAATGCTAAGAAGTGCAAGGTAATGCACCTGGGAACAAAACCCAGGGAAGAGTACAATGGGGGTGAGATACTAACAACAACAAAATGGAAAGGGACCTGGGGGTAGTCATATCAGAAGACCTAAAGGTGGGCAAGCAATGTGAGAGGGCAGCAAGAAGGGCTGGGGGGATACTGGGATGCATAGGGAGAGGCATCACCAGTAGAAAACAGGAAGTTATTATCCCTCTGTACAGACAGCTGGTCAGACCCCATCTGGAGTACTGCGTGCAGTTCTGGAGACCCAGTCTCTGCAAAGACATAGACAGGATGGAAGCTGTCCAGAGGAGGGCAACTAAAATGGTGCAGGGTCTGCACCGGAAGACATATGAAGAGAGACTTAAGGAGCTTAATATGTATAGCCTCGAGGAAAGGAGGGAGAGGGGGGACATGATAGAAACTTTCAAGTACCTCAAGGGAATCAACAAAGTCCAAGAGGGTAGCATCTTTCAAAAAAAGAGGTGTGCAAGAACAAGGGGGCACAATTTGAAGATAGAGGGGGCTCAGAGGTAATTTAAGGAAGTATTTTTTCACAGAGAGGGTTGTGGATGCATGGAACGGCCTTCCAGAGGAGGTTGTGAAGTCAAAAACAGTGGTGGATTTCAAGCATGCATGGGGCAGTCATAAGGCAATTCTAGGGGATGGGGTAGGAAGAAGTAGGCTGCTGGTTTACTAGGATCTGCAGCTTATCCAGTAGGCAGGAAATGAGCAGACTGGTGGGCCAGCGGTCTTATCTGCCATCAAATTCTATGTTTCTAAGTTTCGCCATCAGGCAATATTTACAGCTGCTACATTTGTGGCATCTGTCACGTTTAGATGGCAACCAGGTGTGCAGTCTTTCTGGGATGGGCTGTATAATGTACCACTAGGTCCTTAATATTCTTCCCTCTACGAAAAACCCTTACCCTGGGGTTTTCAACATTCAGACCTCTAAGTCCTGGATCTTTGGTTACCAGATGCCTGTGTTTTTTAAGAAGGGCCACTATTTTCTGTGACTTGGGGTTATAGGCAGTCACCAGGGTGATTTGGGGATCACGTTCCTTTTTTGTTATTTTCTCCTGTAACAGGTCCTGTATAGATAATTCATTTACTGTCCTCCTTGCCCCATCAATTAATGTTTCACTGTAGCCCCTTTCATACAACCTGTGGGCCAATTCATTTGCTCTAATCTAATACTTGCCATTATCTCCACAATTCCATTTGGTTCCGATAAACTGACCTTTAGGTACAGTGGAGATGATGTGTCTTGGATGACTGCTACTCACTAAAAACAACGTGTTGTGGTCAGTAGGCTTTTAAAAGATCAGTGGTCACTCCCCTTCCCATCCTTTTGATTATTAAATTCAGAAAAGAAATCTGAGTTTTACTAAAGCAGATACTAAATTTCAAATTAGGATTGCTAGATTCCAAGTAACAGACAAATTCAAAAAGATCGTCTTCAGTGCCTTTCCATACCAGTATCACATCATAAATGAAGCATCTCTAAAGGTCCAGCTTGTCCCAAAAAATATTTTGTACTTCATCCCATGCATGCTCCAACTTCCACTTACCCATAAACAAATTTGCATAGTTTACGCAAAACCTGCACCCATGACTGTGCCCTTTTTCTGCAAGAAGAAATCCTTGGAAAAAAATGTATTGAATTGCAAAACAAATCAGGGCAACTGAATTAGTACTTCTGTGGGGGTCATGGGGGAAGATCTGTACAGGTTTCCAAGTAATGTCTCATGGCATCCAGAGCCTCGTCATGGGTTATGTTTCAATAGTGGGGAGCTACATTTAATGTTACTAGCAGGCTATCATCCTGCCAGGTCAGCATTTTACTGCCTGCCCAAAATTCACAAATACTTGGTTAGCCCCCCCCAGGTAGGCCTGTCATTTCAGGGAATGATTCCTTGACTGATCCACTTGCTAAATATGTGGATTACCACATTGCACCGTTGGATAAAAATGTTACCATCTTATATTAAAGACACAGGCAACATCCTTCAAGTATTGGAAGATCTCTATCTAAAGGATGACAGCCTGCTAGTAACATTAATACCAAGGTATTCCATATACTATCCTTGTTAATTGTTTAATGTTAAATTTATGTATGTGCAGCATTGAGGCCTGAGGTAGAGTCTAGTGCTGGGAAGGCAAAGTGTGTTGGGTAAAAGGGATGAGGGCTGTTTGAGGTGGGACAAGGCCTAGAAGCCACTGCATGTCCTTAAGGCCAAACTGTTAACAGGTACAGTGACTAAGGACAGGAAGGGTTTTGTCCTAGGACCAGTTGTGTTTTAGAGGGCTGTTGGTCGTGTTTACCTGCAGTCTCCAGGGGAAAATTGTGTGGGTGGATTACCCTGCTAGGGAAAATGAAAGAAAATGTTATTCTGTAATGCATTTTAAAAAGTGTTTTTTCTGATATTTTAACTGCAAAGTGTGCTTGTTATTGGCCATTTGTGGCTGCAAATGCTTTACAACTTTCAGCAATTACCTTATTGTTTACTTGATCCAAGTGTCAGTATCCTTATTTGCAGTGCCAGTGTCTCACATCCCAGAAAGTCTCCAGGTCAATCCAATGTGGCACCTCTCTCTTTTGGCCACCCTCAGCCACATTTGTGGGGCTTCAGATATTCTGGTTGCACCCAGCTGAGGGGTGTGGGTAGGGAAGAGGAAAAGAAGCCGACATTGCAGTGCTCCACGAACCTTACGCCCAAGTGGAGCTGTTGCTGCTTAATTCACCCACATGGGTGCCCAAGCTACTGTTGCACTGCAGTTGTTCCTCACAGCATTAAATACCTTGGTATTTAAACGTAAACCTGTTACTATAATTTCTTTGCTTCACTAGTTTGAAAAAATTCATAAATTCATGTATTTATTGAAAACTGGTAACCAGGAAAGGACTTCTAAGCCAAAGGCTGGGGGGGGGGGGGGTTACACAAATAAAATATACAAAGTATACAGTATACAAGCAAAGAATGTCGGAATTAAAAAGAATACACACTATACAGTAAAACGCTGTACAACAGAAAGGTACTAACACATATTGGAGCAAAAATGCAATCATAATTATAAGATGGCAAGAAAAATTCCAGGGCTTTTATTGACCAGTGCTGCTGACCTTCAGCAGAGAGGTTATCCCAGCACAACATCACACTTGTTCAAAAAGCAACAAAAGATGTATTTTAAAAATGAATGTTTTTAACTTTTTTTTTTTAAATAAGAAAGCCATTCTATATTATAATATTGCACTCCAGGGCATTTGTCGTGGGGATAATGTCACTTCTTGGATGTTGGATGCACTTGGCCTGGGCCTCGTGCCCAACCACCTGTGGCATTATGTTATCCCAGCACGATACATGCCCTGTCGTGCATTATTGCTAAATTATATAACAGCATGCACTGCCAGCTGATGTTCTTCTCGAACGCATCATTTCTCCCTCTACATCAACCTCTCTCTCCCTCCCTCATCTTGCTCCCCACACCTGGTACACTGAGCCTCTTTTATCTCAGAATTTTGGTTTTCCTCATCCTTCCTTCCCTCTCTTCTCCCCAGTGTACTCAGCCTCCTACTCGCTCCGCTCAAGGCACTCCCACATCTTCTCTATTCCCTGCTACAAATCTGCTGCTGGGCAAACTGTTGCCTCCTCTCATCTTCCCTCCATCTGGAACAACCTCCTCCCCAATTCAACTGTCCCTTCTTAGCTTTCCTCAAACACCAGCTCAAACTTCATTTTGCTCCTCCCACTCCTGCTCTGGACCTGTCTAGACTTTTTTTCTGCTTACTCCCCTGCTATACTCATTCCCCACTGAACTGTGATCAAATGGGGTAGAAATAATTGGAGATTAGTTAGGGACTGAGCCACATAACATTGTTGCCACAGGCTGAGAATGGGAGAAACTGATTTTTGGAAAGCCATGAGACCTAAAATTACAGCCCCCATCACTTGGTAAGTAAGTAGGTAGGTAGAAAGTTTATTGATTGACATGCAGTCATTGCAATATTTTAAATCAGATCATTTGTATGAAAATATGTACATAATTGAATACATATCACAAGAAAGAAATATCCTTCTTCTCCATAACTAGTTTGGGTAATTATACAAATGTTTCATTAGATACCTTTGTTTCTTTTAATAAAGAGGAATTTCAAGATGACAACCATCGAAGTATAGAAGTGGGATCTCAAAATACAAATTACAGTATTTGGAATGATCCCATCTCATAACTTTAATGATGACAAAAATGTGCTTAACGTTCAACATCATTGAATCATTATATGTAAACAGTGAAACAATCATTAGATCTGAGGGGAGACCAAGGGTAGCCAATATTGGTCCTAACTAAAATTTAATCTTCCCTTCAAATAAGGGACAATGCAAAATAATGTGTTTGATGTTATCTTCTATGTCTATTTTACAATTACAAAATCTACTATCAATCTATGTCTTTTCTGCCTGAAATATACGTATGTAACTGGCGAACAATGCCATGTGAAATCTAGTCATGTCTTCATTCCTCAGGATTTGCTAATATGATAAAATATGGTTCTAATGAGTGTTTAATTTTAAATTTTTATACCATGTGTAGTTTTAAGATTGTTTATTTTCAACAGATTATTTGCTATTGCTTCATCACGGAGTCTGACCTTAATTTGACTATTTCAGGGAAAGGTCTTTGAGAAATTTCATAAAGTAAATGTCTGAGCCCCGCCAGAAATATCAAGTCTTTAATCATGGCAATCGAAGGAAATATGAAACTCCTTCAGTCATATTCTAGTTCTTCTCTAAACATTGCCTTGGCAGGCAATCATCTGAAAAGAGGAAAAGCTTGAGTATGAATATTACATTTTTCTCCCTAACCAAAGTGGCCAATGAAATTTGGCCTAATTATTTTCTTAAAATTTCAGAGGGAACCGACTGGTGGACTCTCAATATGTATCTATACATTTTATTCACTATTACTTAGAATGGACCCAGATTTGAAGGAGCACAAATCTCTGTAGCATAAAGTACACTGGTTTTGATTTTAACATTGATTATTTTAAGGAGGCCTATGATTGTACAGTGTCCATGTTTTGCACTGAATCTCCTAAATGCATTAAAAACTGTATTAACTTCTGGGCCATTAAGTCTACGTGTGGAGTCCATGATGAGTTTTGATATATCTTATTCCTAGATAATTTTGATATTGTCGATATAGACTACCAGCTGAATTTTCCTCCTAATGAGCAAATATTACAAAATTTGTTTTCTTTATTGGTTGTTAGTTTGTGTGATCTAAATTGATGGAAAAGTGGTTCAATTTCCGCTGAAGATCTATTAATGAGGTGGACATTAAACCTAAATCATCGGCATACACCAGACATGGAATTTTTGTATTATTTATTTTGGGGAATGGAAATCAGATGTTCCACCTGATCCAAAATTGGATTTATATGTAAATTGAAAGTATTGGAGCCAAAAGGCTCCTTGTCTGACTCTAAGTTTGCACATATTAGGGAGGTTAGACCACCTGATTGGTCATACTGAACTTTAAGCCAAGTTTCTTTATGAACTCTAATCAATATATCAAGTAAATTAGGATCAATGTTGTATGATTTTAATTTTGCTAAAGAAGAGAGTGGCTAGTTAGGTCAAAACAGATTTTAAGTCTACAAAACAACAGTATAGTTTAGATTTTTCACCTTAACATATTTCCAAATTAAGTGCTCTAAAACATAACAATGTTGGGTAGTAGAACAGTTAGTTCTAAAGTCACTTTGAAGGTCACTAATTATATTGTTTCATCTGACCATTGTTGTAAATGGTTTAATATTATTCTTGTAAAGATCTTTTGTGAAGAATCAAGCAGACTGATTGGTCTTCACATACTTGGGTTATTTGTGTTTCTTTCTTGAAAATGGGGCACAATATGCTACCATCCAGCTTTTTGGGAATGAATCCCCCCAGTATACAATGATTAAATAATTTATGTAGAATTGGTAGCCACCAGTTCCAGAAGGTTTTAAAAATATCTGCAAATATATTGTCTGGGCCTGGCACCTTATTTGCTGTTATTTTATCAATGACTTCAACTATCTCATTCTTATATATACAAATAAGTTTTGGGAAAATAGCAATTAGTTACATTCTTAGTAACATTTATTACTTGTACGGTTGAAGAAAATTACAATTGTGTAAAATGTTCTTCCCAAACTGATGGAGTTATAGCCACTTCTATATTTCAGGAATTTTGCGTGAAGCCTTAGCTGACTAAAAGCCCAAACTGTTTGGTATTTTCTGAGTTTGCCTCTTTTAATTTGCTCCACATGGCAAGTTGAAATTTCCTTTCTCTTCCATCAATATCGACCTGTATTGTTTTCAAGCTTTGTTTATTGTTTTGCTATTACATAAATTAGGTTATTTTTTGAATTAACAAATCAGCCTGTTAAGCTGTCTTTTAACTCTTTTACAAATGCTATTAAACCATGTTTTTCTCTTCTTTATTTTCCAATGAGTTATGGTTAAATAGTGGCCTAATGTAATTAGTTATTTCCTCCCATTTTACACTTATATTGTAAGGATCTGTATTAGATATTATATGCATTCTTAAAGAGTGAATGTGGATGTCACGTGATGTGGGAGACACACTAGCAGCCAGATCCATTTGCTCCAGTCACCCACCTCAGTAAAACCCAAATATTCCTGATTAAAAGCGACAGTCTGAATAAAAATTGCATCCTACCTGGTGGACGAACTCAGCTGGATTCTGTTTATTCAGAGATCCCATGTGATGGAGGTCACAATGAAGAAATCTTTGCCAAAGCATGCTCCGCCGCCATCACTAGTCAAGGCCGTGAAAATCCAAGGCCTCATCCTCCGTAGAGGCTCAGAAATAGATCTAACACATCAGAACATGAACCGCTTACTTTATCAAGGTTCCTCATGGAGTTTAAACCATTCAGGGATGAACTGCGGGCTCTTACGGAGGAATTTAAAGCAGTAACAATCTCAATAGAGGACCTTTCTAGGAGGGCTAATGACACTGATGCTCGAGTGATTTCACTGGACAAAAGGGTGGATAAGCAGGCACCGGAGATAGTGGCACTCAAGCAAAGCCTTAATAGGATGGAAAACAAGATCAAAGATCTTGAAGGACGGAGTTGACGGAACAACACAGTCCTAATTGGACTCCCGGGGAGAGAAGAGGGTGCGGACCCTATTCTTTTCACCCAGAAATTACTCAGTAAATTGGCAGGTTCTTCTCCTTTTGGCCCTAATTATACGATTGAAAGAGCTCACAGAGCACTCAGAGCAATGCCTCCATCAGGGGCACCACCCAGGCCCTTCATCTTCAGTTTTTTAAATTATCTTGAAAGACAGCACCTTTTTGCTAAAATCAAGGCAATTCAAGAAATCAAATGGGAAGGGGCCACAATTCATATAGCTCAAGATCTCCCTGTTTCTGTGCGCCAAAGAAGGGCTGCCTATCATCCATTTGTGGTTAAGCTGATCACCTCCGGTATTCACTTCTGAAAGGGATACCTAGCTCACCTACAAGTTTTTCTATCTGCAGCCTGGTATAATTATGAGGATGCGGACTCTGCTGGTGAAGGCTTAAAAACAGCTCTTCCTGACTTTTTCAAGGCCTGCTGATTGAGTACAAGCTCCCAGAAATGAGCAATGGGCTTAACCTATCAGGAGTAATGCAAGACGCTAAATTAGCAAACGGGACACTCATGTGAAATACCAGTCAACTTTCTAAAATCTAAGTTGGTTATGTAAAGGGTGCTAATCCACACAGCTAATGAGGACACTGGGTAAAGTTAATCAAAATCTTTGGCAACTGTAACTCCTCCACAGCTTGCACAGAACCCATGTATTGCTAGATGACACTTTTCTTTATGTAACCCCTCACCCCTGCCTTTTTAGCAAAACGACAGGTGGCATGCTCTTGAAGCTGACAGCAGTACCTGGTGGGGACTGGGTTCGGGGAGGATGAGGTTACTCGGCACAGGGGACCTAGGTTTGACTACTCTGCACGGGGCACCCAAGTAAATCCGAACACAGGAAGCAATAACTGTAATGTCCAGAACCAGGAATGGGATTCTCCAGTGTGGCTTTTATTCACATCCAAGCTGAACAAAACAAAGCATAGACAGACCCCCATGGGGCTACATTCCGGGTAATGCAGATTAGAGACAACAGAACACTTTATCACTATTTCCAGCCCTCAGGCTCTAAACCCACCAGGCACACAGCCCGGACTTGCACGCAGATTTGGGTACACAGCCCGACTTGTACACTACTTGGGTTTTTCCCCCACTGGCCCGGCTCCCCCGCCGGCCATTTGATCCGCGATCCATTTGAGGAATGAACCAATTATCCTGTTGTGGCTCCCCAAACCACACTAGAGCCTTCGACTCCTAGAGAGAATTTTCCTTACAATCCCACATCTGGGTACTTCCCTCATCACTGGCCAAGTGCCTGAGGTAAAGTAGAAATCCACAGAAGAAATCTGTAGAGGTGGACCTGGTCACTAAAGATGGGGGGCCACCCACCTCCAGCTCCCACAGCCCATACCCAGCCATTTCTCTGGAAACTGAACAATTCCTTTACTGAACTTTCAAATGTAGATTCTGGGTAGATGTCTGTCACATCTCCTCTACATATCATTTTCATCCCAACAAGCTCTGGACTTGAACCTACTTTTACTTTGCTTAGCCCATTACTCTAGGCTTCCACTATTTTAGTAGTTCAATCCCCACATTGTCACACAAGTCCCAGGGTGAAAAACATAGGCCCTTTTAGCAAGAGCAGACACACACCTCATGTTGCAGGTGCCCCACAGACGACTCACAAATCTTCTTGTTCTCCCAAATAAACTCTGGAACACATAGGCAGTTTTTCCTCTACAAGCAGAACTAGGGGGTTGCCCCAGGAATCTGCAGGGAACCCTTTCCTGCCCCCATCCCCGAAGGGAGGGGGCACTGAGACCCGAAAACAGCGGTCTCCACCACTTCAATTATCTTCTGTGTCTCTCTTTTGGTGGAGACACACACCCTCGTACTTAAAAGTAGCCCTCTGTCAGGGCTGAGGCTCCTAGATCCTACTCTGAGCTGCTGAGCTGCTTTCTCAGCAAGCTCCCCACTTCAACTCCACACTGAACACACTGACTCTGACTGACCGACTGACTTCAAAACCTCCCAATGTTCTATACCAACTCCCTTGCTGCAGATTCCAATGTGGCTCATGCAGCTGCGATAGTTCTATTGGTGATGTCATCCCTCAGTCTCAGCTGAGACTGAGAACAGAGTGAGACAGTGTGAAACCCATTTAACTGGAGTTTCACAAGCTGACTTCCCTGCCTACCACTAGGTCTTACTGGGATTCTAGTAACCCCGGGTAACAAGGGGGTTACATTTACTAGCTGAACACTGTGACACTCTAAGTCCACTGGAGGGCACCAACACACCACAAATCTACATGGCTGTACACATTGGAGAAAATTGCCTCTCAGCTCTATTTGTTTTTAAAACTGGTGATTATTTTACACCATAGTAAAACTCTGAAGTAACAGGTGCACATTTATTTCTCTGTCCTATTTGGGATAGCTCCTAGGAACTGAATCTCGACAGTGCAACTTTCATTTGGGACATACTGAAATCGGTGAACTGCTGGGAATTTATAGGACAGTTGCCTAGATTACTTTGACTTTGACCTCCTTTTGTTATTTTAAATTTCATGCACAGGGTCTATTCACCTGTTTATGGGTATATGGGGTTATGGGTTTTATTAGATGTTAGGTCATGTTGAAAGGATGCCAGGCAGCAACGGGAGCGGGTAATGATATTCCCAACTGTGACACACATTTTGGCAGAGAATTCATGTGTTTACAGCCGTTAATAACTTTCATATGAGTGGTTTCATTTCTACATTCAAACATCAGGGCTTTCAGAGTCCTGCAAGAGCACTTTGAACTCGAGGTCAGATATCATTATTTTCATTTCAATAACATTCATAAGCAGTATATCCTTTTCAAGGGGTGTTGGTAGAGAATGACACATTACCTCAGACTGGAGAGTATTCATTAAATAGTACTTATGTTAATTCTTCTATTTTCTACTGTTTTGTCGCTAAATATGGAAAGTAAAAGGAGGGAGGGCGTGGAGCAATGGTGGGTGAGCGGTACTTGACCTGCTGACTATGAGCCATGGACAGTTTTTGTTGGGAGGGAGGGGGGAAGGGACTGTTTTTTGGTTTTTAGCAAACCTAGCCTCTTCACACGTTATTCTTTCACTTTTAGTCACTCATGTGACCTGGAACAAGGAAGGGGATATTTGGAGACACAACTCGAAATCAAGTTCTGAATGGGGGGCACTAGGACTGGACAGATACGGGGAGACGGAGGTGTGTGCATATAGACCAATAGTGGAACAGCAGCACTATCAGAGGGAGTCACACTGGTACACAGGGCACAGAATTAGATCTAAGTCCAATCAGATATAATCACCGAATACCAGAAATTTAATATGGATAGCTATGCATGGATCTCATGGAATGTAAAGGGCTACAGGAATAAAACTAAAATATATAAGATCATAAAACATCTACAACTATTAAAGGGGAATGTGATCTGCCTACAGGAAATGCATATGTTAGACTCTGAAGCTAATCTGTTTAGAAGACAATTTATAGGGCAAGTATTTATGGCTGGCAACAGCACGGCCAGTAGAGGAGTTGCTGTTTTAATTTCCAGGAGCACACCTTTTCAGTGCAAACAAACTATAACTGACCCTATGGGGCGTTATGTCTTAGCAGTGGGGCTTTTAGATAAAACCAAATTAGTAGTGGGCAGCATATATGGTCCTAATCAAGACTCATCAGAGTTTTTATGCAATTGCTAAATGTGCTGTCCCCCTTTGTAAATCTCCCCATTGTCCCAGGAGGTGATTGGAACCTTCCTTTCTCTTTTGATTTGGACAAAGAGGGGAAGAGACCAAAGGGTCTGTCTCCCACTCAGAGAGCGATTTGAGACATGATGGATCAGATAGGACTCAGTGACCCATGGAGGTTATTACATCCCATCCTCAAGGAGTACACATTTACCTCACAAGTCCACGAGTCCAGATCACGAATTGATTACTTTTAGTGAGTAACTCTCTTCTTGCAACTTTTTCAGATTGTGTAATTGACTCTAAGACCATTTCAGACCATTCCATAGTTAGATGTGAATTAGGGCTTACCCCAATCTTCCCAAACAATCCATTTGGAAGTTAAATAATCAATTACTCAACTCCAGACAGATTACAGATGGCATTAAAGACACAATAGATTTATATTTTAAGGACAATCTTAACTCTACAGAGAAAGGAAATATGGAGTGGGGGGCCCTCAAATGCGTACTAAGAGGGAAGTTTATCAAAGTTGCAGTGGCCAAAAAGAGGGGAGGTGAAGAAACAGCCTTGCATTTGTTAAATCAAATTAGACAAATTCAAAAAAGGCTCTCACCCGCTACCCCAGAAGATGTCAGACTAAGACTAACCAGTCTCACTAGTCAATACAATGACCTCCTTGAAGGACAAAGCCGAACTGGCTATTCTTAAAACAAAAGCGACCTATCTGGGTCAAGGGGAAAAGTCTGACCATCTCCTAGCTCTGAGACTCAAGGTGACAGAGTTCTCCAAAATTATAAAATGTATCAGATCTCAGAGAGACAACTCAACAAAATTACTTCTGGCTGACATAATCCAAGAGTTTGAAAACTATTACGGAGAACTATATAGTCCTATGATCTCTCAACTCATTGTCACGGTTGTTAAAGAATACTTATGTGCTATTCCAATGCTGGTAATTCCACCAAATCTAAAAGAAGGGTTGATCTCTCTTATATCTGAAACTGAGATACTAGAGGCCATCCAATCTCTGTCTCTAGACAAAGCATCGAGCCCAGATGGGTTTTCTCCAAATTTTTTCAAATGCTTTGCTAAGCAATTGGTTCCTGGGCTGAAGAGGCTATTTCATAGCATATTGGAATCTGACATACTAGATAATCAGTTACTCGAAGCCCTTGTAATAGTAATTCCCAAACCAGGGAAAGACCCGGACAGAGTTAATAACTATCATCCCATATCCCTGATTAATTGTGATGTGAAAATTCTAGCCAAAATATTGGCATTGATTAACCAGAGTCATGCCTTACATTATTCATTCGGATCTGGTGGGATTCATGAAAGGGAGAACGTCCTCGGATCATCTCCTAGAATTGTCTCATGTCATCTCCATGTCGCAGGGACTCTCACTCCACTTATGGCTTGTTGTCCCTGGATGCAGAGAAGGCATTTGATAGAGTGAACTACCAATTTCTGTTTAAGGTCATGTATAGACTAAAGCTTCTCCCTCTGTATATTAAGTGGATTTCATCCCTGTCCAACCAACCAACTGCCCGGATCTACTGCAATAGGCTCTTCTCTCGCTCTTTTCCGCTCTCTTCAGGTACAAGACAGGGGTGCCTATTGTCTCCTCTTCTTTTCAATGTATATCTAGAACCACTGCTCTGCAAGTTTAGGCTTAATCATAGAGTGCAAGGAATACAAATTGACTCTCAAGAACTGAAAGTCTCCATATATGTGGATGACATACTTCTTCATCTCAGCATCCCGAGAGTCTTTCCAGTGGTCTTGGAAATCATAGAAGAGTATAGCAAACTATCTACCTACAAAATCAATATAGGAAAACTACAGTCTTCCCATTAAATAGGAACCAAAAAAACAATATCTCCAAATTGGTCTTCAATGGAGCCAGAATACACTAAACTGTCTAGGTATTATCTTGGCTAGAAGTGAGTATAAGATGATTCAATTTAATTTGGACTCATTCACACAAGAAATAAAGTAAGATTTGAGTAGATGGCGGAATCTCCTTTGTCACTCTGGGGCCCATAAATTTAGTCAAAATGAATGTCCTCCCCAGAGTGTTCTATCCATTAACATGCTCAATTGCTGGCTTCTACTAAAATGTTTTTCAAGCTTCATGATCATCTCTGACTTCATATGGCAGAGGAAAGCACCCTGAGGCCTATCAAGTTGGCTGCCCCAAATTTATGAGGGACTGAGACTCACCTCATTTTGGAATGTATTATTGGGCCAATGCAGCCAGTAAATATTTGAGGTGGTTGTTGTCACCAGAAGAAGGAAGGAACTTACCTTATGTCCTTTGTGGTGACAACTGAAATTGGACTAATTAAAGAGGGAGGCCTTGATCCAATTGCACTACTATATTACAATCAAAATGTCTCCCAAAGAGCTGACACTCACTCCTATAGCTCTTCCTGAAAATTCATGCTCAATTATGTGCTTTCCTCAAATACTTTCCCTGTAGAGACCATAATCAGCCTCTTTGTTGCAACACAAACTTGAAAATTGGGGTAAAGTGATCACCGATACATGGATGCCTTGCTGAGGAAAGCACGGATCAGAGATCTATTACGGGAAGGGGTATGTAGCTCAGTGCAGTCAATTCTTGCACAGTTCCTGATTGGCTCTCACCAGGTATTTAAAGTATACCAGATTAGACACTTACTAGCCCAAATGCAGCGGAAATTTCAGATAGGACCTATTCCAGAGGAATTATTTGAATCCCTATCCAAAACAGTATGGAGCCACATTCGGTCTTCAGACTGTATTCCTCTTGTTTGATCAAGTACACACTGCTAGAGCGGAGATCCCCAAATACTGGAATGAACAACTCCCAGAACAGATATCCAATTGGCCCTATTTGGCAAAACACTACAAATATATACACAGGGCAGACTTAGGCTGACACAATTTCAGCTTTTGAATAACTTATTCTGGACCCCAGTTAAACTTCACAAAATAGGCAGAATTCCCTCTCCTACTTGTAACAGATGTCACCAGCAGCAAGGCACTCGTCAACACATTTCTCTGGGACTGCCCATCAGTGAATGTCTTATGGCAAAAGATCAAATCCAAAGCGGATCCCTTGCTTGGCATTGAAGACTACTTCACACCAGAAATTTGCTTAATTGGGGACTATACTAGAATAGAGGTGAAGGCTAGAAAATATTACATGGCCGCCATATCCTCCTCGCTCACAAAAGTTGTATTAAGACATTGGCATGATGATCTACTGTTAACCTATCTTGAGTGACATTGGAAACATTTATTCAATTTGATCATGGAAGAATAGGAGCCAGCATAAATAAATGCCTTCCAGCACTCAAGATATGGGAAACCTTACACACTCTGTATTTAATACAGCAGCCGAAATGTACTCCTGACCCTACAAGGCTAACTACCTGAAATTATGATTAATTCTGATCTGGAATGTATCATTGATAACCCTCTCTATTATATATGTCTTTCATGGTTGATTGTATGCGAGATGGAGGGTATGGGGGTAGCTGGGAGGAAGAGTAAGTTGTATGTATCATCAGTGTTACTTCACTGTGGATTGTGCAACTTGCTCTGTAACTGTAAAACAATAAACTTGAATTTAAAAAAAAGAGTGAATGTATTCTGAATCAAGAATTTCTGTAAATCTATTTATAGCCAGTTGGTGCTATCTTATTCTCCAGAGTTTATTATTTCTAAATTCTGAGAGACTGGGGTCTGTGGGGCATCATTTCTTCCGTGGGTCTTAACAGCCAACTGGTCCAGATTGGGAAATGAGCTGATTCAGTATGTGATACAACTCTTAGATCCACCACTGTCTTTATCGCTTCTACATTGGCACAGACAAGTTCTGTTTTGGAAGAACCCTTTGGGCCTGTAAATGTAAACCCTCAAAGTCACTATGCATTCTACTATTTAGAAGGCACAAAATCCAAGTTATCCATTATTTTGACTAATAATTTGCCCTGTGTATTTGTTATTTTATCTTTGGTTTTTCATATCTAGTTTATCCTACTATTAATCAAGTTAATGTTATTGATGAGGTCATTCTGGTCGCGTGGACTATTCTGTCATTACTAAATCTAGCATTAAAATCTCCATAATAATGACTGGGGTTGATTAATATTTGTCTAAAATTGATTCAATGAAAGATATGAGTTTATCCCAGATATGTTCCTCTGAGATGGTCTTAGAGGATGGATGGACTTAGACATTTAATAAAATAAAATGGTTAGCCCTTCCCATCAAGTTCAAATGTAATATTGTATTTATAGGTGAATTTAATTGGATAATTTTAAAGTTTAATGAAGTTTTGGCATATGTTACCAAACTGGTCCTTGCTATTCCATGTTTTGGGGTTTTCATTGCTGACAGCATGTAACCTGAAAAACCAAGGAAGAGTGGGGTTCTTTATCCAGCAGCCAGGTTTCCTGTAAACATATTGCATTATATCCAGTGTTGCAAGAAATGATTTAACCTCATTATCTGCCAATTTGTTATTCAGCCTTCTATATTCTATGATAGACGGTACATCTCAACTGATCTATCTACAGCATATGTCCGAGATCATGTTTTGTCAGGTTCTATGGGGATCTGCCAACATTGTAAAAGGATTTTGTTCACCTTAAATACACATTCTTCCACATTTCTATCTGTTGTTTTTACTCTTTCTTCCATTGTATTAATATCTGTTAAATAAATGCCATAAGTATCTAAAACAGTAGAAGCTTTGAATAGTAAAGCTGACAATTTACTTGTTCTAAATGTCAAATCTGTCTAGAAATTTAGAAATTACATCATAAACCTTTATCCTTTCAATAGCATTGTCACTAATGTTCATATTTAAATCACAAGACAAATATGTGGCAATATCTCTTTTAATATCCCTTAGACTGACCTTTGGAAATTCCCAACCAAATAGGGACAGGGTCTTGTTTTCCATTCACTGACTTAGGAGTTAACCTAAGATAAGATTTGTAACTCTATTAATCCAGTCATCATCTCTGATTGGTTTCACTTCAATTTTGTTTTTGTGATTCCTCCTTTAAATGGAGTGTTTCTTTTCATGGCTTTGAATAAAATGTACTACTACTACTATATCTCATATCCCTTTGTTAATCAGAGCAGGGACTAATTGAGGAGGTAGGATTCTAATTCCTTTTGCTTCAGATCCTCTTTATCTCTCAAACTTTGGATGCAGTATGTTGTGATTTTCAATAAAATAGTGCAAAGTCCACTACTGCTGAAGTTGGTGGATGCATAACATATACCCCTTTGTTTTAGCTGAAAGGTGAAACAATTGCAAAAGCTAATTCATTCATTTTTGTGATGTTTCTTCATGGAGTCTATTAACACCATATATATTTCTATTAAATATTCAACATAGAACATTGAAACATAGAAACATAGACTTTGATTGCAGATAAGAACTGTTTGGCCCACTTAGTCTGCCCATTTCCTCTACCTAGAGGATAAGCTGCAGATCCTATTTAACCAACAGACTATTTCTTCCTACCCCCACAAAATTGCCTTATGTCTGTCCATGCATTCTTGAATTCTCCCACAGTTTTAGACCCCACAACCTCCTCAGGAAGGCTGTTCCATGCATCCACTACCCTTTCTGTGAAAAATACTTCCTCACAGTGCCCTGAGCCGTCCTCCCTCTATCTTCAAATTGTGTCCCTTGTTCTTGCACATCTCTTTTTCTGAAAGATGCTACCCTCTTGGACTTTGTTGATTCCACTGAGGTACTTAAACATTTCTATCATGTCTCCCCTCTCCTCCTTTCCTCAAGGGTATACATATTAAGCTCCTTTAGTCTCTTCTCATATGGTTCTCCTGCAGACCCTGCACCATTTTAGTTGCCCTCCTCTGAACTGCCTCCATCCTGTCTATGTCCTTGCGGAGATGGGGTCTTCAGAACTGGACGCAGTACTCCAGATGGGGTCTCACCAATCTGTCTGTACAGGGGAGAACAACTTCCTATTTTCTGCTGGTGATGCCTCTCCCTATACATCCTAGTATCCCCCCAGACCTCCCTACCGCCTTCTCACATTGCTTGCCAACCAGCCTTTTGATATGATTACCCCTAGGTCCCTTTCCATTTTTGTTGTTGTTACTACCTCCCCCCTCATTGTGTAATCTTCCCCAGGGTTTTTGTTTCCCAGGTGCATTGTTTTGCACTTCTTTGCATTGAATCCAAGCTGCCATACTTCTGACCATTCCTCCAACCTTGCCAAGTCCCTTCTCATCCTTTTCACGCCTTCTTGTGTATCAACCCAGTTGCAGATCTTTGTGTCATCTGCAAAGAGGCATACTTTTCCTTCCAGTCCCTCTGCAATGTCACTTATAAAGACATTAAAAAGGACTGGACCCAGTACTGAACCCTGCGGTACCCCACTAGTAACCCCTCTTTCTTCAGAGTGGACTCCATTTACAATTACTTTCTGTGTCCTGTTATCCAGCCAATGTTTTATCCAGGCTACAACCCTGGGACTCACTCCCAGGCTGGCTAATTTGACTACTAATCTTTTGTGTGGGACTATGTTAAATGCATTGCTAAAGTCTAGGTAGGCCATGTCCACAGCCCCTCCCTGGTCTACTACTTTGGTCACCCAGTCAAAGAAATCAGTTAGATTCATCTGACATGACCTTCCCGCTGTGAACCCATGCTGCCTTGGGTTCTGTGCCCCACTGGCCTCTAGGTACTCAACAATTCTTTCCTTCAGAAGTGAATCCATCACTTTCTGTACCACAGAGGTCAAACTGACAGGTCTGTAGTTTCCTGCCTCTGTCTTGCTCCCACTTTGTGAAGGGAATCACAACTGTAATTTGTGTTGGTTGCTCAAATACTATATCCTGTATGGTGTTGTCTTTATGCACTTTGAATGTCCCAGTTTGAATCTGGAATAGGTTAGGTTGCCCTCAGTCTCCCTCATTTTTCCATTGAGGATCCAACAATATGACCCTCAGCCAGACCTGGCATTTGAGATGGAATTACCTGGGATGGATGAGGGTCCTGTATAGCTAATAGAAAATCTCTTTGCACATTGGTTTCCATTGTATTTTTAGCATGCTCTTGTATACTTTGGCCCAGATATTCAAACTGTGCCCAAAAAGTGCACAACAGCAGAAGCAAGCGCAAGTCCATTGCGCCTATGTGCAAGAAGCATGATATTCAAAAACTGTGCACGCCAAGATTCGCCTACGGCCGACGACTGAATATCGCACCACCTGCGCATAGCGCAACTAGGGAGGGGAAGCTGAGCATATCTGATGTGCCATAGCGCAACAAGGGATGTTTAGCTGAGCAGTCCAGATGCGCCATAGCGCAACCAGGAATGCCCCCCCAGCAGCAGGGCAGCAATGCAACAGCACAACCAGGGATGCAAGGGCCCACCACCCATGCCACAGATGGGCAGAGGAACACACAACAGAACAGACATCATCCTCCCACACCCCATGCACTGCACAACTGGGGGAGGGCTGGAATAACCACTGGCCCATGGAGACCAGCAACCAACCCACAGCCGGGCCATGGTGCCCCATCACACCCCCTGGCAAGCTGTGACCGGCACACAAGGATGGCTGACCACCCCATACCACACCATCCCACAAATGCAGAGCACACTCTGCACCATGATCCCCATACACCCTGCCCAGGAGTAGCACCCAACAGTGCAGGACACCACATGCATGCCACCACCCCCACTGTGACAATGCAACCCTGTGCACCATGGAGACATGCAAGGCAGCCCCACCATGGACACCCTGCAGCGGGTGGCAGCAGACAGTGATGCAACAGATGCATACGCAGTGCCACCCTGCACATCCCCCCCCCCGAGGTACAGCTGAGAGACTGACCATGTGTCAGCACACGAGATACCCCACATGCGACAGGGCATGCCCCGGACCCCACCTCCAGTGGTACAGCACCCTGCACACCCTCCCAAGGACACATCCTGTCCCAGCACTGGCCACAGCAACCACCACTGTCACACCAGCAGACTGTGCATATCACAGACATGCAAGGGTGTCAGCTGCACAGGCCATGGATGGTCTGACAGGGGTGCCATGCACACAGTGCGGGCCCCATGGACCACTGCACACAGGCATCCAGTGCACAGAGCACAACACACAAACCACAGACAGTGACTGATCCCCCTGCCCACACCATAGGCGGTTCACCTCTGCCAACCCACACACACACACACGCCCATGTGTGCACCACCCCTGACGCCATGCACACCACTGCAGCTTAGCACCTGTAGCCCACTGCAAATCAGAGACCACCACAGTTGTTATAACAAAATGTATGTATTAAAATATAACAACTATGTAACATATTTACAAATATATACAAGGTGGGGAAGGCCCACAAACCAGGTGGTGGCGGGCATGGGACAGGGGGTACAAATTGGAGAGGGAAGAAGGGGTGTGTGGGTGGGTCCAGGGGGTATGGGTGTCAGGGGGTCATGGAGGGCCTATTCCCTGCCCTGCTCTCCACTCCTGTAGCGCCTCTGGATTCTCCTCATCTGGACCTCATGTCGCTCCAACCTCTTCAAGGCTGCCAGGGACACCCATGCCAGCTGCAGTGTTTCCTGTATTGCCCGTTCCAGGGCCATCCAGCGTTGTCCACCTAGGACAAGGGAGCAGAGTCAATACATGTGACTGTCCAGTCCCCTGTAGCAAACCCATTGTGCATGGCATACAGCCATGTGCCATGCCCCTGTGATGGTGTGCGACCACCCACAGTGACCATGTCCACAAGACCTGCCTACCCAGGCAGCCACAGCCATGTGGACCACTGCACACACCCACCACCCATGTGCTGCAGCACCACCATCGGCCGTACAGTGACTTGGCTATGCGGTGTGAAGGCAGTGCCACAGCCATGTGCCCGGTGCACATGGACCACCATTGACGCACTCCCAGACATGCAGTGCCACTGGACAGTGCTGACTGTAACAAGTTGTGTGCATGGCAGTGGTGTCAATAGATGGTGGCCATGCCCCGCTGCCCGCCCTGTTACACAGCATGCAATAGTAATCATGGATGTAAGGCACTCACCATCATCAGGCTGGTCCCTGTGCCTCTGCGGACCTTCGCCCCTCCCGGCCTGATGGTCCTCCTGGCGGCGCCTCCTCTCCCTCACCAGCCTGCGCTTGTCTGGGCCTAAGGTGCAAACATGGAGAGAGGAACATCAGTACAATCCTGTAGCAAAGTCCCCCACCCCATGTGTGTGCAATCCCACACAGCCAGAGCCACCCACCCCACACCCTGATAACACCACCACGGCCAACACCGGATGCCCCCCCATGTGCTGGACACATGCAACCATGATACCCATATGGAAGATAAAAGTGTATGGATGTTGCACCTACTGGCCATGGCACCGCGCTCCCTCCCACGTGACCGCAGGTGGGCAAGCAGGTCCGGTCCCTCCACCTCAGGTCCCCATATCTGTGATGGCACTGCTCTGCCATCTGCCCCATACCAGTGGCTCTCCAGGGCATCAGCCACCTCCTGCCACACCTGACTCCTGGCCCTGTCCAGGGGTGCCTCACCTAATAGTGGGCCAACATGTGGCTCCACAATGACAACCAGGTTTGCCAGCTCCACCTGGCTCCACTGTACAGCTCCTCTGTGCCATCTCTACTGCTCAGTTAAGTCAAAATGGCGCCTGCAGCGGTTCCACCACATGCAGATGCTGCGCAGTGCAGCGCACATTCCCTATTGCGCTGTCACTGAACAGCGCGATAGTGGTGCACCCATGCCTGACGCATGGCACCTAGGGGGGAAAAGGTCAGACACAGGGTCAAGGGTCTCTGGCGCATGGACAATCACAGCGCGATTGGAACCCAATGTGTCTAGCGCAATTGGGTGCCTGTGTGCCACCTCCTGTAGTGGCTTACCGCGCTGTTGCCTCAGTGCGCCTACGATGCCCCAGTGCCACAGCGCCATATAGGTGAACAGCACTGTAGCGCCACTGGCACAATGGTGGCCATGCCCTGCATTGCCTCCCACGCACAGCACATCAGCAGCACGGCAGGCGCCTGCGTCATCAACCTGGGCATGCGCAGTTAGGTGTGTACTGCGCATCTCACAGAACTGCGCCCTTGGCTTAGCACGTTCAACACAATTGCACAAAGCGCAACAGCGCGAAATTCAGCCGTCATATGCAAATCAGCTAATCAGCCATTCAATGGCGCAGTCACTGCATTTGCATCCACTTAATGATGCGCCTCACCTCATTTGCATGGGTTGCGCTATAAAAGTGCGACATTGGGCTACACTGGCCATAGTCGGTTACTGCAGTCTGTTGGTGAGCTGCATGCTGTTTGGGAGTGTGGATTGTGGATTTTGGGACATGCATGGGACTGCACAGTCACAGGTAACACCTGTCATTCTCACAGGCTGAATCATGACCGAGCGAGTTGTGGAGGAAGAGTAACAGAGTCGTGGGTGGAGGAGGAGGCCAAATTTCATGAAGGCCGAGACAGATGCCCTGTTCGAGGCCTACCTAGACCAGGAGCCGCTTCTCAGCGGATGCCAGGGAACACCACAGGCCCGTGCTGCTGCATGGGAGGAGGTGGCACGTGCTGTAAACCTGCATGGCAGCCACCAGCTCTCCATGCAGAAGTGCAAGAAGAAGATGTGCACAGACAGGCGGAGGATTAAGGAGAAGGTGGCTGCCATCAGGGCAGCATGGTCAGCGACAGGTGGGGGACAGCCGGAGGTACTACACCTGACCCCACAGGAGGAGAGGGTTGCCAGCAGCATGCAGCATTGTGCCATTGAGGGTGTTCTGGGTGGTGGATTCCAGACGGGCGGTAGCCCATCACTGCATGGTAGGTCATGGTCTGTCTATTGTGGGGGGGACAGGGTAGGTCACATGCAGTCACGCGACTTTGTTTTCCCTTACAGCTCCTGAGCATCTGCATGGGTCAGTGGTGGTGGGCTTCTCCACTGAGGCTGGTCAGATGGAGATGGAGGAGGGCCCATCCACCTCCACAGGAATACGCAGCTCAGGGCGACAGTGGGCCCGCCTGGACGTCCAGACTGATGTTGTTGGAGCAGGTGCGGAGGAGGCCCTGCCCGTGTCCCAGCGTGCCAACATTCATGGATGCCAGCATGCTGGGACTCGGGCTGGTGCCGGGTCCGTCACTGATGATGATGTCGCTAATATCATGGGCAGTGACACGTGTGTGCCACAGGATGGCCACACAGCAGGTAACATCACGGCCATGGCTGTGGGTGGTGCCGCCGTGGAGGCCTGCATGTCATCACAGTCCCAGCCTGTGCCTGTCAGCACCGGCGGGGCAGCACTGGTGTGTGTACAGGACAGTGGGACTGTTGCAGCCACTGTGGTGGCGCCATTGAGCCCTGGGGAGTGGCAGCCGGAGGCAGCATCAGCAGTCGGCCAATGGGCTTAGGGGCAGTGTCAGGGTGGCATCAGTGAACTGCCTGTGGACATGCCCAGGCCTGGCCCTGGTGTGCAGCACCCACCCTCAAGGGGTGATGAGCATCAGGGCCGTGAACACCCTGAGGGACAGCATGCTGATCAGGCAGATGACCTCTTGAATGAGCACACCCGCATACTGCAAGCATCAGTCAATCAGCAGATGCGGCTTGTGATGGCGGTGGATGCATTGAGTGCGGCTCTGCACCAGGCAGAGGAGCATCGCAGCAGAGAAACCACTCTGCTCCTGGCAGGGATGGACCAGATGTGGGAGGATGTGACCACTGCCATTGACAGGCTGACACAGACAATCACAACTGCCATGGCCACAGGGGGCACACAGTTATTTTCCCATGCATCGCAGACACCACTCAGTGCAATGTCCACCCCCCGTTCCCTGCGTCGTGCGACACCAACCTTGTCGACACCGGGTTCAGCTGTGGGCATCCCGAGTACGCCTGGTGCAGGCATGTTCGATGTGCTTCAGATCCCTGCATGAGCACAGTTGCGTTCACGCAATGGAACCCCTTGGGGACCATCGGTGCCACCCCATGAGGCCAGTGGTCAGCCTGTCACTGCTGGTGGGTCTCGGCGGAGCCGCCCACGCATCCGTGGTGGCCGGGGCATTGTGGAGCGTGACTGACCTGTCTCCCAGCATGGCTACTGTCTGATGCTGCCCTGTGTGCATTGTGTCATTCAGCGGGCAATGCCGGTGGGTACCTGCCCTGCACGCACACACACAGTCCATCTGCACACCCTCCCGGCTGCTGTCCACAGTTGCGTGTGCATGATGATGCCTACATTGCACTGTACGCCAATGTGCAATAGTGCCCAGCATCTGACACACACACAATGACAGGAAGTGGGCGTGGTGGTCTGTGGATATGTGTGTGGCTAGGGGTGGCATTCTAGGTCGGCGTGCCTCCTACCCTTTGTGCATGTCTGGTGAGTTGTGTGTGTGTGTGTGTGTGTGTGTGTGTGTGTGTGTGTATGTGTGTCTGTCCACGTGCCATGTTAGACCTCACCCATCCCTGGCGGTGTGTGTGGTTCCATGCCTGGTCATTTCCCTTGACGGCATGCACCCCTGGTGTGTGTCCATGTGTGTTTGTGGGTTGTGCCTCAGCCACTGGTGGTTGCACATGGCCCCATGACTTAAGTGCTCCTCTGTGATGGTGTCCCGGTGCAGCTGTGCCAGCCAGAGCAGTCAGGGGTCCCGTCGCCCAAGTGGGGGCTGCCCATCACCATTGTCACCGGCGTCCTCATCGTCCCCATCGCTGTCCCCCTCTTCGACCTGTACGGCTATCCCACATTCATTGGCCATGTTGTGCAGGATGCAACAGGCCAGGAATAGCCCACAGGCCTTTGAGGGGCTGTACTGTAGGGCACAGCTGGAGGTGTCCAGGCAACAGAAACATGCCTTCAGCATACCGAACACCCGCTCGATGACATTACGTGTGGTGGCATGTGCCTCATTGTAGCGTTGCTGCGATGGGGTCGCGGGCCACCGGTATGGTGTGAGCAGCCAGGGACGGAGTAGGTATCCACTGTCACCTGTGTGTAGAGGGTGGAGGTTAGTTTGGTGATCGGCATCACCCTGCCCCAGGCCATGTAGGCCACTACCCATGTCACCTCTGACCATGCCCCCTCCCAAGCCCTAAGTTTGTACATGTGGTTTGCATACTCACCCACTAAGTGGCCAGTGGGGATGTCCCCACTCTTGAATCTGTGGCACAGTGCCGACTGGTACCAGATGAAGGCATTGTGTGCTCCCCCAGGGTGCGTGGCACAGACATTGATTATGCTTCCCTTGGCTTCACACACCACCTGGCAGTTGATGCTAGCATAGCCCTTGCGATTAATGTAAGCGGCCCCCTCGGGGCCAGGTGGTGTGCGGATGGTCACATGGGTGCAGTCTATTGCCTGCAGCATGCCAGGCATACGTGCTACCCTGTGGAACTCCTGTATGTTTGCTGTGCGCTCCGCTGGTGTGCTGGGGAAATGGATGTACTCCGCAGCATGTGGCAGCAGTGCGCTGAGGAATTGGATGAGGTGGCGTGACACGGCTGACTGGGTTATGCCTGTGGTGTCCCCATTGGTCTCTGGAAGGTACCCGTGGTGAGCAAGCACATGCAAGCTGTCACTTTAGTCTCCACTGACAGAGCATGGCTCCGTTGTGTGGGTGCCTACATCACATCACTGCACAGCTCACAGAGCCGCCTCAGAACTGCCCAATTCAGGTGGTACCGGCCCACGATCTCAGTATCACTGTACAGCTCGAAGCTGGTGAGGGCTCAGTACTGCCTGTTGGGGGCATACCACCGACGGGCCCTTCCATGGCTGTGCCCCCCTGCTGCCCGCCTTCTCACCCCCCTCATTACTGCCTCCATCTGGATGGTGGCACTGGCCATGTCCCTGGCTTGTGTCACCCCCGGCAGCTGTTTCTGTGTTCCACCCGCTGTCCTGGCTGCTACTTCCCCTGCACCGGGAACACCTGACTGTGCTGGCCTCACTGCTGTGTGGCACTTCCCTTCTGCACTGTGGCTCCCAACACCTTCCTGTGAGCCTGTGGGTTCCAGGTGCCCTATCTCTGTCCTGCCCTGTGTGTGTGTGTGCTGCTGTGTGGCTAGCTATAGTTCAGCAACATGTGCCTTCCCTGTAGTGTTCTTGCGCCTCTCCCTTGTTCCTTTTATTTTGGCTCATTTCTGCTATTGCTAACTTCCGCTTTGCTTCCCTGTTGTCCATGGCACATGTTGTTGAATATCGCACTGCACCATTTATGCATGGTTCCTCCCCTTCAGTTGTGCATACATTCATTATCATTGCTATTGCTCAGCGTGATTTGGGGGCACAACTGCCTCCGCTGCATATCGTAGAATGGATGATTAATTTGTGCTGGCACAGCCCTTTGAATATCTGGGCCTTTTCCTTTTATGGATTAAATTAGTTCTAACATCATAATTGCTATTTTTTTCTTAGTCTCCAAAATGGGACTTTTTTCTATTTTTAATATGTGAAAAGGATTTTTCTTTTCTTTTACTTTTATGTCCTCTTTTGGTTTAGTTGTAATGGTGCCATGCAGGATTTTTCATCTTCTTGTTGAGCTGTTAAATCTATAAAATCAGGAATCTGAATAATCTCTGTCCCTATTTTAAGTGGGGAGGGTAAATGAACTTGCACTGCCTCATTATAGTTTATTACAGCATGTTGGTAGTTAACCTAGTGTTTTGTGATGGGTCACATGAGTCCTTAGTCTGATCGAGTTCATGTTTTCTGAGTTGATTCAATATAATGTTATTGTAAAAATGTCTGTTTTCACGCTTGCAATTTCCTCTTTAAGAATCCATAAATTTTCTAAAATCACAACGCTTGCATAATATGGGTTTTGATTATTTCAAGCATTTGTTTTTACAGTGTAGAGGAACATGTTAAATCACCAGACTCCACAAAAAAGTCTTTATTGTAATTTATTTTCTGTTCTTGTGGGAAAGAATTTAAAGACTCGGGGGTTGGGGGAATCTTAGTGAAGTTGACCCTGTTATTGTTTGTTCTTTTTTTTTTCAATTTAAAGTTTATTAGATATTTTCCAGTACAGAGAATAGATCAGTGATGCATGTATACTAAATAGTTTACAGCACCGAGATTACATAATCCATCGTCTCCCCTCCCACCTTCTTATTCCCTTATACCCCCACCTCCCACACCTTGCAGAGAAAGGTGGTTAATAGTTTATAGGTTATTCCTAGTTATTTCAGTGTGTTACAGGTTGGATGGCATAAAGAGCTTTTAGCAGTCCCCATATCTTATAAAATCTTTTAATCCTATTATGGAGACTTGCAATAATGTTCTCTGTGCAAAGATTGGCTAGAAACTCTTGAAGCCATTCAGTATAGGTGAGTTATATGTCATCTTTCCAATGCTTCAAAATTATATTCTTGACTGACATGGAAATTATTGTCATATAAAACTTCCGATTTAATACTGAAATGGTTGAAAAGTCACCTAGCAGGCATATTTCAGCATAGAATAAGTCAACCAAGCCCAGAAGTGGATCTGCTCTTTGTTGGATTAGGGTCCACACGGGAGCCACTTTATGGCAAGACTAGAATATATGTAACAAATTACCCTCTCCTTGCCTACATCTTACACATATTGGGAAAGCCACAATTCCAAACGGCCAGTTTCTGAGGCATATAATAAAGACTGTGTAAAATTTAGTATTGCATAAGACGGAGTCTGTCCTGAGTAACTATTTTATGACAGAAGCTCCATAATTGGGCCAGTTAAATACTGTCTCTGGGAATAATGTTGTCCAATAATTTGTAGGACTGAAACTGTCTGGACATACCCAATTATGTACTGTGTTATAAATTCTAGAGACAGCATGTGGAAAGCCTGTTAGTGGACTTAATTCTCCCAGAAAATCAAGAGGAGCAGATGGAGAAGGATTAACTCCAAAATCTTTAATAAGGAGGTGTTGTATTTGGAATGCTTTAAATATAACCATTGTTGGAAGGCCAACTTTTACCAACATTTCCGGGGGGTTGGGCCAGGTTCTATCCTCCCTAACAAAATAGGGGAGAGAGCAGTCCCCTATCTACGGGAGCCAGCTAGACAAAATAACTTTTCCCCCTAATTTGACATTGGGATTGCCCTTCAAAGGTTGAGTCAAATCTTGGGTATGCTGGTATTTTAAGTAGTTACAAAGTTGTGAGTGAACGCTAACGGAAACTGCAATGAGCGTGCTTTTAATTTGGGGTGGGAGGGAGGTGGTCTTTTTATGTAAGAGTGCCAAAGGGGAAAGCCCATGGGCTCTCAGCATATCTAGCTCTATTTTAAGCCATACAGGCATGAATGGAGAGGCAGTTTGTGTTTCTCCCTGGAATTGCCATTGGAGATATTTATTGGCATGACTTGCGTAGTAATAAAGGCCCACATGCGGCAACTGCAGTCCTCCTTTTTCCTTAGGGACAGCTAATTTGTGATACGCTATTCGGGGTCTCTTGTCCACCCAAATAAAGTTAGTGACCAAATGATGGACTTTTTTTAAACATGAAAGAGGTAACCAAATATTTAAAAGATTTCATGGATAAAAAAAGACGGGGAAACACATTCATTTTGATTAGACTAACTTTCCACCAAAGGAAAATTGGTAGATGGGACCATCTTTTAAATCCTGAGTTATTACCAGAAGGAATCTAGATTTAATTTTGAATACGGTTTGAGTTTCTTGCAAGTGTAATTTCCAGGTAAGTCAAGGAATCCGGTTTCCATGCTAGGCCTAATTCTGCTATACTTTTTAGACTTTGTGGTTAAGGAATACAATTGTTCTATCTATATTCAATCTATAGTCGGACAGGTTACTAAATTCATTGATGATTGTAAACATAGGGGTGTGGATTCCTCTGGGTGTGATAGTTGCAGGAGGAGATCACCAGCGTAGGCTAATACTTTGACCTCTTGGTCTTATATCAGAATACCTTGAACTCCTGGGCAGGCAATCAACCTGCAGATGAGGGGTTCTAAGTACAGATTGAAAAGGAATGGTGATAAGGGACACCCTTGCCGTGCCCCTGATTGTAAGGTGATAGATTTCGAAATTGCCCCATTACAAGATATCTTAGCCATTGGGGTTGAGTAAAGGGGACCAATACATTGTAAAAATTCAGGGGGGAAACTGAATACCTTCAGGGCACTTTGCAAAAACTGCCAATTGACCCTGTCAAATGCCTTCTCGGTGTCCAGTGAAACCAAGACCGCTTGGGAAGATGGCATTCCTGGATGCCAAGAAGACATGCAACACAGTACGTAAATGATCTACAGATGACCATCCCTTCATGAAACCAACTTATTCTGGGCCTATGAGATCTGGAAGTATGTTGCTTATCCGGTCAGCTAATAGTTTGGTCAATATTTTAATACCTTGATTTAGGAGTGAAATGGGTCTGTAACTTGACATGGATTGTGGACATTTACCGGGTTTAGGCAAAAGCACTATTGATGCTTCAAACAAAGAAGCATCCACCTTTGCTCCTGAAAAAATGTGTTGATACAAAGGGAGACGAATGGGAATTAAGTCTTTGCAAAACTTTATAGAAATTTGGTGAGAAGCCATTGGGACCTGGAGTCCTATCAGTGGAGGGATCTGATTACTTGCACTATTTCTGAAGCAGAAATAGCTGAGATCAACAAAAGCTGTTGTTGTTCAGTAAGAGTTGAAAAGTTGGAATCTTGCAGATACTCCTCTAAGTGGTTTGTGGAGGGAGGGGTTACCATTGGCCCATATAGTTGCTGATAATAACTTTGGAACTCTGTTGCAATTTCAGTTGGGGAAGTCTTTAATGTGGCATTGTCTGCTGAGTGAATAGCTTTGACAAATCTACAAGATTCTTGCTGTTTAATCCACAAGGCAAGTAAATGGCCGGCCTTCTCCTCTTGTTCAGTATATGTAGCTTTGGCCTTTTGTATAGCAATTTTGGCTTTTCCTTCCAATAAATCTAAACAGGAATTATGGAGCAGAACAAGGTCTTGTATGTCCTGCTCTGAGGAATGGGAGGACATTTGTTTTTCCTTTTCCCTGATTTGAGAGAGTAGGTACAATAATTGGCCCACTTGTTTTTTCTTTTTTTTTTTTAGAGGCTAAACCTAATAGAAATCCCCATATAAGTTTTAAGGTGCACCATTCAACATCTGGCTTACCAGTAGTATCATGGTTAACCGAAAGAAAAAGTTAATCTGGTCAGAGATGTATTTAACCACCTCTGGATCCCTCAATAGTTGATTATTCAGTTTCCACCGACCCCCTAATTTAGGGAGGAGTAAAAAATTAATTGTGCAGGATATTAAAGAGTCGTCTGAAGGTGGGCCAGGATGAATTGAGGAATCCAGTACACCAGATATCAGAGATTGTGTGATTAGTAAATAGTCTGTTCGGGAAGAAGAACCATGCACTGGGGAAGTGAATGTGCACTCTCTAACATTAGGATGAAGGACTCTCCAGATGTCACATAGGCTCCTTTGGTTGATCACATCCCTCAGAGCTCTCTGTGCTGGAGAGAGACCCTTACGTGAAGTGCCAGATCGGTCAATGAGAGAGTCAAAAGTAATATTCAGATCCCCTCCTAGAATTATTGGAATGGACAGAAAAGGGCTTACGGCATTAAGTAGCTGCATGAAAACCCTGGTGAGTCTGCATTTGGATCATATACTCTGGCTAACACCACATTAGTCGTGTGGAGATCACCTTGGACCAAAAGGAACCTGCCTTGAGGATGCCTAATGATCTGAGTCAGTGTAAAAGGAACATTTCTACCCACCAGTATCATGACCCCAGAGCTTTTCATGTTGCCTTTAGCAGAAAAACATTGTCCCACTTGTTGCCATCTTAATTGCAAACTTTATGCCTGAAGCAGATGCGACTCCTGTATAAAACTGATATCAGCTTTTAGAAGGCCCAAATGTTTAAGAATCTTATATTGTTTGGCCTTGTGTCTGGCTCCTTTAATATTCCAGGTACATAATTTTAAATCCCTAGCCATTTTAATCCCATACCCATAAAATATTCCTGAAAACCTAGAAAATTCCTATAAAACACTCATATGCTTTTCAGTTTATTCTCTGCAAAGCCCTCCCTACCCCTAGTCCCCTGCCCTAAACCCCAACAACCATAGATAACAAGTGTCTGTCCAGATTATTAATAGTCACAATTCTCATTTGTGTCACTAAGCAGACTCATCTACCCAGCTCACCCACCCTCCACTTTAGTTTGAATGGCATTCAGCAGTTCACTACTTATCTCCTCCTCCCTCCAGCCACCTAATTAACTAACAATGTATACCATATTACTCTCTAACAAATAGGGTTACCATCTGTTCTGATTTTCACAGGACAGTCCTGATTTTAGTCAGCTGTGTCCTGCAAAAACATGACAAATACTACGTGATCTGACTTTATAGTAGAAAAATATTTTCTACCTTTCCACTAAATGTTGCAGAAAACTATAATGTCAGAGGCTAAACTGGACATAGTAGCAATTAGTGAGACGTGGTTTACCAGTAACCACACTTGGGAGACTTCAGTACCTGGCTATGTATTGTTCAGAAGAGACCGAGTGCAAAAGGGGGAGGAGGCCCTATGTTAATGAAAATATCAAAGCTACAGAAATTCAGAATACACATAAGGAGCCAGAAGAACTGTGGGTCACCCTGGAAACAAGAAATGGGACAGCTATAAGAACTGGGGTTGTCTCACAGGCCCCAGACCAGAGGGAGGACATAGACACATTACTGTTAGAAGATATACAAAACATGACAGCTAAAGGGGAGGTTCTGATAATGGGAGACTTCAACATGCCAGATACAGATTGGTCAATACCAGCAGGAACATCGGCCAGAACTAGACACATAGTGGATTCCCTGCAGGGGGAGGGCCTCAAACAACTGGTACAGCAACCCACAAGAGACAGGGCTATCCTAGATCTAGTACTGACTAACAAAGAAGGGATCACAGATCTCCAGGTAGAAGGTCACCTGGGGCCAGTGACCATCACATGGTATGGTTCAATTTGGCTACTACATCTAAATCATCCCATTCCAAGGCAAAAATATGGGACTTCAGAGGAGCTGACTTTGATAAGATGGCCAACAGAGTTAAGCTAGCCCTGGCAAAAAGAAACACAGGTGAGGAGGTACAGGCAAAGTGGGCAAGCATTAAGGATACAATACTTGAAGCAACATCCCATTGTGTTAGACAGAAAAGGAAGTGTAAAAGAAGAAGGAAACCACTTTGGTTCTCAAATACAGTAGCTGAAAAGGTCAGAGCCAAAAGGCTGGCCTTCAGAAAATATAAGGGAACACAGCGGGATGAAGATAGGGAGGCATACCAAACTGCCCTAAGGGAAGCAGGTAAGGCAGTAAGGCAGGCAAAGTCCCAAACTGAGGAAACACTAGCACGAACAGTAAAAGAAGGTGACAAGACTTTCTATAGATACATTAGTGAAAGGAGAAAGTCCAGAGGGTATTGCTAAGCTTTAATGGAGAAAAGGGAGCATGTGAGGAGGAGGACCCTGTAAAGGCATCTATCCCAAATAGATACTTTGCTCAGTATTTACTGAAGAGAAGGTAGGGCAGGGCCCACAGCTCAGCATCATGGACACAGGGGAGGGAGGTGAGCACTACTCCCTTCACAAAAGAAAGGGTCCTACAAGAGCTTGCTAAGCTCAGGGTGGATAAGGCAATGGGACCTGATGGCATACATCCCAGGGTACTTAAGGAGCTAAAGGAGGAACTAGCAGAGCCATTAGCAGAATTGTTTAGTGAGTCTCTGAGCACAGGAGAGGTCCCAGAAGACTGAGAAGGGCTCATGTGATCCCACCCACAAGAGTGGTAGCAGGAGGAGGCGGGGAACTACAGACCGGTCAGTCTTACTCAGTAGTGGGCAAGATTATGGAGGCACTCCTTAAGAAAAGGATAGTGCAACACCTGGAATCCATAGGGGCACAGGATCCAAGACAGCATGGGTTTACAAAAGGAAGGTCCTGTCAAACTAATCTCATAGATTTCTTTGACTGGGTAACCAGAGTGGTGGACCAAGGGGGAGCAGTTGATGTCGCCTACCTTGACTTCAGCAAAGCTTTTGACACTGTTCCACATAGAAGATTGATAAATAAGCTGGGTAGGCTCTGGGTGGGTCAGAAGTTGGTCAACTGGGTGGCAAACTGGTTGACTGGCAGAAAACAGAGAGTGGTGGTAAATGGTATACAGTCAGAAGAGATGCAAGTCACAAGTGGGTACTTCTCAGGATCAGTCCTGGGGCCAGTCCTATTCAACATCTTCATTAGTGACCTCGCAGATGGACTAGAGGGTAAGGCTTGTCTGTTTGCAGATGACACCAAGATCTGCAACAGAGTAGATGATCCAGATGGGGTGGGCAGAATGAGAAGAGATCTGGATAAACTAGCAGAATGGTCAGAAGAGTGGCAACTGATTTAATGCAAGAAGTGCAAAATCATGCACATAGGGAAGAGAAACCCTGAAGCCACTTATAGGCTGGGAGGGAGTTTCTAGCAGTCACAAAGGAAGAAAGAGACTTGGGCATCATCATCACTGATGACCTAAAATCATCCAAGCAGACCTCTAAAGCAGTAGGTAAGGCTAGGGGTGGTAGGGTGTATTAGTAGGGTATCACAAGTCGTAAGAGGGAGGTAATAATCCCTCTGTACAAGACATTGGTTAGGCCCCATCTGGAGTACTGCGTGCAGTATTGGAGGCCACACCTTCACAAGGATATTAACCAAATTGAGGCAGTCCAGAGAAGGGCAACCAAAATAGTGCAGGGACTGCATCAGAAGACATATGAGGACAGATTAATGGAGCTCAATATGTATACCCTTGAGCAAAGGAGGGAGAGAGGTGATATGATCGAGACATTTAAACACCTTAAGGGCATAAACAAGGTGAAAGAGTCTAACATGTTTAAATATAAGAAAAATAGCAGGACAAGAGGACACAGCATGAGATTAGAGGGAGGCCGATTAAGGGGGAATGTGAGGAAATTCTTTTTCACAGAAAGGGTGGTAGATGCATGGAATGGCTTACCACAAGAAGTGGTGGCTATGAATACAGTGCAGGGCTTCAAACAGGCATGGATAGGCATAAGGAGCAATACAAATGACTACGAATAGATAGGTCACTGACAGAGCAAAGGCATGGCACATTTATAAGGTAGAAAAGAAATGGGCAGACTGATGGGCCTTATGTCCTTATCTGCCGTCAACTTCTATGTTTCTATGTTTCTATGTTTCTATGTTTCTATAATACCCTAACTAAAATACATTAAAATGCTAAGTAACAATAGAAGCAACTAAGAAGCAACAATATTTGGCCTTAATTCAGATTATATCGAGAAAACAAGTCTGTTGCATTGGTAGAGGTTACGTGCTGTCCTGCAAAAAATAATGCATCATTAAGAAATATCCCAGATTGGGTTTCTTAAAAAGTGACAACCCTACTAACAAACCCAGCTGGGTTACTATAGACATATAGTCAAAATAATAAGTTTCTCAGTGTCCTTTCGTAGTTATGAGGACAGTATGATATAACATAAACAGGCTCTTTTCTTTCTGAAATCTAAATCTAAAGAAATAATAAATAAAAAGGGGAAAAAGAATGAGCCATTTAGCTATAAACCCAGCTTTTCAAATCAGATCCCTACAAAGATACTGAGAGATATTAATTACAGCAATTGAAAGAGTGAAATAACAGCCTTTCCCAATATAAGGCTAACAATTAGGAAACTTAATTCTTAATCAGAGCCTAAAGCTCTTCTTTGATGCCAATGTGGAGATAACAATGCAATAAAAGAGTTTTTAGTCTTTTGCTGGTAATAGTACAAAGATTACCCTCTAAAAGCAAGCAACAAATTTCCCACAGTGTCGCCTAGTAAATTAAAGATTCCACTTGGCAAAATTATTTCCACCTATAGGAACACAAGAAGAGCTAACATTGCACCTCTATCTTCTACAGTAATTCACAGCAAAACAGTCATATTTCTTGTACCCTAGCACAAATGATATATTAACAAAAAGCAAGGAATTAACTTGTTACTAGAAGCTATGTAATCTAAAATCAGCAGACAGTAAGGCCTATGTTCAGTACTTGAAGTGGCAAATGCAAAACTCCATGATGGGACTCCTAGTAGCACTGAAATTGGTAACTATAGTGGATAGATTGTTTAGAGCAAGAGCTGCTTGGTAATGCATACCTTCGCACAGCACAAAAGCCTCCATTCAAAGTTCTAGGTAATGAAAAGAGAACCTACAGGGCAATTAACAGCACATTAGCATCTAATTTATGCAGGGACACCTTTTCTTTTGATTTTCCTTGGAATCAAATGATACTTGGACAGTACTGCTGGAATTATTCTGAAGTTATCCCTGTAAAAACAAATAGAGAATTCCCTAGATAGTGTTGCTGAGTAAATTGAATATTCCGCTCATCAGTATTGTAATCGGTGGTAATATTACCATCTATTTGAACACAGGAGGAGCTAGCGTTACCCGCAATCTTCTAATTCCCAGCAGAGCAGTCATTTTTCTTATGCCCTGGAATAAATGAAATATTAATAAAAAGTAAAAATTAACTTGTTTCTAGAAGCAGTGTAATCGCAAATCAACAAATGAATAGGCCTATGTTCAGTCCTTGAAGTGGCAAAATCAAAGCCCAGTGTTGGAGCTCCATCTAGTGACACAAAAATTGATAACCATAGGGGATAGTTTGATTACAGCAAAAGCCACTCAATGATGCTCACCCACATCCTGCAAATAAGTCTCCATTCAGAGCTCTGAGCAATAAAAAGGGAATCTTTAGGGCAGTTAGTTCCACATTCGTGAACAATTTATGCAGGGACACCTTTTCCCTAGATTTTCATCTGGAGGCAGATCGTTTATTAATCCAAACGATGAAAATTAAAAAGAGTTAATGATGCTTTTGCTTGGGATCAAGTGAAACATACGCAGTACTGCCACAAGCTATCTTTCAAGATTCAAAGTGCACCCAAGTAAAACATCCATTTCACTTAACTTTGTGTACTTGAATTCCTCCATTTAAATCCACTTAGGATCACGGAACAAATCTGAAGGTCCGCTTTCAACCCAGTAGCTACAACTTCGGGATCCTCAGGATGACCAGATTCTGGCTATTAATACTTGGAGCTTGGCCAGATAAATTATCTTGAATTTAATCCCGGCTGCTATTAAGCATGAAACCAGTGGATGGAAGGCAGTTAGTTTCTGGAGTACAGTTGCTGGTAAATCCTGTGTAAGTTGTATGGTTTTCTTTTCCCAATGTGGTGTTTGCAGTTCCTTGATTTTCAGAAAGATATGTTGCCTTTCCAAAAAGTTTAAAAATCGAAAGATCAGAGGACGCGGTGGGGAGCTCGCAGGTGGTTTAGGGCGAAGAGCCATATGAGTACACTCTATTATATATTTTTGCCCAAATGGCAAAGGACCAACAATTTTCTCCAGGGATTTTTGTATAAAGTTAACAGCATCAAAACCCTCCTCTCCTTCGGGAAGACCAGTTAGCACTGCATTATTGCACCTGCTTCGTCCTTCAAGGTCCTCCACTTTTAACTCTAATCATGACATTTTTGTCTTATGGATACTAGCTCTGGATCTGTTTTGTTGGCCTTCCTTTCCAAGGAGATGATGCGTGCATGTTATCGGAGGCTCTTTTGGAAAACATCCTCATTAGCTTGTGTTAGGTTTTAAGTTCAGCAGAGATGGAGTAAGTTCCTTCCTAATGGGGCAAGCTCAGCCCGGAGCTTCTGCAGCATGAGTGGGTCCTGATCTGTGATCGCAAGAGCAGAGGTAACTAAGCTGAATCCTTGGCCCAAGGCTTCTTAGGGGCCTTTTCCAGAGTCGCTGGAGGAGTGTGTTTCGGTGGGGCTCTCCTCATTTCCACCTCCATTAGTTATTTGGCTATAGAACAAGTGTTGTCCATGAACTGTTTTAGCAGGCAAAGTAGTCTTTGTGACAGATAGTTGGTAAAAAATACTTTATATTCGAAGCGGGTGGCTAGAGCAATAGCGAGGAGCTGCTAGTGCATGCTCTGCATCACATGGTCTCCCGTTATTGTTTGTTCTATTGGTCTATTCCATAAATCTTGGGGAACTTTTATCTTGTTTGGAGTTGTATGCGGTACAACCAAATTTTTAAGGCCCTCAATAGTATAATTTATGTCCTGAATTACTAGGAACAATTTATCTCCAATATGTGGGTATTCTACTTCTGGAACCTATCTCTTATGGTATATAAAAGATGATGTTAGGGATATATGGGGAGACAGAGTCATGTTCTCCTGAAAAAAATGGTTCAGATTCCCTTGAGTGGAAACTTTCAAAATTTTAGAGTTGAGATCTGCTAGCCCAGGGAAGGAAAGTACTTTTATATTGGTGTCCCTGTGGCACTCAATGGCGTGTCCTCAAAATCCTCCATGTTATAAGAATCAAGTGAGATAGCTTTAAGGTATGCAGTCACATGTGTGGGTGCTGCTTGTCTCAATGGATTCTTTTAACTTTGCATAAAATATTTTGTTAACCTGACCTAGCATTTAAGGTCTATTTCATTGGTTTACTGAATAGCCCAACTTCTTGCTGGCTTAGTATGTGTTAGTTTGACTAGGAGAGGACAACCCAAGGGTCCCTGTTTTCCATGTGTAGAAACGTTTCCCTAGTTGAGGAAGTGGGTAGAACATGTTTTTTCTAGGAGCTCTGACTTCCCAGGAAATCAGTTATTCTTAGCTGGTTCATTCTCTATCTGCCTCCCAGGACTTAGATTTCTTAATTTATTTATACTTTTCCTATTATTAGTTGATTGTAAATATGGGACTGAGGTAGAGAACTACCCACTTCTAGCAATTACCATTGTGCTAAAGGTGTGTCAAAGTTAAAATTACACTCATAGAGCTTAGACCCTATTATCTATAATATTATCCTGTACTCTTAATTGTACAGACTTAGATAACAATAAATAGATAATGACAAAAGGAAAAAACAAAGCTGGAGCTTTAAGATCTTTCTATAAAAAGTGCAAAAAGTGCCACAAGTGCAAAAAGTGCAAAGATGTATTGATACCTAATAGTCATTATTATTAAATAATACAATATAAAAATATACACTGCTCTTCAATTATTGTTATAAAACAAACCAGAGTACCTATTTCAGGAAGAGGGACCCAGTTTTCTTATTTAATTTCTTATTTCTGATATCCAGATCTTGGGTTCTTCCTTTGTTCCTTCTTCCTTTACACCCGGTGTTTCCAGTAGTTATTTCAGTTCCAACTTCCCAATTCTGATCAAGTTAGCCATTTTTTTATCCTGTTTGTTAGTTAGATATCCTCTGTCAAAAGTTGATTTAAGGTCAAGTATATGCGTCATCTTCTCCATCCAAAAAACATGGGGTTGCTATCTTAATACATAAATCTCTTAATTGGCCCCCCATAAAAATCATTAGAGACCCAGATGGTAGGTGGATTATAATCCTATTAAACACCACAGCAGGTCCGCTATGTTTGTGAATGTATATGCACCCAACTTTGATTCACCCATTTTCTTCCATAATCTATCCCAACAAATTATGATTAATAATAAAAATAATTCACCTATTCTTATTGGTGGTGACTTTAACTTAGCACTACAAGCATATTTAGACAGAAGTAACTCATCACATGATGCCCACCCCCGTAGTATTAATGCTCTATCAATGCTTATGAAGGATTTAGGTCTCTCTGACATTTGGAGACTACATCATCCCAGACAACGAGATTACACCTTTTATTCCTCTTTACATAAATCATATAGTAGGATTGATTATTGGTTCTCTTCTCCCCTCATTACTGAAAAAATTATTGATACATCGATTCTCCCTATTGTTATATCTGATCATTCCCCTATCAGTTTGCATTTACTCTGGGGTCCACCTTCTTCTAAATCCCCATCTTGGCGTTTAGACCCACTTTTACTCAGAGACCCTGAATTCACTCCTTGGATTAAAACCCAGATTCAAGATTTTCTTTCTATTAACGATACTCCAGATATGTCTCAAGGTACTATCTGGGAAGCATTAAAAGCCACTATTAGAGGTAAAATTATTAGTTATGCAGCTATAGAAAGAAATTAAGAGACAACAATTAGCTAATTTAGAAAATCCCTTAAAGAAAAAGAAACCAATACTATAAATTAAATAAACCCAATCATAATTCACAGCTTCATCTGGAAATTCTACAATTAAGAATTAAAATTAACGAGTTGATATCCAGGAAAGCTGAACTTGCCTTTTAGGATTAAACACGGTTATTGGGAACAAGGGATAAATGCGAAAGTTGCTCTCTTACCAGCTAAAACTCAACAGATGCAGAGACATATAGCAGGTCTAAAAGATCCATCAGGTCAGACACACACAGACAACCTTTCAATCAATCGTATCATGCAATCCTTTTACCATCAACTATACTGCAACCTAATACTACAAATCCCAACCTAATACAACATTTTCTGGAAAATTGAATCTACCCACCTATCCCCTCAGGACAAAGCTGTGCTTGATAAACCAATCACTTTACAGGAAATCCAAACTGCTTTATCATCATTAAAAAACGGTAAAGCACCTGGCAGTGATGGGTTCCCTATTGATTTTTATGAAACCCTATCTGACACTCTTTGTCCTGTATTAGTCAATGTATTCCAAGAAGCAACCTTAATAAAGAAACTCCCATGCACAATGACCGAAGCCATCATAACAGTCTTACCAAAAAAAGACAAAGACCCTTTACTTCCTTCAAACTATAGACCGATCTCACTTCTTAATACTGATGGAAAAATCTTTGCCAAATTATTAACTCTTCACTTAGAATCTTTAATGACTAAACTCATCCATACTTCTCAATCAGGATTTATCAAAATAGAAACAGTTCCGATCATCTTCGCTATTACTCAATTTAATTCACAAAGCAAAAACTCTTAAAACCCCTGCAGCTGCAATAGCCATTGACTTTGAGAAAGCATTTGACTCTCTCAATTGGGAATATCTATATCAGGTGCTATCTCATTTTGGCTTTACAAATAATTTTTTGTGCTTGGATTCAATTATTGTATACCTCCCCTTCAGCTCGAGTTCTCACGAACTCTATTTTGTCCCCCTCCTTTTACTTAGCAAGAGGCACCAGACAAGGATGCCCCTTATCGCCTTCATTGTTTATACTTGCCATGGAACCTCTTTCTGCGTCCCTACGTCAATCCGGTACAATTAAAGGCGTTACTATTGGTAACTCTCACTATACTTCACTCTCATATGCAGATGATCTCCTTATTTTACTTGAAAACCTCGAAAGTTCCGGGCAACCTTTAGTTAAACTACTGAATGACTTCACCTCCCACTCCGGACTAGCTCTAAACCTTAACAAATCTGAAGCGCTACCACTGAATACCCTTTGTAGTCCCCTCATGAACAACTCATTAGGCTTCTTGGCCCCCAAGGTATATCTTATCTTGGCATTCGGATCACCCGACATTGAATAAATTATGGGATGCTAATCTTTCCTCTGTTAACCAGTATCCAAACAACACTTGATAGATGGAAGCTACTTAAACTTTATTTTAATGGTAAAATTTCGCCATTAAAATGTCAATAACTCCTAAAATATTATACCTATTTCCAATATCCCTTGATACTTCCTCTAGTTTTCTTACCAAAATAGACAAAATTATCGGCAGCTTCATTTGGGAAGGCAAAATACCTAGATTTAGTCATAATAAACTTAGATCCCATTGGTCAAAAGGTGGCTTTAGCCTTCCTTGGTTCAAAGCCTACTTATGGAACTCCGATACATCAAACAATTAAATGGTTTAACAAACCCAACATCCAGTCTCCTTTATGGGTCAATATGGAAACATCCTTATGTCCTGGTAATGTGGCAACTTCTTTCCTTTATAACACCCTTACCTCTTCTTTAAAGTCTCACCCTACCATAGCTGCTTCTATATTCTATTGGAAAATCATTCACAAGCATATTAAATCTAACCCCAAACCCTTAGCTTACACCCCATCTGGGTAACCACCATATATCTCTTGATAATCACCCCATTTTTGTCGTACCTGGAAAAATAAGGGTATTTTCTTTCAGGATATACTTGAACCCAAGTCATTAAAGTTAAAATCTTACACCAACCTCGAGGCATATGGAATCTTCCCCATCAGGATTTTTGAAATATCTCACAGCTTTGATCATGATGCAACTCTTACCTCACACCTTTTCTATCAATTCTCTGTATGATAAGCACATCTCTAAATGGATAAAAACAACATCCAATTTAAATAGCACTGTTTACAAAGATATTTGTGATATCCTTCCTGACTACTCTGCCAATGCTAAAAACAGATGGAGTACTTTGCTACAATATAATATCACCAATGCACAATGGTCCAGATGTTGGCTCTCCTGTCACAAATCTTTTAATGATAAACGCAGTTCCCTCATTCAAACCAAGATCCTTCATTTGTGGTACAGAACTCCTGTTGTATTACAAAAATGGGTTTATTGAACAATAACAATTGCTGGGCTGCAGTTCCCCCAATGGGGATTTATTGCATATCTTATGGCACTGTCCCTCATACAAAGATGTGGCACTGTACTCACAGATTTGCAATGAAAGTGGTAGGTCAACCTTTACACTAGACCCTAAACATTGCATTCTTGGTATTTTTAATCACCGTTCTTATAAAATTTCACATTCGCAGAGCAGATGGTTAAATATACTCTTCCTTCAAGTTAAACGACAATCCTCATGCATTGAGATCCAACATAATCCCTACCTTCCGTATCATTAACCAACTATTGCAATATGCCTCTGGACCGTGATGATTTATATCTTGTCTGACCGACTCATGTTATATAACAATTGTTGGCAGGCTTTTTAATTTTTGAATCAACTAAATCTTCCAACACCAATGTATGGACTTAATATATATGGATTTTCCCTTTTACTGATACAACATTGTAGTCTCACTTTTTCCCTTTTTATAGTTTCTCTCTCTTCTTAACTTTCTTATATATCTTTTCTTTCCTATACTCTGTTCTCAATCGTTTTTATTACTCCACAACCTTTTATTAATGTACTTTTTTTCCTTTTGCAGCATCATATATAATTATGTAACATTTTAATATAAACCGTATCTAATCATACTATCCGCTTTAAGTTCACTACAAATGTCAAGTATTTGCTAATTACATGTCCTGTATTGTTTACTATATTTTAAACCAAAAGCTCCTTGTATTATTGTAGCAATGTTCTTATTATATGCTGCCTCAATTTCTTTAAAAAAAAAATCCTCACATTGTACTGTACTGTAAGAGGTTTGTTTGTATATCTTATGAAAAATTAATAAAAAAGTTTAACTGTAAAAAATAAAAGTTGATTTAATATTTCCAATCTCGTTACCTTGTAGGAAGTGAATAGTTCTGTTCAATCGCATGGCACTGGTGAGACATGCTACAAAGATAAAGGGGACCTGGCAATAAAATAGAAAATGCAGGGTAACGTACTACAGTTGAGAAATATTAATACAGCATATATATATATATATATATATATATATACTGTATATATATGTGTTGCTTTAAGTATCTTTTGTAATTTAGTTAAATCTTATGGATTATGTTATTCAGGTTTATATATTTATGTAATTATGTAAATAATAGATAGCTCTATAAGGCCATGTATTTATTTACTGCTCAAATTTAAGGTTCTAAAGTGGTCAGACTTTTAGTGCAAGAATGAACTAGTTAAAGTGCTTAGCAATAGTTCAGGCACCTTTTAAACACCAACAGGCGCTTTTAGTTTGAGAATCAATTCTAAATATGAACTTAATTATTAAAGATAAATAAAGACAACATGGCACAATATAGCTAGGAAATAATTTATAATCCAACAGTACTGGGTGGGTTAAAACAAAGTAAAATCAAAATCAAAGGTGCACAAAAAGCAAAGAAGCTCTAAATTTCATAGTTCGATGAACTCCTCAGGTTACTTAGCACTGAGGAAATGACTATTAAAGTTGAATAGTGCTCAAATATTGCTTTGCCAGCACTTTAAAATAAAATAATAATAGACCGTGAAGCAGCAAAAAGTGACAAAGGGCATTTCCAAAGAGGCTGTCCACAATTATTTGGTTAGTTCACAAATCTAACTCAGCTATGTATGGCCAAGTAATGGGAGAAACAGGAATGGTAGCAATTTATTCCAACAAACACTGGATCATGTATCTCTAAAAACAGAAGTGAATACTATGTTACTGGCATGCCAATCAAAGTAATTCTAGAGGTTATTTAAAGTTTTTAGGCAACCACCTGCATAAAAAAATGCCTGAACAGAAATTACCTTTGGTAGTTAGAACGAACGATATAGAAACTCCCAGTCTGCAGGATACGAGTAACATAGAAACATAGAAACATAGATTTTGACGGCAGATAAGGACCGCTTGGCCCACCCAGTCTGCCCATTTCCTTACCTAATGGATAAGCTGCAGATCCTAGTTAACCAGCTAGTATCCTAGTTCTGAGTCTACTCAAAATGGTAGCTCAGATAAAGAACGCCAACGCCTGTACAGTTAAGTAAAGGGCAGTCAGTCAGATGATCGGATGGTCAGATTATCACATGACCAAAAAAAAGTTGTAATGACGTCAAGTTAATGTAAACCTATTAAATAATTTTAACCTAGCAGAGAAATGGCTGGGAAACCTCTTTAAAACTTCAACAATAGTCACTGTTTAATACCTGACACAGTAAGTATAACATACAGTCCTCAAAAGACAAACACAAGGGCATTGACCGGAACGGCCTGGGCTGCCAAACAATCAAAAAAACAAATAATCAGTTTTATATAACTATTATAGGTATTGCCAGCAATCATTAGGCTACCCTAATAAGAGAGAGATTTCAGACAAAGGTTTTCTGAATTTTGGGTCGATGAGCCAAGCTCTTATTAACCATACATAAACCTTATATTTTAAACCTTATATAATCACTAGAAAAAAATTCTGTGAGTTGTTCATTTACCGAATCTACAACTTTTTGGTGCAATAGATACACTAAGCACTCAACATATACACCATGCACACCATATATATATAAAAATATAAACAAATGCTAAAATATAGTAATATTCATAATAATAAGAAAATATAGTAGACTTGTATTAAATCTACATAAGATATATGAGCTTTTTCCAGGAGGCACTGGTGGATGCTGTTTGAAGGTAAAATAAGTAATGCCGATAGAAGTTTGCAGAACAGGTCTGCTCTCCCAGAATCACGACCAAAGTCATCAACTACTCCGTGGCTGTGACTCTGCAGGGCTTACCACCGTGGAGCACCTCTCATGACTCCAGGCACATCATGACCCCTCATAGATCATTGGAATGGAGCTCAGGGTAAGGTGGCAATTAAAACCAGTAGCTTAGCTTGACTGGAAAGACGGTGCAGAGATTATGAATTATGCAAAGGGCAGTCAGACACTTCAGTCCCACTCTAGACCTTGCAAAATTGAAGCAACAGTGGCATGCCCACTGTAATCAAGAAAAGCATCTTGCACAGGCTTGCTCCCGTTGCTCCTCCACAGCAGCGCATGTTTGGCCACTCCTTCTCTCAGGCCCCTCACTCCCATCACTTAAACACTGTTTCTATTGCTAGTATATGCTGCCAGTAGAAATAAAATATCTATATCTTAATTTTCAGTCATCTGTAAGGTTTGGTTTAATTTTTTTGCAAGAGAACTGGGGACAGTCCCAATTCTTCTGGGAGCTTTATTTTGATTTTATTTAAAGTGAAGTCACTCACGATGTAACACTTTTATCCCAGTGTGTATTTATTTATTGCAAAAGTTTCACTAGGAAAGACATACTGATCTTGTACTGGCTTATTTCCATATGTGTCTTGTGGAGATGGAGAAGGGGAGTATACAGTACGTGGTGTGCAAGTGAAAATACATACTGTAAGGTGCAGTAGTAAGAAACATAAGATAAAATACAATAAAATATGTACAATAACATAAAATACGTAACAGTGTAAAGTAGCAATTTGCAGGCAGCATATTCAGGACATCACAAAGAAAGAAGAAGAATTGTGCAAATTAAGGTACAAGTTCTATACAGTACAGTGAGTAATGTTAGATAGTGGCTGATTACCACCACCCAGACTGCAGAAGTGCAAGCTAGTGAGGGCACTGCAAGAGGCAGGCTCAGAAGAAGACTATAATCAGATAAGATTAACTGATTTTCACACAGTTTGCCTGAAGGATAGCAGTTGCCTATAACAGGAGAAGGGACAAGGGGGACATCAACAATGTGGGAGGAGGGGATACAAGGGTCAGGGATCAGGAACAGTTGCAGGAGGGGCTGCCAAAGTCACGAAGAAGGAATCTGAGGGAAGAGAAGGATGAGGCTGAGCAGAGAGACAGGGGAAGAGAGGACCAGAGCTAAGGAAACTGACATGAAAAGACAGCTTGGCCCATATAAGTTTTCCTGGGGAGGAGAGGAAATGGGAAGCAGTGCTCTGAAAGGGGTAAAAGAAGGAGGGGAGCAAGGAGGACAAATAGGTGGGGGAGAGAGAGAGAACCAAGCCTGAATTTGGAGGTGAAGGTGGCACAGTGTGTGAGGCATGTGCCAGTGACATCTGGTATGCTTTATGAATCACCTGTCACTTCCAACACTTACTACTTCTCCTAAGTAGCTGCATTTTTGTGTTAATGTGATTGTCATTCGAACACGTTTGGAATTTGTAACGCAACTTGTATTGTATTTGTACCACAAACTGTAGTTTTTCTCTGTTTAAAACATTGTACCTTTTATATGTTCTTATGTCTGTAATATTATTCTCTGTGTACCTTCCTGTTGTAATAAAATTGTTTTGTACACTGCCTGTATTCTCATTGTGCCATCTACATGGCATGGGTCATGTCTGAAAACAGTCCCTTGGATCAGTGCACCCACCCAGTAAACAAATAAATAAAATGCTGCAGAATACTGCAGGAGCACAACGTAATTTCATTTTGTGTAGTTTTTGCTGACCAGGAAATGAGTGTCAGACAATACCGCCTATTTTCAGACTCATCTAGGTGTGTGTGTGGGGGTACAGATGGCAAACCAACTGAAATGAAACCAGATAATGCAGTTGATAGCATTTTAGTGAATGGCACAAAATTTGACCAGGACACAGAGGAAACTCCCTGCTGTTTAGTTTAGTTTATTCAACGACATTGCAAATACCCCCAAAGGAGGCTGAGTTACTTATAAATTGATAAGTCGTCCACATCATAAAAGATGCATAAAAAACTCTATAAAAGTTAGTAAATTTACTATATGCAAAGACATTGCTTATTCCTTTACAACATGATATTATAGCTCATAAATAATCATTAACCATCCATTCATGTTTTGAAACTCATTTAAACCAAACACATTAATTAAACCATCTCATTCGTCTAAAAACCACATAAAAAGGGATGATTCATTTTTATTTGTTCTAAAAATTGGTTTTCACCATCTAACCTGCTTCCTTAAAACATACACTGCCACATCTTTTGGTGGTAATAAGGGGTGCAGTTTGTGTTGGGGATCATTAATTTCCATAGTTTCCTTGCCATTTTCTTTTCTCCTTTCCTCTAACCTTACTAAATTATACTTTTTCAAGGCTATATCATATGAGACCTCAGTTCCTAGGATTATTTGTAAAGCTCTTTTTTGCATCCTTTCTAAATCTTTACTTTCTGGTTTTGTAAGTCCTGCATCCCATACTAAGGGACCATATTCAAGTATTGGTCTAATCAAAGTACAATTAAAATACATCAAATCATCTTGACTAACACCAGCCCTTTTTAACATAGTTAAAAATATACTCTTGAATTTCCCTTTTTTAACATCCCCTCCACTTGTTCTTTCCATCCAAAATCTTGTTGAAAAATAATACCCAGGAGTTTTATGCATTCAGCAATCTTGACCTTAGTTCCTCCAAAAGATGGGGGGTTGGGGGGGGCAACCCTAATTTATTTGTTTTTCCAAATCTTATTTCCTTGTTTGTTTGTTTTTTTCAGTTTTAAGTGACTGGAATTGAACTTCTGGACCTCACTGAAAGTGAGCTTTGGCTCAGTGGAGTGATCCAATTCACTTTGTCTACATAAATGAATAAAACGTTTTACTTACTCACTTGTTCAGGGTTTATCTGCATCAAATTTGTTTTTGATCAATCTTCATTTTTTTAAGTCATTCTGAATAGTACTCTGACTTACTTTACTGAATCTATCAACTACTGTGGTATCGTCTACATAGTAAATGGGGGGACCATTAGTTTTCAAGTCATTTATCATTATTAAGAACAGCAGCGGTCCTAGCTTTGTTCCTTGCAGTACTCCCCATAACACATACTCCATCTCTGATTTAAATCCCTCTGTTTAAATCCACTGACATCTACCCTCCAGAAAATCACAGAGCCACCTCACAATACTAACTGGAATGATTAGCTTCTGTAATTTGTCCATAATAGGTTTATGATCTATCAAATCAAAACCCTTTCTATAATCTTCTAATGCCGTTCTCACCATTTCTTCTTCTTCCCAAGATTTCATACATAATTCTAGAAAATTTAACCTTGCTAAAGTGTCAAACTCCCCTTTAAGGATCCATACTGATTTTTATCAATTTTATCTTAAATATGTTCTAGCACTCACTCTGTAATAAACCCCTCACACAATTTAGAAACAACACATGTTAATGAAATGGGTCTGAAATCTTTTTTAACATCTTGTGGTACAGTCACTTTGGGTAATGGTAGAACTCATGCCTGTTTCCATTGATCTGGCACTTTTCCCGACAAGATGGGTTTATTTAATATATTGCATATCCAGGGTGCAATTAAATCTGCTCTTTTTGACACGTACCATGGGAGCATTAATGTCCACCTGAGCAACCACAAGAACAGGCAGGTGGGACCTCGATTTTACATCTCATCTGATGGATGGTGCGCCCCAGCAGTACAGCATCCCCCTAGCACTGCACTTGGGTGCCAGCATTTAAGGTATCAGCCCAATTCTGGTGCAGGACTAGAACCCATGACCTTCTAGCCCAGAGGTGGATGTGCTACCAACTGGGACACACTGACACCTCTGGTGACCATTACTCCAGTTTGTCGCACAGGATATGCTTATTACATATTATTGCTCCAGGTAAGTATACAGACATAAGCAGAACTCTTGCTTTCAGAAGAGATTGGGGTGCAATAAGTAAAATGCAACAAACAAAATTAACAATATTTGCTTATTTATTGATTGATTTAATTAATTTTATTTTGTTAGTTAATTAGTTATTTTGTTTGCTGGAAAGGCATACTGAGCTGGAGCTCTCTTCCAGATGCTAGCTTGGGAGGGTTACAAGGGGGAATACCATAGTGGGAACAATATATACAGTGCCAAAATGCAAATAGCCCAATGAATGCTGCGTACAGTAGTGCAACTTGTGTACACAAATGTGACAAAGGTGATATACATAGATACATAGATACATAGACAGTGTCGGCAGATGAGCCTGTGGCCCACCCAGTCTGCCCATTTGAGCTTGTAAGTTCAGTTTATGTTTTCCTAAAAGTCTGTTGCCCCTACCCCTGACCTCCAGAATTCCTTTATGTCTATCCCATGCATTCTTAAATCCCATGATTGTTTCAGCCCCCACCACTTCCTCTGGCAGAGTGTTCCACTTGTCCACCACCCGTTCTTTGAAGAAATTCTTCCTCACGCTTCTCTGAATTGTCCTCCTCCAACTTCATCCCATGCCCTAGTCCTGGAACACCTTTTTCGCTTAAAATAGTGTATTCCTGCACCCTGTTCCTCCCTGTGAGATACTTGTATGTCTCTATCATATCCCCTCTCCTCCTCTCTCCAGGGAGTACATATTCAGTTCCTTCAGCCTGTCATCATAGGACTTGTGATGCAATCCATGTACCATCAACCATATATCATACCATATAACACCTTACCATAATGACACAGTTTTAAAAATACAGTACAAAGTGAAACACATAGTATGATACTAAAGAAAAAAGTAATCACAGTAGACCATTCAGGAGGGGGATCAGAGGAGAATGGCTTGCTGCAAGAGCAGGATTGAGAGAAGTGAGACAGCAGGAGCAGTTTCAGAGAGTGGACAAGAGTAAGAGTCAAGTGTGGGGAGGGAGAGATAGGGAGGGTATTACAGAGGATTGTCAGGCTGACTGAACAGGCAGTTAATTCAATAAATGCAACGCACACTGCACAGGGCCAGTGCTTGATCCAGTAGAATACAGGTATTGGTTAGAATGGTGGATGAAGCTCTCATAGTGGCAAAAATAAAAGTCCAAATTGTTAATTAGGGACAAGCAAGCTTCTGCCTAATGCCCAACACCCCCATGGGGTAGAGTAGCGGGTGAGGCTACAACCCTTATATACAAATACAGCCATTCCTAAAGGTATATAAATATAATTTCATTAATTCATTGTCATTGTTAAAACAGTTTGGATGCTTACATATTTCAATGAAATCTATCCAGCTTTTCAGACAGATCATTTAAATCTGGAAATCTGACAGACTGTTTTTTTTTTTTTTATTATTTTTTTAACTAGGAGATGCACAATAAGCTGAAGCCTGTTTACAGGTGCGACCTGGGAGCACAAGGAAGTTAAGTGACTTGCTCAGGGTCACACAGTATGCAAGTGGGGCTGTGGGATTCAAAGCCAGGTCTCCAGGTTTCTAGCTCAGAGCCTTAAACCACTGCTGGTAACTAGTGTAACAGAGAGGTTATTAAATTTAGTACTTATGACCAATGACACACTAGAAGATGGCAAAAAAAAAAGAATGTAATGATAAATTACACCAAAACTTACCTTTAACCAAAATGTAAATGTGTGTGTTCTTGTGTAACAAGGAACAACAGAAAACAGAAGAAAAATACCGATTATGGACAAGACATGCAAAAGGAGGAGGAAAGAAAGAAATCAAAAGGTTCAGAAACCCATCTTCAGGGACAAATGACTGGCAACAGAATGTAATTAAACTGTTATCCAGACATTTCAGCGAAGTGCAGAGCACTTGTAAAAGGCCTTTCCTGTATCCCTACACCCTGCAATAATACATTTTATTTATTTATTTATTATTTATTTATTAACGAGATTTACCAGATAAGCATACTGAGTGGGAAAAAACACTCATTTCCAGATGCGACCTGGGTGTACATAACATAACATATCAGTGCTAGAATTAACATTTGGTGCAGTAGGCATTGTTACAATAGAATAGATGCATAAAGTACATACTTAGGTACAGTAGGCTTAACATAGGTGAAACAAAAACAAGTCCAAGGATGGTTACAGTCAGGACATTAAGCAATTGAATGTAGGTTACAAATTTGTTTACTTAGTACATACAGACAATGAGGGCAATGAAGATAGTCAAGAATTTCCAAGTCCAACTTTATCAATTTTTCAGAAAAATTAACATAAGACCTTTTTTGTGAAAAGAGGTGACAGCATGGATGGACCAACATTGATGGACACACAAGCATAGGCTGCTAATACCTCCGGGAGGATATTTCCAAATTAAATGAGGCAATGGAAGCATGCCTTCAATGGTTACATGTTGGTCCTGTTCCCAGTTTTGCTTAATGATCTCCCTACAGCTTGTGTCTTCTCACAGATACACACTGTATGTATTCAGATGGCACAGTGCTTTCAGTCCATGGTTCTTCAGCCTTTGAGTCGGTTCCCTAGGTTCAGCGTGACTTTGACCGAGTTCAACACTGGTTCCATTCTGACCAACTCTCATTAATGGCCAGTAAAGCAGTCTCTGTGACCTTTGGAACCAGGCAACAACTGTTAAAATTCGATTCCCTCCTGCCCTGGACTTTCAAGAATGGATGGCTCCCCCTGGAGGCCACGCACACCTACTTTTAAAGACTAGACTTATGGCTGAACAGTCACCTTGACCTTTCCTGCCACATGGATGCTATCTGTCGTAAGCTCTTCCCTAAACTTGGCACACTTTATAGGAACAATCCCATATGCCTCCTCAATTAGGAAAGCTGTCCTAAACTGTGGGGCAATCACTTGTGGCTAAACGCCTCGACAACCAATTTAGTTTAAAATGAATGGTGCCAACTTTTTTATGAGTTATTTGTTGTTGAATAGTGGTTTCTGGATGTGTTATTTTATAATACTAGTGCTCACGAAGAGTATGACTTTCGGCATCTCGGTGCCCTGTGTTGAATGATTTCAGAAGGACGAGCATGTATATTGTTTATTAACAAAGAATGATTGTGTTGCTGTAGAGATCTACACTGAATTTAGCATTCCTTGCTGAATGGAGTGGCAGAGTTTAAAATCGTTCTTAAGTTGAGCCCAAGCTTGGTCACGCCAGTAACGATTTAGTGTCCTGTTGGCACGCGCAGTAGCTTAGGTTCTACTGGCGCATGACCAATCTTGAGCTCCAACTTAAAGAACGATTTTAAATACCTTACACTGTCTGCTTTCAGCAGGAATTGCTTCTAGAGGTTCAGTTAATAGACCACTACATGGCACAGTGTTTCTTTTATCCGTGAATGTGCCTCGCCGTCATTTTTTTACGTAGATTCGGCACAGGACCGATGCCAGGTCACACTCTGTCTCTCGGTGCGGCGGTACTTTTGAAATGGCGCATCCAGGAGCAACATTACAACAATAAATAACTCGTAAAAAGGTTAGCGCCATTCATTTTAAACTATATTGGTTGTTTTAATCAGGCGTTTTTGCAGCCCTGGTGATTGCCCCCACAGTTTATGACAGCTTTCCTTTAATGCTGTGACATCGTGGTAAAATGATTCTTCCAGCATACAACTGTGGAGCTGTGGCATATAGTTTGGCCTCTTAGTCTACCCTGGCCCAACTGGATCCCCTCTTCCACACCTCTTGTTGTCTTGCCCTTAAAGGGACACTATCAACCCTTTTTGCATCATATTATTTCTTTTTGAAGTTAATCTTTCTTTAATAATTCACTAATGCCACCAACAACTTAATTTTGTTCTGTAAGTCAGTTTCCATCTATACACATATTTCCCTTCCCTTCCCTTTCCTACGGGTAACACCTGGAAATGAGTCATGGCTCAGGGTGCCTCCTGGTCACCAGCTTTCAAATAAATAAATAAAATCTTTTATTAGAATTTTCAATTCATACACAATCATTTGCACAGAGATAGTGTCAACAAGGATACTTGTGAAACCAGACAGGCTAGATCACATCAGCAAAAGTGTTAAGGCTTATAACAATACTTGTGAAAGATAACTAGTGTGCAACCAGCAATGACCTAAAGGACATACACACCACTCCATAGTATTTTAAGGATGCAAACATCAGGCATGACAGAATGTAAAAATTAAAACTAACAATGAAATTATATACAGTAACAGAAGTGAACAGTAAAACCAAACAGAGGTGTCCAAAGGCAGCAAGAGATGGTGAGGCCAAGCATATGCCATCCTGGTAAGCAACCTGGTCTATACAAGGTGGAGACTCTAAGGTAGCTAAAAACAGGCTAACCCACACCAGTTCTGGGGGGTTATGTACTGTAAACAAGGGTGCCAGCACCTATTAAAGTGAGGGAGGGCATCTTTAACAAGGTAGGAAAAATGATCCAGAGCAGCTACCTGGGCTAAACTACCCTCATATCTTGGCATACCCAATGCTGCACTTTTCACCCTCTTGCCACCCTTCCTACATTCCTTCCCCCCCTACCCTCTTCCCTCTCCCTATGACTCTAGCACTTCTTATCTGTTGTCTATTTTCTCTGACAAATGCCGCTGGCTGCCTTGTTACAATGCTACCCTTGAACTATATTAATCTGCACTCTGTTTGCAATGTCCACATTGTTGTAATGCCTGTCTTGATGTTCCCCATAATTTGTATTTCTCTGACGTGGAACCTTTGTAAAAGAGCCATGGCTCAAAGGTATTTGTAATCCTAGACTTGATAAATAAAATAAAATAAAATAAAATAAAACTAGATAGTAGCTCATAGCAGGAGGATATAGACTATGTATGCCACTTACTTAGCAGCAATCGCTTGGCTTGCATACTAATTAGGGTGAGTCAGCGTGTTCAGAGGAGTCAATGTGAGGGGTGATTGAGGTAAGATCCAACAGGAAAAGTGGGGCTGAGAGGAACAGGGACCCAGGACATCCAATGCCAACTGGCCCACTTGATCCTAACAAGGCCGTAATTTGGGACAGGACCATAGGATATGAAGATGTCCTCCAGGGAGTGACATCTCCCACAAGTGTCGTCAGGTAACAGCTTGAATGCATGGAGGACCATCGGAGTTCTGTACCAGGAGTTAAGTACCTTATTTTGGATATACGTGTGTAACCCCTAGCTGGCACTACCCCAAGGGCTACTACCCCTGCCTGCTTGGCTAGTTGCAGGTTAAGGGGCCTGGGTACTGAAACGGGTGCCTCCACCTGGAGGTCAGGGTTAGTAGTGGTCAAGCTAACCTGGGCACAGCCCTCCGGGACACTGTAACCCCCTTCTTTCCCTTCTAGTGGCCTGAATAATATACAAGAACCACTTTCACAATGACCCTTATTCACCATGCAATTACCCACACTGTTTGCACTTATGACCAGGGCTGGTTCCTCTAGCTCGACCCTGGAGACCCCCTGTAAACAAGGTTATGCACACCAAATAGTAACAGTACAGTACTTTTGGCACAAACTTGAACCACAGTCAGGTTAAATGCAAAAAGAGTTAGATCTGATTTATTCAGGGGACTTGAACAAGACAGGGGCGTAATCAAGTTGATTTGCCCAAAGCCTATATCAATCAAACAGTCATGCATGCACTTCAGAGTCCCTACACAGTCACACACTCTGGGTACCCAGGTGAGGAAGAGGTGGGCTAGCCAGGAACGTTGCCGGGGGTAGGCCAGCGTCACAGCTGGTTGAGGCCCTGTGATGGAAGAAAGCAACATGCACAACACACACTATTTGTAATCCAGAGCCGGAGGGCTCAGTTCGTGAGGGAAAATACACCAAGACAATCAGATGACAACACTTTAGATTTAGCTGTTGTTGCAGGGAGCTACCCTGATGTCTACTCATGATACCTGATGCAGGATACAGGCAGGATGAAATTGAGACTGCAGGTTATTGAGCTGGAGTGCCAGGAGAAGCAGGGCCCACACGAATCATCGAGGCGTCTTTCCTGTTCAAAGCGTTGAGCAGGGGGCTGATCAACAGGCAGGTCTCTCGTCGATGGCTTTCTCTGTGTAGCCAGTAGTCTAGCTGAGCCAGTGTGGCAAGGCCCAGGCCAAAGAGAGATGAATATGGATTCAGTCCGTTGGAGCTGGATGCAGCCTCCAGCAAGCAGAACACAGTTCAGCACGCAGTGGGGAACCAAATCATGACCCACTAACAGCACACAGCACATTTACATGTAAGAAATTCTACTGTACCAGGCAGATTGCTATCCAGAATCAATTACAGAGTCTCTGCACAAACTGGGAGTTCAGAGGTTGCTGGAGATCCTGACAAGCCCACTTATTCAGCAAATCTTCGGTCTTCTTCAGGTTAAAGCCTGGGCACAGTTCATTACCTCCAAAGATATTTTTCTCTCCCACTCCGAGCCAGAGCTCGTCGGCAGAACCCCCACAAAGCCGCATGAAGTGATTTTCCCCTGCCTTGGTGCAGGAGCCCACTCGCAGAAGTAACCTAAGGACTCAAAGGAAACTTTCATCTTGTCCAAGTACCTGATCATTGGAGCAGAGAACTCAGGGACTCAGAGAACTGTGGATTTTTAACTTGGACCTTAACGCTCACTGACCCGCTACGTTAACTCACTGGAGCTGGGAACCTGGGGACAATTTTCTTCCCTTCCACCCATCCCGTTCCCTCCTCCCCTTAAATGCTCTCAAGGCCGTGCCCTAAAGGCCATGCTGTTGCTCTATCTTTCCTTGTCCACCTATCCTAATAGACGTCTTGTGAACTAGCAATCTGTCTGCACTGCAGCAACCACATAAGGGTCTGCAAGGCAGAAAACACAAACCTCCCTTCAGGTCTGCTAATATCTCTAGCTCTCCTACCTAAATTCCTCCTAGGTCTAGACACTGAGGACTTCCTGCACTGCATGATTATTAACTGTGGCAAAATTGTACTGCATAATTATTAACTGTGGCAAAATTTTCTAGCGACTGGCTGCACAGAGTGGAAAAGGTTACCTAAGCAGGGAAGGTTAAACTAACTAGATATACTTTGCTTAAGAACTGCTGTACCATTTTCTCACCTAATTTTAATCGCATATGTTTTCCTAGTGTCTGCAAGTCAGAAAATGCAATCCTCCCCTCAGGTCTGCAAGAACCCATAGGGCTCTTACCTCGATTGCTACTAGGTCTTGACAAGTTCCTAAAAAGCTATTTTCACAAATGAATGGAAAAATACTTGTAGGCAACCAACGCTTAGGGACCTCTAACTTCAACTAGTTTCTCTACCTGGCCTCCCACTGGGACAGATCAGATAGCCTGAGATTTTCACCCCCTAAGAGCCTAGCACCTGAATATTAGCTGTCTCACTGGCAGGATTGTGCAGGCAAGTAAAATCCAGTGGGCAATCAGTCTGTAGGTAACCCCAACCTGTTCGACTACTGCCCTCTTAAGATGGCCCCAGAGAGATTTTCCCTAGGCCCAGGCATCCTCTGCCACAAATCTTGCTAGGCAAACAAGCCACATGCCTTTTCTCTAAATAGGGGTGTACTCCTGGCTATTCTCTACATACTGTCCCTCCTCTGCGTGGACAAGAGCATAGAACAAGGATACTCTGACCCCAAGAGGCCTCAACACAAAGAATCCTCTCACAACGGTCTCCACAACTGGACCTCTCCCCCTAGCACTAATGCCCTTCTGATAGCCCATGAGCTGGTAAGAAGGGGCACATACTACAAGATACTGCATGCTACTTGCAGGAGGCTCCATGGCTTTCCTATCCCAGTTGTACACCCAACATTACTATGCCTCCTCGCCCTTCTACTGCTTAGGGCAGGAGACGTACAGCCCAACCCCAGGACCCTCATTGGATATCCTCCAAGGGTCTAAGGATTGTGCATATGAACGTCTGTAGCCTCAGGCCAAAAATTCAACAGGTACAATCCTGGCTTGACCTATACAAGCCAGATACCCTTGCTGTCTCAGAGACCTGGCTCAGGGTCCACATCCTATGAGATCATGGTCCAAGGTTATAACACCTTCCGAAAGGACAGGGTGAGCAAGAGAGGTGGCGGGGTCCTAATCTATGTGAAGGACACCCTCACTGTGTCGCAACTGACACTAAACTCTGGTAATGGCCAGGACGGGGAATCTATTTTCATCCGATTAACCCTTGGTCACGCTAAGCTCCTCACCCTTGGCTGCGTCTACAACCCCCCTAAGACTGCTCTCCAAGCCTTGGAGTGTATTACAAAAACTGTAGGCAAAGAAGTATCCATGGAACTCCTTATCCTGGGAGATTTCAACCTTAACTGGGCTTCACACCCTAACAAAGTCCTCTTGGCAGCGACCCATGAGGCAAACTTGGTACAGGTTATCTCAGAACCAACCAGGCTTAATCACAAAACTGGGAACCACACCATCCTGGACCGGGCTCTGGTATCTAATCACCTCAACATCCAGAAAGCCAGGTTAATGGCTGACGCCCTTAGCGACCACTCTCCTATATCCTGCATCTGGAAGAGCAGGGCACCAAAGGTTCCACCCAGGCTACTTACCACCCGTGACTATTCAAACTTCATGACAGCTAAATTTAATGACTATCTGAGTAACTTGGACTGGAGTCCTATCAGGCTCCTCCCTACTGTGGAAGAGGCCTTGGAATATTTCCAAGACACACTCCTCAAGGCAGCTTCCCTCGCTGCCCCTCTCAAGAAACTCAGAGCAAAGGGAAGTTGCTACAGGTGGATCTCCCACTCAGTAAAATCCATGATGAAAAACCGGGATAAGGCCTGGAAGAAGTTCCATCTGTTTGCTCTCCCGGCAGACCTGGTGGCTTACAAATCACTAAGAAATGAGTGTAAGAGATCCATCAAACTTGCGAAGAAGGAGTACGTTACACACCTTCAACGGACCAACCTAGGCAACCCCAAGCTGTTCTGGTCCCACATCAATGAACTACTTAGGGGCAAACCCAAGGAGGCACTGGGCCAAACTGAGATAAACGGACTGCTTGAGAGTGATTGTCAGACAATCTCCTCAGAAATAAACCGCCGTTTTACTAACCTCGAAGAATACAAGAATGGTCTACCTCCTTCCACACCGGCACCGATCATGGATGAACCCTGCTGCCTAAATAGACCCCAATTTCATCTGAGACTTGTCAAGGCCAAAGAGGTCTTCCTTCTTCTTAAGGCTCTTAAAACCAAAGGCTCAGGAGGTCCGGATGGTATCAGCCCCAGGTTACTAATGGAAGGAGCCCAGTCCCTTGCCAGACCTCTGACCTGGCTTATCAACAGATCCCTACTGGAAGGAACTGTTCCTCACCAGTGGAAGCAGGCTAACGTGGTCCCCATTCACAAGGGTGGCACAAGGGAACTTATCAGCAACTACAGGCCAATCTCCCTGCTATGCACTCTTGCGAAATTGCAGGAAAGGCTAGTTTATGGGCAACTGAGGGACTACTTGGAGTCCCACCAGCTCCTTGCCCACTCCCAGCATGGTTTCCGGTCAAACCATGGCACTGATACTGCCCTCACCAATCTAACAGTGGCTGTCCTTGGTGCTATGGACACAGGTAAGCCAACAGGTGCAATCTTCATTGACCTGTCCAAGGCTTTCGACCTTGTGGACCACAGCCTCCTGCTGACTAAGCTTGACAAAATAGGTATTGATCCCCATGCCCTTCGGTGGTTCAAGAGCTACCTGTCAGGTCGCTCTCAGGGGGTCATCTGGAAGGGTGTGCAATTGGATCCCCTACTTATCAAAGAGGGAGTACCTCAGGGCTCAATTCTCGGTCCCCTCTTGTTCTCTCTCTCTCTCTCTCTCTCTTTACAAATGACCTCAACCTTCACTGCGGGGACAGCTCTGTTGTTCAATACGCAGATGACACAGAGATCTACCGCTCTATTGAAAATCTGCCGGAACTAGGTCCGCTCCTCCAAGCTAACCTAAAGGCATTGGAGGTCTGGCTTACATCCAACAGAATGGTCCTCAGTGCAGGCAAAGTGAAAGCTATGCTGTTTGGTCCAAGATCCCTTGGGCAGGGCAGGTCCAAACTCCTACAGCTAACCTCTCTAGCAGGAAAAAGTAAAGATGTGGTGGACACCATATAATACCTTGGGCTAAAAATTGACCAAGGCCTCACCTTCAAGTCCCACGTAGACCAAGTAACAAGGACCAACCACTGTAAACTTGGTACACTGTACCGTCTAAAAGACCAGCTCATCCCGGGGGCAAGGCGGGCAATTGCCTCCAGTGTCTTGCTCCCAACACTTACTTACGCTGCCCCAGTACTACAGGGTATGCCAAAGCAAGAGCTCAACTGGCTACAGGTTCTGTATAACAAGGTTGCATGGTTTGCTACCCAGAATCACCAAAGAAGCCACCCCTGTGACACGCTTGCCCAACTGCAGTGGCCTTCCTTTGCTTTTCAACTTCAGCACCCCCTACTCTGCCTCTCATTCAAATTAGTGACCCAGCTGCTCCCCCCCAGCCTAAAAGGGACTCTCTCACTCAAGCACAATGCTCATACGCTCAGAACCTCTGGTCAGACTCTACTCGAAACACACAGAGTCAGGACAAATGCTGGTGGCAGATCATTCTCCTTTACAGCCCCCTACCTGTGGAATAATCTTCCACCTTCTGTATAGGAAGCCCCCTTTCTACCGATCTTTCGCACTAGGCTCAAAGCCCACATGATTGAGTCCAGCACTTGTCACTGTCTAGGAATAAGTTAGCCTTCCCCCGATCCAACAACCAATGCCTGTCCTCTCCCTTGGTCACCCAAACAGACTGCAAGGCTTGGCCTTGTCTCAGTCAATCACTACTTATATGTTGTATATGTTTCTTACTTACTGACTCACTATTTTACTGTTTAACTGCTTTTACTGTAACCTGGTTAGCAATTGTACTCTCCTGTAACAAGCTGTACCTGACACCTGTCATCTTTACTGTATCCCGGGTCGACCCTGAAAAAGGGACCTTCGGGGCTCAGTGGGCCTACTGGGTAATCAAAATTTAATAAATAAACAAAATTAAATAAATAAATCGTTCTCACAACTCTGATTCAGTCAGAATCAACTCTATTTTCCCTCTCAGGGACAGCAGGCAGAAAGGCAGGCCAAAACTTAGCCCTTTCACAGTTCTCTGGCGCAAAACTACACAGGATTGCTGCTCGACTATTTCGAGCTGTTGCTCCTTCACTTCCAAACTCAGAACTGAAAGTGGCTGCAAGCAGTCTGGGACGTTCCCCAGGATCCAAAAGGTTTGGTTGGCTGATCTGTCTGTCAGTCACAACAAGGCCCCCCCCCCGGTTCATTTAGGCACCAAAATACAAAAACTACAATTCCTACAGAATTTTGCTCCCACAGGACCCCTGGGGACAGGCTCCATTTTAAGGTCCCCAAAAGTACTGATTGACCCATTTCAGCAGTCCAGGACCAAGATAGTGGCGATAAACAGAACTGTCCATGCTGCAAAGAAGGCAGGTTAGAACAAACTGCAATATTATTACTATTCTAACAAATGATCAGCAAATAAGTACATCTTCTAACAGAGCTCCCTCTGCGCTAATAGCGATGGCAGAACGGAGCTATTATCTTCCAGACTGGGTGGGACTCAAGCATAGAAACACTCAGCCCCCTCTCAGATTAATTATAACTGCAATCTAGGCAGCTGTTAAAGAGACAGTACACAGAGGATATACAGGCACTCTCCGGCAATAACGTTTAAACTGCTAAAACGCAGGACACCAGCCTAGCAGTGAGCATTTAGGCAAGCTTAAGGAAGACTTTTTGGGAACCCCCATTTGTAGGGGGGTTACACCCTTCCCTGCCTGGAGAAAACTTGGCGTTCACGTCAAGTCTATACCCTCACACTATTGAAGATGCAATATAAATGAGACAGGTATACTATTAGCATGCTATGCAAATCACATCTGAGACATCAGTTAACATAAACTTATCACATCACTATACATTTCACTATGATTCACTATACCATATCTATAATGACAATACTTATACGTGCTTCATACGTGTAATACTGATTTCACTATGATTAACACACCTGTAACATCACAATACTGATTCATGTTATAACTTCTTGCACATTAAACAATGTAGGAGGGGGCCCTTCCTTATCAACTAACTTGGGGCAATGTGGCAGGGGCACCATACTGGGAAGGAAAAACAATCAACCTGGAATTGGCCATTAAGCTCAGTTTGGGTAGTGAGCTCTGAGAAATATAAACACCCTTGTGAACCACATTGAGAGGCAAATCCACTGGCCTCCTGGGAGAATCATAACTGAGATGCACAATACTGGTTTGGCAGCTCGGCTAGTCTTTCTGGGGGGAACAGCCACAGTCTCTGACTTTCAGCACTAACTCTGGAGCTTTCATCACTCATGAGAGGTGCCTCTGCACAGATGGGAATGTCCAAACTGGGAGCACTGTCAGCTCCTTGCTCTGTAGACTCTGTTTCCACAACACTTTGCTCATTATTACCATCTGACGAGGGCCCAGCAGGCTCATTCAGAGAAGGTTCTGGCACAATTAGGCTTTGTGGAACTGAAGGGGAGCTGTCAGCACTCTCATATTGTTCTTCAGATTCTGGTGTGTCACCAGAGAGACTCAGACCATCAGCCCCTTCTTCAGGCAAGTTACACAGTTCCACAAAACACAGGGAGTCTGCAGCCTCAGACATGATACTTTGCACTTCACTGTCAGGGAGCATTGGCTCCAAGGATAAAGCTGGGGGGTTAGGCAGTCCAGAAGGCCCAGCTTCATCCCCATGATTCAGCATAGGATTTACTCAAAACAACTGGCTCAGTTCATATGAGGGGTAATAGGCATTACCATAGTCACTTTCATCGGAGGTGGATTGACAATCACCATCATTCAAGGCCTGCTGGGGAGAGGGCTGTGAATCTTTAACAGCTGATGCAGATGGATTCTGTCTCCTCCTTACAGCAGCATGAGTTACTGGCCCAAGGGAATCAATTTCTGATGGTTCAGCCTCAATTGTAATTTGGCCGATAGGCAGCAAGTGGTTATGATGCATGGTCTTGACAGATTTGGAGTTATTTTCTGGGCATACCTTGTACACTGATAGATCATCCAACTTTTCAACTGCTACATGAGGATGATGGTGCCACCTATCAGGAATTTTGTACTTGCCATGTAGTCCCAAATTGCATAACAACACACGGTCTCTGGGCCGCAGCTCTTGAGCCTTTACTTTCTTATCGTGCCTCTCTTTGTTGACGAGATTTCTTTTAGCGGCCATTGTCTGGACCAGTTGATATGCATGGTTCAATTGAGCTTTCAGTTTCTGTACATACTGCAGGTAGTTTTTGGCCAGGACCCCGTATGGAGAGACCCCAAAGCAGACATCAACTGGCAGGTGGGCCTCCCTCCTGAACATGAGACGGTAGGGGGAGAACCCAGTAGAGTCATTTTTGGTGCAATTGTATGTGTGTACCAAGGTGCTAATCTGCTGGCTCCACTTATGATTGTCTTTTGGATGGACAGTGCCCAGCATATCTAAAAGGGTACGGTTAAAACGTTCTGGTTGAGGGTCCCCCTGCGGGTGATTAGGGGTGGTTCCTGACTTCCGCACCCCCTACAGAGACAGCATTTCTTTGATTAGTCTGCTTTCAATGTCTCTGCCTTGGTCAGAGTGGATCCGCTGGGGGCACCATAGTGGACGAATAATTTTTCCACTAGCACCTTGGTCATGGTAGAGGCCTTTTGGTCTTTCATTGGAAAAACTTGTGCATACTGTGTGAAATGATCCATAACCACTAACACATTGCCAGTATTCCGTTGATCAGGTTCTAAGTACAAAAAATCCATGCAGACCAGTTCCATGAGGGTGCGGGTAGTGATACTGACAAGGGGGGCAGCTCTCTGAGGCAGGACTTTTCTTTGAAAGCAATGACTGCAAGTCTTTACATGGTGCTCAACATCAGCCCCCATCTTGGGCCAGTAGAATCGAGATCATACCAGGTCGAGAGTCCTGTCAATACTGAGGTGCCCCATGTGATTGTGGAGGGACCTTAGTACCAAGTGTTTAAAGGCCGTGGGCAGGACCAGTTGTTGCTTGTCTACTTTACCACTATGATCCACTGTCTCTCTGTATAACAACTGATTATGCAACTTCAACCTGGGGCCTTCTCTAAAGAATAAGGCAGTTCGCAAATCAGGGGAGCGCAACTTAGACACATCTTTCCTAGCACGCAGGGCGTCAAGTGCTGGTTGAATCATAGGATCTTGGGATTGAGCCCACTGAATACTGTCATTGTTGAATTGAGGTAGTGCACTAATATCTAGAGCAGAGAAATGGCAATAGGCAGCCGGTATTCAGGTATCAGGAGGGCCCAAGCAATCTACTAGAAAGCCCACTGTGTCTGCAGACATCTGTTCATCTCTGTCAAACTTTTGGCACAATGCTCAGATATCAGGTTCAGACAGCCTGACCCATTCACTCTTGGAAGCTGGCCTTCGTGACAGGGTATCAGCATCAATATGGTTCAGTACCAGTCTATATTCAACTGCATAATCATAGGTTGATAAGGCGGAAAGCCGCCAGTGCCCAGTGGCATCTAACTTAGCTGAAGTCTGTACATAGGTCAATGGGTTTTTGTCGGTCTTCACCAATATCTTTGCCCCATAGAGGTATTTATGAAACTGATCAATGAAGGTCCATTTCAGGGCAAGGAACTCCAGCTTGTGCATAGGATAGTTTCGCTCTGACGGGGTCAAGCTCCTGCTGGCGAAAGCTACAAGTCTCAAACCATCCTCATGGTCTTGATACAGCACAGCTCCTAGGCCCTGCAGACTATCATCCGTATGCAGCACATAGGGCTTGGTCAGCACAGGCGAAGATGGGAGCATGGGTGAGCTGGTATATGACTTTGTGGAAGGCTGTTTCACATTCGGGTGTCCAGTGGGGCCCAAAATGTTCACTTGTTTGGAAGTACACTTTCTTGGGTTCTTTGACAGCCCCTTTGTTGTATTTACGGTTTGTAGTGGGGGTAACCCTGGGTAAGATTCAGGAGCGGGTGAATCACCTTTGAATAGTCTTTTATGAACCTGTGGTAGTAGACACAGAACCCCAGAAAACATTGCAGTTCTTTCAAGTTATGGGGCTGGGGCCAAGTAGTCAGTGACTCAACCTTACTGGGATCGGTCTCTATCCCTTCTGCAGATACTATGTGCCCCACATGCTTCACAGAGGTTTGAAAAAACTGGCACTTGTCAATGGACAGCTTGAGACCGACGTCTTCCAATCAGTCCAGAACTTTAAACAATCAGGTCTCATGCTCCTCTAATGTGTGTCCGAACCCAATGACATCATCTAGGTACACTAGACATTCCAGCATGTTCATATCTCCCACCGCACATTCCATCAGTCGCTGAAAGGTGGCCGGGGTGCCTGAAATCCCCTGTGGCATTTTCAGGAATTTGTAGAACCCCAAAGGACAGATGAAGGCTGTTTTCTCATGGTCGTCCGGGGATATTGGAATCTGGTAATATCCACTGCAAAGATCCAATACCAAGAACCATTTGCTCCCATTCAAGCAATCCAGGGCATCTTGTATACGGGGCATGATGTATTGATCTGGGATGGTCCACCGTTTCAGGGTTCGATAGTCAACACACATCCTCATGGACCCATTCTTCTTATGCACAACCACAATGGGAGAGGCATATGGGCTCCTTGATTCTTGAATAATGCCAGTAGTGAGAATCTCCTGCAGGTGCCTCCTAACATCATCTATGTCTGCTAGGGTGAGGCGTCAGAATCTCTCTCTCTCGAAATGGCCAGTCATCTTGCAGGCATATGTGATGCTCTGCACCCTGGACACACCCCACGTCCCATTTTTTTAATGAAAACACTTGGTCTTTCTGGGCGAGTTTCTTGCTAATCCTATCCTTCCATTCAGCTGACAAAGGGGAATCACCAAAGTCGAATAAGTCCGGACTCACTCTTTCCTTTTCACCAGAGTACTTGTTGCTGGGTAATATGGCAGTGTCTGTGCAGTGTACTGTAGCCAGGGTGTACCCTCTGTTCCCCCGGACCTCCCGATCTGACACATTCTGAATCTGGAACATCACTCGTCATGCATAGGCGTGGGCACGGGCAGGCAAAATGCTGGGTTTAACCAATAATCCCTCTGGCAACTTTCCATCACCCGGTGCATCCAACATTAATATTTTATTTTTCACTTCCTTTCTAATGTGAACCTCTCCATGAATTGTGCACTTGGCGTTGGGGGCCAACACCAAAGAGTTGGGTTTCTTTTTCCACACTATCCCCACTGGCTCATCTCTGTGGGCTTTGGTAGTCCATTTTTGCAGATCGTAGGCTCTCTTTATCAGGGCTGGGATTCTCAGTGCCCACCCAGTCTGTTTCCCTTGTTTTTCTTGACACAACTGCGCTAGTGTTCCAAACATGTGGGCATTAGTTCCAATGAGCAAGGGAATCCCATCATACAATCCCGTAGGAGGGCACACCAGGGCTAGTGTCTCTACTTGTTCATCTACACCAGTTATAGTCACAGGGAAAGTCAACCAGAGCTGGACATATCGTAGGTATGGATAAGACTTGTAACTCAGGCCCCACACATGCAAACCTTCAAGAGATTGTAGTGACACATCAGATAAGTGTTTGTCATACCAGTACTGGAATACAATGGTCACTTGCAACCCACTATCGAGCACAGCCTGAGCATGGATACCATTGACAGTCACAGAAGTCTCCATCGAAGGGCCCACTATTCTAGACCAGTTTGGAGAGGCAGTAGCAGAGGCCTGGACAGACAATTTAGCCACAAAGTTGTTTGAGTTAGGGTTTCTCAATCCTGCACTGCAGTCATTTCTGGCACTCCTCGGCCATGGCCTTGCTTTCCGAAACTCCCCTTGAAGTTTGTACACAACTTTATCTAGGTCTTTTGGGGACCAGCATTCTCTCTTCATGTGCCCATCCTTCCCACAATTATGGCAAAATATGCTTTCCAGGGTCTGGTGTGGCCAAGGCATCAAATTGGGAGCTGAGGTGGGTTACTACCAACAGAAAACCTCGGTTCCACCTCTATCTGCGGTGTAATGAGCATTTGGAGACATCTCATCTATTCTCTCACTTCCATAGTCAAGTCATCAATTTTGGAGCTGCTGTCAGCAGGAGGTGCCTGGGTGTGCACCCTCACCCCCATAGCAGATACAGTCAGACAAGGGTCGGGGCCTGTACCCGCAGGAGCAGCCTTCATAAAGAGACTGTTTTTTGTTTCTCTGAATTCCCTCAGCAGTTCATCCCATGGCAGAGCATCCATAGCAGTTCCTGTCTTACTGGGTCCCCCGGGGCTGATATTTAGTTCTCGGATTCCATCATGTGATTCCTGTAATTCTAGGCCATCAGCGACTGACCCCACACCTGGAGCAGGGGTTGTGGCAGTTTGACTGCGCAGGGCTCCAAAAACCTTCCTCCTCCTCAACTTCCTGTACCTCCTTCATCAAAACGTGGAAGGTCCCAGATTTCCTTTGATGCAGTTGCAATCTGAGCAACACCCAGTTGGAGTGCCGGGCAGAGCAGAGTATATGATCCGGTCTTACCCGGTCCACTTCACTAGAGGCCCAGCCTCCTTTCCAAAAAATGGTTTGTAGGATTCCCTCTAATCGATCCATGTAGGCAGATAACAATTCTCCCGGCTGTTGTTTAACATCTTTAAGTTTCCATTTCAAGGTCTCAGCACTAGTGGTGCCCCCAAACACATTTTCAAGGGCGACTAAGTACTCTTGGGCTTTGGCATCAGGGTCAGAGGACCTCAGGGAGTGAAAAGTATGTTGGGCTGGCCCCTGGAGGCTTTCCCCCAGGCGGGCCCTGTTTTGGTCTCTGAGCATTGCTAGTCTTGTACCGCAAGAGTAGCAGAGTCTATCCAGGTCTCCAGGTCGACTTCCTCTTTAGGAGTAGGGCGGATGCCAGAGAATACTTTGAGCTTGTGGCAAGGGCCATGACTACCTGCTGGCTCAGCGGTAGGTACAGAAGTGGGTGAATGAGCAGGTGATGGGGTGGGTGTGGAAAGTGAGGAAGTGACACCACTAGGTGGCAGGAATAATTTTTTAAAATCCTCCACAGTTTTGCCCTCCTCCAGTAACAATTTGGCAAACTTCTCCTCAAAAGACTCAGATAACAGTGGGGGCTCATCCTCTAAGGTATCCTTGCTATCTTTGGTTATCACCCTCCAGGCAGCTGGAAACCCCTCTGGAGTGATAGTCTGGGGAACCTTTGAACTGTCCAGGGGGTTGCTACACTCCACCAAGGCCATGAGAGTTTGGGCAGTTAAATCAGCCTGCCGACCCACCACTACAGCTTTTTTCAAACATTCAACTTTAGAAAGTGCCCCTTCAACAGTGTCCTTACTAGTGTTCATCAGTATATCCAGTATTAGCAAAGCATTATGGGGGTCAATTTCTTGCCCCATTCACCACCCCACCAACTGGTGTACAGCCATTTCTTTTTTTTTTTTTTTTATTTATTGTTTTTTCCTGGCAGGACCCTGTCACTTTTGTCAGCCCTGGTCATGGCCCCTGGAAGCCTCTACCACTATCTATGGCTGCCGGGGTCCCCCCAGTCACCCCCCGGCTTACCCCCCCAGAGGGCGGGGCCATGGTCACATCTTCCGGGATCACGGAACTAGTATCTGGTCGGGGGACCCGCAGCAATAGTGGTTGTGCGAGGTCTTCCGAGAGGGCTTCATTTAGACTGTGGCCCTCGCCCACCTATGTTTTCTGTCTTTTTCCTTCACGGAGGTGGGGACATGCAATGACGCCAGCATCTGCCCCGCCTCCCAGAGAGATTAGCGTCGGCAGCGTGAGATCTCCCGGCCTCCGCCAGGAGTCCTCAGTGCTCTGAATGCTTCCCCCACCCTCCCCCCGGAGAAGGAGAGCAGTCCATAGGACGCTCCATCCTTCTCCCCCTGGCCGGCCCTCCAACGACCCAGGTCCGTTCCTGAACCCGGGTCGCTGGCGTCGCGAGCGGAAATCCTACCGCTGCGACAAAGGGCCGGCCCTTTGTACAGCCATTTCTACTGGGGTAGCCATTAATCTTTAACAATTATTCTTGATTTTGGCCACTAGAGGCACAAAATCCCAGCAGTGAGCCTCCAAGATATAACCTCTAGGTGGCGCTATCCCAGGGGCTACTACCCATGCTTGCTTGGCTAGTTGCAGGTTAAGGGGCCTGGGTACTGAAACGGGTGCCTCCACCCGGAGGTTAGGGTTGTTAGTGGTCAAGATAACCTGAGCACAGCCCTCTGGGACACTGTAACCCCCCTCTTTCCCCTTCTAGTAGCCTGAACAATATGCAATAATCACTTTCACAATGACGCTTATTCACCATGCAATTACCCACACTGTTTGCACTTACCACCAGGGCTGGTTCCTCTAGCTTGACCCTGGAGACCCCCTGTAAAACAAGGTTATGCACAGCAAATAGCAACAGTACCTTACTTTTGGCACAAACTGGAACCACAGTCAGGTTAAATGCAAAAAGAGTTAGATCTGATTTATTCAGGGGACTTGAACAAGGGAGGGGCGTAATCAAGTTGATTTGTTTAAAGGCTATATCAATCAAACAGTCATGAATGCACTTCAGAGTCCCTACACAGTCACACTCTGGGTACCCAGGTGGCGAAGAGGTGGGCTAGCCAGGAACGTTGCCTGGGATAGGCAGGCGTCACAGCCAGTTGGGGCCCTTTGATGGAAGAAAGCAATATACACAGCACACACTATTTGTAATCTGGAGCTGGAGGGCTCAGTTCATGAGGGAAAATACACCAAGACAATCAGATGACAACACTTTAGATTAAGCTGTTGTTGCAGGGTGCTACCCTGATGTTTACTCATGATACCCAATGCAGGACACAGGCAGGATGAAATCGAGACAGCAGGTTGTTGAACTGGAGTGCCAGAAGAAGCAGGGCCCACACGAATCACCGAGGCGTCATTCCTGTTCAAAGTGTTGAGCAGGGAGCTGATCCCAGGGCAGGTCTCTCATCGATGACTTTCTCTGTGTAGTGGATAGTCTGGCTGGGCCAGTGTGGCAAGGCCCAGGCCAAAGGGAGATGAATACAGATTCAGTCCGTTTGAGCTGGGTGCAGCCTCCAGCAAGCAGACAATAGTACAGCACACAGTGGGGAACCAAATCATGACCCACTAACAGCACACAGCACATTTACATGTAAGAAATTCTACTGTACCAGGCAGATTGCTATCCAGTGTCAATTACAAAGTTTCTGCACAAACCATGAGTTCTAAGGTGGCTGGAGATCCTGACAGGCCGATCGCATTCAGCAAATCTTCAGTCTTCTTCAGGTTAAAGTCTGGGCACAGTTCAGTGGCTTAAATCGTTCTCACAACTCGGATTCAGTCTGAATAAACTTTATTTTCCCTCTCAGGGACAGCAGGCAGAAAGGCAGGCCAAAACTCAGCCCTTTCACAGTTCTCCCATGCGAAACTTCACAGGACTGCTGCACGACTATCTCGAGCTGTTGCTCCTTCACTTCCGAACTCAGAACTGAAAGTGGCTGCAAGCAGCCTGGGACTTTTCCCAGTATCCAAAAGGTTTGGTTGGCTGATCTGTCTGTCAGTCACAACAAGGACTCCCCTTGCAGGTTAATTTAGGCGCCAAAATGCAAAAACTGCAATTCCTACAGATTTTTGCTCCCACAAGACCCCTTGGGACAGGCTCCATTTTAAAATCCCCAAAGGTACTGATTGGCCCATTTTGGCAGTCCAGGACCAAGATGGTGGAGATAAACAGAACTGTTCATGTTGCAAAGAAGGAAGGTTAGAACAAACTGCAATATTATTACTATTCTAACAAATGATCAGCAAATAAGTACATCTTCTAATAGAGCTCCCTCTACGCTAATAGCGATGGCAGAACGGAGCGATTATCTGGCAGACCGGGTGGGGCTCAAGCATAGAAACACTCAGCCCCCTCCCAGATTAATTATAACTGCAATCTAGGCAGCTCTTAAAGAGACAGTACACAGAGTTATACAGGCACTCTCTGGCAATAACGTTTAAACTGCTAAAATGCAGGACAACAGTCTGGCAGTAAGCATTTAGGCAAGCTCAAGGAAGACTTTTCGGGAACCCCATTTGTAGGGGGGTTACACATGCTTCAGGTGTCAATGAAGGTCTTGCAACAGAAAGACCAGCAGCTATCCTAGTCTTCCTCTGAGAGGGTCAATGAATGCATACTCTCCCACTTGGATTTGGAAGTAAGGGACTGGTTAGGTATATAATCCTTAATCTCCTGATAGATACTGCCACAGAGGCCTTTTTTGGGGGGTAGCCATTTTTCTATGGGAGGTGAAGTCTGTAGCGGTATCGAGGGTTAAGGCAAATGGTACACTGAACTACGGATCTGCACATAGTGCCAAAAACTGGATTTGGCAATACCCCATACATTTTGTAGTTCCTGAAAGGTGGCAACTATGCAGTTAGTTCTGTCCATTATGTCGCAAACATATCAAATTTCTTTGCTTTTCCAAGAGACTCAAGAAGGAGGCTTGTTGACTATGCAAACTGTGGGGTACCCCCAGGGGCATCGTTTCACTAAAACCATAGGAGTTGCAAGACCATTGATGAAAGGATCAAAAATGTAAACTATAGGCCAGAGGTTGCAGGGCCACCTAGGCCCCCAGAAAATGTTTTGAATTTGGTGCAGTCTGGTACATTTTGGATATCATTTGAAACAAAATTGGCTACTCCTTTACCCCCTCCCCATGCCCAGTGCATTGCTCCCTAGCTCCCTCCCCAGAATCCCCACAATCCAGTATGTTGCCCGAACCACCCTCTCCATAGCCTAGCCACCTGCTCCAAATACAGAGTCAGTCACATAGGAGGAAAGAACTTGAGGACTGAGTCCCGCTTGGCGGAGAGTCAGTGTCACCAAATGGAAAGAGGAAAAGGACTCATGGGTAGCCAACCCCAGTGACCTAAAACAGGCTATGCGGTGTAGAAAGGCAGCAGCCTAGACAAACAGAATGCTGGGCTGTATTGCGAGGGGTTTTACAAGCAGAAGGGAAGAAGTTATATTGCCACTGTACAGATCCTTGATATGACTGCACCCAGAGTATGGCATGCAATACTGGAGCCTTTACCTGAAAAAAGGATATCAACCAGCTTGAGGCAGTTCAGAGGACTGTACTGAAAATAGTCCAGGGATAGCAAAGCAAGGCAAGGCACATGAGGACAAGCTGGGAGAACTCAACACGTACTCACTCAAGAAGTGGAGGGAGAGAGGGGACATGACTGAAACCTTCAAGTACCTGAAAGATATTAACAAGGTGGATATAGGAGACCTCTTCTCCCTCAGTGGGAACAAGACCACAAGAGGGAACTGTTCTAAGCTGGCAGGGGGGAAGGTTCAAAAAGGAGATCAGGAGGCACTTCTTTACAGTGTGTGTGGTGACGGGATGGAATGAACTCCTATCTGAGGTCACCACTCAAAGGACAGTAGATGAGTTCAAGAGGAGGTGGGACAGGGTAAAGGGGATGGTCAGGTTTGGTGGGGGGGGCCCTTAGTAGTTGCTGGATCAGGGGCTCTGCAATCAAGCAGACTTGATGGATCATATTGCCTTCTTCCGCTGGCTATTTCGTATTTTCTTAACAATCTAATTCCGATTCTATTTCCAGTTCTGGGTCACAATCAGAATTGGAATCTGAAATTTGATTCCAAGAAGGGTACCACTGGGGTATATAGAGAGTGCTACCAGTGATAACCCTCAGAGGCTGCCAACAACTGGAAGTGGATGAAGGGCAGTGGGCAGGAAGTCTCCTTCCTGCCTGCAGGATGGAAATCGGAACCAGAATTAAAATCGATTCAGATTCCGAAGACACGAATTTCAGAATTAAGATATTTGGACTCAAAAACCAAAAAACTTTAATACCTAATTTCAGACTGGAATCTGGTTATCCTGGAATCCTGTAGGATTTATTGTAGTGAACTCAACCACATTAACTGATCCATGTCGATCAATAACTAGTACCAACCCCCTCTCCATACACTGTCCACTGACAACCTCAAAAAGTTGTAATACACCTGAACGGCTCAGTAGCCACCACCACTGCTACATTACTCATAGTTTTATCACACTAACATGGACAAGATGCAGGCCAGCCTGGCAGCCTCCAACTAGTAGATGCAACTGTAAGAGGCTTATACTAATGCTCCTTCTCGTCTTGGGAAATATCCACCCTAACCCTGACCCCACTATCGGGGATGGAGCTACACCTAGCCAAGTGGGCAGGTTAAGGATAGCATCGCTTAACATTGTCAGTCTGCTTCCTAAGCTGCGACTTTTAGAAGCCTGGGTTGAACATGTCCAACAGGACTTGCTGGCCATCTCTGAAACGTGGTTGATCAACAGAATTTCAGACCCAGAGATAGCCTTGCATGGCAATAACATTTTTAGGCAGGACAGAATGGGAAGAAGAGGGGGTGGGTGCCTTATATACCTTACCTCTAGACTGCAAGCGCAGAAAGTGAAAATGTCTCCAACTACCAAACAATGCAAGTGCCTTGCCATTAAGTCCCAGTAGGGCAATGGGCTGCATGATCTTACAGTGATGACAGTCTATATTCCTCCGGGAAAGCACTCATCAGGCATGGAATCCTTTGTTAGCTACTATTCGCAGACTTGCTCAACTGGTGAATCTATAATACTGGGAGACTTAAATATAACCTGGTTGGTCAAGTCTAGCACAGTGTACCAAGATCTCATTTCTGGCCTATTCCTAACCCAAGTAGCTGGGGAACACACTTGCGTGAACTACAAACTCGGTACCAAAACTCTAATAGATTGGGTCTTAACCACCCACCCTGAGCAATTAACTGAAGTCCAGCTATTGCCAGATGCTATTAATGACCACTCAACAATCCTGTGCAAGTGGTCTGCTCAACTCCTAAAGGCATCGCCCAAACCATAACCTACAAGGTCCTCCTTAAAGACTGTGTTGCACCCTTCAAGAGCTACCTAGCCCAATCTGACTGGAGCTATCTGGATGCTACATGAGATGTAGACTTGGCCCTTGACTACTTCTGCAGTAGATTTACAGAAGCTTGTAACAAATTTGCCCTACTCAAAAGGTGCAAAGTAAAAGGCACATCCACTAGCTGGATCACACCATCACTACGTTCCCTAATGCAGGATAGGGATAATCTATGGAAACTAGCCAAATCCACTGGTTCCCTGAGAGACCTACAAAGATACCGTGAAGCCCGAAACAGTTGTAAATGTCTAATTAAAAAGGCCAAAGGAGACTTCCATACTACCCGGCAAAGACAGTGCTGGGGTGTTAGTAAGAAATTCTGGCAGTGCATAAAGGATCTTACAGGCAGAGATGACCAATCATGTCCAGCCTTGCTCATCAACAATAACCAAGTGGCATCAACTCCAGCAGACATAGCAAATGTCTTCAGTTCTGCATTCTCGGATGTAACCTCCGTACTACCCACAGGTTTGGGAACCTTGGATAACAGTGCTGATGGCACAGAGCAACAAAACAGCAACCTACCAAAATTTTACTTCAGGCAGCTCTCCCCCCAAGGGAATGGTAAAATACGTAAGGAGAGTTCTTGGCAAAATGAGAGTGGGTAATGACACGATTGACATGGTATTATTGGCTCAAGTCCTTAAAGAGGTGGCACTGTCCCTGACTAAAATATTTAATCTCTTCCTGCAGTTCAACTGATTCCTACAGACCTGAAAGGCCGTCATAGTTACTCCAGTGCATAAGGGTGGGGATAGTACTAATATGGGCAACTGCAGACCCATCCCTATACTAGCTCCCCTATCGAAAGCACTTGAAAGAATAGTGTCCAATCAGCTGGTCTCTAACCTTGAGAAATATAGCTTACTGTGTGGCCAAAAAAGCTGGCTTTAGAAACCTGCATAGTACTACGACTCATCAAATTTACAACTCACCTACATGAAGCCCTGGACAAAGGACACCTGGTAGGTGCCAGATATATGGATCTTACCAAGGGGTTTGATTTTGTTGATCACCCCCAGTTGCTTCTAAAACTTCAATGCCTTGGACTCCCCAGAAACAGAGTCCTGATTCCGTTGTTACCCTTCTGGACACACTCAGAATGTTAAGATCAACTAAGTGCTCTCCGAAGTGAAACGGGTCTCTGTAAGAGTACCACAGGGATCAATATTAGGACCCCTTCTCTTCAGTCTGTTTATTAATGGCCTCCCGGGTGCTTGTCCTGAAACAAAGATGCTGCTGTATGCCGATGATGTGGTCATCTTCAAGAGTAGCCCTCAGCATGACGTCATCTCCAGGGAGCTTCAAAGCAGCTTCAAGTCCCTCGAACACTGGTTCAAACAGGACAAGCTTGTCCTTAATTGTAATAAAACTAAAATCAAGCTCTTTGCTGGTACCCATCTAAGAAGAAATACTCCCCCCTTGACCATGCTGAATACATTGGGTTCCCCGCTAGAACAGGTGTCTACATTCAGATATCTGGGGGTAACACTGGATGAGTCCCTTAGCTTTGCAGAGCATTTGAACAGCACTGTTAGCCTTGCCAATAGGAAACTTGGAGCCCTCTTTTGGCAGCCCCTAAACCCAACCCATGAGGCAGGTGCCTGGCTGTAGCAAGTTCTGTCCTCCCACTCATCGACTAAGGTCTCGCTGTATATGGAGCAGCCTCTGAAACTACTTTGAATAGGGTAAGGGTACTGCTTAATAAGGCCTGTTGCTTCGTCTCAGGCTCAGACAGACTCACACACAGCTGTACACTTTATTCCCTCACTGGTTGACTTCCCCTTGGGGAGCGCTTAAATCACCAGAGTATGGTCTTGGTCAAGAAAGCACTTGCTGACCTTCCCCCTTCCCCGCTATCGCCTCTCTATTCTGCCCTGTCCACAACCAGTATACTACCAGGACCATAACAAAACATTCACTGATAGTCTCCAAACATGGAACAAAACAGGGTCAATGATCATTTGCTTACCATGCTGCACACTGGCTTAACAACCTCCCTACCTCCATCTCTGAGCTATCAAAAATGTCTCAGTTCAAGCGTGCCATCAAGAAGGACCTCAATTGACACCCCTTATGTAGATGCCTATTCTAACTCCTAACCTGAGCCTGGCCACCCCAGTTTACCCCACCCCACTCCCCATTCCCCTGTTCACCTTTGCCTCCCTGCAACCTTGTCTCCCACTCCCACTCTCACCATCCCCCTCTTCCTTCTGAACTTATCTAGAAAGTATCTACATCTACAGTTATCAATTGCGTATTCATGAAAACATAAGCTGTATTGTATATTTGATTATTGTATCTTCGACAATGCTCACTTGAGCTGAGTGTATCCAGTGTACTGATTGAATTAACAAATGCTTATCTATGCTGTCTGTATCCAAATATGTTTGTTACAATGTTTGATGTGGAACATTTGCAAATGAACACTTGGCTCAAAGGTTGTCTGAATTACAAATAAAATAAATAGATATATCCAATTCCAGATTCTGAAATCTGGTTATCCCTAAGAAGTATTTCTATCCAGAGAGGGTTGTGGATAAGTGGAATAGTTTGTGGTTATTTATTTATTTATTTAAAACTTTTACCAGGAAAGACATACTGAGTAGACGTGCTCTTTTCCAGATGCGTCCTGGACGAGAGGGGAAATGGGATACACAGCAAGTATCATAGAATCATAGAAGCTTGACAGCAGAAAAGAGCCATACCGGCCCATCTAGTCTGCCCTTTTCTCCCCCCTACACCTTCCCCTCCCTGCCAGCCCCCACCCTCCCACAGATACTCTATTCCATAAGAACAGCAGCAAAAGTCAAATACAGTGCATAGAGGAAAAATAACATAAACATACACAGTATAAACAAAAATAGGTAATAATACATTACTATAAACAACAATAACAAGAGAGGTGCTATGATACTAAGAAACAAACAATAGATTACATAATGGATATAGGATAGGTAATCAACTGCCAATGAGATCAGAGGCAAAATATGGTGAGGGTAAACATTAATAATTAAGTACAACTACAGGAAGGGGGGAAGTGGACCCTGAGGAGGGAGCTGAGGACATGCAGATACCATTACCGAGCTTAAAGCTGGCTGGGATGGTTTCAAAGGAATAGTCAAAGGAAGGAAATATGGGTGGGGGCCAAAGGGCAGTAGTTTCAAGGCAGTGTCCCAGGGCAGACTGGATGGACTGCATGTCTTTATCTGTCTATGTTTCTAATTGGCAACAGATGTTATAGAAAAGGGATTGCCTCCAACAGGTCATTAACAGCCAATAGTGCACCCTACCCAAAACTAGTGCTAGTGTTCCATACAGCCAACTTCATCATCTTCAGCGTAACTGCTCTGACTTGTCTGATTTTGAAAAGCTGGCAGGTGAATTGAGAGCCTACATTTTGCCAAGGGGATATAGGAAACCACTCTTGGCTGAGGCACTAACAATGGCGAGGGCCCTTGATTGAAAACCCTTCTAGTGCCAAAGGAAAAGGTGGCAGAACCACAGCCTGGCACACTGGTATTGGAATATAATAGGCTTAGGAAGCAATATAATGCAGTGGGTTAAGGCTCTGAGCTGTAGATCTGGAGACCTGGGTTTGAGTCCCACAGCCGCCTAGGTGCATACTGTGTGATCCTGAGCAAGTCACTTAACTTCCTTGTGCTCCCAGGTCGCATCTGGAAACAAGCATCGGCTTAGTGTGCTACTCCTGGTTAAACAATGTTCCCTTTCCCTTTCCCTTACTAAGAAAGTAGAGAAAATTGCCAAAACATTGGGCTACTCTCCTTCAAAATACTGTCCTTAGAGAAGCTTTGGGCCAAAGCCCAAGGATTACATAAGGTAAAGCACAGAATCTCAAGGAGAAATGAGACAGAAGGCATTTTACAAGATCAAAAACCAGTGTAGGACAATGTACCTATGGCAGGTACTGATAATGGCTGCACAGAAGGCCATAATCAGATGTTCGTTGAGGATAGATCTACCAGTGAGCCAGCTAGAGGTGGTGAAAGAGATTTACAAGATGGGGCAGTTGATGTTTCAGGTTAATCAGAGGGCAGATAGCCTTATGACCAAAGGACTCAGGTGGATGCTATATATGGGGGAGCAGCACCTACACTACATTTATTTTATTTATTTATTTTATTTTGGTTTTGTTGACATACTACAGTCCCTGACCAGAGGCATGTACTGATAACTTACAGGGTATTCAGAAAAGTGTAAAAGCTAACTAAGGTTACAGAGGGTCAAAAGGTAACAGAGTTGGGAAAGAGAATCAACAAAGACAATTGAGACAGAAAAAAGAGAACTAATCAGTATCTTCCTCTCTGTAATGATTGATAAAATACATACCTGTGCTACATTACCATGTACTTGAATGTATGAAGCGATGCTAGACATCCGTATCAAATTTTAATGTAACCAAAGTTGTTCAATAAACTTCAATTAAAAAAAACTGAATAAAAAAATGTAGGAACCTGGCTCCTGTGTAGACCTACAGGGTTAATGTACCAAAGTTGTTCAATAAACTTGAATTTAAAAAAAAACAGAAACTTGGCTCCTATGTAGACCTACAGCATTAATTTACTAAAGTTGTTCAATAAACTTGAATTAAAAACAATGTAGGAACCTTGCTCCCAAATTAGGAACATAGCTCCTATGTAGAACTACATGATTAATGTAGCAAAGTTGTTCAATAAATGTGAATTAAAAAAACAACAATATAGGAACCTGGCTCCTATGTAGACCCACAGAGTTCCATGAAAGGTAAGGTATGCATTTTTATATAGTGCCCCATCCAAACGGCTCAGAGTACTTTACACACCATAATATTAATCTCCATAAATACATACATGAAACAGCAGACACATTACATACAAACATACGAATAAGCCAGCAGAAGAAGGCCAAAATGGTCTGCCAAGTCTGCTAGTTAGTAATGCAGTGTCCCTGGCTTATGCCATTGACCCTGCTCCCCCACCCCCCCCCCTGTCAACCCTTCTTTCATAACTCTCCCCCATGGTCCCATGGGTTCCCTTTATGCCTTTCAAAATGCAAATGCAAAGTGTCACAGTTCCATGTGTTTGGCACATCTGCATATGAGCAGCACATTCTTATAGTCATTCTCTCTCTCTATCTTTCTCTCTCTCTCTCCCCTCTCTCTCTCTCTCTCTCTCTCTCTTGAACATTTTAGGATGTGATTCCCAATAATTTGTTTGTTGTCCAGGCTGGCATCTCCTGTTTTTGAAATATCTGAATAAAAAAAATCATTTGACTTAGTATTTAGAACCCTTAATGTTAAGAACCCATTGGTGTTCTAGTTCTAAATTAGATCCCAGACCCCTGGGTTCTAAAAGGATTATAATATTTTTAGCACTAGTTCTGACAACAGCACCACAGAGGGAGGCGGACACCTCCAAGAACCCATAAAGACTTCTCTTGGAAGAGTCCTCCTCCTCAGCTGTAAATCCAAATCTGGATTGGAGCTACCTGAGGAAAGTCTGAAAAGAGGCACCCTCAGGAGGTAACCTCAGGGTGTTTTACACACCCCCTTAACTACAGAAGGACACTGAGAAGCTGGAACCCACTATATCCCAGAGGATCCAGATCCTCCATATTTTCTTCGTAGTCCTCCATCATGTATTCTGAATTGTATTCCAGTTCTTTCTCCTCCTCAATGGGCATTGGCACAGGGTAGATGAGCAGAGGAGGCTGTGATGGAGGAACCATTGACTGAGTTATCATAGATGGGAGATGCTCCTTGCTAGGCAATACTGCAGGCAGAGGGAACTCCTGTATCATCAAAGAGATCAACAGCAGTAACTCTAAAATCATTGACGGGGATGGCATCAACAACAAAGGTAAATGTATAAGCCTTTGAAACAGTTCAGACATTATCTGATATAGGAGCTATGTGTCAATGGGTCTTGATGTGGTCAACGACGATGGAACCTTTGACGGGACAAAGCTCAATGGTGGAATCAGCTGTAAATCCCCTGGTGGAGGATTAGGGCCCTTGCCAGACTCCAACCTTGGTGTCTGAGAGATGGGGGGGGGCAGCAGAACTGGAGGCCTTGGCCTGGGTTCTGTCTTTGTCACTTGACTTACTGTCATTGAGGCACAGGTCAGGAAGCATAAGAAAACCAGGAGCAGTTGTAAAATTCACAATGAGGGTTTTAGTATTATCAATAACAGTAAACTAAAAAAATTAAAATTGGTCAGAATAACGATTTACAAAGACAGTACAGAGAAAACAATGTCCTTCTGACTGTTTCTTCTCAATTTCAAATCTCAGCCTCTCTAGCAAAAATATTGCTGCTCTTTTTATAACAAGCCCTTGCCAGGGAACTTGTTAAGGAGAACATCCTGTTTTTCTCAAGGTGTTCTTGTCAGTTTCCTTGCAGGTGCAACATACAGAACATGGCAACCCAGAACTGACCTCCTTTTGACAACTCTGCAAAGAGTTTGCAAACTGCATCTCAGGTTAACCCCTTGAGTTCCAAATAGCTTTTTGCAATCATTTCAACAGTATAAGTATATACAGTTTCAAACAAAGGGATCCTAGTATCACTTAGTTTAACACACAGATTCACATATGTTTTTATAACTGCAGATACACAAGGGGAAGAAAAGACAGAGACAGCACGTGAAGGTAGAGAGAGAGCGAGAGGCAGAGAATTGCGAGACCATCAGATTGATCAGTTTCTAGGCCTCACAAGAAAATCTGGTTGCACAACCAGACAGACAGACAAGAGATAGAAAAGGAGAGGATAAAACAGATCCTTGCACCTAAAGTCTTTCTGCATAACAGCTGGGACAGGCCTTGTCACACTTACCTCTGGTTAGAGAAATCCAAGACCTGGATTAAAACCTTGGCAAATGCTGCAGGTCTTCACGTTATGGGATGGGCCCAGGCACTGACTGCACATGGGGTGGTCATCATCCTTGTATTTCTTAACATGCTGCATTGACAATATTGGAACAACAGTTGCTTTTCTTTCAACAGCGGTGTCAAAGTTTTATTTAAAATAACAAACAAAGAAGTAGCAGCATTAGCAATACTTGCAAAGTTTAATGGTGTTCTTTAGCAGCAGTGGGCTGATGAGTGGTTGACAGTGGGAGAAAGAACTGAGGCATAATGCACCCACATTATATAGGCAACAATGAGGGATGTCAATGTAGGTGGCCCCAGCTAGCAAAAATTTTTGGGATGGTCCTGACGCTGACGGCTTACAGTTCCATGATGTGACTTAATGGAGGGAGGGATCCTCGAAGAAGATTAAGTAGTTTCATTTTCCATTTCATGCTATTATATTTAATTTTTAATTTTTTGCTAACTGGTTAAGGCCCACTGGGCACAAGCCGCATTTACATGGATGACTCTTGGGAGTACAAGTAAGTTACATGACTTGCTCAGGGTCATGCTGTATGCAAGTGGAGGCAGAAACAAAAAAGGGTGCACACACCACCACAGAACAACAATACACAGATGTTGATGGCAGATAAGGGTCTACAGCCATCCCAGTCTGCCCATTTGTGCACGTAACTTTGCTTCTTCAAGCTTCTCCAGAACTAGGTTGTCCCATTCCCCCCGACTACCAGGATCCCCTGATGCCTATCCCATACATTCTTAAATCCTGTAATCATTTCAGCCCTCCCACCTCCTCTGGAAGGGTGTTCCATTTGTCCACCACCCTCTCTGTGAAGAAATACTTCCTCGCGATCCCTCTGAACCTCCCTCCCTCCAATTTCATTTCATGCCCCGAGTCCTGGAACATATTTTTCTATGACAAATTGTGTTTTCCTGCACCTTGCTCCTCCCAATGAGGTACTCATATGTCTCTATCATATCCCCCCCTCCTCCAGTGAGTACATATTTAATCCTTTCAACCTGTCCTCGTAGGTTTTGTGATGTAATCCTTGCACCATCTTGGTTGCCTTCCTTTGAACTGCCTCCACCCTCTCTATGTCATGTAGGTAAGGCCTCCAGAACTGAACCCTGTACTTGAGGTGTGGCCTCACAAATGTCCTTTAGAGTGGCATTATGACCTCCCTTTTCCTGCTGGTGGTACCCCTGCCTATGCATCCCAGCATCCTGTTTGCTTTTCCTTCCGCATTGTCGCACTGACTCCCTACCTTGAGATCATCAGAGATGATAACCCCTAGATCCCTTTCTTGCTTGGAGCATTCAATATCCTCCCCCCAGCTGCTATGTTGTTCCTGGGTTTTTTTGCCCCATATGCATTATTTTGCATTTCTTTGCATTAAATCTCAACTGCCACTCCCTTGACCAGTCCTCAAGCTTCTGCAGATCTCTCCTCATTTTATCCATGCCCTCCAGTGTGCCCACCCTGTTGCAGAGCTTTGCATTATCAGCGAACAGGGAAATTCTCCCTTCTAGGTCTTCTGCAATGTCACTGATAAAGATGCTGAAGAGGACTGGACCCAGCACTGATGCCTTTGGCACCCCACTGGTCACCCTTCCCTCTGTGGAGTGACAGCCATTTACTGCCACCCTCTGTGTCCTGCAATCCAGCCAGTTCCCCATCTTCTGCACCACCATCCTACCCTCCCATGTTCCCCAGCTTGTTTAATAGCCTTCTATGCGGCACAGTATCAAAGGCCTTGCTGAAGTCCAGGTAGGCCATGGTGGGGAAGGTAAGGGAAAAAAGATAGCATTCAGGAAGTATAAGAAAACACAGAAGGAGAAGGACAGAGAACTGTACCAGTTAAAGCAGTAGGAAGCAGGTAAGACAGTCAGAATAGCAAAGGCCCAAACCGAGGAAAAGATAGCCAATTCGGTTAAGAAGGGGGATAAAACCTTTTATAGGTACATTAGGGAGCAAAGAAAGACTAAGGCAGGGATACTGAGGCTGAACAAAGAGGAAGGTGGATGGGCAGAGAGCAACAGTGAAAAAGCAGGGATACTGAATGAATACTTCTGCTCAGTATTCACAATGGAAAAGCAGGAGGAAATACCTAATCTAGTCAATAGAAGCACTCTGGATAGGGGGGCTGATATTAGTCCTTTCACAGAAGAAAGGGTTCTGAAAGAACTCTTAAAACTGAAGGTCGATAAAGCAATGAGGCCTGATGGGATTCACCCCAGGATTTTAAAAGAACAAAGGGAAGAACTAGTAACACCACTGACTACCCTTTTTAATAAATCATGGGAGGATGGGGTGGTACCTGGACTGGAGGAAGGCGGATGTGATTCCCCTTCACAAAAGTGGGAGCAAGACAGAAGCAGGAAACTACAGACCTGTCAGTTTGACCTCAGTGGTAGGGAAAACGATGGAATCACTTCTGAAGGAAAGAATTGTTGAGTACCTAGAGGCCAGTGGGGCATAGGACCCAAGGCAGCATGGATTCAGAGTGGGAAGGTCATGTCAGACAAATCTAATTATTTCTTTGACTGGGTGACCAAAGCAGTAGACCAGGGAGGGGCTGTGGACATGGTCTACCTAGACTTTAGCAAGACATTTGACACTGTCCCGCACAAAAGATTAATAAACAAATTAGCCAGCTTGGGAGTGGGTCCTAGGGTGGTAGCCTGGGTAAAACACTGGTTGGACAACAGGACACAGCGGGTAATAGTAAATGGAGTCCACAGTGAAGAAAGGAGGGTTACTAGTGGGGTGCCGCAGGGTTCAGTACTGGGGCCGGTCCTTTTTAATGTCTTTATAAGTGACATTGCAGAGGGACTGGAAGGGAAAGTATGTCTCTTTGCAGATGACACAAAGATCTGCAACTGGGTTGATACACAAGGTGGGGTGGAAAGGATGAAAAGGGACTTGGCAAGGTTGGAGGAATGGTCAAATGTATGGCAGCTTAGATTCAATGCAAATGCTCCTCCGGGACAGAGCATGGGGCAACTACAAATCCTCTGGCAACCAATCTGACTGGGAAAAGTATAGAGAGCTGCGAAACCAGTGTAAAAAAGCATCGAAACAGGCTAAATCTCTATACTTAAATGATCTCCAGACTAGACACCTACGCGATCCTAAAAAATTCTGGAGCCACATTAACATACTCAGCAAAGGCGCCTCAAATAGTCAAACGGACTCCATCCTGGTAGGGGACTCACTGACCAATGTCCCATCAGTAGTTGCTGAGGCCTTCAATGCCTCCTTCACTAACCCAAATGGTACTCCCTCCCCTGTCCTCTCTAGGCCTACCCTCCTCTCTGAAGATACTTGGGTAAACCCTCAGCCTCAATTCCATTTAAAACTAGTCAATCAGTTTGAGGTACTACCTCTCCTACACAAAATTAACCCCTCCTCCTCGCTAGGCCATGACCAACTTGAACCTCGCCTCCTGAGGGCTGCTGCACCGGCTATCACCCGTCCTGTTACCCTTCTTATAAATAGATCTCTCCAGGGAGGTATTGTCCCAAAAATATGGAAAGTTGTGACTGTTGTCCCTGTCTACAAAAGTGGGTCCAGAGACAAACTGGGAAACTATAGACCAATCTCCCTACTTAGTCCCCTTGGGAAAATCCAGGAAAGACTAGTCTCAAACCAGCTTCAAGACTACCTTGAGCAGCACTTTCTCATGGCTGATGTGCAGCATGGTTTTAGAAAGGGACATGGTACCGATACTGCCCTCATTCAGTTCACTGAGGACATCCTTGCCTTTATGGACCAAGGCTCCCCAACGGGTGCCCTCTTCATTGACCTGTCCAAGGCCTTTGACTTGGTCAGTCATAACCTCCTCTTATCAAAACTCCTGCACTTAGGACTGGATCTCCACTCACTCTCCTGGTTCAGGAGCTATCTGAGTGACCGTGCCAAAAGTCCATTGGAAGGGTACCAGTCTGCTCCCAGATCCATTACACTGGGGGTGCCCCAGGGCTCAATTCTGGGCCCCTGCTCTTTTCACTCTTCCTCAATAACATTGAGAAACTGCCCCCCTCAACAAACTCATTTGTGTCACGGACTGACCTTGCCGTCATATACTGTAGTGATCCCCAACCTAGTGTCATCATCGCCAAACTGCAGAATAGTCTCTCAATACTTGAGGCCTGGTTCTCCATAAACTCCCTTAAACTCAATGAGGAAAAACTAAAACCGTTCTGTTTGGGTCAAGATGGCTGGGCTCTGACAAGTCAGCTGCTTCAGATCTGCACAAACCAAGGAAAAGTCGAGGTCTTGATCAGCTTCAAATACCTCAGGATCCCATCTCGACCAAGAGATGACCTACCGACCCATATCGACTCCATAACCAGGTCCACCCACCAAAAACTTGGCCTCCTCTACTGTCTTAGGAATTCCCTATCCTCGGTTGCATGCCGGGCAATTGCCAGCTGCAACCTCCTCCCCTCCATACTATATGGAGCTCCTTTACTGCAGTTTCTCCGCGAGACGCAATTCAACAAACTTTCCATTCTCTATAACCGTGTGGCTCGTTTCGTCACAAACTCCTCTCCTAGGAGTCATCATTGTGATGCACTTAAGGAACTAAACTGGCCTGCACTTCGGCACAAACTAGCTTACCCTGTCGCTTGCCTTGCCTTCAAGTTCACCACCCTCGGTTCCCCTCCCCATCTTAGAGTACTACTCTCCCCCAAAGAACAAATCTGAACCCTGCGATCATCTGCAAGTCATCCCCTCAACATCCCAATGATCCGCTCCAATCAAGGCAAACGTTCCTTTAAATTTGCTGCCTCCCACCTATGGAACTCTCTACCACCTAGCCTGATTGTCTCTACCACCCTTACCCAATTCAAGTCTGGACTCAAACTATATCTGCTCAATCTCAGTCTCTGTGGCTGTAACCGTTCGCTCCCTAGCCCAGGCCTCTGTTCCGCTGCACTGCCTTAAACCTCCTTTCATTACTGGATGTATCTCCTAAACCTGGATGTAGCCTGTATACTGGTCTCTAATTCTACACATGTGTATCTAATGTAACTAGTGTCAATAATGCTTGAACCTGTATTGTGAATCCTTACTTTTCCCCTGTCTACTATCGCTAATGTCTACTTGAGCAACATATGTAACTACTGTAAAAAAGAATAACGCTGTTTTCTTCATGTCTGTTTCTGTAACTAATTCCGGGTCACTCCTGAAAAAGGGACCTCTGGTCTCAGTGGGCTTACCTGGTTATCAAAATCTAAATAAATAAATAAGTGCAAAGTAATGCACCTGGGAAACAAAAACCCAGGGGAAGAGTACACAGTGGGGGCTGAGATACTGACAACAACAAAAGTGGAAAGGGACCTGGGGGTAGTCATATCAGATGACCTAAAGGTGGGCCAGCAATGTGAGAAGGCAGTAAGGAGGGCTGGGGGATACTGGGATGCATAGGGAGAAGCATCACCAGTAGAAAACAGGAAGTTGTTGGCCCTCTGTACAGACAGTTCGTAAGACCACATCTGGAGTACTGTGTACAGTTCTGGAGACCCCATCTCCGCAAAGACACAGATAGGGTGGAGGCTGTCCAGAGGAGGACAACCAAAATGATGCAGGGTCTGCATCAGAAGACATATGAAGAAAGACTAAAGGAACTAAAGATGTATAGCCTCGAGGAAAGGAGGGAGGGGGGGACATGATAGAAACTTTCAAATACCTCAAGGGAATCAACAAAGTCCAAGAGGGTAGTATCTTTCAGAAAAAGAGATATGCAAAAATAAGGGGGCACAATTTGAAGATAGAGGGGGAAGCTCAGAGGTAATGTAAGGAAGTATTTCTTCACAGAGAGGGTTGTGGATACATGGAACAGCCTTCCTGAGGAGGTCGTAGAGTCAAAAACAGTGGCGGAATTCAAGAATGCATGGGACAGACATAAGGCAATTCTAGTGGGGGGTAGGAGGAAGTAGGCTGTTGGTTAACTAGGATCTGCAGCTTATCCGTTAGGTAGGGAAATGGGCAGACTTGGTGGGCCAAGCGGTCCTTATCTGCCGTCAAATTCTATGTTTCTATGTTTCTCTGTCCCCCTCCATCCACCTCCCTTGTCACCCAGCCGAAAAATTCAATGAGGTTAGTCTAGTACGACCTCCCCCCAGTAAAACCATGTTGACTTTGGTCCTGTATACCACTGGCAACCAGGTGTTCCACTGTTCTTTCCTTAAGTAGTGTTTCCATGATCTTCCCCACTACTGAGGTCAGGCTGACTGGTCTGTAGATTCCTGCTTCTTCTCTGTTCCCATTTTTGTACAACGGAACTACATCAGCTGTCCTCCAGTCTTTGGGTACCTCCCCTGTTTCCAGTGATTGGCTAAACAGGGTTGCCAGAGGTTCAGCCACCACCTCTCTTAGCTCCCTCGGCACCCTGGGTGTACCCCATCTGGCCCCATATCTTTATCGACTCATTCCTTCTAGCTCCTTTAGGACCCTTTCCCGTGGAAAAGGACTTGTATCCATTTCCATACCCTTCCTACCCTTTCTACTCCCTTCTGGCCCATTACCCGCCCTTCCTCTGTAAAGACTGAGCAGAAATAACAGTTCAGTATGTCTGCTTTGTTGTTGCCACCCTCCTTTTTACTCCTGCCCTCCCCTTTCAGCCTCACCATCCCTCCCTTTGCCTTCCTTTTTTCACTTACATACCTGTAAAAGGTTTTGCTCCCTCTAACCACTGATTTTGCAATGTGCTCTTCTGTGTGTGCTTCGGCTTCCCTTACTGCCCCCCCCCCCGCCTACTATTGTTTCTCCTGGTACCTCTCCCTGTCCCCTTCTGCCGATCTCTTTTTGTACTGTTTGAATGTGATTTTTTTGGCTTTCACTTTCTCTGCTGCCTCCTTGGAATACCATAATGGTCTCCTCTTCCTTTTGCTAACCTGTTTTACAAATGATTGTGTTGCACTTGTTATCCCTGTGTTGAATACTGCCCACTGCTCCTCCACCCCTAATTTCTTCCCTATTCCAGTTAGTGCCTCTTCCAAGCATTTCCCCATTTTTACAAAATCTGCTCTCCTAAAGTCAAGGATTCACGTCTTTGTGTGGCTGGGTTCTGCAATCCGATGTGAGCACTTAATAAAAGTTTTCATTTTATCAAGGTTCCGTGGTGGTGTGCACCCTTTTTTGTTTCTGCTTATAGTGTTTTCATGGAATGATAACACCTATGAGTGGCTGGCTAGAGGAATCTGTAGATTTTTTTTTGCTTCCTGTATGCAAGTGGAGGTTGTGGGAATCAAACCCAGGTCTGCTGGATGTACAGTACCAAGCCTGTCCACAGCTCATTGTTTTAACCACTAGGCTATACTGCCAGCCAATATTCTCAAAATAGGCATAACAAAATTTCTGTTACCCGAAACTGAATGTATAAAGATTACATACAGATTGGAATCGGAATAAACATCATAAATCACTGCTTTAAACTTGCCTCATATTACATGATTGGAACCCAGACAATGTGGTTTCAGTTTAGGGCAAAAGAAATGTTTTTATCTCTGTTTTTCTGTTTTCATGTCTTTATTATTTGTGTTGACAATTCATTTATGATCAGCAGCAGCAATTTATATTACAGGCTGCAGGAATGGCCTGGTGCTTTATTATGTTGCTTTAAAAAATAAGGAAATTAATTTCAAAAGTAAGCAATAAGACATGACAGGGTGTTGGTTGGCATGTCTCAACCACACATCCAGGGGTGTAGTAAGGCACTAGGCCATAGGCCAAGTGCCTTCAGCTCCTGGAAGTGCGGTTGAGTCGCCTCAACCAATACCCTGGAGCGTTTCATTGCACTAATAAAATGGGTATTTTGATAAACACATTGAAATAATTTTTTTTTAAATTGTTAAAACCATCTGAAAAAGAAGAAAATTATGTAAAAATGGTAAAATAATTCCTCCGCAGCATGTTATATGTGTCAATAGCAGCAAGCTGCCAGTGGAGGGCAATGCAAGAACAGCTGATGAGCAGGAGCTTTTTAAAAGGTCTGAGAGTGCATGTTGATATTTGGGGTACTAAGGTAGGCTGGTACTGGGACTTAGTCTTACCCATTGGTTGTGGCCTCCCAATCCAATGGGTACCAACAAGTTTTAGCCAATAGGAATGCAGGATTTCTCCTACCCATTTTATAAATCTTTGTTAAAGCATCAACTTGGGTTGAAACTGAATGCCACAAAAGTAGCAAAATGCAATGTTAAATAAAAGTCCCCTGAGCCACGGTGAATCTGTGGCCTGGCTTTTATTATGGTTTGAATGATCAAGTGCCTCAGCACTGGCATTGCATATCTTTGGCGCTGTCTATCCAGACACTGAAAAAATACTAACACAGCAATGCTTGCACTGGGTATCGAAATTAGAACAATGTTAAAACTGCATTGTGTGGTCGTGGTCGTTCAAACCCAGATAAACCCCAGTCCACAGATGCATCATGACTCAGGGGAATTTTAACTCGTAACGCTGTGTTTCCTTACTTGTGTGCCTTTAAGCTTTAACCCTAACTGATGCTTTAACAAAGTTTGTGTTTTTTTTGCAATGAATAAATGCAAACTTGGATTGTCTATTTGCCTTGTGTTACTGCTACTGCTCACAGTTTGGGCATATAATGGTAAAGCAATCTTAGCTAGAATGGTTATTTTCTGAGATTGCATTTTAAATTAAGGAAATAAATAAAAAAATACTCAGTGTCACATTCCTCACGAGAACGGCAATAAAAGGTGATGGATAGAGGGCTGAATGAAGCATGCACACTATAAGGTATCCATTGGTTTAAAGGCATTAGTGTCTTTGCCACTGGAGGCTGAATCATAGGAAACAACCCCTTGGAGTCCCGTAGGGACATTAATGGAAAAGTTAAATGTGTAAAGCTACAGCTGTGGTTGACGCCTTTTATTCTCAATTGCGTATTAATCTAGGGAAAGCAATCTAGAGCTGTCATTCAACGTGGTGACCTCTGCCTTTGCCTCAGTAAATTACCACAGACAATATCCTCAAAATAATAACATTTCAAATGGTGGGGGCGGGGGCAATTTAAAAGTATATGTAGTTTGAAGGGTCAAGGCAAGGGTTCAAAGAAACCTGAGGATACATACTCTGCCTTTCTCATGTGGCATTCGGACTCCGTTTCATCACAAGACTTTCTCTTTTAATAAAGGTGAGCAAGTCACCAGAGACTGAGCAGAATTCTAGCGTCTAGTTCTAACTCAAAAAAATAACAAAGCAACATCAACTAAGGGTAAGCGCATAGAACTGGGCAGCAGGAGCCCTGCTTCCAGCCTCCAGCTAATGATGTGACCCCAAACAGGTGACTAGGCCTCTGTGTACTGTAGCCATTCCAATAATCATATACCATAAAAACAACAAGAAAAGGTGAAGATAAAAGTTACATAGACAGACAGACAGTAATGGCTGAAAAAGACTCATAGTTCATTCAGTCGGCCCAGTATTGGCTATTAATTATGCAAAGTCTTGTAATGCTAACCCTTTACTGGACCAGCCATCCTTCCCTTCTGCTGCCTCCTTCATCCTTACCCACCCTCTGTATCCGTTGCTCTCCACCTTGAACCCGTTGTTTGTCCCACCCTCCACCACTTCCTTGGGCAGCCTATTCCACTGCTCCACCACACTTTCGGTAAAGAAGAATCTCCTAATGTCTCCCCTTCCCCCCATTTCCAATGCTCTCTTGTAACTGCGTTTATATTCCAGCGGCCGGATTTTTAAAGGGATGAACCCCCCCCCCGGGGACTAAGTCCTGTGTCACAGTCCACCAGTGCAGAACAGAGTATCCACATTGGTAGGCATTTCTATTTTCTGCCCATGGTACACATGGGTGGTGGGGGCAGCTGCAGGGGATGCTATGCTTTGTATTACCATGCGTAGGATCCCGATGCAGATGCACAGAAGAACGGCTGTAAACTGCCATAAATCACAGAGCCGGTCACAAAATGTCTCCATGTTAGAAAATACAGTGCATGAGACCCACTTGCGCAAGATTTTTCTGCAGGTGTGACAATTTCAGCAAATCTTTGAAAATCCAGCCACAGGTGAACATATCCCTGCTGTCCACTTTGTTTATCCCCTCAGAAACCTGTATGTGCCTATCACGTCCTCCAATTCCTTCTATCTTCCAGCAAGTTCATATTATCTGTAAGTTGTTTTTCATATGTCCTGCCTGCTGCCCCTGGTTCATCCTTACAATGTGACATTACAGGAGAGAGAAGCCATCAAGAGTCTGGAGGAAAACCAGTAGATCACCATAAAGATGGCCGATAAAGGTAGTGCAATAGTAGTTTTGGACATGGATAAGTATACCCATGAATGCATGAGACAACCTGAAAACAGAATGTTTTATGAATCACCATAATCAGACCCCAGTATGGAACTCAAAAGAAAGGTGGACTCTTTCTTAACCCTTAGGCTGCCAGAAGATTTAGAATGTATTGGTTTTTAGGATGTATATACAGGGCAGTGCAACACGGGTTAAGTGCTCTGCTGAGACGGGTATCATTCCAGATAAAGTATGCATACACCTCAGGGTAGACCGTCCCCTTAGGGTGTGTTATTATGCACTTCCAAAGGTACATAAAGATTTGTAGGATCTCCCAGAAGGCCCGATTGTTGTGGGTATAAGGAGTCTTATGGAACCCCTATCACAGTTCATTGATGCCCACATAAAAGAACTGGTACAGTCTCTTCCATCCTACTTCCGAGACACCATGGACATTCTGGGCATCCTGGGGCACCTGCAAATGGAGGATGATTGGTGGGTTGTCTCGATGGATATTAATGCCCTATACACCCGCCCCCCCACAGGGAAGGTGTAGCAGCTCTGAACTATTGGATTATGGAGCATACACAGTGTGATTTTGATTTTGCCTGTTTCTTTTGTGAGTGTGCATGCCTTGTTTTGTCATCAAATGTATTCAGAGGGTACAGTTCTGGGGGCAACTTTTGCCTCCAAGTGTAACCCACTCCTCTGGAGGTGGGCTTACCTGGACACTGCCTGTGCTGCCCAAACTTGGTCCTGGTTTTCCTGCTCACTCTGGCCCCAGGACTGCAGTTAGAAAGGGGACTGGAGGAGCTGCTGCCGAAAACCACTGCACATTTGTGCAGGGAATGTGCATACATTTGAACAGCCACCTGCTCAAAGGTGCAAGCCGTCTCGGCACCTCAAATGTTTCTGGCACTGGGAGCACCCACCAGCCAGCAGCATTAAGAGCCACATCAGTGGCCAGTCAGCACCTCCCCTAGTGTGCTCTAGACCCAGGGACACTAGTGGGCATCAGGGGCATGGAGGCACTAGGAGGGGGGAGGAAAAAAAACAGGACTTCACCAATTGGCATGCTGTACCTTTATGAAAATGGGTGAGCCACCAGTGGCCTAGGACTGCTGTAGTAAAGGGGGAAGCTGAGAATGGAGCTCATGACAGAGCACGGTGGTCGGACCCACTCCACCCACCACCCAATCGCTAAGTACAGTTGCGCCCAACAAATTCAAGGACCAGCACACTAAAGGGGGCAGAAATAAATAAAATAAAAAGAAAGACTTTGGAGGACTGGGTACCATTCAGACAGAAGTGCAGCCATCTTTGTGACCTCTGACCTTGACAGCCACCAATCAGAGGGCAGCAAGCCAAAGCAAGGTACTATGGGAGGATGATGAAAGATGACCCTGCCAATCAGACTGGTGTTTTTTGACCAAATCAGAGGATAGGACAGGGCAGAAGGACTGAAGAACAACCCTGTCTACCCAATGAGAGACTAACTGGAGAAAAATAGTTGGTGGGGCTCTGGAGGAGCCATGAGGCAGTCGGAGAGAGTGAGAAAGGTGCAGACTGCTGCTGGTGAGAGAAAGCTAGAGGCCTAGCCAGGCCAATAAATCTGGGGAGCCCTTTTCAGGGTTCAAATTGAATACTTCTTGTGAACTTTTCTCTAGGTTCACCAAAGTGAGAGACTGTTCCAGAGAGCCTTGTGTGGAAGAAATTGCTGAAAGTGTTAACTAGCGGGACACTGTCGCATCCAAACGTTCCAAGCTGCTCTCTGTGGAGAGAGATACCTGCACTCCTTCCTAGCCTGCTACAGAGTCAGGTAAAGGGCCTGCTAGCCTTTACCCAGTGGGGGGGAACAGAGAGTCAAGGTGTGTGCCCGGGTACAGGTGTACTCTTGAGTCTTGAGCCACTGGGGAGTTGGACTGTGGAGTCACTCCTGGGGTCTGGGCTCTTTGGGAACTTGGAAGCCACTGCATAGTGCTCCTGCTTTGTGTGTGGTGAGCTGTAAGGGCTGTTTCCTGAGAAACTTGATGAGGGGTTGTGGGATAACGGATGGACCAGATATCAAACTTCAATTTCAACACACAATCTCTGTGTGATGTTTATTCAAAATGCAGAAAGTAACATTCAGAAATTGCATATCCCTTCTTCAGCACATCAGTTTGTAGCAAAAAACTATGCAAGTCTTTCCTCTACACTTAACCAGCACCTTCTGACTCACTAATCTCTGATCTAACTTATCTGTTGAGATTTAACCTCCCCTATGCGGCCTGGTTGGGTGGTGGGGGCTCAATTAAAAAAAAACAAAAAAAACAAGCTAAAGACAAAGAACCTCAGTGCAGAAGAACTGAAACAAGGGTTACCCCAAAGGGCACTGGCAGTAAGCCAAATTTCAAAGACACACAACATCACATATACTTCCATAATGCAAAGCATCATGGGATATATGCAAATCACCATGACATTTCAGATTGGCTCAGTTTACAGCAGGAATGCATGGTACCAATTTACATGCATTTAACAACACAATCAACTTGATTTCTATAATACAGTCACCTAGTACTTTTTACCTTTATCAAAAACACCTAGTGACATGGTATTTTCAACATTTACAGGTTTCATAAACATAAGGTATATACATCAAGGTATTTTATGACATAGTGCTGTTACATGCCAAATCCAGCAACGATAAACACAGCCTTTTGTTTTATATAAGTTCGGAGTTCACCACAATAACCTCCCTGTACGAGGACCTGAGAGGGAAAAGGAAAATTTAAAGAGGACACTATAGCATAGTCAAGAAAGCGGAGGGGTGCCCATAGGTGGCCAACGTTATGGAGTAGAAATTGTAAAGGATAGATGAGGCTAAGAAATAGAAGAACTGTTGAAACAGATTTAAGAAAAGGTCGGTCCTCAAGAGTGGCAGGAGCTCCTGGTCACAAAACTAAGCCAGAAGGGCTGTGCCAGAGGCGCGTGACCCAGAACAGCCTAGCTGTTGTAGCCTGTTTGAAGAATCCAAAGATTCTGGGCTGTTTTCCTGCTCCTGTGTGCTGCTTCCTGCTTCTTCTGAACTGCTATCCTGTTCCTGTGTGCTGCATTCAAGGGTCATGTGAGTGCTGGCATTGCTGGCTGGAATTTTTCTCTCGCCCTGTCAGATTACATTTGGGGTTCAAGCTTTTTCTTGAAAGTTCAATCAATCCTGTTGGAGTTCCATTTCAAATTATGAATCTGTGCTAGCATGCTATGGCCTGTTGGGGGTTAAAATGCAATCTTGCACAAATTATCAATCTGTGCTAGCACACAGTAGCCTGTTGAGAGGTTAAAATGCAAGCTTGCACAAATGACCAATCTGTGCTAGCACACTATGGCCTGTTGGGGGGTTAAAATGCAAGTTTGCTAAGAAGTTTCCTCACATGCACCACCGAAAGATCCTGGGCAATGCAATCACCAGGCCTGCATCAGGACTCTAGCATAGCTCTTGAGTACCCGAAGTCCATTTGGTAGCTGTTTTATACTTAGATCTATAGTTCTACTACTGGTACCAGTTACAAAGTATTGCACACCCTGTATAATATAGTCTATCTCTGTGGGCCCCTTGCTTGGATAGGTGCGCTTGCTATATGGTGTATGTAAGCAATAATGCCCAACAGGGTGGGCGGTATTGGGCAATACCGGACCGCCCAGGGGCGTAATGAGGCCCGACACCGCAGGCGGAGGGCCTTATAGCCCCTGGAAGGTCTGGTATTGCCCATACCGCCCACCCTGGAGGGCATTATTGCGCTTAGAAAATGGGCAACTGTGTTAAATTTTTGACAACAAATATGAAAGTAAAAAAAAATATGTGAAATATATATAAAAATATACTGAAATTAAGTTGTCTGGTTAAATAGTCCCTGCATTGTTACAATTCCCACAGGTGTGCAGTGCTGTTTTTTCCCTCTTTGCTATTAGCATTTCTTTCAGTTTGCATTTTGTCCCCGAGTTTTGTATGGAGCTAACATGATGCGGTATTAAAATAACAAACTTTTTTATTGTCACAGGTGTGACTGCTGTTTTCCGTGTTTCCTATTAGCATTTCTTTCAGTTTGTATTTTGTCCCCCACCCGAGTTTTGCACGGAGCTAACATGCGGTATTAAAATAACAAACATTTTTTTTCTGGTGCCGGGTGTTGTGAAGGGAGTAGAGTTAAGTTAAAAACACGAAAAGTTATTGCAGGTATGTGGTTTCGGTGTTTTGCTCACTACTCGCCCCCACTCATCAGTTTGCATTGCTCACTTATGGAGCTTACCTCAAGGAGCTGCATTTGCGAGTGAGGAGAAGAGGTGTAAGGAACAGTATTTTGAGAGATGCGGTAATGGAATAATGGTATTTTACCGGGTGTGGAGCAAGTGAAGTCAGAAAGAAATGCCATGTTATGACTCCTGTAATGTTCTACGGTACTGGTCAGCTTTCCGGTGCGCGCGGGTAAAATGAGACATTTTCAAAATGCTTCCTGTACTTGTAGTCATGCGGCGGGAGTAGAATCTTCGTTAGTTCGTTCATGGGCTGATTAACAGGGGGAAAGGATGACAGGGGGACAGATACAAACTTTGAGCTGGGAGTGAGACACAAGGGTTTCACAATAGTGAGGTAACCACAGGAGAAAGAAACATACAGCAAGTCGCAGTGATGAGTGGTTTCTTGTGGCAACTTGCAGTACTGGTAGGGCAGTATCTCTCGCTAAGCGAGAGACAAAAATGGCGGCATTTTCAAATTCAGTGGGGTAGTTTCAGCCAATGGGCAAGCAGGGTGGGCCCAAAGATACTTGAATGAGTTAAGGGGGCACTTGTGCTGGAACTTTTTATTTGCTGGGCGTCTATTGAAAGTTAATGTACCTTCCTGGCAGGGGTACCATCCAATCAGAGTTCAGCAAATAAAAAGCCCATTTTCTAATGCTATATAAGGGAAGTGTTTATTTGTGACTTACAAATGCTTAACCCATTCTTCCTTCTGCAGCTACCTAGGCCTGTGTTAGTAAATAAAACACTGTTAGTTGCTTGGATTTCTGTGTGTGCCCTCAGTCTGTACAATCTGATTGCATTATTGTTTGGGTAAAGGTAACACCTATTGGTGGCCACCAGGGGGGCGGTGTTGTCCAGTGTAGAGAGGTAGGTACTGTAGGTACTGCATCCCAGAGGCAGTACTACACACAGCATATGACCCACTTATTCTCTCTGGGTGGAGGCACCATCCTATTTATTAATTTGGGATGAACCCCCCACTACAGGAGAATGAATGAACCCAACTCCCTCAATGAGGTGTGCCACATTACAGTCAACAGGCAGGGGCGTAAACCCAGTCACTGCACCAACTTGGGGGGGGGGTCTCACACACACATATGCTAATTTGTACTTGGTACTATGGAAGAAAGAAAGAAACTCTATAGCCCACAGACCAATCCTTTTTACAATAGGGTTGACCTGTGGCTGCATTATATAGATGACGTTAGAGCCACAACAAATTCGTAACAGTGAGACGCCTTATCTCATAAAACACCGAATGATGCAGCAATTTTGGGTCGACTAGACCATTAATACTAAACAACAACTAATACACTGCTGCACTTACTCGGGTGAAGTAAACAATGAACAAATAAAAAAGCGTGAAACTTGAATGAAATGACTTATTGAAAGTGAACTTTTTGCAAGAATATTTTGCAAGCGTGGATCACCCAAATAAGTGCAGCAGTGTACTGGTTTTTGTTTAGATGACATTATCATGATCTGGGGGGGCAGCATAGAGGAACTGGATTCCTTTGTGTTTTTCTTGGAAAATAATAACAGGAATCTGTGGTTTTCAGTACAAGCCAGCAAAGAGGAAGTGAACTTCCTGAACCCGAGGGTCACTAAAAACACAGACGGTACTATAAGAACTACCTGTCACAAACGCACTCCACAGGTCAGGCCCTCTGCTCCCACAGTGCCAACCTCAGAGCACAATAGTGTGAACAGGTAACAGATAGGGTAACTCTCATGTCTGCTTTTGGGTCCAAATCAACTTTTAGCCTCAAGTTTTAGGGGGGGGTTCAAACCGTGAACCTTATGCTAGCATACCCAAATGTACAGGCTCAGATAATATTCTCTTTGGGGGGATGCAATATATTTTTCGCATAAGGCCACCTAACCTGCTGTCCAAAATGAATCCTTAAAACTCTGTAAGAGACCTTAGGTATATTCTTACCTTTTACCAAGCTTAGTAACACCATCAAGCCCTTGAACAGTTATCAGACTTAATATCCGTTCAGCAATAACATGCAAAAAATGACTGAGGAGACCCAGGCAGTATCTTAAGAAATTGTTTACTAAAAAGGAATAAAAACAGTAAGATAAAATACAGAACAAATATCAAAGAGCATCACAATCACATAAAAGAAAAAAAAAAGAAAAACTACAGAACAAACTCCTACCACAATACATTTAGATATTTTCTATCTAATGTATTACCTCTGTAAGTGCCTTTAAATTAGAGAGATCTTTGTTTCTTAAGAGCCCAAAAAGATATGACCTACATTTCAGACACAAGTATCAGTTTAAACTCTGTGTCTCCACACCCCTTCTGTGAGTCATCTAGCTCCTCCTTTTTTGAATATAAAATTACAAACATGATTTCCTACCAGGAGATATTTTAAATAGTGTGACCATCAGCAAAAACCCATTTCCCAAATTATAAGTCTTTGATCAGCCAGTTCCTTTGAGGTTTACAGCCCTGCAGTCCATCACCCAGGTGTGAGATATCCAACAGGAATCAGCTAAATGATGTCCTTTCCTGATGTAATAACATTTTATTTAAGTTCTAACTTCAAAAGCTTGAGCATGTCATAAAAGGTAATAAAATGCCCACTGGAAGGAAGGTAGTTAATTAACTGGTCCCCCTGGTCAGTTTTAATTAAATCCTGTGATTTCAGTTGCTGAACTTGTAATTCAAAGGCCTAAATCTCTCACAGACTGACATTTCATACACTGACCATTTATTTATAATACCAATATCATACAATAATCATAACCAGCTGGCCAAGTGTCACACTACCTTGTACTTATTTATTTATTGAAAGAATCGGAATTGAAACCTTTGCATCTAGGACTCCTTTGCAAAAGCTCCAAGTCAAAAATGAAATTGCATAACAGGGTGCAAGAAAAAACAAGAACAGAGCAATATTACAATGTTAAAAGGAGGACAAGTTACAAATTCAAGGGTGGAAAGGTCCAGCCCGAGTCAGACAGCAAGCAGTAATCAACAATAGTTACAGTATCAAAAGAAACAGTGTTCAATAAACAACAGCCTGGTTACAATTTCTGCAGGGTCAAGCGATAAGGAAGTGAGGGAAAGTGGTGGGTGCCTTGCGTCCACATTGCAGATAGGGATTAATTGCAGTCGCAGCAGGAGTGGGAGAGAATTTCCAAGCAGAGTCGGGATTTAAATGGTCCTAGACGCTGCTCCAGAGGGACAGCAGGAGGTAATTCATTCAATCAGAGGGGGCCCCTGTAGAAAAAAGAGCATTGGCCCAGGGAAGTCCTGCAATAGGGTACTAAGAGGGGGGGCGGATGGAGAGCTCCGAGTTGTCTGGGGTTGGGCGGAGGGCTGCACTAGATGGCGAAGTCCCAGGGGGGACGAGCAGAGTGAGATCTTTCTGGCAAAGAGACAGGTCTGGCATCTCAACCATCCATCAAAGTTAAGCTTATTGGTGCAGCAGTAGCGCTCACAAGTATGGGTCCACCAGTCACATGCTGTGATAAGTCTGCAGGCTTTATTTAGGGAGACCTTAATACGGCATCGGGCGGTAGGGTTGGCGGAATCGTAGATGACAAATCCCATAGTTGATAAGTGATAGCACCGATGATATCACAGCAAGGTTTAGGGCATTTTGGGGCAGACAACCCCTATGTCTATACAAGAGCCCTAGTCGAGTTGTACTGCAAAGCTATTGACCAAAATACAGTCCAACTGGCTTCTAGCTGGCATTCCAGGCATATGGTTCAGTACATCTCTAAGTCCCAATTCCTCAGAGTAAGGAAAAATTGTAGTTAGGTTGGGGACTTTGAAACCCAGAGTACAGAGATGCTGAATCGTTTTCAGGACAGCATATGGCACACACACACACTGGAAGAAGCCTAGAACATTGCATAGACCATCTCATGCACAGGCCTCCTTACAGTTGAGGAGAAAGTCATCCCTCATGAGCAACGCCTACATTCTGACATTTTGTCACTACTTAAAGATGCCAATCAAGGGCCATAGAAGATATAGTAATGAAGCAGTGGGGCACACTCTGGTCAGACCCAGTTTTATGAAACCATACTCAGACTCCACCATGTATGGTATGCAAGTGGGCTCCAAAGCTGGGGGATCAACTTGTCCACAGCCTTCAGCCACTAACTGGAAAGTCACCCTAAAACTGCCCAATGGTACTTTTAAATGCAGGCACCATAAATACTATGAGCATGTGGACAGGACTACTCACTTCACCTCTGCCAATTAAAAAAAAAATCATTTGATATAAGACGCTTTATTAATGGTGATACCATGACTCTGGTATATCTGGCAACATGTACCTGTGGTTCCTTCTACGTAGGAACGACTCTGCATCATTTCAAAGGTCCATATAGGAGAGCAGATACAGGCTATCCAGAAAAAGAACTGCAGCACTGCCTTATCTCAGCACATATATACTCACAGATGGCACCACATAAGCACCATTTTAGGTCACGTGGGTGGAAAAGGTTAAAATGAGGGAGAAGGGAAGTAATTTGGATGCACTTCTCTTAAAACAAGAAGTAATGTGGATGGTAAATTCAGAGGGCATTACGTCCAGGTTTAAGAGACAAGTTTGACCTGATGCCTTCACTTGGAAAATGATGTGTCTATAATGTACTGGTAGTTGCTATATTAGTTGGAGATTATTTGATGTTGGAGACCATAGGTCTGATTCTCAAAGAGCCCTTAGACCATCGCAGTTTGTGGTGATCTAGGGCTGTGGCGAAGTCCAGGTGTGTCAGGGACCCTGCACCCAATTCGGTAAAAGCAGGGATCACTGTGCCAAAAACCTGGGAGCTGCTGCTCTTGCAGGCTAGCGCCAAACAGTAGGTGCACCTGCGGGAATTGCTGCAGGGATCCAGCCCCCCCCTCCACCCAGTGCAACACTAGAGGGGTCGAGATGGTGGGGGGGGTGAAATAAGTTTGCCAGGAAGGGTCCAGGGGCAGAAGGGGCATGGGGTGGGTGCCATAGGGGGACTTGGGGAGATGGTGGACATGCGAGGGGGTGATGTGGCACCTGATGGGGGTGGCGTTCATCTAATGATTAAGGTAATGGGATGGTACCGTGGGGGCGGGGGTTCAGGGACAAACAGTGCTGGAGGCTGGGGCTACTGCTAGGGCTGTGCATACCTGGGGTCATGGCACTGATTGTCCCTGGAACCCCCCTTGTGGTGTCACATCACTCCCTGGCATGCCCACCATCACTCCAACATCGCTGTGGCACCCCCTTGCCCCTTCAGCACCTGGATCCCATGTGCAGGAACCCCTTCCCTATTTCACCACCTTGTGTGGCACTGGCAGAAGGGGCGTAGACCACCTCCTGGCTGATCTAACTCGGGTCCCTTTCTGTGCCCACAGCAGTGCTTATCTATGCTGGCCACTCTATCTTAGGTTCACACATATTATATTAACCATAGTTTTTAAGTAGCCTCCAAATATGGATGCATTTGTTGCTAATTGATAGCTGAACTGCATGTTTTTTTAAATTATTTGACTGTTTTCACTGATTGCACACTATTCAGCACTTTATATTTACCCAGTCACTTTAAGAACTGCGCTATAAATGAGATATGACCTCTTAAATCCGGGACTCCTGAGAAAGCTAATTGCGAAACCAGTAGAGTCGGATTTCCCTCCAGTGTGTTGTTTTTCTGGTGTCCTGACAGTATACTGTAATTGCAATGTAATGCATCACCTTTTGTCACATCTGTACTTTATACTTGCATTTTTGTACAGCATTTTATTAAACTTGTATTCTGCTGGAATCCTGTTGCTGGTTCTGGCCTTGCATGTTCTTACATGTTCTATATAGACCATAATAAGAACTTGGAAATGGCTACACAAAAATGTTGACAGATCCACAATTACTTTGTCAGCTTAGTACTAATTGTGGATTCACTTTTTGCCCTAGCACTGTATGGTAATGTGTCAGTCATGATGATATCATCTGCAAGGGACTATGAATGATGTAACTTGTCTCCTATGACCCGCCCCCTGATGGAGCCTTTTTGGTGAATCGCTGGGCACTGGTCCTACAACTGGTGGCTGATCACAAACGCTACACCATTATTCATTAGGTCAAACTATTGACAATATTTTGTAAGCATTATGATCCGGTGAGAATCATGTGTTTGCTGCTGGAGTGCGTTATTCCTGAGTCACTGATTCACAATTAGCCACTGTTTCCATTTGACTGGTCCACAGAGCTGCATGGAATGTGACATTCTGCCAGTAGAATTTGTGCAGAAAGGGCAATACCACTTCCAAAATGCATTTCAGAGAAGCTTTCTTAACCATAGAATCATAGAGACTGTTGGCAGAAAAGGACCCTACAGCCCATCCATCCAGTCTGCCCGTAACCCTCCCTCACTAGGAAGCCCCCCTCTCTCCCTCTCTCCCTCCCTTACCAGCGTGCCCCTTGCCCATTAGTCCATGTACCTATCCCAGGCTCTTTTGAAGGTGCCCACTGTATCCACCCCACCATCCATTCTGGCAGACTATTCCATGGCCTTACCACCCTCTCAGTAAAGAACCTCCCCCTGATATCCTCTTTGAATCTTCCCCCCTCCAGTTTGTAGGCATGCCCTCTAGCGGAGTTGTTCTTACTCATTCTGAAGATGCTGTTAACCCTCACCTTGTTTATGCTCTTCAAATACTTGAATGCCTCCATCATGTCCCCCCTCTCCCTCCTCTCCTCCAGTGTGTACAGGCCCAGCTCACCCAGTCTCTCCTTGTATGTCTTCTCCAGCTGCCCACTCACCATCTTGGTTGCCCTTCTCTGGACCCTTTCCAGCTTGTCCTTGTCCCCTTTTAGGCATGGTCTCCAAAACTGGACCCCATATTCCATGTGTGGTCTGACCATGGTCTTGTATAGTGGCATGATCACCTCCCTCCTCCTGCTTGTGAATCCCCTCCCTATGCATGCCAGCATTCTGAGTGCCTTTCCTGCAGCTCTGTCACATTGATTCCGAACTTTCAGGCTGTCTGAAATAGTGATCCCCATGTCTCTTTCCTGTTCTGTTACCTCCAGCTCCTTCCCCAAGCCGGTACTTCACCTCTGGGTTTTTTCACCCTATGTGCATAATTGTGCACTTGTTGATGTTGAACTGTAGTTGCCACCTTTCTGACCATTCTTCCAGCCTAACCAAACCCTCCCTCATATCTTCCACTCCCTTCCTCCGTATCAACCCTATTGCTGCATATCTTCATGTCATCAGCAAAGAGACACACTTTCCCCTGAAGACCCTCCATGATGTCCCCGATGTATATGTTGAAAAGTATGGGTCTCAATACAGACCCCTGGGGAACCCCACTCATCACCTTCTCTTCCTTACAGTGCACCCCATTCACCACAACCCTCTGTGTCCTCCCCTCCAACCAATGTACTAATCATCTTGTGAGCTTGCTCCCCACTCCTAAGCTATCTACCTTCCCTATCAGCCTTCTGTGGGGGACGGTGTCAAATGCCTTCCTGAAGTCCAGGTAGGCCACATCCACCGGCCCTCCCCCCGATCCCGTATCTCTGTCACTCTGTCAAAGAATTCAATCAGGTTGGTTTGGCATGACCTACCACCTGTAAATCCATGTTGATTGTCATTTAGGAGGCCCACCCCCTCTAGATATTTTATCAGTCTTTTATAAGTTCCTCCATTAGTTTTCCAGTCACTGAGGTTAGGTTAACGGGGCAGTAGTTTCCTGGCTCCTCCCTTCCTCCCCCCTTATGCAGGGGTACTACCTCGGCACTCTTCCAGTTCCCAAGAACCTTTGCCTTGTGCAGTGACAGATTAAATAGCCTCGTGAGTGGTGCTGCTAATTCCTGACTTAATTCTTTGAGTACCCTCGGGTGAATTCTGTTCAGGCCCATCGCCTTATCTGTCCACAGCTTTCCTAATTTTTCCAGTACCCTAGCCTCCGTGAAGGGACTTGAGTCCATCTCACTACCCATGCTCCCCCTGCTTCCAAACATCAGCCCCTTCACTTCCTCCGCCATGAAGACCGATGCAAAGTATTTATTCAAGACCTTGGCTTTTTCTATCTCTCCTCCCACCATTGCCACCCTCTCCCCCTTGAGCTTTGTGATCCCGCACTTCCTCTTCCTTCTGTCACTCACGTATCTGAAAAACCTCTTGTCTCCCTTTTTTGCCTCCCTTGCCATATGCTTCTCTGTTTCAGCCTTTGCCCTTCTGATCACCTTCTCCACTTCCTGTAGTTTTTCCTTATATACCGCCCTGTCAGCCTCCCTCTGCTTTGTTATATACCTTGAATGCCCTCCTTTTCTCCCTAACTGCACTCCTCACTTCAGTTATGAAACAAAGTGGTTTCCTCCACCTCCTTTTCTTGCTAAGCATCATAATGCACAGTTCTGTCACCTTTAGTATTCCTCTCTTTATTTCCCCCCAGAGCTCCTCCACATCTTCCAAGTCTTCCTTCCCCTCTTGTTCCTCCAGTACCACTGCCCTCATCCTCCTAAAATCTGCCTTTCTAAAGTCTGGTACTCTAGTGTTGGAACTACTCTTACCCTGACCTATTCCAGTTCTAAAGTTTACTGTCCTGTAGTCACTGTTGCCCAAATTTTCCCCAACCTCCACCCCCTCGACACTGCTCCCATTCATCATAACCAGGTCGAGTATGGTGCTCCCCCTAGTTGGTTCCATCACCAGTTGACTGATGAACACTTCTTGTAAGGCTTCCAGCAATACCCTACTCCTTTCTGTGGATGCTGCCGGGATATCCCAATCCACGTCCGATAGGTATAAATCTCCCACCACCACGATTTCTCCTTTGCTGACCATCCCCTCTATCTCCCTTGCCATCTGCCTATCTACTTCACCCCGATCTGGTGGTCTGTAGATCACCCCTACCTTCACTGCCCTTCCCCCTGTTTTGCTTAAAGTGACCCATAGAGTCTCTGCTGGTCCATCCCCTTCCCCGCACATCATCGCCCTAATCCTGTCCTTTACATAAAGGGCAACCCCCCCCCCTTTTCCTGCCCTGTCCATCCTGTAGAGTACATACTCAGGTATTTCCACCTCCCAACTGTGGTTTTCAGTCCACCAGGTCTCCATGACTGCATTTAGGTCCCGGTCATCCTGTGCCACCACTGCCAGTAGATCTCCCATCTTATTTTACCCAGACTCCTGGCATTTGTTAGCAAGCTCCTCCACCAGCCCTGCCCCTTTCGGCTTCTCTCGACTCCATCTGTAGGGAGAGTGAGTTAGGTCGGGTCCTCCGCCATTCCCCACTGGACCACACCCAGCTTTGCCCTCCCTCTCCTAGTTTAAAGCACTCCCTAGTATTCTATCTATGTATCCCTGCAGCTTCCCCCTCAAGATCCTGGCCCCCTTGTCATTTATATGCAATCTGTCCCTCGCATGCAGATGCTGGTCCACCTATGTGTCCCCCAATCACCTATACATTCGTAGCCCTCCCTCCTGCACCACTGCCTCAGCCAGTGGCTACAATCTTTGATTCTCAATTGTCTAGCTGTACCGGCTGTGGAATTACGAAAATCATGTTTCTATGTAAACTGCAGAATAATATTCCGTGGATTACATAATCCATGGAAAAATGGAAACATGAATCTGTGGTTAACGTGAATCACTGAACACCATTCCATAGCTTACGTGAACTGTGGATTAATCCACACTTTCAAAAAAAATGTGCTTTCAAATTACAGTACTCCCCTTCTGATGGAATTGTGCAGAATTTGAAGAAATTTCCGAAATTCTTCAGAACCCCACCAGAAGTGGAATTTGAAAAGTTTTACAGAGCTCTGGTAACCATAGTTACAGGTATGGAGTCTCTTTCAGATGAGAACAAGTGCCAGGATGAGGGCATTCAATTAATCTCGGGGGTGGGGGTTCAAGAGTGATATGAGAAAGTATTTCTTCACTGATGGGTGGTGGTTGCCTGAAGTAGATTGCATGTGGAAGTGGGAGGGGGTGGTACAGTGGGGAGGCTTTGGGCATGCATGGAATAGACAGAGGTATACTGGATAGAGTGCAGGGGGAGGGTCAATGGGGACCAGATGGGGTCTGCAGAGACAGAATAGTAAGGGAACATCTGGGCAGACTATATGGGCTAAGCAATCCTTTTCTGCCATCAAATCTTATGTTTCTATAGCCACCCTCTGGGGAAAGAAACTACCTCGCATTATAGTCCTGAGGCCGAACAGTTTCCCTCTCAGCTGTAGCGCATGCCCTCTTGTTCTACAATTACTGGTTGGATTTTAGGCTCAGATCCTTCAATAACGTGCCATCTCTTACAGCTTTAAAAACTAGGAGCATGTCACCTTTCTTCCTCCTCCTCCTTTCGAGGGTGAACAAATGCAGTGAGGCTAGTCATGTGTCATAGCTGAGTCCTTCCATTATTCATACTCCTCACACTGACCCATCTGTACCCTCCCTGATCAAATCATAGAAACATAGAACAGTGACAGCAGAAGGAGACCAAAGGTTCATCTAGTCTGCCTATTTGTTTGCATGGACCCCTGTTGGGCCATGCCTGCTAGTATTGAACCCTTTCTCAAGATGAGTCCCCACCCTCGACCCTGTATTGCATGTATGTCCTGTCCCAACCAAGTTTGAAGGAGGAGATTGTTTTGGCCTCCACCACCTCGGTGGGTAAACTATTCCAAGGTGCCATCACCCTCTCAGAGAAAAACAACTTCCTGACATCACATCTGAACCTCCCCCCTTGAGATTCCAGTTGTGCCCTCTAGTATTAGAGTTGCAAGATTTAGTAAACAGTTCTGAGTATAGCACTTTGTTGACATCTTTTGGGTACTCAAATGTCTTGATCGTGTCCCACCTCTCTCGTCTGGCCTCCAGCGAGAATAACTTCAGCTTTTTCAGGCGTTCCTGGTATGGCAAATCATGTAGTCCTGTTATTATCTTTGTTGTCCTTCTCTGGACCATCTTCAGTCTGCTTATGTCCTTCTTTAGGTGTGGGCTCCTAAACTGGATGCAGCACTCCAGCTGAGGTCTTACCAGGGATCTGTAAAGAGGCAGTACAATGTTTCTGCTCCTGCTGTCAAAGCTTTTGCTGATGCACCCCAACATTCTGTTGGCCTTGCTACATGCAGAGTTACACTGATTGGTTGCCTTAAGGGACTCGTGAATTAACACTCCTAGGTCCCTTTCCTGTGATGAGGTGTGAAGTTGCACCCCGTTCAACCAGTATTCCATTCTAGGGTTCTTTTTGCCTGAATGCATCACTTTACATTTCTTTGCATTAAAGCTGAGTTGCCATTGGTTGTACCATGCCTCAAGTTTTCCTAGGTCAGCTTGACGTTTGCTGATGGATTCTGTGGTATCCACCCTTCCTCCCAATTTAGTGTCATCAGCAAACAGCGCTAATCTTCCATTTATGTCCTTACCTATGTCGCTAATGAAGATGTTGAAAAGCACAGGACCAAGGACAGAACCCTGGGGAACCCCACTTATAACATCTCCCTTCCTTGAACCCACTCCATTGGTTACCACCCTTTGGGTTCTACCTTGGAGCCACATTTTTATCCAGTTGATAAACTGGTCTGAAATACCAGTGTCTGAGTTTAGCCAGCAGAAGCTTGTGTGGGACAGAGTCGAAGGCTTTACTGAAGTCAAAATAAAGCAGGTCCACTGGGTGCCCTATGTCTAATTTGTTGGTTACCCAGTCAAAGAATGATATGAGATTTGTCAGGCATGATCTTCCTGCTATAAATCCATGTTGCTTGGGGTCTTGGAGATTGTTCTTGTCCAGGTAATCAACTATGTCTTGTTTAATCAGTGTTTCCATCAGTTTGCACACCACTGAGGTCAGACTAATGGGCCTGTAGTTTCCAAGCTCCTCTTTGGTTCCACTCTTATGCAGGGGCATCATGTCGATGGTTTTCCAATCCTCTGGCACTACCCCAGTCTGGAGGGAGAGGTTGAATAGTCTGGACAATGGTTCTGCTAGTTCCTTGGGTAATTCTTTTAGGACCCTAGGGTGAATGCCATCTGGGCCAGGTGATTTATCTTGATTTAGACTTCTGAGAGACTCCATGATTCATTTGGTGGTAAAAGTTTGAGTTCCCATAACATCTGGTTTGCTCAAAATGCCACTTATTGGCATAGGCCCATCCCGTTCCCTGGCAAAGACTAAGCAAAATAATTTTTTGCGAATTTTTGCCTTTTGCATAACATCTTTGACTATTATCTCACCGTCCTTTAGTTTCACCACCCCTTGAGAAGTCTTCCTTTTTTCCCCGGATGTATCTAAAAAACTGCTTGCTTCCATTACTGATGTTATCAGCTATGCTAAGTTCTGCGCTTGCCTTGGCTTTTCTTATGGTGCGTTTGGCTTTTTTGCTTAATTCCAGATATTCTTCCTAGCAGGTATTGGTTAGTTTTGTTTTACGGTTGAGAAAGGCTATGTGCTTGTCTCTGACGGCTGCCTTGACTTTTGTATTGAACTTTATAGTTTTTTTACGCTTGTTCTTTATGGTCATTTTTTTGCAAAGGTGGTTGTGGCATATATGATAGTTTGTCTCCACATTTCCTCGATTATGTGGCAACTACATCTGAGCACAGTATTCAAGGTGTAGCCTAGCCAGTAAGTGGTATGGGGGGGGGGGCATGTTTCTATTCCAGCTTGTGAAGTTCTTTCTTATACTACCCATCATGTGATTACATTTTATTTATTTTATTTTTATTTAGTTTTTGTTGACCGGGTAAGTGCACTAGACAAATCCTGCCTATTTTCAGGCACGACCCGGGGGAGGGGGATACAGATGAATGCCAACTGACCTTGAACCAGATTATGCTGTTAGTGGTATTTTTAGTGAATGAGGAAAATTTGGCCAGGACACCGGGGAAATTCCCCTACTCTTTTTGATAAGTGCCATGGGATCTTTAACATCCACCTGAACTACCACCAATCCAGGCAGATGGGACCATTTTGGACTCTTCTCGTAGTATTCTGTTTTCTGAGCACTTTATTTACTGTACTCTTCACCTCCTGACACTGACTGGCTCTCTTCAGCCCCTCCACCCTGCACACCCCCATCACCCACCGTCTCTGAGAATTACCACTTTCCTGTGTTCTCCTGTGGAAGGGCTGCCCCAGGGCCACCTCTTACCGCCGAGCAGAGTTGAATAATCAGTCGAGGAGAGAGAGCCTCAGTCGGCAGTGTGGGACCTGCGGCAGAGTGGCAGGTGACATCCCGCGCAGTTCAGGATTTTCCAAGTTTCTTCCCCTCCCCCGATCCTCATGAGGATATTGTATCTGATGCCAAAACGTCAGAACGCTGACACTTCCCTCCTTGGTCACTGGCTCTGCAGCACTGTCACCTTTGGTCACTCAGGAGGCAGGGTTGCGGAGGAGACTAAAATCCCACCCACCCCCAAGGAGGGAAGCCCTCATGGGACACTCAACCATCCTCCCCTGGACAGTTCTCCAGCAGCCCAGGCTTGTTCCCGAATCCATGCTGCAGGCAGTAGTGCTACTGCTGCACCAGCAGGCCATTCCCCCGAGCACTACTTTTGCTCTGTTGGCTAGCTTTTACTGTACACCTTTTCACTGCATTTCTTTTGTGTAGGTGTGCATTTGACCTGCTTTGTTAGAGATTCCCAATTCTGATCAAGTATTTCTTCCATAGATACTGCTTCCCATCGCTAGTGTTCTAGGCAATGTCTCATTGCAGTGAAATCTGCCCTGCTGAACAAATATCAAAATGCAAACTTACCCTGAGTGCTGTCTGCTCTCCTACCTTGAGCCTATCATAAGTATACTTGAGTCCGCTACAGTACATCCCACGTGGGTGTGAAAAGAAAACATTTAAAGAGTTAATAGAACTAAAAACAGTGGACAGGGAAAATGTTACACATTTTAACAGATAGTTGTAACTTTTTATTTCTTGGAAGAATTGTTCTTTTTTCTTTTGTTCAATAGTAAGTTTTCTGTAGGACAGTATTATGCTGTATGTGTGGTACAGCACTCTGCCTGGCAGCGGACATATCTAGCTCTATTTCTCCCACTATATCATCAGCACCGTGACCTCACTGATAGTGACATCACAGGTGGCTGACCTGGCAGCTACTGAGTAGCTCTTCCTGAGCAGCTGTGATGCCACAGTCAGGGAGGTCACAATGCTGATGATGTAATGGAGGGAACAGAGCTAGATATGTCAGCTGCCAGGCAGATGGCTGTTCCACACATCACACCTACTAGCATCAGGTAACAAATCCTTTAATTAATCAATTATATTGCCTTGAATGCTATTTCTATTGTGCTGTTTGTACCTGGCAAAAATGTTCCTTTTCTATATTGTGTGTAATTAATCCTGGCTCACTTCTGATAAAGGGATGCATGTCTCAGTCAGCTCACCCTGTTAACAAAATCCAATAAATAAATTAATCATACCTGCATCAGGGTGTTTTGTGGCAGTACTGTGTCATAAACCCTGCACATTGTGGAACTCTTTGAGTGTATTTATTCAGTATGAACTTTGGCTGCAACAAACCTCTCACCTATCTCTCATTTTGAACTACCTTGCCTCAACACCTGTGTCTCCCGGATGGCATCACCCTTCCTTCTTGGCCCTAAAGCTATTGTTTCTGAATCAGTTTGATGTACTGTGCACCCTCAACTGTCCTAATTATAATATATTGCCCAACACCTCATGAAGTGATTGTATAATAATTCTGTATTGTATTTATGAATAGTTACATTGTCTACTCTATTATTATATATTATGTCCTTCCTGACCCGTGGACCATGCTTACCCTACCTGCCCACTGCCCGGTCTGCCTAGCCCAGTGACTGCCAGCTGATGGACGTGTCCTGCTCCAACCTCCCATCCCCCAGTTTGTCCTGCTGGGTCCCACGTTCCCTGCATGTGTGGTCAGTGCTGCTGCATCCTGTGGCCACTTTGCCACTCTGCCCACTGCCACCATGTTGCTCACCACACCACCTGCTATTATGACGAGAGACTGGTGCTGACGCTGAGATGACGCTGGCAACACTTCTGGAAGGTAGCCTACCATCATCAAACCCTGGAAAGGGGAGTAGCCACCCCGCTGTGGAGAAGTACAGTATATGGCTCCTTGTTCCAGGGTTTTGCAATAACAGGTCACTCAGGGAGGGTTATGCTGTCTCAGCTCCCATGAGGAAACAGGACAGGATGTGACATAAGGGTAGACATCCCATGGATCTTTGGGTTCTGCCAGTGCTAGCTGGATCTGGAATGGACATGGGAGGGAGAGAAAGGTTCAACAAGTGGAGAAGCTACTTGTGGGGGCCAGGGCATACAGCAAATGGCAGCAGGACTGGAGAGTGGGCTGAGTATTCCCACGGTGACCGGGACTACTTGAATTTAGAGAATGGGCTGGAGAAACCCAGCTTCCTGATTGGCTACCAGCACCCAGGACTTGGGCAGGTATCAGGCAACAGAGAAAGCAAATAACTAGTCCCTGTGCCTACCTAGCCTTTTAATCAAATGATCACTGAGCTGAAAGAGAATGCTGAACTCCGAGATGTCAGCCATTTTCTTTGCTTGCCTAGTGAATAGAGATGCAGTGAATTTAAATTTCGCCGACGAAGTGGGCCTAAGTGAGCACTTCGCATTGCTACTTCGCCTTGTCATTACCACTTCGGCGTTAAGGCAGAATGGCAATGCAGTAGTGAAGTCATTGTTTTTAATGGACTTTGCGTTCCTCATTATGATTCTAAGTGATCCACTTGGTGTTTCAGATTTGGCAGCCCCCCCACACATCACATGGCTTACAGTACTGTAAGTCACTTGCTCTTTAGCTAGGCAGGAAGAAAGTGAGTCATACAAGCAGACACTTTTACTTTCTCCTGTGCAGACGGAGGGAGAGTAGTGTGTTTTGTGACTGCTGATACTTTTAGATCAGAGCGAGGAGGAGATTTAAACTTTGATTAAGATCCAACAGCTTTTTTAAAAGCTACATTTTTTTGCCTTTTCTGTACTCTTTTTTACTTAATTTGTTCTTTCTGTAAATTTTATTTTTCTTACCTTTGTAAGTAGTTAGTTGTTTGTCTGTGTCTGTGTTACTGTGTGTGTGTGTGTTGTGTGACAGTGTGAGTAGTGATTGCTCGGATTGAGGGAGCTCAGTAGGAGAGATGGACCAGGGTGAGGGAATGTCTGGGATTGGGCAGCTCTGAGAGAGTGTGGTAGTGGTAAGCATCGTACTGTGTGCATGTGTGGAGGGCATGGGCGCCCATTCCTGTTGGACTGCTCAAAACTTGTGATTGCCCCCCCCCCCGGAGCAGGACCAGCACCACCTCCTGTCCTGACTCTGAGGCAGTTGAACCACCACCACCAAATCCAGCACCAGGTCCTCTGGAGCAGGATGTGCCTGTTTCCCCGGGCCCAGGTGTGGATTCCATTCCTGTTCAGCACCGTGACCAGCAGTCTTACAATACATCTAAGTAACTATTAAAAAAAATTTATGTTGTGATTCATGACGTGATCGTAAATCATGATTTGTGACTGCATTTGTGACCATGATGATGAAGAAATGTGACTGCCTATGGCTGTACTTCCCCGGGCCCCGATGAGCTGTAGCTTAAAACTCCCAGACATAAAAACACGTATCAATGAGTACAATGGTGGGGTGGTGAAGCCTGGAGAGATACTACAAAACAGGCTTACGATACATCCAAGTAACTAGAAAAAAAATGAATGTGATTCGTAACGTGAATGATCGTGAATCGTGATTTGTGACTGTAATGATGAAGAACGTGATTTGTATCATGAGTGACTTGTGATTATGGTCCTGACTTAAAAATGCATATTAATGAGTACAATGTTCATGCAGAATTAAGCACCAGACCTGTCCCGTACTCTGAAGGGAAGCCAAAGAAACAGCTGTGATTTAAGTTACAGATAGAGATTGGGCCCTAAAGAGATGCAAATGCACAGACAGATTAAGATTATGCTGTGCACTGAAGAGATGCAGACACAAAGGCACAACACCTAACCAGTGCTCACCATCAGAAATTCAAATCTGGAAAAGAATACCTTTACCGGTTGGGGTGGGCGGGGGGGGCAGTGTACTGTACTGCTGCAGTAACAGCCACTAGTACTAGTACCAGTACCAGTAAAGATACCACAAAGAAGTACAAAAATCACACAGCTGCAGTGGATAGCAGCTTCACATTGCTGAAATTATTATGTGGCACAATAAAAGGTGTCTGATTTGATGATGACACGCATCACACACATACTCACACACACACTAAGTAATGCATAGCAAATTGAAAAACTTCAGTAATATAACCACATATTTTAAACAAACTAAAATTATGCACTGCTGCACCACAACAATCAGCAAAAAAATGGCAAGAAATTTGAAAATATTACTGTGTGTACATTAACACAGTTAAACAAGAAAAATATCACCAAAACAGAAACCACTGTCTTTTTTCCAAGTTAATCTACCTACACCACAGATACACCCCTCCCCAAAGCACACTTCCACTGTCTCTCAGTACACAGACTGAATGTTGTGCATTAACATTCAAAATCCATACACAAACAATAAACGCTCAATGATATGAGCATAGGAGGGTTTCCTATAATCGATGAACTAAAGTTTCAGCAAAAATTATTCAAAAGGCTTTTAGCAGCTTTTGAAGGTTTGAATGCAGAGAGCTCTCAGAGCAGATTGTCTCCTACAGCTTCTACACACTACCCAAACTGAGGCTGTGCAGAACAATCTAGAGTCCATGTGACCTGAAATCCCATGAAACACTGCAAAATTAGCATTTGGAGCTTAAAAACAGAAAAATGCATTGTTTTCATTGTGCCATGTAAATTGGTGGAGTAGTGGTTTGGGAAGAAGCGAAACGTAAAGTCATTGTTTTCAATGGACTCGTTACCGCTTTTAACGCTAGCACCCCACTGGCATGCGGCACTGCGATTCGCCTTCACTCCGTGGATCACTTCGTGGAGCGAATTGGGGCCACTTTGCCCACCACTACTAGTCAACTGGACTGACTGACACTGACTTCTGGAGAGAGACCAGGATGAAGGTATGCTATGTTTTCAGCTACGCAGTAACAGTTTTCAGTGTGTTTAGTCTCCTTGATAGTTAACACCATACTGCCTGAACTGGTGTTCAAATAAAATTAATTTATTTGAGGAGTGATCCAGTCACTGTGGTCCTTCTGGTGGGGTTGGGGGGGATCCATCACATATTTGAATCCAACCCATTTTCTAAGGGGACCTTTTATTTATTTTTTTATTTATGTATTTGAATCTAGGATTACAAGTACCTTTAAGACAAGGCTATTTTACAAACGTTCCATGTCAGTTGCAGTACAATAACAACAACAAAAAAAAAAACAAGACAATTAAGTAACAAAGGCAGGATAACAGGTTAACAATCAGTTACATGAATATGAATGCATACATTTGGGTTAAACTGTAGCCTGAGGCACTGACGGGTTAAACAGTGTTACAAGACATGGCAAGGACACTAAAGGTAAGAGTAGCCAGAGGCACTGTCATATCACGGACAGAACAACAGGCAGTGGAGGGGGTGCGGGGGGGGGGTTTGTAGGAGATTAGGGGTAGATAATAGAAGTGCTATGTAGAAAGTGCTGAGACAAGGATTGAGTAATGGTAAGGGGGGCTGATTAAAGGAAACAGTCGCAGGTGCTAGAGGCAGAGAGAAGTAGGCAGAGCCTGGATTTGAACGGGCCAAGCTTAGCCTAGGTATGAAGGAGATGTCACTGCTGAGACCATTCAACCTGCTAGGGGCCCTATGAGCAAAGGATCTTTGTCCCTGGGTGGTACGGCAGCGAGGGACCTGCAGGAGTTGAGATTCGGATCCCCTAGTGTGGCGAGGGTTACTACTGTGGCAAAGGAGAGCTTGGACTCTGGGGAGTGCTTGGCCCATGGCTATTTTCTTTGCCATAATGCAGGTTTGGTACTTTATGCTGTTTGAGAGTTGTAGCCAGCCATATTGTGCATAGAGGTCACACGTATGAGTGAGACGGTGAGCTCCAGTGATGAGCTGACAAGCTTTGTTGAGAGACGTGGATATGCATCTGAGGGCAGTTACAGTGGCAGAGTCGTATATGATCAGGTCATAGTCAATTATGGAGACCACAGAGCTCTGAACAGTGACCCTTAAGGTTCTGGAGTAAGGTGTTGCCTGCCTGTAGAGTAGTCCATTGCGAGTATTTGCAGCTTTGACGATGCTAACAATGTGGGCACCATAGGATAGGTTACAGTCAATAGAGATCCCAAGATATTTAAAAGATTGCACCTGTTCGAGGGCAGCTCCAAGGCAGTTTGTGATGATCAGGAGGTGTAGCCTCTACTTGTTGTGGGAGCTGCTGAAAAGCATTGACTTGGTTTTCTTATAATTTAGGACCAATTTGTGCTTACTAAACCAGTTCCCAACTGAGGCAAAGCCTAGCTGTAGATTGTTTTGTAGGGGTTGGGGATCCTTATGGGTGGTGTGAATTATGGCGTCATCAGCATAGAGGATGATTTGTTCTGGGCAAGATTGTGGAAGTCTGTTCAAGAAGAGACTGAACAGAAGGGGACCCAGTATGAATCCCTGGGGGACTCCTGAGTGGACAGGTCTAGCGTCAGAGAGGACATCTGCAATTTCAACATTTTGGTAGTAGACGATGGTGAATGGTGTTGAAGGCCTTAGTTAAATCAATAAAAACCGACCGGCTAGGTGACCAGTATCCAGAGAACTGTGGATGGCTCTGGTGAATTCCAGAAGGGCAGAAGTGGTGCTGTGCCCTTGTCTGAACCCATGTTGTTGAGAGCACAAGATATTGTGTTTGTCCAGGTTTGTCCCTGGGTCATGCCTGAAAATAGTCATTCCTATGGCTGGCGCACCCACCCGGTCAACAAAAACTAAATAAATAAAATAAATAAATAAATCAGTGAGTTGGTCTGCTACTACGCATTCGATGGCCTTGGCGAGGGGAAATAATATGGAGTTCGGCCAATAGTTCCCAATGGAGGGCCCTGTCTCCACTTTTGTGGACCGGAGTAACAATAGCAGATTTCCATCTGTCAGAGAACTGGCCAAGGCTTAGGGAGAAGTTGAAGATCTTTGTTAATGGTCCTAGTACTTTGTCGAGGGTGAGGGACAGCAGTTTGAGGTCATGTGTGTCCCCACTATTTCTGGACTTGGCAATTGCTTTACTAATGTATTTGCAGGCTGCGTGCATCTTGACTGCTTTAAAGTAGAACGGCAGGTATTTGGAAGGGGGGAAGCTGGAAAGATGAGTTGGAGAGTCATCTACATCGAAAAAGTCAGGGGGGAGAAAACTACTGAGGTCTGTGAAAGCAGTATTGAACATATTATCAATAGTAGTAGGGTCCAGTGTTGTAGTCCCATCAATGTCCAGCATAGTAGGGGAAGTTTTAGGCTGCTTCCCAGTAACTTCTTTGATATTGTTCCAGAAGCTCTCCCATTTCCCCAGGTATTAGTGAGAGCTTCCCTATAGTAGATACTTTTCTTTAGGTGGATTGATTTTGTGCAATCATTTCGAGCATGTTTATAGTTCTGTATGTCAGTTTGCATACTGGTGGCCCATGCTCGCAACCAGAGGCGGTCCCTTGCTTTTAACTGTGTTGTAAACTCTGCAGAGAGCCATGGATTGCAAAGGCCTTTGACTTCGCACTTTTTGAAAGGGGCATGGGAGTCACAAGCTGCATTAAAGGTGTAGATGAAATCGTCCATGGCCAAGTTGACATCTGACGCTTTGTAAATAAGAGTCCAATCATGCTGACTGAGGTGGGACTTGAGGTGATTCAGCTGCCCACGGGGAAGGACTCTGCTAGAGTTGACTATTGGAGGGGGCTTGCAGAATTTGTTTGACCATTCACAGATGACAGGGGAATGGTCACTGAGTGAATCCAGGAGGACGGAGATGTTAGAGATACGAGTTGGATGGCTGGCCAGACCCCAATCCAGAAGGGTGCTAGAGCCTGTTTTGTAGTTGTGCCTGGTCAGGGAGTCGACCAGCTGGGCAAGATTTGCTGACGAGGTGGCGTCCTTGAGGCCTCTTGATTCAGGTGCAAGCCAATTAATGTTAAAGTCACCTAGCAGGATTGACTCGGAGCCTGGAGGTTGGGTTCGGATGAAGTCCAGGACAGCACTGAGACCTTTCCCTTGCTCTTTTGGAGGGATGTACACTGAAACAACTGTGAGGGCTTTGTTGTGGGCCCCTAGTAGGATTCTGATAGGAAGAATCTGCGCAGATGATTCTGAGAGGGGGGGTAGCTATGGGGTGACCCAAGAGAGACTCTTTGAGGTATATTGCACAGCCCCCTTCTCTTTTAGCCTTCCAATCCAGCCTGAAAACGTTGTAGCCTGGCAGGGCAATTGCCATGTCAGGGACTTTAGGTGTTAGCCAGGTTTTGACAACTGTGAGAATATCCGGATTGTACTGATTTGCAAAAATTTGCAGGGTATCAAGCTTTGGGAGTAGGCTGCAACTGTTTAGAGTCACAAGGGAGAGTCTCCCCCCCCCCCAAGTGATTGACTTGGTTGGTTGAGCTAGAGGTTTTCGGGCCAGGATTGGGGTGAATATTGCCAGACAGCAGCAACAGGAGGAGCAGGAGCTTCAGAGTGCACAAACATAGCTCCCTGAGGGTGAGTTTGTGTGTCCGCTTCATGCAATGGTCCCAGAGAGATGTCATGCGTGCCAAAGGTGGGAGAGGAGATGAGTGGGCCCGTGACCCTCTCTCCTGAATACATGGGTGCAGCCATCCATTTTCAGTGGGGGGTGCATGAGGTGAGCGAGGTTCAGAATGTAGGTTGCCTGAGTGGTAGTAGATATAGTCAATCTGGTAGCTAGGGGGAGGAGAGGGGTAACAGGCTCCAGGGAGGTAGAAGGGAGGTAGCAGGGATGAAAGAATAAAAAGCTGAGAAAGCATAAAGGACAGAATCATTATACTCAGGCAGTAGAGGTCATGTAAGGTGAGCTAAAAGGAACAGGAGAGAAGCCCGAGATATGGGGCTGACAAGCCTGACATAGGGTGAAAGGAGTGAGAAGGAGGTAAGGCAAGTGCGTGATAGAACAGCAGGAGGGGTATGGGGGGTACAGATTAAAGCAAAATACAGGTAAACTTTGTTCATAGGTGAAGAGCTTTATGTAGCCCTGGTTTAGTAGGAGGCAGAGGAGGCAGGCAAATGTACCAGAGATATGGCCCTCTAGAGGCAAGAAGATATAATCTGCTAATGGAAAGAAAAAAAAAAGCTGGGCTGTCTGGCAGTCAGGCCATTCGCCATGCAAGAGCTCCTGGAGAAGGCGCAGCTCCCACGCACGTGGGAGAGGTTGGAGGCAGACGCTGGTTTAGGGCGAGTGACCTGTGGATGGGAGAAAGGACAGTCAATTTAAAGCAAAGAATACAAAGGCAGAGGCAGCTAGTCCCCTAGGCCCCAGGAAGTTGGAAAGGCGGATTGCACGACAAAGGCTGTGCACAAAAGTTTCTCTAAAATTAAGCCAAAAAAAGCTTAAACACCTTTGGCTATAAGGGTTTGGGGGGGAGAGAAGATTACCAAGTAAAGCCACAGGGGGGAAAAAAGAAAGAAATATCAGAGCAAAGGACAGAGATAGCTAGTGCTAAAATGCAGGACAATAATTCAGATAGTAGAAATTTAAAGAAAGGATACAGGGTGCAGTGGAGCACTTAATGCCACTCCCTCAGCTCAGGCAGGGTTGCACAGTGGAAAGGAGCATACAAACTATACCTCTAACAATATTTGGCAACTTATATCACAGAAGAGTAGACATTAGGCATTATTAAAGAAAAAACAAAATAGAATGCTGAATTCAGTAAGGTATACAGAGCAGTAAATACAACCCTGCAATATAAACATTTGTGCAAACTAAGCAACTTAGGTAGATGAAGACAGTGGTGAATAAGAGAGCAGGAGAAAGGTGAAGTGTCCAGTCAAGGCTGAGGAAGTGAGATACAGAACCAAATCAGCCAGTGGAGACAAAAAACATCACGATTCAAGCTTAGCAGCTCCAAAGGCCAGGCTCCGTCTCTATGTCTGTACCTGTGTGTCTCAGGGCTGTCTGGCAATCAGGCCATTCGATGTGGAAGAGCTCCTGGAGAAGGTGCAACTCCCACGCTTGTGGGAGAGGTTGGAGGCAGAGGCTGGTTTAGGGTGAGTGGCCTGTGTGTCTCAGGGCTGTCTGGCAGTCAGGCCGTTTGCCCACGTAGAAGAACTCCTAGAGAAGGCGCAGCTCCCACGCACATGGGAGAGGTTGGAGGCACATCCCTGAACAATAAAAGAAAATATTAAAAACACCACTGTGTTACCTCGTTACCATGTCTGCTGAGTGCCGATTCTGGTGTCATTTCCAGTAACATGATGAGATCCCTTGCTACAGCACAACCATGCTTCTTTACCTCTCATATAACAATGCAACCAGAGCAATCGCACAGCAAGTGTGTCCTGAATGTGCTTAGTCATGCTGTATTCCAGATAGCATTCTAACAGCTGTCATTTTTCAAAAGTAAAGCAGTTCTCGCCAAAGAACAGTACTACAAGGGAGCTGAGGGCGAAATGCACTGCGACTGTGGTGGGGGATGACCAAATTGAAACTAACTGCAACCGAAGAGTAAAATGCAGCAGTGCTCTCTACTGGCAATTCCAGCTGTGCAGGGATTACATTACCAACTAAATTTTTTTATGGTTTTCTATTTACTGTCTACTTTTAAAAAAAAAATATTTGAAACATTTTTTTTACATGTAACAAATAATCCATTTTTCTAAGATCAATAATACCTTCCAGGGTTGGGCAGTATTGGGCTATACTGGACCTCCCAGATGCTATAAGGCTCTCCACCTGCAGTGTCGGGCTTCGTTACGCCCCTGGGAGGTCTGGTATAGCCTAATACTGCCAACCCTGTCTGGTATTTAAGTAATAATTCCTGCCAGGGTGTGTGTCATGCTGGGATAACGTCATGCCTCAGGTGGTTGGGCATGAGGCCGCAGGCTGTATGCGTCCAATGACTGAGGTGTGACGTTATCTCAAACCACACACACTTTGGAGGGCATTATTGCTATTATACAATGGCTCATTGTTATACAGAATAAAAAAAAAAATTTTAAAGATGTTTTTGTGTGGAAAAATATTTTTGTTTTTTAAGAGAAGATGAAACAATCAATCAAATGCTCTATAAAATGCTCATCTGCAGGTTCACAGGGAGGCTGGGACTAGACTCGTGATGTTGTACTGGGATAACAGCACGGGTCCAGCCCAAGACTGAACAATCAGAGTCCAGGATTTTTTCTTGAAAATTGTATAATATTGCTTACTTACCAAGCCGACTACCAAGAGCAGCAGGAGGGTTATGGAGGAGGTGGTGGACACAGAACCTCATCAGGAATGGAACCCACGCAGCCAGCCCAGGAAGAACCTGCCAGAATTGTCCCCATCAGCAGCAGTAAACAGAAAGTAGAACAAGAGAGGGTAGAGGAAAGAAGAGGTCTGGTTTTGTGACCGTCTGTCCATCATTTTCCTTCGCCTCATTGTGTGTGTGTGTGTGTGTGTGTGTGTGGAGTTTTATCATGTTGTGTATGTTGTCAAAATTGGATACAGAAAGAGAATTGATATCGGATTCAGATTCTGCATCTGGTTTTACATGTTTTTTCAAGTTTGGAATTTTGGCATCAAATACCGAAATTCTGAATACCAAAAAACTGTCAAACAAACAACAAAAGTCACAGCTGGGAAATAGGTGCTCATGGTTACATTCGAGACAGGTGAGCAACAGACAAACTGGGCACTCCCCACCAAACCCTCCTGCTGACACAGTAATTACTGTGTGCAAGCAGCTTTGTTAAGGCTAAGCTCGTGCATGGCATCAAATACACACACTGGCCAAAAACCACAACCCTCAGTCATCAACACTGTGGTTTCAAAAGCAGCACAATATGACCAGAATAATATTTATTTTTTTCAGTTTTATACACTGAGTAAAAAAAAAGATCCTACATCAATCGCAATTTAAATCAGCATGCTACTCACAAACAGTGCATGACTCAAAAGCAGCTCATCACCTAATGGTAAGAAAATTCTGAGGCCGAAGGATTATTTTATATCAATAACAAATGATAAATTAAATAAACACAAATAAAACCCCTCAGAAACAGCTCCTAGATATCTGGACCCAGTTATAATAATAGCAATAAGGAACTTCGGGTGTCTGTGTTAGTGTGCATTTAATCCTGGCTGCACCTCATACCACGTTTCACCCCCAAGGAATGATTAAAAGGACATTAACACTGCCACCACCCTCATTCCTTATTACTTAATGTGTTTTATTTTTCTTATCCTTAATATACTGCACCTAATGACTTAAAAAGCCATGGAAAATAAACTTTGCTTAATTGGAATTTTCATACCAATTAATATTAAACACAGCAACAATAACAACAAGCTACATGTACCTAAAGATGTATTTTGAGCCTTAAGTCACAGAAGTACGATCCTAATATTATTTATTTACTTGATGTATTTATTTAAACTTTTGGTGACTGGGAAAAGCGCACTGAGCTGAGACTCATTTCCAGGTGCAACACAGGGTTACAACGCAGTATACAGTAATACAGAAACAAGGCTGGTACCAAAATTTAAACAACAAGGCTGGTACAGAAAATTAAAACAACAAAGTCAAACAAATGTAGGTAATATTAGCAGCCAGTTCAGATTGTAATCCATGAGGTGACATACAGATAATGTGCGTAAAAGGGGGTTTATAAGTGCATTTATTGATATACAGACAACATCGTTGTTTCAGGCTGAGAGGTAAAGCAAGGTATGCATGTGGTCACCCGAGGTGGAGGGGAGACAGGTGCAGGGAGGTGATGGGAAGAGGCGTAAGAGTTTTTTGAGAGACAGGTAGGTACATGAGTTGCGATGTTCAGTGGACAGATAATTTATTCCATATGAGGGGTAGGCAATAGGAGAAGGCACTCTGGCCTGCTGTGTTGTGGGGGTGGGGTATAGAGAAGGAGTGGGGATCCCAGGAGTGGAGAGAGTATAAAGGAGGGTATGCAGGGCTGAAGCAGGAAGAGAGGTAGAGAGAGTAGAGGTCAAACCAGAATTTGGCTACAAAGATCATCGAGTGAATGTACCTTCTGTGAGAGAGTGGGGCGATAGAGAGACAGGAGTACAGGGAGCAGTGGTGTGCGTGAGGCAGAGGGTTGGATGCAAATCTGCGGAAGGAATTTAGTGTGGTGTCTGGTTTCGAGAGGGAGGTGGCAGGGGCAGTGTTGTGTACGATGTCAGTGTAGTCGAGAGATGGTAGGATCATCTTTGAGACAAGCTAGTGCTGAACAGGGAGAACGAGAGGGAGTCCTTGTTTCGATAGAAGAAACGCAGTGTAGGTCAGAACTTGGAGACTAGGGTGTCAGCATGGGTGGAGATGTTAAGGTGCTGATCCAGCCAAACTCCCAGGTATTTGCAAGCCTGAACCGAATCTGGGGGGGGGGGGAGTTGCCCTGTGAGTGAAATACTGGTAGGGACTGAAGCCTTAAGAGCTTTTGAACTGAGCCAAACTTCATTGAGACAGTCTTTTTCTGGTTTACCTTGAGTTCATTGGCTTTAAACCAAGCCAAGACATCGCTGAAATCATGTTAGAGGAGTGGTTGTACTTCCTTTGTGGAGGGTCCCGAGGTGAAGACGACAGTGTCATCTGCATACATATGGATTACAGAGTGGGTGCAGATGGAGGGGAGATCATTTATAAAAACAGAGGAGTAGTACTGGGCCGAGTATCGCTCCCTGGGGGACACCTGCCAAGATGGGAAAGGGGGGAGGTGGAGTTGCCAACACATACCGCTTACTGTCTACCAATTAGGTAGGAAGTAAAACAACAGATGGAGGGGGATGCCAGACCTATGGAGTGAAGTTTGTTTAGGAAGACTATATGTGAGACAGAGTCAAAGGCCTCGGCAAGGTCTATGTAAATGGCTGTGTAATATGGCCTTTGTCCATGGCTGAGTGGATGGCATTAGTGACCCGCAGTAGGGAAGAGACTGTGCAATGATGTTTTCAAAATCCAGATTGGTAGGGAGAGAATATTTGATGAGGTGATGAAGAGTATATTAATAACCCCTATACTCTGGCAAGTGAGGGGAGAAGGGAGATGGGGTGGTAGTTTCCAGTAGACAGCGGGTCACCTGCCTTGTGGAGAAGAATCACATAGGCTGTTTTCCACAAGATGGGAACTGTACTGGTATCGATAAATAGGTTCATGATGTGTGCAAGGGGTGTGGTAATGACTGCTGCCAACAGGCGAAGCAATTTTGGATGTACTCCATCGGGGCTAGATTTATCTGGGTGTAGTGAGCGTAAGCCCTTGAGAACTTCCTGGGTGGTGACTTGGGGGAAGTGGTAACCATTGTTTGATGGTGAGGAGGGAGCCAGGGGGCTGTGGGACAGGGGATGTTCAGGCAGGGTGCAGGTAGTGAAGAACTGGTTGAAGATTTCTGCCACTGAAGAAGGATCGGAGATGGAAATATTATCAACCTTGTGGGATGGGGGCGGCACTAGGATTGACAAGAGAGTGTACTGTCTTCCAGAAGGAGGAAGGGTTGCTGGAGTTTTTGTGTAGGTGTTTCTTAAAATAGGTGGATTTGGCAAGATGAGTTACCGTTTTGAAACTATTTCAGATGGTTTTATAGGCAAGGAGATTTATTTGTGATTGGGAGGACTTACAGCAAGTCCAGGCCTGGTCTCGGGATTTGCAAAGGGTAATTAATTGTGGTGAGATCCACAAGTGATGAGATTTCTTGACTCAGATTTTTTCATCGGGGCATGGAGGTCCAAAACTTGATGAAATGTAGTCATAAAGTGATTGAAGGCGCTGTCTATGTCAGAAGCGGTGTAGACGGGGGACCAGACCAATCGGCAAAGGAGAGGTCGTGAAGAAGGGTGTTTGTGTTGAGGGATCGGATAGGGAAGATGCTGATATATTTTGAGGCGGAGCAGGGAAGATGGATTTTTCTAACACAGCAGGTTATGCAGTGGTCACTTAGTGTATCTGGAAGGATGACAGCATCCAAGATAAGGGGAGGGTGAGATGTAAGGATCCAATCTAGAAGGGTGTGGTTAGGGGTGTGGGGGTTGTATCAGGTGGGTTCCTCTATTAGCTGAGAGAGGTTTAGGGATTCAACTATCTGGGTGTAGGGCCTGGATGAGGGAGTGAGCCAATCCAGATTAAAGTCACTTGGAAAGGTTGGAGTTTCCACCCATGCTTACCAGTACATCTGTTGTGCATGAGCCCTTCCCTAGAGGCAGCGAACATCTCTGACTGGCAGACCAAACAGGATTTTAAGTAAGTTGACACCTATCTGTACATTCCTGGCCAGTAGAAATGTGGTACCAGATTATTCAGCGTGACTTCATGACTGAGGTGCCCATAATGGAATGAGCAGCCTCTACTACCCTCTGCTGATATCTCTTTGGCATCACCACTTGTATATCTATCTTGTTAGATCTGGGTTTGGGTCTCATATGGTACAAAGTCTCATTAATACTTTCATACCATGAACACATTTGATTAAGCGTCCCACTGTTTACAGGTACATCATCTTTCATTTTCATACACTGTTTTAGTTTCTCTATAGTATGGTCCGCAGACTGCAATTTATCCCAATCCACCGTTTTCCCATTTTTGCCTAGTGCATTTACAAATGATGTCTAGTCAGCCAACTTACAGGCCGTTCTTGCTTGACTGCAGTTTCACTGCCCAACACAATATTTAAAGGACCAGTCTCACCTGGGATTTCAATGGTATTCAGGCAGCAGTCCATGCTTTCCTGACACAGATTCCCTTTATTTTCAGAGTCCATATCACACAGATAATATCCTAGGAATATGGGGAGCTCTGGACAGTCATTACACAATTCAAGCCTTTCCGCCGGCTCCTGCGGTTGGGCACAGGACTCTGTCTCCTCAAGTTCCTCCTCCTTAAAGTGTGCAGCACCTGTACTCAAACTCTTCTGAACCTCTAACACTTTGTTCTTTGCGTTCAGGCAAAGCCGCTCTGCCTCTAGTCACCTTCAAATCAGCCACATCATCAAGGCCTCTATCATCTGGAACACCACTGTCAGGCCATCTGTCTGTTTCACTGGACGCTTATCACTGGTACTGGCAGATTGCAGCAGACTTATCAACATAGTCTGCAACTGCTCCACAGAGGCCCCTTCAGGCTTTAACTTGGATAGAACTACCAGCTCTAGTCCAGAAAATAATGGCGCACCGTTTTTGTGCCATGGTTCTTGTTAAGACTCCGCTCTCAGCAGATGGTGACCTTTGTCTCATACCAGCACCTTTGCTTTGCTGCTGCTGTATATCCTGGGACATCTGCCAGGATATCAGGGCAATATCCCCTTGTAACATCTCTCTCCCAGCCTAGATGCACCAGTATCCCACTTCTGACACCAGATGTGAAGATTTATTTGACTGGGTAACCAGAGTGGTGGATCAAGGGGGAGCAGTTTATGTCACCTACCTTGACTTCAGCAAAGCTTTCGATACTGTTCCACATAGAAGATTGATTAATAAGCTGGGTAGGCTTGGGGTGGGTCAGAAGTTGGTCAACTGGGTGGCAAACTGGTTGACGGGCAGAAAACAGAGTGGTGGTAAATGGTATACAGTCAGAAGAGATGCAAGTCACAAGTGGGGTACCTCAGGGATCAGTTCTGGGGCCAGTCCTCTTCAATATCTTCATCAGTGACATTGCAGATGGACTGGAGGGTAAGGTTTGCCTGTTTGCAGAGGACACCAAGATCTGCAAAAGAGTAGATGATTCAGATGGGGTGGGTAGAATGAGAAGAGATCTGGATAAACTAGCAAACTGGTCGGAAGAGTGGCAACTGGGGTTTAATGCAAAGAAGTGCAAAATCATGCACATAGGGAAGAGAAACCCTGAAGCCACCTATAGGCTAGGAGGGGAGTTGCTGGCAGTCACAAGGGAAGAAAGAGGCTTGGGCATCATCATCACCGATGACCTGAAATCATCCAAGCAGACCACTAAAGCAGTAGGTAAGGCTAGGGGGGATGTTAGGGTGTATTAGTAGGGGTATCACAAGTTGGAAGAGGGAGGTAATAATCTCTCTTTACAAGACACTGGTTAGGCCCCATCTGGAGTACTGCATGCAGTACTAGAGGCCAGGGTTGCCAGAACTACAGTAGTTTGGGAAAGATTCGAACCCATCACAAACCCTGGTGTTCGAGTTCTAATTCAGAACTCGAACACTAGAGGGTTCGCAAATGGGTTTGAATCAATCCCTTTTTTTTTTATGCATTAAGAAGCCGCAACGCAAGCTTGCCTATAGTGTCAGCTCCCTCCAGTCCTGCTTCAGCTCCAGTATGATCGTGAAGGGACGGGAGAGAGGTTGAAGCAGAATAGGGGGAGGCAGCACAGTGCCATAGGAGGCAGAAAGTCTGGGGTGGAGCAGATGAAGAGGGTGGAATGAAGGGTGCATGATGGCATGCACAAACTTGTGGGGGCTGAATGGTGTGGAGTCGGGCTGCACACCTGCATACTTCATCCCAGTCTGTGTTACCACCTGACCATCTGCTCTGCGATCAGGTGGTGGTAGAATACATAAACTGCGCAGTTACAGCTCCGTTCATTTAGTCCCAGTGTTATAAAGGAGTTGCAGGCTGCAGCAGCTTGTGCTACTCGCTCTGTCTGGGCTAGCTCTGCTCTCTGGCTGTGGCAATTGCTTGCTAATTGTGAAAATGTCGTGTGTGTTGATTTACTGCAAACTAAAAAAAAAAAAATTAAAAAGCTAAGGGGTGGGTGGGGGTGAAAACTAAAGGTAGGGGGGACTCGGGGCCAGGAGTGGGAACCGAGGAAAAGAAAAGGCCCGAAGGAACAGAGGCTCAGCCTCAGGATGAGACGGACAGAGCGAGGGACGTTAAAGTTGCTGAGTATTTGCTGAGTGTTTGCTGAGTATTTGAGCAAAACTGAGAAACTGAGAGAATTTATCGTAGTCTCAAACAACAGTTCAAACTTCATTTCTGCCTGGCGTAGTAGTTTCACACTGGGAAGGAGCGATCAGCAGATGGCTGGGGGAAGGGTGAAGAAATTAAAACAGATTGTGACTGAGGAAAATTAAGTTTAACTTTAATGTGCGAGTCTGTGAGAAGTTGAAACATTTGAATTTGATGGCATTACTACTTTATACCCTACTCCACAAAACAAAGTAAAATAATCAGGAGGACAGGGAGGGGAGGGGATTCTATAGTACTGTGCTGCTGAGTGTTCTTCTATTCCACCCTATAAAATTCCTGATAGAACAACACCAGGCTGTTTTATTTTTTTTTTTTTTTTACACAGTACTCCCTACTTGTGTGATGTATGTGTGACGTCCACTACACTGTATCTCTCTATTCTCCTGTGGTGTTCCCATCACCCTGCTGCGGCTTCTGACTGTGTACCCTACCCACTGTGTGTTACTGCGAGAAGCCCATTATAGGGCAGTCGTGTGGTGGTATTATATTTAAATACATGACAGAAGCATATAAGTAGATTTTAGTGCTGGGAGGAGAGACAGAAAAATCTCTTTCCTTGGGTTGTATATGTGTGGGTGAATCTGTCTCCTGTGGTCAGCCCATCTGTTGTGTGCCTTTTGACTGCACTGTACCCTACCCAGTGTGTGTTACCGAGAGAGGCCCAGTGGCCAGTTGTCGTGTGGTGGCATTATCCTTAAATACATGACAGAAGCCTAGAAATATATTTCCCTGTTGGGAGGAGAGATAGAAAAATTTCTTTCCTTGGGTTGTATATGTGTGGGTGAATCCGTCTCCTGTGGTCAGCCCATTTGCTGTGTGCCTTTTGACTGCACTGTACCCTACCCAGTGTGTGTTACTGAGAGAGGCCCAGTGGCCAGTTGTTGTGTGGTGTCATTATCCTTAAATACGTGACAGAAGCCTAGAAATATATTTCCCTGTTGGGAGGAGAGACAGAAAAATCTCTTTCCTTTGGTTGTATATGTGTGTGACTCCGACTCCTGTGGTCAGCCCATCTGCTGTGTGCCTTTTGACTGCACTGTACCCTTCCCAGTGTGTGTTACTGAGAGAGGCTCAGTGGCCAGTTGTCGTGTGGTGGCATTATCCTTAAATACATGATAGAAGCCTAGAAATATATTTCCCTGTTGGGAGGAGAGACAGAAAAATCTCTTTCCTTTGGTTGTATATGTGTGTGTGACTCCGTCTTCTGTGGTCAGCCCATCTGCTGTGTGCCTTTTGACTGCACTGTACCCTACCCAGTGTGTGTTACCGAGAGAGGCCCAGTGGCCAGTTGTTGTGTGGTGGCATTATCCTTAAATACATGACTGAAGCCTAGAAATATATTTCTCTGTTGGGAGAAGAGACAGGAAAATCTCTTTTCCCCGGTTTGTGTGTGTAACTTCGTCTCTTGTGGTCAGACCATCACCCTGCTGCTGTACGCCCCTTCACTGACTGCACTGTACCTTACCCAGTGTGTGTCACCGTGTGAAGCCCAGTGGGCAGTTGTGTGGTGTCATTATCCTTAAATACATGACAGAAGCCAAAAAATATATTTCCCTGTTGGGAGGAGAGACAGAAAAATCTCTTTCCTCGGTTTGCGTGTGTAACTCCGTCTCTTGTGGTCAGCCCATCACCCTGCTGCTGTGCGCCCCTTCACTGCTATCTGTATGCCTATGCCCAGCAGCACAATCATTCTGTAAGCCTTGAACTTGGGATCCTTTAGTTGCAAACCGTCATATTCTTCAATTACTTTCAGTCCACTGCATCACAGTGTCACACAGCCAAAATAAAATTTTGGAGTTGTAGCCAGCGATCATAGATCACATTGCTTTCTTACACAGGAATTGTGTGGGTGTATTCACTGCAGTATACTGATTTTGTTATGGCTGGCACCAACATAGATGAAGCATCTGTTGCTGGTATTGGAGTAGGTGTTGGTGGTAGTGGTAATCCTGGTGCTAGCAAAAATAACCAAAATGTTTCACGTGATAAAAATTCAACAAACAGCAAAAGAGCAACAGCGAAGTATGGTAAAGGGGGACCTTTTAAGAAAACCTGTGCAGCTGCTGTGGTCACACGGAGAGGCACCATAAGGTATGCCATTCATGCTGTTAAAATCCCTGTGACTAGCAGTAATAATGCAAGTGACAGTGAGTCCCTCTATGACTCAGACAGTAGCTCTTTGTCTCAGTCTGACACTGTTGTGTCTTGTGATGTATCATTACTTCCTCAACAAAGTGAAATGAGCAGTCTGCTGACAATGAATCAGGTAGTGCACTTGCAAATACATCCAGCACTGCTGGCAATGAAAAGGACACATCCATTGAATCCACCACTTCTGTGTCAGCCAGCAATGAAAATCCATCAAAGTCTTCTGCCCACTCTTCTAGCACCAAAGAGCATGTCCCAGGTTCTGTTAGGACAGGTGAAAAGACACAGTCTTTAGCTATCTTCCTAGCACTCGAACAAAATCTGTCACATCTGAGGTGTGGAATTGTTTATCTGTCAGTAAAACTGATCCATGCAGAGCAATTTGTTTCCTGTGTAAACAGAGTGTAAGCCATGGTAAAGTTGTGTCATGCCTTGGCACTACAGCTCTTAAACGCCATCTGAAAAAGCATTCAGTTTTGCTTGATTGTCCAAAACCCATGTCCTCCATCTTCCAGATCACACGTGAGAAGGGTCAGGAATCTGAAATGGATACTGAATTGTATGAACTTGATGCAGACAGAACCACTGCCAGCCCTAGGATCACTGTTACCACCAATGCCAGCACCATTAGTACCAGTTGCACATCCAGTGATGGCACGGAATGTATAAATCCTAGTCCACCATCTCAGCGTCCATCTGATCATTGAAGCACGGTGTATAATAAACCAGCAGGGACATGTTGTAAACAGCTAACACCATCTCAGGCATTTGAAAGAAAGAATACCTTTACTAAAAATCATCCAAAGACCCTTCATCTTAATGACAGAATTGGTGAACTGTTAGCATGAGCCCTTCTCCCATACTCTTTGGTAGATCATGAGGATTTTAGGGAGCTCATGACATTATCAGAGCCTCGTTACAATGTTCCTCATCGAAGGTACTTTTCCTATGTTGAAATACCAAATATTTATCCGGCTTTAAAAGCGACAGTGATGCTTGCACTTAAAACTGCAGAGGGTGGGGTTATTCATGTCACAACAGATATGTGGACCAGCACTCAAAACATAGATTACATGTCCCTTACCGCTCATTGGGGCATGTTTTCTTGTGCTTCTTCAAAAACAAAGACACCCCAAAAGATGGCGCTGCTGCATATAAAGAAGTTTGGGCAAAGTCATACAGCTGCAAACATCTTGCAGGAACTAAATGACCTCCTTGACAAATGGGTTTATTCTCACGGTCTAAAATGTGGCTTCATAGTAAGTGACAATGGAGCCAACATCTTGAAAGCAGTACAGGATGGAGGATTTCTGCATGCTTCTTGCTTTGCACATTGCTTACATTTAATTGTCACGGGATTTCTCAGCAATGAAACACAAGTGGATGGTATGATTGCTGTTTGCAAAAAAATTGTGACTCACTTTTCACATTCAACCAAGGCTATATGGACATTGTCCGAACTGCAAAAAAAACACAAGCTGCCCCAGCAAAAGCTGATTCAAAATGTTTCCACTCATTGGAACTCAATGCTTTATATGCTGCAGCGCCTCTTGGAGCAAAACCAAGCTGTACATGAGTATTGCTCCAGTTACATTATTGGAGATGGCATTATGCTGTCAGTGCTGCAGTGGAAATTAATGGAGACAGTGTGCTGCATCCTAGCTCCTTTTGAGACAGCTGCAAGGGACATGTCTTCTGAAGGTGCATCTGTGAGTCAGGTTATCCCACTCATAATGTTAATTTCCACATCATCTTAGTGTTCTAAATCTACAAATAGAAAAAGACAGATCTGAAGCTCAGGCAGCATGTTGCCTGTATCATGGGAATCTCATAAAGAGAATGAGCGAGCGCTTCAAAACCAATGACAAATTAGTTGCAATGATGAAATCAAAACACTACATCCTTGCAACTTAGAAACATAGAAACATAGACTTTGACGGCAGATAAGGACTGCTTGGCCCACCTAGTCTTCCCAATTCTCTTAGATCCCAGGTTCAAGGCTATACATCTTCCAAAAACAGATGATATGGAGCAGTACACATGTCTGTTGCTAGATGAGCTGCAGCACTCACAGGAGTCAAACACAGACATGTACAGTACCTACAGGTTGTCATCATCACAACATGCAGGTTCATCTTCACAAAGGGATACAGAACCGGAAAAGTCACCAAACATTAATAGTAGTTGTTCCACAACTGCCACTTCTTCAACCCTTAGTAGCAAGCTAAATCTGTGGCAAAACCTTTCCCAAATTGCTGCCATACCAGCTTATGCTGATTCCTCTTCTGAGCGTTATCTGTCCATCATGGTAGACAGTTACCTGCAAGAACTGCCTATTCCTATTGATGCATACCCTTTTGAATACTGGAGATTAAAAAAGTCGATTTGGACAGAGCTGTATGATGAAGCCTGTAAATATATTGGTTGTCCTGCAACAAGTGTCTCTTCAGAACGCATGTTTAGTACAGCTGGCAATATTGTGACAGACACCAGAAATAGGTTGCTGCCAGAAAATGTACACACATTAACTTTTATCAAAGTTAATAAGTCAAGATTTTCCTATCCCTACAAGAGAATACAAACTGATCCTGAAGTGACTGATGTTGTGGATGTTGATGGTGATGACAACTCAGATGGTGGTGGCTGGTAAATACTGTGTGGGACAGAGTCTCTCTGCACCAAAAAGGAAACTTTTACAGACTGTGATGACTTTGGTTGTCTCTCTCCTTTCTCGATCTACTTCCTTGGACTATATACCCCCAAAAACTTTCACCATTTCATGGCAAACTGCTTTGTAGCTAGGGTCTAAAGTCAACAAGTTTTATATACAGGGCAATTTGAACATCAGTGGGAACAGGCCCAAATTTGGCATAAAAAGGACACTGTCACGTCAATCCTTTCTGTATCATATCATTTATAGTTGAAGTGCAAACATGTATTTTTGGATTTACCTTCTGTGACTTTGTGGTTCATCAGTATGGGCTGGGACCGGGGGCAGTCTATTTTTCAATTTTAAAGAGGACAAAACAATGAGTTCTAACTGGTAGCTGTTTATTATTTTTTCAATTACAGAAATGTAAGCCATAAACCAAAATGATCCACATGTAACTTATCTTACTGAATAAAAAAATATGGGAAAAACTGTATTTTGTATTGTTATGTTTCTGTGGGCAGCATCCTGTTACAAGTCTCTTCTGGGAAACAGAGTCATCTGGAGTTTTACCTATGTCATGGTTGAGCACATATTCTGTAAGCATAGGTCTCATACCACAATAGCTCGTTTTTAACATTCTGTTGTACACAGACCATGGCATAATAGCAACAACTCTCAAATTACTGGGTCCATGAAGAGGACTGTACAGAATGTTGTCCATAAGAAGAAAGCAATTGAAAAGACAGTTTTTCACGTAAGTGTTGTTTATTAAGGAACAGTTCAGTATGGCTCATTTGGAGGCAAGAGTTTCATTTTTCTTGAGTAAGCATGTGGTAGTTTTAGCATTTGAGAGGGGGAGGAGGGTAGAATGGGTGCTGAAGAGTGGGAAAGGGCTGGAGGTTGGTTTAACATGGATGCAAGAGGGAGAAAGATGGCATGAATGCTAGTGCATGGGTGAGGGCTGGAGGTTGGTTTAACATGGATGCAAGAGGGAGAAAGATGGCATGAATGCTAGTGCATGGGTGAGGGTTGGGGTTGGTTTTAACATGGATGCAAGAGGGAGAAAGATGGCATGAATGCTAGTGCATGGGTGAGGGTTGGGGGTTGGTTTTAACATGGATGCAGGAGGGAGAAACATGGCATGGTTGTTAGTACATGGGTGATGGTTGGGGGAGTGGGTTTTAGCATGGGTGAGGGACGGAGAAGGGTGACATGAATGGTCATTCATGACTAAGTGTGGGGGTAGTTTAAACATTTATGTGAGGGAGGAGGGTCCAATACATGCTTGAGGGGGGTGAGGGTTGTGGGTGGTTTTAACATGGGTGAAAGGGTGGTATGGGTGCTACTGCATAGATGAGGGTGGTGGAAGAAAAGTGGAATGGGTGCTGGGGTGAAAGGTGGGTGTTGTTTTAGTCCTTTCATGTACAGATTCGTGATCGGCTGGGGATGGTGAGGAAAAAGATGATGACAGACCGATGGTATGGAAGGGCTGTACTAATTGCCCACTGTGGAACCTACTATAGATATAATATATATATATATATATATATATATATATATATATTATTAAATACATTGCAAACTGCTGCCACCAAGCAAAAGTGTCCTGTCCCTTTAAAAAAGAATAAAGGAATCAGAAATAAAAGAAAATCTACACCAGCAGTTTTCACAGAATGTGACCTATCATAAAGTGTTTTTGCTTTACAAGTAGTGATAATTTGATACATAATGGGGTTGACAGACACTGTCCCTTAAACATCACATGCCAACTGCTGCAGCTACATTAAATGTTGCTTAAGTTAGTATGTGGTGAGGAAACCACTTTTTTCATTTATGTGACTGAAATACCGATTTTATTGATGTATCAGCTGGAAAAATGCATCATCTTAGAAAGTTGTATGTATTACTTCAATTCGCCAACAAGAATGTTGGTATATGTATGCATTATCTTATAAAATTGCATGCATTTTTTGCCAGCAACAATAACTGGCATATTTGTTTTATTCAAATGTCTTGACTGACTACGTTATGACATAATATGTTTTGCAACAGTTCCACATACTGCTGTTGCAGTACCTTGGCTTGACTTTGTTATAAAAGCTTTCTTTTAAAGATAGCAACTTTTGATTTACTCATTTAAAACAGAAAGCAGCAAATAGCTGAGATTAGGTAATATCAGTTATTTTTTCTCATAATTCATGACGATGAGTATATATAACTGACTACATAAATGGCTAATGTGCCTCTTTCTATCACTAAGGAACTATGATGGAGCTGCAGCAGGAAAACTTTTAACATATGGGTGAGCCTGTTACGTATTAAGTTGCTGGCTTTAGCAAACAGAAGAAACCATAGATAAACCTAGTTGTATTCCTATCAATGTGTACATGATAATTTCTCTCCCCCTTATATTAAACAGTTTTTCCTTTAAATGTATTTCATTACTATCTTCATTACTGGCAGCTCAATTAAAAAATAGGGTTTGAGTTCTAAAAAGTTCTAAAAAAGATTAGAACCCTAGAACTTTTTCAAAAGTTCTAGAATAGAACTAGAACCCAGAACGTCAGAGGGTTCTGACAACCCTACTGGAGGCCACACCTTCACAAGGACATTAACCAAATTGAGGCAGTCCAGAGAAGGACAACCAAAATGGTGCAGGGACTGCATCAGAAAACATACGAGGACAGATTAACAGAGCTCAATATGTATACCCTAGAGCAAAGGAGGGAGAGAGGTGATATGATCGAAACATTCAAACACCTTAAGGGCATTAACAAGGTGAAAAAGTCTAACATGTTTCAAAATAAGAAAAATAGCAGGACAAGAGGACACAGCATGAAATTAGAGAGAGGCCGATTAAGGGGTAATGTAAGGAAGTTCTGTTTCACAGAAAGGGTGGTGGATGCATCGAACGGCCTACCTCAGGAAGTGGTGAATATGAACACAGTGCTGGGCTTCAAACAGGCATGGGATAGGCATAAGGGAGCAATACAGATGAGTATGAATAGATAGGCCATTGACAAGAGCAAAGGCCGATGGCACATTTATTAGGTAGAAAAAGAAATAGGCAGACTGAATGTGCCGTGCAGTCCTTATCTGCCATCAACTTCTATATTATCTGCTGTCAACTTCTATGGTGAGCTTTTGCCTGGTGCCAAAGGTCATAGAGACCATCTTTTTGCCATTTAGAGAGAGCTTATTTGCGCGAAACCAGTGCTGGTCCTGGACATTGTCGTACAATGTGCAAGCATTTTGGTTCTACCTGCTTGTTAACAGCCTGACTCATATAACTCTGTTCTACATCATTATTGCCACATAACCTAAGTTAAAATCCTAGATTCTACATTACAGGAAAACAAACCGAAGCAACTGTACCAGTGTAACTAAATGCAGCAGAAGGGTGGGACAAAGGCTCATAACAGTGTGGAATGTATGTTAGCACATGACACAAGACAGCCACCACTCATGTGGTGGGGGATATGCCATACAAGAGTTATAAAACATATTTTGGTTATGTGTGAAAGGGGGAGGGGAAGGGAACAACAAAACAGTCTCTATTGATGTGCGTCACCCATCAAGGTCATGATATGCACACACCCCTGTGTATCACAACACCACCACCCCATACGCATGTCTGTCAACGTGCTACAACCACAAACTCAGCAAGTAAAAGAAAAACTGAGGGTGACGGCACATTTTCTGCTGCAGCATCGCCACACTGACCCACGTGGGCCCCAGGCCTTGTAGATGTTGACTTCTGTGCATAGGCAGGGAGGGCCGCACCATGCCCATTTACTCAGACTACCTCCCCTTCTGGCCCAGGATCATATTCATTGCCCTCCTTTCTATGGTCTCTATGCGTTCCCTTTCTTTCTTGTGGCACAGACTCTAGAACTGCGCACAGTACTCCAGGTGTGGCCTTACCAGGGACCTGTACAGTGACAGTGGTACATCTTCCTCCTACTATCAAGTCCCCCTTCCAAAGCATCCCAGCACCCTGTTTGCCTTGCCATATGCTTTGCTGCACTGAGCAGGAGACTTGGTGTCTTCCAGATCTCTCTCCTCACCTGTCTGCACCACCCTTACTCCTCCCACCCAGTAGTCCATTTAGGGTTCTTTCTACCAATGTACATCACTTTGCCCTTTCTTTGCATTGAACTTTAGTTGTCATAATCTGGACCACTTTGCCAATTTTCCCAGATCTTATTTCATTTCTACAACTCATAGAAACATAGAAATTGTCGGCAGATAAGGACTGCTAGGCCCATCCAGTTTGCCCGTAGGCCCTATACATTGCACATGGCCACTGACCCTATGTGATCAATGGCTTTTCTTTTTTTAATTTTTATTTTACTGTTTATGCCTCCTTCTCACCACCTTGGCTCAGGTCTTCCTCAGGAGCACATGGAGTCATTCCCCTATGGTACACACCCTACCTGGCCATCCTCCGTCGCCCATGTAGCCTCAGTTATACCCCCCCGGATGGGGACAGGGTGGGCCCCAACACCCGGGACAGTAGTAGCATCAGTCAGGAGGATGCCAGGTGGGCGGCTGCACATCAGGGGCAAGCTCCGGTGCTCTGTCTCCGCCAGAACCGAGAGCCATTTTCTCCATTTCCTCTGGGGAGTGGCTGGTGCCCTGATGTCAAGGCATATCCGACATCTGCCACTCCTCCACTCCTCTCTCTACTCCTCAGTGCCTGCTGTATCTCCAGCCTCTGCCAGAGATCAACAGAGCACCGAACTGGGACCCCTGTCCCTCCCCGGGAGAGGAGAACTGTCCTCCGGATGCTCAATCCTCTCCCTCCCCTGCCGACCTCCAGCAACCCGGGCTCGTTCTCGAACCCGGGTCGCCTGCGTGATCAATGGTTTTTCATCACTCCCTCCCCTCTCCTCTCTAACTCTGACTCATTCTTCAGTGTCCACTCTGCCACAGACCTTCATGTCATCAGGAAAGCCACAGATCTTCGCGTCATCAGCGAAGAGACACACCTTATTCTGAATTCTCTCTCGGACATTATAAATGAAGACATTGAACTGAGGGCAGTGCATGAGATCCTTAGTGAGTTATTTATGCAACTAACCAAAATGATGGTACAACTTCACCTGTAATGACTAGACAACAATATCAGCATGTGTTGCTAGTAAAGGCAGGGACTGCAGATTTAGCTCAAGGTAAGAAGTTCAAATCTCACCTACTCCAGTTCCATAACATGAAAACTTGGCATGTGGCAGCTGCACTAATGTTGTGACAATCAAACATAATGAGTCTTTTGCATGCTCATGGGAAACTGAGATAAAGATCTTCTGTGAAACTACTGTATCTTGTTTCAAGCTCATAAAACAATGGTGGCAACATTCTTTGCAATGTTGCAGTGACTACTGTACGTCTGCAACTGACCTACAAGCTTGTTTGATTTTTTATTCTGACCATACTTATTATTTATTGCATTTTGAATTGTTGTGACCTGCTATATTTATTTGTTTTCTTTGTTTTAAAATGTGAATTCCCCCAAGCCCTCGAGAAGTGGCAGTAATAGAGATAAAATTGCTTTACCGTGCTCAGAGTCGGACTGGCCCACCTGGATACCTGGAAATGTCCATGCGCCACCCCCTCAATTGGGCTCTTCCTCGCCTTCAAAACTCTGAAAAATCTTTGCTCTAGTTTTTAATTAAAATGGAGTTCCTGATCACTGCAGGTAAAGATAAAATTCAAACACAGGCCCACTGTTCAAAATGTAAGTGGACTGCTGATATGAGTGTGCCACCCAGGGGCTCCACCCCTATTGATTTTCCAGATGGGTCCACAGTATGAGCTTTCCAGGTGCCCTCCCCCGTACAAGTGTCTGACTCTGATCTTACCTCACCTCATCATACCAGGCAAAAGCAATGATCAGGCCAGTCACTGGCTACAGTATAGTTATGTTCTAAGGCTAAGGAAAGCATGACCCACACTGAATCCCATGACCTTGGCCATCAAAAGTCAAATTGTTAGTTGCGAAGATGACCACTTTGAAGAACAAGAACATTATGCCAAGCACAAAGAATAATCTCCAAAGATAGAGTTGTCAAAAATGTTTTTAAAAATAATTGGGTTTATGGAAAAATGTGTATAAAATGCCCTCATGTTTGTCTCTGTTACAGAGTGGTGTTCAGAGGGGGAAGAGACTCCACTGCTGCTTCTCTTTGTTTCTCTTCAATCTGTCACAGTCCAGTGGTCGGGTTAATAGTCTGAAGATAAAGCTATCTTGTCTGTGTAAACTGAACTCTCATCTTGACTTGATTCTGCCAGCTACAAAATGTCAAGTAGGGAAATATGGAAAAAAAATGTAATGATCATTTCAATTTACCTTACGGAGACCCACTGCCAAAAAGCAGTGCCAAGACTGACTGATAATAAACATGTTCCATGGAAAAACGCATCTCTTCCTTTCTGATTTTTTGGCAACCCAGCTCTGCATTATTAATCTAATAATGTACTGAGTAATGAATGTCATCCAAAATATGTTAATAACAAATTGCCCGATTGTCTCTGTCGAATCTACTCCAAGAACCCTTCAAGCTCAGACTCGACAAGTGCCTGAAAAGGAAAGGGGTGACAGCGAAGTCCTCACCGAACTGGTGGGAGGTTGGAATTTGATGGGCCAGTGGTGTGCTTTCCTCCTTAAAGAGCCCCCTGATGATCTCACACAAGAAACTTTGAAAAAAACATCATTTTTGGATACATTTCAGCTTAAAGTGGCAGTATTTGTTATCTGAAAAAAAAATCTCATCATATAGTTTTCAGTAATAATATATTTCAGGCAAAAACATTAAAGAGCAACTTTCATGATGGTCCAAAAAGTTACAATTTATAGTCATTATATGCAGTGCTAGACCTGAAAGGGTGTGTGCATTTGTTATCTTTGGCCAAGGTGTACTCTGCCTTCCATAATTTGTATTTGTTTTTGAGCCCTGCTGCACTTGCCTTTGCTGTTCAACTGCTGGGCTGCTAGCTCCTGATGACATCACTATAGGGCAGAGGAGTGACTCACACTGTCTAGTACAATGCAGTCACAGCAATTTTCCGAAGGAAAACTACCAGTACTCAATGTACGTACTGTATTCCCCCTTCCCCAAGACATCCTATTAGCAATGCATTATGCCAAAATCCAAATGCCTTCTTGGTATGTGTTTTTTTGTTGTTTTTTTTGTAAAATTGACTTCTGCCTCCGTAACAAAGCATGGGGATTGAGAGAAGATAGAGTTGCTGTCAGCACCTTTCCCAGTCCTTTTGACTTTCATGCATTTTTTCACATGTTGTGAAAGACAGGACATGAAACTTAGAGGAACATGAGGCAGAGTTTCAACTGCTAGGAAATACATCTTATAAAAGATTTAAAAAGCACCTTTCCAGTCCTTTTGACTTTCATGCATAACTTATCCCTTCTTTCATTGATTCTGAAATTGTATTTCGTTACTGTCCTCTGCAGTTAGTTTTTGCATTCAGAGCTGCTAAAAATTGCAGGATGTACCAGCGCTTCTGTAGCATGCCTGGTGTTTCTGTGGACCCAGGGCTGTACTGCTCACATTACTATATGACAGAGGAGTGACTCACACACAAGTCAATTTTACAAAAAAACATGCTGACAAGGCATTCAGATTTTGGCATAATGCATTGCGACCAAGGTGTCTTGGGGAAGGGGGAAAACTCAGTATGTACATTGAGTACTGGTAGTTTTCCCTTGCACAACTGCTGTGACTGCACTATACTGCACTGCACAGTGTGAGCCACTCCACAGTGCGAGTCAATTCTCTGCCCTATAGTGATGTCAGCAGTACAGCCCTTGCTCCACAGAAACACCAGGCTTGCTACAGCAGCTCTGGTACACCCTACAGTTTTTAGCAGCTCAGAATGCAAAAACTAACTGCAGAGGACAGTAATGAACTACAGTTCCAGAATCAATGCAAGAAGGGGTAATTTATGCATGAAAGTCAAAAGGACTGGGAAAGGTGCTCTTTAGTATATTCATTTTCTTTTCATTGTTTCTCTCCTGATCTGAGATAATGGGTTTTGATGTTTTCAAAAATTCCCGTTCTCTGGCAGCACCCACTATGAATAAATTGCCTGTGGTGCTTGTCCCCGGGGGCACAATAGTCGGTGCTGCTGTGTACAAACCCAGCCTGCAGCTACCAACTTGTAGTTCCAGTCTGCTATGCAGGTGGTGCTATGTGCACCTTAAAATAGCCCGGGCAATCTACACATGGAAGTGCATACAAATCAGGCAATAATGACATGCTATTGTGGCAGTCTGCCCTCAGAATGCCTAAGTAGTCTCATTTGCTTATAAGCTTTGACTACGGCAAAGTATTGCCCTGGGCAAACGTGTCTGAACCTTAGCACAGCTCTGCAGTATTTTGCCTGCACTGTTTGCTGTTGTTCTGCACCACTTCTTTGCTAGCATCCACAGTGGCCACGTAGTTCACCTGTGTCTGACTCCACTTCCGTGTGCACTGGGCTGCTGTTGCTATTCGCACTGCCCAGTTGCTATATTCAGAGCTGTCTTCTTTGCTGGGTTTGCTTTGCACTGCACTCACAGTCATGTTTGCCCACCTTCATTTGCCCGTTATATTCAGCAGTTTTTGCCCCTGGGCTATGCCTTTGAATATTGCATGCTGTTGACTGTAGGTTAAATTTGCCTGCCGGGCAGTGCAAAATTTGCTCGTGGGCAAAGTTTTGAATATTGGGCTCCAGGTGGGGTGCTTTGTTGTTTACTATCAGAAACTTGTGCTGTCAACCTCCTAATACATCCAAAGTATAAATCCGATATGCAAAGTCAAACAGTAAAGTTGAGGGAAGGGATTTTTGAAAATTGGTAATGGCAGCCATCTTTAACGACTTGAAACATACATAGAAACATAGAAGTTGATGGCAGATAAGGACCGCAAGGCCCATCCAGTCTGCCCATTTCTTTTTCTACCTTATAAATGTGCCATCGGCCCTTGCTCTGTCAGTGGTCTATCTATTCATACTCATTTGTATTGCTCCCTTATGCCTATCCCATGCCTGTTTGAAGCCCTGTGCTGTATTCATAGCCACCACTTCTTGAGGTAGGCCGTTCCATGCATCCACCACCCTTTCTGTGAAAAAGAATTTCCTCACATTCCCCCCCCTTAATAGCCCCCCTCTAATCTCATGCTGTGTCCTCTCTCCTCCTTTGCTCAAGGGTATACATATTGAGCTCTTTTAATCTGTCCTCACATGTCTTCTGATGCAGTCCCTGCACCATTTTGGTTGCCCTTCTCTGGACTGCCTCAATTTGGTTAATGTCCTTGTGAAGGTGTGGCCTCAATACTGCATGCAGTATTCCAGATGGGGCCTAACCAGTGTCTTGTAAAGAGGATTATCCTCCCTCTTCACGACTTGTGATACCCTACTATTACACTAACACCCCTAGCCTTACCTACTGCTTAAGAGGTCTGTTTGGATGATTTCAGGTCATCAGTGATGATGATGCCCAAGTCTCTTTCTTCCTTTGTGACTGCTAGCAACTCCTTCCCAGCCTATAGGTGGCTCAGGGTTTCTCTTCCCTATGTGCATGATCTTGCACTTCTTTGCATTAAATCCCAGTTGCCACTCTTCTGACCATTTTGCTAGTTTATCCAGATCTCTTCTCATTCTGCCCACCCATCTGGATCATCTACTCTGTTGCAGATCTCGGTGTCATCTGCAAACAGACAAGCCTTACCCTCTAGTCCATCTGCAAGGTCACTAATGAAGATGTTGAAGAGGACTGGCCCCAGGACTGAGCCCTGAGGTACCCCACTTGTGACTTGCATCTCTTCTGACTGTATACCATTTACCACCACTCTCTGTTTTCTGCCCGTCCAGTTTGCCATCCAGTTGACCAACTTCTGACCCACCCGAGCCTACCCAGCTTATTTATCAATCTTCTATGTGGAACAGTGTCAAAGCTTTGCTAAAGTCAAGGTAGGCAACATCAACTGCTCCCCTGGTCCACCACTCTGGTTACCCAGTCAAAGAAATCTATGAGATTAGTTTGACAGGACCTTCCTTTGTAAACCCATGCTGTCTTGGATCCTGTGCCCTATGGATTCCAGGTGTTGCATTATCCTTTTCTTAAGGAGTGCCTCCATAATCTTGCCCACTACTGAGGTAAGACTGACTGGTCTGTAGTTCCCTGCCTCCTCCCTGCTACCACTCTTGTGGAGCGGGATCACATGAGTCCTTCTCCAGTCTTCTGGGACCTCTCCTGTGCTCAGAGACTCATTAAACAGTTCTGCTAATGGCTCTGCTAGTTCTACCTTTAGCTCCTTAAGTACCCTGGGATGTATGCCATCAGGTCCCGTTGCCTTATCCACCTTGAGCTTAGCAAGCTCTTGTAGGACCCTTTCTTTTGTGAAGGAGTAGTGCTGACCTCCTCCCCCTGTGTCCATGGTGCTGAGCTGTGGGTCCTGCCCTACCTTCTCTTCAGTAAATACTGAGCAAAAGTATCTATTTAGGATAGATGCTTTTACATGGTCCTCCTCACATGCTCCTTTCTCCATTAAGCTTAGTAATACCCCTCTGGACTTCTCCTTTCACTAATGTATCTATAGAAAGTCTTGTCACCTTCCTTTACTGTTCGTGCTAGTGTTTCCTCAGTTTGGGACTTTGACTGCCTTCCCTGCTTCCCTTAGGGCAGTTTGGTATGCCTCCCTATCTTCATCCCACTGTGTTCCCTTATTTTTCCTGAAGGCCAGCCTTTTGGCTCTGACCTTTTCTGCTGCTGTATTTGAGAACCAAAGTGGTTTCCTTCTTCTTTTGCACTTCCTTTTCTGTCTAACACAATGGGATGTTGCTTCAAGTATTGCATCCTTAATGCTTGCCCACTTTGCCTGTACCCCTCACCTGTGTTTCTTTTGCCAGGGCTAGCTTAACTCTGTTGGCCATCTTATCAAAGTCAGCTCCTCTGAAGTCCCAAATTTTTTGCCTTGGAATTGGATGATTTAGATGTAGTAGCCAAATCGAACCATACCATGTGATGTTCACTGGCCACCAGGTGACCTTCTACCTGGAGATCTGTGATCCCTTCCCTGTTAGTCAGTACTAGATCTAGGATAGCCCTGTCTCTTGTGGGTTGTTGTACCAGTTATTTGAGGCCCTTCCCCTGCAGGGAATCCACTATGTATCTAGTTCTGGCAGATGTTCCTGCTGGTATTGACCAATCTGTATCCGGCATGTTGAAGTCTCCCAATATCAGAACCTCCCCTTTAGCTGTCATGTTTTGTATATCTTCTAACAGTAATGTATCTATGTCCTCCCCCTAGTCTGGGGGCCTGTAGACAACCCCAGTTCTTATGGCTGTCCCATTTCCTGTTTCCAGGGTGACCCACAGTTCTTCTTAGCTCCTTATGTGTATTCTGAATTTCTGTAGCTTTGATATTTTCATTGACATACAGGGCCACTCCTCCCCCCTTTGCACCTCGGTCTCTTCTGAACAGTACATAGCCAGGTACTGAAGTCTCCCAAGTGTGGTTACTGGTAAACCACGTCTCACTAATTGCTACTATGTCCAGTTTAACCTCTGACATTATTGCCTGCAGGTCTGGGATCTTATTTCCCAGGCTGTGAGCATTTGTGTACATGATTTTCCATTGGCCAGATTTCGGTGTGTTAGCTGTTGGGTGAGGTTTGGCATTACCACTGTGCGTCGTATGGGGGAGACAAACCTTTTTTCTTACCTGGTGATGCAAATGAACTGCAAACATGCTGAATCCCTGTTTGACCACTAGCTGAGGGGGGAGGGGTGTTCTTCCCATTCGATGTATGGGGTGCTGCACCCCTCTCCCCATTTGCTAGTTTAAATATTCTGCAAAGACGTCAAACTTCTGCCCCAATGCACTGACTCCCTCCTTAGTCAGATGCAGGCCATCAAATTTAAAGAACTTTCACTCCCAGAACTGTTGCCAGTTCCCTACAAATCTGTGTCATTTTTCCTGCCACCAGCCCTTGAGCCATGTGTTTAGCTCCCCTATCTCCCCTTCTCTGACCTTCCATCCATCTGCCCCCCTCTCCCAGACTGGCAGGATCTCAGAGAAGGAGATGCCAGATGAAATGGATGATAGTTTGTCACCCAGCCTGGTCAGGTGTTCCTTGGTCTCCCACAACTGACCGGCTGGCGAGATCATTAGTCCCTATGTGTACTAGGATATCAATGTTTTCTCCTGCTTTGCTTTGTGAACAATTTTAGCAATGCAGTCAATGTCTCTCCATGCTGATGTACCTGGGAGACATCTGACCATTACCCCTGGCTGGAGATGGGTATCAACTCCCTGAATCATGGAGTCTCCTATGATCAAGTTTTTTGGATTTCCTTTTTGCTTTTTTTGTTTTGGTTCCCGATTTGGGTGAGTTTTGTTGTGCTAGCTCCTGTGCCGCAGTGTCCTGCTCTGCAGTGTCTTCTGCCTCTTTGTTTGATTTCAGAGATAGAGGCAGATATCTGTTTGTAGTGTTTATATGTTTTTTTGAGGTAATATGTTGGAGATCAGAGAGTGATGGGGCACCTGATTTGCCCCTACTAACCACCTGCCAACCTCCTGGTCCAACTACCCTCTGCAGTAGAGGTTTTTCTGTTGGATGCTGAGGAAATGGCGGGCGGTTCTTATAATGTATTTCCTCTTGAATATGAAATTTGAGCGGGTGCAATCTCTGCCCATGCTGCCCGGAGCTGAGCCCTAAGATCTCCAATGGCCCAGCATGTAAGACAGTGTCCTAAATCCTGTAAGACTGTCCTTCTGAAAATTGTTCCACAGTACCTGCAGTTAATGATATCCATTCCAGATAAGTTGCTGGGTTTATAACCTAGTCAGAGTAATTAGAAGGAAATAAATGCAAGTAATGGTTTGATTGTATTTTGTTTTTGTTTAACTTGTTATAACAAGTTAAATTACTAGTGCCCCTGTAAATGAGCTCACCTTGTTGATGCCCCACTGATCCGCCCCTTCCTGCTCTGCCACAGGAAATGTCACAACTGTGGTACCCTATAAAAGGAGTGTAGTGTGGGGTGGTTGGGGATGGGGGGTGGGTGGCTGGGCACATCCTCTGCCGAAAAAGAACAACCATGGACGAAAGAACAAGGAGGTAAGAGCAGAAACAATCAGTCAACAACAAATGCAGTAACCCTGAAAGCTTATCCTAAATGTTAGATAAAACTGTAAAACCTGTAAAGCACCATCTGTAATAATTTCAGAGAAGATATACGCTGTAAGAAACACTTTGCTACAGAGAAAAATAAAGCAATGAAATGTTAGCAACAAACAGTAGCAATCCCTGTGAGTAAAAAATTAAAACAACACCACACAGTAAATCTGCTTAGCCAAAAGAAGTCTTAATCCTTTTCCCTTGCTCTGGCAAGGTTCTCTCTACTCTGCCTTTCAAGCAGTCTTGGAAGGAAAGAGCTCAGGTGAAGCTAGGTGCCTTGGCCAGCAAACCAAGTCTTCTGAGTCACTAATTATAAAATTGGAAATAAAAGCTATTTCAGTGACATCTTAGAGAAATAAAAACTTTACTGATGATGAATCTAGTCATATCAGAAATAAACTGTAATGCTAAAAATCTATATAATAACTTTTTTTTTGGCGAGTTACAAATTGGTTGCTTTTAACATCACAAATGTTTTGTATTGAGCTTCTCAGGTTTCTTTATAATTATGCACATTACAATGAAAACAGGATCACTGCCTCCTTGACTTTATCTGTTCTGGCTGGCTGCCTACATCTGACATCGTAACTGCTTACCTATGATGACATCACAAACTGTTGCTGTGGTGACAACTGTCAGCAGTGTCAGTGGCTCAGTAGGTAGCACACCCGCCTCTGAGGCTCGGAGATCAGAGGGCTGTGGGTTCAGTTCCCACATCTGGCACTTGGGTTAATATCCCAGTACTGACACTGTAGTGCAGCATGAGAGGGGTGCTGCGCTTCTGAGGTGCCGTCTTTCGGATGAGATGTTAAAACCAAGGTCCCATCTGCCTGGATTGGTGGTAGTTCAGGTGGATGTTAAAGATCCTATGGCACTTATCGAAAAGAGTAGGGGAATGTCACCGGTGTCCTGGCCAAATTTCCCTCACTAAAAATACCACCAACAGCTTAATCTGGTTCAATGTCAGTTGGCATTCATCTGTATCCCCCTCCCCTGGGTCGTGCCTGAAAATAGGCAGGATTTGTCTAGTGCACTTACCCAGTCAACAAAAACTAAATAAATAAAATGTCATAAGCAGACAATTATGACAGGTGTATGCAAGCAACCAGAGCTGATGAAGTCTATGCAATAGGGATTCGGACACAGTAATTACGAAAAAGTACATGCTAAATTCAGAAAACACATTGAAGGGACACAGTCAGCCTTTCTTTGTTATCATATTATTTTTAGTTAAAAACCCACATTTTATGATTGCTTACCTTCTCTAACATTCATTGATACTGCTGATTGTTTTATCTGCTTTCTTTTCTAAGTAGAACTGAAATGCATGCAAATGATATAATTATACCCAACCTTATTTTGTTTCAAATCCTTAATCTGTTCTTACTGCATACTTCCTGAACATTAGACACCCCCCCAGACAGTATAGCCACTCATGATGCAATGGTTTCCTCTACTTCAACTGCATTATGCAAGCAATAATACCCTCCAGGGTGGGCAGTATTGGGCAATACTGGACCGGCCAGGGGCGTAATGAGGCCTGACGCCGCAGGCGGAGGGCCTTATAGCCCCTGGGAGGTCTGGTATTGCCCAATACCGCCCACCCTAAAGGGTATTATTGCACTTAGAAAATGGGCACTGTAAAAAAAAAATAAGTGTAATAAAAAATTGTTCATAAAAATTAGGATAAAGTTAGTTTTATAATAAAATAGTTCCACTGCCTGCATTAGAATGATGCTTAGAAGGCACTACTGTGTTTATACACACACACACAGACACTCACTGACTCAGGGCTAAACTCAAAATGTTGTACTTCTTTTTCTTTCCATCTGTTCTATCGCTTGTTGATCGCCCCCCTTTGCCAAAACACACTCACTGGAGTTCTGTGTAGCTGATGGTTTCCATTTGAGAGCATGGCAGGGGATGTCTTCTGTACAGCGCTATCCCGGTCACTTTTTGTTCATGACCCCCCCTGCTCGCCCTCCCAAAAACACACACTCTGCTGGTGTTCCCTGTTGCTGTCAGTGTCCATTTGACAGCATGTCAGGGAATGTCTTCTTTGCAGCGAGAAAAGTGGGAGTGGACATGGCGTAGTTCATGGTATGTCGGCGTCAAGAGCAAGCATCACTATGTCAACCAGTCGCTAAGCTGACTAACACTGTCAGCCTTGCTACCACAACAAAAGCAGTTTGGTAGTTTGAGAAAAAAACATGCAGAACATGGATATAGTAAGCGATTTCATGGCACTACCAAAAAGGTGACTGTTAGTGTTTATTTAAAAAGAAAATGGCTTTTTATTTTTTAAACCCTAGAGGTGAGAGCGAGCACTGTAGAAGCTAAGGCAGAGGGTATTCAGAGCAACTGTGATAGCAATTGGGGCACAAGAACTCCGGTCGTATTAAAATAGTATTTTAAAGTGTCCCCCCACACTCCAAAGGCATTTAAGTTTGAGACTGACCGGCAACAGCTGAAATCAGGAAGATGGTTGAGTGGCAGCAGACCCGAAGTCTCAGCGGCGAGGTAAGAGCGCGATGGACTGTTCACTTAAATTTTTGCCATTTCGTTCTGTGAAGTGTGGAGAGGGGGTAATAACAAATGGAGAGCTCATTTGAGTGGGCAGTACAGAGATGGGCTGGCAGACAGGCTCAACTGTTCTGCATTAGGAAAGATGGCGACACTCGTTTTATGTCTCGTAACCCTTAGAAAATGTGTAAAGTTATTTGAGAAAAAAAAAAACTCACCTAGCTAGATAGTTGACTTTATAACAGAAATTTGCTCAGTTTGTCGCCCACTAAACGACAGATACAAATGGCTGACAGTTGGAATTCAGCTGAGGGGTTTCGGCCAATAGGAGAGTATGCTGGGCACCAGCATACTGGTGATGGGGCAGACTGGGCAGACTCTTTTAATAGGTGGGTGTCTATTGTCTGATAGATGCCCAGCTAGAAAACTGTCTAAGCCAATCAGATGATTGAAATAACTTTACACATTTTCTAAGAGTGGCTAGACTGTCTTGGGGTGTTCCTAAGTCCAGGGAAGATGTAGTGGGAGACAATCAAGGAATGTAAATAAACACATTTTTGTGTGGTAGTACCAGTATGGTGAGCAGTCTGTTTTTTCACTTTTTTTTGTATAATCTTTTTATTAAGAGTTTTCTTAAATCAACAGAAAAAATCAAATCCAGAGGTAAAAATCATTTCAAAATATCCACTCTATTTACAGATCATATTATCTCGAACTTATACAACTTCAATAATGAAAAATAAAGGGTAAACAGAAGCTTATTCCAACAGCTACAATATACTTAAAAATAAGAATACAGGCATAAAAAAGGAAATTGGTAACATAACATAAATAAATCAAAGGTCCCACTCATCTCTCAATTACCAAATGATTCCATTAGTCCAAAAGCTGAATTTTCTCTATATCTCATCCAGTAGATTTCATTTTAGTTACTGCATTGTTTTTTCACTTTTTAAAAGAAGAAAAGAATCAGCATCAAACTACAAGCTACGTCAGCAGTCTCTACAGAAAGTGAGCACTCATAACGTGTTTTTAAACTAGGGACACTTAGAGGCTTAAAGGGTTGACAGTGTCCCTTTAAACAATTATTAATGCATGATAGCAGTGAAAAGTTTGACCTATACTTTTTTTATTATATTTGAGGTTGCCATCTATCTCCTGATTTGAATGATACCCTTTCTTCCACATTTTAGATCTGCTTTACCACTCTGTATTACAGTTGAGATTGTAGAAGGAGTGCACTTTCTGAGGCCAGGAGATCAGAGGGCTGTGGGTTCAGTTCTCACATCTGGCACTTGGGTTAATATCCCAGTACTGACACTGTAGTGCAGCATGAGAGGGGTGCTGCACTTCTGAGGTGCCATCTTTCGGATGAGACATTAAACCGAGGTCCCATCTGCCTGGATTGGTGGTAGTTCAGGTGGATGTTAAAGATCCCATGGCACTTATCGAAAAGAGTAGGGGAATTTCCCCGGTGTCCTGGCCAAATTTCCCTCATTCACTAAAAATACCACCAACAGCTTAATCTGGTTCAAGGTCAGTTGACATCCATCTGTATCCCCCTCCCCTGGGTTGTGCCTGAAAATAGGCAGGATTTGACTAGTGCACTTACCCGGGCAACAAAAACTAAATAAATAAATATGGCTCAGACCGGGTTTTCATCAGTATTCTTTCTTACTTTTGAACACACACAGTTTAAGGTCACATTTCTTGGCAACTATGATGAACTAGCATGCAGCAGACACTGCTCCCTGACCTTGTGGGAGAAGAGGTGTGCAAAAAGCAGCCGAGAACACTGATGAAAACCTGCTCTGAGCAATATTTAAAAGTGTGCTCCTTTTATTATTTCAAATGTGCAAAAAAGTACTAAAGCAGACCAAAATGGGGAACAAAGGGCATTGTATCAGTCAAGAGATAAGAGGCAATCAAAAATGGAATAAAAAGTGTAAAGGTAGGTCAAATGTTTCACTGCTCTTATGTACTGCTGCTTCAATGTACCCTGCGATGAGGAAAAGGATAAGCTAACTATAGATAATACATGAAATAGAAGCAGAAATGTGTTTGAAAATCCTGTTTCTCCAAAGTCCACAGTGACATCAGGGGAGCTTTACAGCTGTCTGTCTGTATGCCAGTAACATTCTGAAGGCATCTGATGCACCATAAGAGAGCTACGGTGCAGAGTTCAAATGGCTTCTGTGATTTTTTTTTTCCTGCATGGGTCACATGCTCCTGCCTTATTTTACCTACATCCCCTGTAATGTCATCTCACCAGCTTGGGAGGGGACATCTACTATGAACTGTATTATAGGCACGCACATTTAAAGGAGTACTACAGTCAAAATTTGCACAAAACATACGTTGTGCAGAGTATTTTGACCTATGTGTGTAGTTCTAGTCATACCTCTCAACCTCCTGTCTCATAAATCAGGGACAAGGCTTAAAAAAATCAGGGACAAAGGACCAAAATCAGGGACACATCTTCAAAATAGATAATATCCACTCAGGAAGCTGGCAGAATAAGGGACTTAGTGTAAAATGCATTTTCTAAGGAAGAACAAGTCTGTAGCTTTAATGGTTGACATTATTTTGTGTTTACAACTCCCACTGTTTGGTTATGGAAACACAAGTTTTAGGAGGGACAGAGTAAAATTTTAAGGCAAAATCAGGAACAGTTGAGAGGTATGGTTCTAGTCGGTCCTCCCCATTGTTTGCTATTAGGAGTTTTTCATTCTAAATCTGCCTACCAGTTTTACGGCCCCTGAGGACCTCCGTGTTAGCACTTTTCATTACTCTCCCTTCTCCTACAGTGCCTCCTGTCCTGTGTGACAGTGATGTATCCAGGATCACTGATTCACTGAGTGAAAACTGCTGCAGCAGCAATCTGCTGTTAGGAGTCTGATGTCCTTGCCTCGACTAAATAACTTTTCAAATTCAATAATTCAGTCTTTTTGCTTCAGGGTACCTTTTAAAGCGTCTAATTTCATCAGACTATACGGAGTCATAAACAGCACATAACTCACCCCAGGTTACTAATGCTATAATCAGTGAAGACTCCCATTGTTTCCATACAGAATAGTCCACTCAGTTATCTCTCAGGTGTTTGCAAAACTGTAAATGTAACACCAAGAAGTGGAAGATGCTGTACGTAGAGGTACAAAATCTGAAAACTGAATACAGCATGGGGGTGGTAGTAATGGAAAACACAACAAAAGAAACGGACTAAGGGATAAGTATTTCATACAGTCTAAGGACAACAGCACAATGTAATAGGGTAGTAGAAAGGGCAGATAGGATGCTGGGATGTATAGGGAGGGGGACCAGCAGCCAAGGAAGATGAGTGTTTCTACCACTGTATAGGTCGTTGGTTTGGCCTCACCTGGAATACTGTGTGCAGTTTTGGAGATTGCATTGGGAGGACAGGAACAGAGAGAAGACAATACAGGGGAGGGTATCCAAGATGATTTGCCCTCCCATGATTGGTCACCTTTTCATTGCTGGTTATAAGCTGTTATTATATTATGCCAGTTCATTTACTGCTGCCTCTGTATTTTTTCTTCTGCCTGTATCCACTATTCTTGTAACGTAAGTTGCAACTGGATTTGTTTTGTAAGTTGTTCCTCCCTACATCCCTTTCCTCTGGCTCACACCTGCAAGCGAGTCTCAGCTCAGTGTGCCTTTCCTGGTTAGGGGTTACCAACTTTTAAACAAATAAATAATGATTCAGAGACAGCTGGAAAGAGTTACAGAAGGAGGAGAGGTTGAAGGACCTAAACATTTACACAGTGGAGGCAAGACAGGAGTAGGGAGACATGACTGAGAACACAAATACCTCCACGGGATATACAAAGTGGATCATGAGGAATTGTTCAACATGAATAGAAAGGCAATGAACCTGGTCGGGGGCAAATTTAATTTCATGTCATGTTATTTGGTTACCGGGTAAGCATACTGGAACAAATGTTCCTTTTTCAGAAGTGATCTGGGATCACTAAAACATACAAAGTTTTCAACATGATTAACACATATACACAGTAATAAAATAATAAATGAGTGGAGCTGTCAAGAAAGATACCAGAAAATGTTTTTTCATGGAAAGGGTAATGGAGGGGTGTAATAAGGAGGAGTAACCAGAGGAGGGAAACCAAAATGATTTGGGGCTTGGGGGACAGGACCTATGAGGAGAGGCTCGAAGAGCTAAATATGTACACATTGGAAGAGAGAAGGGACCGGGGGGACATGATAGAGGTCTTCAGGTACATGAAGAGGGTAAATAGAGGAGGAACAGTCAGGGTGCTTCGAAGGAAGGAGGAGGGGGCCACTAGAGGGCATGGGTGGAAGCTGGAGGGGGGAAGATTCAGGGGAGAAAGGAGGAGGTGCTACTTCACTGAGAGGGTGGTGGAGCCATGGAATGCTCTGCCCAGGGGGCTGGTGGAGGCAGAGACGGTGGAGGGGTTCAAGAGGGGGTGGGACAGGTACAGAGGAAGGGTTCTGGAAGCAAAATCCAATGCAGCAAGAATATCCGGAACTGGGAAGGGAGAAGCCAGAGGAGGCGAGGGGGGCAGCAAGGTCAGCACCCAGGGTGGAGGCTGACCAAATGAGCAGACACGAAAGACCGTTAGGCCTATTCTGCTGGCATTTTAGTATGTTAGTATGTAATAAGCTCCCAAAAGAGGTGGTCTGTGCAAAAACAGTGGGAGGATTCATACGTGGATGGGACAGATCTATTGGCCTGGTAAAGACAGTTATCAGAAGGGGAGTGGGAGATGGTGAGTAAAGAGTTACTAAGGCAGCCACAATACACATTAGGCTGGTAGCACTGTACAGAAACAATGCACCAGGGGACCTTTTTCTTCTGGCAAATTCTATGTTTCTACCCATTCAACTGAAAGGAATTTTCCTATCCGCCAAGCAGCTAGAGTGAAGTTTTGCTCTTTTGGTGTTGCAACCACAACTTCCTTCACCAGGTGGCGCTCTGCAGTTTATTGCTGATTCTGACCACACCACATCTCCCACAGTGATTTTCTGGGCTGCCGTGGCTGCCCATTGGCCTTTGGCCTGGAGTGCAGGTGAACTGCTACCTCTACCATCCATTCTGATGCAGTTCTATGGCTAACTGTCAGGGTGATCAAACGTCTGGTGCGCTGTCCCTGGGAGGTGAGTGGCTTACCTTGCTGATGTGGGAGGAAGTAAGCTGTTGGTTAACTAAGATCTGAAGCTTATCCAATAGGTAGGGAAATGGGTAGACTGTGTTGGACAAGCGGTCCTTATCTGCTGTCAAAGTCTATGTTTCTATGTCCCTGATCTCCATTTGATCCAGGGCCAGTGCGCTCAAATCCATGTGCAAGCCTGGGCCTCCTAGAGAGCAAGCACAGCACAGCACAGAGCACTGCTACCCAGGCAGTGAAAACTATAGAAAATGTGTGGCGAGCAGTGTGCAACAAACTTTTTTACACACCCAAGGTGTGTAATACAATTCATAATATTGGTAAATAAAATAGAGAGCTATAAATTGCTAAGACTGTTCACATGACTGTGCTGTGGTAATGTTTAATATATGGTCATAGGCTCTGGCTTCTTTTTCCTGGTAACACTTTAGGTGTCAGTTAACTACATTGTAGTTACAGTGTAACTGCATTGACACTACAATGTTGTTGCATGCAAGAAATATGTAACTACAGTGTAATTACCCATGTTGCATGTAATTGATTACCTACCCTGCAGTTACATTGAAAGTGGCACTTAAGTGTGACCCCTTTTCCTTATTTTAACAACCTGTTTTACAAGTGCATTTACATAGTCCAGGTGGGCACTAAACTATTTCATCACCTTTCCCAGGTGATTGAAGGGATTTGGTCCATGCCTAGGGGGTGCACCCATATACTGTGGCTTAATGCACACCTTATTGTGTGTTATTTCTTACATAAACTGCAAGAGCAGTGCCTCAGTGCTTTATGCTAGCATTAATACCCTGCAGGGTGGGCAGTACTGGGCTATGAGGCCCTATGCTGCAGGTGGAGGGCCTTATAGCCCCTGGAGGGGCAGGTATAGCCCATACTGCCCACCCTAGAGGGCATTATTGTGCTTAGAAATTGAAGGTTTTCGAAATTTAAATAAAACATTTAAAAATAAAAAGAAAAGAAAAATGAGTAAAAGAAACAGAAAAAACTTTACTTGTAAAGTAGTCCCACTACTGGTCGGTTTGCCAGTAGAGGCCCTGCTGCTGTTTATGATTCTTTTACGTTAAACTGCAGCGACATCGCAAGGAGCGTTAGAGAATGTAGCACACTTGGGGTGTGCCTCTCCCGCAATGCACTACTCCCTTGAGCAGGCGTGGCGGTCCTGCACCAATGGGTGCAGGAGCTCAATATGACAGAGGTGTTCCTCTTCTTCAAAGGAACTTCGCTGCCATACTGGTACTTCGCATCACGCATAACCTCCCGATGCCGTCCGCCACCCCCAAAGCTTTGGTGCCATGCTGGAGCCCACCCCAGCATGGCAAATGTTGTTTGCCGATGGGGGTACCCAACTCTGTCGGCCTCGCCCCCAGCCATCTTCTCTGCCATGCTGGGAGCCCACCCCAGCGTGGTAAACGTCCCACATCTGCCTTTTGTTTATTTTCAACCTGTAAACAAAACGGTCCCACGCGCGCCTCCCAGCCCCCACAACCCGCACCCACCCACTGCGCACCCAGCTCTCCCACACCCTCACCCCATACTTACCTCGGACTCTGGTGCGGACGATCTTGATGGACGAACACGTCTACACTCTTCAAAGCCGACGAACTGAGGAAATGCCGGTAAGCTGTATCATGGGCTACATAGGGGGTTTCAACTTATTGCACATCTCAGTCATTTTTGATTTTTGCAATTTTCAACATGGGGTTTTGGGACCTCTTTTCGAATGATGTCACTGTCATGGCGTTATTCGAGCCCGAAGGGTGATTTCACAGGCACCGCGCAGTCACCGCGTGAAATCACCCTTTGGCCTGAATAACACCATGATAGTGACATCATCATGAGAAGGGGTCCCAAAACCCCATGTTGAAAAATTTGGCAAAATTCCAAAATGACTGTTTCATTAGCGCATGCTATGCAGTTCCTACGCGAGGTCGTAAGTTCATGAATTTTCAATATTTTCACTCCAGATTTTCAACATTGTCATTTTATCACACCTTCTTATGAGCAGTACAGCTGTCACTTTTCACATTCACCCAAAATGTGTTTCACCCATGTAGCTATAATGGCACAGTCGGTAAAGTAAATCAATGTATGGAACACATTAAAAATCACAGTGACACTGTTCATGTGCAGAGGTCTTAAAATGGCTATGTTGAAAATTGGTGAAAAATTCTAAAATGACTGTTTTATGAGCGTATGCTATAGTTCCTACATATCAGACGCTTATTAATTATCAATATTTGCACTCCAGATTTTCAATATTGCCATTTACCACACCTCCTCATGAGCAGTACAGCTGTCATTTTTCACATCCTGCCCAAAATGTGTTTCTGCCCATGTAGCGCACAATGGCGCAGTCGGTGTGCGAACTCAATGTATAGGACACATTAAGAAAATCACAGTAACACTGATCATGAGCAGAGGTCTTAAAATGGCTGTGTTGAAAATTTGGTGAAAAAATTCCTAAAAATAACTGTTTTATGACTCTGCATTGTGCAGTTCCTCATGACGTCAGAAAGTTGCAAATTTTCAATATTTTCACTCCAGATTTTCAACATTGCCATTTTACCAAACCTCCTTATGAGCAGTACAGCTGTCATTTTCACATCCTGCCCAAAAGTTCTTCTCCGCCTATGTAGTACAATGGCGCAGTCGGTAAAGCGAAATCAATGTATGGGACACGGTAAGAAAATCACAGTGACACTGTTCATTAGCAGAGGTTTTAAAATGCCAATGTTGAAAATTTGGTGAAAAAATCCTACAAATGACTGTTTTACGAGCGTATGTTGCACAGTTCCCACGCACGCTCATAGGTTTGCGAATTTTCAATATTTCCACTCCAGATTTTCAACATTGCCATTTTACCACACTTCCTTATGAGCAGTACAGCTGTCATTTTTCACATCCTGCCCAAAACGTGTTTCCGCCTATGTAGCGCACAATGGGGGTAGCAAAAAGGTCATGCTGACAATTTATTGTGCAAATACCAGCAATCACACAGGGCATTAGGGTACAGCACCATACATGCCAAACACCACTGCAAATACCTGCAAGTGAATGTTCGGCATTGACAAATGCTTGTTTACTTTCTTTTTGTGTCTTGACTAGTCCACACCCAGTATGCCCACCAAAAAGTGAACATTACACCAGACACTTGCTTTACTTTGCAGTCAGGTTAAGGTTTATTGTGAACTGTTTGTTTGAAGTACTGGCAGCAGCTGAACACAATCACTATGAGTGACGATAGAGGCTGGAACAAGCATTCGTACCCAACAGCTGAGTGGCAAGGTGAATAAATGACAGCACCATAGCGCTAATGGCAAACTGCATTTCTTTTTTTAGGTGGGGGGTGAAATATGAGACAGCAAGCAAGTGAATGCTTGACGTTGAGCAAGGAACTGAATGATTTGAGCCAACAGAGCAGTGGCAAGGGTGGGGCGAGTAATCTTGCTAAGCGAGGGAAAAAAATGGCAGCTTCAGAAGTTTTAAAATTCCTGACTGGGCACATGAATACCAGCATGTGCTGAGACAGGTTGGCTGGCACTTGTTATTTCCTAGTCTCTTTTGACACATAAATGGACCCCTTGCACGAAGTCTCAGCCAATCAGAGGCCAAGACATTTTTTGGCCATTTTCTGAACAGGTACAGTATCACATACTGAGAGTGTGTAAAAATTCAAGTTAATATGCTGCCTGTATTTATTTTAATAATTATTGGTTCCTATTGTAATAAATTGGTTCAGCTCAGGGAAGAAATTATAGTGAGAGAGTGATCTCCGATATATGCTGTTGCATGGATATAACCAAGAGTTCAGCACCAACCCTCACCAGTAATTACTATAGCATAATTAACCTCACGCTGTTAAGAACGGAGTTGTGAAGGCACCATGGGGAGCTATAATGTCACCACAAAATAACAAGCATTTGCCATTGCCAACCATGTTTTGCTTGCATGCTGTTACAAGTTAGAGTAAAAGTATCGTGATGCTGTGGACAGGCCTTTCTTACCTTCATTAACCATGGTTTTGTGGACTGTGGGTTCCACTGGACTAAGGGGTACAGAGATGGAAAACTGGGGAACAGGCTAAAGCACATCTTTGTAAGTTCACCGTTTCTTCATAATTTTTTTTTTTTTTTAATTTGACCCCACATTTTCAAGATAGTCTTGTTATGACACAACGTTATTGCAAAGACAGGTGAAACTTTTAAAATCCAGTTCTAAAAAAAATTTCACGAAGTGACTGCAAAAACATGTACAGTACTGGGGGGAGGTATTTGAAAAACTACACCTGTCCTGTTCATGAAGTGGGGTAACACAAGGGCTATGTTGAAAATTTGGAGCAGAAATCTGCAAAAATAAAAGTTATGAGTAATCACTGGAAACATTCACAATTTCTTTGTAACTTTGTTGTTTTTTAACATTTTGACCCCAAATTTGTAACATGCTTCATCTTCTGATCAAGGGAGGTGAAATGTTTTTAAATCTCATCCAAACAGTGATTTCACCGAGTAACTGTGAAAACTTGTTTCGGAGAGGATTTAAAAAAATGACACCTATGATGTTTATGAGGTGGATTTATCTCCCTAGGAAAACTGCATCTAAATACACCTGTCAAAGCTTTAGGAACAAGTCCTAAAACAAATCTATCAAGGACACTCTATGGATAGTCTATACTGGTATACATTAACTCTGCTGTATTAGTTATAGTATTATGTCACTTTTATTTTGTAATTGAATAGTATATCTGAATGCCTTCTGAAATTTATTTTCTTGTATATAAGTTTCAATAAAAAGTATAATGAAAACAAGCATTTGTCAATGCCGAATGTTGTCTTGCTGGCATTGGCATTGGTAGTGCAGGAGTTAGAGAGATGCATAATAGGAATGGCAGTGAAGTGCTGAACTGACGCCAACCCCACCCTCACCCTGCAGAGACTGACAGGCATTGGGGGTGTGCCTTTGGGTCGTCGGCCATAACGCTCACTCCATTTCACCTAACCCTTCCCTTCAGACACTGACAGGTGTTGCGGTGTGCCTTGGAGTCTTCGGACCTTATATTGACCCCAATCCATAAGGAAATACCTTGAGATACCTTGAGATGGGTGCAGTATAGGAGAATGGGGTGAACTTTGGGGCCAAAGACCCCAGGAACGCCTCGATGCCTGTCACTGGCTACAGGGTGGGGGTGGAATGGCGTGAGCATTACGGCCAATGATCCCAAGTAACACACCCCCGACGCCTGTCAGTCTCTACAGAGTAGGGTGTTATCATTGAAAACCCTAACGCCTCAGCCGTTTGTTGGCATTTTCACTCCAAATTTTCGAAATGAGATTTTTGTGACCCCTACCTCATGAACAGTGGCATTACCATTTTGTTACTCAATCCCAAAAGGTGGTTTTGCACAACAACTGTACCATTTGGCACCATGGGTGTGAAAACACATTTCTGGCAGGATGTGAAAAATGACAGCTGTACCGTTCATGAGTTGGTGTGAGAAAATCTGGAGTGAATATATGAAAAATTGGCGAAGTTACGAACATGCATAGAAACTGCGCAACGCATGCATATACATACTAACATACTATTTGCCAGCAGATTAGGCCTTACGGTCTATCAAGTCTGGTCGAACCTTAGTTCCTTAGTTGGGTGCCGAGACCCTCCCATCCCTTGTGCTCCAGAAACCCCTATCATCCATCCCCACCCCCCTGGGACAGGCCATCATCAGATACATCCACTTTCTGTGTCTGTCCCACCTTCTCTTGAAGCCCTCCACTGTGGATCTCTGAACCAGCTCACCAGGCAGTGCATTCCAAGGGTCCACCGCCCTCTCAGTGAAAAACCGCCTCCTCTTTTCCCCCCTCACCCTTCCACCTTCAAACCATGCCATCTGGTGATACCTCCCTGCTTTAGTCTAAAGATCCCCTCCATGTTTACCCTATTTATTCCCTTGAGGTACTTGAAGACCTCAATCATGTCCTCCTGTCTCTCCTCTCCTCCAATGAAAACAGGCAGAGCTCTTCAAGTCTGTCCTCATACGACAAATCCTCTAGCCCTCGTATCATCTTTGTTGCCCTCCTCTGTACCCTCTCCAGGAGCTGTATGTCCCTCTTCAAGTGTGGTCTCCAGTACTGTACACAGTATATAACGCAATTATTTTTTGTATTTTTTCACCAGATTTTTAACGTGGGCATTTTTGAACCTCTCCTCATGAATGGTAGCACTGTGATTTTGCTAATCTGTCCCAAAAGTTGATTTCCCACAGTGACCATGCCATTCTGCACCACAAGTGTGAAAACACATTTCAGGAAGGATGGGAAAAATGGCAGCTATACTGTTCATAAGGAGGTATGAAAAAATGGCAATGTTGAAAATCTGGAGAGAAAATATAAAAATTTGCAAAGTTACGAGTGTGTGTAGAAACTGCACAACGGATACTCGTAACACAGTCATTTTTTAAAATTTTACTAAATTTGCAACATCGCTTCTTTTAGATTCCTTCCTCATGAACAGTGGCAATTGTTGTTTTCTTTAATCGGTCCCATAAGGTGATTCCACGCAACAACCACAAAATCACCTTTTGGGACCTAGAAATGAAATGACAGTGACATGTTCATGAGGTGGGGTCCTAAGAACCCCATGTTGAAAATTTGGGGCTAAAATTCCAAAAAATGGCTGAGATGTCAACCTAAGTTGAAAACCTCCCATTGCCTCCCATTATAAAACTTTACACCATTTCTTCAGTTCGCAGTTCAGCTTTGAAGAGTGCAGACATGCCCCGGTCCAGAGAAGATCATGGCTCCCAACCTCCGAAGGGTAAGATTGGTGGGGAGTGGGGAGGTGGGTGCTAGAGGAGGGTGGGAGGGAGAAGGGGATGAGGGAAACAACAGTGGACCGCTTCTTGTTTGCAGGAAAAAAAAGACCGCAAGGAAAGGTTTTTCATTGACAGGTTACAAAAAATAAGCACACTGGGTGGAGCACCAATGCCACAATTCTGGGCGGGATTGGGCACCCGATGTCAGCAAGGCGTATGGTTGGGTAGAGGGGGTGCACATCTGACACCGGGATTGGGCATCCCGGTGTCAGAAAGGAAAGGGGAAACTATTTAACCAGGAAAGACACACTAAGAGGGGGGATGCCAACACGAGGATTGGGCACCCCGATGTCAGCTTTCTGGGGATTGTATGGTGGATGGCAGGAGCCACCATATTTATTGAAATGTTTCACCAGGAAAGGCACATAGTGGAGGCATGTCATCTGCCGCTGCAATGATGAGCCTGTCTCTGATTGCAGTGGCAGATTCTTTCAACTCCGTAGCCCTCTCTGAAACTGCTGTCATCGGCAGCACGCTCACTGGCTGGCAGCTGAGGGATGCACCCACTAAAGCATCCCCTCCATTTGTCCCAACACTGACACATCTCTGAAATGTGCTACTACCACAAGACGTTGCTTGTGCGTGTGCGCAAGTCAACATAAAAAAGGGTGCTATGTTGAAAATCTGGGGCCAAAATCTGCAAAAATAACGAAGTTATGAATAAACACTGGAAAAATCCACTGTCATATTTTGACATTTAGCTTTTCAATTAGTATTTTACCTCCTACAGCTGCAGACCAGCCCCGTTCTGGTCCAGTGCCCCCAGCCCCCATCACCCGACTTCTCTGGTACTTACCCCTTCTTGCTATCCATCCTCTGCCAGAGGACCCTGGAGAGTCCAGTCACTGGTATGGGACCAGGCTGCCATCCTGCCATGGTCGGGGTTTCTTTCTCTTTGTTTTCTCCCCTGGGCCCTCGTGCAATGACATGTGCAAGCTACACCTCCATAGACACGCTCCAACGGTGTCAAACGGGCAGGACACCTTTCCTGATATTTGCTGCAATGTCATTTAGAACCACCAGGTGGCAGTGCCTAGCAGGATGCCCTTGACCCCCGTCCCTGAGGGAGGAGAGCTGTCCTTAGGATGCTCAAGCCTCCCTCCCCCATCCGGTCCCATTAGCAGCCTGCGTCCATTCCTAAACCTAAGACGCGGGTGTGGTAGGAGGTGAGGTGCTCAGCATCTCAGAACTCCACGCCCCTGGACTGGCTGTTTTAGACACTTAGACTCCAAATTTTCAACGTGGCCATTTTGTTACCCCGCACTTCAAGAACATGACTGGTATCATTTTTAAAATCCTGTCAGAAACATGTTTTCGCATTCACTCTGCTAAATCATCTTTTGGGTGGAATTAAAAAAATTCCACGTGTCTTGAACATAAGGTGGGATATGTTTAAAATGTGGGGTCTAAATGTATAAAAAAAACAAAACAAAACAAAGTTTTTACATTCTGCCTTTTAGAAACCGTTCTCAAGCTGCGGGGGGGGGGTCATCTAACACGTTTGCACAAACTGTAAGTGGCCATTACACTTTTATTTTGTTTCGATGTTCCTTTTTTTGGTACAGGTGAAGTGTTGTGCTTTTTGTGTTGTGGTGTACTCACATGTGCATATAGCACCACCTTACAGGGACAACTTATTTTCTGTTTTGTATGGTGATGTCACCAGAGCCTCCGGTGTCCTAGCAACCCTGTTCTTCACAGTTAGAGTTTTTACTTTTTATGTTTGCTTGCATGCCTGTGCAAGAAACATAGTGCTATCATCCGAGTTTTTGGAGGTGTGTCACCCCCTCTCCCAATTCAGTCAGTGTGCTGGCAGGCGTGGCCCCAGTCCTCTAATGCATGCTGTAGCTGTCTATGACAGCTCCAAAATGCAGTGGAGTACAGTTGAAAGGGGCAGCTACACTTCAGTGAGCAGTGATAAGATATCACCTGCTCATGCGCGCTCCCCCTACACACACACACACACACACACACACACACACACACATATGCAGGCATACTGCGTGCACCCCCCCACGCACACACTGTACAGCGGGGTGCCCAATCCCAGTCGGCTGTGCTGCGACCTCCCCAAAGTTTTCGTGATGCCGCTGGTGCTCACCCCAGTGTGGCGTAACTCATCGTGATAGCCGACGGGTGCCCAATCCCCATCGGCTCCACTGTCCTCCCCTCCCCCAGGTACAGGGTGCCACGCTGGGAGCCCACCCCAGCGTGGCAGCGAGTGTTTTATAGCCAGCGAGAGTGCTCTAATCCCCCTTCAGCTCCATGCCCCCAACCAGTTATCTTTCTACACGCTTGGGAGCCCACCCCAGCATGGCAAACGCCCCACGTCCATTTAAAAACCTGGGGAAAAACTGTCCTCGGGCGCTTCTCCCTGCCCTCCCACAACCTGCACCCACCCACCGCGCACCCTGCCTTCCCACACCCCATACTTACTCCGACCTTGGCGCGACGATTGGTGGATCGGGAACACGCTGCACTTCTTCAAAGTCGAATTCGCTTAACTGAGGAAATGCCAGTAAGCTGTATAATGGGATAGATAGGGTTTTTTCAACTTTATTGCATATCTCAGGTATTTTTTGGAATTTTTGCACCAAATTTTCAACATGGGGTTTTTGGGACCCCTTCTCATGAATGCTGTCACTGTCATGGAATTACTCGGGCCCGAAGGGTGATTTCGCAGCCACTGCGCAAAATCACCTTTCCGGAACAATCAACGAAACAACACTGCCAGTGTTCATAAGGTGGGCTCTCAAGAAGCCTATTTTGAAAATTTGGTGGAAAAATTCCAAAAATGTTGTTCTGGCGTCGCGTTGCATGGTTCTCGCTGGCTCGTAAGTTCCCTTCAGTACAATATGCCACTCAGATTTTAACATTGCCATTTTACCACACCTCCTTTTGAGCAGTACAGCTGTCATTTTTCACATCTTGCTCAAATGTGTTTCCACCATGTAGCGCACAATGGGCGCGAGTCGTGTACAGAAATCAATGTATGGGACACATTAAGAAAATCACAGTGACACTGTTCATGAGCAGAGGTCTTAAAATGGCTATGTTGAAAATTTGGTGAAAAATCCCTAAAATGACTGTTTTATGAGCGTGTGCTGTGCAGTTCCTACGCATGCTCATAAGTTTGTGAATTTTCAATATTTTCACTCCAGATTTTCAACATTGCCATTTTATTACACTTCCTTATGAACAGTATAGCTGCCATTTTTCGCATGTTGCCCAAAATGTGTTTTCGCACATATAGTGCACAATGGTGCAGTCGGTGTGCGAAAGCAATGTTTGGGACAGATTAAGAAAATCACAGTTACACTGTTCATGAGCAGAGGACTTAAAATGGCTATGTTGAAATTTGGTGACAAAAGTCCATAAATGACTGTGTTACGAGTGAGCATTCATGCAGTTTCCACGCACCCTCGTGAAGGTCATGACTTTGTAATATTTTCAGTCTAGATTTTCACCAGTGGCATTTTCCACACTTCCTTATGAACAGTACAGCTGTCATTTTCACAACATGGTCGAAATGTGTTTTCACACTTTCAGCTTTAGAGATGCTGGTCGCTAGAAAATCATTGTTCGAACAGATAAAGAAAATCACAGTGACACTGTTCATGATTGGAGGTCCCAAAATGCCTGTGTTGACAATCTGCTGTAAAAATCCCCAAACTAATTACATTACGGGTGTGCATTGCACAGTTTCTATGCACGCTCGTGACTTCACCAGTTTTTAATATTTTTACTGTAGATTTGCAACATTGCCATTTTTACACCTCCCCATGAAAAGTACAGTGTCATTTTTCACATCCTGTTCGAATGTTTTGCACCTGTGGTGCTAAATGCCGTGAGTCACTGTGTATAAGCAGCTTTCGCTAACAAACTGATATTGCCACTGTTCATGAGGGGGGTCACAAAAAACATGTTGAAAATTTGGAGTGAAAATACCAACGAATGCCTGAGGTATTAGGGTTTCCAAACCATAACGCCCAACCCTGTAGAGAATGACAGCATCAAGGGTGTGACTTGGGATTCTTGCCTGTAATGCCCATACCATTCCACACCCTGCAGCCAGTGAGAGGTATCGAGGGTATGCCTTGGACTCTTCGACCCCAAAGTTCACCCCATTCTCATATACTGCACCCATCTCACCGCATTTCCTGATGGAATGGGGTGACATAATGGCCAAAGATCCCAGCACACCATGACACTTGTCAGTGTCTGCAGGGTGGGTGGGAAATGGCATGGCCGTTATGCCTGACGACCCAAACGCACACCTCAATGCCTGTCACTCTCTGCAGGGTGGTGGTAGGGTTGGCTTCAGTTCAATACTTCACTGCCATTCCTATTACGCAGCTCTGTAACTTCTACCCTACCTATGCCAATGCCAGCAAGCAAACATTCGGCATTCACAAATGCTTGTTTTATACAGAGATTATTTTCCCAATTTGGGACCTAAATATCCAACTTATATGTCGATTAACTGCCATGACACCTCTCTTCCTGTTATTCAGACAAACCAACTTAAAATGTCCTGTTAGTGTAATATCCCAAAGATGCGTTCCCCAGCAGTTCCCCAGAGGTCCCCAGTCCCCCCAGTATATATGTAATGCCCCAAATAGTGTACTGCCCCTCTGCCGTTTGCCCCAATCCCCTGTGTGTCCAAGACCCCATGAGCAAACTGCAGCTGCAGTTAAATACATTTTTTTCCCTTGCTTCTGCAGCCTGCCAGCCCTAGCATGAGGGAATGGCATCCTCGCGCTGGGCAGCTGCCTCCCTTCCTGGTCGCTAGGGACTCAGCATCCTGAATGCCAGGAAGGGCTTCTGTGGCTGGTAACGGCCGTTTTCAAATAGTGTTTTTTTTTGGGAGCCAGCAGTCAGTGTGACGGGTGAGCGCTACCAGGCACCCCGATTGAAGAAAAGAAGAGTTTGCTGCATAAAGCAGGGAGAGAGGGAACACAGGGAGGTAAAAGTAACTGCAGTCCTCCTCTCGTCTCTGCAACAGCTCCTGAGTTCCAGCGGGTTCCCCAGGTGTGTAGAGGGTGTTGGCAGCCGGCGGACGTCTGCATCGGGGCCCGTATAGCCCAAGTTAATAAATTAAAAAAATTTAAAGTTATTCGGTCCCTCAGCGGCAGTGTCCACAAGTGAGACCGCATCCCAGCACCAGCTACTGCAGCACAGATCCGAGGGCAGAGCGATAGGCCACCTAGCCATTCTCCTGACCGCCTGCCGGTTTTCCTCAGCGCCAGCCACAGCAGCAGTATCTCCCTCCAGCCTCCTCCTTCAGCAGCTTCTCCCCGGGTCGGGGTGGTGAGTCGGCGGCAGCACCAACTGGTAGGTGATGACCGCCAAAACTTTAATTATTTAATTAAAAGATTATTCGGCACCATCGGGCGCTGGAAGGGATAGCCTGAGGGGCAGTCTAGAGGGGCAAGGCAAGGCCCCATAGAGAAGGGAGTGCCTGTGGGTGGGTTTATTTAAATTAGCTCTAGCACAGAGCATAGGCAGGGGGCGGAGCTAAGGCGGGGCTAGCCCGTTTGATAGACAGAGGTCCTTGCCAGGCCTCACAGATGTAAAGGGGCAACGTCAGATCCAGCAGATTTAAAAGGAAAATGCTGGTTTTCATTGTGTTAGGAGGCCACATAGTCCCCAGCAAGTAAAGGTGCCCCCACTCAGAGTATAGTAAGCCCCCAGTGTCTTGGACTAGCTAGTCAAGTGGGCTACCAGAAAGGGCTAGTTAACCCAATTGCTACTGATTATTTTTTTTATTTAGCACATATAAAGGCCAATATGGGCAGGGTGAGCCCAGTTACTTCAGTAGCCACAGTAGCCAGGTGGACTAGTAAGTTAGGGGCCAGGTAGCCCATGTATTTTCTTGATGTTATTCACGTTCTACATAGTTTCTCTAGTTCTGGGCGGGCCAGTAAGGGGATTCCAGCCTCAGATAAGGTATATTACACCAAGGTGTGGTTCATCAGCCAGTAGCCAAGTGGCCACCAATAGAGAAGCTAGCTAATGCTTAACAAGTGACCTCCTGTGGTTTAGAAAGGAACTCCGTTTTAGTGATAACCAGTAAGCAGCCAAGGGGAGTGAGTCAGGTAGTTAGCCACAACCCCCGGTTAGCAGCCACGTCAGTGCCTTAGGGCTAGTAACCCCTGTAACTTTCCCGTCAGCCTTAGTCTAGGGAAGAACAGTTAGGGAGGGACTCTTAGTACTCAAGCTAATCAGATTACCTTTGCTTTAGGGTAATTTTCTCATTAGATGCTCTTGGAGCTTATTATCATTGGGAAGGGTACAGAAGGTATACCCCAGGGTCCCCACATAGCTAGCCCTTAGCTTTTGGTAGGTTTTTCACCAGTGTAACCCCTTTCTAAAACCCCTGTCCAGATCACTGCTGAGTAATGCTGGGAGTATATGGAGAAGTAAAGCACTGTAGAAATGTTGAGACTGTGTTTTACAAAGACTGTACCTGAATCCTGTATCATAGCCACCATTTCCTGCTTGAACTGTTGTGCTACAAATAACTATTGGATTAACCCTGTGTATGCTGTGCTTATGTCGAAATGTTATGCTGGTTTTCTTCCCTTGGAGTATGCTTTGAGACTATGGGATCAATCCGAAACTAGTACCTCCACCCTGGAACTGCCTCATCTGCTACCGAACTGTCCACTTGTCCAAGAACTGAATCTTTCAGCATTATGCTAATTGTCTTTACCTGATTCTCACCTTCTTAACGTACTGTTGATCACAGTGACCACTCAGAGACTGAAGTTACTTTCTCGGTGCTACCAGTTGGGGCCAGTCGCCAGTATAGGTCTAGAGTAGTTAGTCCCCAGCCAATCACTTCCCGTTCAGAACGTCAAGTCATTCCCCTTCCCAACAGTGTTTAGGAAGTGCAGGGAACAGCCCTTGTTCACAGATAGGGATCCATCGAAAAAGTAAGGGGGGGCCTCGGACGCAGGTATCCTGGAGTCCAGTTTCATAGAAACATAGAACATAGAAACATAGAAGTTGACGGCAGATAAGGACCGCAAGGCCCATCCAGTCTGCCCATTTCTTTTTCTAACTTATAAATGTGCCATCGGCCTTTGCTCTGTAAGTGACCTATCTATTCATAGTCATTTGTATTGCTCCCTTATGCCTATCCCATGCCTGTTTGAAGCCCTGCACTGTATTCATAGCCACCACTTCTTGTGGTAAGCCATTCCATGCATCTACCACCCTTTCTATGAAAAGAATTTCCTCACATTCCCCTTAATCGGCCTCCCTCTAATCTCTGCTATGCTGTCCTCTTGTCCTGCTATTTTTCTTATATTTAAATATGTTAGACTCTTTCACCTTGTTTATGCCCTAAGGTGTTTAAATGTCTAGATCATATCACCTCTCTCCTCCTTTGCTCAAGGGTATACATATTGAGCTTCGTTAATCTGTCCTCATATGTCTTCTGATGCAGTCCTGCACCATTTTGTTGCCTTCTCTGGACTGCCTCAATTTGGTTAATGTCCTTGTGAAGGTGTGGCCTCCAATACTGCACGCAGTACTCCAGATGGGGCCTAACCAATGTCTTGTACAGAGGATTATTACCTCCCTCTTACGACTTGCTGATACCCCTTACTAATACACCTTAACACCCCCTAGCCTTACCTACTGCTTTAGAGGTCTGCTTGATGATTTTAGGTCATCAGTGATGATGATGCCCAAGTCTCTTCTTCCTTTGTGACTGCTAGCAACTCGCCTCCCAGCCTATAAGTGGCTTCAGGGTTTCTCTTCCCTATGTGCATGATTTTGCACTTCTTTGCATTAAATCCCAGTTGCCACTCTTCTGACCATTTTGCTAGTTTATCCAGATATCTTCTCATTCTGCCCACCCCATCTGGATCATCTACTCTGTTGCAGATCTTGGTGTCATCTGCAAACAGACAAGCCTTACCCTCTAGTCCATCTGCGAGGTCACTAATGAAGATGTTGAATAGAACTGGCCCCAGGACTGATCCCTAGGGCACCCACTTGTGACTTGCATCTCTTCTGACTGTATACCATTACCACCACTCTCTGTTTCCTGCCAGTCAACCAGTTTGCCACCCAGTTGACCAACTTCTGACCATCCGAGCCTACCTAGCTTATTTATCAGTCTTCTATGTGGAACAGTGTCAAAAGCTTTGCTGAAGTCAAGGTAGGCGACATCAACTGCTCCCCCTTGGTCCACCACTCTGGTTACCCAGTCAAAGAAATCTATGAGATTAGTTTGACAGGACCTTCCTTTTGTAAACCCATGCTGTCTTGGATCCTGTGCCCCTATGGATTCCAGGTGTTGCACTATCCTTTCCTTAAGGAGTGCCTCCATAATCTTGCCCACTACTGAGGTAAGACTGACTGGTCTATAGTTCCCCACCTCCTCCCTGCTACCACTCTTGTGGAGCGGGATCACATGAGCCCTTCTCCAGTCTTCTGGGACCTCTCCTGTGCTCAGAGACTCACTAAACAATTCTGCTAATGGCTCTGCTAGTTCCTCCTTTAGCTCCTTAAGTTCCCTGGGATGTATGCCATCAGGTCCCATTGCCTTATCCACCCTGAGCTTAGCAAGCTCTTGTAGGACCCTTTCTTTTGTGAAGGGAGTAGTGCTCACCTCCCTCCCCCCTGTGTCCATGATGCTGAGCTGTGGGCCCTGCCCTACCTTCTCTTCAGTAAATACTGAGCAAAAGTATCTATTTAGGATAGATGCCTTTACAGGGTCCTCCTCCACATGCTCCCTTTTCTCCATTAAGCTTAGCAATACCCCTCTGACTTTCTCCTTTCACTAATGTATCTATAGAAAGTCTTGTCACCTTCTTTTACTGTTCGTGCTAGTGTTTCCTCAGTTTGGGACTTTGCCTGCCTTACTGCCTTCCCTGCTTCCCTTAGGGCAGTTTGGTATGCCTCCCTATCTTCATCCCGCTGTGTTCCTTATATTTCCTGAAGGCCAAGCCTTTTGGCTCTGACCTTTCTGCTACTGTATTTGAGAACCAAAGTGGTTTCCTTCTTCTTTTGCACTTCCTTTTCTGTCTAACACAATGGGATGTTGCTTCAAGTATTGTATCCTTGATGCTTGCCCACTTTGCCTGTACCTCCTCACCTGTGTTTCTTTTGCCAGGGCTAGCTTAACTCTGTTGGCCATCTTATCAAAGTCAGCTCCTCTGAAGTCCCATATTTTGCCTTGGAATGGGATGATTTAGATGTAGTAGCCAAATTGAACCATACCATGTGATGGTCACTGGCCCCCAGGTGACCTTCTACCTGGAGATCTGTGATCCCTTCTTTGTTAGTCAGTACTAGATCTAGGATAGCCCTGTTTCTTGTGGGTTGCTGTACCAGTTGTTTGAGGCCCTCCCCCTGCAAGGAATCCACTATGAGTCTAGTTCTGGCAGATGTTCCTGCTGGTATTGACCAATCTGTATCTGGCATGTTGAAGTCTCCCATTATCAGAACCTCCCCTTTAGCTGTCATGTTTTGTATATCTTCTAACAGTAATGTGTCTCGACTCAGTGTTTGCATCCTACTTGTATCCTGGAGTCCAGTTTCGACTCAGTGTCTACATTCTGCTTAGTATCCTGGAGTCCAGTTTTGACCCAGTGTCCGCATCCTGTTTGATGTCCTGTAGTCCAGCCTCTTCCCAGCGTTCGCATTCTGTTTGGTTCCCTTGAGTCCAGTTTTGACTAAGTGTCTGCATCCTGAATTTCCCTGAAACCAGTTCTGGTTTAGGAGTTCATCCACAGCAGTGTGTCTTCTTGTTTCCCTGGGGTCTTCCACTGATCAGAGGCTCCCACATCTTTCTCGCATCCAGTATCTCAGTTTCTTTACAGCACTATTGCTCTAGAACCCTATCTAGCCAGGAGGCTTGCACAGCTGGGGTTCTTGCTTGTTCAGTTCTTTTACCACTTTTGCTCTTCCAATTCGACTAAAAGCCGGCCAACGGAACATATTGTAGCCTCTGCTTCGGACTTAGGAAGGACTTTATGTTCTGTCAGTTTGCTGATCAGCAGGTTGTATTTGTACATTGAAATGCAGTATCAGATTGAGTATAGAACTTGTAATGATAAGTTTACTATACAGTCTACAAATTCCTATAGAGTATAAGCATCCCTATAGAGTCTAAGAATTCCCATAGAGTATAAGCATCCCTATAGAGTCTAAGAATTCCCATAGCGTATAAGCATCCCTATACAGTCTAAGAATTCCCGTAGAGTATAAGCATCCCTATAGAGTCTAAGAATTCCCGTAGAGTATAAGCATCCCTTTAGAGTCTAAGAATTACCGTAGAGTATAAGCATCCCTATAGAGTCTAAGAATTCCCATAGAGTATAAGCATCCCTTTAGAGTATAAGAATCTGTAGAGTTATAGGATCCTAAGATACAGCATACCAAGTGGTAGTAAAACTATTGGTTGTGTACTGCTTGATTCCCTGGTACCTCCCACTCAGTAAACCTGCTTTTATTCCCGAGTTTGTCTCCTGCCTCTCCTTACTTCAAGCACCGCTACACCATCCGCGAGAACAGACCTAGTGCTTCACAAAAATGTTGGCGTCTTGGACAGGATATAGAGCAGTGCTCCGAGGAGTCAAAAGCATGAGGCGGCTCAGGTAAGAATGCAGAACAATGGTATAGTATACAATATAGAGTATTTTGTAGGTTAAGTTAAGCTATACATGAGGACATGTATATTTATGTGGGGGCAAATGCAGTGCCTCAGAGCCTGGTGCCCTCCAAATATGGGCAGCCAGGTGCCTTGGGGCTGGGGTGACAGGAAAGTGCCCCAGGGTGTAGGGAGGGTCCTTAGACAGGTATTCTCCCCCCAAACGTGAAGCCCAAGCTGGGCTCCATTTTAAAAATAAATAAAGTTTACCTGCTCATTTTCCCTGCCTGCAGCTTCTGATAGTAACCCCCCCCCCATTACTTCGTGCTGGGCACCTGCTCTCATGGGCACAGTCACGAGGGCATGCAGGCAGGGATGGGCTCATGAGCTCAGCCCTTTGAACAGCAGTGGCTGTTCAGTCCGTTGGTGAGCGACGGAAGAGGGAGAAGCAGCAGCTGCAGCAAGAATGAGGGGGAACGCTAGGCTGGCCGGGGCTAGGCAAATGGAATGGGACTCACCTGATGTCCTGGGGTCCCTCCCGATGTCGAGGCCGGTCCTCAGCCAATCGCTCTCTCCTTCTTGTGGTGGCAACGTAGTCGTCGGGTTCTTCCCGGGTCCAGCGGCGGTGGAAAAGTCCGTTGGGAGGGCGACAAGTCCAGGTCGGCCCCTCCAGTGAGCGCTCACATCAACAAGATGGTCATCGGGAGGTGTTCCGAGAGGGGCAGAAGTGGCAGCATTAGGCTGACCCCTCCATCTCCATTTCCTCCTCCCAGCAGTCCAGTGAAGGTTCGTTGGGAGGGGCAGTAGGTCCAGGCTGTCCCCTCCATCCAGAGCAGCAGTAGCATCAAAGGTTTTGGGGAGGGCCAGTGGCAGCAATGTAAGCCAGCCCCTTTATAGTTTTAGATCATAGAAATTTAGGCCCGGATATTCAGAAGGGTTGCACCATGCACAACAGGGATGCGCCAACGCAAGTACGGAAATGCGCCATTGTGCGATATTCAGCAGGAGGCAGCTGCACCACGCAATAAACAATGCACCAGAGCACAATAGTAATTAATGCATGCACAACCATAGGGGCGGAACCATGAATAACATGCGCAGTGTGATATTCAACAGCATGCACCATGCACAATAGGGGAGCAAGCAGAAGTTGCACGACAGCAGAAATGATCCAAAATAAAAGGAAGCAAGAGAGGGGCGCAAGAACGCAAAAGGGAAGCCACAGGTGGGAGCGTGGTGACAGACAGCCAGGGTGGTACAGAAGGAAGCTGTGTGTAGGACTGGGCAGGAGCAGGACAGGGCCCACCAGAACCGAGCCATAGACAGGGTAGGAGTGGGGAGCCTGTGCCACTGTGCAGCAAAGGCTGTGGAGTGCCACAGTGGACTGAGGGCAGTGGCAGGAGCCAGGACAGCCACAGTCAAAGGCCGGAGGTATACCCGGTGCAGGGGGAGCATCAGGAACGGACAGCTGGGGGAACGGGACAACAGCCGCTGAGGGTGGGACACCAGCCAAGGACATGGCCAGTGCCACCTTCCAGATGGAGGCGGTAATGAGTGGTGTGAGAAGGCAGGCAGCAGGCGGGCACGGCCGTGGAAGGGCCCATCAGTGGTATGCCCAGAACAGACAGTACCAAGCCCGCACCAGCTCCGAACACTACTCTGACACAGAAATTGTGGGCTGGTACCACCTGAACCGGGCGATCCTGAGGCAGCTCTGCAAGCTGAGCAGTGATGAGATGCAGGCAACCACATGACAGAGCCATGCTCTGTCAGTGGAGACGAAGGTGACAGCCGTCATGTTGCTGCTCACCACTGGCACCTTCCAGAGACCAACAGGGGACACGACAGGCATAACCCAGTTGGCCACATCACACCTACTCACACAATTCCTCAGCGCACTGCTGCCACATGCTGCGGAGTACATCCGTTTCCCCAGCACACAGGCGGAGTGCACAGCACACATACAGGAGTTCCACAGAGTAGCACGGTTGCCTGGCATGCTCGGGGCCATTGACTGCACCCATGTGGCCATCCGCATGTCGCCTGGCCCGGAGGGTGCGGCATACATCAATCGCAAGGGGTATGCAAGCATAAACTGCCAGGTGGTGTGCGATGCCGGGGGACGCATTACCAATGTCTGTGCCACGCACCCTTGGGGAGCACACGATGCCTTCATCTGGCACCAGTCTGCACTGTGCCACAGGTTTGAGAGTGGAGACATCTCCACCGGCCATCTTGTAGGTGAGTTTGCATATCATGCAGGACGACATGTGCAGATGTGGGGGGGTGCATTGTCAGAGGTGCCATGGGTACCGGCCTTGTTGGCCCATAGCATAGCAACGCAGACCACCATTCTAATATCCACCCTCTACACACAGGTGACAGTGGTTACCGGCTACGGCCCTGGCTGCTCACACCATACTGGCACCCCATGACCCCATCGCAGCTACGGTACAATGAGGCACATGCCACAACATGGAATGTCATCGATTGGGTGTTCGGGATGCTGAAGGCACGGTTCCGGTGCCTGGACACATCTGCCGGCGCCCTACAGTACAGCCCCTCAAAGGCCTGCAGGCTATTCCTGGCCTGCTGTATCCTGCACAACATGGCCACCAACTGTGGGATAGCTGTAGAGGTCAAAGAGGGGGACAGTGGTGGGGACGATGAGGATGCCAGTCCATTTGGTGATAGGCAGCCACCCCCTGGGCAAAGAGACCCCTACCTGATCCGGATGTCACAGCTGCACTGGGACACCATTACAGAAAAGTATTTCGGTCAACACAGGTAGGTCACGGGGCCATGCGCAACCACCATGGGCAAGGGCACAGCCCACAGACAGGCAGGGCAGGACACCGGGGCAGATGGCGGTAAGGTAATGGGTCTGAGTGTGGCACCGCACACAGTGTCAGGGATGGGCAGGGCTGAACACGACATGTGCACACACACACGCACACACACCACAAGACATGCACAAAGGGTAGACGGCACGCCAACCCCAACAGCCACTCCTACCCCCACACAGGACCACACACGACCATGCCCAGTGGCCGTCACTGTGTGTGCCTCAGATGCTGGGCACCACTGCACACTGGTGGACAGTGAAACACAGGCATCAGCATGCACACGTCACAGTGGCCAGCAGCCGGAAGGGTGTGCACAGGGACCATGTGTGTGCAGGGCCGGCTACTCCACCCGTGGCGTCACACAAAGCACACCACACTGCACATAGGGCAGCGGCAGACAGTGGCCATGGTGGAAGACAGGTCAGTCATGCAGCACAGTACCACGGCCACCACGGATGCGTGGGTGACCCTGCCGAGACCTGCCAGCCGTGCCAGGCTGACCATTGGCCTCATGGGGTGGCACCGACGGTTCCCCAGGGGTGACGCTGCGTGAATGCAACCGTGTTCATGCAGGGGTCTGCAGCCCACCGAACATGCCCACGCCAGGCATGCTCGGTATGCCCACAGCTGAACCTGGTGTCGACATAGCAGGTGTCGCACGGCGCCAGGAATGGGGGGGTGGGCATGACACTGTGCGGTGTCTGCGGCGGCTGGGCACTGAACTGGGTGCCCAATGTGGCCATGACAGCTGTCATTGCATTGGTCTGCCTGTCAATGGCAGCTGTCACATCCGCCCGCTGCTGGGCCATCTCTGCCAGGAGCAGACCGTGGTCCCTGCTGCGCCGTCCTCTGCCTGGCGCAGAACCGCACCGAGTGCATCCACCGCCATCACGATCCGCATCTGCTGATCTACTGAAGCCTGAAGTAGATGGCTGTGCTCGTCAAAGAGGTCATCCGCCGGTCCAGCATACTGTCCTTCATGGTGTTCCTAGCCCTGCTGGCCAGCACCCCTTGACGATGGGCGCTGCACACCAGAGCCATTCCGGGGCATGTCCACACGTGGTGCACTGCCACTGCCCTATGACACTGTCCCCCCTTTGCCATTGGCCAACTGCTGGCACTAAACCCTCCGGCTGCCAATTGCCAGGGCTCACTGGCGCTGCCGCAGCGGCCGCAACAGCCCCACCACCCTGAACGCACACCAGTGCTGCCCCACTGGGGCATACAGGCACAGGCTGGGATTGTGTTATTACGCAGGCCGCCACGGTGGCACCACCCATGGCAACGACAGTGCTGTTGCCTGCTGTGGGACCATCCTGTGTCCCACACGTATCACTGTCTGGGACGTGTGGTCCATCATCATCGGTGCTGGATCCGGCCCCAATCTGTGTCCCAGCACACTGGAGACCGTGGGTGCTGTCATGCTGGAACACAGGCAGGGCCTCGTCCGCGTCCGCACCACCCTCATCAGTCCAGATAGACGTGCAGATATGCACTTGTCCCGTCCCTCAGACACCTGTGGAGGTGGATGGGTGATCTTCCGTGTCCGGAGCATCCCCCTCGGTGGACACACCTACCACTGCTGACCCATGTAGATGCTCGGGAGCTGTAAGGGAACACATTAGCGTTAGTGGCTCCGCCCTGCCTTGTGTCATTCCCTCCACTACCCACACAGTGACAGCACAGAACCTACCATGCAGTGATGGGCTGCCACCCGTCTGGAAGCCACCACCAGGAATGCCCTCAATGGCACAACGCCGCATGCTGCTGGCCACCCGCTCCTTCTGTGGCATCAGGCATGGTACATCCGGCTGGCCCCCACCGGTGGCAGCACATGCAGCCATGATGGCAGCCACCTTGACTTTGATCTGCCTCCTGTCCGTGCTGACCTTCTTCTTACAGTCCTGCAAGGACCGCTGGTGGCTGCCATGCTGGTTCACGGCACGCAGCACCTCACCCCATGCCGCAGCACGGGCCTGTGGCATTCCCCATTGTCCACTGAGCAGTGGTTCCCTGTCAAGATATGCCTAGAACAGGGCATCTGATTCAGCCAGGGTGAAGTTGGGCCTCCTCCTTCTCCCTCGTTCCTGTTCCTCCTCTTCCTCACGTTCGGTCATGATCGAGCCTGTGGGAATGACAGGTGTTACCTTGGACTATGCAGTCCCATTCAGCCCTCACAAACCACAGTCCTCACATCCCAACAGCATGCAACCCACCACAATAGACTGCAATACCTAACTATGTCCTCTGCAGCCCCATGTCGCATTTATATAGCGCAACGCATGCGAATGAGGCGAGGCGCAACTGTGAGTGGATGCTAATGCAGTGGTTGTGCCGTGGAATGGCTGATGAGCTGATTTGCATATGCTGGCTGAATATCGTGCTGTTGCACCTTGCGCAATGTTGGTGAGAGTGCTCAGGCTATGGCGCAGCACTATGACGTGCGCAATCAACACCACACGGCGCATGCCCGGGGTACTGACACCAACGCGTGTGGCACTGCTGATGTGTTGTGCATGGGAGGCAGTGCAGGGCACGGCCACCACTGTGCCTGTGGCGCTAATGCGCTGTTCGCCTGTGTGGTGCTCGTGCCTTGGTGTGCCGTAGGCGCCATGGAGCCACAGTGCGGTAGGCCACTGCAGGGCGTCACACACAAGCACCCTACCATGCTACATGCTGGGCGTCCCAATAGTGCTGTGGTACTCCGTGCATGGACAGACCCTTGATCTTGCGGTCGACCTTTGCCCCCTAGGCGCCATGCGTCCACATGGGTGCACCCCTATTGCACAGCTCGGTGACAGCGCGATAGGGACTGGGAGCGCAGTACCGCGCTGCCTCCACACGTGGGGCACATGCGCTACAGAGCGCCATTTTGATTGTAATACCAACTGCAGGATACCTCGTAGGAAAGCGCAGGTGTGGAGCTCAATTGAGCTGGCCAACTTGGTGGCCCTGGTTGAGCCACATGCTGGGGCCCTATTTGGGCAGGATCCCCTAGACAGGCCACATACTGCTGTGTGGCAGGAGGTGTCTGACGGCCTGGAGGAGGTGACTGGGATCACCAGGACAGCAGAGCAGTGTTGCCACCAGTATGGAGACCTACAGTGGCGGGACCCTGACTGACTGGGGCATCTGCAGCACGCTCCCGGCGAGGCGCCATGCCATGGCCAGGTAGGTGCTCCATCCAAACACTGGTAGTGTCCATCTGTCCGGGTATCGCGGTGTGCATAGGTCCACCCCGCGAGGGGGCCATCTAGTGGGGGTGGTGGTGGTGGGGGTGCATCATAGCTGGGCTGTGCGGGCACACTCACACCGGGGGGGGGGCCTTGCTACTGGCTTGTACTGATGTTTCCCTCTACATGTTTGCACCCTAGGCCCGGAGGAGCACCGTAGGGCAAGGCAGGCCGGAGAACAGGTGGAGCAGGACCAAGTGGGTGCGCTGCCGATGCAGCCGGGAAATGGTGGAGGGGCCATGGGCCAGCAGCACCCTGCTGACCTGGATGCTGGTGAGTGCCGTGTTTCCGCTTACATCTGTGCATGCTGGGTTGCAGGGGTGGTGGCGGGGCGCGGCCACCAGCACTTGGCCCCACTGCCGTGCACACCACAAGGTGCACTCAGCACTGTCCTGTGGCACTGCATGTGTGGGTGGGTATCACAGGTGGTCCGTGCGTGCACTGGGTTCATGGTTGCGCCACTGCCTTTGCACCGCATAGCCATGTCACTGTACGGCCATGGTGGTGCTGTGTGGGACATGGGTGGTGGGTGTGTGCAGCATTCCGCATGGCTGTGGGTGCCTGGGTAGGTGGGTCATGTGGGTGTGGTCACTGTGGGTGATCGCATGCCATCACAGGGGTGTGGCCCACTGCTGTATGCCGTGCACATTGGGTGGGCTGCAGGGGTCTGGCCAATCACGCGTAATGACTCTGCTCCCTTGTCCTAGGTGGACAACGCTGGACTGCACTGGAGCGGAGTGTCCAGGAGCTGCTGCAGCTGGTGAGGGCCACCCTGGAGCTGCTCCAAAGGATGGAACAGGGCGGAGGACGGCATCACAGGAGGAGACACCGAGATCGTAGTGGGGAGAGGGGTCAGCATTAGGCCCACTATGCCCCTGATGTACATTCCCCCACTGGACTAACCCTCACACCCCTTCATCCCACTCCCAGTTGTACACCCTTGCCCCATGCCCACCCCCACCTGGTGTGTGGCCCCCCCACATTGTAAATAGTTTGTTTTTCTGTTTTGTATATTGTTCACTACTGTAATACGGACTTATTTGTTATGACAACTGTGGTGGTTTCTGATTTGCAGGGGGCTAATGGTGCTTGGCTGCAGTGGTGTGCATGGCATCAGGGGTGGTGCAGGCCTAGGCGTGTGTGTGTCCAGCAGGGACCCACCTGTGGTGTGGGTGGGGGACTCGGTCCCTGTCTGTGGTATGTGTGTTGTTCCCTGTGCACTGGATGCCTGTGTGCGGTGGTCCCTGGTGCATGCGCTTTGTCCCTGGTGCCCCTGTCAGTATGTCCATGGCCCATGCAGCTGGCCCCCTTGCATGTCTGTGGTATGCACGGTCTGCTGGCATGTCATTGGTGGCTGTCCATGCTGGCCACCGTCTGGCCATGGCTCAATGGCGGCTTGCCTCCTGTCACTGGTATGGTGCACGTCTATCTCGGGTGGCACTGTGATCTATGCTGTTGTTGTCCCCCCCATGCTGTTGCTGGTGTCTGTTGCGGGGTCTGTGTTCTGATGCCTGTCACTTGTGCTCCGGCTGCATGCTGGTGGTGGATGGCTTCATGGTGCATGCGCAGGATGGCTGGCACACCTGTGCCATGGTGGGGTGCAGGCTGTGGGTACACAGCATCAGTGGTCACACGCCAGCGGCATTTGTTACTTCACTATTCTGTCTCTGTGTTGGGGTGCCCTTGGGTCTGGGTGGGTGTTTGTCCATGCCCTGTGTCGCATCCAGTGTGGTGCATGCCTCCATGCACCACTGTGGGTGGCTGTGCTGGCTGTTGGGGCCAGTGCTGGGACAGGGTATTTGCTTGGGTGGGTGTGCGGGGTGCTGTCCTGCTGGTGGTGGGGTCCAGGGCAGGCCTTGTCACATGCGGGGTCCCTCAGGTACCGACGCAGGGTCGACCTCTCTGCTGTGCCATGGGGGGGCCATGCAGGGCAGCACTGGTTCTGCAGTTGTTGCATCAGTGGCTGGTGCTGCCCACTGCGGGGTGCTCACAGTGGGGCTGCCATGCATGGCTCCATGGTGCACAGGGTTGCTTTGTCACAGTGGGGGTGGTGGCATGCATTCAGTGCCATGCACTGTTGGGCACTGCTCCTGGGCAGGGTGTCTGGGGATTGCTGGGCAGGGTGTGCTCTGCATTGGTCAGATGGGGTGGCACTGAGTGGCTGGCCCTCCTTGTGTTACGGTCACTGCTTGCCAGGGGGTGTGCTGGATTCGGTGCTGGTGTTCATGGGCTGGTGGTTCATCCAGCTCACCACAGGTTGTGCAGTTCATGGGGTGCAGTGGGCGCTGTCTGGTCTGCTGTGTGCTCCTCCGCCCATGGCTTCCATGGGTGGTGCACCCCTGCATCCTGTCCCTGTCCCTGTGCATCCCTGGTTGTGCTACTGCGCTACTACCCTGCTCCACTGTGCATACCTGGTTGTACCATGGTGCAGTTGGCATGATATTCAGTTGTGTTGCGCAAGTGCACCTTGGCCTGTGCTGTGTTTGAATATCATGTGTGTTGTACATGGGCGCACTGCACTTGCGTCTGCTCCTGCTATTGCGCTACTTTGTGGTGCAGCCTGAATATCCAGACCTTAGTGTTATGTTATTGTTTGGTCATGTTCAATAAATGGTTACATTGTTTCTTGCATTCAAGCCAGCTTCATGCTTCTCCATGTGTTCCCAGTAGTGTTATTTGAACTTGGGTCCTCTTCCCCGAAATTTTCCCCTGACCCCCGCTGGCCAGGCTTCACACGAAAATCCACCTTCCGGCGGATGACTTTTTGAACCTTGAGCATCACAAAAAATTTTGGTATCACGGACAAAATATGTAATGCCCCAAATAGTGTACTGCCCCTCTTCCATTTGCCCCAGTTCCCTGTGTGCCCAAGACCCCATGACCAAACTGCAGCTGCAGTTAAATACAATTTTTTTTCCTTGCTTCTGTAGCCTGCCCAGCCCTAGTGCAAGGGAATGGCATCCTCGCACTGGGCAGCTGCCTGCCTCCCTGGTCACTAGGGACTCAGCGTCCCGAATGCCAGGGAGGGCTTCTGTGGCCGGTAACGGCCGTTTTCAAATAGTGTTTTTTGGGGCAGCCAGCAGTCGGTGTGGTCGGGTGAGCACTACCAGGTGCCCTGACTGAAGAAAAGAAGAGTTTGCAGCATAAAGCAGGGAGAGAGAGGATGCAGGGAAGTAAAAGTAATTGGTAAAAGTACCTGCAGTCCTCCTCTCATCTCTGCAACAGCTCCCGAGTTCCGGCAGGTTCCCCAGGCATGTAGCGGGTCCAGTGTCGGCAGCTGGTGGACGTCTGCATCGGGGCTCGTATAGCCCAAGTTAATAAATTTAAAAAATGTAAAGTTATTCGGTCCCTCGGCGGTGGTGCCCACAAAGAGGGCTGCATCCCAGCACCAGCTACTGCAGCACAGAGTCGAGGGCTGAGCGATAGGCCCCCTAGCCGTTCTCCCAACTGCCTACCCGTTTTCCTCAGCGCCAGCCACAGCAGCAGCATCTCCCTCCAGCTTCTTCCTTCGGCAGCTTCTCCTCAGGTCAGGGTGGTGAGTCAGCGGCAGCACAAAACTTTAATTATTTAATTAAAAGATTATTCGGCGCCATCGGGCGCTGGAAGGAACAGCCTGAGGGGCAGTCTAGAGGGGCAAGGCAAGGCCCCATAGAGAAGCGAGTGCCTGTGGGTGGGTTTATTTAAATGAGCTCTAGCACAGAGCATAGGCAGGGGGCGGAGCTAAGGCAGGGCTAGCCCGTTTGATTTTATGTATTTATTTATTTATTTAAAATTGTTGACCGGGAAAGGCACGCTGAGCCAAGGCTCGTTTCCAGGTGCGACCCGGGTGCATCGTACATCAGGGAGACATAGATATAGACAGAAATAATAAAAATTTGCAATAAAAATGGTACAGTATTGTAAATACATGGAGGTTTGTAGTATGGTTACACTTTTGAAGAGTATAAAAGTGGAAATAACAATTATATATTTCATCACTAGACCATAAGATTCCCTAGACTGTCAGATATGAGTATAAATGTGTTTATTTACTGCAGAGGACTTCTCAGGAACTTGGGGTATCACTGGGTCCAGGTGGGGGGGGAAAGGCTGCGCAGCTGAGGCAGGAAGTGGGTGGGAGGAGCCTGAGAAGCTGTTTGAAGATGGACAGGGAGGGGGCTAGGTGGAGGTTGGGAGGGAGGTTGTTCCATAGGAGTGGAAGCCGGTAGGAAAAGGCAGCTTGCCCGGAGGCTAAGAGGGGACATGAGAGGTGGAAAGTACGAGCATGTCTGTGACGAAGTGAGCAGCCAGAGGGGTTGGCTTGAGAGAGGCAGGAGGAGCGGTAGAAGGGAAAGGAGCTGAGCCAGTATTTCGCTATGAGCGAGGCGCTGTGTGTTTTCCGCCTATGTGAGAGTGGCATCAGTGATAGAGTTGAGAGTAGTTTGCAGTGATGAGTGAGTGGGGGGGAGGCAGTGGCAGCGGATGAAGGAGTTTAGCAGGACATCAAGCTTCGCAAGGAGGAGGGAAGGGCTGTGCATAAATGACGTCCGTAGTCCAGTCATCGGTAGGATGGTTTTTTCATGAGTTCACCCGAGTAGGGAGGGGGAGGCAGGCTTTGTGGAGGTAGAGGATGGCAAGTTTGGGCCGGAGTTTGGTGCAGATGGCGTCGATGTGGGTGGAGAAATTTAGGTTTGAGTCCAGCCAGACACCCAGGTACTTAAATGTGGGTACGGTTTCGAGGGGTATTTCTTCCAGAGTGTAGATCGGAGGGGGGGGCAGGCAGGGAGGCGAGTTTTTGTCTTGTGCCGAAGACCATGGAGACTGTTTTTTTTGCATTTAGTTTTAGCTGATTATTCTGGAGCCAGGTTTGTACTCGGGTTGAAATCACTTTGAGGTTGGGGAGAATGCTGCCATGGGAGGGCCTGAGGCATAGATTATGGTGTCATCAGCGATAGGTGCACGTTGAGGAGACAGGCTGAGGGAGGTCGTTTATAAAAGGAGAAAAGGATAGGACCAAGGATGGAGCCTTGGGGATGCCCACGAGGATGGGTCGGGGTTACAGAGGGTGTCCCCGATTTGGACTCTGCTGCATCCTTGTTTTGGAGGTGAGGAGGAACCAGTTTATGGCCTGATTTCCAAGGCTGAAGGAGCTAATTTGCCTAACAATAGAGGGTGGGAGACAGAACCAAAGGCTTTGGCTAGGCCAATAAAAATGGCAGTAGTTGTGTGTCCTATGCCCATGGTAGAAAATATGGAGTCGGGTGACTAGTAGTAAGGCGATGGTGGTGGAATGAGATTTTCTGAATCCTGATTGATTAGGGAGAGGGAGCTGTTTGTAGAGAGAAAAGGGACAGCTTTGATAGCATGAGGGATTCTTGGAGCTGGCAAGGAGGGAGGAGAGAGATGGGCTATACTCCAGGAGGGGAGGGGCCGCCACCTTTAAGGAGAGGTAGGATTTTGGCGTAGTTTCCAGGCAGAGGGACGTGGCTGTGTCGATGGAAAGATTTAGTATGTGGGTAATAGAAGTGACTATGGCAGCTGTGGAGATACTGATAGCATGAGTGCAAGCCGTCTGGGCTGGACTTAACGGGTTTAGGAGGTGAGAGAAGTGTAAACTTCCAGGGGTGTGAAAGGGGGAAAGTGGAAACCATGGTGAGAGGGTGGGGGATTTTTGGGGGAGGTGGGGGAGGTGAATCGGGCTTAGTGCAGGAGATGAAGAACGAGTTGAAGAGTTCGGATACAATGGCCGGGTCGGTGGCTATGTTACCATCAATGTTTAGGCTAGGGCTGGCTTGCTTAGAGAGTGGATTTATAAGAGAGTTTATCACCTTCCAGAAAGATGCCAGAGAGGCTTGGTGAGCGTTGAGTTGGGCCTTGAAATACTGGGCTTTTGATAGTCGAATAGCTTTTGTGCAGTTATTTCTAAGAGTTTTGTAAGAGAGCAGGTCGCTAGTAGCTAAAGAGGATTTGTAATGCCTCCAGGCCTTATCTCTGATGCGCCCCAGGGAGATTAGGTCAGCTGTGATCCATGGGTGGTGGTATTTTCTAACTCGGGCTTTTTTAAGGGGTGCATGGTGGTCCCATACGCTTAGGAAAATGCTGCAGAAGTGGGAGAGGGCGTCAACATCATGTGAGGCAAGGACCGGAGCCAGTCTGTGCTTGACAGGTCATGTAGAAGGGCGGATTTGGTTGTTGGTGTAAGGGGCGGTAGTGATGAATTTGGGGCCGGAGTGGAGTGAATGGATTTTCTGGATACAGTACGTAATACAGTGGTCGCTAAGGGCATCTGAAAGGATACCTGAGGCAATGATTCTATGGGGGTGGGAGGTTAGAATCCAGTCCAGTAGGGTGTGATTTTGAGATTGGTGATTTAAATGGGTGGGTTCCTGTATTATTTGAGTGAGATTTAGAGCTTCAATCCTCAGGGCTGATGGTTTTGTGGATGAGGAGAGCCAGTTTAGGTTGAAATCGCCTAATAGAATGAGTTCACCATTTGAGGAGGTTGAAGAGATGGAGGAAATGGCTGAGATGAGGGAGTCATGTGAGGGTTTCTGAGGGGAATATAGAACACCTATATAAAGAGGGGTGGATGAGGGGAAGGATAGGTGAGCGACTAAGGATTCGTGGGAGGATGTTTGATAGACAGAGGTCCCTGCCAGGCCTCACAGGTTTCAAGGGGGAATGTCAGATCCAGCAGATTTAAAGGGAAAATGCTGGTTTTCATTGTGTTAGGAGGCCACATAGACCCCAGCAAGTCAAGGTGCCCCGCTCAGAGTATAGTAAGCCCCAGTGTCTTGGACTAGCTAGTCAAGTGGGCTACCAGAAAGGGCTAGTTAACCCAATTGCTACTGATTATTTTTTTTTTATTTAGCACATATAGGGGCCAATATGGGCAGGGTGAGCCCAGTTACTTCAGTAGCCACAGTAGCCAGGTGGACTAGTAAGTTAGAGGCCAGGTAGCCAATGTATTTTCTTGATGTTATTCACATTCTACACAGTTTCTCTAGTTCTGGGTGGGCCAGTAAGGGGATTCCAGCCTCAGATAAGGTATATTACACCAAGGTGTGGTTCATCAGCCAGTAGCCAAGTGGCTACCAATAGAGAAGCTAGCTAATGTTTAACGACTGACCTCCTGTGATTTAGAAAGACACTCCATTTTAGTGACAACCAATAAGTGGTGAAGGGGAGTGAGTCAGGTAGTTAGCCACAACCCCCAGTTAGTAGCCACGTCTGTCTCTTAGGGCTAGTAACCCCTGTAACTTCCCCATCAGCCTTAGTCTGGGGAAGGACAGTTAGGGAGGGACTCTTAGTACTTGAGCTAATCAGATTACCTTTGCTTTAGGGTAATTTTCCCATTAGATGCTCTTGGAGCTTATTATCATTGGGAATGGTACAAAAGGTATACCCCAGGGTCCCCACATAGCTAGCCCTTAGCTTTTGGTAGGTTTTTCACCAGTGTATCCCCTTTCTAAAACCCCTGTCCGGATCGCTGCTGAGTAATTCTGGGAGTATCTGGAGAAGTAAAACACTGTAGAAATATTGAGACTGTGTTTTACAAAGACTGTACCTGAATCCTATATCATAGCCACCATTTCCTGCTTGAACTGCTGTACTGCAAATAACTATAAGATTAACCCTGTGTATGCTGTGCTTTTGTCAAAATGTTATGCTGGTTTTCTTCCCTTGGAGTATGCTTTGAGACTATGGGATAAATCCTACACTAGTACCTCCGCCCAGAAACTGCCTTGTCTGCTAGCGAACTGTCCGCTTGTCCAAGAACTGAGCCCTTCAGCCTGATGCTAATCATCTTCACCTGATTCTCACCTTCTTCACGTACTGTTGATCACAGTGACCACTCAGAAACTGAAGTTACTTTCTCGGTGCTACCAGTTGGGGACGGTCGCCAGTATAGGTCTAGCGTAGTTAGTCCCCGGCCAACCACTTCTAGTTCAGAATGTTAAGTCATTCCCCTTCCCAACAGTGTTTTGGAAGTGCAGGAAACAGCCCTTGTTCACAGATAGGGATCCGTCGTAAAAGTAAGGGTGGGGCCTCGGACACAGGTATCCTGGAGTCCAGTTTCGACTCAGTGTTTGCATCCTACTTGTATCCTGGAGTCCAGTTTCGACTCAGTGTTTGCATCCTACTTGTATCCTGGAGTCCAGTTTCGACTCAGTGTTTACATCCTACTTGTATCCTGGAGCCCAGTTTCATACTAACATACTATTTGCCAGCAGATTAGGCCTTACAGTCTATCGAGTCTGCTCGAACCTTACATCCTTAGTTGGGTGCCGAGGCCCTCCCATCCCTTGTGCTCCAGAAACCCCTATCATCCATCCTCACCCCTGGCCCTGACAGGGCACATCATCTGATACATCCACCTTCTGTGTCTGTCCCACCCTCTCTGAAGCCCTCCACATCGGATCTCTGAACCAGCTCGCCAGGCAGTGCATCTCCAAGGGTCCACCACCCTCTCAGTAAAAACCACCTCCTTTCCCCCTCACCCTCTTCCACCTTCCAACTTCAAACCATGCCTCTGGTGATACTTCTCCTGCTTTAGTCTAAAAGATCCCCTCCATGTTTACCCTATTTATTCCCTTGTAGGTGCTTCAGGAGCCTCAATCGCTGTCCCCTCTCTCTCCTCTCCTCCAATGAAAACAGGCAGAGCTCCTCAAGTCTGTCCTCATACGTCAAATCCCCCTAGCCCTCGTGATCATCTTGGTTGCCCTCCTCTGTACCCTCTCCAAGAGCTGCATGTCCCTCTTCAAGTATGGTCTCCAGTACTGTACACAGTACTCAAGGTGTGTCTATCCAGTCCATTGTACAGCTGCAGAATCACCTCTTTGCCCTAGAGGTGATCCCTCACGATGCATCTCAACATCCTGTTTGCCTTGCTAGCCGCTCTCCTGCACTGCTCAGAGTTATTCATACATGCATCCACCATGACCCCTAGGTCTTTTCCCTATTGAGGCCTCCAGCGCCCCCTCCCAGGGTGTACCTGTCTTTAGGTTTCCCGACCAAGATGCAACACCTGTACTTGGTGATATTGGAAATTTAATTTCCATGTGTGGGCCCTGCTTTCCTAGGGTGTCCAGGTCCTCTTTGCAGGGCCAACTTCCCTCTCTTCTCCCTCAACTACTGCTCCCATCTTGGAGTCATCCACTGAAGAGACTCATTTCACACCTATACCCTCCCTGATGTCCAATATGTATGCATTAAACAGGATTGGACCCAGGACCCGAGCCCTGCGGTACCCCACTACCAACCTCTCTAGGTTCTGAGCTCCCCACAGACCACTACTCTCTGGAGTGCGTCCAGCTAGCCTGTTTTCAATCCATCTGACCATCAAAGGGCCTACTCCTAACCCATCAGTTTCTTCCACCAGACCATTGTGGGGACAGAGTCAACACGCTTGTTGAAGTCCAAGAATAATATATCCACAGGCTTTCCCTGTCCAGTTTTGATGTTACCCATTGTAGAACTCCACAAGATTGGTTTGACATGATCTACCTGGACAAACCCATGTTGCCGACTCATCCAGACCTCCCTCCCTCCAAGTACACCCCAATCGTCCCTTTAGTATACTCTCCATTAATTTTCCCACCACAGAGGTCAAACTGATGGGTCTATAGTTACCTGGTACTTCCCTCGACCCCTTTATGGATTGGCACCATGTGCCTCTGCGCCAATCCTAGGTTGCCCTCCTGCCTCAAGTGACCTGTTGCGAGTCCTAACGTGTCTGGAGAGCTGACTGGTGACAGCCTTTTCTGGAGCTCCCACCATGCATCCTACCAATTTCTAAATTTGCTCCTTTTTCAGTTCGGGTTAACGAGGGCTTTCTTATATTTAGTCTCCTGCTTGGTAGTGCATATTCCCCGTTTTCTGTGGATTTCCAGGTGGGAGGAGTGCGATTTGGTAGCACAATGGGCTTGAGATGAAGCAGGCCGGAGTGGGCTCCTCTCGCCTACTACACCTGAGAAGAACGCTAAGAAAGCAAAGAGCCAGGACTTGGGTTCAGCCAGCCAAGTCAAATCCCCTAATACTCCTGCTAATCTGCTCACGGAGGACCGATTTTTACAAGAACTGCCCTGTTCACAAACCCTCCAGGATATAGCTACGGAGGTGAAATCTATCACAGGATCTTGGGGCACTAACGCCAAGAGTGGGAGATATGGAGGCAAAAACGGCCTCGCTAGAAAGCTGGAAGGGGAGAACTGACCCGGAGATTGCAAAACTCAGACAACAATTGCACAAACTACAACTCAAGACAGAAGACCTAGAGGGCAGAAGCAGAAGAAATAATATATTGATTCTCGGCCTGCCCGAATCTGAAGAAGGAGGGGATATTATATCTTTCATCCAGAAGCTGCTAAATGAAATAATTGGCCCTCGCCTCTCAACCAGCAATACCATATTGAGAGGGCTCATCGCCCTTAAGCCAAAGCCTCAGTCGGTGCCCCACCGTCCCATTATAATTAAGTTTTCTGCCTTTGAGAAGCAACATGTGTTGGTTAAATCCAGGGAGCTGGAGTCGATCTATTGGGAAAGGGCCAAGCTTCGCATAACCCAAGACCTGCCCTATGAAACTCGCCAAAGAAGAACGGCATTTCATCCCATTGTGAAGAAGCTTATCGTGGCGGGGATAAAATTCAGAATGAATTACCCTGCTAGACTTATGTTATCCTTGGAGGGTGTCTGGCATCCATACGAAAATCCGGAGCAAGCATTGTCAGACCTCACTATGAAACTCCCCAATCTCTTCAAAGGGGACTGAACCTGCTGTCCTGAACTTTTGCTCCATTGGTTTTTTCTATATACAGAATGACTGCGATGCTTTCTTACCTGTTGATGGTTGTTTGTTGGAGACCGGGGGTTTTGTTTGGGTGGGCCGAGGGCAATGGTTGGTTTGCGGCCTAATAGGCCTCAGTAGGTCCCAGAGGCCTGGGGTCTGGTCCCGAGGGTGTCGAGGGGGGGAACTAACTCCTCAGGTCCTGCGGTTTCTTCCGGTTCCTTCTGAGGTCGGACCAGTGGGTCCTTTTACTGGCTCCTCCGCTAGCCATTTCCTTTACTGGGCGAGTCTCGATCTGGGCAATGGATTGGCGGGTCGGGAGGGTTTTTTGTTTTGACCCAGTTTGGGCTGGAAGGATTTCAGGATAGTAGGTAGATGCCATTGATTAGAGCAAATTTTTTTGCTCCCACAAGGTTATGCTATTAGTCATAATTTTGCTTAGCTAGTAATAACACGCTGATACAGCTCTTAATGCGGGTTCCTGCAGCTTCTGAGAGTGAATCCATATTTTCCCAGGAACACTGCGCTATGAATAAATGGGCATGATGATTAATTGTTCTTTTGTAACAGTGAGTGGTTGGGGGAGTTTAGGGAGAGGACAAGCACTGGAGGATTTGCCTCACGGCCTTAATAAGGGGAGTGGGGTTATTATGTCCAGGAGCCTCATCGCTGGTTATTTGGTTCTATGTAGTTGGGTCTATAGCTTCTGGGGGTTGGTCCCCCATGGATTTGGTCATAGTCTGGGCTGGATTACTCTTGGACATATAACCTTCGGGGGTTCTATTAGCCAGGACTTGGTTTTTGGTGCTTAATTTCTCGTCATCTCGGGGTTTGCTGTAAGTAGTTTAAGTGGGACTGGGTTATAGTTGGTATCGGGGTCCGAGTCATTTCACTACATGTAGATTGTTATTGGCTATCTTTGCTGTATAATGTACTTATTATTTTGGTACATCTGGATCTTCAGACAAATAGGGTTTGGTACTATGCTATTATTATGTGGGGGTGGGGATGAGGAGTATCTGAAGGTGTCACTCACTAGTTAATTGGATGGGTATGCCATGGGTCGTTCCCTTTACCTTTTTTCTTTAACATATTTAGCTATGAGGCCTATTAAACTTATACTATTGGAATGTCAGAGGTATTAGAGACATGGTTAAAAGAACTCAAATCCTGTTAAATTGTTCCCTTTTCGACATCGATATTTTATTTATACAGGAAACTCATGTGTTAACTTCTGAGGTCAAAGGGCTACGTCGCCAGGGGTTTACCCAGGTTTTTGCCTCGGAAGGAACTACTGCTAGTTGGGGTGTGGCAATTCTGATTAAAAAGGACATTTCATTTATGGTTGAGGAATGCTCTACAGACCAAGAGGGCAGATTTGTGTTGGTTAAAGGCTTGCTTAATAGTACGAGGGTAGTTCTGGGGGCAATATATAGTCCAGTGGGAGGAGATCCTAATTTTCTCATGCAACTGGCAGCCAAACTGAGTCGTTTTCTCCCGTCCTTATTCATTTTGGGGGGAGACTGGAATGTCGCCCCAACTCAGGAATTAGACAGAACTTACAGACCTACTAAACCTCCTTCCCCTTCCCAAATAGCTCTCAGCGATTTCATGAACTTAGTAGGTTTATGACCATGGCGATATTGAACCCCTAGTCGTAGTTACTCTTTTCTACTCCCAAATACACTGATCCTGGTCCAGGATTGATTATATTTTTAATTAGCACCACTCTCTTAGCAAATGTATCCCAGTCAGCTATAGAGCCAATTGTTAATTTCCGATCACCTCTAGCTTGGATCTGTTGTCCCCAGGCCCACCTGGTCAGAGAGATACTACCTGGAAGCTTAATACACAGCTTCTGAAAGATGACCACATAATCTCACATTTCAAATCCTTGATCCCGTCCCTTTCAAAATCAACCAGGGCTCCACTACCAGAGAGGATTTCATTTGGTGTTCTCAAAATGTTTTATTAGAGGTGATTTATAAAGTTGGCCTCTAGAAGGAAAAAGCTGAGAGAGGCCAAAATTATTTCTTTATCTGAACAAATTAAAGGCGGTTGAAGGTGTTTTTCCTCTCGAATTCTCAAGCAGACCTCGAAGGGCTATGCAGCTTAGGAATGAATATGAGGACCTGATCAAGGAAAACAGAATATGTTATTCTCAAGACTAAAGCACGTTACCTTGACCAAGGGAAAACCTGGCAGACTGCTTGCCCTTAGGCTAATGGAGGCTGAAAATTCAAGGTTGATCCCTTCTTAAAGTCACCTGATGGTTCACTTAAAACCTCCCTAAGGGGACATAAGCGCAAACCTTTGAACTTTTACAAGGATTTGTACGGCAGTGAGTCCTCCCAGATACCTCACCCGCGTGGAAAACTTTTAGATGGCCTCTTTTTCCTGCTTGCAGAAACGCCTATTGCAACTGCTATCCTCTCCCATTACCTTGAATGAGATTGAGGAGGTCATTAGAGGTCTACCTCTGGACAAATCCCCAGGTCCCGATGGTTTTTCCCCAAATTTTTATAAAACCTTTAGTAATGAGATTTCTCGTCTCCTTCTCAGGCTGTTTAATTACATTCTTTCCTCAGAGCCCCTTGACCTCTCACTGTTGGAGGCTACAATAATCTTGATTCCAAAGCCAGATAAACCCCAGCTGGATCTGGCTAGTTATCAACCCATATCACTATTAAATTATGATATTACAATTCTAACTAAGATTCTTTCTTTGAGAATTAAACGGGTGTGGCAAATTTTGCTGAGCCCTGAACAGGTGGGGTTTGTCCAGGGTAGATCTGCGGCGGATCACCTGCGCACCCTTTCCCATATCTTTCAAGCTGCGCAGGAGTCCCATTCTCCCATGGCGCTAGTTGCGTTAGACACTGAGAAGGCTTTTGATCGAGTTAATTGGGGCTTCCTGTGGTCTACGCTTGGAAGAATGGGTTTTCCAGAGACCTTTATTCGGTGGATTAAAGCTGTTTACCACTCACCCTCCGCCAGGGTTTACTGTAACGGCGTTTTCTCGTCTCGTTTTCACTTACATTCTGGGACCCGGCAGGGTTGTCCCTTGTCCCCTTATCTATTTAATTTATATCTGGAACCTCTTATACTCAGTATTAAGGCCTCGCCTCAGATCACAGGATGCGTTATATCCCAGAAAGTCCTGACCCTTTCTGTTTTTGCAGACGATATCCTCCTGCATCTCTCGAATCCTGAATCCTCATTACCGGCTGTATTACAAATAATTAATCAGTTCGGAAGTGTATCTAACTACAGACTAAATCTGTCCAAATCGGTTATCTTCCCTCTTAACCCCCTTACGTTTCAAGTCAAACTTTCACAGTTCGGCATGAAATGGCATGCCCTCACCAAGTATCTGGGCATTTATTTGGCCCGTGACTTGGAGGTCACCATAAAGCTCAATCTAGATGATCTATTGGATAGAATCCAGAAAGATCTTAGTAGATGGGACAATCTACCGCTGTCCGTCTGAGGACGTGTTAACATTATTAAAATGAACATATTACCCCGCATTTTTTATCCCCTGAATCTTCTCAATATTTGGCTCCCTAGAACCTATTTCCAACAGATACACTCTGCTCTATCCAATTTTATCTGGAGAGGTAAACACCCCAGAAGAGCCTTTCTCAAACTTAATCTACCTAAGGATAGGGGAGGTCTCCGCCTCCCTAACTTTTGGTTTTATTATTGGGCAAGCCATTGACAAGCTTGGGCTCGGTTGCTCTCAGAAGGAGTGCTACAGCCCCATCTGGTTGGATTTGGAACTTAAGTTGTTGGATAAACATAATCTACGCCCGTAGATTTTTATTACAACTCACTTTCTTTACGGAGGATATTAAACTCGACCATAGGACTTTCCATTAAAATTCTCTCTCAGTGTTGGAACTTCCTTAAAATCCCGTACACTAAGGATATGGTACAACCGCTTACTCTCAATCCTAATGTTAAAATTGGTGGTTCACTAATACCCCCAAATTGGCTTCCACAAATTCAGGACCGATCAGTTGAGGACTTCTACTCTCAGGGTTCTCTCCTCTCTTCTACTAGTTTGCTAGCTGAATTGAATATCCACAGAAATACATTTTCAAGGTCTTTCAGCTGAGGCACCTTCTAGTGAAGAGTTTTGGGACTGTGAGGGTACCCTCCCAAACCAGACTTTTTTGGAACAGGTTCAGGAGTGTGTTTCCAAGCCCCACTGGAATTGCCCGTTTATACTCCTATTTTTTGGTCACTAAATACCCTGATCCTTTACCTGGTTCCAAGACATGGGTCTCTCTTATTCCTAATTCTCCTATGGCTTGGAGCCAGATTTGGCGTGATACATATAAATACCTTACATTAGATAGAAACAGGCTTATCCAGTTCTTTATTCTGAACAATTTATATTATGCACCAACTAACTTGGCTAAATGGGGCAGGCTAAGGTCCAATCACTGCACAAGATGTGGTGCAGATGAAGGGAACTTACTGCACATATTTTGGTCATGTTGCAAAGTGGCCCCACTATGGAATACTATTTGAGTTAACATGGATCCAACTCTGGGTTTAGGGGAGCTATTCTCTGCGGAAATATGTATATTGGGTTGGTACTCGGATATCAAAGTTAAGGAACGTAAATTCAATATTGCCCTAATTTCAGTTGCAGTTAAAAGGTTGGTTTTGAGACATTGGCTGGATCAATCTGATATTTCACATAATGAATGGCTTAAGGAAATATCCTTCTGCTTTAAACTGGAAAGACTAATTGCTAGTTCCCGAAACGCTATGTCTTCCTTTAATCGGAAATGGGGAAAGTTGTACGCGTTATATTTACATTAATCTTTTTTAAGCGCTACCTCTGGCTACCTTTAGGCCTGGTCTTGTTTTTTCTTTCTCTGAGTTTTGCCTATTGCTGGACCCACTGTATTCTGTATCTTCCTATATTGGTTGATCTGAGGTTGGGATGACACCTTCCAGGGGTGGGGGTGGGTATATGGCATTCTGTTCCAAGTTGATGTCACGAATTTTGGTTTTTTTTTAGTCGTGTTATAGCTTTGGTTGGCAAGTGTAACTCATGTTTGGTTGATGTGAAAATTTAATAAAGAACTTGAATTTCAAAAAAAAAGTGACCTGTTGAAGAGCTCCGCCAAGGGTGCAGCCAGTATGTCCGCCAATTCCCATAGTACTCTCGGATGAATGCCATCCGGCCCAGGAGATTTGTCTTTCTTTAGGGCCTTGAGGGCTTCGGCTCAGTGTTTGCATCCTACTTGTATCCTGGAGTCCAGTTGCGACTCAGTGTCTACATCCTGCTTAGTATCCTGGAGTCCAGTTTTGACCCGGTGTCCGCATCCTGTTTGATGTCCTCGGGTCCAGCCTCGGCCCAGGGTTAGCATTCTGTTTGGTTCCCTGGAGTCCAGTTTCGACTAGGCTTACCACCTGTCCCTATTTTCGCTGGACAGTCCTGATTTGGGCAGCAGTGTCCTGCAAAAAAACATGAAAAATAATACATGTCCTGATATTATAGTAGAAAAAATATTTTTTGAATTTCCTCTAAATGTTGCAAAACAATATAATACCTTAACTAAAATACCTTAATATGATAAGAAACACTAGAAACAGCTACAAAACTACAATACTTAGTCTTAATTCTGAATATTTAGAGAAAACAAGTATATTGCATTGGTCGAGATTACATATTGTCCTACACAAAATCATGTTTCAGTAAGAAATGTCCCACTTTGGGCTTTTTAAAAGATGGTAACCCTAGTTTCGACTCAGTGTCTGCATCCTGAATTTCCCTGAAACCAGTTCCAGTTTAGGAGTTCGTCCACAGCAGTGTGTCTTCTCATTTCCTTGGGGTCTTCCACTGATCAGAGGCTCCCACATCTTTCTCGCATCCAATATCTCAGTTTTTTATAGCACTATTGCTCTGGAACCCTATCTAGCCAGGAGGCTTGCGCAGCTGGGGTTCTTGCTTGTTCAGTTCTTTCACCCCTTTTGCTCTTCCAATTCGACTAAAAGCCGGCCAACGGAACATATTGGTGGCCACCGCTCCGGACTTAGGCAGTACTTTAATGTTGTGTCAGTTTACTGATCAACAGGTTGTATTTGTACATTGAAATGCAGTATCAGATTGAGTATAGAACATGTAATGATAAGTTACAATAGAGTCTAAAAATTCCTGTAGAGTATAAGCATCCCTATAGAGTCTAAGAATTCCCGTAGAGTATAAGCATCCCTATAGAGTCTAAGAATTCCCGTAGAGTATAAGCATCCCTTTAGAGTATAAGAATCCGTAGAGTATAAGCATCCCTATAGAGTCTAAGAATTCCCGTAGAGTAAAAGCATCCCTTTAGAGTATAAGAATCCGTAGATTTATAGGATCCTAAGATACAGCATACTAACTGGTAGTAAAGCTATTGGTTGTGCACTACTCGATTCCCCTGGTACCTCCCACTCAGTAAACCTGCTTTTATTCCCGAGTTTGTCTCCTGACTCTCCTTACTTCAAACACCACTACACCATCAGCAAGAACAGACCTAGTGCGTCACATAGGTACCACAGTGATTAGGTGGCAGGCTGTGGGCTTTAAGTACTTAGGAGCCCCTTAAGACAAGCTGCATCCTTGCAGTTTAAAAACATTTTTTTTTCTTTTTGGTGCAGCCTGCCCGGCACAGGCATGAGCGTGTGCCACCTTCCTTACGCTTGTGCTGGGCAGTTGCTAGCCTCCCTGGTTGCTAGGGAGTTGGCATCCTGAACACCAGGAAGGGTTCCATGTGGCCAGTAATGGACATTTTAAAAAATAAGTTGTTGTGGTTCAGTGGTGGCCAGCGGCAACAGTGGTCAGGAGAGTGCTCTCAAGTACCCCGACGAAGAGAGGGCCAGAAGAACAGTTTCAGCAAGAAAGGGAAGAGAGAGGATGCAGGGAGGTAACAGCAAAAGGTAGTGTACCTGCAGTCCTCCACTTGTCCCTGTGAGTCAGTCCGGCAGTCCTGTAGAGCTGCGGTGGTCCTCCAGTGTTCCAGCGAAGTCTCCCAGCTTCAGTAGTCAACTGCAGTGCAAATTCTGCACCCCGTTTATTTAAAAAAATAAATAAAAGTTAAAGTTTCTGTCCCTCATCGGTGGTGCCCACAAGCAGGGCCGCATCTCCAAGTGAGTGTCGGTGCAGAGGGAGCATTAGGCATTGCAAGGCCCCCAGTTGCCCATGTCCTGCCTGCCGAAAAGTCCCTCCCACTGCAGTAGTGCCTCCCTCCTCCCAGCAGCAGTTACTTCTCCCCGGGTCAGGGCGGTGAGTCGGAGGCATCACTAGAGTCGAAGTGCTGACCGCCAGAAACATTAAAGAAAATAAAAGTTTTTTTTTTACTTGTTGTTAGCACTCCGAGCGCTATGGGAGGGGCGGGGCTGCCCAGAGCCAGGTGGCTATAAATATAAATATTCAGGGCAAAAGCAATGCCCAGTGGAGGGGCCAGGCCTAAGGGCCCATAGGAAGAATGTATAAATATTTATAAGGGGGCTGAGTAAAGGTGGAGCAAGAGGGAGGTTATTGACAGACAGGCCCTCCATAGGCCTGAAAGCATATTTAAAGGGGCAATGTCTTAGTAGAGGACTTAAAGGGGGCCAGCCACAGTAGGCCCAGCAGCTTAAAGGGGGCCAGCCACAGTAGGCCCAGCAGCTTGATGGGAGACAGCCACAGTAGGCCCAGCAGCTTAAAGGGGGCCCAGCCACAGTAGGCCCAGCAGCTTAAAGGGGGCCAACCACAGTAGGCCCAGCAGCTTAAATGGGGTCCAGCAAGCCAGCAGGCCCAGCAATTTCAGGGGCAACCAGGCCCAAGTTGCTAATGGGGTCCAGCCAAGAGGGCTTTAGCATTTAATAGGGACCTAATCACACAAGGCTTATTGCTTGTCAAGGGGTTAGCTGGCCATATAAGCCCACGTTTGTTAATCCCTCAGAGACATTGCAACCATGTGGGTTTGCATCAGCCTTCAGCAATCCTTCAGAGACATTTCACCAGTGCATTTCAGAATCAGTCTCCAGCAGCCCTGGAAGGGAGATTTCACAAGTGTGCTTCAGAATCAGCCTGCAGCTGTATTCCTGAAGAAAGGAACTAAACTGTATTCGCACTTTGCAATGTCAATGTTTAGGGAGACAGTACAGCGCAATGGTTTAAGGCTCTGAGCTGCAAATCTGGTGACATCCAGCAGACCAGACCTGGGTTTGAATCCCACAGCTTCCATTTACATACTGTGTGACCCTAAGCAAGTCACTTAACTTCCCTGTGCTCCCAGGCCGCACCTGTAAAAAAAGCTTTCAGCTTAGTGTGCTACTCCTGGTTAAACAACTAAAAAAAATGTTTCTTGTTTTCTTCTGACAGTTCCCAATGTACGGATTGGCCCAGTGCAGAATCTGCTGTCTGTTTTCTTATTTTGTCGTCCACATCAGAGTGCCATCTGGATCTTCTGTTCCAATCCTCTGAGCGATGCCCTGTTGTTTGTTTGACATGTGCCCTTGGCTCGTCCGGCCTTGGAGCCCAGAACTCTGTCATACTTCGATGCACGGTTTGTAGTTTTATGTGTACCCTTGGCTTGTCTAGCCTTGGAGCTCAGAACACTGACGTTCTCCAACATACAGAGACTTCTTCATCCGGACTCCTACTTCCCGTGGGGGTCTGCATCATCTTCTTCACCCGGCAGTCAAGAAGCGGGCTGTGGCAGGGTGATCTCCTTCGTCTTTGTCACCCGGCAGTCCAGAAGCAGGCTGTGCCAGGATGATGTACATCTTTTTCTTCACCATTGTCTTCTTCACCTGGCAGCCCAGAAGCGGGCTGTGGCAGGGTGACCACCTTCGTCTTCATCACCCACCAGTCCAGAAGTGGGTTGTGGCTGGGTGATCTGCATCATATTCGTCACCTGGCAGTCCAGAAGCAGGCTGTGGCTGGGTGGTTTGCAATGTCTCCTTCACCAGGCAGTCAAGAAGTGGACTGCGGCCGGATCTTTTGAGTCTCAGTTCCAGCAACCCTCAGTGGGTTCTTAATCGAAGAAATCTTGGTACCTGTTCTTGTATTCCAGCAACCCTAGAGAGGTGGGGTGTGGCCGAGAAACTTATAATCTGTTAAAAATCCTCTCTGCATTTCCCTAGTTTCCAAAAGGTTCTCAGAGTTGCACTGGACAGCCAGCCAAGTTGATTCTTGTCACGCCAATTCCTTTGATTATATTTTCTTCTCCATGACGGAGAAAATATGGTCATGCACAAACTGCCATCCACCATACATACAGACTCTTGCTATAGAATGTAGTGTGATTCATAATGTGAAGTACTCCAGGTAATAGCTAGAGGTGCACCTCGGGATTGACTTAGAAGATTTTGAATAAGGATCAGAAATAGGGCGTTCTTATAGCGTAGCTGTTATAGCCAATTCCTTCCTACAGTTCTCCTCGTACAGGAGATTAGAGTTTTAGTATAAGGCCTCAGGGCACTAGTAAAATATTAGAGGTAGAACTGAATGTTGTTGTACCCCTTTTCTCCTGTTCCCTACCCTGTGGTCCGTTATTCAGTAAACTGGTTCCTTTCTTGAATCGTGCCTCCTGCCTCTCCATTTTGGTGAAAGTAACAATAGGTAGCCAAATAGGAAAAGAACTGCCTTACCACCTAGTGGATGTACTTTGAAAGTCTGATTTCTAATATTCATAATCAATAATTTACCTCCACTCTCTCTCTCTCTTACCACTAAGAGGAGCATATAAAAAAAACAACAACAAATCTTGACTCGCTTCATTAGCACCTCCATGTACTGCCAGAACATCTCTCCCTCAGTCACAACTGCTCTAGGAAAGTTACGTTTATTTAAGAAAAAGCTGCTCATTTTGAAATGGTTTTCTTGATCCCTATGGAAACCTGTTCTGCATATTCCAAGTTGCTCTGCATGGTTTTAATTTAGCAATATGGTACTCCCAGGGGTGATGTTAGTGTTCTAGTTAATTACCCCCTTGGGGCATACTATATGCAAATGAGATGGTCCAGCACAGCCAACCTCAGTAAACAAGGAAAAAGAAACTCATCAGAGAGTAACCCCTTACCAATAAAGGCAAGAGCAGAAAAGACAAACTGGTAAAATGGAGCCCACTCACCCAGTGTAATAATATATAATTATTTTTATTTGAGTAGATTATTTTGATATTGAATATCAAAATAATCTACTCAAATAAAATGATATAATATTACGCTGGGTGAGTGGGCTCCATTTCACCAATTTGTCTTTTTGGCATAATATATGCCCTGAGGGGGTGATTAACAGGAACATTACCATAACCCCTGTGAGTACCTTATTGCTGTTATTAAAACAGCATCTAGTCAAAAAAATCTGTACATTTCTGTGTTTTTTTTTAACTTTTTATTTTCTCCATTTTTTTTCAGTCCAGTCGGTACATTCATTTTGCAATAAAAAAGAATAGTTCTGTACATCAAGGTTTGGACTCCCTGGTGATTTACAGACTAAATAGATAAAACAAATATTATTGTTACAGTATACATTAAAAGACAATGGCATTGATACTGATTTCCTTATACCTTTTCTGGGATCTAGCACTTATAATTGTCCTGTGGGGTCATCTTACCATTGACATGTTACAAGTGTTATGGTGCAAGGAAAAAAAGAGAAAAGGGGGGGCGAGGAAGGCAGAAGGGGCTGGACTGTTCAAAACAAGTCAAGTCCTCCGTCTATGATAATCTTATTGGCCTGGTCAGGGGTCTTTATGTTTCCGATGATCTTTGGAAGAAGGAGGGGCTATAGGGTCCCACATCCCCCCCTCAGGGGATTAGATCTGGTCTGGTCTGGGTAATTTGCAAGAACCAAGGGGTCCAGTATGAGTGGACTACCTGTATTCTATCCTGAAGTCTGGCTGTAAGGCTCTCTATCTTATAGATCTCATAAATTGTGTTCCCCCAGGAGGTTATAGTAGGGGCAACTGGGGTTAGCCAGAGGCAAGTTATACATGTTTTTGCTGCAGAAAGAAGTATGCTGAGTAGATATTTTTGTGGTTTATGTTTGATCTGTTTAGGGAAAGGAGGAGAACAACTGCTTGGGGGGTAAGTGCCCCCAAATCCACAATACATTTCTGTTTCATTAATTTTTATGTTGCTTGCACGCATGTGCAAGAAACATAGTGCCATCATCGGAGATTTCGGAGGTGTGTCACCTCCTCCTCCAATTCAGTCAGTGAGCTGGCAGGCGCGGCCCCTGTAAGCCAATGCATTTTGGAGCTGTCTATGACATGCTCCAAAATGCAGTGGCATACAGTTGAAAGGGGGAGCTATGCTTCAGTGAGCAGAGATAAGAAGCGTAGCTCCCCCCCGACACGCAGGCGTGCACGCCCCCGCACGTACTATGTAGCCGACAGGGTGCCAAATCCCCATCGGCTGAGCTGCGCCTCCCCTGTTTAGGTGCTACGCTTGGGAGCCTCCACCCCAGCGTGGCAATCAGTCCATAGGCCGGGGGGTGCCCAATCCCCGCCGGCTGAATGCCCCCCAATATCTTGTGCCATGCTGGGAGCCCACCCCAGCATGGCAAACGGTCCCACCTACATCTTTTTATTTTTAACCTGAAAACGAAAACGGTCCCGTGAGCATCTCCCGACCCCCTTCCCACAACCCGCACCCACCCACTGCGCACTCCAGCCTCCCCACACCCCCTCACCCCATACTTACCTCCAGACTCTGGCGTGATGATCTTCAGTGGACCAGGAACACGTCTGCACTCTTCAAAGCTGACCGCGAACTGAGGAAATGCGGTAAGCTGTATAATGGGCTAGATAGGGGGGTTTCAACTTTGTGCATATCTCAGGCATTTTTGGGAATTTTGCACCAAATTTTCAACATGGGGTTTTTGGGACCCCTTCTCATGAATGATGTCACTGTCATGGCGTTATTCAGGCCCGAAGGGTGATTTCGCGCAGTGACTGTGCAGTGACTGCGAAATCACCCTTTGGGTCTGAATACTGCCATGACAGTGACTTCACTCATGAGCAGGGGTCCCAAAAACCCCATGTTGAAAATTTGGTGCAAAAATTCCAAAAAATGACTGTTTTATGAGCATGCAATGCGCAGTTCCTACGCAGGCTCGTAAGTTTGCGAAATTTCAATATTTTCACTCCAGATTTTCAACATTGCCATTTTACCACACCTTCTTATGAGTAGTACAGCTGTCATTTTTCACATCTCACCCAAAATGTGTTTCCACCCATGTAGCGCAGAATGGCGCAGTCAGTGTGTGAAATCAATGTACGGGACAAATTAAGAAAATCACAGTGACACTGTTCATGAGCAGAGGTCTTAAAATGGCTATGTTGAAAATTTGGTGAAAAGATTCCTAAAAATGACTGTTTTATGAGCGTGAGTTGCAGTTCCTACGCAGGCTCGTAAGTTCAAAATTTTCAATATTTTCACTCCAGATTTTCAACATTGCCATTTTACCACACCTCCTTATGAGCAGTACAGCTGTCATTTTTCACATCCTGCCCAAAACGTGTTTCCACCCATGAAGCGCACAATGGCGCAGTCGGTGTGCAAACTCAATGTATGGGACACATTAACAAAATCACACTGACACTATTCATGAGCAGAGGTCTTAAAATGGCTATGTTGAAAATTTGGTGAAAAAATTCCTAAAAATGACTGTTTTATGAGCGTGCGTTGCGCAGTTCCTACGCACGCACGTAAGTTCGCAAATTTTCAATATTTGCACTCCAATGACTTCCAAATACCTAAACAGCACATAGAAGCAAGCAACATTCAGCATTGACACATGCTTGTTTTTAACTTTTTACTAACTTTATAATGAAACAGTCCTTCCACAGTAGTCTGTGAGCTTGAGCATGTCATGCTATGAGTGCATGAGTTGGCGACACTTAATTTTGTACCCACCCGGTCTTAAACTGATACCTCCCATTTTTATGCTTAGCTGCATCGTGGCTGTTAATGGACCCCCCTTGGCTATTAATGGAACCCTCTTCCTCCCACACTCAAAATGCAATGCTGTCTCTGTCAAGTTCTGGAGGCCTACTTCCAAAAGGACATTGATAGGGTAGAAGCAGTTCAGAAGAGGGCAGCCAAAATGATGTAGGGCCTGCAACAGAAGCCCTATGAAAAAAAGGTATAAGGAATTAAATATGTACTCCCTAGAAGAAAGGAGGGAAAGGGGGGGATATGATAGAAACATTCAAATACCTCACAGGTATAAACAAGATACAGGAAGGGAGCATTTTCCAGAGAAAAAGATGCTCAAGGCAAGGGGTCATACTATGAAGCAGGAAGGGGAAGCTATGAGGAAGTACTTTTTCATGGAGAGGGTGGTAGATGCTTGGAACGGCCTCCCAGCTGTTATCCATGGTACAGCACCCCTGATTGTACCCCCACCTCACAGACAGCAACACATATGTAGGTATATGTACTAATCTTTTATTTATTTATTTAGTTTTTGTTGATCGGGTAAGTGTACTAGACAAATTCTGCCTATTTTCAGGCAGAACCCAGGGGAAGGGGATGCAGATGAATGCCAACTGACTTTGAACCAGATTAAGCTGTTAGTGGTAGTTTAGTGACTGGGGGGAAATTTGGCCAGTGCACTGGGGAAATTTCCCTTACTCTTTTCGAGAAGTGCCATGGGATCTTTAACATCCACCTGAACTACCACCACAGAACAGGCAGATGGAACCTCGGTTTAACATCTCATCCGAAAGACGGCACCTCAGGAGTGCAGCACCCCCCTCATGCTGCACTGCAGTGTCAGTATTGGGATATTAACTCAAGTGCCTGGTGTGGGGATAGAACCCACAGCCTTCTGATCTCCTGGCCTCAGAGGCGAGTATGTTACCTGCTGAGGCACTTATTGTATAAGCATAAGAGTCATGATCTCTGTTCTACTGTATTTTACTAATGCATATTATGCTCCATTATGTTTTACCAATGTATCTTAGTCCTGCGAGATGCTTTCCATTATATTTTTACTGTATAATCATAAGCAAGGCAATGGTGCCATCTTTAGTGCTTGTGCATCACTATAACTGCAACTGACCTTGGAGATTTGTAGAGATCCTATTGTTCACGCTATCTCTGCAAGCTAAGCAACTTCTCATGCTAGTTAGGATGGTTACTCACACCACCTGTTACTGTCCAATTACACACTTTTTATGTATATTCTTTAGTAGTAACCATGGAGATTATCAGGGTATAAGACCCCTTGTAGCAGGTAACTTCTCTGAGATGAGAGACTGCACCTATGAAGGTAAGGAAAACTGGAAGCTCTCCCAGTGTATTTACTGTTGGTAGTAAGCCTGTATTATCATTTACCTGAAATAAATTACATTTATTTAATTTGCACCACATGTCTGTTGTCTCTTCCTTTGTGTCGTGCCACCAAGAACCTGAGAAAGGTAATTTTATTATCAACTTACATTTTGGCAACTTTGTGCAGGTTGGAAGGTACAAAAGAAGATTCCATTCAATATATTTTGAATGTCGAGTAGTGTAGTGCAACTTTTGCCTACTTGGACCTACTCATGCTTATAGTGGTAGCAATTGTGGTGGACACACTCCGTCCTGGTTTCAGGTGTGGCAGACCCACTCCAGACCTCTTTACACTCCCTCTGCGAGTGACAGCATGCCACCTTGGCATCACCGTTCACCCACCGGGGATCGGAAAGTGGTTAGTGATGGCCCCAAGGATTTTGTCCAGTTTTTTGACTGCTTATTTGTTTGTTTGTCTACCCCTTATTTGTCATGTCTGAACTTTGCACTGAACTGAGTCTGGATGTCTTGAACTACCTCACATCCCATGGTGGATGGACAGATTTCATGCTGGACGCAAAATCTGCAGACAAACCATTGCTGCTCATATCCAACCAATACGTAGAGTCCAAACAAACAACCAAAAAGTACAACCTTAAAGGTCTTTTGGTTGCGACTATATATACCACTGTTGAGGGTCTCACAGTGAGGTGTGCCTCCCTTGAACTGCAAAATGCATCTCTAAAAAAAGAGATGGGCTTGCAGGCATCAGAGTTACAGAAAAAGGAACAGAAACTATCAGAGGAGGTACAGTCACTTTGTGATGCCAATAACAGACTATTGCCCTGTACTGCTCAAGACTCTGAGCGAGAAACTAGTATGTTGAGATGACTGTGAAAGGTTGAAATGTGACTAGAAACAGCATATCTGAATGATATTCTGAGCGATACGAATGAGGGTTTGAGAGAGAATGTTGAGTTGAAAGAGGAGTATTAGAGAGTGAATCGTGAGTTGGAGAAAGAACTTAGGGAAAACGTTGAATTGGGCGCCGCATACGGAGTGCTGCAGCGTGAGGTTGAGAGAGGTACTGAGCCGGGCACTGCAAGAGTTTGTCACAGGAATTGTAGAGAAAAGATGGCAAAGTTGCACCATCATCGGGAGGTTCTTGCCGGCCATGTTAAGGCCATGAACGGGTTTCAGTATACGCTCATTGAGACTGTGTCATCCGGCGATGACGACTCTGACTTTGATGATGAGGCATGCCACATCACACGCAAGTCCAACCCCCATGGTGGAGCAACTTCCATCAGCCATCCCCAAGATGGTGCCTACATCAGCACGCACTCTGTGTCGCCAAATCTACACAAACATGGCAGAAGCCACATATACTGCCAAGATGGTGGCCCTCATGACAAGGGCAGAGGCCCTGTATTCCATAATGCAACTCCCCTTGCTCCTTTCAACAGGGAAGACATGGCAGAAGTTCAGGGCCTAATTCAAAAGGCTCTCAGTAACATTACTATACTGGAGGACCAAAGGAGAGCCATCCGGGAACAAATTGACAAAATGTTCAAAGAAACTTACTCTGGACCATGTGTACAAGGCAGCTACTGATGCAGCAGCGGAAGCTGCTCTTCACTGTGCCATGGAACGCATCAAGCTGAATGCAACTATGCATATTTCCAACCCCCTACAGGCTGCTCACTCTGTCCAGCAGATTGCCCAAAGTATAGGACAGATGGGCCCAACTGATGGTGAGAAGCTTTCTCTCCAATCTGAGTACCATGTTCAAGTCTTGTGACAGATGATTGAACCTACCCTCTTGGCCAAACTCCCAGAGACAGTACGCAACTCCGACTCCATTGTCTATGATGACATCACTGCGGCCCTCATTGCTGCCAGCTCCCAGGGTATTGTAGGAGCTCGCTTGGCCTACAAGGTTAAGCAAAATGTGAAAAAAGCCCCACAGCCTACCACCAACAGTTATGGCTTGCATACTACACTGGCAAGGGCCTAGCAGGTGAACTTGCAGACTGAGACCAGATTGAGTACAAGGATTTGTACATCCTGAACGTGAGCCTTGTGGGAAAAGGTTGAACTTAATGTTTACCTGAATACCGACTCCTTTGCGAACATCCTTACAAAAACGGAGCATGCCTATCAGGTCTACCTCCACAACCTTGCTTCCAGTAAAACCAACAAGGCTGCTGCAATACAAGTCCCACCAGCACAGGTGGCTGCAGTATAGCCTACCCCCGATACACCTACCCACTACACCACTGAAGGCAATAACCAGAAAAATGATGCCCCTTCTGATGACAAACAGTCGCACGGGGGGGGCCAGAACTATAAAAACAAGAATAGAGACAGGAGCAATTGGAAAAATCCGAATGCCCAACAGTATAACCAGAACCACAAAGGCCCAACCTACTGAAGTCTCAAAGATGAAAACGAGACCCTCCACAAATTGTTGGAGGAGATCCGTGCTGAAAGAGCAGCTAAGCCTACGTGAACTGCAGCAGCCTTCTCTCCAGCCACTAGACAGCTATGCAGGCAGGGGAATCCTTTCCTGCCTTCGGCTGCCAAACAAACGAACAGCCAAGGGAAGAATCCTTTCGTGGCATCGGTTACTGGCCAGGCTGATGTGATGACCAAGGAAGAACTATCTGTGCAGGCGGGTGTCATACCTGTGGCATCACAGGCACATCTGTATCCTGTGCAAGACATCTGGGAGACCTTGAAAGATCCTGCAGGCCTCAAGTTTCAGGAACAGGATGATGATTACGATTCTGAACATGCAGACTGACAATTACAGGCCCCAGTCCAGATTGTGAGTGGCTTGATTGTTGACACAAAGGCCATGGTCAGGGGCCACCAACTTATCATGCTTCTGGAAACCGGAGCAACCATGTCAGCCCTCCATGATGAGGACCCAGTCTCATCTGACTGGTCTACTGGCTGGAAGACCAGTGCTTAGGGTGCAGATGCTACCCAGCTACACACCTACTGATCTGTTCCTCTACCTGTGGTGCTAGGTCACCTCAGGACTGATTTTGTCTTTGACCTCATGGTCTTCTGTCATCACCCCAGCATATTGGGAATTTACTTTCTAGCACTACACGGCTGTGTAGTGGACCTAGCCAACAGGCTACTTCTCCAGATCAAAGGACAATGCCATGCTGTCACCATTCCAGATTCACATGTGGTGGCAGCCATCTCCCATAACAACAAGGAGTATGACATCATGGCTTTGTTCAAAAGTTATGACCTGTTTTCTGAGCTTGCACCCTTGCTGCAGAAACACCTTGACGTGTTTGCCACCAACAAGCATGACTGTGGTAGGATGCACACTACCATTGGGATCACAGGGCCTGACCATGTGAGGCAGAAGCAGTACCCATTCCCTGCTGAAGCCTTGCCATCACTGAGGGAGACCATCCAATCACTGCTACAGCAAGGAGTGATTAGGACCTGTGTCTCCACTGTCAGTTCACCTATTTGGCCTATGAAAAAGCCAAATGGAGCTTGGAGACTCACAACTGATTACAGGACACTTAATCCAATTACCCTCAGTTGCGCCCCAACAGTAGCATCAGCACCCAATGTGCTCAAGCTGTTGACACCTGACAAAAAGTGATTCACAACTCTTGACATCTCTAATGGGTTTTGGTCACTCCCATTAGCACAGGAAAGCCAATACAAATTTCCTTTCACTTTTGATGGATGCCAGTACACCTGGACCTGTCTTCCCCAGGGCTTCCACAACAGCCCTTCCCTCTTCCATCTCTACATGATGGATGCACTGCAGAGCTTCTCCACTCCCCAGTGTCTCCTGCAGTACATGGATGATTTGCTCCTAGCAACCACCACGAAAGAAGATCATTTGGCCCTTCTAGATGAACTTTTGTCTCTCCTCAAGAGAGCAGGCCTCAAGTGCAACCCTTCTAAAGCACAATTGTGTGAAAAAGAGCTCATCTTCCTTGGCCTACGTATCACAGACCAAAGCAGAAGCCCAGCTGTCAAAAAGATCCAGGGCTTGCAAGATCTGCCACTTACTACTAGCATGGCAACACTCAGGCGCTTCTTAGGAATGCTAAACTACTCCAGGGATTTCATCCTGACTGTGCCTTAAAAGCCGCTCCTTTGTATGAACTTCTGAAAAAGGATGTCCCTGGATATGGGGCCCCACTCACACTGAAGCTATTACACAGCTCAAGCAGGCCTTAGCCTCAGCCCCGGCACTGATCAATCCTAACCCAACTCTCCCATTCCACTTGGAAACTGCCACCTCTGATGTGGCCATGTCTGCAGTGCTGGCACAAAAGTACAATGGGTACTTTAGGCCCATTGCCTATGCATCTCAGATGCTGTCCCCAGTAGAGAGGAAATACAGTCCCTGTGAAAGAACACTCTTGGCAACCTACTGGACTGTCAAACATTTCATGTACATCATTCGGTATGCACCTATTGTCTTGCATACCTGTCACACCCCAACCAACATTCTGCTTTCAGACAAGGTAAAAGATGGTTCAGTTTCCAACACCACTGGTCTCTGCTTTTGCAGGACAGGGACATCAAAGTACTACCTGCAAAAATGCCATCCATCTTGGCCCATGGCCTACTCAACACAGGTAAGCCCCATGACTGTGCACTCCAACCTCCTGACTTATCTGAGCCGGGACCATTCTTACCGGCTACACCAGATGTTTTAGAAGATACCACCATGTATCATGTCTTTCCAGATGGCTCCGGTGCCTGTGTAGATGGAAAACAGGTAGCAGGATTTGGGGTGTTCATAATAGATAAAGATGGCAATTTCAGGCACATTTCCAGAAAGGGCACTGTCATCTCCTCACAGTATGCCAGATTGGCAGCTGTGACCTGTGCTTTGCAGGTCATGCCCTATGGTGACAAGGATGCCATCATCTTTGTAGACTCTAACTAGGTCTGTTCCTCCCTTACTGAGTTTCTACCATACTGGGAGAAAAATAACTTTATATCCTCTGATGGCACACCTGTCAAATACAGGGATTTGTTTGTGTATATGCACACTCTGACACAACAGTTTACTCACAAACTGTACATCCACAAGGTAAAACTTCATTGTAAATCTGACCCTTACCATAAATTCAATGATCAAGAGGATTCGCTTGACAAAGCAGGCGCTCAAGGCGGGGAGACTTGGACAATGACTCACCTATTAGCTGTGGCAGCTATTTTCTTAGCTGCCAACACTAGGCAAATACCAGTACCAGAACCTCCACTGAACCTTTCAGCTGCACAAAAATCTGACTCAGAACTAAAAGATGTGTTCAAGCTGGCCCAGGAGAAAGAAGGAGCTTCCACAGACAGCTCACCTTCTCTGGAGGGAGGGTGGGGATGTGAACTGGGCACCTGCTGGCCCCTGGTGGAGGCCGGGAACACAGCCGGACATTAGGGTTCTGATTGCTGGGGGAATGACGGACGTCGGCGTTTGCCTTGACATCAGTGACACATCACTCTCTGAGGGAGAAAACACAGGAAAGAGCTCCCTGGCTAGCCAGAAGATGGTATCCGGCCCCCCGCTACCATCAGCCCTCACGACCAACCCGCCTCAGTGGCACCCGGAGCCTATTGACTAGTGCGCTGGATGGCCCCCACCAGTGCCTTCCCTCTCAGAGGAGGGAGACCCATCCAGCAAAGGGATACACCTGGCTACCTCTGGGGGGTTGTAATGTGAGGTAAGGGTCCGTGCAGGGGAGACGGGCAGATGGAAGGACCAAGGAGGCTCGAAGGAGAAGCTGGCCGGGGGGAGCAGAGGAGCAAAAAAAAAAAAAGATGTGTTCAAATTCTTGGACAAAGGAATTGAACAACCACTACCTGTTGGTAGTCCATACAAGAGACACTCTGACAACATACACTTGTCTAGTGATCAGAAGCTTTTCTGGTATTGAAAAGAAAATACAGGTGACAAACTGTGGGTTTCACCACAATTCTTGCGAACCAAATTCATCCATATGGTTCATGATACCCCCACTGGTGGACACCAGGGGTCAGACAACACCCTCCAGAGACTCAAAACTGTCATCTGGTGGCCTAGTATGGCCAAAGATGTAAAGCACTATATGGACAGCTGCATAGTGTGTGCCCAGAGCAATCCTATTTCGGTGAAAAGAAAAATCAAATTGTTGCCACAAAGGCAAACTGGACCATGAAATGTGATACAAACTGATTTCATTGGCCCCTTGACCAACTCCAGCAATAACAAGTATGCACTTGTCACAGATTTGTTTTCTTTTTTAATTGAATATACTTTATTAATCTCAAGCACTTCCAGTTAACATACCAAAGGAATGTGATAATTAGAAGCCAAACCAGTTAACAGAGGTATAGTAGTCAAAAGCAAGAAACTGTACAATAAATTTTTAATACCCCCACCTCCCCCCCGCGCTATCCCATTCCCCAACCACCCCATGCCACAGGAGGGTTTGCTAAGCTAAGAACAGGAGAAGGCGATGGTCACCCCTATAAGTAAGCCTTCTTATTTTTACCCATCAACCAGGAGACTTTAGCTTTCGGTTAAACTAATAATAACATATGGAGGGGTTCCCAGATATTATTATTCCTAGACAGATTATTAGACATACTTGCAATAAGGTGTTCAGCCTGCAATGCAAACATGAGTTCTTTGTACCACTCTAAATAACTTGGGGTACTTTGATCCAGTCAATGCCTGAGAATAACCTTCTTTGCACACGCGACAATCAGAGCCATGTGAAATCTCTGATTGCCGATCAAATTATGTTTAATTTCCCCAAGTATACAGATGTCCAGAGAGAATTTATCTGATAAACCTAATAATGAATTTAGGTGGGTTTAAATAGAGGTCCAGAAGGGGGGAGACTTTTTCACATGACCATAAAGTATGCAGGAGGGACCCAGGCTCTTTACCACATCAGGAGCATCTATTTGTAGGGAGCGGACCCATTTATGCAGCTTAACTGGAGTATGGTATAGATTAAATGAATTATTCTAAATTGCATAAAATGATATCGATCCCATTTAAGAAAAGTGTATAGGTGTTTCCAGATAGTTGTCCAGTTTATGGAAGAGAGAAGAGGTGGAAGAGCCTGGTCCCACCAGTAAAACCATGGGCCCTTCAGCTGTGATTGTAACACCTTGTACAGATTTGTTTTCTAAGTGGGTAGAAGCATTTCCCACTAAGAATAACACAGCAAATACAACTACCAAGATCCTGGTGGATCGATTGTTATTCAGGTGGGCCTAAACCCTAAAGGTAGACTCGGACCAGGGAACCAGTTTTACAGCTGAGTTGATGAAGCAGACACTCCAAATGCTTGGAGTAGATCAGAAATTCCATATCCCTTATTGTCCTCAATCCTCAGGCCAGGTAGAAAAAGCCAGCAGAAGAATCAAACAGATGTTATGCAAATTCATCACTGACAATCCCAAAGATTGGGAAGCCCTCTTGCCGCTACTACTGATGACAATCAGGGGCACTCCTGCAGCAGCTACCCAGTGCATGCCGTATGAGGTCATGACTGCTAGAGCCATGAGATTATCTGAGTACCTGTTGATTGATCTCCACACCCCTACTGCAGATAGAGTATCTGTGGACAAATATGTTGAAAAGCTTCGTGATGACATCATGAAGACACACCTGTTTGCTGCCAATCATATGGGTAAAGCTCAATAACAAACTAAAGCTCACTTTGACAAGCATGTCAAAGAAGTCGACTGGCAAATTGGAGACCAAGTTATGTTTCTCCAATACAGACAACCAACTCATTCATTCACCAGCAAATGGGAAGGCCCATATCCCATTGTCAACAAACTCAGTCCTGCTGTCAAGTACGAGTCAAACAGAAAAAACAGACCACCGACAAGTGGTTCCATGCTAATCAGCTCAAGTTGTACAAGGACGACTAAACTTACTTTTCATAACCCACTTAGGGTAGAATACTACCCCACACTTAACAAACCATTTCTGTTTTCTTTCAGGTACACTGGCAAGATCGCTATCTTGCACCTCCTCATCCTGTTGGAACTACATTCTTTGACTGAATCTCAGAACAAACCCCTATCGACTGCGCACAAACGGATAGAACATTTTCTTAGCAAACGTGAACACTCAGCCCAAATGGGAGTTCATATTAATGTGCCCAACAAAATGATTACTCTTAAGGAAGGCTCAGACGCCTATCTTAATGCTATGGTAGTAGCTCCAGATAAATCCTCACTCTCCATACAATGGGAAAACTATCTTAATGGCTACAGTCCCTGTAGCTCACCCATCCAAAGGTACATTCTATGGATGGCCCAACACAGACATCTCACAAAATGGCACACTCTTCATCAGACAAACTTCTCCCAGACATACTGGTCACTATAACCTTACTGCTCTCATACATCCTGCCTGGTATGATCGCCTCACCTCTGAGGAGACACGTGCTTTCTGTCTTCATAACTACGTCACTACTGAAGCTCTTTTTCTCTCTGCAGTCCCACCCACTGAAGAAGAACTGACTGACTTCCCTCCCCAGGAGGATGGCCCTCCTAGTGCTTTGACCACCACTTCCATTCCAGGAGATCTGATTAATAATGTGCAATTTATGCATGTCCCAGTTATTTTCAATCTTACACATTGCAATATGGCTGAGACTGGTCTCTGTCACATGACAAACACTTCTAAATTTTTCAGTATGATGCTTACAGACATCGTAGCTGCTTACCAAACCTATACTAATGATCCAGTTAGTGACCCTCATACCACTGATCATGTAGGGGATTTTAGACCCGCACCTAATGCTAAAGCTAGACCATGCACTAGGTGTGACACTGCAGATGTTACCAGTGCAGCAGGCACTGTCTCTGGCCTTTTTGGCTCAGGTATGTCTATCTGAAATAGGGCATATATAGCCACTATTATGAACTGAGGATTGTAAATAGAGGAATCTGATTGGCCAAGAGCTCTTTGAAGCCATGATGATATCGGGCTACATCATCACGGCTTCAAAAAAGTTCTGACGCCACCAGCCTCCTTGCTCTCTACTGTCTGAGAACTATTTTTTCAAAATGTACTCCTACACCACCTAAAAACTCATTCATAAAACATTTTAAAACCTGTTTATTTTTTTATTTAAAAAACTTGAAATTCAGTTCCTAATAGCAATAAGTCACTCCAGGGTGTGGTATATCATGGGATATTGTCACTTCTCAAATGGTTGGATGCACTCGGCCTATGGCCTCGTGCCCAACCACCCAAGGCTTGACGATATCCCATGATATACCACACCCTGTCGTGTCTTATTGCTTAATTAAAGCATAGACACTTAATTTTCAGCAAGCTGTTAAGAATGATATCCTACCCCTACTGTTACATGGTGTAGATGTCTTAAGTAAAGAAGAACATTTTACTGTCTAAATCATGCAGGAAATTTGCCAAAGGGTTCAATGATACTAAGAATAAGATTAATGAACTGATTTTTCAAAATAACAAGGAGGCAGACAAGCAGTATATTGCCCGTGAACTCTTATGCTCTGCTTATGGTTCTTATGTAATTGCCACTGTTAACAATCTCTTCAGGGACTTGGAAACAGGATGCATTCCAGATCTTATCCATGACAGGAGGATGGCTAAATAGTATTGTCCTCATTGCAAATCTAATGGCTGCATCACTATTTGTTTAGTAAATTCTGTTAATATTTCTATGTTCATAGTTAGAAACCTTGGGTATGTCTCACGATATCCAAACTAAGCAACTTGCTACTTTACTAAGAAACGCTCAATACATGACAATATGTTTATTACTTTTACTGTTTCACTACTGCGCTTTGATCCACAAACCTCTGTCTTTGACAAGTTGGCTGCTATAAATTCCATCGGACTCCTGGATGATGACATCTAGCGAGAAAGAACCGATCTACCCTCCTTATTGGTTTACCATTTTGTTCTCCAAGGCTGGGTGGCACCCCACATGAACTGTTGTGCCAAGAAGGGATATTATTACCTGTGACGTTTTTGATATTGTGAAACCTGTGTGTGGGTACTCACTGGAACATCTCGACTGGTCCTACACTTTGGGTGATGAATTGCCATCCAATCTGACTGATGTTGAAGAGGATGATGAATCCGAATCTCCACAAGCTGCATATTCAGTGCCCGATGCCGAAACAGCTCCATCCTGAAGCTACCTGGAAGAGGTACATCGCTTCACTTCACGGCTCACCAACCAGTCTTTCGCCTGTTCCATACGTCTACAGCGATGGAGGGTTCCAACTGTAAGAATAACTTATAGTTCCGTTGGACAGTATTGTGTAGTGACAAATCATAAATCCTTTGCTAATGGTCAAAAATCTTGTGCTATTTCAGCTCCTAAAGCTTCTAACTTCTGTTTTACTTTTTACTCCACAGCAAAAAACAGTTATTGGTCACACTCTGATCACTCCTGTTCCTCTCCCTGAACCAGATGTTATTGATACTGACCCGCATTATTTGCTTGCCTTGTCTCAGTATTTGCCCATGTTTAATGTGCACATTGACCCTTTGGCTCTTTCTTTGACTCTTTTTTAGCTAGAAAAGATTCACATTTGGTTTATATTAGTAATAATATTTCTAAGGCTGGTGCTGCTCATAGTGATCTTATTCACGATGGTGATTTAAGTACTGCTCTATCCAGTTCTTGGTTAGAACTGACTTTTAAAGTTTTTGTTATTATCCAAGCATTTTTGATTGGTTTTCTGATACTAACCCTTTCCTGTCTGCGACGTACTCTAAGACAACACCAAGAACAACTCGAATTCCTTTACAAGGTTCGCACCTCGGGCTTGTAAATGACTATTAAGCTCCATCCCACTACTTTCCTGTGGTTGTTGCCTTTTCTTCTGAAGGCAACAAGGGGGGGAATGTTATCTATGGTTCAGCACCCCTGATTGTACCCCCACCTCGCAGACAGCAACACACATATGGTATATGTACTAATCTTAGGGCAGAGGCACTTATCGTATAAGCATAAGTGTCAGGATCTGTGTTCTACTGTATTTTACTAATGCATATTATACTCCATTATGTTTTACCAATGTATTTTAGTCCTAGGAGATGCTTTCCATTATATCTTTACTGTATAATCATAAGCAAGGCAATAGTGCCATCTTTAGTGCTTGTGCATCACTGTAATTGCAACTGACCTTGGAGACTTATAGAGATCCCATTGTTCATGCTATCTCTGCAAGCTAAGCAACTTCTCATGCTAGTTGGGATGGTTACTCTTGCCACCTGTTACTGTCCAATTACACATTTTGTATCTTCTTTAGTAGTAACCATGGAGATTATCAGGGTATAAGACCCCTTGTAGCACGTAACTTCTCTGAGATGAGAGACTGCACCTACGTAGGTAAGGAAAACTGGAAGCTCTCCCAGTGTATTCACTGTTGGTAGTAAGCCTGCATTATAATTTACCTGTAATAAATTACACTTACTACATGTGCATCACTTGTCTGTTGTTTTTTCCTTTGTGCCATTCCACCAAGAACCTGAGAAAGGTAATTTTATTATCAACTTACACAGCAGAGGTGGTGCGGGCTAAAAGAATGCATGGGACAGACACAAAGGGATATTTGAAGTAAGGCAAGGAGGGGTGCAAACCAGAGACAGAGTAGGGTCCGAGGAGGCACTGTAGGTAGGAAAAATAAAGCAGACTAGGTGGGCCAAGGGGTCTTTATCTGCTGACAACTTCTATGTTGTTAAGCCTCAGTGTAGCTGTTAATTTAATAGCCCTGCATGCTCACTCTCGGCAATGCTGGCACTGTTCTTAAGCCACACCACAACTGTGGATTTACCCTGGCCTCCCATCTGCATGCTTACAAACCAGCAAGCTGGTGAGTGACACTTGATATCTGTGCCTAGACTGATGGATGTCTGTACATTGTTGAAAGTTTTTTTTTTTCCATCATAGTTTTTATCCTCCCAGTCAGACCTGGGCATACATCGGCCCTATTCCTGGGTCATCATCAGCTGTCCCATGCCTCATCTCCCAGTCCTTTGGCTAGGTTCCCCCACTGGTTACCCTCAAGGTAAGGCAAGGGAGGCCTGTCCTCCCCATCCTCAGTGACTCTCATCCAGAAGTCGCCCTTAGGATTGGAGGCAAGAGGGTGGGCTGTGGTGCCTCGGGCAGGACTTTGCAGAGCCCAGGTCCACCATTTTCCTCTGTTTTTTTCTCCCTCAGTCCCATCACTGTGGCAATGTGGATGACACATGCACCTGAAGGGGAACATGCATTTTCAGAACCATAGCCCCTGCCACCCTCCAGACATCACATCTGCCTCCCGATCTCTGATCCAGCACCAGGCCTCCACCAGGTGTCAGTCAAGAGTGGGGAAAACTCACCACCCCAGTCCAGGAGAGCTCCCAGATGGCCACACAATTCTCTCCCAGACCTCCCCCTACCCACTGACCCTGGCAGCTCCAGCTTGTTCCCAAACTTGGGTCACCACTGTGGTTTGAGATAAGGTGCATAACAGCACCTCAGCCCTCTGCACGACTGCACCTTATAAAAGTTTTTTTTGTTTTTTTTTTATAAATCCGCAAGCAGTAGCAAAACAAAAAACTAAAAAAAAAAACAGGATTCAGCTCTTCCATGCACTGCCGCGTAACTATCAAAAGGTAAATACACACAGAAAGCATAGCATGCTAGTCAGTTTAACATGAGCAGTGAATGTGAGGGTGACAATGATTGAATGATTGTGAGCAGACAAGGATTTTTTCATGAACTGTTGAGTCAGAGTGGAAGGGCTCACACACACACACACACACACACACACACACACACACACACACACACAAGTCACTGTAACTTTAACATTTTTGATAGGTCTAGCAACAGTTTTTTTTCACTCAGGTTATGGCCCGGTCCTGGCCCCATCATGGTAGCCCACCCCAGCCCAGTCACCTACCATCCCCAGGTCTTACCTGTTCATGGCTCCATGACTTACTTCTCATGGAAGGGATGGGGGGACTTGCTGTTGTCCTCTGCTGAGACAGGACCCGGTTTAGGTGCCTGGTCAGTTGTGCCTGGCCTGTGGGTGGGCTGACTTTCATCCTGCAGAAGAGGATGTCTTTTCCCTCCATGTTTTTCTTCCCTTCTGTCAGCATCCAATGACACACAGCATCATGCCAACTTCCACCCACTCCACTGGGTCTCCAGGCTGCCCTGATACCTATCACCCACTAGGTGACAGGCACGTTGCAGGAAGCACTGGCCACCCTCTGCAGGGGAGGACTGCTGTCCTCCGGATGCTCGATTTTCTCCTCCCTGGCCGACCCCAAAACTTAAATTCACTCCCAAACCTGGGACGTTGGAGTGGCAGGTGGTAGCACTGCCGGTATGCCACTGGGCCAGCCCCATCTAGTGGCAACTTTAATGGTAGTTCTGAGTTCAAAGTTTGGAATGCTGGAAAATGTAGCACCTGGAAAATCAATACTCAGGTAATCAGGGTCTACCAGAGTATTAGTTAAAGATTAACATAGAGCTTTCAGAGTGCTGACATTCAGACTGCAACATTTCTGATGCCCTCTTAATTAATTTCAGAAAAAGTCATTTGGCACATTTCCAAGAACAAGCGGACTTCTAGAAACCAACAGCGAAGTGGCTTTTCATCAATTATATTTTAATTCTGCGGGCAGCATTTCAGTGTAATGCCATTTCCTGGAATTTCCCTACCACCAGAAATTCCGTGGACTTTAAATGCAAAAACAAAACTCCAGTAGAATTTAGAATTCCATCCACAGCAATGGCAGACTGTGGAATTCCATGAATTCTGCATGCTTTACCGCATATTACATGACATTCAAAACAGTTCCATGGATTATGCGGCAGCATGAGCTAATTAGTTTGTGTTCAGTGCACACCTAACAGCCACCATGCCACTGGTGAGGCAGTGCTGTAATATCTATAAGAACGTTTCTGCAATTTGTAATACATGCAGCAGGCAGATCATTCTAGATTATCCCAGAATCTCACAATAGTGAACAAGCTGTGCAGCCTGTCCACAGATATGCATTCAACTATCTTCCTGCACGCAGTATCAGAATGCAAAATGAAGAAACAGAATAAAAAAATCTTCATGTGGGTATTGCCCTTTTTGGCAAACAAAGACAAGAGACATACATGACAAATGTTAGCAGGAAAGTCCTCTCTGATGGATATGGTTAAGATTGGGAGGCAGTTTGACACAGTGGCTAGAGTGCAGACCAGTGAAACTGGTGATCCAGGTTTGAATCCCACAGCAACCATTTACTTACGGTGTGACTTGCAGAACGAAGGGGATATGCACTCTGCAGCGCTGAGCAGGGGGTGCAGGTACAGGTTTACCCAGACCCATAAAAAGGCAAAACAAAGTTCAAAAAGCACTGCATTTGCTTAGCCGAGTGCACAGAATTAGCCAACACAAATAATGAAGTTCAAGGCTTTATTTTGCCGTAGCAAAACCAGCAACTACGTGTTAATTAGTGCATGGAAAACCAACATTTACCTACATCTCCAGTTCTAATTATGTGTAACCAGACTATGCACTCATTGGTCTGGAGTGGCCTGAGATGGATATATAAGATGAGTTACACTGATCAATAGCCAGCCCCCTGACGAAGCTTACAAGTGAAGCGTAGGGGCTTTTGGTCAGCACTGTCTGACACTGTGGTTTTACATGCACTGATTAGTCTGCATTTGTTGGTTTTGTCAAGATGAAATAAAGCTTTGAATTTCACTATTTGTGTGGCTCATTCTGTGCACTCGACTGAAACAAGTGTGGCACTTTTTGAACTTTACTTACTGTGTGACCCTCAGCAGTAAGTTAAACTCCTAGTGCTGAGCCTCTTTCCAATGTCTTTCTATATTTACTGGATACAGGGAATGCCTCTGCTGGGAATAATGCAAGCACTTCAGCAAACAGTAATATGGACAACAATGCAAGTACCAGAGAGGGGGAGCTCACACAATGGGGATTCCAGTACTGGTCAGAAGCACCCAAGTGGTGAAAGGTAAAGGTATTCAGATTTCTTTCAAGAGTAGACCAGAGCCAGCCCATTGCCACAAAGTGGTAAGGTTATGCTATAAAGGAGGCCTACCAGAACCATGAGACAGGCTCTATGTAATCAGATCCCTACAAAAGTAATCTATGCAGTTTCATGCTTTGGAGCTTTACGTTTGGGCGGCTCAGAGGTAATTTAAGGAAGTATTTTTTCACAGGGAGGGTTGTGGATGCATGGAACGGCCTTCCGGAGGAGGTTGTGGAGTCAAAATCAGTGGTGGAATTCAAGCATGCATGGGATAGTCATAAGGCAGTTCTGGGGGGTGGGGGTAGGAAGAAGTAGGCTGCTGGTTAACTAGGATCTACAGCTTATCCAGTAGGTAGGGAAATGGGCAGACTGGGTGGGCCAAGCGGTCCTTATCTGCCATCAAATTCTATGTTTCTATGTTATTGTTCACATGTTAGGAGAAACTACTTTTGATGCCAGTTTCAAGACCAGAGATCCCTCAAGTGCTATTGGTTACAATACCACCAGTTTAAAACATCCCCCCTGTGGATTCCATTCATAGCATTACCACTAACTAAAGCTGCTATCAAAACTGTAACTGCATTTTCCGGAATGAGTGTGTAAATGTGGGGGGTATCTACTATGGCATGAAGCAATGTAGTGAAAGTTTAGAACACCCTGAGCCAATCATGGATTCTGAACATGTCTGGATGGTAGCCCATCGAAATAGCGACTCCCAAATGGCAAGGAGTCAAAACAGCACAGAATAATAGCGAGTGCTATATAGGTGAATTTTCTGTTTCCCTCTCCGTGAGGTTCCCACCCCCCCAGAGTTGGTATATCAAGTAGGGAGGGGGACCATAACCCCCCACAAGTTGTTCAGGAGTTGCAATTTTGATGTGAAACCTGTATGGACTAGTGGCTGGAGATTCAAAGTAAAACTCCAATAAACCAAAAAAGGTGTTGTACATCTACCAAACATCTTTTTCTTGGGGAGGGACCATGGAGTTTGTTTCTATGCAGGCGAACTCAAGGTCTGCTATAAGTATGGTGCAAGAACTCATCTTAACAATGCATGTGACCAGTTGTGGTATGGCCTCTGCAGGAAATTCAATCATGTGGCATGCAAAAATAGATTCTGACGTTAACTACACAAACAGTAAGGGCACTCTTTCCATCAGTGCCCCTGGGAGGCACATGACCAGGAGGATGGTCTGGAACAGGACTACCTAGTGACCATGGCTCAAAAGGAAATGGCGGCCAATACAAGATCATAGCAGTCCTCTGTAAGCCTACTTCCAGGAGAACAGCCATGCACTGGCCATTCTGTTAAAGCAAAGTCAGACACATCTGAGAATGCTGTGAACCCACAACTCATCCATGGTATGGACACAGGTGCGACAAAAGACCACATCCTGTCCTCTCATAGAGAGGCTATGAGCCCCTAGGCCTAGAAGCCACACAAGAAACTGGGGAACCCCAGGATCTGCTGACTCCAACTCAAGAAGGGATGGTTCTGAACCCAGACTCCCAGGCACTGCCCACCAAAGAACCATCTATCTCGAGTACATGGTCAGTCATGGTACACTCCCAAACTCTGATCAGAACAAGCAGGATATTATGCCTCCTCCAGAAGGGCTGTTAATTATAACACAAGAAAAGGACATGGGGGACCAAACTACTAAGCAAAACTAGTAAAACAAATTAAAATCCTTTACTGCTGGACAATAGATTTGAACCATTACATGGGAATTAAAAGGTGGGAGAATCTGAGGGAGAAGACATGCACTACAATGTCTCATCAACTAGATTATCTTAATGCCTTCAGTCCTTTGAGGAGGAAGACAGGACTTTCTTCAAAATATTGAAAAAGGGGAAGACTAGGGGACCAGCCAAAAGAGTACAAGAAAACAGAGAATAATGGAAGGCTAGCTGGTTATAACAAGGATTTTACACCCCCCCCCCCCGAGGAGTGGGATGCCACATAAACCCCGAGAGAGAAGCTTGAGGGGTTTATGAAGACAACCCACTCAGAGGAGGGGGTGTAAAATCTGAGTTTTTTAACAAGCTACCCAGCCATTATTTTGTATAATTTCTGGTTTGTATTTTTTTGCCTGCTTGAGGACATACGAACCAGGAAGTCAGATCAGAATTGGTAACTTGCTCCATAACAGATAAAAATAATGTTATTTAAAAAGTTAACTAAAAGCAATTGGTATGCCTATGTTTAGAATAAGCAGGGATTTTGAATACAGTTGAAAGTTTCATCAAATTGTTGGATTTTTTTACTTTTCTTCGTGGCATTGCTATGGTGATCGGTATCTTGTTTTAAGGTTTCGTGTTACCTAGAAGAGAGAGCGAGAGTTTACTATGGGTTAGGGATCTTGTGAAATTTTAATAAGTAGGTGAAAGTAACCTACTTTAGTCATCCTCTTCATTGTCATCCAGCACGAGGGGTCTTCATCTTTTTTGGAGGTGGGCAGTTGTGACCACGAGTGCGAGCAGGAAGTGGTGTAGTGTGAGGTATGTGTGGCTCGTGCTGCTGAAGGGAGGAAGCCGGGCCGTGAATGTCGTTATAACCAGCTGGTTATAACAACAGAATTATAATCATCTTTCTCTATGGAAAAAAAAGAAACCAGTTATTATAAAGAAATTATTCCTAGCCGGCCCGGTGGCGCTGAGGGTTGAGGCACTGGGCGCCACACCTCGCCCTACGCCGGTGGCCCTGATTCGGGAACAGACACAGGCAGCCGGGGGTTGGCAGGGGAGAGGGAGGATAGAGCATCCCAACGGATGCTCTCCTCCCTCAGGGGTGGGAGACCAAGAATGCACCCGCGTTCTGCATCCATTCCTTAGCCAGTGGAAGCACCGACATTAGGAAGGGATGGAGGTGGCTTCGATTACCAGAGCCAGGGAGGGGGGATGTCGCAGCGCATGAGAGGTTGGCGTGCATCAGCACGCCACCACTCAGGACGTACGTCCCAAGCGCAGGCATCTCAGGGGGTGAGGGACCTAAGGGGAGAAACAGTGAAAAAAAAACCCGGCAGCCCTGGATGAAGTCCACTCCAGTAACATCCAGGCCACTGACAACGGACAGACCCCACTGTGCAAGGAAAAGAGGAGGAGGCACTCTAGGGACAGATCCCCAAGGTAGGTGGCTTGGGAAGACATGAGCAGATGGAAGGAGTGGGCACCAGGGGTAGATAGGAGGAAAAATAAGAAAGTAAAAAAAAAAAAATTATTCCTGCATCTTTCCTCACCTAAATGTGTTGTGGCCACCAAACGACACTTAGTCTAGCATCCTTAAATGTGAGCAGCGTAAACAACGCTAAAAGAAGATTAACAAAACTCTTCTTTTTGGAAAATAAGCTGTACCAGATATTTTTCTTGCATGAGACCCATTTAACATCTCTATATGAGACATCCAGAGCCCAAAAAGACGATGCAGGGTCCATCTTTCAGGACATTTGGGGTACATATAAATAGTAGGATAGGGATTTTTTTAAGTGGAGATCCTTTAAAATAGAAAAACATGGTGGACATTTGTCCAGGAAGGGCATTAATGTAAATCTGTGGCATGTGATGGAGATATTGCCATTTGGAGGCAGTATAGCGCAGTGGTTTAAGGCTCTGAGCTACAAACCTGGAGACTGGGATTTGAATCTCACAGCCCCCACGTGCATACTGTGTGACCCTGAGCAAGTCACTTAACTTCCTTGTGCTCCCAGATTGCACCGGTAAACAAGCTTCGGCTTAGTGTGCCTTTCCTGGTTAAACAATTTCCCCTTTCCCTTTCCTAATCTGGGGGGCAATTAAGACAGGCAGAACTTATCTCTTTATCTTATTACAACCATTCCTCCACACAGCACGTAGTGTGATTTTAGGTGGGGACTTTAACTGCTGTCTAGATTTTAACTGAGGTCATTCCTCTATGAGGAAGGTGTACTGTTATTCTCTTTTTTGCAACACTTGATATCTGTGCCTAGACTGATGGATGTCTGTATAGTAGGTCAACCCACCAAATGGGAGGAGCAACCGATGTTAAAGTGCAACTGACTTTTATTGATTGGTTGATTCATTTTTTGATCACTGGATAAGGCTCACTAGGCACAAGTGCCTGTTTTCAGGCATGACCTGGGAGCACTGGGGAGGCTAAGTGACTTGCTCAGAGTCATACAGTATGCAGGTGGATGCTGGACTCACACCCAGGTCTGCTGGATGTGCCAAGATCATTCACAGCTCATTACTCTAACCTCTCAGCTATACTGCCAGCCCCAAGAATAGATTGTTTTTTTTTCCTTTTTTAGCATGAACCACAATAGCAGAAATTTTAGTCAGACCTTGGGAATGTTCTGATCATATGATGTTGGGTGTAAAATCAGTTCAACCATTTTCTCTCCAAAGGTCCCCTGATGGAAATTGAATGCCACCATGTTAACAGACCCTAGCTTCTTAGCCCAAAAAGAAGATCTCTTTGCCGCCAGACATACAATATTTGGTGCATATTTCTCATCCCTACAATAATGGAAAGATACAAAAAAGGATATTCAGGCTGTCTGCAAAAACAATGGGATTCTAAAAGCTAGAAAGGATTATTTGTAATACCTGAGTTTATGAAATCAATTATACCAATTGTATCGACTTAAGCAACTGAAAGTAATAATAACTATGCTGGGCAGGTACGCCATCTTAAAAAAGAAATGAGAAGGGCTGGCAGTATAGCCTAGAGGTTAGAATAACGAGCTGTGACCGAGCTTGGTTCATCCAGCAGACCTGGGTTTGATTCCCACAACCTCCACTTGCATACTGTGTAACTCTGAACAAGTCACTGAACCTCCCCAGAGCTCCCGGGTCACCCCTGAAAACAAGCACTTGTGCCTAGTGGGACTTACCCGGTTACCAAAAGAATAAAAGAAAAACAATTCAGTATAATGGGGCAGCTTCATTAGTTGCAGAGCAAGAGCATGGGGTAAAGAAGATGCCATATGGTGACCTTTTTCAAGCTTCGAAAGGGAGATTACAAAATACTCAAATGACCAGTGTAAAATTAGACACAGCAGAGACTGTGTCAGATCCTGGAGAAATGATAGAGGGTAGTGGGCACTTTCATACTGAACTATTTGGGGGCTAAATTCCAGTCCACAGCCAGACTTGAGGACATTTTTCAATCCGTACCAACTGCGCACTTGTCAAAATATGAATTTCAATGTCTGATAGCCCAAATTACAAAATGTGATGACTGTTATAAAGGGTCTCAGTAATTTAAAATAATCTGGAGGTAAGGACAAAGCAATGGGACTAGATGGGGTGCATCCAAGGGTATTTAGGGAGGTCAGAGAAATACTGGCTGCACCTCTGACAGTTCTGTTTAACAGCTCACTGGAAACAGAAGTGGTTCCAGAGAACTGGAGGAGGGCAGATGTAGTCCCACTACACGAACGCTGTAGCAGAGAGGAGGTTGGTAATTATAGGCCAGTCAGCCTGACATCAGTGGTGGGAAAGTTAACAGAATCATTGCTGAAGGAAAGGATTGTGGAATATCTTGAATCCAGTAGGTTTTGAGACCTGAGGCAGTATGGGTTCACAGTGGATAGGTCATGTCAAAGGAATCTAATAGATTTCTTCGATCGGGCAACCAAGGAAGTAGATCAGGGTGGAGCGGTGGACATGTCCTATGTAGATTTTAATAATGTGTTCAACTCCATTCTATGCAGGAGATTAGTAAGCAAGTTGGATAGCTTAGAAGTGGGTCCAAAGGTAATAAACAGGATAAGAAGTTTGTTGGAGGATAGGCAACAGAGGATGGTGGTAAACAGAGTTCACTCCAGGGAATGGAGGGTGACCAGCAGGGTGCCTCAGGGATCAGTGCTGGGACTGGTCCTGTAATGTCTCTATGAGTGACATTGCAGAGGAGCTGGAAGGGAAAGTCTGCCTCTTTGTGGATGACACCAAAATCTGCAATAGGGTGGACACTCCGGGGACAGAGACCTGAGAAAACTCAAGGAGTCGTCAAGAGTATGGTAGCTGGGTTTCAATGTGAAAAATTGCAAAATAATGCACTTAAGGCACAGAAACCCAGGGGCAGATTACAAAATGGGTGGAGTGGTACTGATGACCACCAAGCAGGAAAGAAACCTGGGGTAATCATATTGGATGACCCAATGGTGGCCAGGTAGTGGGATAAGGCAGTAGGGAGGGCGAGTAGGATGCTGGGGTGCATAGGGAGGTGCATCACCAGCAGAAAGAAGGAGGTGGTGTTGCCTCTGTATAGATCACTGGTAAGACACCACCTGGAGTACTGTGTCCAGTCCTGGAGACCACATCTCTGGAAGGACATAGACAGAGTGGAGGCAGTCCAGAGGAGGGCAACTAAAATTCTGCTGGGTCTGCATCAAATGCTCTATGCGTAGAGACTGAAGGGCCTTAATATGTACACCCTGGAACAGAGAAGGGAGAACAGGATATGATACAGACCTTTAAATAGCTCATGGGAGTAAGTAAGGTACACGAAGGAAGTATTTTTCAGAAGAAAAGGTGCTCAAGAACAAGGGGACATGCTACAAAGCTGGAGGGGGTAGATTCAGGAGACATGTGAGAAGGTACTTCTTCACAGAAAGAGTGGTGGATTCCTGGAACAGCCTTCCAGCTGAGATGGTGAGGGTGGAAACAGTGGTAGGGTTCAAAAATGCATGGGATAAGCACAAGGGAATCATAGTGGAAAGGAAAGGGGGGAAGGGAGAAAGAGCGGTAGACTGGATACAGTCTGTAGTAATAGTGTAGGCAGGGAGAAATTGGCAGACTGGATCGGCCAAGCGGTCCTTATCTTTCATCAAATTCTATGTTTCTATGTTTCAGTAGAAATACTGCCCCTAGAGAGGGTGGCATAGCTAATGAATTTTATATAGTCTTTGCAGAAGATCTCTCTGACCTGCTAATTCCAGACTTTTGGTACGTATTATAAAAAGAGTTGTAAAAGCACATCCTTTGGGAAGTCTCTTATGACCTTCCTGTTTATTTTATTTTTATTTATTTAAGCGTTTCACCAGGAAGGCATGCTGAGCAGTAGGGTTGTCAGAACCCTCTGAAGTTCTGGGTTCTAGTTCTAGTCTAGAACTTTTGGAAAAGTTCTAGGGTTCTAATCTTTTTTAGAACTTTTTAGAACTCGAACCCTATTTTTTTATTGTGCTGCCAGTAGCGACGATAGTAATAAAATACATGTAAAGGAAAAACTGTTCAATATAAGGGGGACAGAAATTATCATGTGTGACATTGATAGGAATACAACTAGGTTTATCTATGGTTTCTTCTGTTTGCTAAAGCCAACAACTTAATACGTAACAGGCCCACCCACCCACCCATATGTTAAAGTTTTCCTGCTGCAGCTGCATCATAGTTCCTTAGTGAAAGAAAGAGGCACATTAGCCATTTATGTACTCAGTTATATATACTCATCGTCATGAATTATGAGAAAAAATAACTGATATTACCTAATTTCAGCTATTTGCTGCTTTCTGCTTTAAATGAGTAAATCAAAAGTTGCTATGTTTAAAAGAAAGCTTTTATAACAAAGTCAAGCCAAGTACTACAGCAGCAGCATGTGGAACTGTTGCAAAACATTATATCATAATGTAGTCAGTCAAGACATTTGAATAAAAAAAATACACCAGTCATTGTTGCTGGCAAAAAATGCATGCAATTTTCTAAGATAATGCATACATATACCAACATTTTTGTTGGCAAATTGAAGTAATACATACAACTATCTAAGATGATGCATTTTTGCAGCTGATACTTCAATAAAATCTGTATTTCAGTCACATAAATAAAAAAAGTGGTTTCCTCACCACATACTAACTTAAGGAACATATAATGTAGCTGCAGCAGTTGGCATGTGATGTTTAAGGGACAGCGTATGTCAACCCCATTATGTATCAAATTATCACAACTTGTAAAGCAAAAACACTTTATGATAGGTCACATTCTGTGAAAACTGCTGATGCAGATTCTCTTTTATTTCTGATTCCTTTATTCTTTTTTTAAAGGGGACAGGACAATTGTGCTAGGTGGCAGCAGTTTGCAATGTATTTAATAAGAATATATATTATGTGTACGGTAGGTTCGGTCTGTCATCATTTTTTTCCTCACCATCCCCAGCCGATCACGAATCTGTAAATGAAAGAACTAAAACAACACCCACCTTTCACCCCATCACCCATTCCACTTTTCTTCTACCACCCTCATCTGTGCAGTAGCACCCATGCCACCCTTACACCCATGTTAAAACCAGCCCCACAACCCTCACCCATGTACTAGCATCCATTTTGGTTTATGGCTAACATTTCTGTAATTGAAAAATAATAAACAGCTACCAATTAGAACTCATTGTTTTGTCCTCTTTAAAATTGAAAAATAGACCATCTCCTGTCCCAGCCCATACTGATGCACCACAAAGTCACAGAAGGTAAATCCAAAAATATATGTTTGCACTTTAACTATAAATAATACGATACAGAAAGGATTGACGTGACAGTGTCCCTTTTATGCCAAATTTGGGCCTGTTCCCACTGATGTTAAAATTGCCCTGTATATAAAACTTGTTGACTTTAGTTTAGACCCTAGCTACAAAGCAGTTTGCCATGAAATGGTGAAAGTTTTGGGGGGTATATAGTCCAAGGTAGTAGATCGAGAAAGGAGGGAGACAACCAAAGTCATCACAGTCTGTAAAAGTTTTCTTTTTGGTGCAGAGAGACTCTGTCCCACACAGTATTTACCAGCCACCACCATCTGAGTTGTCATCACCATCAACATCCACAACATCAATCACTTCAGGATCAGTTTGTATACTCTTGTAGGGATACGAAAATCTTGACTTATTAAATTTAATAAAAGTTAACGTGTGTACATTTTCTGGCAGCAACCTATTTCTGGTGTCTGTCACAATATTGCCAGCTGTACTAAACATGCGTTCTGAAGAGACACTTGTTGCAGGACAACCAAGATATTTACAGGCTTCATCATACAGCTCTGTCCAAATTGACTTTTTTGATCTCCAGTATTCAAAAGGGCATGCATCAATAGGAATAGGCAGTTCTTGCAGGTAACTGTCTACCATGATGGACAGAGACCACTCAGAAGAGGAATCAGCAGAAACTGGTATGGCAGCAATTTGGGAAAGGTTTTGCCACAGATTTAGCTTGCTACTAAGGGTTGAAGAAGTGGCAGTTGTGGAACAACTACTGTTAATGTTTGGTGACTTTTCCAGTTCTGTATCCCTTTGTGAAGATGAACCTGCATGTTGTGGTGATGATAACCTGAGGGTACTGTGCATGTCTGTGTTTGACTCCTGTGAGTGCTGCAGCTCATCTAGCAACATACATTTGTACTGCTCTATATCATCTGTTTTTGGAAGATGTATAGCCTTGAACCTGGGATCTAAGAGAGTTGCATGGATGTAGTGTTTTGATTTCGTCATTGCAACTAATTTGTCATTGGTTTTGAAGCACTCGCTCATTCTCTTTACGAGATTCCCATGATACAGGCGACATGTTGTCTGCGCTTCAGATCTGTCTTTTTCTGTTTGTAGATTTAGAACACTAAGATGATGAGAAATGAGCATTATGAGTGGGATAACCTGACTCACAGATGTGCCTTCAGAAGACATGTCCCTTGTAGCTGTCTCAAAAGGAGCTAGGATACAGCACACTGTCTCCATTAATTTCCACTGCAGCACAGACAGCATAATGCCATCTCCAATAATGTAACTGGAGCAATACTCATGTACAGCTTGCTTTTGCTCCAAGAGGCGCTGCAGCATATAAAGCGTTGAGTTCCAATGAGTGGAAACATTTTGAATCAGCTTTTGCTGGGCCAGCTTGTGTTTTTTTCGCAGTTCGGACAATGTCAATATAGCCTTGGTTGAATGTGAAAAGTGAGTCACAATTTTTTTGCAAACAGCAATCATACCATCCACTTGTGTTTCGTTGCTAAGAAGTCCAGTGACAATTAAGTGTAAGCAATGTCCAAAGCAAGAAGCATGCAGAAATCCTCCATCCTGTACTGCTTTCAAGATGTTGGCTCCATTGTCACTTACTATGAAGCCACATTTTAGACCGTGAGAATAAACCCATTCGTCAAGAAGGTCATTTAGTTCCTGCAAGATGTTTGCAGCAGTATGACTTTGCCCAAACTTCTTTATATGCAGCAGCGCCATCTTTTGGGGTGTCTTTGTTTTTGAAGAAGCACAAGAAAACGTGACCCAAGGAGCAGTAAGGGACATGTAATCTACGTTTTGAGTGCTGGTCCACATATCTGTTGTGACATGAATAACCCCACCCTCCGCAGTTTTAAGTGCAAGCATCACTGTCGCTTTTAAAGCCGGATAAATGTTTGGTATTTCAACATAGGAAAAGTAACTTCGATGAGGAACATTGTAATGAGGCTCTGCTAATGTCATGAGCTCCCTAAAATCCTCATGATCTACCAAGAGTATGGGAGAAGGGTCTGCTAACAGTTCACCAATTCGGTGATTAAGATGAAGGGTCTTTGGATGATTTCTAGTAAAGGTATTCTTCCTTTAAAATGCCTGAGACAGTGTTAGCTGTTTGCAACATGTCCCTGCTGGTTTATTATACACGTGCTTCAATGGGCAGATGGAGCGCAGAGATGGTGGACTAGGACTTATACATTCAGTGCCATCACTGGATGTGCAACTGGTACTAATGGTGCTGGTATTGGTGGCAACAGTGATCCTAGGGCTGTCAGTGGTTCTGCCCGCATCAAGTTCAGACAATTCAGTATCCATTTCAGATTCCTGACCCTTCTCACATGCGGTCTGGAAGATGGAGGACATGGGTTTTGGATGATCAAGCAAAACCGAATGCTTTTTCAGATGGCATTTAAGAGCTGTAGTGCCAAGGCATGACACAACTTTACCATGGCTTACACTCTGTTTACACAGGGAACAAATTGCTCTGCATGGATCAGTTTACTGACAGAGAAATAATTCCACACCTCAGATGTGACAGATTTTGTTCGGTGCTAGGAAGATAGCTAAAGACTGTTTGTGTCTTTTCACCTGTCCTAACTGAACCTGGGCATGCTCCTTGGTGCTAGAAGAGTGGGCAGAAGACTCTGATGGATTTTCATTGCTGGCCAACACAGAAGTGGTGGATTCAATGGATATGTCCTTTTCATTGCCAACAGTGCTGGATGTATTTGCAAGTGCACTACCTGATTCATTGTCAGCAGACTTGCTCATTTCACTTTGTTGAGGAAGTAATTATTTGTCACGAGACACAACAGCGTCGGACTGAGACAAAGAGCTACTGTCTGAGTCAGAGAGGGACTCACTGTCACTTGCATTATTGCTGCTAGTCACAGGGATCTTAACAGCATGAATGGCATACCTTATGGTGCCTCTCCGTGTGACTCCAGCAGCTGTACAGGTTTTCTTAAAAGGTCCCCCTTTACCACACTTCACTGTTGCTCTTTTGCTGTTTGTTGAATTTTTATCACGTGAAACAGTTTGGTTATTTCTGCTAGCACCAGGATTACCACTACCACCAACACCTACTCCAACACCAGCACTAGATGCTTCATCTATGTTGGTGTCAGCCATAACAGACAGTAAGTACCAGTACTACCAGTATACTGCGGTGAACACACCCACACCCAAACAATTCCTGTGTAACAAAGCAATGTGATCTGTGATCGCTGGCTACAACTCCAAAATTTTATTTTGGTTGTGTGACACTGTGATACCATGGACTGAAAGTAATTGAAGAATATGACAGTTTGCAACTAAAGGATCCCAGGTTCGAGGCTTACAGAATGATTGGGCTGCTGGGCATAGGCATACACATAGCAATCAAGGGTGCACAGCAGCAGGGTGATGGGCTGACCACAGGAGACGAGTCACATCGCAACCCAGGGAATGAGAATTATATTTCTCGTTTCTGTCATGTAAGGTTAATGCCACCACACAGCTAGCCACTGGGCTTCTCTCTGTAACACACACACTGGGTAGGGTATAGTGCAGTCAAGGGGCACACAGCAGCAGGGTGATGGGCTGACCACAGGAGATGGAGTCACATACGCAACCCAGGGAATGAGAATTATATTTCTACGTTTCTGTCATGTAAGGTTAATGCCACCACACAACTAGCCACTGGGCTTCTCTTTGTAACACACACACTGGATAGGGTACAGTGCAGTCAAGGGGCACACAGCAGCAGGGTGATGGGCTGACCATAGGAGACAGAGTCACATACATAACCAACAACTCGGGGAATGAGAATTATATTTCTACGTTTCTGTCATGTAAGGTTAATCCCACCACTCAACTAGCCACTGGGCTTCTCTCTGTAACACACACACTGGGTAGGGTACAGTGCAGTCAAGGGGCACACACTGGGCTTCTCTCTGTGACACACACACTACATTGGGAAGGGTACAGATTTATTTGCCTTTTTTTGTCCCCCTTGTATGCTTGTTGCTGGCAGCTGCTGAGTGTGCAGTGTGCACCACTGACTGAGCAGTGCTGCAGTTTCAAATAATTACGTTTCACAAAGGTTCTTCACTTCTTCTTATTTTTTTTTATTCTCTCTCCGAGTCCTCCTGAGTCCTCCTCTTGATATTGATCCCGATATTGATTGATCTCGGTCTCAATCCCTCCCTATTCCCCAGTCCCTTCCCAATTCTTGATTAATCCCTCCACCTGTCCTGAACCTCCCCCTAGTCCCACTCCCACCCGATTTTGAGCCTTTTTTCAGCCTTTCTCTCGTTCTCGGTCTCACAGGAAAAAGGATGATGGAATTTTAGTGGCCAGTATTGGACAAGAGTAGCAGTACGCTAACCGCCAGTAGTACAGTTTAGCTAGGCTGCTGCTGCCTCCGCTCTGATCCTCAGTAAATGGCGCTCCTCCTCCTCGCGGCACATCTGCCTAAATACCCTCACAGATCCCGCGGCTCGCGCAGCTTATTCGACCCCCACCGGACCTGTATGCGATGCGTACCAGCTTACGCAAGCGTGAAACAGACAACGTTCAGGTGATTCGAACCTTTATGAACCTTCAGTGTTCAAGTTCTAAGTTAGAACTCGAACACCGGGGTTCGAGGAGGGTTCGAATCTTTGAAGAACTAGTTCTGACAACCCTACTGAGCAGTATTGCTCATTTCCAGAGGGTAGGGGGATGTGGAGGTACACGAACAGCAATGCACGATACAAATTTTATTTATTTTTATTTATTTATTTCAGTTACAGATTAATACCTTTGAGCCAGCATGGCTCTTTTACAAAGGTTCCATGTCAGGTAGACGACAGGCAAAAAATTACAAAGGTTCCATGACAATAGGACAAGAGACAAAAATTACAGAGGTAGATTGATGAACAGTGCAGGAAGCCAAAATATTGACAGGCTGTACAAGCAGATGACTAGGCTATTACATTGACTATGTTGTAGCAGGCATAAGAAGTGCATTTTGACATACGGATCAATATATTGTTAAAGGCATAGAAAAGGCGTCAAGGAATCAAGCCAAAGTTAGGTGAAGAGTAGCTTGGGAGTAGCCTGAGGTGGGTTTGTCATAAGTAGAAAAGAGGGGGTGAGGGGTGAAGTAGGAGTGGGGGGACAGCCACCTGAGGCTTTGTCAGGAGGGGGCAGGAAAGAAGGGGAAGTGGGGGGGGAACGGGGGAAATTTACACACAGTGGTAAACAAAGGACAAAATACAAGACATATAAGGATACAATAAGTGCAGCACAGCCAGCTGTAGTACACTGGTCAAAACACAAATAAGCGGAAGTAACATAAGCAGGTGCAATCGGGGACATGATCAATGATTACAATAATGGAATACAACACGAGTCCTGTGAATACCATCGTATACAGAAGAGTACTGGGGAGTAGTCCTAGTGAGCATTTGGGTGACGATCTCAAGTGCCATTTGGGCAGAACAACTGCAACAAGTCAAAGTGGGGGGAGGAATCAGTGATAGGGCAAAGGCTTGAGGTAGATCAGAACTAGGAAAGGGACCTCCATCCTCTCCTCGTACGTCTTAACTTACTATCCTATGATCATTTTAATTGCGATCCTTTGGACCGTCTCCAGCAGGTTTATGTCCCCTTTAAGGAATGGGCACCAGTACTATACACTGTACTGCAGATGTGGCCTCACTAAGGATCTGTACAAGGGCAGTATTATCTCCTCCCCCTGCTACTGATCCCACTGACAATGCAGCCCAACATTTTGTTTGCCTTTGCTACAGCTTTCCTACACTGCGTGGAGTGTTTCAGTTCACCAGTGATCATCGCTCCCAGGTCCTTCTCCTTCCATGCTGCAGATGCCTGGACTCCACCTAGGCTGTACTCAGTCTGCGGCATCTTGGCTCCAATGTGCATAATCTTGCATTGACACCAAGTTGCTGAATCCAAGTTGCTGAATCCTGGACCACCTCTCTAGCTTTTACACTGGAATGTTCCACACAAATAGGAACGACTGAACATTTTTTGATGGACTGTTCCTTTGTCAAAGACTTCTGGACTTTTGGCACCAAGGTAGTAGTAGAAACTTGTTTTATTCATTCAAGCATGAACATAGACAATCCTCATTGAGCCAAATGGCTCATTTTCTGTGGGTACCATTAGCATACAGACACCCGGTTACATAAATAGGAAAGTAGGCATTAAACATATACAAACAGGATAACATTTTACAAGATAAAAATCCCTTCAAACAGAGGTGGACTATACCGTGGCTAGCCATGGTTCTGTATGAACAGATTGTGTTGGGGGATTCTCCTATGGCCAGTAAGACCTGCCTGCATAAAATTCCATTCATGGCAGGCCAGATGTCAGCTTGTGCTACTGCAAATACAGCCCACATTATCAGTCGATAGCCCATATGATAAAAAAAGCCCCAAAGGATTTAAAAGACGGAGAAACTAAGAGATTATCTGCCTCACTTGTAAATGGGTTCTGAAAGGTTTCACGTGGGTATAGTTGGGAAACTACATTTTTGAAGGGGAGGGAGGAAGTTACATGGTACAATTATGTGTTTTTTGTTTCTTCTCGGATGGAGCAGTTTACGCTTACATTTGGTTTTACGTAACATGTAGTTCTTGTCTTTCTTACATGGAATTGTAGAGAGGGGCATGAAAGGGTGTGAAAAGTGGTGTCTGTATAATGTGATGATTTTCTGTATTTTGTACTTTGGTTTTAGTAAAATTCCCCTACTCTCTCTTCATGGATACATGCCATGGGATCTTTAACTGCCACATGGGCAGTGACCAGGAATGGGTTGAAAGGTGTCATCCAGTAATATCCTCCTACCCTAACTCTTCTGGATTGTAAAGTGACTTATGATATAGTTGGTATGAAAGACACAGAGGGCAAAAAAAAAAAAAAAGAAATTCTGTAGGTGGGTTCCAATTAGGCAATAATATACAACAGGGTGTGGTATTCATGAGATATTAGACCTTGAGCATGTTGTTAGATACCTCATGATATGCAACACCCTAGAGTGTATTATTGCGATTATACAATGGTCCCAAAGTGTTAGGAAATCACTGATCTTGGTAATCAGTTTTGAACTGGGATGATATAATGAGATATCATCAGGGGTCAAAGACTGCTTCAGCCAATCAGCTTCCGGGATTTTCAGGATCAATTTTATAATAGAGAAGCAACGTCAGCATAGCCTGCCCATCAGCACAGCAGCAGTACTGCTGATCACAACCCTAGTAACTGGGGTTCCGGAACAAGAAGGGGCACTGGAAGGCCAGCAGGAAGCGGACAAGGACAGAGTGTCCCATAAGAAGTTCTCCAAGAAGGAACGTGGCTGACTCTGCAGCTATACTGCCACACTTTGGAGCAGCTTGTGGGTGGGAGGCACTGGCTGGCATCAGGGGGCAGCCTACATATGCATTTTTGTGTGCCTAATGGAGCCCTTGCAGCTGGAATAGCAAGAGGAAGGGAGAAACTGTGAAAGAAAATGTCCTGCTGTGAGCAGAATGACAATCGGCACTCTCAAGCCTCTCTGTTCTGAGTGCCCACCACGCCCCACCAACGTGTGTGTGTGTGCGCGTGTGAGTGCATGTTTGTGTGTGTGTGTGCATGTGCGTGTGTGTGCATGTCTGTGTGTGTGTGTGTGTATGTGTGTGTGTGTGTGTGTTGCAAGAACACTGACAGAAACATAGACTTTGACAGCAGATAAGGACTGCTTGGCCCACCCAGTCTGCCCATTTCCCTACCTACAGGACAAACTGCAGATCCTAGTTAACCAACAGCCTATTTCTTCTTACCCCCCCCCACAAGAATTGCCTTATGTCTGTCCCATGCATTCTTGAATTCTCCCACAGTTTTAGACCACACAACTTCCTCAGGAAAGCTGTTCCATGCATCCACTACCCTCTCTGTGAAAAAATACTTCCTCACATTGCCCCTGAACCGCCCCCCCCATCTTCAAATTAGGTCCCCTTGTTCTTGCACATCTCTTTTTCTGAAAGATGCTACCCTCTTGGACTTTGTTTATTCCACTGAGGTACTTAAAAGTTTCTATCGTGTCCCCCCTCTCCCTCTTTTCCTCAAGAGTATACATATTAAGCTCCTTTAGTCTCTACTTGTATGGCTTCTCTTGCAGACCCTGCACCATTTTAGTTGCCCTCCTCTGGACTGCCTCCATTCTGTCTATGTCCTTGCGGAGATGGGGTCTCCAGAACTGGACACAGTACTCCAGATGGGGTCTCACCAACTGTCTGTACAGAGGGATAACAACTTCCTGTTTTCTGCCGGTAATGCCTCTCCCTATACATCCCAGTATCCCCCCAGCCCTCCCTACTGCCTTCTCACATTGCTTGCTAATCTTAAGGTCCACTAGAAGAGGCTCCACCAGGCTTGGTTCAATGGGTTTCAGCAAGTATCAGAGAAATGTGGGACAGGGCTGGGAGGAGAATGGCAGAAGAGGGCATTGTTGGAGGTAAGGGGGATAAACAAAACAATGGAAAATAAGAAAAGCAGCATTATTCATTCCTAGAACCTCTTCCTTGGCAGCTCTGTGGTTGCACACCCAGGCCATCTTCACTTTATGAGAAATAATGTTGTTGTTTTTCTATCTCATGACTTGAAACAATGCAGCCAGGCAACTTAGAGAAAGTTATTCCCAGTGCAAACTAGTAATTGAGTGATAATATAGTATCCTTCCTGGGGAGTTATTATCCAGGATTATGGACCAATTTGGCATGTAACAGGCCTGAGGAGAAGCCAAAAGCCCACTATGCCAAAACAGTCTGTAAGAAGCCAAAAGCCCACTGTGCCAAAACAGTCTGTAATCCATGAAATTACCCTCTCTGGAGAATAGTACAGTGATTGTAGGCCAGTAAAGACATCTGGAATAGGTTCCTCTTTTTTTCTTTTCAGATTTTCAGTTCTGTGTTTTCCACTAGAGAAAAGAATACTGATTACCAAGTATTCTGTCTGTATTATCAGTTGCAAGTTTTAAATATTGTTAATTAGTAACAAGAAATAAAACAGAACCTTCGCCTTTAACTTAACGGCATTAGAATAATTACATTGTATAGTTCTGCTTTTGAAACCTGCCATGTGCTTTAGTCTTTTCAATTCAATGCCTTTGTTTGCATAACAAGATATCAAGAAATAGCACAGCCTATGGAATGCATTGTCATTACTCCCCATTCAGGAAACCTGGATCTGTACCACAAGGTCAACTCCTTCCACAGGGCAGGTAGATTCGGGGCAAGGTGATTGATAGATTGATTAACTGATTGAATGACTGATGGATTGATGGATTTGACTGACTGTAAGGCGATGTCTCGTGAAGCCTTTTTAGCCTGCCTTACACAAGGATTTACATACCCATGTTGCCTTGCTCTGGAATTGAGGCTTCAGAGTGTACGTGTAGTTTGGAGAGATTCGTCCATGACAGTGCACAATCAATTACTGTAACGTCCTTTAGGACATCTGGCAGGAGGGCACCAGGAAATGGTGAGCACAGACACAGTGCACACTGTAAAAGTATATAATCACTGCCACCCCTGGCATATCAGGGTAGAGGTGGCATAGCAGACAGAGTCCTAAAATCCCAATTGCCCTTGTTTCGTGCGCCCTAATGATGGTGCCCTAACCACAGTGCCCTTATGATGGGATACTGTTAGGAGAGAGAAAAAAAAACTAACAATCTGAATTTCCCTTCTCTCCTAGCATCCTACAATGGATCCTATACACTATTCTTCCTGCAAACTGCCTCTTTAGTATAGTTACTCCTGAGCTTAGTAAATGTCTGATGCCCTTCAGGTCTAACGTCGTCCTTGGCTGAGACAAAAACTGCAGCAGTTTGAAGAATCCCAACAGGATTACACACATGTCTATAGTCTGTCATTATCATCCTGTACCAGAGAAGACATGCAAGCCTTGTCAGTCTACTTTTTTATTTGTTATTATTTTACTCTCCTACTTACGGCTTGTACTTTCAGGACGGCATCCCTAGCCCCGTCCCCCGGCATCCACCAGCCGTCACTGACCTGACCCCAGGGCTTACCTCCCTGGCCGGGGTCAGTGAGTCCGGACTCCCCCCGGATCGCATTTAGTTGGCTGATGCTGTGGCAAGCCGGGGCGGAGCCTGTGGGCGCCCTCCATCATTCTGCACAGCAGTGTTTTTCTGCTGTTCTACCCAGTAGTTGGGGCCATGCAATGTCGTTAGCAGAGGGAGCACGCGACATCCACACGCCCCTAGACGCGCGTGGCTTGACTCCTCCCAACTTGTGGTGTGGCGCCTGTCCTCCAGCCTCTGACGGGGCAAAAGCGCGCGACCACCTAGAACCCCCCCCCAGAGAAGGAGCGCAGTCCATCAGACATTCAATCCTTCTCCTCCTCTGCCGACCCCCGACGGCCTGTGCTCGTTACTGAACACGGGTCACAGGCGTAGTGTGAGGTAAGACACCAGCACCTCAGCCCTCAGTGCCACCGGGCTGGCATCTTGTCAGTCTACTTTGCAAAAGTATGTACACCCATGATGCCTTGAATCCATGAGTACTAAATGCCCAGTGACTGACTGATTCAGTTCAGTTTTGTTCTAGATAATATCCATTGAACAGAACTCATTTACGATTGTGTCCTGTTAGGCGAAAACTGCTGATAAAAAGCCAACATGTTACAGCTATAAATTTTGCTAGATGCAGTGTACTACTTACAAGGTATTGTACTGTATGTTTACATAGGCATGGCAAAGTTTCAAGTGCAAGGTAAGGCCCAGTGCAGGGGGTACAGGGACAGAAACTCATGATTGATTCAAAGTAGGTTTTAACTTATTATCGGTTGATGGGCTCTGACTTGCTGGGATTAGTCAAATATGGTGGAGGCGATGTCAGTCCCACCCACTGAACAGATATGACAAGGAAGGTTAGGGGGCTACTTTGGGGTGTGGTTTGGGTGGTGCCAGGGCAGATGAGTGGCTATAATTGATCAAGGACAAGATCCTACCTTAGCATCGCAACTGATCAATCACGTGTCAGACCCTTTAGGTATCAGCCTTACAACGGGAGAACTCGGCCAATTCCTGTTAAGAAGGCTGAAATAAACTGCTGCTGTGGGGGTTCAGAGGGCACAGAACAATTCCTCCACATGGCTGTTTACAGCAAGGTAGACCCTTGCAGTACTGCAACAGTGGGACAGACCCCAGAGGGTCCAGATATAGAAACATAGAAACATAGATACCAATGGAGGAAAAAGGCCCAATCGCCCGTCGAGCCTGCCCAGTACCTGTAGTACCTACCTGCCTGCATCTACACCCAGCCTAATAGTGGACTGAAGCTAGTCTACCAGTGACCCTGACTGTACTGCAACACACCACTGCAGTTCACTCATCCCCTTTGGTTGACTGCCCACCTACCCTCCTTCCTCTGGTTTGGACTTGTCCCCTGTGCCTATCCCACCTGTTTGTGAAGGCAGTGCAGAACTTTGCATCGATTGGTTCTTCTGGCAGTCATGGCTGCATAGCAGTGCAAAGGAGATGCTTCCTTAGGGGAGGACTTGCCCTAGGAGTATGCATGCACATGTACCACTGAAGGAGTATGCATGCACATGTACCACTGAAAGAGTATGCATGCACATGTACCACTAAAGGAGTATGCATGCACATGTACCACTGAAGGAGTATGCATGCACATATATCTATGAATGCTTGCTGTCCTCAAGGGCCAAATGAAACCAAGATAGTAACTGCCCGACTGTGACTGGATGAAGTGCCGTTCTCCAGTCCAGTGGTACAGCCCCTGTTTTAAGTGAACTATTGAACAGATCCACCAGGAGACCTGCTAGGTTCTCCGCTAGTTCCCTCTACACTCTAGGATGGATACCATCCAGGCCTGATGATTTATCTACCCAGAGGGACAACAAACCTTTCTTCACCCTGTCCACACTGACCTTTTTGTCTCTGCCCCCTTTCTCCCGCCCTGTGGTACCAGGCCATCCCTTTCCTTTGTAAAGACTGAACAGAAGTATTCATTCAATACTGCTGCCTTGTCCCCACTATCTTCTACCCCCCTTTTTGTTATACAATGCCTTCTTTATTGTCACTTTTCTCTAATACACTAAGTTTTTTCCCCTTTTTAATCCCTTCTGCTAGCTGCAGTTCTTCTTGGCTTTGGCCAGCCATGCTGCTTTTCCTACCTCCTTGACTTTAATTTGGTACTCCTCCCTATCCACATCCCTCTGGGTCCTCCAGAACTTCCTGTATGTGGTCTTCTTGTCCCTGACTGCCTGGGCTATCTCACTGCTAAACCATCTGGGTGCTTTGGCACTCAAGTTTCTCCAATTTAGCCTGACACGTCCATTTTTGACTGCTGCTATGTTGTACTTCTGGATAGACCACTTCTGATTCACCCCCATCCCTTTGCTGAAGCCAGCCTGATACCCATTAGCAGCTTCCCCATTTTTCTGAAGTCTGCTCTTTTGAAGTCTAGGGCATTGATCTTTGTACTTGCCTTCTCACTCCTGTGTCCAACTTGCTCCTTCCCTTGCCTGTTCCATGAGACCTTCAGTCAGGAATCCACTCTACCACATCCAGGATTACCTGATTCCTGGCACAGGTTGTGATGTGGCTCTATCCTGCTTGGGCAGGTTAAAGTCCCCCACAATTACCACCTCACTTTTGCCCATAGTCACCCTGATCAAGGATCCTAACTCCCTTCCCTCCTCCCGGTTAGTCTGTAAACCATCTCCAGACTTAACTTCTTTCCCCTAGTGGACTACAACTGCACCCACCACACTTCTGCATTCCCCTCTTCCACCTCCTCCTTCATACAGGTTATTCCTTCTTTTAGATACACTGCTACCTCCCCACCACCACCACTTTCCCTACTCCCCATCTCTTCTGTACAACTTGTACCCTGGGACTGAGAGATTAATGTCATGGTTTGGGGTAGCCCAAGTTTCTGTGGCCATTGCAATGTCCCCTTCCTTCCCTGTCAATATTGCATGTCATCCATTTTTATAGCAAGACTTTGTGCATTTAGGGACACCAACCTCCACCACAACTCTGTGCCTCTCCCCCTTCCCCAGCATGGCTGTTCTCCTTCATGCTGCCCATTGCCTGCTTCCTCTCCCTGCCATTTGTATCTCTTCCTTCTCTCTTTTAGTTCCCCTGATATATTTTCCTCTGTGAGCTTGTAACCAGTCTCCCTCCCCTGTAGATCCCCCCTTTATAGAAACATAGAATCTGACAGCAGATAAGGACCACTTGGACCATCCAGTCTGGGCATTTTTCCCTACATACAGTTTTACCTCAGACTCTAATTGGTCTACGTCTCTTTCTCCCTCCCTTCCCCTTCCTTTCCACTAAGATACTCATATGCCGGTAACACTTTAAATGTCCTTAACTACACTGTAACTACTGTATAACTATACTGTAACTACACTGTAGTTACATGAAAGTACTATTTAGTTGTTTAGTTACACATTTGCATGTTGTCCAGTTACACACAATTTAACATAAAAACATAGAAACATAGAATTTGACGGCAGATAAGAACCGCTTGGCCCATCTAGTCTGCCCACAGATAAGCTGCAGATCCTAGTTAACCAACAGCTTACTTCCTCGTACCCGCCCCTAGGACTGCCTTATGCCTGTCCCATGTATTCTTGAAGTCCGTCACTGTTCTTGACTCCACGACCTCCTCAGGGAGGCTGTTCCATGCATCCACAACCCTCTCAGTGAAAAAATACTTCCTCATATTACCCCTGAGCCGTCCCCCCTCTATCTTCAAATTGTGCCCCCTTGTTCTTGCACATCTCTTTTTCTGGAAGATGCTACCTTCTTGGACTTTGTTAATTCCCTTGAGGTACTTGAAAGTTTCTATCATGTCCCCTCTCTCCCTTCTTTCCTCAAGAGTATACATATTAAGCTCCTTTAGTCTTTCTTCGTATGTCTTCTGGTGCAGACCCTGCACCATTTTGATTGCCCTCCTCTGGACAGTCTCCACTCTGTCTATGTCTTTGTGGAGATGGGGTCTCCAGAACTGCACACAGTACTCCAGATGGGGTCTCACTGTACTGTCTGTACAGAGGGATAACAACTTCCTGTTTTCTACTATTGATGCCTCTTCCTATGCATCCCAGTATCCCTCCAGCCTTCCATACTGCCTTCTCACATTGCTTGCCCACCTTTAGGTCATCTGATATAATTACCCCAGGTCCCTTTCTATTTTTACTGTTGTCAGTATCTCACCCCCCATTGTATACGCTTCCATGGGTTTTGTTTCCCATGTGCATTATCTTGCACTTTTGCATTGAATCTGAGCTGCCATACATTTGACCATTCCTCCAACCTTGCCAAGTCCTTCTCATCCTTTCCACTCCATCCTGTGTATCAACCCTGCTGCAGATCTTTGTGTCATCTGCAAAGAGACATACTTTTCCTTCCAGTTCTCTGCAATGTCACTTATAAAGACATTAAAGGACCGGTCCCAGTACTGAACCTCACGGTACCCACTAGTAACCCTCCTTTCTTCACTGTGTACTCCATTTACTACTACCCTTTGTGTCCTGTTGTCTAGCCAATTTTTTATCCAGGCTACCACTTTGGGACCCATTCCAAGGCTGGCTATCTTGTGTATTAATCTTTTGTGTGGGACTGTATCAAATGCCTTGCTAAAATCTAGGTAGGCCATGTCCACAGCCCCTCCCTGATCTACTACTTTGGTCACCCAGTCAAAGAAATCTATTAGATTCGTCTGACACGACCTTCCCATCGTGAATCCATGCTGCCTCGGGTCCTGTGCCCCACTGGCCTCTAGGTACTCAACAATTCTTTCCTTCAGAAGTGATTCCATCATTTTCCCTACCACTGAGGTCAAACTAACTGGTCTGTAGTTTCCTGCTTCTCTCCTGCTACCACTTTTGTGAAGAGGAATTACATCTGCCCTCCTCCAGTCCTTGGGTACCACCCCATCCTCCCATGATTTGTTAAAGAGAGTAGTCAGCGATGTCACTAGTTCTACCCTTAGTTCTTTTAGAATTCTTGGGTGAATCCCATCAGGCCCCATTGCTTTGTCCACCTTCAATTTTATTAGTTCTTTCAGAACCCTTTCTTCTGTAAATGGACTGGTATTGAACCCCATCTTCAGAGTGTTTCTCTTGTTTGGTTTAGGTAACTCCCCCTCCTCTTCCTTTGTGAATACTGAGCAGAAATATTCGTTCAGTAACCCTGCTTTTTCATTGTCAGCCTCTACCCACATTCCCTCCCCTTTATTAAGCTTCAGTATCCCTTCTTTGGTCTTTCTTCACTCCCTAATGTACCTATAAAAGGTCTTATCCCCCTTCTTAACAGAATTGGCTATCCTTTCTTCGGTTTGGGCCTTTGCTATTCTGACTGCCTTCCCAGCCTCTTTCTGCTTTAACTGATAAATTTCTCTGTCCTGCTCCTTCTGTGTTTCCTTATATTTCCTAAATGCTGCCCTTTTCTCCTTAACCTTCCCTGCCACCTCTTTTGTGAACCATAGCGGTTTTTTCCTTCGCTGTGTTTTATTGATTTTTTTTTACGCAAAGGCTTGTTGCCTCTGTGATGGCTGTTTTGATCACTCCCATTGTTCCTCCACCCCTCCTTCTTGCCTGTTTGCTAGTGTTTTTCTGAGGCACTCTCTCATTTTCCCAAAGTCAGTCCTCCTAAAGTCTAGTACTCTTGCTTTTGTATGGCTTGATTGTATGGCTGTGTTTATCGTGAACCACACTGTTTGGTGGTCACTTGTTCCCAGATGGCTACCCACTTCTAAATTTGAGATTCTTTCTCCATCCCTATTTGAAAGTACCAGGTCTAAGATTGATCCCTCCCGAGTCAGTTCCAATACTAGCTGTCTGAGACATGCCCCCTGTAGGGCATCAAGAATGACCCTGCTCTTGGATGTGCCTGCAGCAAAGGTGCTCCAGTTAACATCTGGCATATTCAGGTCCCCCATCAACAATATCTCCCCTTTTTCTGCCATTCTAAGAAAGCCTTCTATCATTTCCTTGTCCATTCCCTCCCTCTGAGATGGGGTCTGTATACAACCCCCATGCGGATTGTGGTGCCATTTCCTGTCTCCAGGGTGACCCAAAGTGCCTCATCTGCTCCCTGTTTACTCTTTAGTTCTGTTGCTTTGATCCCTTCCTTTACATAGAGAGCTACTCCTCCTCCTCTTTTACCCTCCCTGTCCCTCCTGTAGATTGTGTATCTCTTCTGGCATTATGTAATTTGTTCTTAAAAAGGCAACTACACATGTAATAGTTATTTCAAATTGTAACAGCAAATCTATTGTGTAACTACTATGTATGAGAAGAAGCCAGAAAGGGAAGGAAGGAAGCTACTTGATAACTGGAGGTGGGGCTTAGTCAGAGTTAAAGTAGCAAGCAGAGTTTTATTTTCTCAGAAGAAGCCAGAAGGGGAAGGAAGGAAACATATTCAATTCAGTGCTTTAGAGTAACTGGTAATTGCTATTTTTCTTTTAAACTTAGATTGTGGGCTTTTAGTGACACTATACTTTCTTTGTTGTCTTTACTTATAATTGTTTTTGGGCTGTTGAAAATTTAAAACATAGTGGTGGTGTAATTCTGTGCTGTCTTTAATTGCTGCAAATTTTATCTTGGCTTGTCTGACTGCCCTGTAGTTGGGTAAAGGGTGTTAATTGTCTGGCCTCTGACCTCAGCTACGTGATAACTGGAGGTGGGGCTTAGTCAAAGTTAAAGTAGCAAGCAGAGTTTTATTTTCTCAGAAGAAGCCAGAAGGGGAAGGAAGGAAACACATTCAATCCAGTGCTTTAGAGTAACTGGTAATTGCTATTTTTCTTTTAAACTTAGATTGTGGGCTTTTAGTGACACTATACTTTCTTTGTTGTCTTTACTTATAATTGTTTTTGGGCTGTTGAAAATTTAAAACATAGTGGTGGTGTAATTCTGTGCTGTCTTTAATTGCTGCAAATTTTCGCCCCCCCTCCCTCCTTCCCCAACTCTTAATTATATGCCCTGTTAAATCTGATTGACAGGAGCTAAACACAGGGTATAGTAAGGGGTGTGAAGTAGGAGGGGCATAAGGGGGAAGAAGCCCACCCTCAGCACGACAAGTGTTTTGATTCATTTATTTATTTATTGGTTTCTTTTTCTTTAAAAAAAAAATATCTGAGGATCAGTGGCAGGATTTTTAGTACAGTAAATTAATAAAAAGGGAACTAGGAGAGCTTCAGTAGCAGACAAGTAGTGGAATTGCAGTATAATGTGGGGAGTGGTGCAATGCAGTGGCTGTGGGGCAGCCATATTCAGGCAGACCTTCTGGACACTGAGGTGCTGCCCTATCTGCATGCATCTCTCTGGACTGCAGGATGAGGTAGCCAGACTCAGAGCGGAAGTAAACTGGGTCAGGAGTACCATCACCCCTATCCAGGGACCACCCAGTCCAATGCAACTGCCTCAAAGGATGCCGAGAACGAGGAGCACTTGGATGACAGTGGGCTCAGGGAGGGTTAGAGCAGTCAGGCAGAGGCACATCCCAGATCCTATTCCACTCAAGAACTCATATGCCACACTGGCAAATGAGGACAACCAAATAGAGGTACCCAGAGAAGTGGAAGGAAAGGATGTGGAGGTTAGCCAAGGAGGTGACCTCAGCGGGGAAAGCAGTGGACCCCAGAGGAGGAGGAAGCGAATCCTGGTGGGGGACTCCATCATAAGAGGGATCCAGCTTGGAACACAGGAGGGGGAGGACAGGGAGGTGAGGTGCTTACCAGGTGCCACGGCATGGAGGGATGGAAGGAAGATCCTGGGGATCACTGGGAAGGCAAGACGGGAGGGTGAGCTGGATGTCATTATCCACCTAGGTACTAATGACCTGGCAAATGGGGAGCCAAAGGAAGTTCAGGAAGAGTTTAGGAAACTGGGGAGGGGTCTCAAGCAAGTAACTACTTCTGTCACTTTCTCAGAAGTACTACCTGTGAGAGGCAAGGGAGAGCATAGGGGGTGCATGCACCAGGAACTTTAACTCATGGTTGAAGAACTGGTGCTGTGAGGAAGGGTTTGGATTCATTAGTGACTGGGGACCCACCTGGAGGGATGGAGGTTTGTTCAAGCCTGATGGCCTGCATCCATCCTGGAGGGGAATCCAAGCACTCAAGTGATAAGTTTAAATGCTACATTGACTAGCATTTAAACTAGCAAAGGGGGGTGGCAGGCCAGCAAGGAGGGTACCTACTTGCTTACCCCCCCCCACAGCTAGCAGTGGAACCAGTGAACCAGAGGAGTGGCTATCTCTGCAAAGCAGTGTGCAAAAGATGGAGATTAGTGCCCAAGAGGTGGATAAGCAGAAGAGGCAAAATTCAGCAGAAGGGCAGACAGCAAGGAGAACCAGGGATAAATGACAACCAAGGAAGGGGCTGGAGTAGAAGAAGTGAAACAGTCTAGGAGGTCAAATCATGGAAAGCCATGTGTGCAAATGTCAGGAGCCTTAGCAACAAGATGGAAGATCTGGAGGCTGTCATGGTACAGTCAGACCTGGACATTGTGGTCATCACTGAAACCTGGTAATGATAACCACGACTGGGAGATGGCCATACCTGGCTACAACATATTCAGAAGAGACAGAGCAGGCAGGAAGGGAGGAGGAGTGGCACTGTATGTGAAAAATGACATAAGGGCCACAGAGATCCAGGAGGAACAAAATGGGAGAGATACTGTGGTTGCTGGAAAGGAAAATGGGACAGCTATCCGCACAGGTGTGGTCTATAGACCACCAGCCCAGGAGGAAGAAACAGATAGAGAGTTGACGCTAGCCATCCAAAGGATGGCAGACAAGGGTGAGGTAGTACTGGCTGGAGACTTCAATATTCCAGACATGGACTGGAGCATCCCAGCAGCAGCATCAACTAGGAGCAGATTTATCCTGGACTCCCTTCAGGGTGCCTTCCTCAAGCAACTGGTCATGGAACCAACTCAGCAGAAGGCAATACTGGACCTTGTGCTCACAAACAGGGACAGTGTGATGGGGGTAACAGTGGGGGAGCACCTGGGAAACAGTGACCACCAGTCATTGTGGTTTGAAATCACAGAGAGAGCAGAACCAAATCACACAAAAACACGTATCCTGGATTTTAGCGGGCAGACTTTGGGAAAATGGGGAGATACTTGAAAGAGGCATTAAGGGGAATGGGACAGGGAATCAGGGTTGAGGAACAGTGGGCAGTATTTAAAATGGGGATTACAAGAACAACAGAATTATGCATTAGCAGGTTAGCAAGAGGAAAAGGAAGAGGTGACCATTATGGTTTTCCAAAGAGGTAGCAAAGAAAGTGAAAGCCAAAAAGATTGCATTCAGGCAATACAAAAGACACAGGCAAAGGGATAGGAGAAGTACCAGGAGAAGCAAAGGGAGGCAGGGAGGTCAGTAAGGGAAGCCAAAGCTTAGACAGAAGAACACATTGCAAAATCAGTGGGTAGAGGGGACAAAACCTTTTACAGGTACATAAGTGAAAAAAGAAAGACAAAGGGAGGGATAGTGAGACTGAAGGGGGAGGATGGGGCTGTGGAGGATGACAACAGTAAAGCTAACATATTGAACAGGTATTTCTGCTCAGTCTTTACTGAGGAAGAGGAGGGAATGGGTCTGAAGGAGTACAAGGTAAGAATGGTGCAGAAATGGACACAAGTCCCTTTACAAGAGAAAGGGTCCTGAAGGAACTGGAAGTAATAAGAGTTGATAAAGCAATGGGGCCAGATGGGGTGCACCCAGGTCCTAAAGAACTAAGAAAGGTGGTGGCTGAACCTCTGGCTATCCTGTTTAGCCGATCACTGGAAACAGGGAGGTACCCAAAGACTGGAGGACAGCAGATGTAGTCCCCTTATACAAAAGTGGGAACAAAGAGGAAGCAGGGAACTACAGACCAGTCAGCCTCACCGTCGTAGTGGAAAGATCATGGAAGCACTACTGAAGGAGAGATTGGTGGAGCATCTGGTTGTCAATGGACTACAGGACCCAAGGCAGCATGGTTTAACCAGGGGGAGGTCATGTCAGACCAACCTCATTGAATTTTTTGACTGGGTGACTAGGGAGGTGGATCAGGGGAGGGCAGTGGACATGGCCTATCTGGACTTCAGCAAGGCCTTTGACACTGTGCCAGATAGAAGACTATTACACAAACTGGGGAATATGGGTGTGGACAGGACAGTAGTGTGGTGGGTAGGTAACTGGCTGGGTGGCAGGACACAGAGGGTGGTGGTAAATGGCTGTCACTCCACAGAGGGAAGAGTGACCAGTGGGGCACCACAGGGATCAGTGCTGGGACCGGTCTTATTCAACATCTTCATCAGTGACATTGCGCAGGACCTAGAAGGCAGAATTTCACTGTTCGCTGATGACACAAAGCTCTGTAACAGAGTAGACACACCAGAGGGTGCAGACAGAATGAGAAGCACCTGCAGAAACTTGAAGAATGGTCAGGGGTTTGGCAGTTGAAATTCAATGCAAAGAAGTGCAAGATAATGCATATGGGGCACAAAACCCTGGCACAATATATCAGTTGGGGGGTGAGGATATAGCATGCACCAAGCAGGAAAGGGATCTTGGGGTTGTCATCTCTGATGACCTCAAGGTAGGGAAACAGTGTGACAAGGCAGCAGGTAAAGCAAATAGGATGCTGGGATGTATAGGCAGGGGCATCACCAGCAGGAAAAAGGGAGGTCATAATTCCGCTTATACAAGACACTAGTGAGGCCCCACCTGGGTACAGTGTACAGTTCTGGAGACCTACTTACATAAGGACATAGACAGGGTAGAGAAGGTTCAGAGGAGGGCAACAAAGATGGTGCATGGATTGCATCACAAGTCCTATGAAGACAGGTTGAAGGAACTGAACATGTACTCCTGGAGGAGAGGAGGGAGAGAGGGATATGATAGAGACATACAAGTATCTTACAGGGAGGAACAGGGTGCAGGAAAACACTATTTTTAAGCGAAAAAGATGTTCCAGGACTAGAGGGCATGGGATGAAGTTGAGGGAGGACGATTCAGAGAAACATGAGAAAGAATTTCTTCTCAGAACGGATGGTGGACAAGTGGAACACCCTGCCAGAGGAAGTGGTGGGGGCTGAAACAATCATGGGATTTAAGAATGCATGGGATAGACCTAAAGGAATTCTGGAGGTCAGGGGTAAGGGGCAACAGACTTCTAGGAAAACAAACTGAACTTACAAGCTCAAATGGGCAGACTGGGTGGGCCATAGGCCCTTATCTGCCAACACTGTCTATGTATCTATGTATCTATGTAATTTGGGCATTATTAAATTTGTTCTTACAAGTGTAACTAACTACATTTGAATGCAAGTCTTGTGCACTGTTTCAACAGTCTATGTCTAGCTGACATTTAGTTAAGAGATAATCACACAGAAAAACTTAAAAGTGTAATCAGAATGGTAACTAACATATAATTACAAAGTAAGCCACCCCAGTCATCCAATTGGGCAGCAGTAGGACAGGGGTGTGTGTGCAGAAAAGGTGTGGGTTAATGTCACAGAAGCAGCACCGCTAAAATTGAGTAAGTACACAACATGCATTGAGAAACCAGTTAACAACTACATAGTAATACAGTTACAGAGTAGTTATACAGTAGTTATAGTGTAGTTAGTGACACTTGTTACCAATGTATGTTATCCTTCAAAAGTCATTCCTTCATGAACTTACTGTAGTATAGTGTAGTGGTTCAGATCATTGACCTGTAAATCTGGAGATCTGGGTCTGTATCCCAGAGCCACCATTTGTACACTGTGTGAACTCCCCCAAAAAACCTAAAAATAAACATGCAATCTTATATTGTAAATTGCTATTTAATATTGTTACAATGCTAGTTAGTAATTATGCTAATAAAATATTTTTGTGTACAGTTATATATCAAGTCTCAGTATTAGACTGCTTGTTTATTAACCTGCAAGTTCATGAAAAATTGGAATGCAGACATGGAACATTAACTAAGGTGTTGCCAGTCGGTGCATTTGAGTGTAGCAGACTGAAGTTACATTATAATCATATTTTAGTTACCATTTTGATTACACTTTTAAGTTTTTCTGTGTAAATAGTTTTTAAATAAATGTCAGATAGACATAGATTGCACAAGCCCTGTATTCATATGTAGATGCACTTGTAAGAACAAATGTAATACTGCCAAAATTAGTAACATAGTAGTTACACAATAGATTTGCTGTTACAATTTGCAATAGCTATTGTATGTGTAGTTGTCCTTGTAAGAACAAATTACATAATGCCAGAAGATATATAGTGGTAGTTGCACAACAGATTTTCTGTTATACTTTGCAGTAGTTATTAACTGTGTAGTTACACTTGTCAGAATGAACTGATTTGTGCTGAAAGGGAGATAGTACTAGTTGCATGTGTAAGTAGTTCTTCTGCAAATTGTGTAACTACACAACATGCAATTGTGAAACTAGTTCCATGTAACTATGCAATAGTTACAGTGCAGTTACACTGTAGTTATACAATAGTTACAGTGTAGTTAAGGACACTTAAAATAAAGTGTTACCCTTATGCCTAGCCCATGCATTCTTGAACCCCACCACCATTTTTGGCTCCACCACCTCTGGTGCAAGGCTGTTCCAGGCATCCACCACTCTTTCTGTGAAGAAGTACTTTCTCACATGTCTCCTGAATCTAACCCCCCCAAATTCATTGCATGTCCTCTTGTTCTTAAGCTCCTTTTTTATGAAAAATACTACCCTCCTGTGTCTTATTTACCCCCATGAGGTATCTAAAGGTCTCTATCATATCCCCATCTCCCTCCTCTCCTCCAGGGTGTACATATTGAGGTTCTTTAGTCTCTCATCGTAGGACTTTTGGTGCAGACCTGACATCATTTTAGTTGTTTTCCTCTGGACAGCCTCCACTCTGTCTATGACCTTCCGGAGATTTGATCTATAGAACTGGACACAGTACTCTAGGTGGAGACTTACCAGTGATCCATACGGGGCATCACCACCTGCCTCTTTCTGCTGGTGATATCTCCCTATGCACCCCAGCATCCCATTAGCTCTCCCAATTGCCTTGTCACACTGCCTGACCACCTTTAGGTCATGTGATATGATTTCCCTCAGACCTCATTCCTGCTTGGTGGTCATCAATACCACTCCACACATTTTGCATTCCACTCTGATGTTTCTGTGCTCTAAGTGCATTATTTTACACTTTTTTTTCACTGAAACCTAGTTGCCATACCCTTGGCCACTCCTCGAGTTTTCTCAGGTCTCTGGTCCCTTTGCCTCCTACGAGTAACTGCCCTCCACTATGTCTCGAACCTTACTCCCAAATACATCCTGCATGGATTGGGGGGGTGGCAGATGGCCTCCTTCTCCACTTAAAGACTCTGGGTATGAAGACCCAGCCTGTCCCCCCATCAGTTTAAATTAAGGTTTTCAGTTATGTACTCTTCCCACCTGTCTCTAAGGACCCTGGATCCCCCCCCCCACTGAGGTACAGTGCATCTGTTACACATAGGGTTTTGTCACTCCAGGTTCCCTCCCAGCCTCCTATGCAACCATAACCCTCCCCATGCACCATTCTCATAGCCAGCAATCATACACTCTATCGTCTTCTTCCTAGCTGTGTTGGCTATAGATACAGGTAGCACTTCAGGGAAGGCTACTGATCTAGCCACCCCTTACAGATACTCCCCCACTGCCCTAAACTTCTCCTTCATTATCTCCACCTCTTCTCCAGCTAGGTCATTTGTTCATAGTTGGATTGTTACACAAGGTGCTTCTCAACCCCTTGCACAAGCTGACCAATCATTGGGCAATCCTGCTCTGCTGTCATCTCCAGCATGCACACCACCTACCTACCTGTGTGTATTAGGATTCACCCCTGCAGGTTGCTGCCTTAAAGAAGAGTCCACCTGTTTTAGTACCAGACAGCTGAAGAGGCTCCACCCACTACAGCTTCGGCAGCCAATCATCTGTGCAGCCATTACTATCCCTTAAAAGGCAGTTACCACTAGCGATCCCTCCACACTGTGGCCCTCCACATGAAGCACTGAGCACAAAGAACATCTCAGGAATCTACCAGGGAGTCAGTCAGGAGACAGCCAGCAGCTGGGAACTTTGTCAGCACATCCCAGGTAAAACTATACCTGCACAGTTAACAGCATAGTTTGTGGCAGTATTGTGTGGGGTCCTGTCTGTAATATATTGAGGAGAATACTACAGGTTCTTGTAAAGATTATCTGCAGAACAGTGTTTTGCTATAGCTAGTGAACATTTCATTGTAGGGTTGTTATGAGATATAGTTAAATCATACAGCTACGCCCTACCTGGGTAGGCACTACAAGATAGTCTAACTCCAGTGTTCTGTACTATAGGAACATAGGAATGTGATGGAAGAAAAGGACTGTCATGCCTACCCAGTCTGCCCAGTTTGTCTAGATATCAACTCAAGACCTTTGCTATAGTCCTCCCCCCGTTCCAACATCCCCCTGTGTTTATCCTATGCCCTCTTGAACCCTCCTACTGTCTTCTCACTCACCACCTCCTTCAGCAGCCCATTCCAATTTTCCACCACCCTCTCAGTGAAGAACTACTTCTTAGGGTTACCTCTAAATTCCTCCCTCATCCTGGGCTGCTCCTTTAGCTGGAAAAGGCTCTCCACAGGCACTTTATTTATACATCTGAAGTATTTAAATGTCTCAATCATGTCACCCCTCTCCTTCCTCTATTCCAGTAAGTACATGCCTAGGTCATGCAGTCTCTCCTCGTATGGTAAGTGATCGAGCCCTCTCACCATCTTTGTCACCCTCCTCGGAACTCGTTCTACCCTCTCCATGTCTTTCCTGATGTACAGCCTCCAGAACTGGACCCCATACTCCAGGTGCGGCTTAACCAGCTGGGTGTACAGGGGAACTACCGTCACAGGCACAGACATGGCCAGATATTTCCTGGAAGTTCTGTGATATTTCTAGATAAATTTCCTGCTTTCTACATTTCCACAGTAGGGGTACCAGAGAGAAACTCTTTAGAAATTTCACAAACTATCTGGAAATATCTTGCCATGTCTCTAGCTACTACTATATGACCTCTCTCCTTCTGCTGAATATTCCTCTCCCTATGCAACCTAATATCCCGCTGGCTCTTGCCACTGCCCTTCCACACTGCTTTCCTACCCTCAGGTCCTGGAGAAATTATGATGCTTAGGTCCCTTTCCTCTTCTGTAACCTGCAAGGATCTACCCCCCATCCAGTATTCAGTTTTCCTGTTTTTTTCTGCCTGAGTGTATGATCTTACACTTTGCTGTATTGAACAGCAATTGCCATTCTTTGGACCATTCCTCCAACCTCTCCAGATCTTTATGCACCATCTCTACCCCCTTCTACATGTCCACTCTATTGCAGACCTTTGCATCGTCTGCAAACAGACTCATCCTCCTTTCCAGAACCTCCGCTATATCCCCTATAAAGACATTAAACAGAAGAGGTCCTAACACTGACCCTTGGGCAACCCCACTGGTGACCACAGACTCCTCTGAGGGTGCCCCATTGACCAATATCCTCTGTGTTCTACCCTATACCCTCTGTGTTCTACTCTACTATAGTTAAATCTACAGCCACACCCTATCTGGGTGAGCACTACAAGGTAGTTTTAGCTCCTGTTATTCTGTGCTATAACCAAGCCTGCAGCTACACCCCATCTGAGTGAGCACAACAAGGTAGTTTTGTTTTTCCCTGTTTTTATGTGCTACTGCTCATCCTTACAGCTAGACCCCATCTCAACAAGCTCTACGACTTAAATTAGATACCTGCTTAGTATAGGTTTTTATTGGGATGGGATTTAAAAATGAGGCAGTCAGTTGTTCCAGCTGTGGGTCGCTCTTCTCTGAGGATATGGTCTGCAGGAGGGGGCCCTGCCCCACTTGCAGGACCTTGATGGAGCTCCATGTTCAGCTGGGGCAGGAAGGGTAGAAATATCTCAGCTGCATCATCAGCTCAGCAGGAGCCCACAACCTACACACACCCCAATTCCCCCCAAGACCCATTGGTCCAGGGAGAAAGTGGTGGGGAAGGGGAAGGAAAGCAGGGTTAACCACAAGGAGGTTGTCCAGCCCCTCACCATCCAGACAACAAATAACTCTGAACTCCTACAGGAGGTTCAGTCACCTGACTCTGCTAGGGGGAGTCTTTGAGACAGTTGATAGGAAAGGGCAAGGCAATGTGTTGGCACACAAGGACAGCAAGTCTGCCAGAAGAGTCTTAGTGGCGGGGGACTCAATGACTACAGCTGTAGAGATGGTGGTGGAAGGAGAGATGCAAGGTAGGGGGATGCCCCAGTGCCTTCCTGGGGCATCTGCTATCCAGGATTTAGGCAGAATAGAAAGGATGGTGGGGAAGGACAGGGAGAGCTGTGGGTGCTGGTATACAAGGGTACCAATTATCTGGCAAACCAGTTGGTAGAGATGGTGAAGCAGAACTTTCATAGACTGGGAGACTGACTGGCAGAACACTCAGCCTCCCTAACTTTTCTGCAGCTCTCCCTCTGTGGGGCAGGGAGGAGAAACAGGCTAGGATTAGAAGGGAGGTAAAAGAGGAGTTTAACAGGTGGCTTAAGGGATGGTGTAACATGGGATACCACTTTGTTGGGCACAGGAGGGACTTTTGGGACAGGAGGCTCTTCAAAGGTGGGGCAAAAGTTTGACTGTGGGGGAGACTAGGTCTAGAGGGATGTCAATGGTAGGGGAAAAGTAAGGGGATCCTAGCTAGTACTCTTCCACTTTTGGGGGCTTGTAGCAGAATAGCAGGTGCAAAGAAAGCTATGGCCCATACTGGACTATCTGTAGGTGAAGGGACTTTGGAGAAGGGGAACACATAGGGTGCAAGCATCAAGAAAAACAAGGGGACAGGATAACATGTGAAACACAAGGGTAGTAACAAAGCAGGATCAGGTGTCAGATGGAAAGGGGTATGCCTTAATGCCAGGTGCCTAGGTAATAAAATCAGTGAGCTCCATGCTCTAATGGCAGACACTGAGGTGGACATTGTGGCCATAACAGAAGCATGGGACTCAGAAAATGACTGGAAACTGGCAGTCCATGGGTACTCAATGTTCAGGAGGGGCAGTGGAGCAGATAGAGAGGGAGGAGTAGCCCTTTGTGTTAAGGTAGGCATAGAGGTGGCAGAAGATGACTGCATTAGGGATAGTAATGAAGAGACTGAGTCACTGTGGGTGCAACCCGTGGCAGCCTCAGACAAGAAACTGCACTTGGGGTGATCTATAGACCACCACAGCAAGGCAAGGAGAAGGACAGAGAGCTCAGGAAATAACTGGAAAAAAGAATAGGTAAGGAGGAAGTAGTGGTGGTGGGTGATCTGAACCAGTGGGACATTAACTGGGATGTTCCAGTGGCTAGGAGCACCAGAAGCCAGGTCTTGCTGGGTGCATTGCAGAACTGTCTGCTGGTACAGTTAGTTAAGGAGCCCACCAGGCAGACCACAATCCTCGATGTGGTACTCACCAACTCAGAGGTGGTAGGAACTGTGGGAATAGGTGAGCCATTAGAGAACAGTGACCATAACTCCGTTTAGTTTGAACTGGCCTTCGGGTTTGGTGAAATGCAATCAAGAGCTGAATGCCTTGATTTAGAAGGGCAAACTTCAGTAGGCTGAAGGAGCTGGTCAGGGATACATTTGTGGGGGGGGGCAACATAGATGGGGTGAAAGAGAGAAGGGGCAGTTAAGAGGGCCATTCTGAGGGTATCTAAAGTATGCATAAGACTGTAATAAAAAAGAACAGGTTCAAGAGACCACTGTGGTTCTCGGCAAGGGTCAGGGAAGTAGTGAAGGCCAAGAAAATAGCCTTCTACAAATTTAAAGAAAAGACAGGGGGGAGGAAGATTAAGAAGAATATTTGCTGAAAAACAGGGAGGCAAAGAGGGCAGTTAGGGAGGCAAAAGCAGACATATAGCTTCATATTGGGGAGGAGATCAAGAGCAGAGAAAACAAGTTCTTCAGGTATTAGTTAACAAAGGATGAAAGGAGGGGTAATTGTGAGGCTAACAGGAGGGGATAGGGTGACTGAGGTGGAGGGTCAAAGGGCCGCCGTCCTTAACAACTAATGTTTCTCTGTTTTCATTAGGGAGAACAGTGGGACCCTGCCAGAGAGTGGAATCAAAGCAGCCATCAAAGAGGTCCTGGAGAAGAGGCAGCCACCATTTACTAGTGAAAGGGTCATGAAAGGGTTGGCAGCCCTAAAGATTGATAAGGCCCCAGAAGCAGATGGGCTGCATCTGAGAATACTCAGGAAATTGGCAGCAGACTGGATGATCCCCTGGAAGGTCTATTCAACAGCACTCTGGGGCAGAGGTGGTTCTGAAGGATTGGAGCAACAGAGAAACACAGAAGTTGTCAGCAGATGGGGACCATATGATCCATCAAGTCTGCCCTTGGTTTCCTACTCTCCCCATTTAGCTGCCTGCTTGAATATCCCACATTGTCTTTCCCGGGCCTGCTTGAATTTTCCCACTGTCTTGGCTCCCACCACCCCCTCTGGCAGGCTATTCCATGGTTCCACAACATGATCTGTGAAGAAGAATTTCCTAATATTGCTTCTGAGCTTTCCTCCCATAAGTCTATGGTCATGTCCTTTTTTAACTGAAAGAGGTTCTGCATGTGCACCCTGTTGTTGCCTTTAAGGTATTTAAATGTTTCGATCCATTCCCTACGATTCCTGTGTTGCTCTAGGGAGCATAATTTGAGGTCATCTAGTCTTGCCTTGTATGGTTTCTGATGCAAGTCCTGCACCACCTTTGTTACTCATATGCCACTAACTTTAGTGCTGCCTTTTCACATTGTTTACTGACCTTGAGGTCATCTAATATAATCACCCCTAGGTCTCGCTCCTGTCTAGTAGCCACCAGCTGCTCTCCTCCCATTGAGTACAGTTTCCCTGGGTTATGCTTTCCCATATGCATGACCTTGCATTTTTTGGCATTCGATTTCAGTTGCCAAGTCCTGAACTACTCCTCCAGTTTTCAGAGATCAGCTTCCACGCTATGCTGTTCCTCTGGTGTGTTCACCCTGTTGCTGATTTTGGTGTCACCTGCAAACAAGCACACCTTTCCCTGCAATCCATCCGCAATGTCACTGATGAATACTGTATGTTGAAGAGGATCGGTCCTAGAACCAAGCCCTGTTGGACCCCACTAGTCACCCTCCCCTCTTTTGACAGAGTGCCATTCACTAATACTCTCCAAGTTCTCTCACGTAACCAGTTTCTGACCCAGTTCATTACCTCAGGCCCAACTCCCATGTTCTCCAGTTTTTTGATTAGTCTCCGTATGGAACGGAGTCAAAAAGCTTCACTGAAGTCCAGGTAAACCACATCCACTGCCCCACCCTGATCCACTGTTTTGGTGACCCAATTGAAAAAATCTACCAGGTTTGTCTGACAGGACCTCCCTGCCATGAAACCATGTTGCTTTTTGTTGAGCTGACCTGTTTGCTCCAAAAAAGCTACAATTCTTTCCTTCAGCAGGGATTCCATCAGTTTTCCCATGACTGACGTTAGACTAACCAGACAGTAGTTTCCTGGCTGTTCCTTGCTTCTACTCTCATGGAGTGGTACTACTGTTGTTCTCCTCCAATCCTCAGGCACCTCCCCGCTCCTCAACAATTCGTTGAGAAGCACTGCTAAGGGGGCTGCCAGTTCTCTCCCAAGTTTTGTAAGTATTCTTGGGTGTATCCCATCTGGTCCCATAGCTTTATCTACCTTTAACTTGTCTATTTCCTCTAGGACCCTTTCCTCTGTGAAGGGACCTGTGTCTATTCCTTCAATTGGGACACTTCTTTATGCCTATTGTTGGTCCGTTTCCATCTGCCTCCTGTGTGAAGACTGAGAAGAGGTACTTATTGACTGTCTGCTTTCTTACCATCTTCCTCTGCGGGTTGTCTGTCCTTATTTGTGATTCTAACAATGCCCCCTTTGGTCTTCCTTTTTTCTCGTATGTACCTGTAGAAGGTTTTGTTACCCTTTTTCACTTTCTGAGCTATCCTAACCTCTGTCTGAGCCTTTGTATTTCTTATCACTTTTTCTGTATCTTTTAGTTTCTGTTTGTATTCTGTTTTGTCCACCTCGTTCCCTGGCTTCTTGTACTTTCTGAAGACTATGTGCTTCCCTTTCACCATGGTTGCCACCTCCTTGGAAAACCATAGTAGGTTTTTCCTCCTTTTGTTCTTACTAACCTGACGGGCACACTGTGATGTGACCATGGTTATTGCATCCTTCAGCCTTGTCCAACGTTCCTCAATGCTCCCTGCCATTGTGTTATTAAGGTTGTCCCTCAGGCAGGTCTTCATTTTTGTGAAGTCTGCCCTCCTGAAGTCAAGGACCTTCAGTTTGGAGTGTGTGGAGTCTTTAGTCCTTTCCACCCCGAACCATATCATGTTATGGTCACTGCTGCCCAGGTGATTCCCTACTTTGACACCTAGAATCCTATCACTATTTGTGAATATCAGATCTAGAATCGCGCTACCCCTTGTGGGTGATGTCACTAGTTGACTTAGGCCTGCTTCCTGTAGTGTGACTAGGAATTCCCTGTTTTTTTGTGATGCCGCTGTGTGGATACTTCAATCTATATCTGGCAGATTGAAATCCCCCACAAGCACCACGTCCCCTTTGCCTAATATCTGGAGAATGGCTTCCAGGATTTCCTTATCCCTGGCTTCCTCCTGATTTGAGGGTCTGTAGATTATTCCTACCTGAATGGGTTTCCAGCTACCGGCCCCGATTGTGATCCTAGGCAGACATAATTCTGCTCCATAAAGGGGGGGGGGGTAAGGATCAAGCAGGGAAATACAGAGCTGTCATTCCTACCTCTATTGTAGGAAAACTGTTGGCATCACTGGTCATAGAGGAGCTCATGGACTACCTGGACAGCAACGGTCTCCAAGATAGTAAGCAGCATGGATTCATGGCAGGGAGGTCTTGTCAGACTAATCCGATAGTTTTCTTTGACTGGGTGATGAGGGAATTGGATTGGGACCCTGCTGTGGACCTGCACTACTTTGACTTCAGCATGGCTTTTGACCGCGTACCACACAAACACCTGCTGAAGAAGGCGGAGAGATAAAGATTGTGGCTAGGGTCCTGTAATAAACTGGTGAGTGCATAACTGTGGCTGATCGAGCAGCAGAGTGAGTAGTCAGAGGGTTAATTCAGAAAAGAGGGAGGTCATGAGCAGGATTCCACAGGGATCTGTCTTGGGTCCGCTCCTCTTCAACATGTTCATCAGCGACATTGGTGAGGGGATCTGGGGCAGGCTGTGTCTTTTTGCAGATGACACTAAGCTCTGTGGGAAGGATAATGACAAAGGAATAAAGGAAATGCAGAGAGACTTGCAAAAGCTTGAGGGGTGGTCAACACAGAATATATGATGGCAGATAAGGGCTGCTGGGCCCATCCAGTCTGCCCATTATTTTAATCTTCATTTTTTGCTGCAGACCCAACTTGACCTATGGCTCCAACTCTTTCCCTTCCTTCCTTATCCCTACAATTCCCTTGTGCCTGACCCAGGCATCTTTGAACCCCACCACTGTTTTTGCCCCAGCTACCTGTGCTAGAAGGCTGTTCCAGGCATCCACCACCCCTTCTGTGAAGAAGTAAGTCCTCACATCTCCCCTGAATTTACACCCCTTCAGCTGCATAGCATATACCCTTGTTCTAGAGCATCTTTTTCTTTGAAACATACCCCTCTCTTGTACCTTATTAACCCTCATGAGGTATTTAAAGGTTTCAATCATATCCCTTTTCTGCCTGTAGGGTGTACATTTAGATCCTTAAGCCTCTCTTCATAGGGCTTTTGTTGCAGATCCTGCACCATTTTAGTAGTCTTCCTGTGAGCCATCTCCTCTCTATGTCCTTCCTGAGATGTGGTCTCCAGAACTGGATACAGTACTCAAGGTGAGGTCTTACCAGTGATCTATATAGGGGCACATCCCTTTCCTAGCTGGCAATACCTCTTCCTATGCACCCCAGCATCCCACTAGCCCTTCCAACTGCCTTGTCACACTGCCTAGCCAACTTTAGGTCATCCAGATGATTACCCCAGGTCTCTTTCCTGCTTGGTCTTTGTCAGTATCACTCTGCCCCTTTTTTACTCCACTTTAGAGTTTCTAGGGCCCAAGTGCATTATTTTGGACTTTTCTGCATTAAAACCCAGCTGCCATACCCTTGACCACTCCTCCAGTCTTTTCAGATCCCTACTCATCCTTTCCAACCCCCCCACCACTACCATATGTCCACTCTTGCAGATCTTGGTGTCATCGGAAAAGAGGCAGACCTTTCCTTCTGGTTCCTCCACTATGTTGCTTATAAAGACATTAAAGAGGACTGGTTCCAAGTCTGATCCCTGAGGTACCCTGCTGATCACCCTTCCTTCCTCGGAGCAAACTCCATTTATCACTAACCTCTCTGTCCTACCCTCAACCAGTTTCTTACCCAGGTTACCACCTTATTCCCACCCCAAGTTCCCAACTTGTTACCAGCCTCCTATGTGGATTGTTGTAGAAAGCTTTGGTGAAATCCAGGTAGGCCATGTCCACCACCCCTCCCTGAGCCAACTCCTTGATCACCCAGACAAAGAAATCTATCAGATTTGTTTGACATGACTTTCCCCCTGTGAAACCATGCTGCCCTGAATCCTGTAATCCATTGGATACAAAATATTCCACAATCCTTTCCCTTAGTAGTGTTTTCATTAATTTACCCACCACTGATATCAGGCTGACAGGCCTATAATTGCCTGCCTCTTCTCTGCTACCACTTTTGTGAAGTGAGACTACCTCTGTCCTTCTTCAGTCCCCTGGGACCACACCGGTCTCCAGCAATCTGTTAAATAGGTCTGTCACAGTCACAGCCAGTACCTCCCTGAGTTCCCTCAGCACCCTTGGATGTACCCCTTTTGGCCCCATAGCTTTGTCCACCTTCTGGTTAGCAAATGCTTTTAAGACTTTCTCCTCAGAAAGTGGACCAATGTCCATTATCCCTCCCCTCAAAGCTCCTGGCATCTTTTCATGTTCCCTCTCCTTCTGCTTCTACTGTGAATACTGAACAGAAATATTTGTTCAATATGTTTGCCTTTTCTTGATCTCACTCCATGTCCCCATCCTTCTTTAGCCATGAAATCCCTCCTTTTGGTCTCCTTTTTCTCGATAACATACCTAAAAATGTCTTGTCCCTTTTGATACTCCTGAGCTATTCTTTCCTCAGTTTGCACCTTTGTGCTCCTTACTGCTTTGCTGCCTCCCTCTGTTTTCCCAAATACACTTCCCTCACCCCCTCCCTCTGGGTCACCTTATACCTTCTGAATGCTACTTTTTAGCTTTTACCTTTTCTACTATCTCTTTTGAGAACCACAGCAGTCTCCTCTTCCTTTTACTTTGCTTACCTGCTTGACACAGAGGTTCATTGCCTTCAGTATTCCCTCTTTTACTTTGGCCCATTTTTTCCTCCACCCCCCCCCCCCAAATCAGGTCATCCCTGAGGCATTCACCCATTTTATTAAAATCAACCCTTCTGAAGTCCAGGACTTGGACTCCACAGCTGTTCTTATGTTGAACTACACCGTACATTGATTACTGGTCCCTAGATGGCTTCCCACCTTGACGTCCTCAACACTGTCCCTGTTTGTAAGCACAAAATCTAGTATTGCACCATCACGAGTGGGTTCACTGACTAGTTGCCTGAGGAACACCACCTGCAGGAAGTCAAGGATGTCCCTGCTTCTAGCTGAAGCTGCCACAAGAAGGCTCCAATCTACATTCGGCAAATTGAAGTCCCCCACCAACAACAACTCCGCCTTTTCAGCCATCTTACCAATTGCTTTTAACATTCCCTTATCTAAGTCCTCCCCATATGCCAGAGACCTGTAGATCATACCTGTCCAAATAGTGGCGCCATTTCCCAATTCAAGGATCATGTACAGCACCTCTGCCTTCCCTGAATTCCCTGCATTTATGTTTTCCTTCACATAAAGCACCACTCCCCCTCTTTCCTTCCTACCCTGTCCCTCCTGAACATCATGTAGCCTGGTAGGACCATGTCCCAGTCATGGATTACAGTGCACTATGACTCTGTAATGACCACTATATCCAAATCAGCCTCTACCATCATGGCCTCTAGGTCTGCAATCTTATTTCCAAGACTTCTAGCATAGCACACATGGCCTTCCAGATTTTGTCGGCTCTCAGCTTGTTGCTTCCCCCTTTCTCCTTTTGTACCCCCTTTCACCCTCTTATTTTATGACTGCTTCTTTTCCCCCTCTTTCTCCTTTGCTAACCACCTGCTACCTTGATCTACTTGCTCCACAGTGGGACTCTCGCCCCTTGGAATTCCTCTACATACTTCCCCTCCTGGATGGATGCAGGCCAGCACCACTGTATAGGTCCTCATCCTCCCAGGTGGGCCCCCACTCACCAATATAGTTGTACCGCTCCACTCTGTACCATTCCTTCAAGCATGAGTTGAAGGTATTAGTGTGCAGCTCTCTCACCTTCCCCCTATCGTAAACAGGCAGCACCTCCACAAAAGCTACAGTGTGGTACCTGTCCAAGACTCCGCCCAGCTCCCTAAACTCCCTCTACCTGTCCCATCCCTAGCCAGGTCATTTGTCCCCAGGTAGACAATGACATCCAGCTCCCCCTCCCTTCCTATTGCCCAAACAATCTGCAGGATATGCTTCCTATCCCTCCATCCCATGGCTCCGGGTAGGCACCTGACCTTTCTCTCTACCCACTTTCCTTACTCCCAGCTCTATCTTCCTGACAATTGATTCTGCCCCAGAAGTTGCTTCCTCCTTCTCTGGGGTCCTCTTCTATCCACATTGGGGCCTCCACCTGGGAGGGCCCCACATCCTCCCTGGCCACTACTACGGGTGCCACTTGACAGTCCTGCACCACCAGAGCAGTGAAGGGATTATGCAGTGGAACTGGCTGTGGTTGAACATGCTTGCAACCCACCCCAACCTTCCAGATCCCGCCACCCCCTTCCTCCTAGAGCCTACTGTAGTCCAGCCGCTTCTCCTATTTGGCAATCTTTGAGGTAATGGTGTCGGACTTGGTGGTCACTGGTTGGGAGAAAATGTCACCTGACTCTTAGTCAATGCAACCCCAAGTCTAGTGACCTCCCTGTTACTCACCATTAATGTAGCCTCAAGTCTAGAGACATTGTCTGTCAACCAAGAGAGGTGCACGCAGATGGGGCAGCAACACAGTCTCCAGAAGATTTCCCTGATGACTGCCACCCCACAACTACTGCACTGCACCACTCTCCATATTCTGTATCCCTACTCTCCCTGTGTCTCTTATCCTCCTGTCCCTGAACCCCATATGGCTAAGATGTGCCCAGTACCATTTACCAAGTACACAACCCTTTTATTTACTTACCTTATGTATGTCACAGAGACAGGTAAGTTATAAACACCAACACTTACAAATAACCAGTTTTTTTGTTTATTTAATACCACCGACCTAGTTAACAGTGCAGCAGTAAATCCCTAAACTCACAGTCACAATGCCACCCTCAAGACACTTTAGTAGCAAGCCCACACTCCCACAGCACTGTACCACAGCTAGCACCCCAAACACACATGAACAACCCTCATTCCCTTAAGCAATGTATCAACTAATATCTTAAACAGACAAGAGCATCCCAAGACCCCTTAAACAGTACAGCAGCAAGTACCCTAAACAGACAAGAGCAACTCCAGACCCCTCAAATTAATACAGCAGCCAGCACCACACACACAAAGGAATAACCCACAACCACAGAAACAATACAGTTGTACCTGGAATCCAATGAGCAGGGTTCCAGGCTGTCAGCAGTCTCCTGGGCTGACTCTGGGCAGACTCCAGAATTAATACAGGTATAGCTGTGTTTCAGTTGACAGTGTTTCTGGCTGTCAGATGTCTCCAGAGCTGACTCTTGGCAGACTCCAGAATTAATACAGTTATAGCTGTGCTCCAATAGACAGGGTTCCTGGCTGTCAGCTGTCCCCAGGACTGAATCTTGGCAGACTCCAGAATTAATACAGCTGTAGCTGTGCTCCAATAGACAGGGTTCCTGGCTGTCAGCTGTCTCCAGGGCTGACTCTTGGCAGACTCCAGAATTAATACAGCTGTAGCTGTGCTCCAATAGACAGGGTTCCTGGCTGTCAGCTGTCCCAGGGCTGACTCTGGGCAGACTCCAGAATTAATACAGCTGTAGCTGTGCTCCAATAGACAGGGTTCCTGGCTGTCAGCTGTCTCCAGGGCTGACTCTTGGCAGACTCCAGAATTAATACAGCTGTAGCTGTGCTCCAATAGACAGGGTTCCTGGCTGTCAGCTGTCCCCAGGGCTGACTCTGGGCAGACTCCAGAATTAATACAGCTGTAGCTGTGCTCCAATAGACAGGGTTCCTGGCTGTCAGCTGTCCCCAGGGCTGACTCTGGGCAGACTCCAGAATTAATACAGCTGTAGCTGTGCTCCAATAGACAGGGTTCTGGGCTGTCAGCTGTCTCGAAGGCTGACCCCAGGCAGACTCCAGTCCTCACTGTCCTTTGCGCATGTTCTTAGGGCAAGGGCCGCAAGCGCGTGGGTCGTATGGCCTTAAAGACTTAAATGATGAGAGGAGGGCTCATCTAGCTCCACCCCATGCCATCGCCATCTGTCCAACTGGTAGAACTGTTCAGCAGCCAAAGAAAGGAAGCCCAACAGGCAGCTTCAAAAATCACAGCAACTGCTGTGGGTCAAGGAGGTAGCTGACTCTGCTGCCTTAGCTTGTCCCTCCTCCCTGACCATCTTCCTCCCTCTCCATTTTCTCAAGGATCAAGAGTCTAGCAGTTGAAATTTTATGCCAAAAAGTGCAAGGTGAAGCATCTAGGGAACAAGAACCCCAAGAAAGTGTACTGGATGGAAGGGGGGAGAACGAGACCTTGGAGTTATGTGACTCCCTAAAGCAATCAAGTCAGTGCAACAAGGCTCATAGCAAAGCAAATTGGAAGCCTGGATGTATCAGGAGGGATACTGATAGCAGAAAAAAGGAGGTAATACTTCCCCTGTATAAATCCTTGGTGAGGCACACCTGGAGTACTGCGCTCACTTCTGGGGTCCTCACCGCAGGATGGTTAGGGAAAAGCTTGTGACAGCACAGCACAGAGTAACAAAAATGATTCTGGGTCAGCACAGCAGGTCCTATAAGGAGTGCCTCAAGGCACTGACCATGTACTCACTGGAGACCAGAAGGCAGAGGGGAGATACGATGGAGACTTCCAAGTTCCTAAAAGGATGTAACAGGGTGAAATGCAGGGAACTATTGAACTTGAATACTAGCTTGCAGTCACGTGGTCCTGAGTAGAAGCTAACAAGAGGGACGTTCAGGAGGAACGTGAGGAAATACTATTTCACAGAAAGGGTGGTGGAGCTCTGGAATAGATTGTCATCAGAGGTGGTGGGTGTAAAAACCGTTAGTGGTTTTAAGCATGGTTGGGACAGAATAAAAGATATAGTGGTTGCTTGGGGAGCTGAATCGGGGAAGAGAATGGAAGGTGGGGTGGGAAGGGCTAGGATCCTGAAGGAACAGTATGCCACAGGACTAAATAGGGAACTCGAGCAGACTGGATGGACCTTTGGTCTTTTCTGCTTCCATTGTCTACGTTTCTATGCACACCACCTTCCTACCTGTGTGTGGATCCCCCTTCCCTCCCCAGCATATTCCCTTCACTATCATGTCCCCAGGATTACAAGTCTACCTCCCCCATCCCCCTTCCATTTGCCCCCTACCACACTTCCCCTCTCTCTCTGGATCCCCCTGCCTGAATGCTACCCTCAGCCTTGCCCTTCAGCCTTCCCTTCTGCTCCTATTCCCACCAGTCTAACCATCCCCCTCACTACCCTCCACATCCACGCCTCCTACTTTTCCTCCCTCTGCTCCTTCCTTTCTTTTATCCCTTTTCTCCCTTCCTCAATCCTCCCTGCCCCATTATTCCTCACACTCCCACTACTCCCTGAACCTGCTTTCTAGTCCCTAGCCATTCGATCCCTTTCTTCACCACTGCTGTACAGTCCTCCACCCTCATCTGCTTGTCTAACCCCCCAGTTCCCCTGTCCATAATTGGACACCTTTCCCTATCTCTGCCTCCCCCCCCACCTACAGTCAGCAGGAGGAATCTAGTCCATGCTAGCACTTCACTAGGTGCTCCCACTCCAGCCCCTCCCTCCTTTTTTTGATACTTTTTTATTTTAAAAAGGTTTTTAGAACTTATCAGCATTTAGCACTTTATAATAATTTGTCATATAGAGTGTGTGTCCATAATTAACATATTGCTATAACACAGTAGCTGTTCAAACTATCATCTGCTGTCTTCTTAAAATAAATCATCATTGCTATCAAGTATTACTCTGTATTGCTTAACCCATAGGCAGGAAGGGTATATCACAACATGTTGAACAAGCATTTATCAATGCCGAATGTTTGCTTGCTGGCATTGGCATTGGTAGTGTAGGAATTAGAGAGCTGCATAATAGGAATGGCAGTGAAGTATTGAACTGAAGCCAACCCCACCACCACCCTGCAGAGACTGACAGGCATTGGAGTGTGCCTTTGGGTCATCAGGCATAACGGCCACGCCATTTCACTACACCCTACCCTGCAGACACCGACAAGTGTCATGGTGTGCCTTGGGGTCTTTGGCCCTTATGCTCACCCCATTCCATCGGGAAATACGGTGAGATGGGTGCTGTATAGGAGAATGGGGTGAACTTTGGGGCTGAAAAGTCAAAGGCACACCTTGGTGCCTCTCACTGGCTGCAGGGTGTGGAATGGTATGAGCATTACAGGCGAGAATCCCAAGTCACACCCCTGATGCCTGTCAATCTCTACAGGGTGGGGCGTTGCGATCGGAAACCCTAACATCTCAGGCATTCATTGGCATTTTCACCCCAAATTTTCAACATGGGTTTTTTGTGACCCCCACCTTATGAACAGTGGCAATATCAGTTTGTTAGCCGAAAGTTGATTTTGCACAGTGACTACGGCATTTGGCACCACAGGTGCGAAAACACATTTCAAACAGGATGTGAAAAATGACAGCTGTACTGCTCATGGGGAGGTGGAAAAAATGGCAATGTTGAAAATCTGCAGTGAAAATATTAAAAAAACTGGTGAAGTCACGAGTGTGTGTAGAAACTGGGCAACACACCCATAATGCAATTAGTTTGGGGATGTTTTACAGCAGATTGTCAACACAGGCATTTTGGAACCTCCGCTCTTGAACAGTGTCACTGTGATTTTCTTAATCTGTCCCAAACAGTGATTTTCCACAGCAACCACGCATTTCTGCACTGGAAGTGCGAAAACACATTTCGGCCACGGTGTGAAAAATGACAGCTGTGCTGCTCATAAGGAAGTGTGAAAAAATGGCAGTGGTGAAAATCTGGACTGAAAATATTAGAAATCCATGAACTTACAAGGGTGTGTGGAAACTGTGCAATGGTCACTCGTAACAGTCATTTTATGGACTTTTTTCACCAAATTTTTAACATAGCCATTGTAACACCTCTGCTCATGAACAGTGTCACTGTGATTTTCTTAATCTGTCCCGAACATTGATTTCGCACACCGACTGCACCATTGTGCGCTACATGTGTGGAAACACGTTTTAGGCAAATGTGAAAAATGACAGCTGTACTGCTCATAAGGAGGTGTGGTAAAATGGCAATGTTGAAAATCTGGAGTGAAAATATTGAAAATTCACAAACTTACGAGCATGCGTAGGAACAGCGCAACGCATGCTCTTAACACAGTCATTTTGGGGAATATTTCCACCACATTTTTAACAAAGCCATTTCAACACTTCTGCTCATGACCAGTGTCACTGTGATTTTCTTAATCTATGTGGAACACTGATTTCCCACGCCGACCATGCTATTCCACGCCGCAAGTGCGAAAACACATTTCATCCAGGGTGTGAAAAATGACAGCTGAACTGTTCACAAGGAGGTCTGAAAAAATGCCAATCTTGAAAATCTGGGGTGAAAATATTGCAAATTCGGAAAGTTACGAGCGTGTGTAGCAACTGCACAATGCACGCTCGTAAAACAGTCATTTTGGGGATTTTTCCCACCAAATTTGCAACATAGGCTTTTTGAGAGCCCACCTCATGAACACTGGCACTGTTGTTTCGTTAATCGGTCCTGAAAGGTGATTCCGCACCATGACAGTGATAGAATTAATGAGGAGGGGTCCCCAAAACCCCATGTTGAAAATGTGGTGGCAAAATTCCATAAAATGCCTGAGATATGCAACAAAGTTGAAAAAACCTATTTATTCCATTATACAGCTTACCGGCATTTCCTCAGTTCGCGGTGAGCTTTGAAGAGTGCAGATGTGTTCCCGGTCCACCGAAGATCGTCGCACCGGACTCCAGAGGTAGGTATGGGGTTGGGGGGTGTGGGGAGGCAGGGTGCACAGTGGGTGGGTGCGGATTGTGGGAAGGGGGGCCATGGAGGCTGCCGCGTGGCGCTTCTTTGTTACAGGTAAAAAACAGACATTGCGGGACTTTTTATTTACAGGGCAATGTGGCACTCTGGGGTGGGCTCCAGCATGCCAACTGAGTCTTTTTCGGGAGCTGCTGTAGCTGATGGGGATTGGGCACCCCATTGGCACACAACAAGGGTAGATACGTTATGCCGGCGGGGATTGGGCACCCGTCGGCAGAAAGAAAGCGGGTGGGGCGACATACTGCCAACGGGAGTGGGCCTCTGCCGGCACTACATCTGGGCCACTGCAGCCGACGGGGATTGGGGCCCCATCGCAACAAACGTGTTGGGGGTACATGCTGCCAGGGATTGGGCACCGGCAGGAGGGGCTTAATATTGTTTGTGAACAGGTGGAAAACTGCCGCCATGTTCACAAACAATATCAGTCTGTGAACATCCCGCCCTGCAAAGACGGGTCGCTCCCTCATTGCAGCGAATGGCTGACGCTGCAATGACAAGGTGGCCCCTGATTGCAGTGGCTATTTTTTCACAAGTTGGTGGCAACGTTCCAAACTAGTGTCACCAGCTGTGTCCCCCACTATTGGTGGACATCACACATGCCCCAAAATGCCGTGCAGGTATTGGCCTCAACAGTGCCACACCTCCAGAACCTGCTTCGACACCAAGCTGCCGCAATATGTTTCTTGATATGTTTCTTGCGCTGCGTGCAAGCAAACATAAAAATGTGTGTGTGTGTGTGTTTATATGTGTGTACGTGCATGTGTGTGGGGGGGTAAGGGGGGTAACCTATCACTATGACATCCTTTTCTTTTAACTGCTGCTGTCATCCTATGTCCACTAAGTGGCATGTCCAATTACCTTCAACCGATCCTTACTGACTCGGAAGGGGAATCAGGGGATAGTATCAGGCCTCTTCCCCATGTTCTATCCATTCTGTAATTTTGGTAAAGTATTTTGGAGTTGAGCTGTAAGTTTCCCCATTTTATAGAAGTACCATACAGTGTCTTCTCATTGGATTATTGTGGGTGGGGGGGGGGTGGACCTGAAGCCACAGTCGTGTAACTTTTTTTTTTTGCTGTGGTTAGTAGGATCCATGCTAAGTAAATTGTGGTCATTGTTTTTAAGGTGTGCAGGGAGGTAGAGAAGTATAACAGTCTCTGGAGTCAGTGTGCCTATAGTTGGGATCATTGCAGTTATTTCCTTGGACGCTGTTTCCCAAAATTGGGAGAGTACTGGGCACTGCCAGAAGATGTGGGTGTGGGTAGCAACTTCTGATCCCCCAGCCTCTCCACCACAAGGTGTCTATTGTGTGGAATTTGGCTGCGATCTGTGGAGTCCCAAAAAATCAGGTAACTACCTTCCAGCCATATTCTTTCCACTGATATGAATTGCTGAGTGTGTGCTGTGATGCCTGTATTTAGGTCCAGTCCCCTGGGGAGAGATATATTGTTAGTTCTGCCTCCCACGTGTTAGTCGTGTTCAGTACCGGCATTTGGCACATGCGAACCACATGGCCACTTGGGGTGCCAGCACAGGCATGGTGCAGGCAGGATACTGGTTTTCCACATTCAAGACAACGAGGATGGAAAAATAGAAATCTGATTGGTCTGTGGAATTTTAATATCCTGCCAGTGCCAAATCTGGATCTTTGCTTGATGCCACTGGGGTGGGTTGCTAACTAACAGGGGCGTAACTAGGCATACTTCATGTATGCACAGACGTACACTAAGTAGCCAGCCTGCTGTCTGAGTTAAGTGGCCACCACCAGGCCCAGGGGAAAAAGTGTGCTTTTTTTTTTTTTTTTGAGTTGTTGGCACCCAGGAGGAAAGTTTACATAGCAGCTGGGTGACTTGGCAGGGGTCTCCTGGAAGTGACCCACAGCTCTGACCCCTCTTTTCCTGTGGTTCAGGTTCCTCATTTCATCTTGCTCACATTATCAGTGATGCACAGCATGATGTTCAGTGCAACATCTTCTCCTGCTGTCTTGAGATCACCCACCGGTGCAGCGCACACTGATCCCTCATCATGGCCTTTGAGTCGAGTCCTATGCCCTGTCTGACTACAACTCTATTTACCAATATGATCTGTCTGTACTACCGCAACTACCCCTCTCCCTCCCTCACCAATCCAGTGGGAAATGGAGGTAAGAAACATGTGCTTCTGTTTGAAACTGGGGCTACATTTACACTCATTCCTTATTTATCTTGGAAACATAGCTCACATCCGCCTATTTCTGAGCCATCCTCATCAGCTGCATTAAGCATGTATTGTAGCAGCAAGCAATAATAAAATAAAAAAAATTGTGTTGTTCTTACTGGCAACAGTTGGTCATTGTAGGTGACTTTCTATCCCCTCTCCTATCAGATCAGGTGCCCCCAGGGTTCTATCAAGGATGCCATCCTGGTCTCAGTCTTCTAAAACTACTTCCTCTTAGTCAGTGTCTCCTTGCACCGTCACTTGTGATGGCACTGTGTGTTTTAACTTTGGTTCCTTGACTGCTGCTGGTCTGAAGGACTGGGACACAGTCACTTGTGATGGCACTGTGTGTTTTGACTCTGGTTCCTTGACTGCTGCTGGTCTGAAGGACAGGGACACTAGCACTTGTGATGGCACTGTGTGTTTTGACTCTGGTTCCTTCACTGCTGCTGGTCTGAAGGACAGGGACACTGGCACTTGTGATGGCACTGTGTGTTTTGACTCTGGTTCCTTGACTGCTGCTGGTCTGAAGGACAGGGACACTAGCACTTGTGATGGCACTGTGTGTTTTGACTCTGGTTCCTTGACTGCGGCTGGTCTGAAGGACAGGGACACTAGCACTTGTGATGGCACTGTGTGTTTTGTCTCTGGTTCCTTGACTGCTGCTGGTCTGAAGGACAGGGACACTAGCACTTGTGATGGCACTGTGTGTTTTGACTCTGGTTCCTTGACTGCTGCTGGTCTGAAGGACTGGGACACTAGCACTTGTGATGGCACTGTGTGTTTTGACTCTGGTTCCTTGATTGCTGCTGGTTTGAAGGATGGGGACACTAGCACTTGTGATGGCACTGTGTGTTTTGACTCTGGTTCCTTGACTGCTGCTGGCCTGAAGGACTGGGACACTAGCACTTGTGATGGCACTGTGTGTTTTGACTCTGGTTCCTTGACTGCTGCTGGTCTGAAGGACTAGGACACTAGCACTTGTGATGGCACTGTGTGTTTTGACTCTGGTTCCTTGACTGCTGCTGGTCTGAAGGACAGGGACACTAGCACTTGTGATGGCACTGTGTGTTTGGACTGGTTCCTTGACTGCTGCTGGTCTGAAGGACTGGGGCACTAGCACTTGTGATGGTACTGTGTGTTTTGACTCTAGTTTCTTGACTGCTGCTGGTCTGAAGGACTGGGACACTAGCACTTGTGATGGCACTGTGTATTTTGACTCTGGTTCCTTGACTGCTGCTGGTCTGAAGGACTGGGAGACTAGCATTTGTGATGGCACTGTGTGTTTTGACTCTGGTTCCTTGACTGCTGCTGGTCTGAAGGACAGGGACACTAGCACTTGTGATGGCACTGTGTGTTTGGACTGGTTCCTTGACTGCTGCTGGTCTGAAGGACTGGGACACTAGCACTTGACTTATTTCTGCTGCATTGTTAGTGGTACAGCTGATAAGCACTGTGATCTAAAACAGATGATAGGTGGGGGGGTTCTGTCACCCTTTCCTCTTCTCACATGGGGTCGGCTTGTTATTAATTGGAATAACTCCCAGATGTGTTGTCAGTATCCCTGTGGGATGTGTGGTGGTATTATAATTGACCGGAACTGCCAATCAAAGAGCACGGATTGAGCGCTGCCTGCCATTAATTCTTGACCAGAGATGCTCCCTGACTTTCACACTCCTCTTTGCTTGTGGACATATAGCAGTACCTTAATAAACTGGAAGGTCAGACTGAAAGACCATGATGAAAGTATGGGGTCAGTTTACTCGACAAATGCATTTTTCCATTAATGCTGTTTTGTCCCCTGACCTCTGGTTGGCTCCCATCTGCTTGGTCACTGTAACTCCATCACCTTGGCATCCCTGGGACTTTCTTTTACCTCTGTTTATTCCCCAGAGCTTGTCCCCCTCTGGAGGGGCAGCAGAGACTTCCCAATCCCTGCCACAGAATGGATACAGTTGTGGGAGGCATTGCCTGGGTAGGCAGGTGTGGGTTGAGCATCATTTAGCTGGCTGAGGTGTTTTCACCTTTTCTCCCATTGCCCTCTTAGGACATCAATGAGGGGGTGCAAAACATGCTGCCCACTAGCCACTCCCACCTGCACTGCCACCTGTGGTCACCCAGGTGGCAGTATAGCAGTGGAGCAAGATGCCCTCCCTCTCCGGAGGCGCGGTAACCCTACTGCACTGACAAGCCAGCACTAGAGAAAGAGTTTTAGGGAGTGAAAGAGGGACTATTCGGAGACGATGGCTCATTCATGGGAGTAAGAAGTCAGAAGATGTGCTGTATCTTCACCAGTATGGGATTCCCAGCTCAACTGAAAGGTTTCATACTGTTTAGGGACTTCTTTTCTTTTCTCCCTTCCCCCTCCTCATCTGTCTCTTCCCCTCTCTTCTCTAGTTGTGTCACTCTCTCCCCTCTCTGTCCGTTCCTCATTCTCTTTCTCTCTCTCCCTCTTCCAGTCTGTCTTCCTCGCACACTCCATCACTCTCCCCCCTTCTTTCTCTCTCTCTTACCCTCTCTCTCTCTGTCATTTCCCTCCTCAAGTACTCTCTCTTCCTCTCCCTTTGTCTCTCTCTCCTCTCCTCTCCTCTCCTCTTCTATCTCTTTCTCTGCACCTCCACCTTCTTCTTGTGGATGTGAGCAGGATGGGCAAAAGGTGTCAGCTAAGCGTGTCTGGGTAAATAACTGTAATTGGTTGTCTGCAAGTTAAATGCAGTTAAAAGTTGCTACTGTACTGACTGAGTACTAGGCACAGATGACTGATATCAGTCTGGCAACCCAGAGGTGCTCCCGACCTAGGCAAAAAGACAGAAGGTAGAATAGTCATTATCCCTCAGTAAGGGAGTATGAGGGAGTGTTGTCTGACTCACTCATTTCAGGTTTAAGTGCAGACCTGTGGGCCCAGGTCAGAAGGAATCCTATCAGAGCCACTTTTTCTGCCATTGAAAAACTCACAACTGCTCTCTCTCTCTCTCTCTCTCTCTGTACACAACAACAGCACAAGCAGCCTGCTGCCAGCACGAGCAAGTTTATTTATTATATATTTTATTTAAAATTCTCAAAGCCTTGCTACTGTATGACTGGTCTCTACCAGGTTTTATTTCCATGCATACATACTGTTATGTATCATGCACTTTGCCAGCTTTTCATTTTTGCTGCTACCGCATTTTGCTCTTCCACTTTGTAATGTCTGGACACTCTCTTTCCAGTGTTACTGCTTGGGAGTTGTTACTCTTTGTTTGCTGCACCTTGTATTACTCATTAGTTCTTTACTGTATTGCATTGTTACTCCAGCTCTCAGTCACATGAAACAAGCCTCGATTCAGCATGACTTTCCTGGTTATCAAATTTTAAATAACATAAATTATAATAAATAAAATTGCTTGTGCTGGTTACAGACTGTTTGTGATGTTGTACTCTGTAGCACATACTGTATGTGTTGCCAGGGGTGGGATTGTGGAGGAGGGTATGTGTAGAATTTTCAGTGGTTGTGGGGCTGTTTGGCATCCTGACCTGTTCAGTGGTCAGGGGCAACTGGGCCTAGCACGGGTGCAGGCTTTAATTATTCCATCAAGTGAGCTGGGGATTTTTAGTGAGGGGGCTAGGATGCAACTTGCGGGCTGGGGAAGGCTGTGAATTCTAGTGAGGTACTGAAGGCTAGGTGCAACTTGCTGGGCTGGGGTCAGGGGAGGCTGTGGAGTCTATGGAAGGGGCTGTGGTAAGGTGTACAATTGCTGATCTGCAGGGAGGGCTGCAGATTATGGGGGGCTAGGAGAGCTAAGGCACAACTTGCGGGCTGGGGTCAGGAGGGTGTGGAGTCTATGGAAGGGCTGTGGTAAGTGTACAAATTGCTGAGCTGGAGGGAGGGCTGCAGATTCTAGGGGGGGCTAGGAGAGCTAAGGCACAGCTTGCTGGGCTGGGGTCAGGGGGAGGGCTGCGGAGTCTATGGAAGGGGCTGTGGTAAATGTACAAATTGCTGAGCTGGAGGGAGGACTGCAGATTCTAGGGGGGGATAGGAGAGCTAAGGCACAACTTGCTAGGCTGGGGTCAGGGAGAGGGCTGTGGAGTCTATGGAAGGGGCTGTGGTAAGTGTACAAATTGCTGAGCTGGAGGGAGGGCTGCAGATTCTAGGGGGGGCTAGGAGAACTAAGGCACAGCTTGCTGGGCTGGGGTCAGGGGGAGGGCTGTGGAGTCTATGGAAGGGGCTGTAGTAAGTGTACAAATTGCTGAACTGCAGGGAGGGCTGCAGATTCTAGGGGGGCTAGGAGAGCTAAGGCACAACTTGCTGGGCTGGGGGAAGGCTACAGATTCTAAGGAGGGAGCTGGGAGCTAACATGCAACCTGCTGGGTTGGAGGGAGGGCTGCAGATTCTAGGGAGGGGGGCTAGAAGAGCTAAGGCACAACTTGCTGGGCTTGGGGAGGGCTACAGATTCTAAGGAGGGAGCTGGGAGCTAACATGCAACCTGCTGGGTGGGAGCGAGGGCTGCAGATTCTAGGGAGGGGGCAGGGGCTTTGGAGCATCTCGCTGGGCTGGGCATAGACTGAGGTCCTTGTTCTGAAGCAGGTGGCTAGACTATTGGGGGGGGTTCAGGGCAACATGTTAGACTGTGGGAACTTTAGGGAGGGGGCTAGGGTGCAACTTACTGGGTTGGAGGAGTGGTAGTAGAGTGGCAAATTCTGTTACAAATGACCCCCAAAATGCATCAGAATACACCAAAATTCCAAAGTTTTATGGGGGCCTGAGTGGCCCCCAGACCCGGGCCTGTAGTTAGAGTTTTCTATCCTTCTGCATACACCTTTCCTGGGGAAAGAGATTAATAATGCACTATTTAGCCTTCTTACAACTTTAGTGGTGTGAGTGGGCAAAGACGAATGGGGGTGCAGGAGAATGCAATGGTGAAAGGGGCACCACAGGTTTTCTTGCTCGGGATGCCATCAAGTCTAACACTGGCCCTGGTTGTGTGCTCTACAGTTGTCATAGTTCCTGCCATCAGGGTCTGACAGCAGGACAAAATAAAATGTCATGACCAGGACTCTTGTAATCCATGCAAGAAACAAATTAGTGATAAAAAGTCTTTCTCATCCATTGAGCTGCCAAATGTTGATTGCACACAGTGGTGCAGTTGCAGAATCTATAGTGATCTCTTTTGTCAACGTGGAATTCTGTTTGAAGTTGAGCAAATGATGTCAAGTGTCCCACAGCACAGAAATTGAAGGTGTGGCTCAGACCCTGTCTCACCCACACTCGGAATGCATTGTCTAGAGTGGAGGGGTTAAAATTATTTATTTTATTTTATTTAGTTTTTGTTGACCGGGTAAGTGCACTAGACAAATCCTGCCTATTTTCAGGCATGACCCGGGGGAGGGGGATACAGATGAATGCCAACTGACCTTGAACCAGATTAAGCTGTTGGTGGAATTTTTAGTGAATGAGGGAAATTTGGCCAGGACACCGGGGAAATTCCCCTACTCTTTTCGATAAGTGCCATGGGGTCTTTAACATCCACCTGAACTACCACCAATCCAGGCAGATGGGACCTCGGTTTAACGTCTCATCCGATTAGTGTCAAGTGCTGGGATCTGTAACCACTGTATTCCTCTAGGGTATTTTGCCTGAGACAAGAGAATGGTCCAGGACTTAAGTAATCTAGCTGTGAAAATGTCCTGTGGAATATCAGGGCGGGTGCCATGTCTCGAACCAAATAAGTAGTGCAATACCAGGGAAGATAAAGGGAAAGGGGAAATTGTTTAAACAGGAAAGGAACACTAAGCCAAAGCTTGTTTCCAGGTGCAACCTGGGAGCACAAGGAAGTGACTTGCTCAATGTCACACAGTATGCAATTGGGGGCTGTGGGATTCAAACCCAGGTCCCGGTGGTGGCACTCAAAATATAAAGTGGTACCCATGCTCGTCAGCAATTTTTGAAAATAAGTACCCCATTCCTTGTTTTTTCCCTACATTTCCCAAATTATTGATCATTTTAAACATACCCTTTTCCTTGAATTGACAGATGAGAACGAGTACCACTCACTAGTGAAAGTGCCACCACCGGGACCCAGGTCTTAAGATTTGCAGCTCAGTGCCCTAAACCACAGCACTATACTGCCACCAGATAAGAGCTCAAGGTCTATGTCTACCTATCTCAGTTGTTGTGGGTGGGGGGCAATCCAGGAAATCAAATGGTTGATGCTAGCATCCTAAGTGTACAGAAAGAGATTGGGGAGTGCAACACCTCCACTCTCCTTGGATAATTGCAGTTTTTATTAGCAATTCTGGGTTGTTTCCCCTTCCCACAGACACTGAGAAATTGAAGGGTTCCATTTGTAAAATTCTCTTTGTGAGGGCAGGACAGGGATCATTTGAAAAAGCAGAGGAAATGTGGGAGAATATTCACGCATATCACATGCTGGATAATAGAAACATCAGGAGGAGGGACCATCGTTGCAAGTCTATCTTGATACCCTGTACTAGTTTAGGATAATTATATTCATACAGTCATGTTAAGTCACTCCTATGTAGACTCTAGAACTGTGAAGAATGAGAAAATTCCACATTCATGGAATTTTGATGAAATTTCACAAAATTCCACATATTTTCATGGAATTTTGTCAGAATTTTGCAGAATCTTTCAAATTTAGTAATTTGGTCATAACATGGCCGTCTTTCAACCTAGAGCTCTGATATTTGGCATGTCCACTCTTTGGGCGAGGGCCAATGCCATGCCAGATATAATGAAATTTGGTTAGCTAGTTTCAAAATTATAGGTGCTCAAAGTCTGTCATTTAATTTTTTGTGCAAAATTTCATGAACATTTTTATCTGCATACACCTCAGCTATCTATTAGGTCACAGATCTTAAATATGGCATGATTCCTTGATGATAGGTGTTATAACAATGTACCAAATTTCATGATGATATGATATAAATTGTCTCAAAATGATATGTGCTCAAAATCTGTCACTTTATTTTTCAAGGGAAATTTCGTGAAACAATTTCATCTGTATGTAACTCAGACAGCTTTTGAGCTAAATGTGTATAAATTAGCACAAATAACCTCTTCATAATGCTTATATAATGATCTAAATATGGAGAGAATTGGGTTAAATATTTTTAAGTTACAAGGGTTCAAAACTTTACTAGTTTTCAAACTTTCAAGATTGGTGTAAATATGTGTATAATTTTGTGAAAACTCTCAGAAATGTGGATGTTTGTAACTTCTCTGCTCTTGAAGGCATAGACTTAACATTTGACGTGCATATCCATAGTAAGCATATCCTGGTGTCTAACACAACTGGATAAATTGGTTTAGCAGTTTTCAATTTGCAGCAGAAAAAAATTATGGAGAAAATGTTCTCACATATTTATGGCAGAATATAGATGAAGCATCCAAAATTCATTTTTGTGGATTTTTTTAACATTAACAATCCACATATGCAGCCCGGTGGTGTTGAGCGTTGAGGTACTGGATGCCACACCTTGCACCATGCCAGTGACCTGGGTTCGGGAACGAGCCAGAGCCGTTGGCAGGGAAGGAGAAGCTTGAGTGTCCGGAGGACTGCTCTCTTCTCCTGGGGTGGGAACCAGGGTGTACCATGCTCCACGGTGGCCCCTAGTGGAAGCAGCGGGCATTTCATCCAGTAGCACGGGTCGGTCAGGGGATGAGCGTGACAGGCGTTTACAGGGGCAGCCTGTATGCCGACGCCATTGCACGTCGCACTCGTGGGGGAATGAAAAAGGAACAAAAAGCCATCTGCACCATCTGTGAGATGATGGTGGCCCTGGGGGAACCACCCACGTCCCAAATGCCTGCCCAGATCCCTCCAGGGCCGAGCGATGACAGCAGGTAAGGCTCTTCACACTTAGGAGCCAGCCGCCAAGGGAGGGTGGAATCAACCCCGGAGATGGTACCGGGGGTCGAGTTTGCCTGCGGTCATTCGGGAGAGGAGATCAAGGGAGATGAAAGGGGTTCAGGTTGGGAGTAGGGCAGATTCTGAATGGGAACTCCTGAAGGATGCCTGGGGGTGTAGATGTACAAATAAAGTTAAAACAAAAAACAATGCACATATCACTACTTCATTTGATAACCTGGTCTGGGCTTTTTGCAGTCCTGCCATTCATCTCTGGGTGCCTCCCTCCACCCCCCCCACCCTTCTCTTTTGGCATAGCTAGATTGATGCAGTAGAACTACTGATCCCATGGTATCCTCTTTGTTCTTTGCAGTGACAAACTCCCTTAAAATGTGAGTCACCTACTCCTTTTCCTACAAACCTATCGTGCTGGAATAGCCAGAATTCTTTCTTCCTGCTGCCCCAGACATTGTCTTTCCCCACTACATCTTTTTGAGTACCTCTACATCCCAGATTTGCATGTACAGCAGGCTTCCTGGATCATAAATTTACTTGATGTGATTCTTAAATATCCTGCATTCAGGCTGGAATTGTTGACACTCTGTACTTCCTTGCTCCAACCTGGAGGTCTACCACTAGTGTGATACCCAGCTCAGCTGCCCATTTCTTGGTAAAACTGTGCATCTAACTCCTAAACTTGGTGATCTCTGCACTACCTGCCTCTCATACCCCTATCTTTTAATTAGAATCCCCCAGATAAGACTGAGTGAAATTAGCAAATTCCAGTTTTACGGAAATGTTCATGAAATTCTACAGTTTCACAAAGACTCATGGGATTTGACTTTAAGTACAGATGCTATTTTGCAATTTCTGGCAGCAAGTAATTAATAAAATTGGCACACAGAGTCTCCTTGTAAGGTCTAAGAACCTGCCAAAATAACATTTTTGGGGTTTATACATTTGTAGTTCACATTATTGCAAAATTTAATTTTTAAATGTGAAAGTTTGACTACTTTTAATTCAATCCCATTTAAAGCTGCAAATATGAACTTTTCAGAAATGACCATGTGGTATAGTAGTTTAAATGTTTCAACTCTGGCTAAATTTGGATATGTTGTTTTAAAATTAGAGGGAAATAACCAACATTTAAATGTTGGCAACATGTTTGACAGGCTATAAATAAGTCCCATTTAAAGCTAGAAATCTTAAACTATGTACATATACAAATGTAGTGTTAACCCATATACCTGTCAAATGTTATAACATTTCAATGAATATTGTCAAAAGTATATTAAAATTACAGAAATCTAAATTATGGCAAAATATTTGGCTACCTATAACTCAGCCTCCATTGAAGCTTGAGATTTAAAATGTGGTGCATTTACTCATGCTGGATGTTTCTTTAAATCCTGACATTATGGAGACATTTGGGTAAGAAATTTTAAAATAAACTCAAAATAATTGAAAATTAAGTTTTGATTAGATGTTTGGTCACCCATACCTCTGTCCCCTTGTAAGCTATGACTCTGAAATTTGGCACACTTTTATAAGTCATTAGGTATTGCTTACATTCCAAACTTGGTGTTATGTGGATGCTTACTTTTAAAAGTATAGTGAAATAACTAAAATTTAAAATTTGGCATAATTCTGCAGAATTTTCATGAGAACTCCACAAAATTCCATGGAATCAGAATGGTCATTCTATGGGCATTTCACGGGCAGAATTTTGTATTCTGCACAGCTCTAGTGGACACGGAAGTATTGGATGTATGGTCTACCCCATTTGAATGGGAACTGGGATTTCAGACTTTCTCTGGGAATGAAAGAGAGGGTAAGCCACTGATCATTTAGGATCTGAGGTATATGAAACTGGTAGGGAAAATGGGCAGACTAGGTGGGCCAGACGGTCCATATCTGCTGTCAAATTATGTGTTTCTATGTTTCTATGAAGTGAATATAGAAAATCTCAGTCTTCTCATTATTGGGTTTACATCCCACCATCTGTTCCATGAGTGTAAAAGGTCTCTGAGAGATGTGGGAGGGAAAGGTAGTGGTCCAAGATATACAGTAACAAGTCATCAGCATAGTATGTCACTTTATGTTTATGTCTCCCTATTATGATGCCTTTGATCAATGCCATTTGTCTTAAGAGTTGAGCCTGGGGTTCCACATATAGGATACCTCTGGTAAGGGGAAATCGCAAAGGCAGTGAACCACTCCCCTTCACTGTTGCTTGTGGGGCACAATATGTCCTCTGGAAGAGTTGGTGAAACTGGGAAGGGAAGTGAAACTACAAAACTACACTAGTGTCTGGTATAGGAAGTCCCAAGAGACCCTCTCAAATGCTTTTCTGGCCATCAAAACTTAATACGATATTGAGATTAGCATGCCTTATGGTATGTTCAGCGAAGGAAAGGATGCATTTGATGTTGTCTGCTGTCTGACAGCTGTGGATCAATCCCTAATTGGTTCAGATGGTTGGTAGGTTATTATCTAATCTATGGACTAGGATACTAGTAAACATCTTGTAATGAGAGTTGAGGATGGATATTGGGTGGCAGAATTCACAGTTAATTGAATCCTTTGCTGGTGTTAATATTGCCAATATCGTAGCATACTGCTAGGTGTGTGGGCAAATGCCTGTGGCAGAACTATCCAAAAAAAAAGTGTGTAGGAGAAGGTTATGTAGGGGATCTCTTATACTTTTGTAAAATTCCACCCCATATCCATCTGGGCCTGGGATTTTCCCATTTTTAATGGTCTGTATAACTGTAATTAGTTCCTCAGAGGACATCAAACAGAGCAAGGAATCTTGTTGCTCTTGTATTAGTTTGGGAAGATGGATGATTATAAATAAGTTGGAGTCCCCTCATTTCCGGGGTCTCCCCTCTGTATAAGGCCATATAAAAATGTTGCAGGGCCCCCAGACCTTCTCAGGTTTTGTGGCACATAAAACCTGTGCCTTGGTGTTTGAGCTTCATTAATGTGGATGCCTAGCATTTTTGCCAAAGTCTGTGAGCCAACAGCTTGTTCACCCTTGCTCCTCCCTTGTGAAATGCCTGACGGAGTCAAAGTAGGTTTTGTTCGGTTTGATTTATTAGAATATCTTGTATCGAGTTTTGTGTAAGTTTGATCAGGTCTACCAGTGAGGAGCCCCTATGCATAGGAGCTGTTTGGAGAAACTGGAGCTTCTCTTATAAAAATCTCAGTTTCTCACTCTGTTCTTTTTTTGTCTTGAGGCAAATACTATAATTTTGCCCCACAGCACAGTTTTCACTGTGTCACATGTGGAGGGGAATCAAAATCCTAAGTTGTCCTCTATTATGTGGGCAATCCTGTCCTGTAATAGGTTTTTTAATTCGGGGTACTTCAGTAAGGAAGGTTAAACCTCCATACTGTAGTTCATGATTCTGGAGTAGTGGTGTGGAGCAATGTCACCGGTACAAGGTCGGATAATAAAACCAGAGCACTATGGACATCGACTACCCATTCTATATGTTCTGCTGAGTTGGAAATATAATCCAGCTGCGAATAAGTGTTGTGCACTTTGGAATAAAAGGTGTAATGTTGGTCTCTAGGATGTAAAAAATGCCTGCTGTCTGGCATGCTGTCCTTGAGGCATTGGTCAGGAAGCATAGGAAAACTAGGAGCAGGTATAAAATTTGCAGGTGGCATTTTATTTTTGTCCAATCAGAGTTAAATAAAAAATAAAACTGTTCAGTATAACTATTTACAAAGGCAGTATAAACACAGAAAACAAAGTCCTTCGTTTGAGGGTATCTTTTCTAATCCAAATCTCAGTCTCTCAGTCTCTCTCTTTTTATAACAAGCCTTTGCCAAGGAACTCCTTAAGGCGAACATCCTGTTTTTCTCAAGGTGTTCTTGTCAGTTTCCTTACAGGTGCAACAAACAGAACATGGCGACCCAGAACTGACCTCTTGTTGACAGCTCTGCAAAGAGCTTGTAAATTTCATCTCAGATTAACCCCCTAAATTCCAAATAGCTTTTTGCAATCATTTTAGCAGTAACTATATACATTTTCAAACCAAGGGATCCTAGCATCACTTACAGTTTCACACAAATATTCACATATATTTTTATAACTGCAGATATTCAAGGGGAAGAAAAGACAGAAACAGCAAGTGAAGGCAGAGAGATAGCGAGAGGCAGAAAATCATGAGATCATTGGAGTGATCAGTTTCTAGGTCTCATGAGAACATTTTGTTACACAACCAGACAGACAAGAGACAGAAAAGAAGATAGAACAGATCCTTGCAGTTAACTCTTCCTGCATAACAAATGGGACAGGGCCTTAAACAACCCTGTCACATACCCCCTTCTTTAAGAGGAACCTGTTTTGAGAACAGGTTTCCAAAACTTTCTATTAATACTCTTCTAACATTGACTTATAACCTTTACAGTTCAGAGCATGTGCAGTATAGCAAACAGTGAAGTTTAAACTTACACTTTTTTCAATCTTTGGAATTTTCAACTCCTGCTCCATGTCGTGACAGAAAATCAGCATTGATATTCTATCATCGAACAGTATGGTTCACAATAAACACAGCAATAGAGTCAAGCCATACAAAGGCAAAAGTACTGGACTTTAGGAGGGCTGACTTTGCCAAAATGGGTGCGTGCCTAAGGAATGCACTAGCAAATGGGCAGGAAGGAGGGGTGGAAGGAGGCAGTATAGTGCAGTGGTCTAAGGCTCTGAGCTGCAAATCTGGTGACATCCAGCAGACCAGACCTGGGTTTGAATCCCACAGCTTCCACTTGCATACTGTGTGACCCTGAGCAAGTCACTTAACTTCCTTGTGCTCCCAGGTCACTCCTGTAAAAAAGCTTTCAGCTTAGTGTGCTATACCTGGTTAAACAACTAAAAAAAAAAAAAAGAACAATGGGGAATAATAAAAACTGCCATCACAGCGGTAACAAGCCTTTGTGTGAAGCAAATAAACAAAATTAAATGATGTAAAAAACCACTATGGTTCTCAAAGGAAGTGGCAGTGAAGGTTCAAGAGAAAAAGAAAGCATTCAGGAAGTACAAGGAATCACAGAAGGAGCAGGACAGAGAACTGTATCAAGTAAAGCAAAAGGAAGCTGGGAAAGCAGTCAGAACAACAAAGGCCCAAACCGAGGAAAAGATAGCCAACTCAGTTAAGAAGAGGGATAAAACCTTTTATAGGTATATCAGGGAGCGAAGGAAGACCAAGGGAGGGTTAGTGAGGCTTAATAAAGGGGAGGAAGGGTGGGCAGAGGGTGACGTGAAAAAGGCAGAGATACTAAACAAATATTTTGCTCAGTATTTACAAAGGAAGAGGAGGTACCTAAAACAAGCAGTAGAAACACTCTGGTACAGAAGTTGATACCAGCCCACTTACAGAAGAAAGGGTTCTGAAAGAACTCTTAAAACTGAAGGTGGATGAAGCAATGGGGCCTGATGGGATTCATCCCAGAATTCTAAAAGAACTAAGGTAGAACTAGTGACACCACTGACTACCCTCTTTAACAAATCATGGGAGGATGGGGTGGTACCCGAGGACTGGAGGAGGGCAGATGTGATTCCCCTTCACAAAAGTGGGAGCAAGGCAGAAGCAGGAAACTACAGACCTGTTAGTTTAACCTCAGTGTTAGGGAAAATGATGGAATCACTTCTGAAGGAAAGAATTGTTGAGTATCTAGAGGTCAGAGGGGCACAGGACCCAAGGCAGCATGGATTCACAGCGGGAAGGTCATGCCAGACAAATCTGATAGATTTCTTTGACTGGGCAACCAAAGTAGTAGATCAGGGAGGGGCTGTGGACATGGTCTACCTAGACTTTAGCAAGGCATTTGACACAGTCCCACACAAAAGATTAATATACAAGTTAGCCAGCCTGGGAGTGGGTCCCAAGATGACAGCCTGGGTAAAGAATTGGCTGGAGAATAGGACACAGAGAGTAATAGTAAATGGAGTCCACTCTGAAGAAAGGGGAGTTACTAGTGGGGCACCTGAGGTTCAGATTAGACTGGTCCTCTTCAATGTCTTTATAAGCGACATTGCAGAGGGACTGAAGGAAAAGTATGTCTTTGCAGATGACACAAAGATCTACAACAGAGTTGATGCACAAGGTGGGGTGGAAAGGATGAGAAGGGACTTGGCAAGGTTAGAGGAATGGTCAAATGTATGGCAGCTTAGATTCAATACTAAGAAGTGCAAGGTAATGCACCTGGGAAACAAAAACCCAGGGGAAGAGTACACAATGGGGTGACATACTAACAACAAAAATGGAAAGGGACCTGGGGGTAGTCATATCAGATGACCTAAAGGTGGGCAAGCAATGTGAGAGGGCAGCAAGGAGGGCTGGGGGGATACTGGGATGCATAGGGAGAGGCATCACCAGTAAAAAACAGGAAGTTATTATGCCTCTGTACAGACAGCTGGTGAGACCCCATCTGGAGTACTGCGTGCAGTTCTGGAGACCCATCTCTGCAAAGACATAGACAGGATGGAAGCTGTCCAGAGGAGGGCAACTAAAATGGTGCAGGGTCTGCACCGGAAGACATATGAAGAGAGACTTAAGGAGTTTAATATGTATAGCCTCGAGGAAAGGAGGGAGAGGGGGGACATGATAGAAACTTTCAAGTACCTCAAGGGAATCAACAAAGTCCAAGAGGGTAGCATCTTTCAAAAAAAGAGGTGTGCAAGAACAAGGGGCACAATTTGAAGATGGGGGCGGCTCAGAGGTATTTACAAGTATTTTTCACAGAGAAGGTTGTGGATGCATGGAACGGCCTTCCAGAGGAGGTTGTGGAGTCAAAAACAGTGGTGGAATTCAAGCATGCATGGGACAGTCATAAGACAATTCTAGGGGGTGGGGGTAGGAAGAAGTAGGCTGCTGGTTAACTAGGATCTGCAGCTTATCCATTAGGTAGGGAAATGGGCAGACTGGGTGGGCCAAGCGGTCCTTATCTGCCGTCAAAATCTATGTTTCTGTGTTTCTATTTTCTGGATTTGTGTACCACTATGAATTTAAAATGCTGTAGTGCCATGTACCACTGTGATTCTGGAATTTCTATCCTTCATTAGGTTAAGCCAACAGAGAGGATTGTGATCTGTTATAAGTACAAAGTCAGCTCCTAGCCAATAAAACATAAGGGACTCCATGGCCCACTTTTCCACAAGGCATTCCTTTTCAATGGTGAAGTACCTTTTCCCTCTGTCATGCAACTTCCTACTGATATATAGAATGTGATGTTCCTTCCCATCTATATTTTGATTCAGGACTGCACCTAGGCCTACCTCTGATGAATCTGTCTGTAACAAAAATTGTTTCTCAAAGTCTGGGCTTTGTAAAACAGGGGCGGAACATAATGCAGCCTTAATGGCTCAAAAAGCCTCATTACACTCTGGGGTCCATTTCACATTATTCGGGAACCATTTCTTCATAAGTTCAGTGAGGGGAGTAGCTAGCTGGGCAAAGTTGGGAGCAAATCTCCGATAGTAACCAGCCAGCCCTAAAAATGACCTGACGTGTTTCTTTGTTTTAGGGATGGGACTGTTAGCTACAGCTTCTGTCTTAGAAATCTCTGGCTTTACTTCTCTATTTTCCAAAACATAGCCCACATATCTGGTTTCCTGCATGCCCAGTGCACATTAGGTAGGATTTATTGTCAGACCTGCCTTTTTGATTGATTGGTTAACTGCTCACAGGTGTTCTTGGTGGCTTTTCCAGTCTGGACGTATACCATGACATCATCCAGGTACGCAGCACAATAACCAGTGTGAGGGGATAGAATTACATCCATGTACCACTGGACTGTAGCAGGTGCACCATGTAAACCATATGGCATTGTGGTCAACTGACAAAATCCAACTAGGGTGGCAAATATAGTTTTGTCTCTGGATTCTTTAGCTCTGGGAATTTGCCAGTAACCCTTGGTAAGATCGAGGGTATTGATGTACTTGGCATTCCCCAATCTGTCCACCAAATCATCTATCCTGGGAATAGGATAACTGTCAAATTCTGACACTTGATTAAGTTTCCTAAGATCAAGGCAGATTCTCACACCTCCTTCTTTTTTACTTACAATCACCACTGGTGATGACCAAACACTTCTCGACTCTTCTATGATACCCAATTCTTAAATTTTTTGTATTTTCTTAACAATGTCTGCTCTTAACCACTCTGGTAATCTGTATACAAACATACAAAATTTGCCAGCAGATAAAGGCCTAGAGGTCTATCAAGTCTGCTCAAATGTGCAGCTAGCACCCCTTATTCTGCAGATGCCCCTTCCTTCCACCCTTCTCCTTCATTAACCCTTCCCTTGTCCTGTCCCATCCCCTTTTGAAGCAGTCCACTGTTCTACTGCATACCACTTCTGCAGGTAACGCATTCCACCCAGCCACCACCCTCTCTGTAAAAAAGTGTCTTCTCATCTCCCTCCTGAACCTTCCTCCCTCCAGTCTCATACAATGGCGCCTGGTGGCCCTCCCCTCCCTTACTTTGAACAGCCCCTCTGTACCCATCTTGTTTATTCCTTTCATGTATTTAAAGGTTTCAATCATGTCACCCCTGTCCCTCCTCTCCACCAGTGAGTACATGTTCAACTCCTTCAACCTCCTCTCGTATGATAAGTCCCCCAGCCCCTTGATCATCTTTGTTGCCCTGCGCTGCACCCCCTCCAGTAACTTAATGTCCTCCTCTTCAGATGGCGCCAGTACTGCACGCAGTACTCCAGGTGTGGTCTAACCAATGACCTATACAGTGGCAGAATCACCTCCTCCCTCCTCGAGGATATACCCCTTGCAATACAACCCAGCATTTTGTTGGCCTTTGCTGCTGCCTTCCTACATTGTGCCGAGTTGTTCATTCACCCTGTAATGAGCACACCCAGATCCTTCTCCTCCTCTGTCTGGGCTAGCTGCACTCCCCACAGCTGGTAACTCCTCCTTGGGTTCTTCATCCCAAAATGCAGCATCTTGCACTTTTTGGCATTAAACCCCAGTTGCCAGGTGTCTGACCAGGTTTCAAGCTTTGCCAGATCATCCTGCAACTCCTGCCATCCCCCTAGGTCATCCACCACCATGCCTACCTTGGTATCATCAGGAAACAGACTGATCTTGCTCTTGATGTCCCATGATATGTCTGCAATGAATATCCCAAACAACACTGGTCCCAGCACCGAGCCCTGTGGAACACCACTCGTCACTGCCCTTGGGTGTGAGAGCTCCCCACCCACCACCCTCTGTTGCCTTCCCTGAATCCAGTTCCCTACCCAGCTCACCAGCTTTGCACCTGCCCCTGTGCCTACTAACTTACTTCCCAGCCTTCCATGCGGCACTGAGTTGAATGCCTTACTGAAGTCCAGATACAGGACATCCACTGCATGGCCCCTATCCAGTTGCCTAGTTACCCAGTCATAGAACTCCACCAGGTTGGTTTGGCAGGATCTGCCATGTATGAAGCCATGCTGTCTGCTGTCCTGTAGTCCTTTGGCCTCTAGGAGGGCCACCAGCCTCTCCTTCAGGATAGTCTCCATTAGCTGACCCACGATGGATGTGAGGCTCACTGGTCTGTAGTTTCGGTTCATTCTTGGGGCCACTCTTGTGGAGGGGCACCACATGAGCCATCCTCTAGTCCGAAGGTACACACCCCGAATGTAGTGAGGCATTAAATAGGTCTGCCAAGGTCCTGCAAGGACCTCCGCCAGCTCCTTCAGTACCCTGGGGTGGATGCCATCTGGGCCTGGTGCCTAGTCCACCCTCAGTGCCTTCAAACCCTCTTGAACTCTGCCCTCCATGATTTCCCCATCTGTCACCATTTCACCCCTGCTTCTGCCATTTCTCCCACCTTGGGTGTCACCCCTCTCTTCTCTTTAGTAAATACTGAGCAGAAGTACTCATTTAGTGCTTCTGCCTTATCGTACCCTGCTTCCACCCAACCCCCCCTCCTTCCTAATCCTTACTATGTGGTCCTTACAGCTCCTTTTCTCCCTGATGTACTTAAAGAAGTCCTTCTCCCCCTTCGTAGTGCCTTGTGCCAGCCTGAGTTCCGTAGATGCTTTGGCTCCCCTCACTGCCCTTGTCACCTCCTTCGATTCTGTCAAGTACTCCTCCCTGTCCTCCCCCCTCCCTGTTTTCTTGTACTTCCTAAAGGCAGCTCTTTTGTCTAATAGGGCAAGCATTCTCAGTCGCTATTACGTGCTCTACACCTTTAGCTTGGCCTGGCACTGTAGTCAAAGTACTGTTAAATGTCTTTAGCAAGTTACAAATTTCTGTGGTTTGTTCAGAAGTAAAGGAAATATTCACCTTTAAAGCATCAACAGTGACAGTTTGCTCCAGTCTGTCATAAACTATATCAATATCATCTTTATCAGTTTCTGACAAAACTAGCAAAGTAGCAAGAGGTGATTTTTCAACCCATTTCTTCAGGAGATTAGCGTGATATATCTTAGTAGGATTTTTCCTATAAGGTATCTTAATTTCATAGTTAACTGTGCCAGTACATCTAAACACCTTATAAGGCCCTTGCCACTTCATTAACAGTTTAGTTTCTGTAGTGGGTAAGAGTAGGAAGACCTTTTCGCCTGGCTCAAAGACTTTTTATTTTACCCCACTGCCACAATATGCATTCTGCTGGTTTTGAGCCTCTCCCTGAAAATGTGAGCAATTTCAATATATATTTGCCAGCTTCTTTCTCAGGGTACAGATATAAGAGGTAATAGATAGTTTTTGGGTGGGATTATCTTCCCATGTTTCTTTTATTACATCTAGTAGCCCTCTAGGTTGTCTACCATACAGCATTTCAAATGGTGAAAAACATGTTGATGCCTGTGGCACTTCTCTGTAAGCAAAAAGCAGGTAAGAATTGGTCCCAGTTTTTCCCTTCCCCTTTTACAAACCTTTTTAACATATGTTTTAGGGTTTGATTTAAATGCTCAACAAGACCGTCTGTCTGAGGGTGATAAGGGGAGGTTCTTATGGCAGTGATACCTAGTAGTCAGTACAGCTCATTCAGTAATGCAGCACCAAAATTACTTTCCTGACCAGGAATAATTTCTTTAGGTTTGCCCACCCTGCTGAAACATTTGGCAAGCTCTGCTGCCACTTTGGGAGCTGTGACAGTATGCATTGAAACTGCTTCTAGGTATTGAGTAGCAGAGTCACATACCAGCAGAATGAACTGATTTCCCTTTTTACTTTTATCTAAAGAGCCAACCACATCCATTGCAATTCTCTCAAAAGGTGTGTGATGACCTTATAAACCTCTCGAGCTTCCCTCTCGAGGTTTATGGGTCATCACACACCTCTGGTGTGTAAATACAATATATAACACACAGTTGCATAGCCATTATTCTCTATGTTCTATCTGGTCCTGTGTCTGAGGTTTAATTCAAACTCTGTAAAGTAACCCTTTACATTTTTTAAATATTGGTTAACCCTGTTTTGGTATCACCACCGGCTACTTAAAATAACCCTGAAGAGAAACATCACTAGCTTGCTCTGAAACAAAATCACAATCATTTATCAGTTTTTTTCAGCATTTTCATATATTCACCCCTTACACCCATCAGTCTTTTGTTGCCACTGCGTCTTCAGGCGTCTTCTTTCTTTCCTGAACTTCTGGATCTTGGAGCTATGCTCAAACAAATCTGAATCAAAATCAGCAAAAGGAAAAGAGTCCCCACCATCTGAGATTTTCTTTGCCTGACCTCTTGTCATCACAGCTGCTGAAACATCAGGACTTACTCCCTCTGTGATTAACTCAATAAATCCTCAAAAGTTATTTTCAATAATCACAGATACAGGCAACTTAGGTACTAACCCTAATTTCATTTAGTGTGACTCCCCATTAATATTCAGAGTCACTTGAGTGGTGGGATAGTATCAAGTGTCCCTGTGGATGCAGATGACACCAGTACCTGACCTTTTTGCACAGTTCTTTACCAGCACTTCAACACGCACTAGGGTTTGTCTACTTCCCGAATCAATAAGTCCCTTCACAGTCTTATCTCCCACCTTGACATCTATTAAATACTTGCCCCAATTTGCTAAGGATAAATCTGCTCCAGTGTCACTCTCCTTACTTTGGCAGATTCTTTCAATATGGCCTGGCTCGTTACAATTATAACAAATAAAGTATTTGGGTGCAGATTAGTTACCCCCACCAGAGTTCTTATCAGGCTTGGAGTTAAATCGGGAAAAGGAGGGTCTTACCGGTGCTTGGCTGTTACCTCACTGCTGCATGGTCTGTCTAGCCATCTGATAGTCCTCAGCCAAAGAAATGGCCTTTTCCCCACTTTCTGGTCGGTGTTCTTTCACCCAAATCTGCACATCTATAGGCAGAATGTTAATGAATTGCTCCATTGCAAATGTGTCAGTCATCTGTGGGACTGTTTTGCCCTCTGGTTGGAGCCATTTAGTAAGGAGTTATCTGAGTCTGATAAAGGCTTCTCAAAGATTGTCGAATGAGTTGTACTTCGAGGACTGAAATCTTTGCCTGTAGGTCTCTCCTCAGATGTTCTATCTTGTCAGGTTTTTTCTTTTCACAAGGTCATAGTTTTCCATCTGTGCAGTGTCCATACTGCTGTAGGCAAGTTGGGCTTTATCTATCAGGTAAGCAACCAGCCTGATTACCCATTGCTGCTTTGGCCACTGGCAGGCTCTGGCAACCCTTTCAAAAGTTGTCAGGTATGCTTTGATATCATCCGAGGAACACAGCTTTGTAAGTTTAATGTATTTTAAGTTGTTTGTGTCTTGTTGCTGTGCTGGACCAGTGCCCGATCCTCCAGCTTTGATAACATGCAAGGCATCCATCCTTTGCTGCACCTCTTCTCTTCTTTGCTGCTCCTGTCACTGAATCTCTTCTTTTCTCTGCTTTTCAGGTTGCTGCATTTCTTCTTTTCTCTGCTTCTTGAGTTACTGCATTTCTTCTCTTCTCTGTTTCTCTGTCTCTTTTCATTGTATAGCCCACCATTTGAAAAAGGCAATCAGACTTTCAGGTTCTATCACTGCCTGCTCTTTTTTTTCTATGACTGGTGCTGGCTGTACAGTCTCAGTTTGGACTTTTGTTTCTGCTTCTAGTTTGGCTGTCATTCTTCTGGTAATCACTCCTGGACTTGCTGCTGCAGAATCCATATCTTTCTTCTATGCTTCCCTGGTACCAGGTCTAGTGCCCATGCACAAAACTCCTGGCTTAGAGTATGCATGGTGTAAACCCCACTTCTAACACCATCTGTCATCGAGGCATAGGTCAGGAAGCAAAGGAAAACTAGGAGCAGGTATAAAATTTGCAAGTGGCTTTTTATTTTTGTCCAATAACAGTTAAATAAAAAATAAAATTGTTCAGTATAACTATTTACAAAGGCAGTATAAACACAAAAAACAAAGTCCTTCCTCTGAGAGTATCTTTTCTAATCCAAACCTCAGTCTCTCAGTCTCTCTCTTTTTATAACAAGCTTTTGTCAGGGAACTCGTTAAGGAGAACATCTTGTTTTTCTCAAGGTGTTCTTTTTGGTTTCCTTGCAGGTGCAACAAACAGAACATGGTGACCCAGGGATCTATGATCATAAACAAAAATTTTGTAGAATGACCGTACAGCAAAATCGTTATGTCAACCACATTTGCAGTCGGCATAAGGTTTCTCACTGGCTACCATGTTTTCTTCGGAGGGATTTTCCCCTGAACCCCCCACTTGGATGGCTATGCTCCCTGTGCCCCCTCCCCACTAAATATAATCAACTCTGAGTTGGAGCTGATTAGGGGAGGAGGTGCAGGACCCCCAGAATATGGTGCCGGGGCCCAGTGCAGACACTACAGTGACCTGGCGCTGTAGTGTCAGTGGCTGTCGAAATGTCACTGTTAGAGGGGCATACCATGACCCAGAACTGACCTCTTGATGACAGCTCTGCAAAGAGCTTGTAAACTGCATCTCAGGTTAACCCCTAAATTCCAAATAGCTTTTGCAATAATGTCAACAGAAATTATATACATTTTCAAACCAAGGGATCCCATCATCACTTACAGTTTCACACAAATATTCACATATATTTTTATAACCACAGATCCGCAAGGGGAAGAAAAGACAGAAACAGCAAGTTAAGGCAGAGAGATAGCGAGAGGTGGAGAATCGCAAGACCATCTGAGTGATCAGTTCCCAGGTCTTATGAGAACATTTTGTTGCTAAACCAGACAGACAAGAGACAGAAAAGGAGATGATAGAATAGATCCTTGCATTTAACTCTTCCTGCATAACAAATGTGACAGGGCCTTATACAACCCTGTCACACATGCATGTATCCTTAAGTAGCCTTCTGAGATGTTTTTGTCCCAAAGTAGATGAGGGTGGTTTGGGGTTACTGGAGTCTAAAATGGATGCAGGAGAAAATGAAGGTCTCCCAATATAAGTAGTGCTCCCTCTTGACATTGTACGATCATTTCTATTAATCTTTGAATGGTGGAGGAGCGCTGTCTGTTAGGGTGTAGAGAATATAGACTGCTATTACTTTGTCATATAAGGTACTAGCTGCTACTGCTAGTCAGCCATCATGGTCTGTATAAATGGAGGTGATTGTGACAGGGTGACCCCTGTCATAGCGGACACCCCTGGGATAAATTGAAATCCCTTCCTCAAGCAGTTTATATGTTTTATATTACTGTATGTCCAATATGCTGCTTGGCTGGTTATAACAAAACTAACAGTACAGTTACAAACTAAGAGGACTGTTTTGATATAAGAATAACAAAAGCTTGTGTCTGTTTCTTTAAGGTATTAGCTGCCCCCTTATAAGATATCTTTTACAGCAGACAGCATGTTCCAGCAGGAGAGTTTAGAAGAGTACAGAATGTCTTGACCTCAGGTCTGACCTTTCCCAATGTTGTAAACAAATCTGCAAGTGCCATCTGAACTGTTTTCAATGGAGCAACAGTGGCCCCTAGTGGCTAATTTTATGTTATGTCTGATGTCAATCACAGGGGAGTGAGAATTTCCTAACTTCTAGACAGCTTATAAAAAGCCCTACCTAAGTGCTGAGGAGGATAGATAGAGAGGTCAGTTGGATACTGACTGAGTAAGGTGAAAGACCTCCTTGTAATGTGTATTTTCACACTGTTAGGCTGAAGAAAGAGCCTTGGACACTGCTGAAGTGAAAGCAGTCATCATCTGATTTATTTTGTCTATCCAATTTCTCTTATTTCCTGTATTTTTTACTTATAAAAATAAACTGACAAATGCACTTGTGCGTTTTTTATGCACCTGACTTGTGGTCTCTGCCTGAAATTGTGTTATCCTAAACCTACTCCCAGTGTCATATGGTGTCAGCAGAAGTGGGATCTGACTGAAAGTCCAAGGAAACAGGGAGTCCAGTCAGTTGGTGCCAGATCTGGTACTGAGGATACACAGCTGGGGTGTATGGCACCAGGTGAGATGAGGACAGTGCCTCATGGAGATGGTGACCTGGGCGAGACACCATGGGTGGGATGAGATGGACATGATGGCCAAATGGAGACCGTGATATGACTTCTTCACTGGATGAGTGGGAGATGGCTGGAGGCTGATCAAAGCCAGAGAGAAGCAGAGTGCAGATGCCAGGAGCTACTCGAGAGGTTCCACTTGGAGGATGTCAAGGAAGAATCAGTGGAGCAGGATCCATGGGCTCTGGAGGAGGAGGAGGACCCCCAATGGAGCATTTGTGACCCATGTTTGTGGAGATCCTGTTGTTGCCCATTTTTCCAGTTTGCTACTTGGTGGAGGACGGTTAACAAGAAGAAGAGACCCCATGTAAGACTCTGACTGGCAATGTATTACTGAGGGAGAAGACTTCAAGCAAGATGGAAGAAGCCATTTTGGCTGAAGGGAATTTTGCATGTTTTGAACCTCCTCCCATAAAAAAAAGATTGTTCTCCTGATGTTGACTGGGGAAAGTTGCATGTAGGGGATCCTGAAGTAACCCTGTTAAGGGAGTATGTAAAAATCCAGGATGGGAGACAGGTTAATGGTGGTGTGGGGGTTAGGTTATGGTGGTTTGAACTTAGGAAGGAAGTTCTCTATCATATGAGGTCCAACCCCCGGATGAAGCAAGTGGATGCCCAGGTAGTGGTGCCTGTGACATATAGGAGAAAGGTGATAGAGGATGCGCACTCTAATAACTCGGGGCATCTGAGCCATGGGAAGGTATTGTCTAGACTAATCCCATATTTCTATTGGCCAGGCATGTACAGGCAGGTAGCAGCATACTGTAAGACCTGTTAAAGAGGAAGACAGATAGTGACCACTGATAGTGATGTGGGAGGAGTAACCCATAGGGTGAAGGGCAAGAGATGGCACCTTTGGAAAAGGGGGGGACTCGCACATAGAACAGAAGGGTAAGGTGATGGCCAACACCACTAGTAGTGTATAAGATTTGATATGTAAACCCAGAGGTTAGGGACAGGCTGTTAGGCTTACAGCATGGTATGTTACCAGCCTACCTTTAAATGTTTAAGTGGGGATGGAGCAAGGTTGTTCTCCCCCCAAAGGCAGTTTACTGGGTGCTGGATGGTCCAGTCGTTCAAATGTTCAAATATATCTGGTCAGGGAAAGTCAGAAGATGGTATAAAACTACTGTTGCTAGTTCTTTCACCTGGTATATGTAATGTTTTGTAGTTTACTAATGTAGTAAACTTGTAAGATGTCTCAAGGTATATGTATTGTTATGAAAAGGATACCATACATAGAAACATAGAATTTGACGGCAGATAAGGACCACTTGGCCCACCCAGTCTGTCCATTTTCCTACCTAATGGATAAGCTGCAGATCATAGTTAACCAGCAGCCTACTTTTTCCTACCTCCACCCCCTAGAATTGCCTTATGACTGTCCCATGCATGCTTGAATTCCACCACTACAATTTATTTTTTGAAAAGGACCCCGAGACAAAGCTTCTGGTGAGGGTTAGCTGAAGCTCCATACTCTTCCAGGGTGTTAGTTGAGATTTGGACAACCCTAGGATGGTTGCCCTCTTATGCAGGGGCATGTGTGACAGGGTGACCCCTGTCATAGTACACACCCCTGGGATAAATTAAAACCCCTTCCCCAAGCAGTTTATATGTTTTGTATAATGTCCAACATGCTGGTTGGCTGGTTATAAATTAAGTGCTAAAATGCTTATAAAGCTTTCTGTGCATATTAACCTAAAACAAAACTAAGAGTATAGTTACAAAATGAGAGGAATGTTTTAATAAAATAACAAAAGTTTGTGTCTGCTTTTTCTAGATGTTAGCACCCTCTTCTAAGATATATTTTGCAGTAGACAGCATGAGGTAATGGGACCCTGCAGGAGAGTTTAGAAGAGCACAGAATGTTCTGATCTTAGGTCTGACCTTTAACAATGTTGTAAACAAGTTATGTAATGTACTCCAGGTACCAAATAACTGTTCTCTGTGGTGCAACAGTGGCCCCTAGTGGTTAGTTTTATGTTATGTCTGTTGTTAATCAAAAGGCAGGGGAAACTGTTTTTCCAACTTCTAGTGAGCATTTAAAAAAGCCCTATCTCAGTGTTAAGAAGGAGAGATAGGGAGGTTAGTGGGGTACTGACTGAGGAGGTTGGAAAACCTCCTGGCAGTGTGTGCTTTCACACTGTTTGATTCATAGTAGGCTGAAGAAAGCCTTAGAAACTGTTGAAGCTAAGCAGATGTCTAACTTACCATTTTGCTTTCTGTATATTTTACTGGATGAAAATAAAATGATATATGCAACCTTGCATTTTTTATGCACCTGACTTGTGGTCTGCCTGAAATTGTGTTATCCTTAAACCACGACCAGTGAAAATGCCGAGACACAGATTCTTTCTAGTTAAGACCCAAGGTGAGAGGAACAAAAGGAGATGACAAACTGCAAATCTGTAGTTTATCAGCTTTTACCTCCCCCTTCAACTCTACCCCATTCCCTAATTTTCTCCAGCTGCTTATTATTGTTCCACGCTCTCTTGAAGCCTGTCATCGTCTTGGTGCTCACTACCTCCCTTAACAACCCATTTAATCAAGTCACCCTTTGAGTGAAAACAGTACTGTATCGTACATCCTTCTTGAGTCAGCCACCCCCCCACACAAGTTAATACTCCTGCCGCTTAGTTACTGATCCCTCACTGTGTATAAACAGGTCATGACACTCCACCCTGTTCACCTCTTTCAGATTTTTAAAGATTTCTATCATGTTCCCCTCTCCTGTCTGGCCTCTAGTGAGTCCACATTGAGGCTGGCCCCATGCTTGTCACATGATTTACCTTGCTGACCCTGTGACATTTTTCTAGCTCATCTCCAGACTAAGTCTTAGTGGCCCTTATCCTTTTTCAGATGTGGGGTCCCAAACTGGATGCAGTTCTCCAGGTGGGTCCTCACTAGTGACCTAAAGTGGGGCAACAGCACCTCTTTTTTCTGTGAGCCCTCTCCCTATACAGCACTTCCCAAGAACTGTGGTGCACTGGCCATTGACTTTGGCTATCATTAATAATGACCCCCAAATCCCATTCATCAGTGGTTAAACTAATTTCTTTCTCTACCCCAACCAATAACCTGCCCTTGGTTTACCCTCGCCTATGTGCATAACTTTACAGTTCTTTACATTGAATTTCAGTTGGATGTTACAACTTTTCTGGGTACCTCTTCATGTCCCTGACACCCTCTTCTGAGTCTACCCTGCTGCAGAGTTTAGTATCATAAGCAGAGTAAAGTTTTTATTTGATTTGTTCTTCAATGTTGCATATGAATGCATTAAACCGGACTGGTCCCAGCAGCAATCTGTACTTTACAAATGTTTTTTTTGAAAGAAACCCTGAAAAGGAGCTTCCAGTAATAGTGGGCCAAAGCTCCACACCCTTCCAGGGTGTTTGCTGAAATATGGACAACCGTAGGATGGTTTCCCTCTTATGCAGGGGAATGTGTGACAGGGTGACTCCTGTCATAGTGGACACCCCTGGGATAAACCCCTTCCCCAAGCAGTTTATATGTTTTATATTATGTCCAACATGCTGGTTGGCTGGTCATAACAAAACTAAGAGCACTTGTGCCTTTTTATGCACCTGACTTGTGGTCTGCCTGAAATTGCGTTATCCTAAACCCACACCTGGTGACAGTGATTCAAAAGAAGAACCCCTAGGGAGGAGGGTAACTGCTCTTCTACATGTGGCACTTTGATAGGAAGATTCAACTATCTGATCAAAGCCCAGTTTCAAATGTTTCTGATGTTTAATGTTACTGAGGTGGGTTTCCTGCAGTAAATTTAAATTTTTTTTTGTTTCCTAAGGGCAGTGAGGATTTCTGTAGCTTTGACAATGTTGGAGAGGCCACTGGCATTCTGAGATATGACTTTAAAGGTGGACATTATGTTGCACTCTTTGGCAGCTGAGCTCCCCATAACTCCCTACCCCTCAATTCCAGAGCACAGGTTGCGTGTCACAAACCACATAGGCTTTACTAGGAGGCTGTCTACTTGAGTATGTTTTACACCATTCTGTATGATATACATTATGTCTGGTATAGTGGTGCTCAGATAGTGCCACCGTGGATCCACCAGTGATCCGGCCAATGGCAGCACTATTTGAGTGGGATCCATCCTGGGATACAGCCAAATATGGATCCCAGCGCTGAATCCAGGGATCCGGTGCTGAATCCCTGGATCTGGCCATCGGATAATGCGGGATTTAACTCAGGGGTTTGACGGCCAGATCCATGGGCAGATAGTGGTGGTATCCAGTGGATCTACTATCCTGCCATAAAGGCAGGTATCTGGTGAATCTGGATTGTTCTGGATACCATCCAAGAACCACTAGTCTGGTATATATTGTATTGAGAAAATGAAACAAAACAGGTGAATCTCTGGGGCTAATACAGCCAGACAACTGCAGGAGAGAACTTAATTGGCCAACTGGGCCTATTCAGGAGGGAAAGAGAGCCAAGAGGATTATTGTTCCACAAACAACAAAGGATCCCTGCCCCTAAACTGGGCAAACTGTGAACTGTGGTTTCCAAGGGAGGTGGTGGCTGCAGCACCACGCCATCCATAGCTGCTAGTGAATGCTACGTGGGAGATCTCCATAAGTCAATGGGCCTTGGTCTCACATAAGAACAGGATGGCTTCTCAAACTTGGGAGGGGGTATAAAAAGAACAGTTGTGGTCAGTAAAAACAAACAAAAACAAGCATTTGTCAATGCCAAATGTTTGCTTACTGGCATTGGCATTGGTAGTGTAGGAGTTACAGAGCTGCATACTAGGAATGGCAGTGAAGTATTGAACTGAAGCCAAGCCTGTCACCACCCTGCAGATCGTGACAGGCATTGGGGTGTGCCTTTGGGTCATCAGGTATAACGGCCACTCCATTTCACCACACCCTACCCTGCAGACACCGACAAGTGTCACGGTGTGCCTTGGGGTCTTTGGCCCTTTTGTGCACCCCATTTCATCAGGAAATACGGTGAGATGGGTGCAGTATAGGAGAATGGGGTGAACTTTGGGGCTGAAGAGTCCAAGGCACACCTCGATGACTCTCACAGGCTGCAGGGTGTGGGTGGGGGTGGAATGGTATGAGCATTGCAGGCAGCAATCCCAAGTCACAGCCCTGATGCCTGTCATTCTGTACAGGGTGGGGCATTATGGTCGGAAACCCTAACGCCTCAGGCATTCGTTGGTATTTTCACTCCAAATTTTCAATATGTTTTTTTTGTGACCCCCACCTCATGAACAGTGGCAATATCAGTTTGTTAGCCAAAAGCTGCTTTTGCACAGCGACTACGGCATTTGGCATCACAGGTGCAAAAACACATTCCAAACAGGATGTGAAAAATGACAGCTGTACTGTTCATGGGGAGGTGTAAAAAATTGCAATGTTGAAAATCTGCTGTGAAAATATTAAAAAAACTTGTGAAGTCACGAGCGTGCGTAGAAACTGTGCAACGCACACCCGTAATTTAACTAGTTTGGGGATTTTTTACAGCAGATTGTTAACACAGGCATTTTGGGACCTCCGATCATGAACAGTGTCACTGTGATTTTCTTTATCTGTCCACGCATTTCTGTGCTGAAAGTGTGAAAACACATTTCGGCCATGTTGTGAAAAAAGGGCAACTAAAATGGTGCAGGGTCTACATCAGAAACCATATGAAGAGAGACCGAGAGAGCTTAATATGTATACCGTTGATGAAAGGAGTGACAGGGGGGACATGATATAAACTTTTAAGTACCTCAAGGGAATCAACAAAGTCCAGGAGGGTAGCATCTTTCAGAAAAAGAGATGTGTAAGAACAAGGGGGCACAATTTAAAGTTGGAGGGGGGACGGCTCAGGGGTAATGTGAGGAAATTATTTTTCATGGAGAGAGTGGTGGACACATGGAACCACCTTCCTGGAGAGGTTGTGGGGTCTAAAACAGTGGAGGAATTCAAACATGCATGGGACAGACATAAGACAATTATAGTGAGGGGTTGCAGGAAATAGGCTGTTGGTTAACTAGAATCTGCAGCTTATCCAGTAGGTAGGGAAATGGGCAGACTGGGTGGGCCAAGTGGTCCTTATCTGCTGTCAAAGTCTATGTTTCTATGTTTCTATGTAGCTGTACTGTTCATAAGGAAGTGAGGAAAAATGCCACTGGTGAAAATCTGGCATGCAAATATTACAAATTCATGAACTTACGAGGGTGCATAGGAACTTCACAACATGCACTCCTAAAACAGTCATTTTATGGAGTCTTGTCACCAAATTTTCAACATAGCCATTTTTAGACCTCTGTTCATGACCAGTGTCACTGTGATTTTTTTAATCTGTCCCAAACATTGATTGCGCACACCAACTGCACCATTGTGCACAACATGCTCGGAAACACATTTTGGGTGACATGTGAAAAATGACAGCTGTACTGCTCATAAGGAGGTGTGGTAAAATGGCAATGTAGAAAATCTGGAGTGCAAATATTAAAAATTTGCGAACTTACGAGCATGCGTAGGAAGTGCGCAACGCACGCTCGTAAAACAGTCATTTTTAGGAATTTTTTTCACCAAATTTTCTACATAGCCATCTTAAGACCTCTGCTCATGAACACTGTCACTGTGATTTTCTTAATGTGTCCCATACATTGATTTCGTACACCAACTGTGCCATTGTGCGCTACATGCACAGAAACACATTTTGAGCGAGATGTGAAAAATGACAGCTGTACTGCTCATAAGGAGATGTGTTAAAATGGTAATGTTGAAAATCAAGTGCGAATATTAAAGTGCAAACTTATAGCGTCGTAAGACTGCATAGCATAGCTGTCAAACAGTCATTTTTAGGAATTTTTTCACCAAATTTTCAACATAGGCTTTTTGAGAGCCCACCTCATGAACACTGGCACTGTCATTATGTTAATCAGTCCCGAAAGGTGATTCTGGGCAGTGACCATGAAATCACCCTTCAGTCCCAATTAACGCCATGACAGTGACAGAATTCATGAGGAGGGGTCCCAAAAACCCCATGTTGAAAATTTGGTGCAAAAATTCCAAAAAATGCCTGAGATATGCATCAAAGTTGAAAAAACCCTATCCATTACATTATACAGCTTACCGGCATTTCCTCAGTTCACGGTCGGCTTTGAAGAGTGCAAACGTGTTCCCGGTCCACCGAAGATCGTCCGCTTGGAGTCCAGAGGTGGCATGGGTGGGCTGTGGGGAGGCAGGGTGGGGAGGGGGCCAACGACCGGGCGAGGGACTGTTTTTTTTCTTCAGGACTTTTTTTTAAAGGAGGATGACGGGACAATTGCCACGCTTGGGGTGGACTCCAGGTGGCATCGGAAAGGCTGCTGGGGGCTGAAGCCAATGGGGATTGGGCACCTGTCGGCCATAACAGTTTCTGCCATGCTGGGGTGGGCTCCCAGTGTGGCACCTGGCTGTTTGAGGGGCCTGGGGGCGTGGAGCCGGCGGGATTTGGCACCCTCGTCGGCCATTACATTGTTTGCTGTGCTGGGGTGGGCTCCCAGCGTGGCACCAAAGGCTTGTTTTTTGGGGGGCTGGAGCTGGCCAGGGATTGGGCACCCCTTTGGCCATACAGGTAAGGCCGAGAGGAGCGCAAGATAGCATGAGCACGCAAATGCAGTGCTTGCATGCCAGCGTACGTGGGGGGGGGGACAGCTCTGCTCAGTGAAGCGGAGCTCTCCTTTTCAACTGTATGCCACTGCATCCGGAATCTCGGATGATGGCACTAAGTTTCTTGCACATGCGTGCAAGCAAACATAAAAAGACAGCAGGATAGCAGGGTGAGTAGGGGGAAAAATAAGGATCTGCACTCTCCTAGAATGAGCAGTCCAAGCTGTTGCTCTCTTCTCCAGGATTATCTGAAAGATTATCTGTGACCGTGGACAAAGAGGCTACTCAGCGGGGCTGGTATGTCGGGGGGCGGATTAAACAGTGCCCTGATTACATGAAAGTTGGCAACTGAATGTCTCCAGTTCAATTCAGGGATGATTTGCATATCCTGTTAGAGAATTTCAGGATGACTGGTATCCTTTCCCCAAACTGGAGGCAGCTATGGTGGTGGTGGGGGGATCTATAATACACATACAGAGCCTCTATATGTAATGCTCTGCCATAAGTCCTCTATTCAGTAAGTTCTAGAGCCATGATTGTCCCAGATGGCCTTAGAAGGGGAACACAAGTTCTTTCCTGAATCTTCAGTAGGGTTTCCTTAGGCAGAGAGGAAAAGTCACAGTTTACCCAGGGGTAGTATTCCAGGGGTGTACCTTATACAAGGAGGTATCCTCCAATGTGGGGGTTCCAAGTAGATGGAATGATAATTTGCTCTCTGTACATGTGTAAAATGTAAGTATTTGGTCCCTGTATCCAGTCCCCTCCCTCCTGACCTCTACCTGTCCTTCCACCACTCTCCACCCCCTCCACAGGGTTCCACACCCTCTAAGGTAGAGGGTCCCAAGACATCTGAGTTTTCCCCTCCTCAATCTTCCCCTGTCTGCCTGCTTGCCTGCCTGCCTGCCTCTCGCACCTGGGCCATATCTCGTACCCTAGCTGCTCCCACTCCTCCCTCACTAGACAACCTAACTCCCATCTAAGCTGCATCACCTCTGCCAACAAGTGATTCAGATTCCTGCACACTGGGCAACTACCTACCTCCCACAGTGCACCCAGGAACACCACAGCTCCACACCCCCTACAACACACCAACCTACTCCTGTCCTCCTGCTGCCTGCTCCTTTTCCCGCCCCACCACATGCCACCTACTGTATTTCCAACATAAGCTCTTTGCTTTAGAATATGGTAACATCTCCCCTTCCATACCTAACAGTCACCTGCTACTACACTCATTGTGGTTATCTACTGATGATAGCGACTGAAAATGAGCGACTACAAAAATAGCGATTCATTTTCACCGCTATCATTTTGGGCTATCCTGCAAGGGTTGCGATGCAATAGTGAGGATGGCGACTGGAATGGGAGGGATAGGGAGAAGGAGGGGAGGGATACGGAAGAGGGTTTAGGTAGGGGGGTGAGCCTGCTGCAGCCGAGCCAGCCCTGTGGTGTGATGGTGAGGGTGGCTAGCTCCGGTGCAGTAGGCATTGGGTTTGCGATGGAGCAGGGGAAAGAATTTTTGGTGCTGCTTGAGGGTGCTTTTTTTACTATTCCCACGCTGGAGTATTACCTCCTCCTCAACATGTAACCCCCTGGAGTTGGCAATCCAAAATTAGGGGGGTGAGAAGCAAAGCCCCCTGGAAGGGGGTGAGGGCACAGCCCCCTGTAAAAGCACTACATTTTTCAGGAAGTGTGGTTGCTGAGAAGAGTATATCGCCAATATGCTTTTCTACGATATGCACTCACCATAAAGGTGACCACTGTTTTGCGATAACTATTATGACATGGAACCCTCTTTGTGGGCCTGCCCCAGTCAGGCTGTAGTTGCAGCCCCTTTCCTTCCTGTGTTGGCCTACCCTAGATAATGTTTAACAGCAATGCCTCCCTTACTTAACAGTCACCCCTTACCCCACTCCCCCAGCTGAAGTGTCAGAGTGTTATGAAATGTCAGAGAGGTAGGTCTGTTGCTCTTCTGGGGCTCTGACAGCACTCGGGTTATTACCACCATTTGTGTAATTTTGAACTTTTGTATTTTATACCAATTTGTTGCCATGTCCTCACATCTTGTAATCAGCTTTTGTCTCTTTAAAAATAAATGCATTAATCTTACTGGGCTGGAATACTAACATACTAAAATGCCAGCAGAATAGGCCTAATGGTCTTTCGCGTCTGCTCATTTGGTCAGCCCCCACCCTGGGAGCTGACCTTGCTGCCCCCCTCACCTTCTCTGGCTTCTCCCTTTCCAGTTCTGGATATTCTCGCTGCATTGAATTTTGCTTCCAGAACCCTTCCCCTGTACCTGTCCCACCCTCTTGAGCCCTCCACCATCTCTGCCTCCACTAGCCCCTGGGCAGTGCATTCCATGGCTCCATCACCCTCTCAGTGAAGTAGCACCTCCTCCTTTCTCCCCTGAATCTTCCCCTCTCCAGCTTCCACCCATGCCCTCTAGTTGTCCCCTCCTCCTTCCTTCGAAGCACCCTGACTGCCCCTCCCCTATTTACCCCCTTCATGTACCTGAAGACCTCATCCATGTCCCCCCGGTCCCTTCTCTCTTCCAATGTGTACTTATTTAGCTCTTCAAGCCTCTTCCCATAGGTCCTGTTCCCCAGACCCCAAATCATTTTGGTTGCCCTCCTCTGGACCCTCTCCAGGAGTTTAATGTCCCTCTTTAAGTGTGGCCTCCAAAACTGCACGCAGTACTCGAGATGCGGCCTCACCAAGCAGTTATACAGAGGGAGTATACACTGTCTTTTTTGCCCTTTACTCCTTACAACACTTTCTGCAGGTCTATCCCAGCTAGGTTGTATTGCAACCCTGTGGCTTCTCCTATGGGCCTATCCTAGATTGTGTTGAGCTGTAATCTCTCTGTTTCACTACACTATGGTCCTACCCTAGATAAGGAGTGCTATCATCTCCTGTAACCCATCCATAGGCCTACTCTAGATAGGGTGTAGTAATACCCCCTATGTGGGTGTAGTAATACCCACTATGTGTTTTTACTTCCTAGGTCTAACTCAGATAGGGAGGACCACAGACTCCACTATCCACAGCCCCTATAAGCATTCCCTAGTTCTGCCCTCTCTCAGTTTCCCGCTCCTTATCTTTACCTGCCCTCTGCTAAGTAGCATGGCTTGCAGGCCTCCCTGTGGCACCCTACAGATGTCCCTGGATGTTATTTAGGTGGGTGTCACACTCCTGCTTCATGGCACTCACACGAGGGGTCAGTCACATGAGGGATCGCTTGGCCATCTGGGTATTTTATAGGAACTACTGTCATATTACTGGCTGGCTTTAGCCATGTGGGCACTCATCCCACCAATGGCACCGGCTTAAGTTTTAGCTGCTAATTCCTCCCCTCTTCCCTCCCCTTCCTCTGACCACCTCCTCCATCCTTCCAAATTCCCTTCCTCCAGAGCACAAAACAGTATGAAATTAGAACATTGTCCCTCTATATTCTGTGTAAGCACTGAGACAGAATTAACAAGCATTTGTCAATGCCGAAAGTTCGCTTGCAGGTATTTGCAGTGGTGTTTGGCATGTATGGTGCTTTACCCTAATGCCCTGTGCGATTGCTGGTATTTGCACAATAAATTGTCAGCATGACCTGTTTGTTACCCCCATTGTGCGCTACATAGGCGGAAACACGTTTTGGGCAGGATGTGAAAATGACAGCTGTACTGCTCATAAGGAAGTGTGGTAAAATGGCAATGTGAAAATCTGGGTGGAAATATTGAAAATTGGCAAACCTCTGACGATGTGGGAACTGTACAGCATACGTCAGAAACAAAGTCATTTTAGGAATTGTTTCACCAAATTTTCAACATTGCCATTTAAAATCTGTGCTAATGAACAGTGTCACTGTGATTTTCTACTGTGTCCCATACATTGATTCAAGACATGGACAAGCGCCATTGTGCACTACATGGGGAAAGACATTTTGGGCAGGATGTGAAAATGACAGCTGTACTGCTCATAAGGAGGTGTGGTAAAATGGCAATGTTGAAAATCTGGAGTGAAAATATTGAAGTTCATAGCAAACTTCTGGCGTGCGTAGGAATTTTACACAACATCTGTCGTAAAACAGTTAATTTAGAATTTTTGCTAAATGTTCCAACATAGCCATTTAAGATCTCTGCTCATGAACAGTGACACTGTGATTTTCTTAATGTGTTCCATACACTGAGTTAGCACACTACTGTGCCATTGTGCGCTACATAGGTAGGAAACAAGTTTTGGGCAAGATGTGAAAATGACAGCTGCAGTGCTCATAAGGAGGTGTGGTAAAATGGCAATGTTGAAAATCTGGGTGAAAATATTGAAAATTAAGCAAACTTCTGGCGTGCGTAGGAACTGCAAACGCAGACTCATAAAACAGTCATTTTAGGAATTTTTCACCAAATTTTCAGCACAGCCATTTTAAGACCTCTGCTCATGATCAGTGTCACTGTGATTTTCTTAATGTGTCCCATACATTCGGTTTGCACACTGACTGCGCCATTACTACGCTACATGGGCAGAAACACATTTTGGGCAGGATGTGAAAAATGACAGCTGTACTGCTTATGAGGAGGTGTGGTAAAATAGCAATGTTGAAAATCTGGAGTGCAAATATTGAAAATTCATAAGCGTCTGAGCATGCATAGGAACTGCATAATGCACGCTCATAAAACAGTAATTTTTAGGAATGTTTTCACCAAATTTTCAACATAGCCATTTTAAGACCTGTGCTCATGAATAGTGTCACTGTGATTTTCTTAATGTGTTCCATACATTGATTTCGCACACCGACTGCGCCATTGTGAGCTACATGGGCGGAAACACATTTTGGGCAAGATGTGAAAAATGACAGCTGTACAGCTCATAAGAAGGTGTGATAAAATGGAAAAGTTGAAAATCTGGAGTGAAAATATGGAAAATTCGCGAACTACGAGTCCTGCGTAGGAACTGCATAGCGCTGCGTTAAGTAAAACAGTCATTTTTGGAATTTTTTGCAAATTCTCAACATGGGGTTTTGGGACCCCTTCTCATGAATGATGTCACTGTCATGGCGTTATCCAAGGCGAAGGGTGATTTCGCACAGTGACTGTGCAGTGCCTGCGAAATCACCCGCCGGCCCGAATAGCGCCATGACAGTGACATCACTCATGAAGGAGTCCCAAAACACCATGTTGAAATTTTGGTAAAAATTCCAAAATAATTGATATATGCAATAAAGTTGAAACCCCATCTAGCCCATTATAGAGCTTACCGACGCATATCCTCAGTTCGCGGTGGCTTTGAAGAGTGCAGGCGTGTTCCCGGTCCACGAAAATCGTCGCACGGGTCGGAGTAAGTATGGGGGGTGTGGGGGAGGCTGGAGTGCGCAGTGGGTGGAGTGCGGGTTGTGGGAGGGGCTAAGAGGCGAGCGCTTGGAACTGTTTTGTTTACAGGTTAAAAGAAAAAAAAAGACTACGAGGGGCGTTTGCCACACTGGGGTGGGCTCCCAGCATGGCAGAAGATGTGTGGGGGCCAAGGAGCTGACGGAGACTAGGCACCCCGTCGGTAAACTTCTGTCGAGGCGAGCCGGCAGGGGATTAGGCACCCGTTGGCAATCAAACAAGCGGTTTGCCACACTGGGGTGGGCTCCCAAGCGTGGGCATGGCAGCAGTATGGCTTTGGGGGGTCGTGGAGCTGACGGGGATTGAGCACCCCGTCGGCAAACAATATTTGCCACGCTGGGGTGGGCTCCCAGCGTGGTACCAAGCTTTGGGGGGCGTGATGGACATGCACGGGGGGAGGTAGCACGTGACGCCGAGGGGTATGCATTAGGCATGGCAGCTGTGCTTTCTCAGCGAAGACCACCGCTGTCATACTGAGCTGCTGCACCCATTGGTGCAGGACTGCCACGCCTGCTCAATTGAGCAGTGCATTGAGTGAGAAGGCACACCTCCAAGTGCTACTCTCTCTCGTTCCTTGTGCATGCGCGCAAGTGAAGGTAAAAACCAGAACTCTGTTTTTCCAAGTCTGTCCAGGCATCCACTACTCTCTTTTCTGCTCAGCAGTATCTGAGAAAGAAAGAGCAGATAGGACTACAATTTGCAGTCTTCTCTTCCTTGGTGAACTACAGCTGCCTTAATGGCTTGCTGTAGCCATGTAAGCACTTGTCCCACCAATGGTGCCGACTTGCAGATGCTGACTCCTGTCCTCTTCCCTCCCTCTGTCCACCTCCTTCATCCTGCCAAAATCCCTTTCCCCAGAGCACAAACCATGGCAAAATTAGAACATTCCCCCATATTCAGTACAGGCATGGAGATGAAATTAAAAGCCAGCAGTCAGCTTTTCCAAGCTTGTCCTGGTGTCTGCTACCTTTCTCTTCGCTCAGCGGCATCTCAGCAAGAGACAGCAGAGAGGACTTCAACTTGCAGTTTTTTTCTTCCCTGGAGAACTACAGCCACCTAACTAGTTGGAGGTAGTCAAGTGAGCACTCATCCCAACAATGGCACCAGCTTGCAGCCACCGACTCCTGCCTTCATGAATTGAAAGTGAAATTATTTTACTTTGCAGATTATGACAGAATCCCTTTTGTGGAAAATTGACTATGCAAACAGAACTTAACATTTCTGAATTTTAAAACTGTTTGCATGAAACATCCACTTGTGGTTATAAGAGCACCTGGAATGCTTTGACATAAACAATCCTGATAGGCTGAAACAGCTTTATAATGGATAGGGATTGAGTAATTGCTGGTGAATCGCTGCTGTCTTTATATATTTTTCTAATCTAATAGCAGCTTCCCTTATAATACATACATGTACACATATTTGGGGGCAAGAAAGGGCAGTGCCAATTGAAATCCTGCCTCCCACTTGACCAATGGGAATACCCTGTCCTCCCATTTCTTCAAAGTACTTGTCAAGTTGCAGATTGAAGGCTGTTACAGTACCATAATTTTATTTAGAGTGGCCTCAGATCATTTGCTGATTTTTCTAGATAACCTCCCCAGATTTCATGATTTTTAGCTGGAGCTGTTAATGTAGATAATGGGAGTTCTGACATTCAATAACCCAGATTCTTAGTTCCAGAGCTGATACTTACTATCCCAAAAACGAATCCCTCCTGTCCTAGAGAAGTGACCCGGATGAATAATTTTAGCCAGACAGCCCTAGATAATCTAAATAATTAAGCAGCATAATAATGTTGTTATCACCAAGGATGCTTGGAATTTGACGATTGCAGTCGGATTCCAAATCAAATCCTAAAAGGATCTCAATGTCAGAATCGGATTCAGATTTGGAATCTTAAATCCTGATTGCCTATGTAAAAATAGGTCTTAGGATTACATTTAGGATTTAGTATTTTCAGGCTTCAGTTCCAAAATATCCTAAATCCAAAAATCAGATTGCAATCCGATGAATCCAGTTCTGTTCAGGGGATTCTGAGCATCTCTAGTTATCGATATATTCGTTACTGCTACAGCAGTGCCTGCTGTGTCGTTTGGTCTGAGTCACAACACAACTGGAAATGAGCTCCTGCTTAGTGTGCCTTTCATGGTAACCACATTTTATCTAACTAACTTACTAATGATACATCGATACATCATTTCCTGCTTTGGTCAAGAAATCCATGCCACAGATTACCATTATCTGGGTAATTCAAAGCATTCCAAGCATTCTACAGCAGCGCCAGCCAGAATGCAACATGGTACCTTGCAATATTACTGCAGAGTGCTGTAGCATGCTGCAGGAACAGTGGACTTCAATAGCAATTAAGCCCTTTTGTCATGCAGTATTTTGTGACATGCCATTCACTGCAAGGTATTGCACTACGTACTGGCTGGATCTGCTGTATAATGGATAATGAATGCAAGATATGGATAATTAATTCTGGATACAGGAAACGTTATCCTGAAAATTTGACCTGGAGTAGACATACCCTGTATAAGATTAGTCACCACATTTCCAAGGTATGCCAAGGTATGCTAGGTTTGCTGGCCAAGGCACCTAGCTTCACCTGAGCTCTTTCCTTCTAGCTTGCTTGAAAGGACAGAACTAAGAACCTTACCAGAGTAAAGGAAAGGATTAAGACTTTTGGCTAGGCAGATTTACTGTGTGTTGTTGTTTTTATTTTGTACACACAAGGATTGTTACTGTTTGTTGCTAACATTTTATTGCTTTATTTTTCTCTGATTCACATTGCTGTTGCTGGGTATACCTTCTACTGCATTATTGCAAGGTGTGCCTACAGGTGTGTGCTGACAGATTACTGCTGTAATCTTCTGATTCAAATTGTCTTTTGCAAGGTATATCTTCTGTTACTACTTTGTTTTTCTCTGTAGCAAAGTGCTTCTTACAGGGTATATCTTCTGTGAAATTATTACAGGTGGTGCTTAAATTTTTGTGACTTTTTATCATTAGGCTAAACAAAATTACTGTTTGCCCCAATTTTATTTATTTATTTTTTGCTGAAAAGTGTTTTTTTTGTCTCAGAGGTGTTGCAGTTTCCTTCTCACATTGAAGACAGGGAGAGTGAGAAAGCAGCCACAGCTTCCTTGAATCAAGGAGGTTATTTTCTAGACTACACTGAACTGAATTATTACTTTTTGGACCCGTGTAAGTAAGTAACTAGTATTGATTCTGTTTTGGGGTGGACTTTTCTTAGTTTTAACTTTAATTTGCCAGGGAGGAACTGTAACTGGGAGATATTTGCAGTCAGTCGTGATTAGACCTGTTACTTAGCCTTTGTGAAATAGGTGTCTGAAAGGAAGGAAGGCACTCCCTGGGGTGGAGGTAAGAGTTGTAGGTGATTGTTTCTGGACAGCATGGGTTTACTCCCACCCACCCTTTCCCTTGCCCCACCCGCCCAAGCACATAACTTCCATTATAGCAGGGGTTCTGACATCACTTCTTCAAAACTACTAACAACATACACTGTTCATATCCTTAAAGACAGCACACTGAATAGGGGGTTGAAACACTCACAAGCTTGCACACACTAAAACAAGAACAAAAAACAAAAAAGCATCTGTAACTGGAAGGGACACAGACATGTGGGGAGTGGTGCAATGCACTGGCTGTGGAGCAGCAATATTCCGGAAGACATTCTGGAAACTGCATTGCTGCCCTATTTGCAGGCACCTCTCTGGTCTGAGGGAGGAGGTTGTTCATCTCCATGCTGACCTGGCAAGGATTTGGAAAACCTGCTCCCCCACCCAGGGACCACCCAGACCACTGCCACTACCTCAGAAGTTGCCAAGAAAGAGGAGTGGTTGGACCACCGTGGGCTCAGGGAGGGTGAGGGTGGTGGAACAGAGGTGCATCCCTCCAGTTGTGCCTCTCCACAATTCATTCACCACTCTGGCAAAGCATGGTTCCTCTATGGAGGCACCTGCAGTGGAGACTGAGGAGGATGCTGGGAACCTCCACAGTGGAGACCCACAGGAGGGTGGCCCAGGACCCCATGGGGGAAGGAAACAACTCCTGGTGGGGGACTCAATTGTTAGGGGGTAGAACTGGGGGAGGGAGGGGAAAGGAAGGTAAGGTGCCTGCCTGCCACCAAGGCTTGGAGGGACAGGAAACGAATCCTCAGGATTGTGGTAGCAGTGGCAAGGGAGAGGTGGCTGGATGTCATTATCCACCTGGGGATGAATGACCTGGCTGAGAATGGGATCAGAGCAGTGTAACAGGAGTTTGTGGAGTTGGGGAGGGGCCTTAGACAAGTAGCACACACGGTACCTTTCTCGCAAGTGCTACCTGTCTATGGCATGGATGAGACTAGGGCACTTCACACCATGGGATTTAATGACTGGTTGAAAAGCTGGTGCAGAGCTGAGGGATTTGGCTTCAGTGGCAACTGGGGCTCCACTTGGAGGGATGCAGGCCTATACAGTCATGATGGTCTGCATCTATCCTGGAGGAGAACTAGGATCCTAGGTGATAGGTTTAAATGCTTCAGTGGGAAGCATTTAAACTAGCCAAGGGGGGAGGCACTGAAGAGGAGAAGGGAAATCCTAGCCCCCTTCCCAAAAATCAGGGTAGTTAGTGAAGTAAACACCAAAATAGAGCAGTCAATAGGGAGAAGGGTAGGGGTAAATGGAGAAAAAGACAAAGGCAGTAGGGAGAGGGATGGGGATGGGGCAAAAAGAAATAAAGCCATAAGAAATGGAGGGTAATGAGTACCAATGCCCGTAGTGTAGGTAAAAAGCTCCCTGAAATGGTTTCATTGATGGAAGAGGGATGCCTGGATATTGTGGCAGTCACAGAAACATGGTACACAGAGAACTGTGACTGGGATGTCAGCATACCAGGGTACACAATCTACAGGAGGGATAGGGAGGGAAGAAGAGGAGGAGGAGTAGCTCTCTATGTAAGGGAAGGGATAAAAGCAACAGAACTAAAGGGTAAACAGGGAGGAGAGGAGGCACTGTGGGTCACCCTGGAGACTGGAAATGGCTCCACAATCCACACAGGGGTTGTATACAGACCCCCATCTCAGAGGGAGGAAATGGACAAGGAAATGATAGAAGGCATCCTTGGGATGGCAGAGAAAGGGGAGATATTGCTGATGGAGGACGAAAATATGCCAGATGTTGACTGGAGCACCTTTGCTGCAGCCACATCCAAGAGCGAGGCCATTCTCGATGACCTCACGGGGGCATGCCTCAGACAGCTAGTTTTGGAACCCTCGGGAGAGAGCAATCTTAGACCTGGTACTCTCAAATGGGGATGGAGAGAGGATCTCTGATCTTGAAGTGGGTAGCCATCTGGGAACAAGCGACCACCAAACAGTGTGGTTCACGATAAACTTAGCTGTAGAGTCAAGCCACACAAAAGTGAAGGTACTGGACTTCAGGAGGGCTGATTTTGTCAAAATAGGAGAGTGCCTCAGAAAAGCACTAGCAAACAGGCAAGAAGGTGGGGTGGAGCAACAATGGGGAAACATCAAAACCGCCATCACAGAGGCAACAAGTCTTTGTGTGAAACAAATAAACAAATCAAAATGAAAGAAAAAACCACTATGGTTCTCAAAAGAAGTGGTGGGGAAGGTAAGGGAAAAAAAGATAGCATTCAGGAAGTATAAGGAAACACAGAAGGAGCAGGACAGAGAACTACACCAGTTACAGCAGAAGGAAGCGGGTAAGGCAGTCAGAATAGCAAAGGCCCAAACCAAAGAAAAGATAGCCAACTCGGTTAAGAAGGGGGGATAAAATCTTTTATAGGTACATTAGGGAGCAAAGAAAGACTAAGGCAGGGATACTGAGGCTGAACAAAGAGGAAGGTGGTTGGGCAGAGAGCAACAATGAAAAAGCAGGGATACTGAACGAATACTTCTACTCAGTATTCACAATGGAAAAGCAGGGGGAAATACCTAATCTGGTCAATAGAAGCACTCTGGATAGGGGGTTGATATTAATCGTTTCACAGAAGAAAGGGTTCTGAAAGAACTCTTAAAACTGAAGGTGAATAAAGCAATGGGGCCTGATGGGATTCACCCCAGAATTTTAAAAGAACTAAGGGAAGAACTAGTAACACCACTGACTACCCTTTTTAATAAATCATGGGAGGATGGAGTGGTACCTGAGGACTGGAGGAGGCAGATGTGATTCCCCTTCACAAAAGTGGGAGCAAGACAGAGGCAGAAAACTACAGACCTGTCAGTTTGACCTCAGTGGTAGGGAAAATGATGGAATCACTTCTGAAGGAAAGAATTGTTGAGTACCTAGAGGCCAGTGGGGCAGCATGGATTCACAGCGGGAAGGTCATGTCAGATGAATCTAATTGATTTCTTTGACTGGGTGACCAAAGCAGTAGACCAGGGAGGGGCTCTGGACATGGCCTACCTAGACTTTAGCAAAGCATTTGACACAGTCCTGCACAAAAGATTAATAAACAAATTAGCCAGCCTGGGAGTAGATCCTAGGGTGGTAGCCTGGGTAAAACACTGGTTGGACAACAGGACACAGCGGGTAATAGTAAATGGAGTCCACAGTGAAAAAAGGAGGGTTACTAGTGGGGTACCACAGGGTTCAGTACTGGGGCCGGTCCTTTTTTATGTCTTTATAAGTGAGATTGCAGAGGGACTGGAAGGGAAAGTATGTCTCTTTGCAGATGACACAAAGATCTGCAACAAGGTTGATACACAAGGTGGGGTGGAAAGGATGAGAAGGGATTTGGCAAGGCTGGAGGAATGGTCAAATGTATGGAAGCCTAGATTCAATGCAAGGAAGTGCAAAGTAATGCACCTGGGAAACAAAAACCCAGGGGAAGAGTACACAATGGGGGGTGAGATACTGACAACAACAAAAATGGAAAGGGACCTGGGGGTAGTCATTTCAGATGACCTAAAGGTGGGCCAGCAAAGTGAGAAGGCAGTAAGGAGGGCTGGGGGGATACTGGGATGCACTGGGAGAGGCATCACAGTAGAAAACAGGAAGTTGTTGGCCCTCTGTACAGACAGTTGGTAAGACCACATCTGGAGTACTGTGTACAGTTCTGGAGACCCCACCTCCGCAAAGACATAGACAGGGTGGAGGCTGTCCAGAGGAGGGCAACCAAAATGATGAAGGGTCTGCATCAGAAGACATATGAAGAAAGACTAAAGGAACTAAAGATGTATAGCCTCGAGGAAAGGAGGGAGAGGGGACATGATAGAAACTTTCAAATACCTCAAGGGAATCAACAAAGTCCAAGAGGTAACATCTTTCAGAAAAGAGATGTGCAAAAACAAGGGGGCACAATTTGAAGATTGAGGGGGGACAGCTCAGAGGTAATGTGAGGAAGTATTTCTTCACAGAGTGGGTTGTGGATACATGGAACAGCCTTCCTGAGGAGGTTGTAGAGTCAAAAACAGTGGGGGAATTCAAGAATGCATGGGACAGACATAAGGCAATTCTAGTGGGAGGTAGGAGGAAGTAGGCTGTTGGTTAACTAGGATCTGCAGCTTATCCATTAGGTAGGGAAATGGGCAGACTAGGTGGGCTAAGCGGTCCTTATCTGCTGTCAAATTCTGTTTCTATGTTTCTATCTGCTGGAGCATGCATGGAGTAGCTAAGGCACTATCTAAGGAGTTCTAAATTTAATGTGGTGAAACTGGGTAGCCTGTTGCTTCTTGGCAACAACAGTATTCAATGCTGCCATGTGCTGGTAGATATGTTTCATAGAAACATAGAAACTAACAGCAGATAAGGACTGCTGGGCCCATTTTTATTATCTTAATTTTTGCTGCAGACCCTACTTGATGTACAGTGCTGTCTCTTCCCCCTCTTCCTTACACTGATTCCCTTGTGCCTGTCCCGGGCACTTTTGAAGCCCACGAGAAAATGAGAAAAAGGCTTGCACCCAGGTGGTGCAGAGGACAAGGTGCAAGGGGCAGGTTCGTCAAACCGTAGTCCATATCCAGAAAAAAAACAAGAGAGAAAATATTCCAAAAACATGTTACTATTAAATAATAGAAAAAAACTTTATTTAAGAAGTGTAATGCAATCATGGTGGTGGAGCATTAAATGGCTTGCATCATCAGTCACCTTTGCCCTTTGCCCTCACTACCTCTGCTGGAAGGCTGCTGCAGGAATCCACCACCCTTTCTGTGTTGAAGTACTTCCTCACATCTCTCTTGAAGCTAACTTTTACCGCACACTTTACGGCTAGCGCACTTCTTCACCACGTACCGAGGAGCTGATGACATGCTTAGATGCTAGTCCACTTCCCCAGCTCCTGGACCATCAACAGGCTCTCCTATCCTCTCCCATCTCCCGGTCAGAAGTGGTGGCAGCCATTAATAGTTTAGCATTGTATAAAGCGCCAGGGCCGGATGGTTTCTCCTCTAATTTTTATAAGCTCTTTATCAATGAATTGTCTCCTCTCTTACACCGTCTTTTCCAATTTATGTTCATGGTTGATTCACTAGACCCCTCGCTCCTAGAAGCAACTATAGTATTTCTCAAACTGGACAAACCCCCTTCTCAACCAGCTAGTTATCATCATCCCATCTCCTTATTAAATTGTGACATCAAAATTCTTACTAAAATTCTTGCCATGAGAATAAGGAACATTTGATCTCTCTTACTTAGCCCAGAACAGGTTGGATTCATCCCGGGCAGATCTTCAGCAGATCACTTATGTAAACTGAGTCATATTTTTTCAAACTGTGAAGCCTTCCCCCACCCTTATGGCCCTAATTTCTCTTGATGCTGAGAAGGCTTTTGATAGAGTTGCTTGGGCCTTTTTATGGTTGACCCTGCAAAAAATGGGTTTCCCCCTTATATTTCTGCAATGGCTTCAAGTGATCTATTCTTCCCCATCAGCCAAGATATATTGCAATGGGGTCTTTTCCTCCCGCTTTTGCCTTCATACAGGTACCCACCAGGGCTGCCCCCATCTCCCTTTCTTTTCAACCTATACTTGGAACCTTTAATTAGGCAACTTAAAGCATCTCCTAATATACTTGGCATACCAGTCGGTAAGTCAGTTTTGTCTCTTTCCATATATGCTGACGATATCCTCTTGCACCTTTCTCACCCTTCTGCCTCTCTCACTGAAAACTTGAAAGTGATTGATCAGTTTAGTTTATACTCTAATTACAAGCTGAATTGCAATAAAGCTGAAATCTTTCCCCTTAATCATTTTACTTATAGATCTGACTTTACCCGATTTGGCATGTGATGGGCCCCTAGATCTATCAACTATCTGGGTGTCGCTTTAGTTACTGATCCCTCTCTTATGTAGATGCTAAACCTCAATGATTTAGTCACAATCATGCAACAAGACCTTCTAAGATGGAGAGGTCTCCCCATTTCCCTTTGGGACAGAATCAACATTATAAAAATTAATATTCTACCCAGACTCTTCTATCCCTTAAACATGCTTAATGTCTGGCTTTCTCTCTCCTTCTTCCAAAGCATCCATTCACTCATCACAAAATTTATCTGGTTAGATAAGTCCCCTAGACATTCATATCTCAAGTTAGGACTTCCCAAAGAATCCGGTGGCCTCAGACTGCCAAATTTCCTGCTTTATTACTGGGCCAGCAATCTTTACAAATGTGGTAAATGGCTTTCTACTCCTCAAAATTTGATAGATGGAGACTATATCCCTATCTGGCAGCAAATAGAGACCCACTTACTTCACACTTCCAATCTTTCTGCCTCCACAATCTTCTTCTCCTCTTGGAAATCCTTGCTGGCACCCCTATGTAACTCAATACTTTTTACATCTATTAAAGTTTTTTTCACAGTTATGCGGCTCCCTAAAGATACTACCTCCTAAAGATACTTCTTGGCCTATCTTATCTAACCTAGACATTAAGATTGGGGATAGTATGCTCTCTTCCAGTTGGTTCCCTCAACTTCACGAGGCCAGGGTATCTGACTTCTACTCTCAGGACTTGCTTCTGTCCTCCCCAGAGATCCTGGCAAAGTTCCATCTGGGTCTGTCTCATATTTTCAAAATTTATCAGCTAAGACATCTGATATTGCAACATTTTAGCCCCACCCCAGAGGCTTCTGGTTTAAACAGCTTGTTGGCTCAGATACAAGATCTAGCAGTTAGGCCCCATGGGACTTCCCTTCTCTATTCACTTCTCGCCACCCTTCACCCCACTTCCCCCTCCTGCCTCCAAGGTCTGGGAGGCCCTGATGCCTCATACTCAATTGGGAACGCATCTGGAAGGACCTATATAAATGTTACCCAGGACAGGCTGCAACTTATTCAATATCATATCTTAAACAACATGTATTATACTACTGTCAAATTGGCTAAGATGGGTCATCTCTCCTCTTCTCCCTGTTCTAGATGCGGCAAGGCGGATGGTACACTTTTGCATGTTCTGTGGTCCTGTGAGAAAGTCTTTCCCCTATGGGATCTAATTGAAGCCCGTGCTGACCCTCTTCTGGGCTTAGAAGGTCTCTTCACCCCAGAAATATGTGTTATTGGGGACTGCACACAGATTGTGGTTATGAAAAGGAGATATCATATTGCACTTATTTCTTTGGTCGTTAAAAAATTGGTCCTTAAGCATTGGTTGGATCAAGCACCCATCTCATACCGTGAATGATTGCATAAGCTCTCTTTCAGAGCAAGTGCAACTTCACCTTTTTTGCTGTATAAAGGGGAGCTGCATCACAGCTAAGGGGAGTGTTTGCTGGCTTGGCTTGCCCTGCGGCTTGCCCTGCTTTCTTGAGTTCGCCATTGCGTTTTCCTGTTTCACGCTGCCTTGTGCTGCCATGTAATCTGAGTGCAGCGCACACACCACTGCAGCACAACAGGCAAGTCTCAGGCTCTGGTCCAGCCGGAAAGACTGCAAAGATGCTGGAAGAGCCATGAGACTGCTGCAGGGCTGCTGTGTGTATAAGGAAACGGCAGTGGCACAGACAGAGTAGAGAAAGCAGTTGGAAACCGCAGTGCTACCGAGTAGGGCTCCATGTAAAAGGGGCTTAGACAGAAAACTCCCACACGGTTTCAGTTCCCCACCACTACAGCATCTAATAAGAGCTGAAATGGACCGACACACAGTGCTCCGAGATGTCCCTCTCACTTATCCGCTGGCAGCGGACCAACAAGTCTGCTGCATCACTCACAACGTGCAGCATGGGAAGTTTAAACAGCCTTTACTCTGCCTCTCTCTCTCTTTTTGTTCTGCATTCCTTCAGCACCGAATCTCCATCTTTCAGCTGTCTCCTTCTTGCAGCAGTCTGGAGCGGTGTTACATGTCTGCTTCCCTGTGATGGCACATTATTGCTTAAGTATCAACACTGTCAAATGTCACTTAGGATCATCAGGCCCCTTGAGAGGAATTCCGAGCCCTGGGAAAGTTCAGACTCTGGGGTCCCTACTAGCTCACAGCCCCTTTCCTGCATACAGTATGCTGGGTGGCCTGGGCCCCTCCTGGCGCTGCACCCTGGGAATTATCCCCTGCTCCCCCACCCTCTAAGGGGCCTGAGGATCATCACTGTATCGGACTCAAAGATTTCCATCCAGTCCCAAATTAGTAAACACAGTCCTTGAACTGGGAACAGTACTGTTGTTAGAACAGGCACTGGACCCAGAATTACAAGCCTACCTTGTTCTAGAATTGTCTGCATAAGCTGTTACTGGCACTGCTAGTGCTCCTAAATGTGCTGCAATAACATCTGCGGCTGTTGCTGTTGCTGTTGCTTGGTGACCATTTAGTGTTGTTTACTGTAAACTCACAAAGCTCGGGGAAACTCAAAACACAAATAAATAAATTTTTAGTGCAAAATTTAACTGCTTTGTTGCTGGCTACCAAAAAAAAAACCCAACTGATACGTAACCAGATATAAAAGACAGAATTGTCCCAGGTGTTTACAGTCAAAACTGTTCAGATGACTGAGGTATTGTACTGTCACTTTGAAATAGAGACACAGTATGTTATATTTACCCATGGTGAATGGCTCTTTAAAATTAATTTAAAGTTGCTAGCCCAGTGGCTTGGTAAAGTTCAAACAATTTGGCTGATGGATAATATACAAGCTGGTGGGTGTGGCTCCAGTGTTCCATAGGAATGATTTGTTGCTGCTGCTGCTGCTGGGCAACCAGCTGTTGCTTATCTTATTGCTAACACTGTGGGGCTAATGCCATTCACTGTTGCTGCTGTTGTTTGGCCGGCACAGTGGTAGCCATAGTGGTGCACCACAGCATGACACTTTGAAACCTGGTACCAGAAAAGCCGCATTCAGATGAATGCGGCTTTTCCAACTGATCTGTTGCACCAAAGCCCGTCCATAACTACGTGTAGCGATGGCTAGCACCATAGCTGTTACTCATGGGTATGGACGGGTGAAATTAATGCCCTGTACACACTGACACCTTTTACCAAGTTTTTTTTTTAAACTTTTATTTATTAGTTTTTATAAGTGAAACTTACAAAAATTGATCCACAGTACATGAGCTTACAGTTATGTTCTTATATAATACATTACAGTATAATTCATAGCTGAATGTGCCCAGGTTGTTACATCTTGGAGGGCCAAACGTAGTACAGTACTAACCATAGGTACAAATAATTATAAGGATAAATACCAAGTTTTAAACCCTTTTAACTCTGTTAAACCAGTTTAAATAGAAACATAAAAACATAGACTTTGATGGTGAATAAGGACTACTTGGCCCACCTAGTCTGCCCATTTCGCTGCCTACAGGATAAGCTGCAGATCCTAGTTAACCAACAGCTTATTTCTTCCTACCTCCCTCATGAATTGCCTTATGTCTGTCCCATGCATTCTTGAATTATCCCACAGTTTCAGACCCCACAACCTCCTCAGGAAGGCTGTTCCATGCATCCACCACCCTCTCTGTGAAAAACATACTTCCTCACATTGCCCCTGAGCCATCTCCTCTCTATCTTCAAATTGTGTCCCCTTGTTCTTGCACATCTCTTTTTCTGAAAGATGCTACCCTCTTGGACTTTGTTGATTCCACTGAGGTACTTAAAAGTTTCTATTATGTCCCCCTCTCCCACCTTTCCTCAAGGGTATGGCTTCTCTTGCAGACCCTGCACCATTTTAGTTGCCTTCCTCTGGACTGCCTCCATCCTGTCTATGTCCTTGCGGAAATAGGGTCTCCAGAACTGGATGCAGTACTCCAGATGGGGTCTCATCAACTGCCTATACAGAGGGATGACAACTTCCTGTTTTCTACTGGTAATGCCTCTTCCTATACATCCCAGTACCCCCCAGCCCTCCCTACTACCTTCTCACATTGCTTGCCAACCTTAAGGTCATCTGATATGATTACACCCCAGGTCCCTTTCCATTTTTGTTGTTACTACCTCCCCCCCCATTGTGTACTCTTCCCCTGGGTTTTTGTTTCCTAGGTGCATTATTTTGCACTTCTTTGCATTGAATCCAAGCTGCCATACTTCTGACCATTCCTCCAACCTTGCCAAGTCCCTTCTCATCCTTTCCACACCTCCTTGTATATCAACCCTGTTGCAGATCTTTGTGTCATCTGCAAAGAGGCATACTTTCCCTTCCAGTCCCTCTGCAATGTCACTTATAAAGACATTAAAAAGGACTGAACCCAGTACTGAACCTTGCGGTACCCCACTAGTAACCCCCCTTTCTTCAGAGTGGACTCCGTTTACAATTACCTTCTGTGTCCTGTTGTCCAGCCAATGTTTTAGCCAGGCTACCACCCTGGGACCCTCTCCCAGGCTGGTTAATTTGTTTATTAATCTTTTTTGTGGGACTGTGTCAAATGCCTTGCTAAAGTCTAGGTAGGCCATGTCCACAGCCACTCCCTGGTCTACTACTTTGGTCACCCAGTCAAAGAAATTGATTAAATTCATCTGACATGACCTTCCCGCTGTGAACCCAGGCTGCCTTGGGTCCTGTGCCCCAATGGCCTCTATGTACTCAACAATTCTTTCCTTCAGAAGTGATTCCATCACTTTCCCTACCACAGAGGTCAAACTGAAAGGGTTTATAGTTTCCTGCCTCTGTCTTGCTCCAACTTTTGTGAAGGGGAATCATATCCACCTTCCTCCTGTCCTCAGATACCACCCCATCCTCCCATGATTTGTTAAAAAGGGTAGTCAGTGGTGTCACTAGTTCTCCCCTTAATTCTTTTAGAATTCTGAGGTAAATCCCATCAGGCCCCATTGCTTTGTCCACCTTCAGTTTTAGGAGTTCTTTCAGATCCCTTTCTTCTGTGAAAGGACTGGGATCAACCCTCCTATCCAGAGTGCTTCTGTTAATTGGATTAGGTACCTCCCCTTCCTCCTCTTTTGTGAATACTGAGCAGAAGTATTCATTCAGTATCCCTGCTTTTTCACTGTCCCTCTCTGCCCACCCACCGTCCATCCTATTCAGCCTCACTATCCCTCCCTTTGTCTATCTATGCTCCCTGATGTACCTATACAAGGTTTTATCCCCCTTCTTAACTGAGTTGGCTATCTTTTCCTCAGTTTGGGCCTTTGCAATTCTGACTTCCCTCCCTCCTTCCTTCTGCCTCAGCTGGTACAGTTCTCTGTTCTGCTCCTTCTGCTTTTCCTTATACTTCCTAAATGTTATCTTTTTCTCCCTAACCTTCCCCGACACCTCTTTTGAGAACCATAGTGGCTTTTTCTTTCATTTTGATTTGTTTATTTGCTTCACACAAAGGCTTATTGCCTCTGTGATGGCAGTTTTGATGTTTTCCCATTGTTGCTCCACCCCTCCTTCTTGCCTGTTTGCTAGTGCTTTTCTAAGGCACTCTCCCATCTTGCCAAAGTCAGCCCTCCTGAAGTCCAATACCCTCACTTTTGTATGCCTTGACTCTGTAGCTGAGTTTATCGTGAACCACACTGTTTGGTGGTCACTTATTCCCAGATGGCTACCCACGTCTAGATCCGAGAACCTCTCACTGTCCCCATTTGAGAGCATGAGGTCTAAGATTGCTCCCTCACAAGTAAGTTCCAAAACTAGCTGTCTGAGGCATGCCCTCTGTAGGGCATCAAGAACGGCCCTGCTCTTGGATGTGGCTGCAGCAAAGGTGCTCCAATTAACATCTGGCATATTCAGGTCCCCCATCAACAGTATCTCCCCTTTCTCTGCCATCCTAAGGATGCCTTCTATCATATCCTTATCCATTCCCTCCCCCTGAGATGGGGGTCTGTATATAACCCCTGTGCGAATTGTGATGCCATTTCCAGTCTCTAAGGTGACCCATAGTGCCTCCTCTCCTCCCTGTTTAATCTTTTGTTCCATTGCTTTTATCCCTTCCCTTACATAGAGAGCTACTCCTCCCCATCTTCTCTCCTCCCTGTCTCTCCTGTAGGTTGTGTATGCTGGTATGTTAACATCCCAGTCATGGTTCTCTGTGTACCATGTTTCTGTGACTGCCATGATATCCAGGCATCCCTTTTCCATCAAGGCCACCAGTTCAGGGAGCTTGTTGCCCAGACTACGGGCATTGGTATTCATTATCACCCTCCAATTCTTGATGGCCTTACCCTTTTTGCCCCATCCTTGTCCTTATTGCCTTTGTTGTTTTCTCCATTTCCCCTGCCCTTCTCCCTATCGTCGTCTTATCTTGGTGTTTACCTCACTAACTACCCTGATTTTTTTGGAGGGGGCTAGGATTTCCCTGCTCCCTTGTGTCCACACTGTAGCACAATAAAACCACACTACAATCTGTGTTTAAAAAACATGTTAAAACCCTGCTCAGAGCAAGGTTTTAGCATGGTTTTTGGTCCACATGGTTGCCTTAATTGTGTTAACAGTAGTGTGGATGCAAACTGTGCTGTTAACTTCTGCAACAATTCCACAACTTTTTTCCGCCCAGCAAAAATAAATAGAAATGATCTAATTACACTGTTGAGCTCGCAGCAAGGTCCGGAAAAAAATGCTGTAATTTATTACCGAATCAGCTACTACACCTGAACATGAATATCCTGGTGTGTGCTGCAGCACCCACAGTGCTTTGCGGTACTGCCGCAATCATGCCTGGGAATTTCAGCAGGCAAGCATGGTATCAGAGTGCAGTGTGGATACTCCAACAATCGTGCTCATGCACAGAAAGTAAAACATTTTTTTAAATGTTTTTAAACACTGATGTCAGTGTGTGTACAGGGTCTAAAATCTCTGTAGGTGAACACTGGCAGGATTAAAACTTTTGATTTTTTTTTATAAAACATTTTGCCAAAGTTTGTACTTGTTGAACTTTTTGGAGATGCCAAATTTGTTTCCACAAGTTGTGGGCTTAGAATTTATTTCCTAAATGAAGTCTGGAACTTGTCAAAAGTATGTGAACATTGCAGATTTATTTCTGAATTTTGTAAAACATGCAAATGTGAACATCTGCAAATTTGCCCAGCCTTACCTGTGGGTTAGTGCCCCCACCAAATTTCTTCAGTTTTACCTCAGTTCCCCTCACAAAAAAATGTTCTTTTTCTTTCAGCTGACTTCCAGTTTCCCCACTTCGCTGCTGTGGGTGCTCAGATCCCTCACTGCAAATAGAGCAGGAGGCAACAAAAAGTCAGATTCAGAACTCCTGGACCTGGTCTGTTATGTTTTTAGTCCAATATGCTATTGTCAAATAACATCAAAATAAAAAAAAAATACAAAACCAACAGAAACAAACAACAGGGCAACTTACTCTAAAAATATGACTGAGTAGTGTCCTAGCTCCTCTCTACATTCCTCTCTCTCTCTCTCTCTCTTTCTAATCAGTTTGTCTTACTGCTGACTAGGCACTATATAAGAAGCCTTTTAAATATCCCAGGATCTCATTACTGCAATATCGTAACACTCCCCCCACTCCAAAAAAGAACAGGCTTGATGGCCCAAACTGAATCTTGCCATAAATCACATTTTTATTGAAAAAAAAAAAACAAGAACAAAGCAACCTCATATTGTCAATGTGCAAAAAAAAATCAATATGTAAGTACAGCATTACAACATATATCACAGTCTTTATTCTATAGACATCACAAGTTGTCAGCTGACAGTCTGCTCTGATCACTGCAGCCTTGCTGTGATGACCTACAGGCAAGCAACTGGTTCACCCATGCCAGTGCGCAAACAAAAAGGGCTAGGTAAATGAGAGCACAAGCAAAAGGGCGGCGACAGGTGAGCAGCACGAACTAGTCACCCCCAGGCAAACCGCATGGTGTTTCATGATTTTCTACAGGGGCTATGGCCTCTGCATCCCCCTAAACTATATGTATAAGGAACTTCGGGTCAGGCATGCTATGAAGGGTGGGCGACGTGAATATGGTGTGAGTGCGGGATGCTCTGAAATCCAGAATGCCCCTGTCACTCATGACCTTGCTGCAGCACCCACATTATGGCACCCTAATAACGGTACCCTTACAATGGTATACGAAAGCAACTTGTATGATATTTTTACAGAGTTTACTAGCTTCCTCTACTGGCAACTCCCATATTACACTCACACTATGACAATTACCACAATTACATACGAACATATGAACATACAAACTTGCCAGCAGAAACAGACCTACTGGTCTATCATCTTCTGCTCCAGTGTGCAGCTAGCTCCCCTAAGTTTCAGCTGCCCCACCCCTCCCCTTTTGTCCACCCTCGGCCGTTCTCAGTCTCACCCACCCGTACTCTCTCCTGTTCTCTGTCCCATGCCCTTTTAAAGCTACCCACAGTTTTAGAAACATAGAAACATAGAATTTGACAGCAGATAAGGACCGCTTGGCCCACCCAGTCTGCCCATTTCCCTACCTAATGGATAAGCTGCAGATCCTAGTTAACCAGCAGCCTACTTCTTCCTACCCCCACCCCCCAGAATTGCCTTATGACTGTCCCATGCATGCTTGAATTCCACCACTATTTTTGACTCCACAACCTCCTCCAGAAGGCTGTTCCAGTCATCCACAGCCCTCTCTGTGAAAAAATACTTCCTTAAATTACCTCTGAGCTGCCTCCCCCTCTATCTTCAAATTGTGCCCCCTTGTTTTGCACACCTCTTTTTTTGAAAGATGCTACCCTCTTGGACTTTGTTGATTCCCTTGAGGTACTTGAAAGTTTCTATCATGTCCCCCCTCTCCCTCCTTTCCACAAGGCTATACATATTAAGCTCCTTAAGTCTCTCTTCATATGTCTTCCGGTGCAGACCCTGCACCATTTTAGTTGCCCTCCTCTGGACAGCTTCCATCCTGTCTATGTCTTTGCGGAGATTGGGTCTCCAGAACTGCACGCAGTACTCCAGATGGGGTCTCACCAGCTGTCTGTACAGAGGGATAATAACTTCCTGTTTTCTACTGGTGATGCCTCTCCCTATGCATCCCAGTATCCCCCCAGCCCTTCTTGCTGCCCTCTCACATTGCTTGCCCACCTTTAGGTCATCTGATATGACTCCCCAGGTCCCTTTCCATTTTGTTGTTGTTAGTATCTCACCCCCATTGTGTACTCTTCCCCTGGGTTTTGTTTCCAGGTGCATTACTTGCACTTCTTAGCATTGAATCTAAGCTGCCATACATCTGACCATTCCTCTAACCTTGCCAAGTCCCTTCTCATCCTTTCCATCCCACCTTGTGCATCAGCTCTGTTGCAGATCTTTGTGTCATCTGCAAAGAGACATACTTTTCCTTCCAGTCCCTCTGCAATGTCGCTTATTAAGACATTGAAGAGGACCATTCCTAATACTGAACCCTGCGGTAGCCCACTAGTAATCCCCCTTTCTTCAGAGTGGACTCCATTTACTATTACTCTCTGTGTCCTATTCTCCAGCCAATTCTTTACCCAGGCTGTCATCTTGGGACCCACTCCCAGGCTGGCTAACTTGTATATTACTCTTTTGTGTGATATCACCCTCTCTTGTAGGGTGTTCCACTTCGACATCGCTCTCTCTGTGAAGTAATACCTCCTCATCTCCCTCCTAAATCTTCCCCCTCTATTCTTAGCCCGTGCCCTCTAGTATCCCTTCCCTTTCACAGTTTAAAAACCCCGTTGGCTCCACGATGTCATGCAGCAACATGCCTTAACATAGAAACATAGACTTTAACAGCAGATAAGGACTGCTTGGCCCACCTAGTCTGCCCAATTCCCTACCTACTGGATAAGCTGCAGATCCTAGTTAACCAACAGCCTATTTCGTCCTACCCCTCACAAGAATTGCCTTACGTCTGTCCCATGCATTCTTGAATTCTCCCACAGTTTTAGACCCCACAACCTCCTCAGGAAGGCAGTTCCATGCGTCCACCACACTCTCTGTGAAAAAATACTTCCTCAAATTGCCTCTGAGCCGTCCCCCCTCTATCTTCAAATTGTGTCCCCTTGTTCTTGCACATCTCTTTTTCTGAAAGATGCTACCCTCTTGGACTTTGTTGATTCCACTGAGGTACTTAAAAGTTTTAATCATGTTCCCCCTCTCCCTCCTTTCCTCAAGGGTATTCATATTAAGCTCCTTTAGTCTCTCCTTGTATGGCTTCTCTTACAGACCTTGCACCACTTTAGTTGTCCTCGTCTGGACTGCTTCCATCCTGTCTATGTCCTTGCAGAGATGGGGTCTCCAGAACTGGATGCAGTACTCCAGATGGGGTCTCACCAACTGTCCGCACAGAGGGATAACTACTTCCTGTTTTCTGCTAGTGATGCCTCTCCCTGTACATCCCAGTATCCCCCAGCCCTCCTTACTGCCTTCTCACGTTGCTTGCTAAACTTAAGGTCATCTGATATGATCACCCGCAGGTCCCTTTCCATTTTTGTTGTTGTTATTACCTCCCCAACCCCATTGTGTACTCTTCCCCTGAGTTTTTGTTTCCCAGGTGTATTATTTTGCATTTCATTGCATTGAATCCAAGCTGCCATACTTCTGACCATTCCTTCAACCTTGCCAAGTCCCTTCTCATCCTTTCCACACCCCCCTTGTGTATCAACCCTGTTGCAGATCTTTGTGTCATCTGCAAAGAGGCATACTTTTCTTTCCAGACCCTCTGCAATGTCGAATATAAAGACATTAAAAAGGACTGGACCCAGTACTGAACCCTTCGGTACCTCACTAGTAACCCCCCTTTCTTCAGAGTGGACTCCACTTACTATTATCTTCTGTGTCCTGTTGTCCAGCCAATGTTTTACCCAGGCTACCACCCAGGGACCCACTCCCAGGCTGGTTAATTTGTTTATTAATCTTTTGTGTGGAACTGTGTCAAATGCCTTGCTAAAATCTAGGTAGACCATGTCCACAGCCCCTCCCTGGTCTACTACTTTGGTCACCCAGTCAAAGAAATTGTTTAGATTTGTCTGACATGACCTTCCCACTGTGAATCCATGCTGCCTTGGGTCCTGTGCCCCACTGGCCTCTAGGTACTCTATGTACTCTAAATGACCTTTGGCACCAGGCAGAGACACTCTAGGCTCCCGACCCTACCCACCTTCCACACCCTTGAGGGGACCATCTTGGAGGACACCTCGTCATTTTAATATCTGGGAGTTTGGCTGGATCAGCACCTCAACTTCTCTGTGCATATCGATGCTATCCTGAAGAAACTGCGCCCCAAGCTTGGTGCTCTGTACAGGAATCGTAGTTGCATCCCGCTGACTGTGAGGCACAAAATTGTCCAGAAGATGATACTCCCCATCTTTGACTACTGTGACATAGTCTATGGGACTGCTCCCAATATCTTGCCTGACCAAGTTGGACACTCTCTTTAACTCCTTCTGCTGCTTTGCTATCGACTCCCCTTCCCGCTCCCACCACTGTGAACTCTATCGCTCTCTAACCTTTTTTCCACTATCTCACAGATGTGTAACCCCCCCCCCTTAAAATGGGGTTTCCCGAAAAGTCTTCCTTGAGCTTGCTTAAATGCTCACTGCCAGGTTGGTGTCCTGCATTTTAGCAGTTTAAATGTGATTGCCAGAGAGTGCCTGTATTGCCTCTGTGCACTGTCTCTTTAAGAGCTGCTTGGATTGCAGTCATACGTAATCTGAGACGGAGCTCTGTTGAAAGATGTAACTATTTGCTGAAAATCATTTAGAGTGATAATGATAAAGTAGTTTGTCTAACCTGCCTTCTTTGCAGCAAGGATTGTCTTGTTTATCCCCACCATTTGGCCCAGGACTGTAAATTGGACCAATCAGTTCTGGTGGGACCTAAACAGAGCCAGACTACAGGAGCTTTCTGGAGTCAAAATCTGTAGGAATTGTAGTTTTGGGCTTTTGGCGCCTTTTTGCAACTGAAGGGGGAGCCTTTGTTGTGACTTACAGACAGATCAGCCAACCAAACCCTTTGGATCTTAGGGAAATCCCAGACTGCTTGCAATTTTCAGTTAGTTCTGAGCTGGGAAGTGAAATGAGAAAGATCTCAAGTGTTTTTGAGCAGCAATCCTGAGTGGATATGCGTGGGAGAACTGTGGAAAGGCCTGATTCCTGGCCTGCATGTCTGCCTACTACTATGAGAGGGAGAAAGAATTATTTTCGGACTGAATCCGAGTGTGTGTGATTAAAGTAAGCTACTGAATTTCGTCCATCCTGTGTCCAGTCTTGGGTACCATGAGTAACTATCAGGGTAGCTCCCTGCACCTGCAATATAATCTAAGTGTGTCATCTGATTTCTTGGTTATTTCTCTTTATTTATTGGCTCTTTATTCTTCTGAGCCATCAGGCTCCGGATTACAAATAGTGTGTTGGGCATGTTGTTTTTCCATCACAGGGCCCCAAACAGCTGCGACGCCGGCCTACCATGGGCAACGATCCTGGCTAGCCCATCTACCTACTACCTGGGTACCCAGAGTGTGTGACTGTGTGGGGGGTTCTGAACTGCATGCATAACTGTTTGGTTAATGTAGCTTGTAAGCCAATCATCCTGATTACGTCCCTTCCTTGTATAACATCCCCTGAAGAAATCAGATCTTACTTTTTCTGCATTTAAACTGACTGTGGTTCTAGTTTGTGTTAAATGTACTGTACTGTGGCTGTCTGCTCTGTTTAACCTTGTTTTACAGAGGGTTCCCAGGGCCAAACCACAGAAGCCAGCCCTGGCGGTAAGTGCAACCAGTGTGGGTACTTGCAAAGTGTATCAGGGGTATTGTGAAAGTGATTATTGTGTACTGTTTTGACCACTAGTGGGGAACGGCGGGGGTACAGTGTCCCAAAGGGCTGTGCCCAGGCTAGTTTGACCACTACCAACCCTGACTTTTGGGTGGGAGTCACCCGTTACAGAACCCAGGCCCCTTAACCTGCTATTAGCCAAGCAGGCAGGGATAGTAACCCTTGGGATAGCGCCACCTAGGGGTTACATTTGTGGAGGCTCACCACTGGGATTTTGTGCCTGCTAGTGGCCGAAATTACAAACTGTTGTCAAACATAAAACTACCCCAACAGATGTGGCTGTACACCAGTTGGTGGGGTGGTGTACTGGGCAGGCGATCGACCCCCAAAATGCTATGCTTATACTGGATATTCCCCTGGGTACCAGTAAGGACACGGTAGAGGACATATTCTCCAAAGCTGAGTGTTTAAAAAACCCTGTGGTGGTGGGTCGACGAGCTGATTTGATTGCCCAGACTTTCAGGGGCTTAGTAGAGTGTAGTGACCTGGTGGACAGCTTTAAACTGCCACAGACTGTTGCCTCAGACGTGGCCCCAGCCACCTGGAGAGTGATAACAAAAGGCAGTAAAGACCCTGGGGAGGATGAGCTCCCACTGTTATGTGGAGAAATTTGCTAAGTTGTTGCTGGAGGAAGGGAAAACCATAGAGGACTTTAAGAAACTATTCCTGTCACCTGGGGATGTCCCTTCACCAACACACCTTCCCACTCCAGAACTTGTTACTGCCCCGCCTTCTGTGCCCATGCCAGTGCTGGCCCCTATATCTGTACCTGCCGTTAGTCACAACTCCTACCAAAGGTTGAGAATCTTCTCAGGCACTCTCCCCATCCCCCAAGGGGAGGATGACTGGGAGTCCTGGATAGACTATGTTGCCCCTCTAGTACTTGAATGGCAATGCTCAGAAGCAGAGAAATGAAAGAGGTTGAGTGAGAGCCTCCGGGGTCCTTCCCTGGCTACTATCCATGCTAAGTGGGCCAATAACCCCGAAGCAACTGCACAGGATTATCTTGGAGCATTGGAGAATGTGTATGGGAGCCCAAATTCAGATGGGGACCTGTGGTGAAGAGTAAGAAATGTCCAGCAGTTCTCAGGGGGGCCATTGTCTGTGTATATACCTCGGCTTGGAAAGCTGCTGCAAGAGTGCCTCAATAAGGGTAGTTTGCCGTCAAATGAATTAGATCGAACTAGGCTGGACCAGATCCTTAAGTCTGCTCCATTTTCAGAATTGTTATTGCTTCAGTTGTGCCTCGCCAACTGACTGGAATCGCCCCCTTCCTATGACGAGCTAATGAAAGAAATTCGGGGGTTGAACTAAGGTGATCCAGCAGGGAAATTGCACCAATATCTGCTGCTACTGCACAAGTAACCGAGAGTGATCAGCCAAGTGGGGTTCAGGGGCAAAGGTCGGCACCTAACAAGCACTCTGAGGATGCAGAGGACTTCCCGCCTTGGGCCCAGTTTTTGAAAGTCGAGCTACTAAATTAAGTCCGAGAGCTGAAGGCAGGTGCCTCTGCAAGGGTTTCCCCCATGGAACAAGATTCTGGTTCCTTGCAGGACGTGACTGCCATGGGGGTGGAGGTGCACCCTCAGGCATCCTCTACCGAGAGCAGCTCCCAGGCTGAAATCAAAGAACTGACTGCCACCCTAAAGGACCTGTTAGGACACATTGCACCACTCTCACTGCTGCAAGCAGATACAAGACACCGACCCCTTGCTACTGCTCCAGTCCCTTATGCAATGTTCTCCCCAAGGATGACCCAGGAGTCCATCATTTGTCACAACTGTGGGAAGGATGGCCATATGAAGAGAGAATGCCAGTCTCAGAAAGACATAGAAAAGGTAGCAAACAGACACCAAGGGGAGCTTCGAAAAGCAAATCAATGGCCGAGGGGTGCCCGAAATGACAGCAGTGCGGGTTCAAGAAATACTAACTCAAATTTCTTTGTGGCTAAATCATCTGTCCAGGCCTCTGCTATGGCCTCTCAGACTGGTCCAAAATAGTGGGCCCTTCAATGGAAACGACAGTGAAATTGAACGGTGTGTCCACTCGGGCTGTGCTTGACAGTGGATCGAAAGTGACCATTGTATTTCAGGAGTGGTATGACAAACACTTATCTGCTGTGCCATTACAATCCCTGGAAGGCCTACATGTGTGGGGGCTGAGCGACAAGTCTTATCCCTACCTAGGATATGACTGCCTCTGGTTGTCATTTCCTGCAGCTGTAACTGGTGTAGAGGAGCAAGTTGAGACACTGGCTTTCGTGTGTCCCCCTACTGGACTGTATGATGGGGTTCCCCTGTTAATTGGGACCAACGCCCATTTGTTTGGGAGACTGGCACAACTCTGTCATGAGAAACAAGGGTGACGGACTGGGAGGGCCTAAGAATTCTGGCTCTGATCAAGAGGGCCTATGATTTGCAGCAGAAACCCGAGGAAGTAGGCCAGGATGAACCAGTAGGGGACATGTGGAAGAAGGATCCCAATCCAATGGTGTTGGCCCCTAATGCCCAGTGTACCCTTCAAGGGGAGGTCCACCTGAGGAAAGATGTCAAGAATAGAATACTAATGTTGGATGCACCCGGCGATGGAAAATTGCCGGAAGGATCATTGGTCAAGCCCAGCATCTTGCCAGCTCGTGCTCATGCCTATGCATGGCAAGTGATGGTCCAGATTCACAATGTGTCAGGCTGGGAGATCCGGGTCAACAGAGGCTGCACCCTAGCTATGATACACTGCACAGACACTGCAGTGTTGCCCAGCAACAAGCACCATGGTATGACAGATAGAGTGACCCCAGATGCATTTGACTTTGGTGACTCCCTGTTGCCAGCTGAATGGAAGACTAGAATTAGCCAGAAACTTCCCAGAGAGATCAAGTGTTTTCGTTAAAGGAATGGGACGTAGGATATGTCCAGGGTATGGAGCATCACACACGTCTGCATGATGAACAGCTCTTCCAGGAAAGGTCTCGACACCCAGCTCCAGCAGATATAGATGATGTGAGAAGACACCTAAAGGAAATGCTTACGGCTGGTGTAATACAAGAATCCATAAGCCGATATGCTTCACCCATTGTGGTTGTGCATAAGAAAAATGGGTCTGTGAGGATGTGCGTTGATTATCGAACCCAGAACCAGCGGACCATCCCTGACCAATACACCATGCCCCGTATACAAGATGCTCTGGATTGTCTAAATGGGAGCAAGTGGTTCTCGGTGTTGGATCTTTGCAATGGATACTACCAAATTCCAATGGCCCCAGAGGACAGTGAGAAGACAGTTTTCATTTGTCCCTTGGGGTTCTATGAATTTCTAAGAATGCCACAGGGGATATCAGGCACCCCGGCCACCTTTCAGTGGCTGATGGAATGTCCGGTGGGAGATATGAATTTACTGGAATGCCTGGTGTACTTGGATGATGTCATTGTGTTTGGGAGCACTTTGGAGGAGCATGAGAACAAACTGTTTAAAGTCCTAGACCAACTGGAAGATTTCGGCCTTAAGTTGTCCATCGACAAATGCCAGTTTTTTTTCAGACCTCCATGAAGTATGTGGGGCACATAGTATCCACAGAGAGGATAGAGACTGATCCCAGTAGAGTTGAGGCTTTGACCACTTGGCCCCAGCCCCACAGTTTGAAAGAACTACAACATTTCCTGGGATTCTGTGGCTGATACTGCCGGTTCATAAAGGACTATTCCAAAGTGATTCGGCCACTCTTGAATCTTACCCAGGGTTGCCCTCCCACCAATCGTAAATACAAGAAAGGGGCCACCCCCGGACCAGAAAGAGAATATTTCCATCCAGGTGAACTTTTCAGATCTCGTTGGACACCTGACTGTGAAGCAGCCTTCCACGAAGTCATATACCAGCTCACCGCCCCATCCTCAACATGCTGATCCACAAACCCTATGTGCTGCATACTGATGCGAATCTGCAGGGTCTAGGAGCTGTGCTGTATCAAGACCATGAGGATGGTTTAAGACCAATGGCATTCGCCAGTAGGAACTTGACCCCATCAGAGCGAAACTACCCTGTGCACAAGTTGGAGTTCCTTGCGTTAAAATGGGCCATTGTCGACCAGTTTCATGATTACCACTATGGGGCAAAAACATTGGTGAGGACTGACAATAACCCATTGACCTATGAACAGACTTCAGCTAAGTTAGACGCCACTGGGTACTGGTGGCTTTCTGCATTGTCAACGTATGATTATGCTGTCGAATACAGACTGGGCCTGACTCATGTTGATGCTGATACCCTATCCCGGAGGCCCATTGCCAAGAGTGACTGGGTCAGGCTGTCTGAACCTGACATCTGAGCATTGTGCCAAAAGTTTGATAGAAATGAACAGATGTCTATGGACACAGTGAACTGCTTTGTAGATTGCTTGGGCCCTCCGGACGCCTGCATACCGGCTGTGTATTGCCATTTTTCTGCTCTAGATATTAGTGCACTGCCTCAGTTCGACAACGACAGCAGTCAGTGGGCTCAATCTCAAGATCCTATGATTCAGCCAGCCCTTGATGCCCTCTGTGCAGGGAAAGATGTGTCCAAGTTGCGTTTCTCTGGTTTGCGAACGGCTTTATTGTTTAAAGAAGACCCCCAGGTTGAAGCTGATTAATCAATTGTTGTATAGAGAGACAGTAGATTGGGGTGGCCAAGTAGATAAGCAACAAATGGTTTTGCCCACAGCCTTCAGAGATTTGGTACTGAGGTCCCTTCACAATCATATGGGCCACCTCGGTACCGACCGAACCCTTGACCTAGTACGATCTCGATTCTACTGGCCCAAGATGGGGGCCAATGTTGAGCACCATGTAAGGACTTGTAGTCACTGCTTGCAGAGAAAGGCACTGCCTCAGAGGGCTGCCCCCCTTGTCAACATTACTACCAGCACCCCAATGGAATTAGTCTTCATAGACTTCTTGAGTTGGGAGCCTGACCAGCGAAACATTGGTAATGTGTTAGTGGTTACGGATCATTTCACATGGTATGCACAAGCTTTCCCCACCAAAGATCAAAAGGCATCTACTGTGGCCAAGGTGCTAGTGGAAAATTTCTTCATCCACTACAGAGCCGCCCAGCGAATTCACTCTGATCAAGGTAGAGACTTTGAGAGTCGATTAATCAAAGAAATGCTCTCTCTATGGGGGTGCGAAAGTCAAGAACCAACCCTTATCACCCGCAGGAGGACCCACAACCAGAACACTTTAATCTGACATGCTAGACACGCTAGGCACCCTTCACCCAAAAGACAAGCATAAACGGAGCCAGCAGATTAGCACCTTGGTACACACCTATAATTGCACAAAAAATGATGCTACCGGGTACTCTCCCTACTGTCTCATGTTCGGGAGAGAGAGGCTCGATTGCCTGTGGATGTCTGTTTTGGGGTGTCTCCAGATGGGGTCCGAGACGAAAATTATCTGCAATATGTACAAAAACTGAAAGCTCAATTAAATCATGCTTACCAACTGGCCCAGACAATGGCCGCCAAGAGAAATTTAGCCAACAAAGAGAGGCATGACAAAAGAGTAAAGGCTACATAGAAACATAGAAGCTCAAGAACTTCGACCTGGAGACCGTGTGTTGTTGTAAAATTTGGGACTGCATGGTAAACATAAAATTGCTGACCGATGGCACCATCTTCCCCATATAGTAGTAGGCAAGTTGGATGATTTACCCATGTACAAAGTGCACCCTGAAAACAACTCCAAAGCTGTCAAGGCCATGCACTGTAACCACTTACTACCTACTGGTCAAGTCATGATTGAGGCTAAACCCCGTGAGATTGTTCCCCCTGGACCGGTGACTGTGCTGCTGCAAGAAAGAGACAGAGCCAACCTACCCCAGTGGTCACAGATTTAAGGTTTCCTCCACAGCAGGCCCAGAATGATAGTGACTGTCAGTCCATTTCTGATGAACGTGAGTGCGACTATGCCTATTACCCCTCTTATGAACTGAGCCAGCTGTTTCGGGGTAATCCCATGACTAATCTTGGGGATGAAGCTGGGCCTTCTGGACTGCCTAACCCACCGGCTTTTTCCTTGGAGCCAATGCTCCCTGAAAGTGAAGTGCAAAGTATCACGTCTGAGGATGCTGAGTCTCTGTGTATTGTGGAACTGTATGATTTGCCTGAGGGAGGGGCTGATGGTATGAGTTTCTCTGGTGACATGCCAGAACTTGAAGACTGCCATGAGAGTGCTGACAATTCTCTTTCAGTGCCAGAGTGCCTTTCAAGTGAGCAAAGTGTTGTAGAAACAGAACTTACAGAGCCAGGGGCTGGCAATGGTCCAAGTTTGGACATCTCTACCAAGGCAGAGGTACCCCTCACAAAAGATGAAAGCTCCAAGAATGTTGCTGAAAGTATAGAGACTGTGGTTGTTCCCCCCAGAAAGACTGGCCGAGCTGACAAACCAGTAGTACGCTTCAGCTATGATTCCCCTGGGAGGCCAGTAGATTTGCCTTTCAATGTGGTCCACAAGGGGGTTTATGTTTCCCAGACCTCACTGCCCAAACTAAGTCTAAGTACCAGTTCCAGGTTGATTGTTCTGCCCTCTAGGTATGGTGCCCTTGCCCTGTCTAGCCCGAAGTTAGCTGATAGGAAAGGGCACCCTCTCAAATTATTTAATGTACAAGAAGTTATTACCTAATTTAGTATAGTAATGTTCAACTGACTTGTGTGAAATATGCCTAATGTAATGTCAAAATGCATATAGTATTATAAAGTGTAGTAAAAATGTAAGGTAAAGAAGTAAGTTTTTGTTAACTGATGCAAGATGGTACAGACTTGACGTGGACGCCAAGCTTTCTCCAGGCAGGGAAGGGTGTAACCCCCCCTACAAATGGGGGTTCCCGAAAAGTCTTCCTTGAGCTTGCCTAAATGCTCACTGCCAGGTTGGTGTCCTGTGTTTTGGCAGTTTAAATGTGATTACCAGAGAGTGCCTGTATAGCCTCTGTGCACTGTCTCTTTAAGAGCTGCTTAGACTGCAAGCTTTCTCCAGGCAGGGAAGGGTGTAACCCCCCCTACAAATGGGGGTTCCCAAAAAGTCTTCCTTGAGCTTGCCTAAATGCTCACTGCCAGGTTGGTGTCCTGTGTTTTAGCAGTTTAAATGTGATTACCAGAGAGTGCCTGTATAGCCTCTGTGCACTGTCTCTTTAAGAGCTGCTTAGATTGCAGTCATAAGTAATCTGAGAGGGAGCTCTGTTGAAAGATGTAACTATTACCAACAGCTTAATCTGTTTCAAGGTCAGTTGGCATTCATCTGTATCCCCCTCCCCCGGGTCATGCCTGAAAATAGGCAGGATTTGTCTAGTGTACTTACCCGGTCAACAAAAACTAAATAAAAATAAATAAATAAAATAAATAAATTTGCTGAAAATCAATTAGAGTGATAATGATAAAGTAGTTTGTCTAACCTGCCTTCTTTGCAGCAAGGACTGTCTTGTTTATCCCCACCATTTGGCCCGGGACTGCGAATTGGAACAGTTAGTTCTGGTGGGACCTAAACGGAGCTGGACTGCAGGAGCTTTCTGGAGTCAAAATCTGTAGGAATTGTAGTTTTGGGCTTTTGGCGCCTTTTTGCACCTGAAGGGGGAGTCTTTGTTGTGACTAACAGACAGATCAGCCAACCGAACCCTTTGGATCTTGGAGAAATCCCAGACTGCTTGCAATTTTCAGTTATTTCTGAGCTGGGAAGTAAAATGAGAAAGATCTCAAGTGTTTTTGAGCAGCAATCCTGAGTGGATTTGCATGGGAGAACTGTGGAAAGGCCTGATTCCTGGCCTGCATGTCTGCCTACTGCTCTGAGATGGAGAAAGAATTATTTTCAGACTGAATCCGAGTGTGTGTGATTAAAGTAAGCTACTGAAGTGGGACCAGGCTCAACCTGAGGAGGACCGAAGATTGTGCTGAATGCGATTGGTCTGCCAGAAATCCCATTCACTTCAGAACTTCTGACTTGTGCAGAGAACAATGTGATCGGGACCAAAGAAGAATTGCCTGGTACTGTAGAATCCTTTGCATATAAATGTGCTGTGTATTGAAAGTGGGTCGTGATTTGTTTCCCCACTGTGTGAACTGTGTCCTGCTTGCTGGTAGCTGTAACCAGCTCAAACTGACTGAATCCGCGGTTAACTCCATGTGGCTGGGCCTTGCCACGACAGCCCTGCCCAACTACCTTACTGCACAGAAAAAAGCTATCGATGAGAGACCTGCCTGGGAATCAGCCCCCCTGCTCCACACTTGAACAGGAACGACGCCTCGGTGAAATCGTGCGGGCCCTGCTTCTCCTGGCAATCCAGACCAACCACCAGCTGTCTCAAATTTCGTCCATCCTGTGTGCAGTCTTGGGTACCGTGAGTAACTATCAGGGTAGCTCCCTGCACCTACAATATAATCTAAGTGTGTCATCTGATTTCTTGGTTATTTCTCTTTATTCACAAACTGAGCCATCAGGCTCCAGATTACAAATAGTGTGTTGTGCGTGTTGTTTTTCCATCACAGGGCCCCAACCAGCTGCGACGCCTGCCTACCCCTGGCAACGATCCATCCATGCTAGCCCATCTGCCTACTACCTGGGTACCCAGAATGTGTGACTGTGTGGGGGGTTCTGAACTGCATGCATAACTGTTTGATTAATGTAGCTTGTAAGCCAATCATCCTGATTACGCTCCTTCCTTGTTCCCTTCCTTCACGTCCCCTGAATAAATCAGATCTTACTTTTTCTGCATTTAAACTGACTGTGCTTCCAGTCTGTGTTAAAAGTACTGTACTGTTTCTATCTGCTTTGTTTAACCTTGTTTTACAGGGGGTCCCCAGGGTCGAACCACAGGAGCCAGCCCTGGCGGTAAGTGCAACCAGTGTGGGTACTTGCAAAATGTATCAGGGGTATTGTGAAAGTGATTATTGTGTACTGTTTTGGCCACTAGTGGGGAACCAAGGGGGTTACAACGTCCCGAAGGGCTGTTCCCAGGCTAGTTTGACCACTACCAACCCTGACCTTCAGGTGGAGGCACCCGTTACAGAACCTAGGCCCCTTAACCTGTTATTAGCCAAGCAGGCAGGGGTAGTAGCCCTTGGGATAGCGCCATCTAGGGGTTACAGACGCATCTCTCACTGTGCCAAACTAACCTCCAAATTCTGGTTCAGAGGGCTACCCCTCCTATCTCTCATCCTCTCTCTACACTCCACCTCCCCCCACCCACTCTCTCAGATCAAATGACTCCCGCACCGTGATGGTCCCTCGCAGCTCCATCCTCATCGGTCAGACTGGTTTTGCCCATCATTTCCCTAAAATCTGGAATTCCTTCCCCCCTGAAATACGTCACTCCTCCTCCTCCAACTACTCCCTTACCTCTGCCCTACACAATTACCTTTCCCTCAGCTGTTCCTGCTTTAACCCACCTTAATACCTATCCCCAGTTTCTGCCTTCCTACCATGACCCCTCACTCCCCGGCAGGGTTCTCAACATCCTGAAGGGGGAAATCAGGAAAAGGCTACCTCTTCTCCTCATATTCAGTTCTTGCCTCTCCCTCCTCTCTTCTCCTCCTGCCCTTCTCGGTCACCCGTGTGCACAGCCTAACCCCATCCTTTTTTACTCCAACAGCACTTGCATACTACCTCGAGCCTGCTCCTGGTACACTCATGCACTATAAATGGTTCTATTGCATTATTACTGTTTTGTACGTTCATATGTTCTTTTGTATGATTTTGGGCATGTAACTTACCCAGTGTTCTACTACTGTTTATTGTACAATACCTTGTGTTCCAACTGTTGCACAATCTTACAATGTTGCATTATTTGTACTACCCACATACTATTGTAACTGATCATCCTTCACAACCCTATGTAACCCCTCCCCCAGGTTGCACCGTGAGATGAGCAACTTGTTGTTCAGTGTGTCCTCCTGGTGAAACATTTCAATAAATAAATAAATAAATGTACTCAACAATTCTTTCCCACAGAAGTGATTCCATCATTTTCCCTACCACAGAGGTCAAACTGACAGGGCTGTAGTTTCCTGCCTCTGTCTTGCTCCCACTTTGGTGAAGAGGAATCACATTCACCCTCCTCCAGTCCTCAGGTAACACACCATCCTCCCATGATTTGTTAAAAAGGGTAGTCAGTGGTGTCACTAGTTCTCCCCTTTTTAGAATTCTGGGGTGAATCCTGTCAGGCCCCATTGCTTTGTCCACCTTCAGTTTTAGGAGTTCTTTCAGAACCCTTTCTTCCGTGAAAGGACTGGGATCGACCAACCTATCCAGAGTGCTTCTGTTAATTGGATTAGTTACCTCCCCCTCCTCTTTTGTGAATACTGAGCAGAAGTATTTGTTCAGTATCCCTGCTTTTTCACTGTCCCTCTCTGCCCACCCACGGTCCATTCTATTCAACCTCACTATCCCTCCATTTGTCTTTCTACGCTCCCTAATGTATCTACAACAGGTTTTATCCCCCTTCTTAACCAAGTTGGCTATCTTTTCTTCAGTTTGGGCCTTTGCTATTCTGACTGCCTTCCCTGCTTCCTTCTGCCTTAACTGGTACAGTTCTCTGTCCTGCTTCTTCTGTGTTTCCTTATACTTCCTAAATGCTATCCTTTTCTCCCTAACCTTCCCCGCTACCTCTTTTGAGAACCATAGTGGCTTTTTCTTTCATTTTGATTTGTTTATTTGCTTCACAACAAAGGCTTGTTGCCTCTGTGATGGCAGTTTTGATGTTTCCCCATTGTTGCTCCACCCCTCCTTCTTGCCTGTTTGCTAGTGCTTTCTGAGGCACTTTCCCATTTTGACAAAGTCAGCCCTCCTGAAGTCCAGTACCCTCACTTTTGTATGACTTGATTCTGCAGCTGTTTATCATGAACCACACTGTTTGGTGGTCACTTGTTCCCAGATGGCTACCCACTTCTAGATCTGAGATCCTCTTACTATCTCCATTTGTGAGTATGAGGTCTAAGATTGCTCCCTCCCAACTGGGTTCCAACACTAGCTGTCTGAGACATGCCCCCTGTAGGGCATCGAGAATGGCCCTGCTCTTGGATGTGGCTGCAGCAAAGGTGCTCCAGTTGACATCTGGAATATTCCTGCCTTTTCAATTAATTGATGTGGCCCTTAAACCTCAGTCCCAGAAATTTCTTTAGCAATACATTAATCAGATATAACAGCCTGATAGAACACTAACCCTTCTATGCCAGGATGTAAACACCCCTGCACCTTTTGCAACAATAATATGTGGCATATATGCTCAGGTAGGGCATCGATGAATGAGAGAATATCCTCAAGTGGACCCTGAAAATGTAATATTAATCTCTCCTGTGATATCCCCTCACTCAACCAATTCCATAAAGTTCATCACACCCCCTCTTGCAGCTGACTTCATACCTGCCCATTGCTGTCATTTCACACCCTTTGTCTTCTCTCATCTCCTCTCTGCATTCCCCTCACCCCCAGCATTTCACCTTTCCTCTTTCCTCTGCCCCTTTTACCTGCCTCACTAGGTTTTCCTACTTTGTCCCCTGCAGTAGTCACATATTTTTGCCTCTCACTACTGTAGCTCCACTTTCCCCCTTTTTGCCACTTCATCTGCCCTCTCTTTCTTTTAACCTATGTTTTTTTCAATTCTGTTTGTCACGGGTGACAGGAGAGCTATATACTCCCCTCTCAGTGCCTGAACCACCAACTGGCATCCCCCCAGGTTGCCCAGACTGGGAGGCCTGCAGCTTAACCCTGTGGTGGGGCTCCCCAAAGGGAGAGACCAAGATCCACCCAGCAACCCCAGCTGAGGTTGCACCTGGGGTATCATTCAGGTGGGGGTCCAGGGGCATCATGATATGTCTAGCCTAAGGGTTTTCCAGCTTGTTGTTTCCCCTTGAGGCATGAACTTGCATTGACATCAGCACTAAATGTGCAGGTACCTCCATACCCTCCGCAGACATCTGACATTGCCTCTGCCCTTACATATGTGGTCCCAGCCTGGTGTACATCCAGTCTCCACTGGATGTCACTCATGCATGGGGATTCTACAGCCCACTCCAACAGAAGGGGAGAGCAGTCTTTGAGATGCTTGATCTTCCTCTTGCCAGCCAACCCTCTGACACACCAGACTTTTTCCCAAACCCAAGGTCTTAAGCGCTGTAAGCTGCAACACTACCGCTTACGCCACTGGGCTGGCTCTTTCTTTTTACCTTAGAAGGGGATTTCAATGCTGGTTATTTATTAACTCCTTCTTTGCCTTGCTCACCTTCCAAGGCTTTATTCTGTAATATTGCATTCTGCAGTATGTGCACATAGTTTTTAATTTTTGCAGTTGGGATTCCATGTCATTTTTTGTTTTAACATTTCCCCCTTTTCTGTTTGCATTCTGTATTTTTCACATTTCTTAAATTTCCCCTGTTATTTCTGCAAAGTGTTTTCCTGTTCCTTTGTCAATGCTCACCCCTTTGTGCCATTCAGCTCAGCATGCCTATCGCAGTCACCAAATTGTAAATAGATAAATACAACCTGTCACGCCTACCATCTGAAATGCTACCCACAAGGTTATATCAAAACTCACAGAATAGAATTTACAGTAAGTGAAACTATATTTAATTTTAAATTTTTTATCCCTTCCACATCCAGCATGTATTTCTAATCTAATTCTTATTTATTATGAAGGTGTATGTCCAAATGGTGAACACTTCACATTAGGAAATCTTTGCCATTTGCTTTTGCAGGACCTGTGAGCTGAATAAACATCCATAACAAGAGAGTTGTGACAGTTCTCATAGTGAAGTTATGCTGGCCCATCACCTGTTCCAGAAGAAACATCAATCCCATTGAAGTCTTATATACCACAGACCTGAGGCAAAGCAGCCAAACATCAATGGCTAACTGTCTCAGCTGAGATGACCAATGCACTGAACGCCCACTTTGCTGACACCAACTGGAACATCCTCTCTCCCGCCCCCCTGTGTCACATCTGGCAATGAGCCTTGGCTCAGTGTGCCATTCCTGGTTACCGATTTTCAAAGAAATAAAAAATAAATCAAAGACATGTTTTAAAAATACCTACACAACTACCCCAACCACTGCTAAAGTGCGTATCTACAGCCTCTGCACTATTCTACCCCAAGTGATGGGACTCCATTGTCCTCATTCACTACCATTACCCATGCAGAGACTCTGCAGTTATCTAAAAGCATGCAATGGTTGTCTAGATCCTAAACTGATCATGCGTGCTGCTCTCTGATTGGCATCACGGCTCTCTTTAACCTTTCACTTACTGTTGGTGAGAACCCATTTTCTTGGGAGAGGCCCACTGTAATTCCCTTGACCAAAGTGGGGGATTGAGGTGACTCTAATAATTACAGACCAGTTTAGTTTAGTTTGGCTTGTTTATTTAAAATCTGGTGAATCCACGAGCAAAATGCTCACTTTCATGGGTGACCGGATATGACAAATCTATGTACAGTGTAGTATACATAGAACAAGAAAAAACATGAAAAATAATACAGACCGTATCTCCAGAAGACAAGATAGACCATTGGGCCTAATCTGACGGCAACTATGTATGTATGTATAAACATTAATAAATGAAAATCCCTATACATAAGAATTAGAATAATAAAGGCAAATAGCTTAAAATCATGCACAGCTGCAGCACTCTGAGGTTAATAAATGTTGTTTTTTTTTAGTCCAGATTTGTAGCTGAAAATGCTTGATGTCTCAATAGTTATTTCAGTACTGAACACCCTTATTAAGGTGATGGAAGACTGACCCACTCCCAAATCTTCTTCTTTTCCCCTCAATAACAACATTCTTTGTACTGAGTAATCTGGTTTCAGACCACAGCACTCCACAATCACAGCACTACTCAAAGAGACAAACAATATTGCCCTGGCTTCATATTTTTTACTTCAATCCTATTGATTTATGTAGCATTCAATGCAAATTTTAAACAGATTTGTCTTTAAGAGTAGTTACATCTGTGGACATTACATTGCTATCTGTAGGTTCTCATCTTCTCTGTGCCAAGGCCAAAAGTGAAATGGCTGTGAATGTTTTACCAGGAGTGACACACTAAGCTGAAAGCTTGTTTACAGGTGTGACCTGGGAGCACAGGGAAGTTAAGTGACTTGCTCAGGGTCACACAGTATGCAAGTAGGGGCTGTGGGATTCAAACCCAGGTCTCAAGGTTTGCAACTCAGAGCCTTAAACCACTGTGCTATACTGCCTCCAAATGGTGAACAATTCACATTTGGACATCTTTGCCATTTGCTTTGGCAGGACCTGTGAGCTGAATAAAAGTCCATAACAAGAGAGTTGTGACAATTCTCATACTGAAGTTACGCTGGCCCATCACCTGTTCCAGAAGAAACATCAATGCCATTGAAGTCTTATATACCACAGACCTGAGGCAAAGCAGCCAAACATCAATGGCTAACTGTCTCAGCTGAGATGACCAATGCACTGAACGACCACTTTACCAACACCAACTGGAACATCCTCTCTCCCACCCCCCTGTGTCACATCTGGCAATGAGCCTTGGCTCAGTATGCCATTCCTGGTTACCAATTTTCAAAGAAATAAAAAATAAATCAAAGACATTTTTTAAAATTACCCACACAACTATCACAACCACTGCTAAAGTGCATACCTACAACCTCTGCACTACCCTACCCCAAGTGATGGGACTCCATTGTCCTCATTCACTACCATTACCCATGCAGAGACTCTGCAGTTATGTAAACGCATACAGTGGTTGTCTAGATCCTAAACTGATAGTGCGTGCTGCTCTCTGATTGGCATCATGGCTCTCTTTAACCTTTCACCTACTGTTGGTGAGAACCCATTTTCTTGGGAGAGGTCCATTGTAATTCCCTTGACCATAGTGGGGGATTGAGGTGACTCTAATAATTACAGACCAGTTTAGTTTAGTTTAGTTTGGCTTGTTTATTTAAAATCTGGTGAATCCACAAGCAAAATGCTCACTTTCATGGGTGACCGGATATGACAAATCTTTGTACAGTGTAGTATACATAGAACAAGAAAACACATGAAAAATAATACAGACTGTATATCAGGCAGACAAGATAGACCACTGGGCCTAATCTGCCGACAACTATGTATGCATGTATAAACATTAATAAATAAAAATCCCTATACATAAGAATTAGAATAATAAAGGCAAATAGCTTAAAATCATGCACAGCTGCAGCACTCTGAGGTTAATAAATGTTGTTTTTTTTAGTCCAGATTTGTAGCTGAAAATGCTTGATGTCTTAGTAGTTATTTCAGTACTGAACACCCTTATTAAGGTGCTGGAAAACTGACCCACTCCCAGATCTTCTTCTTTTCCCCTCAATAACAACATTTTTTCTGCTGAGTAATCTGGTTTCAGACCACAGCGCTCCACAATCATGGCACTACTCAAAGTGACAAACGATATTGCCCTGGCTTCATATTCTGACCATTCCTTGGGTATAATTTTTTTATAAAGTTGTTGTTTATGCTCCCAATTCTCTGGGCCGGTCCTCCGGCTAAGAGCCAATGGGCCATCCTCAATCTCCACCAGACCCACTGCAGCCTGCCCCCATGGAGTCTCAGTTTACCCTCCGGGCAGGGGTATGGGGTGGCCGGGTACACCCCTATTCATGCACCTCGTTGGGTGGCTTGCCGTGAGGACCACCCCAAATTTATCAGGGTCCCACCTGAAGCCAGCACCAGGGTCGAGCTTTTTTTTGTTTCTGGTGCCAGTGATCCCCTGTCGATGTCAGCACATACATGTGGAAACCAATGCGCCAGCACATGCTTAACAGACGCAGAACACAGGTCCCCTGGCCATCACCCCTTCCCGTTTTTTTGCCATTCATTGGCATCGCAAGCGGTAGCTGTACCTCTGCACTACTGGGTGTAATGTTTATTGATTTCACAAACTTTTTTAATCTGGTAAATCAGGGCATCTTGTTAAACTGCAGTCCATGGGTCTGTGCTTCACCTCTCTCAAATGAATAAAGAGCTACCTCACAGGAAGACCTCAAGGCATTGCCTGCAATGGGACAACCTCCTACCCTGTGCAGTTAAACCAAGGCGTGTGACAAGGTTTGATTCCAACACCACTATTCTCCTCTCCCTCTCTCTTTCTAAACAACCTACTCTCCTCTTTATGCAACGTCTCTACACACCAATATGCAAGGTACATCATCATCTAAACTAGCACCACCCCCTGAGTTGAACCAGGTATTATAGAAAGACTTTGACAGAGTGCAACATTCAATATCCCCAAATACTCCTTTCCCTTTTTTTTTACATTTTATGTAACTCTGAATACTTGTTGCTGCTACTATCTGCTTCCTATTACCCTATAAAATTAGGTACTACACTTAAATTTGGCTATTCTGCTGAGGCAATAAATAAAGAAATAAAAAAAGACAAATAAAACCACACTGCACAGTATTTGTATATGTGAGAAAGAGATTGTTAATAAATAGCCACCAACAGCTGGGAAATCAACGCAGAATATGAATATCTGAAGAGAACTCCAGTTTTAAATGTAAAAGTCCAGAGTGGCCCATTATCTGATGGTCGCATATAACAATTAGCCAGCTGCATCTGCGTAATGAATGCGACCGCATTCACCCACGATGACCACCATGCTTTCTTTTCCTCATTGAAATATGTGATGGAGTATAGCAGAAATATTGGATCAGTTTAACTTCTCCACTAGCTTAGGTCCTGCTAGCCTCAAGTCCTTGGTTGATTGACTGTCCGTATTTTCAAGTTAAACCAACATCAGACACATTGACAATTGATTCAGGAAGCAAAGGGCTTAAAGAGGCAGTGTCCACCTTTACAGATTCTGTTCTTGGCTTTCCCCCTCACTGCCTTAACAGCACATCAAGTGTGAATGCTCAGCAGGATGGAAAACGGAGACATGATCTTTAATCTTTTTGACTCAAAGAAATCAACAAAAGGGGATTAAACAAGGAACAGCATCTGCCTCCTGTGGGAGTTCAAGTGGTGTCTGCTTTATTGGGCTTCTTGCCACAAAGAGGTTATTCTGAGATGGCTAGGAATAGCCTGATTTGCTCTGTGGAGAGAAAAGGCATTGTCTTTATCAGGCTGTGGTTCAAATGATAGTTCCTCTGTCTGCTTCACCAAGGAGAACTGTAAAAATATATAACGAAGGAAGCACTTAATACAATAATTCCTAGAGTAAAACTACTTTCATCCTCTGCTAAGTGTTTGAGAGTTTTTTTTTTTCATTTGCTTTTATTTGCTAAAAATCATATTTTATATCTGCACATATTGGCAGTAAAATATATGTAATTAAGGCCTGGCCCAGTGGCATGATGGACTTGAGTCCTGGGCTGCCCCACTGCCTACCACATCAATGACCTGGATTCGAAAATGGACCTATGTCTTCAGAAACTGTGATGTTCTTTTGAATTTGGGGTCAGACTGAAGTACACAAAGGTAAAGAGACAGAGAGCTCCACACCCTTGGAGCAAAGGAAGCAAATGCCTGCTCACCCACTTCAGAGGATCAGTTGAGCATTGCCAGGAGAGACAGATCATTGGAACGCAGGGTGTAGGCTTGCTCTGAATGAGTTAACAGAGCAACCAGTGTGGCAGATTTGGACAACCTGATGATGCTGTCAATAACACAGCTTAAGGTATACAGGTACCGAGGTGGGGGGGCACCAAGACTATAGTATAGTATGCAGTGGTGGGTCAGCTGGGGAGCAGATAAGGCAAACCTACATTTGTTGTTGTAGGCACCATTCCATTTGGATAGATTGCAAGCACTGACCTGATAAAATGAGGCGAGCCCATATGAAAGGCTAGGTAGCAGGACTGCCTGGGTAATTGAAACCCTAGCAGCAGGAGTCGGGGCATATCTGATTCCGCAGGCAAGCCCAAGCTTGGAATTTACAGACTTGCAGGTGTTCGAGATATGCAGGGTCCTGAAGGAGAGGCTGGTGTCCCTGCTGGAGTTCAATGAGCTGCAGGACAGTAGACAGCATGGCTCTGTCACAGGCAGATCCTGCCAAACCAACCTGGGAGATTACTATGACTGGGTAACTAGACAGATGGATAAGGGCCATGCAGTGGATGTCCTGTTCCTGAACTTCAGCAAGGCATTCGATTCGATGCTACATGGGAGACTTGGAATAAAACTTGAAGGCACAGGAGCAGGAGCAAAAATTGTGGGATGGGTGACAAACTGGCTGCAGGGAAGACAGCAGAGGGTGGTGGTGGGAGAGGAACTCTCATCCCCAAGGGCAGTAATGAGCGGGGTTCCACAGTGCTCGGTGCTGGGACCAGGGTTATTTGGGATATTTATTGACGACATTTCCATGGGCATCGAGAGCAGGATCTGCCTGTTTACTGACGACACCAAGATAGGGGTGGTGGGGGATGACATACAGAGGTGGCAGAGTTTGCAGGAAGATCTAAAAGAGCTGGAGACTGCATTATGGGGCAAAAAATTCAAAGAGAAACTACCAACTGAGGGGAGTGCAGCTGGCAGAGACTGAGGAGGAGCAAGATTTGAGGGTGGTCATCACAGTATCAATGGACAACTCGGCATGGTGTAGGAAGGCAGCAGCAAGGGCCAACAAAATGCTGGGTTGCATCGCAAGGGGGAATAATGTCGGGGAGCGGGTGGTGATTCTGCCACTGTATATATCATTAGTTAGACCTTATCTCGAATACTGTGTGCAGTACTGGCACCCATACCTGAAAAGAGGCATTAAATTACTGGAAGGGGTGCAGCGCAGGGCAACTAAGATGATCCAGGGACTGGGGAACTTACCGTATGAGAGTAGGCTAAAGGAGTTGAACATGTACTCGCTGGAGGACAGGAGACACAGAGGGAATATGATCAAGACATTTAAGTATATGAGAAGGGTAAACAAGACTTGTACAGAGGGGCTACTCTGGATAAGGGTGGGAAGGAACACTCGAGGCCATGACATGAGATTGGAGAGGGGAAGGTTCAGGAGGGAAATGAAGAGGCACTTTTTTACAGAGAGGGTGGTGGCAGGGTGGAACGCATTACCAGGCCCGGTAGCATAGAGGGCTGAGGCACTGGTGCTTTACCTCGACCAACGCCGGCGATCCGGGTTCAGGAATGAGCTTGGGGCGTCGGAGGTCAGAACTGGGGGGAAGGTGGAGCTAGACTGAGCTGCTGACAGGCAAGCTCTACTCTCTGGGGAGGAAGTACAGCATCCTTTGGCTGATGGGCAACCTCCAGTGGAGGCTGGAGGAAGCACAGGCCAGAGGGCACCTAGGCAGTAGGCCAGGGGTGGGGGAAGGAGGCCATGACCAGGGCTGTTCGGCACATGTGCGCCTCCACACGCATGCGCGCTGACTCCTCGGGCCTCCGGGAGCAAAAATTGGAGGGAAAAATGCCAGTCATCAGGGTGAAGACCACCCCCACCTGCAGGCACCACTCCCGGGCTGGGCAGGTAAGAGCCAGTGATTCCAGGGTAAGGGCCGGGGGGGGGGTCAGTTGAATGGGGGCTGACCGGCAGGAGAAGAAAAATTGTGACATGATAAAAAATAAAAAAAAACAATAAGCTGCTTCAAAAAGGGTTGGGGCAGGGCAAGAAGGAGGAGGGGATGAGGAGGGAAGGGCAGCTGCAGAATAGGACTGCTAGCTGCACAATTGAGCAGACACGATAGACTAAATGGTCTTTTTCTGCTGGCAAATTTCATATGTTCGTATGTTCATAGGGTAAAATCCAGGGTGGGATCTAGGGTAAGGCTTAAATATTTAAAGGAGTCAGCCACGGAGATGAGGGAGCCATCTAAGCAGTGGATGGTTAAACCAGTGGTGCAAGACCTTAACCTAGGTGTGGACCAAAAAAAGCATGGCCTGGGTCTTGCTAGAGTTTAGAACAAGGTGATTTTGGACAAGCCAGGTCTGAACTCGGTCAAAGACAGCACTGACCTTTGCACTGATGACTCTTGGCACTATTGTATAGCACTTATCATCAGTGTACAGCAGGGTGTTACAATGAGAAGAGGCTTTTGGTGTATCATTAATAAAGATGTTGAAAAGCTGTGGGCCCAAGATGGAGTCTTGGGGAGCACTCACATTAATAGTAGTTAGGGTAGAACTGGCCTTGCTAAACTTAACAAACTGCTGCTTGTCACTAAAATAGCCGGAGAACCAGCTCATGGAAGTGGGGTAAGCCCCAGGGGATGACAGTTTGAGTTTAAGTAAGTTGTGATTAACAAGGTTGAATACTTTTGTAAGATCTATAAAGATGGAGCCAGTAAACATCCCCTCATCCATAGTAGTTTTACCATCACTGGTGAATTGGACAAGCACTGTGGTAGTGCTATGAGACTGCCTGAATCCATGTTGTGCAGGACACTATAGATTATGTTTGTCAAGGCGGTCGGTAACCTGGGAGGCCACTAACTTTCCCAGAAGTTTACTGAGAACAGGCAGGATTGCAATAAGTCAATAGTTCTCAGTGCTTTTTGGATCACCCTTTTTGTACACCAGGACAATCTTGGCCATGTTCCAGTGTAACCCCTAGACAGCACTATACTAAGGGCTACTTCCCCTGCCTGTCTTTCCAACAACAGGTTGAGGGGACTGGGTTCCAAAATAGCAAGTACTGGGGTTCCCCTACCCTCAGTAAACACAATAGATTGGTGCCTCCACCCAGAGTACGAATCCTTCTCCACCAAGAGGTGGATCCATGCTCTTCTTTTCTCCACTGAGACAGAAGTGCTGGCTGAGGACTTTACAGTGCTGGCTCGCATTTTTTGTGCTGGCTTACACTTTTTTTTTAAAAGTCCAGTTTCCCAATAGCAGATTATAAAGACCTGGTGGGACGAAGTCCAAAGGCAGAACCACTTCCACTTCATGGCATAAGTGGAGAGGGTCGAGGGCTTCCTCACAGAAATGAGGATGTTCGCCACCTCCTGAGTGACCCCATACCTGGATGTGACTACGTCCACAGGAGCCAAGCATGAAGGTGTAGGGACTGGAGATCTGGATGCACCAGCCTGCCCTGGTCCTGGGATAGCAGTTGCGAGCATATTGGCAGTAGAATTGTAGGTTCTGAGGACAACCGCTGAAGTAGTGGGAACCAAATCTGCTGGGGCCACAGTGGGGCGATCAGAATCATTTGAGCCCCCTCAGCCTGTACCTTCAGCAACATTCGCTAAAGGAGAGGGAAGGGAGGGAAGGCATAAAGAAACCTCCCTGCCCAGCAAAGGGACAACACGTCTGGCCAGAAAACACCAGGCGCATGCTCTCGCTAACAGAAAACTGGCAGTTTGGCATTGCGTGGAGATGCAAAGAGGCCCAGCTCTGGATGACCCCATGTGTGGAACAGCTGGTCCACTGCAGACTGTAGCAGCTCCCACTCATGCTCCTTGGACTGAGACCTGCTGAGGCTGTCTGCCAAGTCATTTTGGGCACCTGGAACATGGACAGCGGACAGCAAAATGCGATGCTCCAGCGTCCAATACCAGACTCTCATCGCCTCCCTGCACAGGGAGTAGGAGTGAGTTCCCTCTTGCTTGTTGATGTAAAAGACTACTGCCATGGTGTCTGTCTGTATGAGAAGATAGCCTGGCATGAGGTCCTCCTGAAAAGTCCTTAGGGCATTGAGGACCACCCGCATTTCCAGAATATTGATGTGGAGGATGCACTACTCCAGAGACCAGACACCCTGAGTCTGGTGATCCCCAAGGTGCGCCCCCATCCCAAATCGGAGGCATCAGTTGTCAGAGTCCAGCTTGGGGGCCCCTGCCAAAAGAGAATGCCTTTGTTGAGATTCAAAGGGTCCAACCACCAATGTAGGGTCCTCCTGACTGGCTCTGAGATCCGGACAACATGGTCTAGACCATCGCAGCCCTGATCCCACTGCACTCTGAGCATCCACTGTGGGACCCACATGTGGGGGCGGGCCAAGGGAACTACTGGGATGGATGCTGCCATGTGTCCCAGAAGTCTGAGATAGGTCCTGGCTGGGACCTGCAGGGTTACTAGGATCGAAATGGCCACTTCTCTCAGGCGATCTCCTCTTTCTCGAGGAAGAAAAGCCATGCCCTGGATTGAACCCAGGACAACCCCTATAAAGGTGAGTCTTTGGCTGGGCTCAGGGAAGACTTTGGTAGATTCAGGGTGATCCCCACTCCCGAAATAATGTATAAGTGTCTCCGAGAGCTCAGAGCAGGCGCTCTCTCAATGAAGTTGCTAAGACCCAGTCATCGAGGTAAGGAAAGATGTAATGTCCCCTGTGCCTTAGAGCCACAGCTACCACTGTCAAGCATTTGGTTAAGACTCGAGGAGCAGAGGAGAGGCCAAATGGAAGAACCCGAAACTGATAATGGTCCCCCTGGAAGTAGAACCTCAGAAACTTCCTGTGGGGGGGAGATGGGGAGATCCTGATGTGCATGTAAGCATCTTGCATGTCCAGGGAACAGAGCCAGTCTCCCTGGTGCAGCAGAGGAATGAGACCTGGAAGGGTCACCATCCTGAACCTTTGATATTCTATATAATTGTTTAGAGAGCTGAGGACCAGGATGGGCTGACTATCTTGCTTCTTCTTTGGAACCAGGAAAACAAGCATTTGTCAATGCCAAATGTTGCTTGCTTCTATGTGCTGTTTAGGTATTTGGAAGTCATTGGAGTGTAAATATTGAAAATTTGCGAACTTACGAGCGACGTAGGAACTGCGCAATGCACGCTCATAATAGTCATTTTAAGAATTTTTCACCAAATTTCAACATAGCCATTTTAAGACCTCTGGTCATGAACAGTGTCACTGTTATTTTGTTAATGTGTCCCATACATTGAGTTTGCACACCGACTGGCACGTATCAGCGCTACATGGGCGAAACACGCTTTGGGCAGGATGAAAATGACAGCTGTACTGCTCATAAGGAGGTGGTAAATGGCAATGTTGAAAACCTCTGGAGTGGGAAATACCAGGTACCTGAAACTCACGAGTGCGTAACCCAAGTAAACGCACACCAGAAACAGTCATTTTAGGGAATTTTTCACCAAATTTTCAACATTGCCATTTTAAGATCTCTGCTCATGAACAGTGACACTGTGATTTTCTTAATGGTCCCACAGACTGAGTTCAAGACAACGATCATGCCATTGTGCTGCCATATGGCGGAAACACGCTTGGGTGAGATGTGAAAATGACAGATGAACTACTCATAAGAAGGTGTGTAAAATGGCAATGTTGAAAATCTGGAGTGGAAATATTGAAAATTAGCAAACCCTACGGTGTAAGTAGGAACCGCGCAACGCACCTAAGTAAAACAGTCATTTTTAGAATTACTCACCTCAACATAGCCATTTTAAGACCTCTGCTCATGAACAGTGTCACTGTAATTTTCTTAATTTGTCCTTGCACATTGATTTCCGATAATCGATCAAGCGCCATTCATGCCATATGTATGAAACACATTTTGGGTGAGATGTGAAAATGACAGCCATACTACCATAAGAAGGTGTGGTAAAATGGCAATGTTGAAAATCTGGAGTGAAAATATTGAAATTCGTGAACTTATGAGCCTGCGTAGGAACTCGCCCAGACGCTCATAAAACAGTCAATTTTTGGATTTATATACCTCAACATGATTTCTTTCATGAATGATGTCACTGTCATGGCGGTATTCAGGTCGAAGGGTGATTTCGCAGTCACCGCGCCAAATCACCTTTTGGGCCTGAATAATGCCATGTCAGTGACATCATTCATGAGAAGGGTCCCAAAACCCATGTTGAAAATTTGGTGCAAAATTCCAAAAATGGCTGAGATAGTAATAAAGTTGAAACCCCTATCTAGCCCCATTATACAGCTTACCGGCATTTCCTCAGTTCGCAGTCGGCTTTGAAGAGTGCAGACGTGTTCCCGTCCAATCAAGATCGCGCTACCGGAGTCCGGAGGTAAGTATGGGGTGAGGGGTGTGGGGAGGCTGGTGCGCAGTGGTGGGTGCGGGTTGTGGAGGGGGGTCGGGAGACGCGCCACGGGACCATTTTCGCTTTTCAGGTTAAAAAAAAAAGACTACGAGGGAGTTGCCACGCTGGGTGGGCTCCCAGCATGGCACAAGGACATTGGGGTTGGATTCAGCCGACGGGGATTGGGCACCCCTCGGCTAAAGGGACTGACTGCCACGCTGGGGTGGGCCCCAGCGGGCACCTACAACTTGGGGAGACAACGAGCTCAGCCGACGGGATTGGGCACCCCACGGGCTATACAGTGTGTGCGGGGCGCGATGCTCATGGGGAGCTAGCCAGAGCAGCTTCTTATCACTGCTCAGGCAAGCGTAGCCCCCTCTTTCAACTGTATGCCACTGCATTTTGGAGCGTGTCATAGACAGCTCCAAAATGCATTGGCTTACAGGGGCCGCACCTACCAGCACACTGCCTGAATTGGAGGAGGAGGAGGTGACACACCTCCGAAATCTCCGATGATGGCACTATGTTTCTTGCACATGCGTGCAAGCAACATAAAAATGGGAGTAATATCCCTTTCCCTGCTGTAGCAGAGGAACTGGCTCTATTGCCTTTTTCTGCAAGACGGCCTTGATTTCTCCTTCTATCAAAGGAATGTGAGATGGAGAGTATCACGAGGACTTTGGTGGAGTTTGTGTAGGGATCTGGGTTAACTCCAGCGTGTGACCTCTCCTTATGATGTCTAGTACCCATTGGTCTGATGTGATACAGCCCTATCCCTCCAAATGGAGGGAGAAGCAACCCCCTATTGCCTCCTCTGAAGCCTCTGCCAGAGGAGGGGGTGTCAGTGATGAGTCATTGGGCAGAGCCGGGGGTGGGGAGAGAGGTGTGGAAGAACTTGGGGCCTCAAAAAGGTGTGCCACCAGGCTACTGGTTGCCGGCCTTCCTTTTGAAGCCACTTCTCGGTCCCTGGTTGTTGCCACAGGCTTGTTGGCCTAACGATTTATGAAATGGGTACTTTCGGAAGCATCTTTGGTCCCCCTTATACATCTGGTGGATGGACCAAAGAGACTTGCCCGACTCCTGGAGAAAAGAGAAGAGAACAAACTGCAGAAGGAATGAATGCAGAGAAAAAACACTATGAATTAGATTGAAAAAAATAGAAAAATTTGCTGAAACTGCTGTGAAGAATCACTAAGAACTTCCCAACATGAGCAGGTCACAGTGGGAAAGAACTCGGGTTGAGCCGGGGTCTGCTTCCTTTTGTAGCATGACCAACATCGTGGTGGAGCAGATGTCAGGGGGGCTGTCCCCGCTGGGTACTGCTAGCAAAGTTTTTTCCGGTGGGTCCTAAGGCCTGTGGCAGTAGTCCTAATAGTAATAGCCTGCTGCAAGAGCTCCCCCTTGAAGTAAGATCACGAAGAACAAGCATTTGTTAATGCCGAGGTTCGCCATTGGTATTGTACTGGGTGGTGCAGAACAAATCAAGGAAGCAGGTAGAATAAGGGGCAAATGTCAGAAATACAGTGCTAGCATGATTTCTGACATTTGATGTGCATAATACAATTCCACACAATGTTATCAGTGACTTCTTGTTCACTGTTTCACTCTGTCTGTTGCTCTCTCTCTCTCTCTCTCTTTCTCGCTCTCCTGCTCTCCACTTGCTTACTGTGCATGTTGCTGACCTGCTGATCCAATGTGCTTTTCACACTGAGGGACTGTGGCAATGTACACTATTTGACAGCTGTGGCTTAACAAAGATAGTGGCCACAAGTGTCACACCGGGAGCTGTGCAGGACTATAATGCTGCCACACTGAACTGTGTGGTTAACACTGTGGCTCGCAGCACACTGTGCTATTAGCCAATCATTCCCTTGCTGAACCATGTGAGAAAACAGTGGTGATCGCAGTAAAGTCCAAGTCTCACCATGATTTGCACGGTGGCTACAACTGCCACACAGACCTTGCTGAAGATGAACAGTGCATGTCCAGGGGCCATGCAGTACTGCTTTAACACACCCAGACACGCACACACAGTAATAGACACACAAAGATGACGAGTGGCATGGCAGCGGAACAGAGATCCCCCTCTGTACTCTCTCTCACTATCCTGCAGCATTGTGGCAAGCTGCACCTCTATGGGAAATGCCAGACAGCACTGAACTTGTGCTTTGCATCGGGGGCATGTGCCGGAAGCCATCGCTGCAGGCGGTTGGTGCAGCTCTGCTTCTCTCTCTCCACACATTCAGTACTGACTTTGTCTGCTTGGGGGCTAACAGGAGAGCTGAATTATTAACAGGTCCATATCGGACTGTGACAACACAGACAGAGACAAACACAGACAGACACATATTTACCTCCTGCACCCAGTGTCTGTCTGTGCAGTCTTACATTGTGTGTTCTTGCACCACCATTCACTCTTTTTCTTTCCCTACAGGAGCAGAAGTCAGGATTGGGAAATGGAGCCGTGTTTTTCTGGGGCCGGTGGTGGGCCAAACTCTTCTCTCCACGGCTCCTTGGTGCAGCTCCTCACTGCTAGAGAGTCATGAGGGCACCTGGATCCTGCCCTCCCCAAGCGGCTGATCAACCGCCATTACCAGACACAACTTTCAGTTGTGAAGGTCTCTGAGGTCTCCATGGCGTCTCTCTGCATTTTAAATTTTGGCGCCAAAAGCCAGGACCCTCAATTAAATTAAATCCCAGTTGGACCGAGCTTCACGGGTTTTTCCGCCTGCTTTTACATTCAGCAGAGGAGTAAAGATAGTTTTAATTTACTTAGCTTCTACCTAACTTTAGTCAGGGAACAGAGGAGAAAACTAGAGTAAATTAATTCATTTTCAGCCTATATTTGAAGAATGTTAGTGAATACTCATTTGAAGAATGTTAGTGAATACTCATTGTGCCAATTTTCAATTTGGTTAGCAGAGGAATGACGTGAAGCTAATGTAATTGCTAGCAGATGAGTGAAACGAAGCTAGAGTAGTTCCCAATTAATTAATTCTCTGTTTATGTCTGTAGTTGGTTAATAATTACTCATAGTGCCAATTTTACTCACATAGTATAAGAGCGTAGTGGAGGTAGAGTAATTCTGGTGTGGCTCTTAGATGCTGTGTCTCTGTAAATGTGAGCCTGATTCTAACTTTCTCTCACTTTCCCCCTTCCTCTTTCTCATTCTTTTCATACTAAATTCTCCCTCCACCTGCCTGTACACCCCCCCGCTTACCATTTATATACTGCTTCAGTCCTGGCCCTGTTCTCTTCTCTCCACAGTTCCTTGGTGCAGCTCCTCACTGCTAGAGGGTCATGAGGGCACCTGGATCCTGCCCTCCCCAAGCCACTGATCAACCATCACTACCAGATATGACTTAAACTGCTGAGCAAGCATCACTACCATGTACGACTTTCAGCTGTGAAGTTCTCCAAGGTCTCCGCGGCATCTCTCTGCATTTTAAACCCGCCACCCCCACCACCACCCTTGGCAGTCTCTCTGCTTTATACTACTCCGTCCTGTCTTGTGCCTGCCCCATTTACCTAACAGTCCACTTTTCCCCCAGTAGCTTTTACCCATTTGCCACTGGATGCCACGCTATTTGCTATTTCCAATCTCCAGTGTTGTTTCTCACTTAGTAAAACCTGTACTTCCCACAACTGCTAAATTCTTCAACCCTCTCCCTAAACCCAGTGACCTTCTCAAGTCCTGCAGTTACAACCACAGCAGTTGACATACCCTGCTCTAAGCCCTGTGGCTTTGCCACCTCTACAGTTTCTCTACAGTATGCCTCACACCTTACCATAGCCTCTGTCACTATCTCAAGTGCTCACGGCTTGCATTACGCCTCACGCCTTACCTTTCTAACTCTCTATGTCTGCTTTCAAGAGAAATGCTACTCCTTTCCTCCTCTCTCCCCATGATCCTACTCCTATCTCTTACTCTACTACCCCCTCTAGCTCACAACCCACTGTGATGTTTGGACATACGAACATATGAACATATGAAATTTACCAGCAGATAAAGGCCTAGCGGTCTATCAAGTCTGCTCGAATGTGCAGCTAGCACCCCTTGGACAGCTGGTTCTGATTAATCGATACTTTTTGTAATATAAAAATGTGTTATTGAGTGTCTCTCATGAGACATGCTGTTTCAGCTAAAAGATAAAAGCCAGGAGATAATTATAGGCTAGAAGAGACTTAAATTAAGGATCTTCTGTTTATCTAGCTTAATTGTAGCTGCCACCTGCTAGGCTGGAAATCATAAACTTTTATGACGTTTAGAGGAAGAATACAGGTTATGTCACTTTGGTGCGAAGTCGTAAATGCTCCTTTGATATCTGTGAAGAGCAGAATGCTGCTCATGGATGAAAGAAAGAACTTGGAAAATTACAGACTTGATTGGGAAGTCATATGGGGAAACAAGTTTTTTTTGCTGATGTCACCTAATAATTTACCTACTGACACAAGACATCCTGATTGTACAATTTTTAATAAACAGAGGAGGAGCTGGGTGACATCATGGAGAAGACAGGGTCAAGACAGTGTTTTAATTATGCTGTAACTGACCTTTAGACACACACGTTTGGACCCTTAAGCTACAACATCTTTCAGCACTGTAAGATTAGAAGAATACATTAGATAAGTCTAAGTGTATGGTTGGTAGGAAATTGTACTTTTAAACCGTATTCTTTTAAAGTGAGTGCACGTTTTGTGACATATTCTGTGTTTTACATTTTACATTTTTATCTATTTTTTAAGTAAACATCTCATTTTAAGAGACTACTTAGTGTGCCTTTGAAATTCTTTATTTGACAAGTGAAGTATATGTGGTTAAAGCTGACACTGTGCAAAGCTTACTGGTTTTACCAAACTGGTAAAAAGGTAGGAGTATATCTGAAGTCTTTTCATAGAGTTTTAAGGGTTCATTTTGAACACCTGGTTAGGTGCCCATAGGCGAAAGATATCTGGCCCCCCAAAGAGCATAATTATTTGAACCTGTACATTGGGTACGCTAGCAGGAGGTTCGCAGTTTGAATCCCTCCAGAAACTTGAGACCAAAGGTTGATTCGAACCCACAAAACAGACAGGAGGGTTACCCTGTTTCTGTTTCCTGTTCACAAGACTGCGCTCAGAGGTTGGCACTGTGGGAGCAGAGGGCCTGACTTGCTGCATGGGTTTGTGACACCCACCATCAGAGCCAAATAATCTATCCACTTTACTTTCCTCCTATCCCCAAACCCCCATCTTCATCCTGGCCATTACTCCCTTCTCCCCCTTTGAAATCTGGTCCTATATCTCTACTATTCCAAATGCCTCTCTAGTAAGACTGCCTACTTTCTATGCTATTCTCCACCTTCTGCTCCTGCACTCCCCTTCTCCCTTCTCCTCAAATCTCCAGACTTCCCAGACCTCACCTTCTAGAAGCCCTAAGCTACACTTCCTAATTCTAGCTCTTCTTTTGCTCTCCTCAGGGGACATCCACCCCAATCTTGGCCCGACTGTTCCCTGCATTCCTGGCGCGTCCTCACCTGCCACTGTTTTCCCCTCATCGCCCTCAATACTACCAAAGGGTTTCAAGATTGTTCATCTAAATATCCGCAGTTTGCTGCCTAAAATAGAACTTCAAACTTTGGTGGTTACTCTAAAAACCAGACATTTTAATAACCACGGAAACATGGCTTAAGAGCTCAATCCCAGACAGTTCGGTCAGCATTCCTGACTACTCCATCCTAAGACAAGACAGAGCTGGAAGGGGTGGCGGAGTGGCTTCTCTCCTCCCTCTGCTATGCCATTATATACTCATCCTCTAACCCAGCAACCCATGACCCCCTTGCCATTCAAATGTCCCTACCCTTCACTCTTCCTATCTTTATAGCTGGCATTTACTGTCACCCAAACCTCCAGCCCTCTATTGCAAATGACCTATTAACTTCTATCACTACCCTTTCCCAATCTGGGGAGCTATATATCCTAGGAGACTTCAGTTTAAATTCGTTGTCACCCAAAACAGCAAAAACATGAAATGAAATTGGAGCCCTTAACCTATCTCAGCTGATCTCTGAACCCACCCGCCCAACCATAAGACACAAAACCACTCCCTCCTTGACTGGGCCCTTACCTCCCACCCTCACAGAATCAACAGCTCTGGCATCCTTCCTGACGTGCTCAGTGATCATAACCCAGTATTCATAGTCAGGAAAGTAACAGGACTTAGTCACCACATAAAACATTGCAATTACACTGCTTCAAATCCACTGAGCTCGAACCACTCCTGCACAATCTTGCCCACTCCGACTGGTCTCCCTTAGCCTCCATCCCCTCGGTCGACAAAGCCCTTGAATACCTAAAGACGTTTTTTTTTGAAAATTGGAACATCTTTGCACCATTTAAACAAACCAGGGTCCGGGGTAACCACCTACCCTGGATTACACCAGAACTCTTGGCCTGCCACAGAGCCAGGGATTATGCCTGGAAGCGCCACAAAGCAACTCAGCTCCCAAATGACCTTGCATTGTTCCGAAAGCTCTGTAAATCCTGTACCAGGGTGACAAGCCTAGCCAAGTCTGAATATTTTAAATGTGCCTTCCACACAAACATAAATTCTCCCTTCAATTTCTGGAAGTTGGTCCACACACTCTTTACCCCTTCATCCCATCCCCAGCCAATATGCTTAAAATAAATGGTACTCTAGTGGAAGATCAGTCTGCTGTTGCTGTCGAATTCAACTCCTATTACACCTCCTGTGTAAATGAGCTATTAAAGTCCCTCCCTACCTTCCCATCCTCTTCCCCTCCCCTTCTGTATCCTCCCTTCCACACAGCCCTCTCATCCCTTTCTCCTTCACTTATATCTCCCCAAATGATACTCTAAAAGCCCTGCTCGCTATGAACCCCTCAAAGGCTCCTCCACAGATGGCCTTGACCCTAAACTCCTGTCCCTCTCAGCACCAGCCATTGCCTAACCCCTCTCTCTAATTCTAAACCTATCATTCACAATGGCCACAGTCCCTTTTCCATAGAAACACGCAGTGGTACTCCCCTTACCCAAAGGCAGAGATCCTTCATCCCCTGGCAACTATCACCCTATCTCTCTTCTCCCTACCCTAGTTAAGCAACAGGAACACCTTGTTCTCTCCCAGTTTACCTCTTTTCTATCAGACATCTCCTTCTTCACCCCTTTCCAATCTGGATTCAGGAAAAAACACTCCACTACCACCTCCCTTCTATGGCTCACTGACTCTATCCTTACCAGGATGAACAATGGCCAAATCACCTCAGGCATCTTTGTAAACTTAGCCACGGCTTTCGACACTGTATCCCATTCCCTCCTCCTTGATTACCTCTCATCAGCTGGCCGTTCCCCCCAGCCACTAACTGGTTCAAAGCCTACCTCACTGGAAGATCCCAATCTGTAAAAATCTGTGATGCCTTTTCACCTTCCCTCCCGATCAACACTGGAGTCCCCCAGGGCTCTGTGCTAGGTCCCCTTTTATTCTCCATCTTTCTAAATGACCTCCCTTCTGTTTGTTCCCCCTCCACTGCCATACATATGTACGCCAATGATACAGTCCTGTATGCCTCTGGCTCATGCCCAACCTCGGTTACAATCACCATTACATCCACCATGCAGCATGATTTTGGCAAGGTTCAGCTCTGGTTTGCTAACCATCATTTATTCCTCAATGCCAAAAAGACAGTCTCCGTGACCTTCGGCACAAGGCAGAGACTCTCTAAGCTCCCTTCCCTGCCCTCTTTCCACACCCTTGATGGGGCTTCACTGGAGGACACTGTCCTTCAGATACCTAGGTGTCTGGCTAGACCAACACCTTAACTTCTCTGGGCATATCGACGCCATCCAGAAAAAACTGTGCCCCAAGCTTGGTGCCCTGCTCCAGAACAGTGTTACATCCCTCCTGCGGCTAAGTGAGAACTTGTCCAAAAGATGATCCTTCCCATTTCCGACCACTGCGATGTAGTCTATAGTGCTACTCCAAAGTCCTCCCTGACCAGACTGGACACCCTCTTCAACTCCTTCTGCCACTTTGCCCTCGATGTTCCCTCTCGCACAACAACTGCATTCTGTGGTAAGCCCTTTCCTTCCCCTTTCTGTCAAATAGGCACTTTCCCCACTGGGCTAAATTCATCTCCAAGCACTGGCTAGGTGAACGTCCTTCCTATCTCTCCTCCTCATTTATATCTCCTCCGCCCTCATCCTACTCCCTTAGATCAGCCAACCACCATACATTGGTCGTCCCCTACTGGTCCACCCTTATTGGTCAAACAAGCTATTCCTATCGCCTACCAACATTTTGGAATTCTCTCCCTCCTCAAGTTCATCACTCCTCCTCCTCCTCCTCCTCCTACTCTATCATTTCTGCACTTCATAACTACCTCTCACCCAACTGTTCCTGCTACAACCCACCTGAATTCCCTTTCATTTCCCTTCCTCTATAACTCCTCATAATTTTCTTTTTCCCTTCCTCTAGAACTCCTCATAATTCTTCCCCACCTTCCACCCCTATCTGTCCTTGCTAATCCTTCACTCCGTCCCACTCCCCTACCCTCAATGAACTCCACCAGTTCTGCACTTCAAAATACCTCTCACCCAACTGTTCCTGCTACAACAAATTTCCCTTCCCCTAGAACTCCCCAGAATTACCTCCTCCCCTTCCTTCTCCTATCTGTCTTGCTAACCCTCAATCCTCCCACTCCCCCTACCCTCAATGAGCTATGGGTCCTTCCTGCAATCCCCACATCACATCCTAGTCCTCTCAGTTCCCTTGCAGGGTTCCCAGCATCATGAAGGAGCCCCCCAAGTACTAGATTTCTCCCCTCTCCTACTCCTTTCTCCCCTCATTCCTCTTTATGTACTCACTCCTCTTTCCCTTCCCCTCACTCCCTTCCCCTCCTTGTATGCCATCCAAATTGTTGTCCCCCTTTATTGCCCTCCTTCTTAGTTACAAACCCTCCCTTTTCCATGTCCGTCCGTGTCTCCCCTACCCTCCCTATACCTCTACTTGCTCTTATGCCTGTACTCATGAATTAAAATTATCATACTGCTCAATCTCCCCACCCCCCATTCTATGCTAATTCCTGCTCTATCAATGCACCCAAATGTAATAATCTCTGTATTGAGCATATGTATGCAACATTAATGTAACAATCTCTGTACATTCACATCTTGCAAATGTTTGCAAAGTGCGCTTATGTAACTTGTATGTTTGTATTTAGAGACAGCATGCTAATTCCTGCTCCTTAATGTAACAATCACTGTATTGAGTGTATGTATGTATTATTTATGTAACAATTTCTGTACATTCACATGCCCATGCAAATGTTGCAAAGGGGACTTATGTAACTTATATGTGTGTATTTAATGAGTGTATGTATGTCTTATATCACTTTCCCCATTGCTCCCCTCCCCCCAGATCACACCAGGAGAAGGGCAACTTGTCACTCAGTGTGCCTTCCTGGTGAAACATTTCAATAAATAAATCAATAAAAATAAATGGACTGCATGTGCGCCTTTCCCTGACTAGCTCCCACGGCCCCTGTCAACACAGCAAGTTTGCTGTTTGGGGGCTGGGGCATATATATTCATCACAAAAAACTTTGTTAATGCATCAGTTAGGGTTGTTAAAAATGTGACAAAAATTGGGAAATGTGGCATTAGGGTTTTCAACCCTAATGCCCCACCCCCATCCCCAACCTGCAGACACTGACAGGCATCGGCGTCTGTCTTGGGGTCGTCCTAATGCTCACCCACCTCCACCCCCATCCTGCAGACACTGACAGGCATTGGGGGTGTTCCTGGTGGTCATTGGCCTAACGCTCACCCCATTCTCCTATACTGTGCCCATATCAGGGTACTTGGTTATGGAATGGGGTGAGGTTAGATAATACCCAAAGGACACTCCGGCGCCTGTCAGTGTGTCTGCAGATGAGGAAGAGGAGTTTGAGCATTAGGGCTGATGACCCCAAGCAGACCCCGATGCCCATCAGTGTCTGCACGCTCGGGGTGGTGGTGGGTATGCTAGTGGGAAACCCTAATGCTGCATTTCCCAACTTATGTCACATTAGTAACAACCCTAACTGATGCATTAACAAAGTTTTTTGCAATGAATTTCCTTACTTTTTCAGATAGTATAATAGTATTTCAGTTTTATTGTAAAACATTGAAATTGTTGGCAGGTAAGGACTGCTATGCCCATCCAGTTTGCCCATATGCCCTGTACTTGATTATGGCTTCTGACCTTCCCTCTGCTTTACCTCTGTGGTTCCCCTATGCCTATGGCATGCATGTTTAGATTCAACCACAGTGCTTGCTCCAGTCCACCATCCTTTCTGTGAAGGAAAACTTTCAGGCATTCCATCTTAACCTGCCACCTTCTAATGTCATGTCATGCCCTCTCATTCTTGTACTCCTTCTGTATTGGAAGATGTCTCCCCCTGCACCTTGTTTATGCCCTTGAGGTACTCACATGTTTATATTATGTCCCGTCTCTTCCCCCCTGTCCTCCAGCAAGTACATATTGAGGTCCCTTAATCTCTCCTTGTAAGTTTTGTGGTGCAAGCCCTGTACCATCTTTGTTGGCCTTCTCTGGACTGCCTGCAGCCTGTTAATGTCCTTTTGAAAGTGCGGCCTCCAGAACTGCACACAGTATGTGAGGCCTGGCCAAGGTTTTATATACCAGTATAACAACCTCCTGTCTTCTGCTGGGGATACCCCTACCTATACACCCCAGCATGCCACTGGCCTTCCCTGCTGCCCTTGTTCTCTGCTTTGACATTTTCAGGTCATCTGAAATAATAACCCCTAGGTCCCTTTTATCCCTGTAGCTCTCTGCAGTCATGAGCGTGTGTAGTGAAACATAGAAATTGTTGGCAGATAAGGACCACTAAGTCCATCCAGTCTGCCCATAAGGCCCATACTTGACTACAAGTGTCTAACCCTCCCTCTGCTTTACCTCAATGGTGCCCCTATGCTTGTCCCATGCTTAACTGCACAGAGTACTCCATGTGAGGCCTGACCATGGTTTTATATCATGACAGCACTTCCTGCTATCTTGTGCTGGTAATACTCCTGCCTTTGAACCTCAGCGTGCCATTGGCCCTTACTGCTGCCCTTGTACTCTGCTTTGACATTTTCTGGTCATCTGAAATAATAGCCTCCAAGTCCCTTTCTTCCTTGGGGGCTGTCAGCAACTCCCCTTCCCCTATCATGTAGCGCCCCCCCCATCCTGTAGCTCTCTCCAGTCACAAGTGTGCGTAGTAAAACAGAAACATAGAAATTGTTGGCAGATAAAGACTGCTAAGCCAATCCAGTTTGCCCATAAGTCCTGTACTTGATTACAGCTTCTGACCCTAACTCTGCTTTACTCTATGGTTCCCCTATGCTTGTCCCATGCATAACTGCACACAGTACTCCATGTGAGGCCTGACCATGGTTTTATATCACTGCGTCACTACCTGCTGTCTTGCGCTGATGATACTCCTGTCTATGCACCCCAGCATGCCACTGGCCTTCCCTGCTGCCCTTGTACTCGGCTTTGACATTTTCAGGTCATCTGAAATAATAACCCCCAGGTCCCTTTCTTCCTTAGTGACTGTCAGCAATTACTCCCCCCCCCCATCCTGTAGCTCTCTCCAGTCATGAGCGTGCATAGCGAAACATAGACGTTGTTGGCAGATAAGGGCTGCTAGGCCCCTTCAGTGTGCCCATAAGCCCTGTATTTGATTATGGCTTCTGACCCTCCTCTGCTTTACCTTTATGGTTCCTCTATGCCTGTGCCATGTATGTTTAAATCCAACCACAGTGCTTGCTCTCACCACCCCTTGTGGCAGACTATTCCATGCATCCAGCACCCTCTCTGTGAAGAAAAACTTCCTCACATTCCCTCTTAACCTACCACCTTCCAATGTCATGTCATGCCCCATCTTTCTTGTACTCCTCCTATATTGCAAGATGTCTCCCCCTGCACCTTGTTCATGCTCTTGAGATACTTGAATGTTTCTACCATGTCCCCCCTCTCTCTGTCTTCTCCTCCAGCGAGTACATATTGAGGTCCCTTAATCTCTCCTTGTAAGTTTTGTGGTGCAAGCCCTGTACCATCTTAGTCAGCTTTCTCTGGACTGCCTCCAGACTGTTAATGTCCTTTCAAAGGTGTGGCCTCCAGAACAGCACACAGTACTCCATGTGAGGCCTGACCAGGGTTTTATATAACGGCATCACTAACTCCTATGTTCTGCTGGTGACCCCCCTGACTATGCACCACAGCATGTCACTGTCCTTCCCTGCTGCCCAGGTACTCTGCTTTGACATTTTTAGGTCATCTGAGATAATAACCATCAGGTCCCTTTCTTCCTTGGTGACTGTCAGCAACTCCGACCTCCCCCCATCCTGTGGCTGTCTGCAGTCATGAGTGTGCATAGTGAAACATAGAAATTGTCGGCAGATAAGGACCGCTAAGCCCATCCAGTCTGTCTATAAGGCCCGTACTTCATTATGGCTTCTGTCCCTCTCTCTGCTTTAACTCTATGGTTCCCCAATGCTTGTCCCATGCATGTTTAAATCCAACCACTGTGCTTGCTCCTACCACCTCTTGTTGCAGACCATTCCATATGTCTACCACTCTCACTGTGAACAAAAACGTCCTCACATTCCCTCTTAACCATGAACATATGAGCATACGAAAATTTCCATCAGATATAGTCCCTAGGGTGTATTGAGTCTGTTCATGTGTGCAGCAATCAGCTTTATACTGTATTGCTGCCCTCCCCCTACCATGTTGTTGCTCCCTCCCCATACAGTTGTGACCTTCCTCGTACCCTGTCCCACCCCTCTCTTAAGGCATTAGTGTTACAAACCCTAACACCCCACCTCCACCCTGCACAGACAAAGAGGGATCGGAGGTGGCACTGGCCTCTTCAGCCCTAATGCTTACCACACTCCATCAGAAAATAAGCCGGGCAAGCACAGCACAGAAAAATGGGGTGAGCATTTAGGCTGAAGATGCTAATGCCACCCCTGATCCCTCTTCATCTGTGCAGGGTCGGGGTGAGGTGTTACAGTTGGCAACCCTAATGACACATTTCCCTCGTTCTGTTGCTTTAACCCTAACTGATGTATTAATGAAGTTGTCTGCAATTTAGTTCCTTACTTTTTGCACTTTCCTCCCTCCACAGGTGCGCATATGTATGTAGCTGTGGAAATGCAGGGTCCTCTGGCCCCTGAGCTTCCACACATAAAGTTATAAGCAGGCATACCAAAATTGCAACAAATAGTCATATGTAACCCCTAGGTGGCACTATCCCAAGGGCTACTACCCCTGCCTGCTTGACTACTGACTGGTTGAGGGGCCTAGGTTCTAAGGCGGGTGCCTTCACCAAGAGGTCAGGGTTTGTAGTGGTTAGACTAGCTTGATCACAGCCCTCTGGGACACTGTGACTCCCTTTGGTTCCCTCTACTGGCTCACACAGTACACAGGAGTTGCAGCCCCAATACCCCACGTATACACACTGTTCACTCATAAAGTACCACTTACCCTCAAGACTGATTCTGCAGCATGTCTCTGAGGACCCTCTGTAAAACAAGGTTAATCAACACACACAGCAAAAGGCAATAATGTTTCCATAATACCAACACCACAGACAGTATATAGTACAATAACAACAAATCTGATTTGTTTAGGGAACAGTAACACGGGAGGGGCAATCAGGTTGATTAGTTTTGGCTAAGTTCAAATCACAGTACCGTGCACATGTATATATATATATATATATATATATATATATAGGGTCCAAAATGTCACTCTCTGGGTACCCAGGATGGGGGGGGGGGCGCTAGCCAGGTCCATTGCCCAGGATTGGCCAGCAGGTGCAGATGGATGGGACCCTGTAGGAAGAAAATATATGCACAACACCCAGTTGTAATCCGGAGCCAGATGGCTCAGTCCATGAAGAAGTGAAACAACAACAATTAGATGACACACTTGTAATTGATAGCAGGCTGCAGGGGAAAACCCTGATTTGTACTCACAATACCCAAGCTGAGAACCGGATGGTGGATGTTCTTCTGGATTGCCAGAAACAACAGGGCATGGAGACAAGGTCCTTGTAACTGGACCCCACTGCAGTTGATAGCAAACGGATTTAGTCCGAGACAAGCTGGGGTTTGCTTCCAGCTTCAACACACAGCATACAGTACAGGAGATTGGAAATAGCGATTCCCCACAAGCACTACGCACATTCATATGAAAAAGGAAAGTACTATACTAGGCAGGCTGCTCCTCGATCCCGATCGCACTTATTGCAAAATACCCGGGAGCTCACACACAGCAGCTTCAGTTCCTGACAAACCGAGTGCGATTCAGCAATTTCTCCAGTCTTCTACAGGATGAGCCTGGTTTCCACTCTTCAGACTTCCTTCTTTCTCCTCACAAGTCAGATTCAGTCCGAACTGGCACTTACAACGGCTGCAGGCTGAACCTCAGGGCCTCACACGCACTTCCCACATGAAACTGTACACCGCAGAAGCACAGAGCTCCTTCTCTCTTTGCTGTTACAACTGATCTGATCTTTCCAGTCACAGAGCAGGTCATTTCCTTTAGCTCCACACCAATCTGTTGGCTGGTTAGTTCAGCTGTCACTCACAATAAGACTCCCTCTGTTGGTGGAAAAAGGTGCCAAGGTCAAAACTACATTTCCCAGAGTCACTGCCCATACCATCCCCTTGTGGCTGGCTCAAAATTAAGAGTCCAAGTTCTGATTCGTCCACAGGCTCCATTTTAGGGAACCCCTCCCCACTGATTCATCCATTTCAGCAGTTTAGGACCAAAATGAAAGAGCTACACTGAAACAATTCATGCTGAAATGAAGACAGGTTAGACAAACTACATTTTCTCAGTCACTCCAAATGATTTCTGGCAAATAGTTATATCTTTCAACAAGGCTCCCTCTGCACATGTAGCGACGGCAGAAACGAAGCAAATTGACAGCAGCTCGGGCGGGATTCGAGCATTAAATGCACAGTCCCCCATACAAACTAATTAAGTCTGCAAGCAGACAGCTCTTAAAGAGACAGTACGTGGAGGCTCAAATAGCACTCACTTGGAACCACATTTTAACAGCTTAAAGGCCAAACACCGGCCAGACTTGGAGCATTCAGGCAAGCTTCTGGAAGACTTTTGGGAACCCCCCATTTGCAGTGGGGTTACACATAACTAAGTCATCTTAAATCATTTTCACTCCAAATGGTCTGTATAACCTTCTTATTACCCCAGCACATGTACCCAGTATAGAACATTTTCAAATCCCCGTCAAAACATAATTCTGTGCAAGTGCAACACTATTGTACCCCACAGGTGTGAAACCACATTTTCACCAAGATTTGAAAAATGTCAGCTGTGGCATAAATGATGTGTGGTATGAGAAGACTATGTTGAAACTATAGGGTGAAAATATTGAAAGTTTCCAACGCTATGAGTGTGCATAGCGACATTGCAATGAATGCCCATAACACAGCCATTTTTTGTAATTTTTACACCAAATTTTCAACATGGGCATTTTGGAACCACACCTCATGAACACTGGTACTGCCATTACCTTATTCAGTTCTGATAGGTGATTTGGCTCAATGACTATGCCATTCTGCGCCACAGGTGCAAAAACACATTTTGGGTGGGACGTGAGAAATTACAGCTGTACTTTTAATGAGGTAGTGACAAAATGTGCATGTTGAAAACTTTGAGTAAAAATATTAAAAACTGGAAAAGTTATGCATGTGCGTAGGAAAATGTGAGTGAGCACACGTAACGCGGGCATTTTTCCATATTTTTGCACCAACTTTTCAACATGGGCTTTCTGGGACCCCACCTCATGAACCCTTGTACTGTCATTTCCTTACGTGGTCCCAGAAGGGGATTTTGTGCAACGACCGTGACATTCTGTGCCACAGATGCGAAAACACATTTAGGGCAGGATGTGAGAAATGACAGCTGTACTGTTCATGAGGTGATTTTAAAAAATGTGTATGTTGAAAATTTGGAGGGAAAATATTAAAAATTGGCAAAGTTACGTGTGTAGGAAAATGTCAACAAGTGTGGTAACTTGGACTTTTTTCTTAGTTTTGCACCACATTTTCAACACAGGCTTTTTGGGACCCCACCTCATGAGCAGTGGCACCGTTATTTCATTACTGGGTCCCTAAAGATGATTCTGCACAGTGACTGTAAAATCACCTTTCGGGACCGAATAACAAAATGGCAGTGCCACTGTTCATGAGGTGGGGTCCCAAAAAGCCCATGTTGAAAATGTGGTGAAACAAATACAAAAAAAAAAAAAAATTCCGCGATATCAGTATAAATTCAAAACCCCATTGAGTGCCATTATGCATCGCGTACCTTGATTGTTCAGTTTGCGGTTGGGGTTTGAAGAGTTCAGGAGTGCCCCGGTCCAGAGAAGATGACGCAGCTTGACCTCCAGTGGTAAGCATAGGGTGACGGGGGGGGGGTGTGGGGTGCTCAGTGAGAGGGTTGGGATGGGAGGGGCAGGGAGATGACGAGGGACGTTTTCTTTTTTATAGGAAAAAAAATAGCATATCGGGGGATGGTTTTGTTTTTTTACAGGGGCAATGTATGGAAATGTTTGGGGACACTGGAGGTGGGCTCCCCAGTGCTCCACAGTAGTGGGGGGTTATGACAACTGGGGACACTGGGAGTGGGCTCCCCACTGTCCCACACTGGTGGGAGGGAGGGGGCTACTGCTGGCACAGGGATTGGGCACCCCATTGTTGGCAACTATTTCTACATTATTTGGGGACACTGGAAGTGGGCAACTATGTGGGGGGCTTGGGGACACTCGGAGTGGGCAGCTATGTGGGTGGCTTGGGGACACTGGGAGTGGGCAGCAATGTGGAGGGCTTGGGGACACTGGGAGTAGGCAACTATTTGGGGGGGCTGAAGGACAAGGAGGAGTGGGACAGTCACAGGATGCGGGAAGTAACTCTGGTGGCAATGGTGATGTCAGGAGGGAGGGGGCTACTGCCAGCAAGTGGATTGGGTACCCCATTGTTGGCAACTATTTCTACGTTGTTTGGGCATACTGGGAGTGGGAAACTATTTGGGGGGCTCGTGGACACTGGGAGTCAGCAACTATTTTGGGGGCTGCAGGATAAGGAGCAGTGGGACAGCCACAGGGTGTGAGAAGTGACCCTGGTGGTGGCAGTGACCCCACCCAGGCTGATCATATTCAGGACAGTGAACAGCTGTTTGCTGGGTGGTGTTCTGCAGATGAAAGGAAAAAGCTGCAGTATGGTTGGTGCAGCATTTTCTTTTTCAAGTGCAGACCACTTCAGGCAAAACAGCATCATGATCAGCCTGGCTGATGATTCGTGTGATACTGTCGAGCCCCTTGCAGACCACTCTGCATGGAGAGACAGTGTCACACCCCTGAAAAGTCACTTTACTGCAAGAAGTTCGCTGCCGTGCCCGCATGGCGAACTTAAAAATGGGTATCCTTATATTTGTGCCAGGCAAACATCTATGCCATTGCTCTGTTAAACATGTATATGATGAAGAAAAAATATGGCAACAAACAAATACTGCTACTTTAAAGCAGCAGTACTACCTAATCAGGAAGTGATCCGTTTTCAGTTTTGTAGATGTACAGTAAATATGGTGGCTGCATATAGTACTGCTGCATTCAATATGACGGGTGGCAGAAATGTAAACAAAAACAATATATAGCTGAGCAAATTAAGGGCTAATAGTACAATGCCGGCAGGAAAGAGTACCAGGAACATGCTCAGCAGAACACAGGGAATAAACTGATGAAAAAGTACAGATTTTTTTTAACATAGCACTGCTTCTTTAAGACTGCCGTGCAGTAATTCTTGTCTGAACTTAGAATTCCAGTAAGAACTGCTATTACTGTGGGAGACAGCTACTGCGGGTAGTGCGGGTTCAAAGTGGGGGGCTGTACATTAACCTGCACATTAACACTGAGACTGCTTTCAGGTGTCATCAATACAGCCAGACCAACTACAACTGTTCACTTGCTAAATGCATAACCCATTTCTTTCTTTTACAGGAGCAACTTCCTTCTGAATAAAGTCCTGTTGTTATTTTCACAATTTTGGTCTGTGAGCATATTATTAGAAGAAGCAGAAGAATCGGCATTTATATAGCGTTTTTCATACACAATGTATCCCAAAGCACTTTACACGCAATGCTAGACTGGTAGTGAAGTGACTGAATATGTGGTGGTGGCCATATTGCACATCATCACCCACATACAGCCTGGATAATTGCATGAACCGGTTTATGGGAAGGGGAATGTTGGCCAGGACACCGGGAATGTTCCCTGCTCTTTTGCAAAGAGTGCCCTGGGTTCTTTTACTTCCACCTGGACACCCACCAAGACAACACCAGATGGGCAGAAGGGACCCTTGGTTTAACGTCTCATCCGAAGGATGGCACACTCCAGCAGTACAGCACCCCCCAATACAGCACTTGGATGCCAGCAATTTTTAGGTGCAAGTCCAATCCCGGTGTGGGACGAGAACCCACGACCTTCTGGTCCAGAGGTGGATTTGCTACCAACTGAGCCAACTGAACTGTAATGGTATGGAAGTGTGCTATACCAAAAGTAAAGTGCGGGTACTGGCTGGTCTCAGGGTACTGTCCCATATCCTGTGGGGAGGTGGGCTGGTACTGCATCCCAGGGGGCAGTATTGTATATTTGACCTGGCCCACTATTCATTCTCTGGGTGGAGGCTCCGTACTGTTTCCCTATCCTCTTCCAAACCAAACTCCCAAATGAGGAGTTTAACAAGCCCAAGCCCCTCAACCTTGTTTGTGTCCTCCAAGGGCGCAAGGCAGGGGTAGTAACCATGAACAATATCTAACAGCTGCACTGCGACCCGGTTACAAATGGGAAAGGGTATATTGAAAGTTTTAGAATACATGAAGGCTCTTGTTCAACATTATGAGGACCGTTAAAAAAACAAAATAAAATACCTAATCCTGTGGTGGACTCCCATGCTATGTTGAATACAGATGGGACAGTGACATCCAGCTTCCTTTCATGGCCATTATTCACCCTAATGAGCACGGTAAATTATTAATGATTGCCACCGGTATCAGTGCAGCAGTAAAAAAGGGCTCAGTTTTCATGACATGGCCTTTCAAAACGTGCCAGACATTGCTAATAGATCATATATCATTTTAAAGGTGCAGCATCCCTTTTTCTTTGTAATACAAAGGTTGATACTGACCTTTCTGATCTGGGAGTAGAGAATATTTATGACAAAAAGAACAGTCTGATCTGCTGATCCCACCCCCACACATCAAACAACATTAATTGAAGATGAATGCTATTAATGGTGAGTGTGGGATTACTGATTAGGGACCCCCCTCCCCAAGTGCCCTTACTGTTAGTATGAACACTATAAAGTATTTAATCATTTTCTGAATTTAAACATTTTTAAAACAATTACCCCTAATGCCCCTGCATCACGCAATTGTAGGGCAAATGTAATCAATGAGGATACAGTGTGTTACTGACACAGGATTTGGCCAATCCAAAGACTAGCTTTCCGGCAACAGTTTTATGATGTTCCTTCTGCAACGTGATTGAGTGCTGTTTACTGGAATCCAGTGCCGAACAGGTGAAACATCAAGCCTGAAAGATTTACTGCATTGTTCCCTGCAGAATACTGCAGCCGTTTGTGATGTACTGCAGCATTTCTGTGTTGCAGCACCTGACTGGTGCCTCTGTGTATGCAAATGACCATGAAATAATTTAGACTGGTTCTAGAGTGTCTGGTGCCAAATGCTTTTCACACAATCAGCAAAGGCTGAAATCAGAAGACAGTCATGTTACGTCCTTCTCAGAAGTCATCAGTCTGCCTCATCTGTATCTCATCCCAGGGGAAGGAGGAACCAGCCCAAATGTGGTCTTATAGGTTTGGATCATGATGAGTGCAAAATAGGAAAACAACCTAAGAGACAAAGAACTTCAGCACAGAGGCACTGAGGCAAGTGTTAATTGAGAAGGGCATTGGCAATAGTTTCAAAGAAATACAAGATTGCACATACATTACCCCAATAATAATTACACATATCCCAATGATGATGATAATTCCCCACATTAGTATCTATATGTGTAGCAATCTCTTCTTACCAGTAAGGGGATAAGCTTGTTAACCTATGTCCAGACTGAGGCTAAGACTGACACTCTGGTGCCAGGTCTCAGGGAGTAGCTTCGAGGGAGAACTTTAGAAACCAAAAGTGCTTCATTAGTCTAGAAAAGCCTATGTTAGTTGGGAGAAGACTGAGGGAGAAGAGAAAGAAAAGAAAGAAAGACAAATAGAAAGCAGCCTTTCAGGCCTGCAGAAATCCAGGAGAGGCCTGGATCTATTCCTTTACTGGGGATCACCCAGTATGTATTAGCATCACCAGGAGGGTGCAGGAACCATGTGGGGGCTTCCCCCCAAGGGAAACAAACTGATAGCTGGCCTGACCCTGGTGGGTGGTGGGGAACTCAGAGAAGTGCCCATGCATTTGTTCAGCCCCTGAAAATGCTAGACAAGACTCCAGCAGGAGAAAACCTAGACAGGTGGAAGATCCATCTCAAGGTACTGATGTGACCCTTTGACACTCAGAGATGGCCCAGGTGGGCATGGGAGTGGCATTGCCATGCATAAAAACAACTGTGTGTAGAGTACTAGCTGGGATGGACCAGCTCATGCAAGGGACAGGGGCAAGTTGGTGGGTGGCTGCACAGAGGAGCACTAGGCCTCTGTATTAGTTGCCTGTTAATGAAGGTACAGTTGCAACATAAATGGCACAAGTAAGCAATAAGACATGACATGGCGGTAGTAGTGCTGTGACATCCACACACCCAGGGGTGTAGTAAGGCATGAGGCCAAAGGCCGAGTAACTTCAGCCCTTGGATGTGCCGTTGTCACATTACTACCAATACCATGGAGTGTCTCATTATGCTTATAAAATTGGTTTGTGAGGTACATTTTAAAACTAAAACAAGACATTTAAAAATAAAATATTTACCCATTGGTAGTACTGTCACCATGCATGGATCCTGGCCAAGCAGGATGCAGGGAGTACCATACCCGTTTTATAAAACGGAACCAAAAAAGGGAATAAGGAAACAACAGTAGAGTAGGGTGTACTTCTAGGAAACAGCTCTGTGCAGCATGGACAGGGCAATCTTTATGGACACTGTCCCAATACAAGGAAGAATAGGAAGTTGCAGAGGGCAGCCATGCAGGAAATGCACCAGGCCCAATATCAATTTTTCCTGATGACATCAAGTGAAATATAAGAATCTGTGGCTCACGTCTTTGTGGTGAGGTGGCATGAACAGAACAAGGGAAAAATGGAAAAGACAGTACTAAACTTTTGCAAACTGCAAACCCCCATCAGGAAGGTGGGAGGAGGGAACTATGGGTAGAACGTTTTTAAATCAGAGGAAAAGGATCTTATTGGACACCTGTACAAAATAAAGGACCTGGGAGTGTTGATATCAGTGCTGGAATTACACTTTATGAGCTTTGGGAGCGATATCTTTAAAATGAGATCCCCTTCCCATTATGTCAATGGCAGTGATGCGAGAACTACCGGGGGTCACTTCAGAGCTAGGGGTCCGAGCCCTGGCAAGCCCCCCTGTAATTCCAACACTGCAATGTACAAGCACACTAACAAACATAACTGCAATGTTACTATGATGCATTGGGAGTCTTTGAGACAAGACCAAGTTGATATGGGTCTCAGCAGGAGGGTGTGTAGAAATATCTGTCAGACTGAGACAGCCTGCAGATGGGGTCAAGATGTGGAGCAGGGACCACAGGGGAAATGCATAGAGCTCTGAAATAGGAGTGAGAAATGTATTCTCTGAAAGAGAAGCAATATGCCCAAAAATGTAATCTAATGCACTGTGATCTCTAATTGAACTTGTGCAATTTAAATCTCAGTAAAGAAATTGTGTGCTCAAAGATGCTGGTGTCCATGAAGCTAGGTCTCGGGGTGTCCCAGTGAAGCTCAGACCTTAGCAAGGTTGATACAAATAATTTGGCTTGTAACACACCTTTTAGTGAGCATGAAATCCTTCTAGACACAGGAGGTTCCATGGGCCATGCCTACCCCTCCCTCAGGGTATAAGGGAGAAACATAGAAACCAAATTTCTCAGCAGAAAAGAATGACTTGGCCCACCCAGTCTGCCAAGATGGTCACTGCCTAATCTGTCTCCACAGACCATAACTGATCTCTGGCAACCCTCTGACCTCCCACCTATGCAAGCAATAATACCCGACAGGAGGGCGGTAGTGGGCAATACCAGACCGCCGAGGGGTGTAATGAGGCCCGACACCGAAGGCGGAGGGCCTTATAGCCCTGAAGGTCCGGTATTGCCCATACCACCCACCCTGGAGGGATTATGCCTTAGAAAATCAAAAGAACTCTGTCATTTTTATAGGATTACAAAGAAAATGTGAAGTAATTCTATAAATGACTACAGTTCCATTTTTATTGTTTTCAGGTAAAGTAGTCCCTATGGTAGTGTGCTGTTTCATTCCCACACCAGTCTCATTAGTATTCTGTCCCTTTCTTGTTTAGTCTGAATTCCTGCCAGCGTTTTTTTTTTTTATTTTCTTGTCAGCAAAAGTGAGAGGAATGCAAGACACAGAAAAGACAGTTGTAAAGCTCTACTTCTTTTGTGTATGGAGCGCCCGATCGCCGATTGAGGTAAATTGCATACAGCATTAATACTAAGTAGCCAGGGAGAGGCACGCGCTTCACATTAAAAAAAATAAATGATGAGAAGTGGTTTGTGAAGCCAATTGATCGGATGACTTTGCTTATTTTTTTGAAGTGTTCATTGCCGACTATCTAAATTATTTAAATAAGTAGAGGAGATTGAGCTCTACTTCTCTTGCATATGGAGCGCCCGATCGCTGATTGCGGTAAATTACATACAGCAAGTAGAGGAGATTGAGAGAAGCACTTCTCTCTGTGGGGACGGGGTTAGGCTGACCTGCTTCTCTTGGCTGCCCTCTACAAATGATTTCAGTTTTGTTTTCAGGGATGAGCAAAAGGGTGGGTGAAAGATGAACGAGGGAGAGTGCAGTCAGTTCCCAGAGCTGGGTTATCTATATTAAATCAGCAAAAAACAAAAAAAAAATAACATCAGATGAAGATATGTGGGATGATGACAGCTGTTTTGTTTTTTGGGGCGAGCGGGTGGGTGGAGAATGAATGAAGGAGAGCGTAGTCAGCAGCCAGAGTTGGGTTACGTATCTATATTTAATTAAAAAAGAAAAAAACAACAACAAAAACATAAGCTCAGCTGAAGTTGTGTGTGTGAGACCGCTCATAGTGAAGTACAGCGCATTGGGGGCCAGTATCTCTCGCTAAGCAGGAGAGAAAAAATGACTGCGATTTCAAATTAGTTTTGATGTTTTCAGCCAATAAGGAAGCAGGCTGAGCAGAGGGATACCTGAGTGGGTGAGGGGACACTGGGGCTGGGACTTTTTATTTCTTGGGCATCTATTGAAAGTTAATGCATCCCCCTGGCAAGGGTACTAGCCAATCAGATGCCAGGAAATAAAAACAAAACAAAATGGTTATATTAAATGCACGCTGAAAATAGAAAATAGAGTTAAAAATCTACGTTTCGACCTTAGGTCTTCTTCAGGAAGTATCTAAAAGAGAAAAAAAACAAGTTAGTAAGTTTTTTTTCTCTTTTAGATACTTCCCGAAGAAGACCTAAGGTCGAAACGTAGATTTTTAACTCTATTTTCTATTTTCAGCGTGCATTTAATATAACCATTTTGTTTTGCTTTTAGACCACATGCTGACGCAGTGCCTTGTCTTTGTTTTTTTACAGGAAATAAAAAGCCCATTTTCTAATTAATAATATTCCTATATGTCTATTTCATGCATGCTTGAAGACCCCCATTGTTTTGATTGCACCACTTCTTCTGGCAGTCTGTTCCAGGCATCTACCACCCTTTTAGTGAAGCAGTCCTTCCTCACATCCCTCTTAAACTTCCCCCCACTCCAACTTCATACCATGCTACCTGGTCCTGGTGCTCTTTCTCATTTGAAAGAGACTCCCCTCCTGCATCTTGTTCACCTTCATGAGGTACATGTTGGTCTTTATCATAGAAATATAGAAACATAGAAACATAGATTTTGACGGCATCGTGTCCCCTCTCCTCTTTTCCAGGGTGTACATGTTGAGATTCCTCAGTCTCTCCTCACAGGGCTTCTCGTGCAACCCCTGCACCATTTTAGTTGTCCTCCACTGGACTACCTCCACTCTATGTCCTTTCTGAAGTGCGACCTAAAAAACTGGACACTGTACTCCAGGTGGGGTCTCAACAGCAAGCGATCCAGTGGCAACACAAGCTCCCTCCTAATGCTAGCATTAGCCCTCCCTAAACACCCCAGCGTTCCACTAACTTTACCCACTGCTTTGTCACATTGCCCTGTTACTTTGAGGTCACCAGATATGGTAACACCAAGGTACTTCTCCTGCTTAGTGACTGCCAGTACCTCCCCCCACCTTATACACCGCTCCTGGGCTTCAGTGCCCTAGGTGCATGATTTTATGAAAGCAATGGGTTACATATGTAATAGTATAGAAGAGCTTGATTCCCCAGGGTTCTGACTGGGCTTTACCAGACAAAATAATGGCCATTCATAACTCCCCACGGTATTGAATGACTACTGCATATAAGTAACTCCGTTTTAGGTACTGGCGTCTCATATTATTGAATGGACTATACCATATTATTAACTCCATGCAATAATATGGAAGTGCTTTATTACCCATGGCATTAAATTACTTCCCTATATTAGCTATGTCATGTAATAGGATGCGAGTGCTAAACCCATCTGCTTTGAGGCAGCCATTTTGCATTAAAGTCAAGCAATCGATTCTTTGGACTTCTAAAAACACTATTTGAGGAGAAGAGTTTTTAGCTCATAAAATGGGGCCTGGTAATTTCTGCCTACTCATTGGTCAAACCATATCACATGATACTTCATTAACATAGTATCCCCACTTCTGCCTCCTCAATGGGCAAACCCCTATCACATGGACTTCATTAACATAGTATATAGACTTTCTAAGGTTGAGTTAATCAATGTTTCTAACATGGCCTTTGCAACTGTCTTGAATTCCTCTCCACCCAGCTGCTACTGCTCTCTCTCTCTCTCTTTTCATGCTGCCTGAACATTCTGTGGCATCAGCCTGGGAAATAAAATCCCAGACCTGGAGGCCTTGCTAGTAGAGGCAGACCTGGACATAGCAGCAATGTCAGAGACTCGGTACACCGCTAATCATGGATGGACATAAATGTAGCGGGTTAGGCTCTGTTCAGAAATCATAGGGGGTGTAAAGGGGGGCAGTGGCCCTGTATATTAGAGAAGGTATAAAGGTAACGGATGTACAGGGTAGACAGGGGGAGGCCAAAGTACTGTGGGTCACCTTTGAGCCTGGTAATGGTAGAGCAATCTGCACATGGGGTGATCTACAAGCCTCTAGCACAGGGGGAGGAGGTGGATAGGGAACTAGTCGATGAAATACATGAGATGGCAACAAAGGGGGAAGTTCTGCTGCTGGGAGATTTCAATATGCCAGACATGGATTGGACCACCCAGGCAGCTGCTTCAACCAGGAGTCGAGACATCCTAGATTCCCTACAGGGGGTAGGCCTCAGACAGCTTGTGCTCGATCCCACCAGAGACAGGGTGATCCTGGACCTAGTACTGACCAATGGTGACAGAATCACAGAAGTCCAGGTAGAAGGTCAACTGGGGTCCAGCAACCACCACATAGTGTGGCTTAACATGGGGACAGGGACATAGTCAAGTCACACAAAGGCTAGTCTTAGATTTCAGAAGGGCTGATTTTGCTAAGATGGGGAGATGTACCAAAGAAGCCCTGGTGAGAAGGGAGGTAGGAGGGGGAGTTGAGGAGCAGTGGGAATGCATAAAAGGAGCCATAGAGGACGTGACAAATCAATGCATCAGGTTTGTGGCAGACAAAGTAAGGGCCTAAAGGGTGAGTTTGAGGAAATATAAGGAGACTCAAAAGGAGAAAAACAGGGAAGGGTACCTAAAGTGTCTAAGGGAAGTGGAGAAGGCTGTTAGGAGTGCAAAGGTGTGGACTGAGGAAAGATTAGCGTAGAAGGTGAAGAAAGGGGACAAGACATTCTATAGGTACATCAGCGAAAGAAGGAAAGCCGGGGGATAGTAAGGCTCAGAGGGATGAAGGGGAGTGTAAGGAGGGAGACCTGGAAAATGCAGAAATACTGAATAAATACTTCTGTTCAGTATTCACTGAAGACGGGGAGGGTCAGGGACCACGGGTGGGCAACAGATACGAAGGTGGGGGTAGAGGTGAACACCAGTTCATTTACTGTGGAGAGTCCTGGAGGAGCTCACAAAACTGAAGGTGGGCAAAGCAATGGGGCCAGATAGCATACACCTGAGGATATTAAGGGAGCTGCGGAGGGAGATAGCAGCATCTCTGGCAGCCATATTCACCAAGTCACTGAACACAGGAGTGGTTCCAGAAGAATGAAGGAGGGCACATGAGTCCCTCTTCACAGAACTGGTACCAAGGAGGAGGCAGGAAACTATAGGCCAGTCAGTCTCACCTCAGTAGTGGGTAAGATCGTGGAGGCACTGCCTAAAGAAAGAATAGTGGGTCACTTAGAATCCAGTGGTGCCCAAGATCCAAGGCAACATGGATTCACAGCAGGAATGTCATGTCAAATGAATCTGATAGATTTTTTTGACTGGGTTAGGAAGGAGGTAAATCAGTGGGGAGTGGTGGATGTCTCCTACCTTGATTTCAGCAAGGCCTTTGGCACCGTCTCACATAAAAGGCTGGTTAATGAGATGGGTAGTCTGGGCATGGGTCACAAGGTGGTAACCTGGGTTAGAAACTGGTAATAGACAGGAGGCAGGGGGTGGTGGTAAATGGGATCCAGTCCAGAGAGGGGGGTGACCATTGGGTTGCCTCAGGGATCAGTCCTTGGGCCAGTCCTGTTTAATGTCTTCATCAGTGACATAGCAGAAGGGCTGGAGGGAAAGGTCTGCCTGTTTGCAGATGACACCAAGATCTGCAACAGGGTTGATACTCCCAATGGGGTGGAAAAAATTAGGAGGAAGCTGGGGGAGCTTGAAGAGTGGTCTGAGGTGTGGCAGCTGAGGTTCATTTCAAAGAAGTGCAAAATAATGCACCTGGGACAAGAGAACCCTGGAGAGAGCTACAGGATGGGGTTGGGGAGTTGCTGATTGTCACAAAGGAATAAAGGGATCTGGGGGTTATCATTTCAGACAACCTAAAGGTGTCTAAACAGAGCAGAAAGGCTGCAATGAGGGCCAGTGGCATGCTGGGGTGCATAGGCAGAGGTATCACCAGCAGAAGGAGGGAGGTGGTGATTCCATTGTATAAAACACTAATGAGGCCACACCTAGAGTACAGTGTACAATTCTGGAGGCCGCATCTCCATAAGGACATTGACAGGGTGGAGGCGGTCCAGAGAAGGGTGGCAAAGATGGTACAGGGCTTGCACCAGAAAACATATGAGGAGAGATTAAAGAACCTCAATATGTACTCGCTGGAGGAGAGGAGGGAGTGGGGAGACATAATAGAAACCTTCAAGTGCCTTAAAGGCATAAACAAGATGCGGGAGGGGGGTGACATCTTCACAATATAGGAGGACTACCAGTATGAGGGAGCATAATATGAAATTGGAAGGTGGCAGGATAAGGGGAAATGTGAGGAAGTTTTTCTTCATGGAAAAGGGTGGTAGACACATGGAATAGTCTGCCACAGGAGGTAGTGGGAGTGAGCACTGTGGATGGATTTAAACATGCATGGGACCAGCATAAGGGATCCCTAGAAATGGGAAGGAGAGGAGAAAGCCATTGATCAAGTAGGATCAGAGGTTACAAACAAGCGTAGGGCTTATGGGCAGACTGGATGGGCCTAGCAGTCCTTATCTGCTGACAATATCTATGTTTCTATCAGTTACTCCATTCGGTGTCCTTTGGATGACTATAGCATAATGTGATGTAATTCATGACATGGAATACCTTAGAAGTATGAAAGGAAAGAGCAGTAGCTGATGAGGCGTTAGGAGAGGGGGGTTGCTGAGAGCTGTTTATTTATTTGTAAGTTTTGTTCAGGTCAGGTACACCAAGCTGTAACAGCTTGGTTCCAGGTGATGTGGTGGTGGTGGTGGTGGGGGGGGGGGGCTGCACAGACCTGTTTTATTGACAGGGGGCATGCTGGCCACGACATTGGGGAAACGCTCCTATTCTTCTTCGATAAGTACCATGGGATCTTTTATTTTCACCAGGACACTGACCAGAGACAGGCAGAAGGGACCTCAGTTTAACATCTCATCCAAATTACAGCACCTCTACAGTACAGCACCACTCCCCTTGTACTGTTCTAGATACTATCCAAAATACCTGGTGTGAAGCTAGAACCACAACCTGCCGATCTTCCTCTGACAGAGCCAAGTGTGCTACTTACTGAGCCACTACTGTACTACTACAGTCAAAAACAAGCGTTTGTCAATGCAGAACGTGGTTGCTTGTTTAATGCTGGCACTTCCCTGAGCTCCCTTTATACCCTGCAGTGTACCTCATCTGGTCTCATAGCCTCATGTACTTTCATGGCGGCAACTTCTTTCAGTAACACCTATTTAAATCCCACCCTCCTATGCACCCAGCACTGGCAATTTTTTTCTGCCGAAAAAACGTTTAATGGTGACTGGTAGAACCTGCCCACCTCCACGGCTGGCCCTCATCTTATAAACTAATTTAAGTGAGAAGCAGCAGCACCAAGAATGCAGAGTAATCCCTCAAATTTAAGTGAGAGGCAGCAACGCCAAGAATACAAAGTAATCCCCCAAATTTAAGCAAGAGGCAGCAGCGCCAAGAATACAGAGTAATCAACCAAATTTAAGCGAGAGGCAGCAGCACCAAGAATACAGAGTAATCCCCCCCCAGCAACAACAAGCAGTGACCTGACCACTCCGTCCATTGTCCCCCCACACCCACACCCCACACCCATTATCCAGCGCCCAATTCTCCTTATTAGGAGAAGGCAATTGCCACCACCGCCCACGAGTCCAGCACAGCACAACCCTCCCTCCCTCCTCCATTGCCGAGCACTGGCTCCTAATGAATGAAACCGCGCTGCTTGTTGCTATAGTACAGCAGGCAGATCACATTGCAAAAAAGTACGTTAATGCATCAGTTAGGGTTTTTATTAGATTGTCAAAAGCTTGGAAAGTCAATGTTAGGGGTTGCCACCTCTACCACCCCATCCCCCCCCACCTTCCACACACCAACAGGCGTGAGGGTGTGCCACAGGTTCATCAGGCCCAGCTCTCACCCCATTCCATGTGTTAACAATCTGACATGGTACAGTATGGGAGAATGGGGTGAGTGTTAGGCCTGACAACCCCATGACACCCCTGTTGGTGTGTGGAGGGTGGGGTGGGGGTGGTAGGGTGGAACCCTAACATAAAATTTCCCAGCTTTTGATGATTTAATAAAAATCCTAACTGGTGCATTAATGTATTTTTTTTGCAATGAATTTCCCTTCTTTTTGAGACAGTATAATAGTATCCTTATTTTACTGAGGGAGCGCAGGGTCCAAATTCCGCAGTTATGTGCATGAGTAGACTAAATTCAACGGACGCACATAACTTGGGCATTTTCATGACTTTTTCACCAAATTTTAAACATGGCCTTTTGGGGACCGCAAATCATGAACACTGGCACTGTCATTTTGTTTAATCTGTCCCGACAATTTCGCAAAACGATCGCACTATTCTGCGCAACAGGTGCAAAAACATGTTTCAGTCAGAATGTAAAAAATGACAGCTGTAGACTGTTCATGAGGAGGCATAAAAAATGGCAATGCTGAAAATCTGGGGTAAACATATAAAAAACTGGTGAAGTTATGCACATGCGTAAAATCTGCACAATGCACGCTTGTAATGTGGTCATTTTCAACATGGGCTTTTTGAGACCTCCCCTCATGAACACCGACATTGTGATTTTGTTAATCTGTACCAAAAGTTGATTTTGCACAGCAGCTGTGCCATTCTGCACCACAGGCGTAAAAACACATTTTGGGCAGGACGTAAAAACTGACAGCTGTACTTTTCATGAAGAGGTATGATAAAATGGCAATGTTAAAAATCTGGAGTGAAAATATTAAAAATTGACAAAGTTAAGAGCGTGTGTATAAACTGCGCAATGCATGCTTGTAACGCAGTCATTTTTATGTTGCTTGCATGCATGTGCAAGAAACATAGTGTCATCATCGGAGATTTCGGAGGTGTGTCACCTCCTCCTCCAATTCAGTCAGTGAGCTGGCAGGCGCGGCCCCTGTAAGCCAATGCATTTTGGAGCTGTCTATGACACACTCCAAAATGCAGTGGCATACAGTTGAAAGGGGGAGCTATGCTTCAGTGAACACCGATAAGTGTAGCCCCCACAGCAGGCGTGCGCGCTCCCCGCACGTCCTGTGTAGCCGACAGGGTGCCCAAACCCTGCCGGCTGAGCTGCTGTCGCCCCGTAGCTGGTGCCACGCTGGAGCCCACCCCAGCGTGGCAATCAATTTTGCGCCACGGGTGCCCAATCCCCATCGGCTGAACGGCCCCTCGTCTCTTGTGCCACTGCTGGTAGCCCACCCAAGCGTGGCAAACAGTCCTCAGCAGTTTTTTTGTTCTAAACCTGTAAAACAAAACGTCCCAGGCGTGTCTCCCGACCCCACCTCCCACAACCGCACCCACCCACTGTGCACCCAGCCTCCCACACCCCTCACCCCATACTACCTCCGGACTCGCGCGATCTTCGTGGACCGGGAACACATCTGCACTCTTCAAAGCCGACAGCGAACTGAGGAAATGCTGGTAAGCTGTATAATGGGCTAGATAGGAGGAGTTCAACTTTGTGCATATCTCAGGCATTTTTGGGAATTTTTGCAGCAAATTTTCAACATGGGGTTTTTGGGACCCTTCTCATGAATGATGTCACTGTCATGGCGTTATTCGGGCCCGAAGGGTGATTTCGCACAGTGACTGCGAAATCACCCTTCAGGCCTCAATACCACCATGACAGTGACATCATTCATGAGAAGGGGTCCCAAAAACTCCATGTTGAAAATTTGGTCCAAAATTCCAAAAAATGACTGTTTTACGAGCGTGCGTTGCGCAGTTCCTACGCAGGCTCGTAAGTTCGCGAAATTTCAATATTTTCACTCCAGATTTTCAACATTGCCATTTTACCACACCTTCTTATGAGTAGTACAGCTGTCATTTTTCACATCTCACCCAAAATGTGTTTCCGCCCTTGTAGCGCCGAATGGCGCAGTCGGTGTGCGAAATCAATGTACGGGACAAATTAAGAAAATCACAGTGACACTGTTCATGAGCAGAGGTCTTAAAATGGCTATGTTGAAAATTTGGTGAAAAAATTCCTAAAAATGACTGTTTTACAAGCGTGCGTTGCGCAGTTCCTACGCAGGCTAGTAAGTTCACAAATTTTCAATATTTTCACTCCAGATTTTCAACATTGCCATTTTACCACACCTCCTCATGAGCAGTACAGCTGTCATTTTTCACATCCTGCTCAAAACATGTTTCCGCCCATGTAGCGCACAATGGTGCAGTCGGTGTGCGAACTCAGTGTATGGGACACACTAAGAAAATCACAGTGTCACTGTTCATGAGCAGAGATCTTAAAATGGCAATGTTGAAAATTTGGTGAAAGAATTCCTAAAAATGACTGTTTTATGAGTGTGCGTTGCACAGTTCCCACGCACGCTCGTAGGTTTGCGAATTTTCAATATTTCCACTCCAGATTTTCAACATTGCCATTTTACCACACCTCCTTATGAGCAGTACAGCTGTCATTTTTCACATCCTGCCCAAAACGTGTTTCCGCCCATGTAGCGCACAATGGCGCAGTCGGTGTGCAAACTCAATGTATGGGACACATTAACAAAATCACACTGACACTGTTCATGACCAGAGGTCTTAAAATGGCTATGTTGAACATTTCGTGAAAAATTTTCTAACAATGACTGTTTTACGAGCATGCATTGCGCAGTTCCTACGCACGCTCGTAAGTTCGTAAATTTTCAATATTTGCACTCCAATGACTTCCAAATACCTAAACAGCACATAGAAGCAAGCAACATTCGGCATTGACAAATGCTTGTTGGGACTTGTTGCACCAAATTTTCAACATGGGGTTCTTGGGCTCCCACCTCATGAGCACTGGCACTGTCATTTTGTTAATCGGTCCCGAAAGGTGATTCCAAGCAGCGAACGTGAAATCACCTTTTGGGACTGATTAATGAGATGACATTGTATCTCTGAATATCTGCAGCCTTCTCTCCAAACTGCCACAATTTCAGGCCTGGGTGGCTCAGATTGATCCTGACATCATCTCCCTAACAGAAACGTGGCTATCACCAAAGAACCCAGACACAGCAATTGCCCTTCCTGGATATAACCTGTTCCGGCAGGACCATACCTCAAAAGGGGGGGGTTGTCTGGTTTACCTCAAGAGTGACATCAAAGGGCAAATACTACCAATTAGCTTCCACACCAAGGAAGCACAGGTTCTAACACTAAAACTTTATATTGGCCAACAAAACAAAGTGCTACTATTAACCACCGTATACCTGCCTCCTGGGACACTACTTACTGGCTTCCCACAGCTCATAAGCCACCTCGAACAGAACAAACTAAACTGGGAACATATAATCCTAGGGGACTTCAACATTAATTGGCAAGCACAGGATGCAGCGACAGCTAGAGATCAAATAGCCGGACTGTACCTGACCCAACTGGTCACACAACCCACCAGACAAAACTACCGTACAGGAACCAGCACCCTCATCGACTGGCTACTCTCCTCCTGTCCTGAACATATTGCAGAGGTAACAGTCCTACCTGACGCCATCAGTGACCACTCCCCTGTACTACTTACCTGGACAAACAAGTTCACCAAGAGTAAGCCTAAGACCACCAGGAACAGATCACTAAGGCCTAGTCAACTAGACTCCTTCAGGCACTACTTAAAAGGGATTGACTGGTCCCCACTGGATAGAGTCAAGGACGGAAACCAAGCACTGGATTACTTCTGCAGTATTTTTACTAAAGCCTGTGACATCTTTGCTCCTTACAAAACAAAGAAAGCCAGAGGAATCCCCAACCCATGGCTGTTCAGCCCTCTAATTGAATGCATGCGACTCAGAGATCACCTGTGACATAGGGCCAAAGCCACCAGAAATCTAGCTGACTCCCAAGTGTATAAGGCAGCTAGAAATACCTGCACAAAACTCATACATCTGGCGAAAGCAGCTTACTACAATGATCTCCTAGGAAAGACCTGGGGTTGAGGGAGGGAGATCTGGTACTCTGCAAAATCTCTCATGGGTACAGCCTCAAGGGCCCCACCAGACCTTATAGTTACCACCTCTGGTACATTGCAAGACCCAAAGGAAATCGCTGATGCTTTTAATGTTGCATTCATGGACCTCAGCAATGTGTTGCCTCCTGAATACCTGAATCACACCCTTGCAGGCCAGCAGCACAACCTCAACACTCCATCACCACAGGATAATGTTACCCCACCATTCTACTTCAGGCAAATCTCCACAGGTGAGACCATCAAATATATAAAACGGGTCCTTGGTAAGACCAGGATGGGAAGTGACACGATCGATATGAAGATGGTAGCACTCACATTAAACGGACTTGTGGCACCACTCACCAAGGTATTCAATGCCTCTCTAAGATCTGGCACCTTCCTGACAGGTGGAAAGAGGCTCTAGTCACACCTGTTTTTAAATCAGGAGACAGAGCTAATTTAGCAAACTTCCGGCCCATCTCGATTTTACCGCCCCAAAGCACTTGAAAGGGTGGTCTCAGAAGAACTAACTGAGTACCTAGAAAAGCATAGCCTTCTCTGCTTGCAACAACATGGATTCTGACAAAACCACTCCACTGTCACTGCGCTAGCAGAGTACACCACTCAGCTTTATGGGACCCTGGATAAAGGGATGGTGGTGGGGTCTATCTTCATAGACCTCATCAAGGCCTTTGACACAGTCAATCACCAACTGCTACTGAAGTGTCTCCTCTCTACAGGATTGTCAATGAAATCTGTGGCCTGGTTCCACAGCTACCTAACCCATAGATCTCAATGGGTCAGGATTGGCAATATAATCTCTGAGCCTAGGGAAGTAAACCTAGGGGTCCCGCAAGGTTGTATCCTCAGTCCTCTCTTATTTAGCCTCTTCATAAATGACATGCCTTCTACCTGTCCTGCACACTCCATACTCTATGCAGACAATGCCGTTATCTCCGTCCCAGGGAAAGACCTGGGATCAATTAGCTCTGAACTTCAGCACAATTTTCATGCATTGGAATCCTGGTTCACCCGAAATAAACTGCTACTCAACTACAAAAAGACAAAGAGCATGCTCTTCAGCACCCCACAGAGCAAGATTCGAGGGTCCTCACTGCATATACTTAGTAGCGAAGGAGAAGTACTTGACCAAGTCAACACATTCAAGTACTTAGGGATTCACCTTGATGACACCCTCACCTTCACTGCTCATGCTGAGCAACTGGTAAAGTCCACCAACATGAAGCTTGGCATCCTGTACAGACATTGCACCTCAATGACACCGGCTGCTCTGAAACTTGTTACGTGCAGTTCAGTTCTCTCATCTGTGGATTATGGTCTTGTCATATTTGGGGCAGGCACAGACACAGCACTTAAAAGGGTCAAAACCATATTCAACAAGGCCTGCCACCTGGTCCTGGGAGTACACAAAATGACTCACTCTTGTGACCTATACAAAGAAACTGGCTGGCTCCCACTCCACCACAGACTCCGGTACCAGGCCTGCCTCCTTGCGAAAAAGTCCCTGATGTGGTCCATGCCTACGGCTACATCAGCCCTCTTTGAGCCTGTACAACCATCTAAATGCACAAGGAGTGCCTCCAGGACTGTTCTGTTTCCTTCAAACGAACCACCCTTGGCCAAAGATCCCTCTCCTACTGTGGGCCTAAATGGTTCAATGATCTGCCTGCAGACCTTGCCAACTCCCCCAGACTTGGCTACTTTAAGAATGGGCTTTGATCTCTTCTTGCCAGCAAATCTGACTGCCAGTATTTCTGTTAACCCATGGCCTCTGAAGGCAGTTCTCACACCCGTCAAACACTACCCTCTGTCACTCCCACCCTCCTGTTCCACAACTGCCCACTTCCCCCTCCCATGACCTACTACCTCCCCTTGACAAAGCCTCACCTTGGCTGCTAAAATATGCATTTCTGCAGACTAGGAGCACCCCGTCTGAACTGTAACATGATTGTTAAACACTGTACTGCACTTAATTAGTGCTGCATTAATATGTTTCTCTGGAAATGTGGTCCTGTTTCTCCTTGCTTCTTGTACCCTGCTTAATGTTGTAACTGCACACTAATACCACTTGTTAGTTGATGTCTTTCTGTTCTGCAAAGTTTCATCACCTGTAAATGTCTTGTATTCCTTGTTGACTTGGAGCCTTTGTAAACGAGCCCCCGGCTCAAAGGTATTAATCCGAATTTGAAATAAATAAATAAAAATAAATGTCAGTGTTCATGAGGTAGGGTCCCAAGAACCCCATGCTGAAAATTTGGGGTCAAAATTCCCAAAAATGGCTGAGATATCAAGATAAGTTGAAAGCCCCATTGACAGCCATTATATGGTTTACCTTGATTCCTTCAGTTCACAGTTCACTTTTGAAGAGTGCAGATGTGTCCCGGTCCAGAGAAGATCGCTGCTGCCTACCTCTGGAGGTAAGTATGGGGTAAGGGGGTAAGGGGAAGTGGTGTGTGCAGTGGGAGGGTGGGGATGGGAAGGGAGGATGTGGGAGATGACAAGGGACTATTTTCTTTTCCAGGTTTAAAAAAAAATATGTCGGGGACTGTTTTCTTTTTTACAGGTACATTATACATTTGGGGACACTAGGAGTGGGCTATCCAGTGTCCCACACTGTTGAGGAGGGTGCTATTGCTGACACGGGGATTGGGCACCCCACTTTTGGCAAACATAAGGGGGAAAACAGCAACACGGATGGGGGACATACTGGGAACACTGGGAGTGGGCTCCGCAGTGTTCCATGTAATAAATGGGGATTTTATACACAACTGGGGACACTGGAAGTGGGCTACTCAGTGTCCCATACTGTTGGGGAGGGGGCTATTGCTGACATGAGGATCGGGCACCCACTTTTGGCAAACATAAGGGGGGGAAACAGAAACACTGCTGGGGGGACATACTGGGAACACTGGGAGTGGGCTCCACAGTGTTCCATGTAATAAATGAGGATTTTATGCACAACTGGGGACACTGGGAGTGGGCTACTCAGTGTCCCACACTGTTGGGGGGAGGAAGGCTACTGCCAACATGGGGATTGGGCACCCTGTTGTTGGCAAACCTTAGATCAAGAGGGCACACTGCTGGGGGAGAGGGGGGAACCATACTGGGCTGAAGGACAACTGGAGACACTGGGAGTGGGCTACCCTGTGTCCCACACTGAGGGGGATGGGGAGCATGTTTTTGTTGGTCTGGGGAGGAGATTTTTTTTTTTTTTTGGAAGCCGCTATTATGCAAGACTTCCCCTTTCACTCCACAAGTCAATCAGTGTTTACTGTTGTGGGTTTCATGCAAATCAAAGGACTGAAGCCCTCTCTGAATGAAGCGGCTTCGGTCCTTTGAAGTGCATGACCATTCAGCCCACCTAGCAGAAAGTTGTGTCAAGACCACACCAAGTAGTCATTGGTGCTGACTGCCGTGCCCATTACAAGCCTCTGGTTTTGTGTACTGCAATGGGTTCAGCAGTGACACACACTAAAAATCCAGTATTGCAACAATACATGGGTTTGTACATTCGTGCAACCAATGTAAAAGGGGTTTTGAGGACAATCTTGAGGCAGGAGAACCTATGCTGCTACTTCTAAAGTCATACCCCACTTAAGACTGATGACTGATGATGCTCTTGCAGCTACAGGAGGGTGCTTCCTGCCCTGGGGACACTCGTAACTGAAGCTAAGCCACCCATCCTAAAGCTCCTGCAGCTACAGCTGCCTGCCCTTGAACAGGGCTGCTTCAGCTCCCCCCATGGTCAGACGGCACCCAGCCAGCCGCCGACCGAGACCAGGACTCCTGCCTGCAGCTCTTTGGAAGCTGCCTGCCCTTGAACAGGGCTGCTTCAGCTCCCCCCATGGTCAGACGGCACCCAGCCAGCCACCAACCAAGACCAGGACACCCGCCTGCAGCTCCTTGGAAGGTACGGCGACAGCGCAGCCAATCGGAACACGGGCGCTTCCAGCAAACCCGCTCCGATTGGCCAAGACTTTTTCCCCTGCTTTTGCCGCCTGGCGCTTTTTACAAATAAGGTTTAGCTGCAACTAAGGAAAATTCAAGTGTCCAAAAGAAGGATTTTCAGCCCTCCTGCCCACCCCCGCTCCTCCACTGATTAAATACACCTATTGCCCGCCCACATTCCCACTCGCTCCATCATTGGCTAGTAAGCCTAGCAGCACTCGCTCCCTCATTGGGTAATAAGCCTAGCAGCACTGCTCGCTCCCTCATTGGCTACCTACAACCCTCATTCCCTCTGCTCCCCCATTGGTTCCTAATCCTTCAGGTCCCAGTCTTTTCCCTGCCCCCAGATCCCAGCCCTCCACCTTCTCCGCTAAGTAACTACAGCACCTAACCTCCCCGCTAAGCAACCATAGCAGTAGGGTCCTCCTAAGCACCAGATCCTCGCCATGATCCTACTACCAGGCCACCTGACCCTGCTTATCCCAATTCTCTTCTCCCTCCCTTCCTTCCTTTCCAACATGCCACCCATCTCTCCCATGCCCCCCTCCCAAATCCTGCCAAACCTCGTTGAGCTCTCCCACCCCTCCAGCCCGGCGTCTGCCTTCCCATTCACCCAAGCATGGACACACTCTGCCACACATCCCAGCCCATTTCTTTTCAGCCCATCACTCTCCTGGGTCGTTTTTCAACTTATTCCACTATGCCGAGCTCACACATGCCATTAATCTAAGAGACGACCACTTGCAGTCAGTCATATACAGCTATTCGCTCACTACCTAACTCTCGCTCTCCTGCTCCTTGCTGCAGGTGACATCCACCTTAATCCCAGCCCCAATACTACCCCCCTCTTGCCCCTCTCCAACATCGGCCACTTCTTCACCTCAATCTGGGGACCTTCTCCCACGTGGCCTGTGCCTCCTGCACCTAAATATAAGAAGCCTTGTCCACAAGATTGACTCCCTTCAGGTTCTTGCCACCCACTATGCTCCAGATATCCTCACCATGTATGAAACCTGGCTCAACAAAAACATCAATGACTCCTCTGTTGCTATCCCAGGCTACACTATGGCCCGTGAGGATAGAGCCTCTAAAGGTGGTGGAATAGTCATCTACGCAAACTCAGACTTGCACTATTCAGTGGTCCTGACCAAGTTCGAACCAAAAGTCCTTGAAGTAATACTAATGCAGCTTGTCCTTCCCTTCTCACTACCAATCTACATTGCTGGGATAAACTGCCGACCTGGTACACCAACTTCTGCTGTCTCCGACCTCCTCAAGCAAATCTCCTGCCTAACCATGACAGAGGAACTCTACATTATGGGTGATCTTAACCACAATTGGCTAGCTCCTGCCCTCAACAAAACCACGACTGAAATTTCCACCCTAAACCTCTCACAAATTATTACTGAGCCCACCCAGCTTACCCTAAAATCTGGTAACCACTCGCTCATCGACTGGGTCCTTACCACACCCCTCCCACTGGGTCAAACATGCCGGTATTCTTCCTGACTCCCTCAGTGACCACCACGTAACCTTCTTAGTGCGTAAAATCCACCGCTCAAAATCCCCCATTAAATTTGTAGCCCACCGCTCCTATAAATCCCTCAATCTAGCCCCTGTATTAGATGACCTTGCGCTAGCAAACTGGGCCCCTGCCCCTCCTACGATCTCCATTGATGATGCCTTCCTACACTTTAAAAACACATTCCTCAGCATCTGGAACACACACGCCCCACTGCGTCATACAAGGGTATGAGGAAACCACCTACCTTGGATCACCCAAGAACTGATTGCATGTCAAATCGCATTGGACAAAGTCTGGAAAACGTATAAATCCTCACGCCTCCCACAACACCTCTCCACATACCGAATGATCCGTAACAAGTCCACCAGAGTCACTAGTCTTGCAAAAGCAGGGTACTTCATCAGCTCCCTCCAGTCAAACCTAAATAATCCCTCAAAATTCTGGAAGGTCATTCACTCCCTTTTCACTCCACCAGCTGCCAACCCCACTCCAATGCTAAATGTTAATAACTCTCTCCTATCAGAGCCCACAGCAGTCGGTACTGAGTTCAGTGTGTACTTCTCCACTTGTGCTGCCACCCTCCTCTCTTCCCTGCCCAACACTACACCTCTCGCACCACCTACAGACATAAAGACCCATATTAGACCTCGCTCCTTTTCCTTCAATGACATCTCTGCAACTAAGGCCCTAGATGCACTACTTTCTCTCAACCCTTCAAAAGGCAAATCCCAGGATGTTTTAGACCCCAAACTTCTATACCTCTCCACCCTCGCTATAGCAATACCACTTGCCAAACTCCTAACTAATCCTTTGCTGCTGCTGCCGTCCCCCAAGCATGGAAGCTCTGCCAAAAGGAGGTGCCCCTACCTCCCCCTCTAACTACCGCCCTATCTCCCTCCTCCCAGCCCTAGCAAAACTACAAGAGCACCTTGTGCTCACCCAACTTACCACCTTCCTCACTGACTCCAAATTCTTTACGCCATTCCAGTCAGGCTTCAGCAAGGGACACTTCACCACATCCTCCCTGATAAGGCTTACAGACACTATCCTGACAGGCACGGACGGTGGATTGATCACCTCAGACATTTTTCTCGAGCTTGCAAAAGCCTTCGACACCATCTCCAACCCCGTATTGGTCTCGAGTCTCATTGAATCAGGCCTCTCTATCGCAGCCACAAACTGGTTCAGCTCATACCTCTCTGATAGAACTCAGCCCGTTAGAGTCTCAAATGTGAGCTCCACCCCCTTCCCTTAACTACCGGTGTCCCACAGGGGTCGGTTCTTGGTCCCATTCTGTTCTCTATATTCCTAAACGACCTGCCACTCATCTGCTCTTCTTCCTCAATTCACATATATGCAGACGATACTGTACTCTACTACTCGGGCTCCGTCCCGATGTGGTACAATCTAACCTCCAAGCTGACTTCAACAAGGTACAGCAATGGTTTAGCTCGGACCAACTCTCCCTAAATGCAAAAAAACTGTCACTATGACCTTCAGCACATGACAACGCCTGTCCAGACTCCCCTCCCTTCCCTCCTTCACCACCCTGGATGGCCAAAAACTTGAAGATGTCTCCTCATTCCGTTACTTGGGGTCTGGCTCAACAGCCATCTCTCCTTCTCTGACCATGCTCAGTGCACTATATAGGAAACGCAGTGGCCTCCCTCCCTGAGTCCTGACATGAACTAGTCCAGAAGATGATACTCCCCTCCATTGACTACTGTGACATTGTATACAGTGCAGCCCCTAAGTCCACCCTATCTAAACTGGACACACTTTATAATGCCTTCTGCCGCTTTGCTCTCGATGCCTCTCCCCTCACCCACCACTGCGAGCTCTACTGAGCCTTGCCACTGCCATCCCTCGAAAATCGCTGCATTTCTCACTGTGCTAACTTTGTCTCAAACCTATGGCTTGGGTCCATCCCCTCCCACCTTGCCATTGTGCTCAGAGATCCACCCCCATCATCTTAGATCCAGTGACCACACCAACTCTCAGTCCCTAGATGGAAGACCTCAGCCAGTCAAGCTGCCTTCTTACACCGGCTACCCAAGCTCTGGAACGCCCTCCCACAGCAAATTCAGCACGCCTCCTCTTCCTACTCTCTATCTACCGCCTAGCAAACTTTCTTACTACAAATTGCTACTGTCCCTGAACCTGCCATGCCCCACTATCCCCCTCCCCAGTGCCTGACCAGCGGCCTTAGCCTTGCTACAGAAGCTGGCATATAACCCCAACCTTGCACTTATGTCTTGGGCCCATTTTGCTCTGTGTACTGTGTATAACTGTATCACTGTGATATATGTCCTCTGTAGTTTACAGCTGTTACTGCTGTGCTAATTTACCTTGTCTGCTGCTTCTTGTCACAAAATTGTTATTTGATACTATAATATCCTAAGCATTCAACATGCGCTGCTTGTATATTCATGCAATCATGTATCCTTATGCTGCTTTTTATTTGCTTCTGTTAATTGTTCACTTGATAACCTGCGTGTTATCATATCCCTTTGTACCCCCCCAAGGTTGCACCAGGAGATGAGCATCTTGTTGCTCAGTGTGCCTTTCCTGGTGAAACAATTGCAATAAATAAATAAAAATACAAGAGGGCACTCCCTGCCCTGGGGACACTCATAACTGAAGCTAAGCCACCCATCCTAAAGCTCCTGCAGCTACAGGTTGGTGCTCCCTGCCCTTGGGACACTCGTAACTGAAGCTGAGCCACTCATCCTAAAGCTCCTGCAGCTACAGGTTGGCACTCCCTGCCCTAGGGACACTCGTAACTGAAGCTGAGCCACTCATCCTAAAGCTCCTGCAGCTACAGGAGGGCACTCCCTGCCTTAGGGACAGTCGTAACTGAAGCTAAGGCACCCATCCTCAAGCTTCTGCAGCTACAGGAGGGCGCTCCCTGCCCTGGGGACACTCATAACTGAAGCTAAGGCACCCATCCTAAAGCTCCTGCAGCTACAGGTTGGCGCTCCCTGCCCTGGGGACACTCGTAACTGAAGCTAAGCCACCCATCATGCAGCTACAGGAGGGCACTCCCTGCCCTGGGAACACTCATAACTGAAGCTAAGCCACCCATCCTAAAGCTCCTGCAGCTACAGGTTGGTGCTCCCTGCCCTGGGGACACTCGTAACTGAAGCTAAGCCACCCATCATGCAGCTACAGGAGGGCACTCCCTGCCCTGGGGACACTCGTAACTGAAGCTAAGCCACCCATCCTAAAGCTCCTGCGGCTACAGGAGGGCACTCCCTGCCCTGGGGACACTCGCAACTGAAGCTAAGCCATCCATTCTAAAGGTAATTGACTGTATTGAAACAAACGCTCTCAACGCAGTCTGAATTCCTTTGTTTGCTGTTCAAATCTTGGTGCCCTTTTACCTGGCCTTAGCCCAGGGCTCAGAACTGCCCTTTGCATGGAAACGGCTCCCCTTGGGATCATTTCAGCCTACAGACTAGAGGGAGACTACTAGTTAGGGACTGAAAGTGCTTTTTTAATTTTATAATACAGGGCACAATTCCCGTTTGGAAGAGCTGCCTGCTGCGTAGCTGGAATTTGGTGCCAAATTTTAAATCTTTGCCAAGCAGCATTTTGCCCAACAAATCTCTGTGTGCTGGAATTGGCTCCCAAAGTGCGTCACAGACTTGATTTTAAAATTAATTTCCTGTAGCCCTGTAGCTGCTTGCCCTGCACAATAGTGTTCTGGTGCTAATATTTACAGCCAACTGTAACAGTAAGCTCCAGGAGTGAGTTGCTTGCTGCATTCTGTAGTGATCTGTGAAAAGTCTCCCACGCAGGCATCAGCTTAAATTGGAGCTACAGAACGCCTCAGAGCTCGATCCTATAACAGCTGACTGACCGGGGAAAGCTTGGCACTGTACAAACTGCAGCTGAGTGCTCCCAATTGCAGCTAGGGTTTCTAGCCTACTACTACCAGTCGGAGGGCTTAGCGCTCCTTAAAACTGTTCAGTCCTTATAATCCATTACAGTTAGAAGCAAAGTGCAGCATGATTTATTAATATCCTGTTCATGTGAATCTCTTGTGGTGTTATCGCTGCTCTTCTTACAGGCTAAGCTTAGATTCCTAGCTATTTCCTACAGTATAAAGGACTACAGTTGTAGTTACTGGGTGAATTTGTACTCATAGTAATTTAGTATTGACTTAGAGCTATTTAGCTGTATTTTTTCCCTGTATTTCTGAGTGCCTCATTTAGCTGCATTTGTCCTACAACTGCCAAGTACTTTATCAGCTGCATCTCGGGTGTACCTTAAATTACAGCTTAGAAAAGTCCATTTACTGTTCCTGAATATTTCTGCTCCGTCCCACTCTTTCTTTCTCCACCCCCCCATTGTGCCGCCAATTGTTGCTACTAATCTGCTTCACCTACCCTTACTTAACCTGTTTGCTCCCCCTCTCCTCTCTCCTTAGCTCCTACAGCTACAGGAGGGTGCTCCCTGTCATGGGGACACTTGTAACTGAAGCTAAGCCACCCATCCTAAAGGTAATCGGCTGTATTGAAACCAACGCTCTCGATGCAGTCTGAATTCCTATGTTTGCTGTTCAAATCTTGGCGCCCATTTACCTAGTCTTAGCCCAGGGCTCAAAACTGCCCTTTGAGTGGAAACGGCTTCCCTTGGGATAATTTCAGCCTACAGACTAAAGGGAGACTACTAGTTGGGGACTGAAAGTGCTTTTTTAATTTTATAATACAGGGCACAATTCCCATTTGGAAGAGCTGCCTGCTGCGAAGCAGGAATTTGGCGCCAAATTTTAAATCTTTGCCAAGCAGCGTTTTGTCCAACAAATCTCTGCGTGCTGGAATCGGCTCTCAAAGTGCGTCGCAGACTTAATTTTAAAATTAATTTCCTGTAGCCCTGTAGCTGCCTGCCCTGCGCGATAGTGTTCTGGTGCTAATATTTACAGTCAACTTTAAAAGTAAGCTCCAGGAGTGAGCTGCTTGCTGCGTTCTGTAGTGATCTGTAAACTGGAGCTACAGAACGCCTCGGAGCTCAATCCTATAACATTTGACTGACCGGGAAAAGCTTGGCACTGTGCAAACCACAGCTGAGTGCTCCAAATTGCAGCTAGGGTTTCTAGCCTGCTGCTTCCAGTCGGAGGGCTTAGCGCTCTTTCCCGCAGTTGCTTTGCGACTGCTTCCCACCCTTGGCTGGCATTTGCTGTATAGTGGTTGCGTTTATTAGGTGACGCCCACTGTGTGAGGTATATTAGGCGACGCCCACTGTGTGAGGACGTTTAACTATCTCCCCATTTTCTCACTTGCAGCCTATACTCTCTCACCGCTAGAGGGAGTCTTGATACTTGTCAAAACCTTTCTGCCTTCAATTCCTTTAGCCTTCCTACCTACCCTGAATTTGCATTACCCCGGCCAAAACTTTCATCCTATACTGAGACTACTATGGTTATACACACATTTGCTCAAATGGCCCCTGCAACTACTAATTATATGACCACTATCTTACGTGCTTTATTCATGCTAACCTCTACTTTTGCTCTCCTCACCTGGCTAGCAATGTAATACTGCCCACCTGCACAGAACCCTCACTACTACATCCTACAGACTTCTTCTTCTACAGACTTCTTCCTCTCCAATGTACCTACACATCCCCAGTTGCCCCTAGCCATGTCACCACTATTGGTCACCCACAGGTTCGTCTACCACGTAGCTTTTACTATATATAAACCCAACTCCCATTATCCTTCTCTGCAATTACCTCTCACCCATCATAAACTATGGTACCTACTCCTACTAGCACTAATGCTAGCTGGGATATTGAGCAAAATCCTGGGCCAGTACTAAACATTGTCCACACTGAAGCAGCCTGGAAGGACATTAAGGGCCTTCGCATAGCTCACCTGAATATCAGGAGCCTCATGCACAACTTAACTGAACTTGAGACATGAGTCATTCAATATAACCCGATATCTTCTGCCTGTCGGAAACCTGGCTAAAACCAGCCACCCCTGATTCCCAATGCTTGCTACCTAATTATTAAATGATACGCCATGATAGAAGCTCAACAAAGTGGGGATGTGGTGTCGCTATCTTCTACAAACCTCACCTACTACTGTCATACAATGTCTCATCCACCCTCTCTCACTGTGAATCGATACAAGCAACCCTACAACTTGGCTCTAAGCGGTTTCATATAGTGTGTGTCTATAACCCTCCTGGGGGAGGTATCTCTGGTCTAGAAGAACTCCTCTCCTAGGTGGACACTACCATCGGACGTAACGTGGTCCTCTTACTGGGTGACCTTAACCTAAACTGGACTGGTAGAGCTAATCAGTCTATCCATACTGTGGTTCAAAGACACAACCTCCACCAACTAATCACAGACCCTACCAGTGTCATGCTCCCCCCAATCCAGCACTCTAATCGACTGGGTCCTCACGAACCATCCTGATAGTATAGTGTCCGTAGATACCCTTGCTGATGCCATAAGTGATCACACCCCAATTTACTGTATCTGGCGAATCATTAGTCAACCATCTCCTCCACCAAAACTTATCACCTTCCGCAACCTAGCTAACTTTAACCAGGCACAGTTCATGCACAATCTCGCCATGATTGACTGGTCCCCCATCTTCACTACCTCCAATGCCAGCATGCCCTAGACTACTTCCTAACTAGGTTTGAATCACTTCAGGACATCCATGCTCCCCGTGTCACACACCGTATATGTGGAACACAAACTAAATGGCTAACCAAAGATCTGCTCAAGCAATTAAGGTCTAGGGATACAAGCTAACATCGCTTTAAGGCCTCAGGGCTTCAGTCCGATTTTAATACCTACAGATCACAGAGAAATTCCTGCAAAAGGAATATTCGCATAGCCAAGAGCTCTTTCTGCAAAGGCCTATTAATCAATGCTGCAGGTGACTCTAGGAGATTCTGGTCAGTCATAAAAACCCTCCTTGGAGCAAATCACGCGGCTACTACAAATGACATGCTACTAAATGGCATTCACTGTAACAACCCTGCGACTATTGCCAATGCTTTCAACCTCCACTTCACTGACCTATCTAATTATATGGACTCCTTCCCCCCCGGGCAAACCACCTCTGTCCCCCATGGACTCTGAACCTCCACTCACCCAGCCACGATTCCGGTTCCGGACCGCCACTAGCCCTGAAGTTCTGAAATTGTTACTCTCCATTCCCGATAGCACTAGCTCTGGATCAGACGGTCTGGAACCCAGACTCTTGAAAGCTGCTGCCCCTCTCATCACCTCCCCCCCTCACCAAAATCTACAATTTGTCTCTATGCCATGGCTCGGTTCCTAACATCTGAAAAATAGATAGAAACACCCCTATTCTTAAAAAAGGTGACCCCAAAGAGCTTGTCAACTGTCGTCCTATAGCTATTCTATCTGTACTTGGTAAAATCTTGGAAAAACTAGTTTCTACTCAAACCATAGCGTATCTCCAGGAGTATAACCTCCTCTCCAGCTCCCAACATGGTTTCCGTAAAGGGCACAGCACTTCCACTGCCCTACTAAAACTCACTAATGACATTTATGCTGCCATGGATAGGGGCCTTGTGTTGGGTGCAGTCTTTATTGACCTTACCAAGGCTTTTGATTTGGTCAACCATTCCTGTCTCCTCACTAAACTATATGCCCCTAGTTTCTCTGCTGATGTGGTGCCATGGTATCTATCCTCCAGGAATCAGGCTGTTGTTTTCAATTCAGCCATGTCTGATCTTTCTACTATATAAGTTAGCATTCCACAGGGCTCCATACTTGGTCCCTTGCTCTTCTCAATCTTCATTAATGACCTCCCATCACTTGCATCATCCTACTCATCTCTTCTCTACGTGGATGACCTTGTCATTTACCACAGTGCCAGAGAGATCTCTGATATAAACTACCCTCTTGCCTCCGGCTTCCTAAGCATACAATCCTGGCTAATGGACAACAACCTTATTCTCAATGCAAGCAAAACACACTCCATGCTCTCTGGCTCATCAGCCAGACTTAAAGCAAATCATAACTCACTTGAAATAGCGTGTGCTGATGGTTCCCCTCTGGTTAGCATCGGTTCCTTTAAATACCTGGGTATTCTGCTTGATGAATCTCTGGATTTTGATCTGCATATCACCACCACCTGCAAGTCTGCCAATGCTAAAATTGGATGGGCCTACCGTACTAGCTATGCCCTCACCCCATCAGCTAGGCTAGTGGTTGCTCAAGGCCTCTTGCTCCCAGCCTTGGCCTATGGTGCAGTCACCTACCTAGGAGACACAAAATCCTCCCTCCACAAATGTGACACCACCTACAGTATAATAACATCTGCCGCTATGCCTCGGCGTCACCACGGTATAAACACCACTGTCAGCTCTATGCTGAACTAAATTGGCCTAGCCCCTCTGCCCATCGACTCCAGTCCTGTGGCTCTCTAATTGATGGGATAGCCAGATCACACCTTCCCCAATCCCTTGCTTCCCTGCTTCAGTCCCAGCCCCCCTCCTATGGGCTTCAATCTACTGAACAAACCCCTCTCTATATACCTAGATGTTAAACTACCATGGGAGCACATGCCTTCTCTTATATGGCCCCAAAGTATTGGAACTCTGTACCCCAAGCTATTCGCCAAGCTCCTACCCATGCTGGTTTCAAGAAACTTCACCGTGATTATCTATGTGTCTCACACACCTGCATTTGCTTTAATCCACCTTGATCATCCTTTCTCCCTCTTTCCCTTGTAACTACTCTCCTCTTAGCTCTTCCTTACCTCTCTATATTTGCCCTCCCTTGTGTGTTCTTTCTCTCATCGCTCACCTCTCATCACTCATTTCCTTCCTTCTCCTCAACTACACCCCATCTCCCCTCGTCCCTGTCCTTACTCTTTAAAGCTGAATAGCAAATTAATGGCACTTATTGTTTTGCTGCATATAATATTCTAGTCTTTTTATTACTACACTGTTACATTTTATACTTGTCTATATATATCCTTTTGAATTTGTTCAAACTGTATTACTTGTATCCTAATTTTGTTTAAATACTGTATTTCTCTCAATCCCAAAGTTGATTGTATGTTACCCCTTCCTACTGTGATTACTCATTTTCCATGTACTGTGTCACATGGTGTGTTTTGTACTCAACTGTATCCTCCCAGGTCGGGCCTGAAACTAGGCATCTCTATGTCTAGTGCACCCACCTGGTTACCAAAAACAAATAAATAAATAAAGCAAGCAGGTGAAGAATGGGCAGGAGGTAAGGGTTCCATGGTGAAGTCACAGCTTTGGAGTATGTTGGCCCCTAGTAGGTAAGCATTAAATAACTAGCTCTGTGACAACATGGAACAGCATAGAAAGCTAGATTATTAGTTTATCAAAAAGTGGTCACAGAATAGATGACTGACATGGCAAGGAAAACAAGAGGGCATTTAACAGTAGAAAAACTATATACTATCACCATTAAATTGTATAATTTTATTTTGTATAATGCTGCACAGTAGTCATTCCAAGTGTTACTGATGACGAGGAATTTATTTGGAAGGCTTTTAGCCTCATGTTCAATGGGGGGGATAGCTCCTCCCACATTCCCTATTTAATCGTCATGCCTCCACTCGCTCTGCTTCAAGCGTTTCGGCAGTGGCTGTGTGGCTGGTTGCTGTGGCTGTCTTTCCTCCCCCGCTCTTGCTTTCTGCCCCCCCCCTCGCCCTCTCTTTTCCTCTTCTTGTGCTCCCCAGTTCTTCCAGCATACTCCCCTGCCTTCTGCCCCCCTTCTTTCTCCCCGTTTTCTCTTTTGAGCTTTTCTCTTTCTCTTTTCCACCCTGCCTTCACACACCTCTGATATGCTGTAGTTCCTCGTCTAGTGCTCTGCTGTTCTCTGCCTGGATTCTCGCCGCTCCTCCAGCTACACTGGCCCAGTTCTGTTGCTGTTTCTTGCCTGCATTTCCGTCAGTGCTATTTCCCTGGGTTTACCGTATGTGCATCGCTCTCCTGGCTCGCTACCTAGACTCGGGCAAGAGCTGATTGAGGACTGGAGGCATGCGAATCCATCACCTACATTGTACTTCAGTAACTGTATCCATTCTCAGTCCCTCACTAATACTGGAATGCATGTCCCACACACTTTGGACCATTTGAGACTTCTGCCAGGATTGTAAACCTCAGTCAGATCCTTGATCAATTTATTTTTTCTTACTTACTGTGGTTGACAAACCGCTGAGGTTATATCCGGAACCAGTTTCATTTCCATTTTCGACCACCGATGGCAGGTGTGGCTGCTTCAATCTTCCAAGGATGGCCTACCACACTCGGAATATGGAGCTCCTTCCCATCTACCGCACTGCAGACCTATCAAACTGCCTAGTAGACCCCTCTGCAATATAGCTGACTGATTTTGGTTCCTGCCGCAGCTTAGATGGACCTTGCTATACCGTCAGAACAAATATTCCTCCCTACAAACGGAACAGAGAAATAGAGTCCTAACTAACTCTTGGAAATCCAGGGAACATAATGCTTCCACTGTTTTGGTTCTGCTTCAGTTTACTCGATGTACAATCCAGGTATGTCGAGACAAGAAAGAAGTCATATATGTTTTTTTTTTTGTGTAATCTATTTTCCCCATGCTCACTGGTCCTCCACTTCTTTGGGCCCTATCAAGTTCCCCCTGACCCCTTCTGTCCTTACCCAGCCCTCCTCTGATCCTCAAGTCGCAGCTGACCCCCGGGATATCCCGGTGTATCCCTCCACCAGGCGGGTCCCTCTCCTCCGAGGGGGAAGGCACCGGGGGGGTGGATGACCCCAGCACACTCTTTCTAGGGCCCGGGATGCTGCTGAGGAACAGGAGGCACTGGAGGCTCTCAGGGAACAGAGAGCTGTCATCCGGAGGCCAGCGAGCGATTTTTCCTAGTTTCCTTAAGGTGTGTGATGTCTGGACATCAAGACAAACGCTGACGTCTGTCACACACCACCCCTAATGACCCCGACATGTTGTTCTACCACCGGCCTCCACCAGTGGTTGCATCAGCACCGGGTCGCAATCCCCTCCCTCCCTGAAGACAATGAGCAGTCGTGTGATGCTCAAGCTGTCTCCGGCCAGTCCTCCAGCGATCCGAGCTCATTCCCAAACCCGGGTCGCTACGGCATCAGGCGGAAATCCAACCGCTGCGCTGATGGGCCAGCTTTATTTCAGTACTAAAATACATAGTCCTTCAGGTCTGTAATTGCTGCTACCCTTGTTCAAGTCTCTAAGAGCAATTAAAGAACTCATGACTTATATTTATAAAGTGATGCAACTTGTCATGTGAATTTCACACAATTACTTCCTATGCAACTCTAATAACTGCTTTGCTTAAGAGGAAAAGAAACGTTTGTTTACTGTTGTGAACAAGTACCTATTTCCTCTGCATCTATGCCAGCCAGAGACCAGTATATTCAGGAAGATCTTTCAGTCTTGCCAGAGTTTGGTAGGCATGGTAAAATCGTTAGCAATCCAGCAGTTCACTATTTGTTTTCCATAGATGTACACCAGCTGTCCTTTGTGATGTCATCCATTTGCTCTGAACCTTGCAGTCCAGGCCACTCCTGCCATTTTCACCGGACCCTCCGTACTGGGAGATGGCAGACCATGTGGGGTCCTGCCCTCCCATTTATACTCCTCTCTGTGATACAGCATTGGCGGACCACGTGGGGTCCTGCCATCCCTATCATGCACTACTGATTGGAACTCGCACTGGCGACAATGTGGGTCCACCATTCCATTCCCATTCTACTCAATGATATGGCAATGGCAGACCATGTGGGGTTCTGCCATCCCTATCACATGCTTCTCACGGCCTCCACCGACAGGAACTTCATGGAGTCTCCATTCCAACCAACTATGCTAATGAAGGGGTATTTATTCATGGCTGAATCTCATTCTATTAACTGCAGGTGGCCTCATCAAATATTGTCCACCTTACTTAGATCTATTCACTACTGCCGTGTTGACGGACTGCAGGGGGTCAATCATCCTTTCCTTAATTAGTGCCATACAGTGGTGATGGCAGACCACGTGGGGTCCCACTATCCCTATCCCACATTACCCAATGGAATTCATGCATGGCTCACTGGTACAGCGATGGCAGACCATGTGAGGTTCTGCCATCCCTGACATGCGCTAATCAATCTAACAGTGATGGTGGACCACATGGGGTCCTGCCATCCCAAAGTACACATGCCCCAAGAGGGAGCTTATTAACACCTCTAAGTCTTTACAGGCCTATGCACCTGGGAGTCTCGTCCTCTACCCAGAACTATTGCAGACTTTGTGATGGGGGACCGTGTGGGGTCCTGCCATCCCAACATGGATATTGCCATTCCACTCATGGATCTCATGTTATGTCAACAATGGCCGACCTACAGGAGGGTCCTGCCATCCTAACAATCATGCTCACAATGGACTGCACTTATAACTCATGTACATTCCTACTATCTTCAGGCAGTCTCCAGCAGGAATTTCACCTCCTTACTTCGATTCATACCATTCCATTGCGATGGCAAACCCAAGTGGAGGTCTCACCATCCCAATCTAATCCGCCCTAAGAAAGGTCCCTAATTATACCTCGATCGCATGTCCTAGGCACTACATGTGGTCCCATGGGGGTACCCATCAATACTTGGATTGTTATATACTACGTGGGGTCCAGCCATTCCTCTTTACGCATGCCCTATGAAAAGCCTTACTTGTATTTTCCTGTGACTGTCTCACTTTACCTTGAACTATGCAATATGAAAGCAATAGTGGACATCTCCTGCATTATGTTATAATCAGCGATGAAGGATACGCAAGTACGTCCCACCATCCCATCACAATGCGCCCGCCATGGGGCCTTCCTTGCTCAACTTCATCTTTATCATATCATGCAGTCTTCCATGGACTTTCACCCCCTCACCTCAGACTTGTTGTTCCATGGTGATGGTGAACCCACGTGGGGGTCTCACCATCCCAAAAGTCCTTTGCGCCCCACAAAAGGGGGTAATCCTCTCTACTCAAACAGTCTTCCATTTCACTTGGCATACCCTCGTTGGGGCCTCACTTTCCCAGTTTGGCCACCTGAGACTTTTCTGTTGCTCAGTCAAGGCTACTCAAACACGCTGCTGCTCTAACATGGCTACTACATACATTGGACCTACACGAGAATATCTTGCTCCAGTTAGCCTACCTCTGGGCCTACTTTTGTCATCAATTCATTCATTTCTTCTGCTACAATTCACCATCTCTTCAGTTCCAGTTCCAGCTCAAATTGCAATGCCTGACATCTCTGGAGCTCACCTCGCTTCCCCTTCAAATCACAGGATTATTCCTCCTTCTGACATTACCCTGGACTCAGATTGCCCATCGTTTCTCCAGCCGGATATCTTTCCATAGTGGATCTTCATCTGCCGGAACCTTCCTCTATAATGACTTCCTGAACTTCATCGAACCCAAAGTAGGACTATTCAACCAGCATATCAGACCAAATCCCTGGACATAGCCAGAACCAAATCGCAGCCCCATTTAGGATTACTCTCCTCCTAGTATGCCCAAAGGATGGGCAGGTCAGGAGCCATGGGTCCTCGGAGGTTTCCCCCTGGGGGGGGTCCTCTCCTGCATGCTACTAATCACACTCTCAGGAGTTGGAGGAGGTAGTCACTTCACTATTTCTTTTTTGGGACTTCAATCTGACACCTACCCAGTATTCTACGGAGGGTGGGATACGGAGAAGTGCCAAAACTGAAGTCATAAACACCAAGCATATACCTTTCAACTCATACATGTACACAAGCACTGAGCTATGCACCACACATTGAAGTGGAAAGCTTTTAGCCTGGTGTTCAATTGGGGGGAATAGCTCCTCCCACATCCCCTATTTAATTGTCACGCCTCCACTCACTCTGCTTCGAGCGTTTCGGCAGTTCCCTCCGTCCTCCCCTGCCTCCTCCTCCTCCTTCTCCAGCACTCCTGTCTCGCCCTCTCCACTGGGCCTTCAATCTTTCACCTACTCAGTATTCTACGGAGGGCAGGATACAGAGAAGCGCCAAAACTGAAGTCATAAACACCAAGCATATAGTTTTCAGCCCAGAAGTATACACAAGCATTGAGCTATGTACCCACACATTGAACTTGATTATGTGCTGTGTGCGACATATTGACCAAATGTTTCGGCACATATCATCTCAGGTCAAAGAACACTTTTGTATTCCTAAAGTTAAAAGAGCAGTTAGAGACAATGCCTTTGCCTACAGCATACCTTTCCCCCAAACGTTGCTTCCAGACACTGTTAGAAAACAACGTCAGTGGCTTACAGTAAATCACTTCATTGCACTTTATAGCCAGGCACATAAATAATACATGTGCTTCCTCTAAGTACTCAAGGGTTCATTAATTTTTAGTTAATTGCCTGTCTTGTTTTCTTTTTCTTTATGATGATCTATCATTCATTGTCTGACTGTACTACCACACTAAGTACAATATGTTGCCCATCCAATTGTTTACATTATCATATTACATGTAATTTTGTTTAAACTGTTTTTCACCACCTGGAACCAAACTGTACACTCTAGGTGCTGCACATAAATGAGGCTGCCTGTGGGAGGCAGTACAGAATAGTAGTTAAGAGCACGGAGCTTTAAGCCTAGGGAACTGGGTTTGAATCCCACAGCCACCATTTGTATACTTTGTGACTATGAGTAAGTCGCTTAATTCTTTGTGGTCTCAGGGAGCCCCTGAAAGACAAGTTTAGGCTTAGTGTGTCTTTCCTGGCCAGAAATCGTGAAATAAATAAAATGAAATATCACAGTGAGGGAAATGTTATATAAATAAACAAAAATAGCAATAGTCATACAACTTGTTTCCTTATCCCCTGCTTGTATTTATTTAAATCAGTTTGTCTCCAGTTCTGGATTTGGAAACATGCATAGTATACTCAGTGTGAAAAATGTCCCTTTCATCTTTATCACATGTGAAATGGTCTAATGTGGAATACTCCAATAGAGACAGCTTCACTAAGGTCACTCTTAACTGAATCACTCCATAAAAGAAAATGTTATTAGCCTTGAAGCAATAGCTTTGCTGTCGGGGAGTTCCATTTAACACATCAGCCAGCCCAGCACTGAGTATTCCGTTTGACTTATTTGACTGCCCTTCTTAAAATGGCATGTACATACATGAATCCATATGACTTCCAAAGTCAGCCAATTTAATTGGGCGTGCGAGTGGCACGCTAACAAATGGGGGCAAGGGGCTGTGATTTGTGTGGGTAATCTGCGGAGGAAGGTCATGTAAATGGGAAGGAGGTAACATGGCAATCCTTGCGCTGTGAGGAAAGGGAGTCTATCAGCTGGCCTGCTCTTTTATTATAACTAATGTCATTCACTGACAGGCTTGGTGGGGGGTCGGAGGACTGATGAGACCTGTGATTGATCAGCTGATTAAAACCTGGCTTTGTGGCAGGCCAGTTAACAAATGTCAAACTGATTAGCCACACAAGATCATCACACACAGAAAAAAACAACAAATGAAAGCCCTTGGACTGCAGCTATCGTTTGTAACCCATACTCCAGAGCCTTAATTTTACACTTCAGTTCTTTTATTAGAGTTTGCATCTAAGCTAAACAAAGAAAGGCACTCAAATAGTTCAACAGACAGAGCAAAGTTCATTTATTATACAACACCGATTGTAATGATTTTTATTTATTTATTTATTCTAGGATTACAAGTACCTTTGAGACAAGGCTCTTTTACAAAGGTTCCACGTCAATTGGGGAAACAGTACAAACATGAACAAAAATTGAAATAGGCAATTCAAGCAGTTGAATACATACATTTGTGGGGAGGTAGGTACAGGACTGAAATTTGAATAAACAATGCATAGCATGGGATTCTAAAACAGTCTCAGGCAGTCGAATACAGACAAATTGAGGGAAGGGAGGTACCAGGGCAGGGCAGGGTTAACAGAAAAAGTTGAGAGATTGAGGGGACAACAGAAACAGAGGAGCAGCCGAGGGCATTGTCAGGTTTCAGGAAAGTGCTAAAGTCAGGGAGGGAGGGGGAGGGGAGGGGAAGGGTGCGGGGGAGAGGGAGAGGTAAGAGCTAGAGGGGATAGCAGATTAGGAGTGACAGTCACAGGAGCAGGAGGCAGAGAGGTGGAGGTGAAGGTAGGTTTTAAACTTGCCAAGCCTTTGCAGAGAGGTGATGTTTTTGTTGAGTCCATTAAACCAGGAGGGTGCATGGTGAGCAAACGACCGTTGCCCCTGAGAGTGCGGCACCAGGATGTGCAATTTGATTTCCGAAGCCCTGGTGGGCGGGATGCGTGCTGCATGTAGGAGGGCTTGGACTCCTTGGGGTGCAAGGCCTAACGTAATCTTCTTGGCCATTAAGCAGGTATGATACTTAATACAGTTGGATAGTTGGAGGCAACCCATTTGGGCATAGAGTGCACATGTGTGGGTGAGACTGTGGAATCTTGTAATGAGACGGCAGGCTTTGTTTAGGGCCAAGGATAGGCGCCTAAGGGCTGTGTCAGTAGCAGAGCCATAGACAACCAGACCATAATTGATTAGTGAGACCACAGAGCTCTGCACAGCTATCCTTAATAATCTGCGGTAAGGCATTGCCTGTGCCTGTAGCATTTGTTAACAGCTTTGGCAACAGTGTCAGTGTGGATACCATAGGATACATGACTGTCAAGTGTGATACCGAGATATTTAAAGGAGTGTACTTGGTCCAGGACAGCACCGTGGCAGTTTGAAATAGCGATGGGTTGAGACCTATGCTTGTTGCAGGAGCTGCAGAAAAGCATTGACTTTGTTTTCTTATAGTTGAGTGCCAGCTTTTGTCTATTAAACCATTTTTCAGTGGAGGTGAAACCCAACTGGAGTTTTCTTGAAGCAGGAGGGGGTTGATGAGTGGTGTGGATGACTGCGTCATCCGCATAAAGCAGAATTTGTTCAGGACAGGATTGTGGAAGATTGTTCAGGAAAAGGCTGAACAGGAGTGGCCCGAGGATGGATCTCTGCGGGACTCCTGAACGGACAGGTCTAGCATCAGGAAAGGGTGTGAGCAATTTTCACCCTTTGTGAGCAATTTTCCAGGTAGCTCTTAAACCAGGAAGAAGTCTCAGTGGAAAGCACAGCATTTTGAAGCTCGGAGATGAGTAGTTGGTGATGAACGGTGTCAAAAGCCTTAGTCAGGTCAATGAAGACTGATCCAGTTAATTGATTATTGTCAAGGGAGTTGTGGATTGCTCCTGTGAATTCTAGGAGGGCCAATGTAGTGCTGTGGCCTTTTCTGAAATCGTGCTGCTGCTTACAAAGGATGTCGTGCTTAGCCAGGTATTCCGTCAGCTGGTCAGAGACTAATCGCTCAATGGCTTTTGAGTGAAGGGGGGGTAGTATGGATATAGGCCTATAGTTCCCATGATGGGCCTTGTCCCCACTTTTGTGGACTAGTGTAACAGTGGTGGATTTCCATCTGTTGGGGAACTGGCAGAGAGAGAGAGAGAGAGGTTGAAAATATGAGTTAGGCGGAGATAGCACTTCATCTAGCGTAAGGGACAGTAGCTTAAGGTCGAGTGTGTCCCTGCTGGTTCTTGATCCTGCAATTGCTTTGCAGACATATTTGCGCACTACATGCCTCCTGACTGCTTTGAAGTAAAGAGGCAGTCGAGTCGAGGAGGGGCGTGGGGTGGTGAGAGGGGGTGTCGCAGAAAGGTAGGCATCAAAGAAGTCATGTAGGAGCCCACTACTGAGATCCAAGAATGCATTGTTAAATGTATTTGCTATGGAGGCTGGGTCCAGGGCTATAGTCCCATCCACTTCCAACATGGTAGGTGAAGTTTTGGGCAATTTTCCTGCAACTTCCTTAAGGTAATTCCAGAAGAACTTCTCCTTACCCCAGGTGTTAGTGAGAGCACCTTTGTAGTAGATACTTTTCATCAGATGTATTGCTTTAGTGCAGTCATTTCTAGCACGTTTGTAGTTTTGTATATCTACTGACCTACCAGTGTCCCGAGCCTGAACCCAGAGGTGGTGCCTAGATTTTATCAGTGCTAGGAGCTCTCAGGAGAGCTAAGGGTTGCAAAGCCCTTTAACTTTCCTCTTTTTGTAGGGGGCATAGGAGTCTCAGGCAGCATTGAAGGAGTTGATAAAGAAGTCTAGTGCAGAGTTGACATCCAATGCTAGGAAAATAGGGGACCAGTTCTGTTGTCTAAGGTGGGATTTAAGGTGCTTCAATTGGCCATGTAGGAGGATTCTGCTTGTAATTAACTTAGGAGGTGGGAGGTTGAATTTATTTGACCATTCACAGGTGACTGGGGAGTGGTCACTTAACGCATCAGGTAGGACGGAGACTTTTGAGATGCGGGATGCGTGGTTAGTCAGGATCCAGTCCAGAAGGGAGCATGTGCCAGTCTTGTAGTTGTGCCTACTGGGGGTGGCGACAAGCTGGGTGAGGTCGGCGGCTGAGATAGCATCCATAGAGCCGTTTGCAGCTGACCCAAGCCAATTAATGTTGAAATCACCCAACAGGATAGTCTCAGAGCCTGCGGGTTGTGAGCGGATAAAGTCCAGGATGGTGTTGAGACCTTTAACTTGTTCCTTAGGAGGGATGTAGACTGCAGTGATGGTCAGCACCTTGTTGTGGGCCCCGGGTAGAATTCTTATAGGTAGAATCCTGGGCAGTCGAGACCGAGGTGGGGGTTTGAACAGGGTACCCTGGGACAGCGTCTCTAAGGTAGACAGCACATCCACTGCCTCTTTTAGTGGTCCTGTCAAGTCTGAAGACATTATATCCCGGCAGGGCAAATTTTAATGTCTGGGATTTTAGGAATGAGCCAGGTCTCGACAACCACAATGATGATTTCTCAGGTCCTAAATCACACAATTACACAATTCCAAATCCAGTAAATTTGCAGATTTCATTCTCCCTCCTTCCCGGACCTGGGAGTGTATGGAAATTGTAACAATGTGAGTACTGGTGTTCGCTCTGCTTTTGCACAAGAAAAGTAGTCTTGATGCTAGACACCTGACTCCAAAGACCCTACCCCCACCTCCATTTATGGGAGGAAAAGTCCCATACAGAGGTTGTTAAATTCTTGCATTTGTTAGTTTCTTTGCAGCAGGTCTCTCACTGTTCCCTTCTGGGTCAAACCTAATGCTCAGCTTTGTTTGGTTTCTGCATTTATTTATTAGTCTGTGGTACCAGGTAAGATACACTAGACATACATATGCCTATTTGCAGGCACGACTTGGGAGAGTTATGGACTAAACAGCAAGAGAAAACAAGCATTTGTCAATGCCGAATGTTGATTGCATTGGTCCGTTGAGCTCGCTCACTGGCCCTGTGTCACTCGCTCGTTCTGTTTCTCCTGGTGCTGCAGGCTGCTCTTTTGTACTGGAGCTCCTGCCTGCATCGGCATGTTTTTCTGCTCACAAAGAAATCTGCAGCTGTCCCGACAGAGCTCTGTTGAGGTGGGTCACTCCCCCACTCTCTCACTCGCTCATTCTGTTTCTGCTGGCGCTGCAGACTGCCCTTTTGTACTGGGCTCCCACTTCTGTTGGTGGCTTCTTCTGCCCACAAAGAAATCTGCAGCAGTCCTGACACAGGTCCGTTGAGCAAGCTTACTCCCCCTCTCTTGCGCGTTCCGTTTCTGCTGGCGCTGCAGGCTGGGCTTTTGCACTGGGCTCCTGCCTGCGTTGCCACCTTTTTCTGCCCACAATGCAATGCGCAGCAGTCATGATAGAGGTCTGTTGAGCTCGCTCACTCCCCCTCTCTCACTTGCTCATTGTGTTTCTCCCGGCACTGCTGGCTGCCCTTTTGTACTGGGCTTCTGCCTGCATTGGCACCTCTTTCTGCCCACAAAGAAATCTGCAGCTGTCCTGAGAGCTCCGCTGAGGTTGCTCTCTCTGCCTGTCTCACTCGCTCATTCTGTTTCTCCTGGTGCTGCAAGTTGCTCTGTTGTACTGGGCTTCTGCCTGCATTGGCACGTTTTGCAGCCCACAAAGAAATCTGCAGGTGTCCCGACAGACCTCCGTTGAGGTGGGTTACTCCCCCTCTCTCACTCGCTCATTCTGTTTCTGGTGGCGCTGCAGGCTGCTCTTTTGTACTGGGCTCCTGCCTCTGTTAGTGGATTTTTCTGCCCACAAAGAAATCTGAAACAGTCCTGACACAAGTCCTTTGAGGTAGCTCACTCCCCCTCTCTCACTCGCTCATTCCATTTCTGCCGGCACTGCAGGCTGGCCTTTTGTATTGGGCTCCTGCCAGCGTTGCTACCTTTATCTACCCACAAAGAAATCCACAGCAGTCACGATACAGCTCCGTTGAGCTCGCTCACTCCCCCTCTCTTACTCACTCATTGTGTTTCTCCTGGCACTGCAGGCTGCCCTTTGTACTGGGCTTCTGCCTGCTTTGGCACCTTTTTCTGCCCACAAAGAAATCCACAGCTGTCACAACAGAGCTCTGGTGAGGTCGCTCATTCTGCCTGTCTCACTTGCTCATTCTGTTTCTCTTGGTACTGCAGGCTGCCATTTTGTAATGGTCTCCTGCTTCTGTTGGCACCTTTTTCTGCCCACAAAGAAATCTGCAGCAGTCCCGACAGAGCTCCATTGAGCTTGCCCTCTCTCACTCACTCATTCCATTTCTGTCAGTACTGGAGGCTGCCCTTTTGTGCTGGGCTCCTGCCTGCATTGCCGCCTTCTTCTGGCCACAAAGAAATCTGCAGCAGTCACAACAGAGCTCCGTTGAGCTCGCTCACTCCCCTTCTCTCACTCACTAGTTCTGTTTCTTCTGCCACTGCAAGCTGCCCTTTTATACTGGGACCCTGCATGCATTGCTGCCTTTATCTGCCCACAAAAAAATCTGCAGCAGTCCCAACAGAACTCCGTTGTGCTCACTCACTCCCCCTCCCTCACTCGCTCATTCTGTGTCTCCCGCTGCTGCAGGCTGCCCTTTTGTACTGGGTTCCTCCTTGCATTGCCGGCTTTGTCTGCCCACAAAGACATGTGCAGCAGTCCCGACACAGCTCCATTGAGGTCGCTAACTGCCCCTCTCTCACTCATTTGTTCCGTTTCTGCCGGAGTTGCAGTGTGCCCTTCTGTACTGGGTTCCTGCCTATGTTGTTGCCTTTTCCTGCCCACTAAGAAATCCGCAGCAGTCATAATAGACCTCCGTTGAGCTCACTCACTTCCCCTCTCTGACTCACTCATTCTGTTTCTCCCAGTGCTGCAGGCTGCCCTTTTGTACTGGGCTCCTGCCTGTGTTGGCACCTTTTCCTGCCCACAAAGAAATCCGCAGCTGTCTTGACAGAGCTCCGTTGAAGTCGCTCACTCCCCCGTCTCACTCGCTCATTCTGTTTCTCCTGGCACTGCAGGCTGCCCTTTTGTACTGGGCTTCTGCCTTTGTTGACATTTTTTTCTGCCCACAAAGAAACCTGCAGCCATCCCGACAGAGCTCCACTGGCCTCACTCACTCCCCCTGTCTCACTCGCTCATTCCATTCTGCTGGAGCTGCAGACTACTCTTTTGTACTGGGCTCCTGCCTGCGTTTCCTCCCTTTTCTGCCCACAAAGAAATCTGCAGCAGTCACAATGCAGCTCGATTGAACTCGCTCACTCACTCCCCCTCTCTCACTTGTTCATTCTGTTTCTCCCACCACTGCAGGCTGTCCTTTTGTACTGGGCCTCTGCGTGCATTGCTTCCTTTTTCTACCCACAATGAAATCTGCAGCAGTCCCAACAGAGCTCCGTTGAGCTCACTCACTCCCCCTCCCTCACTCGATCATTCTGTGTCTCCCACTGCTGCAGGCTGCCCTTTTGTACTGGGTTCCTGCCTGCATTGGTAACTTTTTCTGCCCACAAACACATCTGCAGCAGTCCCGAGAGAGCTCCGTTGAGCTCACTCACTCCTCCTCTCTAAGTGTCTCGATCTGTTTCTGCCAGCGCTGCAGGCTGACCTTTTGTACTGGGCTCCTGCCTGCATTGCCACATTTTTCTGCCCACAAAGAAATCCACAGCAGTCATGATAGACCTCCGTTGAGCTCACTCACTTCCCCTCTCTCACTCGCTCATTCTGTTTCTCCCAGTGCTGCAGGCTGCCCTTTTGTACTGGGCTCCTGCCTCGTTGGCACCTTTTTCGCCCACAAAGAAATCTGTAGCAGTCCCGACAGAGCTCCGTTGGCCTCCTCACTCCCCCTGCCTCACTCGGCATTCCGTTTCTCCCAGCGCTGCAGGCTACCCTTTTATACTGGGCTCCTGCCTGCGACACCCTTTTCTGCCCACAAAGAAATCTGCAGCAGTCACAATAGAGCTCTGTTGAGCTTGCTCACTCTCCCTCTGTCACTCACTCATTCTGTTTCTCCCACTGCTACAGGTGCCCTTTTGTATTCAGCCCCTGCATGCATTGCTGCCTTTTTCCTGACCACAAAGAAATCTGCATCAGTCCCAACAGAGCTCCGTTGAGCTCACTCACCCCCCCCCCTCGTTCTGTGTCTCCCAGCACTACAGACTGCCCTTTTGTACTGGGCTCCTGCCTGCGTTGTCACCTTTTCCTGCCCACAAAGAAATCTGCAGCAGTCCTGACAGAGCTCAGTTGAGCTCGGTCAATCCCCCCCTCCCAGTCGCTCAATGCTAATCTGTCCCAAATACTGATTTCCAACTGCGACTGTGGTATTCTGCGCCGGAAGCAGGGAAACACATTTCAGCCAGGATGTGAAAAATGACAGCTGTACTGTTCATAAGGAAGTGTAAACAAATGCCTGTGTTGAAAATCTGGCATGAAAATATTACTAATTTGCAAACTTACAAGGGTGTGTGGAACCTGGACAACACATGCTCATAACACAGTCATTTTATGGAGTTTCATCACAAAATTTTCAACATAGGCATTTTAGGATCTCTGCTCATGAACACATGAACAGTGTCAGTGTGATTTTCTTAATATGTCCCGAGCACTAATTTCTCACAGTGACCTCGCTACTGTGCACCGGAAGAGCGAAAACACATTTCGGCAAGGATGTGAAAAATGACAGCTGCACTGTTCATAAGAAGGTGTGGCAAAATGACAATGCTGAAAATCTGGAGTGAAAATATTGCAAAGTTGCAAAGGTACGAGCGTGCGTGGAAACTGCACAATGCACATTTGTAACACACTCATTTTATAGACTTTCATTACCAAATTTTCAACATAGGCATTTTAGGACCTCTGCTAATGAGCAGTGTCACTGTCATTTTCATAATGTGTCCCAAACACAGATTTCCCACAGCAACCACGCTATTCTGCACCGGAACTGCGAAAACACATTTCGGCCAGGATGTGAAAAATGACAGCTATACTATTCATAAGGAGGTGCAGGACAATGGCAATGTTGAAAATCTTGAGTAAAATATTATAAATTTGTGAAGCTACGAGCATGCATGCAAACTGCGCAACACACGCTCGTAACACAGTCATTTTAAGGAGTATCATCACCAAATTTTCACCATATGCATTTTAGGACCTCTGCTCATGAACAGTGCCACTGTCATTTTCTTAATCTGTCCTGAACACTGATTTCCCACAGGGACCACGCTATTTTGCGCTGGAAGTGCGAAAACACATTTTGGCCAGTATGTGGAAAATGACTGCTGTACTGTTCACAAGGAGGCCAAAAAAATGCCAATGTTGAAAATCTGGTGTGAAAATATTGCAAATTCACAAAGTTACGAGTGTGCGTAGCAACTTCGCAATGTATGCTCATAAAACAGTCATTTTTGGGATATTTCCCACCAAATTTGCAGTATAGGCTTTTTGAGAGCCCACCTAGTGAACACTTGCACTGTCATTTCTTTAATCAGTCCCAAAAGGGGATTCCATGCGGTGACCGTGAAATCACCTTTTGGGGCCGAATAACACCATGACAGTGCCAGAATTCATGAGGAGGGGTCCCATAAAAACCCATGTTGAAAATTTGGTGCCAAAATTCCAAAAAATGCCTGAGATATGTATCAAAGTTGAAAAAACCCTATTTATTCCGTTATACAGCTTACGGCATTTCCTCAGTTCGTGGTCAGCTTTGAAGAGTGCAGACATGTTCCCGGTCCACGAAGATCGTCAAGGCAGACTCCGGGTAAGTATGGGTGAGCGAGGAGTGGGAGGCAGGGTGCGCAGTGGGTGGGCGCAGGTCGTGGGAGGGGAGCAGGGAGACCGCCAAGGGACCGTTTCCTTCTTTACAGGTTAAAAAAAAATTACATCATGGGACCATTTTTTTATTTTACAGAGGCATGTGGTATGCTGGGGTGGGCTCCCAGCATGCCAATGGAGTCTTCTGTTTGAGAGGGGCAGCTGTAGCTGATGGCGGATTGGGCACCCCCGTCAGCACACAAGAAAAGGGCGGGTGTTACATTATGCTGATGGGCATTGGACACCCCAGTCAGCACACAATAAAAGGGAGGGAGGTAACATTATGTCGACGGGGATTGGGCACCCTGTCAGCAGACAACATAAGCGGGGGGGAGAGTTAACCTTTTGGCACTGAAGCCGATGGGGATTGGGGCCCTCATTGGCAAACAAACACGGTGGGTGGGTCATATGCTGCCAAAGGGGATTGGGCACCCCCTCTGTGGGGTGGTTAATATTGTTTGTGAACATGGCGGTAAGCTGCCGCCATGTTCACAAACAGTATCAGTGTTTCAACGTTCCACCCTGCAAGGATGGGTCGCTCCCTCATTGCAGCGAATGGCTGACACTGCAATGACAAGGCGGCCCCTGATTGCAGTGGCTAAAACGTTAGAAAGATGTGGCACGCTGGCTGAACTAGTGTCAGCAGCAGCATGCCACGGCATTGGGAGAAGCGGGACAAGCCTTTATAGGCTGTGGGGGCAGTGGCTGCAACAGTGCCGCGCCTCCACAACCTGCTTCTGGAAAAAGCAGCCACAATATGTTTCTTGCGCATGCGCATAATCAACATAAAAATACAGCAGCAGTAAACATAAACTGGAAAGCAGCATCATCAGTTCTGGCTATGATTTAAAATGACATCATGATAAGCTGTTGTGCAAACAAATATTCAGCTGCAGGAGTAATTAAAAATGTTCTTGCAAAAAGTGGACCATGGTACAGGACAAACAGAGATATCGGCAGTATGAACACTGTGGGTACAGGTACAACAAACAGAGATATTGGCAGTATGAACATTGTGGGTACACATACAACAAACAGAGATTTTGGCAGTATGAACATTGTGGGTACACGTACAACAAACAGAGATATTGGCAGTATGAACACTGTGGGTACACGTACAACAGAGAACAATAGCACATAGCATATAAATAGTTTAAAATGTGTTTACTGAATTCAAAGGAGAGTAAGGCATTCCATTAACACAGACTAATGCATACATGTCAAATACCAGATTTCTATGTGATCACTGTATTGACTACGATATAATAGAGTTTCAGTTTTACTTCAAAGAAAAACTACAGTCAAAATTTGCAAAACCATGGTTTACCTATGCTGACATGACAACAATGACAGACATCAGTGTGTTTTTCTATCGGGGCTGTGCCCCCCCAACCCCCATGCAGAAGGCTGCACCCCATGTGCCCCCCTTCTATAGACTGTTAACTCTGAGTTGGTGTTAACTCAAAGGGGGAGGCAAAACTCAGTGAAAGGGTGAAATTTCGGCGGTGGGTCCCCCACAGTGACAATTTTGAAACTTGTCGAAATTGTCACTGTAGGGGATTTTGCCGTTGGGGTTTCGCTCTTCTGTCGGCATACGTAAAACCATATGTGGTGCAGAGTGGTTTGATTTATGTGTGTAGTCTTAGTGTGTCCTTCCCTTTGTTTGCTATTTGGATTTTTTTCCTAAATTTTCCTACTAGTTTTATGGCCCCTTGAGATTTTCATGTTAGCAGAGTTTATTGCTCTTCTTGTTCCTACAATGCCCCATGTGATAGTGATGCATCTGGGACCATAGATTCAGCAAGTACTGGTTTTGAGTCAATTTTATAACAGTACAGCTGTGATTTTAAGTAACTTTCCTTGTTCAGTGTGCACTAAAGGCTACGTTTACAGCAAGGCAACACTTGAGGGATAACTGAGTGGGTTTTTTGTAAGAAAACAGCTAGAGACTTCACTAGTAATTACAGCATTGATGACCTGGGGTGATTTGTGTACTTTTTATGGACATATGTAGTTTGACGAAATGAAAAACTTTAAAAACAAAACATCTACTCCTGATGGCTAGATGTAGACACATACCTAGAAAACAAAAAGACTGAACTGTAGTTATTTATTTGAGACCACGAACATCACTCTCCTAACTGCAGATTACTGCTGCCGCAGTTTTCCCTCACTGAATTAGTGGTCCCAGACACATCACTGTCACACCAGACAGGAGGCGTTGTAGGAAAAATAAAAGCAATAAAACCTACTAACATGGAGCTCCACAGTGGCCTTAAAACTAGTAAGCAAATTTAGTAGGCTCTGTCCAGATTGAGGTGGCAGGTATTTTGTAACTGGGTATAAGACAATGAGATTTATTGTGATGTAGACCTCATCAACAGCAAGCTCTAGGAATTTTAAAATGCAGTATCAAACAATGATGCAAACAGCCTAATAGCAACACTTTTCCAGCTTGGTGAGGATCTCAAGAATATACAAGACACATTGCACAGATTACGCGATTTTGGAAAAGCAACTTCCCAAACATTTGCATTCTGGGATGATTACCCTGAAATGGTTAGCATCCTAATGCAGTTCATTAGAGCAGAACGTGCAAGCAACTGGGACCTGCATCTTGCGGCGGTTGTAGAGATGCTACTGCTGTTTTTTGCCTTTGGCTGCACCAACTATGCCCGCTGGGTATCTGTGTACATCAGTGATATGAAGCTTCTGCCAGACTGTGCCCCTGAAGTTCATGAGCAGTTTGTGCAAAGAAATCATGCTGTAGCTTAGTCTAAAAATAAATTCAGCAATGTCTGGACAGACACAGCATTTGAACAAAGAGTAAACTGTGATAGTAAAGTAAAAGGGGAGGGGGGTATAATGGGTTTCACTTTGAAACTATGAGCCTTGGCTAACATCCTTAACAGGACCACCTTGAAAATAGACTTCGGTCCTAATAGTGTACATTGTACCAAATTGTTACCTGCATAAAAATAAAGATTTTTACTACTACTACTAGATGATTCATCACTGCTCATGAGCGCTCAGCTATCACAACTTTCATGAAAGTAACATGTGATATGGTAGACTCAGACAGTTCACAAGGAAACCACAAGGAGGCTGCACCACGTTGCATGCAACGAAAAGGAGATGGACATAAGATTGTTAATGCAATTGCCAACTCCATGACAAACCCATTTGATTTGAATGCTGACTTGATAGCACTCATCAACATTGCAACTGGCATTGTTGCACCCACAGAGGTTGCCACCAAGCATGCTACTGCAAATAATACAGGAATTAAAGCAATGAAACAGTTTGTGGAAGACAGACTAAGTTCAAATACCACTGAATTCTATGAACCAATGCACAAGCTCAACATCAAGACACGTGCATCTCTTTCTAAGCAAGAAGATTAAATTTAAAGTTAGTAGTGATAAGACAGTGACTATCAATGCAGACAGGCAGTTGTTTAGCTGTCTTGCAGTAGCTGCACAAACAAGAGAGTTTGATCTGAAGGAAGTTTTCATACATGAGCATTCCACAGTTCCATATGCTCTAGCACACTCTGAACAAAACTGCAAAGAGTAAGCTATTGCCTAAATTATAAAAAGCAGAGTCAATGTATCAACTGCCAGCATCCAACATGCCCATGGCTTGGATAGTGGATGGCATGGCTCTTATATACAAATGGTTGAGCAAGGAGGTGCAACTAGTGTTGGTGAACTTGCTGAATTGGTCTTCAGAATAGTACACCAGCCTCTGCAGAGTTATGAGAGCAGCAACAGAGTAGATATCGTATTTCATTGATATGATGTCAAAGATTCAATTAAAGCTTTTGGGCATGCATGAAGGCAATCCTAACAATGCAATGAAGTCAAAATCCATGATCCCAAAACACCCATCCCAATGCAGTGGAGTAAGTTCACTGGAAATCCCAAGAATAAAGAACATCTGGTAAAATTCCTGTCAGAATCAAAGTGTGATATGGCAAAAACTTTACTTGGCCCAGATCAGAAAATGGTTATTGGAGGTGGATTCAAGGATAGCCTCACTGCCCACATGGTCGCTTTGGATGGAGTTGTAGGCCAAGAAGATCTGTTCTCATCGCACGAAGAAGAAGATACTCGGCTTCTACTTCATGCTGCACATGCTTCGCAAAAATACCCTTGTGTAGTAGTGTAGTCTCCAGACACTGACGTTGCAGTTCTCTGTGTGCATTTTATTCACAAGTTGGAAGCAACTCAAGAGCTATGGTTTTGTACTGGCCTGAATGATAAAGCCAGGTTTATACCCACCCACATCACAGCAGCGGAACATGGCCAACAGCTATGCAGAATGTTGCCAGCAGTACATACACTGACTGGGTGTGATTCAACTAGCAGTCTTGCAAGGGTTTGCAAACTAAAGCCATAGAAGCTTGTCAGGAAGAATCCATACAAATTTTAAAGCCTTACCAAGATTGGCACTACTGTGGATATACCTCTTGCACAGTTGAAATCAGCAGAACTTCTGATATCCATTCTCTATGACCCAACATCTAACTCAGCAGATGTAAGTGGTGTGCGATATAAGTTTTTCTGTCACAAACAGGCCCAGAACAAAGCCCTCCCCCAATGTCTGACAGTCTTCTGTAACATACCAAGCATGCAAATTACCAGACCATTATCTGGAACCATGCCCTGGAGGGTCAGCCTGACATCCCATCCCCAAATGGAAATGGCTGGCATCACAACAAGGGTGGACACATTTCTCCAACACTAATGACACAGACACCTGCCCCTGAAGCACTCCTGGAACTCATTACATATGGGTGTAAAAAAACCAAGTGTGAGCGCAACATCAGTTGTTCCAGGCAGAGCATGGCATGCACACAGGCTTCCTTGTGTACTGGTGGTGAGGACTGTTATAATCATCATAAAATTGCCAGTGTGGATCCACATGAGTCTGATACTACAGATGATTCAGACTCAGACATGTAGCATATGACAAACATATTGAAAAAGGTTAGACACACATATATACTTTCATATTGCCCATCGCTGAGAGGGAGTCCATTGAATATTAATGTTTTGCTAGCACCATGGCGTGCAGTAGTATCTCTGGCTTCTATTATAATGAATACGGTACTTAAAACTTTTGTGTCAATGAATAATCTCTGCATTTATCAATACAAACCAGAAGGCCAACATTCTTTAAGTAATGAGCCTTATTAATAATTTGTGTAAAAGAAACGTTTTGTATGACTAAAATTTGTTTTTATCAAGCCGTCCCGGTGGTGCTGAGGGTTGAGGTGTTGAATGCCACACCTTGCTCCACGCTGGCGACCCGGGTTCGGGAGTAGACTTGGGTTGCTGGTGGGTCAGCTGGGGGGAGATAGGCTTGAGCGTCCCACAACAGCTTGCCTTCTCCAGGGAGGGTTGAGGCTGAAGACTGTGCACTTGCCTGACTTTGAGCGGAGGCTCGGAGTACTGCAGGCCCCCAATGGTAGGGGATGGGCGGCCACTACACAGCGTGGATGTCGGTGCCTTGACATCAGGGGTCAGACGCTGTAGGGGAGGTAGGAAAGAGGAAACACACCTACTGGCTCCGTGAAGATGGGCTTCCTGGAGCATGCCCCCAATGTGCCCCGTTAACTGGACCACCCCCTCGACCTGACATAATGCACTTCATCCCTGCTCGGGGGGGGGGCAAACCAAAGCTCCATGGAGGATTGAGAGGTAGGTCTGGCTGGGCGAGAGGCAGGAGGATGACTCCTTGGATGCCCTGAAGGGTCAGGGCCAGCAGGCAGTAGGGGAATAATAAAAGAGAAATTTCAAAAAAAATAATTTGTTTTTATCTTTTAAAATAAATTGTTTGAATCCCATTTGTATTGGTAAGTTTTACTTTCAAATTTGTCTTGGCAACTTTAGTACATTTTTTGTGGCCTCTTCACTTGCTCAAAATGTTGTTTTGCCATGGGTACAAAAATCTTGCATTGGCACACCTTGCAACCACTTTACTAGACCACATCCACCCTAGATAAGTACCTAAGGGACACTTTTATCAAAATAACATAGTTATTGCTTTCTGCACGGGGGGTGCTACATCACCAAAAATGTCAGGTCTGGGCCCCCAGACTAGAACAGAGAACAAAGAGAGAGAGAGACCAAGGAACAAGCTGCAAGTAAAAACTCGTGTAACACATTCAGACTCAAAACATTCTTCCAAGACCTTGGAGCAGTTAAAAAACATTTATTGGAATCAAAATATCCCGGAGCAGCACCACTCAATAATGTGTGTCAACGTTTCAAGTTGTGCTGATGCTTTATTAATATTAGATAACGCATCAGAGCCATGTGCAGTCTTGACACATGTTAGTGAGGGTTGCTACTCCAGTTTATTTTGATTCTTGTAAATGTTTTTTTAACTGCTCCAAGGTCTTGGAGGAATTTGTTGAGTTTGGATGTGGTAGCTGAGTTCTGCCTGCAGAAAAAGGGACAGTATCTCATGCACATGTTAATATACTGTAGGTATGTCCCCACTGATATCGTCTTAGAAAGTAAGACATCCTTAAGCTATAATGCAGTGTGACGGCAAGAGACAGTGAACAAGTGCAGAAGTCTGCTTATAAGCTACAGCAATACATCAGATGTATAAAATTCCATATAGATTGTGTGCCCATTGCTATGGGTAAACATAAGTAGGAGTCAGCTTGGGATATACAGTGCGCCCTCTAACATTGCAGCAAACAAAATGTTCCAGAGTAACGAGCCCAGATTGTTGATGAATGCAGTAAAACCAATAAAACCCAGTACAAGACCACACAGCTAGGGAGAACCCAGGATTAAATGGAATAATACAGGAGCATGTATTGTGGCTGCAGAAGGGAATGCCAGTGACCACAGAGTAGTAACCACCCAGAGAGTAAGTTGCTAAGCTCTCAACATGAATACAAATGCAGAGGCTACCCAGACAGGAGGTACCAGGACTTTTAGATTACGTTGCACAAGGCACGTATTATAGCTGCAATGTAATAATGCATAAGATCTAGAAAAATAATCAGCATTTATATAGCGCTTTTCATACATTGTATTCCAAAGCATTTTACAAGCAGTGCAAGACTGAGGGTGAAGTGACTGAATATGTAGTGGCAGCCATTTCACACATCAATACCCACACACAGCCTTGGACACTTGCATGAATCAGTTTTATGGGAGAGGCAATGCTGGCCAGAATAGAACGGAAAGTCCTTTGGAACAATTTCCACTGAGCAGGTTAATGGTATGAGGCCCTGTTTTTTGATTCTTCACATTGAATACTACTGCTATACTTGTTTGTGTCTGTATATGATTTTTTTCCTTTGATTCTTTTGTATGCTTTTTTCAGTTCCTTTGTTTGCAATAAAAAAATTCCCCTACTCTTGCGAATAAGTGCGATGGGTTCTTTTACTTCCACCTGGACACCCACCAGAGATGAGTAGAAGAGGCCTCAGTTTAATGTCTCATCTGAAGGATGGCACACCCCAAGTACTGCACTCAGGTGCCAGAATTTAGGTATGAGCCCAATCCTGGTGTGGGACTAGAACCCACAACCTTCTGATCCAGATGCAGAAGGGGCTACCAACTGAGCCATGTTGACACTGTTTAGAAACCACCTATACAGGAAGTAACTGATCACTACACACAGACATATAAACAGGAGTAACCCAGATAGGGATAACCTTAAAATGACCTGAGTAAAGGAAATGCAGTACAGTGTAATAACTGGGCAGCTGTAGCAACTTAGTGAATGTAAGTACACTTTACATATATGGTGATTGCTAAGGGAGTAGGCCAATGTGATTACAGAAGCAAAGACAAAATGGCAAGGGACTGCTAAACAGACTGACATTGTATGAAGGACATTGACAGTTCAGTAGTACCAACAACTGATTAGGTACAGACAGGGCAAGCTGAAACCACCACCCACTGCTCCTCCCCCAACAATGTCCATTGAACAGCTATGAAGTTAATCCATGTTATAGCTCTATATCTACTAGAGGAAGTTATTCTATATCAAACCTCTGTTTTAGTGCTATACTGTTATACCAACTCATGTACCTACAATACCATATGAAACTCTTATTATGTTACTCTGTTACTATGTCATGCTTTTGTTTATTGCACTCTGGATGTGTCTGATGAGCAGCCTTTGGAAATGAGTCCATGATTCAAAGGATTGTAATTCCGATTTGTATAATAAATAAAAATAAATAAATAAATAAAATAACATAAATAAACACAATACCTAGCTAACTAAATATAAAAGGTGCTATTACACTACCGGATCTGCGCCGGTGCCAGCCGTGTAGATCAGTTGCACCAGTGCAGATCTGGCAGTGTAAAGAGATGCTGGAACATTGGCAGCTGCTCCATTGTGGCAAAACGCATTCCCTGGTTTGTTGGGTACACAAAACAGAGTGCACCGGTGCAGCCGTTGTTTGCAAGTGTGCAAAAATGCTGCTTTGCCTACACCGGTGCACTCCCATTCACTAACTGCATCACCAGAAATGCCCCCAAAATACCTGAAGGCCATCGGGAATGCTGCACAACCGCACTGTGTAAAAGTAACGGGCCGTGGTGCGGAGCAAGCCAATTCAAGTCGGCCACATTCCAGCTCAGTGTAATGTAAAAGCAGCTAACAAGTCTCAGTGATGAAAATAACCAGTGTCCCGGGGTTACTCAGAACAGTGTAGAGTGCCTACAATTGTAAGAAAAGCCCGTCATGGACAGGCAACATGGCCAGCTGCTGGCTGCATCAGTTGGCTAACTCTGTGTTGCATACCTCTTTGTTGCCCTTAGTGCTTGTGACAGATTCCCTAGCTACCCTTAGTGTTGTGACCCTTAATTCTGTGGCCATTTATGCTGCAGACCACTCGGGGACTGGAAGAGAAGATGGAAGAGACTGACCACCTGCTCAACTGCTGCTCCTGGTTGGTGAAGTGGCTACTCCTGTTATCTGGGTTGAGGGTCCTGTACCAACTCTGTGATGATCGTTGAGGTGCAGGTGAGTGGATGTCCCGTTGAGCTCACCTCTCAGCCCCTTTAGCAGAACTCCCGGTGGCTGGCTACTGGAAAGGCACTGGAAACAGAAAGTGCCCATCTTCTGAATTGCTTTAGCAGGCTTTTGCCTCTTGCCACTTGTTCAACTGACACTCCCGACTGGTGGAGTGGCTACTCCCATTTTCTGAGTTGGGGTCCTGGTCAGTTCTACAATGATTGTTTGGGGGAGGTGAGAAGAGGTCCCACTGAGCTCACCTCTCGACCCCTTTAGCAAAAGTCCCAGCAGTAGTTCCATGTCATAATAGCGACTGAGGAACAGTGGTGTGTAATAACAGCACTGAACTCACATCGTGACCACTTTTCCAAAAGTCTTGTCTTATGGGGGGCTATGCCCCCCACACCCCCCTGTGAAAGTGTGCTGTTAAACCTCCAAATACCTGTCTAATTCTGTTTCACAAGTCTACTGCAGTAGCACTCTCTGAATATCTTTACTGTCCTTTCCTTTACTTTCCCCCTTTTAATTCCCTTTTTCCAGGCAGGCCTACTGGATAAGAGGCCCTTTCTATCACTTTCATTTCATTAAAAAGACAGGTATGGAGCTTCAGTACCCCCCCATGATAGGCTACAGTGTATAGACCTGGGGTTTAGCATATTTGGGCTAGTAGTTCCTCTTTTCATGTTTAAGCAATGCCCAGGAGACAAATGTGTATGCCAAATATAGGGGAATTCTCCTCACAGTGCAAGCACTTAGTTTATTTAGGCAGACAAGAAAAATAAAGATAGTAAAAAGATTCAGAGCCTGCCTGCTGGTCACCCAGTCCTTTAGTGTGTTGTTGTAAGGTTCCCTAGATATGCCTTAGCAACACTGTTTTGACCCAAAAACAGTTTACTTTTCCTTACTGTTTAACTTTATTATTTTTGGTAAGGTGACATGGAAAGGCAATATGCCGGCAGCACAAATGGTTTTAAACATAAGCAGATTTGAAATTAAAGGGACTGCTTTTGTTTGCGTGTGCTGCAATGTGTTTAGCACTCCCAAAAGAAACTCCTAAACAAAAATGTGCAGTATTTCAGATATTGTAAGATAAATGATGGACTCTTTTCAGTGTTACTCCTTTTCATAGCAGTCTGGCTCCTGTTAATATTAAAAGGTAAAACACCAGATGGGTATTCCGACCTTTAGCCAGAGGTAATCCTTACAGCCATTTGCACTTGTTGCTCTTTGCTGTTTCCCTCTAGGAGGCAGCCGCCCATTTCTCACTATAGTTATACTGTGGATAGGTTGAGGGAGGGGCTAAACTTGGCAAGAGTACTGTTTTTAGTTAAACCTGTATTATATTTCATTTCAGGGATGTCAATGTTTTGTATTAAAGATATATTGAATGTCCCTTTACTTAGAATGAAATAAACGTGTTTTATAAATGAAAATCTGTATTGAAGAGTATAGGGGGGCGGAGTCTGAAGTGATCACCTGATGATTCCCTAGGATAAAAGGAGACTCATTCTTGTGATACCTTCAGATTCATTTTGGGATCAGCCAGTACTGGTTCATTTGGGAGTCTGCACTTACAGACTAAGATAATTGAAATCCCAGGCGGCCTTTTCGTTTGCTGATATTGCCTGTGGAAGCATTCATTTATTTTTGTACCTTTTATGTTTCTTTCTGTATTCCTGCAAAGTTAATAGTTTTTTATATTTTCTTTTTTTGCTGTTACTTTAATAAAGCTTTAGGCTTGGAAATTTTTTTAGCCTTGCCACATTACCTTTTTGTGTCAGTGTCCATCATTACACCCACAGCCTATGACACCCCCTTACTATAGATTCTTACTTCGGGGGGCACAACTTTGGGAAAGGGGGGAACCAGGATTGCAAAAAAGTGTTGGCACTGTGGTTCTGTCACCGTTTTGATGCTTCACCATTCATCAGTCTCTATCTTCTTGGGCTACCCCTGGTGATTGGTGGCTGGAAAGGTACTGGAAACAGAAAGCACCTGTCTTTTGAATTATTTCAGTAGGCTTTTGACTCCGCACAGTTGTTCGGCTGCCACTCCTGACTGGTGGAGTGGCTACTTTTGTCTTTTTGGGTTTGGGGTCCCCGGCCGGCTTTATGGAGATTATTGGGGGGAGTTGAGTGGAGGTCCTGCTGAGCTCACCTTTCTACTCCTTTAGCAAAAGTCCTGGTGGTTCATGGCTGAACCAAATAAATCTCCAACATAAACACCACAAATTGGATTAAAACATTGGCTGGCTAATGTGTTTTAAAAGTTAAAATAGGCAGCAAGCAGCAAAAGAAACTACAGAAAACAGCAGCAGACTGTATCCAAAATGTAAATAAATGGATGTTGCCATCTTGTTAACCTCTACCTTAACTTCTTTAGGAGGCAGTGTATAGTGCAGTGGTTTAAGGCTCTGAGCTGTAAACCTAGAGATCTGGGTTTGAATCCCACAGCCCCCACTTGCATACTGTGTGACACTAAGCAAATCACTTAACTTTCTTATGCTCCCAGGTTGCACCTGTAAACAAGTTTTCAGCTTAGTGTGTCTTTCCTGGTAAAAAAAACAAAACAAACTCTGACATAGAAGTTGACAGCAGATAAAGACCACAAGGCACATCCAGTCTGCCCATTTTTTCTACTTTATGAATGTGCCATAGGCCTTTACTCTGTCAATGGCCTATCTCTTCATACTCATCTGTATTGCTCCCTTATGCCTATCCCATGCCTGTTTGAAGCCCTGCACTGTATTCATATCCACCACTTCCTGAGGTAGGCCGTTCCATGCATCCACCACCCTTTCTGTGAAAAAGAACTTCCCCACATTACCCGTAATGGTCCTCCTCTAATCTCATGCTGTGTCCTCTTGTCCTGCTATTTTTCTTATATTGAAACATGTTGACTCTTTCACCTTGTTAATACCCTAAGATGTTTGAATGTTTCGATCATATCACCTCTCCCTCCTTTGCTCTAGGGTATACATATTGAGCTCCATTAATCTGTCCTCATATGTTTTCTGATGTAGTCCCTGCATCATTTTGGTTTCCTTCTCTGGACTGCCTCCATTTTGTTAATGTCCTTGTGTAGGTGCGAGCGCCCAACACAGCGAATACTCCAGATGGAGCCTAATTAGTGTCTTGTAAAGAGGAATTATAACCTCCCTCTTCCAACTTGTGATATCCCTACTAATACACTCCAACATCCCCCTAGCTTTACCTACTGCTTTAGTGGTCTGCTTGAATTATTTTAAGTCATTTGTGATGACGATGCCCAAGTCTCTTTCTTCCCTTGTAATTGCCAGCAACTCCCTTTCCAACCTATAGGTGGCTTCAGGGTTTCTCTTCCCTATGTACATGGTCTTGCACTTCTTTGCATTAAACCCCAGTTGCCACTCCTCTGACCATTTTGCCAGTTTATCCAGATCTCTTCTCATTCTGCCCACCCCATCTGGATCATCTACTCTGTTGCAGATCTTGGTGTCATCTCAAACAGATAGCCCTTACCCTCCAGTCCATCTGCAATGTCACTGATGAAGATATTGAAGAGGACTGGCCCCAGGACTGATCCCTGAGGTACCCCACTTGTGACTTGCATCTCTTCTAACTGTATACTGTTTACCACCACTCTCTGTTTTCTGCCTGCCAACCAGTTTGCCACCCAGTTGACCAACTTCTGAACCACCCCGAGCCTACCCAACTTATTAATCAATCTTCTATGTGGAACAGTATTAATAGCTTTACTGAAGTCAAGGTAGATGACATCAGCTGCACCCCATTGGTCCACCACTCTGGTTACCCAGTCAAAGAAATCTATGAGATTAGTTTGACAGGACTTTCCTGCTGTACACTCATGCTGTCTTGTATCCTGTGTTCTTATGGATTCCAGGTGTTGCACTATCCTTTCCTTAAGGAGTGCCTCCATAATCTTGCCCACTACTGAGGTAAGACTGACTGGTCTGTAGTTCCCTGCCTCCTTTCTGCTACCACTCTTGTGGAGCGGAATCACATGAGCCCTTCTCCAGACTTCTGGGACCTCTCCTGTGCTCAGAGACTTACAAAACAGTTCTGATAATGGCTCTCTTAGTTCCACCCTTAGCTCCTTTAATACCCTGGGATGTATGCCATCCGGTCCCATTGCCTTGTTCACCCTGAGCTTAGTGAGCTCTTGTAGGACCCTTTCTTTTGTGAAGGGACTTGTGCACACCTCCCTCCTCGTGTCCATGGTGCAGAGCTATGGGCCCTGCCCTACCTGCTCCTCACTAAATATTGAGCAGAAGTATCTATTTAGGATAGATGCTTTTCCTTGGTCCTCCTCCACACACTCCCCTTATCCCCTTTGATCTTAGCAATAGCCCCTCTGGACTTTCTCCTTTCACTAATGTATCTATAGAAAGTCTTGTCACCTTCTTTTACTGTTCATGCTAGTGTTTCCTCAGTTTGGGCCTTTGCCTGCCTTACTGCCTTCACTGCTTCCCTTAGGGAAGTTTGGTATGAGTCCCTATCTTCATCCTGCTGTGTTCCCTTATAGTTCCTGAAGGCCAACCTTTTGGCTCTGACCTTTTCAGCTATTGTTTCTGAGAACCAAAGTGGTTTCCTCCTTCTTTTGCTCTTGCTTTTCTCCCTAACGCAGTGGGATGTTGCTTTAAGTATTGCATCCTTAATGCTTGCCCACTTTGCCTGTACCCCCTCACCTGTATTTCTTCATGCCAGGTCTAGCTTAACTCTGTTGGCCATCTTATCAAAGTCAGCTCCTCTGAAGTCCAATATTTTTGCCTTGGAGTGGGATGATTTAGTTCTAGTGGCCAAATTGAACCATATCATGTGATGGTCACTGCCCCCAGTTGATCTTCTGCCTGGAGATCTGTGATCCTTTTCCCGTTAGTCAGTACTAGCTCTAGGATAGCCCTGTCTCTTGTGGGTTGTTGTACCAGTTGTTTGAGGCCCTCCTGCTGCAGGGAATCCACTATGTGTCTAGTTCTGGCAGATGTTCCTGCTGGTATTGATCAAACTGTATCTGGCATGTTGAAGTCTCCCATTATCAGAACCTCCCCTTTAGCTGTCATGTTTTGTACATCTAACAGTAATGTGTTTATGTTCTCCCCTGTCTGGAGGCCTGTAGACCATCCCAGTTTGTATGGCCATCCCATTTCCTGTTTCCATTGTGACCCACAGTTCTTCTGGCTCCTTATGCAGGGTTTTATTTAACTCTAAAAACTGATTAGCGTTTTGCTCATTAAAGTGCGAAAACATTGTGAAAATGCACAGCACTTGTCTCACTGTGTTTAACAAACATAACACTTCTAGAAAACCTATATAAATACTTTCTATACAGTTAGTATTGTCCAAAGAAAAAACTGCTAATCAATTATTTAAAACCCTGTTATGTGTATTCTGAATTTCTGTAGCTTTGATATTTTTATTGACATAAAGGGCTAACCCCTTTTGTACCTCGGTCTCTTCTGAACAGTACATAGCCAGGTACTGAAGTCTCCCAAGTGTGGTTACTGGTGAATCATGTCTTGCCAATGGCTACTATATCCATTTTAGCCTCTGTCATTGTTGCCTGCAGGTCTGGGATCTTGTTTCCCAGACTGTGGACATTTGTGTGCATGATTTTCCACTGGCCAGATGTTGGTCCATTAGTTGTTGGGCGAGGTCAGGCATTTCCCCAGCGCATCGTATGGGGAACCAGACCTTTTTCCTTAACTGGTGATGCAAATGAACTACAAACATGCTGAACTCCTGTTTGATTACTAGCTGAGAGGGGAGGGGTGTTCTTCCCATTCAATGTATTGGGTGCTGCACCCCTCTCCCCATTGGCTAGTTTAAATATTCTGCAAAGACGTCAAACTTCTGCCCCAATGCACTGACTCCCTCCTTAGTCAGATGCAGTCGATCAAATTTAAAGAACTTTCGCTCCCAAAACTGTTGCCAGTTCCATACAAATTTGTGTCCTTTTTCCGGGCACCAGCCCTTAAGCTACATGTTTAGCTCCCCTATCTCCCCTTCTCTGACCTTCTGTCTATCTGACCCCCTCTCCCAGACCGGCAGTATCTCAGAGAAGGAAATGCCGGATGAAATGGAAGACAGTTCATCTCCCAGCCTGGTCAGGTGTTCCTTGTTCCTGACCCCTGCGATCAGCCAACCGGAATGCAAGGGATCCTGGCAGAGACTTAGGTACAGCTACAGAGTGTGTGGCACCCTTTTACAGCCACTAGGGGGGCCAGAATCGTGAGTGACAAGCCTGTCATATAAATTGGAGACTTAATGCTGTGCTTAACCCTTCCCCCCAGTTTAGGAGGAGTTGGAGCCAGAACTTCCCAGGCAGTTGGGGAGCTGAGAAGTGCTGACGAGAGGTGATGAGGGCCTAGCTAGGTCTCAAATCCAGAGATAATGGTGTCGCCTGAATCTATTTGCTGGTGTTCAGTCCAAACTGAGAGAGAGTGCTGGTGAATCCTGAAAAGCTGCAAGAGTTCGAGTTGCATTTCAGAAACAAATCTGCTGAGCCATCTGCAAAACAGATGTATTTAGAGATGAGAATTAACTGTTCTACCTTGTCTGGTGTGCCAAAGGAAGAGATGGTCAGGAACTTATCTCCAGCAGAGTACTTGTACCCTCGATCAAGTGCGCACTCACTGGAGTGAGGCAGAATAGCGCCTTGGTCTAGTCCCTTCTGAACCTGCCATACTGCCACGTGTTGCTGCATGAGACAGGAAGAGCTGCAAAGCAAGCGACCATGCAGACCAGGTGTGCGTTAGCCATGCAGCTGCTGCTGCTGCTGCTGCTGCAAAAGATCTCCTGCTCAGAATCATCTGCAGCTGCTCTGGTATCCATCCAGGACATGTGAGTAGCCAGAAACAAAACACTGCTGAAAAATGTCCTTGTTGGATTACAATTTACATGATGGATTTCCCTTTTGGAATATAGATAATTTTTTTAATTCTTATTTTTCCTCCTTTCATCCCTGGTCTTGGTGGCATCCCCTGAGACCCATCATCAAGCCATCTTGTAGACTCACAGGCTAACCACCACTTGCACAGATCCATGATTCATGGGTGGCCTGCCATGTGGGGTCATGATGTGCCTATGGGGTTACCGAGCAAGCTGAGGCATTTTCTTTCATTTTTTTATGACCAGGTATGTAGAAGGCTTATTGAGAGAAAGGACCAAGAGGGTGGTGGTAGGGGGAGCGTTATCTAGCACCGGAAGTCACCAGTGGGGTCCCCGTTGTTCATTGTCTTCATCAATGATATTGGGGATGGCATTAAGTGCAAAATGTGCCTGTTTACAGACATTCAAACTCTGTGGGGGAGGTGGTGGACACAGTTGAAGGGATACAGGACATGCAGGAAGACCTGAGAAAGTTTGAGAGGTGGTTCAGGATTTGGCAGCTGGGTTCAATGACAAGAAATGCAAAGTTATGCACATTGGAGCTAGGAATCCAAGGACAGTGTATTACCTGGGAGGGGTCCAGGTAGCAGCAACAGAGGAGAAGGATCTGGGAGTGATGATCACTAGTGATCCGAAGCATTTCATGCAGTGCAAAAAAAGCAGCTACAAGGGCAAATAAGATGCTGGGTTGTATAGCCAGAGGAATCGGCAATAGGGGAGAGGAGGGTGTACTGCCTTTGTACAGATTGCTGGTGAGGCCACATCTACAGTATGGAGCAAGGTACTGATCCCTACACTTTAAAAAAAGACATAAACCTGCAGCAGACAGTCCAGAGGATGGCAACAAAGATGACTGTGGGTCATCAGGGTAAAAGATATGAAGAGAGGTTAGAGACCCTGTATATGTATTCACTGGAAGATAGGATGGAGAGAGGTGACATGATAGAGACCTTCAGGTACTTGAAAACGATAAATAGGGTGGAAAGGGAGGGTCTCTTTATGCTGAATGTCAACCATAATATGAGGGGCACAGTCTTAAGCTGGAGGGGAGGTTTTTGGACTGAGGTTAGGAAGCACTTCTTCATGGAGAAGGTGGTGGCCAATTAGAATGCGCTGCCAGAAGTGGTGGTCTTGATGAAGTCAGTGGGCAGCTTCAAGAGAGGCTCCAATAGGGATAAGGGGAAAGTACGGTAATGGGTGGGGCAGATGGAAAGGATGGGAGGACTATGGAGGACTCGGAGGGCAGAGTCAGTAGCCTAGGCTGAGGACCCTGCAATACGAGCAGACTAGATAGACCTAATGACCTTATTCTGCTGGCTTCTTTGTATGTTTGTATGTTCTCCCTGTAGAGTTGACATGCAATGTGCTCACACGTGCGCTGGTGCACCTGCGAGCTATGTAAGCAGACTCCAGATGTCTACTGCTCCCGCTGGCACAGCAAACTGGCCTGCACCAGGTGGCAGTCAAGTGGAAGGAGTCAGGATCCCTCCCCCTTCCCAAGGGAGGAGAGCTGTCCTTGGAATGCTCAGTCTTCCTTTTCCCAGCAGCCCCAGAGTGACCGTGGTCCATTCCCAAATGCAGGTCACTGACATGGCAGGAGGTAAGGCATCCCTCCATCTCCATGTGACTAGGCATGCTACAAATGTCATTGCTTTTTATAAAAGTGCTAGCCACAAAGTCTGTTGGGTGGGTTAAGAACAAGCTTGCATATCTTTACATGCACCAGCGCAGGATCCCGGGCACCATGACATCAGGCCTGCAAGAGTGTGTATTGTACCTGGGCACCCAGTAGTCTAAAATTGAACTGCAGTTTAAAAAAGTTAAACTACTGAAAGGATTCAAACTGTGGGGATCTGCTATTGTGGGTAGTGGGTGGCCTTGTAGTACAGTAGGCCTCGCTTGAGCCATTGTGGGTGGCGTGCTGGGATGCCTAACCTATCATCTCAGCTGAGAGGCCCAGAGATCCTGAGATTGCTTGCTTGGGGTGACACACTGAAATATTAAAAGTGTTCATTTTGTGATAATTTCCAGAAATCAATGCCAGATCACTTACTGCCTAATCGCGTTTCCTTCACAGGACCTGTGTTTCAGAAACAATTAAGTCTTGTTGTTACTGTCTGAAAATTTGGTGTGCGAGTATAGGGATCTACACTAAAAGGCACCAAAGGGCATTTGACTGAAATTAAAGTGTGGGTACTGGTTGGTCTCAGTGTGGTGTCCAAAGTTATTGGGCAGGTGAGTTGGTACAGCATCTCAGGGAGCAGTATCTCACTTGTTATCTGGCCCACTATATCCTTCTCTGGGTGGAGGCACCATGCTATTCCCTTTGTTCCTCTTCTGACCCCCCCCCCAACGTAAAGAGTTTAATGAGCACAGGTCCTTAAATCTTGCTTGGCCTGCACATGTCATGGGTAGTAACAAAAAGGTAAAATCTGGAAAATCTGCACAATGACCCAGTTACATCTGCAGTGGAATAAAAAGGTGGTGTGGAAACTAAAAGACAAAAGATTTGAAACTAAAAAGGCTATAATATGTGGTGATGGAAAAAATGAGTGAAAGGAGAAGTAAATTTGGATGAGCCAGCCCAGTGGTGCTGAGGGTTGAGTCGCTGGATGCCACACCTCACACTGCCCTGGTTACCCGGGTTTGGGAATGAACTCAGGTCCTTTGTGTCAGCCAGGAAGGGGGGAGATTGAGCATCTGGAGGGCTGCTCTCCTCTCTCGGGGAGAGGAGTTGTTGCCAAACTGCTCCTAGACTGCCTCCCTTTGGAAATGTTGTGGCAGGGCAGCAGATGTGACACACTGGGGATGTAGGGTTGGGTGGCGGCATAGCATGTGGTACATGCGTGCCTCTACATGAGTGTGCACTGACGTTCATTGCACGATGCTAGTTTGCGTGAGAAAAGGGAAAATAGCCAGAGGATGATGCCAGACTTGATCTCTGCCCCCCCCACCACTACCACCACCCCAGGGCACCCTGCGGATCTGGATACGTGTGCTCCAGGGGGGAGGATGGCTATTCCCCTCCTGGCCCTGCCATGGAGGGAGGGAATCTGTGAGGGAACTACCACAGGTGAGTCCCAGGGAAGGTGGAAATCAGCCGGGGATGGGCAAGAGAGGAGGGGGTCTGACTGGTTGTGGGAAGAAAAACATTTGTGGCAAAGAAAAAGTCATTCTGGATTACCAATATAAATGTGAACAAACTGATTGAGCACTGAATTAGTGACAGTAAAATAATCAGGTAGTCTGGAGGCTCAAGAGATGAGAATGCTATGCAATTGCACCCTACACTGGAGAACTCCAGAGACACAGTGAGGCATCCTGGTGAGGTACATGTGTAATAGCAGACTCTGTGAAAAACAAAAACAGAAATAGAAAATTAATAATTGCCTCATTAACAACATTCTGTCCTAAACTCTCATGATATCATGGCAGGCATCACAAAAATGGGACCAGGTCTAAGTCATTACTGAAACCTAGTGGATGTAGAGTCCATAGTTTATAAAGCCAGGAGGAACTTAACTTTATATGGCGCTCTCTGGTTTTGAGGAACTGCCTCTATGCCCGTGGTTTTATTAACTGGATCCTCCTTTCCTTTCCCATTTATTTTAATGGGGACAAAATTTAATAGCCACCTCTGCAGAGCCCATGATAGCCGCCTCCAGCACATCACTGGGAACAGTGTTAATTTGTTAAATGTATTTATTTCAGAAAAGTACCTGTGAGCGCAAAGTGCTCTTTTAGAACATCAGAGTAAAGACACAAGGTTATATACAAACAGTGAAGGATAAAAATCAACTCTGGAGGAGTGTAGTCAGCAACAAACAATAGGACACAGATACAGGAACATAATTAAGCTACAAAATTCAATAACAGTGTTACAGTGTAATTTGGGTGTACAGATCAGTTGAAGCAGGAACATTTGGAACTCAGGGGGGTGAGTTCAATTCTCAGAGCTTTTCTGAAGTGAGCAATTTTTGGGAGACTTCTTAGGGATTCAGGCAATTCATTGATCCACATTGATACCCTTACAGCAAAGGAGCATTTTTCCAAGTTTGTTCTCCGAAATGGTGTGTCTAGGGCATGCCTAGTCATACTCCTGGTATTGCATTGATTGGTACAGGGGTGTAAACATTTTTGAATAACCGTGGGGTAAGACATATCAGCACCTTTTTTAACAAGCAGACAGGTTTGGTACTTTACTCTGCCCTAAAAATGTAATAAGTTGGTAAGGGAATATAGGGAGCAGCTGTGGACCAGCATGTGTGCAGTGTGAGCTTACACTGACAGCTGTGGGCCCTGCAGCAGGAGCAGGCAGAGTGAGTTTAGTAGCCAGGGAAGGTGCAGGCAGGAGGATTTGTAAAAGATTTATTTTATAGCTATTTTTTTTTTTTACTGAGCACACAGAAATCCATCTTTATTTTTTTTTATTGTTTACCCCTGCAGCAGGAACAGGGCACAGTGAATTTATTAGGAAAGGTGCAAGGTGCAGGGAGGAGTTTCAAGGATTTATTTGACAAATAATTTGACTGCAATAGTGATGTGGGGGACCAAAATCTGTCTTTATTGGTTTCATTTTTTGCCTGTGTGAAAACAAAGCGAAGTAGGCTGCTGCAGGTCTCTCTGAGTCTCAGTGAAGGACTCGAGATGATGTCAGTGGGCCACATAATGAATATATGTGTGTGTGTGTGTGTGTCTGTGTGTCTCTGCCATTGTGTGGTGTAGAAAGTAAACATGAGGAAAAGGACTGGAGGACAAAGGAAGGGAGGGGAGCAGGGAAAGATTTCACCATACCAGTTCCACTAAGTACCAGTCCAGTCATTGGTGGTGGTGGAGCAGGAGTCTGGACAGGGACTGGAAGTCATAGTGGTATGACAGAGGTTACACTTGAGAAGAGGGCTAGGATTGGGCATGTGATAGTCTGTACAAGGAAACCATAGTTCATTAGTCCCCAGAAGTCAACTGGTTCCCCACCCACTGCAGGTAAGAGCTTTCCCAGTCAGTCCCAGTCATCCAGTGTATCTGGTGATGAAAGCACTCAGTGCAAACCAGCAGCGCAGGTCCCACTATTCCTCCTTCAAGTATGATGAGATACCCTACCCACAGGGGTACAAGAGACCCGTCCCAAGCTGTAATGGCAAGTCTTTCCCTGTTTATTTTGTACAAACTGCACAACACCAACTACCAGTGCCAATGACACAGCACCTTCACAACTACCTCTGCACTGTGGGCATGGACAACTGCCTGTCTGCCTTGAGGCACTATGTGATATCCCCCTATGACCCCAGCAGCTAAATCAGGCATCAGCAGAAATAGCATCACCAAGCCCAGTTCTTGTGCTCAGGCATTGAGTGAGTAATGTGCCAATGAGCCTGGGTTTGTCACTGATGCTACTGTCATCTTGTCCACTAAGGAAAAAGTGGAGTTCATTACCTCCAGGAAACACCTGTAGGTGGCAGCCAAATCATCCCCTTTGTCTCCCATAACGACTTCAGTCAGCAGCCAAAGACCTCCCGTTTGCCCTGAACACTTCTCAGGTGATCAGCACTATTTCTCTGTATTACTTGTGAGTCCAATTGACTAGAATTGACTGCATAGCACCATTAGAAAGGTAATTTTGTGCTGAACAACTTTGTCACTGATACTTTGTGTGTATCATGTATACTTTGGGTGTTATTCACATTTGTTTATGGTATGGTGTTTATGGCTGACATTTGTCCCTCAAGTCTCACCTAAGCACCCTGAATAAAATAGGAATAAAAATACATGTTTTATATTAGAAAAATTGATTTTTAGTACAAAATTACTTTTGTACCTACATCTAATGTATGAAATGCTTAATTTGGTGTTGATAGGTTACACATTTTCCTACCAATATTGGCTTATGTTGCCTTTTTTAATAGTAAAAAGACTAGTATAGAAAAAAAAGAAATTGCTTATAATTAATTGCACAGCACCGTTGGAATGGTAATTTTGTGCTGAACAACTTTGCTGCTTCTACTTTGTGTAGCACTTACGGTTCATGAGGTATTCACATTTGTTTGTGGCATGCTGATTATGGCTTGATTTTGCTTAGAAAGGACACAGTGTTAAGAGTATACAGGACACAGGTGGTGGAACTCTCAAAGAGCTTGGGGCAAGGTGTGGCAACCCCAAAAGTTTATAAAATCAAGCCAGAAGCACTACCACCAGAGCAACGTTTAGTACAGCACCCTGCCAGTGAGGAGGATATGGAAGTGGAGCTGTGGACAGCCCACCAGTGCTGTGGTAGCACTACCATTTGCAATACCAATGGCCTGAGTTTGGAAGTGAATGCAAGCTGTCAGAGAGTCAGTGGCAGGCATCAGAGTACATTGCACAGGAGCACATGGCATCATTGTACCATGACTCTCCAGGGATGAAAACCAAGAAAATGAGTCTGCCAGCAGGATGAAGATAAGCACCTGCAGGCCCTGCACCTGACCAGTTTGGCATGCAACTCTGAACCGGATTATTTCTGTGGTGGGGCTTGGAGAACACCACTGACCCCACCATGGGGGTATGCACTGGGGGAAGATGGTGGCAGGTAAGTCCCAGCAGAAATCGGGGTAAAGGGGCTGGTGTGATAATCAGAAAGGGGTCAACTCAGCAACAGCATCAGAACAAATGAAATCATCTCGCTGATGCTGCTTACTGTTCCCAAACACCCCCAGCAGTCCTGTCCTATTTTGTAACTAAAAAGCCTAAGGGATACCAATGACAAAGTGAAATCCACTGAGGGAATGTTGCAATCTGTGTGACAGAGTGATCACCTCGGGTCAGTCTACTCAGAACGTTGAGCACCAGTGTCCTGGCTGATCATCTATAGTGCGAACACTGCATCTTCCTAACAGTCTCAGGCGACAGTGGAGAACACCGGACCTACCCTGGACCTATAACGTAACTGTGGTTCGAGAGTAACAGATTGCAACGAAAAATGCGTAACTAGATGTGCTTACGTCACATAAGATGTCACATCACAGTGTGCGTACCAGTCTAACAGGAATAAATCTGATCTGTGTCGGTGACGTTTAGTAACAGGAATAAATACAGCGTGGGCTTGTGCTTGTTGTAAAATTTTCTATTAGTTTATTTGAGTTCAGCTCCCCACACACACCCTTTTTTTCTTTTTTTTAAAGGGTGTGGGAAGTAAAAATCAAACTCAAATAAACAGATACAAAAAATAACCTAAATGTGGTTCTCAGAGAGTAACGTAACTTGAACTCTACACTAATAGCGTAGGTCCAGGGTAGGTCCGGTATTCTCCACTATCGCCCAGTCACATTGATTCCCAATCCCCACTCAGGACACATGGGGCCAGCAGCAGCAGGGAAAACCCTCTCCCTATTTGGCATAGGGAGACCAGTGTGCTTCCAATGTAGATCCTCCTCTTTCCAAATTAGAACTACAATGTAAAACCACTCGCAATTGTCATGACATGAGCCAACATGTGAATGTTGCTACTAAAGTCAGTAAGGCAGCCGCTAGCTAGCTAGCTTCCTTCCTTCCTTCCTTCCTTCCTTCCTTCCTTCCTTCCTTCCTTCCTTCCTTCCTTCCTGTGTAACCAGCCTCTCTCTGTTACTAGAGACCACTTGAAGGATTAACCCTACCCTGAAAGATGCTCTCTGGTGGGTATCCAGCTTGGACACAAGGTGCCTGGAGTTTGTGCCTAGACTTAGCCATCAGAAGGATGCTTGGGTATGGATATTTATGGCCCTGACCTTCCCCCTCTATACTATAAGAGGAAAAGGGAAGTTGTGGGTCCAGAGGGAAGGGAAAGAAAGAAAGAGGAACTGACTGGAGGAGAGAGCAGCAAGTCCATCCACCCCAGCTGCGACTGAGCTGAGGGGACTCAGAATCAAGTCAGGGTCCTGATGGAAAGAACACCACTAGAGCTCAAGTTGGGAGAGAGTAAGCTGTAAGGTAACCTTTGTGGAATTGCTCTGTGAAAGAAAGAGGCAAGCCTAGGTAGAAGCTATGGTGTATGTGAGCCCCTGGGGAGTGCCCCGAATGAATGGTCATTAGGCAGTGGAGGCCTGATAAGAGATGGGGCTAGTAAGTTACCTGGATAGGAGCATGGGAGTCTGCTTCTTTGGGCCATTAGGGCTATCAGTGTAGTTGCCAGAGGGAGGCACGCACGACTGGACATACTGTAAAGTAACTTAGGAGTTTATCATAATGCTGATGTATGTAATTATTATGTGAATGGCACCTGTTGGCATGTAGATGAGCACAGGCACATTTGCCCCCAGGGTAGTGCTCGCCCTGCCTGAGAGGATGCTAAGGTACAATGGTCTTGGGCATGCCAGAGCCCCAGGGACTCCAATAAATGGGACATAGGATTTGGGGAAATAGAAGTGAAAGTAAGAGTAATAGCAGCAGCAGTGCCCTTTAGACCAAAGGGAGGGAATCCTGGTATTCAATGAAGTAACAGGACAGTATACTGGGCATCAGACACGCTTATGGAACTGGAATGGGACACTTGGGTAACAACTGAAGCAGAAGTGTAAATGTGGTGGCAATGCCCTTCCGTGTTGTGTGACATTGTCGCAGCTTAACTGCATTTTATCAGGCCAGCGCTTGCATTCTATCTAGGTTTGCCGTATCCACTCCCCAGCTGATCTATCACTGTATGTTATAGAAGAAGAAGAATCAGCATTTATATAGTGCTTTTCATACACAGTATCCCAAAGCACTTTACAAGCAATGCTAGACTGGTAGTGAAGTGACTGAATGTGTGGTGGCAGCCATATCGCACTTCATCATCCACACACAGCCTGGATAATTGCATGAACCGTTTTTTATGGAAAGGAGAATGTTGGCCAGGACACTGGAAATGTTCCCTGCTCTTTGCAAAGAGTGCCCTGGGTTCTTTTACTTCCACCTGGACACCCACCAGGACAACACCAGGATGGACAGAAGGGACCTTGGTTTAACGTCCCATCCGAAAGACAGCACACCCCAGCAGTACAGCACCCCCCAATACTGCACTCGGATGCCAACAACTTGTAGGTGCAAGCCCAATCCCGGTGTGGGACAAGAACCCACAACCTTCTGGTCCAGAGGCAGATGTGCTACCAACTGAGCCACGCTGACACCTCTGTAGTCTAGTCTTGGTTGGCTCTTCCCCACTCTTGGCACCTATATACCTTAAAGCAGTAGTACTACAAAAAAAAAATTGCACTTTTTTGACAGTTTATTCCCTGTGCTCTGCTGATCATATACCTGGTACTCGTTCCCATCGGCATGGTACTATCACCGAGTAATTTGCTCAGTTATCCTCTGCTTTTTTTTTACATTTCTGCCACCAAGCATGTTGCACTGGAACCCCCTTCTGCTGCCAACTGGACAGCTATATGACTGTCAGGGACATCGGGAATGGTCAGCAGAGGGTCCCACTGCTGTAGTCAAAAGATGTGATGCAACCTGAAGGAAAAGCGCAGCCTAAAATTTAGTCAGCTGCCATATTTATTGTAGCGCCACAACAATTCAAATAAATTGCAAATATCTAAAAAACTAAAGATTACTGAAAAAAAAATATTTACAGGCATGGAAACTGGAACTTTGGCCACATGCTTACAGCCAAAAAGCAGAATTTTGATAGATCACTTCCTGATTTGGTAGTACTGCTGCTTTAAGCTGTGTTATCGACAGTATCATCAGGTCATCTGAACCTGCCACACTGGCTGCTCTGTTAACTCCCTCAGACCATACCTACACCTTTCATTCCAAGCTTCTGTCTCTCCTGACTATACGAAAGGAGGGGAGGAAGTAACAAGGTAATAACAACAACAACAATAGAAAGGGACCTGGGGTAATCATATCAGATGACCTAAAGGTTAGCAAGCAATGTGAGAAGGCAGTAGGGATGGCTGGGGGGATACTGGGACGTATAGGGAGAGGCATCACCAGTAGAAAACAGGAAGTTGTTATCCCTCTGTACAGACAGTTGGTGAGACCCCATCTGGAGTACTGCATCCAGTTCTGGAGACCCCACCTCTGCAAGGACACAGACAGGATGCAGGCAGTCCAGAGGAGGGCAACTAAAATGATGCAGGGTCTGCAGCAAAAGCCATATGAGGAGAAACTATAGGAGCATAATATGAATACCCCTGAGTAAAGGGGGCATGATAGAAACTTTTCTGTACTTCAAGGGAATCAACAAAGTCCAAGAGGGTAGCATCTTTCAGAAAAAGAGATGTGCAAGAACAAGGGGACACAATTTGAAGATAGAGGGCGGGAACAGCTCAGAGGTAATGTGAGGAAGTATTTTTTCACATAGAGGGTGGTGGATGCATGGAATGGCCTTCTTGAGGAGGCTGTGGGGTCAAAAACAGTGGAGGAATTCAAGAATGCATGGGACAGGCATAAGGCAATTACAGTGAGGGGTAGGAAGAAATAGGCTATTGGTTAACTAGGATCTGCAGCTTATCCAGTAGGTAGGTAGGGAAATGGGCAGACTAGGTGGGCCAAGCGGTCCTTATCTGCCATCAAAGTCTATGTTTCTATGCTCCTCTAAAATCAGTGAGCACTCGTTTGCCTTCTCTGCCTCAAAGAGTGTGGAACTCCCTCCCTTCTTACCTTTGTGTACCTCATTCCCATCCCAAATTCAAAAAAGAACGTCACAATTTTTTAAGTTCCACAGAATAATGTTCTTGTACGTGAATATTTGTTTGGTATTACTGCACTTAAATGTTAACAGCCTGCATGCTTTGAGTACCTCTTGCCATGTCTCTTGCACTTATTACCTTCGATTCTACTGTGACGTTGTGTTAGGTGTGTTTCATCCCTGTGGAATGCTTTTCGTTGTTGATTGATTGTGTGCTTGTTGTTCCTTCCCTACTCACATTACTCAGTTGTAGGGCACATTTTGTGGCTTTGTTGCTCCTTTGATTTTTATCATGCATTGGCATTGTTGGTTTTGTAATTCCAATTGTCTCTTTAACCTTCCAGATCATGCCTGAAAATAGGCATTTCTTGTCTAGCGCACCTACCTGGTCAACAAAAACTAAACAAACAAATAAATCTTTCCTGTTTGATCCCAGCTCCCTCCCAGTGTGGACCTTTGAGTGTGAGTAGTCTCCTGTTTGTGGTATTCCTAGATGCGCATTGGTGGCTCCTGGTCACCATTCTCCCTGACCCACAGTGGCAAGGTAAAGGAAGAGGGAGTGGTGTTTCACAGCATAAGACAGGTGCTCTTCTGGGTAAAAGATGCCACCATAGGTTCACCCGTGTCATGGCGACAAGAAAAAGGGCGACCGCCATGAGGGTGCCAGCACAGTACCAACAGTGTACATCATGCCCGGCCGTGCCGCCTGACCCCCAATTGAGCTTTATGCTCTGGGGCACGTTCTGGCTTTTTGCACCCACCATGCTATATTATAATCACCTCCAGGTCAGAGGTTTACAGGGCAACAGGCGCAACACCCCAGGGCGCCATCCCTGTCAAGCACCACAAAATCCAGTTTGCCAGCATGACACATGAACTGTTTGTGGTGCCATAATTGTGGCACCATAATTACATTGCCCACATAATGGCATACCACCACCATATACCCCAGGATGGAAAGAGGAGGAGCACCAGAACATGGCAGCATGCTATGAAGCTTGGGGATTTGAAGAGGGATGCGAGGAAACATTTCTTCACAGAAAGGGTGGTGGACACGTAGAACATCCTGCCAGAAGAGGTGGTGGGGCAAAGACAGTGGGGAGCTTTAAACATGCATGGGATAGGCACATGAATATGACAAGTAGTGGAGGTGGGGGAGGGACACCAGTGACCAAGTAGAGACCACTGTGTAGTGTTAGGGCAGGAAAAATGGAGCAGACTCGATGAGCCCACCGGTCCTTTTCTGCCGACACATTCTATATTTCTTTGTATGTTTCTATGTTTGGCTGCAGGGGGTTGCCCAGCCCTTAAAAAAACTCTCCTTCATCTGTAAGTAAAGGCAGTGCTATCTGTCCTACAAGGGCTCCCCTTCAGAACATTGCGGTGCAAGTCTCCATGGATCTCAGTTATTTCAACACGAGCCCTCCCAACCAGGCCTCCAGGCCGGTTATTATCTTTGTCTGATTCATGCACAGCTCATCAAATAGAATTAACCAAAGTGATCAGGAAATTGAACCATTACATCAATCCCCTGTCCTTCAAACAAAATCTCTTCCTTTCACTGTTATGGCCTGTCAGTACTCTAGGTTTCATCTTATATTTTCTCTGTATCTGAGCCTTTGGCAGTTTTCAGTTGGAGAGTTCCAGTTCAGCTGTGTGTGTTGGGGGAGGGATTAGTCTTGTGGTAAGACTACTGGGGCAAACAAAACAGAGCAATTTGTCTATTGCTAATTTAATTTAAACAACGAGGGATGGTTTATTTTATGGTAAGTCACAGAATTTGACCTCGTAGGCCAGGGACCCTCTGCTCCTTAACGAAACAAAACTGTGGGGGCTATACTATGTGAGAAAGGACACTGGAGTTATCTCAGCCAGTGGTGGCTTTTTCATTTCCTCCATTAAGGCCCACCCCGTGCTGCCGTTTTTGTACCTTTTGACTCCAAAGAAGGAATATGGGTGGCCACTGTTTGTTCAGTTGTGGGATATTAGTCCCGCTGTTGCTTGCGTGCCCAAGCAAACACCGAGGCATCCTATGTGTTGCTTTATCCAGCGCAAAAAGGAAATTAAAAGGGCTGCAGACAATTTGGCCACAATTTCTAAAGCTCATTTTGTATCAGATGTACATCCCTCACTTTGACAAAAATTCATATGAGTCCTTGGTTCCCGTGCAGCTAAGCAAACCAACAGTTCAGCTGCTATTTTTCTTCCCCGTCCTCATTCATGACATAACTTAGAATGCTGTTGTGAATGGAATCAGTTTTCTGTTTTTGAAGAAATACTATCTGTACAGAAAACATGGGGACTTGGCAGTCAGTGACCCAGCTGCTCCGTGCTATTAAAACAGCTAGTTGATCAGATGTGAGCTGAGCCATTTCATTAACAATAATAACATTTAGAATGGATAAGTGGTATAGAGTGAAGCTTGCATCATCCGCACCAGGGCAGCCTCTCAGTGGTACAAAGCACTATGCCTGGAAATAAGAGGCTTGAATGTCTTTCACTGCATCACTATTTGGTATCTGATGATCCGATTCACAGGGTAGTCAGAGGTAACTATATATTGTATATGTGTATATATATATATATATATATATATATATATATATATATTTATTTATTGTGATATTCAGAAAGACCTTTGAGTCAGAGACTCATTTACAAAGGTTCCACGTCATACATACATTTAAACAAGGATGGGACTTAAGATACAGAAATACAGTACATAACGAGGTAGCAATAATAACTAAAAAACAGGTCACATGGTTGTTCCCGTTCCCTCCCGTTTTGACTTTCCTACGCCGGTGCAAGATCGATTCCCAAGGAGCTGGAGGTCAAGAGGGCTGCATCTGGAAGTGCCCTCCCTGAAGCCAAACTCCACCACCAGGACATCCCCACCCCGAGACGCTTGGTCGAAGGGCTGAATCGACTTGCCTCCCCGTTTTGACTTGCCTACCGCCGGTCGCAAGGTAAACCTCTGCCTGAAAAGAACAAAATCTAAAAAAGAAAGAAAATTACGAATCCCTACACAGTCAGTGGGCCAGCCTACTTGTTGGATACTCTGCCGGCTCAGGGCTCTGCCGTTTGAATTGCGGTTTTGGCGCCTTTTTCGCTGGGCTCTGATTCTGCTTGTTGAAACAGTCGGTGCTGCTCTGGAGAAACCCCGCCGCCCCCACCACCACCCTTGCTCGGCTCTCCCTTATATAGGGTTTACTTTCCTTGTCACATGAGGCTCAAAAACCAATCAGCCTACTTTCCCATTTGCTGGTTATATCATTCCAGCACTAGAGGGAGCCTGCCCACATTTCTTGCTCTTTACTGGGAAATGTCTTACTCAAGCATGGTTTTTACTTTGCTGGCCCTCCTCCTGCTACAGCACCCTATGCTCTCTCTCTGCCCATCTATACACCCCATCAACCCACCCCCAACCAAAACACACTGCCCCCACTCTGAACTCCAGGCCCCCAGCGGACTACCCCGCAATCCTCAACCCATTCCCCGATCCCTCCGTACTCTGGATTACCACGCCACCCCACCCACCAACCACCGTTTGCTACGCACAGTATTGTGTTTCCACTCACAAGTGGACACTCTCCTAGCGCCTCAGCTGTTCTCTCCTTCCTATCCCCTGCTCCTCCTGATGGGGTCCCATCGGCCACATTTGGACCCCTCCCTCAGCTACAAACCCCAGCAAGGCACCTAATTCTCCTGCTGCTCCTGCTCTCTGGCAATGTGAACCCAAACCCCGGCCTGTCATCCCTGCCGCCTCCTGCCCACTGTTGGCAAAGGCTTTGAATCACCTTTATTAACATATGCAGTCTCCCCAAGAAAACTGCAGCCCTCCAATGTTGGGTCACCCAACACTCCCGGATATTCTCATGCTTGCTGAAACCTGGCTCTCCTCCTCACGCCTGACTCTGCCATCCCTTCCTGGTTTTACAATTTTCAGGCCGATTGGATGGGTGGTGGAGAAGTGTGCTATATCTACTTGCAACTTCGATCCTCGGAACTTGCCCTCCCCACCTCCGAGTTAACCATGGGGAGCAAGCCATTACCTTAAAAATCACCCCCAACCTGGTCGCAGAGTCCACTTTATCTAACTGCAGCTTATCTACCCCTAGGGACAAAACAAAGACTCTGCAGCCTCCTCCCTCCTTGACTACCTGGCTACCCTTAAAGCTGAAACAGCTAATTATGGGTGACTTAAATTCAAATTGGCTCAGCTCCTCATCAGATAATCTGAAAAATGACCTTGCAGCCCTTGACCTGTCCCAACTGGTCACTCAGCCCACTAGACTTAACAAAGTAACAGGAACAAGCTCCCTCCTGGACATCATCCTCTCTAATCGACCTCATAAAATCGTCTCCGTTGATGTCCTTGCGGACTCACTCAGTGACCACTCCCCAGTCATCTGCTTCTGGTCCTCCCCCACCCTCAGCCCTGGTTACAGCAGGACCCCCCGCCGCTGGTTTCTCCCTGGAGGTCTCACCAACCTCAAATGTCACCTCGCCCAAATCGACTGGTCCCCACTGGCCAGCGCTCCTGATGTTAATTCTGCCCTTACCTACCTCTCCACGGCCTTCAAACATGCCTGTGATCTGTATGCACCCCTCAACACTCATAGGATAAAAAAATGGACTGCTGCATGGATCACTCCAGCGCTGATCCAACAACTAAAAAAGAGAGATAACCTCTGGCACTTAGCTAATGACTCCGGCAGGGTTGCTGACAGGCAAGCCTACCAGGCAGCCCGCAATCAATGCTCCTGGACAATCAAGCAGGCTAAAGCCAAATTCTACCAGACCACGTTGACATCCACCTGGGGCTCGTCCAGAGCTTTCTGGGACAACATTAAAGATTTAAATGGTAGGACCTGCTCCCCCCTCCATCCCAGATTGTCATAAATGGGACTGTCTCGACTGACCCCACCTGTATTGCTAACTGCCTTAATCAAACTTTCACTGACTTAAGTGCCGTCCTCCCGGCCCATTTTTCTGACCCAGCTGCCAAACTCTCCCACGCACCCATTTCCAGGCCGCAATTCCACTTCCGAATGATCTCACCTCACGATGCCAAACCTTTCTTAATAAAGGCCCTCGCCTCACAGAACCCTACCAATGACCCTCTCGACTCTAGGATTCTTAGCCTCATGCTGGATGTCATGCTCACCCAGCTGGCGCTTATCATTAACAAATCCTATGCCTCGGCCAATTCCCTAAAGCCTGGAAGCATGCAGAAGTAACCCCCATCCATAAGTCGGGGGACCGCACTCTGCCTAACAACTACAGGCCCATCTCCATCCTTCCCCCCATCCAAAGCCTTAGAAAAAATAGTAAACACTCAGCTCTCGGAATATCTTACTAACTACAACCTTCTTTGTCCGGAGCAACACGGGTTTCGCCCTGGCCATAGCACAACCACTGCCCTTCTGGAATTCTCCCACCACATTCACTCAGCACTTGACAAAGGTCATCTTGCAGGCGGTCTTTATAGACCTGTCCAAGGCCTTCATCACGGTGTGCCACCCCCTACTAAACTCCCTCAGCACACTAGGTCTCTGGCCGGCCCCTGAAGTGGTTCATAAGCTACCTACACAACAGGTCCCAAAGAGTCAAACTAAATGGACCTCTCCTCTATCTTCTGGTATACTCGGTGTCCCCAGGCTCCATCCTTGGCCGACCCTTTTCAGCCTATTCTGAACACCCTCCCCAGCTCCTGTTCCAGTAAAATATACTCTATGCTGATGACACTGTTATCCTTGCATCACACCTGACCCTCCCACTCCAAAGCATGCTGCAACCTTCCTCAAACCCGAAAGGTGGTTCAATAATCACCCCTAGTCCAGAACCTAATGAAAATAAAGTCCATACTCTTTTCCCATCAGCAAAACAATGCCAGAAACCCCTCCACATCACCACCAACACGCCCCTCCCTCTGGAGCAGGTTACATCCTATAGTACCTGGGCATCACCTTCAACTCCGGCCTTACTTTCCGCCCACCTCAAAGCTCTGTCATCTGCTATAAACTCCAGGATCAGTCTTCTCTACCGCCACAAGACTGTCTCCCTGAACCAACCTTAAAACTAGCCATCACCCCTCGATTATTATCGCTGGCTGACCGGGCTCCCTGTCTCGCTGCTGCTGATGCCTCTGCCTTATCAAAGTCAGACCTCTATTAATAAAGCCTGTAGGCTCCTTGCGTGCCCACAGCAGAACCCATACCTGTTTGCTATACTCTGCCACAAAATACTCTCTTGAGGAAAGACTGAGTTATCAAACCTGCCTACTGGCCAAAAAATCCTTGTCAGGACTCTGCCCTCCTGGGGTCTCTGGACCTTTGCAGCGCTGCTAGAGTCACTGCCAACCCGGTACCGCCACAGCCACTTTCAAAGTTCCCAGGCGAGGACTCTCACTGCCAAAGATCTTCCATCACCAAGCCCGTCCTGTTTCAACTCCCTTCCTGAAACTATCTCAAGATCCCTGGTGGCTCTTCAAATTGCCCTTCGCCAGGCGTATTGATTGACAGCCGATGTTGTAAATGCTTGTAGCTGCCTCATGCCGGTCCTCTCTGCCCTATGCTGGTCCCTACTAATCTCCTTTTCAAACCCCTCACCCACCGGTCTTTTATATCTACATATTAGCCTGGACATGCTCAATTATGAATAATGTAACTATCATTGTTTCACCAGCGTTATTTACCTATTTAACTTGTGACTTGCTGTCAAATTGAATCTCTTGTTGTTTTTTACCTATGTTAGTACCTTCCACAAGTTTAATCCAGTGCAGCCTTGCTGTCTGCTCTCTCCAAGTGTATATTTTTTTATGTATCTAACCTGTTTCGTCATTTCCCAGTCCTAACCTCACTTTATTGTTGTCTCCCCCCCTTTTTTGACGAGGTACCTTTGTAAACGAGTCTTTGACTCAAAGGTTGTAAAACTGATCTCTACAATAAATAAAATAAGTAAATAAATAAATGGAGGGTTAACAGAGATTTAGGTACTTTAGCACAGCCAGAAGGAAGGAAAAGACAAAGAAATTCTGTAGGAGGCTGATTGTCATGTTTCGTAAATGCATTTTATTTATTTTTGTACATTGACCTGCTAATAGATTGTTTGTAAGGAGGCAGTGGCAGATCAGGTATCAAGAGCAGTCACATCTATTTGAAGCCTGCAGGTATTCCCTTAGCTTTGATTTATATGGGCCCAGCCTTCTTACATCAGTTATATGGATAGGGAGGGAGTTTGTCCAGGAAAGGGCCCTGAAACTGAAAGTGCATTGGTATTGGGAGGTCTGGCCATGGAGTACCCATAGTAGCCGCTTGCTTGTGCTACGGGTTGTTTTGTCTGGTGGTGTTGGTAGGATAATTTGGTGTAGGGAGGGTGGGGTGAGGCCGAGTAATACCTTTTTGGTCATAAGGCAGGTGTGGTACCTGATTCTGCTATCCAGGTTTAGCCAGTTTGTGCTGCTGTAAAGGGAGCAGGAGTGAGTGAAACGATCACATCCTAGGATGAGGCGGCAGGCTTTGTTGAGCACAAGCCGGAGTCTACTTAGGGTTGTGGAGGGCGCGGCACTGTATATTAGGATGCCGTAGTCTAGCAGGGAGAGGATCGAGAGTTCACAGTAGCTGTAGTGCTTCAGGGGTGAGGCAGTGTTTGTACCGATAAAGTACTCCAAGTCTGGAGCTAAGTGCAGTTGTTAGGTGTAGGATATGTTGATTAAAGCTGAGGGCGGGGTCTAGTGTGACCCCTAAGTATTTAATGTTGTATACTTGTTCTGGGGGGGTCTAATTTGTAGTGAGAAATTTGGGGCACAGGTTCTTGAGTGGGTTCTGAGGGTGGGCGAATATCACGACTTTAATCTTATTATAGTTGATAATAAGACGCTGGGACGTGAGCCAGTCTTCGATTTCATGGAAGGAGTGCTGGAGGGTTTGGTGTAGTTTAAGGGGGGCCGGGTCGGAGGCAAACAGGACTGCATCATCCACATAAAGGAGCAGATTTCCGGGGCATGCGGATGGGAGAGAGTTGAGGTATATGCTGAAAAGTAGGAGGCCAAGTATGGAGCCCTGTGGGACACCAGAGCGGATTGGGAGGTGAGGTGATAGGACGGGGCCTACCTTGACTATCTGCATTCTATCAGAGAGATAATTGGAGAACCATTTTAGGGTGTCATCGGAGAAACCCATGTAGGCCAGGGTGTTTATTAAGAGGGCATGGTTTACTGTGTCGATTGCTTTAGATAGGTCCACAGAGATGGCACCCGTAAGGTGGCTGTGGTCCAGGGCTGAGTGGACATGTGAGGTAAATTCAAGGAGGGCAGTAGTGGTGCTGTGGCCCTTATGAAAACCATGTTGCTGCCTGGATAGAAGGTTATATTTATTTAGGTGTTCAGTGAGTTGGTCGGCGACTATGCGTTCTAGTGCCTTCGACGGAGGGGGTAGGATAGAGATGGGGCGGTAGTTATTTGTGGATGTTCGGTCACCACTTTTATGGATAGGTGTGATATAGGCTGATTTCCAGTGGGTGGGGAATTTCCCATGGCAGAGGGAGCGATTGAGAATGTGGGTGAGAGGGTCACGAACTTCCTGGAGGTGAGGGGAGAAGTCTATGGTCTAGAGGAGTCGTGGCTGTAGTGGTTTTGTTTAAAGCTTTAGTAAGGTAGGGTTTACAGTCTCAGTGTAGGACTTGTTAGGTGAAAGGTGCATAAGTGGAGGTGGGGATGATACAGTCCAGCGAGGGCAGCGAAGAAATTTGGGGCAACACATGGGAGAGATCCATGAAAGCGGTATGTGGGCAGCGGCTATGCTGGCAGGGTATATATATATATATTATATATATATATACATATCTATATTAGAGCTGCTCCGGTCACCTATAGTACCTTCAATAGACCCAGGATTACATCAGTTTTAAATGTTGATTTGTTTAGTCAAGAGTGGATAATGAATAATAATAGGCTTTATTTGTTGAGCACAATTATAAAAATCAAAGCGCTGTACAATTAAAATATCATAAAAAAACAGAACAACACGGTCTAAAATTATTTACAATACAAATTTAAATAAATCAGGTAAAATAGTCACTAAATACTAAATGCTTGTTGAAACAAGTAGGTTTTTAGGCCTGCTTTGAAGCTTTCCACGGTCTTGCACTCTCAAACCTGACAAGGTAGAGAGTTCCACAGAGTGGGGACACCAAAGATAAAAGGCCGGGCCCCAGATATTTTCAGCCGAACCCTGAGAACCTCTGACAACCCCTCGTCTGTTGAGTGGAGAGGACCGCCAGGGCTGTAGGGAGTCAGGAGTTCTTGCAGATAGCTCGGACCCAGTCTGTGCAGGGCTTTATAGGTCAGAAGTCTGACCTTGAAGGTGATCCTCCCCTGTACAGGCAGCCAGTGCAGTTCGCACAGCACGGGAGTACTATGACTCAAACGAGAAGTCCCAGTCAACAACCGTGCCGCAGCATTCTGCACTAGCTGCACATGATCGCATATCAACCCCCAGAAGTCCCAGGTAAGGGGAGTTGCAGTAGTCTAGGCATGAAGTCACAAAGGCGTGGATCAATGTAGGCAGGTCACCAGATGGAACAAGATGCCTAATCCTGGCAGTGTTCCTAAGATGGTAAAAGGAAGACTTGTTAACTGCTGACACCTGCGAATGCAGTGTCAGCCCATTGCCAAGAACCACCCCCAGATCATGCACCCATTCAGAAGAAGACAGCTGGGCACCCTCAAGCCAAAGACCAGAGGGTAATCCCACTACCGACCACTCTGACCGGTGACCCAGATCCACCACCAACACCTCAGTCTTCTCAGAATTCAATTTCAGCCATCTGGATTTCATCCAGGCATGGATTTCTGCTAGACAGTTGTTAAAGGCTGAGACCACACTATTCTGGTCAGGCGCAAAAGACAGATAGAGCTGTGTATCATCAGCGTAGCAGTGAAACCTCTGCCCATATCATCTTACAATGTCTTCGAGGGGCAGCATGTACACTACGAACAACATAGAGGACAGCACCGAGCCCTGAGGGACCAAACATGGCCGATAGAATGGATCAGAGGAAAAGACCCCCAACACCACCATCTGAAATCTGCCAGCGAGGAAAGATTTAAACCATCTGAGAACTGGACCAACCAGGCCACTGATAACCCTCAGGCACTCAAGCAGCACCCCATGGTCGGTCCACAGTGTCAACTGTTGAGAAGAGATCAAGAAGCACTGAGATGGAGCGGTGCTTCTGATCTCTCACCATCAGAAGATCATTGAGCACTCGAGCCAGAGCGGTCTCGGTAGTATGTCTTTTCTGGAAATCAGACTGGAGAGGATCATAGACATTGTGAATGATAAGATGGTTCTCCAGTTGCAGTGCAACTACTTTCTCAATCACCTTCCCAACAAAGGAAAGGTTAGAGATAGGTCTGTAGTTAGCAAAGCAGTTTGGGTCCAAGGCAGCTTTCTTAAGGAGCGGTGTCACCACTACCTCCTTCAGGGAGCTGGGAAACTCACCCGAATCTAAGGAGCACTACACAATCTTTGCAAGAACCGGGCCGATGAACTCAATACACCCCAGTAATAGGCGTGTAGGGCCTGGGTCCAAACTACAGCATGTTGGCTGCAAATTCTGGACAATCTGCACAATGTCCACAATCTCCTGCTGGTTGAAAGATATCCAAGAACACCAAAGCAGAGTGACCACGCACCGACCACCGTCAACGAGAGTGCTGGACAGATCTCAGCCCTGATGTTGGCCACCTTATCAGCAAAGAATTTGGCAAACTCATCACACTTAACTTGTGAAAAAGCACCTCAAACCTGTAGACAGGTTGGATTGCACAACCTGTCCACAGTTTAAAAGTGCTGAGCCTGTCGATTCTAAGCAGCAGCAATCTCACTGGATAGGAACTCTGCCTTCTTACGTGTGATTGCTGATTGATAGCTTTGATAATGATCTATCAATCTAAGGTGGTCGACTTGAAGAGTCGATTTCCGCCAGCGATGCTCTAGCCTTCATCCAACTCGTCTCAACTCCCTCAAGGTCCCATCAAACCAAGGGGACTGAGGGCAGAGAGCGAGAGAGAGAGAGAAAGAGAGAGGGCAAACATGGACTGGGGTGATAGAATCCAGAGCTTCAGTAACAGCCTTATTATAGGCCTGAACTATACTCTCTGGATCCTCGCCTACCCCGAGAATCCCGACAGGTCTAACACCACCAGTAGGCCTTCTGGGGTCACATTCCTCAATGAGCAGTATCTGACCATCTCCACAGGGGAAGGCCTATAAGGGGGGGCCTGGAGATTGAACCTTACTGTGTGGTGATCAGACCATACGACTGGTTCCACCACCAAGTCGGAGGTCTCCATCCCCAGGAGGAAGACCAGATCAAATGAGTGACTGTGACTATGAGTAGCAGAGGCAACTACCTGTATGAACCCCAACTAATTCATAAGTTGGAGGAAGTCTTGTCCAAACTGTGAGAGTTCATCATCGACCCAGGCATTGAAGTCGCCGGGACCATCAATCTGGATGACTCAAATGCCATGTCGACGATGAAGTCTGCTACTTCCTGCAGGAACAATTTCTCACCTCCAGGTAGATGGTAGATGAGAATGATCCTGCAGCCCACACCTGCTACTACAGCAAACTCAAATGAGCTGATCTCCTCAACTGGCACACCAGTAAGGCCCAATTCTGATCTAAAACCAACAGCTACACCCCCTTCCCTACGGTCCGATCTCGAGCAGTGTATCACCGAGAACCTAGTCAGAACCACTGCCTCTAAAATGGGGCCAGCACTGTCATCAAGCCAGGTCTCAGTGATGCAAGCCAGGTCTGCTGTCCTAACAAGATCAATGATATCTGCCATCTTATTCCTAATAGACCTGGCATTGCATAACACCACTTGAGCCGGACGGGATTCGGAGCCAGCCGAGCTATCTGCCCAGAAGTACTGGCACCCTTGGGTATGAAAACTAGATATGGAGAGCCATGTTCTAGAGACCATTTCACCCCAGGGTGTCTCCTAGCCTGTACAACCCTGATACGGCCGCCCTGCTCTGAATAGGGCACTACTTTTGTCATGGCGCATTTTGGAGAAAATATTGGCATATAAATGTTGGCATTATCAAAATGACAAAAATCAGGCAACAAAATTTGGAAAAGGCATGGATCGATAGTGTGTTAAACAAATTACCTTTATTTTTTTTCAAGCTATTATTGTTGTTTTCATTACTTGTTTTACTCCCTCCCAGCTGTCCTTCAGAGATATACCCTGTAATCAGGAATATACCCTGTTCAGGATCTATCAGCCTTTATGAAAACAGACAGAAGTGTGTATTTCTTCCTCCAGTGTTTCTCACAAGCCACCGTCTGCCCTAGTGACGTGAGCCATCCCTCCGTCCCCCTCGATGTCACAGCATCCCTACAATAAGAGGCAAGTTCCTTGACCCACCCTTAGAGGTCACTGTCATGCTGGAACATGCCCTCACCCCACCCCAACTGAGGAACACTGATAAGCAGCAACTACCTTGACCAGGCTGTTCCCCCGACACAGCAACCCAACCCCACTCCCGAGACTGAGTTGCCTGAGTGGCAATTCTGCGCGCTGCGACAGGGCCATGGGGCAGCTAAATTACCTCTCTTTTGGCATATTTTTATACACCTACATCTGCAAAGATTTAAATGTTTTTAAAACTGTTTTGCTAGGCTAGCTGAGTGGCAGGAGGCAGCACATTGTGTTGGAAACTCAAGAACGTGCAAGCCCCAGAATCCCACACTGGGGCTGACGGGGGGCCATGCACACCGCTGTAGTGATGCACAACATTATGGACCTGTCGTTTGCAAACACCAAAAACGATGGTGTTGTCACAGGAAATGCCAAAAATCATGGGTTGTCACAGAAAATGCCAAAAACGATGGTGTTGTCACAGGAAATGCCAAAAACGATGGTGTTGTCACAGGAAATGCCAAAAGTCATGGGTTGCCATGGGAAATGCAAAAATCATGGGTTGCCACGGGAAATGCAAAAATCATGGAATTTTTATAAAAATGGGAAAAATCATGGAATCCATGACTCCTGTGACTTGTGTGACAAAGGTATAACCTCAGTAATGTGGTATTCAAGTAGTTTTCAGTCTGCAAAGAATTGCCGAAGAGAGGGTTTTGTTCACTGGTCCCTTCTCTCACCTACCTGGGCCTCCACATACGAGAAGGCAAGGGCAGCTCAGCTCTTCCTCCTTCCCCTTCAGCAACTGGTGGGATCCTCACCTGCCCTCCCTTATAAAAGCAGGGCTTCGGGCAAAGCCAAGATAGAGTAGGGAGCTGTTTTCACCCCAGTAAGGGGGAAACAAATTATAGGTTGGGGAGAAATGTTCACTCTTTTTCCAAAGGTTTTTTCCCAGTCTTTTTTTTTTTGTCTTCCTCTGATATCAGTGTGTTTTTACTGTCTCAGTCATTGTTAATGGGTGTGTTATGGGAGTTTCAAATTAAGAAAATGTATGGGGACTAAAAAAGGGGATCTGCTTCGGTCTGGACAGGTCCCTCCTCGTCTTCATGAGGTGGGAAGTCAGATTACCCGGTGCCCAGTATGAGCAGGTTGGTGGCCACCCTCATTGGACTTATCCCACAGGTGACGTGCCTAGCAGCTGACAGTCAGAATGCCTACCACCCAAACAGAGGGCTCCCCCTTTCTTGGAGGTCAGTGTCCCTCTGAGGAGCATATGTTTAATCCCTTTAGTCTGCAAGGAAGGCCCCTTCAAGGTGAAGGGACCTGCGAGACCTAAGGTGTCTTGTGAAGACTCTTGAACTGTGCACACCACATATGTGCTGTAAATGCACAGATTGTTCTGTAAACGCACAGCTGTGGCCATTTCCTGCAAGATAGGTGTCAGATGTGGTTTGTCTAGAGAATAAGGGGGGAATGTTTGGGGGCCAATAGAGACATTCATCCTGATAAATTATTTGTATTATCCAGGGACAGCACCGCAACATGTCTTTGTGAAAAAGAGGTCCTATCAGAGTAACCTCATGGTTTTCTTCAGTGCCTCATTTCAGGCATTGGATAAAGGCCCTGTGTTGGACATGCTTTACCTGGACTTTAGCAAGGCCTTTGACTCTGCACCCCAGGAGAGGCTGGTAAAGAAATCAGGGAACTTACGTGCTGGGGAGAAAGTCAATAGATAGGTGGGTGGGGGAGAGCCCAAAAGGTGGTACTGAATATTACATACAGTACTCTGAGGTCGGGGGGGTTACAAGCATTGTCCCACAGGATTCAGACCCAGATCTAGTGCTCTTCAATGTGTTAATTTCTGACACTGGAGATGGGTTCCTTCCAGGACAAGGTGTGTCTATTTTGCGGATGACACAAAGATACAGTATGGGGCAGGGTGGGTAGTGAGGAGGGTAGGAGAGATTGGGACGGATTGGGAAGGAGGTCCAAGGTCTGTAAACTAAAATTCAGTGCCAAAAAAGGCATGGTTATGACCTTGGTGAAGGGGACTCTGAGGAATGATTATTGGATGGAAGGGGCATGCCTGGAGCAGACCTCAGAAGAGAAGGCACTAGGGGTTATTTATTTTATTTGTTCACAGGGTGGGTGCAGTGGTCCTAAGGACCATTTTCAGGCATGACCCAGACCATCAAATGGCATATAACGGGTAACAGTAAAAAGCACATGCAGGAGGACAAGAGGGCCATTAGAATGATACAATACAGGGCCAGCCAGGTGGCTCAGAGGGCTGAGGTGCTATGCTTCACATCATGTCATGCCGGTGACCCAGGTTCAGGAATGACCTTGGGTCACCAAGGAGCCAGCATGGGGGGGGAGAGCAGGATTGAGCAGCCTAATGGCAGCTCTCCTCTCCTTTGGAGGCTGTCTCCCCCCCATAGTTCCACTGCCACTGGGTGGAGGTCCGATGGCAGCGTATGCAGGAGGGGGCAGCAAGCAGTGGGAGGGTGACCCAGAATGTGGCGTGATGTGCCTATCCGAGGAGCGCGGGGAGAAAAGCGGGAAAAAATCTGGGCCCTTAAAAAATAATAGAAAAAAAAAAGAATTACACTATTCTTATTAATTTATTTTATTTATTGAGTCTTGAAATTAAGACCTTTGAGCTAGTGACTCATTTTTAAAGGCTCCACGTCAAACAGTTTGGATAATATATAGGAATGAGTGACAAACACAAGTACACTGGGTGCAATGAAGCAATCACGGTGGGATACAACAAGCTGGAATAACAGTAACACAAAGTACATACTAAATCAATTACATACTAAAACAATTACATACTAAAACAATGGATAAGTGCTAGCAGGACGAGCAAATTAAGAATATTGTCAGGTGAGCCTAGTTGGAAAGAAGGCCAGATAAGTGGTAGACTGGGATAGGGAAGACAGAAAAGGTGACTGTGCAATAGATGGAAGTGGAGGAGAGGAAGTAGAGTAGGGGTGGTGTATTCCTGAGACAGGGATCATACAGGTGGTGACCCTGAAAGAAGTTGGTAGAGTGAAGGAGATCCATGGACTCAGTGGTCACACAGAACAGCAGCCCATAGGGCATTGTCAACAAACAGGTGGGTAGATTCTAATGGCAGAACATTCAAATTAAGTGTGGCAGTCACAGCTGCTGAGGTTGGCTAGGTGTTGGAGAAGACAGTTTCTGAAAGGACCTATGTTAGGAGTGGACTGGATATGTGCAGGGATGTCAATCAATTGACCTCGGCAATGAATACAAATGTCACAGGACAGTAAATACAAATGTCACGGGACAGTAAATACAAAGGTCACGGGACAGTAAATACAAGTGTTACAGGACAAGATGCAATTGATGCAACATGATTGTGAGAGAGGAATCCAAGCAATAAAGACAATATACACAATTTACAGAATATACAAAAAGCATCACAATGCCACAGGAACAACGAAAAAAAAATCAATATGACTGGTTAACAGCAAACTGTGGCTTGGAACCTGATCTTAGTAACAGAGGAGAGGCATTTGCAGGCAGAGACAGCTATGAGGGCTGCCCCATAGTGCATTAAATAGGAAGTTTGTATCTAGAGAGGGGAAGGAAATCAGTGGACTGTTCTGGTGACTGGGGGCAGCAATGCAGAAGGCCTTTTGTCCAGTGCAGGTGGCAACCTGGGGATGTTCCAGCAGAAGATGTGAGGAGGACCTATGGATACAGTGAGAATGTCTTTGCCTTGGGAAGGAAAGATAATGGAAAAGGCTCTTTATCCCAAAGAGATCTGTCAGCATGGCAGTGTAGTAAGTATTTGCGGTGGCCTTGTGAGGAGAACCAGGTGAGGGTCTGGTAGAATGAGTAGTGGTAAGTAGAATATGGGGCCAGTATAGCAAAGCTTCAGATGTTGTTATAAATCGTGTTTCATCTGGATGGGTTGCAGGATGAGGTTTTCGTATAAATAGGAGAGCAGTAGTCCAGAAGGAGGAGTAACGTACCCTCAGCAATGGCTAACACCACTTCTGAGATCATAAGGCCCTTTAGCTGGAGGCCAACACCCAGCTTCTAATTAACATGTCTAAACGGTGAGCCCAATGTGGTCTGAAAAGGTCAGGGAGGGGTCAAGTGTGACCTCCAAGTCTTTGAAGGCAGTCACTTGTTCGGGGGGGGGGTCCCATCAGGGGACAGGGTGTTCAGGGGGTTAGTGCCTTTCACCCATTTAACAAGACTAGGCTTGGACCCAAACAGCATAGTCTGAGATGAGTTATAATTAGTGACAGCCTCAAGTGCTTCAGCCAAGTGTAAAAAGGTGAATGGGAAAGCTAGCAGGATGTTGGGGTGCATAGGTATTGCCTTCTCAAGCAGGCAGAAGGAGGTAATCCTACCCCTTTACAGGTCCTTGGTGAGGTCACATCTGGAGTACCATGGTAGTTCTAGAACACTCACCTAACAAAGGACAAGGACTGTCTGGAGCTGATCCAAAAAACAGTGACTGAAATGATTTACAGCCAGAAGGTGAGGGCTTATAAGAGGAACACTGACTGAGCTCAGTACAGTCTCTTTTCACTGGAGACCACAAGAGAAGGGGAGACATGACTGAAACCTTCAGGTAACTGAAGGGTATAAACAAGGTGTACAGCCAGCAGCTGTTTAAGAGGGGTCCATCACAAGGGGCCACAACTATAAGCTGGAAGGGAGAAAATTTAGGAGGGAAAGGAGGAAACACTCCTTCAAGGAGAAGGTGGTGGTGGAAAAGGGGAACCTCTGTCAGTGGAGCTGGTCAATTTTAGCAAGACAGCAAGTTTTAAGATGGGGTGAGATCAACACATTGGACTGGCGAGGTTGGCAGGGGGATGGGGGTTAGAGCAAGTGGAACTATGGGATGATTGATCTATTAGAGGCCTAGCCAGCACTAGGATGGTGAATGCCTACAGTAGATAGGAACTAGGCAGCTATAGGATGGACCGCAACTCTTTTTCTGTCCGTGAACATCTATGTATCTACAGCATGTAGGAATACTTGGACATTATAAAACAAGTCACGAAAACCCTACAACCTCATTGGTCAAAACATGCCGCATGACCATGAGTAAATCCTGCAACAAACAACTGGTAAAGATCCTGCTGTTTGAACCTAATTCATTTTTTTAATACAGATTAGTCTTATAATCACAATAATGCACTTTAGAGTGTGTGTAGTAGTGGGATTTACTCACTTATTGTATGGTTAAAGTCACTTGGCTGCACCCTGTCACACAACATACAAGGGTGTGTAAATCAAACAGTAACACACACCCTGTCATGTTTCATTGCTGAAATTTCAGCCAGATAATTGAGCTACCTGTGGATCTGGTAATGATCTGAAGTGCTTCCTTTACTATCCGAGCATCTTTATATGCATTATATACAGAGTGGGGTGTTCAATGTTACACCCCTAACGTTGCACATTAATATCTTTGGTGCCATTTGATGAAATGAGCTGAACGTTTGCATGTGTTGTCTAGGAGGCAATATCTTGATCTGTGGAATTTTCTGTGAAGGTAGCTTGTGCAGTTTCTGAGATCTGCTGTTCCATGGCTCCACCACCCTCTCAGTGAAAAAGTACTTCCTAACGTTACCTCTGAGCCTTTCAACGTTGAGCCTCACATCATGCGGTTACATGTCATTAGCGTGCAAGAAAAATCGCCGCAAGTCTTTAAAGTGCAGTCATTTTGTCGGTATCAAAGAGCACGCATGTCAATTTCACTGCACCTCAGGACAGCTCCGAGTAATACAGCCATACCATCAAGGTAGCACAATATGTGCTTTTACAATCATCTGCCAGGCCTGATGAGCTATTTTAGATACCAGTGATGGGGTGGAAGGATTACACACTTACACAAATAGCCAGTAACACCTATTTAGCACAAAATGTAAAAACAAAAACAAGGTGCTACGTCAGCATGTGGTCTGAAAGCAAAGCAAAATGGTTATATTAAATGCAAGCTCAAAATGGAAAATAAAGTTAAAAATCGATGTTTCGACCATAGGTCTTCATGAAATATCTAAAAAAGAAAAAGCTTTTGCTTTGCTTTTTCTCTTGTAGATATTTCTTGAAGAAGACCTATGGTCGAAACGTCGATTTTTAACTCTATTTTCTATTTTCAGTGTGCGTTTAATATAACCATTTTGTTTTGCTATCTAGCACATGATTCACTCAAACGATCAATGTCATTAAATACCAATTAAATACTCGGCTGGCAATGTTTTAATTGACTCTAGTTGAGACCTTGTATGCCTCTCCTCACTCCACAGCAGAAATTCTTCTACTATTTGTGACCAGTAGCAGAGGGCAGCAGCTCCTAAGCAATGAAAGATTTCTATACAGGAAAGAGTAGCTTTACGGAGGAAAAACGTACTGGAAATACATACAATATGATGTATATCGATGTAAGGAAGGTGTCACACCTCGGAAACAGAAATCTTGACATTCATTAATGAACACAGTCATGTTCCTGACGCCGCTGCAGTAGAAGTCAAGAAGGCTGTGAATTAAATAAAAGAGGGCTATATGTTCACAGGATCCAACTCACCAGTTGGTGGCTGGCGCAACTAATACCCTCAGCCAAGCCACTAGTGTTAAACTTCTGTAATTTTCTTGTCTTAAAAGTACAAGTCAAAGAGCCAGACAGAAAGCTTCTGTCACTCCGTCAGACAAGCACACTAGCTGATTCACAAATACCACCACAGTACACTAAAATGGATTGGGGCATCCAGTTCCTTACGAATGATAGTGGATGCTTAGAGCCTGAGAGGATTTTAATATTCAACACCAAAACAAATATGCAGTGTATGATATCAACAGCACATTGGTACGCTGATGGGACATTTATGGCAACACCACCACCTTTCTTACAGCTATATACGATCCATGGGGTGCGCCAGTCAGCAGTCCTGCCTAGTGTATTTGTGCCCATGTCCACCAGAACATATTCCAGCTATGTCCGTGTCTTTGCGGAGTTGAAGAAATTATTCCCTGCACTATCACCACTGTCAATCATGACAGATTTTGAGATCGCTGCTGCTAAGGCATTAACAACAGAATTTCCAATTGCAAGCACAAGAGGATGTTTCTTCCATTTGTGCCGATCCATTTGGAGAAAAATTCAAGAAATTCCTGGTGCACATAAAAGTTATGCTGTAGATGAGGAGTATGCACTCCACAGACGTATGTTGCCCACCCTTGCTTATGTGCCCACTTGTGATGCATTATCTGTGTTTAAGAACTAACATTCCGGTGACTTCTATACAATGCATGACGACATACTGCCCCCCCAATTGATTACTTTGAGGACACTTGGATAGAGAGGCCAGTTGGCCATCGTCGGGCCCTATTCAGCCCTGAGTTCTGCAACTGTAATTCAGCGGTCAGAGATGGACTTCCAAGAACAAATAATTCTGTGGAAGGCTGGCACAGGTCTTTTAATAGCCTGTTAGAAGCGAGTCATCCATCGATATGGAAGTTTATTAAATCACTGAATGTAGACCAAAATGTCAAGTGAATTAGAAATGGAGCAATACATTGCTGGAGTTCAGCACCCTCCCCCAGGAAAAAGTACAGAGACACATCCAGATAGATCACAGCACTCGTTGAAAGTTATGGCACAATTGCGGAGATGGAATACTTGTGAGGCATTGCCTATAATGTCCAGTTACAGGTTTAGTGCCAGCAATACCCGAAGCTTTGATACAAATTTGCTGCTGATTTTAAAGTTTACCTATTAAAGTTTTGCTGATTTTAAAGAACTGTCTTCTTTGACATCTGACATAAAATAATTGCCAGGATGATGGAAGTTGCAAGGTGCAAGGTGTGGGGATGCAGTCTGGATAACATCCAGGTAACACTATTCATGTAGACAACAGTTATTCCTATGAAAAATGTCAAAAAAGATGGCTGAACTTGCAACGTATGCCTCTAGCAGCTGAACTGAATTTAAATTGCTGCTTTTTACTGTTGTGCTCTGAATGTTCAGTCTTTTCCAGTCTTGGCTTTATGTATGCACTGAGCAGCAGCAGAACTGATTTTAAATTGCTACTTTCTACTATTGTGTGCCGAGTGTTAAGTCTAATGTATGCACTGAGCGTATGAGCGTGTAGATGTTTCATGCTCTCAATCAGCTTGCGCGATTAGCATTGCGCTTGGATGCCTGTGCTCAAAAGATTGCGTGGAATTGACGTGATACCATATCATGCCCCCTTGTTCTTATGCAGAGTTTTCTCTGCAATATGCTTTCTACCTGTACCCTGTTTGTTCCCCTAGGATACTTGAAAGTCTCTATCATATCTCCTCTCTCCCTTCTTTCCTCGAGTGAATAGATATTAAGGTCCTTAAGTCTTTCCTCATAGGGCTTCTGGTGCAGTCCAAGTACCATCTTCATTGCCCTTCTTTGTCCTGACATGTAATATGGCGGCCATGCTGGGCTAGCCGTTGTGTTGTTGTATTGTTGCACCATGCTGTGCCTGTCTCGCCGTGCTGCGTCTGTTTATTCGTTTCTTTGTTTTGAGCTCATTTGATATTTAGCGCCTTTACAGCACTTCCAAACATTATTCTAATGTTTGTTTTATCATTTTATTTAGTAGTTTCACTGCTACTACCCGGGGGACCCTTTGATTAAGACTAAAACTTTTTGTGCATAGTGCATAGTGCATAGTGTGTGACATTCTCCGGAGCACTTTACGACCGGATTTTGACCTTAGGAATAACCTCTCTTCGTAAGAGTTTCGATCGATTTCTCTGTGGATTGGATTAAAGATCGAGGAAAATTGAAGAAACTGAAGAACTGAGGACCAGATTCTGATTTAGTTTGGGCTAATGTGGTTTGGATTGTTGGTGTATCCATGAGGAACTGGGACTTTGGACTCTCCATGAGGAGAAGTTGATCCCTGTGATTTCATCGACCTTTGGGTGGTGAGACTCTCTGAGAGGAGTTCTGTTTGACTTTTTGATGTATTCTGACTCTGACCGTCTTTCTGCTGCTTATAATTTATTTTAAGGAGTGTTTCAATTAGGGTTTATAGGGGAGTCGCCTGGGGTGGTTGCTGCCATTGGTTGAGCTTGGGGCTGGCGGTGCTGGTCTCGGACCTATCGAAGGATGGGACCAAGTAGCTGGTGTATCCTAGGCTCTTCAGGTGATCCACTGGTGGGTGGATTCTGTGCTGGAGGCCGTTGCCACGGACTCGACTACGGGCAGTGACCCCCTGATGAGGCGACTATTTCCCCTACAAATAAAGCGGCATCAACAGTGATCCTGCTTCTGGAATTAATTCTCATGAGTTTTCCTCGTTGGCCCTAAGAAATATTATTTCTTCTGGACTGTTTTATGGTTTTTCATACTCTCTTTTGGGCTCTTGGTGAGAGCGGAGTCCAAGAGTGAGCTTTGGTTTGCCAGGGGAGGTGAGAGATCCCTTGGCTTTTCATCAGAACAGAATCTGGACTCAGACTGATATGTACTGATTATCTACTGTATTTGATTATTATTGAACTGTATAGACTAAAATGGATTAATATTGGTTGCAATCCTATAGGATTTGAGTTGGACTGAATTGTAATAGTTTGTTCTATTGCAATTAGGCTGTGATTTTAAGGGGTGTTTGAGACATGCCTCCTTGGAAGTGCATGTGTATATGAGGTGATAATAATTATACAGTAGTTTGGTACTGTGATTTCTATATCTGTTGGGATGTGCTGGGAGGGTGTTAAGACAGTCAGGCATTATTCTCCCACTGTGTTCCATGATCTGCACCCCTTTTACTGCCCCCCATTATCAGCTGAAGTCTATAGGAGATGTTGGGCATTAGGGATAGTGGGGAGGCGAGTGAGGGGTGTATGGACTGGGCACAGTGGGGGAATGGAGAAGGGCGGGCAGATAGAGGTAGTAGGGACTAGGAGACACCCTGGGGTGAAATGGGGTCAGGAAAGGGGTGCTCCCTGCTTGATTCCCATACCCAAGGGCTCCACAAATTGTGGGCAAGTCCTGGGATCCTCCTTGAAAACCCATCCAACCCGGGCGGTGTTATATAATGCCAGGTTGATTAAGAACAAGACCGCTACTATAGTTGATCTTGTTGAAACATCTGACCTGGCATGTATCACCGAGATCTGGTTGGATGGAAATGCAGGCCCTATCTTGGCATCTGCTGCTCCAGCTGGGTTCTCGGTGATACACTGCCCGAGGCTGGATCGTACGGGTGGGGGTGTGGGCATCTTTTTTAGAATGGAGCTGGGCCTTGTGGATGTGCCAGTGGGTTGCACTAGATCTTTTGAATGTATCCTGGGAGCAGGTGTAGGGTTCAGGATTCTCCTCATCTACCATCCACCCAGGATGGTGGAGAATTCCTGAAGGAGTTTGCAGACTTCATTATCGATGTGGCATTGGAGTCGCCCAGATGGTTAGTTCTGGGTGACTTCAATGCCTGGATCGACGATGAACTCTCGGAGTTTGGAAATAATCTCCTCCAATTTATGACTATGTTGGGCCTTACACAGGTGGTTACCTCTGCTACCCATATAGGGGGTCATTCATTGGATCTTGTGTTTCTCCTGGGGATGGAGATCACTGGATTGGGGGTGGAACCAAACAGTTGATCAGACCATCACACCATAAGTTTCAGCTTCGGAGCACCCCCAACTAGGCCTGCCCCTGTGGAGATGATCCAGTATCGCCCTTTGAGGGAGATTACCCCAGAGGGCCTATCAGCTGCACTGGATCTATCAGGTTCATCAAATGAGTGCATGAGTCCAGGGGATCTTGTACTTGCCTATAACAAGGTGGAGGGTGATGCCCTGGACTTAATTGCTCCTGTTCATGTTCGTCCACTCACTTTGTGCCTGAGGACCCCTTGGCTTGATGGGTCCTTGAAGGAGCTGAAGAGAGTTGGGCGAAGGCTAGAAAGGGCTTGGCGGAAATCCGGTCTTGATGCTGACAGACTTAGATTGATAGACCACTATGTGCTCTATCAATCAGCAATCACCTGTAAGAAGGCAGAGTTCCTGTCCAGGGAGATTGCTGCTGCGCGGAACCGACCATCTCAACTCTTCCGGACTGTCGACAGACTGTACAATCCAGTCTGTCTCCAGCCTGGAAAAGATTTTTCACAAGTAAAGTGTGATGAGCTTGCTCAGTTCTTCGCAAATAAGATTGCTAGAATTAGATCGGGTATCAGCCCAGCTCTCTCTTTGAGGGATTGCGGAGATCAACGAGAGATGGCGAGCACCCGTGCTGCCTGGCTTGACTTCAGTAAGCCGGAGTTCATGGACATTGTAAAGATTGTCCAGACTGTATGAACAACCAGCTGTAGTTTGGATCCAGGCCCTACACCACTATTAGTAGGTTGTGTAGATGTTATCTGCTTGATCCTTGCTGAAATTGTCTGGAAGTTCTTGGAGCAGGGGGTCTTTCCTGATCCCCTTAAGGAGGCGGTCATTCGACCACTCCTAAAAAAAATCTCCTTGGATTCAGACTCCTTAGCTAACTGTAGACCTGTCTCTAACCTGCCCTTTGTAGGTAAGGTTATTGAAAAGGTGGTTGCTCTGCAGCTGGAGGACCATCTTACAAACTACAGTGTCTATGAAGTTCTCCAATCTGGATTTAGGAAAAGACATAGCACTGAGACCGCTCTGGTCCGGGTATTAAATGATCTCCTAATTGCAAGAGATCAAAAGGCTTGTACTGTTCTAGTCCTTCTTGATCTCTCTGCAGCATTTGATACTGTGGACCATGGTGTGCTCTTGGAGTGCCTGCGGCTTCTTTGCAGACTGTCTGGGACAGTCCTACAGTGGTTTTGATCTTTTCTCACAGGCAGGACTCAGAGGGCTGTCACTGGAATTTATTCCTCTGACACCTTCTACCTGTCCTGTGGGGTGCCGCAGGGGTCCATTTTGGCACCCATGTTGTTCGCAGTTTATATGCTGCCATTAGGAGAGATCATTAGGTGATACAGTTTGGGATTTCACTGCTATGCAGATGATACCCAACTGTATCTGTCCTTTATTCCCGGACAGGATGATGCGATCTCCGTGCTTAACAGCTGTCTAGCTGAGATCAGAGATTGGATGAGCACCAGCTGGCTGAGGTTGAACCCGGATAAGACAGAGGTACTGGTTGTGAACACTGGTCGCCTTGAGGTGGGTCTTAGGGCTGGGCTCCCATCAGGATTAGAGCTTGATGATGTCCAGCTCTTGACCTCAGACCAGGTGTGTAACCTGGGCATTATTTTTGATGATGATTTGACCCTGAAATCTCAGGTGTTTGCTGCTGTCAAATCTTTTTATCATCTTAGAAATATCACTAGGGTGAAACACTTAGTTCCTCAGGCTGACCTTGCTATTTTGGTTCACGCCTTCGTCACCTCCCGTCTTGATTACTGCAATGCCCTCTACCTAGGGCTACCGGGGGTTGATATCCACCACTTGCAGCTAGTGCAGAACGCGGCAGCCAGGCTTTTGACTGGTACCTCCAGGTCTAGTCATATTATGCCTGTGCTGCGTGAACTGCACTGGCTGCCGGTTCAGTGGCGGATCACCTTTAAGGTCACATTGCTGACCTATAAAGCCCTACATGACCAGGGACCCCAGTACCTGCAAGATCTTTTTACTCCCTACTGCCCCTCCTGCTTGCTCCGATCCACCGACGAGAGATTGCTAGAGATTCCTAGGGTTAGGTTAAAGACATCTGGGGCACACGTATTTTCCTATGCTGCCCCCTCCCTGTGGAATTCTCTACCTCGGCGGATAAGAGAATGCCTGACTGTCTTTAGTTTTAAATCAGAGCTTAAAACTTACTTGTTTTCTAAAGCCTATTCAAAAGGATTTTAATTATGATTATTTTAATTTTAATTAATTGTATGTTTTAATGCTTTGTACAGCGCTTTGATTTTGAAAAGCGCTTTAAAAATAAAGTTTTACCTTACCTTACCTTTTCTGGACTGTCTCTATTTTGTCAGTGTCCTTCCAGAGATGTGGTATCCAGAACTGGACACAGTACTCCAGCTGAGACCTCACCAGTGATCTGTACAGTAGCATCACCACCTCTTTCCTCCTGCTTGTTATGCCCCTCCCTATGCACCCCAACCTTCTGTTTGCTCTCCCCACCGCCTTTTCACACTGTTTGGTCACTTTCAGGTCATCAGATATGATAACCCCCAGGTCTCTCTCCTGACTTGTGGTGGTCAGAATTTCCTCACCCATCCTGTGACCCAGGTGACTTTAACATAAATTGGCTCTCCTCTGCCTCCACCTCTATCAAGGACATCCTATCTGCTATCCATGTCTCCCAAATGGTGGAGACTCCAACACGAGTCAACTACAAGATCGGCATCAGTACAGTATTGGACTGGGTGCTCACCAGCCGTCCTGCTCATATCTCCAATATCACCATTCTCCCCAACTCTTTGAGTGACCACTCCCCTGTCACATGCAACTGGAATAACAACTACAGCAAACCCCCCACCAGAACCATAAAAAACAGAGTACTACTAAAAGGTCACCTCCCACAACTAAAGTCAGACCTATGTAACCCCCCTGCAAATGGGGGTTCCCAAAAGACTTCCCAGGAGCTTGCTTGAATGCTCCAAGCCTGAATGGTGTTTGGCATTTAAGCCATTTATCTGTGAGTGTTTTTAGAGCCTCTGGTACTGTCTCTTTAAGAGCTGTCTGCTTGCAGACATAATTAGTTTGTATGGGGGGACTGTGTGTTTCTCTGCTTGAGTACCACTCGAGCTGCTGCCAATTCACTCATTTTTGCAGTCACTAGGAGTGCAAAGGGAACCTATCTGAAAGATGTAACTGTTTGCCAGAAATCACTTAGAGTAATAATGAAAATACAGTTTGTCTAACCTGCTTTCTTTGCAGTCAGAACTGTGTTTGCCTAGTTCCCCATTCTAGTTTTGAACTGCTGACTGGACCAATCAGTGTGGGTTAAGGTAGCTGAAATGGACGAATGGTTGCCTTGGACGAATCAGAACTTGGACTCGTAATCTGAGCCAGCCACAAGAGGATTATATGGGCAGTGACTCTGGGAGATGTAGTTGGACTTCGCGCCTTTTGGACCAACAGGAGCAGTTTATTGTGAGTGACAGCCAATCCAGCCAAGAACTGGGAGGAACTCAAAGGAAGTGCCTGGTTTTGTCTGCTGGAGTTTCAGTTGAGCTCTGGCAGTGAAGAGGGAAGGAGCCCTGTGCTTTTTCGGTGTGCAGTTTTAGTCAGGAAACGCATGTAAGGCCCCCGAGTTCCAGTCTGCAGCTTGTGTAACTGCTTGTTAGGACTGAAGCCATCCTGTGAAGAGAATCAAAGGATATCTGAAGAGTAGAAACCAGGCTCACCCTGTAGAAGACTGGAGAAATTGCTGAATTGCACTCGGTCTGTCAGGAACTGAATCTGCTGTGTGTTCTCCTGGGTATTGTGCAGTAATCGCGATCGGCATAGAGAAGCAGCCTGCCTGGTATAGTACTTTCTTTTCACCATATAAATGTGTGGGGAGGCTTGTGTAGCTCAAGTGAATCCTGCTGCCATTAAGGACTTTTGCCTGTTACTGTTTACCATATAAATGTGTGTGAGCTCACGGAGCTCAAGAGTAGCCCTGCTGACGTTGAAGGACCCTATCTTGTTTGGAGGTCGTGAGTACTAATCAGGGTCGCTTCCTGTTGAATTGCCACATTGAATCCAAATGGAATTACTGTACTGCTGACTGTTTAACTAATTTTTCTTTTCTCTGTGTGAAAGGAAGCTTCTAGCTGCCACAGTTTGGACTAGCCACTAGGGCGGGTACCCAGGACAGTAACTGGTAAGGAAAGCCCTAATACACAGAGCCATAGGTAGATGAGTAAAGTGATAAGCTAATTAACCTGATATCCCTGTCCTTGTTATAACCCCTAAATAAATCAGAGCTGCTTGTTTCAGCAAAGTTATACTGCCTGAGGTATTTGTCTATGTTAAAGTATTGTACTGTGATTGTTGCTGTATCTTCTTATTTTAAGGGGGTCCCAGTGGCTGAACCAGTCCTGGGGTAAGTGTATACTGTGAAGGTAATTCTGATATATTGTGTGGGCCACTAGTGGGAAGAAAGGGGGGTTGCAGTGTCCCAGAGGGCTGTGACCAAGTTAGTTTAACTATTGCAAACCCAGACCTCTGGGTGGAGGCCCCCGCCATCGGATCCAGGCCCCTCAACCTGTTAGTGGCAAATCAGGCAGGGGTAGTAGCCCTTGGGATAGCGCCATCTAGGGGTTACACCTAAAACTCCTCGACTGGATGGACCTCCATAAAACCAATGATGTGGACACCACACTTGACCTCTTTTGCATCATAATTCAATGCTGTCTGTGACAAACATGCACCAGTTACTACAAGAAAATCCAAAGGGCCTTTTAACCCCTGGATTACCCCTGAACTCCTGGAGCAACTTGCCTTAAGAGATGATATATGGCAAATAGCACACGCACAGGGGACTACAGAAAACATTCAATTCAAAAGGCCCGCAATGACTGTATGAAAGCTATCCACCATGCAAAAAGTACATACTACGAAGAAGCCCTCTAACTCATGGAACAACAGCAAGTCTTTCTCGGCCAACCTTAAAGACATCACAGGGAAAGACCCCCCAAACTCCCCCTGCTATGCTTACTGTTGAGGGGGTTCCAACCTTGAACCCTCTGCTTATTGCCAACTCACTGAATCATGCTTTCACTGACCTCAGTAATGTGCTCCCCAGGGACCTTTTCAATAGCCCCAACCCAAGTAACAATACAAGGTCACCTGCACTACCACCTAACCAGCCTCTAGTCTGCTTCAAAATAGTCTCTGAAGCAGATGCTTGGAAATACCTTGAAAATGTCCTCAGAAAATCTAGGCGCAGTAGGGACTCTTTGGACCTCAAATTTGTTCACTTAGCACTGGATGAAATACTTGGACCACTAACCAGAATACTTAACCTATCCCTCTTCCACTCCCAATTCCCCCAAAGATGAAAGTCTGCTACAGTAACCCCTGCACACAAAAGTGGGGACAGGTTCTTACATAATAACTACAGACCGATTTCCATTCTCCCGCCACTCTCCAAGGCTCTCGAGCGGATTGTGGCTGACCAGATGGTGGAATACTTTAATCAATACCAACTCCTATGCCCAGAGCAACATGGGTTCCAGGGTGGCCACAGTACCATCACGGCCCTACTTGAATTTACCGAATTCATCCATAACACCTTAGACCACGGCCACCTTGTAGGGGCAGCCTGCACTGACCTATCAAAGGCATTTGATACGGTTCATCATGTGCTCTTCCTCAAGCAGTGATCTGACATTGGACTCACACCTGCAACTGTAAACTGGTTTAGGAGTTGCTTGAACCTCTGCTCCCAGCAAGTCAGGATTGGGGAAGTGCTATCAGACAGCCGATCTATCTTATTTGGTGTATCGTAAGGGTCCATTCTGGGACCGTTGCTGTTCAGTGTTTTCTAAATAATCTCCCAGCCTCCTGCTATTGCTGCATGTTCCTATATGCCGATGACGCAGTGATTTTTACCAGCAACCTGCGCCCTGAACTCCTTGAAACTGATCTCCAAAATGGTTTTGCATCGGCAGAAAACTGGTTTAAAGAGCAAAGACTGGTCATGAACTTTAAAAAAACAAAGATCATGCTCTACTCGACAGCCCAAAGTAAGCAGGAAAGTTATCTTCTGGCAATAAGGAATGACAGCGGTGACACACTGGTGCTCATCTCACATGTTAAATAACTGAGGGTTACAATCGACTCCTCCATGTCCTTCTCCCAGCATATCAATATCACTGCAAGAGCTATTAATACCAGAATCGGGATCCTCTACCGCCACAGGCATTGCCTAACCCATGAAGCTTTAAACCTGGCAATCAGCAACTCAGTTGTCTCCCTCATAGACTATAGGCTGGCCATATACAGTTCTGCTACCAGCACGGCACTCCAATGGATCTCAGTTGCCTTAAACAAAGCCTGCCATCTACTATCAAATGCACCAAGACTCACACACACCTGTGAACTTTATGCTCGGGCTGGCTGGCTTCAACTGAATGACAGAATCAGGTAACAAGCCTGCCTTCTTACCAAAAAAGTCACATCAAATCTGCTTCAAACAGGGGTGCAGACCCTGCTAACACTGCCTATGAATACCAGACAACCCAGAAGCTCTGCCACTCAAATTTACCAAGTGGCCAGATGCCGCACTACCATGGCACAGAGTGCATTCTCACACCGTGCACCCCTCTGGGTAAATGCACTGCTCCCTGACATCTCTGGCTCAACAATTGGCTCATTCAAACATAGACTGCACCAGCACCTCTTTGGTATGAGTAGCTGCATGTGCCCCCGTTAAGGCTCAGCACGCAGCAACAATCTGCCTCTAGCACATATCTTTGCCCCTGTCATGACAGGGTAGTCAAACTGCAGCACTTCGCCCACCTCCCTGCCCCCCGGCTTGGCCCTGGACCTCTCCCTACCCTCCTCCCTCCCTGTCTTATATGCTCTGCTCACCTAGCTCTCCCACTCCCATTGTATCCTTCCCTATCCTTGTCTGCTTATCTTCTTGATATGGGCATACATTGTACAATGCCTCAGCATAGCTAGTGCTTTATGCTTGTTTTCCGTAACCTCCATGAATATTTTTCTCAGTATTTGTATATTTGTGTACAGTATTGTACCCTGTTGTCTAATGTATCTGACGTGGAACCTTTCAACGAGCATCCGCTCACAGGTATTATCCAAGAACTCAATAAATAAAATAAATAAATAAAATAAATAAGGTGCATGATCTTGCACTATTTAACACTGAAACTCAACTGCCAGACACCTGACCACTCCTCTAATAGGCTTAGGTTCTTTCTCATTTTTCCACCCCCTCCGGTATGTCCACTGTGTTGCAGATCTTGGTGTCATCTGTGAAGAGGCACACCTTTCCCTTCAGATGCTCTGCAAGGTCGCCAATGAAGATATTGAATAGGACTGGCCCCAGCACCAATCTCTGTGGCACCCCGCTGGTCACCTCCCTCTCCTCAGATTTCATGCCATTTACCACCACCCTCTGAGTCCTGTCCTTAGCCAGTTCCCAACTCACTTGACTACCATAGGACCCACTCCCAGGCTCCCCAGTTTATTTAGCAATCTCCTGTGCAGGACAGTGCCAAAGGCCTTGCTGAAATCCAGGTAGGCTACATGCCAGCAACCGGGGTTCGGGAGCGGACTCGGGTCGCTGGTGGGTCGGCTGGGAGGAGTACGGCTTGAGCGTCCCACGACAGCTCACCATCTCCAGGGGAGGGACGGTTGGGAGGACCGTTGCCCATTGCACTTATGCGACCCCAGGTGGAGGCTCGGGGGACTGCAGGCTCCCATTAAAAAGGGAGACAGGTGGCCTAGCACGCAGTAGACGTTGGCGACTAGTGCCATGACATCCGGGGGTTGGAGCTGTGTGGGGGAGGAAGGAAAGCAGAAAAAACACCTGTCGGCTCTGGGAGGATGGGCTTCCCGGGGCGTGCCTTCAATGTGCCCTCTGCTCGCCGACTACCTCGGACCCGATGAAAGTTGATTTACGGGGAGTCCACCCCACCTCGTCCCTGCTCGGGAGTAAGCCCAAGCTATATGGGGGATCTAGAGTGGTGTCGATTGGGCAGGGTGGCAGAAGGGATGACACAGATGCCTGGAAGGGTCGGGCCGAGAGGTGAGTGGGAGAAGATAAAGTACAATTTAAAAAAGAAATCCAGGCTACATCCACCACCCCTCCCTGATCTACCACCCTGGTTACCCAAAGAAATCTATAAGATTTGTCTGACAGGACCTTCCCAATGAGAATCCATGCTGCCTTGGATCCTATGCCCCGTTATCCTCCAGAAATTTCACAATCCTCTTCTTAAGTAAGGACTCCATTAGTTTCCTCACTACTGAGGTCAGGCTTACAGGCCTGTAATTGCCTGCCTCCTCTCTGCTTCCACTCTTGTAGAGAGGGACCACATCTGCCCTCCTCTAGTCCCCAGGTACCTCTCCTGTCTCTAGTGATGTGTTGAAAAGGGCAGCCAGTGGTTCCGCCAGTACTTCCCTGAGTTCCTATAGTACACTGAGGTGGATCCCATCTGGCCCCATTGCCTTATCTGTTTTTATTTTTCCAGAGTTCTTCTAGGACTCTTTCCATCATGAATGGACTGGTGTCTACCTCCCTCCATCCCCTGAATACCTCTCTTACTGAGTCTCGGTCCCTTATTCTCCCCTTCCCTGGTGATTACTGAGCAAAAGTACTTGTTCAGTATTTCAACCTTTCCTAGGTCATCCTCCACCCTTTCTCCTCCTTTCTTCTTCAGCCTAACAATCCCATTTTCGATCTTTTTCCTCTCGCTAATGTATCTGAAGAAGGTCTTATTGCCTTTCTTAATAGCCTGGGCTATACCTTCCTCTGTCTGTGCTTTAGCCCTTCTAATTATTTTCCTAGATTCCCTCTGCTTCTCCAGATATTGTTCTCTGTCCTCATCCTTTTGTGTTTCCTTGTATCTTCTGAAGGCTCTTTACTTTTCCCTTACTTTCTCGGCCACTACCTTCAAGAACCATAATGACCTTTTCTTTCTTTTACTCTTGCTATGCATTTTTTGACACAATGACCTGTTACTTCTGTTATGACTCACTTGTTTCTGGACCATTGTTTTTCCATATCTCCCCCTGTACCTTCCGCTGCTAGGGCTCTTTTGAGATTTCTACCCATCTCCTTAAAGTTAGCCTTCCTGAAATCTAGGACCTTTATCCTTGTATGGCTTGCTTCCTCCACTGTGGTTACTGTAAACCACACTGTCCTGTGGTCACTGATACCAAGTGCATGGAACATGGAATGGAATTTTTATCCCAGACTTGCAGGGGACATGTGTCATGTCCTAAGGTGGTGCCTTTGACAGGTCTGGTAAAAAAATATTAAAGGGTTCCAGAGTTATACAGCTTTAAAATGTAGTGGTTTACGACCAGCACATGGACAGTAGGGTTTTTGAGAAAAAGTTCTGAGGTGAAAGTAAAAATTTGATGCAGCAAATGCTCATTTTTGATTTTGCACTACTTGCTTGGCACGGCACCAAACATTTTATGTACCATGCCAGCCGCCATCTTGTTGATTTTTTCTACAAACTGACAAATGTGGAAAATACATAAACATGCTGGGATTTTTAACCAAAAAACAGCAGAATCTAGCTAAATGGGATCCCAGGTGCCCAGCTTAGTGAGAGGAGCGCTTTCCCCATGTTCTCTGTATGAGAACAGCAGGAATTTCTTGACTTCTGCATCCACAGCTGAACTCGTGCTGCCGGCTGCAGTGTGAGCTGTGAGCTGCCATTTCCCTGGTGTTTGGTGGCCCCCCTTCAAGCTCCATTGCCATCCCTGGCAATGTGTGATGTTGCCCTGGTGTCTAGTGGCACCCCCCACCCTTCTGATCTCTGTCCACTTAATTATATAAACTTTCCCTGGTGTCTAGTAGCACCCCCACCCACCAATTGCTGTCCCCCTATTAATATATTTCCCTGGTGTCTAGTGGCACCTCCCACCCACCGATCATTGTCCCAGTAAGGAAATAAATATATTCCCTGGTGTCTAGTGGCATTCCTCACCTGCCTATCACCATTCCTGATTTCCATGGTGCCTAGTGGCACCCCCACCCACCAATCACCATCCCCATTATCAAATTATATATTCCCTGGTGTCTTGTGGCACCCCACCACCCACCGATCGCAGTTCCCGATTTTCCTGGTGTCTAGTGGCACTGGCACCCCCCACCTGCCGATTGCCATCCTCGTTATCTGTGTATATATTCCTTGGTGCCTAGTGGCACTACCCACCCTCCCATTTGAGGCATAACCTGAAATGAAGAAAATGGTGTCTCAATGTTTTTTTTCCAAGCCTGTAAGAAAAGAAAACGGCCCCTCACCGATCGGCCCCCCCACCCCAACTCACACTCAGTACCCACCATACCACATCACACCTCCCAATACACTCCCACACAGTCTCACTCACCTGAACAGGTCCCAGGTTCACGACCCACTCTCCAGTCGAAGACACGTCTTGCTACTGGAACCGTGACTGCAATATGAGAAACTAAGGTAAACGTGGTTCAATGTATTTCAATAGGGTTTCAACTTTTATGAATAACATCGCCTTTTTTTTTTATATTTTGACTTCAAATTTTCAACATGGCCTTTTGGGTACCCCATCTCATAAACAATATGACTGTCATTACACAACTCCTGTCCAAAAGGCGAGTTCGCAGTCACTTGGTGAATTCACCTTTCAGGTGGGATTTGAAACTTTTTCCTGCCCTTGTTCATGAGGTGGGGTCGTAAGAAGGTTATGTTGAAAATTTGGGGTCAAAATATGTAAAAATTGCAAAGTTATGACCATTCGTTGCAGTTTCACTATGCATGCTCATAACTTTGGAAATTTTAAAAATGTTGTCCCCAGGTTTTCAACATAACCTTCTTATTACCCCACCTCATGTATGTCATAGCTCTAATTTTTCAAATCCTGGCCAAAATGTGTTTTTTCGCACCTGTGCTGCAGAATGGTCTTGCAGTTGTGCAGAATTATGTTTTGGCGAGGATTCAAATATTTTCTGTACCAGGTACATGAGGTGGGGTAATAAGATGGCTATGCTGACAATTTGGCCACTGTTGTCCTATAAATGGAAGCACAGGGGCTGGAGGGCCCTGCGCTTCCACAGACAGGCAAATAAGGATACGATTATACTATCTCAACAAGAAAGAAAATAAATTGTAAAAAATGTTGTTAATGCCCTAGTTAGGGTTAAAGTGACAAAAGTATGGAAAGGTGGTGTTTGGGTTTCCAACCCTGACACTCCACCACCACCCTGCACATGCCAACAGGTGTTGGGGGTGTGCCTTGGGGTCATCAGCCCTAACCCTCACCCCATTCTCCTATACTGTACCCATGTCAGCTTATTTACTTTTGGAATGGGCAAGCGGTAGGACTGATGACCCCAATGCACCCCCCAACACCTGTTGGTGTGTGTAGGGTTGGGGTGCAGTGTTAGGGTTGGAAACCCTAATGCCACATTTCCCTACTTTGTCGCTTTAACCCTAACTAGAGCACTAATGAAGTTTTTTGCAATTTATATACATATACATTGTATATATTATAGTGGTATGGTAGTGCTGCTATAGTAGTGTTGTAAATGATATATCATAGAGAACTCCAATTTGTGTACCTCAGTACTGGGCCATGACATAATAATCTGAAATTCAGTTTGCCTGTAGCTGATCCCTGTAACTCTAGATACTGTCAATTTTGTAACCTCTGGTTGGGTGGTTTGGAAGTTTCAGAAGATTCAAAATGTGTAGAAATACGTTTTTTAAGACCTATTTTGTTCCGTTCACCAGTACCATGAAAACAACTGAGTGTGGAAACCTGCAGTATTCTTGTAATGAAAACCAGACTGGCACAGATTCAGGGAGCTACTGGCACATTGCCAGAAGACAAAAGCACTATCCAGGGATCAAAGGTTAAAGAACTTCAGACAAAGCATGGCAGAAAACTACAAGAACTACACATTGTCCACTACAGGACTACAAGTAAGATGGCTGCCAGGTACTTCTGTAAGGTCAGTGCCACATCTACTACACTCCTGCCCCTTAGATGAAACTAATCTACAAATAGTTCTATTCTACCTGCAGGGCTGAAGTGGATTGTTCAGGCCCCTGACAATCTGATTTGGGATTTCTGCTCCTTTGGTTAGGACTTCCTGTACCTAACAACAAAGCAGTTCAGTGGCACCATGAATGATTCATTCATAAATTAGGTCTTTGCAGTGCCTTGTTGGATATTTTCAATCTGGTGTTGCAACTGTGGGTGCAATGAGTACTTTTGGAACAGCTACTGCAGGAATCAATGCAGGCTGTTCAGCCAGCACAGGAGATATTCAATCCTCCTTATCCTCTAGTTCTCAAGAGAGGTCGTCTCCTGACACTGGGTGGAGAATGTGATGGTAGGAGGTGGTCCACTTTCCTGTAGAATTTACCACCCAACAGTGTGGCAAATTGATCCTCTGTGTTAGGTAAGGGATAGGGGTCTGAGTGCACACATCTGTTTCTTTTGACCTCGTAGTCTCCACACAGTCGCACTGTCTTCTCGCACTTCAAAACTGATGAATGGGACAGCTCAGTCCTTCCTCACATGAAAAAAAGACTGAGATTAGTTTGAAAATGAAAGTGTATTCTGCTCAAATCAGCTTATTATTAATGTTGCTGTAGACATGGATACTTTAAACAAGGTCTTTCAGTAATACAGGAGAAGTTTCTCCAACATATTATTATATCTAGCCCCCCCATACCTCTGCTCCTTACAGTAATACAGTAATACACCTGCATTCTTTGTAGTCCTCTGAACCTATACAAAGCATAGTGAGGAGTTAAGAATGCCTCACGTGAGACACTCTTCAAGAAAGGAAATGGCAAATCGAAGGTGCTAAACAGGAAAAAGAGGAAAACGGGTTGCACATGAGGTTTGAAGTAAGCCGAAATTAGATCCAGTGAAGCAACACGTGTGTGTGTGTGCATGAAGAAATACCATGGAGCTGGCTTCTTGCTAGACCTGCATGAAGTGTACACAGGACACAAAGGACTTGTCAGCAAAGCCAGTAAGTATACATTTAAAGCAAAACTGGAGTGATACGACTGTGTGACAGACAAAAAGGAAAGCAGTGCAACATATATATTGGTGCAGCCACAACTAAGTGAAGGTAGATGTGAACATAGGGAACATACTAACCAAAGCAGACTGCTCAAGCAGCAGACACATGATGGGAAATCACCAAAAGGTGAAGGGAAACATCAGTCAGCCACTGGAGCCAGCCATGGAAATAAGTGATGTGAGGGAAGCAGGGAACCAGATGGCTAGAGGAAACAGGGAATCCCCGCAGCAGGACCGCAGCAAAGAAAATGAGCTTCTGGAGAAATCTTACTGTACATAGAAAACTGTCAGGAGAAAAAGACTGGTAGGCCCATCCAGTCTGCCCAAGGCTTCCCTGCCTGTTTTACTTCAGCAGACCCTAATTGGTCTCCGAGGACCCTCACCCCTCCACATTTCTGTAATATGCCCCTTGTGTCTAACCCATGCATGCCTGAAACCTTCCATTTTTATATGAACATATGAACATGCCAGCAGATAAAGGCCTTAAAGTCTATCTAGTCTGCTCGATTGTACAGCTCCCTATGTATTTACAAAGGGAACTATCCTCCCACCCTGTTTCCTTTCTGACCTTTCTCAACTCTCCCCCTCCTCACCCTCACCCCCATTCTACGAACAACTTTCCCCCCTCACACTATCCAAATCCCTCTTGAAGCTATCCACCATGGTTTGGGTAACCACCTCCTTTGACAGCTCATTCCACCTGGCCAAAACCCTCTTGGAGAAAACGTGCCTCCTCGTCTCCCTCCTAAACCTTCCCCCACCAACTTTAGGCTATACCCGCTAGTGGTCTTGTTCTCACTAAGGCTGAAGAGGCTCTCAGTGCTCACCCTGTTAATACCCTTAAGGTAGTTGAAGGTCTCAGTCATGTCTCCCCTCTCCAATCTTTCCTCAAGAAAGTACATGTTGAGCTCCCTGAACCTCTCCTCATAGGTGTTGCCCTGCTGGCTCTGGACCATCTTGGGTGCCCTTCTCTGGACCGACTGCAGCAAGTTGAGGTTCTTTTTAAGATGCAGGCACCAAAACTGCACACTGTACTCCAGGTGCAGTCTTACCAATGACCTGTACAGTGGCAGAAGTGGCAGAATGACCTCTGCATTCCTGCTGGTTAATTCCACTGGCTATGTAGCCCAGCATCCGATTTGCTTTGGCTGCTTTTGGTAGCATGTCACTTGAGTGAATCAGTTTAGGCGATGGCATTATAGCGAAGCCAATTAAAATGTTAACAATTGCAGTGCATGATACATTACAGCAACTGCGGCATATTAGTGAAAGTAAATTACAATGACAGGAAAATGCAGCACATACAAATTCAGTGATAACGATTAAGCTTCTTACCCCAGTGTCCATGGCGTCATGGAGTTAGAATCCTAGAAATGGGGGGGGGGGAGTTGGGGGCATAGCCCCCCTGAGTCACTACCAGCAATTAGTAAGCAATTAGTGAGGTTATAAATAGGTGTGGCAAACTGTGAAAGGGTACACTGGAACCATGTCTATTGAGTTTCTGAGGAGTCAGAGAGGTATGCCCATGTTGGTGTATGGGGCCTTCTTATATCAGAAGGATAAGGAGAATGGCCAAGGTCCAGATCGTCCAGCTGATGTCTAGGGCCGCTGCTGGGGGTAGAAGATGCTACAGGGATCTGGCAGAATGAATTGTGCAGGTTGTCAGGGAGTACGGTCATCGTCCTAGGATGGACTACCTATTGGGGCTTGCATTTAGTTTTCAGATGCAGGTCTAGGTCACACGAATAGCGTCATTTGTGGTTGCTGGGTTCGCTATATTTTGCTACAAATGTGTTTTGCCAAAATAACGAATTGCTGAATTTGGAGCAGCTATTTTGTAGTCGCTGAAACTGTCATTCGGTGAAACTGATTCACTGCATTGACATGGAACCCTGCTTTCTTGCAATGTGCAGAGTGTTTCAGGTCACTTGTGATTATTACTGCCAGGTCCTTTTTTCCTCTGACCTGGTTACCTGCAATCCACCCAACCAGTATTTGGTCCCCAGATTCTTCACCTTCAAGTGCATAACCTTGCATTTTTTAGCTTTGAACCCCAGCTGCCAAATGCCAGACCACTTTTTTAGATGACCAAGGTCCTCCCTGAGTTCCTGTCTTCCCTCCATTGTGTCTACCCTCACACAGAGATTGGTGTTCTCCTGCAACAGGTAGATTTTACCCTTGACCCCATCTGTGATGTCACTTATGAAGATGTTAAATAACACCACACTGAACACCAAGCCCTATGGAACCCCACTGGACACAGGGCTCACTTCCAACAATTCTCCAACTACCACCCTTTGGCTTCTATCCTGCAATCAGCTTCTGACCCATCCTGTGAGTTTAGCCCCCACCTCCAGGTCCACAAGCTTCCTGACCAGTCTCCTATGAGTCATCAAGTCAAAGTCCTTGCTAAAGTTCATCTAGAGAATGCCCCCTAGTCCTTGTCTACTGTCATAGTGACCCGACTGAAGAAGTCAATTATGTTAGTTTGGCAGGACCTCCTTGACACAAACCCATGCTGCCTCTCGTTTTGGAGCCCAGTTTCCTCTAGAAAGCTGATCAGTCTCTTTCAGGATGGTCTCTATCAGCTTACCAACTATTGCAGTCAGGCTGATAGGTCTGTAGTTCCCTGGTTCATCCCACAGCCCACTTTTATGAAGAGGCACCACATTCACTATTCTCTAGTCCTGAGGCACATTCCTGGACTCAAGAGAGGTGTAAAACAGGTCTGCCTGGGAACACACTAGAATGTCTGCTAGTTCTCTAAGGATCCTTGGGTGCATGCCATCCAGCCCTTGTGATTTGTACACCTTTAAGCCCCTTAAGCCCTTAAGTACCCTGTCAGCTTGAATTGTGTCATCTGTGACCCCCCCCCCCAAGTCCTCACCCCACTCCCCTTGTGGTACTGGTCCATATTTCTCCCAAGTGAAGACTAAGCAGAAGTACCCATTAAGCACCTCCGCCTTTTCCTCACTCCCCTCTGCCCAGCCCCCTTTCCTTTTTTGCCTGACAATCTCATCCTTTATGTTTTTCTCCACCTGAAAAAGCCTTCTCACTTGTTTTTACCCACTGAGCTCGCTGTACCGCTCACATGGCCTTTACCTCCCTTATTGCTCTGCTTGTTGCTCTTGACTTAGCGGCATAGTCCACCCTATCCTTCTCCTTCTGATTACACTTGTACTTTCCAAAATCTGCCTCCTTGTCCCCACTGCTTTTGCCACCTCCTTGCTGAACCAGCTGGGTTTTTTGGCCCTAACTTTTTTTACGTTTGATTTTGGCACCCTTATGGCCCATTTCTGTTCTACATCCATCCCCACTCTGATCTCTGCATGGTGTCCTTTCATAACTTCTCCCATCCTACCAAAGTCAGCTCTCTGAAAGTTCAAGACCCTCATCTCAGTCCTAACCATCCCTCTGCCCATGTCCAGGTGAAACCACACCATGTGGTGGTCACTTCCAGCAAGTGGTGCTTCCACCTTAATATCTTGAACATGTGCCCAGTTGGAGAGGACCAGATACAGGACAGCCTTCTCCCGAGTGGGCTCCATGACACCAGAAGTCAAGAAAGCACTCTGGAAAGCATCGAGCAGTACATGTTCTCTTGTGCAGGAGGTAGCAGGGATTATCCAGTTCACCCCAGGTAGACTGAAATCCCTCAGTATTTCTATTTCCCCCTGCTGGATATATCTATGATATGGAACCCCAATACCCCAGCCAATTCCTCATCTGGGAAGGCAGTCTGTAAACCACCCACATCCTTAGTTGCCTCCTCTTAATGGATTGGATCTGCACCACAGAGCTTCAGGCTTTCACTCCACATCTTCCTCTCTGGTGCAAATAATCCCTTTCTTCATGTACAGTGCCAGTCCCCCCTCTCTTCCTGTCCCCCTATCCTTTCTGTACATTTTATACCCAAGAACTGCTAGGTCCCAGTCATGTCTTTGTGTAGCTCAAGTCTCTATGATGGCCACTTTGTCCACCTCTCCCTCAGCCAACAATGACTGCAATTCCACCATTTTTTCCCCCGACTTCTACTGTTTAGAGACCACCCTCCACTGCGAATCTACACCCCACTTACTCCTTACCTACCCACTTCCACTCCCATCTTCCCTTGGTCCCTGCCTGTTTCCTCTGCCCCTCCCATCTCTCCTCTCCACCTGCTGTCCTGCATGGAGGGAGGCCTATCAGCTGTGCACCCTGCTGCCCATTCCATTAGTTTAAATTTAGATTTTTAATCATGAAGTCCTTCAGCTTTCCCTTCAGGACCCTTGTGCTCTTTGTACTTAGGTGTAACCTGCCTGGTGCATACAGGTCCTTGTTATCCCATGTCCCCACTCAAACCATCAATGTACCTGTACCCTTCAGTCTCACACCACCCCTAAGTCATTTGTTAAAATTCAGCAATCCATACCTTCCTTGCTGTGCTAGCCCTCAGGACCACAAGCACCTCTGCAAAGACTATTGGCTTCCCTTCTATCATGCAGATTCTCTCCACCTTCTTTAACCTTTCTTGCATTACCCCCACCTCACTTCCTGCAAGGTCATTTGTATCCAGGTGCACTATAGTGTGAGGTTTCCCTCCTCCCTGTTGCATGCACTGCGCTACTAGAGGTCCCACCAACCATGCCATCATATATTGCATACATTCTACCCTCTTACTGTTTGGTCCTTCCCCCCCATCTCACCCCTTACAATTGAATCTCTCAAGATCACCACTGTGCCACCCTCATCCTAGGTCCTCCTTTCCTCCTGTGCATACTGCTGTCCATTCCCACCTGCCACCTCCTTTCCCTCCTGTACTCCCTTCTGACCCTCTACACCTGATATCCCCTTCCCTTCCTTCTGAACCTCCACCACCACTGGCACACGCCCTGTCTCTCCCTTCTGTTTCTGTTACCCCTTGCGTACCTCACCCTTCCATTTGCCCCTCTTCCTATCTCTTCATTCTCCATGCCCACCACCCCCTTCTCTACACCACCTAGCCACCCCTCTCACCTGAACTCACTTCCTCTTTCCCCTTCTCCTTACTTAGCCTGGCATCCCTCACATCTCCTCCAACCCTTCCCCTCTTGCTGCCCCATTTCTGGTCCCCACTTTGCCTCACCTTCCCCTAGTCCAGTGGAAGGTATCTGTTCCTCACTGGCAATCCTGGAGATGCCCTCACAGGACCCCCTTCCCTTCCTTCCTTCTCTTTCCCTCTTACTGTTATCCACTCCCCCTTCCTGGGACTCCTCCTCCCTGTTGGAGGTGGGAGACCTAGGAGACCTGCCTAGGCTCCTTTTCCCTCTTACCACACAGGCCCCCCCTCTCTGCCTTGGCTTCACTCCTGCCCACAGTCTCCAAGCCCTGTTGCCTCTCTACCCTCCCATCATTGCCCTACAGATACCCCCACCACTGCACTTATGTGATGCCTCAGCTGCCAAATGTCTGCCCTCAGCTGCCGAAGATGACGACAAACCAGGCATCCCCCACCTCGCAGAGAGTTCCCAGAAATACTGTTGCTATACACCCCCTGCGCTCCACCCACTTCACCCTTCCCCTGCTGCATACCCCTCTCTACATATTAACTTTTTAGCCCTTCTCTATTATTGTACTTAGCTATGCTTCACAAAACCTCAAGGCAAATTTAAGCTGACCCTAGATAGGGACCAGCTGCACTCCCTTGCCTGTGTCACCGTTGTGAGCTGGTCCCAGATTGGAGTTGGCAGCCCTCTTTAGCATTCCCCTAATCTGTTATCAATTTATAAAGCTGACCCTAGATAGGGATGAGCTGCAAACCTCAACCAACACTTGACAGTGTATTTCTGCCCCCCCTTGCACTTACCTACCTTCCTACAACCAGTGTGCCCTGTGGTTGCTCGTATGAATGACCTGCAGATGTCCCCAGATGCCACTTAGGTAGGTGTCACACTCCTGCTTTGTGGCACTCCACTCACACTTCAGGGTCACTAGGGATTATGGGCATAAATAGGGGCTGCAGCCGTAGCCTTGGAGGAATGCAGTCAGGTGGCCTCCGGACCCTCCAATCCTACTGGCTGGTCTGGCTCTGCATCCTCCCTTGATCCACCCACTGCTGGCGACCTCCCTCATTCTGTCCCCCCCAGTCACACAATTACCATTTATAAGTGTAAATTCAGCCAAAACAAAGCAGTTTCACGATTCCTCAACGATACTTATCTGGCTGATATTGCCCTGTCCATGTCCCATGCTTGTTCGGTGGCAAGAGAAAAGGGGGGCAGACTACAAACAACGTCCTTTTTAAACCTACAAGACTACAGCCTCCCCATTGAAGGACTGCAGCCAGGTGGTCTCTGGCCCTCCCAATCACACTGGATGGTCTAGCTCTGCCCTCTTTCATTTCACCCACTGCTGGTGACCTCCATTTCCCCCCCCCAACAGTAATGCAGTCACCATTTACATGCATAAATTCAGCCAAAATGATGCAGTTTCATGATTCCCCAACAATACTTATTTGGCTGACCCTGCCCAGTCCATGGCATGTACTCGCTTGCTGGTGAGAGAAAAAGGTTATAGCCACCACAGCTTTGACTGGCAGCCAGTTCCATGCTTCTACCACCCTTTCTTTGAAGAAGTATTTCCTCACATCCCTCCTGAAATTTCACCCTGCAATTTCATTGCATGCCTCCTAATACTGGAACCCATTCTCTTTTGGCTGCATCTTCCTCCCAGCACTCTGTTCACCCCTGTGAGGTACTTGATGGTCTTGATCACGGCACCCCTTGCTCGCCTGTCCTCCAGAGTGTACATGTTGAGATCCCTCGGTCTCTCCTCATAGAGCTTCCCTTGTAACCTCTGCACCATCTTGGTTGCCCTTCTCTAGGTTGCCTCCACCCTATGTTTTTCCTGAGGTGCAGTCTGCAGAACTGGGCACATTATTCCAGGTGGTGGCATAGTAGAGAGCTGTACAGTGGCAGCACCACCACCACTCTCTTCCTGCTGGTTACGTTTCTCCCTATGCACCGCAGCATCCCACTAGCCCTGCCCATGGCCATGTCACACTGTGCTCCGACCTTCAGGTCTTCTGAAATAATATTCCTGAGGTCCCTTTCCAGCCTTGTGACTGCCAGTCCCCCATCCTATACTCAGCAGCAGAGTTTCTGTGCCCTAGGCGCATGATTTTGCACATTTTGGCATTGAACCCAAACTGCCATGCCTTCAGCCACTGCTCTAGTTTCCTTAGATCCCTGCACATTGTCTCCACTCCCTCCTGTGTGTCCACCCTATTGCAGAGCTTCATGTCATATGCACAAGATGGACCTTCCCCTCCAGTTCCTATGCAGTGTCCCTTGTGAAGATATTGACTAGAACTGGTCCCAGCACTGAATCGTGAAGTACCCCTCTGGTCACCCCCCATCCTTAGAGTGTGCGCCATTTTCCACTATCCTCTGCTGCCTATCTGTTAGCCAGTTTTGAACCCAATTTAACATGTTGGCCACCACCCCAGTTTGGTCAGCTTTCTAATTAGCCTTCTGTGTGGCACAGTGCTGAAGGCCTTATCCACTCTCAGACTGCAAGTCCTGCGGTACTCTTTCCTGTAAAAATGGTCATGACATGTGACCACCCCATCCCCACCTTTGTACTTACTTACATGCTTCAGCATGCTTCCTTAAATAGCCCTGGGTGGGGCATGGTGGGAGTCAGTCTCTGTTCCACAGAACCCCAAGCTATAACCTTGCAGTTGTACTTGTCCCTTTGCCTCGGAAATTATATTAAATGTCATTTTCTGAGTCAGGCTATTTCATATCTGATTTATACAGCAGATTTTATAATACAAAGGTTGGCCAGCCTGATAGTCCAGTGATTGCCCTATCACATGTTATGCCAGCAATGGTGGCCCTTTTTCAGGAATGAACTCCAGTTGCTCAAGTGCTGGCCAGGGAAGGGAGACTTGAGCATCCCATGGATAGCTGTCTTCCTTTGTGTTAAGGGGCCTCTGCGATCTGCTCTAGGATGACCTGGTGGTAGTGCAGTGCTCACATTGGGGTAGGGGGTCCGTGATGACACCAGGCATGCATGCATAAATATTATTGCATGCTTGTCTCCCCCATAGGCTCACATACAACCGACAAGGCAGCCCACCCACCAGGCTTGTGATTTTGGGTAAGTGGTATGGCAGTAAGCCCCTGAGAAGGTTGGTGTTAAGGCTGGGAGCAACTGAAATATTGGAGATGGACTGGGGGACAGAAAGATAAAAATCTCTATAAAAATAAAATGCAAAGCTTTGAAACAGGCTATTTTTAAGAAGATGTAACTGCTTCTTTGATATTATTGCCTTTGTCTTAATGTAGCACAGTTCTTTTGTGATGTCATAAGGACTGTAAAAGCTGCTCTCTAATTTGTAGGAAACAATATACAAATTAATTGGGATGCACTAAATCTTGACATCAAAAATGTTTTCAAATAGTTGAAGTGATGTCAGAAGCAATGATAACATGTTTATTTTTGTTTCAACCCGTGGGTAGGGAGACTAACAGCCAGACAGGCAGGCAGACAGACGCAAATCTTGTGGTGTTAAATTGTAAAAGAGAAACAGTCTGATCTGAGCCAAGTTCTGTGTCGTGAAGTGGACACTTCCTTTGTATTTCTCTGTAACAGCATCAGTCATGTATTCATGGCGCCATGTACCCAGCAAGTATTTGACATGTTTGTATTGATTTTATGGTTTCCAGCTCACATCCCACATTTAGGTCAGTGATGTAGAAAAATGGCACCAGTCATAATAGGACCACAAGGAGAGTGTGTTAACAAAAACAGAGCTCAGTAGTGACTTAGGGCATGAGTGATATATTGTACTTTATTCTGAAAGGACGTTTTACACCAGTCCAAAGAACCTATGACAAAGAGACAAAGAGAGACACACACACTAAACCCCAAAGCAGCACGACATGAGAATGAAATGGCCATCTCTCCTGTAACTCAGGGGACTCATTTCACTTATTAGGGCTGCGTTAGCCCATTTGAAAGCAGCAGTGCAACAAAATTGGGCAAACAATTTCAGCCTACCTTTTTTCACTATAAAAGATGGTAGGCATCTTTCAGTTTTATTTGGTGGTAAACTTTTATAGTTCCACCAAAATTTGAGTATTTTACAAATGTTTTAATTTTGTTTTTCTCTCAAAAAAAAAAGGTGGCTGCCACATTTGGCTTAGAAATAGCATTTTAGACCCAGCAAAAGTTGGGACTGAGAGAATTCAGAAAAACTCAAGGTGCGCAGCATTGGAGATACCCAGGAAAGTAACTCTGATAAGTATGTTTATATTTGTATTAATTGCCGCTAAAATTAGCTTTTTGAAAAATATTTTTGTTGCACTGCTGCTTTAAATGCCAGGTTATTATTTACAAGGTGGTTCAGGAAAGTCAGAAAAGTGAATTAGTAATGCACAACTCAATCACACTGCAAATTTAACATGTAGAATGGGTGTGGGAATTTTATGGCAGATCTGTGACTTTTTTAATATCTATATTTATAAGGAATATGACATGGACTGACTTAAGATATCATTTTTATCTTCATGAGAGGTTATTGGTCTGTTGATATCTCATGAGTGGGGAATAACCTGTAGGTCCATGAGGAGGGTATAAATATGGTGCATGATGAATACCTTATTTTAAATATTTTGCAGAGTATTCATATTTGGGGGTCCAATTATTCATTATTTGTGATTCGTTATTTCTTATTCAGCTACTGGAACAGTGCATGACAGTTCAAGATCTCCTGAAACTTTCTGTCTAATTAGAGGCTACCTTAGAAGTTCACGGAAGGCAGCCCACATGACCCAGCACTCACAGAAGCTACAGGCAACAGAGACAAATGTCTGAGCTGCTGTGAAACAACAAGCTACAGTACTTCCACCCACTTCTTAAAAGTTGGCAAAAGCAAATATCTTGACAGTTTTTGTTCCCTTTTTTAAGCCCCAAGTGAGAGAGGGTAATTATACACCTGTATGTGGTCATTTCCAATGTTTCTCAGGAAAACTGTCTGGAGTGTTTATTTTCCTTAAAAGAGATTTGGGTCACAGTGGCAGGAGTGTCTGGGTCACAGTGGCAAGAGTGCCTGTGTCACAGTGGCAGGAGTGTCTGGGTCACAGTGGCAGGAGTGTCTGTGTCACAGTGGCAGGAGTATCTGGGTCACAGAGGCAGGAGTGTCTGGGCCACAGTGGCAGGAGTGACTGGGTCACAGTGGCAAGAGCTTTCTGTGTCACAGTGGCAGGAGCTTTCTGTGTTACAGTGGCAGGAGTGTCTGGGTCACAGTAGCAGGAGCTTTCTGTGTCACAGTGGCAGGAGTGTCTGGGTCACAGTGGCAGGAGTGTCTGGGTCACAGTGGCAGGAGTATTGGGCAGGGCCAGTGTTGCAGCAGAAGTTGAGAAGCCAGTGGTCACAGTGGATGAGTGGATCAGATCAGTGGTGACTCTTAAGGAAGAGGAGATGCTGGTACTGGTGGCAGTGGCAGGGGATGAAGAGGGCACATTCACATTGGGGGTATCAATGGCAGCTAATGACAATGTTCTCCTAACAGCACTACTAGTCTGAATAGTATTTTGTTCCATGGTGCCAGCCAGCACTGTGCTGGTGATGGAGGCAGCAGGCTTCAAAGGGGTTAAAAACTAACAGTGCAGTGAATGCACCCTTGAGTATCGCTCTGCAGTACGCTCACTCTCACTCTCACTGGCTGCTTGCTGCTGTTCACTTACTGGCGCTTTGCAGGGGCCGGGCCAGCTACGTCTTCTAGTATCTGCTCTGTCTGCCATTGTTGCACCCTTCACAGGAAGATGACATCACATTTATAGTATTATAAAATATGGTTACTGCCTCAATGCCAGTGAGCTGACAAGTCTCACTCACTATGGTCAAGCAGGATTAGTAAATAAATTATCTGAAGAAAAAATAATTATTTTTATTAGATTTCTTCTTAGGTATGTAACCACAAACTTAGAACGATGTCTTGAGTGCACAGTGTGCACACAGACAAACACACAGAACATACATGATAATAGTGTATTAAAAACGATAACAGAAGTTGTATCTGTGTTAGAAGAATTTAATGTAAAATAATTTTGTGCAGCAAATGCACCCTGAGTGTCGCTCTGCAGTACGCTCACCCTCACCTGCTGCATGCTGCTCTTCACCAAATGCAGCGCTGTTGGGGCTGGACCAATTATGTTTTCTAGTACCTGCTCTGTCTGCCTTTGTTGCATTCCTCATAGGAAGATAATATTGCATTTGTATTAGTTTAAAATATAGTCACTCACTGCCATAATGCCAGTTAGTGGACAAGTCTCACTATTTTCAGTCCTTAGTAAATAAATTCTCTGAAGAAAAAAAAGTTTTAATTTCTTCTGAGGCATGAAGCCCCAAACTTAAACCTTGTCTTGAGTGTACCCTGTGTACTGCTGCCCAACAGTGGTAGGAGGCAGCCAGCTAGTCCCACCTCACCAGCTAACAACTGTATACAGCAGTGTACACACAGCTGTACAAGTGGCCATGGAGGGACCTGAGCCCTGGTTTCTCACAGAAAGATGTCTGCTAATAAATGTAAATTATATTGTTATAAAATAGAGACACTCATTGCAGCAATACCGGAGAGCTGACAAGTCTCACTCACTAATAGTCAAGTCTGTCTAAAAAAATGTAATTTTAAAATTTCTTCTTTGGCACAAAGTCATGAAAAAATAGAAATAAAGTCCCTGCAGGTACATCAAAGTGAAGAAAGTCCAGAGGTGCTGTGGGTTATCCTGGAGGCAGACTGTGGGACTACTATCTGGATGGGGGGTTGTTTACAGACTCCCAGAACAGGAAGAGGAGACAGACAGGTCCCTAGGGGAGGGCCATCATCAGGATGGCAGGGAAGGCGGAGGTGTTGTTAGTTGGAGATTTCCATCTATCACATGTGGAGTGGAACCAACCAGCTTCAGCTTTGACAAGGAGCAAGGCCATCCTAGACTCCCTTGAGGGAGCTTTTGTCAGGTAGCTTGTAAAAGAACCCACTAAGGTGGTGGCAGTGTTGGGTCTGGTATTCACAAACAGGGACGACATTGCAAACTTCACAGTGGGAAGTCCACTGGGTACCAGTGGTCACTGTATTGTGTGGTTCAACATAAGGAAAGGAGTTGAGGTGAGCCAGACTAAAGCGAGGGTCTTGGATTTCAAAACAGCAGAACTGAAGGAAATGGGAGACTGCCTTACAAAATGCCTTGGGAAGTGGGATAGTCAAAGAGAGGTGGAGGCACACTGGATGGGAATAAGGGGAAGGCATCATTAGGGCAATAAGCCTCTGTGTGACAGAGTAAAGAAAAGGCAGAGGAAAAGGAGACCATTATGGTTCTCCAAAGAGGTGACAAAGGCAGTGAAAGAAAAAAAAAAGCAGCTTTCAAAAGCTACAAAGAAACTCAAAGGGAAGAGGACAGGCAAGCATACCAGGCCAGGCAGAAGAAGGAGGAAAGGTGGTTAGGAGAGTTAAGGCACAGGAAGAGGAAAGGATTGCAAGGGAAGTGAGTAAGGGAGCTAAGACTTTATATGTTTGCTTGCACGCATGTGCAAGAAACATAGTGCCATCATACGAGTTTTCTAGAGGTGTGTCAGCCTCTTCCAATTCAGTCAGTGTGTTTGCAGGCGCGGTCACAGTGCACCAAGAACTGCTGCAGCTGTCTATGACAGCAGGAAAATGCAGTGGCATACAGTTGAAAGGAGAGCTCTGCTTCAGTGAGCAGAGCTCTCCCCTAACTCATCACACGCAAAGCACGCATAATGCGTGCTGATGCGCCCTCCTCCCCCAAGCACACACTGTGTGGGCCGCACGGGGTGCTCAACTCCGGCCAGCTCCACGCCTCCCCCCAACAACAGCTGTCCAGGTGCCATGCTGGGAGCCCACCCCAGTGTGGCAAGAACTGTCATAGCCAACGGGGGTGCCCAATCCCCCATCGGCTCCACGGCTGCATGCCCCCAAAAAAAGCTTTCCATGTGCCACGCTGAGAGCCCACCCCAGCGTGGCAAAGCATGTTATGGCTGATGGGGTGCCAACTCCCGTCAGCTCCAGCCCCCCAAACAGCCTTTCCAGCTGCCACGCTGAGAGCCCACCCCAGAGTGGCAAACATCCCGCATCATCTAAAAACCTGTAAAGAAGAAAACCTTTCCTCTAGTCTCCCCATCCCCCCACAACCCGCATACACCCACTGCACACCTGCCTCCCCCACCCCATACTTACCTCCGGAGCTTCGGCGTGACGATCATCGGTGGACCAGGAACACGTCCTGCACTCTTCAAAGCCGACCGCGAACTGAGGAAATCCCTGTAAGCTGTATAATGGAATAAATTAGGTTTTTTCAACTTTGTTGCATATCTCAGGCATTTTTGGGAATTTTGGGCCCAAATTTTCAACACGGGTTTTTTTGGGACCCCTCCTCATGAATTCTTGCACTGTCATGGCGTTAATCGGGCCCGAAGGGTGATTTTGCAGTCACTTTGCAAACTCACCTTTCGGGACCCATTAACAAAATGACACTGCCAGCGTTCTAAGGTGGGCTCTCAAAAACCTATGTTGAGATTTGATGAAAAAATTCTAAAATAACTATTTAAAGTGCATTGCGCAGTTCCTACGCACGCTCGTAAGTTCGCGAATTTTCAATATTTCACTCCAGATTTTCAACATTGCCATTTTACCACACCTCCTTATGAACAGTACAGCTGTCATTTTTCACATCTCACCCAAAATGTGTTTCCGCCCATGTAGTACGCAATGGCGCAGTCGGTGTGCAAAATTAATGTACGGGACACATTAAGAAAATCACAGTGACACTGTTCATGAGTAGAGGTCTTAAAATAGCTATGTTGAAAATTTGGTGAAAAAATTCCTAAAAATGACTGTTTTATGAGCGTGCGTTGTGCAGTTCCTATGCACTCTCGTAAGTTCACGAATTTTAAATATTTTCACTCCAGATTTTCAACATTGCCATTTTACCACACCTCCTTATGACCAGTACAGCTGTCATTTTTCACATATTACCCAAAACATGTTTCCGCCCATGTAGCGAACAATGGCGCAGTCGGTGTGCGAAATCCATGTACAGGACATATTAAGAAAATCTCAGTGACACTGTTCATGAGCAGAGGTCTTAAAATGGCTATGCTGAAAATTTGGTGAAAAAATTCCTAAAAATGACTGTTTTACGAGCGTGCATTGCAGAGCTGTTCCTACGCACCCGCATAAGTTCGCAAATTTTCAATATTTTCACTCCAGATTTTCAACATAGCCATTTTACCACACCTCCTTATGAGCAGTACAGCTGTCATTTTTCACACTTCGCTCACAACATGTTTCCGCCCATGTAGCACACAATGGCGCAGTCGGTGTGCGAAATCAATGTATGGGACACATTAAGAAAATCACAGTGACACTGGTTATGAGCAGAAGTGTTAAAATGGTTATGTTGAAAATTTGGTGAAAAAATTCCCAAAAAAGACTGTTTTAGGAACGACGCTAGTCAGTTCCTACGCACGCCGTATAAGTTTGTGAATTTGTAATATTTGGTACACCAGATTTTCAACAGAGCCATTTTTACCGATTTCCTTATGAGCAGTACAGCTACCATTTTCATCCATCGCCCAAAATGTGTTTCACATGTAGCACAATGGTACAGTCGGTGTGCGAAAACAACGTTTGGGACAGATTAAGAAAATCACAGTGACACTGGTCATGAGCAGAGGTCTTAAAATGGCTATGTTGAAAATTTGGTGACAAAACTCCATAAAATGACTATGTTACGAGTGATCATTGCGCAGTTTCCACGCACCATCGTAAGTTCATGAATTTGTAATATTTTCAGTCCAGATTTTCACCAGTGGCATTTTTCCACACCTCCTTAGGAACAGTACAGCTGTTATTTTCCACAACATGGCCGAAATGTGTTTTCACACTTTCAGCGCAGAAATGCGTGGTCATTGTGGGAAATCATTGTTCGGGACAGATAAAGAAAATCACACTGACACTGTTCATGAGTGGAGGTCCCAAAATGCCTGTGTTAACAATCTGCTGTAAAAAAAATCCCCAAACTAGTTACATTACGGGTGTGCGTTGCACAGTTTCTACACACGCTCGTGACTTCATTTTTTTTTAAGATTTTCACAGCAGATTTTCAACATTGCCATTTTTTACACCTACCCATGAACAGTACCGCTGTCATTTTTCACATCCTGTTCGGAATGTGTTTTTGCACCTGTGGTGCCAAATGCCGTAGTCGCTGTGCAAAAGCAGTTTTCAGCTAACAAACTGATATTGCCACTGTTCATGAGGTGGGGGTCACAAAAAACATGTTGAAAATTTGGAGTGAAAATACCAACGAATGCCTGAGGCATTAGGGTTTCCGACCATAACACCCCACCCTGTAGAGAATGACAGGCATCAGGGTGTGATTTGAATTCTTGCCTGTAATGCTCATACCATTCCACCCCCACCCGTACTGCAGCCAGTGAGAGGCATCAGAGGTGTGCCTCAGTTCTTTCAGGCCCAAACTTCACCCCATTCTCCTATACGCACCCATCTCACCGTATTCCTGATGGAATGGGGTCGATAAGGACCAAAGACCCCAAGACACAGTGACACTTGTCAGTGTCTGCAGGGTAGGGTGTGGTGAAATGGCATGGTCATTATGCCTGACGACCCAAAGGCACACCCCAATGCCTGTCAGTCTTTGCAGGGTGGTGGTGAGGTTGGCTTCAGTTCAATACTTCACTGCCATTCCTGTTATGCAGCTCTGTAACTTCTACACTACCAATGACAGTGCCAGCAAGCAAACATTCGGCATTGACAAATGCTTGTTTCCCTTACATCAGCAAGAAGAGATAAGTTAGGGGTGGACTAATGAGGCTAAGAAGGGTAGAAGGGAGAGATTGTGCAGAAGGAGACCAAGAAAAGACTGATATAGAAACATAGAACTTGACAGCAGATAAGGACTGCTTGGCCCACACAGTCTGCCCATTTCCCTACCTAATGGATAAGCTGCAGATCTTAGTTAACCAACAGCCTACTTCTTCCTACCCCCACCCCCTAGAATTGCCTTATGACTGTACCATGCATTCTTCAGTTCCACTACTGTTTTTGACTCCACAACCTCCTCAGGAAAGCTGTTCCATGCATCCACAACCCTCGCCATGAAAAAATACTTCCTCACATTACCTCTGAGCCATCCCCCCTCTATCTTCAAATTGTGCTTCCTTGTTCTTGCACACCTCTTTTTCTGAAAGATGCTACCCTCTTGGACTTTGTTGATTCCCTTGAGGTACTTGAAAGTTTCTATCATGTCCCCCCTCTCCCTCCTCTCCTTGAGGCTATACATATTAAGCTCCTTAAGTCTTTTTTCATATGTCTTCTGGTGCAGACCCTGCACCATTTTAGTTGCCCTCCTCTGGACTGCCTTCAACCTATGTCCTTGCAGAGACTGGATCTCCAGAACTGCACGCAGTAATCCAGATGGGGTCTCACCAGTTGTCTGTACAGAGGGATAACAACTTCCTGTTTTCTACTGGTGATGCCTCTTCCTATGCATCCCAGTATCCCCCCAGCCCTTCTTACGGCCCTCTCACATTGCTTGCCCACCTTTAGGTCATCTGATATGACTACGCCCAGGTCCCTTTCCATTTTTGTTGTTGTTAGTATCTCACCCCCCCTTGTGTACTCTTCCCCTGGGTTTTTGTTTCCCAGGTGCATTGCTTTGCACTTCTTTGAGCACTCTCAAATCCTTGGATCACTAACAAACTACTTGCCCAGCTGAAGGCTCAGGACAACCTCTGGGCCATAGCCAGGGAAACAGGCTCCCCACTTGATACCCTAAAGTACAAACAGGCACGAAACAAATGCACCGCGCAAATTAGGCAAATGAAGAGTGCCTATTTCAAAAACGCCCTTGAATCCACCTGGGGTGACGGGAGAGCTTTCTGAGACAACACCTGAAATATAACGGGTAAGCAAGCAAAATCCTCTCCCACCATTATGAATGTTGATGGATCCACCACACTCGACCCAAAGACTATTGCAGATGCTCTAAATAAGGCTTTCACAGACCTCAGTGGGGTCCTCCCCCCAGATTTCTTCTTGGACTCACCTGTGTCCAACCTAGTATCGCAAAGCACTCTAGTGACAATCCACAATTTTATTTCAAGAAAATCAAAGTGCCTGAAGCTTACAAATACATAAAAGGCCTGCTCCAAATCCAGAACAAGTAGTGACACTATAGATCTAAAATCTTGTCTCTCACCTTGGACAAAGTGATCCACCCTCTTGCCAAAATTCTTAATCTGTCCCTATGCCAAAGTCAATTTCCCAACAAATGGAAGGATGCCATAGTCACGCCAGTGCACAAAGAGGTGACAAAGCCTCAACAGGAAACTATCGACCTATATCAATACTCCCACCCCTCTTCAAAACTCTTGCACGCATTGTGGCAGACCAACTCACTGACTACCTGGACAAGCACAATCTACTCTGTAATCAACAGCACGGGTTTAGGAAAGGACATAGTACTACAACAGCCTTACTTAACTTCTCTGGAGAAGTCCACTCAGCCCTGGACAAAGGCTATCAAACCGGTGTGGTCTTCATTGACCTCACAAAAGCTATCGATACAGTCCATCATGGTCTACTTATCTCTGTATTGATCAGCCTTGGCCTGACTGAAGGACCCAGTGCTTGGGTAAAAAGTTACTTGTCATATCGGTCTCAGACCGTAAAAATCTCTGGTGTACTCTCTGACTCCAAACATGTCCTCTCGGGTGTACCGCAGGGATCAATTCTAGGCCCGCTCCTCTTTAGCCTGCAACTCCCTCCCAGAATTCTGCCCGGAAAGAATAATCTTATATACTGATGATGCTGTAATTCTCTCTTCTCACAAAGAACCCAAATTCCCTACGCCAGAGCTTACAATCTGCTTTCTCTAGTGTTGAAAAGTGGTTTCTGGATAGTAAGCTTGTGCTTAACCACAAAAAAACAAAAGCCATGCTTTTCACCAATCACCAAAACAAAAATAGAAACACTCCACTCACCACAAACACCTCTGCTGGAAATACACTGGACCAAGTAAATACTTTCAAATACCTTGGCATCACGTTTGACCAAGGTCTTACCTTTGCAACCCATATTGACAACACGGCAAAAACAGTGAACCAACGTCTAGGAATACTATTTCGAAACTAACAATTCCTTAACCAAGCTGCACTGAGGATTGCTATACAGAGTTCCATAATCTCAATCATAGACTATGGTCTCATTATCTATGGCTCAGCCACTACCACAGCACTAAGGCGTATCTCAGTCGCGCTAAATAAGGCTTGCCGGCTCCTTACGGGGGCACAAAGACTGACACACACGTGTGAGCTTTACTATGAAACAGGCTAGTTACAACTATTAAGTCGCCTTAAATATCTCACCTGCATAATGGCGAAAAAATCTATTATGGGGCTGACTCCACTATGTATCCAAAACCTACTCTGCCGGAATCATGGCCTGTGTCCCACCACCAGATCTGAACACCAACCTTTTCTGGTTCCCAGATGTCGGACCGCACAGGGACAAAGGTCATTTGCGTACAGGGCTCTGACCTGGTACAACACTCTAAGTCCACCTACTCTATCCTCTACCTCTCCTGGAGCTTTCAAAACCATGCTCTATGCCCACCTCTCTACCACTAGCAACTGTGACTGCTTTTGATACAGACCTCTCCTCCTCTGACCATCCCCAAACCATGGCCCATCCTCCCTGTCTAATGAACCCACACTACCACCAACTACTCCTTTCCTGCCTCCTAACTCACTCTTCTACAACCTCCTTTCCTTCCCCTCTCACTTGCTCTACTGCCTCACCACTTCCCCTTCTTTTTGCCTCCTTGTAGGTCCCCAATTTACCTCTCTCTCTCTCCTTAGAAGCTTTTGGTTTTTCCCAAATTGTTTACTGCCTTGAAACTGTTTAAAGCATATATTCTATGTAACCCCTAAACTGTAATGCCTTGTAACCGTGTAAAGTATATTTATTATGTAACTTCTGTTGCTGATAATACTTGTAATGTGTTTTGTCTGTTTGATGTTCTATGTGACGTGGAACCTTTGTAAAAGAGCCCTGGCTCAAAGGTATTAATTCCTAGACCAATAAACTAAAAACTAAACTTCTTAGCATTGAATCTAAGCTACCATACATTTGACCATTCCTCCAACCTTGCCAAGTCCCTTCTCATCCTTTCCACCCCACCTTGCGCATCAACTCTGTTGCAGATCTTTGTGTCATCTGCAAAGAGACATACTTTTCCTTCCAGTCCCTCCACAATGTCACTTACAAAGACATTAAAGAGGACCGGTCCTGGTACTGAACTCTGTGGCACCCCACTAGTAATCCTCCGTTTACTATTACCCTCTGTGTCCTGTTCTCCAGCCAATTCTTTACCCAGGCTACCATCTTGGGACCCACTCCCATGCTGGCCAACTTGTATATTAATCTTTTGTATGGGACTGTGTTAAATGCCTTGCTAAAGTCTAGGTAAGCCATGTCCACAGCCCCTCCCTGATCTACTACTTTGGTCACCCAGTCAAAGAAATCTATTAGATTCGTCTGACATGACCTTCCCGCTGTGAATCCATGCTGCCTTGGGTCCTGCCCCTCTGGCCTCTAGGTACTCAACAATTCTTTCCTTCAGAAGTGATTCCATTATTTTCCCAATCACTGATGTTAAACTAACAGGTCTGTAGTTTCCTGCTTCTGCCCTGCTCCCACTTTTGTGAAGTGGAATAACATCGGCCCTCCTCCATTATCTACATTATGAACAGGTGCTTTGACTTGGTCTTCACAGTAGAGCGAAGAGGGGAATGGGCCACCAGAGAGAAGAACAGAGGTGGGGATGGGGTGGACATGGCCATCTTGATAGGAAACAGTACTGAAAGGACTTGCTGCCCTGAAAATGGATAAGGCTATGGGATCATATCGGATGCATCCCTAGTACAGAGGTTGCTCAGGGAAGTGCTAGCTATTCCACTGAAAGCCTTGTTCAACAGTTCACTGGAAACAGGAGTGGTTCTGGAGGACTGGAGAAGGGCTGATGTGGACTCTCTGCATAAGAATGGCAGCAGGGAGGAATCTAGGAACTACAGGCCAGTCAGCCTAACTTCAGTGGTGAGGAAATTAATGGAAACTCAACTGGTTGATTATCTAGAAGTCTATGCGCAGCAGGACCATAGTCAACATGGGTTCAAACTTCAGACGAGGAAGGCCATGCCAAACAAATCTGATAGGTTTATTTGACAAGCAGACCAGGGAAATAGAACAATATAGGATGAGGTGTACTCATCAAACACAACCAATGAAATCAAGCTCAAAGTTCAGGGTCAGATGCAAAAATTTCTTATATCCATTATCCAGAAATTGCAGGATTAAATATCTAACACAAATGTGTTGCAACCAAAATGTGTGTGTCTATTATATATTCACTGCAGAAAGCTAAATTAATGCACCAGTTAGGGTTCAACTTAAAGCAAAAAATGTAGAGAATTGTGGTTTCAGGGTTTCCAATCCTAACTCCTCACCCCCAATCCCAAGCAGCAAAAGGATAGCTCACACAAGCAACTACAGACAGCCATCATCAGGTAAGACAAACAACATATAGAGGATTGTGTATGAGCACTCATACACAACAAAGTTATTTTCTGATCGAATGGTTTCTGTGGTGACAAGAGACCTCGAGAGCGAACCTCGAGAGATCTCATTACCATGGAAACCACGAGATGTATGGGCACTCATTCATGGCAAACAATGTCCCACAAATGATTTTAAAAGTCCTTACTTTAGCACATTGCTCCAGTGCCAGTTACTTCCGTTTGGCCTCTCACTGCCGCGGCCCCTTTTTCACGCATGCGCAACTACGTTTGATGTTATGCAGCACTGGTGACATATTCAGTGCAGCATATTAAATATTGTGACGTAGTTAAGACAGCACAACAACGCTGTTCTGAGCATGGATTTCCATGCTCAACAGCATTCCACCACACACTATACAACTGTTTCCAGATGACATAAATGCAGTAGCATTGATGTGCTACCTTTTGTGGATTTGTATCTGCAGCATGCACACCACAAGACATACACACTACAACACATACATACTCACTTGTCACTATAAACAGAAATCTAGGATACTCAAGTCATAACACTGCTACAGTCTGGAGAAACACAGGCCGCTACAGCCACAGATATAAATCCATGATATCCAAATTCCAAGAGTTCTTTAGTCTGTAGAAGTGCATGCCCATATGGGGCCAGCACTTCTTTTTTTTTAATCAGTACTTTCTGCTGTTTTTGTGTTTTTCTCTCGGTCCCGATCCTGTGCATCCCTGACATGACGCACGCATGCAGAGGCACGCGTACGTCACGCCCTATGGGATGCCCCACTCGACCAGCCATCCCTCTACCCACCTGCACCACCATTGAACCTCTACCCAGTGATGATGGGACTATGGTTAGGACGGCATCCACCCCAGGAGAGGAGAGCTGCCAGTAGGCAGCTCAGTCCTGCTCCTATCCTCCCCCTGGCTGGCACCCTGAAGACCCAAGGTTGTTCCTGAACCTGGGTCACCAGCATGACGCAAGGTGTGGCATACAGCACCTCAACCCTCAGTGCCACCAGGCTGACTGGGGCAAGCACTTCTTTAGCCACAGGTATCATGCACACTATAAGACATAAACACACTTGATGGACCTGTGCTTTTCTAACCGCTGATGCAAGATGAGAAGGGACTTGGCAAGGTTGGAGGAATGATCAGACACATGGCAACTTAGATTCAACGCAAAGAAGTGCAGAGTAATGCACCTGGGAAATAAAAACCCAGGAGAAGAGTACACAATAGCAGAGGAGGTACTAACAACAACAAAAATGGAAAGGGACCTGGGGGTAGTCATATCAGATGATCTAAAGGTTGATAAGCAATGTGAGAAGTCAGTAAGGAGAGCCATGCATAGGAAGGGGCATCACAAGTAGAAAAAGGGAAGTGGTTATCCCTCTGTACAGACAGTTGGTGAGACCCCATCTGGAGTACTGTGTGCAGTTTTGGAGACCTCATCTATGCAAAGACATAGACAGGATGGAAGCAGTCCAGAGGAGGGCAACTAAAATGGTGCAGGGTCTGCATCAGAAACCATATGAAGAGAGACTGAGAGAGCTTAATATGCATACTCTTGATGAAAGGAGGGACAGGGGGGACATGATAGAAATGTTCAAGTACCTCAAGGGAATCAACAAAGTCCAGGAGGGTAGCATCTTTCAGAAAAAGAGATGTGTAAGAACAAGGGGGCACAATTTAAAGATAGAGGGGGGACGGTTCAGGGGTAATGTGAGGAAATTTTGTTTCATGGAGAGAGTGGTGGATGCATGGAACCGCCTTCCTGGAGAGGTTGTGGGATCTAAAACAGAGGAGGAATTCAAACATGCATGGGACAGACATAAGGCAATTATAGTGGGGGGTGGCAGGAAGTAGGCTGTTGGTTAACTAAAATCTGCAGCTGATCCAGTAGGTAGTGAAATGGGCAGACTGGTTGGGCCAAGTGGTCCTTAACTGCCGTCAAAGTCTATGTTTCTATGTTTCTATGTATACATACACACTGACCTCTGGCTGCAGAATTGCGGGAGCCACAAAATCCATGATATCAAAACTGCAACAGATATGTGTGCAAAACAGGCTCTTGAGGGGCCTGCACCTCTTCACCCACAGGTGTAAGACATATACACTGATTTCTTGAGCCAGAAGGACCGGCACCAAGCAGACAAAAGCACTGTTGCTATGTGGGTATCATGCTGTCATGCTTACAGCAGTGGATCTAGAAATCATTCAAAGGGGAAGCAGGTTTTCAGTTACACAGCTGTGTCTACAAAACCATGCAGTAGCAGATCATGCTATCTAGCAACGTACCTTGTACAGCATGCATGAGTACCTCTGTCTGCAGAGTTGCAGGCCGAATGGGGCCTTCTGTCAACAGAACATGCTGAATGAGATACATGAACAGGTGTAGCTGCATAAGCACAGCCCCTGTGGGGCCTGTGCCTATGCAGCCACATATACAAATCTACAAAGGTAGTGCATCAGTGCTACTGCAGTTGTGTCATCTGGAAACAATTGTATGTTGTTTGTCTTACCTGACGATGGCTGTCTGTGATTGCTTCTGTGGGCTTGTCCTTTTGCTGCTTGGGGAAGGGGTGAGGAGTTAGGGTTGAAAACCCTAATGCCACATTTTTCTACTTTTGTTGCTTTAAGTTGAACCCTAACTGGTGCATTAACACAGTTTTTTGCAATGCATTTCCTTTCTTTTTGAGATAGTGGAATCATATTCTCATTCACCTGCATAAATACATCCATCAGGTCGTGGAAGCGCATGGCCCTCTGGACCCTGTGCTTCCATGTGGCAACAGATGCAGATGCACAGGGCCAGTGAGCAGTTTGTTTGTCCACAGACTGGGCCCTGCACTTCCGTGATGCTACAGATGCACACACTCATGGCCCTTTGGACCCTGTGCTAAATGTGGAGTTTATCAGGCAGGGTACGCACCAAAATATTTAAACATTCATTCATACCATGGTCATTTTACAATATTCTATACCAAATTTTCAACAGTGAATTCTTATGCTCATCATGAACCCAGTAGATGAAAATGTGCGAAAACACATTTTCATTTTGGTCAGTATTTGACAAATGACAACTGGCATGTTCATGAGGTGGTGTGAAAAAATGGCTATCTTGAAACTTTTGGGTGGAAATATTGAAAATTACCAAACTTATGAGTGAGTGTGGAAAAAGTTCAATGTAAACTCGTAATAATGTTGTTTTTTTTTATATTTTGACCCTAAATTTTCAACATAGCTGTGTTATGACCCCAGCTCATGAACCTGGTAGGAGAAAATTCTGAAATCCCAACTGAAACATCATTTCACAGTACAAGTGCGAAAACATGTTTTGGCCAGGATTTGAAAAATGACAGCTGTCTCGTTCATGAGGTGATGTGAAAAAATGACTATGTTGAAAATGTAGGGTGAAAATATTGAAGATTACCAAACATATGAGCAAGCATTGAAAAATATCAACATACACTCATAACTTTGTTGTTTTTTTAATATCTTTACCCCACGTTTTCAACAAAGCCTTCATATGACCCCCACCTCGAGTACAAGAGGCGAGAAAATTTTCAGAGCCTATCCAAAAGGCGATTTCATACAGTGACTGCAAAATCACCGTTTGTGACAGACTTGAATAATTTCAACATCCTTGTTCATGAGACAGGGTCCCCAAAAGGCTATGATGAAAATTGGGTGTAAAAATGTAAAAAAATGACAAAGTTGTCAATAAAACTGCAAACCCCATCAAAATACATTAAACTGCAGTTACCTTATTTTCTCATATTGCGGTCACTCCGTCCTGCAGCAAGGCATGTATTTGATCAGACAGTGGATCTATGACATGGGACATGTTCAGCTGAGTGAGGCTATGTGGGGTGCTGAGTACAGATCAAGGTGGGGTGGGTGGGGTGCTGGGGGGGACTGATCACCGATGAACTGTTTTCTTTTTTTCAGAATACAAATGTTACAAAAAAAAAAAGATCAATGAAGGATGTTTTTATTTAATTTAGAGGTACAGAATCCAGCACCTGACCCCTGACCCCTTAACCCTGGAACAATACCTGCAGGCTAACTTCAACAATGTTGAATACTGGTTCATAAATTCAAAGTTACTGCTAAACTACGAAAAAAAAAAAAACAATGATATTTGCATCAACGCACAGTAAACACAAATCATCCACTCTCACAATAAGAAATAAGCAAAATGAGCTCCTTGAGATGGCCCAGCAATTGAAATATCTTGGTGTCACCCTGGATAGTTCCCTCACTTACTCGCAGTATGTTGACCAGGTTGCCAATGCTGCTAACAGACGCCTAGGCCAGCTCTACAGACACAGTCACTGCCTTAATGAAACTGCACTCAAGCTTGCCGTAAGTGGCTCAGTCTTCTCCATCATTGACTATGGCCTTGTCATTTACAGTGTGACCTCAGACACTACACTCAATAGGATTGCCATCATGATGCACAAAGCCTGTAGATTACTCCTTGGCACCCCAACCCTAACTCACATCTGCAACCTATACGCGCTTTCGGGCTGACTTGACCTTAGAAACAGGATTCATTATCAGACATGTCTCATTGCCAAAAAGGCCACCCATGGTCTGGTACCCAACATTGTTCAGGCAATGATTTTATTTTTCATTTATTTATTTAGTTTTTGTTGACCGGTTAAGTGCACTAGACAAATTCTGCCTATTTTCAGGCATGACCCGGGGGGATACAGATGAATGCCAACTGACCTTGAACCAGATTAAGCTGATGATCTGTCCAGCAGCTACAGTTAGACTAACCAGGGCAACCAATTCCAATTCTTATAAGGTCCCATACCATTGTACCTCACAAGGCCAGAGATCCTTTGCTTACCAGGCCCCTCTCTGGCTAAACTTTCTACCTGCTGACCAACTTGCTGAACCCAAAATTGGTCCTTTTAAAACAAAACTTCATACTCATCTCTCAGCCCGTATGGAGTGCATGTTTCCTCTGAATAGATCCTGAGTCCTGATCCAACCTACAGTCATAGCACTTCGACGCCCCAGAATAGATACTTGCCCATTTTTTCCCTCTACCTCATCCCACTTTTTGTATTATTCCCATCCCGCTCTCCACTCATGCCACCTCCCCCACTACTCTACACTTTCCCACTATGTCCTTTCTCCTTCCACCCACTCCCCTTGACAAAGTAAATTGTCCCAGCCAGTTTCCTGCTTTGAATATCCTAATCCCTCCTTTCTCTGAGTTTAATCAGCCCACTAGAAAGCTCTTGCTTTTATTATCCATATTTGTATCTTCATTTATGTGATACTATCTGTACCAAACTTCTATGCTGTATTTACAATAATGTTTTGCCTGGGGACATCCCATGATCTCTGTATGTCATCACCTGTTATTGTTTTCAAATTATTCTGTTAATGAAGTGGAACCTCTGTAAATGAGCTTTTCACTCAAAGATTGTAATTGTCGTGCCTGAAAATAGTCACTTGCAGGCTAGTGCACCTACCCCGTTAACAAAAACTAAATAAAAATAAAAATAAAATCCGAGAATTCAATAAATAAATAAATAAACACTAGGGATTGGGCACTTCAGTGCTGCGATGTTGTTTGGCAACACCAGAGGTGGCCACCCTGAAGCTGCCACATACTGTACATTAAAGGAATGGGGGGCTGGGCAAACTGAAAGGGGAGGCGGGCAAGTGAAGCAGTACCAGGGTGGGCACCACAGTCTGCTTACTACATAAAAAAATTGGGGGGCAGGTGATCTGGAGGGGAGGGGGTTAAAGAAGTGGTACTAGGGGTGGGCATTACAGTCCGCTTAAGAAACAAGATAGATAGATAGATAGATATGCAGATGAATCGATAGATAGACAGATAGATAGATATAGATACTGAGAGAGAGAGAGAGAGATCAGGGGACTGGCAGCTCACTTCACATTTTCAGAAAATCCTGCCATTCTCACACTGAGGATGTGGGTGAATGCATCCTTGGATATGTTTAGGTGAGTGAGAAGGTGTGGGGGTGCTGAGTGGAGGGTCAGCGTGGGGTGGGTAGGGGGTCTGATCAGTGATGGACCATTTTCTTTTTTCAGTTACAAAAAAAAAGATCAGCGAAGGACAGTTTTCCTTATTGTAGGGGGACTGAAGTCGACAGTGGCGATTGGGCACCCCAGTGTTAGGATAATTTTTAGCAGCACTAGTGATGGACACACTGGTGCCAACACATATATTAAATGAAGGGGGATGGGTGACCTGGAAGGGGGAAATAAAAGTAGTACTGGGGGTGGATACCCCCTCTGCTTACTACTTAAAAAAAACATTGCAGGGTCGGGTGATCAGGAGGGGAAGGGGAGAAAGAAGCTATACCGGGGGGGGGAGTGAGCATTCCTGTCCACTTAAGAAAAAAAGACAGATAGATAGACAAACAGAGCAAGAGTCAGAGACAGAGAGAGAGAGAGAGAGAGAGAGAGACAAATTAGGGGATCGGTCACTCACTGCTCTAATTGAAGTTGGTAGCACGATTCCAGCTGTAGCTTCACAATTCAAGAAAGCCCAAGTCATAGACAAGTCTTTCATGAGATCTCACGTATGGTTCTTTCATATGGCCTCATGAAAAGAACTGTGAAAAAATACCTATGTCCCACTCTCTTCTTTTGTGAGTTGACCGTCTTCTTTTGTCAGTTACAAAACAACTCACGAAAGAACAATCTTGGCTCACAAAAGAAGATGGTGAGACACTTTTTTTTCATACTTCTTTCTGAGCTGACCTTCTTCTTTCATGATTTCTTTCTTTACTTATGAAGAGGAAGGTCGACTCATGAAATAACTATGAAAAAAACAACTCCCACCATCTTCTTTTCGTGAGACACAATTCTTCTTTTGTGAATTCTTTCATGACTCACAAAAGGGGAAGGTCATCTCACAAAAGAACAATTGAAAAAAAACTAAGTCCCACATCTTCAGGTACTAAATGACCTCCTGATGGTGAGGGATCGGAGAACCCATACCATCTCGGTCCTGCTTGATCTCTCAGCAGCATTTGACACTGTTGACCATGGTGTGCTACTCGAGCGCCTGCAGTTCTTCTGTGGATTGAGGGGGGCAGTCCTCAGTTGGTTTCGATCATTCCTTGAGGGCAGAACTCAGAGAATGGTGTCTGGGATTCATTCCTCGGTCCCTCACTGTCTGCTCTGTGGGGTGCCGCAGGCCTCGGTGTTATCACCCATGTTGTTTGCAGTGTACATGCTGCTATTAGGAGATATTATAAGACAGTACGGTTTGAGTTTTCACTGTTATGCAGATGATACTGTCTTGGTGTTTAACAACTGTCTGACTGAGGTATGGGACCAAATGAGTGCTAGCTGGCTGAGGCTAAACTCGGGAAAAATGGGGGTGCTGGTTGTGGACCCAGATCACGGACTGGCCAGGGCATGTGGAGGACAACCCATTGGAATAATACTTGGGGGAACCTCACTATATGCTTTAAGCCAGGTCTGAAACCTTGGCGTGATCTTAGACGAAGGCTTGACCTTAACATCTAAGGTCTCTGCAGTGGTGAAATCTATTTTTTATCATCTGAGAAATATCGCCAGGGTGAAGCACCTAGTCCCAGCCGAAGATCTTCCCACACTGGTCCACGACTTTGTACCACCTGGCTGGACTACTGCAATACTTTCTACCTAGGACTACCGGTGGTATATATCCACCAATTGCAGCTGGTGCAGAATGCGACGGCCAGGTTGTTTACTGGAACTCCTAGATTCAGCTACATAACACCTGTGCTGCGTGAACTGCACTGGCTGCCAGTACAGTGGTGAATAACCTTCAAGGTTGCATTGCTGACCTATAAAGCCCTACACAGCCAGGGACCCCATTACCTGCAAGACCTTCTGCATTCCTACTGCCCCTCCCGCGCACTCCGATCCTCCAATGAGGGATTGCTAGAGAGTCCCAGGGTATGCTTAAAAACATCTGGCACATGATCCTTGCCTTCATGGCTCCTACCCTGTGGAATTGTCTACCTCACTGGATACAAGATAGCCTGACCATTGAGAGTTTTAAAACTGACCTCATAACACATCTTTTTCTTCAGGCTTTTAACTGTACTTGATTTTCTGCTGTCCATGGACCTGTATTAATGCATGAATGTGATGCATCTGTCTGTAATGTTATCGGTTTGTTTTATTATATATGATTGTTCAGGCGCCCTGAGCTCTGGAAGGGTGCCTTTTTACAAATAAAAAAATGATGATGATGATGATGATGATCTTCACCAGCTAAGATTTCAGGGATGTCCCTGAACCATATTTGGGGGTCTTTTTTCCAAAAACAAACACCAGAATCTAGCTAAACAGATTCTTTTTAGATAGATTCATATGCTTGTTTTTCTCCATGAAAACATGTTTATGGGATTTTTCAATTTTGTTTTGAAAAAATAAAAAACAAGATGGCTGTCATACAAAAGAACATTTTTTTGTCATGAAAGAAGAATTTTTTTTTAAACTCAGTAGAAGTTTATTTATAATTGCAAATAGCACATATAGTATAGCACATTTTAGGATCTTCATATTATTATCCACAATAGGTACTGTCTTGTTCATCCATACAGCAGTATATGTCATAAATCAACTTAATCTATGTTCTATCTTTGATTCATTACTCAGTTGCAATTCTTTGGCTCTTATAAAATAATTTCAATCTTATACAGTGTTTTAGTATTTCAGCAAATCAGTCAAAACAAACATTCTGAAATAAACCTTCTTTACACAATTAACCGAAGAAATCACTTTGCACATCTCTGCTACTTCCCTCCCCCCTCAATTATATATGGTTAATCAGAAAGCTGCCATTTGTTCACAGTCATTGTATGAAGCCAGGGTCTCCAATGCTCTTAAGTCTCCCTTTGAAAGAAGAATTTTTGAGTAACAAAAGAAGAATCTTCTTTCATGGGCAGGGAATTATTTCATATCAAACATATAAATAAAAGACCCTACTGAGCATGCTTAGAACCTAAATTTCAAATTCCTTATAACTTAGAACAGATGAATATTTTTTTCACCAAAGCAAAATAAGGGTACCTTTTTAGGGCAAGCCCCTTCTAAAATTCCCAGCCGTCCAGGCTGTAGATTACAACAAAAAAAAAATACCCAATTTTTCAACTTTTGTACTATCTGGATTTTGGAATCCGGACATCTGACCAACATGAAACTTGCCGAGTCAAGAGACTTTACCCTCCCCCCCGACCATGCATGCAAAATTTCATGCAATTCCCTTGAATGGGGGCAAAGCTACTAAGGTGCAAAGTTAGAGGTTTAACATTTATCACCCTAGTCAACCCTAACTACTACTGCACCCCTATAATATATCTTATGTATATAAATGTAACCATCCAGTCCCCTGGTTTTATTAGAATCCCATTAGTACTAGTGTTATGCAAGTAGAAACGGCAGCTGGTAAGGAGCTCATTAAGGGGCTTTTTCCATAATGACATCATTGTTTACTCAGCCAGCCTGAGTGGGGATGATTATGTCATTTAGAACTCTCGCAGCGGCATAACCATTTCTAAGTCAGCTGATCAGGGGAACGTTAGAATGTTCAATTAGTTCAGCAGTGGCAGTCAGAGTGGCAGGAGGTCTGCCAGTTTGGGGCTCTGTCCCTGAGAGTCCTGGGTTTCTCACCTTAGTTTGGATTACATCCCCAGCTCCCAGTGAAGTGGTGGAGACCTTTCTTTAGCAGGATTCCTTGATTTTCACTCCAGGAGAAGTGAGAGGGACTGCTAGTTCAGTGGATCCAAGGGGCAAACCCCTGAAGGTCCTAGAGTTAGTACAGCTGCCTTTGAGAATGATATTTGTGTGAGAATTTCTGACAAGCTACCATGGAAAAGGGTGCTTTCTGGGTTGTTTCTATGCCTAAAGGAAGGAGCAACTAATCTGTGAGTATAGAATGGGAGACAAGTTTTCAGTTTAGGAGGTTGTCTGCAGTGAGTGTGCCCAAGATAAGGCTAGATCTCCACTGATCCCTCTTCTATGCATTTGCCAGGCCTCCTGGTCACCACCCTCTCTTATCTTGCTATCCCTTTTTCCCCCTCTGCTCGCCTCTTTCCTTACCCCCCTCTCCCACCTTAAGCCCCCATCTCTCAATCTATGACAAGACCCCTGGCTGCTATATTTTCCTATATTATCTAAATACTACACTTCTCCTCTCTCTTTACCTTTCTGTTTGAATATTGCTCCCATCCGTTCTACCTCCTGCCCTTTTCACCTTTAATGAGCATTGTTTTCCACCATTTGTATCATTGATTTGCTATGTGCTGATGTAACAATTGATTGTGTTTGAATCTCCTTTTGTCTGACTGTAACCCCTCCTTCTGACGTGGAGCCTTTGCAAATGAACTGCTTTGTGCTTAAAGGTATTTGTAATCCAAGACTGAATAAATAAATAAAATAAGCTCACACCGGGCCAGGACCCTTGTTCACCTAAGTGTGTTCACTTGAAGTAAAGTTCAGAGTCTTTAGCAATTCAGTGGGGATTGAAGGCTTCTGTGGTGTAACCCTGAAGGAATGGCAGAAACTGTCGGTTGGGGCAAAGGGGGGGGAACACCATCTGGAGTCTACAAGGCAGGGCTAACTGGTTAGTTGAAGGGCGCCAGGCTTCCCTGGACAAAGGCCGTTGCCGCAGGAGGATGTTCTGAGTGTATGGTTTAATCCACAAAAGTGCACTCATTGGGAAAAAGAAGAGGTTCTGAGTGTGTGACAACAGTCCACGAGCATACACTTTTGGGAACAGGAAATGTTCGGGTGTGTGGTTCAGTCCACGTGCATACACCATGGGAAAGAGAAAGGAATTGTTTCCGTGGAAAACTGTACTGCCTAGCAAAGTGTGTCTGGAAAAGGAATGTACTTGGTTTACCTTGACCAACCATTGGGGGTCCAGTTTGTATTTTAGTAACATCTGTGAACAAAGCCATACTGCACAATTTCAGCTGCTGCACTGGACACACTGATCATTGCTTCTATGTGGAATTAATAGGGTTCCCTCAGCAGTTAGGTCTAGCATACGCCTAGCATCCTCTCCCCTGGACCTGGTTGTTTTTACAAAGGTTCATTTTGGTAATTGTACCCCCACCCCCTTCCTCTAGACAATGAGCCTGGTATACACTCTGCAGCTAGGAGTGATACCAATCTGTGTATTTCTGTCAATAGTAAATGGTATGCCATATGCTGGGTATTAGTTATTTTAATGGGGGGTGTCAACTAGCCAAAAGTGGCATGGGGGTTACAAACAACGTGGGGACTCATCCTTGGGGTATGTTTTTGGGTGAGAGGTAAATGCTGAGGGCATGTCAAGGATCTTCCTGTCTAGTGGCGGTGCACCCAAACAGAAGATTATTGCAAGAAATGCAAAGTCTGTGCCAAGCAAAATGCCATCGGAGAACATTTTGCTGCCTGTGGTTCTGTGAAAGAAAGTGGAAAAAATGTGCTGCCTGTGTGTTTAAACTGGAAAAATGAACTGTTCAGTTGAACAATGATTGCCCTTGCCTTGAGGGTTTAAGTGCTTAAAAAACTGTTAAAAGTGCAAATTTCCAAGAAAAAGTATTTGTGTACTTTGATAACAGCCATTTCTAAGTGCCCAGAAAGTTCCATGTGTGTACTGTGAAAACTGGCGGAGTCGCTAAAGAAAATGCACCAAGAACTGTGTCAAAATGCCTTAAAAGTGCTTTGCCCCACTGAAATTGCCAGCCGAGAAAAAATAGCGACAGTTTGCTTCTTAGATTTGCCTTCTCTACGATTGCAGTGCAGGAGTGCAGCTGAAAGAGAGAGAGAGCTCACTTGCATGGCGTTGTGTGATTGGTCCAGTGAACTTAAACCCCGCCCTTTGCCTGAGTCTTAGTGTTGTGGAGCATTCGAGGAGGAGCAGCAAACTCGGTGCGAGCAGTATGCTAGTACGTGCATCAACAGGAGGAATCGCCGAGAGAGAGAGACGCATTCCTAAAACAGCATTTTTTCGAACTTTCACAGTAAAACCAGGTTCAACCCATTTTCTGACTGCAAGTAGCAGCGATCGCAGTGTGTTTTGCGGCCGATGCATGGGTTTGCCAGCCCAGTCATCAGAAATGCCTACAAAACCAGCAGCAGGCCATTTACTAACATTAGAGGGAACCAGCTGCTGCCGGAGTAAGTACCAAGTGCAAAGTAAAACGAACTGTGGTGCAGAAAAGTCGGAGAACTGTAAACGAATGCAGCAAAGCAACAAAGAAAGAGTTTGTGAACTTTTAAAATTTGACTGTGTGTGTAGTAACTGTTTCAAGAGAGAGAGAGAGCTGTAGGGCAGTACCAATTCTACAGGTCCAAAGAAATGCAGAGACAGTATGAATGTGCTGAATTGTTCTAAAAGTAAAATTGAATTTGTGCCTTAAGTAAAATGGTTAAATACAAGATAGGACAAGCGTTCTAGCAATTTTGAACTGTGTGTGTAATGGAGAAAAAGTTGCAGCTGCCATTTTAAGGTGTAGTCAGTAAATGTAAACAAAGCAGGGCCATCTTTGACTAGTGTCTCATATGCAGAAATGTTTCAAGTGTGTTAAAGTTGTGGAACAAACTGCAAAAGGCAGGCAGCCTGTTAAAGAACTGTTGCAGTGTGTTTAGAGCCAAATCTCAGTTTCACTGCAAAGTAGTAATTTGGGACTTGTGTGTTTATTTACAGAAAATGGCACATCAGCACCCCACGCTCCATGCCAGGGCATGGGTTACCCAACAAGAAAAAGAGTTAGCTCACTTTAAACAACTGTACAATTGTGAATCAGCACCATCTGATGTGACTTTACCGAACTTTCCGGTTAGTGTATGCATTGTTTGTTTGAAGCCAGGGAGGGATGTTCTGCCAATCCCCCATAGCACAGACCATCGCAAGCAATTCAGGATGCGTGAAGCAGGTGGCACAGTAGTAGCAAAAGCAAAAAACATCCACTTAGCCCAACATGGACACTGGCAGGGGACCCTGCCAGATCAGAGCAGCAGCAGACTGGCTGCAGTCAGAGGGACCCCAGAGAGTTTGTCAAGGAGTTCTTGGAGAATGTTTGTGAGAATACTTTGCAAGTGCAGGAAGAAATTGAGTTTTCCACGCTGCAGAGGGTGGATTTGGATGCTGTAGATGCAGGTTCTGTGGATCCATGGGTCAAAGGCCCGAGCCCAAGCCTAGTGGGCGAAGATGAGCTGAATGAAGCTCTGTGTTGGGAGGCCAATGCCTCCATGTGCAGTGAGGAATGGACAATTTCAGGACCTGGTGCAACTGTCAGCTCCTGTGAAGAGCTTGTAGAACAGGAAGAAGTTGCAATGACTATGGTGGGATCCTGCGAGTCGCCATTAACATTGGCTTTAGTGGAGCCTCCTGAGACAGAAATGGAGGAGGGCTCTAGAAACATGCTATCGAGTGCAGAGGTGGACTGCTTTTACGCTGCATTGTGTGTTCGAAGCTGGTTCAACCTGGAATGACCACCCCCAAGCCATGTCTGTGGTTTGGACCTAGTCAAAAACAACAAGGAAAAATAAATAATTCGAAGATGGGCTGTGGCTGAATATGGACAGACATACCCTTTCTTCCCTCGAAAAATCTGGGAGGAAACAGAGGAGAACAGGCATGCCTGGTTGTGGGAGGAAGCTAGTGCCAACCTGCATCCAAACATGAACAAATTTGTGAGAATAAAAGTATTCCATGAGAGACTTCAGTTTTGGAAGCGTGGCAGAACTTTGCTAATTGATTCCGTGCGAATTATATAAGAACGTGTCAGCAGAAGGGGACCGTGTGATCCATCAAGTCTGCCCAGATTGCCTACCCCTCTATTCTGTTCTTCTTCCAAGAATACCGCAGTACTTGTCCCATGCTATTTTAAAAGCAGTAACTGTTTTGGTCTCCACAATCTCTAGTGGTAAGCTATTCCAAGGGTCCACCACCCTCTCTGTGAAGTAGAACTTATGAAAGTTGGTTTTAAACTTACCCCTGTTAGTCTCAAACTGTGCCCCCTTGTTCGTGTGGTCCCATTTCTATGAAAGAGGTTTTCTGCTTGTACCTTATTTATGCCCTTTACGTATTTGAAGATTTCTATGATATCCCCCATTTCTTCTTTGCTCGAGGGAGTACATTTGCAGTTGCTGTAGTTTAGATTCATATTGCTCCTGTTGCAGTTCCTGTAGCATTTTAGTAGCTCTTCTCTGTACAGCCTCGAAGTGGTCTATGTCCTTTTTTAGGTATGGCCTCCAGAACTGCACACAGTACTCGAGATGTGGCCTCACCAAGGACCTGTGCAGAAGGAGTATGACCTGTTCCTTCCTACTTGTAATGCCCCTGCCAATACATCCAAAGAGGCTATTAGCTTTCTGCACCACCTTTTTGCATTGTCTACCCACCTTTAACCATCGGAAATAAACTCTTGAGGTCCCGTTTGAGTTTTGTTTCTGTTAATTGTTCACCATCAAGTGTGAATGTTTTCTTTGGGTTTCCTTTACCTAGGTGCATGACCTTGCTCTTTTTGGTGTTGAATTTCAATTGCCAGTCCCTAGACCATGTTTCTAGGCTCTTTAGATCTGCTTCCATTGCTGCCGTTCCTTCAATTGTATCTACCCTGTTGCACAGCTTTGTGTCATCTGCGAACTGGCATACCTTACCTTGCAGGCCATCAGCAATGTCGCTGATGAATATATTGAAGAGGACTGAGCCAAGGGCAGATCCCTGAGGCACACCACTGATCACCCTTCCCTCACTAGACCGTGTTCCATTGACTATGACACTCTGTGTTCTATTGTGGAACCAGTTTTGAACCCACTTGACTATTTTGTGCCCTAACCCAGAGTGCTCTAGCTTATTGACCAATCTTCTATAGGTGACAGAGTCAAAAGCCATGCTGAAATCTAGATAGACTATGTCTGCTGCCCCTCCCTGGTCCACTATTTTTGAGATTCAGTCAAAGAATCCAATCTTATTCGTTTGACATGACCACCCTACTGTAAATCCATGCTGTTTAGTATCTAGCTGCCCTGTTTCTGTAAGGAACTTCAGTATTCTTTCCTTAAGTAGGGACTCCATAAGTTTCCCCACTACCAAGGTCAAGCTCACTGTCTCTTGAAAATGGTCCAGCATCTGCTTCTATGGTGAGTCTGCCTGTGTTCTGCATTTTGGGTCCATTGCCATTTTCTTCTTTTGTGAAGACTGAGCAGAAGAAACTGGCTTTTAATTTTTAGATAATTGAGTTATGTCGATTGGATATTACTGCTGATTTTAATGGTATTTTTGTATATTTATAAAATGTTGTATGTATTGATTGTGAAGCGCTCTGAGTCCTTGGAAAGGAGTGCTATATAAATAAAGTATCTATCTATCTAGAATCTCTGCTTTTCGTTATCATTTTCTGCATGTTTGCTGTCCTTGGCTGCTATTCTTATAATGCCTCCTTTTGTTTTCCTTTTTTTATCTGATGTTTCTATAAAAAGTTTTGTCGCCCTTTTTCACTCCTCGTGTGATTCTCTCTTCTGTCTGGGCTTTGGCTGCCCTTACTGCCTTCCCTGCTTCTTTTCATTTTGTAGACTTCCATATCTGCCTCATTGTTAGTATCCTTGAATGATTTCCTTTTATCCTTTATTTTTGTTGCTACATCCTTGGTATACCATAGTGGTTTCCTCCTTTTTCTTGGACATAGAGATCTGCTTTATGCACTGGGCAGTTACTGTGACTGAAAGCTTCCTTCAGGGCTTTCAACCTCTTTTCCACTGTGTGCTAAGTATTTGTTTTATGGAAGCCCTCATTTGAGTAAAGCCAGCCTTCTTGAAATCCAGGACGCTGAGTTTGTTGTGGCTGACTTCCTCTTTACCAGTGATGGTGATCCAGACGGTCCTCTGGTCACTGGTACCTAGATTGCTGCCCACCATTGTATCAAAGATCCTGTCGCTATTTGAGAGCATGAGGTCCAGGATGGCCTCCTCTCATGTTGGTGTGGTCACCAACTGTTCTAGTCCTGATCCCTTTAGTGCTAGGAGGAATTCTCTGCTCCTTTCCATAGAGGCCATGTGTGAGAGCCAATCCACATCTGATAGATTGAAATCACTGACCAGCAGCAGTTCTCCTTTGTCTGACATCTGTAGGATGGCCTCCAGGAATTCCCGGTCCAAGTATTTATCCTGGGCTGGGGGTCTGTATATAACCCCAACTCGGATAGGATACTTACTTCCTGCTCCAAGGGTGATCCAGAGGACCGCCGCATTGCTGCTGTGTCTCTGGGTTTCCATAGCATTGATGCTGTTTTTTACATACATTGCTACCCCTCCACCTTTCTTACCTTTGTGGTCCCTTTGGAATAGTGTGTATCCTGTGATAGCTACATCCCAGGTGTGGTTCTTGGTGAACCATATCTCTGTGACCGCAACCCAGTCCAGGTCTGTATCCGCCATTATGGTGGTGAGAGCCAGGATTTTGTTCACCAGGCTACGAGGATTGACGCACAATGCTCACCTTCCTTGGATAAAATTGATAACTGTGGAGCTTCCCCCTTTCTGTATATTTACAGTAGACACTGTCATTATACTAAGTAGCCCTGTAGGGTCCTAAAGTGTGCCAATAAGATGATAAGTTGTGGACAAGGCTGGCCAAGAGACATTTTACAATGTTCCTTTGGTTCATCCTGATGGAGAGACAGTCTGTGCTCCACACCCTGAGTGGTACTACCCATGCATGGTGCCACTCATCAGTAAATGTGTCCACATGCCAAGTTGAATGCATCAAGCAAGAGCAGCAATCTGCCACCGAAGTGGCAGCAACCAAGGGAGGAGGTGCCTTTCTTCTGGTGTTCCAGGTTCATCTGCAGCAGCATCCAGGCTTGTCAGCCCAGCAGTAGGAGAAGATTTCCCATCCAGGTCCAGTAGGAGGTCATGGAAGAATATGATCCAAAGATTTCATCTGTCCAGTAGTGGAAGATTAGCAGGCCACAGGTCCAGAGAGGTGATGCAGACATCCATCCGTCACTTAGAATGTGGTAAGGTGCATTTTACATTTTAATTTGACTGTTTTGCCTACAATTGAGGATGTCCCAGGAACTTTGTTTCACCAACAGACACTCTTGAACTGGACTGCAGTGCTAGCAGGCTTTGTGCCTGTCCAAGAACTCTTTTTCAGCAGGCTCTGGCCTAGGAGAGACTCTATGTATAGTGCCTTGGCACTATGGACTTTCTCCTTAGTACATTGGACTTGTAGGGCTTCCCTTCCCCCAAAAATGTTTTTGTAAATGCATTTTTGTTTTCTATTGTTGTACTTTTATAGAAAACAAACTTCAAACAAATAACTTTTTGGGATTGTGTAGTATCTGCAGTGGAAGATTTGGTCACTATGGGGTTTACAGGTTGTGTTTGTTTGTAGAATGTGTTTTTGCAATGTTTTCTTTTGCAGGTGTTCCTGAAAGAAGACAAGAAGAGGATTTTTTGGGACTCATCGGAGTCTTGTTTAAAGTTGTTAGGCTTTATGTAACTGTGTAGTACAATGTCCAAACATTTTTCTGCTTTGCAGGAGTAGAGTTTCTGTAATTCTTAGATTTAGGAAATGTACTGGCAGATGTATGTTTCTAAAGTGGGCTACAGTGCTAATGGTGTAAAATGTTTTTTGGGTATGGGCACCTGGTAGGCAGTATACCTCAGATAGCTTTTCCTAGAGGACTTGGGGGGAAGGCAGGTTGGAGGTCCTGAGATAGGGGTCACCAATGATGTCTGTTAGGACATGCTTCATGCAGTTTCTTGGAGCCACTGAGAATCCATACATAGTACAGTAGTAGGGTAGGCCTTTAGTATTACCTGCCTGTGCCTGAGACATGGTAGGGGAGGACATGATCAACCCTCTCCATAGGGAACACAGAGGCAGGATGACCTGGTACTGGGCAATAATCTGGCTGCGGACAGCCGGTGGCCTGGCTGCAGTGCGTGTAACCACCCAGTTCCGTGGGGTTACTAGAATCCCATTAGTACTAGTGTTAGGCAGGTAGAAAAGGCAGCTGGTAAGGAGCTCATTATAGAGACTCACCAAGCTAGCCTAAGGCACCACACATTTCGGTGCCTTACCTGAGGGGAAATGCTGCCTGCGTGTAGCTGCCCCAAAGATTTAAAGTTATTTAAAAGGAAAAATGCTCATAAATTTATGTCTACCAGGTCTCCTGTACTTCCTGGTGTTTAGATCTGCCCCAGCGCCACCCTGCGCTCTGCCAGCTCTATGACGTGATGACTGGGAGAGCACGGGGACGTGCTACATTATAGACTATGGGGGGGTAACTTTACAAACAATTTTACATATTATGTTGATCATGTAGTGATGAAACAAGGGCACTGGGCGACTAACTAGGGCCTTGTTAGTTGCCCGGTGCCCTCATTTCATCACTACATGATCAATATAATATATAAAATTGTTTGTAAAGTTATCCCCCATAGTCTATAGTGTAGCATGTCCCCGTGCTCTCCCAGTCATCATGTCATAAAGTTAGCAAAGTGCAAGGCAGCACAGAGATGGATCTAAACACCAGGAAGTACAGGAGACCGAGTAGATATAAATTTACAAACATTTTTTCTTTTAAGTTACTTTAAATATTTGGGGCAACTACACACAGGCAGCATTTCCCTCAGGTTCAACAAACAAACAAACATGGCGACCTGTGTTTGAATCCCACAGCCCCCACGACCCTGAGCAAGTCACTTAACTTCCTTGTGCTCCCAGGTCACACCTGTAAACAAGAAACATATAGAAACATAGAAACATATACTTTGACAGCAGATAAGGACCGCTAGGCCCATCTAGTCTGCCCATTTCCCTACCTACAGGATAGGCCGCAGATCCTAGTTAACCAACAGCCTATTTCTTCCTACCTCCCACAAGAATTGCCTTATGTCTGTCCCATGCATTCTTGAATTCTCCCACAGTTTTAGACCCCACAACCTCCTCAGGAAGGCTGTTCATATCAGATGACCTTAAGGTTAGCAAGCAATGTGAGAAGGCAGTAGGGAGGGCTGGGGGTATGCTGGGATGTATAGGGAGAGGCATCATCAGCAGAAAACAGGAAGTTGTTATCGCTCTGTACAGACAGTTGGTGAGACCCCATTTGGAGTACTGTGTCCAGTTCTGGAGACCCCATCTCCGCAAGGACATAAACAGGATAGAGGCAGTCCAGAGGAGGGCAACTAAAATGGTGCAGGGTCTGCAAGTGAAGCCGTATGAGGAGAGACTAAAGGAGCTTAATATGTATACCCTTGAGGAAAGAAGGGAGAGGGGGGACATGATAGAAACTTTTAAGTACCTCAGTGGAATCAACAAAGCTTAGCGTGTCTGTCCTGGTAAAAAAAAAAAAAAAAACTTCCTGAAATCTCAGCCATCTTGGAAACAGAAAGGTTGGACTGGGTGGTTGTAACAGAAATGTGGTTCACGGAAAACCACGGATGGGATATGGCCATTCCTGGTTGCAGTCTGTTCAGGAAAGATAGGCAGGTCAAAAAAAGAGGGGGGGGTGTAGCCATTTACATTCGGGAGGAAATAAAAGCTACAGAAGTAAAAGGGCAACCCAGTGACTTTGAATCACTGTGGCTAACAGTAGACACGAGCAAGGGAAAAACCTTCAGAATAAGCATTGAGTAGAGGCCCCCAAATCAAGGAGATAAAGGAGACAAAGACCTAATAGAGGAAATCCACAAAATGTCTGATAAAGGCAAAGTAATACTGGTGGGGAACTTCAACCTCCCAGATATTAACTGGAGTGCACTAACGGCAGCAACAGGAAGTAGGGACTTCTTATTGTCACTACAAGGCGTGGGACTGTGCCAACTTGTTAAAACCCCAACAAGGGGAGATGCCATTCTTGATCTAGTCCTCACAAACATGGAAAGGATCAAGGACATCGAAGTGGGATGACATATAATAATAATAATAATAATATTTATTTATACCACGCCTTTCTAAAAATCAAGGCACTTTACATCAACAATATAATAAAACACACATACAATAAATAGTAGTTCATAAAACAATAAAAAACATCAAGTTATATACACTTGATGCCACAAATGGGTCTTCAGGGCCTGTTTAAATTCCTCCATGGACGCGCACTCCCGAAGCAACAGCAATGACTGCATGGTAAGCTTTAAGGTAAACATAACACAGGACACCAGCCACTCCAAGATAAAGGTGCTAGATTTCAGAAAGGCCGACTTCCAAAAAATGAGGAACAACATAAGTAACCAGTTAATGGAAATAGAGGTTGAGGAGGTGGAAGTCATGTGAGGGAGACTCAAGAGAGTAATAAAGACTGCCACCGATCGAAGTGCCCGATGGGTCAGCAAAGCAAAAAGGAAAATAAATCCTCTATGGTTTTCCAAGGAAGTGGCTACTGCAGTCAAAGAAAAAAAGAAGGCGTACAGCATATACCAGGAAACCAAAACTGAGAAAGACTGGGAGTCATACAAGGAAAAACTGAGAGAGTCTAACAAACTAATTAGAAAGGCAAAAGCCCAGACAGAGGAAAATATAGGAGAAGGAGCAAAGAGAGGAGACAAACATTTTTTTAGATACATAAGGGAATGAAAATTGCAGGGTTGTCCACAGAGGCCTAGGTAAGATACAATGAAGACTACTGTCCTTCTGGCAAGGGGCCCTGCACCTCTGTATCTGTTGAAGGCAGAGGGCCCTATGCATTAGCTGACAGATGGACTGACCTGTGCATCTATATCTGCAGGCACATATAAGCGCAAGGACCAGAGGGCAGCTCACCTTTTTTTGACTCATGTCTACAGCAAAAACAGTTTGGAAATTTGTTCTGACATTTTCAGGGTAGGTGTGTGTCTGCCTAAGGAGGTGCCTTTTGAAGATTTTGTGAGAGAATAATAAAAGTTTCTTGAGTTATAACATTTTAAAAATGTGTCTTCAGAGCATGGGTTGAGTAGGCACTTTTAAGTTAAACCCTGATTTATGCACTTCAATAACATTGACACTGTTTGACAAAACTGCATGAATGTTTTAATATCAGGGTGCCATGTTCTGGGGTTGTGCGATAGTGCCTGAAGTGATGACAGCCTGAGAGTATAGCTCTCCCACCAAGCATGATACAAATCGTCATTTTAAAAGGTAAACTTAGTAATTCATTGAGTTTTTAGTGATCAGAATTGTCACAGTGTACCACATTAGCTTATATCCAAACGGGTCACAAATTGGTTGTTTAGTTCACAAGTTATTTAAGTTTTAAAATCCAGCGGTGATTGAAAGAGCGCAATGCTGAGTGACACTAGGCTCAAGTGGGCAGTTTTTACAGTGCAGTCCGGGCTCTACCTCTTGCGGTTTTCTTAGGCATCTGTGAGTCCATGTAAGCCAAAACAAACCAACAGTAAAAAAAAATAAAAACGGAGAACAAAGAGATGATGACATGGCTTTTATTTTAGAAAAACTGCAATCCATGCATGTGGACATTGTTAGCTTAAAACGAGAAGCAAATGTGGAGAAGGCTAAAGGTGAAATGTCAGAAGAAAGATTACATTCAATTGAAGAGAGGTTGGCTTTAATTGAGCAATCCCTATGTAACAGAGGACAAATTGGATAGTAATCTGGACAACACTGAATCTTTGGGGGCTAAGGTTGATCACCTAGAAAACCGTAGTAGGGGAAATAATTTAAGAATTATTGGTTTGCCAGAGTTGTTGGAAGAGGGCAACATGGTCTGATTCCTGCAGGAATTTTTGCCAACTATTTAAAATTTTAGCTGGCCCTGGCCCTTGGAAATTGAAAGGACACACAGATTCTTGAGAGCTCCACCAAAACAGCGGCAAAAATCCAGACCCATCATTGTCAGTTTTCTGAGATTTAATGTAAAGGAGAAAATCTTATCAGTCGCCAGGCAGAAGAAAACTCTTTACTGGGAAAGTAACAGAATATACCTGTTTCAGGACTTTTCATCTGAAATTGTGGAGAGAAGGATATACGTTTTGTTTTACAGAAGCTTAATGTAGCCTATTATATCAAATACCCTGTTGTGCTGGCAATACCTAGGGGAAGTGTATCACATAACTTCACTTCATCTGAAGAGGCTTGGGGTTTCATTATAAAAACATGGCCAGAGGCCTCTAATATCCTGAAGAATAGGCCAAATCAGTCTCCACTTTCAAATAAAAAAAAAGCCTAACAGTCAAATTTGGATCCCAGAACCAAAGTTCTAAATCGGAGTCTCTACCATGCGCACAGGAGCAACTGCACATCCCATGCTCCTCGCCTCCCAAGAGAAGCACACTAGAACACAAGCAGCATCTATCCCTATATCTAAACATTACGCTAGACGTCCTTCTGACCCTAAAGTTTCCATCCCTAAGTCAATGGCCTGGTCTACCAAGATCTCCAGGAGAGTACAGCCTGTTTCAAAACCAAAGGAACAATTCCTAACACCTCTGAAAAGCAACATACAAATAGCCTTTCTTTGTAGTACAACAAGGCCTCCTGTAATTTCGCAGGAGAGTTCCCTAAGTACATTCCAGAAATCCCTGATTGTCTTCAAAGCTCCTTCAGCCTGGTGGTAGCCATGTTTGAGCAGCCATACTCACCGAATAACCCAGATATTGAAGGGGACACTTGAATCTCCTGTTATCCTTGTTGTCACCTAATACTCTGTGTAGGGGAAAAAGGGAGTTTTCTGTGCTATTCATGGTGGTTATATAACAACCGTTGCTCGCGGTCACATGATCGCCTTCATCAGTTTTTAATTTTTCTTTTAAATGGGCTTCCTCTGATTATTTCATTGAAATACTGCTGCCTAACTTTCCTTCTGCTAATATTTATGGTTTTTAAATTTGTTGGACGCTTTGCAATCTTAGCCACATTTTATGTTGGTACAAGGGGTTAGGGGAGCAAATGTCAAAGGCTAAGAAGGAGAGCCCAGGGAATGGCAGCCTATAGTGAACATACTGATTGAAAGTTTCTGGCATTTCATAGTCTTAGGTACAAAAGGTCATTATATCAATTTCTATTTACAAAGAAAATAGAACTGATTAATTAGATGTTTAAAATGATGCATAAAGCATGTTTTTATCAGGTTTATGCACGATGTACCTTTTCAGCCAGACAAGAGGGGAGGAAGCTTTTTAAAATGTAATAAGACTGCTAATGGAAAGTTTATGGGACAATGAATTTGCTCGTATACAAAATATTATAGCTCATGAAATGGGGTTGCAGCAATGACATCTTCAGCAGTGGGGTGTAAAAATATTAAGTTTTTATTGTGGCTTTCAGGGCATGTATCCCTACGTAGTCCTGTAGCCCCACATCTAGAGATGCTATAATTAGCCTGTTGTACAGGGTTCCTGGGAATTCCAGGCTAGCTAAAGTAAACCAGACAAATAAGCATGGTCATATTTTGGCGAGATAGTTGCTTGTCTGTTTTTGCGGGCCAATTATTCCTAGGACTGACCTTTCTAAGAAAATTTTATGTTCTTTGTTGGTTAGTACTGGAAGGAAGGCCTTATCCCTGGTTGCCTCCTCTTCTGAAAATATGGGATGTCCTTGGTGGCTACAGCATGATCAACGGGGCAAGGTAAGTAATGTTTTATGTGAGGATATTTGCTTCTGAGTCCTGGCGTTTCCTGTTTTTTTAGGTCTGAGCCTCACTGGAAGGCCTTGCTGCTTCTTCCATGTTATGATCTAAAAATACTTAATTAGGACAGTTATATGATATTGAAGGGGTAACTGTCTGTGTTTTTTTTAAGGTACACATGCATATCCAGTTAAACTCAGATTACACTTTTCAGAGAAAGATAGTGTAACCCCCCTGCAAATGGGGGTTCCCAAAAGACTTCCAGGAGCTTGCTTGAATGCTCCAAGCCTGAATGGTGTTTGGCATTTAAGCCATTTATCAGTGAGTGTTTTTAGAGCCTCTGGTACTGTCTCTTTAAGAGCTGTCTGCTTGCAGACATAATTAGTTTGTATGGGGGGACTGTGTGCTTCTCTGAGTACCACTCGAGCTGCTGCCAATTCACTTCATTTTGCAGTCACTAGAGTGCAAAGGGAACCTATCTGAAAGATGTAACTGTTTGCCAGAAATTATTTAGAGTAATAATGAAATTACAGTTTGTCTAACCTGCTTTCTTTGCAGTCAGAACTGTGTCTGCTAGTTCCCCATTCTAGTTTTGAACTGCTGAACTGGACCAATCAGTGTGGGGTAAGCTAGCTCTAAAATGGTGCCTTGGACGAATCAGAACTTGGACTCATAATCTGAGCCAGCCACAAGAGGATTGTATGGGCAGTGACTCTGGGAGATGTAGTTTAGACTTCAGTGCCTTTTGGACCAACAGCAGCAGTCTATTGTGAGTGACAGCCAATCATCAGTCAAGAACTGGGAGGAACTCAAAGGAAGTGCCCGGTTTTGTCGGTTGGAGTTTCAGTTGAGCTTTGGCAGTGAAGAAGGAAGGAGCCCTGTGCTTTTTCAGTGTGCAGTTTTAGTCAAAAAACGTGTGTAAGGCCCAGAGTTCCGGTCTGCAGCTTGTGTAACAGCTTGTTAGGACTGAATCCGTCCTGTGAAAAGAATCAAAGGATCTCTGAAGAATAGAAACCAGGCTCACCCTGTAGAAGACTGGAGGAATTGCTGAAAATTGCACTCGGTCTGTCAGGAACTGAATCTGCTGTGTGTTCTCCCGGTATTGTGCAGTATTGCGATCGGGATACAGATGCAGCCTGCCTGGTATAGTGCTTTCTTTTATATAAATGTGTGAAGAGGTTTGTGTACCTCAAGTGAGCCCTGCTGACATTGAAGGACCCTATCTTATTTGGAGGTCGTGAGTACTAATTCAGGGTCGCTCCTGTTGAATTGCCACATTAAATCCAAATGGAATTACTGTACTGCTGACTGTTTAATTCTCCTTTTCTCTGTGTGAAAGGGCCCCTACCAGCTGCCACGGTTTGGACTAGCCACTAGGGCTTGGGTACCCAGGGACAGTAACTGATAGGGATAGGCCTGTGCACAGAGCCATAGTAGATTATTAGAGTGATAAGCTAATTAACCTGATTTCCCCCTGTCCTTGTTATATCCCCCTAAATAAATCAGAGCTGCTTGTTTCAGCAAAGTTATACTGCCTGAGGTATTTGTCTATGTTAAAGTACTGTACTGTGATTGTTGCACTGTATCTTATTTCATAGGAGGTCCCAGTGCCGGAACCAGTCCTGGGGGTAAGTGTATACTGTAAAGGTAATTCTGATGTATTGTGTGGGCCACTAGTGGGAAGAAAGGGGGGTTGCAGTGTCCCAGAGGGCTGTGACCAAGTTAGTTTAACTATTGTAAACCCTGACCTCTGGGTGGAGGCACCCGCCATTGGATCCAGGCCCCTCAACCTGTTAGTGGCAAATCAGGCAGGGGTAGTAGCCCCTGGGATAGCGCCATCTAGGGGTTACAATAGTACTAAGAGCTAATATAAGTATGGGTCACACGATTGGGCTATCTCTATGTCATGGGTTCCAACTTGAGACTTGTTCTCAGTGGATTGCTCACGTCCTTCTTATCGAGTTTGTTTTGGTGTGTGTTAGAAAAAGCTTAATTACATTAATTATTATTATTAACCAATTATTTTACCAGGTGAGACACACTAAGCTGAAAGCTTGTTTGCAGGTGCAACCTGGGAGCACAAGGAAGTTAAGTGACTTGCTCAGGGTCACACAGTATGCACCTAGGGGGCTGTGGGATTCAAACCCAGGTCTCCAGATTTGCAGCTCAGAGACTTAACCCACTGCGCCATACTGCCTCCTATTAAGTATTAAGAATACTGTATATTGTTTTAGCATTCTTTTCTGGGAGAAATAAGTTATCTTTGGTTAAATTTGTATTTTGTTTTGTTTATATATATCATTTTTATGTTTGCTTGCACGCATGTGCAAGAAACATAGTGCCATCATCCGAGTTTTCGGAGGTGTGGCAGCCCTCTTCCAATTCAGTCAGTGTGTTTGCAGGTGCGGCCGCAGTTCTCCAATGCCTGCTGGAGCTGTCTATGACAGCAGTCCAAAATGCAGTAGAGTACAGTTGAAAGGGGGAGCTACGCTTCAGTGAGCAGCGATAAGATATTGCCTGCTCATGCACGCTCCCCCTACACACATGCACACATGCACGCATACTGCGTGCTTGCCCCCCCACGCACACACTGTGTAGCTGATGCAGGTGCCCAATCTCCTGTCGGCTGTGCTGCGTTCCCCCCAAAACAGAGTTCCATATGCCACGCTGGGTGCCCACCCCAGCATAGCTACACATCCTATAGCCGTGAGAGGTGCCCAATCCCCGTCGGCTCCATGGTTCCCCGAGTACAGGGTGCCACGCTGGGAGCCACCCCAGCATGGCAACAGATGCTATCGCCGACGGGGTGCCCAATCCCGGCCGGCTCCATGCCCCCGCCAGCCATCCTTGTGCCACGCTGGGAGCCCACCGCAGCGTGGCAAGCGTCTTGCATCGTCATTTTAAACAAAAAAAACACCAGAAACTGAAAAGCGGTCCCTCGCTGTCTCTGCCCCCACCCGCGCCACCCACTGCGCACACCACCTCCCACACACCCCACCCCATACTTACCTCTGGACTCCGGTGCGATGATCTTCGGTGGACCAGCAAAATGTCTGCACTCTTCAAAGCCGACCGCGAACTGAGGAAATGCCGGTAAGCTGTATAATGGGATAGATAGGGTTTTTTGAACTTTGCTGCATATCTCAGGCATTTTTTGGAATTTTTGCACCAAATTTTCAACATGGGTTTTTTGGGACCCCTTCTCATGAATGCTCTCACTGTCATGGCGTTAATCGGGCCCGAAGGGTGATTTCGCAGTCACTGCACAAAATCACCTTTTGGGACCAAGTAACAAAATGACACTGCCACTGTTCATAAGGTGGGCTCTCAAAAAGCTTATGTTGAACATTTGGTGGAAGAATTCCTAAAAATGACTGTTTTACGACCATGCGTTGAGCAGTTCCTACGCACGCTCGTAAGTTCATGAATTTTCACTATTTTCACTCCAGATTTCAACATTGCCATTTTACCACACCTCCTTATGAGCAGTACAGCTGTCATTTTTCACATCTTGCCCGAAACATGTTTTCGCCCCTGTAGCACACAATGGCGCAGTCGGTGTGTGAAATCAATGTATGGGACACATTAAGAAAATCACAGTGATACTGTTAATGAGCAGAGGTCTTAAAATGGCTATGTTGAAAACTTGGTGAAAAAATTCCTAAAAATGACTGTTTCTACTTTAGCTGCAAGCGGTGCCAGTTCACGCTCGAAGTTTGCGAATTTTCAATATTTTCACTCCAGATATTCAACATTGCCATTTTATTACACTTCCTTATGAGCAGTACAGCTGTCATTTTCACAAATTACCCAAAAGTGTTTCCGCCATGTGGCGCACAATGTGGCGCGGTTATGTAAAAATCAATGTATGGGACACATTAAGAAAATCACAGTGATACTGTTCATGAGCAGAGGTCTTAAAATGGCTATGTTGAAAATTTGGTGAAAAAATTCCTAAAAATGACTGTTTTACGAGCGTGCGTTGCACAGTTCTTACCCATGCTTGTAAGTTTGCGAATTTTCTATATTTTCACTCCAGATTTTCCACATTGCCATTTTATTACACTTCCTTATGAATAGTACTGCTGCCATTTTTCACATGTCGCCCCAAATGTGTTTCCACACATGTAGCACACAAAGGCGCAGTTGGTGTGCGAAAGCAATGTTTGGGACACATTAAGAAAATCACAGTTACACTGTTCATGAGCAGAGGTCTTAAATTGGCTATGTTTAAAATTTGGTGCCAAAAGTCCATAAAATGACTGTGTTATGAGTGAGCATTGTGCAGTTTCCAAACACCCTCTTAAGTTCATGACTTTATAATATTTTCAGTCCAGATTTTCACCAGTGTCATTTTTCCACACTTCCTTATGAACAGTACAGCTGTCATTTTTCACAACATGGCCAAAATGTGTTTTCACACTTTCAGCGCAGAGATGCGTGGTCGCTGTGGGAAATCATTGTTCAGGACAGATAAAGAAAATCACAATGACACTGTTCATGATCGGAGGTCCCAAAATGCCTGTGTTGACAATCTGCTGTAAAAAATCCCCAAACTAATTACATTACAGTTGTGCATTGCACAGTTTCTATGCACGCTCGTGACTTCACCAGTTTATTTAATATTTTTACTGCAGATTTGCAGCATTGCCATGTTTTACACCTCCCCATGAACAGTACAGCTGTCATTTTTCACATCCTGTTCAGAATATGTTTTTGCACCTGTGGTGCTAAATGCCGCAGTCGCTGTGCATAAGCAGCTTTCAGCTAACAAACTGATATTGCCACTGTTCATGAGGTGGGGTTCACAAAAACACCATGTTGAAAATTTGGAGTGAAAATACCAACGAATGCCTGAGGTGTTAGGGTTTCCAACCATAACACCCCACCTTGTAGAGAATGACAGGCATCAGGGGTGTGACTTGGGATTCTTGCCTATAATGCTCATACCATTCCGCAGCCTGCAGCCTGTGAGAGGCATCGAGGTATGCCTTGGACTCTTCATCCCCAAAGTTCACCCCATTCTCCTATACCGTACCAATCTCACCGTAGTTCCTGATGGAATGGGGTGCGCATAAGGGCCAGAGACCCCAAGGCACACTGTGACACTTGTCAGTGTCTGCAGGGTAGGGTGTGGTGAAATGGTGTGGCCGTTATGCCTGACAACCCAAAGGCACACCCTAATGCCTGTCACTCTCTGCAGGGTGGTAGTGGGGTTGGCTTCAGTTCAATACTTCACTGCCATTTCTATTATGCAGCTCTGTAACTTCTACACTACAAATGCCAATGCCAGCAAGCAAACATTCGGCATTGACAAATGCTTGTCTCATTTGATTTAAGGTCATTATGCGTGCAGTTAATGTAATCACTTGGAATGTTCAAGGTTTGGACTCATCTGTTAAAAGATACAGGATATTAAACCACTTAAATAAACATAGAGCTGACATAGCTCTGTTATAAGAGACACATCTTTTACCTGTGGAAGCTGGCAAACTAGCACAGAGTTGGGTCTCCACTGTTAAATATTGTTGTTTTTCCTCAAAAAAGAGAGGGGTAGCTATTTTAATTAGGAAAGGGATTAATTTTATTAAACATGGCCACTTGATAGACACAGAAGGGAGATATCAGATTTTGCTAGGGAGCCTACATGGAAGAAATGTTGCTATTTGGTATGTGTATGCACCAAATATAAAACAAAAATAATTTTTTTCAAAATGTATCCTTTGTTCTAGCAAATGTGGAGGACTAAGAATTGATTTTAGGTGGAGATTTTAACGAAGTTATGGACCCCTTATTGGATAGGTCCCCCTTAAAAAGCACTGGTTCTTTGTCAGCCTCACAAAAGAGTTTACATAGCCTAGTGGATGTTTTAGGCATACTAGATGCTTGAAGAATAATGCATCCTAGTGGTCGTGATTTCTTTTTTCTGTCAGCAAAACATCGGGTTTTCAGCAGATTAGATTATCTTTTTTATGCCCTTATCCCTCTGCAATAATATTAGTCAGGTTAGCGATGAAAATTTACTGATATCAGACCATAGTTTAGTCAAGAGCTCCTTACTATTAGAAAACAATAGCAGAAAATCTAGTAGCTGGAAGCTTAATACATCATTATTACTGGACCCTAGTTTTCAAAAATGGATCCAGGAAGAGACTTCATTTTACTTCAAAGTCAATTGCCAGGGAGAATCATCACCAAAGATTGTTTGGGAGGCATATAAAGCATTCATAAGGGGAAGTATTATCAGTTTTGCATCAATAAAGAAGAAAGAGAGGCAGAAAGAGATGAAAGAAAAGGAAGCATTGCTAAGCAGGGCTTTATTAGATTTGAAACAGAACCACATGAGAGCAAAGGATGGGCTTTACAGAATCCAGGGGTTGAAGCATGAGGCAAACAAATTATAATCTGACAAGATTGAATATTCTCTTTTTCGAACCAGGCAGAAATGTTGGGAGTCTGGAGAGAAATCTGGGAAGTTATGGCTTACAGGATCAAACAGAAACAAAATCAAAATGCCAATAAAGGGATCAGGAATAAAAATGGGGTGATTACCTATAATGTGAAAGAAATTAATAAATAATTTCTGGGACTTTTATAGTGATTTATACAAGTCACAAGGGTCTGTAAAGAAGGGCGGTGCTGAAAATTTTCTAAAAAAGTCTAATTTACCTACTCTAGAAGACTCTGATAGAACTGCTCTAGATAAACCAATTTCAATACAGGAGATCTCAGAAGTCATTGCGGCGGCACCAGAGGGTTTACCATACAAATTTTACAAACACCTGGGCCTTTCCATTACCCCTCACCTATTAAATGCAAAACAGGACTCCTTTGCTGATGGTACCCTTCCTGATTCAATGAACGAGGCCTACACTTGTCTATTACATAAAAAAGGTAAGGATGATATGGACTGTGGAAATTATAGGCCTATTTCGTTACTAAATTTTGACTATAAGATTCTTGCTAAAATATTAGCTAATAGAATATCTAAAATACTTGTGAAGTTAATAGGTAAAGAACAGGTCAGTTTCATGAAAAGTAGGCAGGCCTTGGATAATTTTAGGAGATTGTTTTCAGTGCTATAGTCTTCTACGATATCAGAGGGTTGTGTATTGGACTCCTGAGCAATTTCCTTAGACATTGGTAAGGCTTTCAACTCCCTAGAATGGGACTACCTATATAAAGTAATGAAATTCAATGGCTTTGGTACTGGCATTCTAAGATGGATTCAAACACTGTATAGTAAACCAAGAGCATGGGTCATTACTACTAGTATTAAATCACCAGCCGTAACTGTTTTCAAAGGATCCAGGCAGGGTTGCCCTTTGTCCCACTGCTTTTTATGTTGCTTGCATGCATGTGCAAGAAACATAGTGCCATCATTGGAGATTTTGGAGGTGTGTCACCTCCTCCTCCAATTCAGTCAGTGAGCTGTCAGGGGTGGCCCCTGTAAGCCAATGCATTTTGGAGCTATCTATGACACGCTCCAAAATGCAGTGGCATACGGTTGAAAGGGGGAGCTACGTTTCAGTGAGCACCGATAAAACATAGCTCCCCCACACGCGAGGCGTCGCACCCGCTGCGTACTGTGTAGCCGGCCAGTGCCCAATCCCGCCCGGCTGAGCTGTGTCGTCCCCGTAGTTGGTGCCATGCTGGGAGCCCACCTCAGCGTGGCAATCAGTCACTGACGACGGGGTGCCCAATCCCCGTCAGCTGAACAGCCCCCCATCCTTGTGCCATGCTGGGGCCCACCCCAGCGTGGCAAACGTCCCACAATGCCTTTTTTTAAACCTATAAAACAAAACGGTCCTTGTGCGTCTCCCGACCCCCACAACCCGCACCCACCCACTGCGCAGCCAGCCTCCCCACACCCCTCACTCCCATACTTTCCTCCGACTCCGTGTGACGATCTTCGTGGACTGGAAACACGTCTGCACTCTTCAAAGCCGACCGCGAACTGAGGAAATGCCAGTAAGCTGTATAATGGGCTAGATGGGGGTCAACTTTATTGCATATCTCAGGAGTATGGAATTTTGCACTAGATTTTCAACATGGGTTTTAGGACTTCTTTCATGAATGATGTCACTGTCGTGTTATGTTATTTGGGCCGAAGGTGATTTCGCGCAGTGAATGCGCAGTGACTGTGAAATCACCCTTTGGGCCTGAATACCACCATGACAGTGACATCATTCATGAGAAGGGGTCCCAAAACCCCATGTTGAAAATTTGGTCCAAAATTCCAAAAAATGACTGTTTTACGGAGTCGCTAGCAGTTCCTACGCAGAGGCTCGTAAGTTCACTGTAAATTTCAATATTTTCTACTCCAGATTTTCAACATTGCCATTTTACCACACCTTCTTATGAGTACAGCTGTCATTTTTCACATCTTACCCAAAATGTGTTTCCGTACTTATGGCGCACAATGGCAGTCGGTGTCTTGAAATCAATGTAGGGACAAATTAAGAAAATCACAGTGACACTGTTCATGAGAAGAGGTCTTAAAATGGCTATGTTGAAAATTGGTAAAAAATTCCTAAAATGACTGTTTCTACATGCGCTGCTGCGCAGTTCCTCGCATGCTAGCAAGTTCACAAATTTTCAATATTTTCACCCAGATTTTCAACATTGCCATTTTACCACACCTCCTCATGAGCAGTACAGCTGTCACTTTTCACATCCTGCCCAAAACATGTTTCCGTATGTAGCGCACAATGGGCGAGTCGTTATCGAACTCAGTGTATGGGACACATTAAGAAAATCACAGTGTCACTGTTCATGAGCAGAGATCTTAAAATGGCAATGTTGAAAAATTGATGAAAAAAAATTCCTAAAATGACTGTTTTACGTTAATACGTTGCACAGTTCCCGCCTTGCGCTAAAGTGGGTTTGCGAATTTTCAATATTTCCTCCAGATTTTCAACATTGCCATTTTACCACACCTCCTTATGAGCAGTACAGCTGTCATTTTTCACATCCTGCCCAAAGCGTGTTTCCGCCCATGTAGGCACAATGGCGTGATCGTGTGCAAACTCAATGTATGGGACACATTAACAAAATCACACTGACACTGTTCGCAGCAGAGGTCTTAAAATGGCTATATTGAACATTTTGTGAAAAATTTCTAACAATGACTGTTTTACGAGTGTGTGTTGCGCAGTTCCTATACTGCGGCTACGTAAAGTTACGCTAAATTTTCAATATTTGCACTCCAATGACTTCCAAATACCTAAACAGCACATAGAAGCAAGCAACATTCGGCATTGACAAATGCTTGTTATCCTTGCTATTGAACCTCTAATTAGGAACATCCTGCAATCAGAAAAAGGTTTTGGGACTAAAGTAGGTAACTATTGTAAATAAATATATTTGCATTTGCAGATGACATTCTGCTGACTGTATCACACCCCATGTCTTCCCTCAACAGTGTTAAAGAACTCTTAAATGTTTTCAGTGATATTTCTGGTCTTTTTGTAAACTGGAACAAATCTGAATGCCTACAGTTAAGTAGATCATCTTCGGAATTAGAAGAATTGAAAAATAAACTGGTTGTATCTTGACCCTCTGATGGGTTGTCTTATTTAGGTATAAAAGTCTTTAACTTGATAGACAAATTTCTTCATAATAATCTTGCCAAACTAGTTAGTGATATGAAGTCAGATCTAGACAAATGGACGAAGCTACATTTATCCCTCTGGAGGGAAAATTAATATAATAAAAATGATTATGGCTCCAAAATTCTTTTATTTCATGAACAACTTCCCTGCTAACATTCTGCCTGTTTGGTTCAATAAAATTGACAGTGTTATTTCAAATTTTTTATGGGAAGGGAAACCCCTTTGTTTAGCTAAGAACAAATTAAGAGCCCCAATACAGAAGGGTTTTTTTGCCCTCCCTTGGTGGCAGGATTATTTCTGGGCTTTCAAGCTTAAACAAACTGCATTCTGGTTTAGCACCCTTAACAAAAACATTACACCACTATGGCTTAAAATAGAAAAAAATCTAGTCTCTCCTTTCAAGCAGATACCTTTAAATCTAATAACCCATCCTACTCTTCCAATATCAATAAGGGTGTGTAGAAAATTTAACCAACTCAAGAAAATGGCTTCTTTGGCATAATAAACCTATAACCTCAAATGGCAAGACTATTTCTTACAATGATTGGTTGATTAAAGGCATCAAAACTATAGGTGATCTGTTAGACAGCCATGACAGAATGCTCTCTTGAGGTCTTAAAGCTCAAATTTCATTTAAATAAATTCGATTTTAGCTTTCATTTACAATTGAGACATTATTTGAAAGTTCATTTCCTAGAAGCAGATTATACTCTTAAAACTTTCTCAGCCTGGGATAACTTCTTCAAAATTGCCTTCCTGCCTAAGGCCTTCAGTCTGATTTATAAAATGTTAAATGAAACTGACTCTTCCCTAACAGGTTCAGCTTAAACAAAATGAGAAAAAGATTTAAAGGTGTAAATTCCTGATACAGTCCTGGAGAGGATGTGGGGTAATGCAATCAAATGCTGTAGGGAAATTCAAGGGAGATTCATCTAATTTAAAATACTACACTATTTTTATTAATACCCTAAACAGCTTTATAACTTAGGTCATGTACAAAATGACTTGTGTTGAAGATATGGGAATACAAAGGCAGACCTGGGTCATTAATTTTGGCACTGCAAATGAATCTTGAGTTTATGGAAACAAATTCCTGTGATATGCCAAAATTTCCTGGGGTCTCCTGTACACTTCAGATATTCATGATGTGCAACAGCAAAAGAAAATATGGTTACTTTCTGTCGGCCTGGCTTTTAAAAGACTACCGCTAAAGAATTGGAAAGAGCCAAAAATCCCTTCACTGAAGCAATGGCTTGATGCTCTCACTAGCTGGGCAAATAGTGAGAGGATCAGGTATTATGCTCACAATTAAATTGAAACTTTTAATGATACCTGGGGATCTTTTCTGGAGTCATATATGTAAATCAGTAATTTGATATAGAGGTGCTGTTAAGAAATTTCTATTGAATATGGGCTGTTTAATTTTAACACTTTTCTTTACACACGTGTTTCTTGTGATTTTTTTCCTATATTTGTTGAACATTCCTTGGGTAACATCATTTTAGTATAAATTTCAATAAAATTCTTAATTAAAAAAACGGTGCCATGTTCTTAGGATCTGAAAAGTTTCATGATGGCTGCTTGTCCTGATATTGAAATCCAGGGAATGTAAAAACATTAGAAAATGCAATTTTTGGCCATTTATTTGCTCATGTCTAGACCAAAAATGGTTTGTAATTGTGTTCTGAAATTTTCAGAGTTGAAGCCCAAAGAGGTGCCTTTCAAAGATTTTGTGAAAAATATTAATGGGTTCCCAAGTTACAAGGTTTTAAAAATAGGCTTCTGAACATGGGTTGAGTAGGCACTTTAATGTTAAACCCTGATTTCTGCATTGTTAATAACTTTGCTGTTGTTTGACAAAATTGCATGACATTTTGCATGCACGTACCTGGTGCCAACTTCTTATAGCAGCAGTGCAAGATAAAAAAAAAACCTATGCTTTTGCAACAGTTTATTCTCTGTGCTCTGTGGAGCATTTACTTGGTAATCTTTCCCGCCGGTATTGTACTATCACCCCGTAATTTGCTCAGTTGTCCATTGTTTTTGTTTACATTTCTGCCACCCGCCAGGTTGAAAGCAGCAGTACTAGCTAGGCAGCTACCATATTTACTGTGGCGGCTACAAAACTGGAAACTGATCACTTCCTGATTATCTACTACTGCTGCTTTAAGACTTGAAAAGTTTTGTGATAGCCACTCACCTTGATTCTGAGATCTGGAAATTTAAAAAGCCTGTAAAAATGCACTTTTTTGCCATTTTTTGCTCATCTGTGGAACAAAAATGGTTTGGAAATTTGTTCCCAGATTTTAAAGGGTAGAAGGGGCTTTGCCCAAGTGTGTGCCTTTCAAATGGCATTTGAAAAGAAGTGTAGTGTTGTAATTTGGATATTCTGGCTTTGTATTTGCAATCAGAAGTAGGTACGTATCTCTTAAACTGTGCATTCGTATCTTTAGCTGTAGAAGCGCTGTCCCCCTCAGGGGTCTGTGCATCTGCAGACAGAAATAATCTAATTTGAGAATTGCGGATTTGTATCTTCAGCCAGATACCCTGAATCCTGGTGATTGATGTCTTTTATGTCATTTGGACACAGTTGTATTTTGTGTTTCTTACCCGAAGATGGCTGTCTGTGGTTGTTTGTGGTCTTGTCCTTTTGCTGCTTGGGGGGGAACAGTGAAAGAAGGAGCCACATGACACTGAAATCAGTTGCCGCACTTTATTAAACAGGACCGCAACCACAACATTTCACTCTAGAATCCATCCTGTACACATACACTTCACCCTCCTTCCCGTGCCCACATTTCTCTTTACCCTAGAGTCTCCATTCTATTGTCAGGATACCAACAAAAACTAGTCTGAGACAATTGTCATTAAATGTAAGCAGAAGTATACAATGGCAAAAAAAATCCTGGACTCTGATTGATCAGTCTTGGGCTGGACCTGTGCTGTTATCCCAGTACAACATCACAGGTCTAGTCTCAGCCTCACTGTGAACCAATGCAGACCTTGAGCACATTGACCATTTGCTTGATTGTTTCATCTGTTCTTAAAAAAACCAAAATATTTTTCCATACAAAAACATCTTTAAAATTATTTTTTTTATTCTGTATAACAACAAGCCATTGTATAATAGCAATAATGCCCTCCAGGGTGTGTGTCATTTGGGATAACGTCACGCCTCAGTCATTGGATGCACTCAGCCTGCGGCCTCTTGCCCAGCCACCTGAGACTTGACGTTATCCATAACGACACACATCCTGTTGGGCATTATTGCTTAAGTATAAGTTTAGAACAGAGATTACAAAAAGAATATGGATTGTCCGGCAGCAGTCTGTGCCAAGGATCGACTCTCAGCTCGGTTGCTTAACTTCTCTATTGCGCCACTCCTTGCAGTCACCATCAGTTTACTAGTTATACCTTTTAAATGAAGATATAACTGTTTTCTTTTGATTTCAACTGCTGGCTTCAGTGCTGCACTTAGCTATTGCGATGTCATCTGCATCGTGATAGCTGCACTCTGATTGGTTCAGTATGCATTGTGACATGACCAGCTTTGCAAGATATTATCTTGCTATGCTGGGTCAAGATGACACTTTTTATTTTACATAGAAACACAGAAATTGACAGCGGATAAAGACTGCTAGGCCCATCCAGTCTGCCCATTTTCCCTGCCTACTGTAAAAGCTGCAGACCTTACTTGATCTCTGGCTCTACCTCCTCATTCCTATTGCTAGGGCTCCCCATGCCTGTCCCATGCATGTTTGAATCCCCCCACTATGTTTTCCCCCACCACCTCCACTGGAAGTCTATTCCATGCATCCACCACCCTTTCCGTGAAGCAATATTTATTCATGCTACCCCTTAGTTTACCCCTCCCAACCTCATGTCATGCCTCCTCATTCCTGGACATCTCCTTTTTTGAAAGACGCTACCCTCTGGTACCCTATTTATTTCTTTTAGATATTTGTAGGTTTCTATCATATCTCCCATGTCTCTCCTCCAAGACATATTTATTGAGGTCTCCCAGTTTCTCGTCACATGACTTTTGGTGCAGGCCCTGCACCATCTTTGTTGCCCTTCTCTGAACTGCCCTCCACCCTGTCTATGTCCTTACGGAGATGCAGCCTCCAGAACTGGACACAGTATTCCAAATGAGGCCTCACCAGTGATCGGTACAGTGGTATCACCGCCTCCTTTCTTCTGCTGGTTATACCTCTCCCTATGCACCCCAGCATCCCACCGGCTCTCCCCACAGCCTTGTCACATTGTTTGGCCACCTTTAGGTCGTTAGATATGAATACCCCCAAATCCCTTTTCTGTTTGGTGACCATCAGTATCTCTACCCCATCATGTAGTCCACCCCTGGGGTCTTGCACCCAAAATGCATGATTATGCACTTTTTCGCATTTAATCTCAGCTGCTACACTCTAGACCATTCCTCCAGTTTACCTCAGTCCCTCCTCATTTTTTCCACTCCTCCCGGTGTGTCCATCCTGTTGCAGATCTTAGTGTCATCTGCAAAGAGGCACACCTTCCCATCCAGCCCAACAGGACTGGCCTCAGGACTGATCCCTGTGGCACCTCACTGGTCACCTTCCTTTCCTCAGATTGAGCTCCATTTACCATGACCCTCTGTCTTCTATAACTCAACCAGTTCCTAACCCAGTTTACCGCCTTGTGACCCACTCCCAGGCTGCCCAGCTTGTTCACCAGTCTTCCACGTGGAACAGAATCGAAGGCCTTATTGACATCCAGGTAGGCCATATCCACCGCTCCCCTGATCCACAACCCTTGTCACCCAGTCAAAGAAATCAATTAGATTTATTTGACATGACCTACCCACTGTGAATCAATGTGGTCTTGGCTACTGTGCTCTGTTGGATTCAAAGTGTTCTCCAATCCTTTCTTTAAGTAGTGATTCCATAATTTCTCCCACTATTGAGGTGAGGCTGAGTGGTCTATAGTTTCCAGCCTTCTCCCTACTCCCACTTTTTTTTTTCTATACAGATTTTTTTCCCTCCTGGAAGTCTGGCAGGCAGCTCCGGTCCCTCCCTCGGAGGGAACTCGGTCTCCAGTCTCACCTTTCCCCTGCCCAACTGACCTGGCAATCCCCCACAGGTTGTCCCCCTCCCTATGACAGGGCCAAGGCAAAGGGCTCCAGCTTACCCCCCACCCCAGAGACTAACATCCAGATTCCGGGCGTCAGGACGGGGCGCTGGTGCAGCCATCATGGAGTCTATCAGTTCCATGTTCTGCCTTGATTTTTCTCCCTCCCCCCTTCCCGTCAATGTTGCATGACAATGTGCCTCCTGATCTGTATCCCCCTCCAGCCATCGCTAGAGGATGAGCAGCGAGCGGGACAGCAATCCCTTCCCTCCCAGAGAGAGAAGAGCAGTCCTCCAGATGCTCAATCTTATCTCTCCCCTGCCGACCCCCGGTGGCCCGGGCTTGTTCCCGAACCTGGCTCACTGGCGTGGCGAAGGTGTAGCGTCCAGCTCCTCAACCTCCAGCACTGCTGGGCTGGCTCTTACTCTTACTTTTGTGAAGAGGGACTACATCTGCCCTCCTCCAATCCTCCGGAACCACTCCCATGTTGAATGACTCATTGAACAGGGCTGCCAGTGCTGCTGCCAGCACCTCCCAGAGTTCCCTTAATATTCTAGGATGTATCCCATCCAGTCCCAGTGCCTTGTCCACTTTCAGTTTTGTGAGTTCTTTTAGGACTCTCTCTTCCAAAATAGACTGGTGTCCATCTCCCTCCCAGATTTGCTCATGTTGCCTAGCTGTGGACCTACTCCTTCTTCTGTGAATACAGAACAAAAATATTTGTTCAGTATTGATGCTTTTTCCAGGTCCCCTTCCACACACTCTCCTTCTTTCCCTTTCAGCCTTACTATCCCACCTGTTTTTTTCTCTTTCACTAATGTACCTATAAAAAGTCTTGTCTCCTTTTTATGTTTGCTTGCGCACATGTGCAAGAAACATGATGTGACAGCTTAGGAGAGAAGTGGGTTGTGGAGGTGCGGCACTGTTACAGCCAAGGGAGGCACTGCATTAGGGGGCTTGGCAATGGTGGACCAATGGAGGCACAGTGTGCCGATGACACTGGTCTCCAAAAGTGCACCAAGCTGTAATGTTTTCTCCGCAGCAATCAGGGGCCGCCTCATCAATGCAGCATCGGTCATTGTGCTGCAATGATGGAGCGACCCGACATTGCAGGGCGTAATGTTAGCTAGCCTAATACTGTTTGTGAACATGGCTGGCAGCTTGCTGCCACATTCACAAACAATATTATGCTGCCCCCATGCCGAGGGGGTGCTCAATCCCCCTCTGCAGCAAGTGCCCCCCAGACAGTCTTTGTTTGCCGATGGGGGCCCCAATCCCCGCCAGCTTCAGTGCACCAATCTCCACCCAATTTTGTTGTCTGCCAATGGGGGAGCCCACTCCCCATCGGCATGATGTAACCTCTCCCCATCCGCTTTTGTTGTCTGCCGACAGGGGAACCCACTCCCCGTTGGCATGATGAACCCCCTCCCCCGTTTTCTTGTGTGCCGGCGTGCCCAAACCCTGTCGGCTGCTCCCCTCAAAAGACTCCGTTGCACACTGGTAGCCCACCCCAGGTGCTAAATGCCCCTGTTAAATGGAAAACCATGTACGTTGTCTGTTTTTTTCCCCTGTAAATCAAAAATGGTCCCTCGCGGTCTCCCAGCCCTCCCTTCCACAACCCACACCCACCCTCTGCACACCCTGCCTCCCCAAACCCCTCCTCACCCCATACTTACCTCTAGAGTCCGGCGCAATGATCTTCGGTGGACCGGGAACACGTCTGCACTCTTCAAAGCTGACTGCGAACTGAGGATGTGCCGGTAAGCTGTATAATGGGATAGATAGGGTTTTTTCAACTTTGATGCATATCTCAGGCATTTTTGGGAATTTTGACACCAAATTTTCAACATGGGGTTTTTGGGACCCCTCCTCATGAATTCTGTCACTGTCATGGCGCTAATCGGGCCCGAAGGGTGATTTTGTGGTCACTGCGCAAAATCACCTTTGGGGACCGATTAATGAAATGACAGTACCAGTGTTCATAAGGTGCCCTCTCAAAAAGTCTATGTTGCAAATTTGGTGAAAGAATTCCTAAAAATGACTGGTTTACAAGCGTGCGTTGCACAGTTCCAATGCATGCTCGTAAGTTCGCAAATTTTTAACATTTGCACTCCAGATTTTCAACATTGCCATTTTACCACACCTCCTTATGAGCAGTACAGCTGTCATTTTTCACATCTCGCCCAAAATATGTTTTTCCGCATATGTAGCGCACAATGGCGCAGTTGGTGTGCGAAATCAATGTTTGGGACAGATTAAGAAAATCACAGTGACACTGTTCATGAGCAGAAGGTCGTAAAATGGCTATGTTGAAATTTGGTGAAAAATTCTAAAATGACTGTTTTACGAGCATGCGTTAGCAGTTCCTCACGTGACTTCGTGGCAAGCGCAAATTTTAATATTTGCACTCCAGATTTTCAACAATGCAATTTTACCACACCTCCTTATGAGCAGTACAGCTTTACTGTTGCACATCTCGGCCAAAATGTTTTTCCGGGCATGTAGCGCACAATGGCACACTAGGTGTGCGAAATCAATGTTTGGGACAGATTACGAAAATCACATCACAGCATGTAGCACACAATAGCACAGTTGGTGTGCAAAATCAATGTTTGGGACAGATTATAAAAATCACAGTGACACTGTTCATTAGTAGAGATCCTAAAATGGCTATGTTGACAATTTGGTGAGAAAAGTCCATAAAATGACTGTGTTACGAGCGTGCATTGCGCAGTTTCTACGCACATTCGTACCTTCGCACATTTGCAATATTTTCACTCCAGATTGTCAACACTGCCATTTGTCCTCACCTCCTTATGAACAGTATAGCTGTCATTTTTCACATCCTGGCCCAAATGTGTTTTTGCACTTGCGGCGCAGATTAGCGCGGTCATTGTGGGAAATCCATGTTCAGGACACATTAGGAAAATCACACTGATACTGTTCATTAGCAGAGGTCCTAAAATGGTTATGTTGAAAATTTGGTGACAAAAGTCCGTAAAATTACTGTGTTACGAGCGTGCATTGTGCAGTTTCCATGCACGCTTGTAACTTCGTACATTTGCAACATTTTCACACCATATTTTTAACATTGCCATTTTTCCGCACCTCCTTATGAGCAGTATAGCTGTCATTTTTCACATCCTGGCCGAAATGTATTTTCGCACTTCCAGCAGAGAATAGTGCGGTCACTGTGAGAAATCACTGTTTGGGACACATTACAAAAATCACTGTGACACTGTTCATTAGCAGAGGTCCTAAAATGCCTATGTTGAAAGTTGGTGATGAAAGTCCATAAAATTAGCGTATTCACGGTATGTTTTGGTTTCATGCGCTTTAGAACTTTGCACATTTATAATATTTTCACTACAGATTTTCAACACTGCCATTTTTCCACACCTCCTTATGAACAGTACAGCTGTCATTTCTCACATCCTGGTCGAAAAGTGTTTTTGTAGTTCTGGCGTAGACTACCATGCTTGCTGTGGGAAATCAGTGTTCAGGACACAGTAACAAAATCACAGTGACGCTGTTCATGAACACAGGTCGTTAAATGCCTATGGTGAAAATCTGGTGCTGAAACTCCATAAATACTATTCAGCCTGCGTTAAGCGCGCGGTTTCCATATCTGTGGGAACTAACATGCTAATATATTAATTGCCAGCAGATTAGGCCTATTGAGTCTACTCTCACCTCAGATCCCTAATTGGGTACCGAGAGGCCCCCATCCAGAACCCCCTATCATCCATCCCCATCCTATTCCCCTGGGCCAGACCATGATCTGATACATCCGCTTTCTGTGTCTGTCCCACCCTCTCTGAGCCTTCCACTGTGGATCTCTGAACCAGCTGGCCAGGCAGCACGTTCCGGGATCCACCACCCTCTCACTGAAAAACCTCCTCCTCTTTCCTCTTCTCTCCACCTTCCAACTTCAAACCATGCCTCTGGTGATACTCTCCTCGCTTTAGTCTAAAGATCCTCCTGTGTTTACTCCTATTTATTCCCTTTGAGGTACTTGGAAGACCTCAATCATGTCCCCCTGTCTCTCCTCTCCAATGAAAACAGGCAGAGCTCCGAAGTCTGTCCTCATACTGCCAAATCCCTAGTCCTCATATCATCTTAGTTGCCCCTCTGTACCCTCTCCAGGAGCTGTATGTCCCTCTTCAAGTGTGGTCTCCAGTACTGTACACAGTACTCAAGGTGTGATCTAACCAATCCATTGTACAGTGGCAGAATCACTTCCCTGCTCCTAGACGTGATCCCCCTTACGATGCATCCCAACATCCTGTTTGCTTTGTTAGCCGCTCTCCTGCACTGCTCAGAGTTATTCATACATGCATCCACCATGACCCCTAGGTCTTTTTCCCCTGTTGAGGCCTCCAGCGCCTCCCCTCCCAGGGTGTACCTGTGTTTAGGGTTTCCCCGCCCAAGATGTAACACCTTGCATTTGGTGATATTGAAATTTAATTTCCATGTGTGAGCCCACCTTTCCATGGTGTCCAGGTCCCATTGCAGGGCCAACCTCCCCTCTTCCCCTCAACTACTGCTCCATCTTGGAGTCATCAGCAAAGAGATCATTTCACACCCTATACCCTCCTGATGTCGAAATGTATACATTAAACAGAATTGGACCCAGGACCAAGCCCTGCGGTACCCACCATTGATTCTAGGGTTCGAGAGCTCCCCACTGACCACTACTCTCTGAGTGCATCCAGCTAGCCAGTTTTCAATCCATCTGACCATCAAAGGGCCTACTCCCAACCCCGTCAGTTTCTCCACCAGACCATTGTAGGGGACAGAGTCGAACGCCTTGCTGAAGTCCAAGAATAATACATCTGCAGGCTTTCCCCTGTCCAGTTCTGATGTTACCCATTCCAAGAACTCACAAGATTGCTTGGCACGATCTACCTGACACAAACCCATGTTGCTGACTGATCAGACCTCCACCCCTCCAAGTACACCCCCAATCATTTCCTATAGTATACTCTCCATTAATTTTCCACCACCGAGGTCAAACTGATGGGTCTATAGTTACTGGTACTTCCCTCGACCCCCTTATTGGATTGGCACCATGTGCCTCTCGCCAATCCTAAGTTGCCCTCCTGTCTCAGGGTGACCTGTTGAGAGCTCCGCCAGGGTGCAGCCAGTATGTCCGCCAGTTCCCATACTACTCTCGGATGAATGCCATCCGGCCCAGAAGATTTATCTTTCTTTAGGCCCTTAAGGACTAACCATACCCTTTCAGTGGAGATAGCATCATCTGTCCCCTCCATCTTACTGGCCTTTTTATCCTTATCCTGATGTGACACCTCTGGGGTACCTCTCCCTCCCTCTTGCTCCATTTCTGCTGCTCCCCTGATCCTACTCACTACCGCTTCTATCCCAATCGTGCCTTGCTTTGTAGATATCCCATCCTCCTCCCTAGGCAACACAGAGGTGAAGTACTCATTTAATACCTCTGCCTGGTCCCTCGCCTCTTCCACCCACCCTTCTTCTGATCTCAACCTGCCAAGATGGTCCGTAGTTTTTCTCCGCTCCCCAATGCCACGAACCCCTTTTCCCTTCGCCTTATCCTGTGTAGCCGCTGCTCTTTACTGGCTTTGGCCCTCACCATCCAGGTGACTTTTCTAGATGCAAGGTGGTACATTTTCCTCTTTCCTATCCTCTTGTTGTTTTATATTTTTGTAGGCAGCCTTCTTTTCTCTGACCTTCTACTGAACCTCACTGGACCACCAGCATGGTTTATGTGACCTTTGTTCTTATGTTCACCTTAGTGCAGGTCCTGGCTGCCTCATGGAGTCCCTGTTTTATGACCTCCATCTCTTTTCCACATTTGTCATTGTAATCCTCTTGACGTGATCTTGATGAATATTTCCCATGCCCACAAAGTCTGTCCCCACTGAAGTCCACTGCCAGTGTCCTAGATCTCCCATGCTTATTTGAAACCAGACAGTATTGTGGTCGGCTCCCAGTCAGGGGATCCTCTACAACCAGGTCCTTGCTAGATCCCCTTTCAGAACCACATCCAGGACATGCCCTCCCTTGTGGGCTCCATCATGTGCTGTGTTAAGAACACCTCCTGGGCTGTCCAGTGGCCTCTGCTCCTTGGCCACCTTAGAGGACATGGTTCCTCAGTTTGTGCCTGGCATATTAAGGTCCCCATCAACACCACTCCTCCTTTTGGTCCATTCTGGGCAAATGGTGTTGTCCAGCAAACCATCCTCCGAACATCACCCCATCCTCGGGGCCTATATACTACACTGAGCTTGACCTTACCTCCTGCTGGGGTTCGTAATTGACCCATAAGGCCTACATTCCCTCTGCCTCTTCTACCCTAGCAATTTCTATGTCATCTCAATGAACATAGCCACTCCACCCCTCTTGCCTCCTTTCTATCCTTCCCTAAGCATTTAGCCTTACCCCCGTCGTTTAGGTCCCAGTCATGGTTTTGTTGGCCCCATTTCCGTGACCTTCATCCGCCCAGACAGCATGGCCTGGAACTCTGGCAACTTGTTTCCCAAGCTTCTGGCATTTACAACTACCCCCACCCTTATCCTTGGTCCCTTTGCCAACCCCACCCAGGTTCTTTTACTTCCATCCACCCTCTGCTCCTCCTAAAACCTCCTCCCCAGTCTGTCTCCCCCTCCCTCTTGGGTTTGAAGGCTACTCCCTCATCTGGAGTAGAGGGTTTGGTCAGCCTCACCATCCTCCCTCACAGGTTTAAAACCCCACTTTTCTTGAATGTAGTCAGCCACCCCTGTTTGAGACTTCCAGCCTTCCCTAATGGGCAAGATGAAGCCTGTCCTTGGGCATACAGTTCCTTATCCTCCAAACTCCTTTCCAGTTTCCTAACACCCCACCCACTTTCTTCACCCCACTTCCTGAGCCAGTCATTAACCTCTGTGATCTTCTTTTTTTTCTCCACTGGGCCTTTGGTACTGGCAATATCTCAAAGGAAATGTTGCATCCATTATCCCAACAGACTCTGGAAGTTCTCGGAACCTTGCTTGGATTTCTAAAACTTTTTCCTCTAGATCATTGGTTCCCAAATGCCAGAGATTCCAGTTTCCCTCCACAATCCCTAGCCAGTTCATCGCCATGCGACTTTGCTCTGTGCACCCGTCAGCCCAGAATACTCACTACCTTCACCTGGCTATGGCATCTACCCCCTGTCCCTCCCAATGGATACCCCAATCCTTGAGTCTCCCAATAACAGAACCTTAACACCACCATCATCCTTATAGTTAGCCTCCACTGTACGCTGTCAGCCCCACCCCCCTTCATTAGTGATCTCAATTCCATGGGAGTTTTCTGCCTTATTAGAGACACCTTGTCACCCTCCCCTTTCTGCTTCCTCTTGTTTTGCCCTTAACTCAGACCCCGAAATAGGTGTCCCCTTTAACCTCTCTTGTCAAGAACCATTTATCCTGGCCCTGATGGGTTTCCTTCCCCCCTCCCCCATCCTCCCCTTGTAATAGTGCCCCTGCCTCCAGAGGCCCTCTGTGGATCCCTCTTTACCTAGGGCCCCATCCTTGGTACAGACCCCCCTCCTGAAGGGGAGCCCCTCCCCTGCCTTGTTTCCCAGTTTCTCTCCAGTCGTGCTCTCCTCCCTCATGTCTGCAATATGTAGAATCTCCCCCATCTGCTTAACATTTATGTTTCCCCTTCTCCCTCTGGAACCATTTCTATCCTATCCATTGCCAGTCTATGATGAACTATGGGCATCAGACTCCCTCCCCCCAGCCTCTGTATCAGTTTCTTCATTTCCACCAATCCCTTCCCCTCCCAGGTTGCTTAGTAGCTCAAATTTGTTGCAACACTCTATGCCAGCCTCCATCAAGTAACCAAGAGTTTCCCGACTGCCCCTTCCTCCCCTCTTGCCCTGTTCTCCTTAGGAGCTCCTTCCCACAGTCTGCTCTTTTTAGGCTTCCCCACAACTGCCCCTCCAGACTCTTCCCCTCCTCTCTTTTATATTTGAGATGTTTCTCATAGGGTTTCCCCTTAGACGTCAACATCCCTATCTAAGGGGTCCTCTGTCCCTAGTCTCCCCCCCTCCTGCTTGGTGTAACACGCAACATCCTGTAATTTCTGGAGCATTGCCCCAGCCTCCCTCAGCCCTACCCTTCTGCCGCCCTATATCCACACCCTTTTCCTTGGACACCCCCCAACTCCCCCAGCTTGCTCCTTTACCAATATACTTCACTCCTGATATGAGACAGCTGTCTCAGGTGGGCAGCCTCCCTCTCTCCAGGCACAATTGAGAATTATTGCCACCCACAGCCTGTGCAGCTACAACCCTTCCCGGGGAGATGCCTGCCATGGGTGGAGATGTGGCCACCCTGGTAGATCCCTCTCTGTTCACTTAATGGCACATCCCTTTTCTCCAGTCCTTTCCCCCTGGAATACCGTCTCTCTCTATATACTTGACTGCAGTTGTTTACAATCTCGATTTCAACCCTGCCCAATAATGTTCCCAAGTCTCACAAACACATACAGTCCAGTGTGTGTGTCCAGTCCTGCTAACAGTGTGTGTATGCAAACATCAGGTACCGTATATGATGTCACAGGCCCACCTCTGCAGGGTGGTGGTGGGGTTGGCTTCAGTTCAATACTTCACTGCCATTCCTATTACGCTGCTCTGTAACTTCTACACTACCACTGCCAATGCCAGTAAGCAAACATTCGGCATTGACAAATGCTTGTTAATATTCCCATTGCACATTTTCAACATTGTCATCTCTTCATGCCTCCCTATGGATGGTACAGCTGTCATTCTTCACATCCTGCCCAATCTGTGTTTTCGTACATGTGGTGCAGAATGGCACTGTCACTGTTGGAAGTCAGTTTTCGGGACACATTGACAAAATCACACTACCACTGTTCATGAGAAGAGGTCCCAAATGCTTTCATGAGGTGGGGTCACAAAAAGGCCATGTTCAAAATTTGCACTGTGAATACCAACAAACGCCCGAGGCATTACGGTTTCTAACCATTACCTCCTACCCTGTACAGACAGACAGGCATCGGGGTGTGCCTTTGGATTGCCGACTGTACTGCTCGTGCCACCCCACCCCCCAGCCACTGACAGGCATCGAGGTGTACCTTGGACTCTTTGTCCCAAGACTTCACCCCATTCTCCTATGCTGCACCCATTTCAACATATGTCCTTTTGGAATGGGGTGACTGTAAAGCCAAACACCCTAAGGGACAGCTCAACACGTGTCGGTGTCTGCAGAATAGGGTGAGGTGACATGGCTTGACCGTCATGGGTGACAATCCAAAAACTTACCCCACATCCTGTCTGTCTGTCTCTACAGGATGGAGGTGTGGTTCATGTGAAGTTCAGTACTTCACTGCCATTCCTAGTCTGCATCTGTCTAACTCCTGCATTTCTAATGCTAATACCAGCAAGCAAAAATTTGGCATTGACAAATGCTTGTTTTACCTCCTGTGCTATTTTTTTCCTGTTTGTGCCTTTGCTCTCCAGACTGATTTCCCTGCCTCCCTCTATGTCTCCAGGTACACGATCCTATCCTCCTCCCACTGTGTTTCCTTGTATTTCCTGAAAGCCATCTTTTTTCGCCCTTACCATCCTGGACACTTCCTTTGAGAACCATAGTGGCTTTCTCTTTCTCTTGCCATTGTTTACTTGTCTAATGCAAAGGTTTGTCACCTCCACTATGGCTCCTTTCAAATGGGCCCACTGCTCCTTCACTCCACCCTGTCTGTCCCTCCCTGCCGGGGCATGCTTGAGACATATTGCCATCTGCCCTCCTGAAATGCAGGACCCTCGCCCTTGTGTGGCTTGACTCAGCCACTGGACTCATGCTGAACCACACCGTATGGTGATCACTGGATCCCATGTGTCCGCACACCCAGACTTCCTCAATTCTGTCCCCATTGGTGAGTACAAGGTCTTAAATTACACCATCCCTGGTGGGATCTAGCACTAGCTGCTGAGGTCTGCTTCTTGCGCAGAACACAGGATGTCCCTGCTGCTGGCTGAAGCAGTCACTGGGATGCTCCAATCCACATCTGGCAGGTTGAAATCACCTACCATCAGCACCTCCCCATTTGACTGTTTATCAGTGCATGTGTTGTATAAATATATAGAAACATAGACAATGACAAAAGAAAAAGACCAGCGGTACATCCAGTCTACCCAGGTTCCCTATTTAGTCCTGGGACTTATTGTCGCTTCAGGGTCTTAGCCCTCCCTATCCTTCCCTCATTCTCCTCTCATCTTCTGCTGCCCCGAGCAACCACTATACCCTTCATTCTATTCCATGCTTGAACCTACCAACAGTTTTAGAACCCACCACTTCAGGAGGCAGTTTTACATGGCTCCACCACCCGTTCTGTAAAATAATACTTCCTCATGTCCCTTCTGAACCTCCTTCCTGTTAGTTTCTACTCGTGTCCATGTGACCATAAACTAGTATTCAAGCTAAATATTTCCCTACAGTTCACCGTACTAATTCCTTTTAGGAACTTGAAGGTCCCTTTCATATCTCCTCTCTCCCTTTTGGTCTACAGCGAGTACATGTTCAGTGCCCTGAGGCACTCCTCATATGACCTGCTCTATGGGCCCAGGATTATTTTTTTTACCCTGCACTGCACCATCTCCAGACCAACTATATCCTCTCTGAGGTGAGGTCTCCAGAACTGGGCACAATACTCTAGGTGTGGCCTCTTTAAGGATCTCTGTAGGGGAAGTATTATCTCTTCCCTTCTGTTATCAATGCCCTTCTCAATACATCCCAGCATTCTACTCGCTTTGCTATATGCCTTGTTTCTCTGACTCAGTTGTTTGAGGGAGCCAATGATGGAAGGCTGGACTTCTTCAGCCATATTACCCAAATTCTGTGCCCTGTACCGCAACAAAGATTGCCTATCACTCCCAGTCCATCAAGAAATTGCCACTAAAATGGAGGTCCTGGTGTTTTATTATGCTGCTGTGGTTTATGAGTCTGCCTCTCTCTCCTCTCACCAGACTGGACCCTGCCACTTCACCTTTAACTCCCCCTCTTATTCCCACTACTGCTGCCTCTACACTAACCTTCAATCCTGCCTCTTGCTTCCCAACATGTCATCCACTGTACATCTTTCTTTTCTAAATACTGGTTCTCCTCTCTCCCTCTTAACTCTTCTCCATCCTCTCTCCTGTCAGTTCTGCCTCCTACTCTGTTCGCTCCAGGGTCTCTTGTACCTTCTCCATTCCCTACTCTATATCTGCTGCTGGTCAGTCTGCTTTCTTCTCTAGTCTTCCCTCCATCTGGAATAACATCTTCCTCCTCTTTGTCATCTTATTATCAATCACTCCAGCATCAGCTCAAACTCCTTTTCACACCCTCTTGCTCTTGCCCTGACCTTTACCCTGGCTAGTCTGTTTCATGCCTTAACCCTTCCCCAGTGATGTGTGTTACATTTCTGTTCCTTCAGTTTATTTATTTGAGTCCAGGATTACAAAGTACCTTTGAGCCGAGGCTCTTTTATAAAGGTTCCACGTCAGTAAGAACAGGCAAAACAGGCTTCAAAAATTACAGTATAAAACAATCAATAACACCGATAGTTATAACATATTAATTACAGGTACATTACATGTGTAACCCCTAGATGGCGCTATCCCAGGGGCTACTACCCCTGCCTGATTTGCCACTAACAGGTTGAGGGGCCTGGATCCAATGGCGGGTGCCTCACCCAGAGGTCAGGGTTTGCAATAGTTAAACTTACTTGGTCACAGCCCTCTGGGACACTGCAACCCCTGTCTTCCCACTAGTGGCCCACACAATATAGAGAATTACCTTCTCAGTATACACTTACCCCCAAGGCTGGTTCAGGCACCGGGACATCCTGTAAAATAAGATACAGTGCAACAATCACAGTACAGTACTTTAACATAGACAAATACCTCAGGCAGTATAACTTTGTTGAAACAAACAGCTCTGATTTATTTGGGGATATAACAAGGACAGAAATCAGGTTAATTAGCTTATCACTTTACTATCTACCTATGGCTCTGTGCACAGGCCTACTCCTACCAGTTACTGTCCCTGGTGCCCAGGCCCTAGTGGCTAGTCCCAAACCGTGGCAGCTGGTAGGGGCCCTTTCACACAGAGAAAGGAAAATTAAACAGTCAGCAGTACAGTAATTCCATTTGGATTTAATGTGGCAATTCAACAGGGAAGCGACCCGAATTAGTACTCACGACCTCCAAAGAAGATATGGTCCTTCAATGTCAGCAGGGCTACTTTTGATCTCAAGAGACTCCTCACACATTTATATGGTAAAAAGCACTATACCAGGCAGGCTGCATCTGTATCCCAATCGCAATTACTGCACAATAACCAGGAGAACACACAGATTCAGTTCCTGACAGACCGAGGTGTAATTCAACAATTTCTTCAGTCTTCTACAGGGGTGAGCCTGGTTTCTACTCTTCAGAGATCCTTTGATTCTTTTCACAGGACAGATTCAGTCCTAACAAGCAGTTACACAAGTTGTAGACGGAACTCTGGGCCTTGCCACGTTTTGACTGAAACTGTGCACTGAAGAACACAGGGTTTCTTTCCCCTTCACTTGAGATCTCAAACTGAAACTCCCAACAAGACAAAACCGGGCACTTCCTTTGAGTTCCTCCCAGTTCTTGACTGGATTGGCTGTCTCTCACATAAGACTGCTGCTGTTGGTCCAAAGGCACGAAGTCTAAACTACATCTCCCAAAGTCTGCCCATACAATCCTCTTGTGGCTGGCTCAGATTATGAGTCCAAGTTCTGATTCGTCCAGGCATCATTTTGAAGCTAGTTTACCCCACTGGGATTGGTCCAGTTCAGCAGTTCAAAACCAGAATGGGGAACTAGGCAGACAGTTCTGACTGCAAAGAAAGCAGGTTAGACAAACTGTAATTTTATGTATTACTGTAAATGATTTCTGGCAATCAGTTACATCTTTCAGACAGGTTCCTTTGCACTCCTAGTGACTGCAAAAATGGGGTGAATTGGCAGCAGCAGGTGGTACTCAATCAAGAAACACACAGTCCCCCATACAAACTAATTATGTCTGCTTGCAGACAGCTCTTAAAGAGACAGTACCAGGGTTCTAAAAAGCTCTCACTGATAAATAAACTAGCGTGAAACACCATTCAGGCTTGGGCATTCAAGCAAGCTCCTGGGAATCTTTTAGGAACCCCCCATTTGCAGGGGGTTACACCTTCCTGGCCTGGGAAAAGCTTGACGCTCGTCAAGCAAAGTACCCATAAGTTTCAACTGCAACCATACATTTGCAGCTTAGCTCCACACATGTAATCATCAGTCAATACATCATTTTACCAGAACCATTTCTGAAACATTGCAGTCGTCACTCTTGCAGTATAACACACACGTTGTACATAACTCAAAGTTATTGCCTCTTGTGCGACCTGAAGAGAGGGACCACCCTATCAGTTGCCTTGGGGCTGGGCCGGGGCAAGGGGCACCATACTTAGAGGGCAACACAAGTAACTTGGAGTTAGCACTAACGCTCAGTTTGGGCAATGAGCTGGGGACACATACACTCCTTTATGGACAACATTGAGAGGGCAGGTCACTGGCGGCCCAGGAATCATAACTGAGGTGCACCATAGGCCTTTGCAGCTCGACCAGTCTTTCTAGGGAGCTGTTACAGTCTCTGCACTCCTGAGTCTCATTTTCAGCATTGTTCTCACTTGTCAGGGGGGTCTCCATGTAGAAGGGGCAGAACTTGGGGCACTTTCCAGCTCAGGTTACAGTTTCTGAGTCCACAACATTTGGCTCGCATGGAGAGCTTTCAGACACTGGCGATGGACTGTCAGGGCCTCAAAATACTCTTCTTGTTCGGGTGTCATCCAGTCTGCCCTAATCTCATCATTTTCCTCCCTGAAGCTCAAACAGTTCAACCATGCACAATGATTCCATTTCATCTGATCTGATGCTTTGCACTTCACTTTCTGGGAGCATTGGCTCAGGGATGAAAGCTGAGGCATAGACAGTCAGAAAGGCCCAGCTTTGTGTCCAGTATTGACTGGGGATTTCCTTTGAAACAATTGACTCAGTTGTGCAGAAGGATAGTATTCAAGTCACTCTCACTTTCTTCTGATATGGACTGACAGTCATGCTCTAGCTGGGACTTGTGCGGGGACACTTTAACTCTGCTTCTGTAGGTTGCAGACTTCCCTGATCTTTTCAGCAGCAGCTCCAGTCACTGGTCCAGAGGGGGCATCTTCTAAATCAGCCAGACCAATCAGGATTTGTCCAATGGGTAGTAAATGATTTCTATGCATTGTTTTACATCTTTTGAATTGTTCTCAGGCCTTACTTTGTACACTGGCAGATCATCCTAGTTTGCCCACTACAATGTGAAGGAGATGGTGCCATCTGTCAGCAATCTTGTGTTTTGCCATGCAGTCCCAGATTTCTTAGCAATACCAGATCTCCCTCCTGGGTTCCTAACGCTTTCACCTTTTTATCATACCTTTCTTTGTTGGCCAGATTACTTTGGCAGCCATGGTTTGAGCCAGTTGAGTACGCATGAGTTAGCTGGGCCTTTAACTTTTTGCACATACTGTAAATAGTTGTCAGCTTGAACCCCATCAGGAGAGACCCCCAAAACACACACATCTACCGGTAGTCGAGCTTCTCTTCCAAACATCAGGCTGTAGGGGAGAAACCAGTGGCATCACTTTGGTGCAGTTATAAGCATGTACCAGGGTGCTAATTTGTTGGCTCCATCTAGGCTTGTCCTTTGGGTGCAGGGTGCCTAGCATATCTAGCAAAATCTTGCGGTTGAAACGTTCCCAGGCTGTGGGTCCCCTGGGGTGGTAAGAGTGGTTCTGGACTTTCACTCCCCACAGAGAAAGCATCTCTTTGATCAGACGACTCTCAAAGTCTCTCACTTGATCAGAATGGATTCTTTGTGGGCCCACTGAGTGAACAAAAAGTTTTCCTACAGTACTTTGGCTACAGTAGATACTTTCTGGTCTTTGGTGGGGAAGCTTGGGCATATCTCGTGAAATGATTCAGTGACCACCAGCACATTACTGATATTTCTTTGATCTGACTCCAAACTCAGAAAATCAATACAGACCAGCTCCATGGTGCACTGGTGGTTATGTTATGAGGGGCAGCCTCTGGGGCTCAACTTTCCTCCTGTATGGCCAGCGGCCTGAGATTAGTATGTGTTGTCATCAGCCCCATCTTAGGCCAATAGAATTGGATCTCACCAAGTCAAGTGTTCTGTCTATACCAAGGTGCCCCATGTGGTTGTGCAAGGACCTCAATACTGAGTCTCAAAGGCAGTGGGCAGCACCAGTTGTTGTTTGTCTACTTGTCCCCTCTGTCTACTGTTTCTCTATATAACATTTATTGATCAGTTTCAACTTAGGACCTTCTTTGTATAACAGTGCAGTTCTCAAATCAGTGGGCGTAATTTGGACACATCTTTTCACCATAGAGGGCTTCTAAAGCTGCTTTTGATCATGGGATCGCTGGGATTGAGCCGCCGAATACTAGTCATTGTCCAGCTGAGGCAGTGCACCAATGTCTGTGCAGGAAAGTGGCAATAAGCAGCAGGTATGCAATTCTCGCAGAGGGTCCCAAGCAATCCACCATGCAGTCCACTGCGTCCGTGGACATTTGTTCCTCCCTGTCAAACTTCCGCAGAGTGCCCGAATGTCAGGTTCTGCCAATCGGACTGGCCATTCTGAGGGGAACAGGCCTCGGGGAGAGCATCCAACGCATCTATGTGTGTCCAGACCTGCTCGCATTAGAGAGCATAGTCATATGTAGATAATGCAGAAGAAAGCCACCTATGGCCAGTGGCATCCAACAGCTGAGAGGTCTGCACATAGGTCAAAGGATTATTGTCAGTTTTACTAGTATTTTAGCCATACAAGTACTCATGGGATTGATCAACAATAGCCCACTTCAAAGCAAGAACTCTAACTTATGTACAGGATAGTTCTTTTCGGATGGGGTCAGGCTTCTACTGGCAAAGGCCACTGGTCTCAGGCCATTCTCGTGCTCTTGTGTACAACACAGCCCCCAACCCTTGCAAGCTAGCATCAGTGTGCAGGGCGTAAGGTTTTCTTGGATCGACATAGGCCAGCACTGGAGCATGGGTAAGTTGATATATGATCTCATGAAAAGCAGTCTCACTAATCAGGAGTCCCAGCGGGCCCCAAATACTCTTCCTTTCGGATGAAAATACACTCTTTCAGTCTTGAGGGCGCTGACTTTTGGTATTTTTGTGGGTTGGGATACCCTTGAGTAAGGTTAAGTAAAGTGGATCACTCTTGAATAGTCCTTGATGACGCCGATATCACACAAGTCCAGGAATCTTTGCAGTTCTTTTTAGATTTTGGGCTGTGGCCAGGTAGTCCAAGGCCTCAACTTTACTTAGGTGGATCTCTATTCCTCGGTGGATACTATGTGTCCCACATACTTTACTGATGTTTAAAATATTGACACTTATCAATGGACAGTTTAAGGCCAAAGTCCTCCAGTCGGTCCAATACCTTAAATAATCTGCTCTCATATGTTCCTCCAGTGAGCTGCCAAACACAATAACATCATCTAGGTGTAACCCTAGATGGCGCTATCAGGGGCTACAACCCTGCCTGATTTAGCCACTAACAGGTTGAGGGGCCTGGATCCAATGGCGGTGCCTCCACCCAGAGGTCAGGGTTTGCAATAGTTAAACTTACTTGGTCACAGCCCTCTGGGACACTGCAACCCCTTCTTCCCACTAGTGGCCCACACAATATAGCAAATTACCTTCCAGTATACACTTACCCCCCAAAGGCTGGTTCAGGCACAGGACATCCTGTAAAAATAAGATACAATGCAACAATCACAGTACAGTAAACTTTAACATAGACAAATACCTCAGGCAGTATAACTTTGTTGGAAACAAACAGCTCTGATTTATTTGGGGGATATAACAAGGACAGGAAATCCAGGTTAATTAGTATCACTTTTACTATCTACTATGAAATCTGCTGAAAGGCCTATCCTAACAGTTACTGTCCTGGGTACTTGAGCCCTAGTAACTAAGTCAAACCGTGGCAGCTGGTGGAGCAGCCCTTTCACACAGAAAGGAAAATTAAACAGTCAGCAGTACAGTAATTCCAATTTGGATTTAATGTGGCAATTCAACAGGAGCGACCCAATTAGTACTCACGACCTCCAAATAAAGATATGGTCCTTCAATGTCAGCAGGCTACTTTTGATCTCCAAGAGACTCCTCACACATTTATATGGTAAAAAAAAAGCACTAACCTCAAGGCAGGCTGCATCTGTATCCCAATACGTACTACTGCACAATAACCAGGAGAACACACAGCAGATTCAGTTCCTGACAGACCGAGTGTATTCAACAATTTCTTCAGTCTTCTACAGGGTGAGCCTGGTTTCTACCTTCAGAGATCCTTTGATTCTTTTCACAGGACGGATTCAGTCCTAACAAGCAGTTACAACGTTGTAGGCCGAAACTCTGGGCCTCACACGTTTTGACTGAAACTGTGCACTGAAGGAACACAGGTTTCTTTCCCTTCCTTTCAGATCTCAAACTGAAACTCCCAACAGACAAAAAACGGGCACTTCCTTTGAGTTCCTCCCAGTTCTTGACTGGATTGGCTGTCACTCACAACAGACTGCTGCTGTTGGTCCAAAGGCACGAAGTCTAAACTACATCTCCCAGAGTCACTGCCCATACAATCCTCTTGTGGCTGGCTCAGATTATGAGTCCCAAGTTCTGATTAGATCCAGGCATCATTTTAGAGCTATAGTTTACCCCCACTTTATTGGTCCCAGTTCAGCAGTTCAAAACCAGAATGAGGAACTAGGGCAGACAGTTCTGACTGCAAAAGAAAGCAGGTTAGACAAACAGTAATTTTATTATTACTGTAAATGATTTCTGGCAATCAGTTACATCTTTCAGACAGGTTCCCTTTGCACTCCTAGTGACTGCAAGGCAAATGGGTGAATTCGCAGCAGCTTGGGTACTCAATCAAAGAAACACTGATCCCCCACACAAACTAATTATGTCTGCAAGCAGACAGCTCTTAAAGAGACAGTACCAGAGGTTCACAAAACACTCACTGATAAATGGCTTAAACGCCAAACACCATTTCAGGCTTGGAGCATTCAAAACAAGCTCCTGGAAGTCTTTTGGGAACCCCCCATTTGCAGAGTTTACACCCTTCCTGGCCTGGGGAAAAGCTTGACGTCCGCGTCAAGCAAGTACCCCATAGGTTTCAACTGCAACCATATACATTTGCATTAGGCTCACACATGTAATCATCAGTCAATACATCATTTTACCAGAACCATTTCTGAAACATTGCAGGCATCACTCTTTACACAGTATACACACACATTGTACCATAACTCAAGTTATTACCTCTTGGCACATGAAACCTGAAGAGGGACCCTTCCTATCAGTTACCTTGGGGCTGGAGCCGGGCAAGGGCACCTGCCATAGTAGAGACGTCAACACAAGTAACTTGAGTTAGCACTAACGCTCAGTTTGGGCAATGAGTCGGGGACACATACACTCCTTATGGACAACATTGAGAGGCGGGTCCACTGGCCGGTCCAGGGAATCATAACTGAGGTAGCACCACAGGGCTTTTACAGCCTGACCAGTCTTTCTAGGGGAGCTGTTACAGTCTCTGCACTCTGAGCCTCATTTTCAGCATTGTTCTCACTTGTCAGGAGTCTCCATGGGGGTGAGAGAGGCTAGAACTTGGGGGCACTTTCAGCTCCAGGAGTTACAGTTTCTGAGTCCACAACATTTGGCCTCACATGGAGAGCTTTCAGACACTGGCAGTGGACTGTCAGGGCACTCAAAATACTCTTCTTGTTCAGGTGTATCACCAGTCTGCCCCAATCTATCATTTCCTCCTAAGCTCAAACAGTTCAACCATGCACAATGATTCCATTTCATCTGATCTGATGCTTGCACTTCACTTTCTGGGAGCATGGCTCCAGGGATGAAGCTGGGGCATAGACAGTCAGAAGGCCCAGCTTTGTCTCCAGTATTGACTAGGGGATTGCCCCGAAACAATTGACTCAGTTAAGTAAGAAGGATAGTATTCAAAGTCACTCTCACTTTCTTCTGATATGGACTGACAGTCATGCTCAACTGGGACTTGTGCAGGGGAACACTTTAACTCGCTTCTGTAGGTGCAGACTTCCTTGATCTCTTTTCTTAGCAGCAGCTCTAGTCACTGGTCCAGAGGGGGGCATCTTCTGGGGCTCAGACTCAATCAGGATTTGTCCAATGGGTAGTAAATGATTTCTATGCATTGTTTTACATCTTTTGAATTGTTCTCAGGCCTTACTTTGTACACTGGCAGATCATCTAGTTTGCCCACTACAATGTGAGGAGATGGTGCCATCTGTCAGCAATCTTGTGTTTGCCATGCAGTCCCAGATTTCTTAGCAATACCGATCTCCCTCCTGGGTTCCTGTGCTTTCACCTTTTATCATACCTTTCTTTGTTGGCCAGATTTCTTTGGCAGCCATGGTTTGAGCCAGTTAAGTGATGCATGAGTTAGCTGGGCCTTTAACTTTTGCACATACTGTAAATAGTTGTCAGCTTGAACCCATCAGGAGACCCCAAAACACACATCTACGCAGATAAAGAGCTTCTCTTCCAAACATCAGGCGGTAGGGGAGAACCCAGTGGCATCACTTTTGGTGCAGTAAGAAGGCATGTACCAAGGTGCTAATTTGTTGGCTCCATCTAGGCTTGTCCTTTGGGTGCAGGGTGCCTAGCATATCCAGCAGAAGTCGCGGTTGAAACGTTCAGGCTGTGGGTCCCCTGGGGTAGGTTAGGTGGTTCTGTGAATTCTCTCACTCCCCACAGAGAAAGCATCTCTTTGATCAGACGACTCTCAAAAGTCTCCCTTGATCAGAATGGATTCTTTGTGGAGCCCCATAGTGAACAAAAGTTTTCTCCTGAGAGTACTTTGGCTACAGTGGATGCTTTCGTGCTTTGGTGGGGAAAGCAGGGCATATCTCGTGGGGTCGGTGACCACCAGCACAGCCACTGATATTTCTTTGATCTGACTCAACTCAGGAAAATCAGCCACAGACCAGCTCCATGGGTGCACTGGTGGTTATGTTAACAAGGAGCCCTCTGGGGTAAAACTTTCCTCTGTAGCGACACAGAGATTCGTATGTATACATCAGCCCCATCTTAGGCCAATAGAATCTGGATCTCACCAAGTCAAGTGTTCTGGCTATACCAAGGTGCCCCATGTGGTTGTGCAAGGACCTCAATACTGAGTCTCGAAGGCAGTGGGCAGCACCAGTTGTTGCTTGTCTACTTGTCCCCTCTGTCTACTGTTTCTCTATATAACAGTTTATTGATCAGTTTCAACTTAGGACCTTCTTTGTATAATTGCAGTTCTCAAATCAGTGGGCGTAATTTGGACACATCTTTTCCTGCATGAGGGCTTCTAAAGCTGATTTGATCATAGGATCGCGTGGGATTGACCAGCACGAATACTGTCATTGTCCAGCTGAGGCAGTGCACCAATGTCTATTGCGAAAAGTGGCAATAAGCAGCAGGTATGCAATTCTGGAGAGGGTCCCAAACAATCCACCATACAGTCCACTCGTCCGTGGACATTGTTCCTCCTGTCAAACAAATCCGGCAGAGTGCCCGAATGTCAGGTTCTGCCAATCGGGACCCAATCATTCTGGGGAACAGGCCTCGGGAGAAGAGCATCAGCATCTACACTTGTGGTTCATTACTATACCAGTGACCGAGCATAGTCATATGTAGATAATGCAGAAAGCCACTGGCCAGTATCAACAGCTGAGGAGTCTGCACATAGGTCAAGATTATTATCCAGTTTTTTACTAGTATTTTAGCCCCATACAAGTACTCATGGAATTGGTCAACATGCGCCAAAGCTAGGAACTCTAACTTATGTACAGGATGTTCTTTTCGGATGGGGTCAGGCTTCTACTGGCAGTCATTACTTTGTCCCAGGCCATTCTCGTGCTCTGGTACAACATGTGCCCCAACCCTGCAAGCTAGCATCAGTGCGGGACTAAGGTTTTTCTTGGATCGGCATAGGCCAGCACTGGAGCATGGGAAAGTTGATATATGATCTCATGAAAACAGTCCACAATCAGGAGTCCAGCGGGCCCCAAGACACTTCTTTCGGATGAAAACCACCTCTTTCAGTCTTGAGGACGCTGACTTTGGTATTTTTTGTGGGTTGGGGATACCCTTGAAGTAAGGTTAAGTAAGAGGATCACTCTGAATAGTCCTTGATGAAAGCAGCGATAATAACCACACAGAATCCCAGGAATCTTTGCAGTTCTTTAGATTTTGGGCTGTATTGAGTAGTCAAGGCCTCAACTTTACTTGGGTCGGTCTCTATTCCCTCAGTGGATACTAGTGTGTCCCACATACTTTACTGATGTTTGAAAAATTGACACTTATCAATGCACAAGTTTAAGGCCAAAGTCCTCCAGTCGATCAATACCTGAAATAATCTGCTCATGTTCCTCCAGTGAGCTGCCAAACACAATAACATCATCTAGGTATACCAGGCACTCTAAAAAGTTCATGTCTCCCCACTGCACGCATCCATCAATCGTTGAAAAGTGGCTGGGGCACCTGAAATCATTGAGGCATCCTCATGAATTCATAGAAGCCAGCGGACAGATAAAGGCTGTCTTCCTCACGGTCCTCTGGGGCCATCGGGATCTGGTAGTACCACCCTGCGGAGATCAGCACAGAGAACCACTTGCTCACGTTTAGGCAGTCAAAGCATCCACAGATCAGCAGGAGGGCATTGTGTACTGATCAGGGATAGTCCTTGAGTTTAGGTGTGATAATCCACGCATCCCTTACCTTCCCATTCTTTTCCTCACTACCCACAATGGGGAAGCATAAGGGCTTCTGGATTCTTGTATTACACCAGCAGCTAACATCTTGCGAATGCGTCTCACATCATCTATATCAGCAGGTGCCAGGCGTCGAGAGCCTCTGGCATTCCTGCTTCACCTCATAGAATCCTTTCCTCTTATTCATCAGTTCTGAGGAGAAACCTTGACTATTAAAATGTCATCCTTGATACTGCAATGATTTATGCCCCTGGTGATTCTTAAGACTTCTTCCTTTATGGAAAACCTTAGAAAATAAGCCATAATAGGATGTGGACGATTACTTTGTGGCCCAGAGCCATGTGGGCTCTTTCAATTTCAAGTGGCCAAGCCTATTGGAAATATAGTAGTTCAGGGTTGAAACACTGTAAGAAACCAGTCATATTATTGCCTTCCCATCCCTCAGGCACCCCAATAATTTTGATATTGTTTCTTCATCCCCTGTTCTCCAAGTCATTTATCTTTCCCAGTAAATATTTAATCTGCTTGTTTTGCTTCAGAACAGTGGAACTTAGCTGAGAGACTGTATAGTTAAGTTTATTCAGCTGATGGCCAGTGTTACTTAAAACAGCTCTTACAGCTTCAGTTTCAGCCTTTAAATCTTTTTTTACTTGATTAAAATTGGCAATGTCAATTTTAAGTTCAGCTTGCATTTCTTTCAATTATAGGATATCATTTTTATTTGACATCTCATTTAGAGCTGGTGCTGAAGTTGAAGGCATGCTGATCGGGGTACTCGTTCCTGGCCTGCAGTGTCTGTGAATTTCCTGGCTGAGGTAGGCATTTCACCAACTGTCAGAACCTAAACTCGAGAATTAAAAGAAAAGAAACAGTTGACACCACACAAAAAAGGTACTGGCATGTTCCCCAAATACTGCTGTATCTGACTCCCTAAGATTTTTTGTTGCATTGTTATTAATTATTGTTAAAAATTTAAAGAAAAATAACAGACTAGGTAAGCACGATCTAACAGGCAACCATCTTCTCCAAGCACCAACTCGCGCTCCCCCATGTATATTTAACTTTGTAAGATACTGCATTTCTATGTCCTTTGCTGTTTGTAACTAATTCTGTATCACCCCTGAAAAAGGGACATCTCATCTCAGAGGGTTTACCCAGGCATCAAAATTCAAATAAATAAATAAATAATATAACCCCCTCAGCCAACACTGTAGACATTCCCAATTTGTAGTCTAAGAAGTGTCCTCCAGTTTATTATTAGACAGGAATTCTCTTATTTTTTTTGCTTTAAATTTATCAACAACACCTCTTTTTATGAAAGAAAGTTATTTAATGTCCATCTTCTAGTACATTCTGTAGAACCTTGTTCCTTAAATGTTAGAAGCACAGGTTAGTGATCAGATATTACCTGTTCAATAGTTCAGTGTGGGTGACTCTGTTTATCATACTTTTAGGGATGCAAATTTGTTCCAGTTTAGAGCAAGATGGGTGGCATTGTGACCAAAAGTTGAATTACTTGGCACTGGGATGCGTTACTCTCTGCTCATCCATTAAACCAAGATTTCCTAGCAGGTCCTGCATGTCGTTATCTGATGTGGATCTGCTAGATCTTCATCTGGATCTATCAAGAATTGGATCTAGAGAAGTGTTAGTGTCCTCCACTAAGATCATTTCCTTTTTATATATAGGTTTTTATCTCCGGTCTCTGCCCTCAGCTGCCCCTTTCTGACCCCCTCAATCCCGTCACCCCGGTATCACTGGGACTTACCCAGAGCCTGCCCAGTTGCTGGGTATGGAGCCTGCAAGAGTTCAGTCATCATTCGCAGCTGGGGGTGTTTTTCCTCCATTTTTCTCCCTTCCCGTAGCTGGGGCTGACACGCAGGATGTGAGTACGTGGAGGCACACGCATCCACAAAAGTCCCACAGCACCCTCCCTTTCATGGTGTCCACAGTCCCACACTACCCTCAGGCCTCCACCTGGGGGCAGTTGTTTGGGGGAGCACCAGTCCTCCCTCCAGGAGGGAGAGCTGTCGGACACTCTATCCTCTCCCTCCCCTGCCAACCCCCGGCGGCGCGTGCTTATTCCCGAACACGGATCACCAGCGTGGCGCAAGGTGTGGTGTCCAGCACCTCAACCTTCAGCGCCACTGGGCCAGCTCCACTAAGATAATTTCAATTAGTATGACAGTGTAACAGCTTCCTGTGTGGTTGATTGATCATAAATGGTGGAAATAGCAAGAAATTGGTGGAACTTGGTTCTGGAAGAGAAATTAAAAGCCTGATTCAGTTTTAGAAGGTAAATTCAGGGAGGGCTCCACCAGTGTGAAATGTACTTCCCTAAAGTCATAAAACTGAGCAAATGAAGTGTAAAAGTGCAACAAATTATGAATAAATGTGGACCCAGACTCTTGTCAGTTATATTTGATCTTACGGTACGTCAAACATGGTGGGTTCCCCCCAGTGACTTTTTTTTCAGTTCCAACACTTTAATCAGCTATGACTTTCTCAATATCAACTTGGGTGATGTATCACCAGGCTGATACAGAGAATACAAGGTTTCAATTTTGGTCGATATCAGACTCTATCAGTTATTATATATAGAATAAAGAATGAGGAAGTGTGTGATATGAGAATTTAATGCACACCCGAGGTGTGGGATGCCACATAAACCCTGAAGGCAAAGCTCGAGGGATTTATTAAATCATTGCACACTTGGGCTGTGCATTAAATTCTCATAATGCACACTTCATTTTTTATTTTATGTAATTGCTGGGGAGCTAGTTACTCCAGCCCAAGCACTGTGACTGAGCCAGCCCAGTGGCGCTGAGGGTTGATGCACTGGATGCCACACCTCGCGCGACACCATTGACCCGGGTTTGGGAACAGACTCAGGACACCGGGGGTCAGCAGGGGAAGGAGAGGATTGAGCATCTGAAGGATTGCTCTCCTCTCCTGGGGTGGGTTGCCTCACTCTGTAGTGGCCTCTGGTGGAGATCAGGGCACTGCAAGGAGTGGAGCCATTGATGGGGTGTGACGATGGTGGATGTCAGCACTTCATGTGCAAATGTCATTGCATGTCCATGCCCCAGGGAGAAACACACAGAGGAAAATGCTGGCTGCTTGGGAGGTGATGGCAGAGCTCGAGCGCCCAAGCCCACATGCCCAATGCCGACCCTGACCCGATTTGACTCTCCATGGTCCTCGCCTCCTCCCATAAGGGCTGGTGGGAGAGAGGGGATCCAGCACCTGATTCCTCAGTCGGGGACAGGGTCAGGCAGGCGACAGAGGCTGGGTGAGTGGAATTTTACCTCCACAGAGAAGTTACAGTATAGGAAGACATGGAGTGTACAAGCCCCTTAAAGCTAACATCAAAGAGAAAAAGTCTTGTCCACAAACTTTGAAAAAATGTGTTATTTGTCAAGAAAATGAACAGAATGCAAAACTGTCAAAAGCCACCAGTGCTGAACAGAATTCTGTGATGCTGGCAGCAGAAGCCAGGAGAGATGAGCTGTATTGGTGGCTACTGGATGAGTTTTTAGTTTACATGATGTGCCACCAATGCTCTATCACAGGGGTTGCTTTCAGAAACACACAAGCAAGTCAAACTTGGCACATGTCAGAGTTGTATTCAACCCAGGAAAGAAAACAGACCCTGAATCCGATCAGACAGCATCATGTTCACCTGCTTCTATAGCCACCAGAGCAAGCACATCCTCCAGCGATTGGTCCTGTGTATTGTTTGCTTGAGAAAAACATACAAGAAACACAAGAAACTTCATAAAACTGAAACATCTGAGAGAGCAACCAACCTAAGAGAGGCAGCACTTCAAGGAGGAAATGATGACATGGTGCGCAGAATATCTGAGAGAGACTTGATTACTAAGGATGCAGTTTATCACTCAACATGCCTTTCTTACTACTTGAGTAAAACAAATCTGAAAGCAATGCCATACAGTTCCACTGCAACAATACAGTCACCTTATGACCTTGCATCTTCTCAACTGATTGAAGAGATAGACAATGATCTTATGTACAACAAGAAGGCTCTTCTGCCAAACGGCTACAATGATATGAAGCCCTACTTCCTCAGATGTAGAAACTGAAAGCTATTCGAGTAGCAAATTACAGGCAAGATTAAAAAAAAAACACTATGGTTCTGTAATTTCATTCCATGCAAAGCATGGACAAGGCAAGTCTACCATTGTTCTATGCAGCGCAATAACATTCGCTGATGCTATCCAAGCTGCTAGTACTTAGAGTGAGCCTGATGGACAGCTTTCAAATGAACAAGTGGTTTTGTATAATGCCGCTTCAATCCTTCAGTCTGAAATAGCAAAATGAAACCCTCAGAATATCATCCAAAACTAGGGATTGTAGTTTATAGAGGTCAGCTACTTTGTACCTCAATTGGAGCAGGAGTTTGTCTTTGGTTGACAGATAAAGAGGCACATAATTCAGCCAGCAATGAGTATCATCCTTCAGAAGACATTCAAAGAAGGTACCTCTCAATTGTGGAGTGCATATTATTTAACAGTTCCAAAGTTATCACACTGCACATAAGTCTTGCTGCACAGTTACACCATGAGTTTGGGTCTTGCAATATAATTGACATATGACACCTTCATGGATTTTGCATCAATTATGATGCGCTGAGGCAGTTCATGGCTAGTGCTGCAACAACTGAAGTAGAAAGACTCCAAGGAGGTGTGTTCATTTCAAATGGAATTGTATCACTTCATGCTGATGGAAGTCTCATCCATGAAGGAGATGATAATACAGACATCAACGTAGAGACCACTGATGGAAAGAGTACCTCCATTCAATGGCTAGAGTTCCATTTCAAGAACAGTCTGCAGAAAGTCCAGCATCACAAGAAATATCACTGAAGCATGGCAAAGAAAAGTCACTTACTCTCCTCAGACAATCAGAGTCTCTTATGCAATGTGCAGCATTTGAAAAACCTAGAACATGTCCAGAACCGAATCACCATGAAAAAGTACTTGAGAAAATAAACTTCTGTCACCTACAAGTGAAAGCTGTCTGAGATCTCTCCTGGTGTCTTTTAAGACTACAACCTTGTGATGTTGTACCAATACCAAATGATGTTGCTATTGTTCACACTCAGGTGATTCCATTTTGGACCGGTTTCAACCACATGTTTGCCACAAAGAAGAGCACCTACACAGCAGTTGCATATGCACCTATTGTGGATGCCAAATGAGCTGACATGGCCACAGTCTATATTGCAATGCTGAAATGTAAGGAAATGTCAGCAGCTCTAGGCCAGCAGCATGCCGTTCAGACCATGGATCAGCAGCTGTATGGTGTTGCTCAGCAAGTAAAATGGACTCTCCCAAATGAACTTGGTACCAATGTGATTTGCCTGGGTGGTTTTCACACCCTGTGTTGTTTTATTGCATGTATTGGGAAATTTTGGGAAGACGCAGGATTGCTAGACCTTCTTGTTGATTCTGATGTGCATGTAGCTTGTACTGCAGATCAAATGCTTGCTGGTAAGCGATTCAAATGTGCTCTGCATGGCTTGACTCTAGCATTTGAGGCCCTGAGTGCTCTGAAACTTTCTTCATTTGTTAAATGGTGTGGAGCAGGAGGAGGTACTATGGAATTCCAGCATGTGTCTGGCAAATGTTGGCTGACACTCAAAAGGTGTTTGAGTCTGAAGGCATTGAGTCCTTACAAGTGTCATCGTTAAAGAGTCTGATGATGCTCTAACTCCACATGTGCTACCACTACTGGAGGAATTTCAGACATGGGGTATGCCCAGTCTCCTATATTTAAGTTCTGGGATCATTTCACCAGATTATGCAGATACTACTTCTAAATGTCCATGCAGAGTGAGAGGGTGATTGGAAATTTCACCTACACAAGCAGCATGCCATGCTTCCATACTTCTTGCTGCAAACAGGCCCAGCTGTGCCAGGTGGATTCCAGTTCACATTCTTTATATAGCTAAATCTTCCTGAAGAAGTGCACAGTGCCTTGAATCTGGGGAATTTGCTGTGCATCAGACTCCAGGTTCTTTCAATGAATTTGGAGTGACATGGGAACAGAGAAACTGTCATCAAAGATTCAAAGGCAGCAGAGGGATTATAGGACTGACAAAAAAATCCAGCACTTAGATGGACCCTCACAAGATATTTTTGAGTGAATATGCAAAACTATGAGAGAGAAAGGAGTGACTTATCAACAACTGGTGAAGACAAAGTCCACAAACAAGTCCTTGCCTCTGCACTGAAGAGGGATGAAGAGCATGTTACAGCCCTTACCAACCATGTCATCAACAAATATGACAAACCTATTTGATCCTGAATCACATCCAGAAATGCTTATCAAAATATCTACTGGACTGCATGTAACATCAGATTTGCAAGAGTCTTTACTGAAAATAGCAGATGTTGGTGAAGAACAAATGGAGAGATTTGTGAGAGGTGCACTAGATTCTGATGGGACATGTAGCTTCTTCAACCCCATCAAGAAATCTGGCATCAAAACATTTGCTGAGATGGCCAAGAAGACCGAATTTAAGTCTGGCAAGAGAGGGACAATCACAGCAGCTATCAGTTCAGAAATTTTCTGCACAGCCCCGTCCTTAGCAAGATGTAGAGATGATGTTTCAATGGCAACTGTTCTCAATCAGCCAATAGGATCTGTGCCTATGTCCCTCTTCCATGCTGATGAAACAATGAGTAAAAACAGGCAAAGCTGAATTGGGGTATCAGCTGGAAGCTCAAGCTAAAAGCATCCATGAGCTACAAAGATACAACAAAGAAACCACAGTGTACATCAGAGATGCCACATTTGTCATTCAAATGATAGCTGGAGACAAATTCCACACATTCAGTGAATTGGCTGCTGAGTACTTGAGGCAGGTCCTAAAAGGATTTGACAAAGCTAATTCTGTAATTGAAGTCTTTGACAGATATGGCAACAGCAACTCTGTGAAAACTGCAGAAAGACAGTGCCAGACAGGATCTAATGTTGAAAGCAAGCAATACCAAGTGATTGGTGGATGTCCTGGGTCTGCATTGAAAATGTTTCTAAATGTAGCATCCAACAAGCAGTCACTTGCAGAATTCCTCTGTGAATATGAATATATGGTTCAAAATGCACCTGAAAGTGTTGGAGCACACCCAGCACAAACACTCCTTCTTGCTGGAGGTTTTCCATTGGAGAAGTAGCAAAGTCCATCACCAGTAGAGTTGTTGAAGAAGCCTCAAGACTTCTACAATACTCAAGAAGAAGTGGACACGAGGATGCTTCTGCTTGATGTATGTGCCAATATGGCTTTGGGGTCTATTGGTGTCAAAAGAACCATAATAATTAGGTCACCTGATGCAGATGTGTTGGTCCTTGCTTGTTCACTACTTTCCAAAATGGAACACATAGATAAAATTTGGACAGAAACAGGGACCATTACCAGCACAATGGACAAGCGTTGCTTCATACCTGTGCATGCAATTTAGGATACACTCACTCTTGACTTCTGCAATATACTTCCTGCTGTACACAGATTAACAGGATGTGACTTTGTGAAATCCCTATTTGGTACTGGAAAAAATCTGTGTTAAATATTGTCAAAACAAAGGAGCTTCACTTCACAGATCTTGCCAATTTGGGAGAGATTGACAAACAAGTCACAATTTCTGCAGCAAGGAAGTTAGTAGCAGTGCTGTATGACCACAGTGACAAAGAAAAGGAGACCCCACAGAGACCTGAATTGCTTGCACCTCAATCTAGCCCTCAAAAAGGACAAGTCACTGGCCAAACTCCCACCAGGTGAAGACAGTTTTGAAGAGCATGTCAAAAAAGCATTTTGGTAAACACAGATTTGGATGTCTTTGCACATAGGTTAACCAGATATTGGATCAGTATTGTAACATGGATTAAAAAATGTAGATGATGAACTACTTCCTATATTCTTCAAGGGCCCAATGGCATTTGAGTCTACAAGACCTTATTTGTGCCTGTACTACTAGGAGTCACTGCACAATCAACTGTGTCTGTAGTCAGAACAATCTTGCCTGCACAGAACTGTGTACATGCCAAGGCAGTGAAGATCTGGGTAACCCATGCACTCTCAACAGAGAGCATGATGATGAACAAGATGATGATATGATGTTACCTAGAAATATCACCAGCGCTTATTACATTTCAAAGATACTGGTACAAATTTATTATTAGATTTTGTTTTCCCTTTAGATTGTTGCAATGCTTTGAGGTCACACAAATACTTTTATGTCTTGAAATAATACATGGTGTCATTAAACTAACAGAAACAAATGCAAATATTTCTAAGTGGTCATGCTAACGTGTTGAGGGTGTCATTGTTTAGTCCATTTCTGTGGTAACGGCACCACTTGAGAGCTCCACATTATACAGTACCTCATCTTAAAGCAGACATAATAAGCTTTCAAATGATGAAAGATGTGCATGTGTATAGAGAGGGTACATTAAGTCAACCAGATCAGTGGTGTCTGCCACTCGCCTAAACCCAGAGAGGTGTGTGCAGCTGAAGCAGCACCTCAGCCTCCAGAAGGTCTCTGAAAACTGCTGCACCATAGCCACTGCACTGCACCACTCCCAGCATCTCAACTTCTATTCTTCTTGCCTAGAAATTTTTATTCTATGTCTTTGGTAACTGAGAAGATGCACTGATCCAGAGGACCATTTTCAGTCATGACCCGGGCCAGATAGGTGGGAAAAATACAACAGCAGGTACAAAATGATACATACATGAGCATCATACAGTGCACTTACCGCTCTAGGTAGCAGGGTAAGATATACAGTGGGTAAAACTAGGTTGAAAGGGGTAATAAGTACATGAGCATAAACAAGCAATGAGAAACAAACAGGTAGTACAGGTTACAAACAGTAACAGTGTATAATTTCAGTGGTTCCACACAATAAACTGTGCAGGATTCTAACAGATCAATAACATTCATAGTATAGACTAGGACTTGAGACAGAGGAGATGGGAGTTGAGGGAGGCAAGAGGGTGTTGAGAGTGGGGAGAGGGACAGAGAAGGTTAGGGAGTTTTGGGGCTTGTATAGGAAGGATAGAGGTGGTGAAAAGGAGGGAAGACAAATGGGGACCATACAAAACACAAAAGCTTCACCGCGCTTCCCACGTAAATGTTGTTGCTGCACCACAAACTGAAGGTGGCTAACCTCTATAAAACTGAAGTCCAACACATGCAGTAGTCAGAAAGAACCACAGTGCACTGTAGTTGCTAAAGTAAAGCCAAAGTTTTACTCGAATGTTCACAACCATGCACATAGAAAATAAACCAAACAGGAGTTCAGTAAAACAGCCCCTAGCGCCTCGACTAACAAGTCTTCAAGGGGGCATTTACCAATTTAACCAATGTGTTATAAAGTCAAAAGTACATCAAAATGCTATCAAAACATTATTTTCCTTGTGTTTCTACAAAGGATATATATCATACACACTAATAAAGAGAGAAAATCAGAGAAAAAAGGCTGTGACGCTACCAAATCCTAATGGTATTTGTATCCTGGGACTAGCAAGCAGAGAGACTGCCATACTCCATAAAGGCAACTGCCAACCGTGTAGGTAGGTAAATTGGTAAATGTCTTCAAATGTTCTGTCACTTTAAATAAGAATATTGTGATGTAGGTATAATGACGTGTAAGTGACATACTGATTTAAGGAGTGGTTTGTTTCTGTAGCACTACCCCCTTGAAGGCTTGTTAATTGAGGCGCTAGGGGCTGTTTTACTGAACTTCTGTTTGGTTTATTTTCTATGTGCACTGTTGTGAACATTTGAGTGAAATTTTGCTTTACATTAGCAACTACAGTGCACTGTGGTTCTTTTGTGCACTACTGCTGTGTTGAAGACAAAAGGGGGGAAGGTAAGTGCTATTAGTTCAAGAATTATCTTATGTCCATGATGGAAATACTTTTGTATCCTTACCCCTGATAAGTGTTTCTAGTTAATATAGAAACATAGAATTTGATGGCAGATAAGGACCGCTTGGACCCACCCAGTCTGCCCATTTCACTACCTAATTGATAAGCTGCAGATCCTAGCTAACCAACAACTTACTTCTTCCTACCCCCACCCCCTAGAATTACCTTATGACTGTCCCATGCTTTCTTGAATTCCACCACTGTTTTTGACTCCACAACCTCCTCAGGAAGGCTGTTCCATACATCCACAACCCTCTCCATGAAAAAATACTTCCTCATATTACCTCTGAGCCATCCTCCCTCTAGCTTCAAATTGTGCCCACTTGTTCTTGCACACCTCTTTTTCTGAAAGATGCTACCCTCTTGGACTTTATTGATTCCCTTGAGGCACTTAAAAGTTTCTATCATGTCCCCCCTCTCCCTCCTCTCCTCGAGGCTATGCATATTAAGCTCCTTAAATCTCTCTTGATATGTCTTCTGGTGCAGACCCTGCACCATTTGAGTTGCCCTCCTCTGGACTGCCTCCATCCTGTCTATGTTTTTGCGGAGACAGGGTCTTCAGAACTGCATGCAGTATTCCAGATGGGGTCTCACCAGCTGTCTGTACAGAGGGATAACAACTTCCTTTTTTCTACTGGTAATGCCTCTCCTGTGCATCCCAGTATCCCCCAAGCCCTCCTTACTGCCCTCTCACATTGCTTGCCCACCTTTAGGTCATCTGATATGACTACCCCCAGGTCCCTTTCCATTTTGTTGTTGTTAGTATCTCAGCCCTCATTGTGTACTCTTCCCTGGGTTTTTGTTTCCCAGGTGCATTACTTTGTTAATTTGCACTTCTTAGCATTGAATCTAAGTTGCCGTACATTTGACCATTCCTGCAACCTTTTCAAGTCCCTTCTCATCCTTTCCACCCCATCTTGTATATCAACTCTGCTGCAGATCTTCATGTCATCTGCAAAGAGACATACTATTCATTCCAGTCCCTCTGCAATGTCGACTTATAAAGACATTAAAGAGGACTGGTCTAGTACTGAACCCTGTGGTACCCCACTAGTAATTCCCCTTTCTTCAGAGTGGACTCTGTTTACTATTACCTTCTGTGTCCTGTTCTCCAGCCAATTCTTTATCCAGGCTACCATCTTGGGACCACTCTCAGGCTGGCCAACTTGTATATTAATCTTTTGTAGGTATTTTTTCCCTTTATTGGTTTGTTTCTATCTGTGGTTCCCTGTGCCTTGTTTAAATCTCTTTATACTCCTTTCCTAGATAGGGTGTTGCATCTGTTCTCAGTTTTAGCCTACCCTTGATGTTCAGCCTTTCCCAGCAGTGACTGTTACACAGTAGTGAACAGGTTGCTTGCCTTAGTCAACCGGCAGAGTCCTCCGCTTCTCCGCTTCCTTCTGCTGATGCCTGCCAACACCTATGACGGCAGTCACTTGTTCCACTCCTTTGCTGTTTCATTCACTCACTGGGACACGAATGTGCTGGACATGTTATAGTGGAAGTACTGTTATAGTGCTTTTACAAGAAGGCACTAAGCCTCTATCAGCTCCATCCCCAATTACGCACCTGATTCACAGGGTTTCCTGAATCTACTCACCCCATGATTAAGCTCCTGAGCCAGTTTCCACACCACCCTTACCCTGCAACTTTGAAAAGGAAGAGAAGTATAAATAAATATTACTATAACTTTAAGGTAAATCCGGTGCTTTCACTCCACTCTGTCAGCAAAGTATGTTCTTCCAGTATTTAACAGTATTTCTGCATTCCAATAATTACTCACGGGTGAAGCTGCCTGTTACTTTGGACCCTGGACATAATAAAAATGGACTACCAAGCTATTTTGTTTACATTTTTCTTTAGCTCAAATGCCGGGCTTCTTCTCCTAGTTGGTCCCACTAGACTACCATGGGAGTGTTTAAAGCAGCTGACACCTTCAGGAGAACTTTACAAAACATTTAGACACAGTTAGGCTTGTATTTCACATTAGTTTTGTATTCCTTCTCCACATTATTTATTACTGAGGTCATTTGCATCAAAACATGATCTTTACTCCTGAAGAGTTCATCTATTCCTGTTGCCTCCTCCCTACCTGAGGTCATAATGCACTGTTTGTGACATCACAGTTACTCCCATAGCAACTGATTGTGATGTCACAACACAGGATTATGACGTGAAGTAGGGAGTAAGTTACAGAGGCAGAAAAGGGAACTCTAAGGGATAACCATCATGTATTCATACAGATTTACTCAGCAATAAATAATGGGGAAGAGAACTATATAAAATGCATATAGAATGCAAGCTGAATTGTACCCAATTATTATGTTCTTCAATGTTTTTGTGAGCGCAGTAGCTCAACATGCTGATGGGGATTGGGGAGGGGTCCCAATAGGCTGCCGGGGCAGTGTTTAACATTATTTCTACATTCCAATTGGGATCAGGGAGGGACAGCTATACTACCAGGGACAGTGTTTAACATTATTTCTACATTCCAATTGGGATCAGGAAGGGGACACGCTATACTACCAGGGACAGTGTGTGACATTATTTCTACATTCAGACAAGGCTCAGGGAGGGGACACGCTATACTACCAGGGACAGTGTGTGACATTATTTCTACATTCAGACAAGGCTCAGGGAGGGGACACGCTATACTACCAGGGACAGTGTGTGACATTATTTCTACATTCAGACAAGGCTCAGGGAGGGGACACGCTATACTACCAGGGACAGTGTGTGACATTATTTCTACATTCAGACAAGGCTCAGGGAGGGGACACGCTATACTACCAGGGACAGTGTGTGACATTATTTCTACATTCAGACAAGGCTCAGGGAGGGGACACGCTATACTACCAGGGACAGTGTGTGACATTATTTCTACATTCAGACAAGGCTCAGGGAGGGGACACGCTATACTACCAGGGACAGTGTGTGACATTATTTCTACATTCAGACAAAGGCTCAGGAGGGACACGCTATACTACCAGGGACAGTGTGTGACATTATTTCTACATTCAGACAAGGCTCAGGGAGGGGACACGCTATACTACCAGGGACAGTGTGTGACATTATTTCTATATTCTGGAGAGGATCAGGGAGGGGGTCCCACTAGACTTCTCGGAATAGTGGGTTTTTTTTTTGTGTTATTTGTTTATCCACCCCCGCCCCCAGTTGGCCACTCTTTCAGGTTGCCTAGGACCACTCCACCAGTCACCTCTGCTGCCATCCTGCCATCTCTGTACGGCCCCCAAGTTTGCCTGGCGTGTCCCGCCATGAGGAGGGCCCCGTAACAGGGCACTGGGAGTGCTTGCCCGAGGCACAAGGAATTTGCTTGGGGCATGGGCATTCCAAGGCTGTACGGTGGATGGATGGACTGGCCACCGTCATCCAACCAACCAACAGGGCATTTTAATGTTTTCTCTCCGCCCACCCCCTGCCCTGAGATGGCCGCATGCTTGAGGTGGTCTGGAGGAATGCACCATGGCACGTGGTCACACACACCACAAGGTGCTTTGCCACAACTGGCCACCAGGAGCCGCATGACAGCAATGCAGGCTCAACCCTCCATGTGGAGGAAAGCTCCTCTGCTTCCCTTGTCCCGGGCTTGGGCGCAAACCTGAGTTGCCAGCATGCTGGGTGAACCCCATCACCCGGTGCTACAGAGGTGGCAGGGACAGTGTTTAACATTATTTCTACATTCTATTTAAACATTAAAAATGTAAGTCCCCAGCGCTGATTTGCTATATGCTGGGGTGTACATCAGCGAAATTGATTTTCACTGATGTACATTTGCTGTAATCAGATACGCCCTTGTGACATAGAAACATTGTTTCTACATTCCAATGGGGATAGGGAGGGGTTCTACTAGACTACCAGAGATAGTGTTTAACATTGTTTCTACATTCTGAAGGAAAGGGCCACTATGCTACCAGGAACACTGTGTAACACTATTTCTACCTTACAATGGGGATCCAGGAGGGGTCACACTAGACTACCAGGAATGACATCTCTTGCTGTTAATTCACTTATTAGGTGAGGAATAGCTGAAGCTGGGTACAATGCCTCTGTGCATTTGTGTATGGAGGTACTGTACAGAGCCACTATTGGCCACATAGTGACGTACAAATGGACCCTTAGCGCTTTGCACACCATATGTGGTCATTAGCATATCGGTCTCTAAATATGGCTCCCAGAAGCAAAGGCTCTATCCTGTTTGGGACAGGCTCTCTCATTTTGCTCCTGGAAGTCTGTTGCCAGCTGGGGCTACATTACTGCTGGGCACATTCACTTTGTGCAGCTAACACAGCCAGCCCCATGTTCATGCAGGATATGTGTGCTGGATTGGCCTATACTGTATGACTATGCCACCCTGATGACTGTGTGCTATATTGTGCATGCCACTGTTGTTTGCATTATGCTAACAGCTGGTTTTGAAGATGGAGTCCTGTCTTTCTTACCTAGGCACCTTTACAATTGTGCCTCCCTTATACCCAGAGTCTGGTATGGTTGCCTTCCCTCCTACCTTTCCTCCCTGTTATCCTCTCCTCCTCTCCGCAGCAGTGTTTCCCATTCCCTTTCTACCCATCTCGGAACTCTACTGCTGGTCAAGCTGCTGTCTTATATCCATTTCCTAAACTCTGGTCCACCCCTCTCATGTCAGTCTCTTCTGCCCCTTCTGCTTTCTAACTTCTTCTTCAGTTTTCTACTTCCACCTGATACCATCCATATCCACTTACCTCTTGATCTCCTGTAGTACCCTGAAGTTAGGGGCACTACAGGGACAGGGAGCTGTCTTCCAGACGTGGAAATTTTTTTTTTTTATTGGGTCCCCATTCCATCCCTCCTTGCCTGCAGTCCCACTGACCCCTCCCAGTCCCTTTGTCTGTTTTCACACCGTCTGGTGCAGGGAAAGGGGGTCGGGGCAGAAGACCCTCCCTCTCGGGCTTGTCATGCAAAATCTCCTGGCCAGAAGCCAGGACCTCTCCCCTACAAAGAGCTGGGAGTAGTTAGAGAGAGAGTTCTCGGCTGGACTAGGAGGGTGGAGGGCGTGAAGAGCATGGGCGGTAGGCATACCTGGTCCCGTGGCCCCTTCAGCATCGCCCCCCTCAGAACTGGGCCCGGTAGTGGCAAGCTGTAAGGTTGGGTGCAGCATGACTCTCCAATGTCTGTGGTCTGCAGGTCCCAGGCTGAGGCAGCGGGGACCATTTTGGTGGCCGGACCGAAAGGGTGCACCAAGAAATAGGTCTGGGTGAGAAAACGCACCTTGGACCCTTCAGTTCTGCCACCCAGCAGTGAACACAGACAAGGAAAGCCAGGTGGGAGTGCGGCTCCCCGGCCGTTTCACAGACCCCCCCCAGTAGCGCAGCAGACCCGGGCCTTGGTGGTGAGTGGGCCACGAGCCTGATTTTGCACATTACTCACACCACAGGTGCTGGGAGGGGAATTAGAGGGCCAGAGTGGCCTCCCGGCAAGAGCAAAAAGCCCTAAAGGAGGGGGGGATTTGGGCAAAGGAGACTTGGACGGTAGCCCAAATTTAAAATACTAAGCATCGCTGATACCAGAGGGTCCCTAATAGGTAGAAGCCCAAGGGGAAGGAAGGATCGAAATCCATGGGCTGAGTGTCCAACAACAGAAAAGAGTAAGGAGGGGGCATCGTGTTTTTTTTTATCTGATCTTTATCTTCTTGGTTCTCGTCAGCCACCTCTGATGTTCCACCCCCTTGCCATCTTCGAGGATCAGGTCCTCCTCCCCAATGCCACCACGGCTTACCCTTCGTGGCAGGGGTTGGGAAGCGACTCGACCCATCAACTCGGATCCAGCTCGGGAGGTGTCCTCTCGAGGTGGCTCGCAGGGGGAGAACCATCATCATTCTGCATGGCGGGACCATTTTTATGTTTCCTTTGTTGTGGCATGGACCATACAAGGCCACCAGCAACGCACCACATGAGCGTCTGCACATCACGCACCAGGCAGTTGCTCCACCTCTGCCCTCATGTTATGGGACCTGGCTTGTCAGCCCCCAGCCACCACTAGGGGTCAGGCAAGTACTGGTCTGTGTCCCCACCCTCCCCTGGGAGAGGAGAGCTGTCCTTCGGATGCTCGGTCCTCTCCCACCCCAGCCGACACCCGGCGACCCACTCACATCGTGAACATGGCCGCCAAGGCATGCAGTAGGTAAGGCATTGCTGCCTCAGCCTCCAAGCCGCTGAGCTGGCAGAGCATCATGGTTTAAAAGTCCCAGGAAGACAAAGATAGGAAGAGGTGATCTAACAGCCTCTGACCAAAGAAGGAGCCGACAAGGGACACAGTGGGCTGAGTACCCAGCAAGAGGGAGGAGTGGATCAGGGCAGTGGGCCAGGAGCCCAACAGGAAACGGGAAAAGAAGGGACATTTAAAGGGCCAGCACCCTAATCACCAAGAAGGGAGGGGAACCAATAGGCAGTAGGATGAGCGACCTGTAGAGAGGGGCACCATCTGGGAGGAGCCCCAGAAAGACAGAGAGGTGTGCTGCTATCCTTTTGTTGTGTCTTGACAGCTTCTGCACCAGAGGCAGGGCCAGAGACAGAGGCTCATAGCCATTCCTGGAAAGGGAGGGCTGGACACGAGGGCCTATGCCTATACGGAAGCCAGTTAGTGGGCAGGGCCAGACAAGGTGCTACACAAGAAGAGGGACACAATTAGCATTAATGAGGGAGGCGAGTTCAGGACCTGGAGCCCCATAGGCCCTGTCACAGGGGTGGTTATGAACACAAGGAAAGGGGGTTGGTTTTACAGGAATAGCCCAAGCAGAAACCCAATCTTGGGTGCAGCACGCTTTGGGGAGGGGGAGTGGTCTAGTGTCCCTGGGTTGCCCTCGATAAGAGTTATTTCAGCACCACTCAAACCGAACTGTACTGTTGCCTGCCTAGTGCCACCCCCAGAGACTGTATGTCCTGCAAAAACTGAACTGTCTGTTAAAAATCTGAACTGTTTGCTTGCTACTAAACTGTTATGGGATTGCCCTGGTGTACCAATGTCCAGCTTTGCCTTTGTTTCCCAGACCAGCCAGCAGAGCCTGACGCTGACCCAGGGAAGTCCCAGACCAGCCACCATCTGCAGCAGAACCGCCTCCAGTGACATCAGCCTATGCCAAAGTCCCGCCACAAGTGTTCCAGCATCAGCCCTGCGATGGTAAGTGGTAGAGAGCCGCTAGTGAGGTATCCAGTAGTGAGTCAGCTTAGGGGCTACGCTGGCTCAAGCTTGAGGGACCACAGCTAATGTTGTGCATGCCCTTTTATTATTTTGCCTGCTGCCCAAAAGTGTGCACGTACCGTGTCACTCTGCAGAGTCAGCCGGAAGATCATTCCGTCAGCAGTCATCTTGTTGAGAGGTCATCTGGGGCTGGGACCTGCCAGTGGTCAGTGCAGTAGATCATCTGAGAATCACCTGCCAACCAAAAGTCTTCAGCTTCTTGCCCGAGTCACAGAGGATTGCCAAGTTCTTCACTGGCTAGCTAGCAGTGTTCCTCGTTGTGTTCTATTCTGTTGGGGGACGCCCCATTATGGCCTGTTTGCAGAAGCACTTTGTGGAGTCAGTGCCCACCTGCTGATCAGCCAACTCATAGGAAAGCCCAAGCTTGGTTCGTCATTGTTTCATCACCTCGGCCAAGTACACATAGGACTTGGACTAAAAGGGGTTAGCCCCCTGTTCTGGGTTTGACCAATTTTTGGTCCTGATCATATTGTTTTGTTGTTTATTTTTATTATCCTTCATCGTAGAAAACTGTTATCTTGTTTTTTACTGCTCCTGGTAAATAAATCTCTTGCATCTTGGTCACTAAGTAAGCTTCCTGCCTCTCCTTCCAGATTCATCTGGCCTGTCCTATAATCATTTAGGGAACCTTTCGGCCTCCTACACTCCCCCACTCATACTGCCCTGGCCATTTTGCTCTCCCCTTCCCCCATTATGCCAGTCAGGGTAATTTCCCCCTTGACCTTCAAAGCTTAGTTTATTTACCTCAAGTAGCCGCTGTACTGTCATGAGCTATGTTTATGATTATGCTCCTTTGATGTACTGTATTGCTGTATATGACAACTATGTTTGTAATGCTGTTAATTACTATTTATTTGTTCTCCTCTGTACTATCATCCATAGCCTTCACCCCCAGGATACATCTGGAAACAAGCTGTTAGCAGCTCAGTATGTCTTTCACGGTAAAACCTTTATAAACAAACAAACAAGGACTTTTCAAATCTTTCTGGGAAAAAAGCTTTCCCTTGACAAAACTGCTATCCCCTTAAAATATTTAGGGAGGCAGTACAATGCAGTGGTTAAGAGCACTAAATTGCAAACCTGGAGACCTGGGTTTGAATCCCACAGCTACCACTTGCATACTGTATGACCATGAGTAAGTCAGTTAACTTTCCTTCGCTCCCAGGACACACCTGGAAACAAGCCTCAGCTTGATCTGTCTTTCCTGGCCAAAAACTGTAAAAGGCAAAGAAATATTTTAGTTCTGCTTTGGATTCCCAGGGCTGCTGAGAAAAAAAAGTGTGGGTGGTGTGGAGGGATGTTTATGGAAGACAAAATGAAAGGCTAAATTGAAAAGCTATTTTTAATTCTAAATATATCCTGTATGCCAGCACCAAATAAATACTTATAAATGAACTAATTTAATTTGTTGAGGTTTGTCAGAATGTTACTGATAGAATAGTATTAGACAATATACTCTAGTCCAGACCCAGGCTTACACATTTTTTTCTCAGCAAGAATCATGTAATTTAATTGGAAATTACTTTTTCATGGACGTTCCTGGCTGTAGGGTGGTTTTGTAAAACTGTGGTAGTGAAGAGAGGTTTATCTGAGGCCACATCATCCCTGTAACCCACACTTTTGGCTCCTTCTGTTACATTGCTTTTGTTGAAGTCTGACACGTAGCACATCTCGAACTCCTTTCAGCACATCTGTGCTTGGATGTCACTTTCGGCTCACAGAAAGGTGGAATTACCATGGCTGAAGTAATAGGAAGTGACAGAAAAATGATTCATTTTCTTTTCCATAATGAAATTCCAGCATATTAATTAGAAGATGCAACGTCTTCATAAAGGAATTCACTGAAGTTCCTCTGCATGTGCCATTTGAAGCCGCAGCCTGGGTGGAGTTAAGGAAGATGGGTGTCACCGAGGAGCTGTGTCTGAGTCTGAAGACTTTGGGTGGTATGAATTCCTGAAGGGGAAATGAGGCTGGGCCCTTTGCTGAGGTTTAACAATTCTGATCAGGGATATTAATAACATCTGACAGTCAAGGAAGAGACTGATTTAGTTTTAAACTGAGTGGTTTATGGTTAACGGGCTGGGCTGTGGAGGCTTGTGTTTTGTAATTGACACGAGGAATGCATCGGTGGAACAGCAGCGGGCTTATTATTACAAAGAATTGTGGCATTAATTGGTGCCAAATTTTTAATTTCATTCATTTACTCTTGTGATGGAGGATATTCACACTAATAAAACTGGGAACCCTGTGACAGTAAATGTCCTTTACTGATGTACTGTATCCAGAGATGCAGTTTTCCACTGCTAACTGCGGGGCCTCCTGTTCTACTCAACTGTCTGTATTAGCAGGATGTCTAGCTACTTTCAGAACTATGCAATGGGGGATGCTGGGATGCCTCCTGATCCTTGCCCAGAAGGGATCCTGCCCTGTACAGGACAAATGCCAAGTGACCCTGCAGTAGCACGGGAAGATATTTGGTGCAAAGCTGTTGCCAGTCCTGTTGTTATGGCTCAGTCTCTTTAGCAGCCAGGAGAGGTTGCCAGGGCACCCAAAATGTTGCATAGCAGACTTTGATGGCATTGAGCATTGTTTGGGTAATGGTCTGGGGTTTGTTTGCACCCACTCTCATCCAAGCAAATACAATCCACAACAAAGAAGCGATATACTAAAGGTGTGACAAGTAACTGCACGCCCTATGGTGGTAACACCTGTGCAATACTGGGGCCAGATTTTCAGTCCGGCCAAAAATTGTGCATGGGCGGCAAATCCTGTATGCAAGGGAGCCTTCCCTTGTGCACCCACAGCTTTTGCCAATTTGTGACTGGCTCGATAGTTTACAGCAGCGTGTGGCCATTCTTTGTGTGCAGCTGCACCAAAATAGTATGCCAGGTACTACCAGGCCTAACATTCCTCCACTGGACTGTAAATACACTGTCTGCCAGGGCAGAGCTTTTTTCTCCACATAGGCAGTTTGCAGTGTGGGACCTCGTCACTGGGCCATCTTTGGTCCATTGACAATCCAGCCCCAGGGGCACAGACGCTATTTCAGAATAGGTTGTTGCCACCAAAGAAATCCCATTCTTTAGTCTCTGTGTACAAATGCTTTTTTATGAAAACATAATGGAATCAAGATGGGAGGGGGGTTCTGGGCAACAAGGAATCCCCACGGCTAAGCCTATGCAAGACAATACAGTTACTGCAGACTGGTGGGGGGTTACATATGCATACAGTGCTGTCTGCCAGGATCAAGCACTCATCACAATTTTTGCTGTGATATCTTCCAGGATACTGCAGTAGTAGAATGCAATTCAATGGCAATTACTATTGAAATCTCACACAGAGCGCGGGATCCTGGTGGGTGGCACTGTATAACACAGAGAATAATACATGGGGTAGTGTGTATAACAAGAACTGCACACACACTCAAAGCGTGGGATGCTAAATAAACCCCAAGAATGAAGCCTGAAGGGTTGATATAAGCATCTAACACCGAGGGTGTGTGTGTATAATTCTGGTTTTTAAAATGGAGACAGAAAATCCTGCATTTTGATTCATTTTACAAGTACATCAAATTAGCTTGATGCAGGTAAAACCAAGTACTTGATAAAAGGAGCACATTATAAACAAAAAAATAGTGTGCTGTTCAAGCGCTGACTTTTGAAATTATGGCATTTTTCTCTCATAAACTAGCGAGAGAAACATTTAGGCTAACCAACACCAGCAACCACTGTTTTAACAAAGTACCACCCATAGACAGACACATAGAAGCACATCAATTCAAAGAAAATATGAACTGCTCATTCTTTGACCTATCGATAACAGCAGACATCGGTAGGGCTCCTACTACTGTCTCCCACTGTCTCCATTTGAATACTGCTCCCATGTTTCTGTACTTTATTTTTTAAATTAATTTATTTATTTAGTTAGTTAAACATCAGTTTAGAAACCTTTGAGCCAGAGGCTCATTTACAAAAGTACCTCGTCACAAAGAGGACATCAGAACAGTAGTACAAGGGACACAGTACTTACAAACAAAAAGTTACAGTTCAATTACAATTTTGTTACAATAGAATACAATCTCCAACAAAGCAAAAGATAACAAAAGGTGCAAAACTTATGGTCGGGGACAGCTGGTGGGGGTAGAAGGAGGGAGATAGGGAGGAGGAATTAGTAGGGAAAGGAAGGGGGCAGCTCAGTGAGCATTGTCAAACAGAGTATATATTTTTTTTTTTTTTTACACTAGGCTAGCTTGTGTTCTGTGTTACCTTGTGTTCTGATTTTTTATTGTATTTTGATACTGCCACCCTCACATGTGATATACAAAGAGTAAGGGGGGAATATTTACTTCAGTTCGCTCCTCAGTGCTGTCACACGAAGGGGAGGAGTGGATGCGTGTGCTGAGTCACGTCTTCAGTTTTGAAATAGAAATAAACCTGGTTATAGAGTGCTCATAGGGAGAAGACAATCACTTTGTCAAACTCAGAACATAACATGGAAACAGGCACTGTATTTTTTTCTATACACATAAATATTTTCAAAACTCACTCATCCTCGAGTTTACCAATGGCTGGTTGCCGTAGAATCGTGTGGATGTGCAGGACCATCAGCCGACAGGACTTCAGGACAGACCGCTCACATTAATTTTTTATCATATTTTATCATTTTTCAGTTATAGACTCCACTAATTGAACATGCAGCATAAATTCTTAGACCAGGGAGATGCATGCGTGATACTGTAGGTTAAACAAACTGCAAAAGAGCAATGACGTCATTTTATAGCAGGCGGAAGGACTATTTTATCATGCATTCTCATAATCAAATCTGATTTTCAGTATATAAACATGATTTTTCTAACTGTAAAAAGTAAAAGAAAAAAATGTAGCCTTATTTTGTAAACACAATAAGACACTCCAGGATGTGCATTGAACAGATATTACTGCACTTCCAGGGGCTGAAGGCACTCGGCCTCACTATGCACCTGGGCATGTGCTAATACTCGTTTCTAGGAACATGGATATGTTGTTCAATCCACACTTACTGCCTGGTTCCTTGCCACTTTAAATCTTGCTGGAAGGTCTTCAAGCTGGCTCCTCCCACCCACCCGGGTGGCAAAACTATCGGCTCTGCTCAAAGACGCCAAATCTTCCTTACGCTTGGAAGCTCAGGTTCCCTCCTTTGCGCTCTGTGTTTTAGGCCTGGATCCAAACTCTTCGGTTTCCCGAAACTAATTTTAAAATTTACAAGACTTCAGTCTTTATCTTCCCTCTGGCTGTGATGGACAAATCAACTCCCAGATTTCGTTGGTGCCCTGTGAATAGAAGATGTCCCGGACTGATCCGCACTCCACGTGCGTGTACTGCTATAGGCTTGAGCACGTTCGCAGACCTGCAACTTGTGCAAGTTCTTTTCGACCACAGTCTTAGAGATCGATGCTGCCAGATTACCAGCAGTACGCCCAAGAACGTTATCCTCTCCGGTCAAGTCGAAGGGAGACCCGTTAGGCGGTGTCCCGCAGCGGCTCGGCTGAACAGCTCGAACTACTGATCACCCTTGAGAAGGAAGCGGCCCAGGCTGCATCATCATCTTCTTCAGTCGCGGCATTTATCCTGCTCTCCTTGGGCTCCTCCTACAAGGCTTCATTCAAGGAGCTTTGTCAATCCCTCTCCACCAAGGGAGAGGGGCCTTCGGGACATTCCTCTCAGTCCAAAAAGAAGGACTCTAAGGGTAAGTCCCACCGTCGACGTTCATGGGAGTGGAAGAGGTCCCCTTCCCCGGATAGTCGACACTTGACTTCAGTTGAGGTTGCGGCTAAGGCCACTGGCTTCATGGTGACCCCGTCAGGTCAGCCGGCCGAGACACCCGTTGATGCAGTCGAGATCTTTCGACCCGTCAGACGGGCTGTCGACTGGAGAAGCCAACAACCCTTCTTCACCGGTTCCCCCGGGGGAAACCGCGGACTTGCCTGTGCCTCCTGTGCCGGAGTCCCCAGTTAAGGTCCCTGAACCGAGGGAGGAGCGGGTTTCCCCCGCTCCCTCTCAAACCCACCCTCAGAAAAATCGACGGTCTCGGTCTTGGACCTCTTCCCAGTCCAGCCGATCCTTCCGACATCGGCGGTCTCAGCACCGTGGAAAGTGGCGGCACCACTCATCCTCGTCTTCATCCTCTTTGGAGGATAGGCTCTGGCGCAAATTGTGTCAGCGCTACAAGGGTCTGATGTGGCAGCAGCTCCTTTTGACCAGGAATAAGTCGACTCCGTCACCTTCCCCGGCCATTAAATGGCTGTCACCAGAGGGGCCGAAACAACCTCTAATTGTAATCAAGGAGTCGAAGCCGGCACCGGTTGTTCAGCCGAAACTGGCTGCGCCACCCACTGTGGTGGAACCCCCACCTCCACAACCTAAATTTGGGGCCCCGACCAAGGATTCTCAATCGGGTCAGGCCCTGCTCCATCGGTTGTCGGTCACCCTCACTCCCGATCGGCCTCGGCAGGTGCAGGGTGGCTCAGGCCCTCGGCAGCTGTTTGCAGACTCCTCGGAATCTGATGATGACTCTTCCCTGTTCTCCAGGGCCCCCTGGGCAACCTGCCCTCCCTGAGCCCACTGGGGTCCAACTGCTGTGCTTTTTCTTTTGCAACCTCTGAGATGGAGCCTATCTCAGCATATAACCCCTGATAGTCCCAGGTCTCCCACAATCCCCCATCCCACTCCCCTCTGCCCTGCCACTCACTCCCCTGAGCCACTGAAGTTTATGTCCCTAATCTTTCTTAGCCCCCACTAGCCCTTATACGGCAGGATTTCAAGAAGGAAATCACATCCTATGTCAGACAGATGCCGGAGCTCCAGACCTTGCCTGTATCTCTAGCCTCCATTTCTAAGTCATTGGTACCCAGGGGAAGTATACTGGGACCTCACAATCCTTGCCAGCTGATATACCTCATACTTGGCTGTACCATTAGTCCAGGAGAAGCATGTTGTTCAACAGTCAGCTTCCTGCTCATCCCATTTGATACCTGATCATGTGAACCCATTCAAACAGGATCACCTGACCACCCCTTTCTCCATCCTCCTCCTCCCATGTCCCTCATCCCCACCGCCCCCCAGCCGGCTCCCCACCTCCCCATCTGGGTGCCCCACCACCCTCTGACTACCCTAGCCAACCTCCTCTGATCCTATGCCTCTCCTCCTCCTGAGTATCCCTTTGTATGCCATGCCCCCGTCACTGCTCGTGACTGGTCCCTCTCCCATCTGCCAAACCCGCCTGGCCATCCTCCTCCTTCCTTCCGCCTGCTCAGCCCTCCTGCCTGTTGTGCTCTGGCATACCCTCAGCCGCCTTAGTATCCTCCTTGTATTTGGTCCCTCCTTGCCTTCTCCCAACTGGTCCTTCTCCTGCACCCTCTCTCTAACCCTCTACTCCTCCTCCTGCTCTGATCCACGGCCCCCACTTTCCCAGCCAGCCCAACCTGTTCTTCCTGCTATCCTGCCCTGCCTCCTGCCTCACTCCCGCCATCTCCAACTGCCCCAGCAACTACATCACCCCCTCATCCTCAAGCGAAGAAGAAAGAAGTTACTGAGCTTAGGCCTGACCCACCTCCCCCTTGCTTTCTTCTGTCCTGCCCAGCCATTCACTTCCCCAGAATGTCCTCCCTTTGGCCTTTGTGAGGCCCCCAGATACCGCCTGCTTCCTTGGTAGTGTCCTCCATTTGGGCCCCTCTGTCAGGTCCTAGTAGCCCCAAAGTACTCTCCTGCACTCCCTTTCCCTACTTCCCCACCCTGGTGCTTGGTGCAGCCCCTTGGAAACCCCTGCCCTATTCCCAAACCATACCATCCCCACCTCCAGCTGTCTCCCAATCCCTCAACTTCTTCTCTGCTGCCAGCTGGTGGCACACCTGGGCAACCACCGAACTAGCCCAGTCAGTATCATGGCCACCCACCCTGAAAACAACACCCATCCAAAGATCAGCCCTAATGACAGGTATACATCCCCCAAGGAGGTTTCGCGGTAACTACCAGTTCCACTAGTCAGATAACATACCACTAACCAGGTCATCACCAAACCTAGATATAAGTCCTTATTAGCATATTAGGTGCTGTGCTACAAGTGAACTGACAGGGAAAGTGTTCAACCCTAAGCTCCTCTCTCAGCCCTTAAACCCACCCCCAGAGGCTAGAACTACATGAGCTGCACTGAGCCTCTTCCTCCAATTGCAGGGCAGGTGTTCCCCTATAAATCAGCCTAGCTCTGGGGGAGGAGGGGGTGGGGGAGGGGTGGGACAGGGCCTACACCCGACTCTCCAGAGTGCATCAGCCCTGTGACTGCCCCTCACTGCCTCCAAGCACTACCAGCTAAGACAAATCTTTCAAGTCTACTTCCTCACAGCATCCAGCTAGAAGCTTCTGTACCCATTCACCTCTAACTAAAGATTGCTTGAGTTAAGAGTCCCACCTTACTTTCAAACAGCTCTAATCCCCTGTAATACGATGCCTGCACTTACAGGCCAGACAGCAGCTTTTAAACACACACACACACACAAACACACACACCAAATATTCTGCTAGAAACAAACAGAAAACCAGCTAAGAAAATCTTTCAAGTCAACTTACCGTCACAGCCTTCTGCTTTTAAACACCCACAAACACCAAATTGTCTGCTGGAAACACACAGAAAACCAGCTAAGACAAATCTTTCAAGTCTACTTCCTCACAGCATCCAACTAGAAGCTTCTGTATGTAACCCCCTTGCAAATGGGGATTCCGGATATGCCTGGTGCTAGGGTTAGTTACCGGCCTAAAGCCGTTTAATTGGGTAGCCAGTGAGCGCTTTAAATAGCCTCCGTGAGCTGTCTCTTTAAGGGCTGCTTGTTGCAGCCGTAAGTAACTAAGATGGAGGGGGACTGTGGTTGTATGCCCGAGTCCCGCCCGGGACACTGAAAGAATGACTCCCTTCTGCCATCGCTAGTGGCGCAGAGGGAGTTCTCTTGGGGGATGCGATTGTATATGGAAATGATGTAAAATAATAATGATAATGTGGTTGCTCTAATCTGTCTTCCTTTGCAGTAAGGACTGTTTGATTGCCTCCTCCATTTTGCTCCAGAACTGCTGAATTGGGCCAATCAGTACCTCGAGACCCTACAGAGTCGGCTGACCAATAGAGGGACTGCTTGTAATTTGGGGAAGGCATTATGGACTATGGCGCTTTTTCGCACCACTGAAGGCTAGAGGAAATGACTGGCATGTTCAGCCAGCCAATTGCAACGGGTAGCGCCCGATCTGGAAGGAGTGCTTGGTGCTACCAACTTCAGATGCGTTGTGGTTAGTGAGGAGTGAGGAGCTGTGTGCTTCTGCGCTGCAGAGTGTTCGCGCGTAAGCGCGTGAAGGCCTGAAGCGGCCATTTTGTGTTGTCGGCTCCAGCGGACGAAACCCATCAGCGGGCGGTCAGAGGAGGCTGTGCTTTGTACAGCTACCCACCAGGCTCGACCTGAAGGAGGACCGGAGAAAATTGCTGAATCGCGCTCGGTCCGAAGACAAGTGGAAGCTGCCGTTGCAGTATTTCAGGGACGGTGAGTCTGTGGGAGCATTGGAAGCAGTTGCCTGGTGTGGTACCCCTCTGTTGCCGTTTACCATATAAATGTGTGGAGGCTTGTGTAGCTCAAGTAAATCTTGCTGCAATTAAAGGACTTTTGCCTGCTGCTGTTTACCATATAAATGTGTGAGGAGTCTCATGGAGCTCAAGAGTAGCCCTGTTAACATTTAAGGACCCTATCTTGTCTGGAGGTCGTGAGTACTAATTCAGGGTAGTTTCCTGTTGATTTGGCACCTTGGAACCAAATGGGATTACTGTACTGCTGACTGTTTAACTAACTTTTTCTTTCCTCTGTGTGAAAGGGCCCCTACCAGCTGCCACGGTTTGGACTAGCCGCTAGGGCTTGGGTACCCAGGGACAGTAATTGATAGGGATAGGCCTGTGCACAGAGCCCATGGTAGATAAATTTAGTGATACGCTAATCAATTTAATCCCTCCCTGTCCTTGTTGTTTTCCCCCTTGAATAAATCAGATTGTTTTTGTACAGCTACCTCCTGGCTATTGTGTACGTTAATGGTGAACTGCTGTTTGGTGATTGCAACATAACTGTGCCTTACTTTACAGGGGATCCCCGAAGGGAGCTGGATTATATTTTCCGTGGGGTACGTGTACTGGTGAACAGAATTGCTGCTACCCAGTGTGAGTCACTAGTGGGACGAAGGGGGGGTTGCAATAGTTCAGAGGGCTGTAACCGTGGTAGTCTTAACTGTGCTAACCCCGACCTCTGGGTGGAGGCACCCGTCAACGGATCTGGGCCCCTCAACCTGCCTCTGTGGGGGCAGACAGGGGTAGTAGCCCTAAGGGTAGCGCCCGCTGGGGGTTACATGTACCCATTCACCTCTAACTGAAGACTGCCTGAGTTGAGAGTCCCACCTTACTTTCAAACAGCTCTAATCCCCTGTAATATGAGGCCTGCACTTACAGGCCAGACAGCAGCTTTTAAACACACACACACACCAAATAGTCTGCTAGAAACACACAGAAAACCAGCTAAGACAAATCTTTCAAGTCTACTTCCTCACAGCATCCAGCTTGACTTCTTCAAGGGTGAGAGATAGAAATTTGAGGTCGTGCGACTCATTGCTGGATCTGGACTTGGTAATGGCTTTGGTAACATAGCTGCGGATCTGGTACATCTTGACTGATTTAAAGTAGAAGGGAAGGTGGCTAGTGGGGACAGAGGAGATTGGGGACATTGAAGTGTCCTCCTCTTTGAAAAAATCAGGAGGACGTACAGAAGTGAGGTCAGTGAAGGCAGCATTGAATGTGTCAGTAATGATTTTCGGGTCAAATGTGATATCACCATTTATGTAGAGTATGGATGGGGGGGGTTTTGACTGCTTCCCGGTGACTTCTTTTATGTTGTTTCAGAAGTCTCTTCCATTACCCCAGGAATTAGTGAGAGCGCTCTTGAAGTAGGCAGATTTCGTTTGCCGGATAATTTTGGTGCAGTCATTCCAGGCACATTTATAGTTAAAGATGTCTATTTGCCTCCCAGTGTTTCTAGTGAGCTCCCAAAGATGATCCCTTGCCTTTAATCACCTTAGGAGGTCTCCTGAGAGCCAGGGGATACAGAGGGCTTTTACTTTTTGATTTTTAAGGGGTGCAAATTTGTTGCAGGCTTCATTAAAGATTTTGATAAAGTGGTCCAGGGCAGTGTTCACATTTGTTGCAGTGAAGATTGGTGACCAGTCCAGTTGGAGGAGGTGGGTTTTGAGATGAGTTAGCTGACCATGAGGTAAAACTCTGCTGGTTATGGTTTTTGGGGGAGGCTTGCTGAATCTGTTGGACCAGGAGCAGCTGACAGGGGAGTGGTCACCGATTGAGTCAGGGAGGACAGTAGTGTTGGTAATCTGGGTGGAGTGGCTAGTAAGGATCCTGTCCAGTAAGATGCTGGTGCCAGTTTTATAGTTTTGCCTGGTTGGGGAGTCAACCATCTGGGTGAGGTTTGCCACTGCTATAGAGTCCCTATGAGCTGTTGCCTCAGCAGCAGGCCAATTTATATTAAAGTCACCAAGTAGGAAAGATTCAGTGTCCGGTGGGAGAGACCTGACAAAGTCCAGAGCTGCATTTAGTCCACTGCCTTGCTCTTTTGGTGGAATGCAGATCGTGATAACTGTGAGGGCTTTGTTGTGAGCACCAAGAAGGATTTTGATGGGAAGAATCTGCGCCGCAGTGGTTTAGGGAGCAGAGCTGATGTGGTGACCCAAGATGGTATCCTTTAGGTATAAGGTGCAAATGCCACCTCTTTTTGCCATCCGGTCAAGCCAAAAAACATTGTACCCAGGGAGGGTGATAGTGTGGTCTGGGACCGAGGGAGAGAACTGGATTTCAATAATTGCTAGGATGTCTGGACTATGTTGGCTAGCAAAGGTCTGAAGGGCATCAATTTTGTGAAGGAGACTACAAATGTTGAGTGCAATGATTGAAAGGGCGCATGCAGGGCTCTAGATAAGATTTTTTTGGATGAGTACCTGTACTCCTCATTTTGAAAGTGAGGTGAGTAAAACAAAATTCAGATGTGCACAAATGGCTTGCTAGAGTGGACAGAGGAGTACATTTATTAAACAAAAAAGTTTTTTTTTCTAGATAAGAATTTCAGGTGCCAACAATGCTCCAAATAATGTTGGCAGGTAGGAATTTACTCACCAGTTTTGAAATTTAGTAAGTAAAACAATAGTGGGATGTATACAGGTGCTGTAAATCTGGCAAAAAAACTGATCCTTTTGAATCACCAGTTATGTTATGAAGCACTATTCTTTGGCGTGTGGAGTATTTACAAATGTTGGGTGAGTACTGGTACTCATTAAAAAAATTTCTGAAGAGTATTTCCTAAAATGAGGGGAGTAAAATAAGGCGGTATACACCTTATCTGGAGCCCTGGGCGCATGTGTGCTTGTTCTGGTTTGGTACCTTAGTCGGGGCTGGGCCAGAATTAGGATGAACGTTGCCAGACAACAGCAGAAAAAGAAGCGCTAACTTCATAGTACACATGCGTAATTGTTTTATATTTGTAGCCTGCATGCCTACCCTATATCTGGTAATTCTGTTACTCTTTCATCACACTTTCCTGATTGTACCACGATTGCTGCTGTGTATATATATATATATATGACTGTACTGTATGTAGTGCCAGTACACCTTCACTGCATACTTTGTCTGTATATCTTCCCTGTGTGTCTTTTGCCATGGATTGTACATATTGCCTGTGCAAACTCTTACTGCACATTTGTATGTAACTTCTCACTGTATATATTCCCTCCGGCTGTTAATTCTGCAGTAAATATTATCACTTATTTCGGCTGTACTTTACCTCTGTATGTACTGTTTTCCTGTAAGCCTCATCTTGGCTTTCATCTGGAAACGAGGCTTGGAACAATTGCCTTTCCCAGTTACTGTACAAAATGTCTTTTGTTATTTTTTTTTAAATCAAGCTGTTTCTGCCAGTCTGGTAGCATGGAGGGCTGAGGCACCTGCTTACCTCCTGCCATGCCAATGATCTGTGTTCACGGTGCGAGAGGGTTACCAGGTTTCAGCTGGGAAGGAGGAAAATCGAGCATCCCAAGGGCAGCTCTCCTCTTCTGGGGAGGGGTGGGATCAGCGATTGGTGCTTGTCTGACCCCTAGTGGAGGCTGTAGGGATGGCATACTGATGCTCTACAAGGTAGGTGGAGGCGGGGAAGATGCCTGGCATGCCACACAGGGAAGCGTGCACGATACTGCCACTGGCATTACTGCATGCCCTTCCTCTGAAAGAAAAAGAGAGGACAATGTCTCCGGCGGTTGGATGAAGGAGGGGCTCACAGGTCCTGCTCCCCGACCAGCCGGGCACTGACCAGAACTGGATCTGGTCTTCGGTGGGGGCCTGGGGCTACCCTGCCTGCCTCGCTGGGGGGAGGCAAGCCCTGGGGGAAGATGGTTGGTGCTGATGATGGACGTTGGGGGGCTCCCTTCTGAACGTGGGTCACCAGGGATGGGAAGAAAAATAAATACAAAAAAAAAAGAACTATTTCTTCCTGGATGCCAGCACCCCACTCAACCCCAGCACACCTCCCAGCTGACAACAGCCTTCCCAGGACTTACCAGCAGTACAGATACCCACAGATTACCCCTCCACACTCGACTGGCACTGTGGGAAGAGGAGTGAGCCAGGTGTTACAAGCTGGCTCCTCTTTTCCCCACAGGCCGGTGATGAGCACTGATGCAGCTGCGCATGCATGTAGTGGCACACACACCACGCATCTGACACGGGCCACCCCAGCTAAGTGACGCTCACTATACTGCCACCTGCAGCAGTTAGCTAGTTAGTTAGATCTGGTGGCTGCAATGATTGAAATAAGGGGTTTGAATTAAAACGGAAATGACTGTGTGATTTTTTTAAACCTCTGAAAATGCAAAATCGAAAGCGTGCTTAACCTCTATTCCACGTCCCCAATCCTTACCTTCTCTTTAAATTGTTTTATTGTTTTGCAGAAGAACTGACTCCAGAGCCTAATTTTAGTGAGCCTGTTATTATGTGAAATGCTAATTGTCTGGATGTGGGGAAGTTCGAATCTTGGTAAGTCCATATCTGGGGTAACTGTTGAGGAGGTGGGTTGGTATGACATCCCAGGAGGTTGTACTGCAAGTAATTTGACCCACAAAATATGTACTCTGGGTGGAGGCACCGCCATTTTTATTGCAACCTTTGGATAGGACCTGCATTAGCAGTTAATGGGAACCTAGGCCCCTTAACCTGGCTAGTGGCCACCCAGGCTAGGGTTGTAGCCTTCTCTAGAATGGCACCAGAGAGGGGCTACACAAACTGATGCATCTGTGTCAGTCACACCAAGCATGGACCCCCACCCCAGGTCGCTAAAATGTTAGGGACCTTTGCAAGTGGTGGTAAATGTTAACATGGTTATGAAAGGTATTGGAAAAGTGATTTTGGTGCCAAAACTGTCTTGGGCTGTCTTTCATTGATGGTCAATGAAAAATGTAGGGGGCATGCCCCTCTAGTGGTCAAAGGTGGAAATTGAGCCAACAATTGTGCCATCTGGAAAACTTAATGCCAAGGGTCCCTGGGGAGGGTTAACACCATCTAAAGCTCTGAGTCAATGGGGAAAGTGTGTATGAGGCTGTAGATAGATGGGAACTGTCTAGAATAGGCTGCGTTAGGTATTACCTTATAGAATAGGTAACTTTTGTGTATATCCTAGGACATTAAAATGTTTTGAAATGAGTTTAATGCAAATGGGGTAATGCTCACTGGTGGAACCAGGTTATGTTTAGGCTTGGCATGGTCACAAAGCATTTAAGAGGAGGAGGAGTGTAACGCCGATGTCAGGGGCTTACCCGTATAGCCCCTGAAATGGCTTCCATTCCCCCGGGGTGTTGGTCCACTCCCATTCTTTTTTTGTTCGGTCCTGGTGTTTGCCCCTGTAGTCCCTGAATCCTCCCTCGGTCTTCTGCATTGTTCTACTAATAGAGTGGGGCAAGGGAGCTGGACATATGGAGTTGTCACCCATTTAAATGGCACTCTGGTGTCGGGCGAGCTCTGCACATGTGTGAAAGCGCAATTTTGTTTTGGCCATTCCATGGCCGCTTTTGCTGTTCTCTCTGGTGATCCCGGTCCCTGGGTGAAGCAAGAAAAGGACTGGGACTGTTAGCTGCACCAGAGAGGTGGCAGGGCATTTGGGGGCCGCCTCATGAATATTAATGAGGTGGCGTCCCTTTGAAAAAGGGGTCCTGTCCAGCACCTAGTGGCAGAGGTTTTCGGCACTAGCTACATGCAGGGAAGTGAATAAACTCAATTAATAGTGCAAGGACAAGCAAAGGAAAAGGAAAGCCTTGGTTGTGGGAAATGCTGTAAATAAAATGAGATGCTGGGCAGTAGCAAAGGAAACTGCACAAATGATAATGGGAGTGTTTCAGGTTGCCTAGGGGCAAGCTAAAACGGGAGCAGCGACAGAAAGACAACTAAATAAATGCACAAGACTGTGCAGTCGCTTAAGAGGGCACAAGGGTGGCTACTATATACTGAGGCAAATACATTATACAAGTGAAAGGTTTGGCTGCATAAGGTTTAAAACTTGGTACACTGTATGAATTTCAGTGGGACTGTTTACTCAACCCACCACGTTTAGCAGCCATGTGACACCATGCAACCAACCACCGGGCCAGGACCAGCCAAGAGGATTATGGAGCTTGTGAAGGGACTCTTGGGGGAAAAGACCATGGAAAATCTTGGTGCCAATTTTCTGCACCAATGGGGCATTGGGGGAGCCTCATATATATGCATTTTTTCTTAAGGACAGTGGCTCCGGCCAATGGGGAGCTCCCAAAAGCTCCCAAAAAGTACAGGACTTTTGGACTCTGGGTCGGTCTGGGGACACTTGCCCCTGGGAGAGAATGGGGCTACAGGGCTGGAAATGGGCATGCCTGGGGGATGCCAGCAATATGTAAGGCCGCACCTGGAATATTGTGTGCAGTTTTGGAGGCCATACCTAAAGCGTGATATCAGGCTACTGGAGGGGATGCAGAGGACGGCAACAAAGATGATATGTGGAATGGAGGGGAGAGACTATGAGAGCGGACTGGGAGACCTGAATATGTACACCCTGGAGGATAGAAGGGACGGGGGGACGTGATAGAGACATTCAAGTATCTGAGGGGAATCAATAAGGATGGGGCAGATGGGGTCTTTAAGTTAAGGAGGGGGACGGTCACCAGAGGGCATGGGCTAAGAATAGTGGGGGGAAGATTTAGGAAGGAAATGAGGAGATACTATTTCACAGAGAGGATGGTAGCAAAATGGAACACCCTACCAGAATGGGTGGTATCATGTAAATCTGTGTACAGCTTCAAAAGGGCATGGGACAGGGAACAGGGGAGAGTGAGGGTGGGGGAGGTGGGGCAGCTGAAAACTAGGGGTGTTGGCTGCACACTCGAGCAGACTTAGACTGGGTGGTCTGTTTCTGCTGGCACATTCGTATATTTGTGTGTTCGCATGTCTCCCAGAGCAGGTAATACTTCCCCCCCATTAAGAGAAGCAAAAAGGAGAAGCAGGGGAGAGAGAGAAAAGTTGTTCAAGAAGCAGCTTTGCTAAGAAAGGGAGAAGCTGCAGGTTTCTGGAATTTTGCGTTGTTCTAACGTTGCATCTGTAACCCCCCTTTGGGGGCTTACCTGGAGTTTTCCTGTTTCTCCCTGTGTTGCTGATGGCTCCAGTGTGTTGTTTTCTGTCCTTTTGGGCATAAGCCCTGGGCCGCAAGCTGTTGCCATGTTGTTTTCGGCTGGCACTTGCGTATGCAAATGGAGCACTTTGAAGTTTCAGACCGCATTTGCAGTCCAAAAGCGAGGAGTCTGTCTGTGGTCCCTGTGCCCCTCCTATGTCTTTGGGGACCGGAGACCTGAAGGGGATCAGGCAGAAGCCCATAATGTTGATCAAACGGGAGTCTGAACAGCGGGGCCGCTAGGGGGTCATAAATATTAGAAAGTGGCCACCATGAATATTAATGAGTGCTGCCTGCCGCCTATGGGCATGGGGGTGCGGTGGCAGTGGCAGTAAAACTGCTGGGGCAAATGAGTGGAGAGTAGGCTCATGTAGAAACCCTGGCTGCACTGGGAAGCTGAACTAGCTGAGAGGACAGTGCAGATTTTCAGAGTGCGACAGTAATTGCTGAGAGGTTGTTTGCTTGTGTGGGACAGTAACTGAAATCCTGAAGAGGCAGAGCATCTCTGGTCGTTTGGGTGCTAGCCAGATGCTGTGAGTCTCCTGAGTGAACTGGTGAAAGTAGCTGACAGCTGAGGCCTAGCTGCAACCAAAGAAAATATGGACACTGCTTAACAGGAAAGTGTGAACTGGTGTGCAGGGGGCTGCTATTTCTGGCTTCCCCACTGCTGGATTGCACTGGTGCTTATTGGAATAGAGGCTAGCACCCACTCAAACTGGCACTGGACTTTATTACAGCAACTGCCTGAAAACCTTTCTTGCTGAGAACTCAGCGCAGGGACTGCAGGAGTTACCCCCACCATTTGGGAGTCCTCACCCAGAGCCAGGGAAGGAACTTGTTAAGCCCTCCCAAGTGGGACTCACTGTCTAAGGGGGTCATTGGTGCCTGTTGGGGTGCTAGGGCACCTGTGACCCATCGGGGGAGCCAGGCTGTGGAGCCACTCCCAGGTCTGGGCCTTCTGGGGCTGGTGTTGTCCTGCCACAGTGCTCTGCAACGGGCCAGAGGTGGCTGAAGGTGACAAGTGGCCAGAACTACAATCAAGGTGACCAGCTGCAAGACCCTCGAGCAAGTTCCACCCAGTCAGAGAGATCCAGACCAGCCTGTTTCTGTCTTGCTGCACTAAACTAAGGAGCTAGATTTCCCTGGTGCTGAGAACGACAAACTGTGAGTACCCAGGACCTGGCTCCTGGAAGGAAAAGGTGAAGTGTTCTGTTTTTCATTTTACAAATTTTCTAAAATATTTCAGGGCCCAACAGTCGGGCAACCCATGGCACCGATCAGGCCTGCACCTAGTGAGTACCCCTAGAGACAATTTCGGGACACTGGTACCAGTGGGGGTAAGCTTGGCCTGTGGGCCAAGATGTTCATTATTGTTGCCGATTTCACTAACTTTTTTCCTTTTTTCACAACCACCCTATGTCCTAGTATCCCTTCCCTAGTCCTCACCCCCTGAATAAAGCTGTGAATTTGTTTGTTGAAATTCCTGTGTTAGTGAAATTCATTGCATGTGCTTACTGCTGAGATATATGGTTTATGGTGGGACAAGATATTTGGGGACAAAGTGTGCAGAGTGGTTGGTTGGGGAGGTGGGTAGGTACAGTATCCCAGGGGGCTGTACCAAGCTGATACCTGGCCCACTAATACTTTACTCTGGGTGAAGGCACTGCGCTATTATCAGTATTATTGGGAATGAACCTCCAAGCGTCACCATAGCAGGACTGAAGCCTCTTGCATGGCATCAGGGACAGCCAGCAAGGGGGAGTATCCCACTGGCATATGGCACCAGGGCTACATCTTGGAGGCACCACTGGGATCTTCTGTTCACCAACCATGCTTGCACCAGAAGATCTGAGTGTTGGGACCCCCTGAGGGGTCCCCGGGCCCCAAGCCCACTCTGCCCCAGCCCAAGTTTAAGCCTACCAAGAGGATAAGATGAGGCTGATGGAATGGAGTGGGGGAATGAAAATGGATCCCCAGAAGTTTTTTTCTTTTGCTGGGGATATCCCCAGAGATGGAAGAGGGGGATGTTGAAAAATGTTCACCTACCATAAAGAGACTGGGAAAGGTAAAAGTACAAGGGAAAATGTTTGATTTAGCTAGGGGTACATTGACCATGCTGATAGAGAGCACTCATCCCATAGAAGCCAGTTGGATGCCTGGGGCTTTGGTGATGGAGAGATTGGTTGAGGCTCTACCAGTGGTAATATCCTTTAGCGTGACCTCCCTGTGGGGAAGGGGTCAAGGAGTGGGATCCATTTCTAAGGCGCCAGACTTTGAGAAACTCCAGCCTGGTTCCATGCCTGTGGCCTTCCGAGTCGTATCGTAAACTGAGGGTGTTTTCAGGGGTAAAACCTACCCCGAATAGTGAAGACAACTTGAAGGCCTGGATGTACAGTGCCACCCTGTTAGTCCAAGACTGGCAGTGTTCTGAAGTTGAGAAGCAGAAATGATTAGTGGAGAGTTTACGGGGTCCCACTTTAGAGGTTATATGTTCTTTGCAAGCCACAGATCCCAAAGCTCCAGCCCAGATATATCTTATGGCTTTGGAAAGCATATTTGGAAGTCCAGAAACCTGTGAGAACCTCATGTGGAAGTTTAAAACCACTAGGCAGTGGGAGGGGGAATTGTTGTCTGCTTTCCTGACCCTGGTGGAAAGGGCATTGCAGAGGGTGTTCCGAAAAGGGGGGGTAGTAACCCAAGATCTAAATCAGATCAGGCTGGAGCACGTGGTGAAAGCCGTATGTAATTCCCCTTTGTTGGTGTTACAGTTGTATTTAGCAGATAGGAAGAATAACTCCCCCTCCATATTGGGTTGCTGAAGAAGAGCAGGGTCACTGGGGAATGCACAGGGCCTCCACGGCTGTGATGCAGATAGAACAAGAGGCACCCCCTTGGTAAGGAACAGGAATTAAGGACTTTGTTGAGGGAGTATAGGGATGTAATCACCTTTGCTAAACTAGCTGTGGGTTTATGTTTGACTGAGACTCCCGGGATGAGTGGTATAGTCCCTAACATAGGCCCGATGGCATTTGGCACTGGGTTCCCCACCCCAGTAACCCCCTCCAATGGAGGGGTCAAGGCTCAAGTACAGGAATTAGTCCAGAGGGTAGCTGAGCTAGAGAGGGTGGGGGTGCCGGTTGTTGCCCAGGGGAATGAGCGTGTCATAGAATGGAATCACATAGCTCAGAGTGCCCCAGTGGGAATGCCTGGGGCCCGTCCAGTGCCAACAGACCATCTGCACCCTGGGAGCCTGTCATTTTCTATAGGTGTGGGGGCGAGGGCCATAAAAAGAGGGGGTGTAGGGTGCCTTTAGACCATTCATCTACCAGAGATCAGGCACCCGCCAACACAGCCCACTAGCAGGAAAACTATGGAGAGGCCCGGTAAAGGAGTGCACTGGGGCCCTGGCAGGTCCAGCTCCATGGCTCACACAAGAGTTTCATCTGGCAGAACCAACACATCAGTGTCAGCAGATATGCAAAAATTAATGGGACCGACAATTGAGACCAACATCGCCATCAACGGAGTCCCCACCCAGGCTGTTCTGGATAGTGGCTCCCAGGTTACCATTATTTTTAAATCCTGGTATGATCAGCATTTACCAGACATAGAAATACAGCCACTTGAGGGACTACACATGTGTGGCCTCAGTGAAAAGGCATACCCTTATCTCGACTATGTCAAAGTATGGATGGCATTCCCTACTAAAGTGGCTGGAGTGAGTAAAGCTGTAGAGACCCTAGCTTTGATTTTCCCAGACGCTAACATCTTTGATGGAGTGCCTGTATTAGTAGGCACAAATGCCCATATGTTTGGATGTCTGGCCCAGCTGTGTCATGCTCCAGTAGCTGAAAGAAGTGGAGAGAAATACCCGGTTCACCCCCTGGCCCAGGAAGCTTACAGAAGGAAGGGGCAATCCCCTGTTGAGGAGCTTGATGACCCAGTGGGGAGTGTGGAGACGAGATGGAGATGAAATTGTGCTCCCACTGAACACGGAATGCAACATTGCCAGTGTGGTGAGATTAAAGAAGGATGTCAAGAATCAGATATTGATGTTGGATGCTGTGGATGAACATGGATTGCTGGTAGGACCGTTAGTCAAGCCCGGTGTTTTGCCAGCCAGAGCGCATGCATATGTTCGAAGGGTGAATGTGTAAGTGAAGAATGTCATGGATAAAGAAGTGGTGGTGCAGAAAGGGCGGACCCTGGCTCAAATATATTGTACCGACATAGCAGCGCACACCGCTGCAGTGAGCAGGAGTGCTCCAGTGGGACTTGATGCAGAATTGTTTGATCTGAGTGATTCCCCCATCCTGGAGGAATGGAAAGAGTGAGTGAGGAAAAAGCTGGCTGCTCGGATGGATGTTTTCTCTCTGCACGAGTGGGACGAAGGGTGTGTGAGTGGAGAGCAGCATCGGATACGACTCACAGGTGACAAGTCTTTTTGAGAAAAATGATGGCGGCTGTCCCCAGCTGATACTTATGACATCCGGCGGCACTTGCAAGAGAAGTTGGCTGCAGGGATTATTCAGGAATCCAGGAGCCCCTATGCATCACCAGTTGTGGTAGTGAGAAAGAAGAGTGGGACTATATGAATGTGTGTGGATTACCGCATCCTGAATAAGTGAATAGTGCAGGATCAATACACCATGCCCAGAGTGCAGAATGAACTGGACTGTTTAAATGGAAGCCAGTGGTTCTCAATTTTGGATTTATGGAGTGACTACTATCAGATTCCGATGGCCTCTCAGGATTGGGAGAAGATGGCTTTCATATGTCCCCTTGGATTTTACAAGTTCCTGAGAATGCCCCAGGGGATCACTGGCACACCCGCCACCTTCCAGCACCTGATGGAGAAAGCCCTAGGGGATATGAATTTGCAGAGAGTTTTGTCTACTTGAATGACATCATCATTTTGAGGAAAACCTTGGAGGAACATGAGGCCCAGCTGATGAAGGTGTTGGACCATCTAGAAGAATTTGGACTGAAGCTGTCCATCGATAAATGCCAGTTCTTCTGGACCTCAGTAAGTATGTGGGACACATCATCTCAGAAAAAGGTATACAGATTGACCTCAGTAAAGTTGAGGCCCTTACCACCTGGCCTACGCCATGCAGCCTGAACGAATTACAGTAGTTACTGGGTTTCTGTGGCTATTACAGAAGATTTGTAAAGGACTACACCCTGGTAGTGCCGCCCCTCTTGAATCCGTTACAGGGGTATCTGCCCACCAACAACATTAAGAAAGCTGCTATGCCTGGGGACTCTGTTAAATCCACCAGCTATTTCTGCCCATCTGAACCATTCAGCGAGAGGTGAATAGGGACTGCGATAGCTCTTTTGAAGACATCATCTATTGTTTGACCCATGCCTTGGTTTTGGCTTATGCGGACCTGCAGAAACCCTATGTACTTCATACCAATGCCAATTTTAGTGGATTGGGGGCTGTGTTGTATCAAGAACACCCCAAAGGTTTACGTCCAGCTGCATTCACCAGTCAGAGTTTAAACCCTTCAGAGCGGAGGTATCCTGTGCATAAGATAGAGTTCCTGGTGTTGAAGTGGGCCATAGTCAATCAGTTCCATGACCATCTGTATGGGGCCAAGATCACCGTAAAGACAGATAATAAGTCACTTACTGTACCTACATGCAGACCACTGCTAAGCAGGACACAGCTGGTCACAGATGGCTGTCAGTCTTGTCCACCTATGATTACTGTGTGGAATACCCCCAGACTTGAACCACGTAGATGTAGATGCTCTGTCAAGGTGGCCCCAAGCCTACAATGATGAGAGCTCCAGCTGGATAAGAATTTCAGAACAAACAGTAAAGGCCTTCTGCAAGAAACATGATGGCAAAGAGTCTTTTCCACCCAAGGATACCCCACTGCTTGGTAGAATGTCTGAGGGCTTCAGGAGGCTGTCTTCCAGTTGCCTATTGCCAGCTGTCCACCCTGGATGTAAGATTCCTCCTGCAATTAACCACTCAAGACCTGAAATGAGATCAAAGGGCTAGCCCAGTCACCGGGCAGATTATACAAGTGCTGTAGCAGCAGGGGCGCCAGGAGCAAGTGAACACCGTCTATCCTCCAGCAAGGCTCCTGCTATGTGAATGGCCTAAGCTGCAGCTGAAGAAGGGGTTGCTGTACAGAGAGACCCAGGACCAGCAGGGGGCCCCTCGAGGGCAGTTGTTACTCCTGGAGAAGCATATTAAGACTGTGTTGAAGGCTCTGCATGATGATATGAGGCACTTGGGTGCTGAACACACTTTGGGACCTGATTAGGAGTTGCTTTTATTGGCTAAGGATGGGGGCTGATGTAGAGATGTATTGCAAAAGTTGCATGAGATATATAAAGCGGATGGCGCTTCCCAAGAGGGCTGCTCCCTTTATCGACATCAAAACTAGAGGTCCTATGGAATTTATATGCATAGACTTCCTTACGTTGGAGCATGACTAATGCAATATTTCCAATGTGCTAGTTGTCACTGACCATTTCATCCGATATGCTCAAGCTTACCCCACCAAGGACCAGTGAACTTTCAACATGACCAAGATATTGGTGGAGATGTTTTTCATGCATTATGGTGCCCATCCAGAGGATCCACTCCGATCAAGGCCACGATTTTGAAAGTCGGCTCATCAAAGAACTACTGTTGCTGTGTGGCATCAGGAAGTCCCAGATACCATCCCCAAGGTGACTCTCAACCGGATATATTTAACAGGACTCTTAGATATGCTGGGCACCTTGGATTCTTGGGACAAGCACACATGGAATCAACAGGTGAGCACCCTGGTCCACGCCTACAACTGCACACGAAATGACACTATGGGGTTCTCTTCCTGCCAGCTCATGTTTGGGAGGGAAGCCCGTCTGCCGGTGGACCTGTGCTATGGAGTCTCCTTGGAGGTCTGGGGGCAGGAGACTATTTGCAGTATGTGAAGAAGCTGAAACAACAACTAGATGATGCATATCATCTCGCTTCAGAAATGGCCACTAAGAGGAACCAAGCGAATAAAGAATTCTATGATAAAAAAGTGTGAGCCCAAGACTTAGAAGCAGGTGACAGAGTGCTACTATGATGGCTGGGCATATCAGGGAAGCATAAGACAGCCAATAGATTTGGAGACACCCCATATATCATCTTGGAGAAGCTTGCAAGCCTACTGGTGTACAAGATCCAGCCTGACGGAGAGACTTGAAGGCACACAGGTATTCATCATAACCACCTGCTGCCTATTGGTGACAAAGTAGTATATAGGAGGCAGTATAACACAGTGGTTTAAGACTCTGAGCTGCAAATTTGGAGACCTGGGTTTGAATCCCACAGCCCCCGCTTGCATACTGTGCGACCTTGAGCAAGTCACTTAACTTCCCTGTGCTCCCAGGTTGCACCTGTAAACAAGCTTTCAGCTTAGTGTGTTACTCCTGGTAAAACAACTAGAAGAAAAACAAAAAGTAGTAAATGCCGAAGATATTGTGGAAGATCCTTCATCACCCCCCACCACTCGAGCTGCTGCATGCAGAAGACAGAGGCAGACAGGAAGTGATGCCATGGGGACTGGGCTTGCCCAGGGTGAGATGTCTCAGATGAGGGAGAACATAGATGATGAGTTTGAGGGGGAGAACAATGACACCCCGCGTAGTCATTACCCTACCCCAGAGTTGGCCAGGTTATTTCTTGGATTGCCCTTGACAAGGGATACACCTAGGAGACAGGGTAGGGTCAGGGACTCTGTTCCGGCCATGCCCCTCAGGGAGACCACTCCGGACTTGAATACTGGTTCAGCTGAGTCGCTTGAGTGGTACCAGAGCAGCTGTCCTGCAGATACACCCAGGAAGTGGACACAGGGTGATTCTGAGGATCAGGAAGGTGAGGGGGCAGAAGCATCTTTTGGAGGGCCCACATCGGAACTGGACACTGATCTGACTGTGCCCTTTGAAGGAGCCCAGGTTAGTCCCCCTAGAGCTGTAGATGATATTAGTGAAGTGTTGGAATTGTTCACCCCACTAGCTGAGGAACGGGATGAGCAGGAAGAGGGTGAGGATGAAGAAGAACTCTCCACTGACCCAGGGGCAGGTAGGGGTTCAGATATTCAGGAGACCCCTCAAAGGACAGGGAGGACGATACAGCCTGTTTTTATGTTGACATATGACTCCCCTGGGGTTCCTACATACTTACCCATTTGTAGTTCATAAGGCAGTGTACGTTACTCCTCGGTCCCTATAGAAGGTGGTTATGTGCCCTGCTGATGCTAAACCCCCTAGGTCTGAGGAAAAGGTGACCAGAAGAAGGGGGAGGTGAACAGAGTATTTACAAGAGTTGAGGAAAAGAAGTGTACTCTGTGGGACTTCAGTACCCAATGGCTGATGGGTCACTCTTATGGGTGCCACTTTCATGTGGCCAAATGGGCTCAAAGGAGAAAAGGAATTTATTAAGATGTATATAATGTTCTGTGTTTGAACGTTCCTATGGTTATTACATGTTGGATAGGAATCAGGTGTATAGTTAGAAATGTTGTTAATGTTGGTGTTCCCATTGGGTATTTTTCCCTTTCGCTTGTCGTGGAAGCCAAACACTTTTTTGGGGGGGTGTAACCCTCCTTTGGGGGCTTACCTGAAGTTTTCCCCATTTCTCCCTGTATTGCTGGTTCCCTCATGTTCTTTGCAGCTCCAGTGTGTTTTTTTCTGCCCTTTTGGGAGTAAGTCTTGGGCCACAAGCTGCCAGCATGTTCTTTAGATCCCGGCTTTAGCGTTCTTTGAAGTTTCTGACCACATTTGTGGTCGAAGCCGGAGTCTGTCTGTGGTCCTGGTACCCTCCAATATCTTTAAGGACGGAGACCTGAAAGGATCAGGCAAAAGCCCGTAATGTTGATCAAATGGGTGTTTGAACAGTGGTGCCACTTGGGGTCATGAATATTAATGCGCAGCCTCCATGAATACTAACGAGTGTTGCCTGCCACCTAAGGGCATGGTGTTGCGGTGGCAGTGACAGTAAAACTGCTGGGGCAAATGAGTGGAGAGTGGGCTCGTTTGACAAGGAACAGATGGGGCTACAATACGGTGGTGTGTCTGTGAAGAGAAAGAATTGTGTTTGGCTGCACCAGACTTGTGAAGGGGAGAAAGTGCACTAAACTGTATGGGACTCCATATAAAGAAATGGGAGCTGACACTTGACCCCTAATATTGCAGCCAATCAGTGTTCTAGGCACCCAAAACCTATACAGAGGGACTCCTGGGAAAAGGAGGGGACTAATTCTGGCGAGTCAGGTCGCGAGGGCTGCAGAGGAAGCCCTCCCTGAAGCAAGGCACTAGGAGTGGAAGCGCCCCAAGCCCCAAACGAGTCGGGTCGCCAGGGCTGCAGAGAGGGCCTCCTGAAGCAGAGCGAGAGGTGAAGCGCCTCAGCCCGAAGCAAGTCGGTCGCGAGGGCTGCAGAGGAAGCCCTCCCTGAAGCAAGGCGCTAGGAGTGGAAGCGCCTCAAACCCCAAACGAGTCGGGTCGCGAGGGCTGCAGAGGAAGCCTCCCTGAAGCAAGGCGCTGAGTGAAGCTCCAAAGCCCCGAACGAAGTCGGGTCGCGAGGGCTGCAGAGGAAGCCCCTCCTGAAGCAGGGCGCTAGGAGGAAGCGCCTCCTCAAAGCCCCAAAACGTAAGTCAGGTCAAGGGCTGCAGAGGAAGCTCTCCTGAAGCAGGGCGCTAGGGAGTGGAAGCGCCCCAAAGCCCGAACGAAGTCAGGTCGCGAGGGCTGCAGAGGAAGCCTCTCCTGAAGCAAGGCGCTAGGAGTGGAAGTGCCCCTGAAGCCCCGAACGGAAGTCGGGTCGCGAGGGCTGCTGAGAGGAAGCCTCCTGAAGCAAGGCGCTAGGAGTGGAAGCGCCCTCCTCAAGCCCAGAACGAAGTCGGGTCGCGAGGGTTGCAGAGGAAGCCCTCCTGAAGCAAGGCGCTAGAGTGGAAGCTTCAAGCCTCGAACGGAGTCGGGTGCGGGCTGCAGAGGAAACTCCTCCTGAAGCAAGGCGCTAGGGTGGGCGCCTCGAGCCGAAGCGAAGTGGTCATCGAGGGCTGCAGAGGAAGCCCTCCCTGAAGCAAGGCGTTAGAGGGAAGTGCCTCAAGCCCTGAAATGAAGTCGGGTCGCGAGGGCTGCAGAGAAGTCCTCCTGAAGCAAGGCGCTAGGAGTGGAAGTGCCCCTGAAGCCCCGAACGGTCGGGTCGCGAGGGCTGCAGAGGAAGCCTCCTAGCAAGGCGCTAGGAGTGGAAGCACTCTCAAGCCCTCAAACGAGGGCAACTGGCTACTTGCTGCTCACTGCTCCCAGCGTGGTGTTGGTGCCATTTTATTTGAAATGTTGAAGGACCCTAACCTGAAGAAGTCAGCGTGGATATACTGACTGTTTTTTCCAACTGGTTCTGAGTCCAGCATAGCGCACTGTTTAAGTACTTTCTTACCTGTTACCTTAATGTGCCTAAGTTAATTGGTAGATAGAAGCTCTCTAAGCTACATGAAATGCAGCATTACTTATTTTGACCTAACACAGTGCTGTGTCCTAATCCCATTTACCTGTTGCCTTAATTTACTGCTCTGTGAGTTAGAAGTAGCTCAGCATTGCCCTGCTTTATCAAGTTGTCCGAAATCGGCTCCATAAGTCACAGATTGCATGTGCTGGGTCCTGCTAACTAAAAGTACAATTACCTGCCTGAGTCAGTCGCCCCTCCCTCCCACTCTGATATTTAATCCCCTCTTCTCCTCTCCTCCACAGTTGGGTTGTGAGGGCTGCAGAGGAAGCCCTCCTTGAAGCAAGGCGCTAGGAGTGGAAGCGCCTCCCCCCGAGCCCCGGAACGAAGGTAACTGGCTACTTGCTGCTCGCTGCTCCCAGCGTGGTGTTGGCCCTGCCGGAGCTCTGTGCCGGCTCCAAACCACCACCCTTGGGGAGCTCTTCATTTCATAGGTTTTATCACGTGATGTGAAAAATCTATCAGCCAATTCTCCCATCTGCAGCTTATCAGCTGCTAACGCTAGTGGCCGCTCTACCAGACTCTGCCTGTTTCCTCTGTTGCTAGTTACTGAACCATCAGAGAGAGATAGGGAGATAAAAAATAAATAAATAAATACCCTGATCACTGCCTTCTTCTAGTGCTTATAACTGTCAAACGTGGCCCCGCCTGCAGCCAAAATCACCATAGACTAACTACCCCTGATCACCTAGAACAGGTACCCGCAAGCACACTACTCCCAGAGTCCTGAGACTCCCTCAGATCTATATCATGGATTATTTTTTGACTTGGGGGGCTCCTGTACACTCAGCTTATTTATCCTATACTGTCCTCCCCTGTGACTGCCCCCCCTCTGAGAAGGGCTCCTACCCTATACACTCCCTGGACCCCCTGCGTTGAGGGCGAACGGATCAAATATACCCTGCCAAGGCACACATAGGCCACTTCCGAAAGGGTCTAGAAACCTACTTTCCCCCCTCCACTCCACTTATGCCCACCGGGGACTCCACCTAATGGCACCAATCACCCCTGCCGGTCCCTCCCTGAAAGGACACTACACCTATCTGTCTCCCTTCCTCTGCATCCTTGACCAATGGAGCCATCTATTCATCCCCTTGAAGGACCTGGGCTTCTATGCCAAGCTCAAGCTCACACTAGGGGGGGACACTGAATCCAACCCAGGTCCATACTCCCCCAATCTCACCATGACTGACCCTACTAACCCCTCTGGGCAAACTCTAGGGGATCAAGTTGGTCATATGAATATCAGCAGTCTGAGGCACAAAATTCACGACCTGGAGGCCTGGACAACACTGTACAAACCGGATATACTTGCGGTCACCGAAACATGGCTCAAACCCCAGATCCTCCCACATGAAGTGGACTTAGCCGGCTAACAAGTTTTCCGAAAGGACAGAAAGGGGAAAAAAAAGAGGAGGTGGGGTTCTCATTTACCTCAACTCCTCCTTGAATGCCGTACAGGTCGACCACCCTGCCTCCCACGACCTGAACAGCGAGATCTTAATCCTTAAAGTGCTCCTTGGTGACACTAAGCCCCTTTACATAGGCTGTGCCTATATCCCTCCTCACTCGGCTGTCACTTCCCTTGAACCCCTAATCAACTCCTTTGAGGAGCATCCTCTGGGGGAGGTCATTCTCCTCAGGGACTTCAACCTAAACTGGTTGGCCCTCGGGTCTCCTGAGACCAAGAACCTAGTACTCAACTCCTCTCTCACTGAAGTCATTGACCTCCCCACCAGACACAATGCCAAAACTAGCAACCACTCCCTGATCGACTGGGCTCTAGTCTCCTGCCCTGACCACATACTTACTGCCGGGATCATTTCTGATTCCCTTAGCGACCACTCTCCAACTTTCTGTATATGGTCCAATAACCCCTGCAAAACCCCTGCTCGCATCATAGAAGCAAGGAATTTCAGCAGGTTTGTCCCTGCTGACTTCTGCTCAGCCCTGAGGACTATTGACTGGAACCCCATCATCTCCCTCCCCTCGCTCGATGAGGCACTCGACTACTTCACCAACTCATTCCTGTTCTTAGCTAACCTACACACTCCACGGAAGCAACTAAGGGTTCAGAGAAAGTGCCACAAATGGCTGAGCCCTAACCTTAAGCAAACTATGATACTCCGTGACAAGGCCTGGGGACTCTACAAGTCCTCTGGCGGTACACCTGAATGGGAGAAGTATAGGGAACTAAGGAATCTCTGCAAGAAAACCTCTAAACAGGCTAAAGCACAGTACCTAAGGGACCTCCAAACAGGTCATCTCAGTAACCCCAAGAAATTCTGGGGTCACATAAACTCCCTCATCAAGGGTACCCCTAACTCACCTAATGACACACTTCTGGTCGGCAACTCCTTGACCAGTGACCCCCTGGCTGTTGCTGAAGCCTTCTCTGACTACTTCTCTAACCCCCTGGGTCCCCTCCCTTCATCCCTTGGGACCGAACCCTCCCACGGCCCCAATTCCACCTGAAACTAGTCGAACCGTCCGCTGTACTCCCACTGCTCCTCAAAATAAATCCCAACTCCTCCCCCGGGCATGATCTTTTAGAACCTAGACTGCTGAGAGCAGCTGCCATGGCTATTGCCTACCCCGTCACCCTATTGATTAATAGGTCACTCCTCGAAGGAACCATTCCTACCAAATGGAAGGTCTCAACTATTGTTCCTATCCATAAAAAAGGTCCCCATGACCTCGCGGGAAACTACAGGCCTATCTCCCTTCTCAGCCCTCTTGGAAAAGTACAGGAGAGGCTCATGTATAACCAACTACAGAACTACCTAGAACAGCACCTACTACTCTCTGATGTTCAACATGGGTTCAGAAAAGGCCATGGCACTGACACTGCCCTAATCCGACTCACATCTGACATTCTTAAGGCCATGGACCAAGGCTTTCCAACAGGCGCACTATTCATCGACCTATCCAAGGCTTTTGACACGGTCAACCATGAACTCCTCCTCTCCAAGCTCTGGCAACTAGGTCTGGATGCACATGCCCTCTCTTGGTTCAAGAACTACCTGACTAACAGAACCCAGAAAGTCCATTGGAAGGGTTCTCAATCCGGCAAAAGACCCATGGTCTCAGGGGTTCCCCAGGGCTCGATCTTGGGTCCCCTACTATTCTCACTGTTCCTAAACAACATCGAGGGAGGCTGTGGGCTGAGTAACCTCATTCTTTATGCAGATGACACCATAGTCTACTTCAGCGACCCCCACCCCAATGTCATCTCCTCCAAGCTGCAGACCTGTCTCTCTGACCTTGAGGCCTGGTTCTCAGCAAACTCTCTAAAACTGAATGACGACAAAACCAAGGCCGTTCTGTTCAGGACAAGATGGTTCGGGGCTGACAGAAGCGACCTACTCAAGCTCACGTCAGCCCTAGGAAGTAGGGTTGAGGTCTTGGAACAGTTCAAGTACCTAGGTGTCCTCCTTGATCAGGAGCTGACCTATAAATACCACATCACCTCCCTAACCCGAACCATCCGCCAGAAGATGGGGCTCCTCTATCGTCTGGGAAACTCCCTCACTAGCGAGGTGCATGGTGCAATCGCCAACTGCAATCTCCTCCCAGCAATCCTCTATAGAGCCCTGCAGTCTCTCAGGAGTCTGGGCTCAACAAGCTCTCCACACTCTACCATAAAGTGGCTCGCTTAGCTACGAACTCTCTCCCTAGGAGGCATCACTGCGAGGCCTTAGCAGACCTAAACTGGCCCTCCCTCCGGCACAAGCTAGCCTACTCCTCTGCCTGCCTTGCTTTCAAATTCACCTCCCTTGGTCCTCCTCCTCACCTGCGTGACCTACTCACCCCAAAGACCCAGCACCCTTCGATCCTCGGCTAGATGTCCCCTTGCCACCCCCCCGGGTTCGCACCAATCAAGGCAAACGCTCCTTCCACTACACTGCCCCCCTGTTATGGAATGCCCTTCCAGGGACTCTAGTCAACAAGCCTTCCCTCCTAGGGTTCAAATCTGGCCTCAAAGCGATCTCCTTGAACTTAGCCTCATGTGGTGCAACCGCTAGTCGCTATCATGATCACCCTCCACAGATCAGGTGCCAACTTCAACTGCTCTCCTATAGCTTTCCCTTTGTAAACTGCTAAGGTACTATGAAACCTTTTATTAGACAAGTGGAACCCTCTGCTCTCTGGGCCAATGATGCTACCCAATGTGTACCATGTACAAACCTTTAACTCATGTATGTTAATACCCAACTATGTACCCCCTGTGACTTCTTATGTACTCAGCTAACGTTGCCCTACAGTTGTTCATGTGTATCCCTCTCCCTGTTATGCTTCCTACCCAGTGTCATCCGATACTACTCTGCAATGTATGTACACACTGTATCTACAAATGTATACCTAAGACTACTGTTTAATGTTGCCAAAGATATGTACTCTCTGTAACTAATCCCGGGTCGCCCCTGAAAAAGGTATCTCTGGTCTCAGTGGGTTTACTCGGTTACCAAAATCTAAATAAATAAATAAATAGATCATGCCCCAATAAATGAGCAGTAAATCTTGATCTCTATGGATATTGAATATTGATAGGTGTGACGTGAACAGCCAGTTCTGTGTGCTGTATCATTTTTTTAAAATATAAAAATGTATTACTGATTGTCTCTGCTGAGAAATCTAGTGTTCTTGGAATGACCTCAATTACCCCCCGGTCTCTGCTAAAAAATGAAAGCCATGAGATAATTACAGACCAGGCCTTAATCAAGGATCTCCTGTTTGTCTGAGTTAATTATAGCTGTAGTTGCTAGGAGGGAAGATCATATCCATTTTATGACATTTGGAGGGAAACCCAGGTTATTACACATGGGTGCAAAGTTGTAAATGTTCCATGATGTCTGTGTGAGAGGAAGCTTATCATAGATCAAAGAGTCATTTGAAGAACGTGAGTTAGGCTGAGGTTGCAGAATTTAATACTTGGAAAAGACATCCTGTTTTTATATAGATATATTTTTTTATATTTTCTGACAGAGGAGGAGCTAGGTGACCTCACATAAAGGGGTTGGCAAATACAGTTCTCTTTAAGGAATATTCTCTTTTACCACACAGAGACACTTCTATCTAGACTCTGACAAAGAAACATCTGTGAGTACTTTAAGCAGGTATTTAGAGAGAGAGAGAGACAAATCTAAGTACTGTAGTAAGAATTGCACTGTTAAACCTGTTTTGTTTAAGAGAGTTGTATGTCTTGTGGTATAAGAGTTCTGTATTTTATGTGTTACATATGTTTTATCTATTTTAATAAAACTCTATTTTTAGAGCTTACTTGGTCTGTCTTTGATTTCTTTCCTTTACAAGTAGAGTATATATGGTTAAAGCAGACACTGTCCATAAGCTTGAATGGTGATACCAAACTGGAAAAAGGTAAGCGTTTAAAATCTGAGGTCTTTTATTACAGTTTTTAAAGGTTTGTTTCTGTACACCTGGTTAGGTGCTCATAGGCAAAGATATCTGGCCCCCCAAAGACAGAATTATCTGAGCCTGTGCATTGGGTATGCTAGCAAGAGGTTCACAGTTTGAATCCCTCGAGAACTTGAGACCAAAGGTTGACTTGAACCCACAAAAACAGACAAGAGGGTTACCTTGTTCTGTTAACTGTTCACAAGACTGCACTCAGAGGTTGGCACTTTGGGAGTAGAGGGCTGACCTGCTGAATGGGTTTGTGGCAGATTGGTTGGCAGTGGTGGTATAATTTTGGTATTACAAGCTTTTATCATTCAGTGTGACAGCTGAGACCGTAAGCTCACTTGCATAGAAAGAAAGAGGCAGTGATTTATTTTTAAAAAGGAAACAGAACTATATCACTTGGCGTACAGTCAAGTTGCTACCCATTTTATTTTATTTTTTTAAAGTGCAAGTCAGAGTAGCAGTAGTGAGGGAAGAAGATGACTTCTGATTACAGCAGGCACACTGTAGACTCCTTAAAGCAGTTGTGTGGGGACAGAAGAGTCTCGTTTGTGGTGAAAGCTAGCAAGCAGAATGTCATAGATGCCCTGATGGTAGCAGATACCCACAGCAGTGAGTCACGGACCATGATTGAAAAAGACCAAACCTTGAGTGTGGCATGGCGAGCGGCCAGTGCAGTGTCCAGATCCGATGAGGATGACAACAGGCCACTGTCAGTGAAGGGCCACAGCAGCAGGGGAAGGTCACCAGTAACCTGAATCCAGAAGTACTCAGGCTGCAAACTGAGTTGCACAGGATGGAGCTAGAGTTCCAGGAGAAGAGAAAGCGAGAGAGATGAGAGGCAGAGCGGGAACAGCAGGAGGCAGACCATGAGGAGTGTGAGAACCAGCGAGCTGCAGAAAAGAAGGCAGAGTGAGAATGCTATGTGGCAGAATGAAAGCACTGTGAGGAAGAGGAGGAGAAGAGAGAGGAGCACCAGGGGCAACACAAACTGGAGAAGCTACGACTCCGACCAGCAGCACCAGAGCAGGTAAGTAGCTTGGGTTTAACTGGAACTGCAGGACTGGGTTACAAATTGAATTCCAAATTAATAGCTGAGTTTAAAGAGGGGGAGGATATGGATGCCTTTTTAAATTCTTTTGAAAAAGTTTGTATTCAGGCTAAAATTCCTAGAGAGTTCTGGAGCTTCCAGCTATCCCCGCTACTTAATGGGAAAGCTCAGGATGCATTGGGTCAAATGGACAATGAGGACGGTAATAATTACAGCAAACTAAAAGTTGCACTGTTAAAAAAGTTTGAATTAACTGCTGAATCATACAGAGCTAAATTCCGTAAGCTCAAGAGAAGCCCTGATATGAGCTACGAGGAGCTAGCCACAAAACAACATCAGTTTTTAAAATGTTGATGGGAAGGAATTGAGATAAACTCTGTTGGTGAAATTTAAAGTGTGATTTTAATAATAATAATAATAAAATGTATTTAATTAAGCACCTTTCACAATTTCAAAGTGCTGTACAATAATAATACAAACAAAACACATATACAAATACATACAGTATAAAATCACGATAAAATAGGAAATGCCTTTCCCCATAAAAAAGACTTTAGTGCCTGCTTAAAACTCCCCACCGTCCTTCACTCCTAGAGCTGACGGGGCAGAGAATTCCAGAGGGTAGGTGCTGCAAATCCAAAGGCATGCACACCAGATGACTTTAAGTTAACATAGAAACATAGACTTTGATGGCAGAAAAGGACCACTTGGCCCACCCCAGTCTGCCCATTTCCCTACCTACTGGATAAGCTGCAGATTCTAGTTAACCAACAGCCTGCTTCCTGCAACCCCCCACTGTAATTACTTTGTGTCTGTCCCATGCATGTTTGAATTCCCCACTGTTTTAGACCCAATTACCTCCTCAGGAAGGCTGTTCCATGTATCCACCACTCTCTCCGTGAAAAAGAATTTCCTCACATTACCCCTGAGCCGTCCCCCCTCTATCTTTAAACTGTGCCCCCTTGTTCTTACACATCTCTTTTTCTGAAAGATGCTACCCTCCTGGACTTTGTTGATTCCCTTGAGGTACTTGAAAGTTTCTATCATGTCCCCCCGTCCCTCCTTTCATCAAGGGTATACATATTAAGCTCTCTCAGTCTCTCTTCATATGGTTTCTGATGTAGACCCTGCACCATTTTAGTTGCCCTCCTCTGGACTGCTTCCATCCTGTCTATGTCCTTGCGTAGATGAGGTCTCCAAAACTGCACACAGTACTCCAGATGGGGTCTCACCAACTGTCTGTATAGAGGGATAATCACTTCCCTTTTTCTACTTGTGATGCCCCTTCCTATGCATCCCAGTATCCCCCTGGCTCTCCTTATTGACTTTTCACATTGCTTACCCACCTTTAGGTCATCTGATATGACTACTCCCAGGTTCCTTTCCATTTTTGTTGTTGTTAGTACCTCCCCTGTTATTGTGTACTCTTCTCCTGGGTTTTTGTTTCCCAGGTGCATTACTTTGCACTTCTTTGCATTGAATCTAAGTTGCCATATGTCTGACCATTCCTCCAACCTTGCCAAGTCCCTTCTCATCTTTTCTACCCCCTCTTGTGTATCAACTCTGTTACAGATCTTTGTGTCATCTGCAAAGAGGTATACCTTTCCCTCCAGACCCTCTGCAATGTCACCTATAAAGATGTTAAAGAGGATTGGACCCAGTACTGAGCCCTGAGGTACTCCACTAGTAACCCCCCTTTCTTTGGAATGTGTTCCATTCACTATTACCTTCTGTGTCCTGTTGTGCAGCCAGTTCGCTACCCAGGCTACCACCTTGGGACCCACTCCCAGGCTGGCTAACTTGATTATTAATCTTTTGTGCGGGACTGTGTCAAATGCCTTGCTAAAGTCTAGGTAGGCCATATCCACAGCCCTCCTGGTCTATTACTTTGGTCACCCAGTCAAAGAAATCAATTAGATTAGTCTGACATGACCTTCCTGCTGTAAATTCATGTTGCTTTGGGTCCTGTACCCGCTGGCCTCTGGTGCTCAACAATTCTTTTTTCAGAAGTGATTCCATCATTTTCCCTACCACTGAGGTCAAACTTACAGGTCTGTAGTTTCCTGCTTCTGCCTTGCTCCACTTTTGTAAAGGGAATCACATCTGCCCTCCTCCAGTCCTCAGGTACCACCCCATCCTGCCATGATTTGTTAAAAAGTGTGGTCAGTGGTGTCACTAGGTCCCCCCTTAGTTCTTTTAGGATTCTGGGGTGAATCCCGTCAGGCCCCATTGCTTTGTCCACCTTGAGTTTTAGGAGTTCTTTCAGGACTCTTTCTTCTGTGAATGGACTGGTATCAACCCCCCTACCCAGAGAGCTTCTATTGTCTGGTTTAGCTAACTGCTCCTCATCTTCTTTTGTGAATACTGAGCAAAAGTATTCATTCAGTATCTCTGCCTTTTCACTGTCTCCCTCTGCCCACCTCCCCTCTCCTTTATTAATCTTCACTATCCTCCCTTAACCTTTCTATGCTCCCTAATGTACCTATAAAATGTTTTATCCCCTTGACCCGAGTTGGCTATTTTTCCTCGGTTTATGCCTTTGCTATTCTGACTGCCTTTCCTACTTCTTTCTGCTTTAGTTGATACAGTTCCCTGTCCTGCTCCCTCTGTGATTCCTTATACTTTTTGAATGCAGCCTTTTTCTCCTTAACCTTCCCTACCACCTCTTTTGAGAACCATAGTGTTTTTTTACTCCGCTTTGTTTTCTTTATTTGTTTTACACAAAAACTTGTTGCCTCTATGATGGCAGTTTTGATTTTTCTCCATTGTTCTTCCACCCCTCCTATTTGGCCATTTGCTAGTGCATTCTTCAGGTGTTCACCCATTTTGCCAAAGTCAGCCCTTCTAAAGTCCAGTATCCTTGTCTTTGTATGGCTTATCTCCATGGTTGTGCTCATTGTGAAGCACACTGTGCAGTGGTCGCTTGTTCCCAGATGTCTACTGACTTCTAAATTTGTGATCCTCTCTCCATTTGAGAGTACCAGATCTAGTATTGCTCCCTCCTGAGTGGGTTCCAGCACTAGCTGTCTAAGGTCTGCCTCTGAGGCATCGAGAATGACTCTGCTCTTGGATGTGGCTGCAGTACATGTCCTCCAGTTAACATCTGGCATATTCAGGTCCCCATCAACAGTATCTCCCTTTTTCAGCCATTTTGAGAATGTCCACTATCATTTTCTTGTCCATTTCCTCCCCTTGAGACAGGGGTCTGTATACAACTCCTGTGCGGATTGTGATGCCATTCCCCATCTCCAAGTTAACCCTCGGAATCTCCAGCAACCCCTTATCAGCCGAGCGGAGCTGTCGCAATGGGGTGTAAGGAACCAGGAGCTCTTTCAAATAATCGGGACCCAATCTGTGTAGGGCTTTGCAAGTCAATAGACCTACTTCAAAGGTGATCCACCACTGTATTGGCAGCCAGTGCAGAGCATGCAGCACAGGGGTGATATGAGATCTTCTAGATGCCCCAGTCAACAAACGTGCTACCGCATTCTGCAGTAGCTGCAAGCGGCAGATATCAACCCCAGGAAGCCCTAGATAAAGGGAGTTGCAGTAATCAAGGCACGATGTCACAAAGGCATGGAGCAAGACAGGCAGGTCACTGGATGGAACAAGGTGCCTAATCCTGGCAATGTTCCTAAGATGGAAAAAGGCCAGCTTGATGACTGCCGATACCTGATGTCGAAGAGTCAGACCATCATCAAGCTCCACTCCCAGGTTACGCACCTGTTCAGAGGTGAGAATCTGGGCCTTCCCCAGGACTAAACCAGAAGGGATCTCAGTCCTCAATCCCTCTACCCTATGACCCGGGTCCACAACCAAAACCTCAGTCTTTCCTGGGTTCAACTTTAGACCCCTGAAATTCATCCAATCTTGGATTTCTGCGAGGCAGTTGTTCAGTACCGAGATAGCACCAACCTGGTCAGGCGCAAAAGACAGGTAGAGCTGGGTATCATCAGCATAGCAGTGAAACCTCAGCCCATACCATCTTACAATGTCTCTGAGGGGTAGCATATATACTGCAAATAACATAGGAGGACAGCACCGAACCCTGAGGTACCCTGCAAGGCAGAGAGAAAGCCCTGAATGAAAACAAACCCGAGACCACTCTCTGTGTTCTCCCAGCGAGGAAAGATGAAAACCACCTGAGGACTGTACCCAACAGCCCACAGATGAACCTCAGGTGTTTGAGCAGAACCCCATGATCCACAGTATCAAAATCTGATGATAGATCCAGGAGAACCAAGATAGAATGGTGTCTCCAATCTCTCGCCATCAGGAGATCATTGAGCACCCAAACCAAAGCAGCCTCAGTACTATGCCTCTTATGAAAACCAGATTGGAGAGGTTCGTATAAGTTATGGATGGTTAGATGGTTATCCATTTGAGCAGCCACAACTTTCTCAATAACCTTCCCCACAAAAGGGAGGTTAGAGATAGGCCTGTAGTTTACTAGGTTCTCCAGGTCTAAAGAAGCTTTTTTCAGAAGGAGGATCACCACCCCCTCCTTCAGGGAGCTAGGGATCTCACCCATATCTAAAGAGCACTGGACAATCCGAGCTAAGACCGAGCCAATGATCTCACTACAACCCAAAATCAGGGAAGTAGGGCCTGGGTCTAAACTACAGCACATGGGATGCATCACCTGGACAATCCTCATAATGTCTACGAAATCCGGCAGGTCAAAGGTACTCCAGGAAACTCCAGGCTCTGTGACAGAGTACCGTTCAACAGCAATCCCCTCAGAGTGAAGTTGGTGGTACTCCCTCCTGATGTCGTCGACCTTATTCGCAAAGAAGCGAGCGATCTCATCACAATCAGTTTGTGTAAAAACTCGACGAAGCTGCCGACAGGCTGGGTTGCACAGCCTGTCAACAGTTCTGAAGAGTTGAGCTGGTCAGTTCCGTGCGACAGAAATTTCCCTGGACAAATTTTGCCTTCTTAAGGGAAATTTCTGTTTGGTAGAGTTTATAATGCTCTAGCAAAATACGTTGGTCGGCATTAGCGGCAGTCTTCCTCCAACAACGCTCTAACCTACGCCGCAATTTCTGCAACTGTCTCAGAGCCCCATCAAACCATGGGGCTCCAGGGTGACGCAGAAGGGGGTGAACTTGGACAGGAACAATCTGATTGAGGGCTGAAGATATGGCCCATTTATAGGCCACTACCAACTGCTCAGGATCAGTGCAAGACTTGTCCAACAACGAGAGGTCAATAACCACCATCAGGTCTACAGGGACCACATTCCGCAAAGGGCGGTACCTGACCAACTCCACAGGGGCCAACCTACCCAGGGGGGCCTCAAAATTGAACCCAACTGAGTAATGATCAGACCAACCGACTGGTTCCACCACTAAACCCGAGGCCTCGATCTCCAGGAGGAAGACCAGGTCAAGAGAGTGACCTCCCTTGTGTGTAGCTGAGGAACAACCTGTGTAAAGCCCAGAGATGTCATCATCTGAAGGAAATGTTGACCAAAAAGCGAAGATTTGTTGTCGACCCAGGCATTGAAGTCGCCCAAAACCATCAGTCTGGGCGAATCCAAAGCCATGTCGGTGGCGAAGTCTGCTATTTCCTGCAGGAATAGCTTCTCATCACCTGGTGGATGGTAAATGAGAGCAATCCTGCACCCAACACCAGCTACCACAGTACACTCAAATGACCTGGCCTCTTCAACTGGTACACCAGTTAGGCCCAATTCGGTCTTGAAACAGACCGCAACCCCCCACGGTCCAATCTCGGGCGATGTACAACCGAGTACCGGTGAGAGCAGCGTCCTCAAAAAAGGGGCGATTCCCATCCAACTCAGGAATGTAGCCAAACCAGATCTGCCCTAGCAACAAAGTCTGAAATAAGACCAGTCTTGTTGCAGACAGATCTGGCATTGCATAACAGCGCCGAGTTGGACAAGTTGACAAGCTGTCCCAACTACTTGCCCTCCCAAACTCGGAGGTGCCCTTGGGTATGGGAACCAGAATGGAATCACACGCTCCAGGGACCATTTCACCTCAGGGCATCTTCTGGGCCTAACCACCCCTATGGGAGAGCCCCAATCACTCCGCTGTCCGCAACCACCCACCCACCCCAACTCCCCCCCACAAGCAATCCCCAATGCCCGATAGCATTGATAGGTAAGAGCAGGCAGGGGGGAGAAGAGAAGGGTCAGAGGGCACATAGAGCGGAAGTCGAATAGCACAGGACAGGAGGGGCAAGCAGGCACATTTCAATTAGCACTATTAAAATAATGGGAAAGCACAAAACCCAAATTTCCCAAATCACAAGGTGATACTATAAACAAAACTAAAACCCCCGAAACATAAATAACTTAAATATCAGTCCTTACCAAATAAATCAAATAAACTACCCCCTCCCACTATAAGATAGCCTCCAAACCCTGAAAGAAAAGAAAAGAAAAGAAAACTAAAAAAAAAAAAAATTATTTCATTTTATTAGAACAGTTTTTCTGGGCATGCCCAGCAGAGCTGAAAACCTGGCTGGAGGACCGAGATCCCAAAACAGTGCAAGAGGCTGCTGAACTCTCAGACTGCTATGTCAAGAGCAGACCTGCTCTGAGAGCAAATGGGGTGAGCGTGGCAGCGCAGAAAGGGAAAGCGTGCCTTCAGGGCAACTAAAACCCTCACTGCCTCCACTGAAACTAGTTAGCCCCAGGTTTCAGAGAAAATATTTCTCTGAAAAGAGAAGTGATATTGATTATGTAAAGAAACTGGGCATATTGCCAGACAGTGTCCCAAAAATGCAAGCATTAATATTCAAGGTTGTGCTAGAAAAGAAGTGGGCTGTTTGTGTGTCCCTGGAAGCATGCCAGTGAACATGAGGGAACATATGCACCCAGTCATGGTGAATGGTGTACAGACGCAGGGGTTAAGGGACACAGGGGCATCCCTGACCTTGGTAAAGGGGGATCTAGTAGAGCCTGGTCAGCTTATACCCAATAAATACGTCACTATACAGGACTTCACTGGTGAAGCAAAAACACTGCACCTCGCTAGTGTTCTCCTAGACTGGGGTGAAACGGGGGGAACTGTGCAACAGGTGGCTGTAGCCAAAACCTTAGCAATGGATGTGATCCTGGGCAACAATCTCAAACAAAGGATGGTATGTGCAGTTACCCATAGCCCAGCGGCAAGGGGAAACTGTAGTTCCCTGAACCCCACAGAAGCCATTGTGGAAACCACTGAGAGGCTGGTCCCCCAGCCTGTGTCTCCTGATACGGATATTAATGAAAAGGGGGTAGAAATTTCCCCAGTAGCAAGTGACCACTAAGCTACAGAGGGTTACTCCAAAGAGGGAGGGGTGACCCACTGTCAGAGGGTTGGGGTTGACAGTGATCCTGAGTGCCCTGACGCTAGTGCTAGGGACCCTAGTTTAGCGACTGAAGGGGACCTGTCCCATGTCTTGGGACTGTGTGAGGGGTTTACAGCTGCTCAGAGGAGTGACTCTAGTTTAGAGAAGCTGAGGGCTTGGGCAGACTCTGACGGAGCACAGGGAGGTGATGGCAGACATAAGGTTTATTGGGAAAATGGACTTATGTATACTCAGGCAGTACAGACAGAGGGAGGGATGTTAGGCAGGCAGCTTGTCATTCCCCAGGGGTATCGTGAAAAGTTGCTCAAAATTGCACATGATAGTCCCTTGTCTGGTCATCTGGGAATCACGCGCACCAGAATTTCTACTGGCCTAACTTCACCCAACAGGTGAAGGAGTATTACAGGTCTTGTCACTGGTGCCAAGAAATAGGGAAGGCGGGCAAGAAAATCCAAGCTGCCCTGATTCCCTTGCCCATAGTGGAGGAGCCATTCCAGAGGGTGAGAATGGATATTGTGGGGCCTTTAAATACCCCCAGCTCCTCAGGGAAGAGATTCATCCTAACTGTGGTGGATTATGCCACCCAGTACCCAGAGGCAGTCGCTCCATCCTCACAGAGGATGGACAAAGTGGCAGAAGCCTTACTTGGGATGTTCTCCCGTGCTGGGCTTCCACAGGGGGTAATCACTGATCAAGGGGGTTCCTTCATGTCGGACCTGATGAAATGTTTATGGGAGAAGTGTGGGGTGGTGCAGAGATGCACGACACCATATCGCCCACAAGCCAATGGGCTTGTGGAAAGATTCAATGGTACCCTAAAGTCAATACCCCAGGCGTTTGCTGAACAGCATGGGAGGGACTGGGAGAAATACCTTCCCCACCTGTTGTTTGCATACAGGGAGGTGCCCCAAGAGTCAACAGGATTTTCCCCCCTTCAAACTCTTACATGGACGCTGGGCATGTGGGCCCCTAGACTTGATCCGGGAGGACTGGGAAGGCAAGCACGCTACCCAGGGAACTCTCATTGTGAATTATGTCCTAAGGTTTAGGGAAAGGCTGAAGGAGCTTATGGGGACAGCCCAGAGCAACCTAGCAGCTGCCCAACAGTAACAAAAAGTGTGGTATGACTGCAGAGCCAGAGCTCGCTCGTACATAGTGGGTCAGGAAGTCATGGTCCTTATTCCGGTCCGGAAAGACAATCTGCAAGCTGAGTGGGCAGGACCGTACAAAGTGGTTAGGAAGGTAAATGACGTGAACTACATTTTGGGGTTACCTGACCGAAGATAGACAGAAAGGATGTACCATGTCAACATGATGAAGCCATATGCAAAAAGGGCTGACATGGTGTTTGCAGTGTATAGTCATGGGGAGGGGACAGACGAAGGAGACCCCGTTCTGGAGTTGCTGGAAGAAAGTAAGCGGGAGTCCTCTATGGAGGCAGTAAAATTGTCTCCCCAGCTGGCCCCAGACCAGATCCAGAAAGTAAGGGAGGTTTTATCAGACGTTGCCCTGTTGTTTAGGACTAACCCCTTTAGCGACACGCAATGTGGAGACAGGGACACAGACGCCCATACGGCAGACAGCAAATCGGGTGTCAGAGACTGTTCAAAAGTACATTAGGAGGGAAGTGGAGGAGGTGCTGGATTTAGGGGTAATCCAGAGATCCCACAGCCCCTGGGCCTCACCTGTAGTCCTTGTGCCCAAGCCAGATGGCTCTACTCATTTCTTTGTGGACTATCGTGGACTGAATGCAATCACAAAGTCAGACGCCCACTCGATGCCCAGGACGGAAGAACTCCTGGACAAGTTGGGGGGCGACCTACCTTATGACCACTGACCTGACAAAGGGGTATTGGCAGGTAGAGTTGACAGACAGAGCTAGGGACAGGTCGGCCTTCATCACTCCGATAGGCTTATCTGAGTTTAAAGTAATGCCTTTCAGAATGAAGAATGCCCCAGCCACTTTCCAAAGGTTGGTGAACCAGCTGTTAAATGGTGCTGAGGAGTACTTTGTGGCATACCTGGATGACACTGCCATCTTTAGTGCCAGCTGGGAGGAACATCTATCCCACCTTAGGGGAGTACTGGGCAGGAAACAGAGGGCCAGGCTCACCGTCAAAGCCGGGAAGTGCCAGGTGGCCATGGGAGAAGTGGCATACCTTGGGCATGTGGTAGGCCGGGGACAGCTCTGTCCTAACCAAATAAAGACAGAGGTAATCCAGGCATGGCCCAGACCAGAAACACAGAAGCAGGTCAGGAGTTTTCTAGGGACAGCAGGGTATTACAGAAAATCTGTACCCAATTACAGTGCCCTGGCTGCTCCCCTGTCTAACCTGACAAAGAAAAGGATGCCCAAGAAAATTACCTGGGATCCAGCCTGTGAGAAAGCCTTTACCAGATTAAAGGAGACACTGCACAATGCTCCTGTTTTGACAAGTCCTGACTGTAGCAAAACCTTTATAGTTCAGACTGATGCCTCAGATGTGGGTATTGGGGCAGTACTGAGTCAGACATCCAGCCAAGGGACAGAACACCCAGTAGTATACCTGAGTAGGAAGTTACTTTCCCAGGAGCAACCATACTCCATGATGGAAAAGGAGTGTCTTGCCATAGTGTGGGCCCTAAAGAAATTAGAGCCATACTTATATGGGCAGCATTTTGTGGTGAAGACTGACCTCAACCCCCTGGTTTGACTGACTCAGATAGGAAAGAACAATGGTAGATTGCTAAGATGGAGACTTGCTTTGCAAGAGTATGATATGACAATATTACATAGGGCTGGAAAAAAAATCAGAACTCAGATGGGCTGTCTAGGGTCTATGAGGAGTGAACTGATTTGAGAAGCTCATCCCATGCAGGGGATAGAGCCCCCAAATTCAGTCTAGGTGGGGAGGATTATGACATGGACAGCCAGTTCTGAGTGCTGTATCATTTTTTTTAAATATAACAAGCATTTGTCAATGCCAAATGTTGTGCTGGCATTGGCTTTGGTAGTGCAGTGCGGAAACACATTTTGGAGATGTGAAAAATGACAGCTTTACTGTTCATAAGGTGGTGTAAAAAAATGGCAGTGTTGAAAATGTGGCATGTAAATATTGCAAATTTACGAAGTTAAAAGGGTGTGGAAATACGCACGCACGCTTTGTAACACAGTCATTTTATGGACTTCGGCACCAAATTTTCAACATAGGCATTTTAGCACCTCTGCTCATGTAACAGTGCCACTGTCATTTCCTGAAACTGTCCCAAAAAGTGATTTTGCACAGCAACTGCGTTATTCTGCGCCGGTCGTGCGAAAACACATTTTGGGCAAGATATGTAAAATGACAGCTGTACTGTTCATCAAGAGGTGTGGAAAAATGCCAGTGGTGAAAATCCAGAGTGAAAATATTACAAATGCACATTACAAGCATGCGTGCAAACTGCGTAACGCATGCTTGTAACACAGTCATTTTATGGAGTATCATCACCAAATTTTCAACAAAGGCATTTTAGGACCTCTGCTCATAAACAATGTCACTGTCATTTTTGTAATCTGCCCCAAACACTGATTTCCCACCGCGACTGCACTATTGTGTGCTGGAATTGCGGAAACACATTTTGCCCAGGATGTGAAAAATGACAGCTTTACAGTTCACAAGGAGGTGTAGAAAAATGACAATGTTGAAAATTTGGCATGAAAATATTGCGAATTCATAGTTACGAGCGTGCATAGCAACTGTACAATGCACACTCGTAACACAGTAATTTTATGGAGTATTGTCACCAAATTTTCAACATAGGCATTTTAGGACCTCTGCTCATGAACAGTGTCACTGTCATTTTCGTAATCTGCCCTGAACACTGATTTCCCACAGCTATTGTGTGCCGGAAGTGCAGAAACACATTTCGGCAAGGATGTGAAAAATGACAGCTGTAGCTTTGCTTTGAGCTTTGCTCGCATTGCAGCAGACCTTTCCTTAGATGTGCTCACCAGGGTGGTGTGGCACCGGCTTGCAGGCTGATTGGGGAAAGAGGGACATACCTACTTGTGCATGCCTTGCATTCGCCCAGCAGTGACCGTGCCTCCAAATCTCCATTACCGCAAGATGTTGGCTGTACAAGCATGCCAACATAAAAATGTATTACTGATTGTCTCTGCTGAGAAATCTGGTGCTCTTGAAATGACCTCACTCACCCTCCCCCAGGTCTCTGCTAAAAGATGAAAGCCATGAGCTAATTACAGACCAGGTCTTAATCAAGGATTTCCTGTTTGTCTGAGTTAATTATAGCTGTAGCTGCTAAGAGGGAAGATCATATCCATGTTATGACGTTTGGAGGGAAACCCAGGTTATTACACACACAGATGCGAAGCTGTAAATGTTCCTTGATCTCTGTGTGAGAGAGGAAGCTTATCATAGATCAAAGAGAGTCATTTGAAGAACATGAGTTATGCTGAGGTTGCAGAATTTAATACTTGGAAAAGACATCCTGTTTTTATATAGATATATTTTTTTATATATATTCTGACAGAGGAGGGGCTAGGTGACCTCAAACAAAGGGGTTGGCAAACAGTTTTCTTTAAGGAATGTTCTGTTTTACTACACAGATACGCTTCTATCTAGACTCTGACAAAGAAACATCTGTGAGCACTTTAAGTAGGTATTTATAGAGAGAGACAAATCTGAGTACTGTAGTAAGAACTGCACTGTTAAAACCTTTTTTGTTTAAGAGATTTGTATGTCTTGTGATATAATAGTTCTGTATTTTATGTGTTACATATTTTTTTATCTATTTTAATAAAACTCTATTTTTAGAGCTTACTTGGTCTATCTTTGATTTCTTTCCTTTACAAGTAGAGTATATATATATGGTTAAAGCAGACACTGTCCATAAGCTTGAATGGTGATACCAAACTGGAAAAAGGTAAGCGTTTAAAATCTGAAGTCTTTTATTACAGTTTTTAAAAGTTTGCTTCTGTACACCTGGTTAGGAGCTGATAGGCAAAGATATCTGGCCCCCCAAAGACAGAATTATCTGAGCCTGTGCATTGGGTATGCTAGCAAGAGGTTCACAGTTTGAATCCCTCCAGAACTTGAGACCAAAGGTTGACTTGAACCCACAAAAACAGACAAGATGATTACCTTGTTCTGTTAACTGTTCACAAGACTGCACTTGGAGGTTGGCACTTTGGGAGTAGAGGGCTGACCTGCTGAGTGGGTTTGTGACAATAGGCTCCATGAGCCAATCAGAACTCTGGATTTTCGGCTGATACTGTGTGGACTTTCTGGGATTTCGTCAGTCTGTTCCTGGGCTCTCTATGAGTCAGGACTATTCTGTGAGAGTGGACTTTGAGCTCTAGGGGCTTCTGCAGGCCCCATTTGGAGATGGGTAGCAGAAGTGGATTGGAAAGGGGAAAGAAAGAAAGAAGAGAGACTGAGCTGAGATTCTGATTTCCCCAGGTACTTGCTGCAGGATTGAATTGAGAAAGGGAAAGAAAGAAAGTGACTGAGATGTGAACCTGTCTCCCCAGGTAATGAGAAGTTGCTTAGCTGTGGTTGGGAGAAAACTAAATGCTGCAGAAACCCTGGCTGCACTGGGAAGCTGAACTAGCTGAAAGAACTGTGCAGATTTTCAGAATGTGACAAACTGCTGAGAGGTTGTTTGCTTGCGTGGGACTGTTTTTGAAATTCTGAACAGGCAGAGTGTCTCTGGTCATCAGAGGGCTAGCCAGATGCTGTGAGTGTCCTGAGTGAACTGGTGAAAGTGGCCAAGAGCTGAGGCCTAGTTGTAGTCGAAAAAAAGGTTGTGGACACTACTTAACAACATCTGGTGTGCAGAGGGCTGTTGTTTCTGGGTTTCCCCCTGTTGGATTGCACCGGCACTTATTGGAATAGAGGCTAGCATCTACTCAAATTGGCACTGGACTTTATTGGAGTGACTGCCTGGAAACCTTTCTTGCTGAGAACTCAGTGCAGGGACTCCAGGAGGACCCCCACCATTTGGAAGTCCTTGCCCAGAGCAAGGGAGGGAACTTGCTAAACCCTCCCAAATGGGATTCACTGTCTCAGAAGGCCACCGGCACTTGCTGGGGTGCTAGGGTACCTGCGACCCATCAGGGGAGCCAGGCTGTGGAGCTGCTCCCGGGTCTGGGCCATCTGGGGTTGGTGCTGTCCTGCCACAGAGCTCTGCAATGGGCCAGAAGTGGCGGAAGATGACAAGTGGCCAGAACTACAATCAAGGTGACCAGCTGCAAGATCCTCGAGCAAGTTCCACCCAGTCAGAGAGATCCAGACCAGCCTGTTTCTGTCTTGCTGCACTAACCCAAGGAGCTCCATTTCCCCGGTGCTGAGAACGAAAAACCATAAGTACCCAGGACCTGGCACCTGGGAGGGAAAAGGGGAACTGTTCTGTTTTTCATTTTACAAGTTTTTAAAAATATTTCAGCGGCCCGTTGGCACAGCGGTTGGATTTCCGCTTGAGACTCCAGTGACCCGGGTTCAGGAACGAGCTCGGGTAGCTGGAGGGCCGGCCGGGGGAGATGCAGCTTGAGCGTCCCACGACTGCTCGCTGTCTCCAGGGAAGGAAGGGAATCATGACCCAGTGCCAAAGCGACCACTGGTGGAGGCCAGTGGTAGTGCAGCACGTCAGGGCCATTGGGGGTGGTGCGTGACAGACATCGGCTCTTGCCTTGACGTCCGGACGTCATGCACCTTAAGAAAGCCAGGAAAATAGCTTGCTGGCCTTCGGATGATGGCTCTCTGCTCTTCAGGGGCCTCCAGTGCGTTCCCGGTGACTCCTGTTCCCCAGCAGCATCCCCAGACGCTAGAAAGTGTGCGCTGGGGCTATCCCCTCCCCTGGTGCCTTCCCCCTTCGAGGAGAGGGACCCGCCCAGTAAAGGGATATACCGGGATATCCCGGGGGTTGGCTGCGATCTGGGGATCCGAGGAGGGCCAGGAAAGGTCAGAAGGGGTGAGAGGGAGCTTGACAGGGCCCAAAGGAGTGAAGGACCAGCGAGCATGGGGGCAGAAAAACAGGTTACTCAAAAAAAAATATTTCAGGGCCCCAACAGCCAGCCAGGCCAACCTGTGGCACCGATCAGGCCTGCACCTAGTGGGTACCCCAGAGAAAACTCCTGGACACTGGTACCAGTGGGGGTGGGCTTGGCCTGCAGGCCAAAATGTTCATTATTTTTGCCCATTTCACTAACTTTTTTCCTTTTTTCACAGCCACTCTATCTCTTCCCTAGTCCTTACCCCCCTGAATAAAGTTTGAATTTGTTTGTTGAAACTGCTGTGTTAGTGAAATTCATTGCATGTGATATATGGTTTACGGTGAAACAAGGTATTTGGGGACACAGTGTGCAGAGCGGTTGGTTGGGGAGGTGGGGAGGTACAGTATCCCAGGGGCTGTACCAAGCAGATACCTGGCCCACTAATACTTTACTCTGGGTGGAGGCACCACCCTATTATCAATATTACTGGGAACGAACACCCAATTGTCACCATAGTAGTACCCAGGCTCCTTGCCCAGTATCGGGGACAACCGGCAAGGGGGGATTGCCCACTGGCATACGGCACCGGGACTACACACCACAGTGGTGAGATAAAGGCAGCTTTGATGGAAAATAGAAAAACTGCAGGTTACTGGGATTCTGCGTTGATTTGAAGAAGCACCACAGAGGTGAGATGGAAGAAAAGGTTGTGTCCTGATCCTGGAAAAAGAAAGTCTGAGTCCTGAGCCTGGTAAAAGGACAAAGTTTGCATCTAAGCTAGGGCTGGGCAGACTGTTCCATGGGAGATTTCAGATCCCCTAATCAAACCCGCAATCCACGGACCCGAACAAATATGGACTTCGCAGTAGAAGTCCGGTTCCGGGTGCTTGGAGATGCTGTTTCCCAATTTTGTTTTCTGTTGCCATGGGGATGCCATCGGCATGTACATGCAGCCGGCAGCATCCAGTCAGGCAACAGAAGGTTATGTGATGCATTCATGGTATATAACCATGCTGAGTTTGCCACATGGCCCAGAACAAGGAGTGGTTGGACCTCGGTGGGCTCAGAAAGGGTGAGGGTGGTGGACCAAAGGCACATCTCGCCAGTTGTACCTCTCCACAATTCATATGCCATTCTGGCAAAGCGTGGATCCTCTATGGAGGCACCTGCAGTGGAGACCAAGGAGGATGCTGGGAACCTCCACAAAGGAGACCCACTGGAGGATGGCACGGGACCCCACAGGGGAAGGAAACAACTCTGGTGAGGGATTAAATTGTTAGGGGGTAGAACTGGGACTGGGAGGGGAGAGGGAGGTAAGGTGCCTGCCCGGTGCCATGGCTTGGAGGGACAGGGAGCGAATCCTCAGGATGTGGGACCAGCTGCATGTGGGAGGAAGCTAGACATAATTGCCCACCTAGGGACAAATGACCTGGCTGGGAACTGGATCAGAGCAGTGTGGGGGAGTTTGTAGAGTTGGGGAGGGGCCTTAGACATGTAGCATGCATGGTAACCTTCTCGGAGGTGCTGTCTGTCTATGGCATGGGTGAGGCTAGGGTGCTCCAGACCATGGTTGAAAAACTGGTGCAGAGCTCAGGGTTTTGGCTTTACTGGGGACTCGGGGTCCACCTGGAGGGATACAAGCCTACACTGGCACAATGGTCTGTATTTGTCCAGGAGGGGAACTAGGATCCTAGGTGATGGGTTTAAATATTTCATTGGCAAGCACTTAAACTAGCCAAGGTGGGAGGCAGTGAAAAGGAGCAAGAAAATCCCAACACCTCCACAAAACAGGGTAGTTAGCGAGGAAAACACCAAAATAGAGAAGTCAATAGGGAGAAGGGCTGGGGTAAATGGTGAAAAAGGATAAGGCAGTAAGGACAGAGATGGGGCTAAAAGGGGTAAGGCCATCAAAAAATGGAGGGTAATGAGTACCAATGCCCATAGTCGAGGTAACAAGCTCCCTGAACTAGTGGCCTTGATGGAAGAGGGAAGCCTGGATATCGTGGCAGTCACAGAAACATGGTACACAGAGAACCAAGACTGGGATGTCAACATACCAGGGTACACAATCTACAGGAGGGACAGGGAGGGTAGAAGAGGAGGAGGAGGAGGAGTACCTGTCTATGTAAGGGAAGGGATCAAAACAATGGAACTAAAATGTAAACAGGGAGGAGAGGAGGCACTGTGGGTCACTCTGGAGACAGGAAATGACACCACAATCTGCACGGGGTATATACAGACCCCCATCTCAGGGGAAGGAAATGAAAGAAGGCATCCTTAGGATGGCAGAAAAAGGGGCGATATTGTTGATGGGGGACCTGAATATGCCAGATGTTAACTGGAGCACCTTTCCTGCAGCCACATTCAAGAACAAGGTAATTCTAGATGCCCTACGGGGGGGCATGCTTCAGACAGCAAGTGTTGGAATCCACTCGGGAGGAAGCAATCTTAGACCTGGTACTCTCAAATGGAGAGAGGATCTCAGATTTAAAAGTGGGTAGCCATCTGGGAACAAGTGACTGACAAACAGTTTGGTTCACGATAAACACAGCCATAGAGTCAAGCCATACAAATATGAGGGTACTGGACTTCAGGAGAGCTGACTTTTGCAAAATGGGAGAGTGCCTCAGAAAAGCACTAGCAAACGGGCAAGAAGGAGGGGTGGAGAAACAATGGGGAAACATCAAAGCTGTCATCACAGAGGCAACAAGCCTTTGTGTGAAGCAAATAAACAAATCAAAATGAAGAAAAGAAAAACACTATGGTTCTTAAAAGAGGTGGCAGGGAAGGTTAGGAAGAAAAAATATAGCATTCGGGAAGTATAAGGAAACACAGAAGGAGCAGGACAGAGAACTGTACCAGTTAAAGCAGAAGGAAGCAGGGAAGGCAGTCAGAATGGCAAAGGCCTAAACCGAGGAAAAGATAGCTGACTTGGTTAAGAAGGGGGATAAAATCTTTTATAAGTACCTTAGAGAGTGAAGAAAGACCAAGGGAGGGATAGTGAGGCTTAATAAAGTGGAGGTTTGGTGGGCAGAGTGTGACAGTGAAAAAGCAGGGATACTGAAGACATTCAAATACTTCTGCTCAGTATTCACTAAAGAAGAGGAGGGGGAGGTACCTAATCCAATCAACAGAAGTACTTTGGATGGGGGGGGGGTGAATACCAGTCCATTCACAGAAGAAAGGGTACTGAAAGAACTCCTGAAACCGAAGGTGGACAAAGCAATGGGACCTGATGGAATTCACCCAGAATTCTAAAAGAACAAAGGGGAGAACTAGTGTCATCACTGACTACCCTTTTTAACAAATCATAGGAGGATGGTATGGTACCTGAGGACTGGAGGAGGGCAGACATGATTCCCCTTCACAAAAGTGGGAGCAAAGCAGAGGCAGTAAACTACAGACCTATTAGTTTGACCTTAGTGGTAAGGAAAACTAAGGAATCATTTCTGAAAGAAAGAATTGTTGAGTACCTAGAGGCCAGCAGGGCACAGGACCCAAGGCAGCATGTATTCACAGTGGGAAGTTCATGTCAGATGAATCTAATAGATTTCTTTGACTGGGTGACCAAAGTAGTAGACCAGGGAGGGGCTGTAGACATTGCCTACCTAGAAATAGCAAGGCATTTGACCCAGTCCCACACAAAAGATTAATAGACAAGTTAGTCAGCCTGGGAGTGGGTACCAAGGTGGTAGCCTGGGTAAAAAACTGGCTGGACATCAGGACACAGAGGGTAACAGTAAACAGAGTCCACTCCAAAGAAAGAGGGTTACTAACAGGGTACCGCAGTCAGTACTGGGGACTGGTCCTCTTTATTGTCTTTATAAGTGACACTGCAGAGGGACTGGAAGGAAAAGTATGCCTCTTTGCAGATGACACAAAGATCTGCAACAGTGTTGATACACAAGAGTGGGTGGAAAGGATGAGAAGGAACTGGGCAAGGTTGGAGGAATGGTCAAAAGTATGTGTAACCTCCCCCCCCCCCGGAGGCTTACCTTTATTGCCTGTTTCTCCCATTATCCTCTCACTGCTGCGGGTGTCTCACCACCCCCATGTTCCCTATCATCCCAAACTCCTCTGGTGCCCCTTGATTCCCCTGACTTTCCCCATAGCACCAAATTTGTTAATTAAGCCCAGTTAAGGCTAAATATCTTACTCACAAGGCACTGGCATGTCTCTGGTGCTGCCGGCGACAATGCATGCGCTAAGAGTGCATTTGATCTACCAACCACTTGGTTTGCGGTCATACCTGGGAGTCTTTCGTTGGTTCCGGTGCCCTGGTAGTCTAACGACGGGCTGGTGATCTTAGGAATGTGGTGCAGGAGCCGCTTGAGGAATTTTAAAATAAAGTTTGAGAAAGGGCATTTGTGAGGCTCTTTAATATTCACGTGCCCAGCATTTCTCAGACTCTCAGCATTTCCTTATTCAAAGCAGACCTCAAAGCCCACCTAATTAAGTCTGAAACCTGTGACTGTGGCTAGCTCTGCCCTCCTAAATATGCTACCTAACCTCGTTAACTTCAGACACAGGGTCTTCTTAGACCCCACAACTACGCCTCCCCCCATTCTCTAACAAATGATGCCCCGAACACTGCCCACCTCTGCCTATGCATAGCTAAGATAAAGCCTGGCATGAAATGCCAGTACTGTGTTGTCCAAAAATGAGTGTGTATGTTTTTTTTTTCTTGTATACTGCTTTACTACGTATGTATCCTTGTATTATGTTCCCCTTCCACCCTTGTAACCGACGTGGAGCCTTTGCAAATGAGTCTGTGACTCAAAAGGGTAGTAATTTCCGATTTTACGCAATAAATAAATAAAATAAAATATGCATAAGAGCTGCCTGCTGCCTAAGGGGACAGTATAATGACAGCAGTGACAGCCAAAGGGAAAGGTCTACAAATATAAGAGTGGGCTCATTGGAAAGAGAACTGTTGGGGCTACACATTTGTTGGGGGAAGTGTATATAAATGTTTTACTGCCTGGCTGTACCAGACTTTAAAACTTGTGGGACTGCATAAACTGCATGGATATTGTTACTGCAGCCACCATTTTGAGAGTGCATCAGTCAATCACGAACTAAGAGTTTGTGCAGAGACTCATGGGAGTGTAATATAGCCTTGTAGGAGATTTTCAACCCATTAAAAGACTAAAACTGTGATAGGCAGCTAAAACGACCAATCAAATTCCCAGGATTTCTCTCTTTATTTAAGAGGGACAGTTTGAACTGAAGCAGTTCTGCAGAGAACCTAGCCTGAAAGGGACTGCAGAGAGCAGCCTGCAGTTTAGGGCAGGCCTGAGTTGAGGCTCCAGCTCAAACTACTAAGCAGACTCTGCTGAGATTTGGGTCTGCAAGAAACCTAGTTGTTTTGTGTGTATTCCTGGTGGTCGAAAAGAGAAGATTAATTGCCAAGAACTACCTGCCCGCAGTTTGAAGGTTTTGTGCACAGTGAATCGACTGAAATTGCATGCCAGCTTTGAATTGAACTGAGAGGTAGAGAATGCTGTTTCTCTTAAGTGTGCGAGACTAATTTTGGATGGATAGGTTTGCTCAGTGAATCCACTACAATAGCAACCGGACTGTATCCCGACTGTAGAAAGTTGATGCTGTTGGATTTAAATGTGCTGAATGTTTCTTGTGGGTTGAGACCTGCCTGTTCACGATCTGATTTGTTACACCAGCTGGAGGTTTAACCAGCCAAACAAAATGAACCTTGCCAACGTGCTCATCACACCTGGGCCTTTGCCAATCTGGCCCAGACTGACTGCTCTGCACTAGAGACTGTCCTCGGCGAGAGACCGGCTTCGGGGATCCAGCCCCTGCACAAGAACAACTCGCAGGTTGTGGTCACCTGGAGGGAAAGGCTGTGAAGAGGAGGTGTGTCATGTCGGCCCTGTTTCCACATGCTCATCAGTGAACACCACGAGGTCTCCATATCGCCTGCCATTCCACAGCAATCTAGTGGCATGAGTGCAATCAGGGTAGCTCGCTGCAACAGGTTATTTAATCATCAATGGTACTACCATCTGAGTTCTTCAACTTTCTGGGTTTCAAAAGACTGAGCCAATCGGCTCGGATTACAAATAATCATCTTGTTGTTGTGCGTGCTAACCGCTTTTTTTTAATCAAGGTCCCCAACATCAGCTGCAATGCCGGCCACCCCCAGGCAATGCCTCTGGCAAGTCAGCTTTCCATCCTTGGTACCCAGTGTTGTTGAACTGTATATTTGGGACTTAATAGTGCATGCCAAAAAATCCTGAACTAAATCAGAATACTGATCATTTAATTAGATTCATGCTGCTTCCTTGTTCACGATCCTTGAATAAATCTGATTGCCTTTTTCCACATTTTAACCTGGCTTTTGTGCATATTATTAGTGGGATTATAGTACTGAAAGTGTACAGTTGTCTTGCTAATCTTGTTTTACAGGGGGTCTCTAGGGGTACTGCCAAAGATCCAACCCTGGTGGTGTGAAGAGTGTGTGTATATCATTACCGTTACTCACTGACTGTGGGCCAGCTACTGCCGTTACAGGCAGAGAGCCACTAGGAGGGAGTGTGGGTAATTATAGCTTCCCAGAGGGCTACACCAGGCTAGGTAGATGCCCCCACTATTGTTACTCTGGGTGCAGGCATCATAGTATTGAACCCAGGCCCCTCAACCTGTTGTTAGGGAATCAGGCAGGGGTAGTACCCCAAGAAATAGCGCCACTTAGGGGTTACATATGGCAGCTTAAATTTAGTGCAAAGAAGTGCAGAGTAATGCACCTGGGAAACAAAAACCCAGGGGAAGAGTACTTAATGGGAGGGGGGGTACTAACAACAACAAAAATGGAAAGGGACCTGAGAGTAGTCATATCAGATGACCTAAAGGTATGCAAGCAATGTGAGAAGGCAGTAAGGAGGGCTGGGGGATACATGGATGTATAGGGAGAGGCATCATCAGTAGAAAACAGGGAAGTTGTTATTCCTCTGTACCAACAGTTGGTGAGATTCCATCTGGAGTACTGTGTGCAGCTCTGGAGACCCATCTCTCCAAGCACATAGACAGAATGGAGGCAGCCCATAGGAGGGCAACTAAAATGGTGCAGGGTTTGCAAAAGAAGGCATACGAAGAGTGTCAAAGGAGCTCAATATGTATACCCTCGAGGAAAGGAGGGAGAGGGGGGACATGATAGAAACTTTCAAGTACCTCAAGGGAATCAACAAAATTTAAGAGAGTAGCATCTTTCAGAAAAAGAGATGTGCAAGAACAAGGGGGCATCATCTGAAGACAGAGTGGGGATGGCTCAAGGGCAACATGAGGAAGTATTGTTTCACGGAGAGGGTGGTGGACACATGGAACAACCTTCCTGAGGAGGTTGTGGGGTCAAAAACAGTGGGGGAATTCAAGAATGCATGGAACAGACATAAGGCAATTCTGGTGGGGGTTAGGAAGAAGTAGGCTGTTGGTTAACTAGGATCTGTACCGGGTTCAGAAGTGAGCCCGGGTTGCTGGGGGTCGGCAGGGGAGGGAGAGGATAGAGCATCCGGAGGAAAGCTCCCCTCTCCCGGGGAGGGACAGGGGTCCCGGATTGGTGCTCTGCTGGTCTCTGGTGGAGGCTGGAGATACAGCAGGCACTGCAGAGGAGAGAGAGGAGTGGGGGAGTGGCAGATGTCGGATACGCCTTGACATCAGGGCACCAGGCACTCTCTGGAGAAAAACAGGGAAAATGCCTCTCGGCTCCGGTGGAGACGGAGCACCAGGAGCTTGCCCCTGATTTACGGCCACCCACCTGGCATCCGACCGACCGACGTTACTGCTGTGTCAGGGTGTAGGGGCCCTCCCCGTCCCCGCCCGACGGGTATAACCGAGGCTACATGGGCGACGGAGGATGGCTGGGTAGGGTGAGCCGTAGGGGGATGACTCCATGTGCTCCTGAGAAAGACCATAGCCGAGGGGGCCAAGGAGGCATAAATAGAATAATAATAAAAAAAAAAACTAGGATCTGCAGCTTATCCAATAGGTAGGAAAATGGGCAGACTGGGTGGGTCAAGTGGTCCTTATCTGCCATCAAAGTCTATGTTTATGTTTCTATGTCCCCGATATCCCAAATAAAATTTATTTTCCAAGCTTCAGTGTGGTTGTGTGTACAGGGCAAGGACAGCATGGTGGCAAAATAAATCTTTGATTTGTTGTGACTTCCAGAAGGGGGGGGGAGAGAGAGAGAGAGAGAGAGAGAGACTGCAGGGGGGGCTGACGCTAAAGGTAACAGTGCCAGAAATCTCAAATAAAATTTATTTTCCTGGCTTCAATGTGGCTGTGTGTACAGGGCAAGGGCAGCAGGGTGGCAAAATAAATCTTTGACTTGAGTCAGCTGTCTGCCTGTGTCTGTCTCTCTCTCTCTGTCTCTCCGTCTCTCCCAGCACACTCATGTCACAGGTCTGAGCATGATATGCCACCATTATAGGCCAGCCATGAAGGGCTAGTAGTGACTGATTGCTCTTTTATTTAGCAGTTTTACTTTAATTTTTTCATACAAATAATCCATTAAATTATGTCCTTTGGGCCTCTGTGTCAAATGTGAGCGACTTTGGCCACTTTTATGCATTTTTTCAAATATTGGTCAATAAATCAAAACTAATCAGAATAAATCAGAACTTCACCATGTTCCAGTTCTGATTTAATAAGAGTCAGAAGTTCACAGAGTTCTCCCAGCCCTAGTCTAAGCCTGGAAAAAGAAGGGATATTGATGAATGAGAATAGATGTGCTGAGAGAAGAAAAGGAAGAGTGAGCCTCTTCATACTGGAGAATTGTGCTGCACCTGCACAGTGAGAAAGGGGACTTTCCAAATGCTTACTGAGGCAGAGTTCTGAAATTGTGTGTGTGCGCCAGAGCGATAACACTGCTATATTTTAAGTGGAGAGACTGTGTAAACAGAAGGATGGACATGTGCCTAACAGGGCAGGGTGTCTGTTGTCTACTCCTGACAACTACAGACTGATCTCCATATTACCTCCCCTCTCCAAGGCCCTTGAACGCACTGTCGCTGATCAACTCACTGACTTCCTGGACAAACACAATATTCTGTGCTCACAACAACACGGCTTCAGAAAATGACATAGCACCACATCTGCCCCCCTAAAATTCACCAGAGCCTTGCACAGTTCTCTGGACAGTGATCAACTCACCGGGTCCGTCTTCATTGATTTAACAAAGGCGTTTGATACCGTCCACCATGGCCTACTACTCGAACAGCTTCTGAAGGCTGGGCTCTCACCTGATTCCACATCCTGGTTTTCAAAGTTACTTGGAAAATCAGTCGCAAAGGGTTAAAATTGCTGATGTCCTCTCTGATGCAAGACCTGTCTGCTTGGGTGTCCCACAGGGATCTATACTGGGACCACTACTATTCAGCCTTTTCTTGAACACCCTCCCACAAGCTTGCCCCGAGCAAATAATTTTATATGCAGATGATGCCATAATTCTCACTTCACATAAGGATCCATTACCCCTACAAAACAAACTACAGCTTGGTTTCGTCTCTGTTGAAAACTGGTTTAGTAAGCACACATTGGTCCTCAACTACAATAAAACAAAGTCAATGCTTTTCAGTAGCTCCCAAAACCAGCACAGACTCCATCCACTATCCATCGCAAATTGCCTAAAAGCTACCCTTGAGCAAGTGCAATCCTTTAAATACCTCAGTATAACACTGGACCCCAATCTATCCTGTGGCACTCATATCGATAGTGTTGCCAAAACAGCAAATACTCGTCTTGGCCTACTTCACAGGCACAGGCAACATCTCTCCCCTGAAGCCTTGACGATCTCTGTCCAGAGCTCTGTTGTCTCCATTATCGACTATGGGCTGATCATTTATGGCTCCGCCTCAGCTGCTGCTCTCAAACGCATATCTACTTGCCTCAACAAAGCCTGTCGGCTCCTCACTGGTTCACACAGTCTTACACATACGTGTGAGCTTTATGCTCAAACTGGATGGCTTCAACTGTCACATTGCATAAAGTATCTAACCTGCATTATGGCGAAGAAAATCACCATGGGCCTCGCACCCCCTGGTGTCTAGTCTATACTACACTCAAGCAACAAACCTCACCTCACCAGGGGGTCAGCAACCCAGCTTCTACAGGTCCCCCGCTGTCGTATCAACCTGGGCCGAAGATCTTTTGCTTATAGAGCCCCAAGCTGGATAAATGGGCTCAGCTGTGACATCTCCTCCATTTCCAAACTGGGCATGTTTAAATTCAGACTCCACCTTCTCCTCACTGCCTCCAGTTCCTGTGATTGCCTCAGTTAATAAGCCCAACGAACCTCCACCCTAGTCCCATCTGCTCCCTCTTCCTAGCACTTATATTTCTCAATCTTCCCTTCCCCACCCCACCCTACCCTCCCCCTTCCCTTGCCTTCCCTCACCCCCCATACACCAGCACTTCTCTCTGTTTTGATTTCAACAATGCCCCTGGCTGCTCCAATCTCTCCTTTGTCCCCCCCCCATCCTGTTTCCCCACCTTCTTCATTTAATGGTCCTCCGTCTTTTGTTTTCCTAAAATCACGGGTGAATCATTCTCAATTATACAATAGCAAGTAAAATGCCTTACTCTCATTGGCCAGCTGGCACCATCACCCTGTTGTAAAATTCAGCATCACCAACAGGAAGAAATGCCAGCTGTACTAAGGCTCAAGCCCCCTAAAAAGAAAATCATCCGATTCCCATTTTAATTTTCAAATGCCGCCATCTCGTCTCACTACCTTACCGGCAATACTGAATCGCCACAAAAGTGAGATGAAATCGGGAGTTAGAAAACACGCTGCAGTGTTCAACAACTTGTAAATAGTGCAAAGCCCAATCCTCCTCCATTAAGGACTTACCTAAAGCAATTCCTTAGCTTTCCTCTCATAACTGTCACTGCTGCTCCACACTTGACCCTCTCGCAGCCAGCTGCTTCTGTTTCACTCAACGGCTCCACAATTAAATCCTGCGGCTGTTAGCGCTTCGAGCCCTCTGACCTCACACCATCTCCCAAGGCAGAGGTAAGAACAAAAATCCATGCCGCATTCTTTTTTACGCCTGGGCCAGTAGCAGAGGATGGTCTTAAAATAAAATAAAAAAAAAATGCCTGCCACGCGGAAGTTCCTCACCACCAACTATCCCAGCCTCATCGTTAGTGCCCCTTACAACGCCAAAGTGGATTTCCCTATTTCTAAGTGTCCCCCCATCTTCTTACCACTTCTAACTTCCGCTCTTTCACTGACGTGATCAATCCAATTATATAATGCAGACAGTTTTGGCAAGCGGGAGGGACGAGGAGTGTAGAAGTTTACCATAAAAAACAGTTTGACAGAGGCGAGAGTTTTCATGCACCCAGGAAAAACACATTATTAAATTAAAAAAAAGCAACATGTCTCAGTGTGTCTGTGTGTGTTACTACTTCAAGTGATTGATGCCTTCCAGCATTTTCTACCTTACAACAGGAACTATTTGTCTAAGGAGGAAGGATATCAAGCTAAAAATCAATAAAAAAACACTATTTTTTTTAAATCAAAACTCTTTAATATTTTTTTTCCTTAAACGTTTACTTAGTGCCAATTGTATAATAGCAATAAACCACTCCAAGGTGTTGGTGATGCTGGGATTTACCCATGCCTGACGAGGTTTACTCACTCGGCCTGCGGCCTCGTGACCGAACCACGCCAGGCGTGGGTAAAACCAGCATCACCAACACCCTGTCGTGGTCTGTTGCTTAATTAATTAATTGTTGCTCTTGTATATGAACACTGTTCTTGTACTGTGTGTTTTTTTGTTTCCTTAGTAACTGTATTGTACTGTAATCTGACGTGGAACCTTTGTAAAAGAGCCTTGGCTCGCTGGTAACTGAGAGAAAGAAAAGAAGAGAAATGTGCTGAATGTTCACGCTGACACTGGGGCCAGGTGGGGAACTCACTAACTCCCATCAAGTGGGGTCTGCTGCCTGCAGGGGTCATAGGGCTTGTCCCAGAGAGCACCCACACTCTGATCCATGGAGAAGCCTGATTAGGGAGCTACTCCCGGGTCTGGGTCCTTTGTGGGTGACAGGCTTTGCGCACATGCCCTGCAACAGGCCCATAACAGGCCAAAGGGGACAAGCTGCAAGATCTCCAAGCAAGTTGAAGATCCACATGGCAGTCTATGTATCCTTTTCCACTGATTTCAAGCATCGAGCCCAGTTTCTGCATCTGCTGATTCCACCCCCCACCCCCGGCCCGCAGGACTTTAGTTACCGATGCCACCCAAGGACTGATTCGGCAGAACCTTGAGTAAACAGCAGGAATTGTCCTGCAACAACCTGAGGACTGTACATAGCTCAAGCATGTCCAGTAGGGCTGGAGGTATAGCTAAGCCAAAGTTTAAAATAGTCAAGGAAAGATGTAAAAAGTTGTTTAATATTCTAGGAAAGCACGACAATGCTGGCCAACCAGCTGTACCTTGGGGCTACAACTGTAAGATCTGGGTACCCAAGGACAGAATTAGGGGCATCGTTCTGGACTGGTGCCAGCTGGGGGTTCTGGGTATGGGTACACTTGCAGCAGTTAGCTAGTTAGTTAGAGCTGGTGGTTGCAATGATTGAAATGTGGGTTTTGAATTAAAAGGGAAATGACTGCAGGGATTTTTAAATCTTTGAAAATGCAAAATCAAAATGTAACCCCCCCTGCAAATGGGGGTTCCCAAAAGTCTTCCAGGAGCTTGCCTGAATGCTCCAGGCCTGGGTGGTGTTTGGCGTCTGAGCTGCTTAAATGTGGTTGCAAATGAGTGCTATTTGAGCCTCCACGTACTGTCTCTTTAAGAGCTGTCTGCTTGAAGACTTAATTAGTTTGTATGAGGGGACTGTGTATTTAATGCTTGAATCCCGCCCAAGCTGCAGAGTAATCGCTCCATTTTGCGGTCGCTGAAGGTGCAAAGGGAGCCCATCTGAAAGCTGTAACTGTTTGCCTGTAATCATTTAAAGCATTAGCAAAATTGTAGTTTGTCTAACCTGCCTTTATTGCAGCTGGGACTCTGTGTGTGTGTTACCTCTCCATTTTGGAACAAAACTGCTGTGCTGGGCCAATTGGGTTAAGGGAGCCCTAAAATGGAGCCTGTGGATGAATCAGAACTTGGACTCTTAATATGAGCCAGCCACAAGGGGATTGTACGGGCAGTGACTCTGGGATATGTAGTTTTGACCTTGGCGCCTTTTTCTACCAACAGAGGGAGCCTTATTGTGAGTGACAGCTGAACTAGCCAACAGAATAGTGTGGAGCTAAAGGAAATGCCCTGCTCTGTGACTGGAAAGATCAGATCAGTTGTGACAGTGAAGAGAGAAGGAATTGTGTGCTTCTGCAGTGTATAGTTTCACGCAGGAAGTGCGTGTGAGGCCCTGAGGTTCGGCCTGCAGCCGTTGCGAGCGACAGATCGGACTGAATCTGACTTGTGAGGAGAAAGAAGGAGATCTGAGGAGTAGAAACCAGGCTCACCCTGTAGAAGACTGGAGAAATTGCGGAATCGCGCTCGGTCTGTCAGGAACTGAATCTGCTGTGTGTGCTCCCGGGTAGTGTACAGTAATTGCGATCAGGATAGAGAAGCAGCCTGCCTGGTATAGTACTTTCCTTTTACATATAAATGTGCATAGTGCTTGTGCGGAATCGTTATTTCAAAATCCCCTGCACAGTGAATTGTGTGCTGAAGCTGGAAGTAAACCCCAGTTTAGTTTGGACTAAATTTGTTTGCTTTCAACTGCAGTGGGCTCCAGTCACAAGGACCTTGTCCTCATGCCCTGTTGTTCTGGCAATCCAGAAGAACATTCTCCATCTGATCCTCAGCTTGGGTGTTGTGAGTACAAATCTGGGTATTCCCCTGCAGCTTGTTTTTCCAGTCACAAGTGTGTCATCTAATTATTGTTGTTTCACTGCTTCATGGACTGAGCCCTCCGGCTCCGGATTACAATTGGGTGTTGTGCATATATTTTCTTCTACAGGGCCTTGTCCATCTGCACCTGCTGACCAACTCCAGGCAATGGACCTGGCTAGCCCCCCCCCCACCTGGGTACCCAGAGTGTGACTTTTCAGACCCTATATGTGTGCACAGTACTGTGATTTAATGCCACTAATTAACCTGATTTCCCCCTTCCGTGTTACTGTCCCCTAAACAAACCAGATTTGTTGTTGTTATACTATATACTGTCTGTGGTGTCGGTACTTATGGAAACAGTATTGTGTTTTGCTGTGTATGTTGTTTAACCTTACTTTACAGGAGGTCCTCAGAGACATGCTGCAGAATCAGTCTCGAGGGTAAGTGGTATTTATATGAGTGAACAGTGTGTATACGTGGGGTATTGGGGCTGTAACTCTGGTGTACTGTGTGAGCCACTAGAGGGAATAAAAGTGGGTCTCAGTGTCCCAGAGGGCTGTGACCAAGCTAGTCTAACCACTACAAACCCTGACCTCTGGGTGGAGGCACCCACCATAGGACCTAGGCCCCTCAACCTGTCTGTAGTCAAACAGGCAGGGGTAGTAGCCCTTGGGATTGCACCACCTAGGGGTTACACCAGTATAGCCATTCCTCAATGCTACAGCCAGTCCTCAGTATCTTCTTCACAACTCTCTCATCACACATCATGACTCGCCAGTATCCCACTGATGAGGTGCAAAGAAATACCACAGAGACTCACTCCTCTTCAGGATCAGACCATTCCTCTAATCCATTTTTAAAACATCCCTTTCTCAATAACTTCACCGCTGTGGTGCAGCTTCCTACCACAGCATCAGGATCCCAGAAGCTCACTTTCTTTGCAGAGCTGCCTGCCCAGTCCTTCTCTCTTCTCCAAATGGGGAACAGCACAACCAGTTCTGGGGGACAGATTGCTCACAGACCCCAGGCAGGCCCTCTTCCAGCTTTGCAGCCCCATTCTCTCACAGAAGCTGGAGCCCCCCCCCCATGGAGGGGCTACTGCTGAACTGAGCTAGAGTCCAAAAGTTCTGACTTTTAGGGAGCCCTTGGCAGCTCCCTATTGGCTGGAGCCACTGTCCGTTAAGAAAAATTAATATGTATGAGGCTCCCTTGATGCCTCATTGGCTGCTCAAAACTGTGCCAGAATATTCCCAGTATTTTTCACCAAGAGTTCTTTCTGAAGCCCCAGAATCCTCTTGGCAAGTTCTGGCCCTTTGGTTGGTTGGCTGGAATCACAAGAGCTGCAATCATGACTGCTGGAAAGCAGTCCCACAACAGATTTTACAGTGTCCCAAGTTTAAGTCACTCCTGCAGCCAAACCTTCTACTTTTATTTTATAACTGTCCCACAGAATTGTTGCAGGATCTGTCCCCTGCAAAGCAACTGCTCATCTTTATACATTTATTCATCCCTAGCCCAGTCGCTACAGACATTTTGTATAGCCCCGAGGCAATCCATATAGTCCCATTTCAGTGCACACAAGTCTCAACTTTATTCCTGCGCTGCAACCAAATGTAACATTTTTATTTATTTAATCTCCCATGGGCAGGAAGTATCTACATTGCCTTTGCCCATTATTGCATTCATTATCATTTTTATTTCCCTTTCTGCCTGTCGCTAGTGCTAAATCACTTGTCCTAGCACTAGACAGGCTTCAGCTCATGAATTATGCATGCGCCATCTCATAAACATTCATGAGGCGGCTCCCGTATGCAGCAGCGCAACTGGCACTCACAAAATTTGCTCTCCTTCTTCTCTCACCACCTCTCCAGTCCAGCTAAGGGTACCAGTCACCATTTTGCTTTACAGAAGGACTGGGATCACTAGAGAGACAGCCAATATGGCCGATGAATGGCCAAAATAAAAATGCACATCTGCGCATGTGCGGATCGACGATCCTGCACCAGAGTGCAAAACTGGGCAGGGATTCCACTAACCATCTCCTCCAGTGCCCCGCTCTTCCAAAAAAAAAAAATATGCAGGTGTCAGAGGGAGGATGCAGGCACCACCAAGAGACACAGCCAGGACCTGGGCAAGAACGGAGGAAAACTGGGGCAAGCGGGAGCAACCTTGGGGGCTAACAGTTAAGCCCCCGCCCGGGGGGTTACACATATGTATATTTATGATCTGGCAGAAAGCCTCCTTACCTATGATTTAAATCATAAATTGAACCAGAGACCGAAAGATAATTTGTTTTACATGTGTATTATGGGCCCCATACACAGTTGCTAGGGAGTAGAAGTAGAAGTAGTAATAGATTTTATTTGAAATGGTGCCCTTCCGAAGAGGCTCACGACACCGTATGATACAACATACAGCAAAACAAAAAAATTATCCCATAAATACAAGATAAAAATTACTTACATAAATAAATAATACTTAAAACCAGAGACATGGTAGCACATAAACAGAAAGTGTTACTAGGGAACATTTCAAGTATTGTCAATCGCTTCCTTGAAGAGATGGTATTAAGGCCTTTCTTATGGGCTTCCTCTGATGGGGCCTCTCTCAGGGTGCTCAGGAGTGTAGTCCACGTTGCCGGGCTGCAACAGGAAATGACTGGGCCCCTGATGACTTCTGTTGAGTCCCAGGTACCTACAAGAGACCCATGTCAGAGGAGCGGGAGGGTGGGGTGGGACAGTAGGGAGACAGGAGTTTAAACAGATAACCCAGGCCCACTCCATGCAGGGATTTACAGGGGAGCAAACCAACCTTAAAGGTAATCTGCCACCTCATTGGCAGCCAGTTAGCTCATGCAGCACCAGGATCACGCGAGAGGGCCTAGGAACACTCATCAGTAAACCTAGCAACTGTATCCTGCACCAGCGGTGGGGGAGGGGGGGGGCAGCAGACCACCCATAAATCTGAGGACAGAGCATTGCAGTAGTTGAGTCTGGACATCACTAAGGCATTGAAGCAGTATAGCACAGTGGTTTAAGGCTCTGAGATGCAAATCTGGAGACCTGGGTTTGAATCCCACAGCCCTCACTTGTATACTGTGTGACCCTGAGCAAGTCACTTCACTTCCCTGTGCTCCCAGGACGCACCTGTAAACAAGCTTTCAGGTTAGTGCGTCTCACCTGGTTAAACAATTGGAAAAAAAAAAAATGTACCAGTATTGCCAGGTCTTCCAAGGGGATTAGGGACCTACTCTGGATAATGTTCCATCCTCAATGGTAAAAGGCACTCCTGACCACAGCTGACACCTAACTGTCATGGGACAGTCATTATGTGGTCAAAAGGAGCACTCAATGCCAGCTCCTTACAAATGACTGCATTGTGTTGCACACAACAGAGTCACACGACTTTCTTTGCATGTTTACTAATAACAATGTAACAGAGTTAGGAAAGGAGGTGGCAGTGACAGCCGCCATGTAAACAGCCCATGTCATAAGCAAAGTCGGACAACCCTTGCTAGCACCATCACAGAGTTATGCAACAGCTCCCTTACCTTAGAATTATTTAAGGCAGGCAGCAGAAAGCATCACAACGCCGTGAAGGTGTCAGTAGGAGCCAGGAAGGAATGGTGATTGGTGTAGCACCGAAAGGAGAAGGCTGCCTGTACGGAACAGGGTGAGAGGAACAGACTACACTCGACACCAAGGATTATTTTGAAGACTGGGGAGTGGCTGGAAGAGCCACTGAACCATGACAGATGAATGTTCAGATTAAAAAAATGGAAATGGCATATTTTATGTTTGTATATATTTATTTAATATCCTGGATTACAATCCCTTGGAACCAGAGGCTCTTTTACAAAGGTTCCACATCGGAAAAACATATGAATACAATGGCATATAAAAACAATAATTCTGACAGACAATTCGATAACAAGATACGTACAACTGAGGCAGGGTAGAATACCGTCATGTCAGTACATTCAGAGGAATACCCTAAGTGCACCAAAACATGGTGAAAAATAAATTAGACCACGGGGGAAAATGAACATGGAGGTGTGGAGACAAATTCGTACATTCTGGGAAAAATATAACCAATAAAAAGATCAAGACAATAGTATTGTAATAGTAAGAAAATGATGCTGCCAGAGGTAGGCGTTGTTAGAGGGCTGGGGGGGTGAGGTATACAGTAAGAAGGGAGAGGGGGAAACGACAGATGCTTATGGGGGGTGAGAAGTAGAGGAAGAGTGCAGGCATGATAGTGGAAGGGGTGAGGTAGGGTGACACCATATTGAAAGGGGTGGGGTAGAGGAGGGGTAGAGAGGCAGGGTAGTGGAAGCAGTATCTAGAGTAGGTGGGTGGGAGGGATGGGAGGTAGTGAAGGAGGGGGTTGAGGTATGAGGGTGGCGAGGTGAGGGGGTTGGGAGGAGTGAGCAAAACGGGAGGGGAAGGGGGTGTGGATGGGGTGTTGGGGGGTGGGAAGGAGAGGAAAGGTGCCATGTAGGGAGAGAAGTGACTTAATAGACAGCAGTCACATTTGTCCAGAAGTGGGCATAAAGGTGAGGGTCAGGCCTTTGGGGGGGCACAATGGTGTCATTCCCCATATGTTCTGCCTATGGTATGGCACTGTGTGACTGGCACCTTGCCATAGGCAGAAATCCATGGTTGCTGCCAGCACATTAACGAGCCCAAACCCCAGTCATGCCCACTAACATCTGGCAAAGGGAAATGCACTGCTAAGTAGTAGCTACACACCAGAACCCCCCCCCCGGATGAGTAAGTCACCCCTCTGTATAACTGTATTTGGCTGTGGCATAACAAAGGGCCTGTTGGTACCCTGTACTGTGTTTGTACTACCAGCAATGACTGGGACTCGTGTTCTAATGCCACATGTATGCAGTATGAGCACAGTGGTGAATTCATAAGAATTCCATTCTGTAATGAATAAAATGAAAAGTACATCACTATGCATTTTGTTTGTAATTTCATTATGAAATCTCCAAACTAGTGAGCCTTAGCCCTTTCAGGTCTTATGAGTTCTGACAACACCCTCGAGGGGAAAACAGAACCCTTGCCCTCCCATCCAATCAATGAAACAAATATTTTCAGGCAAACATCAGCTTGAATCACATTTTTCTGGCTCAAAGGATCTTGCAAATAAATGGCAGGTCTATCATCAGGTTCCTGTTTCTTGGGGGCTCCGTGAAAAACAAAACATCTGGTAAACACGCTGGTGGGAACTTCCTAGGCGACCCACGAAATTAGCAACAATCACAGCATCTGCTTTGTGCGATTTGTTTACAATCAACTGCCGTGCACCGAAAAGGCAAAACTCCCTCTGACTGTTAGCCAGCGCGTAACATGAAGTCAACAAAAGGGATGAAATTAAAACAGCTGGGAAAGCCGCTTGCCAGAAAGAATCTGGAATAGATTATCTCAACGGCTATAATTACTTCCAGCGCTGCCACCATGAAGGGAATTATTTATCCCCATTACAATGTCACTATCCTCCATTTACAAAGAAAGCTGGAAATCACTATTAGAGGAATAAAATTGCCCGGGTTTCAACACCAGTGACACAAAGATGATTAAGTGGGTTGGATAACAAGACATAAGAGTATAGGCTGAAGATACTAGGACAGTTTAGCTTGGAAATGTGGGCATGGTTGAGAGGAGACGTGATGTTAATGTACAAAATGGTTAAAGACAGATCACTGATGTTACATAGAAATTAGAAATATAGAAACAGAGAATTTGCTGGTAAATGAGGACCACTTGGCCCACCCAGTCTGCCCATTTTTCCCTACCTGCAGTATCACTGCAGACCCTACTTGATCTCTGGCTCTTTCTCCCCCCCCCCCCCTTCCTTTGCACTAAGATTGTCTTAAGTCTATCCCATGCATTCTTGAACCCCCACCACTGTTTTTGCCCCCACCACCTCCACTAGTAAGCTGCTCAAGGAACCTACCACTACTCTGAAGGAGTACTTCCTCACTTCTCTCCTGAATGTAACCCCCTCCCCAGCTTCATAGCATACTCCCTTGTTGTTGAGCATTTTTTTCTGAAAAATACTTCTCTCCTATACTTTATTTAACCACATGAGGTATTTAAAGGTCTCTGTTATATCCCCCCTCCTCTCTACCAGGGTGTACATATGTATGTCCCTTTCCTCTCCTGTAAGTGTGTAGTTGGCCATGATTTGCATGTTGAGTGGAAACCACATTTTTAAACCTATAAGTGTCTTCGTTTTAGTACACTGTATCTGGTTAATCAGCCATCCCCAGCCCTGTCCTTTCCTAGCTTTGGGGCTTCGGCAACATTCCAGAATCCCCCACAACTAGCATCAGAGCTGTATTGTCATCACTGGAGATTCCATGGTCAAGAATGTTGTTAGAGCTTTTCAAAAGCTCTAATCAGGCCAGATTGTGGGCATGGGGGTAGCACTGCCACTCGTGACAACAGCAACCCGGATTCAGAATCGAGTCTGGGTCATCAGTGGCTGGTCGGGGGAGGAGGGGTGAGCATCCCTGAGGACACGCCTCTCCTCCGGGGAGGGAGGACCATGTACTGAGCTGTGCTGCTGCCTCCTGGGTGACAGCAGGTGGCAGTGCAGACTGGAGCCACAATGGGAGGGTAGGTGCCTCCTGACTGGGATGTGAGCACTCTCGGCGTAAACATGTCCACTTAGTCTTCACCCATGAGGAACGCAGGGGAGGTGAAGAAAACTGGGAAAAATGCTGCTCGGCTGCAGCAGTAAGATGCGACATTCCCCTGCAGGCCTGGCACCACCTACTGGGCTACCTGCCACAATGTCTGGACTCAACTCCTTGCAGGCTTGGGGAAACCAGGGAGCACTGCCACTTGGGGTAAACTGTGGGGCGGGGCAGTGCAGTGGCAGGTTGTAAATCCCAGAGGCACTAGGTGCTAGGGCTGGGGGAGCACCAGTGATGAGGGCTGGCTAAGCCGAGGTGAGCAAAAAGAATTGAAAATTAAAAAAAAGCTCCGATGTGCCGTACGTCAATGCCACTATCTTTTTTTTTTCCCCCAGTTCTGTTTATGCTCCAACTTACTGGGGCATCTCTTAGATGGACTTACTTGAACTCACCTCCACTGCACATCTAAATCCCTTCACCAACCGAGGAATCAGGTGCTGTGTACCCCCTCTCACGCTGGCCCTCATTGGAGGCGGCAGAGACCATGGAGAGTGAAGTTGGGGTTGGGTCCAGCACTGGACGTGTGGGCTCGGCCACCGAAGTTCCGCTGCTGCCTCACCTGGCATCTGGGGTCTTTCCTTGTTCTCCCATTCCCCCCGATGCAGGATGTGTAATGCCATCCAGCACATGACATGCGAGCTCCCACCCACACCCACAGGAAGGCTGCCTGATGCTGTCCCCTTCTTAATCCCCCAATTGCAGTGCACCCAGTCTCCACTGGGTGCCACTCGTGTCGCGGAACTTGGACCCCACTCCCTCCCAGGAGAGGAGAGGAGAGCAGTCCATCAGATGCTCAATCCTCTCCTCCCCAGCCAATCCCCAGATCCCTGGGCTCGCTCCTGAACCCAGGTCACCGGTGTGGCATGAGGTAAGGCAGATGCCTCAACCCTCAGTGCCACCTGGTTGGCACAGTGCCACAATCTTAACAAGGCTAAGTAGGTCCTTACTGTATCAATACAGGACTTGCATGTAGGACTTAGACAGCAGCTGGCCAATGAGGTGAGCAAAATAAGTGTTGGCAGCTGTCATCAGGCTGGGGACTTGAGGGATGAGAGGGGGGACATTGACTTGTATGGGAGGGGGAGTGGGGACCACTGGACACCAGGGACATGTCCACATTGACTTTACAGTTAAGGGGAATCGAGGAGACCTCAGGATGAAGGGCCAGATTGTTATGCAGTATACAATTTGAAGTTACCAACAGTGAGATTGGGGGTACCTCTGGTGTCAGGGAAATACATTTATTTATGACAATGCTGGGATGTGGGGGAGAGGGTACCATTACAGCCAGCAAAATGCATGTTATTTATGACAATGCCAGGACTAGGATGATGGGGGCTCACATACAGGAGGTCCTCTTTGGATCAACACCAACAGTCTTTACAGTGGAGAGTATGGGGACGGACCACCAATGAGTAGCAGAAACAAAGGGGCAGACAGGCTCAAGTCCATTATCAAAGGAAAGAGTTCTATAGGGACATACAGCTCTAAAAGTGGGCACGGCTATGGTAATAGGCGGGATACACCCAAGGGTACTAAAAGAACTCAGGGAGATGCTGGCTGTCCTGCTGATGGCCTTATTCAACCGCTCACTGAAACTGGATGTGGTTCCAGAGGACTGGAGGAGAGCAGATATGACCCCTGTACATAAAAGCAACAGCAGGAAAGAAACTAGTAATTACAGGCCAGTGAATCTCACCTCAGCTGTTGGGAAATTAATGTAAACACTGTTACTGGAAAGGCTGGTACAGTATCTTGTTTCCAATGGGCTGCAAGATCAAAAGCAGCATGGATTTGTTTTGGGGGGGGTGTCATGCCAAACAAACCTGATTGGTTTCTTTGGCTAGGTGACCAGAGAAATAGATCGGGGAGGGCAGTGGATGTGGCTTATCTGGACTTTAGCAAGGCCTTCGACACTGTGCCGCAAAGAAGACCGATTAAGAAATTGAACTGCCTAGGGGTGGGATCCAAAGTGATGAATTGGATAAGAAACTGGTTAATGGACAGGAGACAGAGGGAGCTGGTTATCAGCACTCACTCTAATGATGGGAGAGTGACCAGTGGGGTGCCATAGGGCACAGTACTGGGACCAGTCCTCTTCAATGTCTTGATATGGAACAGTGCAGATGAACTGGAAGGTAAAGTATGCTATTTTGCAGATGACACCAAAATCTGTAATATGGTGGACATTCACAAGGGTGTGGAAAGAATGCATAGGGATCTTGGGAAACTCAAGTTAAGGATATGTCAAGAACATGGCAGTTGGAGTTCAATGCCAAGAAGCACAAAATCATGCTCCTAGGGCAGAGGAACCCAGGAACGGAGTACTGGATGGGTGGGGGAGGTACCATCAGTTCTAAGCAGACAAGGGACCCTGGGGTTATCATAACTGATGACTTCAAAATGGCAAGTCAGTGTGACAATTCAGTGGGCAAGGCCAGTGGGATGCCAGGATGCACTGAGAGAGGAATCTCCAGCAGGAGGAGGCAGGTGGCGTTGCCACTGTATCACTCACTGCTGAGACCCCGCCTGGAGTATTGTGTCCAGTTCTCGAGGCTGCACCTCAGAAAGGACATGGAGGGGGGGGGCCCAGAGGAAGGCAATTAAAAATGGTGCAGAGGTTGCACCAAAAGTCCTATGAGGAGAAACTGCGGGATCTCAACACGTACACCCTAGTGGAGAGGACAGCAAGAGGGGACATGACAGAAACCTATGAGAACCCCACAGTAGTGAACAGGGTGCAGAAGGGGAGTCTCTTTTGAATGAAGATGTGCATCAGGACCAGAGGGCATATGATGAAGCTGGGGGGGGGGAGTTTAAGAGGGATGTGAGGAAGTATAACTTCACTAAAACAATGGTAGATGCCTGGAATAGACTGCCAGCAGAAGTGGTGGCAGTGAAAACAGTTGGGGCCTTCAAGCATATGTGAGACAGACATAGGGGAATGTCAGTAAATAGGCAAGGAGGAGGGAGGGTTGCCAGAGACTAGTTAGGGTCTGCAGAGACAGACTAGGCAGGGACAATCTGGGCATGATAGAAACATTCAAGTACCTTAAAGGCATTAACAAGGTGCGGGGGGGAGACATCTTCCAATATTAGAGATGTACAAGAACGAGGGGGCATGATATGAAATTGGAAGGTGGCAGGCTGAGGGGAAATGTGAGGGAGTTTTTCTTTACAGAGAGGGTGGTAGACACACGGAATAGACTTCCACAGGAGGTGGTGGGGGCAAGCACAGTGGAGGGTTTTAAACATGCATGGGATAAGCATAAGGGTACCTCAGAGGTTCATAGGCTGAAATTTCAAGTCCTGTAGCTATAGCAGTCCTCTACAGACTTGCCACTAACAGCGGATGTATTCTAATTTTCTTTCCCCCATGTACAGATCTAGCTGATGCTTAAAAGATTCCATGCTGGTGGCTTCCACTACCATCTCTGGCAAACTATTCCATGTTTTTACCACAGTTCGACTGAACCAGTTACCTCTTCTAGTGGTGTTGTACAGATCTCCCTACAACTGGTAGGGGTGCAGTCTAGTGGCTCTGTCCAGGGCTCCCTTTCTGGAAAGGCCTGATGTTTCCCAGATCAACTCGTCATGAATTTCCCTACATACATAACACATGTCCCCTCTCATTCTATGATAGAACATTGAGTATAGCCCTAATTCCTTAAGTCTATCCTCATATATTCTTCCCTTACCCCTTTTCACTGTCCTAGCCAGTTTTCTTTGTACACTTTCTACAGCGGTTATACTGCCTGTGCTTTGTGATGTACAAACTGGAGCTCCATACTCTAGCACCAGTTGAACAAGCGATCTATATAGGGACAATAGCACCTCCTCTCTCCTACTCTTTATAGTCCTCAATATGTTTCCTAGTATTCTGTTTGCTTTGTTTACGCATTCTGTGCTACGTTTTTCAAAACTAAGGGTGTCTGTTATCCACTCCCCTAGATATTTTTCATTTTCAATACTCTTAATTGGTATTTTGTTAATCTTATACATAGCTCTGGGATTATTTACCCCGAGGTGCATAACCCTACACTTTGCCCCACTGAACACCAGCTTGTGCTCATTTGCTCATAATTCCAGTTTGGTAACTTGTAGTTAAAATCATTTTATGGACTCCTGGTCGCTAACTATTGCCCCCATTTTAGTGTCATCAACATATCTGCATAACTACACCCCATCTTCCACTTGCATTGAAGACACAAAGATTCTGAACAGGGTGGGTCCCAAAATTGAGCCCTGTGGGACACCACTTGTTACCACCCCCCATTCTGACAAGTGTCCCCAAATGGCCACCCTCTGCTTCCTATCACACAGCCAGGCTCCTATCCAATGCAGTAAACTTGTTTCGAGGCCCATATCTTGCAGGGTGTCTAATAAATTGACATGGGATACAAAATCGAAGGCCTTAGAGGAATCCAAACATATCACATCCACCGGCAAATGTACTTCAAACGCCTGGCTCAGGGGTTAAAAGAATGTTAATAAATTTGTCATACATGATCTTCCTTGTACAAATCCATGTTGTGTAACATCCACCACCCCCAGTCTTATTTCCTCTTCAATAAATCCTCTTACAACACCCTCCCAAATTTTTCCAACCACCGAAGTGATGCTCATAGGGTGATAGTTTTTAACATCTGACCTTGCTCCCCCTTTAGAAATTGGTGTGATATAAGTCTCTTTCCATTCTCTTAGCACCTCTCCTTTGTCCAAAGACATGTTGAACAACAAAGTGGTCCAGCCAGTTCTTTCGCTGCCTCGTTTAGAAGGAATGGATGAATCCCATCTGGACCACATGATTTATATTTATTTAGGTCTTTTAGCTTTTTACACACATCCCATTCTGTAATTATTCTGTTTGCTAAGATCTGATCTTTTAGTCTTTTTCTGTTCGCCCTTTGCATCTTGACTGAAACATTTCCAAAAAGTGTTTATTAAATACATCAGCCATTTCCTTTTTATCATCTGTTGTTTTATCCTGTACTCTGCATTCCTTTACCTTCTTTTTATATTTATCCCAATGTATGTGTGATTGTTTTTTTTTTTATATTTCTTATATGCTCTTTCTTTCTTCCTTATCAGTTTCTGTAGTCCCCTTGAGATCCATTTGGGGATCCCACCCTTCCCATTATATTTTGAAATCAATGGCCCATATTTCTCACATTGTTCTATTTTTTTAACGTATTTTTACCCATGTTTCTTCTAATGATAGATCTTTTAGTTCCTGCCTCCAATTCCACTGTCTAAGGGACCGTCTTATTTCCACATAATTTGCTTTTCTGTAATTTCTTATCTGTGTCTTTCCCTTAATATCTCTTTTGTTTTCTAATATTTCAAATTTAATCATGTTGTGGTCACTTGCCTTAGTGGTTATATTATGACATTTTCTAGTTTATCCCCCATGTTACTTAGAACCAAATCTAATACTTCATCGCCCTGTGTGTGTTCCTTAACAATTTGTTCCAGATTATTCAGGAGGCAGTATTCCAGAAATCTATTCTCCCACTGACCAGTCCCACTTAACGAATTTCAATTTTTTTGGGAAAGTTAAAATCACCTAGTATTACATAATCAATCTTAACTTCCTGGTTTTCTAAATACTCCATAAAAATTAAGTTCTCTGCATCACTTAAATTCGGGGAACGATAACATAATCCCAGAATGATGCCCTTATACATTCCTTTAATTTTTAACCCGGCTTGCTCTGGCTTGCCAGTACCTCTTCCATCTTTGCCCATTTCCTGTGCCCCTAAGTGTGTTGCCATGCCACATAAAAAGCTCCCCCCCATTTTTATAATGTCTTGTGCTCTGAAAGAAATCATATCCTTGTATTGTATCAACCCATTTATCCATTCTATGCCAAGTTTCTGTAATACCACATACGTCTATCCTATCCTTAATCAGAATATATTTCAATTTGTCCATTTTGCTTTTTAGACTTCTTGCTTTAAGCAAAAGAACTTTAATTTTATGTCTGTCAGAATTTTGATCCTTAACAGTCTTTATACACCTCTCATTTGTTTTTTGAGGTTTTATCCCCTTCCCCTAACATTTAGTTTAAATTTGTTACAATTTTTTCTTTTCATACAAGATCCAGCTCCCTGCTTCCTTCTTTTGACAAAAGTAATCCGTCACTACAATACAAACTCATGTTATCTCTAAAGAGCTCCCAAGTTCTTACACACTGCATACCTTAGATTAGGCACCATCTTCGCATCCAGTTATTTATTCTAATTGCTTTCTGGTTTATTTCTTTACTGGCCCTAGGAATGGGCAGAATTTCTGAAAGAACTGTAATACCATTCACTTTCCTTACTTCTTTCTCAATCTGCATGAATTTAAGTAACATCTGGTCCTCTCTACCAAGGACTACATCATTTGTGCCAACGTGTACAAGTACAATTGGAAGGAGGGGTGAAAAGACATTTACCAGGTAGGTTCAGAGGCCACAAACTACTGTAGGGCTTTTGGGCAGACTGGATGGGCCTGGCGGTCCTTATCTGCTGATAGTTTCTATGTTTCTGTGTTTCTATGGGCAGACTGGGCAGGTCAGGTGGTCCTTTCCTGTCGACAAATTCTATGTTTCTATGTAAAGCCTCCTTGCAATCCAAGGTGTAAATGCTTGGAACTCACTGTTTAATAAGGCCATACTGGGGAGCAAATGAAATGATCTGTTAGGGAAAGAAGTCATTTGCTTCAGGATGTCCCAATATGGCTACTTAGCACAAAATCTCAAACCAGTTTGCGATGCCCTAACTGGTAATGCTCCTTGGCAGCCTCTGTGTTAGCATGCCTTTGCGTTTTTTTCCCTTTTCATTTTTTTTTGCGTTTGATGAGCATGAACGCCAAATGCTTTGGGACAGTAATGGGAAATGAGAGGTATGTCACTGTCACACCAATTACAGCTGCATTTGCAATAGATGTGGCAGTGTACACCAATGACCAGCCACTCTGGTCATGACAGCAGTTCAGCTTTGCTGACGTGGCCACCACAGACTTGAAACAAATGAATTGCTCCAATGGGAACACTTCATTAGTAGCCTGAACTCCTGCCAGATGCATTAAAGTGAACAATAATGCACATGGAAGGAATTATGGCCCCTGTATTCTGTCTCCATCATCTGACCCCCCCAAAGCTTCAACTGTAGCAGTGATGCTGACTTGTTGGCTCCCCCCGCCTCAACATTAGCTGCCATGTGGCTTTTTGTTACAGTCGACATCGGGGTGCCCAATCCCCATGTTGGCATGTCTCCCCCCATATTAATGAGGCACAGTGGGAGCCCACCCCAGTGTGCCGAAATAATACGTTGTACTTTGGTTTTTTTTTGTTACCAACACCGGGATGCCCGCGCCCTATGTCGGATGCGCCCCCACCAACCCATTTCCTGTAGCTGACATCAGGGTGCCCAGTCCCCGTGTCGGTATCCCCCACACACACACACACACACAATCAGATTGTAGACACTGGGAGCCCACCCCAGTGTGCCTAAATGCTGTTGTTTTTTTCCAATCTGTAAAATAAACGCCCCCAATGATTTTTTACCTGTTAAAATCAAAATGATCCCTCGTCGTCTCCTCAGTCCACCCTCCCCATCCCCACCCACCCTCTGCACATCCCACTGCCCTGCACCCCCCACCCCACACTTACCTCCAGAGGTCAAGAGCAGCAGTAATCTTCTCTGGACCGGGAAGACATCAGCACTCTTCACAGCCGACTGGAAAACTGAGAAATCAAAGGTAAGTGCCGCATAATGGCAGTTAATGGGAGGTTCAACTTAGGTTGATATCTCAGCTATTTTTTTGAATTTTGGCCCCAAATTTTCAACATGGGGTTCTTGAGACCCCACCTCAGAACACTGGCACTGTCATTTTCATTACTAGTCCTGAAAGGTGATTTCACAGTTGCAGGCGGAATCACCTTTTGGGACCAAGTAACAAAACAACAGTGCCACTGTTCATGAGGTGGTATCCTAAAGCCTGTGTTGGGTGTGAACTCGTCAAAAGTGACTTTAATATTCTGAGCATGCATTACGTAGTTTCTACGCATGTTCGTAACTTCACCAATTTTAATATTTTCACTCCAGATTTTCAATATTGCTATTTTTTCACACCTCCTTATGAAGAGTACAGCTGTCATTTTTCGCATCCTGCCTGAAACATGTTTTCACACCCGTGTAGCAGAATGGTGCGGTCACTGTGCGAAATCCACTTTCCAGATGGATTAACGAAATCAGTGTCAATGTTCATGAGGTGGGTCCCAACAACACCATGTTGAAAATTTGGTACAAAAATACTCAAAATTGCCCAAGTTAAGAGCGGTTGTTGAAATTTTGTTATGCATGTGTGTAACTTTGACAAATTTTTGTTTTCACTCCAAATATTCAGCATTGCCAGTTTTTCACACCACCTCATGAACAGTATAGCTGTAATTTTTCACATCCTGCCAGAAATGTGTTTTCACACCTGTGGTGCCGAATGGCTCAGTTGCAGCACAAAATCAGCTTTCGGGATTGAGTAACAAAATAATAGTGCCTCTGTTCTTGAGGTGGGGTACCAAATAGCCCATGTTAAAAATCTGGAGTGAAAATACCAACAAACGCCCAGAGCATTAGAGTTTCCAACCGTAACCCCCCACTCTGTAGAGACTGTCAGGCATCAGGATGTGATTTGGGTAGCGGACATAATACTCATGCCATTCCACCCCCACCCCGCAGCCAGCAACAGGCATACAGGTGTGCCTTGGGTTCTTTAGCCCAAATGTTCACCCCATTCTCCTATAGTGGACCCATCTCAGCTTATTTCCTTATGGAATGGGGTGAGCGTAAGGCCCGAAGACCCCAAGGCACACCACACTGCCTGTTGGTGTCTGCCGGGTGCTGTGAGGTGGAATGGCATGAGCGTTATGGCTGATGGCCCAAAGACACACCCCCAACACCTGTCAGTCTCTGAAGGGTGGGGTGGGAGTTGGCGTTAGGGTTGGGAACCCTAATGCCTCAGTAACTAAGTAAATCAGGGAGGGGCGCTAGACGTCACCTACCTTGATTTCAGGAAAGCTTTTGACACCGACCAGCACAGAAGGCTGATTAATAAGATGGGTAGTCTGGCCACAGGACACAAGCTGATACACTGGGTTAGAAACTGGCTGACAGACAGGAGGCAAAGGGTGGTGGTAATAGGAACCAATCCAGGAGAGGGTGATGACCACTGGGGTACCTCAGGGATCAGTCCTGGGACCAATCCTATTCAATGTCTTCATTACAGACATAGCAGAAGGGCTAGAAGGCAAGGTCTGTCTGCCTATCTGCAGATGACACCAACATCTCTAACAGAGTGAATACTTCAGAAGGGGTGGAGAAAATAAGCAGGAACATGAAGAGGCTTGAAAAAATGGCATGAGGAGTGCAACTGAGGTTCAGTGCAAAGAAGCCTAAATAATGCACCTGAGAAGAGGGAAACCTGGGGAAAGTTACAGGATGGGGTGGAGCTGCTGACGATCACCAAAGAAGAAAAGCACCTCTGAGTTATCAGTTCTGATGACCTTAAGGTGTCAAAACAGAGCACAAACGTTGCAAGGCGGGCCAGTAGCATGCTTGGGTGCATAGGCAAAGTATAAAGGTGTGAGGTGGTGATGCCATTGCATAATGCACTAGTGATCCGTATCTTACAGTACAGCGTACAGCTCGGGAGGCTGCAACGGCATGTGGATATTGACAGGGTGGAGGCACTCCACAGAAAGGCAACCAAGATGGTACTGTACATGGCATGCAATACGGAACAATATCAGGAGACATTACAGGACCTCGATATGTACTCAGTGGAGGAAAGGAGGGAGTGGGGGAACATGATATATACATTCAAGTACCTCAAGGCCATAAACAAGGTGCAGGGGCAGACATCTTCCAGTGCATCAAACGTTCAGCATTGACAAATGTTCGTTATTTACTATGCTTTTTTTTCCCCCCTTTATTTATTTATTTTCATTTATGACTTTGAGAACCGTGTAGGTACACTGGTCCAGTGGACCATTTACAGGCATGACCCAGGCCACAAGGCACAAAGTAGACCAGAGAAAACAACTTAAAAGGTTACATCAGAGTTAGCACATAACAAAACAAGCATTTGTCAATGCTGAATGTTGCTTGCTTGTATGTGCTGTTTAGGTATTTGGAAGTGATAGTTCCATGCCTTCCTCCCAAGACATCCACTGTGTATTTCCGCTCAGTATTCAGAGAAGAGTGGGAGGGGCAAGGGCCACAGCAGTACAGCAGGTGCCAAGCGGGTGAAGAGGTGGACAATAGTCCATTCAAAGGCAAGAGAGTCCTGCAGGAGCTCACTAAATTGAAGGTGGACAAAGCCATGGAACCAGATGGCATGCACTCAAAGATATTAAGAGAACTGAAGGGAGAAAGCAGTACCTCTGGCAGCCATGTTCACTGAGTCATTCAACACAGCGCCCCCCCGCAGATCCCTTTCATACGTCCTAAGTTTCAGCAACTGGAATGCTAGTCCAATCAGCCAAGTTGGGGGGCGGGCGGGGGTTGAGGTGCCGACCGGAGGGGTGGGCACAAGTCAGGAGACTGGCCAGAGAGATGTGGACTCCTTGCATGCAGCCTACAATGAAAACACACCTCATGAAGACAATGTTTCTGCAGGTCACTGACTGTAGCCAGGGCATCAGATCATGTCCACATAGGGTTACCACCTTTTAAGGAGCCCAAAGTGGGACATTTCCTACTGAAATGTGATTTTTCGCAGGACAATATGTAATCTTGACCAATACAACAGACTTGTTTTCTCTAAATAATCAGAATTAAGACTAAGAGGTATGGTTTTTCAGTTGGTTCTAGTGTTTACTATTATTTTAAGGTATTTTAGTTAAAGAATTATACCCTTTTTACAACATTTAGAGAAAAATTAAGAAAACATTTGTCTGCTATGTCAGGACATGTATTTTTCAAGTTTTTCTTCAGGACACAGCTGCCTGAATCAGGACTGTCCTGTGAAACTAGAGACAGGTAGTAACCCTATGTCCACATATTACTTAGGCCTGCAGCAGAACAACCACTTTGACAGAGAACCATGAACATTACAGACATATGATTGCTTAGTGACAGACAGGACTCTTGGGACTGGTCAGGAGCAGCAGCTACCACAGGATTGTAGACTTACTGCCATGCAGGAGCCCCTAGATCCTGTCATGATGGGACAGACACTGAACCACCTTTCAGGGGTCAGACAGGTAGTAGACACTGAGTGGGGATTTGAAAGGCTGACAGGAGCAAAGGCATATACTCAGTTGGAGGCAACATGGGCACATTCACTGCACACTGCCACACAGAGCAGCTGTGACTACCAACTGGACTCAGTAGGCTGGCTGGCTTCCAGTCTGTAAAAGTTGGACTGCTATGGTATGAAGTGGTTTTCTTTGGTTGCTCATGCTGCACACCACTTCCCACAGCTAAAACCCTTTCTCTGAGTCATGTCCTATAAGTATTTTTTTATAACCGCTTGCAGTCCAGACAACCCCACAAGTATGATGCCTGCACACTAAAAGCATCTTGTGCTGCAGCAACTTGAGTTTTGCGACCCAAATCAATGACCATGCTATGACTATTCCCCAAAACAGGCTGCAAGACTGAAGGGCCAAACTCAGGAAAACACAGGCTGGTGGAAGAATGCTTCCAATTTCCTGCTCTTAATCCTCGACTTGACGCCTCCTCCTTGGACGATTCAAGACTTGTAATTAATTCGAGGTGATCGACCGGACAAAATCCACGCAAAAAAACTGCACTGATAGCTCACTGCGCCGCTCCTCCTCTACCTCCTCGATGTCTTCCCAGATCATCTGTTCCCATACTCTAAAACATCTGCAGGACACAAGCCTTCTGTGGCTGCACAGTGGAAGTGGCGGCCAGGAATGAGTGCCGGGAGCACGCGCTCTTGTTCCACACATCCGCAGACCGGAAAACTCAGGGTTTATCGAGTTTGTCCAGGGGTGAGTGGGTCAGTGGGTTTTTAAGCCCAAAATCGGGTCATCTGTTGTCCACACTCTAAAACGTCTGCAGGACACAAGCTTTCTGTGGCTGCACAGTGGAAATGGTGGCCAGGAATGAGTGCCAGGAGCACGCGCTCTTGTTCCATGCATCTGCAGACTGGGAAGCTCAGGGTTTAGCAAGTTTGTCCAGGGGTGAGTGGGTCAGTGGGTTTTTAAGATCAAAATCGGATCAGACCTGCAAAATGTGGGTCACTTGGGGCGTATGCCTTTGCTGCTGTGACAGTGGGGAAGGCGAATTCAAGTTTAAGGCAGCGGAGCTACTGCCCATAACCTGATCATCTGATTTATCGGAACCACGGACTTGCAGCTTGTCCCTGGAAGGCAATCTGTGGACTTCCAAAGAATCCTTTCCAGAATGCATGGATCGGCAGGGATGCCAATTAAGTAAGCCTTCAAAGAAGCACACAGATCGGTCTTTATCTGCCCCTGAAAGTCTGCTTGCTAAAAACAGCATTGTGGACTGAAATATCAAATTGCTCAGTTACGCCGTGGAGACGTTTTCATGAAAAGTGCATTCTGACATCCCCTCATTAATACAGCTATTACACTGTTTCACTTTGAAAATCAATATGATTCAAGCAGTTTTCAGTAAGCAAGGAAACTGACTATACAATATAACCTTGAATGAAAAGTAACTAGTGCCTTAGTCTTTATTGGTGCCCTGTCAGGATTACTGGCGGGGCGGGGACCCCATAAATTGTTTACAAACATGACCTACTGTACTAAGATCACAAAGGTACATTGCCTTAGGCTTTCACTCTCAGCGTGTGTGTGTGTGTGTGTGTCTGTGGGGGGGGCGCGCATGAGCATGCAAACTTATCGCTGCTCACTGAAGCGTAGCTCTCTCTTTCAACTGTACGGCACTGCAATTTCAACTGCTGTCATAGACAGCTGCAACATTGATTGGAGAACTGCGGCGGCACCTGCAAACACACTGACTGAATTGGAAGAGGGCTGCCACACCTCCGAAAACTCGGAGGATGGCACTATGTTTCTTGCACATGTGTGCAAGCAACATAAAAATTACACATAGGTGAGTACAAGGCAGCAAAAGTCCAGTCAGTAGTAAATAACAGTAAAAAATAAATAGACCACAAGGCAGAACAGGCAGACATGGGTACAGGGATACAATACAACCAGATAGACCACCCCCACCTCATGAGAAAGTTCCCAAGAGGCCTAGTAACCAACAAGAGTAGGAAGGACGAGGAGAACAAGTTAGCAGATAGGAAGCGGATAGACAGGCAGGGGGAAGGGGTGCTAGCAAGCGGGCAGTTGCAGCTGTCTTCATCTAGAAGCCAGGATTTGAAGTTATGTTTGAAGTTTTGATAAGTGTTGGAAGATCAAAGTGGGACGGATAGCCCATTCCACAGAGAGGGTGTTGCCACGGAGAGAGCTTTCCCACACATATTGGTGGCGGTTCTCAGTACCTCGAGGTGGCCCATATCAGCCCGTCGCACTTCCCAGCTCCATCACTGGCTTTCTCAGGGACTTATCTCCACTCCATGTTCGCCAATAAATGACCCCCTCTTGGGAAGGGCTGCGGAGGTTTGCCCTAACTCTTCCTGACAGAGTTCAGAGTCAGTCTTGCAGTGGAAGCCCAGTCAGCAGTGTGGGATCTGCAGTGGATGGTGAACAGCAGCCGGTGCATTGGAGGGTAGTTCCGCTTTTTCCATTCCCCAGCCCACAGACATCGGAAGGCCATTTGGCTGATGCACTAATGCACGCATAGCCTGCAACATGCATCAGAGCACCAATGTCCCCCTCTTTTGATCACCGACTCCAGCTTATACTACCACCACCTGTGGTCACCCTGGGGGCCGTGTTGCAGCAAATGGGCAAGCATCCACTGGGACGCTCAATCCATCATCTCCCACCTGGCCCTCCGACAACCCAGGCTCATTCCAGAATTCAGGTCACCAGCACCATAAGCAGTAATGCTACCTCTGCGCCCAAGGGCCAGTATACTGCCAAGTTAAAGAGCCACCGACGCCTCAAGAAGAACTTTGAAAAATGTAATATTTAGACACAAAGCAACTTATATTTCTCGTTAGCTCTGTATTTCATATCTCCATTATTTACTACTGAGGTCATATGCATGAAAACAGGAGAATTGTTCCTTGAGGGTTATTCAGCTCCCTGTTGCTTCTTTCCAACCTGATGTCATAATACTCTGCTTGTGACATCATAGTTATTCCCACATCAGACTATGATGTCACAACACAGCATTATAATTTTAAGTAGGGAATAAGCTACAGAGGAAGATAAACTCTGAGGGATGAAAACTTGTTTTTGTGGAAATTTCTTCAGTAATAAGTAATGGAGGGGAGAAATCTGTAAAATATATATACATATATACATGTATATGAAATATAAGCTGAATTGTGTCCAAATGTTGCTTTCCAATGTTTTTCCAAAGGCGTCAGCTGCCCTTTAAGCACTGCCCAAAGAATATGTGCTGGGTACTAGCGCAGCAATTATGGGAAGGCCAGGTAAGCCAAGGTGAAACTACATGTCCTGAATCTGTAAACACTTGATTGAATTAGAATAGTCAAATGTAGCCGGCCTGGTGGCACTGAGGGTTGAGGCACTGGACGCCACACCTCATACCACACCGGCGACTCGGGTTCGGGAACGAACTTGGGTCATTGGGGGTTGGCCGGGGAGGGAGAGGATTAAGCATTCAGAGGACAGCTCTCCTCTCCCGGGGAGGGTTGTGGGCTTTGCTTGACTCTCTGGCAACCCCCAATGGAGATCGGGGTTCCACGTGAGCCGGTGTCACAGAGGGGGTGAAGCACGGCAGACAGTAACAGCGTGCCTGCATGGGCATCATTGCACATCCACACTCCACAGGGTACAAAAAAGAAAAATACCCTGCCTCCCAGTAGGCGAAGGAGGGTCCAAGGGCCTGCCATCACACCCAGTGCTGGGTCTGTCTGATCGTTCCTCTGGCTCTCCTTCCTGCTTGGCAGCTCTGCTAGATTGTAGATAGTGTGCCAGGAGGAGTAGGCAGTCCCACCTCGAGGGTCTCAGAGCCGAGGGGATGGGTGGCTGGAGAGGCGGCTGACAGAAGAGGAACTGAGGACTTCAGGCGGGCAGGAACATGACAGAGCTTCAGAGTAACTGGTAACTGGTATTTTTCTTTTAAACTTAGATTGTAGGCTTGTAGTGACACTATACTTTCTTTCTGTGTTGTCTTTACTTATAATTGTTTTTGGGCTGTTGAAAATTTAAAAAATAGTGGTGGTGTAGTTCTGTGCTGTCTTTAATTGCTGCAAATTTTATCTTGGCTTGTCTGACTGTCCTGTAGCTGGGTGAAGGGTGTTAATTGTCTGGCCTCTGACCTCAGCTACGTGATAACTGGAGTGGGCTTAGTCACAGTTAAAGCAGCAAACAGAAGTTCATCTTCTCAGAAGAAGCCAGAAGGTGAAGGAAGGAAACATATTCAATTCAGTGCTTCAGAGTAACTGGTAACTGGTATTTTTCTTTTAAACTTAGATTGTAGGCTTGTAGTGACACTATACTTTCTTTCTGTGCTGTCTTACTTATAATTGTTTTTGGGCTGTTGAAAATTTAAAAAATAGTGGTGGTGTAGTTCTGTGCTGTCTTTAATTGCTGCAAATTTTCGCCCCTCCATCCTTCCCCAACTCTTAATTATATGCCTGATAAATCTGATTGACAGGAGCTAAACACAGGGTATAGTAAGAGGTGAAGTAGAGGGGCATAAGGGGGAAGAAGACCACCCTCAGCACGACAAGTGTTTTGACTCATTTATTTATTTATTGGTTTCTTTTTCCTTAAAAAAAAATATATATCTGAGGATCAGTTACAGGATTTTTAGTACTGTAAATAAATAAAAAGAGAACTAAGAGAGCTTCAGTAGCAGAGAAGTAGTGGAATTGCAGTATATAATGTGGGAGTGGTGCAATGCAGTGGCTGTGGGGCAGCCATATTCAGGCAGACCTTCTGGACACTGAGGTGCTGCCCTATCTGCATGCATCTCTCGGGACCGGGGATGAGGTAGCCAGACTCAGAGCGGAAGTAAACTGGGTCAGGAGTACCATCACCCTGTCCAGAAACCACCCAGTCCAATGCAGCTGCCTCAAAGGATGCTGAGAACGAGGAGCACTTGGATGACAGTGGGCTCAGGGAGGTTAGAACAGTCAGGCAGAGGCACATCCCAGATCCTATTCCTCTCAAGAACTCATATGCCACACTGGCAAATGAGGACAACCAAATAAGTACCCAGGGAAGTGGAAGGAAAGGATGTGGAGGTTAGGCAAGGAGGTGACCTCAGTGGGAAAGCAGTGGACCCCAGAGGAGGAGAGAAATCCTGGAGGGGACTCCATCATAAGAGGATCCAGCTCGGAACACAGGAGGGGAGGACAGGGAGGTGAGGTGCCTACCAGGTGCCACGGCATGGAGGGATGGAAGGAAGATCCTGGGGATCACTGGGAAGGCAAGACAGGAGGGTGAGCTGGATGTCATTATCCACCTAGGTACTAATGACTTGGCAAATGGGGAGCCAAAGGAAGTTCAGGAAGAGTTTAGGAAACTGGGGAGGGGTCTCAAGCAAGTAGCTACTTCTGTCACTTTCTCAGAAGTACTACCTGTGAGAGGCAAGGGACAGCATAGGAGTGCATGCACCAGGAACTTTAACTCATGGTTGAAGAACTGGTGCTGTGAGGAAGGGTTTGGATTCATTGGTGACTGGGGACCCACCTGGAGGGATGGAGGTTTGTTCAAGCCTGATGGCCTGCATCCATCCTGGAGGGGAATCCAAGCACTCAATGATAAGTTTAAATGCTACATTGACAAGCATTTAAACTAGCAAGAAAGGTGTGCAGGCCAGCAAGAATGGTACCTACTTGCACCCCCCACAGCTAGTAATGGAACCAGTGAACCAGAGGAGTGGCTATCTCTGCAAAGCAGTGTGCAAAGGATTAGTGTCCAAAGGTGGATAAGCAGAAAAGGGCAAAATTCAGCAGAAGGGCAGACAGCAAGGAGAACCAGGGATAAATGACAACCAAGGAAGGGGCTGAGTAGAACAGTGAAGCAGTCTAGGAGGTCAAATCATGAAAGCCATGTGTGCAAATGCCAGGAGCCTTAGCAACAAGATGGAAGATCTGGAGGCTGTCATGGTACAGTCAGACCTGGACATTGTGGCCATCACTGAAACCTGGTGTAATGATAACCATGACTGGGAGATGGCCATACCTGGCTACAACATATTCAGAAGAGACAGAGCAGGCAGGAAGGGAGGAGGAGTGGCACTGTATGTGAAAATGACATAAGGGCCACACAGATCCAGGAGGAACAAAATGGGAGAGATACTGTGGGTTAAGCTGGAAAGGAATGGGGCCAGCCATCCGCACAGGTGTGGTCTATAGACCACCAGCCCAGGAGGAAGAAACAGATAGGAGCTGATGCTAGCCATCCAAAGGATGGCAGACAACGTGAGTAGTACTGGTTGAGACTTCAATATACCAGACGTGGACTGGAGCATCCCAGCAGCAGCATCAACTAGGAGCAGATTTATCCTGGACTCCTTCAGGGTGCCTTCCTCAAGCAACTGGTCATGGAACCAACTCGGCAGAAGTCAATACTGGACCTTGTCTCACAAACAGGGACAGTGTGATGGGGGTAACAGTGGGGAGCACCTGGGTAACAGTGACCACCAGTCATTGTGGTTTGAAATCACAGAAAGAGCAGAAGCAAACCACACAAAACACGGATCCTGGATTTTAGGGGGCAGACTTTGGGAAAATGGGAGATGCTTGAAAGAGGCATTAAGGGAATGGGACAGGAATCAGGGATTGAGGAACAGTGGGCAGTATTTAAAATGGGGATTATAAGAACAACAGAATTATGCATTAAGCAGGTTAGCAAGAGGAAAGAAAGAGGAGACCATTATGGTTTTCCAAAGAGGTAGCAAAGAAAGTGAAAGCCAAAAGATTGCATTCAGGCAATACAAAAGACACAGGCAGAAGGGGATAGGAGAAGTACCAGGAGAAAACAAAGGAGGCAGGGAAGGACAGTTAGGGGAAGCCAAAGCTCAGACAGAAGAACACATTGCAAAATCAGTGGTTAAAGGGACAAAACCTTTTACAGGTACATAAGTGAAAAAGAAGGACAAAGGGAGGATAGTGAGACTGAAGGGGAGGATGGGATCCGTGGAGGATGACAACAGTAAAGCTGACATATTGAACAAGTATTTCTGCTCAGTCTTTACTGAGGAAGAGAGGTATGTGTCTGAAGGAGTACAAGGGTGAGAATGGTGCAGAAATGGACACAAGTCCCTTTGCGAAAGGGTCCTGAAGGAACTGGAAGTAATAAGAGCTGATAAAACAATGGGGCCAGATGGGGTGCACCCAGGGTCCTTAAGAACTAGAGAGGTGGTGGCTGAACCTCTGGCTATCCTGTTCAGCCAATCACTGGAAACAGGGAGGTACCCAAAGACTGGAGGACAGCAGATGTAGTCCCTTATACAAAGTGGGAACAAAGAGGAAGCAGGGAACTACAGACCAGTCAGCCTCACCTCGGTAGTGGGAAGATCATGGAAGCACTACTGAAGGAGAGTTGGTGGAACATCTGGTTGTCAATGGACTACAGGACCCAAGGCAGCATGGTTTCTGGGGAAGGTCATGTCAGACCAATCTCATTGAATTTTTGACTGGGTGACTAGGGAGGTGGATCAGGGAGGGCAGTGGACATGGCCTATCTGGACTTCAGCAAGGCCTTTGACACTGTGCCACATAGAAGACTATTACACAAACTGCGAATATGGGTGTGGGCAGGACAGTAGTGTGGTGGGTAGGTAACTGGCTGGGTGGCAGGACACAGAGGGTGGTGGTAAATGGCTGTCACTCCATAGAGGAAGAGTGACCAGTGGGGTACCACAGGGATCAGTGCTGGGACCGGTCCTATTCAACATCTTCATCAGTGACATTGCACAGGATATAGAAGGCAGAATTTCACTGTTCGCTGATGACACAAAGCTCTGTAACAGAGTAGACACACCAGAGGGTGTAGACAGAATGAGAAGGGACCTGCAGAAACTTGAAGAATGGTCAAGGGTTTGGCAGTTGAAATTCAATGCAAAGAAGTGCAAGATAATGCATATAGGGTACAAAACCCTGGCACAATATATCAGTTGGGGGTGAGGATATGGCATGCACCAAGCAGGAAAGGGATCTTGGGGTTGTCATCTCTGATGACCTCAAGGTGAGAAACAGTGTGACAAGGCATCAGGTAAAGCAAATAGGATGCTGGGATGTATAGGCAGGGCATCACCAGCAGGAAAGGAGGTTAATTCCGCTATACAAGACACTAGTGAGGCCCCACCTGGAGTACACTGTACAGTTCTGGAGACCATACCTACGTAAGGACATAGACAGGGTAGAAGGTTCAGAGGAGGGCAACAAAGATGGTGCATGGGTTGCATCACAAGTCATATGAAGACAGGTTGAAGGCACTGAACATGTACTCCTTGGAAGAGAGGAGGAGAGAGGGATATGATGAGACATACAAGTATCTTACAGGGAGGAACAGGGCAGGAAAACACTATTTTAAGCGAAAAAGATGTTTCAGGACTAGAGGACATGGGATGAAGTTGGAGGAGAGACGATTCAGAGGAAACATGAAAAGAATTTCTTCACAGAGCAGGTGGTGGACAAGTGGAACACCCTGCCAGAGGAAGTGGTGGGGGCTGAAACAATCACGGGATTTAAGAATGCATGGGATAGACATAAAGGAATTCTAAAGGTCAGGGGTAAGGGGAAATAGATTTCTAGGAAAACAAACTGAACTTACAAGCTCAAATGGGCAGACTAGGTGGGCCATAGGCCCTTATCTGTCGACACTGTCTATGTATCTATGTATCTAGAGCCAAGTGACCTTCCAGAGAGAGTCCAGGTAAGGCAGAGAGAGAAACAGAGTTTGGAAAAAAAAAAAAGGAAAAAAGAATAGTCAAACAAAATTAATAAAAAGAGAAAACAATAGCAATCTGGACACTCGAGTCCTGAGGAAGCCATGGGGGGATTAACGTCAAGGCTAGGGTGACCGTGCAAATAAACATCTTTTATAACTGTATTTTTGCTCCTCTGGCCACCCCCAGGGATATAGCCGTTGTGACTGTCGTTGTGCCTTCCAAACCCACCACACTGCCATGTGCCCCCAAAAAAGACCTGGGGCAAATCCTGAAGAAAGGAGGGACCAAGATGCTAATTCAGTTAGCCTTGGTGGGTGCAGGCCCGGCAAAGCCTGAGTCCTCATGCTGCAGTGGCTGGAGGCATTTTTCCCTTCAGTTGTTGCCCACCCCATTGGCTGGAACCATGAGTGGTTGCCATGGCAGCTGTGCAAGTCGAGCGTGCATGCTGCCGCAACCTGGCTTCAGCCATAGACCCTTCCTACATACACAAGCGGCTCCAGCTTGCACTGCCATATCTGGTCACCTAGGCAGCGCTAATGCAGCAGAGTAATCCCCCTGGAGGAGCAGCTCATCCCCTGGGACACTCGATCCTCCTCCCCCTCGGCCAGCTCGCACCAGTCAGGGCTCACTTCCAAACCCCGGTCACTGCTGTCATGAGCAGTACTCCTACTGCTGTGCCGTTGGGCTGGCACGAACAAACATCTTTGCTCAAAACAATTTGATGAGGGGTTGGCTGTTTCAGTTCTTGTTTGCATGCTTACTTGGACTGTCAGAGTCAGCCCTACACCCTGCATCTGTTAGTGACTTGCATAGGGCTGTTTTCTAGCATCATAAGCAGTATTTGAACTGGTCTGGAGCACTAACAATCTGCTTGTAGCTTGTTTGAATATAGGAAAGTTACAGTCGAGCTTAATGTTGAGTTCAAGATCCGAGCTTTGCAAGGCACTAAACTCATCTTTCCAATATGAGTACTTTTAAATGTAACCTTTTCTGTACAGTATGTTAAGGGAGAGCACCATATAATGTACAGTAGTTAGGACACCACTAGCCCCCTCATCCCCTAAGGTTTTTAAAAATTGGCAGTTTTGTTTTACCTCGAAATGATGTGTTTAGAGGTAAAAGTCGATTTTATTTTCTATCTGCTGACAATTTCTGTGTTATCAAACGTTCTCCAGTACAGAGAACTAGTTTTTGTGCTTTAAACTTTATACAGTACATTTGTAGCCTACTTTCTAAAGAGTTATAGTCCTACTTGCACAATTTTTGAGTTGCTGTGTTTGACAGGGGACAAGATCGCAATATTAGCTCTGAAGAGCTTGGCTACGTGATCCATTCCTCTTCCTGGTTGCAGTTTGCGAGAACTCTACCTCTGTGCTGCCACCATGCACTGACATCTTGTGATGTCTACGTTTGGAGAGCACAGAGTCACACACAATTGAAATCTAGAGGGGTATCTTTTTAAAGCCTTTTTTGATATTTGACATGTCCATTTGATTAAAACTGACCCTCGTCCAACTAACAAGAACCTTACATCTAATAAAGCTCGTCTTGTTTTTGTATTTGGCATTGCAGGATCCTCCCGGTGTATCGCCCTCCAGGTTGCGAGGGGGAATTCCTGCAGGACGTCATTGACCTTGTCACTGACAGGCTGTTGGAGTCACCCAGATGGTTGGTGTTGGGTGATTTCAATGCCTGGATGGATGATGAACTCTTGCATTTTGGAAAGGACTTCCTCCAGATGATAACATCTATGGGCCTGGCACAAGTGACTGCTTCCATGACCCATATCCACGGCCATGCCTTGGATCTAGTATTCTCACTGGGGCTTGAGATTAGTGATCTCAAGATTGATCTGATCATTTGGTCGGATCACTGCACAGTATAATTTTCATTCTGGGCCCCCCCCGTTAGTCCCTCCCCTGTTGAGATGGTCCACTACCACCCTTTGAGGGGCTGATCCCCAGAGGGACTGATGACGGTAGTGGATTTTTATGGTGTGAGTGCTGCTTGTGAGATGGGGTTGAATAAGGCGGTGGCAGCCTATAATAATGTTGCCACCAAGGCACTGGACACCATGGCACCAATCCATATATGACCCAGGTCTTTTCGCTTGACACCCCTGTGGTTTGATGGGGCTCTCAAGGAAATAAAGACCAAGGGTTGGAAGTTGGAGTCTTGAGGGAGGAGGACCAAGACGGTGGAAGGCAGACTGACCTTGAGAACTCATTGTGGTGAGTATCATGGGGCAATCAACCGTAAGAAGGCAGATTTCCTGTCCAGAGAGATTGCTGCAGGAAGGAACAGACCAACTCTGGTCTTTCGGACTGTAGACAGGTTACTGCATCTGACCTGTCTGCAGCCGAAAAGAGCATTTTCAATCGCACATTGCGAAGAGTTTGCTCAGTTCTTTTCTGACAAGGTGTCAACTATTAGACCGGGATAACTCCAGTGGAGTACAATCTGACCCCGCAGTGTCGAGCTTGCAAGAGAAAGCAGCACTCTGATTGCCTGGGGTGAATTTTGGCCGGTTGGGGTGGTGGAGATCATTGAGGTGATTTCAAAGCTGCGACCCACCTCTTCTGAACTGGACCTGGGCCCGACACGTCTTCTAGTGGGAGGTGTGGAGTCCGTTGGTCCAGTGTTCGCCAAGATTGTCCGGTGTTCGCTTTTGGTGGGAGTCTTCCCTGATGCCTTGAAAGAGGCATTGGTGAGGCCTCTGCTGAAAAAAACATTACTCGACCCTGACGTCTTGTCGAATTATCAACCAGTCTCCAACCTCCCATTTTTGGGGAAGGTTGTAAAGAAAGTGGCAGCTTTGCAGCTCGAGGCACACCTGATGGCCTTTTGACATCTACGAGCTGCTCCAGTCGGGATTTAGAAAAAAGCACAGCACAGAAACTGCATTAGTCAGGGTGCAGAATGATTTCCTAAGGGCAAGGGATCAAAGGGAATGGTCAATTCTCATTCTTCTCGATCTCTCCTCAGCTTTTGACACTGCAGACCACATGGTGCTACTTGATCCCCTGAGAGAACTCTGTAGACTCACTGGTCATGTCATCATCTGGTTTGAGTCCTTTTTATCAGGTAGGATGCAACGGGTAGTGATGGGAAGTTTCTCATCATGCCTGAGGCTCCTGTCCTGCGGAGTACCCCAAGGGTCGATCTTTTCGCCCATGTTGTTTGCGGTGTACATGCTGCCCCTGAGTGACATCATTAGATGCTATGGTCTGGGTTTCCACTACTATGCAGATGATACCCAGCTGTATATGTCCTTTGTCCCCGGAACATTGGATGCTATGGACGTGCCAAACAACTGCTTATCCAAGATCCAGGAATGGATGTCCTCTAACTGGCTGAGACTAAACCCAGACTAGGCGGAGGTATTGGTGACTAAGCCTGGTCGTCAGAGGGAAGTAGTCACCACCGGAGCAGGAACAGGGTTGTTCCTGGGATCCACATCACTGGTGGCGGCAAATAAGGTGCGAAATCTGGGTGTCATCCTTGACGACTGAAACTTGAAGCTCAGGTGTCATCCATCATCCAGAGTGGTTTCTACCACCTAAGGAATGTCCCCTGGATTAAACCCTTAGTACCTCCTGAGGACCTGCCATCACTGATACAGTAATCAAGACTGGAGGTGACAAAAGCATGTAACGCTCTATATTTCGGGCTCAGTAGGGACAATCTCTGCCGGCTACAGCTGGTGCAGAACACTGCAGCCAGGTTATTGATGGGCCTTTCAAGGTCCGATCATAAAACATCAGTTTTGCGTGAACTGCACTGGCTGCCAGTTAGGTGGAGGACTGTCTTCAAGGTAAGTTTGCTTACATCCAAGGCCCTATACGGATTGGGTCCGGGCTACCTGTCTGACCTCCTGACACTTGCTTGCCCAATGTGCTCCCTATGGTCATCGGCAGAGGGGTATCTAGTGGTCCCGAGGACACAATTAAAAACTGCTGGTGATTGTGCCTTCGAAGTGGCTTGTCCAACTATATGGAACTCCCTCCCAAATTCATTAGGGGAGGCCCCCCCAATGCAAGTTTTAAAAACGGTCTGAAGACACATGTGTTTATGCTGGCATTTGAGGGAATCTGAAAATAAGATAGTGAGCTATAAAAAATGTTAGAGTCTAGTTTTATAATTTTATATTTATGATTATTTATGATATTTTAATGTAACCCTCCTCCCAAATTGAGGGGGCTTACCTTGCATGTCTTGGGGCTCCACTGATGCCCACTGCCAGGCAGACGTCCTGCAGAGATGATAAATCCATGGTTGTTGGTGTCCTTCTAGTGATCTGCGTGAGAGTACCATGAAGTATCTCCGTGATATCCCTGTAAGTGCCACAGCCAGTGCGTATACTGTAAATGGCCTGGGCAAGGTCCAAGTGTTTTGGAGCACACGACCAGCCAGGCATTTCCCTGATCTGCCCCGCTCTGCTGTCACTAACAAAGCAGTCGGAGCCTTACACGGTACTGTATTTACTTTTAAATAGTTACTGTTTTTGAGACACAGATTGTTATTTAACCTGCCTTCTTTGAACCATGCATCTCCTAATGGGAGCCACTGTGTTTGGTCCGGGACTTCCCAGGTTTGGACAAACTGGGACTCAGGGGACCTTGAGGGGTAGCTCAGGTGCCTTGTGGGAGAAACTGTGAACTCTAGTGTTTGGCACCTAAAGGAACCAATGGAAGCATAAGACTGACTGACAACTCCCCTAGCCAACCAGATTGCAGGAAAAACAGACTAGTCTGAGAACTGTTTTTAAACAGGGTACAGTGCAGCTCGAGTGTTGGTAGAAAGAGCAGCATCTAAGCTCTGTGGGGGCCTACGCATTATAGGCTTGCAATCATCTCCTGAGGTCTTCTTCGATCCCAAGAGGGGATCAAGTTCAAGAATACTGCCTTTCTGCAGATTAAGAGGGTTGCTCAGAAAGTCGGCTGAAATTGCAACCAGGCAGAGAACTGAAAAAGAAAAAATAGAGAATCCAGTGTTTCCCCAGTGGAATGTGCTGAGGCCTGTTGTAGATAAGGAGACTGATGTCCAAGGATTCCTGTTTTGAAAAAAGGGAACCAGGCTCACGCAACCAGCAATATACCTACCAGCTAGAGGTGAAACCAGCAGAAGAATTGAACCTGACCAGAGACACTTTACTACTTGCAGGTCATTGCCAATTTGGCCCATGCCACATGTTCATGTTCTAGAGTCAGTTTCTTCGGCAAGAGACCCATCCTGGGGATTCGGCCCCTGCGCAACAGATCAACACAGGTTGCGGTCACCTATTGGGAAAGGCTGTGAAGTGGAGGTGAGTCGTGTCAGCCTAGTTTCCCCAAACAAGGCAAACCCAAGCCAGTGGTCTTTATTTCGCCATGCCTTCATCAATTCATTTTGAACAGTGAGTAAATCCAGGGTAGCTCCCTGCAACAAATGTGCTCGATTATAAATGGTACCACCCGACTACATTTTGTCTGTGTCCAAGTGTTTAAATAGACCTGGCCAACCAGCAGCATATACAAATCATTTAATCTGCTTTGCACTGTCAATTTTTATTTTTTTTTGTGTTATTTATTTATCTCCCCTGTGACTCACCCACCTCTCCTTCAGGCCAACCGCCAAGGACACTCACCTCTCGCTCATCTCTGCTGCTGACCCCTGCCCCACATTGCAGCCACCTCAGGGTAACCCAACGTAACCCTTGCGTCTGGTGGGTCCTTCTCTTCCGAGGGAAAAACAGCCTATTGGCCCAGACATTTATCCTGGGTGCTGCTGCAGCTGGGTCGGCTGTCACAGAGCTTGAGGGGGCACTGGTCCGGGCGGCCGTCATCCGGTAGGAGAAGATGCCATTTTCAGTTTTCCTCCGATTTCCCCTAGTCACGCTGCCTCTGAGCTTCCTCTGGTCTCCACCGGGGGCCGCTATAGAGCAACGCCGATCTCCAACCCACCCCAGGAGAGGAGAACAGTCCTCCGGACGCTCAATCCTACTCCTTCCCCTACTGACCCTCCGGCACCCGAGTCCATTCCCAAACCCGGGTCGCCGGTATGGTGTGAGGTAAGGCGCCAGCGCCGCAGCTCTCTGCACCACTGGGCTGGCTTTGCACTGTCAGTTTTGATTAATTCTTTCCATCAAGGGCCCCAACAACAGCTGCAATGCCTACAACCCTGGGCACCGATTCTGGCCAGCATTACATTCTGGGTACCCGGTAGTTGCGGGACTATTTAACAAAGGGACTAAATTAATTGTGTTAAGTTACCTGGTTTTCCAGAATAGTAATCATTTGTGTAAATTTGCTCCCCCTCCTCGTTCATGTCCCCTTAATAAACCTGATTTACTGTGTTACTTTGAACCAAGCTTGTGAGCATATTATTACCTGGCTTAGAGTGATAGACTCTGTATTGAATGTGTTTAAAGTGCATGCTGCATTGCAACACTGTTTTACAGGGGGTCGCAGAGCATACTTCAGGACCAGAGACCCTGCTGGTAAGTGGGACCACTGTGAGCATATTATTGTTTATTGCAAACTGTCTGTTGAATACTGCTAATGGTCACTATCCATTCCTAGGTAGCTGAACACTAGGTGGGACTGTGGGTGGTGATAGCTTCCCAGAGGGATGTACCAGTATAGGTAGATACCCACGTAAACCGTACTCTGGTTGGAAGCACCTAACTATTGTGTTTCCTGAGGGTAGGGACACCCCGGTACTTGCCAGTTTGGAACCCAGGCCCCTCAACCTGCTGTTAAGAAGACAGGCAGGGGTAGTAGCCCTAGGGGTTACATTAATTGAATTGACCCTGATAATAATTGTGTTTAACTTATTGTCCTGTACCGCTGTAAAGCTCCCAGAGCCCCAGGGATTAGGCACTTAAGAAATAAAATATGACTTAACATGTATACCAGTGCATTATTTGCATTGGTTATGGCATGCACTGTGAGATTGTCCTATTGGGTACTGTTATTAAGAGAATTTTCCTGAGTGGTAAAGTCCTGGATGCCTGAGTGCTTCAAGTGGCTTCTCCAAGTTGAGGGACCATGTCAATATAGTTCACAGCCAACAGTAATACTGGATCCAGGGCCATCTGCACTAAGGTTCAAATGTGAAGTTCCCAAATCCTAGAGAAGGGCTGCACGAACATGCTTGGAGGGTGGAGGTAACACACAGAACAGAGGCACAGGTCTGCCACCATTTTCAGAGCAAGGAGACAGAGAATGTCTGACTCTTAGTTTCAGCCTCATGGATTGATAAGCCCCTGTGCCAGGTCCACTCACACTCATACCTCTCAACATCTTTGCTCATAAATCAGGGACAAGGCTTAAAAAAATCAGGGACAAAGACCCAAAATCAGGGACATATCTTAACAAGCATTTGTCAATGCTGAATGTTTGCTTGCTGGCATTGGCAGTGGTAGTGTAGAAGTTACAGAGCTGAGTAATAGGAATGGCAGTGAAGTATTGAACTGAAGCCAACCCCACCACCACCCTGCAGAGAGTGACAGGCATTGGGGTGTGCGTTTGGGTCGTCAGGCATAACGGCCACACCATTTCACCACACCCCACCCTGCAGATACTGGCAAGTGTCACAGCGTTCCTTGGGGTCTTTGACCCTTATGCGCACCCCATTCCATTAGGAAATACAGTGAGATGGGTGCGATATAGGAGAATGGGGTGAACTTTGGGGCTGAAGAGTCCAAGGCATACCTCCATGCCTCTCACTGGCTGCAGGGTGTGGAATGGTATGAGCATTACAGGCAAGAATCCCAAGTCACACCCCTGATGCCTGTCATTCTCTACAGAGTTGGGCATTATGGTTGGAAACCCTAATACCTCAGGCATTCGTTGGTATTTTCACTCCAAATGTTCAACATGTTTTTTGTGACCCCACCTCATGAACAGGGGGAATATCAGTTTGTTAGCCGAAAGCTGCTTATGCACAGCGACTACGGCATTTAGCACCACAGGTGCAAAAACATTCCGAACAGGATGTAAAAAATGACAGCTGTACTGTTCATGGGGAGGTGTAAAAAATGGCAATGTTGCAAATCTGGTGAGGTCATGAGCGTACATAGAAACTGTGCAACGCACACCCGTAATATAATTAGGTTGGGGATTTTTTTACAGCAGATTGTCAACTCAGGCATTTTGGTGCCTCCGTTATGAACAGTGTCACTGTGATTTTCTTTATCTGTCCCGAACAATGATTTCCCACAGCGACCACGCATGTCTGCGCTGAAAGTGTGAAAACACACTTGACCATGTTGTGAAAAATGTACAGCTGTACTGTAAATAAGAAGTGTGTGGAAAAATGCCACTGGTGAAAATCTGGACTTAAAATATTACAAAGTCATGAACTTACTAGGGTGCGTGGAAACTGCGCAATGCTCACTCGTAACACAGTCATTTTATGGACTTTTGTCACCAAATTTTCAACATAGCCATTTTAAGACCTCTGCTTATGAACAGTGTAACTGTGATTTTCGTAATCTGTCCCAAACATTGCTTTCGCACACCAACAGCACCATTGTGAGCTACATGTGCAAAAACACATTTTGGGCGGCATATGAAAAATGGCAGCTGTACTGTTCATAAGGAAGTGTAATAAAATGGCAATGTTGAAAATCTGGAGTGAAAATATTAAATTCGCAAACTTATGAGCATGCATAGGAACTGTACAACGCACGCTCATAAAAGTCGTTTTCTGGAATTTTTTCTTCAAATTTTCAACATAGCCATTTTATGACCTCTGCTCATTAACAGTGTCACTGTGGTTTTCTTAATTTGTCTTGTACATTGGTTTCGCACACCGACTGCGCCATTGTGCGCTACACGGGCGGAAACACATTTTGGGTGAGATGTGAAAAATGACAGCTGTACTACTCATAAGAAGGTGTGGTAAAATGGCAATGTTGAAAATCTGGAGTGAAAATATTGAAAATTCTCGAACTTACGGCGTGCGTGGGAACTGCATAACGCACGCCACAATAAACAGTCATTGTTAGAATTTTTTCACCAAATTTTCAACATAGCCATTTAAGACCTCTGCTCATGAACAGTGTCACTGTGGTTTCTTAATTTGTCTCACGATACATTGGTTTAGCACACGACCTAGCCATTGTGCGCTGCAGTGAACACATTTAGGTGAGATGTGAAAATGACAGCTGTATTACTCATAAGAAGGTGTGGTAAAATGGCAATGTTGAAAATCTGGAGTGAAAATATTGAAAATTAGCGGGAACTTCTGGCGTGCATAGGAACTGCGCAATGCATGCTCAGTAAAACAGTCGGATTTTGAATTTTTCCCAAATTTTCAAAATAGGCTTCTTGAGTCCACCTTATGAACACTGGCAGTGTCATTTCGTTAATCAGTCCCAAAAGGTGATTTCATGCAGTGACTGCGAAATCACCCTCCAGACCGAATAACGCCATGACAGTGACATCATTCATGAAGGGTCCAAAACCCCATGTTGAAAATTTGGTGCAAAATTCCAAAAATGCCTGAGATATGCAATAAAGTTGAAAAACCCTATCTAGCCCATTATACAGCTTATCGGCATTTCCTCAGTTCGCGTCGGCTTTGAAGAGTGCAGGCGTGTTCCCGGTCCACGAAGATACGTCGCGCCGAGGTCAGAAGGTAAGTATGGGGTGAGGGGGTGTGGGGAGGCAGGGTGCGCAGTGGGTGGGTGCGGATTGTGGGAGGGGGGCCAGGGAGACTACGTGGGACCGTTTTTCTTTACAGGTGTTCTTTTTTTTTCAATGACGACGTGGGACGTTTGCCACTCTGGGGTGGGCTCCCTGAGCGGCACAAGAGCAGTTGGGGGCATTCAGCCGGCGGGGATTGGGCACCCTCGTTGGCCAAAGCATCTATTGCCACACTGGGTGAGCTCCCAGCGTGGCACCCAGTACTCGGGGGAGTGAGGGACAGTGGAGCCGACGGGGATTGAGCACCCCCGTCGGCTATATCATGAGATTGCCACGCTGGGGTAGGCACCCAGCGTGGCATGTGAAAACTTTAGAGAGGCGCCTTTGGCGACAGGGGATTAGGCGCCCCATCGGCTATACAGTGTGTGCGTGCGGGGGTGCGCCTGCGTATCTGCGTGTGTGTGCGTGTGTGTGTGTGTGTGTGTAGAGGGAGCTGCGCATGAGCAGGAAATATCTTATCGCTGCTCACTAAAGCGTAGCTCCCCCTTTCAACTGTATGCCACTGCATTTTGGAGCTTGTCATAGACAGCTCCAGCATGCGTTGGCGGACAGGGGCCGCGCCTGCCAACACACTGACTGAATTGGAAGAGGGGGTGACACACCTCCGAAATCTCGGATGATGGCACTATGTTTCTTGCACATGCATGCAAGCAAACATAAAAATTGGTACTATTCTGCCAGAAAGCTGATAGAATAAAGGGATTAGTGTAAGATGCATTTTCTGAAGACGAACAAGTCTGTAACTTTAATTTTTGGCATTATTTTGTACTTTCAGTCCCCACTGTTCTGTCACAAAAACACAAATTTTACAAGGGACAGAGGAAAATTTTGAGTCAAAATCAGGGACGTCCCTGAAAATCAGGGACAGTTGAGAGGTATGCTCACACTCTTAGACCAACGATTTACCTTAAACATCTTTTTAGTTTTAACTTTGTTCTTCCGCTCCTAGTGGGCTCAACGCCATAAAAACTTATGCACTCTGTGCTGACAGGCAGGGAAGCAGTTGATTTTTTAGACTGTGCATTAATTGCGCCAGTGTGTGCCATACTTAAAGCAGCAGTACTAGATAATCAGGAAATGATTTATCAAAAATCGGCTTTTTGGTTGTAAGCATGCGGCCACAGTTCCAGTTTCAATATCTGTAAATATTTTTTTTTCGGTCATTTTTACTTTTTTACATATTTACAATTTACTTGATTTGTTGTAGCAATACAATAAATATGGTGGCTGTCTAAATTTGAGCTTCGATCCCCCATTCTGAAGCATCACGTCTTTTGGTTACTGCAGTGGTACCCTGTGCTGACCATTCCCTATGTCCCTGTATAGTACTGCCAGTCATACGCATGTGCAGTTGGCAGCAGAGGGGGTTCCAGTGCAACATGCCGGGTGGCAGAAATGTAAATGAAAGCAAAGGAAAACTGAGCAAATTATTCAGTGATAGTACAAAGCTGGCGGGAAAGAGTACCAAGGAAATGTTCAGCAGCGCATAGGGAATAAACTGTTGAAAAAGCACAGATTTTTTTACATTGCACTGCTGCTTTAAGGCAACACAGGTGCAGCACTTTTTGCCTTCCTTTTCAATTTATTTACAAAACATTTTGCTTACCTGATACAGGACCGTAAAGACGTCTTTTCAATTTCATATAGCAGGAAGCTTTTTTAGTATACCACCACAGATTTTGGCATTCCTTCTTACTTTTCTGGTTCTCTCATAGTAGTAACATCAGGGGAGACACACGGATGTGTGGCACCCACATACAGGTGTATGCACCAGGCTTACGTTTTGGCGTGCTGACGTCATGCCTTTGTCAGAGCTCTGCCAAATTCTGTGGTAGTATACTGAAAAAAGGCTGCCTGTAATGCAAAATGGAAAAGATGTCCGTACGGTCCTGTATCAAGCAAGAAACAGGTTTTATCAATACGTTGAAACATGAGAGAAAACCTACTGTGCCCATGTCATCTTGAGTGCAGCAGAAACTGGCCCTTTAGGCAGTCAAAAAAAAAAGATCCAGCTTATCTTGGCGAAAAATTCTCCTAGCCTGATATCGTTCACTCAAGACACACACTTGCATGAAGATTCGATATGTCTATTTAAATATCCATGAGCCCAGCGAGGCTCCTACTTGGCTACTGGACTGGTCATGAACATCTTAGAAACGATCGTTCCAACTGCCAACTGACACTGTGCAGCATGCGCAGTTTGTGCCACCCCTGTCAACACCTAAAGTAAGTACAAAATAAATGGCAAAAAACAAGCGTTATTAGACTTACAAATGCAATAGCAACCTCAAAGCTGATCATTTCCTTGAATTAACAATTGGCTGGAGAGAAGGTGGCCCTCAGCTGCACCTGGGGCCACCCATCCCCCAGTGGGTCATTAATCCTTCTGAAATTACTGGCTTTTTGGCCATTATTCATTTATTCACCCAAAGGAATGTTAGGAATTTGGGGACCAGTCTCACAGTAGCAAGCGCAAGGAAAGGAACAACTGAATAATTGCAATATGCTTTTACTAGTTTACCCTGCGCTGCAGTTACATTTCCAAACTACTTATTTAATTATTTAAAATATTTGGTAAGGGTGGGCTGCCCTATGGCACAAAAGGAGGCGTAGCGTGCTTTCACCCTAGTGTCTCAGGTCTGGAAGCAAGCCCAGGGAGATGGATCAGTGCAGTTTTGGGAAGTTCTACCAAGTGGAGCACAAGCCAGTCCAGGCAGAGAAGCACCCAAGATTCAATGCTGCAGTGTCCGCTCGCAGTCGGCCGGGCTTGCTCCTCCATGAGTGGCGGGATGCATGTCCAGAACAAGCGGTAGTGAGCAAGGCCAGTTTATTTATTTATTTACTGAATTTTGTTGATCGGGTAAGCCCACTGGGCCTCTTGGAGTACCTTTTTCAGGGGCAACCCAGGATTAGTGACAAAGAGTATCACACAGTATGTCAGAAAAACAAATAGGCAGGAGATACAGGGTAAATACATGGTTGAAACAGTATACAGTTTGTGGGTTTTTGGAGCAAAGGAGACAAAAACTGAAATAGAATACATTAGTAAACTATTCACAAGGTAACAAGATGCAAGCTTGTCGACATTAAACAAATAGGAAGACATTAACATATAATGAACGTGCAGCTGCCTGACAAACTGGGACAGGTAAATCTGTGCACTAATTACACAGTGGCACTGGCAAGTGTTACAATACCAAGAGTCGGATGGTATCAACAGCAGCAGTTGCAGGTGCTGTGTTCTAGCAGGAGTTTCTGAAGGCCCTTCTTAAAGCTGCTAAGGGAGGAAACTTCCTATAAATGACTGGGAAAGGCATTCCAGACGGTTGAGACTGTGTTCACACAGGATCTATTTCCTGCCTTAGTTCTGACTTTTGGAATGTGAAGGAGGGAGCGGCTAGAGGATCTGTGGAGTCTCCTGTCAGGTTTAGTAACTTAATGATTTTTGAGACTTGGAGCGCTTTGTCACTTTGCAGCTTAAAGACTAGGCAAAAGGAGGAATAATCCAGCCTATGTTTGACGAAGGGCCAGTTTAAAGAAACAAGCACAAAGCACTGCTGTTTTCAAACTCAGAGGACCTTAAGGCTTGGAAGACTGGGGAGCCGTAAAGCAGTGGTGGTAGGAGCACAGTATCAGCAATACACGTGCTTAATTCCCTGGTGAGGTATGGGCTTTGGTGACACAAGAGACATATTCTTTTATGTAGTGATTAGGTGAGGTGTTCAATGTGAGTCTGAAAGGTGTTGTCCTGATCTAAGATGCCTAGGTATTTAGTGGAAGCTGCCATCTCAATTTTAGATCCATCAGACAGGGTGGGTGTGAACAGATGCTGCCTTTGCCATATTGGGGTGGTGCTAACAACAACAAAAATGGAAAGGGACCTTGAGATGGTCATATCAGATGGCCTAAAAGTAGGCAAGCAATGCGAGAAGGCAGTAAGGAGGGCTGGGGGGATACTGGGATGCATAGGGAGAGGCATCACCAGTAGAAAACAAGACGTTGTTATCCCTCTGTACAGACAATTGGTGAGACCTCATCTGGAGTACTGAGTGCAGTTCTGGAGACCCCATCTCTGCAAGGACATAGACAGGATGGAGGCAGTCCAGAAGAGGGCAACTAAAATGGTGTAAGATCTGCACCAGAAGCCATTCGAAGAGAGATTAAAGGAGCTTAATATGTATACCCTCGAGGAAAGGAGGGAGAGGGGGGACATGATAGAAACTTTCAAGCACCTCAAGGGAATCAACAAAGTCCAAGAAGGTAGCATCTTTCAGAAAAAGAGATGTGCAAGAACAAGGGGGCAAAATGTGAAGATAGAGGGAGGATGGCTCAGGGGCAACGTTTGAAGTATTTTTTCAAGGAGAGGGTGGCGGATGCATGGAATGGCCTTCTTGAGGTTGTGGGGTCAAAAACAGTGGGGGAATTCAAGAATGCATGGGGCAGACATAAGGCAATTCTGGTAGGGGTAGGAGGAAGTAGGCTGTTGGTTAACTAGGATCTGCAGCTTAGCCAATAGGTAAGGAAATGGGTAGACCTGGGTGGGCCAAGCAGTCCTTATCTGCTGTCAAAGTCAATGTTTCTGTGTTTGCGAACTGAAGCTTTTAGGTCCAAAGAGAATGGCTTTTGTCTTCATACAACTGAGAACCATTTTGTTTGACTAAAACCAATCTTCTAGTAATTGCAGGTCTCCTATAAGCAGGCTGTTTAGCTCTCTGGTGTCTAGAACTGCATCATCTTCATATAGCCGAGCAGCCCCAGCACTGATCCCTGCCTGCGGCCGCACCTGTGTATCAAGCCCACCTCCCAACCACGCCACAAGCCCAAATCGGGCTCTCAACTTCAGCTGACTGGCTCCGGTGCTGATCCCTGCCAGCAGCCACACCTCTGCATCAAGCCCACCTCCCAACCAAGCCACAAGCCCAAATCGGGCTCTCCACTTCAGCTGAGCTGCCCCGGCGCGATCTCTGCCTGTGGCCGCACCTCTGCAACCAGCCAACCCTCCCCAACCAAGGAAAGCAGCCACAAGCCCTAATCAGGTTCTCCACTTCAGCCGGGTGGCCCCGGCATGGATCCCTGCCAACAGCCACACCTCTGCATCCAACCCGCCTTCCCCGACCAAGGAAAGCAGCCACATGCCCAAATCGGGCTCTCCACTTCAGCTGAGCGGCCCCAGTGCTGATCCCTGCCGGTGGCTGCACCTCTGCATCCAGCCCACCCTCCTCGACCAAGGAAAGCAGCCACAAGCCCAAATTGGTCTCTCCACTTCAGCAGAGCTGCCCCAGCACTGATCCCTGCCAGCGGCCACACCTCTGCATTCACCCCACCCTCCCTGACCAAGGAAAGCAGCCACAAGCCAAAATCATGCTCTCCACTGCAGCCAAGTGGCATTGGAGCAATCTCTGCCTGCAGCCGCACCTCTGCATCCAGTCCGCCCTTCCTGACCAAGGAAAGCAGCCACAAGCCCAAATCGGGCTCTCCACTTCAGCTGAGCTGCCCCAGCGCAGATCCTTGCCAGTGGCCACACCTCTGCATTCACCCCACCCTCCCCGACCAAGGAAAGCTGCCACAAGCCAAAATCGTGCTCTCCACTTCAGCAAAGTGGCCCCGGCGCTGATCCCTGCCTGTGGCCACACCTCTGCATCCAGCCTGCCCTCCCCAACCAAGGAAAGCAGACTCAAGCCCAAATCGGGCTCTCTACTTCAGTCAAGTAGCCCCGGCGCTGATCGCTGCTGGAGGCCACACCTCTGCATCCAGCCCACCCTCGCCAACCAAGGAAAGCAGCCACAAGCCCAAATCGGGCTCTCCACTTCAGCGGAGCAGCCCCGGCACTGATCCCTGCCGGCAGCCGCACCTCTGAATCCAGCCCGCCCTCCGCGACCAAGAACAGCAGCCACAAGCCAAAACAGTGCTCTCCACTTCAGTTGAGTGGTCCTGGTGCTGATTCCTGCCAGCAGCCACACCTCTGCATCCAGCCTGCCCTCCCAGACCAAGGAAAGCAGGTGTGATCAGTCAGCTTCTAGCCTGGAGCTGCTAGGCACCAATCCCTGTAATTTGACTGGCTCATGGTGACTGTGGCTGCTTCCTGATTGGACACTGCAGATCCCCATTGAGAAAGCAAGCACTCAAGGCACCTTTTTCAAATCACAGCTCGGCCACTGCCTTGCTCTACTACTCTCTGGACAGGTTTTTTTTGGCCCACCCCTATCTCCCTCCTTTATTAAATACACTTCCCCACTGATTTCTGCCCCCCAGAGGCCTCAAACTAGTCAATTACTGCAACTTCCTAAAGGGGCTGTCCTCTCCTGCAACTTCTTAAAGGGGCAGTCCTCTCTCGTGCTCAGATCTGAGAAATACTGCTGACTGCCCTATCTTAATCACACACTCTTTCCAACAGCCTCCCACTACCAGTGCCTTACCACTGCTCTACCCTGGGCTTAGTTTCTTCTACCAAACTCAACTTTGTACCCTACTTCCCTACTGCCTCATTCATTACTGTTCTGTCACCTTCCCTCTTTCTGGCTGCCAGCATGGAGTGCTCCAAGTGGTTCCACCTCCCCTACTTACTCTCACTCCTTGTTCTTCCCCTCTGCGCTCAACTCTCCTCACCCTGCCCCTCCTCCCATCCCCTCTCCACCAGTTTTGCCCAAATCCTTCTCACACCCTCCCTTATTTCTCTCTCCCCCCTCATCCCACACCTCCTTGCCCCCTCTCCCTTTCCCCACCACCCCTCATTTGTGCATCCAAATCCATCCCTGCCCCTCCCCACGTAAGCCCCTTCATTAGCCTTTGCCTGTTTCACGAGTTCTCTTCTTCCTACCACAGCCATATCTTTTTCACTCACCACTACACCAGGCTATACTCCACTAAGCTGTCTTTGCTTGCGAACTGCAGGAACTTAAGGCTCCTCCTCCTCCTTATCTCGGGCTCCATTCACCCCAAACCCGGCCCACACCCTCTACCGATTTCATCCCTCACTCCTCCCCCAAACCCACTACACAGCTCACTTTAACATGCAAAGCCTTTGGGAAAAAAGACCCTTAATTGAGTTCTGGGCGTTGGCTAACGCTTTTGATGTTATTGCCCTCACCGAAACCTAGCTGAAGGAGGTCACCTCCCCCATGAAAATCCTCCTTTAAGGTTACTCAGTCTTTAGAAAAGACAGGGTGGGGAAGCGTGGGGGAGCCTGCCTCATCTGGGTTGCTGATCACCTCCTTGCCACTGAATTCAACCCCTCACTTCCCACCTCCTCCCTCAAGACCATCTCGATTAACCTCTTCCTTGGAGCATATAAAATGGTCACAGTCAGCGTGGTGCACCTGCCACCCTCCTCTTCACCCCATGATCTCGACCTCTTCCTCGATATCAAAACCTCCCTCCCCCAGACAGAGACTGGATCATCCTAGGGGATTTCAACCTAAACTGTCTGCCCCCTCACTGTGACTCCACCAAGGAATCCATACTTGGCCTTGGCTTATACCAGCTCATCACTGAACATACCAGAACCAACTACAAAACTGGATCTCAGTACCTCATTGATTGGGTCCTGGTCTCACACCCCTCCCATGTCACCGCCTCCTGAGTTATTCCCGACTCAGTCAGTGACCACTGTGCTGTTTTCTGCCGATTGTCGACAAACCGCCCCCCACACAAATTCATCCAAACCAGGCAACTGAAGAAGCTGGATGCCTCCGAGTTTTCCAGAGATGCCCTAGCCCAAGACTGGTCCTTCACTGAAAACATTTATGACATCTGCAAAGTACTTGAAGCCTTTAGCAATAAGTTTCTTGCCCTGTGCAACCGTTTTATCCCACTTAAAAAAATCCAGGTTTAGGGTTCTAGCCAAGAATGGGTCACCCCGAGCTTCGCAAACTAGCAAGGGATAGGGACCGAGCCTGGAAGTTGTACAGAAAACACAAAACCCCCAACTCCTCCAAGACTTCAAAACCCTCAGGAACAGGTGCAAATCTTCCACAAGATCTGCTAAATCCTCCTTCATCCTGGAAAAACAGCGTGCTACCCAGGGGAACCTACGAGGACCTGGAACATTCTTAACAACCTTATTGGTATGGGAATTTCCAAAGAACATATTTGTCTCACCTCCGAAGGGACAACCACCACCAAGCCAAGTGAAACAGCCTCCCTTTTCAATAAATAATTTGGTGACCTCGACCAGTACAAGCCCAGCAGCACTCCTACCCCATTTGCCGCCGCATCCCTCCCAGTGTTCCACCCTAAGTTCCATTTCAGGTACCTAACCCCTGGTGAAGTGGTCAAGTTAATCAGAACAAATGACCCAAGACCAGCCAGAGGCACCGACAACATTGACTTCAGAGTTCTCTGTCTTGTCTGTGATTCCTTGGCCATCCCTCTCACTAACATCCTCAACCACTCCCTCTGCACGGGGTCCTTCTTGAAAGCATGGAAGTGTGCCATTATTAAACCTCTTCACAAATCTGGTTCCAAGGATCTAGTATCTTACTACTGTCCTGTCTCCCTCCTTGCCCCCTCTCCAAAATTTTACAGAAGGTGGTCCACAGGGAAACCATGGAATTCCTCACCAAATAGAACCTGCTCACAGAGGCCCAGCATGTGTTCCATGCTTGACACAATACGGAAACTGCCCTCATCAAGTCATCCACTCCACAGACAAAGCTAACAGCGAAGGCCTCTACACCAGTGCTGTGTTCGGAGACCTCACCAAAGCCTTCAACTTCACTGATCATGAAGTCCTCCTTCATACCCTGGCTGGCCTCCATTTCTCACCCGAGGTCTGCCTTTGGTTCAAGGATTACCTAACGGGCAGATCCCATCGCACCATCATTGGCTGTGCCCTCTCTGAATCATACCCCATCAAATACAGCATCCCCCAAGGGTCCATCCTGGGCTCTATTCTCTTCTCTCTGGTCGTTAACTCCCTGCCTTACATCTGCACCTCCTCTGAACTCATTCTCTATGCTGAGCTAAGCCTTTTCTGTCAGGACAAAAACCTCAATGCTCTCATTAACAAACTCCAATTCGATTTCAGCAGACTTCACACCTGGTTCACGTTCAGAGATCTTGTACTCAACTCCAAAAAAACTAAGTTCATGGTTTTCTCCAGCCCCCTCAAACTTCTTGACTTTGATCTCTCCCTCTATGACAACCTTGACAACTCCATTGAAAGAGTCAGTGAATCCAAGTACCTTGGCTTACTCCTGGATAGCCACCTCAATTTTGATGCTCAAACTAGCCTCACAATCAGAAAGGCCCACCAAAGACTTGGTATCCTCAACAGAACTAAGCATTACCTTAACAGGGAATCCAAACCCCTCTTTGTCTCCAGCTTCCTCCTTCCTGCCTTTGACTATGATTCACTTGTCTCCCTTCCCCACCTCTCCATCAAAAATTTCTCCAGATTTCAAAGCTCCTACCATAACGCTATCCACTTTACCTCTGGTCTCCCTAAACAAACACACAATTGTGACCTTTATAAGCTCACCAGTCGGCCCTCCCTTGAGGCCCACCTCAACTGCAAGATGGTCACCTTCTTCTTCAAACTCTCCTGTGGACTGCTCCCTGATTGTCTCACCTCTCTCTTCCAGACAACCACCACCAGGACCAATAGACTGTCCTCCACTCTTTCTTTCACTGTTCCTTTCTGCCAGACCACTCAAGGCCAGAAAACACTCTCCTTTATGGGACCCAAGCTCTTCAACTCTCCCCCTGCAGAACTAAAACTGTCCCTCCACAAATGCCTTCCAACACAATATCAGGAGACATTTCTCCCTCACTTGCACCTGCTCGCAGCCCTAATCTGGCTACCCTTCTGCAATCTTTTCCCCTCACCCTCTGGTTATCCACCTATGGCTGTGGAGGGGTTGTGGGATAACAGATGGACCAGGCACTGAACTTCAAGTTCAATACACAATCTCTGTGCAATGTTTATTCAAAATACAGAGGATAACATTAAGCAATGGCATATCCCTTCTTCAGTACATCAGTTTACAGCAACCAAGTATGTATGTCCTTTCTCTGCACTTAGCCAGCACCTACCAACACTGATTTCTGATCTACTTAGCAGTTGAGATTCAGCCTCCACCCCTATGTGGGCCTTGTTTGCTTGGGCAGTGGGGGCTCAAATAAAAAAAAAAAGCTAAAAACAAATAACCTCAGTGCAGAAGCACTGAAGAAAAAATGACTCAGTATAGTAATCTTATTTCTTCTAAGGGAATCTTACTATATTCTGACTTACGCAGTATGGTCTCACCACAGGACTGCCACTGAGCCGAAATGGTTAATAGAACCTATGCAAATGATGGAATGCTAGGCTTGAGCTCGGTTTTCAAACCATTGTCCCTGCTAAACAGTTCTAAACCGTCAGATTCTCACGAAGCATGCACTAAGCGGTATCCAGCTAATGTAACACTAATAGCAACCCTCCCTAATTAAGAACTAAACTATAAATTAAAGAAATTTCTCCCTTTTTAGAAAAATATCTTCCCAAGTGGCATCACTAAGACTCAAGTCACAAATGCCCCAAAAAACAAGAACATTATGTAACCTAGGTTTGCAACATCTCTACCACAGCTGGAGTGTAGTGACCATAGGTTTCTAGTAGGGGAGGAAGGGAAGGAGCTCAGAATACAGTAAGATTCCCTTAGAAGAAACATGATTACTATGGTAAGTAATTTTTTCTTCAAACCCCAGGAAATCTTACTGTATTCTGATTTATGCAGATTATCCAGGTAGTGCCTTTGGAGGTGGGCCTATAACCTATTTAGGAAACAGACTCTCTATGCTGTGCCAAACCTAGCATCACTTCTGGTCTGGACATCCAAGCAATAATGCTTGGTGAATGTGTGGACTGTCTTCCAAGTGGCTGCTTTACAAATGTCCACTAGGGGAATGTCTCTAGCAGCAGCTAAAGAAGCTGCAGTACCCCTGGTTGAATGGGCCCCGAGGCCTGCAGGTGGCTGCTTACTCACCTTGCTATAGCAAAACTGAATGCAGGCTAAAATCCATCATGCAATGGATCTTTTCATGGCACGCTTTCCTTTTCCCACATCCCCATAGGTGAGGAAAAGCCGAGTTTGATCTAGCCTGTGACTTTTTGTGTGGTCAAGGTAGTAACTGATTGCCCTTTTCACATCCAGGCTATGCAGTCTGCGCTCCCCTGAAGTGAAATGATCTGTGAGAAAGACTGGCAAAGTAATAGACTGGTTGAGGTGGAACTCTGATACCACCTTGGGCAAGAATTTTCTGTTAGTCCTTAGGACTACTTTATCTCTATGAACAGCAATGTAACTGGGTTCTGTGGACAGTGCCTGGAGTTCACTGATCCTTCTAGCAGAAGTAATGACTACCAAGAATACTGTTTTCCAAGTCACATATTTGAGGTCTTCTGAAGACATGGGCTCAAAGAGGGTTGCATCAGCTGGGCAATGCAAATGTTCAGATCCCACATTGGAGCAGACTCCCTGCTTGATGGGTGCAAATGCAGTAACCCCTTAAAGAACTTCTTAAATACTGGATTCAAAGCCAAGCAAGATGTCTTGCCTGCCTTGGACTTCAGCAAGGCGTTTGACTCTGTCCCCCACAACGGTCTGGTGGAGAAACTGATGGGGTTAGGAGTAGGCCCTTTGATGGTCAGATGGACTGAACACTGGCTAGCTGGAAGCACCCAGAGAGTAGTGGTCTGTGAGGAGCTCTCAAACCCTAGAGAGGTTGGTAGTGGGGTACCGCAGGGCTCGGTCCTGGGTCCGGTCCTGTTTAATGCATACATATCGGACATCAGGGAGGGTATAGGGTGTGAAATGAGTCTCTTCGTGGATGACTCCAAGATGGGAGCAGTAGTTGAGGGAGAAGAGGGGAGGTTGGCCTGCAAGGGACCTGGACACCCTGGAAAGCTGGGCTCACACATGGAAATTAAATTTCAATATCACCAAGTGCAAGGTGTTGCATCTTGGTTGGAAACCTAAACACAGGTACACCCTGGGAAGGAGGCGCTGGAGACCTCAATAGGGGAAAAAGACCTAGGGGTCATGGTGGATGCATGTATGAATAACTCTGAGCAGTGCAGGAGAGCGGCTAGCAAGGCAAACAGGATGTTGGGATGCATCGTAAGGGGGATCACCTCTAGGAGCCAGGAAGTGATTCTGCCGCTGTACAATGGACTGGTTAGACCACACCTTGAGTACTGTGTACAGTACTGGAGACCACACCTGAAGAGGGACATACAGCTCCTGGAGAGGGTACAGAGGAGGGCAACTAAGATGATACGAGGACTAGGGGATTTGACGTATGAGGACAGACTTGAGGAGCTCTGCCTGTTTTCATTGGAGGAGAGGAGAGACAGGGGACATGATTGAGGTCTTCAAGTACCTCAAGGGAATAAATAGGGTAAACATGGAGGGGGATCTTTAGACTAAAGCAGGGAGGTATCACCAGAGGGCATGGTTTGAAGTTGGAAGGTGGAAGGGTGAGGGGGGGAAAGAGGAGGAGGTTTTTCACTGAGAGGGTGGTGGACCCTTGGAATGCACTGCCTGGCGAGCTGGTTCAGAGATCCACAGTGGAGGGCTTCAAGAGAGGGTGGGACAGACACAGAAAGTGGATGTATCAGATGATGGCCTGTCCCAGGGGGGTGGGGATGGATGATAGGGGTTTCTGGAGCACAAGGGATGGGAGGGCCTCGGCACCCAACTAAAGATCTAAGGTTCGAGCAGACTCGATAGACCATAAGGCCTAATCTGCTGGCAAATAGTATGTTAGTATGTTAGATAAGTGAGCTGAAACAGTTGCCAGGTGCACTCTCAGGGTGGAAATCCTTAAACCAGTAGAGTGTAAATGGGCAATATAGTCTAGAACTACTGAGAGACTGGTCTGGGCATGGTCTATGCCCTTGCCCTGACACCAAATTGAAAACCTCTTCCATTCAGAAGCATAGATTTTCTTAGTAGAAGGCTCCCCTAAATACTCTTAGGATATCCATAACCCCTTCTGAGAGGTGCAGTTCTGCATATTCTAGGTCCTTAAGAGTCATGCTTTGAGTCTGAGAGATTGCAGAGTGGGATACAAGATCCTGCCCTGTGAGGATGACAGCAGGTGTGCCTCCTGGGGCGACTGATTGGCTTGGACACTGACAATGATAGGATCATGGAGTACCAAGGTTGTCTGGCCCAGTCTGGAGCAATAAGGATCACTGATGCTGGCTGAACTCTGAGTTTGTGCAATACTTTCAGTATCAGAGGAAAAGGAGGGAATGCATACAGGAACCTCCCTGTCCAGTCCAGCAGAAGTTCATCAAGAGGGATTGTGCCCTTGATGGGGGTCTACAACAATACTGTGGGAGCTGGTAATTGTTTTGAGCTGCAAAAAGGTCCACTTCTGGAGTGCCCCATCTCCTGAAGATGGTCTCCAGGACCTGTTTGTTTAGTGACCGCTCGCTGAGGGTGTCTGTGAAAATATTGTATTTTCCTGGGAGGTGGACAGCTGAAAGGGAGACATTTAGGGAGTATGCCAAAGCCCAACTTTTCATTGCCTCTGTACAGAGAGGAGTTGACCTTGTGCCCCCTTGTTTGTTTATGTAGTACATGCTAGTTGTATTGTCTGTTCTGATCTGAATCACCTTTCCCTTTACTTGGTTGACAAATGACTGAAGACCCAGAAGAACTGCTCTGAGTTCTAATAGCTTGATATGCAGCAGAGATTTCTGCTTTTCCCATGTGCCATGTGCGGTGTGATCCCCTAGATGTGCTCCCCACCCTAAGAGGGATGCATCTGTCGTGAGTGCCGGAGAGGGGAACTTCTGTAGAAAAGGTAGTCCTTGCATGAGATTGCCCCTTTCCTGCCACCACTGTAGGACTTGGAGAAAAGTGACTGTGGCTAGAACTAGCTTTGACAGAGAGTCCTTTCTTTGGAGTCAGTGATCTCTCAAATGAAACTGAATGTCACTCATCTGGACCCTGGCTCCTGACACGGTTGCTGTGGAAGCTACCATATGGCCTAGCAATGGTAGGAAGTGCCTTGCTGGCTTGGAGATGTGAAGTTTGAAGGAACTGGCCACTTGGATAAGGTTGTCCACCCTGTCCTGAGGGAGAAAGGCCATCCCTTTTGTTGTATCCAGTCCTGCCCCTATGAATCTGAGCAGCTGAACTGGTTCCAGAACAGACTTTTTGTAGTTCACTAAGAACCCCAGGGAGTGCAGAGTGTTTTGTGTTATTGACAGAGCCTCCCTTACTTGCTGGTGTGACTGGCCTACTATCAGCCAGTCATCCATGTAGGGGAACACTGACACTCCTTGTTGCCTTAGGTGTGGCACTACCATAGCCAGACATTTTGTGAACACCCTTGAAGCAGATATCAGTCCAAAGGGCATTGCCCTGAATTGGTAATGGCCTGATGGCAGCCTGAACCTGAAGTACTTTCTGTGTGATGCTCTGATTGGGATACGAAAATAGGCATCCTTCAGATCCATGGATGCTAGCCAGTCTCCCTGTCTTAGGGTTGGTAATATGGTAGCCATGGTAACCATCTTGAATTTTGGTTCTGACAGATGTTTGTTTAGGTATCTAAGATACAGAATGGGTCACCACTCCCCTTTTCTTTACTGTGAGGAAGTACCTTGAATACAGGCCCTTTCCTTTCTGGTTTGAAGGAACTGGTTCTATCACCTTCTGTAGCAGAATGCTTGAAACTTCCTCTTCTAGAAGGGCTGTTTCTGATAGGGAAGAGGGTTTGAAAGCTCTTGACCTCAGCTTTGGCATTGCCTTGAAGCTGAGGACAAGCCTCTGACCCACTACCTCCAGGACCAACTTGTCTGTGGTGATATTTTCCCACTCCTGTAGGTAGTAGGCCAGCCTGCCCCCTACTGGAATTGGGGAGGTGACCTGAACAGTCACCTCAGGGTGCCTTGTTTGGCTGGTGCTGCTGGCCAGACACTGGGACTAGTGCGGCCACTGCCCCTTCTGCCCCTGCCTCTGAAGTACCCCCTTTGCTGGTACTGGCAAAAAGCTTGAGGCTGGAAAAAAGGCCTATAAGGCGGTCTGCTTCTGCCACCCCTTGCATGATGCTTCTGGGGATTAGAAGCTCTTTCCTTTGCTGCTGCACTCTTACATGCAGCCTTGTTTTCATCCTTTTTCTTCATGTATGCCTTTGCTCCCCAAACAGAGACACAGGGTCACCGGGAAAATCCATGGCTTTAGTCTGGGTATCTTGTGTCAGACCGGTGGTTTTAAGCCAGGCAAACATCCTAAGTGACACAGCAGATGCCATTTGCCTAGATGCAGTGTCACTGGAGTCCACTGCCGTCTTGAACTGCATCTTAGCAGCTTCAATATCCCTTTTTGCAGCTTCCCCCAGGTCAGCAGCCATGGGAGTGGGAGCTGCCTTAGCAATCTGCAGCACTGTGGACCACATATTTTTTTGGTACCTGGCTATGTAGGACATATAGGAAGCTTGCCTAATAGCCAGTGAAGATCCCAGATATACTTTTTTTTTGCTATAGAATCCACCCCCCTAGAATCCTTGTCTAGAGGGTAGGAGGTCAGAGGGATGTCAGCTTTCTCACAAGCTGCAGCCTGCACTACACCTTCATGACTGGGGTGCCCAAAAAGGAATTCAGCCCCAGTCTTGGCCACCCAATACTTCTTGTCCATCTTACTGTCTGTAGGGGGAACAGAAGTGGGTGTCTGCAACACCCTTATAGTCTGCTTTTTTAAGGACTTATGGAGTGGCAACAGTAACCTCTTTGACGGTGGCACGTCCATCATTTCTTTATAGTCCTCTTCCTCCTCATCTTCTATGGATTCCTGAGATGGGAGGTCAGGGAATTGAGCAACCTGTTTCATGAATGAAAAATAGGATGTAAAATCCTCTGTTCCCTTGTCAGGGGAATCTGGTCTGTGAGGATCAGGGGAAATATCTGGGTCAATGGGATCTCCAAAGTCCTCATCATCCTCCTCTTCATACTCTTTGTCCTCAAAATGCTCCCCACCTTGGTCTATTAAACTGGGAGCTGGATTTGAACCGGGAGTTTGTGGTAGCGGCTGCTTGCCAACCGGAACCGAGGACTGCAGAGGTCAAATTATTCTAATCGCGTTAGCGATTTCTTCAGCAGAAGGAACCGCAGCCTTTCTTGCTTGCAGTTCCTGGTGCTTTTCTTTTTTCTTTCTTTTGACTGCAATGGCCAGTTCAGCAGCCTTTTCAGTGGTATTTTTCTTGATGAAGAGCTATCGCCCCTTTCAGAGGGCAGCTCTTCCGGTTCAGGATGAAGAGGAACCGGTTGCTCCGCAGCGAGGTTAGCAGCCTTCTCAGCCATCCTTTCCTTCAGTCTTTTCAAACGTCCTTCAATAGTGACCTGAGGACAGTTACTGCAAATCTCGCTCTGTCTGCAAGTGGTCAGACCCCAGACAGAATAAACAAAGTAAGTGTGAATCAGCTTTTGCAAAAAGTTCCCCACACTCGGTACAGTGCTGGAAACCTGTAGGTCCTGTTCTCGTTTTAGTTTTCTGTGACATAACCCAGATCACCACACTAAAGACTTTTTTTTTGTCAGTTATGCAACCGGACAACTTAACCAGGAGTTACCCCAGTAGAATTTCAAATAGAAACAAACCGACTATACCGAGTCAGAACAAATTTACTTAACTTTAAAAGTAATAAAACTAAGAAGCATTTGTCAATGCCGAATGTTAGCTTGATGGCATTGGCAGTGGTAGTGTAAAAGTTACAGAGCTGCGTAATAGGAATGGCAGTGAAGTACTGAACTTGAAGCCAACCCCACCACCACCCTGCAGAGAGTGACAGGCATTGGGATGTGCCTTAGGTTCGCCAGGCATAACGGCCACGCCATTTCACCACACCCCACCCTGCAGACACTGACAAGTGGCATGGTGTTCCTTGGGGTCTTTGGCCCTTATGTGCACCCCATTCCATTAGGAAATATGGTGAGATGGGTGCGATATAGGAGAATGGGGTGAACTTTGGGGCCGAAGAGTCCAAGCCATACCTCGATGCCTCTCACTGGCTGCAGGGTGTGGAATGGTATGAGCATTACAGGCAATAATCTCAAGTCACAACCCTGATGCCTGTCATTCTCTACAGGGTTGGGCGTTATGGTTGGAAACCCTAATACCTCAGGCATTCATTGGTATTTTCACTCCAAATTTTCAACATGGTTTTTTTGTGACCCCACCTCATGAACAAGGGGAATATCAGTTTGGTAGCTGAAAGCTGCTTATGCACAGCAACTACGGCATTTAGCACCACAGGTGAAAAACATTCTGAACAGGATGTAAAATGACAGCTGTACTGTTCATGGGGAGGTGTAAAAAATGGCAATGTTACCAAATCTGCAGTAAAATATTAAAAAATGGTGAAGTCACGAGCATACATAGAAACTGTGCAGCACACCCATAATATAATTAGGTTGGGGAGTTTTTACAGCAGATTGTCAACTCAGGCATTTTGGTGCGCTCGATCATGAACAGTGTCACTGTGATTTTCTTTATCTGTCCCGAACAATGATTTCCCACAGCGACCACGCATCTCTGCACTGAAAGTGTGAAAACACACTTCGGCCATGTTGTGAAAAATGACAGCTGTACTGTTCATAAGGAAGTGTGGAAAAATGCCACTGGTGAAAATCTGGACTGAAAATATTACAAAGTCATGAACTTACTAGGGTGCATGGAAACTGCACAATGCTCACTTGTAACATAGTCATTTTATGGACTTTTGTCACCAAATTTTCAAGATAGCCATTTTAAGACCTCTGCTCATGAACAGTGTAACTATGATTTTCTTACTCTGTCCCAAACATTGCTTTCGCACACCAACAGCACCATTGTGCGCTACATGTGCTAAAACACATTTTAAACAGGTATGCAGTGAAAAATGACAGCTGTACTGTTCATAAGGAAGTGTACAAAATGGCAATGTTGAAAATCTGGAGTGAAAATATTAAATTTGCAAACTTACGAGCATGCATACGAACTGGCAATGCACCGTGAAAACAGTCATTTTGTAGGGAATTTTTCACCAAATTTTCCACATAGCCATTTTAAGACCTCTGCTCATGAACAGTGTCACTGTGATTTTCTTAATTTGTCCCGTACATTGATTTCGCAAACCGACTGTGCCATTGTGCGCTACATGGGCGGAAACACGTTTTGGGTGAGATGTGAAAAATGACAGCTGTACTACTCATAAGAAGGTGTGGTAAAATGGCAATGTTGAAAATCTGGAGTGAAAATATCTGATCGCTGCTCACTGAAGCGTAGCTCCCCCTTTCAACTGTACGCCACTGCATATTGGAGCTGTCATAGACAGCTCCAGCATGCATTGGAGAACTGGGGCCACGCCTGCCAACACACTGACTGAACTGGAAGTGGGGGTGACACACCTCCAAAAACTCGGATGATGGCACTATGTTTCTTGCACATGCATGCAAGCAAACATAAAAAGGGAGACTGTCGGTTTCCCCTTGGTTAATGAACCGGGGAAAAAACGACTACTTACCCCTTATTAACTAAAATCTAAACAATTACTACCCAAAAACCAAGGACAGTGATAAGAATATCAAATAAATTTACTGGAAAAATAACCGAGAAAAATAAGTTTCTTCAAGCGATGAAGGAGAGCTGTCTGGAGGCATGTTACTGAGGCAAGTGGAGTAAAGAATCTGATGGTTTAGAACTGTTTACCAGGATAGTGGTTTGAAAACTGAGCTCGAGCCTAGCATTCCATCATTTGCATAGGTTCTATTAAATATTTAGGCTCCGGGGCAGTCCTATGGTGAGACCATACTGCATAAGTCAGAATACAGTAAGATTTCCTGGGGTTTGAAACAAGAGTTACCCCAAAGGACATTGACAATAAGCCAAGTTTCAAAGAAACACATCACCAAACATATTTCCCTAATGCAAAGCATCATGGGATATAATACAAATCAACATGACATTTCAGATTGTTTCAGTTTGCAGCAATTTACATGCATTTTAAATAGCACAGCTAACTTAATTTTTATAATACAGTCAACTAGTGCTTTTTAACTTTATCAAAAACACCTAGTGCCATGGTATTTTCAACATTTACAGGTTTCATAAACATAAGGTACATATATCAAGGTATTTTATGAGATATGCGTGCTATTGCATACTAAATCCAACTACAATAAACACAACCTGCTGTTTTACATACGATCGGAGGTCACCACAATAACCTCCCTGTACGAGGACCTGAGAGCGAAAAGGGAAATTAAAGAGGACACTATATCATAGTCAAGAAAGGGGAGGGGGTGCCCATAGGTGGCCAACCTTGTGGACTAGAAATTGTAAAGAATAGATTAGGCTAAGAAACAGAAGAACTGTTGCAACAGATTTAAGAAAAGGTCGGTCCTCAAGAGTGGCAGGAGCTCCCTGTCACATAGGCACTTACCTTCTCTTTCTAGCACTTGCAGTACTTTTAATCCACCTAGGCTAGTTTTTAAATTGCACTTACATTTTTTGATTCCCACTGTTATATTATTGTTAAACCCTTATTGAATGCTTAATGTCACCTTGTATTTGTTAATTCACCAAGGCTAGTTCATGGTTTGCCCTTCAGTCTACATTATCCTGATTTTATGTACCATTGTATTAACCCTCGCTGTAAGTTAAATGTTTTAGCTTACGTCATGTCTCATGATTGTTGTACGTAACTGGACGCTTGCGTAAACGGGCAGCAATGCTCACATGCCTTTCCATTATAACCAATAAAAATGAAATAAAATGTAGTTGGAGGTGGGAGGAGCCTAAGGAAACGGGTGGGGTGTAAAAGATGACACACCAGGAGAATTGACCTGCTAGAATTATGACATCGGCACACTCGAGTCCTACCCTATGTCAATCCCTGTTCCTCAACAATGGGTGCAGAGACGGATAGGACTGGGATGTCACCAGGGGATATGTCTGAAGGATGGTGCAGGCAGTGCACAAAGAACCAACCAGCTGATTCAAAAAGTAAGTAATAAGCCACAACAGAGTGTGCATTACAAGATTTTAATGCACACATTAGAGGTGTAGTAAGGCACAAGGCAAAAACTTGAGGTCATTAAACCTCTGGAAGTGTATAAAATCCTATGATGCACACCCTGGAGGGGCTTCTTACACTTAAAAAATGGCTCTAAGTGTTTCTTTTTTTGGTGGAGGAAAATGCGATTCAACAACCAGACTGCGCGTTTATAGAGATTTAATGCATGGTCAGGTGATATTTCTCAGCCAATTCAATTTCTGGATTTTATTCTTGCCATTTTATGAATATATATATATATATATATATAACCAGAAGGTCACACTGAGATCGGAAACAACTCATTTCCAGGTGTGTCCTTGGAACAGAACTGGGAGTCACAAAAATGGAAATGTAAGGTACATCTACAGTAGTGCCAGGAAATAGGAGAACAAGGTAATGTACATGACCTACACTGAAGGGAAGTAGTCAATAAAATAATAAAACTATGCAAATTAAACAGGCAGTTGTTAAAATCCAAACAGTACACCAGCAGGTATTTAGCTCCAGCATAGTGACTAATACGACTCAAGATGTATAGTAGCTTCATACATTACATTCTTTGTACTATCCCTGTCCTCCCTCCAGACTGTGATAGTTCCCATACAGATTTCTCCCTGCCCCCCCCTGAGCACATAGTCCAAAATGCCTTACATAGATCATAGATACATAGACAGTGTCGGCAGATAAGGGCCTATGGCCCACCCAGTCTGCCCATTTGAGCTTATAAGTTCAGTTTGTTTTCCTAGAAGTCTGTTGCCCCTTACCCCTGACCTCCAGAATTCCTTTATGTCTATCCCATGCATTCTTAAATCCCGTGATTGTTTCAGCCCCTCCACTTCCTCTGGCAGGGTGTTCCACTTGTCCACCACCCATTCTGTGAAGAAATTCTTTCTCATGTTTCCTCTGAATCGTCCTCCCTCCAAATTCATCCCATGCCCTCTAGTCCTGGAACATCTTTTTCGCTTAAAAATAGTGTTTTCCTGCACCCTGTTCCTCCCTGTAAGATACTTGTATGTCTCTATCATATCCCTTCTCTCCTCCTCTCCTCCAGGGAGTACATGTTCAGTTCCTTCAACCTGTCTTCATAGGACTTGTGATGCAATCCATGCACCATCTTTGTTGCCCTCCTCTGAACCTTCTCTACCCTATGTCCTTACGTGTAGGTATGGTCTCCAGAACTGTACACTGTACTCCAGGTGGGGCTCACTAGTGTCTTGTATAGCGGAATTATGACCTCCCTTTCCTGCTGGTGATGCCCCTGCCTATACATCCCAGCATCCTATTTGCTTTACCTGCTGCCTTGTCACACTGTTTCCCTACCTTGAGGTCATCAGAGATGACAACCCCAAGATCCCTTTCCTACTTGGTGCATGCTATATCCTCACCCCAACTGATATATTGTGCCAGGGTTTTGTGCCCCATATGCATTATCTTGCACTTCTTTGCATTGAATTTCAACTGCCAAACCCCTGACCATTCTTCAAGTTTCTGCAGGTCCCTTCTCATTCCGTCTACACCCTCTGGTGTGTCTACTCTGTTACAGAGCTTTGTGTCATCAGCAACAGTGAAATTCTGCCTTCTAGGTCCTGCGCAATATCACTGATGAAGATGTTGAATAAGACCGGTCCCAGCACTGATCCCTGTGGTACCCCACTGGTCACTCTTCCCTCTGTGGAGTGACAGCCATTTACCACCACCCTCTGTGTCCTTCCACCCAGCCAGTTACCTACCCACCACACTACTGTCCTGCCCACACCCATATTCTCCAGTTTGTGTAATAGTCTTCTATGCAGCACAGTGTCAAAGGCCTTGCTGAAGTCCAGATAGGCCATGTCCACTGCCCTCCCCTGATCCACCTCCCTAGTCACCTAGTCAAAAAATTCGACGAGGTTGGTCTGACATGACCTCCCCCTGGTGAAACCATGCTGCCTTGGGTCCTGTAGTCCATTGACAACCAGATGTTCCACCAATCTCTCCTTCAGTAGTGCTTCCATGATCTTCCCCACTACCGAGGTGAGGCTGACTGGTCTGTAGTTCCCTGCTTCCTCTTTGTTCCCACTTTGTATAAGGGACTACATCTGCTGTCCTCAGTCTTTGGGTACCTCCCTGTTTCCAGTGATCGGCTAAACAGGATAGCCAGAGGTTCAGCCACCACCTCTCTTAGTTCTTTAAGGACCCTGGTGCACCCCATCTGGCCCCATTGCTTTATCAACTCTTATTACTTCCAGTTCCTTCAGGACCCTTCTCGTGTAAAGGGACTTGTGTCCATTTCTGCACCATTCTCATCCCTTGTACTCCCTTCAGACCCATTACCCTCCTCTTCCTCAGCAAAGACTGAGCAGAAATACATGTTCAATATGTGAGCTTTACTGTTGTCATCCTCCACGCGGCCCCCATCCTCCCCCTTCAGTCTCACTATCCCTCCCTTTGTCTTTCTTTTTTCACTTATGTACCTGTAAAAGGTTTTGTCCCCTTTACCCACTGATTCTGCAATGTGTTCTTCTGTCTGAGCTTTGGCTTCCCTTACTGACGTCCCTGCCTCCCTTTGCTTCTCCTGGTACTTCTCCCTATCCCCTTCTGCCTGTGTCTTTTTGTATTGCCTGAATGCAATCTTTCTGGCTTTCACTTTCTTTGCTACCTCTTTGGAAAACCATAACGGTCTCCTCTTCCTCTTCCTTTTCCTCTTGCTAACCTGCTTAATGCATAATTCTGTTGTTCTTGTAATCCCCATTTTAAATACTGCCCACTGTTCCTCAACCCCTGATTCCTGTCCCATTCCCCTTAATGCCTCTTTCAAGTATCTTCCCATTTTCCCAAAGTCTGCCCCCCTAAAATCCAGGATACGTGTTTTTGTGTGGTTTGGTTCTGCTCTTTCTGTGATTTCAAACCACAATGACTGGTGGTCACTGTTCCCAGGTGCTCCCCCACTGTTACCCCCATCACACTGTCCCTGTTTGTGAGCACAAGGTCCAGTATTGCCTTCTGCCGAGTTGGTTCCATGACCAGTTGCTTGAGGAAGGCACCCTGAAGGGAGTCCAGGATAAATCTGCTCCTAGTTGATGCTGCTGCTGGATGTTCCAGTCCATGTCTGAATATTGAAGTCTCCAACCAGAACTACTCTCCTTGTCTGCCATCCTTTGGATGGCTAGCATCACTCCTATCTGTTTCTTCCTCCTGGGCTGGTGGTCTATAGACCACACCTGTGCGGATGGCTGTCCCCATTTTCTTTTCCAGCTTAACCCACAGTATCTCTCCCCATTTTGTTTCCTCCTGGATCTCTGTGGCCCTTATGTCATTTTTCACATACAGTGCCACTCCTCCTCTCCTTCCTGCTCTGTCTCTTCTGAATATATTTGTAGCCAGGTATGGCCAGCTCCCAGTCGTGGTTATCATTACACCAGGTTTCAGTGATGGCCACAATGTCCGGGTCTGACTGTACCAGGACAGCCTCCAGATCTTCCATCTTGTTGCTAAGACTCGTGGCATTTGCACCCATGGCTTTCCATGATTTGACCTCCCTAGACTGTTTCACTGTTCTACTCCAGCCCCTTCCTTGGTTGTCGTTTATCCCTGATTCTCCTTGCTGTCTGCCCTTCTGCTGAATTTTGCCCCTTTTCTGCTTATCCACCTCTTGGGCACTAATCTCCATCTTTTGCACACTGCTTTGCAGAGATAGCCACCCTCTGGTTCACTGGTTCCACTGCTAGCTGTGGGGGTGAGCAAGTAGATACCCTCCTTGCTGGCCTGCCACCCCTTTGCTAGTTTAAATGCTTGTCAATGTAGCATTTAAACTTACCATTGAGTGCTTGATTCCCTCCAGGATGGATGCAGGCCATCAGGCTTGAACAAACCTCCATCCCTCCAGGTGGGTTCCTAGTCACCAATGAATCAAACCCTTCCTCACAGCACCAGTTCTTCAACCATGAGTTAAGTTCCTGGTGCACTACTGCTCTCCTTGCCTCTCACAGGTAGTACTTCAAGAAAGTGACAGAGTAGCTACTTGCTTGAGACCCCTCCCCAGTTTCCTAAACTCTTCCTGAACTTCCTTTGGCTCCCATTTGCCAGGTCATTAGCACCTAGGTGGATAATGACATCCAGCTCACCCTCCGTCTTGCTCCAGTGATCCCCAGGATCTTCCTTCCATCCTCCATGCCGTGGCACCTGGTGAGGCACCTCACCTCCCTGTCCTCCCCTCCTGTGTTTCCGAGCTGGATCCCTCTTATGATGGAGTCCCCTCAGGATTCGTTTCCTCCTCCTCTGGGGTCCCTGCTTTCCCGCTGAGGTCACCTCCTTGGCTAACCTCCACATCCTTTCCTTCCACTCTCTGGGTACCTCTATTTGGTTGTCCTCATTTGCCAGTGTGGCATATGGGTTCTTCAGTGGAATAGGATCTGGGATGTGCCTCTGCCTGACTGCTCTAACCCTCCTGAGCCACTGTCATCCAAGTGCTCCTCGTTCTCAGCATCCTTTGAGGCAGTTGCATTGGACTGGGTGGTCCCTGGATAGGGGTGATGGTACTCCTGACCCAGTTTACTTCCGCTCTGAGTCTGGCTACCTCATCCCGCGGTACAGAGATGCATGCAGATGGGCAGCACCTCAGTGTCCAGAAGGTCTGCCTGAATATGGCTGCCCCACAGCCACTGCATTGCACCACTCCCCACATTATACTGCAATTCCACTACTTGTCTGTTACTGAAGCTTTCCTAGTTCCTTTTTATTAATTTACTGTCCTAAAATCCTGCCACTGATCCTCAGATAATTTTTTTTTAAAGAAAAAAGAAACCAATAAATAAATAAATGAGGCAAAACACTTGTCGTGCTGAGGGTGGGCTTCTTCCCCTTACCCTCTACTTCACACCCTTACACCATACCTGTGTTTAGCTCCTGTCAATCAGATTTAACAGGGCATATAATTAAGAGTTGGGGAAGGGAGGCGAGAGCTGAAAATTTGCAGCAATTAAAGACAGTACAGAATTACACCACCACTATGTTTTAAATTTTCAACAGCCCAAAACAATTATAAGTAAAGACAACAAAGAAAGTATAGTGTCACTAAAGCCCATAATCTAAGTTTAAAAGAAAAATAGCAATTACCAGTTACTCTAAAGCACTGAATTGAATATGTTTCCTTCCTTCCCTTCTGGCTTCTTCTGAGAAAATAAAACTCTGCTTGCTACTTTAACTCTGACTAAGCCCCCTCCAGTTATCACGTAGCTGAGGTCAGAGGCAGACAATTAACACCTTCACCCAACTACAGGGCAGTCAGACAAGTCAAGATAAAATTTGCAGCAATTAAAGACAGCACAGAATTACACCACCACTATGTTTTAAATTTTCAACAGCCCAAAAACAATTATAAGTAAAGACAACAGAGAAAGTATAGTGTCACTAAAAGCCCACAATCTAAGTTTAAAAGAAAAATAGCAATTACCAGTTACTCTAAAGCACTGAATTGATTATGTTTCCTTCCTTCCCCTTCTGGCTTCTTCTTACCAGTCAGAGAGGAAGGTAGGGTCCAAGTGTCCGGTCGAGGCTTCATACTACTAAGTTATTTTTCAACCATTTTCCTCCCTCTAGTTCCTGGAGCATGCAGTGACTCAGAGGATGCATCTGCATGGAGGCGTGCATGCGTTCTGGAACCATGGCTTCTTTCACCCTCCTCTGACTTATGTCTGCCACAGTGTCTGCTCTACCAATAGGACTCCAACTGGTGGCAGCCAAGATCCAGGAAGTTCCAACACCCCACTTTGAGAAAGGACAGCTGTCAAGCAGCTGCTCGTTCCTCTCTCTCGGCCCTCCTCCCCAGCTGTCCTTCAGTGGTCCAAGCTTGTTCCTGAACTCGGGTTACTGGTGTGGTAAGAGGTAAGGTGCCTGACAGTACCACAGCCCCCTACACTACTGGGCTGGCTCATAATCCTTTGTTAGTGGTGAGGCTGAAGGCTTATGGTTAGAGGGGCAACCCATTATAGGCTCCTCCCATCAGAGCCCCTATTTAAGCAGCACAAATCCAACATTCTTGGGCTGGTCACATTCCGTTTGTGTGCCGTGCCACTTCCTCCTGCATGGGATGAAGTTGGAGGGAGGACGATTCAGAGGAAACATAAGAAAGAATTTCTTCACAGAATGGGTGGTGGACAAGTGGAACACCCTGCCAGAGGAAGTGGTGGGGGCTGAAACAATCACGGGATTTAAGAATGCATGGGATAGACATAAAGGAATTCTGGAGGTCAGGGGTAAGGGGCAACAGACTTCTAGGAAAACAAACTGAACTTACAAGCTCAAATGGGCAGACTGGGTGGGCCATAGGCCCTTATCTGCCGACACTGTCTATGTATCTATGTATGTATCTATGTCTTTTTTTGTGGGGGTGCCTTGGGCTGGTTGCATTTTCTGCTTTGTGCTGCCATGACTTGCCAACTGCATTACCTGCAGGCTATTTCTTGACATTTCTGCCACACCTTGATTATCTTTATATTGCTATGGTACTACCATTTTATGCATTTGTCTCTTTCTGTTACTCATTTTGGTAGCTTAGGCCCTCTACATATGCACCAGCAGAGCAATATCCCATGCCTTATTTGTATGTGTCTTATCGCTCGTATATTTCCGGAACATTTGGAGCCATTCAGTCCTGCGGTTTCACAATGCTGATTTCACATTTGGGATTACATCAAAGGTCTGGATAGGCCTTGTTCACATGCTCAGATGCAAGTCCTTTTATATGCCAAACAAACTTTACAAACGTTCTTCTATGCACTGCAAATTTCTTCATGTCCAAATCTAGTACACAGTCCAGAGGAATGGCATGGAAACAGAACAGATAGCTGTGTTCCAAGTAATATACACACATGATTTCATAAATCAGTCCATTGTACTTTTCAGAAATGGAGCATTACCAGGCCCTTTGCCGATCTCGAGGCATGGAAGAAAGTGTACATTCCTGACCTACTCTGCCTATCTGAAACATGGCTCAAGCCTCACATTCTGGACTCCTTATATTCCTTGCCCAAGTACTCCTTGATACGGAGAGATAGGCCTTCCCCAAAACATGGAGGGGGGGGTCGCTCTCCTCTATAAAAAACATCTCGATGTTACAGTCTGCCCACCCACCAGCTCCCCCTCAGTCTGTGAGTCTCTACACACAACTATTGCCCTTGGCGCAAAAAAATTCCATTATCTGCGCCTACAACCCGCCCACTGGAGGTATCACAGGTCTTCAGGATTTACTTAATCAAACCATCACAAGCCAAGCAAAATGAGGTCATAATCTTGGGTGACTTTAACCTAAACTGGCTGGGACCAACTCACAGCACACTGCTGACACGAACGCAGAGCTATAACCTGCACCAGATCTCAACTGGAGCCACTAGAACCACCCCCTTCTAACTACCTCCACCCTCATAGACTGGGTACTGGTGAATCGCCTTGACCATGTGCAAACTGCAGGCATCTTGACAGATGCTATCACAGACCACTCCCCCACTTTCTGTGTATGGAGTCCGGAGACTGCTCCCCCAACCCCTCCATGCTACGTCACATTACCAACTTTGCCAAGCTGGACGTGGAAGCTTTCTCTGTGATGTATCGTGTATCAACTGGTCTGACATCTATCACTCTCATGATGTTCAAATAGCCCTTGATATCTTCCTTGATAATTTCACAGCACTTCAGGATAAACATACCCTGAAGGTCACCAGAAGGGTCAAGGGTAAACAAACAAGATGGCTACACAAGGACCTGCTGGGTAACCTGCGCACACGGGACAAACTCTGGAAGAAGTATAAAGTGTCCAGACTACCGGAGGATTACAATACCTACAGGGCCTCTTGGAGCACCTGTAAAAAACAAATCAGAACAGCAAAGAGCATCTACTCCAAGGAACTGCTCACAAACTCTGCTGGTGACCCTAGAAAATTCTGGACACACATCAAGACCTTTCTTGGGGCTGCCCAGTCATCAACCCCAAGGGATATAATCCTAAATGGTGTGCATTGCAACGAATCAAACACTATAGCGAATACTTTTAACAGATTATTCACGGACCTATCTCAGTACACCTCCTCCTTCGCTTCACCTCCCACAGCATCTCAGCCTTACTGCACACCCCAGAGATCTGCATCTGGTGCTGACTACTGCCAACTAACTACTACCCCCCCTTTCCACTTTAAAGCTATATCTAGATCTGAGGTCCAAAGGCTATTGCAAAACATATCCGACAACACTAGCCCCGGCTCAGATTCACTGGAGCCACGACTCCTGAAGCTAGCGGCACCATTGATTGCCTTGCCACTGGCCAAGATTTTCAGTCTGTCTCTCTCTCTTGGCATTGTCCCAGATCTCTGGAAGATTGCTCAAGTTACACCTATCCTTAAAAAAGAAGACCCAAAGGATATCAATAACTACAGGCCCATAGCCATCCTCTCTGTGCTAAGCAAGCTACTGGAGATGCTTGTTGCAACCCAAACCATTGACTATCTCACAAAGAACAACCTTCTCTCAGACACTCAGCAAGATTTCAGAAAAGGGCACAGTACCTCAACCGCTCTCCTCTTATTCTCCACTGAGGTACCCTGCAACATGGGCAAAGGCCTACTCACTGGAGCAGTATTTATCCATCTTACCAAAGCTTTCAATCTTGTTGATCATCCCCTGCTTCCCTCAACCCTGCATAGACTTAACTTCTCATCCTCTGTAGTTGACTGGTTTAACAAATACCTGTCAAACAGATTACAACTTGTTAAATTCAACTCCGCTCTCATGGATGTGATCAGCACTGACATCGGAGTACCCCAGGGCTCTGTTCTGGGACCCCTTCTTTTCTCGCTATACATCAACAACATAGATTATGTCATACTCTCCTGCTCAGCTATCCTATACGCTAATGATCTTGTCCTCTACTCCAGTGCTGACAAAGTTATCATCATTAGCAAAAACCACTCCTCAGATTTCAGGAATGTGCAAATATGGCTAAATGCTAATAAGCTCATCCTCAACACAAAAGTTGCATATCCACAACACACATCCTCAACGCAGTGGTTTAAGGTGCTGAGCTGCAAATCTGGAGACCTGGGTTTCAATCCCAGAGCCCCCACTTGCATATACTGTGTGACCCTGAGCAAGTCACTTAACTTCCCTGTGCTCCCAGGTTGCACCTGTAAAAAAGCTTTCAGCTTAGTGTGTCTCACCTGATTAAACAACTGGAGAAAAAAAAAAAAAAGACCCAAGCCATGATATTTGGCACTGCCCCCAAACTCAGGGCCTGTAAGGAACCCCTCCTAGTCCATGACTCTGGGGGGTCTCTCATCGACTGTGTCACATCCTTCAAATACCTGGGAGTCCTCCTTGATAAATCCCTTGATTTCATTCTGCACATCCAGTCAACCTGTAAAGCAACAAATGCCAAACTTGGAATCGCCTACAAGACTTGTCACCTAACACCATCCGCCAAATTGGCAATTGCCAAGGGTATTCTGCTTCCAGTGCTGGCATATGGTGTCTCCACTTTTGCTAATGCCCATAAGACTGCTCTCCATAAATGGGATGTCGCGTATAACAATATATATCGGTATGCCTCCTCTTCCCATCGCCTCAAGCACCACTGCACACTGTATAGCGACCTAGGCTGGCTCTCCCCATCTGCCTACCGCCTATACTTCCTAGGGAGCCTCACAGACTCTGTAATCCATAACCAAACCCCCTCTTCCCTTGCAGCTCTACTTGAACCACAGACACCTGCCCACGGACTACGCTCGGCAAACAAATTTCTACTTACTGTACCCAGGTGTCTTACTTCAAAAAGCTCTGGAGCATTTCACTGCACCGCCCAGCCTCCTGGAACTCCCTCCCTCCTGCCCTGAGGCAGAGCTACTCCACCAATCTTCAACAAAAGAACTATATAACGTCACCCGATCCCGGACCCCTGCACATGCTTTGATCCCACTTAATGCCTCACAGCTAACCACCCTATTTCGCCCAAGACACTGCTGCACTTCTAGACAAGCGTTGCTATAAAATATCTTTATAGCTGCTACTTAGCTCAGTTTCAGTTGTTATTTGCATGTACTAATGTCACTTTTTTTAATCTCTGCATAGCTATATGTATTATCTCGAGTACTGTCTGACTTGATCTGTATTTTAACCTACCTGTACTATATACTATGTACTTCTATTATATGCTATGTATTGCATAATCTCATCTCATTTTACGTATGTATTCTCCCGGGACGTGCCTGAAAATGGTCAACTTTGGCTAGCGTACCTAACCCGGTTAACAAAAACTAACTAAATAAATAAATATAGAAACATAGAATTTGTCAGCAGGAAAAGGATAGCTTGGCTGACCCAGTCTGCCCAAGTGTTCCCTGCATGTTCTGCCTCCACAGACCCTATCTGGTCTCCGGCGACCCTCCTGCCTCCCTGCCTCTTTTTTAATATATCCCTATTTTTATCACATGCATACTTGATGCCCCCCCAACTCTTCTAGCCTTCACCACTTCTGCTGGCAAGCTGTTCCTGGCACCTACCACTCTTTCAGTATATCACTTATCTTGAGCCCCCCCCAAGCTTTATCACATGATCCCGGTCCAGGTGCTCATTCTCATTTGAAAGATACTCCCCATCAGCACCCTGTTCACCCCTGTGAGGTACTTGCAGGTCTTATTCATGTCCCATCTGTCTCCTCTCTTCCAGGGTGTACATGTCAATTTCTCCTTGTACGGCGTCCCCTGCAACATCTGCACCAATTTATTTGCCTTCTTCTGGACCACCTCCACCCCCTCTATGTCTTCTCTGAGGTGTGGCCTCCAGAACTGGACACAATACTCCAGATGGGTTTGCACCTGTGTCAATACAACGACAACACCATCTCCCTTCTCCTGCTAGAGATTTCCCTTCCTATGCACCCCAACATCCCATTAGCCCTGCCCACTGTCCTGTCACACTGCCCTGCCACCTTGAAATCCTCTAATATAATAACCCCAAGGTTCCTTTCCTGTCTAGCGACTGTCAGTACCTCCCTTCCATCCTATACTCAGCATTGGGGTTCATATGCTCTAGGTGCACAATTTTGCACTTTTGGGCACTGAACCTCAACTGCAATGTTTTTGACCACTCCTCGAGTTTCCAGAAGGTTTGGACTACTTTGTCTCTCTCATTTACTAACTCAGTCTGTTGCAGTTGAACCTTGGCCTTCCTGCAACAGAGTAAGGCTAACCAGAAATCCTGCTGCTCCTATACTTCATAATGTTGCAGATAAATCACAACTGAACTCCAGCCTCTTTTAGCCTTACCATAGACTGGTCAACTGACCATTTACCCATGGTGTCTAGAGGCTTCAAGCAGGGCATGTATTTACTCAGCCATATCTTGGCTAGTTTATAAACCACTAAGAAAACATAGCCTGGTTTTGGATTTTATGAATGCTCACTGGCAGCCACTCTAGTAGTTTCCTCTGTCCTCCCTGGAGGGGCTCCCATGACTGGGTCTGCTGCCCACATGGGTGCTAACTCTTATCAAAATAACCTCAGCAGACCAGATATAGCCATACCATTGGTTCTGCATCCAGCTACCACTGTATGTGTACCAATGCGATACCAGTAAAGTCTCATGACTGGTATCACATACTGAATTTGTTTCAGTTCCAGTGTGACAGGCCATGGTGGTACCCATCTTTTACAGTGGTATCTCACCGGGTAATGCATATGTGGCTGGTACTACAATGGTAACACACTCCTTCCACTGTGGTACCACTGCAATTGGTATCGCAATGGATTTGTTTCAATTCCAGTGTATTGCCACTATGGTCACTGTGTTACCAGTTTTCCACTGTGGTAGTACAGGGGGTTCTGTGGAGTCCAGTGGTAACACAGTGATACTGCCACTGTAGTACCATCGCAATTGGTCTCACAATGGATTTGTTTCAGTTTCACTGCAATGCCATTGTGGACACCGTGGTACCATCTGTGTGCAATGGTAGTGCCGAGGTGCATTGAGGGGTCACCGGCAGCTCAATAATGACACTGCACTACCACTGCTCTTGGTAATCCAGCAGGGGGTAGCATGTTAGTACAGTGGTTCTCATATGGTATGACACAGACCATTCCAGGTCCTCCCACCAGTCCCCCCCCAAGCCATGGTATCAGACTGACATCAGGTCCTCCCCCCTCCACATGAATTTCGCACCCTCCACTTTGGCTCCCCATGCCTGTCTTCCCCCTCACCAGCTCCCACAGAACTTAGGTCTGCAGCTTCACAATAAGGACCACACATGCAACTGTTTTGCTTGGTCGTAATAATTTTTAATCAGAACTTTTGGTGGTGCTAAATCATTATCTGTCATGATCGATCAATACCCGGAGCCGCCATAAACCATAATTTTTCTTTCTTTGCTGATGGTGTTTTCTTTTTATTATCATGATTAATCATAGTTAATCAATACCTGATACAGGTCATTGGCAGCCAGTCAAAGTCTGCTTCACAGATCATGCTTGGTCACAGGCATTCACAAAAAAAATACCACCAACAGCTTAATCTGGTTCAAGTAAGCATTAAGCCACGACGAAGGTGGCATCTAATGCTGGATTGATGCATGGTTGGGAGGGTTGTGGCCTGAGGCCGGAGGCTGAGGGTGAACAACCGCCCAACCATGCATCAATCGCATTAGATGCCACCACCAGAGTGGCTTAATGCACTTGTAACATGGGCCACGCGATGAGAGAGTCGGCAGGAGCCTATTTCGTCTGCCTTGAACAAGATAACAGAGGGAGTCAGAGTTTTGAGGAGACATTTTTCCTGCACTTTCAAGTCTTGTTCCAAAACAGCATTAAGATGCTGATGCGGTCAAAATATTCACGACGTGTCAGGAAAGGTAATAGTGCGGCTCACATGCCAGTGTGGAAATTGTATGGATCTGCATGGGTATTTCTTTTGTGCCACGTGTTGGAGGTCTCCACTGCACTGCTCAGTCGCCGTGGTGCCCGATCGCTCCAAAATTTACATGCAGCCCAGGTCACTTCCCCTTGCCTCTGGCACAGTCGTCCGAGGTCGGGCGCTGTATCTTGTGCAGCTGGTGCCTCTCTGGTGTGCTGCCTTCCGCTGTGCTGCACTCTGCGTGTAGCTCGTCTCCCTCTCCCTGTGCCACACTTGCCTGTCTAAGACTTGCTTCCCACCTGTGCCCAGTGCTACTAAGCTAGGGGTCTGGCTCAGTTTGGTACTAGCATTCTGAACACGGCATCTATCGTGGATTAATACCCGCTCCGACTTGGACCCCGTGATGCCGTTTCACCAATCGCCGGTGCTCATTCCAGCATTCTGAATATTGCCATGTTACAATTTCAGTTGGTTACCATCTGTATCCCCCCTCCACCCAGTCACCCCTGAAGAAGGGACTTCTTGTCTCAATGGGCCTACCAGGTCAACAAAATTCAATAAAATAAAATAAATAAATAGGCTTGTAATATTTGGCCATGATTAATCATGAGTGATGTACCTGGCTCTCATTGGCTGCTCTGTTATAATTAATTTGCACAATTTGTGATCTTTGATCATGATCAATCATTGCGTTTTCAAGTAAAGGTGTGACATTCTGTATTGGGCTTCATTAAGCCCATCCTGCAGTGGCAATAGTCTGTCCATGCAAAAATTATAACATTTACTGCTGTCCTGTAAGGGAGAGAAGGGATGGTAACTCTGGTGAACTGCTGGCCAGCTGACCCCTTTCCACTTCCCGGTCTGCCTGCTCTGCCCCCACATTCTGACGTTATGTGATGTCACCAGAGAGGGCACGAGGCATGCCCCATACAAGTCTGTGGGGCTCATTTTCAAAATGGCTTTACAGACATTTAAGCAACCTTTGATAGAAAATGAAAGCCACTGCTCAACTAATAGGGACCCTCCTGAATGCTAACGTTTTTGTCATAACCTTCCCCAACACCTCCTTTGAAAACCATAGTGGTCTTTTCTTCCTCTTGTTTTTGTTTACTTGTCCAACGCAGAGGTTTGCAGCCTTCACTATAGTTTATTTTAATTTTGCCCACTCTTCTTCTACTCCCCCCTAGTCCTCCCTCCCTGCCAGGGCATCCCTGAGGCAATCCCCCATCTTTGCAATGTCTTCCCTCCTGAATTCCAGGACAGTTGCCTTTGTGTGGCTCACAACTCCACCTGTTTATATTGAACCACACCGTTCAGTGATACTGGTCCCCAGGTGACCACCCTCTGTGATGGCTGCAACACTGTCCCTGTTGGTGAGTAATAAGCAAAAATTGCTCCCTCATGAGTGGGCTCATTTACTAATCACCAAAGGAATGTCCCCTGCAGAAGTCTAGGATATCTCTACTCCTTGCTGAAGTTGCAGCCAAGATGCTCCAGTCCACATCTGGCAGATTGAAGTCTCTCACCTGCAGCACCTCCCCATTAGTTGCCATCTCATGGATAGCTTCCAGTCGAACCCTGTCCATCTCCTCCCCCTGTGCTGGAGGTCTGTAGAGCACCCTAGTGCAAACAGTGGCTCCGTTTCCTGGTTCTAGGGAAAGTTAAGTGACTTGCTCGTGGTCACACAGTATGTAAGTGGGCGGGGGCTGTGGGATTCAAACCTGGGTCTCCAGGTTTGCCGCTCAGTGCTCTGCCTTCAAGCATATGGTGCCCAAGTGCCCCAAAAACAACACATGCTGTCCCCCCCACATATACATACAGTATATACAGTACTTGTTGCAAAACAAAAACACTACATTAATGCAGGCATTAGAATGCAAAGCACACAAAGCAAGAAAATAAAAAGCAGGGTTTGAGTCTCACAAGTCTTGGCAAATTGGTTGTGTGGTGTTCCTTGGAGTTGCCAACCTTATTGCCTATCCCCTACCCCCAGCCCATAGCCTCCTTTCTAAAGCACAAGGTACAGCTCCAACCTAGTGCCTCATATAGCAGCCATTTGTACCTGTAAAACAAGAACAGCAATGGGCTCACAAAGGATCTGCAGCTCTTTATGAACTACTGTATGACAAACAGTGTCGGGTAAACAAAAAAACATACTTATCTGACACGTATGGTCAGTGTCCTCCTACACCTGGTCAATGTCCTGTCAGACCTGTAGATATCTAAGGGAAAATGGGTCAGTATGAAAAATAAAAATACTGATCAGTTGGGTCAGTTGGGACGGACCTGTAGAGGTTAAAAAAAAAGTGGGTTGTGTGTTTTTTTTTTTTGGGGGGGGGGGGATACCAGACCTGTACTACACCATCAATCTAGCTTTTAGAATGGACTCGGTCACTTGGGGGATTTACTGGATTTACTGGATGAATTGGGACAAAAGTAGGCACGAGGCCCAACAAGATTGTCCCCCTCAACAGTGGATCATTAGTTACGATGATACTGAGAGTTGAGCCACAAATCTAACTGGGATTTAAATGATTCAAAGTTAACTATGTTAATCAAATCCTGTGGTAATAAATTCCAATGTTTAGCAGCTCTGATAGAAAAAAATTATCGCCTTTTTTTTTGTATTCGACCAGTCTACTGCTAATTGCTGGTTATGGTGTCTATCCACTATGTGTTTGTCGGATAAAATAAGTCCACATTGTTCCATTAAGATGGAGAATTTAAGTAATTTGTAAACAAAGAGAATATCCCCCTATACCTGCGCATATCTAGGGGAGAGAGACCTGTTTCTCTTAGTCGAGATTAACAGGTGAGAGAATTGAGCCGTGGTACCATTTTAGTAAACTGTTTCTGGAGTTGCTCCAAATGGCTAATGTTTCCTTTAAGATAAGGGCTCCAAAATGGTGATCTATAGTCCAATTGAGGACTAATATAAGCCCTATAGAGAGGTAGTAAGCAGTGCTCAGACTTAGTGACAAATGTTCTTTTGATTTGTTTCAACAGGACATTAGCTGATCTTACCACCTTGTTATAGTGATGATTTAGGGATAACTTATTGCCAATTATAATGCCTAGAGCTCTTTCATTAGTAGTGGATTTTAACACAGTATTATTAAGGTAATAATTAATCTGTGGGTTTTTAATACCAAAATGGAGGACCAAACACTTGTCATTATTGAAAATCATTGAATTAGTCTGTTTCAACACAAAGAAGATCGCTTTTGAGAGATCTCATGGTAGATATAGAATCAACCCTACCACCCAATTTCGTATCGTCAGCAAATTTAGAAAGATGACTATTTGGGGAAATGTGCATGTCACTTATAAAAATGTTAAATAATAAGGGACCCAGCACAGAGCCCTGAGGGACTCCACTAGTAACTTGACCAACAAAAGCCAAATAAAATAAATAAATAAATAATAATAATAAATTTATTGAAAGGGAACCGTTAATTTTTACTGTTTGGGTCCTATTTTGCAACCAGCTTGCAGTCCAGTTAATAAGACAAGATGAAAAAACAAATTTAAGTAATTTATTAATTAGAATAGAGTGAGATAGTTTATCAAAAGCCTTGCTAAAGTCAAGCAATATGACATCAGATGGAATTTTAATGTCCAGGTATTTACTTACGTAGATTATAAAAAGAAATTAGATTAGTGGAACATGAATGTCCTTTTATAAAGCCAGGCTGTGTCCTATCCTGGATACCTAAGTTGTCCATTTCTTTTTCATGGTCGGGGAAGGGAGGAAGGTTCGTTCATTACCCCTGTGCCCCTAGAACTGATCATTTTTGGGGGTAGGAGGCCATGTTGCTCCACACATCGACCAACACAGGGCAGGATAAAGACACCAAGCTTCAAAAGCTTTGCCTAGGCACAATGAATGCTTCCCTGGTGGTGCAGTGGATCCCCCCTCTCCCTTTTCCCAATCTGCCTGTAGAATATATAGGAACATAGGTATGTGATGGCAGAAAAGGACTACCAGGCCCACCTAGTCTGCCCAGTTTGCTTAGATATTCACTAGGCCTTTTCTGTATTCCTCGCTCCCCAATCACTTCCCTCGGCAGCCTATTCCAGTTGTCCACCACCATCTCAGTGAAGTAGTACTTCCTAATGTTTCCTCTAAATTTCCCCCCCTTGATTTGGAATTTCCAGCCATCATCCACTGCAGTATAGCAGACTACAGCAGGCCAGCTGTGACTATCTCTAGGCCGACATCCCCAGCACAACCAGTCCCAGAACTCCCTGCAGCTGGCACCAGAGCAATAGGCAGCAATAGAAGTTCCAATAGCCTGCATTGCACGCACGAGCTTCCAAAATCTCTGATCAGATGTTTTCCACTTCTGTTTTTTACGTTCGCTTGCGTGCATGCGCAAGGAACGTTTTGGGAGAGTAGCACACTGTGGATGTGTGCCTCTCCCTTTCAATCCACTGCTCCGTTGAGCAGGCGTGGCGATCCTGCAACAATGGGTTGCAGGAGCTGTATATGACAGCGGTGGTCGCCGGCTTCAAGAAACCACTGCTGTCATACAAGCTACCAGCGATCACGCGCTCCCCATCATCCGCCGCCCCCCATGATCGCCGCCCCAGCTTTGGTGCGTGCTGGGAGCCCACCCAGCATGGCAAGCGTCCCGTGTTGTTTGCCGAGGGGTGCCCAATCCCCGTTGGCTCCACGCCCCAAGCCATCCTTCTGCTGCGCTGAGGGCCCACCCCAGCGTGGCAAATGTCCCGTTGTTTGCCGGCGGGGTGCCCAATCCCCGTCGGCTCCTCGGCCCCAGCCATCCTTCTGCCATGCTGAGGCCCACCCAGCGTGGCAAATGTCCCACTAGTCTTTTCTTTTTTTCACCTGTAAGCAAAAAGCGGTCCTACGGCACTTCTCCCTGGCCCTCCCACAACCTGCACCCACCACTCGCACTCCAGCCTCCCCACACCCCTCACCCCCATACTTACCTCCGGAGCTCGGCGCGAGTCTTGATGGACCGGGAACACGTCTGCACTCTTCAAAGCCGATCGCGAACTGAGGAAATGCCGGTAAGCTGTATAATGGGCTAGATAGGGGTTTCAACTTTATTGCATATCTCAGGCATTTTTTGGAATTTTTGCAGCAATTTTTAACGTGGTTTTCCTTATGAATGATGTCACTGTCATGGCAAGATTGGTTCAAAGGGTGATTTCGTGCTGCACTGTGCAAAATCACCCTTTTGGGCCTGAATAATGCCATGACAGTGACATCATTCTTGAGAAGGGTTGCACAAACCCATGTTGAAAATTTGGTGCAAAAATTCCAAAAAAGGACTGTTTTACGAGCGTGCATTGCGCAGTTCCTACGCAGGCTCGTAAGTTTGCGAATTTTCAATATTTTCACTCCAGATTTTCAACATTGCCATTTTACCACACCTCCATATAAGCAGTATAGCTGTCATTTTTCACATCCTGCCCAAAATGTGTTTCCACCCATGTAGTGCACAATGGCGCAGTCGGTGTGCAAACTCAATGTATAGGACACATTAAGAAAATCACAGTGACACTGATCATGAGCAGAGGTATTAAAATGGCTGTGTTGAAAATTGGGTGAAAAAATTCCTAAAAATGACTGTTTTACAAGTCTGCGTTGCGCAGTTCCTACACACACTCGTAAGTTTGCGAATTTTCAATATTTTCACTCCAGATTTTCAACATTGCCATTTTACTATACCTCCTCATGAGCAGTACAGCTGTCATTTTTCAAATCCTGCCCAAAACATGTTTCCGCCCATGTAGCGCACAATGGCGCAGTCGGTGTGCGAACTCAATGTATGGGACATGGTAAGAAAATCACAGTGAACTGTTCATTAGCAGAGGTTTTAAAATGGCAATGTTGAAAATTTGGTGAAAAAATTCCTAAAAATGACTGTTTGACAAGTCTGCATTGAGCAGTTCTCATGCACGCTTCGTAAGTTTGCGAATTTTCAATATTTTCACCCACATTTTCAACATTGCCATTTACCACACCTCCTTATGAGCAGTGCAGCTGTCATTTTCATCTTGCCCAAAAGCGTGTTTTCGCCTATGGCGCACAATGGCACAGTCGCTGTGCGAACTCAGTGTATGGGACACATTAAGAAAATCACAGTGTCACTGTTCATGAGCAGAGATCTTAAAATGGCTATGTTGAAAATTTGGTGAAAAAATTCCTAAAAATAACTGTTTTACCAGCGTGTGTTGTGCAGTTCCTATACACGCTCGTAAGTTTGCGAATTTTAGACATTTTCACTCCAGATTTTCAACATTGCCATTTTACCACACCTCCTCATGAGCAGTACAGCTGTCATTTTTCACATCCTGCCCAAAACGTGTTTCTGCCCATGTAGTGCAAAATGGCACAGTCGGTGTGCAAAATCAATGTATGGGACACAGTAAGACAATCACAGTGACACTGTTCAGTAGCAGAGGTTTTAAAATGCTAGTGTTGAAAATTTGGTGAAAACATTCCTAACAATGACTGTTTTACGAGCGTGCATTGCACAGTTCCCACGCATGCTCGTAGGTTTGCGAATTTTCAATATTTCCACTCAGATTTTCAACATTGTCATTTTACCACACTTCCTTATGAGCAGTACAGCTGTCATTTTCACATCCTGCCCAAAACGTGTTTCCACCTATGTAGCGCACAATGGGGGTAACAAAAAGGTCATGCTGAAAATTTATTGTGCAAATACCAGCAATCGCACAGCGCATTAGGGTAAAGCACCATACATGCCAAACACCACTGCAAATACCTGCAAGTGAACGTCTGGCATTGACAAATGCTTGTTTTTCCAGAGGCTAAGTTCAGTTCTCAGTGACAGAATTTAGCCCAAGGAGTACAGTGGGGTCAGTAAACAAAAGATGAGAGTGTAAATAAACTCTTAACATGCACTGGACACTATCTCCCACCGCTGCCCACCACGCCAAAGCCAGCTGCAGAGGACTCCAGGATCTGCTGCAAATGAAGCTGTGAGTGCAGAATCAAGCAAAACCAGTTCACCATAATCCACTGCACTACAGCAAACAGCAGGCAAGCCAAAATGGCTCCACATGCAAAGTGCACATTGGGACCAGACCCACACTTGTGTGGGATCCCTGGCACAAGCCAGCCAGTTGGTGCCATGGTAAGGAGGGACAAAACCTTTTACATGCAGGTACATCAGTGAGAAAAGGAAAGCAAGGGGAGGAATTGTGAGTCTGAAAGGGGAGGGTAAAGGATGACCACCAAAAAGCAGAAATAATGAACAAATACTTCTGTTCAGCTTTTACAAAGAAGGGAGCAGGAAATGGGCCAGGATTAAGTAATAAGGATATGGGAGATCACAGAAATGGACACATGTCCCTTTGCAAAAGAAAGGATCCTCATGGAACTGGCAGAAATAAGGCTATGGGGCCAGATAGTCTGCACACCAGGATACTGAGAGAGCTAAGGGAGGTGTTAGTAGGGCCTCTGACTATCCTGTTCAACCGGTCATTGTAAATAGGTGATGTGCCCAGGGATTGGAGGAGGGCTAATGTGGTCCCGATATACGAAAGTCAACAAGGAGGTTGCAGGGGACTACATACTGGTCAGCCTGACCTCAACAGTGGGACAAATCATGAAAATACTACTGAAGGAAAGAATAGTGGAGCACCGGAAATATCTGTCAAGAACCGTAGGAGCTTCTGGCACACCATCAAACACACTGTAAGTGGTTCAGCCTCCCTTCTACTTTAAGTCTGTCTCCTGCAGTGAGACACAAAAGCTCAAAGCTGGACTCTCCCTGTACACTGGAGCTGGGCACGATGACCTCGAGCCCAAATTACTCTGCCTGGGGGTCCCCTACTTGGCACAGCCTATCTCACACCCCTGGGCGCTGCCCTCTGGTCTCTTGGCCTTTCCCCTCCTGTCCTAGCCTGGTTTTCCAACTACCTCTCAGGCAGGCAACAGTACACAAAGTTCCGGAAAGCACTCTCCGATCTCACACCGGTTACATGAGGGGTGCCTCAGGGGTCTGTCCTCGGCCCCATACTATTCTCCCTCTTTATCAATCAGCTGCCCTTGGTCCCTGTCTCCGGGCACGTCACCCTATATGCTGATGACATTGTGCTTCTTCCAGCTCACGGGATATCAGAGACAACGACACCAGTCTAAACTCTGATTTCGATCACGTTCAGTCCTGGCTCAAGGCCAATAAGCTTGTCATCAACCTCCAGAAGATGCAGGCCATGTTATTCGGCTCCCTTCCCAAGGTTAGAGCATGCCCAGCCTATCTCAAAGTCGCTGGAGCTGATGGCATCACTGTATGGGTGGTTGACACTTTCAAGTATCTGGGGTAACCCTTGACCCTCAGCTGGACCTCTCCCTGCACATACAAAATTCCTGCAAGGCCACAAACTGTAAACTGGGTCTGGCGAACAGGGCCAAAAGTTGCCTCACCCCAGCTGCCAGACTTGCCCTTGCAAAAGGGGTTCTTCTCCCCTCGCTCAGCTATGGGCTCACCTCCTTCATGAACGCTCCAAAAGCCTAGCTCACGAAATGGGACACAGTGTACAACAATGTATGTCGCTTCGCCCTGTCATCCCCCGTACCACCCATCACTGTCAACTCTACTCCAGGCTTGGGTGTCTCTCCCCCAGTAACCATCAATCTTTTGTTATGGGCAACTTCATAGACAACATCATCCAAATGTCCACCCCACCAGCACTTGCCAAACTGCTCAAGCCTGCCCCCTCTGGCTACCGGCTGAGGTCCAGTGTCTCCCAGGCTCTCAAAGTCCCCAAAACTCGCTCCCTCGCAGGGAATCGTGCCTTTGCAGCTCTCACCCCCCCCCAGAGCCTGGAACCTACTCCCTGCTCATATAAGGGCTGCCCACTCCCACACTTGCTTCAGGTCTCCCTCTGGGGCTACTTAAAACAAGCATCCTCCTGCATTTGCTCTTAGCTGACCCACCCTGCATGGTGAGCCTGTGTCCCACCGACTATGCACGTTTGACGCATGTGTATAGTGTATACCTTGAAACTGTCCTGCTGATATATGTTTGCTTCTTTGACTGCCTCCTGCTGTTGCCATGCCTTAACTCTGTACTTGCCATTGTATTTGTTATGGCCTGTACCTGACTGTACCTTGTTGATTGCTATATCTTGTCTCTGAATTGTTAGTGCCTGTACCTTGTAATTCTCCCGGGTCGCACCTGAAAATAGGCACTTGACTGTCTAGTGTGCTTACCTGGTTAAGAAAAGCTAAATAAATAAATGGTCTACAGGAGAAGGGGAACATTTTTTAACCAGGAGTAGCACACTAAGCTGAAGCTTGTTTCCAGATGTAACCTGGGAGCACAAGGAAGTTAAGTGACTTGCTCAGAATCACATAGTATGCACCTAGGCGGCAGTGGGATTCAAATCCAGGTCTCCAGATCTGCAGTTCAGAGCCTTAACCCACTGCGCTATATTGCCTCCAGGGCCAAGGCAACTTGGTTTTACAGGAAGGAGGTTGTGACGAACCTAATTGAGTTTTTCGACTGGGTAACCAGGGAGGTGGATTGGGGGGTGGATGTGGCCTATCTGGATTTCAGCAAGGCTTTTGACACCATGCCGCATAGTGGATTGGGGGTGGGGTGGATGTGACCTACCTGCATTTCAGCAAGGCCTTTGACACCTTGACGTACAGAAGGCTGATAAATAAGCTGGAAGGCTTAGGAGTGGGACAGAAAATAACAAGGTAGGTGGAGAACTGGCTAAAGGACCGAAGCCAGAGGGTGGTGGTAAATGGGGTATATTCCAGGGTGGAAGGGGTGACGAATGGTTTGCCCCAGGGGTCAGTGCTGGGACCCATCCTTTTTTAATATCTATAGCAACGATATAGCGGAGGGACTGCAGGGGAAGGTGTATCTATTTGTAGATGATACAAAGACCTGCAATAGGGTGGACACCCTGGGGGGGGGGTGCTGAAGGAAATGAGGGAGGGCCTAAAGACTCTGGAGAGGTGGTCGGAAACTTGGCAGCTGAAATTCAGTGCCAAAAAGTGTGCAGTAATGCACATGGGGTGTAATAACCCACAAACCATTTGCACACGGGGGAAGGGAAATTAAGGAAACTGAGCAGGAGAGAGATCTGGGGATTATAATTTCAGATAACCTTAAGGTGGGAAACCAGTGCAGCATGGTGGTGGGCAAAGTGAATAGAATGCTGGTGTGCATAGGGAGGGGTATAAAACAGACGGAGGTGCTGATGCTCCTTTATACATCCATGATGAGGCCTCACCTGGAGTATGGGGTTCAGTTCTGGAGGCCTCACCTATGCAAGGACATAGACAGGATTGAAAGGGTTCAGAGAAGAGCAACCAAGACGGTGCATGCCATGCATAGGAAGCTCTGTCAGGAGAGGTGGAGGGAATTGGATCTGTACCCACTGGAGACTAGTAAGGTGAGAGTGGGAAGCTTATTTACAAGGAAAGTAAGTGCTGGAACTAGTGATCACAACCTAAGATTAGAAGAAGAAAGGTTTAGGGGAAACGTCAGGGTGCATTACATCACTGAGAGAGTGGTGGAGTCCTGGAACAGACTACTGGAAGAGGTGGTGGAGGCAAAGATGGTGAAAGGATTCAAGAGGGCATGGGACAGATACCAGAAGTTGACCAGTGAGCAGAGTGGGATGTCTCTTGACAAAGGAGATGAGTGGGGAAGGGGGTGGGTAACGAGCGGACTTGATTGGCCAAAATGGTCCTTTTCTGCCACCCAATTTCTATGATTCTATGATTCTAAGGCAGTTAAGTAACTAGGACTTACCTGCTCCATCAGAGTTGGGGTGTCCTTGGTTCGGGGTATTCTGGTAGGCCCTGAAAGGGAAGAACAGAGAAGGTTGAGGGGACACAAAGGGCCGGAGGTCCTACAGGAGAGATTAGGGTGTTAGAATAAAACAGATACTTATCTGATTGGTACACAGTTTGGCCAGACCTGTAGAAATAAAGAGAAAAACATCAGTATGGGGAACTTTTATTAGTGAGAGTAGAGAGATACAAAAAGGGTACAGTACAGCATAGGAGTAAAGGAAGGGGTGTTTTAGAGGAAAAGATAAAGTAGGTCAAAGTAAGGAAACTAGAGGGAGAAACAAAATGCAGACAGCTAAGAACAAAGAATAAAGTGATATTTGGGGCTTAGCAAAAACCCCTTTAGTGCCCCTGGGTGACCTGCAGGTAGCCAGCAAATTTAAGAAGTAGTCCAGATGGGCAGGTGGGGATGCTTTTGGGCTAGTGGCCCCTATATTATTTAAAAAAGGGGACACTGGTGGTTCAGGGGTCTTAAGTTGTCCCAAGAGGCCAGTGGTTTAAAAGGTATAGCTGTGGTGATGTAATGGGCTAACTCCCTCATGGACAGTGGCAATTTTTTTAATTATATTTAATATTTCCCTGGCATCTAGTTGGGGGGCGGGTCTTTGGGCCCAGACTGTAAGTAGCAGGCAGGAGGCTGTTCAGAAAACCGCTGACCAGAAATGCTGAGGGTGTTGCTATGAAGCCAGTTTAGTGCTACTGCGCTACAGTGACAGTTATAGCAGGCACTTTCAACTGCCAGCCCAGAGGAGGGCAACTAAAATGGTGAAGGGTCTGCACCAGAAGCCATACAAAGAGAGATGAGCTGAATATTTATTTAATTATTTATTATTAAATTTTGGTGACCGGGTAGGCCCACTGAGCCCCGGAGGTCTCTTTTTCAGGGGCGACCCGGGATTACATGTAGAATAGGATATACAGTGAGACTACAATAAATAGGTCATAGCAGGTTGATACACCTCGTAGCAATAACATATTATGCAGCAGGTTTCAGATTTAACAACATTTCGATCATTGAAAAGGAAAAACAAGCCAGAGAACACAAGCAACACACATAGGTTAAGTGAAGTTAACAACTTCCAGCATTTGTCAAATAGAGAGCCCAGGTAAGGAAAAAGGTGCTTTAAAAATGGAGCGCCCAACTTTTGGTATGGCGAGGCATGTACTTGGATGGGCGAGAAGGGGAGGTGTGTCAGGTACCATGGCATTGACATTGGCTCATAGCGAACATGTGTGCCTTGAGATTTGTGTGGAAAATCTTGATTGAGGGTGCTTCCTGCACCGCAAGTGGAAGTTTGTTCCACAGGGAAGGGGCGGTGTAGGAAAATGACTTGCCCCCTACCTTGGTCCTTACTCTTGGAACCTCTAGAAGAGTTTGGCCTGAGGTCTGAAGGTTGTGAGGGTTGAGCTTGGCAGCAATGAGACCAGAGAGACTAAGAGGAGGGGTTGAGCTAATTAGCTTGTATGCTAGGCAAAGCAGAGGGTACAGGAGGCGAACTTCTAATGAAGACCAACTGATTAGTGCTAGGGAGTCACAGTGGTGGCTCCTAGAGTGTGACTGAGTGGCGAAGCGAACTGCCTTGTTGTACAAGACCTGTTGTTTATTGATCTCTAGCTTTGCCATACCTTGAATGACTGGAGCAGCATAGGTCAGCGTTGGTAGGAGGACGCTAGAGGCAATAGCCATCCTAGCTTCAGGGAACAACTGATCCTTGAGGCGGTAGAGGGTTCCAAGTTTCCCATGTATGATTTTGGTAATTTGGTCAACATGGTTCTTTAGTGTGAATCCTTGGTCCAGAGTGAGGCCTAAGTATTTTAGGGAGGCCACCACTTCTATATGATTTCCAGATCTGGAGGTAAGCTGTAAGTGTTGTATTCTGTCTTGGACAAGGAATCTTGGTCCAAACAGCATGGCCTTGATTTTGGTGGTATTAAGAACCATTCTGTTCTCAATTAACCAGTTCTCCACTGACAGCACGTCTTCTTGGAGGAGTGGGCTGAGGCCCCCCAGGTTGTCAGAGGATCGGTAGATGACAGCGTCATCAGTGTACTGAACAACAGCACTGCCCCCACATTGGCCATTCAAGTCATTTATAAACAGGGAGAAGAGGAGGGGAGGAGACCAAGGATGGACCCTTGTGGAACCCCCTCTTTTAGGGGAAGTGGGTCCGATATCTCATCCTTCCACTTAACCCTCCGAGTACGACCTGTTAGATAGTTTTCAAACCACTTGAGAGCATGAGGGTCGAGGCCTATGTTACACAGCTTGTATAGCAGTAGTTTGTGGTCTACCAGGTCAAAAGCCTTGGAGAGATCGATCAAAATCGCTCCAGTGTGGGTCCCTTTGTCAAGTTCCCAGAGCACATCCGCCGAGAACTTCGTTAGGGCAGTGTCAGTCCCATGTTTGGCTCTGAAGCCATGCTGGGATGGGGCAATAAGCTGGTGAACCTCTAAGTAGTCACGGAGTTGTCCATAAAACAGCTTTTCCTTGATTTTTGCCAGCTTACAAAGCAGGGAAATTGGCCTGTAGTTGCCAATGGGTTCCCGGTGTCCGCTCTTATAGATAGGAACCACATGAGCCTGTTTCCGCTGGTCTGGGATGGTACCCGCCAGAAAGGACTGGTTTATGAGCCAGGTCAGAGGTCTTGAGAGGGCTGGGCCACCATCCTTCAACAATCTGGGGTGGATACTGTCAGGTCCTCCTGATCCTCTGGTTTTCAGGGACTTTAGGAGGGCGAGGACCTCCTTCACCTTGACTAGCCTCAGATGAAAAGTTGGACAGTCAAGGTTGGGTGGCTCCTGTGTGCTGGGCCCCTATTTGGGGCAAGGAGTCCAACCGTGAAGGAATCTAGGTTAGTGAAGGGGTGATGGAGGACTGAGGCAATAAGGGGCCCATCATTCAGTATCAGCCCATTGGCCTCAGTGGGACTTGGTGTGGTCTTGCTTTTTCCCTTTAACAGATCATTGATATGAGACCAGAATAACATCGGGTTGCCAAGGTTAGTTTTCTGGAGGTGAGTGACATATGCCCTTTTTGCAAGTTTGATAGCATGCTTGCATTGCTTTCTAAGAGCTTTGAACATCTCTAGGTCAGCAGGGAGTGAGGAGCACTTGAACTTTTTCCAAGCTTTGTCTTGGCTGATCATCAGGGCCTTTAGTGGAGGAGTGAACTACTTATAACATCTGCCTTTAGCTCAAAAGGTCTTCCTTGGAGCAAAAAGGTCAGCAGCCCTCATAAGAGATTTCTGGAAGAAGGCGACAGCGTCGTCCAGAGTTGGGAGGTGTCTTAGCGGGCTCCAGTCGATGTTACTGAGGAAGGTATCATATTGCTTGCCTGAGAATTTAGAGTAGTCACGCGTTGAGAGGATTCTAGTTTGGATCCTAGTTGCCCTACTCTTCCTTACACAGAAGATTGGTGAGTGGTCACTCAGGGCATCGGCCATAGTGCCTGCTAACTGAATATTAGTGGGGTTTGATACCAGAGCCCAGTCTAGTATGGTGTGATTACCCGTTTTGTGGTTCATTCTGGTGGGTTCAGTGATGACCTGAACAAGATGAGCTTCTTATATCAGGCCTTTGAGAGCCATGTTTGATTCCTGGGCCCAGTTTAGGTTGAAGTCCCCCAGGATGAGGAGTTCAGTCAAGACATATTTAGCTAGGGCTTTAGTGAGTTTCTCCAGGGATTGGACAGTATTCTTAGGGGGGCTGTATACGCACCCAATGGTGAGGTGCTTAGCACGGCAAGGGTGATACGTATAAAGATCAATTCATTCTCAGAACAGGTGTTATACTACATGCGGATCTGTGAGGAGCTTAGTGTGTCCTTCACACAGATGAGCACCCCACCTCCTCCTCTTTTGGTTACCCTGTCATTTCGATAGTGGTCGTACCCTACGGCAGTTACCTCATGTCCGAGGACGTGGGGTTTCAGCCAAGTCTCGGAGACAGCAAGGACATCCAGTTTGTAGAGGGCTAGCCATGCTTGTACTTCTTGCATCTTCGGTCGAAGGCTGCAAATATTCATATGAGTGATCCACAACCCCTTTGCAGACAAACAGGGAGAAGAGGAGGGGAAGGGACCAAGGATGGACCCTTGTGGAACCCCCTCTTTTAGGGGAAGTGGGTCCGATATTTCATCCTTCCACTTAATCCTCCGAGTACAACCTGTTAGATAGTTTTCAAACCACTTGAGAGCATGAGGGTCGAGGCCTATGTTACACAGCTTGTACAGCAGTAGTTTGTGGTCTACCAGGTCAAAAGCCTTGGAGAGATCGATGAAAACCGCTCCAGTGTGGGTCCCTTTGTCAAGTTCCCAGAGCACATCCGCCGAGAACTTTGTTAGGGCAGTGTCAGTCCCATGTTTGGCACTGAAGCCATGCTGGGATGGGGCAATAAGCTGGTGAACCTCTAAGTAGTCACGGAGTTGTCCATAGAACAGCTTTTCCTGGATTTTTGCCAGCATACAAAGCAGGGAAATTGGCCTGTAGTTGCCAATGGGTTCCCGGTGTCCACCCTTATAGATAGGAACCACATGAGCCTGTTTCCGCTGGTCTGGGATGGTACCCGCCAGAAAGGACTGGTTTATGAGCCAGGTCAGAGGTCTTGAGAGGGCTGGGCCACCATCCTTCAACAATCTGGGGTGGATACCGTCCGGTCCTCCTGATCCTCTGGTTTTCAGGGACTTTAGGAGGGCAAGGACCTCCTTCACCTTGACTAGCCTCAGATGAAAAGTTGGACAGTCAAGGTTGGGTGGCTTCTGTGTGCTGGGCCCCTATTTGGGGCAGGCAGTCCAACCTTGAAGGAATCTAGGTTAGTGAAAGAATGGTTGAGGGCCGAGGCAATAAGGGGCCCATCATTCAGTATCAGTCCATTGGCCTCAATGGGGCCTGGTGTGGTCTTGCTTTTTCCCTTTAACAGCTCATTGATATGAGACCAGAATAACTTCGGGTTGCCAAGGTTAGTTTTCTGGAGGTGAGTGACGTATGCCCTTTTTGTAAGTTTAATAGTATGCTTGCATTGCTTTCTAAGAGCTTTAAATGTCTCTAGGTCGGCAGGGAGTGAGGAGCACTTGAACTTTTTCCAAGCTTTGTCTTGGCTGATCATCAGGGCCTTTAGTGGAGGAGTGATCCCCTTATAACATCTGCCTTTAGCTCAAAATGTCTTCATCGCAGCAAAAAGGTCAGCAGCCATCATAAGAGATTTCTGGAAGAAGGCGACAGCGTCGTCCAAAGTTGGGAGGTGTCTTAGCGGGCTCCAGTCGATGTTACTGAGGAAGGTATCATATTGCTTGCCTGAGAATTTAGAGTAGTCACGCGTTGAGAGGATTCTAGGTTGGATCCTAATTGCCCTGTTCTTCCTCACACAGAAGATTGGTGAGTGGTCACGCAGGGCATCAGCCATAGTGCCTGCTAACTGAATATTAGTGGGATTTGACACCAGAGCCCAATCTGATATGGTGTGATTACCCGTTTTGTGGTTCATTTTGGTGGGTTCAGTGATGATCTGAACAAGATGAGCTTCTTGTATCAGGCCTTTGAGAGCCATATTTGATTCCGGGGCACAGTTTAGGTTGAAGTCCCCCAGGATGAGGAGTTCAGTCGAGACATATTTAGCTAGGGCTTTAGTGAGTTTCTCCAGGGATTGGACAGCATTCTTAGGGGGGGGCTGTATACGCACCCAATGGAGAGATGCTTAGCACAGCCAACGGTGATACGTATAGAGATCGATACATTCTCAGAACAGGTGTCATACTGCGTGCAGATCTGTGAGGAGCTTAGTGTGTCCTTCACATAGATGAGCACCCCACCTCCTCTTTTTGGTTACCCTGTCATTTCGATAGTGGTCGTACCCTACGGCAGCTACCTCATGTCCAAGTACGTGGGGTTTCAGCCAGGTCTCGGAGACAGCAAGGACATCCAGTTTGTAGAGGGCTAGCCATGCTTGTACGTCTTGCATCTTCAGTTGAAGGTTGCAAATATTCATATGAGAGATCCACAGCTCCTTTGCGGACAACCAGGACTGGTCCTGAGGAGAGGATACTGTATAGAGAGATTTGCAGTTAGGGGGCCCGGGTTCAGTTGAATATCGCCTGCGAGGAGCAATAGTGCAGTCACCAGGTAACGTATGGTTGGGTTGAGTGAGGGGAGCAGATCTTTTCTGAGTATTCTTCTGGACTGGAGAAGTGTACTGTAACATATCCCTTTCTTAGTGAATTCATAGGCAATTTGGAAGGAGTTTGTGCTGAAGGGGGGTGGGACAGTAGTAGTGATTGGTGGTATGGGTGGCAGGTCCCTGTGGACCATAAATGGCTGGGTCTCATAGGCAAAAGAGCCAGTCCACCCGGAGGATGGACAAAATATATATGGTGGCAAGAAGTAAACCTCTGTTCGGATTGTAAGGGTATGGCTTGCCTGGCCTGGTAGGCAGCTGGATAGGCAGGCTTTGGTCGGGGTACCGACCTCGTGGTGACATGACTATGCTACGACTGCAAGAGGCGAGGGCAAAAAATCCTGCCCAGGTATGGGGGAGGATCGGCCCATAAGGGCTTAGTCTAGATTGGTTGGCCTAGCTATGGGGTGCCTGGTGTCCTTGGCCCATGCAGGCCCTTGTTACAGGTACCGTAGAGAGTCAGACTCCTGAAATTAGTCACCGAGGGGAGAAAAAACAAAACAAAATGAACAAGTCAAGATCGCTTTTCTGCCAATGAGGCACACAGACAGACCAAGCTTTAGCTACCTGAACCAGCTACCAGCAATAGGCACCTCTCTGACCCTACAGTATCATAATGACACGTTATGCTAAGGTAAATCACAGATTCATCAGACTATGCATAAAGATCTTTTGTCAGACTAGCATCTAAGTATAGGGTTACCAGATGTCCTCTTTTACAAGGACATGTCCTCGTTTCCAGCTGCCAAATATTCATGTACCTTCTCTATCCTGTTGTATTATTATTATTTTTATAATATTTTTACTTTCTCCTACCCAGAACCTCCTTGTAAATGAGCTGTGAAGACGGTGGAGGCTTTAAACCTATTTACTCAGGGTCTGGCACAAGGACCCATTGGGGGACAGACGAAGTGTCCTCCTTCTGGCATCCCAAAATCTGGTACCCCTATCTAAGTAGAGCAGAGCATTGTGAAGGATCTCAACAAACTGCTACACAGTCAGTCTAGAGTGTATAATCTGAAATGTGCTTACTACTGTATGTTTCTCCTAGTGTCAGATGATGTATTTCCCACGTTTGTTTACTGTGACAAAGAACTGCCCAGCATGGAGCAGCTAGCCAGCACCTCACCCTGAGGTACAAGTCCTTTAGCGAGTGAAGGGTTCGAGGTCAGGAGGTCACCCTTGCTGCCCCTGATGATCTGACTGCAAATGTCCCAAGGGAAGCAAGCCGCTGTTGCTGGGTTGCAACCTTCTGTACAAGGCTGCCCAGCATCATGGCTTGATCAGAGCCAATAGGCGCTTGTGTCTTGTTTGAGTTTTGGTGCCCAATGGAACAACAGCACTGGCACTGGGACTGTAGGCACAGTCCAAGGAAAAACTCCAGCTTGTGGCACAAATTCCCGGGCACTTCGAACTCTAGGCCTAGTGCAGGATCTGTGCTGCTGTATGCCTTTTCAGAGAAACGAATTCTGTCCCGGAGCAGTTCTATCATCGGGGTAGGTCTACCCAGCATGGAGCAGCTAGCTGGCACCTCACCCCGAGGTACAAGTCCTTTAGCGAGTGAAGAGTTCGAGGTATGGGGGGGGGACCCACTTCAGGAGGTCACTCTCGCCACCCCAGATGATCTGATTGCAAATGTTCCAAGGGAAGCAAACCCTTGAGGAAAGGAGGGGAGAGGGGGGACATGATAGAAAATGTAAAGTACCTCAAGGGAATCAACAAAGTCCAAGAGAGTAGCATCTTTCAGAAAAAGAGATGTGCAAGAACAAGGGGGCACAATTTGAAGATAGTGGGGGATGACTCAGGAGCAATGTGAGAAAGTATTTTTTCACAGAGAGGGTGGAGGACGCACGGAATGGCCTTCCTGAGGAGGTTGTGGGGTCAAAAATAGTGGGGGACTTCAAGCATGCATGGGACAGACATAAGGCAATTCTATTGGGGGGCAGGAGGAAGTCGGCTGTTGGCTAACTAGGATCTGCAGCTTATCCAGTAGGCAGAGAAATGAGCAGACTGGGTGGGTCACACAGTCCTTATCTGCCGTCAAATTCTATGTTTCTATGATTCAGCCCACAAAGTTCAGGCTGTAGCCTGCTCCATGTGGGTAGAAAAGAATCACAGAAATTTGATGGCAGAAAAAGGACCACACCGGCCCATCCAGTCTGCCCTTATAGCCGCCCCTGGGAGATTTTTGGGAGGGGAAGGAGGCTAGGGCAAATATGCCTCCCTCTACCGATCAGCCATAAAGTGGCTATGTGAAGAGCCCCCAAGGGGCAGGTTAAGAGGATGTGGAGGGTGGGCACACAGCATTAAGTGGCAGGAACCTCTAGCTAAGCCACATGGTGGCAGACTGTAGGTACCCCGAGGGGACCTGGTAGAAAGGGACTGGGAGAGCAAATGCACAGGATAGGGGTCACAAAGGAAAATCCACAATGCAGCTGAAGGCTGATGCCTGAAATTGGCTTAAAAGTAACTGTGGGTAGGAGGTAAGCAGGGGAAATCAGTGGGCTCCCTGAGGGGAACATGAAAGCAGCAAGCACTGCATACAATAGAGCTGCAGAGCAGCTAATCTCAAAGTACCAGGGGCTAACAAAAGGATTTGGGGGAGAAAAAGAACAGCATAAGGTCCAGGAGCGCCCAGAATTAAAAACGCAGAGCAGTAAACAGAAAGAGCCCTGAATTCCCTGATGTAAATATAGGTAAATTTATGCAATGGGGTGGATATAAATGGAGTACGATAAATCTATTTATCCAAGTAAGTATGTGTATACATGCAGAATCATACATTTATACATATAGTTATTAATATGTCATCCTGGATTAATGTACATGGTGGACTGTGTCACACATCCCCATCCCTCACCCCCGCTGTTTGGCACTACTTACTGGTATCTTGCTTTTAGTTTTGTTTCTTCCAGGTTGCCTGTCCCTCAGCCACACCACCTGCCACTTAGTCATACTTCTCCCCATTCTCCCCACTATCATACAGTGAGCATTTGTTTCTGTTTAACAGTTTGTTTTTTTGCTTTTTTACCAAAGCTTTGTTCAACTGGCTGCTCTAAACTGCGTTCCAGCTGTCATACTACTCTGCATGCTGCTGCTGTGTGTTCTGTCCGCACCTCTCAATATACAAAACAAACACTTTTTTTTTTAAACTACTTCCTCACCCTTACTCTTCCATTCTGGTTTCCCAACCTCACTACAACTGCCACCAGAGCTCCCCAACACAGAAACTATCAGATAATTGTTATGTTTGCTTGCACGCATGTGCAAGAAACATAGTGCCATCATCCGAGTTTTGGGAGGTGTGTCACCCCCTCTTCCAATTCAGTCAGTGTGTTGGCAGGCACAGCCCCAGTCCGCCAATGAATGCTGGAGCTGTCTATGACAAGCTCCAAAATGCAGTGGCGCACAGTTGAAAGGGGGAGCTACGCTTCAATGAGCAGTGATAAGATATCGCCTGCTCATGCGCAGCTCCCCATAAACACACACACACACACACACACACGCATGCATACTGCATGCTGCCCCCCCCCATGCACACACTGTATAGCCGATGGGGGTGCCCAATCCCCCGTCGGCTGTGCTGCGCTCCTCCCCCCAAAAAAGCCTTCCACATGCCACGCTTGGTGCCCACCCAGCGTGGCAAGTCATCGTATAGCCGACGGGGTGCCCAATCCCGTCGGCTCCACTGTCCTCCTCGAGTATTGCGTGCCACGCTGGGAGCCCACCCCAGCATGGCAAACGTCCCCAAGCATCGTCAATTTAAAAAAACAACCTGTAAATTAAAAAACGGTCCCACGCAGTCTCCCAGCCCCCATAACCTGCACCCACCCACTGCGCACCCTGCCTCCCCACACCCCTCACCCCATACTTACCTCCGAGTCCGGCGTGATGATCTTCGGTGGACCGGAACACGTCTGCACTCTTCAAAGCCAACGCACAACTGAGGAAATGCTGGTAAGCTGTATAATGGGATAGATAGGGTTTTTCAGCTTTGTTGCATATCTCAGGCATTTTAGGAATTTTTGCACCAAATTTTCAACATGGGGTTTTGGGACCCTTCTCATGAATGATGTCACTGTCATGGCGTTATTTGGGCGAAAGGTGATTTATGAGTCACTGCGGCGCAATCACCTTCGGGCCTGATTCATCAAATGACACTGCCAGCATTCATAAGTGAAGCTCTCAAGAAGCCTATTTGAAAATTTGGTGAAAATTCAAAAAATTACTGTTTTACAGCGCATGCTATGTAGTTCCTCACGAGGCTTGTAAGTTCGCCATTTTCAATATTTTCACTCCAGATTTTCAACATTGCCATTTTACCACACCTTCTTATGAGTAGTACAGCTGTCATTTTTCACATCTCACCCAGAATGTGTTTCTGCCCATGTAGCGCACAATGGCGCAGTCGGTGTGCAAAATCAATGTACGGAACAAATTAAGAAAATCACAGTGACACTGTTCATGAGCAGAGGTCTTAAAATGGCTACGTTGAAAATTTGGTGAAAAACTCCTAAAAATGACTGTTTTATGAGCGTGCGTTGCACAGTTCCTACATACGCTAAACTAAGTTCTGAAATTTTCAATATTTTCACTCCAGATTTTCAACATTGCCATTTTACCACACCTCCTTATGAGCAGTGCAGCTGTCATTTTTACATCTTGCTCAAAATGTGTTTCGTCCATGTAGCGCACAATGGCGCACTCGGTGTGTGAAATCAATGTATGGGACACATTAAGAAAATCACAGTGACATTGTTCATGAGCAGAGGTCTTAAAATGGCTATGTTGGAAATTTGGTGAAAAAATCCCTTAAAATGACTGCTTTACGAGCATGCGTTGTGCAGTTCCTATGCACGCTCATAAGTTCGCGAATTTTCAATATTTTCACTCCAGATTTTCAACATTGCCATTTTATTACGCCTCCTTATGAGCAGTACAGCTGTCATTTTACATCTTGCCCAAAATGTGTTTCCGCCCATGTAGCGCACAATGGCACAGTGGTGTCGAAATCAATGTATGGGACACATTAAGAAAATCACAGTTACACTGTTCATGAGCAGAGTTCTTAAAATGGCTATGTTGAAAATTTGGTGAAAAATCCCTTAAAATGACTTTTCCGAGTGTGCATTGCGCAGTTCCTACGCACACTTGTAAGTTCGCGAATTTTAAATATTTTCACTCCAGATTTTCAACATTACCATTTTATTACACCTTCTTATGAGCAGTACAGCTGTCATTTTTCACATCTTGCCCAAAATGTGTTTCCACCCATGTGGCGCACAATGGCGCAGTCGGTGTGCGAAATCAATGTATGGGACACATTAAGAAAATCACAGTGACACTGTTCATGAGCAGACATCTTAAAATGGCTATGTTGAAAATTTGGTGAAAAAAATTCCTAAATATGACTGTTTTAAGAGCATGCGTTGCGCAGTTCCTACGCATGCTCATAAGTGTGCGAATTTTCAATATTTTCAATCCAGATTTTCAACATTGCAATTTTATTACACTTCCTTATGAGCAGTACAGCTGTCATTTGTCACATCTTGCCCAAAACATGTTTCCGCCCATGTAGCGCACGATGGCGCAGTCGGTGTGCAAAATCAATGTATGGGACACATTAAGAAAATCACAGTGACACTGTTCATGAGCAGAGGTCTTAAAATGGCTATGTTGAAAATTTGGTGAAAAAATTCCTAAAAATGACTGTTTTACGAGCGTGCGATGCGCGGTTCCTATGCACGCTCGTAAGTTTGCGAATTTTCAATATTTTCACCCAGATTTTCAACATTGCCATTTTATAACACTTCCTTATGAACAGTACAGCTGCCATTTTTCACATGTCGCCCAAAATGTGTTTTCGCACATGTAGCGCACAATGGTGCAGTCAGTGTGCGAAAGCAATGTTTGGGACAGATTAAGAAAATCACAGTTACGCTGTTCATGAACAGAGGTCTTAAAATGGCTATGTTGAAAATTTGGTGACAAAAGTCCATAAAATGACTGTGTTATGAGTGAGCATTGCGCAGTTTCCACGCACCCTCGTAAGTTCATATTTTCAGTCCAGATTTTCACCAGTGGCATTTTTCCACACTTCCTTATGAACAGTACAGCTGTCATTTTTCACAACATGGCTGAAATGTGTTTTCACACTTTCAGCGCAGAGATGCGTGGTCACTGTGGGAAATCATTGTTTGGGACAGATAAAGAAAATCACAGTGACACTGTTCATGATCGGAAGTCCCAAAATGCCTCTGTTGACAATCTGCTGTAAAAAATCCCCAAACTAATTACATTATGGGTGTGCGTTGCACAGTTTCTATACACGCTCGTGACTTCACCAGTTTTTTTTTATATTTTTACTACAGATTTGCAACATTGCCATTTTTTACACCTCCCATGAAAAGTACAGCTGTCATTTTTACATCCTGTTCGGAATGTGTTTGCACCTGTGGTGCTAAATGCCGTAGTCACAGTGCATAAGCAGCTTTCAGCTAACAAACTGATATTGCCACTGTTCATGAGGTGGGGTCACAAAAAAAAACATGTTGAAAATTTGGAGTGAAAATACCAACGAATGCCTGAGGTATTACGGTTTCCAACCATAACGCCTAACCCCGTACAGAATGACAGGCATCAGGGATGTGACTTGGGATTCTTGCCTGCAATGCCCATACCATTCCACACCCTGCAGCCAGTGAGAGGCATTGAGGTATGCCTTGGACTCTTTGGCCCCAGAGTTCACCCCATTCTCCTATATCGCACCCATCTCACTGTATTTCCTGATGGAATGGGGTGCGCATAAGGGCCAAAGACCCCAAAGCACACCGTGACACTTGTCAGTGTCTTCAGGGTGGGGTGTGGTGAAATGGCGTGGCCGTTATACTGACGACCCAAAGGCACACCCCAATGCCTGTCACTCTCTGCAGGGTGGGGTTGGCTTCAGTTCAATACTTCACTGCCATTCCTATTACTCAGCTCTGTAACTTCTACACTACCACTGCCAATGCCAGTAAGCAAACATTCGGCATTGACAAATGCTTGTTTTTCTTAAACTGCATGCTCGCAAACCCCACTGCTGATGAGCCCTCACTCTAGGTCACACTTCTGGCTCTGGTTTCTATACCTCGCTACAACTGCCACCAGAGGCTCCTGTTAAGTCCTTCTCTGCAAACTCTAAATGGTCTCTTGTGGCCCTTATGGCCCTCCCTCTTCTCTGCTTATTTACTGATATTCCCCTATGTCTATATGCCACACATGCTTTAAGCCCCCTCCAGCATTTTTCACTCCTGACCTCCAACAATATTGCTGTCAGTTTGTTCCAGGTGTCTACTACCCTTTCAGTGAAGTAGTAATTCCTCGCATCCCTCTTACCCCCACCACAAGCTTCATCACGTGCCCCCTGGTCCTGGTGCTTTTTCCTATTTGAAGGAGCCCCCCACCCCACCCCATACCCTGTAAATCCTTGTAAGGTACTTGTGGGTCTCCATCATGCCCCCTCTCTTTCAGGGTTTACCTACTGAGATCCCGGTCTCCTCACAGGGCTTTTGCCACAACCCATGTACAATTTTAGTTGTCCTTTATACTGCCTCCACCCTATGGCCTTTCAAAGGTGCAGCCTCCAAAACTGGACACAGTACTCGAAGTCGGGTCTCACTTGCATCATCACCACCACCTCCCTCCTCCTGCTGAAGATTAGATACCCCTCCCTATGCAGCCCCAACATCCTGCTATCCCTACCCACTGCTTTGTCACACAGCCCTGCAACTTTAAGATCATAATAACCCCAAGGTCTCCCCTGCTTAGTGATCATCAGTATCACCCCCAACCCTATAAAGCAGCTTCTGGATTCCTATGCCTTAGGTGCACGATTCTGCACTTTGTCATTGAACCCCAACTGCCATGATCTTGACCACTTTTCGAGTTTCTCCAAGAGGCATGTGCATGCTCTCTGCTCCCTTCTTAGTGCCCACCCTACAGATTTTGGTACTGTCTACAAAAAGGCATTCCCTTCTCTGCCAGTTTTTCTGCAATGTCACTTATGAAGACACTGAAGAGGATCTGTCCCAGTACTGAGCCGAGCTGCTCACTGTCCCATCACTGCAATGAGTGCCATTAACCATCACCCTCTGACACCTGTTAACCATCCCCCCCAGCTGCTACTCTTTTTCCCACCTGCATCTCTTACTTTTTTAATATTTTTTTTTCTTTATTGATAAGTATCGGATAACACCTTTGAGTCAAAGACTCTTTTACAAAGGTTCCACGTCACACATAAGAAGAGACAGCAGTGTACAGAGTAACAAGAACATAATACTTAAACACAGTGGTTACAGAATGGTTGCAGATGATTACAGAGAATACAAAAAATACAAAAATAGCAGCTGGGAATAAAGGTTGCAAGTATATGCATAGCATACAAGTTATTCGTTGGCCAAGGCTGGACAGAGATGTCCATCGTCATGGTATAGGCACACTCAGGGGCGACGGACCAGAGTTAGGTCCGTAGACATGGGGAGATGGGATGTGGTCAGGTTTAGGGGCAATCACATACTGATCCTTGGGTGATAAGGTCCCTTAGCTGGTACTTGAACCGACCAAGTTTGGGTTCAGTGAGAAAGGAGTTTGGAAGTGAGTTGAGCCTGGTTTTGGCCAGATATCGAAATGTTCTTTGGCCAGAGGTGGTTTTGCAGCAAGGTACCATAAAGTGGGTGGTTGCTGACTGCCGTGTGAGACGGCTGGACAGTGGGGCCTGAAGTAGTGGGGAGAGGGCTGGAGGAAGTAATCCTGAGATGATTTTCTTTGTGAAGAGGCAGGCCTGGTACTTTAGCCTTCCATCAAAATTGAGCCAATTTGCTGAGGCGTAGGGGGTGCATGTATGAGTGAGTCTAGGACAGCCTGTAGCAAGTCTGCAGAGGCCTTGTTGAGAGCCAGTCTAATCTTGTGTGGGTGGGTGGTGTCAGCGCACCATAGATGATGATACCATAGTCAATTAGTGATAGAATAGATGTAGAGATGGCTAGGCGGAGAGATTCAGGGAGGCAGGCAGTGCTTATAGCGGTGAAGGAGACCAATGCGTACGTTGACGGCGGTGCTTAGTAATCGGATATGGTCATGGAAGGTGAGACCTGTGTCTAGGGTGATGCCAAGGTATTTGAAAGTGTTAACCTGCTCAAGGGGGTCATTTAGTGAGTTCAGAATGAGCAAGGGTTGTCCTAGGTTTTCTGGTCATCCCCCTTCTGTTCAGCTACCACAACACCATCACACTGATGTCTGCCAGGACTTGCTCCACCGTAGAATGGATCCAATATGTGGAGGAGCTGCCTAGGTAGCCAGGATACTTTTGCATGTTCTTCCATCCCCTAGGACATAAGCGGCACGGGTGCACAAACATGTGCACAGACATGTGTGGTGCAGCACCAGCCAATGTCTTCCTACCCATGAGCTGCTCCCGACTGCACTGCCACTTGAGGTCACTCAGGTGGCAGTACTACAGTGAAGCTGGCTGTCCTCCTTCCACAGAAGAGAACCTCTCATAGATCAGTTGATCCTCCTCCTCCTCCTACCCCCAGTGAGCCCCCGACGCAAGCTCATTCCTGAACTCAAGTCACCTGCACCGCAGGCCACAGCGCTACCTCTGAGCCAAAGGACTGACATGTTATCCAGTTTCTAATTAATTTCACCACTTTGGATCCCTCCTAGGTTGATCAATATCTTTAGCCTCGCCCAACCCCCCAACAGCTAACCATCCTCCTCTCTGCTAGATCACCCTTCCAGGCACCAGACTATCCTCCATGCAGCTGGACAACCCTTCTAGCCCCAGCCTCTCACATGATGAGCAACCTCACTGGAGCTAGAGCACCACACAGGCTCCAGACAGGCCTCTTCCCCAGCCAGCTACCCTCCCTGCATCTGGACCAGCCTCCAACTACATGCCATACAACCTCCATGCAGCTGGAGCACTACCCCAAACCTCTACTCCAACAGACCACATATCTGCAGCTGTCTCTCCAAGCCCCTGGACCAGCAGTCCCCCAGCCAACCACTCTACCTACAGTTGAATCCACCAGAAGCCCCGTACCAGGCTCACCATCCGACCACCCACCCAGCAGCTGGATCCACTTCCAACCTTGAACTAGCCCCACCACCAGCCACCCTCCCTGCTCCTGGCTTACTCTTTCATTCCCTGGACTAGCCTACCTCAGCAGACAACCTTCCCTGCAGCTGGACCCCTGTGTTTGTTTCCACGCATAGACCAGGCCCCCCTCCCCAGATTGAGCAACCTCCCCAGAGCTGGACACCCAGATAACCACACTTCCCAGGAGCCGGACCCACCCTCCCTCCAGAGCAGAACCTTCCCCTGACCACCCTCCCTATACTAACCCCGATTACCCTACTGCAACCATGGACCCCATACTTCTCAATGTAGTATAAAACAAGCATTTGTCAATGCCAAAATTTCGTTGTGTACACTGGTGTCATGGGGGGGGAGTGGACACCCCCAGTGTCTGTATACTGTTGGGGAGGTTACACAGCATGCAACAATGGACAGACAGATGACACTGGGTGACCGGGCACCCCCCGTGTCTGCATACTGATTGGGGGGGTTACACAACACCCAACAATGGACAGACAGATGAGGACACTGGGGGGGCATTGGGCATTCCCAGTGTCTGTATACCATTTTGGGGGTGGTTACACAGCGGACAATGATGGACAGTTTTCTTTTGGGGAGGGATAAAAAACAAGCATTTGTCAATACCAAACATTTGATGTATTGAAAGATGTCCACCTCTGCACCTTATTTATGCCCTTGAGGTACTTGAATGTATCTGTCATGTTTCCCAGCTCCCTCTTTTCCTCCAATAAGTACATGCTGAGGTCCTTTTAATCTCTTATGATATGTTCTGTGTTGCAAGCCATGTACCATCGTGGTTGCCTTTCTGTGGGCTGCCTCCACCTTGTCAATGGCCTTGCACATTTGCAGCCTCCAGATTTGCACATAGTACTGTAGGTGAGGCCAGGGGTGCCAAATGTTGAAAAATGTTGTGGGAAGTCAGGTTAGTTATAAAAGGCTGGGGGGTCTGGGGGCCACCTAGGCCCCCAAAAGCAACAGGATTTTTCATGCTTTGTGGTGCATTTAGGGGTGTATTCTGATGCATTTTAGGATGAGTATGCCACCACCACAGCTACTCCTCTGCAGAGGATGCAAGGGTGCTCTTAGGGGCTCTTTGATGTCCAACTAGGCACTAAGACCCATAGGTGAATGTCCTTGCAGGATCTTTGATGCCCTCAGGAGTTGTAAGCACCCCAAATATGGATTTCAGATTACAGTACACCACCCCCACAGTATGTAAGAGTGTCATGGAGGTCATTTTGATGCCCCCAGGAGCTGCAAGACCACAGGTGTGAAGGGTCCCATGGAGGCTTTTGATGCCCCCAGGTGCTGCAAGGGTGTTCTGAGTAGGAATTTTAGGTTACAGTGCTACTACTCCATGGGGTATGAGAGTGCTCTAGTCTGGAGGGCTCTTTGATGCCCCTAGGTGCTGCAAGGACCCATTGAAAAGATTGCTCTGGAGAACTCTTTGATGCCCCCATGTGCTCGTTTAGGGATGGACAGACAGACACTTCTCTGGACAGAACAGGAGGATTCTGACAGGCTGCTTGGTTAAGGCTCAGCTCATCCCCCTCACACACAAATGGTCACAGGCACCCACAGACAGTCATACCCTCATGCCTCTTTTTTGATCCCCCAATCCTACTCACATTAACTTTGCCATGGGGCCAAGGAACCCTCTTAACTCCGCAACAGTCTATCCAAGTTTATTTAATTGTTTTTAGGATGGGCAGACAGATGCTTCTCTGGACATCAGGACTCTGACAGGCTGCTTGGTTATGGTGGTCACAGACACCCACAGACAGAACACTGCTGCCAAATGTTAATTTTTTTTATCTCACAATCCTAGTGACTTTAATTGTGCCACAGGCAGACCCCTCAAATCCACAATCTATCCGAGTTTATTTGTTTTTAGGATGGACAGACATACACTTCTCTGGACACAGAACAGGTGGACTGGACTGCTGACAGGCTTGGCTAAGGCTCAGCTCACCCTCACACACAGCCTAGGTGGCCACAGCCAAGCACAGACAGACTACTGCTACCAAATGTTTATTTTATCCCCTGACCCCAAATCCTACTCACTTTAATTGTGCCACAGATGGACCCCTCTTAAATCCACAAGACCACAACAACAATCTGTGCTTAATGTAGTTGTTTTTGGGCAGACAGATACTTCTCTGGACAGGACTCTCCAACAGGCTTTGTTAAGGCCCAGGCTCAGCTCACGTGGTCATACAGACTCTGAGCAGCAAGATAGAAGCAGACCACACACTGTCTCCTGACAAATGTTTATTTCTTTTTAATCCCCCAGTCCTCCTCTAATTTTTTTTTCATGTTTGTTTTTAGGTTAGGCAAGTGGACAGTCAGCAGCAGCCCTCTCCCCTCCCCTTCCCCACACAGGCTAGCCTACCCAGGCCTAGGAACAGCCCCACAAGCCTGCCACACACACTCCAGTGGGTGAGACCTGGGTCAAAACACAGTTGTTACAAAAATTACTCATACCAGATTTGCATGGTAGACCAGCTTTTAGGTTGTCTTAACACATTGGCGCAGGTGTGGGAATGTGGGACGATCATGCTGCAAGTCGTTAACTCGCGGTTGGAAATCCGGCCTTAAGGGTCTTACTCTCAGTCCCTAAAGGTGGTAGCAGAAAAAAGGGGGAAAACATGTCACTCCATTACAGTGCTACCTGCTAGTGCAATTCTTACACATAGAGTAGCACTTACCACAGAGGGGGCAGGAGACCCTCCTGTCACAGCAGCACAGTGCAAATTCATGATCCAGTAATTAGTGGGTGCAAGTGGGTGTACACCTGCTAACATGCTGTGGTTAACAACTGCTTCTGGATTGCAGCATGGTGTAGCACCAAGTGCATGGCACTATGCCATGCTTCAAGTTAGTAACTTTATAATTTATTGTTAGCACCTGAATGTTCCCCACCCCATACCTAAGTAGGGTCCTACCTATGGGCCAGTAGGTCCATCCTTTGTGGGCCTGATACCCTTACTCTCAGGCAGTCCACAATGGAGCACTATCCTGCTTCCCAGTAAATAATCTGGTTCCCTGGAAATCAGCAGTATCCCTTCCCTAACCTATCTGAGTTCTACTTGTTAGCTATTCTTCTGTAGTAACCCCCAATTCAACCCATCTTTGCTCTTCTTTTCCAGTCACAACTTGGTGTCACCCCACTTATTGCTAAAGTTATTGACCACTTCAATATTCCTTGTTTCCTGCTTGATTTTATAACTTTTTAACAGTCAGTCAGGCTGAGTGATTCACAACAGTCAGTAACTATCTGCGATGACTCACCGGTGCCGCTTTCTATTCTGTATCAAATGCTCCTAGCCTACAACTTGCTCGTTCGCTTGCTGCTGAAGTTGAACCCAACTGACCGATGGAAGGTGGGACTAATGGGACACTACTTGACTGGATGGCAGCTGCCTGATCGTGGCACAGGATTGGAGGAGGTCAGAGGACACACTCGTGACATGTCCTGGAGATATCACATCACTGATATTCGTGGAATCCAATGCAGCTGCCAGACCTGTCATGAAACCACCAAATAAAGAGTGCTTCTGCACGCGCATGTTGCGTTGCTCAACTGGGTCAGCTGGGGAGGAGCGGAGGAGAGATAGAGAGAGAGAATGTCCTATTACTTATAGGCCACTGGGTGGAGCCACCAGATGCCAAAACAGTGGAGGCTGGAGGAGACAGCCGGAGTAGTTAAAATGAATGAGTGAGTCATCATTGTCGATGTGGCTTGGGGGCTGACATGGGAAGGGATTGGGATGGGAAAGAAAACTGTGGGTGCTCAAGCATCTGAGCACTCACGCTATTGGTGCCCCTGGGTGAGGCCTCACTCGTGCATTATACAATGGCATCACCACCTCATGCCTTTTGCTAGTGATACCTCTGCCTATGCATCCCAGCATGGCACTGGCCATCCTTGCAACATGCGTGCTCTGCTTTGACACCTTTTGGTCATCAGAACTGATAACTCCTAGGTCTCTTTCTTCCTTGGAGATCATAAGCACCTCCACCCCATCCTGTAACTCTCCCCAGGTTTCCCTCTTCTCAGGTGCATTATTTGTGCTTCTTTTCATTGAACCTCAGTTGCCACTCCTCACACCATTTTTTAAGCCGCTCCATGTCCCTGCTCATGTTCTCCACCCCTTCTGGAGTATTCATTCTGTTACAGATGTTGGTGTCATCTGCAAACAGGCAGACAGACCTTTGCTTCTAGCCCTTCCCCAATGTCTGTAATGAAGACATTGAATAGGATTGGTCCCAGGATTGATCCCTGAGGTACCCCATTGGTCATCACCCTCTCCCTGGATTGGATCCCATTACCACCACCCTTTGCCTCTTGTCCGTCAGCCAGTTTCTAACCCAGTGTATCAGCTTGTGCACCATTGCCAGACTACTCATCTTGTTCATCAGCCTTCTATGTTGGATGTTGTCGAAGGCTTTGCTGAAATCAATGTACTGTAGGTGACATCAAATGTCCCTCACTGATTTACTTTCTTAATGAGACATTAAGGTTTCCAACCATAACATCCCACCCCTGCCCTGCAGACACTGACAGGTGTCGCAGTGTGCCTTGAGGTCTTTGGCCCACACTCTCACCCCATTCCATAATGAAATAAGCTGAGATGGGTGCAGTATAGGAGAATGGGGTGAACGTTTGGGTCAAAGATTCCAAGGCACACCCCGATGCTTGTCATTGGCTGCAGGGTGGGCATGGAATGGTGTGACATTATGGCCGACAACTCCAAGGCACACACCCAATGTCTGTCAGTCTCTACAGGATGGAGGGGTGGAGTTACAGTTGGAAACCCTAATACCCCAGATGTTTGTTGGTATTTTCACTCCAAATTTTCAACATGATTGTTTTGGGACACCATCTCATGAACAGTGGCACTATCATTTCATTACTCAATCCCAAAAGGTGATTTTGGGTAGTGACTGGGTTCTTTGGCAACACAGGTGCTAAAACACATTTTGGGCAGGATGTGAAAAATGAGAGTTGTACTGTTCATGAGGAGGTGTGAAAAAAATGTAAATGTTGAAAATCTTGAGTGAAAATATGAGAAACTGGCAAAGGTACGAGCATGCATAGAAACTGTGCAACGCACGCCTGTAACACGGTCATTTTTAGTAATTTTTCACCAAATTTTCAATATGGTCTTTTTGTGACCTACCCTCATGAACAGTGGCCCTGTGATTTTGTTACTCCATCCTGAAAGTGGATTTCGCACAGCGAACGTGCTATTCTGTGCAACTGGTGCAAATACACATTTCAGGCAAGATGTGAAAAATGACAGCTGTACTGTTCATAAGGAGGTGTGAAAAAATGACAATGTTGAAAATCTGGAGTGGAAATATTTAAAATTGGCAAAGTTACGAGCATGCATAAAAACTGTGCAATGCACGATCGTAATGCAGTTGTTTTTTGGAATTTATTCACCAAATTTGCAACATGGGCTTTCTAGGACCCCATCTCATGAACAGTGGTACTGTTGTTTCATTATTCGGTCTCAAAAGGTGAATCTGTGCAGCGACCGTGAAATTACCTTTTGGGATTGAGGAACAAAATGACACTAACCTGTTCAGGAGGTGGGGTCCCAAGAACCCTATGTTAACAATTTGAGTCTAAAATTCCTAAAAATGGCTGAGATTTCAAGGTAAGTTGAAATCCACATTGATTCCCATCATACGGCTTACCTTGAATTCTTTCAGTTTGCTGGTTGGCTTTGAAGAGAGCAGACGTGTCCCGATCTGCAGAAGATTGCATCCGCTGACCTCGGGGAATAAGTATGGGGTAAGGGGGCCTGTGTGGGGAGGTGGGTGCACAGAGGGAGGGTCGGGATGGGGGAAGGGAACAGGGGAGACAATGAGGGACCATTTTTGGTTTTACAGGTGAAATAAAAAAAAAAGACTGCGAGGGAAGGTTTTCTTCATTTACAGGTAAAACAAAAAAATATATATATAAATTTAGACACACTGGGGTGGACTCCTAGTGTGCTACAAATTACATTGTGTGTGTGTGTGTGTGTGTGTGTGTGGACACAGGGACTGGGCACCCTGATGGCTACAGATATAGACGGAGAAGGGGGGGGCAGTCCGACACCGGGAGTGGGCATCCCAGTGCTGGAAAGGGAAATTGTTTAACCAGGCAAAAACACACTATGGGGCTGCAGGGACCGGGGGGTTGTTTAACCAGGAAAGACACACTATGGGGCTGTAGGGACCGGGGGATTGTTTAACCAGGAAAGACACACTATGAGGCTGCAGGGACCGGGGGATTGTTTAACCAGGAAAGACACACTATGGGGCTGCAGGGACCGGGGGATTGTTTAACCAGGAAAGACACACTATGGGGCTGCAGGGACTGGGGATTGTTTAACAGGAAAGACACACTATGGGCTACAGGGCGTTGTACAGGAAAGACACACTATGGGGCTGCAGGGGACCGGGGATTGTTTAACCAGGAAAGACACACTATGGGGCTGCAGGGACTGGGGGATTGTTAACCAGGAAAGACACACTATGGGGCTGCAGGGACCGGGGTTGTTTAACCAGGAAAGACACACTATGGGGCTGCAGGGACGGCGGGATTGTTTAACCAGGAAAGACACACTATGGGGCTGCAGGGACCGGGGGATTGTTTAACCAGGAAAGACACACTATGGGGCTGCAGGGACTGGGGGATTGTTTAACCAGGAAAGACACACTATGGGGCTGCAGGGACCGGGATTGTTTAACCAGGAAAGACACACTATGGGGCTGCAGGGACCGGGATTGTTTAACCAGGAAAGACACACTATGGGGCTGCAGGGACCGGGGGATTGTTTAACCAGGAAAGACACACTATGGGGCTGCAGGGACTGGGGATTGTTTAACCAGGCAAAACACACTATGGGGCTGCAGGGACCGGGGATTGTTTAACCAGGCAAAACACACTATGGGGCTGCAGGGACTGGGGGATTGTTTAACCAGGAAAGACACACTATGGGGCTGCAGGGACCGGGGATTGTTTAACCAGGAAAGACACACTATGGGGCTGCAGGGACCGGGGGATTGTTTAACCAGGAAAGACACACTATGGGGCTGCAGGGACCGGGGGATTGTTTAACCAGGAAAGACACACTATGGGGCTGCAGGGACCGGGGATTGTTTAACCAGGAAAGACACACTATGGGGCTGCAGGGACGGGGATTGTTTAACCAGGAAAGACACACTATGGGGCTGCAGGGACCGGGGGATTGTTTAACCAGGAAAGACACACTATGGGGCTGCAGGGACCGGGGGATTGTTTAACGAGGACAGACACACTGTGGGGCTGCAGGGACCGGGGGATTGTTTAACGAGGAAAGACACTCTGTGGGGCTGCAGGGACCGGGGGATTGTTTAACCAGGAAAGACACACTATGGGGCTGCAGGAAAGACACACTATGGGGCTGCAGGGACCGGGGATTGTTTAACCAGGAAAGACACACTATGGGGCTGCAGGGACCGGGGGATTGTTTAACCAGGAAAGACACACTATGGGGCTACAGGGACCGGGGGATTGTTTAACCAGGAAAGACACACTATGGGGCTGCAGGGACCGGGGGATTGTTTAACCAGGAAAGACACACTATGGGGCTGCAGGGACCGGGGGATTGTTTAACCAGGAAAGACACACTATGGGGCTGCAGGGACCGGGGACTGTTTAACAAGGAAGGATGCTGAGCTGTAGGGAAGGGGAAACTTGTTTAACCAGGAGAGACTGAGAGACACACTGAGCTGCAGCTGAAGGGCTTGCATTTCAAAGGATATAGCCGACGCTGCGCGGCTCTGTCCTTTGAAATGTTTGCCAAGACCAGCCCCCTGAGCAAAACATTGTCATCAGGACACTGCCTGCTGATTTGCTGGCCACAGACCAGCCCCTGCAGCACCACTGGCCATTGGGCTAGCACCCCTCATACTCCTGTTTAGCAACTCTCATATTAACAAGTTCATCTGCGCCTGCATGCACAAACTTAAAAAATGTGAGACACCAACATATAAAATATAAATTCATGCAGTCCTCAGCAAAAGAAAAAAAAAGTACACTGATCCCCAGTTTACAAAATAGATTAACACATGTACAAGTACAACGATTAAATGCAAAAAACAGCTTCTCCCACACACTCAAATATCTGCAGTAAATAATTCTTCCTTTACCTGCAGGTTACTCCAGATTTTCTCAGATTAAAAAGTTGTAGTCTCTTCTCTGCAAATATAGATAAATAGGCTACTGAATGGATACACACAGAAAATGCATTCTGAATTTGTTAAAGCTACCAACTTTCCGAGGCCTAAAACTGGGACAGTCCATCCTGATCATGACCCCCCATGGTGTCACTCGCATGGGCACCACCGTAGACAACACTGCACACAATCAATTAAATTTTGCTGCTTGCTCTGGCCATGCTGCCCACAGTAACACCAGTAGCAAACATTCAGATTAAAACAATACATCATTCTGCTGCAGCAAATTCCAAATCATGATGTACAGAAAGTTCATTATAAGCAAACCTGCGTTAAATTGTGATCAGACATTCGGAGCTGCATGTGTTGCTCCTCCTGACACTCCCATCCAACCCGCTTACACTCACCTCAATTGCTGAGCAAACTTCACTTCAGTGACTCCCACCACAATAAAAGATTGTTTTCACACACATCAATACAGCTGATCAGGATCGGATACCTTAGTTCACCGCTGACAGACACTTCTCTGTCTGGAGTCCCTCTCAACTGCTGGCAAGCAGACATCCACATGTGCATGTTTGCTCTACTACCCAGTCTAATCTAGCAGGAAGGAACATGCTTTACTGTGCTCCCACTGACATGCTTATGGTGCAACACAGGTGCAGGGATTGAAATTGCAAAGTGCTGCCCAGCTCAAGCAGCGCCACAGCGATGCTGAAATAACGGTCACTCACAGATTAGCAGTCAGCAAAAAAAAAAAAAGGACAAAACTGGAACAAGTAAGCACAAACCAGGACAAAAGTGACATTGTGCAAAACTTGTGGGGACACTGGGATATGCTGCCTAAAATAGGGACTATCCTGGGAAAATAGGGACTGTTGGCAGAATTTGCTCATTTATACAGTCTTCCTGCTGTTAATTCCCCTGCCACCCGGACACTAATTTAAAGTAACTAAATCAGTAAACATTCCACAAATAACAAGTAATCTAGAGGCACAATGCGTCCTAGACACTTTAAGGAGGGATTTGATTATGAACATACGAACATACGAAATTTGTCAACAGATAAAGGCCTAGAGGTCTATCAAGTCTGCTCGAATGTGCAGCTAGCACCCCTTATTCTGCAGCTGCCCCTCCCTTCCACCCTTCCCCTTCATTAACCCTCCCCCTTGTCCTGTCCCATCCCCTTTTGAAGTGGTCCACTGTTCTACTGGATACCACTTCTGCAGGTAATGCATTCCACCCAGCCACCACCCTCTCTGTAAAAAATTGTCTCCTCATCTCCCTCCTGAACCTTCCTCCCTCCAGTCTCATATCATGGCCCCTGGTGGCCCTCCCCTCTCTTACTTTGAACAGCCCCTCTGTACCCATCTTGTTTATTCCTTTCACATATTTAAAGGTTTCAATCATGTCACCCCTGTCCCTCCTCTCCTCCAGTGAGTACATGTTCAACTCCTTCAACCTTCTCTAGTATGATAAGTCCTCCAGACCCTTGATCATCTTGGTCACCCTGCATTGCACCCCCTCCAGTAACTTAATGTCCCTCTTCAGATACAGGCGCCAGTACTGCATGCAGTACTCCAGGTGTGGTCTAACTAATGACCTATACAGTGGCAGAATCACCACCTCCCTCCTCGAGGATATACCCCTTGCAATACAACCCAGCATTTTGTTTGCCTTTGCAGCTGCCTTCCTACATTGTGCTGAGTTGTTCATTGACCCTGTAATGAGCACACCCAGATCCTTCTCCTCCTCTGTCTGGGCCAGCTGCACTCCCCCAGCTGGTAACTCCTCCTGAGTTCTTCATCCCAAAATGCAGCACCTTGCACTTTTTGGCATTAAACCCCAGTTGCCAGGTGTCTGACCAGGTTTCAACTTTGCCAGATCATCCTGCAACCCCTGCCATCCCCTAGGTCATCCACCACCGCCTACCTTGGTATCACTCAGCAAACAGACTGATCTTGCTCTTGATGTCCCATAATATGTCTGCAATGAATATCCCAAACAACACTGGTCCCAACACCAAACCCTGTGGAACACCGCTTGTCACTGCCCTTGGGTGTGAGAGCTCCCCACCCACCACCACCCTCTGTTGCCTTCCCTGAAGCCAGTTTTCTACCCATCTCACCAGCTTTGCACCCACCCCTGTGCCTACTAACTTCCTTCCCAGCCTTCCATGCGGCACCAAGTCAAATGCCTTACTGAAGTCCAGATACAGGACATCCACTGCATGGCCCCTGTCCAGTTGCCTAGTTACCCAGTCGTAGAACTCCACCAGGTTGGTTTGGCAGGATCTGCCATGTATGAAGCCATGCTGTCTGCTGTCCTGTAGTACTTTGGCCTCAAGAATGGCCACCAGCCTCTCCTTCAGGATAGTCTCCATTAGCTTACCCAGGATGGATGTGAGGCTCACTGGTCTGTAGTTTCCCAGTTCATCCTTGGGGCCACTGTTGTGGAGGGGCACCACATGAGCCATCCTCCAGTCCTGAGGTATATACCCCAAATGTAGTGAGGCATTAAATAGGTCTGCCAACGGTCCTGCAAGGGCCTCTGCCGGCTCCCTCAGTACCCTGGGGTTGATGCCATCTGGGCCTGGCGCCTTGTCCACCCTCAGTGCCTTCAAACCCTCTCAAACTCTGCCCTCCATGATTTCCCATCTGTCACCACTTCTCCCCTGTTTCTGCATTTTCCCACCTTGGGTGTCACCCCCCTCTTCTCTTTAATAAATGCTGAGCAGAAGTACTCATTTAGTGCTTCTGCCTTATCGCACCCTGCTTCCACCCAACCCCCCTCCTTCCTAATCCTTACTATGTGGTCCTTACAGCTCCTTTTCTCCCTGATGTACTTAAAGAAGTCTTTCTCCACCTTCTTAATGCCTTGTGCCAGCCTGAGTTCCGTAGATGCTTTGGCTCCCCTTACTGCCCTTGTCACCTCCTTCAATTCTGTCAAGTACTCCTCCCTGTCCTCCCCCTCCCTGTTTTCTTGAAAATTGAAGATTGAAAATAAACTGTGTATTTTAAAGGCTTTTCAAAGTTTTTTTTAACCACATAAGTTCAGAGCAAAGAAAATATTTTCATAACAAAACACTGATTGTGAAACCTGCACAGCATTTCAATTAGAAAACAAAAACAATGTAGTTCACTGACTGAGTAGACTTCTGGAAAATGTAGTTCAGCATAGACTTTTAAAGGAACACTGCCAACTTTGTTTGCGTCATATTATTTCTAGGTAAAAACCCACACTTTATGATTGCTTACCTTCTCTAAAATTCACTGGTGTTGCTGGTTGTTTTATCAGTCTCCTTGCTCAGTAGAACCGAACTGCATAATAATGTACCCAGCCTTGATTGGCTAATTTAAATCCTTGAACTACTCGGCTGACTGTAATCTTCATTTATGATTCAGTGGTATTAAAAAAAAATTGTACTTTCATGAGCATTGCAGTCTGACAGAGCAGTATTAATGTCTTAGCATTCTTGATAGGGCAAAAATTATTATAAAAGAAGTGATCTTACTAAGGATCATACTAAGGTAATGAAGGAGCTAGGAGTCTAATGAAGCCCATGTAGGCTGCTATCATCTACAGTGCATAATAATCAAGGTTATACCCCATGATCAGAATGAAAATTAACAAGCTTGCTTATAAAACAAACAGAAGTATTGAAAAGTCTTCTTTTATCATTCGAAAATTTTCAATAATGTGCACTTCTAAAATCTGTGTATAATATTCATTTAGTAAATAGCATCTTGCTCAATGAGCTTTGAACTGAACATACCTTAGGCATGTTTCTAATCTCTGCTACCCAACTCCTCAACTGTTCCCCAATCATTCTGTCTCTCATTACCACTCATGCCCTTCAGTGGTTCTAATGCCCACTGCAATGCAAGACCATCAGTTGTTCCAACATGCAGTTCCACATAAGGTCTTTATCTTTAGTGGTTCTAGCCCCTAATGCAACAGAAAGCTATCAGTGGTCCTAACACCTGCTGCCACACAAGCTGTACAGTGGTTCTAATGCCCACTGCTACACAAAGCCATCAGCAGTTCTAAGGCCAGCTGCCACACAAGCTCTACAGTGGATCTAATGCCCACTGCCATGCGAGGCTGTCAGTGGTTCCAACTTGCACTTCCATGTAAGGTCTTTGTGGATCTAACCCCTACTGCTACACAAGGCCATCAGTGGTTCTAATGCTCACTGCCAAGTAAGCTCTTCAGTGGTTCTAACTCCCACTACCACACAAAACCCTCAGTGGTTCCAACGCCAGCTGTCACAGAAGCTCTTCAGTGGTTCTAATGTCAACTGCTACACAAAGCCATTAGCAGTTCTTCTAACGCCAGCTGCTGCCACACAAGAACTTTAGTGGGTCTAACATCCACTACTACAAAAGGCCATCAGCAGTTCTAATGCCAGCTGCCATGCAAGCTCTACAGTGGTTCTAACTTTCACCTGCTACACAAGGCCACCAGCGGTTCTAATGTCTACTGCCATGCAAGCTCTGCAGTGGTTCTAACTTTCCCCTGCTACACAAGGCCACCAGCGGTTCTAATGCCTGCTGCCATGCAAGCTCTACAGTGGTTCTAACTTTCCCCTGCTACACAAGGCCACCAACAGTTCTAATGCCTGCTGCCATGCAAGCTCTGCAGTGGTTCTAATACCCACTGCTATACAAAGCCATCAGGGGTTCTAATGCCAACTCCTGCCATGCAAGCGTTTAGTGGTTCTAATGCCCACTACTTCAAAAGGCCATCAGCAGCTCTAATGCCTACTGCCACGCAAGTTCTTTAGTGGTTCTAACTCCCACTGGCAAGGCATTTTTTATTTATATGGCACCCAGTCCCAAGGCTCTGAGTACCTCACAATAAGGACAGTGAAAGGGTAACAGTTTTAAGATCAATAAATACTAAATATTAAAAATATTAAAAGATTGTCACAAAGCTGGGCTCAAGCTTTAAGGTAAAAAGATGAGTTTTCAATGATTTCTTAAATATAGCCAGTAAAGGAGCATCTCTCCCCTCCTGGGGAAAGGTGTTGCACAGAATTGGGTCCAACACACCAAACATCCTACCCTACCCCAAGGATTTCATACGATATATTGGCACTGACAAGTGGTCTGCCTCCACTGACCAGAGGCACTGGCCAGGAGCGTAAGGCACCAGGAGATATTTCAGGTAGCCAGGACCCAGCCCGTGCAGGGCCTTGTATGTCAACAAGCACATCTTGAAGCTGATGCACCACCGCACTGGCAGTCAGTGAAGACTGTGGAAAACCGGCATGATATGCTCGAACCGAGAGATCGCAGCAACTAGCCAGGCTGCTGCGTTCTGGACTAGCTGCAAATGGCCCAACAGCCTTGTGGATAACCCAAGGTAGAGATCATTACAGGAAACCAACCACCAACCTCGATGTGACTAAGGTGTGCACCAGTGTTGCCAGATCAGTTGGTTCAAGACAGGGTTTGTTCCAGGTGATGTTTTGCAGATGATAGAAATCACTGTGAACAACAGCTGACACCTAATTTCTAAGGTCAGCTTGGAGTCCACAATCACCCCCAGATTCCTCACCCTATCTGCAACTTGAAGTGCCACACTGTCCAACAAAGGTAGGATGGCACTACTACTCGCTGCCGCTGAACCCAGCCGACCTGGCTCCACTAATAACATCTCCATCTTCATAGGGTTTAGGCTCTAAGCCAGCTGGCCACCATCCAGTCCAAGATTTCCCTAAGGCACTCCCTCAGTTCCTTAACCACCGAAGCATCATCAGGGGCACAAGAAACACACAGCTGGGTATCATCAGCATAACAATGAAAACCCAAGCTGTAACACCCAATGATCTCCCCCAATGGCAACATATACACACACCAAACAACATGTGGGTTGAAATGACCCTTGAGGCACACCACAACAGAGTGCAGCACTGCTTGATGTAAAAGAGCCAAGTGTCACCTGCTGCACCTTTAAGACCTAAACCACCATAGCACTATTCCTGCAAGTTCTACACAGTGCCTCAAACAACCCAACAGCTCCCCGTATTCTGCTGTGCCAAAGGCTGAAGGGAGGTCTATCAGGACAAGAATGGGTCATCGTCTGCTATCCCTCACTAGAAGATGATCATGGTGCACCCTGACTAATGGGGTCTCCGTGCTATGTCAAGGCCATAAAACAAACTGGGAGGGCCCGTAGATGTCATGTTTTTTCAGGTGTTGTTCCATCTGCTCCACCACCACTTTCTCAGTCAACTTCCCCCAAAAGCAAAGGTTCAAGACAGGCCTGTAATTGGAGAGATTGTCAGGGTCCAAGGAGGGTTTGTTGAGGAGGGGCCTTACCACTGCCCTTTTAAGGGCAGATGGAAAAACCTCTTCTATGGCACATCTAATAATCTCCACCATGATCTAACTAAGTGACTCCCAGCACTCTAATAGAAGCCAGGTCGGCCCAAAGTCCAATGCACAGAAGGTGGGATGCAGTCCAGAGACCACCTGGAAAAACATCTGCTAATAACAACTCAAACTCTTCCCATAGAAACAGATTGCCTCTGTCCATCAATGTTCGGATACTATTAGCTGACACTATTTGGATACTGTCTGCTACACAAGGTCATCAGCATTTCTAACACTGCCATGCAAGGCCATCAGTGGTTCTAACACCCACTGCCACTCAAGTTCTTCAGTGGATTTAACACCCACTGCCATCAGCAGTTCTAATACCTGCTGCCATACAAGCCCCTCAGTGGTTCTAACATCGATTGCCACAAGGTCATCAACCATTCTAATGCCCGCTACCATTCAACATGTTCAATATTGCAACTCCCACTGTTACATTAGGACAGCAGCAGCTCTAGTACCCACTAACGTGCAAGTTTGTCTATGGTTGTAATGCCCACTGCCACACAAGACCATCATCAGTTAATTTTTAAAACTTGTTTTATTATCGGTCAGTTACAAGCACGTACAGACTCTTCTTCTCATGCAGAGTTGAAAGCACTTGGTACAGTAGATAAAACATCTATTATTTCCTTATACTTTCTCTATTATACAACATTTCCAGTAAACAGGCAATAAGTGAGTTTCAAACTTTCTTAACACTACTATCAGGTTCTTAAAACATAATGAGTGAATTCATCATTCAGACCTTGTGTGTTGATATGGCTTGGACTAAATCCCCAGTTGATGATTCCGTCTATTTTATCTGAGTGATTAGAATCATGTACCCTATTCCTATCTCTGTATGCAGCTCTGATACTTTCCTGTGGCACAATTACTGTATTGAGCCATCTTTCCCCCATCTGAATATCCCAATTCCTTTTATCCCTGTAACTCTTCTCTTCCCTCATAGAGGAGCCTTCTGGTCCATCTGTTTTGGTATAAGTGATCTTGCTGCCTAAGACTAAATGTTATTCTTTCCAGTCCCATAATGTTATCTTTTATTTTGAGACAGTCTGATAGTTCCGGACTATCCGACTGTAACTACCTTTTGGTAATAGCTTTCAGGGCAGCAATTACTAGAATCGACCATAAATACTTAGCTTCCTTGCCCTTGATATCCATTGGGATCACCTCTAGGACTAATTGTTCAGGTTCCAAAGGTGTCTGGACCCCAAATATCTGAGATATATGATTTTTAACCCTCTCCCAAAAGAGTAAAATGTTTGGGCAAGTCCAAAAGATGTGGGCCTGAGATGCATGTCCTTCACCACATCTCCTCCAGCACCCTGCACTGGCTCCTGGGTTGGCATGGGAGAGCTGGGCCGGAACCAGGAAAAAATGAGTCCTCACCTTCCAACTGAACTCCCTCCATGCTGAGGACGAGGTGGTGCTCCAAGTACTCCTCCAAACTAGAGAGCATTGTAGATCTTTGAGAGACATTTCAAGTTCCCTTTCCCATTTGTGTTTAATATATTGTGAAGAGAGACAGATATCAACTACATAATTGGCATATAACAGTGATATAGCATGCTCTGCATTCCCTGAGTTCCGTATTTGTTGGAACGGGATTTCTACTTGCTTTTGGTGCTTTTCCAAGTTTTCTTTTCTCAGTTGCCCACTCATATAATCCCGTAGCTGGTAATATCTTATTCAATATGCTGGGTCTAAACCAAATTTTATCTGTAGCATCTCAGATGAAAGTATTGTGGTACCCATAATTAGCTGGAAAGGGGAGTGCAGCCCCCTCTCCACCTGCCTCAAGAACCAGTCGTCCATCTTTGCTGGGACAAATTGTGGGTTGTAAGCCCACCATTGAAGCTTCCAAAACTGCTGTTTGGTATTGCCCCTATTAGTTCCTCGCTTCCCAACCCTCTAGGACCACTGCGGTTCCTGACTATTTTGTAGCACCTTTGAACTTTCTATACCTGAGTAGGGCTGCCTGAAGAGGAAACTCTCTGGCTTCTCCTAGATCAATTTGTTTCCAATGGGAATCATAATTTGGGTTTCCCCACAGTAATGCCACCCGCATTTGAGATTGGGATTGGGCACCCCTGTCGGCCATAACAGTTTCTGCCATGCTGGGGTGGGCTCCCAGCGTGGCACCTGGAAACGTTTTGGGGGGGCCTGGAGACATGGAGCCAATGGGGGATTTGGCACCCCCGTCGGCCATTACATTATTTGCTATGATGGGGTGGGCTCCCAGAGTGGCACCAGGAAGCTTGTTTTTTTTGGGGGGGGGCCTGGAGCTGACAGGTATTGGGCACCCCATCAGCCATACAGTGTGTGCATTGGGGGAAGTGTGCACGAGCACAAGCAGGCAAAATGCAGTGCTGGTGTGCCTGTGTGCGTGGGGGGGGGGAGCTCTGCTCAGTGAAGTGGAGCTCTCCTCCCTTTCAACTGTATGCCACTGCATCTGGAATCTCGGATGATGGCACTATGTTTCTTGCACATGCGTGCAAGCAAACATAAAAAGACAGCAGGGTAGCAGGGTGAGTAGGGGGAAAAATAAGGATCTGCACTCTCCTGGAACGAGCAGTCCAAGCTGTTGCTCTCTTCTCCAGGATTATCTGAAAGATTATCTGTGACCGTGGACAAAGAGGCTACTCAGCAGAGCTGGTGTGTCGGGGGGCGGGTGGTTAAACAGTGCCCTGTTTACATGAAAGTTGGCAACTGAATGTCTCCAGTTCAATTCAGGGATGATTTGCATATCCTGTTAGAGAATTTCAGGAATGCTGGTATCCTTTCCCCAAACTGGAGGCAGCTATGGTGGTGGTGGGGGGATCTATAATACACATACAGAGCCTCTATATTTAATGCTCTGCAATAAGTCCTCTATTCAGTAAGTTCTAGAGCCATGATTGTCCCAGATGGCCTTAGAAGGGGAACACAAGTTCTATCCTGAATCTTCAGCAGGGTTTCCTTAGACAGAGAGAAAAGTCACAGTTTACCCGGGGATAGTATTCCAGGGGTGTACCTTATTTAAGGAGGTATCCTCCAACGTGGGGGTTCCAAGTAGGGTAGAGGACTTAGGCAGCGACGTGTTGAGGGAGGGATGTGGTCAAGAATTTTAAACTTATACATAAGAGTTGTTGGAACTGTTGCCCCCCTCCATAAATACAAACCAAAAGCTGTGCTGCCCCACCACGCATACATTGCCCCGCCCCCATTTTAGTAAATAATATGTAGTAAGCCAATGATCCTAACAGATTTACATTTTATTTTATCTAACACACACACACACACACACAACCAATCAGACAGAAGTTGGCTGGCTTTCAGTTACAAAGGGCCCTATACACTAACGGAAAGGTTGCCTATGTGCCACGTATCTGAGGCACGTAGGGAATCTTAAGTGTGAATGCCGTGCAGCAGAGGTCCCCCAGACCCCGGCAGCATTCACTAAGGGTGAGCAGAACACATACTGCATGCGCCGCCCTAGTCCCACGGGAAACTCCGTGATGGGGGTGTGCCTGCACTACATGGCATTCACTAATCCACGTAGTGCCAGGCACAGGAGTGTGCCGGGTATGCCATCTGGGACCAGGCATAATCCAGTATGTGCCCCCATGTTCTACGGCCACTGGGCATGGTGGACCAACTCAACTGATCTTCGGGGTGCAGGGAGGGCTGGGGCAGCATCCCAGGCAAGTGCCCGGCGGCAGTCCATCTGGTGCCGCTTTACACGGCTGGCTCCAACGCTGTGCACCCACCACATGGGTGCAAGGGATCCACCGAGTGACCCAGTACGGGCATCCAACTGGATGCCCACCCGAGTCAGTGGCTCCACCCCCAACTGTCTATGCAACCCTGCACACTGAGGGGGCGTGGCCGTGGACAGGCACCCAGCAGGTGCAAGCGGTAGTGCATACCGCTTACCCTGTGCCTGTCCAGGGCTGCGTAGGTGCGCAGGTGGGGTATGCACCTCAGGTGCGTATTACCCATCCTTTAGTACATCAGGCCCAATGTGCATACATACTTGATTGGGTTACTCATACATCCATGACCTCTAAGTTTAGCACCCACACATCTTCCAAAGATCATTGACAAACTCACAATAAAGCACCCAAGGTGGGGAAAAACAGTTTTTCACATACATCAAGCTCTATTTGTGTTTGTTGCCCTGGCCTGAGACTTACTTTGCCCCTGGACTTTCCAGATTTAACTGTTCTAAGTACAGTACACTGTGTGAGCCTGCTGACACCCATGAGCAGAGTCAGTGGATGTGCTATGGCAGGTGCAGAGATTTGGAGTAGGTTAGGATCCAGTCCATCAGGACTGGTTTTGCATAGGTTGAGAGTGTAAAGGGCAATAAGGGGTTCCTAGGTAGTAACAGGGGGAAGAGGGAACCAGTGGAAGGGAGACAAGGGAATGTGAGGAGGAGTGGAGGAGGCTGGAGAGAGTGGATGCAAGTGCACAAGTGGTGAAGAACTCATTTAACTGAGGAGCAGCAGAAGAGGGGTCGGACACTTGTGAACCACTTACTAGAAGGACTGGAGGGGCAGACTAGGTGGGAGGGTTAAAAAGGGAACAAGTTACCTTCCAGAACTTTGAAGGGGTGTTAAGGTTGTTCTGAAGGTTAGCCTTGAAATACTGTGATTTTCCTGCCTGGACAGCCTTAGTACAGGAGTTTCTGATAGTCTTGTATAACAGGAGGTCAGGAAAGGAGTGAGATGGTTTACTAGGGATGGCTTTAACTATCAGGCCATTGAACATTTCAGATAAATTAAGTAAATTACTAGAGCTGGTAAGGCTGGGTGGTGTGCCCAAAGTAGCACACTCATGAAAAGTTTTGGGGGAGGGCTGCAGATCCTCGCTGCCAAAATTGTGGCAGGTTTTACAGGCTAGTAATGGACCCCATATCTTTTTATGTCTGGTCAGTATGCCTGCCAGAAAACGAGACATCCTTTCACATGCTGTCAACTGCCTGACTGCTCGAAGACATTTGTTTATTGATGGGGGGGTGTCTGACATCCTCCAGTGGCACAGTAGAAGCCATTTGGGCACGACCCCCACTGAACCCACCCACTGAGCCTGTGCAGAGTGCTTAGGTGTACAGCTAGGAGTGTAGTCTAGAAGAAGGGGGCATCTGGAGGAAGCCTGTTGTCCATACTTTCTTTACACAACTGTATGAGCTGCCCCCAGGATGCTTGTACTGTGGGCCTTCTCATAGAGTATGTGTGAGGTGTGTCTCTGGTTTGCCACATCTCCAAGAAGCATCTGCTTTAAGCAGTCCTATAGTTTCGAGCACACCAGGCATGTGGTACCACCTGTGTAGAGTCTTATTCTAAATTAGAGGGCTTCTGCCATCCCTGCAAGCTTTGTGAAGGCGGAACCAATAATCCGTCCACTGGACCTCAGATATGAAGATGCCAGATTCCCATTGCCACTGAGCTCCTGCAGATTGGGGAGGATCTTGTTATGCATTTCTTATGCTTTGATAAATGGCACTAGCTCTCCCTTTGCATAGATTGCCCCATCTAATGGTGGGTGCTGTGAAGATTGGAGTGTCTGATAGGTATGCTCGTGTTATTTTCTGCTGTATGAGGCTGCAAATCTGGAGATCTCTCCAAAAGTCCTGTTTGAGAAGAAGAAATTTTGCAGATTTGGAGCAAAAAAACAAACAAACTATGTGATGGCCCTCTGGGGTGAGGAAGTCTCTAGCCTTCTATACACCTCTGATCTCTCTCATGTTGGCCTGCTTAAAGTTCCCCCAATGCAGAGGTCCAAATTGCCCCACAGGGAAATTAGGGCAAAAGGCAATGGGTCTGTCTTCAACCATTAGAGTAGTTTGGCTCAGTATCACTTAAATATTTTCTGTGTTGGGGATAGTTTACATATCCCAGGAGGTTTGTGGCATAAAAGTAAAACATGGGAGATACTCCTGGTCATGTATTAAAAAGGTACTGTGTGTTTTGCAGAGAGTCTCTGAAGATATGTGTCTGGCTGGGCAATCACGGCCACCAAAACAGGAAGTCCCCATCAGGCACAGCCTGTGATGTGTGGCAGTGAGAGAGAGAGAGAGAGAGAGGAACTTCAGCAGATGTCACTGTCACTTAAGCATGGGTCATTAGAAGTTGCTTTGGAAAGGTTGGTTAGGCTTTAGTTCCCCGAAATATCTTTAGGCACCATGACAGCATACCAGTTGATATGCCTATTATTAGGATGGCACTAATAATTCCAAAGTGTACGTTATGGGGAATTTTAAAATCCTATGCATGGGCCAAGGCAGGACCAGGGATGTGTCCAACTTGTTAGCTACTGTGGGAGTGATTTCAGGGACCAGGATAGTCAAGGAAACCAGTTACAGTTCAAGCCGTGGCTATGGTAGTGCATCATTGAATACTCATGGCAGTAATGTACCAAAGTAGAAATCATTCTAATGTGGGACTCTGAGGCCTGAGAAATGCATTTTACTGTTGTACCCTTGTACCGTCTGTGCCTCAGTAAAGGGAGAGTCAAGAAGAGTCATGGTGCCTGTTTCGTTATCTGATTCTCTGACATTTAAATTGTGTCTTAGCAGTTCCATAGGAAGGAGGAGGAACCAAATTGTATGATTGCAAGGGGTGCCTGGCCAGCACAATTGGCCATCAGAAATATCTATATACATAGGATTATCCTGGGCCATCCCCACCTCTATAAGGTGCAGTTACTCAGGTCTGGAATGAGTGAAAGGGGGTTGCACTAACATTAAGACAATGAAAAAAACATTCTGGAAAAAAGGCTGCATATTTACCATTCCTGAAAAATTGCCAGCAGACCTATCGATGGAATCTACCAATCATTTTTTCAAGGCACTATGAGCCATTCTCATAAAGTTCTGGATTGCCTCTCACATGAATACCTACTTCCACAAATCTCATTCAAGACAGACAGAAATGCTACAGGAACTTATATTCATCATTTCACAAGTCAATACATTGGCCTATACTCATGAACATTACCTTCAACTTTATCACCACTTTAACTGTTCATACCTTGATTCAGCAATGTGCCATTGAACAACATGGGAGATTGCTGAATTGGGTTAGTGAAAGCAAAGTAAAGTGGTGCTAACACTGGAGATAAATGTTCATGAATATAGAACATTTTGTCTTATCGTTAATGAATACTGTGCAAACCAATAACTCATAGATCCTCATCCGCTATTCAAAATGGATCCCAAGGCTTTTATGGCAACTACATGGTTCATGTCTCACATTGGAAGTGCTTTAAGCCTGAGGTTCGATGGGTGGAGCAACAATGTCACTCCCCCATCAGGCCTTAACAGGTCACTCCTCCTGGACTGTTCCAGGATTCATTTCTTCCTTGCAGTCGGAGGCACTGCTCTCCATTCCCTCTCTCTGGACATCTGCATGTTTTTTGCTTTCCCCATGTTTTGGCGGTCGCCTCTGGCTGCCCATTCATTCTCTCTGCCCTCCTTGGCTCATTTCATCATGATTCATTCTGTTGCTCGTCCTCGCTCCCCCCCCTTGCCTCATTTTCTCCTTTCCCTGCTCTTTCCTCCCTCTTGCCTTTCCCTCTCGACACCTCGTTACTTCTTCCCTGTTCCCTCACAGCCCCCTCCATGTCCGGAGAGTCCGCTCCCCGATTTGATCCATGTTCATTGCATGTCCATTTGCTTGCAGTCAGCCACCCTGTTTTCCTCCTGTCGCCTCCGGGTCCAACGTCATGGGCCTTGCTCTGGCTTCAGCGGCTGCTTCCCTGGTCTGCCTTCATTCCCGGGCTCTCTGTCTCCATCTTGCTGGTTTGCTGGAGTCCTTGCTCTTTGCAGCTCTTGCTCAGGGTTTTTGCTGTCTGTCACTTCCCTGAACGAGTTGTCCACTCCATTTCTGCCAGCATTTTGGCTTGGCTGTTCTGCCTCAGTGGCCCCTGTCTCTCATCTGCTCTCCTCCACCTGCGCCCTGCTTCCCAATCTTCCCGAGCCAGCTTTTTCTTCACAGCTTGATTTTTCTTTGGTGTGCATGGCCCCTCAACTCTCCACCACTGGCGGCACTTTCCTGTACCTGCACCGGGGCTTATTTGTTCCCTGCTGCTCCCATAGCCTGGCGCCTCCACCCCAGTTCTCCTTCTAGTCTCCAGTTCATCTAAGCACATCGCGTATCTTCCTGGTGCTAATTCGGCCTGGCTTCCCCCCTCAAGGCTCCCTGCCCTCTGGCCGTGTTTGAGGATTGCCCCATCCAGTCTCAGTCACCCGATCCTGCCTCTTGGACTCATTTCCATTTGTTCTCTAGTCCCTTCTTGCTATGCCTTCTAGGGTTCCCACCTTCTCAGATGCCCATTGTGGGACATTTCTTCTTGAAACAGGATTTTTCACAGGATGATGTGTATCTTCAATCAATTCAATAGACTCGTTTTCTCTAAATACTCAGAATTAAGCACAGTCATTATAGCTTTTTTAGTTGTTTCTAGTGTTTCTCATAATTTTCCGTTTTTATTTCAGTTAAAGCAATATTGTGTTTTGCACCATTTCAAGGACAATCTGAGATACTTTTCTACTATATTGTCAGGACATGTAGCCTTTCTTATGTTTTTTATTTCAGGACACAGCTGCCCAAATCGGGACTGTCCTGCGACTTTGGGGACAGGTGGTAACTCTAATGCCTTCCTGTGGGACAGGTGTTGGCCCCATCAGCCACCCCTCCTGCTGTTAGTGTTCTTTGTGGTCGCACATCCTGTTCCATCATCCACCTCTGTTGATTGAATCGGTCCTTCTCTCTACCTATATCCTTTGTATCGAGGGTGTCTACCCCATTGACTCCACTTGCTGCCCTCCTCCTTCCGTTCACTTTGCCCTCTGTTCCTTCTCTGTCCTTTCCTTTCTTTTGGGGTTTTCCCTATCCCGCCATCACTTTCCCTCTTCATATTCTCCTCTTATCCTAGTCCATCTGGTGTCCAGGTGCCAGAGTCTGATTCTCCTTCACTTAATCTTGCCTCAGGATTTACTCATTCACATCAATTAATTAAGCATACTACTCACCAGGTCTTATGCTACCTCATCAAACTGCTGCACTCCTGCGGTTATTATCACCATCAGTCTTCTCATGACCACATCTGGGTATCCCTTGCTCATCCGACCTCTCGTAGGTCTAGTCCTTCACATCTACAATGTGAGCATAACCATCTCGGGTCCATGCTACCTCGACTCGACCTGCTCTCCACTCAGAGACATGTCTTCATGTCTGTTGCCCCCTTGCTTGGGGCTGGCAGGCTTCTGTCCATCATCGTACATTGTTCATTTCATACCTCACCTTAATAGTACCAGCTTCCAGGGCTTCACCCAATCATTGTTCATCTTCCTCTTCATATTTCACCTTAACTGTACTGACCTTCTAGACTTCATTTCATAATCGTACATCGTCCATTTCATTATTCACCTTGAACCATTCATGCCTTCAAGGCTTCTTTCCATCATCGTACATCCTCTCTTGATTTGAGCGTCTAGTTGCAGAGACATTGCTCGCATCCATCAACAGCTGTCCATTTAAAAGGACAGAGCGAGCGCTTCCACTAAATTGGACTTTTCCTCCTTCCTCGATCTCGACTTTAAACTGCTGTAGCTGAACCATCACCAATTACATCGTCTTCAGCCTGGAGAGAAGGTGACCTGGGCCTTAGATTCCCAGAGGTTTCCTCCTAAAGGGTTTTTTCCCTCTCCTCCATGCCGATGGTCATAATATTAGACAGGGTTAGTGCTTTCATAGGTCCAGTAGTTAGGTTGCGCTGGTGGATGGAGTCGGATGGTGACCCCGGCGTTCCCGCTCTCCTTAGGAAGTCCGCCCTTCGACACCTTGTCAGCTTTCATTTCGTTAATCGTCCTAGTCGTATCTCATTCTTCTCCTGTCCTTCCAATATACATCTCTCTCATTACTTTCCAGTCTCGATATAATCTGATCTTTTGCCTCTTCGATGCTCGATACCCTTTTTGGGTATTCTTTTTGGGCTTCTTCCTAAGCTACCTTTAGCCAAGGGAATTATTCCCATGGCACCTATGGGAGGGAGTCCTCCTCTAGGGTTTCTTGTGTCGTACCCCTACAGGGTGGTATATCCCACAGATAGAGAGGTGAACAGCCACAATGTATCGAAGTCACACAAGCATACTTCTCATCCAGTTGTGTAAGCACAATTGAATTGGATTCTTTCTTTTCTAGGTTTTAACCCAGCAGAATATTCATGTTATTTCTTATGCACAGAAACTGCAACATCTGCTCCTGAATAGAATATATACCGATGCATATAAAGATGACTATCTTCATGTTATGAGTCCTACATTCATCATGTTTGAATTTCAAACAGTTCACAAAAAGTTCTTCTTAGATTACAGCCTAGGGAAAATACTGTCCTAGGCCTAAGATTCCCAGGGGTTTCATCCATTGGAGAGCTTGGTCATTTCTCATTCAGAATATCTTGGGCTATCCAGTTTCCTTTAGCCCAGGTTCATATACCTGGACTCCTTCTACAGGGTGGGAACATGCAATCAAATCACCAAATAACACACTGGAAAAGCAGCCAGACATCCTCATGTGCTGCCTCAGTGAATGGTAAGGTTGAAGGCCTGTAGTTCAGTGGGTAGTCCATGATAATGGTCCTGGTGGGAGGCGCCTACTTATACAGCACAAGTCCAGCCACTCATGCTGGTCACATTCCGTTTGTACCTCCTTCACCTCTGTCACCTCCTCTATGGCTCAGCTCATTGGCGAGGCAGTGGTCCTGTTTCCTTTAGGCTAGTTCCTTATACCTGGGTAACTCCTACAGGGTGGAAACACACAATCAGACCATCAAATAACACATCGTACAAGCATTCAGTCATTGTTATGGGATGCCCTGTGAACTGACAGCTACATCATGAGCTTAGAAACACATTAACATAGAACTTGTTGGCAGATAAGGACCACTTGGCCAACCCAGTTTGCCCAGTTTATCTCTGCCTATACTGTCATCATCATAAACCCTACCTGATCTCTGGCTACTTCCCCCTTCCCGATTTCCTACTAAGATTCCTTTGCACCTATGCCATGCATGCTTGAAGTCCTCCACTGTTTTCACTCCCAGATCCTCTGCTGGAAGAATGTTCTAGGCAGGGTTGCAGGAAGTAGGCTGTTGGTTAACTAGAATCTGCAGCTTATCCAGTAGGTAGGGAAATGGGCAGACTGGGTGGGCCAAGTGGTCCTTATCTGCCGTCAAAGTCTATGTTTCTATGTTTCTATCCACCACTCTTTCAGTGTGAAGAAGTACTTTCTTACATCCCTCCTAAATTTCCCCCTTTCCAGCTTCATTGCATGCTGTCTTTTCCTGGCTCACCTTCTCTTCTGAAAAGTACTACTGTCCTGCACTTTGTTTGCCCCAATGAGGTATGTAGGTCTCTATCATGTCCCCCCTCCTCTCTTCCAGGGTGTACATACTGAGATCCCTCAGTCTCTCCTCAAAGGGCTTATAATGCAATCCCTCACCATTTGAGTTGCCCTCCTATGGACTATCTCCACCCTGTCTGTGTATTTTTTGAGGTGCAGCCTCCAGAACTGGACACAGTACTCCAAGTGGGGTCTCACCAACAATCAATACAGTGGTAACACCACCTCTCTCCTTCTGCTGGTGATTCCCCTCTTTATGCACCCTTGCAGCCCACTGGTCCTGCCTACTGCCTTGTCAAACTGCCCCGCCACCTTGAGGTCATCAGATATAATAACCCAAAGGTCTATTTCCTGCTTTGTGATCGTCAAGACCTCTCTCCCCACCCCCATTTTATAGACCAGCCCTGGGTTTCTGTGCCCTAGGCGCATGATTCTGCACCTTTTTGCATTGAAATCCAGCGGCCATACCCTTGACCACTCCTTGAATTTTCACAAGTCCCTACTCATTCTCTTCACCCTCTCCAGAGTATCTACCCTGTTGCAGATCTTGGTGTCATTTGCAAAGAGGTAGACCTTGCGTTCCAGCTCTTCTGCAATGTTACCTATGAGGACATTGAAGAAGACGGGTCACAGCAGTGAGCCCAGAGATACCCCACTGGTCACTCTCCCCTCATTAGAGTGAGGGACATTTACCACCACTCTGTTGCCTATCCATCAACCAGTTCTGTGCCCAGTTTACCACCTTTGGTCCCACTCCCAAACTGCCCAGTTTCCTTACAAGCCTCCTATGCAGTATGGTGTCAGAGGCTTTTTTTGAAGTCTAAATAGGCCACGTCCACCGCCCCACCCTGACCTATTTCCCTGGTCACCCAGTCCAAGAAATCAATCAAGTTCATTTGACATGACCTCCCCCCTTGAATCCATGCTGCTTCAGGTCTTGCAACCCATTGGATTTGTGATACTCCAGTAGCCTTTCTTTCAATAGTATTTCCATTAATTTTCCCACCAATGAAATTAGATTGACCAGCCTATATTTGCCAGCCTCCTCCCTGCAGCAACTTTTATGAAGCAGGACTGCATCTGCCCTCCAAACCTCTGGAACCACTCCTGTTTCCAGTGAGTTGTTGAATAGGACTGTCAGGGGCGCAGCCAGTAACCCCCTGAGCTCACTCAGCACCCATGGATGCAGTCTAGAAGACATTTTTAGAGAATAACTTGCCCACGGGCAACCATAATCTGTAATTTGGTTAGCCAGCACAAATTTTATGTTGTCCTGCAATTAAATTACTCCACTGAGCTATAACGAGGTTTACATTGTCACACATGCTCAGTCTGTGTATAAGTGTTTACAATACACTTTTCTCTTCTGTTTTGTTTAAATCCTCCTCATCCCTCAAATTTCTTAATGCAATATGCAGACAAGTGTGATTTAGTGGAGTCGCATGCAGTACACCCTCTCCTCCCTCTCCTCAATCTCACAGTGCTCCAAGTCTGCTTTCTTGCTTTCTTTTTAGAAAATGTCTCCTGCTCTTTTTCCTGATCAGGGCTGTTAATTATTTCATAAAAAATAGCTCTAAAACAGCTACAAACTCTTGTGGAGTGCAGCAGACCCTATGTCTCTTTGCTGTGCTTTGTAACTCAGACCTGCAACGCATTTGCTGTCTGACCCCTCTCTCTCCTATAAAATAATATTACTTCTTTTCCTTTTTACAGCTGCATAGTGAGAGCCATGCCTGACGTAGTGCTATTACATTAAGAAGAGGGATCTGGAAGTACGTGACTGTGAATGCACCACAGCTGTCTCCTTCCACTAAGTGGAGCTGAAGCACATCTCTTCACATCTTCAGCATTCCATACAGAGTGGTTGCTTCTTCCCTCCCCCCCGCTGTACTATTTTCTAGCTCCTGACCCCACTGCCTGCTTTGATCTAATATCACTGTAAATGGGAAAGTTCTGTTCCATGCTCAGCTGAGCATGGAATGGAGCTTCCCAATTTACAGTGCTATAAGATCAATGCAGGCAGCAGGCTCAGAATCATAGATCAGCACACAATCCCCACTTAAAACATTTTACTGAGAAGCACACCATACAGATGGCAGGTGCAGCAATGATTTGAGAAGACTTTTCCATCTTGCAAACACCTGCTGAATGGGTTCTTCTTAACAGAAGACCAGGGCATTCAGTATGACATGGGCACTTAAAACTACAAACTAAAAAGTCAGTGTCCCTTACTTTAATTTTTAGGTTGCTCTGGTTCTAGTGCTACATCTGCCCGAGCTGACTAGAGAGAGAAAGAGATTGAATCTTCAGAGTTCTGTGACCAGTCCTGAAAGCAATAAGGTCCCGTGATTGCTGCTGCCACCAAGATCACAGCATATGACCACCAACCAGGACCAAGAATTGGGACCGAGTCAAGGGCACAGCCATCGATACACCAAGTACACCATGGCATACACACTCCATAGGAATGGGACAACTAATTGAAGTTCAGGACCACAACAGAGAAAACCGGTCAGTGTGATCATGGCATCTTCTGTTTGGGCTTATGTAACTCTGAACTGGCTGCTAGTTATATAATTTAGTAGTTTTGTGGGTGGGGGGAGTTGCAGGAAGTGATCTGCGATTAGTGGAGGAGCTCAACTAGGTCTGTGGAACAACCGACACCTGTGATTGGTTGTTGTGTGACTTGTTACTTAGGGTGTGACTATCTCAGCTACAGCAGATTTGAATGCCTGGAATACACAGCAATCAGGAAGAACTGGGAAGGGTGAACTTGAAGACTCATGGAAGAATCTGTAGTGTGGCCAGAGGAGCAGCTCCAGTTGTAGTAGTGGCTAATAGCAGAGGACTCATTTCCAACTCCCAGTCCCAGTTAGTGGTCATATGATGTGATTTCAACACTGGCAATCTCTGGACTCTATTGATTCCAAGACAGGTCATGAAGCTCCAAAGATTCACTCTTTCTCTCTCTAGTCAACTTGGGCAGGGTATAACACCAGAACTCTGAAGCAGCCCAAAAATTAAAGTGACACTGCCTTTTCAGTTTGTAGTGTTAAGTGCCCATTTCATACTGTGCGTCCTGGTCCTCTATTAAGAAGAACCTATTCAGCAGCTGTTGTAAGATGGAAATGACTTCTCAAAGCATTGCTGCCCCTGCCATAGAAACATAGACTTTGTCGGCAGATAAAGACTGCTTGGCCCACCTAGTCTACCCATTTCTCTGCCTACAGGACAAGCTGCAGATCCTAGTTAACCAACAGCCCATTTCTTCCTACCCCCCCCCCACAAAAATTGCCTTATGTCTGTCCCATGCATTCTTGAATTCTCTCATAGTTTTAGACCCCACAACCTCTTCAGGAAGGCTGTTCCATATGTCAACCACCCTCTCTGTGAAAAAATACTTCCTCATATTGCCCCTAGAACCCCCCATATTTTCAAATTGTGTCCCCTTGTTCTTACACATCTCTTTTTCTGAAGATGCTACTCTCTTGGACTTTGTTGATTCCACTGAGATACTTGAAAGTTTCTATCATGTCCCCCCTCTCCCTCCTTTCCCCAAAAGTATACATATTAAGCTCCTTTAGTCTCTCCTCATATGGCTTCTCTTGCAGACCCTGCACCATTTTAGTTGCCCTCCTCTGGACTGCCTCTATCCTGTCTATGTCCTTGCAGAGACAGGGTCTCCAGAACTGGACACAGTATTCCAGATGGGGTCTCATCAACTGTCTGTACAGAGGGATAACAACTTCCTGTTTTCTGCTGGTGATGCCTCTCCCTATACATCCCAGTATTCCCCCAGCCCTCCCTACTGTCTTCTCACATTGTTTGCTAACCTTAAGGTCATCTGATATTATTACCCCTGGGTCCCTTTCCATTTTTGTTGTTGTTACTACCTCCCCACCATTGTGTAATCTTCCCCTGGGTTTTTGTTTCCCAGGTGCATTATTTTGCACTTCTTTGCATTGAATCCAAGCTGCCATACTTCTGACCATTCCTCCAACCTTGCCAAGTCCCCTCTCATCCTTTCCATGTCTCCTTGTGTATCAACCCTGTTGCAGATCTTTGTGTCATCTGCAAAGAGGCATACTTTTCCTTCCAGTCCCTCTGCAATGTCACTTATAAAGACATAGACTGGACCCAGTACTGAACCCTGCAGTACCCCACTAGTAACCCTTCTTTCTTCAGAGTGGACTCCATTTACAGTTACCTTCTGTGTCCTGTTGTCCAGCCAATGTTTTACCCAGGCTACCACCCTGGGACCCACTCCCAGGCTGACTAACTTGATTATTAATCTTTTGTGTGGGACTGTGTCAAATGCCTTGCTAAAGTCTAGGTAGGCTATGTCCACAGCCCTCCCTGGTCTACTACTTTAGTCACCCAATCAAAGAAATCAATTAGATTCATCTGACATGACCTTCCTGCTGTGAACCCATGCTGCCTTGGGTCCTGTGCCCCACTGGCCTCTAGGTACTCAACAATTCTTTCCTTCAGAAGTAATTCCATCACTTTCCCTACCACAGAGGTCAAACTGACAGGTCTGTAGTTTCCTGCCTCTGTCTTGGTCCCACTTTTGTGAAGGGGAATCACATCCACCTTCCTCCAGTCCTCAGGCACCACACCATCCTCCCACAATTTGTTAAAAAGGGTAGTCAGTGGTTTCACTAGTTCTCCCCTTAATTCTTTTAGGATTACGAGGTGAATTCCATCAGGCCCCATTGCTTTGTCCACCCTCAGTTTTAGGAGTTCTTTCAGAACCCTTTCTTCTGTGAAAGGACTGGGATCGACCCCCTTATCCAGACTGCTTCTGTTAACTGGATTAGGCACCTCCAATTCCTCTTCTTTTGTGAATACTGAGCAGAAGTATTCATTCAGTATCCCTGCTTTTTCACTATCCCTCTCTGCCCACCTTCCATCCATTCTATTCAGCCTCACTATCCCTCCCTTTGTCTTTCTACGCTCCCTGATGTACCTATAAAAGTTTTTATCCCCCTTCTTAACTGAGTTGGCTATCTTTTCCTCAGTTTGAGCCTTTGTTATTCTGACTTCCCTCCCTGCTTCCTTCTGCCTTAACTGGTACAGCTCTCTGTCCTGCTCCTTCTGTGTTTCCTTATACTTCCTGAATGCTGCCTTTTTCTCCCTGACCTTCCCCACCACCTCTTTTGAGAACCATAGTGGCTTTTTCTTTCGTTTTGATTTGTTTGTTTGTTTGTTGCCATCTATATGTTGTACTTCTCAGTTAAATGTTTTAACTGTGGATTGTGTACTGAGGTATCCTGTGACATGCGCTACTGGAAAGTGGGCGTCTACTGAAACAGCGACCTACTTTCAGCACATGTTGACAGGGCAATGGAGTAGGGAAGGCGACCGGATTGGGGGGGTGCGCAAACACGATGGGATGTCGCTGTATTTACAAACATGTGGGGGGGTTGTCAGGGGTGGTGCCGCGGTGAGCTGCTGAACTGGCTCCATGGTGTGGAGGGTGGGTGCTGGGCAGGGGTGGCCAGGATGCCAGGTGTGGGTGTATTTTGTTGCGCCCGGCCTGAGTAGTGGGTTTTTCTTTTTGTAGAATTTGCAACCTCCCCGACATGCACCCCCCCTGGAGCTGAGAATCCTAAAAGAAGGAGGGTACGGGGGCAAAGCCCCCCATGGGGGTGTGGGGGAGCTGCACCCCCCTCCGCATGACATAAGAATTCCATGTTCGTCACACCTATTAGTCAATCAGCTATTTTTATAAATCAGTGTGGAAAAAACATGCTTACTTTATGCAGTATGTCAGGTGGTATACCCTAATTGCTGGCAAACATTCACTTTCTCTAGTCTAGGCTCAGGCAGAGTACACCATGAGAACCAGAGTAGCTATTGGAAAACCTGAAAAAATAAAGTGTCATTTCATTTTGCTAAATGTGATTTCTAAAGCAGCAGTAGGGAACAAAGCACAAAAGCAACAAGTAGGGACTGTACTCTGATATCTGAGAAAGGTAGATAAATACTCCATGGCTTTATAAAGAGTCACATCACTCTCTCATAACATTAATGCATTAGCAGCCATTTTGGCTCTGACCAGAGTTTGTTCCCAATTATCTTTGTCTGTTTCATAATAATTTCGCTTTTAGAAGAGCAGCTGAAGACCCATCTCCCTCACTCAATTTTCTCTCCTCAGTCACAAGTCAGTCACTCAGACTGCCACCACCTTTCCTCTCTACAGTGACCCCAGCTCAACCATTTCCTAATCCTTCCCTTATTAAAATGGGAGTTGCAATTCTTTTTATATTTCTGTCTGACAGTGCCCAGAAATTTGCTCTTAAATGAGCTTTTATTAACAATCTGCTCTGCTCCTCTGTGCTTTCTCTCAGCACACCACATCTCAATGCAATGATCAGACAAAAGTGGTGGGCTTCAGGGAGACAGAGAGAGAGACTCAGATACTATGATACAGAGGCAGGAGAAAATGTCTTCTATGCTGCAACCAGACTCTCACCCCTTCCTCCATCCAGACTGTCAAATCAATCAGTCCATCAGGACAGTCAGCTACTGTCTCCAGCTGCAGGCAGAGCAGTCACATGATTGGTGCTGCATGTCACACAGTCATATGATTGGTGTTGCATGTCATACAGTAACTGCAATGTAATTTACTTGTCCCTCCCCCTGTTCTGACTGCCCCCGTCACACTCCATGTAATACCACATCCACCAGGACTCTTGGAGCCAGGTAAGGGTGGTCTTTTCTGCAGTAGCACAAGCCCAGTACTTCTGCGGGCTGGCAAAAACCAGCATGTGTGCAGCCTGCTTCCTCAAGGGACTGTAAATTTGCGGCTGTCCTGCAGGCAGCCGAATAGAAATGTTAATTGTCCTGATGGTTTCGGCAGTTATTCCAGGCTGCTGAACAACAGGATTCTTAATAGCCTGCTTGGATGTACCCCTTCTGGACCCACAGCCTTATCCACTTTCAGATTTGCAAGTCCTCTCAGGATTCTTTCTTCTGTGAATGGACTTGTGTCCACCTCCCTCCCCCCAGCATTCCTGCTGATTCTATGTGGTTCATCCACTCTCCTTCCACTTTGAAGATTGAGCAGAAGTATCTGTTCAGGATCTCTTTCTCCTGATCCTCCTCAACATAATCCCCCCCCCGCCATTCTTAACCTCACAATCCCTCCCATTGTCTTCCTTTTTTTGCTTATGTACTGTATCTGAAAAAGGTCTTGTCCCCTTTAGCTACCCACTTGGCTATCCTTTCCCCCAGTGGTGCCCTTCACCACTATCCCTGCTTCCCTCTGCTTCTCCTGGTACACCTTCTTATCCTCTTCCCACTGCATCTCCTTGTACCTCCTGAATGCCACCCCTTTAGATTTTACCTTTAGTATCACAGGCCACAAACCTTTGTAGATACTTCCTTCAAGACCCATAGTGGTCTCATTTTCCTTCAGTTTTTGCCCACTTCTTTTGCACAGAGGTTTGTTGCCTTCCTTATGCCAGCCTTTAATCTGTCCCACTATTCCTTCACCTGACACAGACACCCCCCCAGGTCCTCTCTGAGTCATTCACCCATTTTTTAAAATCTGCCCTCCTGAAGTCCAGGGCCCTTGTCCCTGTGTGGTTTGTCTCTGCCACTGTCCTTATACTAAACCACACTATATGGTGATCAATGGTCCCGAGGTGGCATCCCACTTTGATGTTTGCAACACTGTCCCCGTTTGTGAACACCAGCTCCAGTACAGCCCCATCTCGAATGGGCTCTCTGACGTTGCTTGAGAAATGCCATCAGCAGAGCGTCTAAGGTGGCCCAGCTTCTAGCTGAGGCCATGGCTGAGATGCTGCAGTCTACATCCCGCAGACTGTAGTCCCCCACCACCCACACCGCCACCTTTTGTGCCATCAAACTGACAGCTTACCCCAGTGCCTTATCCGATTTTTCCCCTTGTGCTGGAAATCTGCATACCACCCCTCTGTGAATAGTGGCTCTGGCTACTGTCCCCAGGGTGACCCAGAGCACCCCCAACCCATCCTTTGCCCCTAGGTTCCTTTGCATTTCTGTTGCTCTGATATCCTCCCTTACATAGAACACAACCCCTCCACCCTTTCTCCCCTCCCTATCCTTCCTGATCTCAGTGTAGCCTGGTATGGTTAGTCTCAGTCGTGGCTCACTGCACACCACGACTCAGTAATGGCCACAAGATCCAGGTCTGCCCCTGCTATGATAGCTCCAGGTCTGGAATTTTATTTCCAGGACTCCTTGTGTTGGCACACGTGGCTCTCCAACCCTTGCTGCCACTCTTCCCGTAACTGCTGTTCCCCCTTCCTGACTTTCTTGCCACTAGAAACTTCCCTCTCTCCCCTGCCCTCTCACTACCCTTTTGTGCCTTGCCTCCTCAACACTTCCTTTTCCACCTCTTCTGTTCTTGTTCCCCTTGCCCCCTACTGTGCTTTAACTTCCTTTTACTTGTGCCATGGGGGAGTTTCCAGCCCTCGGGCCCTCTCCTCCTGTTGCTTCAGTCTGTGGAGTTACAGTTAATGCCTCTCTTTGTGTTATCACCTCCCCCTTGGCTAGTTTAAATGTTCATCAAAGTAACATCTAAACCATCTGCTGAAGACTATATTCCTCTCCCCAGATGGATGTAGGTCATCACCTCGGTACAGAGCCATATCCTTTCCAATCAGCCTCCAGTCCCCAGTGAAGCCAAACCTCTCCTTGCTGCACCATTCTTTCATCTAAGTGTTTAGGCTCTTGGTGCGGGGTACCCTGTCCTCCTCTTGGCCATAGTCAGGTAGCACCTCGGCAAAAGTCACCATTTGTGCTACTTGCCTAAGGCCTCTCCCCGGTTCCCTAAACTCTCCCTGCACTACCTCATCTCTTGCTAGGTCATTTGTCCCCGGGTGGACAATAATGTACAGTTTCCCACCCTGTCCTGCCACCCTAGCAATCCTTAGGATCTACTGCTAACCCCCTCAGGCAAAGGTACCAGGCAGGCACCTGACCTCCATCAACCCTTCCTGCTCCCAAATCTATCCCCTTACAACTGAGTCCTCACCAGAAGCTGCTTTCTCCTCTGCTGGGTTCCTCACCTCGACCTTGGGGCCTCCTCTTCGGAGGATCCCCACAGCCTTACATGCCACCACTACAGGTGCCTCCTCATGGCAGTTCTATCTCTTCAGAAGAACAAAGGAATTTCATAGTGACACAGGCTGAGGAATCTGCCCCTGACCCACCACCCCCACCATCCTCGAACCTGCCACAGTCCAGCCAGCCCTCTTCTGTCTAGGCAACTTCTGGGGCAAAGAGTCAGAATTACTGACCCCTAGGTGGGGAAAGAAGTCCTCTGGATCCTAGCCCGCTTGGAGCAGAGGCCAGTGACCTCTGCCCCTAGCCCAAAGAGGTCCATGCAGATGGTGCAACACCTCAGTCTCCAGAATGTCTCCTGGAAAACTGCAGCAGCAGGACCATTACACTGTACCACTCTCATGCCTGATAATATCAGTCACTCCCTTCTGTTTCTGGATGCAACTTGCCCCTACTGTCACTTCCCTTTACTTGCCCCTTTCCCAGCTACATACTCTAACAGGATCTACTTTAACATCTTACCCTAGATAGGGTGTTAACTGCTTTCCCTTTGAATGGTTGCTATTTCATGGTAAAGCTCTCCTAGTACCCTCCTGCCTTTTTCCTCCTTCCTTTTGCTGAATTTTCCCTAGTGTCCTTCCTGAACTACTGTTTTACTCTACCCCATATATGGTGCCTCCTATGTTCCAACCTGTAGCTGTTATCTGCCTACTTTTTCCCTCTGCATTACCCACTATTCCACCACCTGTAGCTACCTATGCAGTTTAACAGTAAGTGTATTTAGAGCTTTAGAGTATCTTACCTTCTTCCACTGTCTGCCTGGCAGAGCCTCCTGCTTGCTACAGTTGCATGCCACTGCCATAGGCACCTAAGGATATGTGTTCTACTCCTGCACTGGTCCACTCATACACTATGACAGGAGTGTGATGAGATGCTGGACAACAGAGCCTTTTATGGTGCTCTCATTAGATGGCACTAAGCTTCTGGCAGCTCCACCCTCAATCACACACCTGACTCACAGGATTTTCTTTTTTTTTATCACAGCTGCTGTTTGTATGTCTCCCCCCGACAGCCCTCTTCTGCCTGATCCCCCAGCTCCATCCCACAGAATTACCGGGGCTAACCTTATGCCCGGCCCAGGAGCAGTGCCTGTGGGGAGTCAGGTGTCATCCTGCTGCTGGGGATTTTTCCTTTTCACCCCTCTGCACCTGCGCACCATGCAATGGGTACAGCAGCTGTCTCCACCTCCGTAGAAGCAACCAAGCACCCAGGGTGCAGGTGGACCCTCCAAGCTGTGCCATTCACAGCACAGACCCCACACCCCCTGAGGAAGGAGAGCTGTGACACTCAATCTTTGCCTCTCCCGCGGATGACCTGAGTCCATTCCTGAATCCGGGTCACTGGCGTGGCGTGAGATGTGGCATCCAGCACCTCAACCCTCAGTGCCACTGGGCTGGTCTTCACAGGATTTTCTGAATCTACTCACCCCCAAGATTAATCTCCTGAGCTAGGTTGCCCACACTATCTGTTACACATTTAAAGACAAGTTTCAAAGTGTCTGTGACAAGGTTGAATAAGGCCCTGACCCATTTGATATGCAGAAAGAGGTTAAATGCAATGATCTGTTATATCCTCTCCTTTTCTGTTTCTTCTTTATCTGGTTGTGCAACCAAACTTTCTTGTGAGACCTAGCAACTGATAACTCTGATGGTTTCACGGTTCTTTACCTCTTGCTATCTCTCTGCCTTTCCTTGATGTTTCTGTCTTTTCTCTCCCTTGCATATCTGCAGGTATAAAAATATATGTGAATCTTTATTTGGAAATGTCACTGATACTGGTATCCCTTTGTTTTAAACTGTATACAGTTATACTGTTGAAATGATTGCAATAAACTATTTGGAACTCAAGGGGTTAAACTGAGATGCTGGTGTGCAGGCTTTACAGAGCTGTCAACAAGAGGTCAGTTTTGGGTCATTATGTTCTTTTTGCTGCACCTGTAAGAACGTTGGAAACTGACAAGAACATTCTGTGAAAATACATTGTCTCCTTAATGAGCTCCCTGCCAAGACTTGTTATAAAAAGAGCAGGAACGTTTTGCAAGAGAGAGCGAGAAACAGATTGGGAACTGAGAAGAAACACTCAGAAGGAGGACTTTTTTTCTGCACTGCCTTTGTAAATAGTTGTACTGAACAAACTTTTTAGTTTTTGTTTTGCTGTTATTAAGAAAAATAAAACTCTGTTTGTGGATTTTGAAACTGCTCCTGGTTTTCCTGTGCTTCTTGACCTGTGCCTCGACAACAGTGCCCCAAACACTGACTACATATCTCTTTTTTCTATCCACTTAACCTGTTACTTTCAGTATGGAGAGAACATATATACAGGTTACTCATCTGTAACAGGAGTTCTAGGAGTGGTATATGTTGTTCATCTGCACTTATTGCCAGCTTCCTTGCCGCTTTAAATCTTGCCAGAAGGTCTTCAAGCTGGCTCCTCCCACCCATATGGGTGGTAAAACTCTCGGCTCCGCCCCATGATGCCAGAGCTAGCCCACTGGAAGCTAGGTTGCACGTCGAAGCCGGGGAGGTCGGGTGGGTTGTGTGGATGAACAACATATACCACTCCTAGAACTCCTGTTACAGGTGAGTAACCTGTATTTCTAGGGATGTGGATATGTTGTTCAATCCACACTTATTGGCAGACTCCTAGAAGTTCTCCGGGAGGAGGGAGGCAAGGCATGCACCCCCTACTTAGGAAATAAGGACTGAAGAACCGAGGTCCCAAAACCAGCATCCCGGCATGACTCAAGGTCGATGTGGTAGTGGGTAATGAAGGTGTGTGCTGACTTCCAGGTAGCAGTCCTGCAGATTTCCTGGATAGGGACGTCCCTGGAAGCAGCCACCGAACCGGGTATGGCGGGTAGAATGAGCTCTTATCCCTTTGGGAGGTTTCATGTCCACCAACCTATAGCAGAGATCTATGCAGGAGGTGACCCACCTGCCTATCGTCTGCTTGGCTGCAGGTCTGCCAGGTGCAGCTTCAGCATAGGTGACAAACAGCTGGTAAACCTCTCCCCGAACTTCAGCCATCCATTCCTTATAATAAGAGAGTGCTCTTCTACGGTCCAGAGTATGGAGCCTATATTTCAGGCTCTGAGTTGTGATTGGGGTAGAACACCAGCAGAGTCAACACTTGGTTATGGTGAAACTCCGACACCACCTTCGGAAGGAATTTCGGGTGGGGGTGCAGGACAACCTTGTCCCTATGGAAGACCAGATAAGGAGACTTGATGGAAAGTGCCTGGAGCTCTCCCATCCTTCTGGCTGACGTAATAGCCACCAAGAAGGTGGTCTTCCATGACAGGTGAGAGATGTCACTCCTGTGCATCGGTTCAAATGGCTTGCCCATGAGCTTAGCCAATACCAGCAGTAGATCCCATGGTGGAGGTTCTCGCACCAGAGGGGATATGTGATCAAGGCCTTTCAAAAAGCACCCGACCACCTTCTCCTGTGCCACTGACTGCTTGCTGGCCTGCACCCAATAAGCAGAGATGGCTGCCAGGTGCACCTTAAGGGTCGTTGACCGCAGCCCTAACTGAGAAAGGGACCACAGGTAGTCCAGAATGCTAGCCAATGAACAGGAGAAAGAGTCCAACCCCTTGCCCTGACATCAAATGGAGACTCTCTTCCATTTGAAGGCATAGCATTTTCTGGTCGACTCCTTACGGGATGCATCAACAACTTTGAGGACCTCGTCAGAAAGACCCAAGGACTGGAACTCTAGCTGCTCAGCAACCAGGCCGTCAAGTGCAGGGATTGAAGGTCTGGATGGAGTACCTTCTCCTTGTTGACTGAGATCAGGTCCTGGCAGGCTGGAATCTGCCTCGGGAGCCTGGAGCTGAGGCCAAGGAGATCTGGATGCCAGAACTGGCGGGGCCAGTTTGGGGCTACCAGAATACCTGCGCCTGGTCCCTCTTCACATTGAGAAGTACCTTGTGGATCAAGGGGAATGGAGGAAAGGCATAGAAGAGGCCCAGGGTCCACTGCCTCGAGAAGGCATTCCCCTGCAGTGAGCCCTGCTGAGGGGGGCGGGCGTGAAACAGCCTCAGCTTTGTATTCTCCCTGGAGGCAAACAGGTCCACCTGAGGGGTGCCCCAGTGGGAGAACAGATCTTGTACTATCTCCAGCAGGAGAGACTACTCGTGAGATGCAGCACCTATCCGGCTTAGGGCATTGGGCAGACTGTTGGAGGCTCCTGCCACATGGATGGCTAGGAGATCCACCTCCAGGATGATCACAAGAGACAAAGTGCAAAGAGCTTCCTTGCACAGAGGCAAGGAGTGCGTTCCACCCTGCTGGTTGAGGTAGTACATGGTCATGGTGTTGTCTGTCTGGGTCTGGACCTGGACCACTTGACCCCGTACAAATGGAGCAAAGGCAGTGAGGGCTAGTTGGACTGCTTGAAGCTCCAGCAGGTTGATGTGGCATCGAGACTCCTAAGGGGACCAGAAGCCATGGGCTCTGAGCTCCCCCAGATGGGCACCCCAACTTATCAGAGAGACGTTGGTCCAACAGAGTGACCATCAGCTCGGGGTGGACAAACAGGATACCCTCCTGCAGATGAGCTGGAATGAGCCACCACTGGAGGCTCTTCCACATCTCCTGGGTCACGGTCACTGGCTGGTCCAGAGGACCGGAGCGCTGTGACCATTGGCGAGCCAGCCCCCATTGCAGGGGGTGCATATGCCAGCGGACCCAACAGACCATGCTGGTACAGGCTGCCATTGGGCGCAGAAGGCACAGGAAGTCCTGGGCAGGGCACAATTGCCCAACCAGAAATTATTAGGCAAAGGAGGAAAGGACCTCGGCCCTGTCTGCCGGGAGCGGGGCTCTGGCTCGAAGAGAGTCGAGCTCTGCCCCAATGAACTGAATCACCTGCAATGGCACGAGTTCTGACTTGGCCTTGTTGATGAAGAGGCCAATCTGAGAGCAGACCTGGAGGGTCAGATCCCTGGACCACTCCACCTCCAACCTGGAGGGGGCTGCAATCAGCCAGTCGTCCAGGTAAGGGTACACCTGGACCCCTCGGCACTGCAGGAATGCTGTCACCACTGCCATGCAGTTGGTGAAGACCCTAGGAGCTGGAGAGAGGCCAAAGGGCATGGCCTGGAACTCGCAAAGGGATCCCTCTGCCTGAAGCAGAGGAATCGCTGGTGAGATGGATGGATTGGGACATGAAAGAATGCCTCCTGAAGGTCCAGAGAACAGAACCACACTGAGCCAGAGTTACCATCCTGAAGGTGTGAGACCTTAGGAACTTGTTCAGGTCATGTAGGTCGAGAATGGGGCACCTGCCCCTCGTCCCGTTTTGGGACCAGAAAGTACCTGGACACAAACCCTGGGTCTGGAGGAGGGTCCGCCACCTCCCTGATTACCTCCTTCTGGAGGAGCAGGGAAATGTCGGCTCAACGGGCTGACATAGAGGCTGTGGAATCGGTAGCCTCCCATGGGGTGATGGCTCGATAGGAGGGGTGCTGCTTGAATTCCGGAGGCAGACCCCTGCCTACCACTTCCAACACCCAGCGGTCCGTGGTGAGATCAGACCAGGTGGAAAGGAAATGGCAGAGCCATCCCCCCATTGGGGCAACCCAGGGAGGAGTGACAAGGTTGGAGTGACACCCCTCAACCCGTCACTGGGCAGGCTTGGAGGAAGGGCTGGCCGAGGAGCCACCTGGGCCTTTCCCTCCCAGCTTCCTGCTGAAGGAAGCAGCAGGCTTGGCTTTGGGGTGCCAAGTGTGAACCTGCTGGCCCTGATGCTGGTGTTGCTGTGCCGGACATGCCGCAGGGGCTGAAGGACGAAAGGGCTTACGCTGCTGCTGGCGGCCTTTGTCCTTCTGGGCAGATGTGACTGAGTCCAAGGTGGCGTTGGACTTCTCGATCCATTAGAGATAACCCTCCACCCCGGGTCCAAACAAGTTGGTAACCAGGAAGGGGACATCTGCCAACTTGTGCTGGGTATCAGTCGTAAAGTTGGAGATCCACAGCCAAGCTCTGCGGTGCATGGCCACTGCACCCGCTACTGACCGGGCACATGAATCGGCAATGTCCAATGAAGTTTGGAGCTGCTGTTTAGCTACCGCCCTTCCCTGATCCCGCACCTGCTTGATCCATCGTATGAAGGTCAACCGGGAGATGAGGAATCACCTCATCCAGGGAGCCCAAAAGGGCATGCAAAAAGTGTGCCATCAGAACAGCCGAGCTAGCCTGACGAAGCCCTAGGGAGGAAGCAACATAAACTTTCTGCCCTGAGTAGTCCAATTTCTCGGACTCCTTATCGGGTGGTTTGTCCACATCCCGAGCATTGCTGGAATGCCGGAAAACACTGTCGGTCACTAACACCTCTGCAGAGGGGTGCTCCGAGAAACCGAGGTGTGAACCTGTAGGGACCACATACTTCTGAGCCATCCTGCCTAAGGTGCTGGACAAGATGCTGGCCGCTGCCACAGCTCCAGGGCTGGGCCAGCAATGGCTTCAGCCACTGGAAAGGCCTCTGTAGGGGAATCCCCTCAGTCCAGTATCTCCATGAGGGGTTACTTGGCCCATTTTGAAACAGGTTCGAGCTTCATCCCAGTGGACTCTGAGATGAGTTGAAGCATTCTTAAAATCGAGGATGGGCGCTCATCCACTGACTGACCCCCTGTGGACTCCAGGTCAAGCAGCCTGGAGAACAAGGAGGAGTCGTCGTCAGACTCTGAGGAGTCTGTGAACAGCTGCCAAGTGCCTGAGCCACCCTCCACGTGCTGAGGTCGATCGGGAGTGAGGGTAACTGACAACCTATGGGGCAAACCCTGACCCAACTGAGAATCCTTGGTCGGGGCCCCAGTCTTCGGTTGTGGAGGCGGAGGTTCCACCACAATGGGTGGAGCAGCTGGTTTCGGTTGAACAACCGGTGCCAGTTCAGCTCCTCGACTACGAGGGGTTGTTTTGGCCGCTCAGGTGACATCCACTTAATGGCCGGAGAAGGCGATGAAGTCAGCTTATTCCTGCACAGTAAGAGCTGCTGCCACATTAAATCCTTGTAGCACTGACGCAACCTGCACCGGAGCCTATCCTTCGAAGAGGGTGACGAGGATGAGCAGCACTGCCGCTTTCCATGGTGCCGAGACTGAGACCACCGACGTTAACGGGACCAGCTGGACCTGAAAGAGGTCCAAGACTGAGACCTCCGGGGATTCCGAGGGTGGGTCAGAGAGGGGACGGGGGAAACCTGCCCCTCCCTCGGTTCGGAGACCTTAACCGGGGATTCTGGCACAGGAGGCACAGGCAAGTCCTCGGTTTCCACCAGGGGAACTGGTGAAGTAGGGTTGTCGGCATCACCAGTCAACAAACTGTCCGATGGGTCTAGAAAAATCTCGACTGCATCGACGAGTGTCTCAGCCAGCTGACCTGATGGGGACACCGTGAAGCCAGCGGCCTTAGCCACAACCTCGACCGAAGTCGAAAGTCGACCATCCGGTGAAGGGTATCTCTCCCGCTCCCACGAACATCAATGGTGGGATTTACCTTTGGAGTCCTTCTTTTTGGACTGACTGGAATGTTCCGATGGTCCTTCTCCCTTGGTGGAGAGGGACTGGCAAAGCTCCTTAAAAGAAGCTGTATATGAAGAGCCCAAGGGGAGCGGGATAAATGCCATGACCGAGGAAGAAGGTGATGCAGCCTGGGCCGCCTCCTCCTCGAGGGCAATCATCTGCTCCAACTGATCCGCAGAGCCCGCTGCCATGGACACCGCCCAACAGGCCTCCTTCGACTTGACAGGAGGATATCCTTTTTCAGGGCATCCCAAAAGAAGTTGAGCAGTGCGGTCCTCTAAGACCGAAGCCGAAAAGGATTTGCACAATTCGCAAGCCAGCGAAGTGTGGCTGAGTCCTAAGCAGTAAATGCACGTGGAGTGTAGGTCAGTCCGAGACATCTTCTGCCTACAGGGGCACTGACAAAATCCAGGAGTCAATTAGTCCATCGCAGCCGCGAGGGAAAAAGAAGACCGAAGTCTTGTAAATTTGAGAATAAGTTTCGAATTAACTGAAGAGTATGGATCCAGGCCTAAAACGCATAGCACCAAGGAGGCAACCTTAGCTTCCAAGCGGTAAGAAAGATCTGGTGTCATGGGGCGGAGCCGAGAGTTTTACCACCAGGGTGGGTGGGAGGAGGTAGCTTGAAGACCTTCTGGCAAGATTTAAAGCGGCAAGAAACCTGCCAATAAGTGTGGATTGAACAACATATCCACGTCCCTAGAAAAATTATATAAACCTGTAAGTTAAAGCTGGGTGCTTACTCTCTTCTCTGTCAGCAATTTCTCACTTCTAGCCTTGAATTACAATGCCTCAGTTGGCCTTTGTACCCTCATGATGCAATATATGTTGATCATCGCCAGTGTCAGAGATATCACGGTCATCCTCACATGGAATAATGAACCCCTGTTACAAATGGGGTTTCTAGGGCAGTGAAGGGTTCTGCTGACATCACAGAACTATGAGCTCATAGCTTGAGTAATGCTATGATGTCACCAGAACCATGAGGTTTGCTTGCAAATTAAAAATTTACTAGAAAAGAACTGCAGTCACTTAACATAAATGACATTACACAATGTGGCTTTGAGCAGGGACATTCTTGCACCTCAAATCTTATAACTTTTTATGACAAAATAAATCAAGGATTAGACTATGATATACCGATGGATGTAGTCCTCTTGGACTACAGTAAAGCCTTTGATCGAGTCTCACACACCAAATTAATAAATAAACTTTTATATTTAGGTCTCCCACCTAGCTTAGTCACTTGGGTCAACAGTTAGCAGACCAACAGAATGCAGCAAGTCAGAATTAATGGCATACTGTCAAACGGGGGGGGGGGGGCTATCCAGTGGAGTCCCTCATGGCTCGGTTCTTGGACCAACCTTATTCAACCTGTATATCTCTGACATGCAAACAAACTCCATTAACACATTTTCCAAATTTGCTGATGACACAAAACTAGGTGGCAGGGTGGACTCGGCTTATCATACCTGTCAATTAAAAAACGACCTAGCGGAGATCAACGAATAGGCCATTACAAATGAAATGAAGTTTAATATTGACAAATGCACAGTACTTCACTTTGGCAGAAATAACCCAATGCAATTTTACACACTTAAAGTTACCACACTAAAAGTTTCAAACAGTGAAAAAGATCTTGGTATCATAATTAATAACAAATGTAATTCTACTGACCATTGTAGTAAGTTAGCAAAAACTTCAAATGCATTATTAAGGTGAATTAACTGTACATTTATTACAAAAACTGAAGAATGTATAATTCCTCTTTATAAAATGAGCTTCGGGAATCCAGCAATCTGATTGGCTACTACATCCTCTGAGCCGTGTCCTTATCAGTAGATATAGTAGCCAACCAGCACTAGCTGGCACTCTCAAGCCCCATAACAGTAATAAATCAGTGATCTGTGCCAGCCCTAAAGAAAAACTTAGACTAGCACAGCTCACAGTATGAAACTGCTTCTGCATCGGGACACCAGGAACAGACAAAACTGAAGCTTGACCTGCCCCCCCCCCCGCCAGCAAACTTTACAAATCTTGTACCTTATGTTTTGTTTTGTAAGCTCTCCACAGCAACTCTGCGACTCTTGCTCCTTCCCAAACACACATCAAAATCCATTCCGTGATGTCTGAAGTGGACCACGTTCTCTGAAGCTGACCGTAAAACCAGAAGTCAGTTGTCAACAGTTTGCTCACGCAGCTCTTCACAAAGAGACTTACCATTTCCCCACTAAAACCAAAAAAGTACACACCACAGTGAAATCTCATACACCATGACTTGGCAAACCTGACCACCGTGCCAAGTCCCAATCGCAACCTGCATATTCCAATCGTAAACCAGAAGTAACTCTTCACCGGTCAGCTCAGTCAACCAGCCTCGTAATAAAACTAACACCTCTCCCCTTCTGAAATTAGACAGCAAACATAAACACAGAAAAATAAAGCTCAAACCAAATAGTATCCTAAATAAATATACCACAAACCAAATAGTAAAATAAAAAATCTCTATTGTGGGGACATCGCAAGTCACTCTTTGGTAGCAGCTTCAAACACTAACATTCCTCTCAAAGCAGGAGGACACTGAACATTAAAAAAAAACACAAGCATTAAAAAAAAGTAAAAGAAAAAAATAATTTCACTATCTGGGGAGTAGGCTGGGGACCAAACACATCACAGTAAATGCTGAAAGAGCTCCATTACACACAATGACAGGGACTATTTTTTCCTACTAATATGATATTTTTTTAGTTATTTTTATATGCACTTTTTATTAGTTTTTCTATTAAATTGACATATTTACCAGGAGCCCATTTTATAAGCACAATAAGACACTCAGAGGTGTGGGTTATCTCCTGATAAGACCATGCCTAGGTGCATAAGTCACTTGGCGCAAGCATCTCGTGCCTAACAACGCACGTGGGCGTGCTCTTATCAGGAGATAACCCGCACCTCGTGGTGATTTATTGCTTGCATGCAGAACTTATGTCAGATCATACTCTGACTATGGATTACCTTTTCTGGAGCCTTCATTAAAAAAAAAGACATAGACAAGGTGGAACAAATGCAGAGAACAGCTACCAGAATGATCCCACTTCTATCACACATAGATTACCAAAGTAGACTCCAAAAGCTCAATCTATAATCCTTACAATTAAGGCATAGTAGAGATCTGTTATTTCTTTACAAACTACTACAAACACGTTCCTTAATGGAGCAGTGTGGCTTATATTATTCTAAAAGAAAACTGATTCCAAGACTACATTCAAAACAACTAGAAGTTCAACAAGCAAAAAAAAAAAACGAAGGTTAAACTATTTCTGTGTTCGGGTCTCGAAACAATGGAACAAACTTCCACAAAGCTTGGTAGACAGCAAAACACTTGAAGCCTTCAAAAAAGGGTTTAGACACATGGTTAAACCATGATCTAATGTGACAGTGTTCAAAAAAACTGTGGGGGGCATTCCCGATGGGCTCATGCCTACTTATGCCCCACAAATGCCAAGTAATAACTCTGTTAGACATTTTTTTTATTAATATGTTATAAAGTTTTACATTTTATAGAACAAAACACAGGAACACATTACTGATACCATCAAGGATTACCTGGCTGGAGTGAAAGCCACCCCCTTGGAAATACAATTTAAGGGTACCTACTGACATGCTGATATAACCTCTAGGTAGCGGTATTCTAAGGGCTACTACCCCTGCCTGTATGGCTGCACATAGGTTAAGGGGCCTGAATTTGGTAACAAGGTGCCTCCACCCAGAGAAATGGTATTGGAGTTGCTTATCTGCTCTGGTATAGCCCTCAGTGAAGCTATAACCAACCACCAACCCTTCTAGTAGCCTAAGACACAATACAGTGGTAAATTCACAATTAATAGGCTGCAGTAACAATGGGCTCACACCGTTCTCACTTACCACCAGGGCTGGACCTGCACCAACTGCCATGGAGACCCCCTGGAAAATAAGGTTAGCAATACAGCAGTACAATCTTAATATTGTAACTCAGCTAATAATATGTACACTAACCAGGTTAAACATGAAGAAAGACAATCAGGTTTATTTAGGGGCAGTGAATAAGGGAGGGGCATGAAACTAGCTAAATGATTAGTAATCGGATTTAACTCAGGGATTTCTGGCATGCATGTTATATCCCAATTATACAGTTCAGCAACCCTGGGTACCCAGAATGTCATGCAGGTTGGTCTGAAGCATTGCCCAGGGTGGCCTGCGTTGCAGCTGATAGAAACAGAGAATTTGACGGCAGATAAGGACCGCTTGGCCCACCTAGTCTGCCCATTTTCCTACCTAACAGATAAGCTGTAAATCCTAGTTAACCAACAACTTACTTCCTCCTACCCCCCCACTAGGACTGCCTTATACCTGTCCCATGCATTCTTGAAGTCCCCCACTGTTCTTGACTCCACAACCTCCTCAGGGAGGTTGTTCCATGCATCCACAACCTTCTCAGTGAAAAAATACTTCCTCACATTACCTCTGAGCCGTCCCCCCTCTATCTTCAAATTGTGCCCCCTTGTTCTTACACGTCTCTTTTTCTGGAAGATGCTACCTTCTTGGACTTTGTTAATTCCCTTGAGGTACTTGAAAGTTTCTATCATGTCCCCTCTCTCCCTCCTTTCCTCTAGGGTATACATATTAAGCAACATATTGATGTTGGGGCCCTTGGTGGAAGAAAAGAAAAAAATACTCACTGCAGTAATCTTGTTTCTTCCAAGGGGTCCTTTAGCATAAGTAACTTTAGCAGTTAGCTGGCTAGGTGCAACTACTCTGGAGGTGTGAATTTAAGAGAATTTAAATGAGCTTAGGCAATAGCCAATCAGAAAACAGGAATGGTAGTGAACTGAGCGGCAGCTTCTGAAGGCTTCAGAATTTTTTCGAAGGAAAAACGAGGGCACATGCCCCAAAAAAGAATCAACAGGATTCAAAAAACATGCAAATGTCCACAAAAGTGGAACCAGAAACAACAACACAAGTTAGCAAGCATTTGTCAATGCCGAATGTTTGCTTGCTGGCATTGGCAGTGGTAGTGTAGAAGTTACAGAGCAGCGTAATAGGAATGGCAGTGAAGCATTGAACTGAAGCCAACCCCACCACCACCCTGCAGAGACTGACAGACATTGGGGAGTGCCTTTGGGTCATCAGGCATAACGACCACACCCTTTCACCACACCCCACCCTGCAGACACTGATAAGTTTCATGGTGTGCCTTGGGGTCTTTGGCCCTTATGTGCACCCCATTCCATCAGGAAACACAGATGGGAGCGGTATAGGAGAATGGGGTGAACTTTGGGGCCAAAGAGTCCAAGGCATACCTCAGTGCCTCTCACTAGCTGCAGGGTGTGGAATGGTATGAGCATTACAGGCAAGAATCTCAAGTCACACTCCTGATGCCTGTCATTCTCTACAGGGTGGGGCGTTATGGTTGGAAACCCTAATACTTCAGGCATTCGTTTTTATTTTCACTCCAAATTTTCAACATGGTTTTTTTGTGGCCTCTCATGAACAGTGGCAATATCAGTTTGTTAGCCGAAAGCTGCTTATGCACAGCAACTACGGCATTTAGCACCACAGGTGCAAAAACATTCCGAACAGTATGTAAAAAATGACAGCTGTACTGTTCATGGGGAGGTGGAAAAAATGGCAATGTTGCAAATCTGCAGTAAAAATATTAAAAAAACTGGTGAAGTCACGAGCATGCATAGAAACTGTGCAACGCACACCCGTAATGTAATTAGTTTGGGGATTTTTTACAGCAGATTGTCAACAGAGGCATTTTGGGACCTCTGATCATGAACAGTGTCACTGTGATTTTCTTTATCTGTCCCGAACAATGATTTCCCACAGCGACCACGCATCTCTGGGCTGAAAGTGTGAAAACACATTTTGGCCATGTTGTGAAAAATGACAGCTGTACTGTTCATAAGGAAGTGTGGAAAAATGCCACTGGTGAAAATCTGGACTGAAAATATTACAAAGTCATGAACTTACGAGGGTGCATGGAACTGCACAATGCTCACTCGTAATACAGTCATTTTACAGACTTTTGTCACAAAATTTTCAACATAGCCATTTTAAGACCTCTGCTCATGAACAGTGTAACTGTGATTTTCTTAATCTGTCCCAAACATTGCTTTCGCACACCGACTGCACCATTGTGCACTACATGTGCGAAAACACATTGTGGATGACGTGAAAAATGGCAGCTGTACCGTTCATAAGGAAGTGTAATAAAATGGCAATGTTGAAAATCTGGAGTGAAAATATTGAAAATTCACAAACTTATGAGCGTGTGTAGGAACTGCGCAATGCACGCTCGTAAAACGGTCATTTTTAGGAATTTTTTCACTAAATTTTTAACATAGCCATTTTAAGACCTCTGCTCATGAACAGTGCCACTGTGATTTTCTTAATGTGTCCCATACATTGATTTTGCACACCGACTGCTCCATTGTGCGCTACATGGGTGGAAACATGTTTTGGGCAAGATGTGACAAATGACACCTGTACTGCTCATAAGAAAGTGTAGTAAAATGGCAATGTTGAAAATCTGGATTGAAAATATTGAAAATTTGCAAACTTACAAGCGTGCGTAGGAACTGCGCAATGCACGCTCATAAAACAATCATTTTTTGGGGATTTTTTTTCACCAAATTTTCAACATAGCCATTTTAAGACCTCTGTTCATGAACAGTGTCAATGTAATTTTCTTAATTTGTCCCGTACAATTATTTCGCACACCAACTATGCCATTGTGCGCTACATGGGCAGAAACACATTTTGGGCAAGATGTGAAAAATTACAGCTGTACTGCTCATAAGGAGGTGTGGTAAAATGGCAATGTTGAAAATCTGGAGTGAAAATATTGAAAATTCGCAAACTTACGAGTGTGCATAGGAACTGTGCACCGCATGCTCTTAAAACAGTCATTTTTAGGAATTTTTTCACCAAATTTTCAACATAGCCATTTTAAGACCTCTGCTTATGAACAGTGTCACTGTAATTTTCTTAATTTGTCCCGTACATTTATTTCGCACACCTACTGTGCCATTGTGCGTTACATGGGCAGAAACATGTTTTGGATGCGATGTGAAAAATGACAGCTGTAATTCTCATAAGAAGGTGTGGTAAAATGGCAATGTTGAAAATCTGGAGTAAAAATATTGAAAATTCCCGAATTTATGAGCATGTGTAGGAACTGCACAACACACGCTCATAAAACAGTCATTTTTTTAAATTTTTTCACCAAATTTTCAAAATAGGCTTCTTGAGAGTCCACCTTATGAACACTATCAGTGTTGTTTCATTAATCGGTCCCGAAAGGTGATTTTGTGCAGTGACTGCGAAATCACCCTTTGGGCCTGAATAACGCCATGACAGTGACAGCATTCATGAGAAAGGGTCACAAAAACCCCATGTTTAAAAATTTGGTGCAGAAATTCCAAAAAATGCCTGAGATATGCAGCAAAGTTGAAAAGACCCTACCTATCCCATTACACAGCTTACCAGCATTTCCTCAGTTCGCGGTCGGCTTTGAAGAGTGCAGACGTGTTCCCAGTCCATCAAAGATCATCACACCGAGGTCCGGAGGTAAGTATGGAGTGAGGGGGTATGTGGGGAGGCAGGGTGCGCAGTGGATGGGAGCGGGTTGTGGGAGGGGGACAGGGAGTAGCGCAGAGGGACAGTTTTTTATTTGCATTTTTTTGTTTTTTTTTATTTGATGACATGGGACGTTTGCCATGCTGGGGTGGGCTCCCAACGTGGCACAAGGATGGCTGGTTGGGGGGGCATAGAGCTGATGGGGGATTGGGCACCCCTGTTGGCCATAGCATCTGTTGCCACACTGGGGTGGGCTCCCAGTGTGGCACCCTTTACTCTGGGGGGGGACAGTGGAGCTGACAGGGGATTGGGAACCCAAGTCGGCTATATGATGAGTTGCCACGCTGGGGTGGGCACCCAGCGTGGCATGTGGAAGGCTTTTGGGGGGGAGCACAGCACAGCCGATGGGGGATTGGGCACCTCCGGCTATACAGTGTGTGCTTGGGGGGCAGCACGCAGTATGCATGTGTGTGTGTGTAGGGAGAGCGCGCATGAGCAGGCGATATCTTATCACTGCTCACTGAAGCATAGCTCCCCCTTTCAAATGTACTCCACTGCATTTTGGAGCTGTCATAGACAGCTCGAGCAGGCATTGGAGAACTGCGGCCGTGCCTGCAAACACACTGCCTGAATTGGAAGAGGGCTGCCACACCTCCAAAAACTCAGATGATGGCACTATGTTTCTTGCACATTCGTGCAAGCAACATAAAAACTCATCAATAAGAAACTCCAAATTTGGTAAGAGATGTGATAAAGAGCTCTTTTCCAACAGATGAACCAGGGAAGAAGGGTGGGAGCTTACTGATGCTAAAGTACCCCTTGGAAGAAAGAAGATTACTGTGGTAATTTTTTTTTCTTACCCCAGGAGTCGTTTAGCATCAGTAACTTTAGCAGATTACCAAGCAGTACCAAGTGGGAGGTGGGCAGAGAACCTACTAGGAAAGAGGCTCTGCAGAACCGCCCTGCCAAATTTGGCATCAGATCTGGTCTGCACATCCAAACTGTAGAGATTCACAAAGGTGTGTACGTATTTCTAGGTAGCTGCTTTTCAGATATCCATTTTATTTATTTTTTTATTTTAATTTTTTTTTCATCCAGTAGTGGAATGTCCCTTGCTGCTGCAAGCGACGCTGTCGCGCCCTTGGTGTAGTGGGCTCTGAGCACCACTGAAGGCTGGTGACCAGTCTTTTCATAGCAGAATCTAATACAAGAGACCTACCACAGGAAGTAGTTCTCTTGGTAGCTGGTCTTCCGCTGCCTACATACCCGTAGGTGGGGGACGACTGAGACGAAAAGCCTCTGGACTGTCTTAATATGCTCTATGCAGTAGAAGATGGCTCTTCTGACATCCAAACTGTGGAGCATTACACTCGCCAGGAGTGGATTTCTCAGTAAAGATGATAGGCAGCATAATTGACTGGTCCAAGTGGAACTCTGAAACCACCTTTGCAAAATTGTGGGCTGGGGGTGCAAAAGGCCTTTGAAACACTGTTTAAATATGGCATGGGAAAAATACAGTTTGGCAAATCACCCTTATGACATAGAACCTTGTACTGATGTTTGACTCTTAGCTGGAGGGCTTTTGCTTATCTTTTAATTCCACCTATTAGTCAATCAGCTATCTTTATAAATCAGTTTGGAAAAATCACTTACTTTATGCAGTAGGACAGGTAGCATACATTGACCGCTGGCAAACATTCACTCTCTCTCTCTCTCTCTCTCTCTAGTCTAGGCTCAGGCAGAGTAAACCATGAGAACTAGAGTAGCTACTGGACAACCTGAAAAAATAAAGTGTCATTTCATTTTGCTAAATGGGATTTCTAAACCAGCAGTAGGGAACAAAGCACAAAAGCAACAAGTAGGGAGTGTGCTCTGATATCTGAGAAAGGTAGATAAATACTCCATGGCTTTATAAAGAGTCTCATTACTCCCTTGTTACATTAATGCATTAGCAGCCAGTCTGGCTCTGACCAGAGTTTGTTCCTAAATTATCTTTGTCTGTTTCATAATAATTTAGCTTTTAGAAGAGCTGCTGAAGACCCATCTCTGTCACTCAGTTTTCTCTCCTCAGTCACGAGTCAGTCACTCAGACTGCTGCCCTCCTTTCTTCGCTAAAGTGATCTCAGCTCAACTAGTTCCTAATCCTTCCTCTTATTAAAGTAGGAGTTGAAATTCTTTCAATATTTCTGTCTGATAGTGCCAAGAAAGAAAAAGTTACTCACTGCAGTAATCTTCTTTCTTCCAAGGGATCCTTTAGCATCAGTAACTTTTTTTTTATTTGCACTTAGCTGGCTAGGTGCAACTGCCCCGGAGGTGTGCCTTTAAGAGATATTTAAATGAGCGTAGGGCCAAGCCAATCAAAAGACAGGAGGGGGTGTGAGCAGAGTGAGAGCTGTTGAATGCTTCAGAATTTTTTCAAGGAAAAACGAGGGCAAATGCCCAAAAAGAATCAACAGGATTAAAAAACATTCAAATGTCCACAAAAGTGGAAACAGAAACAACAGCAACACGAGCTAAAAACTCATCAATAAGAAACCCCAAATTTGGTAAAAGGTGACATAAGAGCCCTTCTCTGACAGGTGAACTGGGGAGGAAGGGTGGGAGCTTACTGATGCTAAAGGACCCCTTGAAAGAAAGAAGTTTACCGGTGAGTAATTTTTTCTTCTTACCCAAGGAGTCGTTTAGCATCAGTAACATTTTTGCAGACTACCTAGCAGTATCAAGTGGGAGGTGGGCAGAGAACCTACTTAGGAAAGAGGCTCTGCAGAACCGCCCTACCAAATTTGGCATCAGATCTGGTCTGCACATCCAAACTGTAGTGTTTCACAAAGGTGTGCACAGATTTCCAGGTAACTGCTTTGCAGACATCCAGTAGGGGAATGTCCCTTGCTGCTGCAAGCGAAGCTGCAGTGCCCCTGGTGGAATGGGCCCTGACCCCACTGAAGGTTGTTGACCAGCTTTCTCATAGCAGAATCTAATACAAGAAACCAACCAATGAGAAATAATTCTCTTGGTAGCTGGTCTTCCTCTGCCTACATCCCCGTAGGTGAGGAACAACTGAGTGGAAGAGCCTCTGGTCTGCCTAGTATGCTCTAGATAGTGAAAGATGGCTCTTTTGACATCCAAACTGTGGAGCTTTTGCTCGCCAGGAGTGGATGGCTCAGTAAAGAAGACAGGCAGAGTAATGGACTGGTTCAAATGAAACTCTGAAACCACCTTTGGCAGAAATTTTCTATTTGTCCTGAGCTCAACTTTATCATTGTGAGGGATGATGTAATTTGACGCAGTGTACAGGGCCTGTAGCTCTGAAATCCTCCTGGTAGACATAATGGCTACCAGGAAGACTGTCTTCCAAGTTACAAACTTGATGTGGGCCTTGGACATAGGCTTGGAAGGTGGATTCATGAGCCCATCTATGCAAAGATTCAGGCTCCAAGGAGGAACAGGTTCCCTGGTTGGAGGTGCAAGAGGCCTTTGAAAAACTGTTTAAAAATGTTGTGGGGAAAAAAATGATTTCTTCTTTCCCACTGAAAGGTAGGTTGAAATTGCCTCCAGGTGTAGCTTGAGTGAAGATGGTTTCAAGCCTGATGTCTGTAGGTGTGCCAGGTAGTCTAGCAGCTGAGGGTCTGAAGCTGATATGAGTTCGACCTTTTCGCTCTTGCACCAGAGGGAAAACCTTTTCCGTCTGACTGCATAAGTCTTCTTAGTGTTCAGTTTTTAGCCAGCATCAATATCTTAAGGACCTGTTTAGAGTACTGTGAGGATGGAAATGAACTCCTCAAGAACCAGGCCTTGAGATGAAGAGAGTGTATGTCTGGGTACTGCACTCCCGTCTGAGAAAGGATCAGCAGGGAGCGAGTTGGAGGCAAGCGAATGGGCCTGTTGAAGGACATTGAGAGAAGGAGAGGGTACCAGGCTTGCCTGGGCCAGTCCAGAGCTAACAGGATCATCGATGCAGGCTGCTGTCTGAGTTTCAACAAAATCCTGAATATCAGCGGAAAGGGAGGAAATGCATATAGGAACCTCCCTGACCAGTCTAGGATTAGGCATCCAGAGAAAGTGTTCCCAGAACTGGGGGCCTGCAACAGTACTGAAGAAGCTGAAAATTGTGAGGAGAGGTAAACAGATCCACATCTGGTGTGCCCCACTGCCTGAACACTGTGGCTAGTACTTGCTTGTTCAGTGTCCATTCACTCTGACCTTGACTGATGTGGCTTAGGGCATCCGCCAGAGTATTGAGTTTGCCTGGGAGGTGAATAGCTGAGGCTGACTCCCAGGGAGAATGCTAGAGACCAGAGCTTCAGAGCTTCCAAACAGGGTATTCCTGATCTGGTTCCACCCTGCTTGTTTATGTAGAACATCGCAGTGGTGTTGTCCTTTCGAATTTGAACTGCCTGCCCTTCTATGCTGAGAGCAAAAGCTTTGAGAACTAGTAAGACTGCTCCGAGGTCCAAAAGATTTATGTGCAACTGTGACTCTTCGGGAGTCCAGTGACGCTTACTGAGGCACTGTCTAAATGAGCTCCCCAGCCCAAAAGGGAGGCATATGAGGTGATCACCTTTGTGGAAAGAGGAGCTTGAAAGGGAACCCCTGCCTGCAAATTTTCAGGGTTCTTCCACCACAGCAAGTTTTGGAGGAACTGCTCCAACACAGGTATTGACTTTGAAAATGTGTTGCTTCTCTGAGACCAGTGAGCTCTGAGGTAGGCTTGCAGAAGTCTCATCCTGTACCTGACCCCTGGGACTACTGCAGTCATAGAGGCCATATGTCCCAGAAGTGAGGAATTGTCTGGCTGGTCTTGGCTGTCCTGGGCAAAATAATCTGCCGCTGAAAAGAAACTCTGAATTCTTTCCTTCGGGAGGAAAGCATATCCCTTCTGAGTGTCCAGCTGGGTCCCTATGAAGGTGAGCAGCTGGGTGGGTTCCGAGTGAGATTTCTTTAGATTTACCAGGAAACCCAGAGACTCCAGAGTGCGTTCTGTGAGGGAAAGAGATTCCTTGACCTGGCAAGGAGACTTGCTACTATGAGCCAGTCATCCAGATGGGGTAGAGAGCGACACCCAGTCTCCTGAGATGTGCTGCTACCACTGTGAGACACTTGGTAAAAACTCTTAGGGCTGAGGACAGGCCGAAGGGCATTGCAGTGAACTGATAGTGACCCAAAGGAAGTTTGAACCTGAGAAACTTCCTGTGAGATCTCCTTATGGTTATGTGGAAGTAGGCGCCCTTTAAGTCAAGGGAGGCTAGCCAGTCTCCCTGCTATAAGGACTGTATGACCAGTGACAGAGTGACCATTTTGAATTTGTGTTTTTTCAGATGTTTGTTTAAATATCTGAGATCTAAGATAAGTCACCACTCCCCAGTTTTCTTTTGTGTCAGAAAATACCTGGAGTAGAGGCTCTTGCCCTTCTCGTGGGTGGGGAACCTCTCCACTGCTTGTGAAGCCAGAAGGTTTTGTACCTCCATTTCCAACAGTGGTATCTGTGTTGGGGACAGAGGTCTTGACACCTGGGTATGCTTGAGGTCTGGCAGCTGCTTGAACTGTAATGACAGACCCTTTTCCACTATCTCCAGCACCCACCTGTTCAACGTGATGAGGGACTAGTGCCGAAGACAGTGAGAGAGTCTGCCTCCAACCGGAAACAGGGAGGCGACCTGGACATTCACATCAGGACTTAGACTGAGAGGCAGCTGGCTGGGTAGAGGTGGCTCTTCTTTGGCCCCTTCTGCCCCTGCCTCAGAAAGACCCCCTGTACTGGCTAAAGTCAGATTGGGGATAGGGATTGTAAGGCCTGGGAACAAAACTTCTGCTCCTATCACCGCTGGGACGGGATCTATGAGGGGTGATGGGTTTAGGCTTGGATGACTCTGCCAGGAGGCCTTGTACTCATCGACTTTTTTCATGTAGTCAGTGGTTCTGTAATCAAACAACATATTTTGATCACAGGGAAAATCCATGGCTTTGTTCTGAGTGTCTGTGGTCGGACTGGTTGTTCTAAGCCAGGCGAAGTGTCACAGAGAGGTGGCATGGGCCAGCGCTATAGAGGCTGCCTCTTTGTTGTCATCTTACCATGTGGAATTGGTACATAGTAGTTTCCAGGGCAGTTTGTGACGTATCCACCAGCTCCTGCACCATAGAATCTGACCTGTTGCGGGCGATAGCCTAGACAGTTTTCCAAAAGGCTTTCTGATATTTGGCTGTGAATGCCATGTAAGAAGAAAGCCTAAGAAGCAGCGATGCTGTGGCATACATTTTCTTTGCTATATAGTCAATTTTCTTGGAATCCTTGTCGGGGGAGAGGGCGACAAGGAGACTCCAGCTTTCTCACAAGCTGCCTGCTGAACTATACTTTCATGGCTAGGGTGTGCAGACAGGAACTCAGTACCATTTTTAGACAATTTATATTTTCTCTCAAGCCGCTTATCAACCCCTGATACTGAAGTGGGGTGTTGAAGCACCTTTATGGTACTTTTTCTAAATGCATTATAGATAGGGATGACCAGGGTCTTTGAGGATGAAAGACCCTTCATCTCCCTATAATCTTCATCGACATCCTGGTTAGGCTCCTGCATAGGGAGGTCCAGGGCAGCCTGCATATTTTGTATAAATGTGAACATAGAGGAAGGATCCTCATGGTCACCCAGGGGATCCCCAAGGTGAGGGTCCGGGGACTCCTGGGGCTCAAGGCCCTCAAAATCCATGTCAGGGGCATCATAAAATTGATCATCATCTGCGTCATCCTCACAGTCTACAGAAGAGAGAACTATGGAAGAGTGCTTGCCAGCCCCAGTAAATTTAGGACCCATCTTTTGAAGGGTCTGAAACAGTTGCATGCTTTTTCCATATCTTGCACTGATGGAAGAACCTGCGCAGTTAGTAAGTGTTTTGTTTTTTCTGTATGCTTTAAGCTGCTTGTTGTCTCACTATTGGCTTTCCCAGGAGCAACGGGAGCATATCTGTCTTGACAGAGTTTCTTTTTAGCCACTTTATCAGAGGCTTGATCATGCTTCTTTTTTTCATCACTCATTAATTTTTATGTTGCTTGCATGCATGTGCAAGAAACATAGTGCCATCATCCGAGTTTTTGGAGGTGTGTCAGCCCCTTTTCCAATCCAGTCAGTGTGTTTACAGGCGCGGCCCCAGTTCCCCAATGAGTGCTGCAGCTGTCTATGGCAGCTCCAAAATGCAGAGGCATACAGTTGAAAGGGAGAGCTCCGCTTCAGTGAGCAGAGCTCCCCCCCCACACACACACGCACAAGCATGCATATTGTGTGCTGATGCGCTCCCCCCTCACGCATACACTGTATGGCCGACGGGGGTGCCCAATCCCCGTCGACTCCCGCCCAACAGTTGTCCAGGTGCCATGCTGGGAGCCCATCCCAGCATGGCAACAACTGTTATAGCCGACGGGGTGCCCAACTCGGCCGGCTCAAGGCTGCATGCCCCCAAAAATTTTTCGGTGCCACGCTGGGAACCCACCCCAGCGTGGCAAATCTTGTTTAGCGACGGGTGCCCAATCCCCGTCCAGCTCCATGTCCCCCAAACAGCTTTTACTGCTGCCACGCTGGGAGCCCACCTCAGCGTGGCAAACGTCCCGCGTCGCCTTCTTAAAAAAAAACTGTGAATAAAAAAACAGTCCCTCGTAGTCTCCCTGCCCCCCTCTCACAACCCGCACCCACCTGCTGTGCACCCTGCCTCCCCACACCCCCCCTCACCCCATACTTACCTCCAGAGCTCGGCGCGACGATCATCGGTGGACCGGGAACACGTCTGCACTCTTCAAAGCCGACCGCGAACTGAGGAAATGCCGGTGAGCTGTATAATGGGATAGATAGGGTTTTTTCAACTTTGTTGCATATCTCAGGCATTTTTGGGAATTTTAGCCCCAAATTTTCAACATGGGGTTTTTGGGACCCCTCCTCATGAATTCTTGCACTGTCATGGTGTTAATCGGGCCCGAAGGGTGATTTCGTGGTCACTGTGCAAAATCACCTTTCGGGACTGATTAGTGAAATGACACTGCCAGTGTTCATAAGGTGGGCTCTCAAAAAGCCTATGTTGAAAATTTGGTGAAAAAATTCCTAAAAATGACTGTTTTACGATCGTGCATTGCGCAGTTCCTACGCATGCTCGTAAGTTTGCGAATTTTCAATATTTTCACTCCAGATTTTCAACATTGCCATTTTACCACACCTCCTTATGAGCAGTACAGCTGTCATTTTTCACATCCTGCCCAAAACGTGTTTCCGCCCATGTAGCGCACAGTGGCGCAGTCGGTGTGCGAAATCAATGTATGGGACACATTAAGAAAATCACAGTGACACTGTTCATGAGCAGAGGTCTTAAAATGGCTATGTTGAAAATTTGGTGAAAAAATTCCTAAAAATGACTGTTTTACAAGAGTGCATTGCGCAGTTCCTACGCACGCTCGTAAGTTTGCGAATTTTTAATATTTGCACTACAATGACTTCCAAATACCTAAACAGCACATAGAAGCAAGCAACATTCGGCACTGACAAATGTTTGTTCAATTTGTGAGGAACTTCATCTTTGGAAGCTTTATTTTTTGGGCTGGGATCTGGAGGGTTCCTCAGCACCTCTGCTTTTGGCATTAGTACTTTTGAATGGCCCCTCATCGGAAGCCTTTGATTTATCCTCAGCCATAATAATCAAAGGTTTATCTGCTATGTCCAATTTAAGCAAAGCAAACCAGTTCTGGACCTACGAACTGAGTGCAGGTTTCTGTGAAAATGACACCGGACAGTCCTGCCCCAGTTAATAAACTCTGTCTATTACTAGTGCCTTTCTTTTTTTGGTTGTAAAACTGGGAGCTATACCAGTGCCAATCTTAGCAGAAACCCAGTAATACTAAAACTGCACACAGGTGGCTGCTGGACCCTTATGGACAGTCCTGACACAGATAATACCAGGGTCCAGTAATATAACAAAAAAGGTTTCCTCGTAATTGCAAATATAGAGAGAAACCCCCCAGGCACTATTTAAATTTAAAATCTACTGCAGGTGCCTCGTGTAAACCCTGCGAGGTCTGAGGTAAAAAAACAAGACAAATGTCCCTAATTTGATGGTTCCCACAAATATTTGTCTCACAAATGAAGGGAACCATGGAAAAAAAGCACCCCCAATAAAATTAGGCTTTAAACTAAATAGTCGTGGTAAAAATAAAGTCAAAATAGCGCCATCACGCTAAAAATAAAAAAATTTGTACAGCGCTAATGAAAAAGTTAAACTTTCACTCAGCACACTAAAGGAAATAATTTATGAGGAAAACTGTACCCAGATAAGCACTAGGAGGCTGTCAACAAGGAAAGTTGGGAGACACCTCAGAGGCAATATTGCTCAGTCCAGCGGAGAAAAAATTCTGAAGCATTCAACAGCTCTCACTCAGCTCACACCCCCTTCAGTTTTTTGATTGGCTTGGCCCTACGCTCATTTAAATATCTCTTAAAGGCACACCTCTGCGGCAGTTGCACCTAGCCAGCTAAGTGCAAAAAAAGTTACCGATGCTAAAGGACTCCTGGGATAAGAATGAGCTCTTAAATTACCTTTTATTAACAATTTTCTCTGCTCCACCATGCTGTCTGTCAGCAGTGAGCACACCACATCTCAATGCAATGATCAGACAAAAGTGGTACGCTGCAGCAAAACAGAGAGAGAGAGAGAGAGAGAGAGAGAGAGAGAGAGAGTCAGATACCATGATGAAGGGGCAGGAAAAAATGTCTTGTATGCTACAACCAGACTCCTACCCCTTCCTCCTTCTGGATTGTCAAATCAATCAGTCCATCAGGACAGTCAGCTACTGTCTCCAGCTGCAGGCAGGGCAGTCATATGATTGGTGTTGCATGTCACACAGTAACTGCAATGTAATTTTCCTGTCACTCCTCCTGTCCTGCTTGCCCCCAAATCACACTCCATGAACATCCATCAGGACTCTTGGAGCCAGATAAGGGGAGTTCTTTTCTGCAGTAACACAAGCTCGGTACTTCTGCAGGCTGGCAAAACCAGCACGTGCACTGACAAAAACCAGCACGTCAGCAGCCTACTTCCTCAAGTGAATGTAAATTTGCGGCTGTCCTGCAGGCACCTGAATAGAAATGTTAATTGTCCTGATGGTTTCTGCAGTTATTCCAGGCTGCTAAACAACAGGATTCTTCATAGCCTGCTTGGATGTACCCCTTCTGGACCCACAGCCTTATCCACTTTCAGATTTGCAAGTCCTCTCAGGATTCTTTCTTCTGTGAATGGACTTGTATCCATCTCCCTCCCTGCCCACAGCATTCCTGCTGCTTCTATGTGGTTCATCCCACTCTCCTCCACTTTGAAGACTGAGCAGAAACAGCTGTTCAGGATATTTCTTTCCTGATCCTCCTCAACACAATCTCTCCCTGCCCTTGTTAACCTCACAATACCTCACCTCGTCTTCCTTTTTTAATTTATTTTATTTAGTTTTTGTTTATTGGGTAGGTGCACTAGCCATAGCAATGACTATTTTCAGGCACGAACAATACAGGCAAACATTTCAATGTAAGTACAACAAGCATTTGTCAATGCCGAATGTTTGCTTACTGGCATTGGCAGTGGTAGTGTAGAAGTTACAGAGCTGCGTAATAGGAATGGCAGTGAAGTATTGAACTGAAGCCAACCCCACCACCACCCTGCAGAGAGTGACAGGCATTGGGGTGTGCATTTGGGTCGTCAGGCATAACGGCCACGCCATTTCACCACACCCCACTCTGCAGAGACTGACAAGTGTCACGTGTTCCTTGGGGTCTTTGGCCCTTATGCGCACCCCATTTCATTAGGAAATACGGTGAGATGGGTGCAATATAGGAGAATGGGGTGAAGATTGGTGCCGAAGAGTCCAAGGCATACCTCGATGCCTCTCAGTAACTGCAGGGTGTGGAATGGTATGAGCATCACAGGCAAGAATCCCAAGTCACACCCCTGATTCCTGTCATTCTCTATAGGGTTGGGCGATTTAGTTGAAAAGCCTAATACCTCAGGCATTCGTTGGTATTTTAACTCCAAATTTTCAACATGTTTGTTTGTGACCCCACCTCATGAACAGGGGAATATCAGTTTGGTAGCAAGCTGCTTATGCACAGTGACTACGGATTTAGCACCACAGGTGCAAAAATATTCGAACAGGCTGTAAAATGACAGCTGTACTCTGTCATGGGGAGGTGTAAAATGGCTATGTTGCAAATGTGTAGTAAAATATTTAAAAATGGTGAAGTCCACGAGCGACATAGAAATTGTGCAACGACACCGTTATATATAAGTAGGTTGGGGATATTTTATAGCAGATTGTCAACTCAGGCATTTTGGTGCCTCCGATCATGAACAGTGTCACTGTGATTTTCTTTATCTGTACCGAACAATGATTTCTCTGGCGACCACGCATCTCTGCACTGAAAGTGTGAAACACACTCGCCATGTTGTGAAAATGGCAGCTGTACTGTTCATAAGGAAGTGTTGAAAATGCCACTAGTGAAAATCTGGACTGAAAATATTACAAAGTCATGAACTAACGAGGATGTGTGGAAACTGCAAAATGCTCACTCGTAACACAGTCATTTTATGGACTTTTGTCACCAAATTTTCAACATAGCCATTTTAAGACCTCTGCTCATGAACAGTGTAACTGTGATCTTCTTAATCTGTCCTAAACATTGCTTTCGCACACCAACAGCACCATTGTGCGCTACATGTGCGATAACACATTTTGGGTGACATATGAAAAATTGCAGCTGTACTGTTCATAGGAAGTTTAATAAAATGGACATGTTGAAAATCTACAGTGAAAATATTAAATTTGCAAACTTACGAGTATGCATAGGAACTGTGCAACGCACGCTCGTAAAAGTCATTTCTAGGCATTTTTCCACCAAGTTTTCAACATAGCCATTTTAAGACCTCTGCTCATGAACAGTGTCACTGTGGTTTTGTTAATGTGTCCCATACATTGAGCTTGCACACCGACTGCGCCATTGTGCGCTACATGGGCGGAAACACGTTTTGGGCAGGATGTGAAAAATGACAGCTGTACTGCTCATAAGGAGGTGTGGAAAAATGGCAATGTTGGAAATCTGGAGTGGAAATATTGAAAATTCGCAAACCTACGAGCGTGCGTGGGAACTGTGCAATGCACACTCGTAAAACAGTCATTTTTAGGAATTCTGTCACCAAATTTTCAACATTGCCATTTTAAGATCTCTGCTCATGAACAGTGACACTGTAATTTCCTTAATGTGTCCCATACACTGAGTTCGCACGACTGCGCCATTGTGCGCTACATGGGTGGAAACACATTTTGGGTGAGATGTGAAAAATGACAGCTGTACTACTCATAAGAAGGTGTGGAAAAATGGCAATGTTGAAAATCTGGAGTGGAAATATTGAAAATTAAGAACCTATCAGGCAAGTGAGGAACTGGCGTGAATACACGCCAGAAAACAGTCATTTTAGGAATTTTTTCACCAAATTTTCAACATAGCCATTTCAAGACCTCTGCTCATGAACAGTATCATTGTGATTTTCTTAATTTCCCGTACATTGATTTCGCACACCGACTGCGCCATTCTGCGCTACAAGGGCGGAAACACATTTTGAGCGAGATGTGAAAAATGACAGCTATACTACTCATAAGATGGTGTGGTGAAATGGCAATGTTGAAAATATGGAGTGAAAATATTGAAATTTCACGAACTATGAGTCCTGCGTGGGAAATGCGCCTAATGCGCTCGTCAAACAGTCATTTTTGAATTGTGGCACCAAATTTTCAACATGGGGTTTGGCCCTCTTCTCATGAATGATGTCACTGTCATGGCAGTATTCAGTCCTGAAGGGTGATTTCACAGTCACTGCGCAGTCACTGCGCGAAATCACCCTCGAGCCGCTACACGCCATGACAGTGACATCATTCATGAGAAGGGATCCTAAAACCCCATGTTGAAAATATTCCTGCAAAATTCCCAAAATGCCTGAGATATGCATAAAGTTGAACCCTCCTATCTAGCCCATTATACAGCTTACGGCATTTCCTCAGTTCGCGGTTGCCTTTGAAGAGTGCAGGCGTGTTCCCGGTCCACCGAAGATCGTCGGCGCCGAGTCCGGAGGTAAGTATGGGGTGGGGGGTGTGGGGAGCTGGAGTGCGCAGTGGGTAGATGCGGGTTGTGGGAGGGGTTCGAGGCGGCCGTGGGACAGTTTTGTTTTACAGGTAAAAAAGCGTCGGCGGGACGCTTGCTACGCTGGGATGGGCTCCCAGCTGCTGGCTGACAACGACAGCGTTCAGCCGGCGGGGGATTGGGCACCCCGTCGTCAAAAACCTCTTGGGACGTTTGCCCACGCTGGGGTGGGCTCCCAGCGTGCGGCACAAGGACTTTGAGGCGTTCAGCCGATGGGATTGGCACCCCGTCGCGCAAAGTTATTGATTGCCACGCTGGGGTGGGCTCCAGTGTGGCACAAACACTGGGAAGGGGAGACGATGCAGCGCAGCCGACGAGGATTGGGCACCCGTCGGCTATACGCTGGAGTGCGGGCGCGCCGCTGCGGCGCGGGTGGAGCTGCGTGAGCAGCTTCTTATCGCTGCTCACTCAAGCGTAGCTCCCCCTTTCAACTGTATGCCACTGCATTTTGGAGCGTGTCACAGACAGCTCCAAAATGCATTGGCTTACAGGGGCCGCGCCTGCCAGCTCGCTGCCTGAATTGGAGGAGGAGGTGACACACCTCCGAAATCTCCGATGATGGCACTATGTTTCTTGCACATGCGTGCAAGCAAACATAAAAATAGTTTACAATAGTATACAGAGCAATTAGCAAAAAGTAGCTATAGAACAAGGAGGTTGTAATACCAGTGTAATTGCTTATGTACTGTATTTGAAAAAGGGCTTGTCCCCTTTAGCTACCCACTTGGCCATCCTGTCCCCCATTTCCACCTTTGTGCCCTTCACCACCATCCCCACTTCCCTCTGCTTCTCCTGGTACACCTCCTTATCCTCTTCCCTCTGCATCTCCTTGTACTTCCTGAATGCCACCCCTTTCAACTTTACCTCTAGTGTCACAGGCCACAAACCTTTACAGATACTTCCTTCAAGATCCATAGTGGTCTCATTTTCCTTCTGTTTTTGCCCACTTCTTTTGCACAGAGGTTAGCTGCCTTCCTTATGCCAACCATTAATCTGTCCCACTATTCCTTCACCTGACACAGCCCCCCGTCCCCCCGGTCCTCTCTGAGTCATTCACCCATTTTTTAAATCTGCCCTCCTGAAGTCCAGGACCTTCGTCCTTGTGTGGTTTGTCTCTGCCACTGTCCTTATACTAAACCACACTATATGGTGATCAATGGTCCCGAGGTGGCATCCCACCTTGATGTTTGTAACACTGGCCCCATTTGTGAACACCAGCTTCAGTACAGCCCCATCCTGAATGGGCTCTCTGACTAGTTGCCTGAGAAATGCCATCAGCAGAGAGTCTAAGGTGGCCCTGCTTCTAGCTGGGGCCATGGCTGAGATGCTGCAGTCTACATCCCACAGACTGTAGTCCCCCACCACCTGCACCGCCACCTTTTTTGCCATCAAATTGACAGCTTACCCCAGTGCCTTATCCAATTGTTCCTCTTGTGTTGGAAATCTGCATACCACCCCTCTGTGAATAGTGGCTCTGGCTACTGTCCCCAGGGTGACCCAGAGCACCCCCAAACCATCCTTTGCCCCTAGATTCTTTTGCATTTCTGTTGCTCTGATATCCTCCCTCACATAGGGCACAACCCCGTCACTCTTCCTTCCCTCCCTATCCTTCCTGATCTCAGTGTAGCCTGGTATGGCCAGTTCCAGTCATGGCTCACTGCAAACCACGACTCAGTAATGGCCACAAGATCCAGGTCTGCCCCTGCTATGATAGCTCCAGGTCTGGAATTTTATTTCCAGGACTCCTTGTGTTGGCACACGTGGCTCTCCAACCCTTGCTGCCACTCTTCCCGTAACTGCTGTTCCCCTTCCTGGCTTTGTTGCCACTAGAAACTTCCTCTCTCCCCTGCCTCTCACTACCCTTTTGTGCCTTGCCTCCTCAACACTTCCTTTTCCACCTCTTCTGTTCTTGTTCCCCTTGCCCCCTACTGTGCTTTAACTTCCTTTTACTTGTGCCATGGGGGGAGTTTCCAGCCCTCAGGCCCTCTCCTCCTGTTGCTTCAGTCTGTGGAGTTACAGTTAATGCCTCCCTTTGTGTTACCACCTCCCCCTTGGCTAGTTTAAATGTTCATCAAAGTAACATCTAAACCATCTGCTGAAGACTATATTCCTCTTCCCAGACGGATGTAGGCCATCACCTTGGTATACAGCCATATCCTTTCCAATCAGCCTCCAGTCCCCAGTGAAGCCAGTCCTCTCTTTGCTGCACCATTCTTTCATCTAAGTGTTTAGGCTCTTGGTGTGGAGTACCCTATCCTCCCCTTGGCCGTAGACAGGTAGCCCCTTGGCGAAAGTCACTGTTTGTGCTACTTGCCTAATGCCTCTCCACAGTTCCCTGAACTCTCCCTGCACTACCCTGTCCCTTGCTAGGTCATTTGTTCCCAGGTGGACAATGATGTGCAGTTCCCCTCCCTGTCCTGCCACCCTAGCAATCCTTAGGATCCATTGCCAACCCCTCCGAGCCAAGGTACCAGGCAGGCACCTGACCTCCATCAACCCCTTCCTGCTCCCAAATCTATCCCCCTTACAATTGAGTCCCTCACCAGAAGCTGCTTTCTCCTCTGCTGAGTTTCTTTACCTCAACCTTTGAGCCTCCCCTTCAGAGGATCCCCACAGCCTAATATGCCTCCACTACAGGTGCATCCTCATGGCAGTTCCATCTCTTCAGAACAGCAAAGGAATTTTATAGTGACACAGGCTGAGGAATGTGCCCTGACCCCCAGCCCACCCTCCCGAACCCACCACTGTCCAGCCGGCCCTCTTCTGTCTAGACAACCTATGGGGCAAAGGAGTCAGAATTAGTGACTCCTAGGTGGGGCAAGAAGTCCTCTGGATCCTAGCCAGCTTGCAGCAGAGGCCAGAGACCTCTGCCCTTAGCCCAAAGAGGTACGTGCAGATGGAGCAACACCTCAGTCTCCGGAATGTCTCCTGGAAAACTGTTGCTCCACGACCATTACACTGTACCACTCCCATGCCTGATAATATCAGTAACTCCCTTCTGTTTTCTGGATGTAACTTGCCCCTACTGTCCCTTCCCTTTACTTGCGCCTTTCCCAGCTACATCCTCTAACAGGATCTACTTTAACATCTTACCCTAGATAGGGTGTTAACTGCTTTCCCTTTGAATGGTTGTTATTTCAAGGTAAAGCTATCCATGTACTCTCCTGCCTTTTGACTCCTTCCTTTTGCTAACTTTTCCCTATTGTCCTTCCTGAACTATTGTTTTACTCTACCCCATATAGGGTGCCTCCTATGTTCCAACCTGTAGCTGTTATCTGCCTGCTTTTTCCCCCTGCATCACCCACTACTCCACCACCTGTAGCTACCTATGCAGTTTAACAGTATGCATATTCAGATCTTTAGAGTATCTTACCTTCTTCCATTGTCTGTCTGGCAGAGCCCCCTGCTTGCTGCACTTGCGTGCCACCGCCATAGACACCTTAGGATATCTGTTCCACTCCTGCACTGGTCCACTCATACGCTACAACAGGAGTGCGATGAGACATTGGACAAGAGAATCTTTTATGATGCTCTTGTTAGAAGGCACTAAGCCTCTGGCAGCTCCACCCTCAATCACACACCTGATTCACAGGACTTTCTGAATCTACTCGCCCCAAGATTAAATCTCCTGAGCTAGGCTTCCCATACTACCTGTTACACATTTAAAGACAAGTTTCAAAGTGTCTGTGACAAGGTTGAATAAGGCCCTGCCCCATTTGTTATGCAGACAGAGGTTAAATGCAAGAATCTGTTCTATCCTCTCCTTTGTTTGGTTGTGCAAGCAAATTTTCTTGTGAGACCTAGGAACGGATCACTGTGATGATTTCACAATTCTCCACCTCTCGCTATCTCTTTGCCTTCCCTTGATGTTTCTGTCTTTTCTCCCCCTTGCATATCTGCAGGTATAAAAATATATGTGAATCTTTATTTGGAAACGTCAGTGACACTGAGATCCCTTTGTTTTAAACTGTATACAGTTATACTGTTGAAATGATTACAAAAAACTATATAGAACTCAAGGGGTTAAACTGAGATGCTGGTGTGCAGGCTTTGCAGACCTGTCAACAAGAGGTCAGTTCTGGGTCATTATGTTCTTTTTGCTGCACCTGCAAGAACGTTGGAAACTGACAAGAACATTCTGTGAAAAAACATTGTCTCCTTAATGAGCTCCCTGCGAAGACTTGTTATAAAAAGACAGCAATGTTTTGCAAGAGAGAGAGAGAGAAACAGATTGGGAACTGAGAAGAAACACTCAGAAGGAGTACTTTTTTCTCTGCACTGCCTTTGTAAATAGTTGTACTGAACAAATTTTTAGTTTTTATTTTGCTGTTACTGAGAAAAATAAAACTCTATTTGTGGATTTTGACACTGCTCCTGGTTTTCCTATGTTTCCTGATCTGCACCTCAACGACAGTGACCCAAACACTGACTACAGATCTCTTTTTTTCTACCCACTTAACCTGCTACATTCAGTGTGGAGAGAAAATATAAATAATTATATAAACCTTTAAGTTAAAGCTGGGTGCTTACTCTTCTCTCTGTCAGCAATTTCTCACTTCCAGCCTTGAATGACAATGCCTCAGTTGGCCTTTGTGCCCTCATGATGCAATATATGTTGATCATCGCCAGTGTCAGAGATATCACGGTCATCCTCACATGGAATAATGAACTCCTGTTACAAATGGGGTTTCTAGGGCAGTGAAGGGTTCTGCTGACATCACAGAACTATGAGCCCACAGTTTGAGCGGTGCTATGATGTCAATTGATCCACAAGGTATTTTTGCAACTCTCCTCACATACAATAATGCACATTTTCACATAGAATAATGAATCCCAAACTGTTACGATTGCCATTTCTAGGGCAGTGAAGGGTTCTGCTGGCATCACAGAACTATGAGCCCACAGCTCCAGTAGTGCTATGATGTCACCAGAACCATGAGGTTTCCTTGCAACTCTGTTAGAGGTGTTTTGTTTTGTTTTATTATTAATATGTTGTAAAGTTTTACATTTTATAGAACAAAACACAGAAATGTCTTACTGATACCATCAAAGATCACCTGGCTGGAGTGAAAATCACCACTTGGAAATACAATGGAAGAGTACCTATTGACATGCTGATGTAACCTCTAGGTGGCACTATTCTAAGGGCTACTACCCCTGCCTGTATGGCTGCACACAGGTTAAAGGGCCTGAGTTTGGTAACAAGGTGCCTCCACCCAGAGAAATGATATTGGAGTTGCTTAACTGCTGTGGTATAGCACTCTTTGAAGCTATAACCACCCACCAACCCTCCTAGTGAACTAAGACACAATACTGTGGTAAATTCACAATCAACAGGCAGCAGTAACAATGGGCTCACACCCTTCTCACTTACCACCAGGGCTGGACCTGCACCAACTGCCCTGGAGACCCCCTGGAAAATAAGGTTAGCAATACAGCAGTATAATCTTAATATTGTAACTCAACTAATAATATGCATACTAGCCAGGTTAAACATGAAGAAAGACAATCAGGTTTATTTAGGAGCAGTGAACAAGGGAGGGGCATGAATCTAGCCAAATGATTAGTAATCGGATTTAACTCAGGGTTTTCTGGCATGCACGTTATATCCCAATTATACAGTTCAGCAACCCTGGGTACCCAGAATGTCATGCAGGCTAGTCTGAAGCATTGCCCGGGGTGGTCAGCATTGCAGCGGATGTTGAGGACCTTGGTGGAAGAAAAGAAAAAATTACTCACTGCAGTAATTTTGTTTCTTCCAAGGGGTCCTTTAGCACAAGTAACTGTAGCAGTTAGCTGGCTAGGTGCAACTGCCCCGGAGGTGTGAATTTAAGAGAATTTAAATGAGCTTAGGCAATAACCAATCAGAAAACAGGAATGGTAGTGAGCTGAGTGGCAGTTACTGAAGGCTTCAGAATTTTTTCGAAAGGAAAACGAGGGCACATGCCCCAAAAAAGAATCAACAGGATTCAAAAACATGCAAATGTCCACAAAAGTGGAAACAGAAACAACACGAGTTAAAAACTTATCAATAAGAAACCCCACATTTGGTAAGAGATGTGATAAAGAGCCCTTCTCTGACAGGTGTACCAGGGAGGAAGGGTGGGAGCTTACTGATGCTAACAAAAGGACCCCTTGAAAGAAAGAAGATTACTGTGGTAATTTTTTCTTCTTACCCCAGGAGTCCTTTAGCATTATTAACTTTAGTAGACTACCGAGCAGTACCAAGTGGGAGGTGGGCAGAGAATCTATTAGGAAAAAGGCTGCAGAACCGCCCTGCCAAATTTGGCATCAGATCTGGTCTGCACATCCAAACTGTAGAGATTCACAAAGATGCATAAAGATTTCCAGGTAGCTGCTTTTCAGACATCCAGTAGTGGAATGTCCCCTGCTGCTGCAAGCGACGCTGTTGCACCCCTGGTGTAGTGGGCCCAGAGCCCCACTGGAGGTTGGTGACCAGTCTTTTCGTAGCAGAATCTAATACAAGAAACCTACTATAGGAAATACTTCTCTTGGTAGCTGGTCTTCCGCTGTCTACATACACGTAGGTGGGGGACAACTGAGAGGAAAAGCCTCTGGACTGTCTAGTATGCTCTATGCAGTAGAAGATGGCTTTTCTGACATCCAAACTGTGGAGCATTACGCTCGCCAGGAGTGGATTTCTCAGTAAAGACGACAGGCAGCATAATGGACTGGTCCAAGTGGAACTCTGAAACCACCTTTGCAGAAATTCCTATTTGTCCTGAGCCCAACTTTATTATTGTGAGGGAAGATGTACAGTGGCTCAGTGAACAGGGCTATAGCTCTGAAAACCTCCTGGCAGAGGAAATGGCTACTAGGAAGCTCGTCTTCCAAGTTAACTAGATATGGGCTGTGGACATAGGCTCAAAGGATGGCTTCATGAGTCTGTCTGTGCAAAGGTTAGGGCTCCAAGGAAGAACAGGCCCCCAGATTGGAGGCTGGGGGTGCAAGAGGCCTTTGAGAAACTGGTTAAATATGGCATGGGGAAAAAAAATATTTTTGCTTTCCCACCGAAAAGTAGGCTGAAATTGCTGCTAGGTGTTGCTTGAGGGAGATGGTTTCAAGCCTGACGCCTGTTAGAGTACCAAGTAATCTAGCAGCTGAGGGTCTGAAACAATGGGATTCGACCCTTTTGTTCTTGCACCAGAGAGAAAACCTTTACATCTGGCTGCATAGGTTTTCTTAGTGTTTGGTGTTTTAACCACCCTCAGTATCCTAAGGACCTGTTAAGAGCACTGTGAGGATGCAGACTAATTGTTCCAAAACCAGGCCTTGAAGTGACAAGAGTGTATGCCTGGATACTGCACTCCTGTCTGAGGAAGATTCAGCAGGGAGTGAGTTGGAGGCAGGTGAATGGACTGCTGCAGGGTATTGAGAGAAGGAGAGTGTACCAGGCTTGCTTGGGCCAGTCCGGAGCCACCAGGATCCTAGGTTCAGACTGTTGTAAGAGTTTCAGAATTACTCTGAGAATCAGGGGAAAAGGAATGGATGCAACCAAGAACCTTTCTGACCAGACCAGAATCAAGGCATGCAGAGGAGGCGATACCGGGACTGGAGCCTGCAACAGAACTGAGGAAACTGGAGACTGAGGGAAGAGGCAGACAGATTCACTTCTGGGCACCCAACTGCCTGAACACCATGACTAGTACTTGTTTGTTACGAGTCCCTTAACTCTGGCTTTGACTGATGTGACTATGGCTTCTGCCAGAGCACTGCGTTTGCCTGGGAGGTGATTTGCTGAAAGGCAGACTCCCAAGTAAAAGGCAAGAGACCAATTTTTATAGCGCCTGTGAACAGAGTACTCCTGATCTGGCCATTGCAGTAGTGTCTGTTCGACTCTGTAAGTCTGTCATTTTATGACAGGAGCAAATGCATTGAGCTAGAAAGATTTCTCTGCGTAGCAAAAGAAATGTGATTAACTGTGACTCTTGGACAATCTAGGTGCCACTTACTGAGGCACTGTCCATATGCACTTCCCAGCACAGGGGGAAGGTGTCTGTGGAACTGCTCTGTCAGAATTTTCAGTTTTGAAAATTGTTGCTTTCTGAGACCAGCAAGCTACAAGGAGACTTGCGGGTGACGCATCCGGTATCTGAACCCTGGGACCACTGCAGGCACTGAAGCCATGTGTCCCAATAGTCTGAGGAAATGTCAGAAACCAGGAGGATTAATGATTCAAACCCAGTCAAGCGCTTGCGGGCTGGTCTTGCTGTCTCTGAACGAAGAAAATTGCCAATGAGGGACATCTTGAATTCTTGCCTGTGGAAGGAAGGCATATCCTTCCTGAATGCTGGGAGGGTTCCAGGTGAGACTTTGCTTAGATTTACCCAGGAACCCCTAGACTACAGATAGAGCCCTGTAAAGGGGGGGGAGGGGCTCCTTGACCTGACAAGGAGACTTTGGCAGCTAATCGACAACTTAGGTGTAGCCAGAGATGCCCAGATTCCTGAGGTGTGCTGCTACCACTTCCCAGCCCATTGTGAAGACTCTTGGGACTGAGGAAGGCCGAAGGGCTGCAGTGAGCCCACCCTTGTGTGAGACCTCATTAAAGGTACATGGCGGCTGGCCCAGTGGCATAGAGGGTTGAGGCACTGGCGTCTTGCCTGGACCCACGCCGGCGACCCGGGTTTGGGGATGGACTCGGGGAGCTCAGGGTCGGCAGGGGGTGAAGAGGATCTGAGCATCCAGAGGACTGCTCTCCTGTTCAGGGTGGTGGACTGGGTTGCCTCGCTTGGCAGCGACTCACGATGGAGACTGGGAGGCACTACACGAGCAGCGCAGGGGCACACAAAAAAACCCTCCATTTCTCCACGACATCTCCGGAACCTCTAAGGGACCTCCTTCACCTCAGCAGTGCATCAAAAGGGCCTACTGGATCGTGCGCTGGGTATGCACCCCCCCAGGTGCCTTCCCCCTCGGAGAGGGACCCGCATGGTGAAGGGATACACCGGCATAGGTAAAGCGACAAAACCAGCACTACTCCAGACTTGAAGTTATAGAAGGCTTTTAATCACAAACACTTTAAGGGAGGCTAAATGCCTGCAACATACCATCTACCCCGCGGGGGTCGGCTGCAATGTGGGGATTGAAGGGAGGTCTGAGAAGGAGGATGGCTGGTAAGTTGTGGTAGCACTGAGGAGCCCGAAGGAGTGGGGGGCACTAGAGCACAAGGCGGGGGATAAAAACAATAATACAAAAAAGGTATATGGGGTGCCCTTTTTGGACCAGGAAGGCTAGCCCGTCTCCCTACTGTAAGGGCTGTATGAATAGTAACCGAGTGAACATCCTGAATTTGGGTTTTAACAGTAAGATGGAAAGCCACTCCCCAGTTATCTTTTGTGTCAGGAATTACGTGGAGTAGAGGCCCATTCTTCTTTTCATGGCCAGGGGCCCACTCTCCCATTCGCAGTGCTAGAATGGTTTTGCCTCCCGCTCCAACAGTACAGTCTGTGTTGGGGACAGATGCTTAGACACCCGGGTATGCATGAGGTATGCCCACACTAACTTCAGGCTTTAGACTGCGAAAACACCCCTGTACTGAGAGAAGGCTGGGGAAAAAACCTCTCCCCCTAATGCCCGCGGGAGTAATTTCCATGGGGCAGGGGGCCTTGTTGCAGTGAGATGTTCTGGAATCGAACAGCAAGTTTTGATCACAAGGAAAACCCATGGCTTAAACTGGGAGTCTGAGGGTAGACCAGTAGTTCTAGGCCAGACAAAGCGCCTCAAAGAGATGGCAAAGGCTGTGACTCTGGAGGCGGCATCCTTGTTGTCGTCCTGTGGAATTGGTTAAGGGTGTCACGATAATAAAATTTTGACGATATGATAACTGTGATGAAATTATCACGATAACCTTGTTATCGTGATAATTTTGCCACTGCAACAATGTTAGAAAAAGTATTTGAATTAAATTTTTTTACATAATTTACATATTTGACGTTTTCAAGCAATGCTGTGCATTTATGTACATTATTTTGAAGTCTTTGTTGTAAAATAATTCAAAGAATAAAATATTCAAAAATATTTTATTTTTTCACATTAAACTCTCTGAACTTTAAAAAATTGCTTGCATTTTTTACACACACAATTAATACATGTGTTATACACACAGGCCCGGATATTCAGAGCTGTGTGCATGGTGCAACTGAGTTGTGCCAGCGCAAGTACGGAATTGTGCAGAGGAGCAATATTTAGCAGGAGCCATTGCGCAGTGCAAAATTCAGTGCACCAATGTGTAACTATAATGTATGCAGTGCAAGTGCAGAGGGCATTCCCATGAATATCCAGCACAATGGAATATTCAACCAGCAAACCATGGCGCAAGTGTGGAGCAAATCGAAGTTGCTCTGACCAGACTTGTTCCTATAAAAACAGGGCGCAAACACACAGACAGCATTTACACCAAGAGGGAGAGTGAGAGGGAGAGATAGAGAGAGAGAGACAGACAGACACATGAACAGACACAGAGGGACAGAGAGGTAGCATGGGAGAGGGGGCAGAGAGAGAGACACACACAGAAACATTGTACCGGTGTGGCACACAGCCAGCAGCAAACAGCCCAGAGGGACAGTGGACAGCAGGAGAGATGGACAGTGCACTCTTCCTGATGGAGGTGGTAATGAGGGTTGTGAGGAGGCAGAAGGAACAACTATGTGGCTGACGAAGGGCCCGTCGGCGGTATGCCCGACACAGGTGGTACCGTGCCTGCATCACCTTTGAGAACTACAGTGACACAGAGATCATGGGCCTGTACCACCTGAACAGGGCCACTCTGAGGCAGCTCTGTGAGCTGTGCAGTGAGAAGATACAGGCACCCACCAGACAGAGCCATGCCATGTCCGTGGAGACAAAGGTGACCACCGTCATGTGCCTGCTCACCACAGGCTCCTTCCAACGATCAACAGGGGACACCACGGGCATCACCCAGGTCGGCCATGTCCCACCTCCTCATATAGCTCCTCAATGCCCTGCTGCCATGTGCTTCAGAATTCATCCATTTCCCCAGCACACAGGCAGAGTGTACTGCGAACATGCAGGACTTCCACAGGGTAGCACGCATGCCCGACATGATTGGGGCCATTGACTGCAGCCACATGGGCATCAGTATGCCACCTGGCCCTGAAGGAGTGGCGTACATTAACAGGAAGGGGAGCCCGAGCATCAACTGCCAGGTAGTGTGTGATGCCATGGGACGCATCATCAATTTCTGAGCCACACACCCTGGGAGTGCACATGATGCATTCATCTAGCACAGCTCTGCGTTGTGCCACAGGTATGAACGTGGGGAAATCCCCACAGGCCACCTAGTGGGTGAGTATGGCACGGGCAAGGGGCGATGGGCAAGTAGAACTTGGGGTGGGGGTGGGCAGGGTGTGCATGGTGGCGTGGGTGCCAGGGACAGGCAAGGTGCGCAGCACAGCGAAGCGCAGGGCTAACCATGTCATTCTCCACACAGGTGACAGCGCATACCCACTGAGGCCCTGGCTGCTCACCCTCTACCAGCGCCCATCGTCCCCAGCGGAGAAATGCTACAATGAGGCACACGTCAGCACGTGCAACATCATCGAGCGTGTTTTTGGCATGCTGAAGGCACGATTCTGTTGCCTAAATAGGTCAGGCGGTGCCCTACAGTACAGCCCCTTGAAAGCCTGTGGCCTATTCTTGGCCTGCTGCATTCTGCACAACATGGCCATAGACCGTAGGATAGCTATCGAGGCAGATGTAGAAACAGTAGTGGGGATGATGGAGACAATTGGCCGGAGGGTGGTGGACAGCCAACCCCTTGGCGGAGGGACCCCCGACAGCAATAGCAGGCACGATGCCACCGCGACACTGTCGTCCAGGAACACTTCGGGGAATGCAGGTAGGTGGTGCGGTACACATGCATGGGCCACACAGACAAGTACTGCACACCTGCAGGGACGTGCATGGTGAGGGGCATGCACACACAGAGGCATGATGCAGGGGGAGAGGAGTCAGTGGCACCCACCCTCACACAGCAACACACAAACACACCCAGGCACTGGACTGTAGCATGGATCAGATGCATGGCACCAGTGCACAGGCACAACCGGTGCTAGACTTCCCTCATCACGCCCACACCACACTGTCCAGTGGCTGGGCATGCACACACACAGGCAGCATGCGGTACGTCACACAGGTGCACCACCATCTGTATGGCACACACATACACACACACACACCACCCATAGGCGCACAGGACATCAGCCGCAGACTGCGGTCAGGGCAGCATGCAGATCAGGGCAGCCACATGGTACAATGGCCACCACAGCCACGGGGGTAGCTGCGCTGGGGCGATTGGCAGCCACAGGCTGCGCATCAGCTGGGGGGTGTACAACAGCCCCCTGGGGTGGAAGCATGGGACCGCAACCATGTCCTCACGGGGGTGTGCAGGCACCCAAACAGGTCTGCCCCCGGCGTGCCTGAGATGCCTACATCCGATTCCAGTGTTGGCTGTGATGGGGTCCATGGGGTGGACAACACACTGCGGGGGGGTCTCCTGTGCACGGCCATGCCCTGTGACAGCCAGCAACACAGAACCATCCACAACTGCACCGGTAATGCGATCCAAGGACGCAGTCGTGGCTCCTGCATGCATTGCATCCCCTTCAAGATCTGCGCAGTGCTCCTGTCCTGCTGCTTGGCTAACTGGCACACCTCTGCAAGCAGTACAGGCACCCCAGCGGTGAACAGCACCCGTTGCTGAATGGACACCCACAGCATCGGGTGTTCTCAGCCAGACGGTCCACATCCTGGGGCTCCTGGGCATGACACCAATCCTCTGGGGGTGACCTGCCATGCTGCACAGCCCCCCCTCTCTGGTGGGCACTGCACAGTGAGGTCTGTAGGGGAATGGGTACGGCAGGCGCACCGGCGGTGAACCCTGTGTCCGGCTGCCTGGTGGCACCCGCAGCCTGCTGCCGTCGCCCCTCAAGCAGCTGTTCGCAATCCTGCACCTGCACGGCTGCACCACCACCAACGCAGGACACATCAGTGGCACTGCACTCCGCTACACCCGCAGTGGTGGCAGGCAGCTGTTCCGCCGCTGGCAGTGCGCTGGGCACTGTATCTGGCTGTTCTGCCAGCAGGGGTGACATGCCCATAACATCGCCCATGTAGTTCAGAAGGTGTGTGAAGTCGTCATCGGAGTCGGACCCCACACTGATATGTGTCTCTGCACACAGGACACCAAGACTGGCATCCTGCAGGATCATATCCAGGGCCTCATTTGACCCTAGGCCAAGGACAGCCACAGGCACCGTGGGGCAGATCCACGGCCTGTCGCACCCCCGGATGCCAGTGGATGTTGATGGTCCATCCTCCAGGGTCGTGCTGCCGTCCACGGGTGCTGCTGCCCCATCCTCTGCATGGAGGCATGCTGGTACTGCAAGAGAAGGATGGCGTGTCAGTGATGTAGTGCCCACATGTGCACCCTCCCGTACTCTGCTGCCACATGTGTCCTGCAGCATGGCATGTGCATGGGTGCGTGCACATGCCATGCAGGATGGCCGCATGCACAACAGCATGCCCGTGTACACACCCTTTGGGCCACCAGCTGTGCGTGGCTGACATACATACCATGCAGTGATGGGTTGTCACCCATCTGGAAGCCTCCTCCAGGCACACCCTCCACCGAGGTGCAGTGGATGGTGGCTGCCACCAGCTCCTCCATTGGCATCAGTGTGGGTTCATCCTCTGGCCCTCCTCCAGTGGCATTCCTGAACACTCTGAGGGCTGCCACCTTTCTCCTTTATGCGCCACCCATCGGTCCCGACCTTCTTGCTGCACTCCTGCGCTGACCGCTGGTGGCTGCCATTGTGGTTCACATAGGTCACCACCTCCTCCCATCCAGCAGCCCTGTCCTGTGGTGTGCCCATGGCACCGCTCAACAGGGCCTCCCTGTCGAGATAGGCCTCGAACAGGGCATCTGTCTCTCCCTTCATGAAGTTGGACTTGCGCTTCAGTGCAGGTCCCTGCTCCTCACCCTCCTCCTGTGCTGACATGTTGCCTCCTGTGAACATGGACATCACAGTGTGTCAGTGGCAGCATCTCCCTGGTCCGTCCCACCTTACAGTGCTGTCTGCTCCCAGTGAGCTGCTGTGGCATCCACCACTTACCTGTCACTGCTGCAATACCAGTACATGGCTTTTACTGTTCTGTGTCCCTTATGAGACACAGCACATGCAAATGAGGTTGTGAGCAACGGTAATGATATGCTAATGCACCCCACTGTGCAACGCATTGGCTGATGAGCTCATTTGCATGTGGCATCTGAATATCGAGATGTTGCACCATGAGCAATGGTATTGCACTGGAGCAAGTGGCGTCGCAATGCCCACGCATGCGTGGTGCTTGGGCCTGCAGTGTGCATGCACACTGTACCGTCATGGTGTCAATCGTGCAAGACGCGTGAACAGTGGGATGTATTGGCACTGCGCAAAGCTGCGCAAAGGCCAGCTACATGCATTTCGCACATGATGGCATGTTCCCTATCATGCAGATGCGCACTGTGCACTAACCGCTGACCTCTGATCCCTGGGTCCTCTCCATGACCCCCACCGGGCCACACCTACTGCATATGTCCAGCACTGCGCGATGACCAGGCACTGCACATTCTCCCACGTATCGCACAACTGGCACCTGTGGTGGACACGTGCTCCTGCTCCCACCATTTTCACCACCGAACTAGATCCAGTGCAGTGGCACAGGGTAAGGGATGCTGTGCCCATAACTGGACAGATGTGGAGCTGGTCAACCTGGTGGCCTGTGTGGAGCCCCACAGCTATTTAGGCAGGTGCCCCTTGGAGCAGGCCTGGGGCAGTGTGTGGCAGGATATCTCTGCCAGTCTGGAAAGGAGGACTGGGGTGCCCAGGACGGTGGAATAGTGTAGGCACCGGTACGGTGACTTCATGGATAGGGACCCTGATCATCTAGAGAGGCTTCAGGTACGCTTCAGGTGTGGTGCAGTGCCACAGCCAAGTAAGTCATCCCATGTTGCTTGTTTGCCCTGGTGCTGTACTGTGGTCTTGGCTTTGCTGCCCGGCATGCCCTGCGGTGGGGTACACTGTCATGCGCATCACGGAAGATGCTGCTTGCATTGTAATGCAGCCGTGGTGACATTCAGAACATGTTGGGCAGGGGCACACCCTTTGCACAGAGGGCTGGGGAAGGGAAGCTGCTGTGGTCAGTTACTGATGTGCACCTGTCTTATTTCCATTCCCAGGGCCAGAGGACTGCAGTCGAGCCAGGGCTGCAGCGGCACGCAACCAGGCGGTGCAACCTGATGGTGGAGGACCTGCACCAGCAGCACCACGGGGGGCAGGTAAGCACTGTCATGGTCCTTCACACTGTACATGGGGGGTGGCGGTGGGGAGTGGGTACTGGCATGGCTGCCTGTGCCATGTGCCATGGCAGCCATGTGTGTCACACTGTGCGTGGTGCATGTCACTGTGGCACGTCCACTGGACATGTGCCGGCTGTTGGTGAGGTGTTTGTGCACCCGGCTGCCACTATTGTTGCTGTGGTGTTGCCGGTGCAGTGTGCCATGTGACTGTCACTACACAGTCGTGTGGCCATTGTGCAGCAGGGACCACATCTGTCCAACGACTTGGTGCGCTGCGTTGCTGGCTGGAGTTGGCCCACCCTCCTGCGGGTGTCCATTCCAGGCCCTCCAGGGGTGTGTAGTCCCACTGCCCATTGTGCACTGTGAGTGGGCATGGTTCCTTGGGCCGTTGCACTGATCACCTGTCCTGTCCCTTGTTATAGCTGTCCGGCATCCAGAGCGGACAGCGTCAAGACAGATGCTCAGCCAGCTCATGCGGCACACCTTGCTGGTAGTATCAAGCATTCTGGAGGTCGTGGTTGCCATACGTTGGATGATGGCGGCAGAGAGGAGGGAGAGACGGCTTGCTGGGGCAGCTGGACGAGGCCATTGCTAGTGTTGCAGCTGTTTTCCTGTTTCCCCTGTTGTACCTTCCCCTACAGTCTCCCCTCCCACTGTACAGTCCCTGTTCCCTGTCCCCTTTCCTCACTGTACCTACCCTTTCCCAGCCCGTTATTTTTGTAAATAGTTGTTTTATATAAATATTTTCTGACATACCTGCCTGTGTCTTTGTCTGTGTCTGCTTTGCAGGTGGCGTGAGGGGCCATGCTGCAGTGGCGCAGTGTCTGTCCATGTTGTGTGCATGAGAGGGGGCACGTGTTGTGCTTCCATGGTTCCCTGCTGTGTGCTGTGGTGTGTCCATCCCCTGGGTCAGTGGCTGTACACTGGGTTGCCCATGGGGCGGCAGTCAGGGGTGTGTGGTGGGTGTGTGCATTGTGGTGGCACACTGCCATTGGTCAGGTACTGTCCACACACTGTGTTGGGGTCCTCTGCTTGGCGTTGTGTGGCCTGTCCCATGTGGTCTGCCATGCTGCCTGCATCCTGGCCCATTCAGTGCTCACTGTGTGGGCTCCCTGTGTGGCGTGTGTGTGCTTGGCTGCATGGTCCTGGGTGTATCCTGCTATGGTCTTGTGGTGGGGGGGGCATGGCCAGCAGCCTATTGGGGGGTGGGGAGCTCCCTTGGTGGCCCTCCATTGGTCGTTGGCACTTCCTGTCACCTGCTATCCATGCCACTGTTGTGTTCTGGGGTCCAGTGTCTGGGTGCCAGTGTGTGCCCTGCTGGTGGAGACCTCCTATGACCGCTGTCACTTTGCTTCCATGGCTCTGTCCCTGGGTCTGTTCTCTGTGCACTGCCCCCCTCTGGTGCTGTGCTGCTCTGCGCTGCCATGGTTGCGCTGGAGCATCTCTGTTTGCACCATGGCACACCTCAGTTGGCGCCATGGCGCAACTCTGCCATATTCAGCCGCATTGCGCTGGCTGTTCGGCCTGCGCAACCTCTGAATATGGCTCCAGTTGCACCATGGCGCATTGGATTTGCGCTGTGCTGGAATTGCACCAGGCTGTGGCACTTTTCTGAATATCCTGGCCACAGAGTACAATACATTTTAAAATGTGAATGAACAAATATTTTCTCTTGCTTGTTTAAAGAGCACCTTTCCTGGATTTTTCTCCTTGCCCGCGAAATCATCAGGCGATCCCTTACCTGACTGGGAGTTCCTCTGCAGTAGTTTAAAAATGTTCTCTTTAGCCCCCTAAGGAAGGGAAAGGATCGTATTTGCCCCCAAGGAGGGGTTATCCACTCAAATCCTTCCACTTCCTGTTCGCCCACACCGACCCTGTGCTTCATTGTTTGGTGAGGTCATTCTATGCCTAGTGAGGGGATGTATTCCATGCAAGTCTATTGGGTGGCATTTTAAAACATACTGTTATGATTTTAATCTGACTTGTAGTACAAATCGGGGTCAGTATTCAAGTAACACGATCCTTGTTACTTTTGTTACATCAAGGTGGAGCCTTGGATGTAGCCTGCCTTGAATTCAGTAAGACCTCCAACACCATTCCACATAGGAGACTCAAACAAGCTTGGCAGCCTGGGAGTGGGTCCAAAGGTTGTAAACTGGTAAAAAATTGGTAGGGGGATAGACGACAGAGAGTGGTGGTAAACAGAGCTCACTCCGAGGAAGAGAGGATGACCAGTAGTGTGCCACAAGGATCAGTACTTGGACTGGTCTTCTTTTTAATGTCTTTTATTAGCAACATTGCAGAGGGGCTATAAGGGAAGGTATGCCTTTTTGTGGAGGACACAAAGATCTGCAGTATGGTAGACACTCCAAGGGAGGTGTGTGTGTGTCTATTTGCCCTTGCCGCTGCCCTCCTACAGGTCTCCGACTTGAATCATGTCTCCTCCCAGGGTATACCCCTGGCCTTTATTTCTGACTCCCAGGTGCAGAACATTGCACTTCCTCGCATTGAATTTTAGTTTCCATTTTTCCGACCACCTTTCCAGAGCCTCCAGGTCCTTCTGCAAGGCCACCCTCCCCTCCTCCCCATCCACCACTGCACCCAGCTTTGAGTCATCTGCAAAGAGACTCATCTCACTCCTGATCCCCCTCCTGATGTCTGAGATATAGGCATTGAACAGGAGTGGCCCCACCACTGACCCCTGGGGAACCCCACTAGTAACTCACCTTGGGGATGAGGATAATCCTCCAACCACCACCTTCAGAGTACACTCAGAGAGCCAATTTCCTATCCATCTTAACAACTGTCTCCCAACCCCCATTTCCTTCAGCTTAGCCAGCAGGCCACTGTGGGGCACCGAATCAAACACCTTGCTAAAGTCCAGAAAGAGGACATCCACTGGCCTACCCTGGTCCACGGCCCTCATCACCCAGTCACAGAACTCAACAAGGCTTGTCTGGCACGATCTTCAAAGCCATGCTGCCTATCATCCAATTACCCAGTTTGCTCCAGTAACCCCCCTAGCCATTCCTTGACAATACCCTCCATCACCTTGCCGACCACCGATGTCAGACTAACGGGCTTGTAACTTCCCGCCTCCTCTCTTGATCCCCCCCTTGTGGATCGGCACTACATGGGCCACCCTTTCCTTATCCTCACCTTGGAAAGACTCCTGAGAAGGGAGGTCCAGGGTTTCCAATATGTTTTGGATAAACAAAGGCATAGAGGGAGAACCTCCTTCAATACATAAGGTTCTCGGCCCTCCACATCATAAAAATTCTTATATCATCTGTATCACCCTCGCAGTCTCAGGGACAAGAACTGTGTAAGAGTGATAGCAACCCCTGCATGCAGGGGCATAATAAAATTATTTACCATCAACTGTATCACCCTCACAGTCTCTGGGGCGAGAACTATGGAAGAGTGTTAGCAGCCTCTGTAAGCAGGGGCATCATAAAATTATTTATCACTTGTATCACCCTCACAGTCTATGGGAAGAAGAACTGTGGAAGAGTGTTTGCCAGCCCCAGTAAAGAAAGGACCCATCTTTTGTTCGGTCTGAAACAGTTGCCATGTTTTTTCCATATCTGGCACAGATGGAATACCGCGCAGACTTTGCAAGTACTTTGTTTTTTCTGTATGCTTTAAGCTGCCTGTTGTCTTGGTATTGGCGTTCCCAGGAGCAACGGGAGCATTTATGTTGAGTTCCTTTTTAGCCACTTCATCAGCGGCTTGATAAAGCTTCCTTTCTTCGTCACTTCTATTATTTTTTAATTTGTGAGGAACTTCATATTTGGAAACTTTATTTTTGGCTAGATCTGGAGGGTTCCTAAGCGCCTCCTCACATTTTTGTTACTTTTAGATGGTCCCTAGTCGGAAGCCTTTGATATGTCCTCAGCCATAATAATCAAAGGTCTGTCTGCTAAGTTCACCAATGCAAGCAAAGCAAACCAGTCCTGGACCTTCCGAACTGAATACAAGTTTCTGTGAAAACACCACTGGCCAGTCCTGCCCCAGTTAATTAACTCTGTTTGTTGCCAGTGCCTTTTTTTTCGTGGTTGTAGAACTGGGATCTATACCAGTGCCATTCTTAATAGAAAACCCAACAGTACTTGTCAACTGCCACAGGTGGCTGCTGGACCCTTACGAACAGTCCTGTGACAGATGATACCTTAGGTCCAGTTCCTTATGTATAAATATATACAATAAAAGAGTTTCTCTTAATATGCCAATCCTGAGAGAGACCCCCAGACACTGTTAAGATCTGAAATCCAATGGAGTGCCTCGCAGTAAAACCCGTGAGGTCTGAGGTAAAAAACAAAGCAAATGTCCCTAATTCAAAGGTTTCCAAAAGAAGTTGGTCGGAAAATACAGGAATCATCTAAATTAAGCACCCGCAATAAATTTAACTTTTAAAATCAAGAGTCGCGGTACAAATAAAGTCAAAATAGTGTGGGTGCGCTAATCACTCAGCACACTATTAAAAAAGAAATATGAGGAAAACTTTATCCAGATAAGCACTAGGAGGCTGTCAACAAGGAAAGTGGAGAGACACCTCAGGGCAATGTTGCTCAGTCCAGCTGAGAAAAAATTCTAATCTGAAGCCTTCAGCAGCTCTCACTCAGCTCACTACCCTTCCTGTTTTCTGATTGGCTATTGCCCAAGCTCATTTAAATTCCCTTAAAGGCACACCTCCGGGGCAGCTGCACCTAGCCAGCTAGCTGCTAAACTTACTGATGCTGAAGGACTCCTGGGGTAAGAAGGCAGTTAAACATGCATACAACCCAATTATTTGTAATCCAAGCCGGTTGGCTCAGTCCGTTGCAAAAACCCAACAAATGAAGACAATTATATGGTACCACAAGGATTTAAGCTTTCGCTGTGGGGAGCTACCCTGATCTGTACTCACGCTACCAGGAACTTGCTGCACTGCAGACGATATGTAGACCTTGTGGTGATGATCAAGGGGCAGAGGGAAGCTGGGCCGACACGATGCACCTCCAGATGGTCGCAATCTGCTTGATGGTGTTGTGCAGGGGGCTGAACCCCCATGCCGGTCTCTCGCCGAGACGGTCTCTGGTGCAGGAGTCGCGGCCTAGGCCGAGATGGCAGGGCCCAGACAGGGTGAACAGTTCTGGCAAAGTTTGTGATCTTCTGTTGGTGAAGCCTCCAGGTGGCGTAATGGATTCGGTCTTGGGGAACCAAATCGCGACCCACGAAACACATTCATCACATCGATCCGAGTATAATCCACTCACAAGCTGGCCCAGTCACTTCAGGAGCAAGTGTTTGGTCTTAATTACAAGTTATACTAACAAACTTCTTCTTTCTCTTATTGTGCAGTTCCAAGGTGGAAATTGGACAGATCCAACTTCTGCAATAAGCAGTTCGATGCAGGAGAAGGTGGCAGGGAGGCAAGTCTAGCCTCTTCCTGCTGATTCCCCTACTCTCCTTTTGGGAGCAGCTGCTGGAAAGCTTGAGCTGTTCACACTTCAACCTCCAACTCTAACTGATCCACGATCTCTTGTCTCTCTGGGGATTTCCCTTGTAAATCCAGGAGTTCGGTTGGCTGAAGGAGCTGTCAGTCACAGTTCGGGCCCCTCCTCCAGGCAAATTTAGGCACCTACAGTAAAACTACAAAAACTACAGTTTTCCTTCCCACAAGACCACTGGGGACAGGATCCATTTACATCCCCAGAGTCTGACAGGTCCAAATACTGGAAGTCCCGGACCTTAGGGAGGCAGTATAGTGCAGTGGTTTAAGGCTCCGAAGATGCAAATCTGGAGACCTAGGTTTGAATCCCACAGCCCCCACTTGCATACTGTGTGACCCTGAGCAGGTCACTTAACTTCCCTGTGTTCCCAGGTCGCACCTATAAACACTCTTTCAGCTTAGTGTGCTGCTCCCGGTTAAACAATTGGAGAAAAAAAATAACACGGTGGCTCCCATCCAAGTAAATGATCTGCAAACAAAGCAGGTTACACAATCTCCTCTATTTCAAATATAATAAAGCACAAAAAGTAAATAGGCACAGTTCCTAAATAGGCTCTCTCTGCACCAGTAGCGACTGCAGACTGGAGCAAATCAGAGTACTGCCTGGCCGGTCACAAGCCCTAAATCACTCGGACCCAGCACAGACTATTTACTTAACACAGATTAGCCATTCTCTTAAAGGGAAAGGCACAGAGGCTCAATAGGAATCTCTCACACAAATTAATAGAACTACTAAAGACAGGACACCAGCCTGACAGTGGGCATTAAGGAGCCCACGAAGACATTATAGTAAACCCCAATTTGTGGGGGGTTACACTGACAAAAACATAACAATAATAACACATACGCAAATATAACAATCAATTATAACTATCAAAATTAAGAATCAAACTGATGTCTGCTGTGCCCAGGCCCAACAATGGTTGAAACCCCTCATAATTGTGTGCAAAAAGGATGCCAAAAGGAGTTACTAAATGGAGCTCTCCTTACTACTGGAAGAATGAGAAAACAAAAGACCAGAGAACAGTTACAAAGCACAGTAATGGAAGGCCCCAAAAACAAAGGAAAAATGGGTGAGGGTAAGACAGAAGGCGGAATAGGGGAGCCCATTTTCCCTCAGTCCCACAAACCATCCTGGGCCACTTCCTAGGCCTCAATGTATATGTGGTATAACCTCAAGTAATGGCAGCTAATCCTGGTCTCGCACAGGGATTAAGCCATATCCTGCCCCTAGGCAAAGGAATTCCAAGACAGCACAGAAAGGACTACCAGGTACGAGCACATTTTTCATGTTTCCCAATAGGAAAGTATGCCATCCATTCAAATCTTGCACACTTTAAGCATAATGTCCATCTATTCCCCCCATGTAGGAACTTTTGTTGTATGGCAGCGGTGTAATACAAGATGTTTTGCCTCTGTGAGAGCAGTCATAAACCAGGCGCACCGATAGAGATTTAAACGCTAAATTTTTAAAGTATTCCCCACTACCATAAGTGAGTCATTAGCCTCCAATCGTATCCCTAAGACTTGTTCCATAACCTGCATCACTCCTTGCCACCGAGATGTAAGGAGGGAACACTCCCACAAAATATAAACCAGTGCACCCTTATCCCTGTCACAGCCCCAGCATCTAGAATGAGGGACCAACTTCATGAAGAGGCAAGAATCTAATACCATAACAATAATGTTTTCAACTGCATTAATCGACCTGTCGTATCTTTAGGTGTAACCCCCCTGCAAATGGGGGTTCCCAAAAGACTTCCAGGAGCTTGCTTGAATGCTCCAAGCCTGAATGGTGTTTGGCATTTAAGCCATTTATCAGTGAGTGTTTTTAGAACCTCTGGTACTGTCTCTTTAAGAGCTGTCTGCTTGCAGACATAATTAGTTGTATGGGGACTGTGTGTTTCTTTGATTGAGTACCACTCGACTGCTGCCAATTCACTTCATTTTTGCAGTCACTAGGAGTGCAAAGGGAACCTATGTGAAAGATGTAACTGTTTGCCAGAAATTATTTAGAGTAATAATGAAATTACAGTTTGTCTAACCTGCTTTCTTTGCAGTCAGAACTGTGTGTGCTAGTTCCCCATTCTAGTTTTGAACTGCTGAACTGGACCAATCAGTGTGGGGGAAGCTAGCTCTAAAATGGTGCCTTGGACGAATCAGAACTTGGACTCATAATCTGAGCCAGCCACAAGAGGATTGTATGGGCAGTGACTCTGGGAGATGTAGTTTAGACTTCAGTGCCTTTTGGACCAACAGCAGCAGTCTATTGTGAGTGACAGCCAATCCAGTCAAGAACTGGGAGGAACTCAAAGGAAGTGCCAGTTTTTGTCGGTTGGAGTTGAGTTGAGCTTTGGCAGTGAAGAAGGAAGGAGCCCTTGCTTTTTCGGTGTGCAGTTTAGTCAAAAACGTGTGTAAGGCCCAGAGTTCCAGTCTGCAGCTTGTTAGGACTGAATCAGTCCTGTGAAAAAGAATCAAAGGATCTCTGAAGAGTAGAAACCAGGCTCACCTGTAGAAGACTGAAGAATTGCTGAAAATTGCACTCGGTCTGTCAGAGACTGAATCTGCTGTGTGTTCTCCCGGGTATTGTGCAGTAATTGCGATCGGGATACAGATGCAGCCTGCCTGGTATAGTGCTTTCTTTTATATGGATGTGTGAAGAGGTTTGTGTACCTCAAGTGAGCCCTACTGACATTGAAGGACCCTATCTTATTTGGAGGTCGTGAGTACTAATTCAGGGTCACTCCCTGTTGAATTGCCACATTAAATCCAAATGGAATTACTGTACTGCTGACTGTTTAATTCTCCTTTTCTCTGTGTGAAAGGCCCCTACCAGCTACGCACGTTTGGACTAGCCACTAGGGCTTGGGTACCCAGGGACAGTAACTGATAGGGATAGCCTGTGCACAGAGCCAGGTAGATTATTAGAGTGATAAGCTAATTAACCTGATTTCCCCTGTCCTGTTATATCCCCTAAATAAATCAGAGCTGCTTGTTTCAGCAAAGTTATACTGCCTGAGTGTATTTGTCTATGTTAAAGTACTGTACTGTGACTGTTGCACTGTATCTCATTTCACAGGAGGTCCCAGTGCGGAACTAGACCTGGGGGTAAGTGTATACTGTGAAGGTAATTCTGATATATTGTGTGGGCCACTAGTGGGAAGAAAGGGGTTGCAGTGTCCCAGAGGGCTGTGACCAAGTTAGTTTAACTATTGCAAACCCTGACCTCTGGGTGGAGGCACCCGCCATTGGATCCAGGCCCTCAACCTGTTAGGGTGGCAAATCAGGCAGGGTAGTAGCCCCTGGGATAGCGCCATCTAGGTTACATCTTGGAGGCTCACCGCTGGGATTGTGTGTCCTCTAGTGGCCATATTACGAACCACTGTTAAGAAAAAAGGGTACCCGATAGAAGTGGCTGTGCACGGCTGGTGGAGTGGTGTACTGGGAGGAGATCGACCCCAAAATGCTATGCTTATCCTGGACATCCCCCTGGTATCAATACGGACACTGTGCAGGAGTACTTTCCAAGGTGGATGGTTTACAAAACCCTGTGGTGGTGGGTCGGCATGCTAATCTGCTCACCCACACTTTCCTGGCCCTAGTAGAGTTTAAGGATCCATAGATAGCTCCAAAGTGCCACAGACCATTACCCCAGAGGGAGCCCTCACTGCTTGAGAGTGATAACTAAGGACAGTAAAGACCAGAGATCAGCCCCCACCACTATCTGAAACTTTTGAGGAGAAATTTGCTGAATGGTTGCTGGGAGAGGAAAACTGTGGAGGACTTGAAGAAACTATTCTTGCCACTTGGAGTGTTCCTCCCCAACACCTCTCCTGCTCCAGTGCCCGTAATGGTGGCTGAACCAATGCAGACTCCTATTTCTGCACCTGCCATTAGTCACGACTCTTACGAAGGTTGAGGATCTTCTCTGGCACCTCCCACCCCCCCAAGGGAGGATGACTGGGAGACCTGGATGAAACTATGTTGCCCCCAAGTGCTAGAATGGCAATTGCCCGGAAGCGGCGAAAGGGTTAGTGAGAGCCTCAGAGGTCCTGCCTGGCTACCATCCGTGCTAAGCGGGCCAGTAACCTGAGCGACTGCACAGGCCTATCTTGAGAGCCTTGGAGAATGTGTATAGCCCAGATTCTGATGAGGACCTATGGTGGAGAGTAAGAAATGCACAACAGTACCAAGGGAGTTGTTGTCTGTGTATATCTCTCGGCTGGAAAAATTGTTGCAAGAATGCCTCAGAAAGGGTAGTTTGCCGCGATTGAACTGGACCGAACCAGACTGGACAGAATCCTTAAGTCTGCCCCTTCTCAGAACTGCTGTTGCTTCAGTTACGCCTGGCAAATCGACTGGAATCCCCACCCTCCTATGATGAGTTAATGAGAGAAATCTGGGAGTTGAGAAAAGGCGATCCTCGGAGGTACCTGCACCAACAGCTGTGGCTACGACCGAGTGACTGAGGGTGACCCATCATGAAGTTCAGGGCAGAGGTTGACAGTCAATGAGTGCTCTGACAAGGAAAAAGATATGCCACAATGGGGCGAACTGTTGAGAGAGATCCGGAATTCAAAACAGTCCCTTTGTGAAGGCCACGCCTGCAAGTACAGGCCCTGACCTATATCCACTGCATCTGCTATGGGGTGGGGTACCCACCCATGTATCTCCTGCTGATAACAGCTCCAAACTCAATTCCTTGACCATGGAAGTGGAGAAACTGACGAGATGTCTCCAAATGCTTATCACAACCGCGAGACAGAGAGATGGCACCCAGGTTTCAGTTGTAATACCCCGCCCCTGGCTCCCAGTGTGGCGCCCGCCAGCTCAAACTCCAGAAAGTATGTTTTGCTATAATTGTGGGAAAGATGGGCACATGAAAAGGGAATCCAGTCCCCAAAGACACTGACAAAGTTGCATATAGGCTACAAGGAGAGCTTCAGAGAAGAAATCAGTGGTTAAGAGGTGCACGACATGATCCCAGTGAGGGCACCAAAAATGCTAATCCCGTCCTTTGTGGCAAAGTCAGTTGCCCAGGCCCCACTACCGCCTCTCAGACTGGTCCAGATAGTGGGTCCTCCATGGAGACCACTGTAAAGGTGAATGGAGGTCTACAAGAGCTGTATTGACAGTGGCTCCCAAGTGACAATTATGTTCCAGGATTGGTATCAGAAGCATTTGTCAGACGTACCCTTACAACCATTAGAAGGACTGCATGTATGGGGTTAAGAGAAGGCCTACCCTATTCGGGTATATCCAATTTGGCTGTCTTTCCCACTCGTGGCTGGAGTGGCGAACAAGTAGAGACCCTAGCCTTAGTGTGTCCCCCACTGGACTGTATGATGGTGCCCTTTGTTGATTGGAACAAATGCTCATATGTTCGGAAGGCTGGCACAGTTGTGTTATGAAAACAGGGTCAAAGACTAGTAGAGCTTTTAAGAGTTCCGGCTTTAATTAGAAGGCCTATGAGGCACAGAGAGATGCTGAAAAACAGAACCAGAGGAACCGGTCGGAATTATGGAAGAAGGATCCTGAGTTCCTGATCCTGCGCCAAATGCCCAGTGTACCTTACAGGAGAGGTCCGTATCAGAAAGGATGTTAAGAATAAAATATTAATGTTGGATGCACCAGGCGATGGAAAAATTGCCAGAGGGACTGCTGGTCGTTCCTAGTATTTGCCCGCTAGAGCCCATGCTTATGCCAGAAGGGTAATGGTCCAAGTTCATAATGTGTCTGAAAGAGACATTCGAGTAAACAGAGGTTGCATCCTGGCTAATGTGCATTGTGCAGACACTGCAGTGCTACCCAGCAGCAAGAGTTCAAGGAAGAATGACAGAGTAACGCCTGACTTGTTTGATTTCAGGCGACTCTCACTGCCAGCTGAATGGAAAAGTAAGGATCAGTGAGAAGCTTGCCCAGAGAGGACTCAGGTGTTTTCTTTTAGCGAATGGGATGTAGGATGCGGCAAGGAGCTGAGCACAATATCCGCTGCATGACTAAAACCATTTAGTGAGAGGTCTCGACGCCTGGCACCTGCTGACATAGATGATGTGAGACGCATCTGCAAGAGATGTTAGCTGCTGTGTAATACAAGAATCCAGAAGCCCTTATGCTTCCCCATTGTGGTAGTGAGGAAAAGAATGAACAGAAGATGTGTGATTATCGCACCTTAAACCGCGGACTATCCCTGATCAGTACACAATGCCACGATTCAGGATGCTTTGACTGCCTAAACGGAGCAAGTGGTTCTCTGTGCTGGATCTCCGCAGTGGGTACTACTAGATCCCGGCGGCCCCAGAGGACCGTGAGAAGACGGCCTTTATCTGTCCGCTTGGCTTCTATGAATTCATGAGGATGCCTCAAGGGATTTCAGGTGCCCCAGCCACTTTTCAACGATTGATGGAGCGTGCAGTGGGGACATGAACTTACTAGAGTGCCTGGTATACCTAGATGATGTTATTGTGTTTGGCAGCTCACTGAGGAACATGAGAGCAGATTATTTAAGGTATTGGACCGACTGGAGGACTTTGGCCTTAAACTGTCCATTTGATAAGTGTCAATTCTTTCAAACATCAGTAAAGTATGTGGGACATAGTATCCACCGAGGAATAGAGACCGACCCAAGTAAAGTTGAGGCCTTGACCACCTGGCCACAGCCCAAAAATCTAAAAGAACTGCAAAGATTCCTGGGATTCTGTGGTTATTATCGGCGCTCATCAAGGACTATTCAAGAGTGATCCCCTTTACTTAACCTTACTCAAGGGTATCCCCAACCCACAAAAAATACCAAAAGTCAGCGTCCCTCAAGACTGAAAGGTGTATTTTCATCCGAGTGAAGTATTTGGGCCCGCTGACTCCTGATTGTGAGACTGCTTTTCATGAGATCATATATCAACTTACCCATGCTCCAGTGCTGGCCTATGCTGATCCAAGAAAACCTTACGTCCTGCACACTGATGCTAGCTTGCAAGGGTTGGGGCTGTGTTGTACCAAGAGCACGAGAATGGCCTGAGACCAGTGGCCTTTGCCAGTAGAAGCCTGACCCCATCCGAAAAGAACTATCCTGTACATAAGTTAGAGTTCCTAGCTTTGAAGTGGGCTATTGTTGACCAATTCCATGAGTACTTTATGGGGCTAAAATACTAGTAAAACTGACAATAATCCTTTGACCTATGTGCAGACCTCAGCTAAGTTGGATGCCACTGGCCATAGGTGGCTTTCTAATTATCTCATATGACTATGCTCAATACTGAGCAGGTCTGGAACCACACAGATGCTGATGCCTCTCCCGGGAGGCCTGTTCCCCAGAATGATTGGGTCCGATTGGCAGAACCTGACATTCGGGCACTCTGCCGAAGTTTGACAGGAGGAACAAATGTCCAGGGACGCAGTGGACTGCATGGTGGATTGCTTGGGCCTCTGAGAATTGCATACCTGCTGCTTATTGCCACTTTTCTGCAATAGACATTGGTGCACTGCCTCAGCTGGACAATGACAGTATTCAGGCCCAATCCTCGCGATCCCATGATCAAAGCAGCTTTAGAAGCCCTCTATGCAGGAAAAGATGTGTCCAAATTACGCCCACTGATTTGAGAACTGCACTGTTATACAAAGAAGGTCCTAAGTTGAAACTGATCAATAAACTGTTATACAGAGAAACAGTAGACAGAGGGGACAAGTAGACAAACAACAACTAGTGCTGCCCACTGCTTTTCGAGACTCAGTACTGAGGTCCTTGCACAACCACATGGGGCACCTTGGTATAGACAGAACACTTGACTTGGTGAGATCCAGATTCTATTGGCCTAAGATGGGGCTGATGTGAGCAACACATTGAACTTGTAGTCGCTGCTTACGAGGAAAGCTTTGCCCCAGAGGGCTGCCCCTTGTTAACATCACCACCAGTGGACCCATGGAGCTGGTCTGTATTGATTTTCTGAGTTTGGAGTCAGATCAAAGAAATATCAGTAATGTGCTGGTGGTCACTGACCATTTCACGAGATATGCCCAAGCTTTCCCCACCAAAGACCAAAGCATCCACTGTGGCCAAAGTACTTGTAGAAACTTTTTGTTCACTATGGGGCTCCAAAGAATCCATTCTGATCAAGGGAGACTTTGAGAGTCGTCTGATCAAAGAGATGCTTTCTCTGTGGGGAGGCGAAGTCCAGAACCACTCTTACCACCCCAGGGGACCCACAGCCTGAACGTTTCAACCGCACTTTGCTAGATATGCTAGGCACCCTGCACCCAAAGGACAAGCCTAGATGGAGCCAACAAATTAGCACCCTGGTACATGCTTATAACTGCACCAAAAGTGATGCCACTGGATTCTCCCCACCGCCTGATGTTTGGAAGAGAAGCTCGACTACCAGTAGATGTGTGTTTTGGGTCTCTCTGATGGGGTTCAAGCTGACAACTATTTACAGTATGTGCAAAAGTTAAAGGCCCAGCTAACTCATGCGTACCAACTGGCTCAAACCATGGCTGCCAAAAGAAATCTGGCCAACAAAGAAAGGTATGATAAAAGGTGAAAGCACAGGAACTCCAGGAGGAGATCGGGTATTGCTAAGAAATCTGGGACTGCATGGCAAGCACAAGATTGCTGACAGATGGCACCATCTCCCTCACATTGTAGTGGGCAAACTAGATGATCTGCCAGTGTACAAAGTAAGGCCTGAGAATAATTCAAAATGTAAAAACAATGCATAGAAATCATTTACTGCCCATTGGACAAATCTTAATTGAGTCTGAGCCCCTAGAAGATGCCCCTCTGGACCAGTGACCAGAGCTGCTGCTAAGAAAAGATCAAGAAAGTGTGCACCTACAGAAGCAAAGTTAAAGTGTTCCCTCCACAAGTCCCAGTTGAGCATGACTGTCAGTCCATATCGGAAGAAAGTGAGAGTGACTTTGAATACTATCCTTCTTACGAACTGAGTCAATTGTTTCGGGCAATCCCTAGTCAATACTGGAGACAAAGCTGGGCCTTCTGGACTGTCTAAGCCCCAGCTTCATCCCTGGAGCCATTGCTCCCAGAAAGTGAAGTGCAAAGCATCAGATCAGATGAAATGGAATCATTGTGCATGGTTGAACTGTTTGAGTTTTCAGGGAGGAAAATGATAGATTGGGGCAGACTGGTGATACACCGAACAAGAAGAGTATTTTGAGTGCCCTGACAGTCCACTGCCAGTGTCCGAAAGCTCTCCATGCGAGGCAAATGTTGTGGACTCAGAAACTGTAACTCCTGGAGCTGAAAGTGCCCCAAGTTCTAGCCTCTCTACCCCATGGAGACTCCCTGACAAGTGAGGACAATGCTGAAATGAGGCTCAGAGTGCAGAGACTGTAACAGTTCCCCTAGAAAGACTGGTCGAGCTGTAAAGCCTGTGGTGCACCTCAGTTATGATTCCTTGGGAGGCCTGTGGATTTGCCTCTCAATGTTGTCCATAAAGGAGTGTGTGTCCCCGAGCTCACTGCCCAAACTGAGCATCAGTGCTAACTCCAAGTTACTTGTGTTGCCCTCTAAGTATGGTGCCCTTGCCCCATCCAGCCCCAAGGTAACTGATAGGGAAGGGCCCCCCCTCTTCAGGTTTCATGTACAAGAGGTAATAACTTGAGTTATGGTACAATGTGTATGTAATACTGTGTAAAGAGTGACGTACTGCAATGTTTCAGAAATGTGTTCTTAGTAAAATGATATATTGACTGATGATTACATGTGCGAGCCTAATGCAAATGTATATGGTTGCAGTTGAAACTTATGGGGGTACTTGCTTGACGCGGACGTCAAGCTTTCCCAGGCCAGGAAGGTGTAACCTCTGCAAATGGGGGTTCCCAAAGACTTCCAGGAGCTTGCTTGAATGCTCCAAGCCTGATGGTGTTTGGCATTTAAGCCATTTATCAGTGAGTGTTTTAGAACCTCTGGTACTGTCTCTTTAAGAGCTGTCTGCTTGCAGACATAATTATTTGTATGGGGGACTGTGTTTCTTTGATTGAGTACCACTCGAGCTGCTGCCAATTCACTTCATTTTGCAGTCACTAGGAGTGCAAGGAACCTATGTGAAAGATGTAACTGTTTGCCAGAAATTATTTAGAGTAATAATGAAATTACAGTTTGTCTAACCTGCTTTCTTTGCAGTCAGAACTGTGTGTGCTAGTTCCCCATTCTAGTTTTGAACTGCTGAACTGGACCAATCAGTGTGGGGAAGCTAGCTCTAAAATGGTGCCTTGGACGAATCAGAACTTGGACTCATAATCTGAGCCAGCCACAAGAGGATTGTATGGGCAGTGACTCTGGGAGATGTAGTTTAGACTTCAGTGCCTTTTGGACCAACAGCAGCAGTCTATTGTGAGTGACAGCCAATCCAGTCAAGAACTGGGAGGAACTCAAAGGAAGTGCCGGTTTTGTCGGTTGGAGTTGAGTTGAGCTTTGGCAGTGAAGAAGGAAGGAGCCCTGTGCTTTCAGTGTGCAGTTTTAGTCAAAAACGTGTAAGGCCCAGAGTTCGGTCTGCAGCTTGTTAGGACTGAATCCGTCCTGTGAAAAGAATCAAAGGATCTCTGAAGAGTAGAAACCAGGCTCACCCTGTAGAAGACTGAAGAATTGCTGAAATTGCACTCGGTCTGTCAGGAACTGAATCTGCTATGTGTTCTCCGGTATTGTGCAGCAGTAATTGCGATCGGGATACAGATGCAGCCTGCCTGGTATAGTGCTTTCTTTATATGGATGTGTGAAGAGTTTGTGTACCTCAAGTGAGCCCTGCTGACATTGAAGGACCCTATCTTATTTGGAGGTCGTGAGTACTAATTCAGGGTCACTCCCTGTTGAATTGCCACATTAAATCCAAATGGAATTACTGTACTGCTGACTGTTTAATTCTCCTTTTCTCTGTGTGAAAGGGCCCCTACCAGCTGCCACGGTTTGGACTAGCCACTAGGGCTTGGGTACCCAGGACAGTAACTGATAGGGATAGGCCTGTGCACAGAGCCATAGGTAGATTATTAGAGTGATAAGCTAATTAACCTGATTTCCCTGTCCTTGTTATATCCCTAAATAAATCAGAGCTGCTTGTTTCAGCAAAGTTATACTGCCTGAGGTATTTGTCTATGTTAAAGTACTGTACTGTGACTGTTGCACTGTATCTCATTTCATAGGAGGTCCCAGTGCCGGAACTAGAACTGGGGTAAGTGTATACTGTGAAGGTAATTCTGATATATTGTGTGGGCCACTAGTGGGAAGAAAGGGGGGTTGCAGTGTCCCAGAGGGCTGTGACCAAGTTAGTTTAACTATTGCAAACCCTGACCTCTGGGTGGAGGCACCCGCCATTGGATCCAGGCCCCTCAACCTGTTAGTGGCAAATCAGGCAGGGGTAGTAGCCCCTGGGATAGCGCCATCTAGGGGTTACATACACATACCATATGCATTTGCCCAAATCGTATGCCATTCTCTTTCATCTAGAGTATAACCCAGCATACGTTCCCATCCATGTCGTAATTTGCTCGTATCGTGAGCAATAGCCTCCTGCAGAGCCCTATACACAATCCAAATCCTAGAAGGAATAGGAGTACCCTGGCTAATCTTCTCCTTCCCAAAAAATGTTTTCCCATAGACCAGATGGAGGCTTTTTAAGAGAGCCCCCAGTGTAGTGGAGTCTGAAGGACTGTTGAACCACACAAGCCCAACGGTCCTTCCGATTCCATTCTCCTAGCTGGATAAACTTCCTGTGGACACTCCAGAAGAACCTAAACTGGGCCCTTTCAAGCAGAAACTCAGATAACACCTTACTGCTATTAGCAACTGTGATTGCCATATGTAGGCCCCCATTTCGGCCTCACATGTTGCCTACAGCCTGCACTCTCCCTCATCTTGGCCCTCATCCCCTCTCCTATGTCTCATACCTCCTTTTCCCTTCCAACTCCCCTTTCCTTCCCTGACTCTCCCTTCCCCTTTGCTCACTCTTCTTCCTCCCCTCACTCTCCCAGTCCTAGCACAGCCCACAGACCCCGTCAGCCCCTTTCTCCCCATCTCCCCACTGTCCTCCCTCTCACCCCTCAGTCTTCCCTCTCATCTCCCACTATGCTCCTTCTCACCCCTCAGTTTTCCCTCTCATCTCCCACTACACTCCCTGACACTGTCAATTTTCCTGAGAGCATCACTCCTGCTCTTCCCTATGGTAACCCCCCATCTCCGAAACCTACTGCACTTACTGAACCTGAATGTAACATTTTTAACCTGACTGAACTTTTTTGCTGTAACCTAAATGTTAATACTTTCAACCTGACTGTAACTGTTATGTCAGATTGTAACCCCAACTCCATGTATCTTGTATTCCACTTGCTATGTATTCAGTTCTCCATTGTGTTTCTTCTCATTCTGATGTGGAACCTCCGTAAAATAGTCATTGACTCAAAGGTAACGTAATCCGAGATATGAATAAATAAATAAAATAAAGTGGAGCGTACCAAATTCTTCAAATTGAAAATACCTCCAGCGGTCTGTTGGGGAAGAGAAATTGACCCTGGAGGTCACTATATGACTTGAAATAACCCTGTGTGTAGGAAAAAACTTCACCCACCCTTGAGATACCACTTTTAGCCTAACATTGCCAGAAGATTGGGGAGCAACTGAGTGTTGCATCATATAGGCCATACAGGCATGGATACTCTCCATTTAGACCCTAAATATTTCTTAGCCATTCACTACACATGGGATACAAATTCCTGAGAGAGCAATGAGAATGATGATTTAGTAGAAGCCCATACCGAACATTCAGGGGTGCTTTTGGTTCCCCACTCCTTCTCTAACATCAGCCAACAGATTGTGGATTCCCAGTGCTCTGAGTAGAACCATAGTCAAATTTGGTGAGGGTCCATTGCAATATAATATCCCTGTAGCCATGGTGAAGCAAAGCCCCCCCCCCTTTTAATATGGTGCCATTAGCCTAGCCATAGAAATACCAGGCTTACTGCTATTCCAACAAGCATTTGTCAATGCCAGACGTTCACTTGCAGGTATTTGCAGTGGTGTTTGGCACTTATGGTGCTTTACCCTAATGCCCTGTGCGATTGCTGGTATTTGCGCTACAAATTTTCAGCATGATCTTTTTGTTACCCCCACCTCATAAAAGCATTTGAGACCTCTGCTTATGAACAGTACCACTGTTATTTTGTTAATCTCTCCTGAACGTCGATTTCCCACAGCAACCACACCATTCTGCTCCACATGTGCAAAAACACAGTTCGGGCAGGATGTGAAAAATGGCAGCTGTAGCATTCATAGGGAGGTGTGAAGGGATGGCAATGTTGAACATCTGGAGTGAAAATACAACAATTTCTCGAACTTACGACGTACATGGAAACTGCGCCAATGAGCGCTCATGACACAGTCATTTTGTGGACTTTTGTCACCAAATTTTCAACATAGGCATTTTGGGACTTCTGCTCATGAACAGTGTCACTGTGATTTTCATAATCTGTCCTGAGCATTGATTTCTCACTGTGACCACACCATTATGTGCTGGATGTGCAAAACACATTTCAGCCAGGATGTGAAAATGTCAGCTGTACTGTTCATAAGGTGTGAAAAAATGCCAGTGTTGAAAATCTGGAGTGAAAATATTTCAAATTCTCGGAAGTTATGATTGTGCGTGAAACTGCGCCTTGCCTTCATGCCTTGATCATTTTTGAGACATTTTTCACCAAATTTGCAACATAGGCTTTTGGGAGCCCACCTCATTAACAGTGACACTGTTGTTTAGTTAATCAATCCCAAAAGGTGATTTTGTGCAGTGACCATGAAATCACTTTTGGGGACTGAATAACTCACATGACAGTAACTGAATTCACGAGGTGGGGTCCTAAGAACCCCCTGTTGAAAATGTGGTGCCAAAATTTGCAAACATGCCCGAGATAGCCACCTAAGTTGAAAAAAAAAAAACATTTATGCCATTATACAGCTTACCGTCATTTCTTCAGTTTGCGTTCAGCTTTCAAGAGTGCAGACGTGTTCCCACTCCACTGAAGATCATTGCGCCAGGCTCTGGAGGTAAGTATGGGGTGAGGGGGAGGTGGGGTATGCAGAGGGTGGATGTGGGTTCGGGGAGGGGGCACAAGACACAGCGAGGGACGGTTTTCTGTTTTCACAGGTTTTAAAAAAACAAAAGATGTTGAGGGACAGTTTTCCCATTTACAGGGACAATGGGCATGCTGGGGTGGGCTCCCAGCATGTCACCTGGGTGTTTGTTGGCAGGGGCTGGAGACAATGGGGACTGTGCACTCCGTCTGCACATACAATGTGTTTGGTGGGGGCAATAACAAGGGAGCAGGGTAGATGGCAGCAGAGGAGGAAGTGGGAGGATTTTATTAGCAGCCAGAGGAAAAGGGTGGCGTCAATATGTTAAATACACACACGTTACCACTGCTGATTGCAGTGGTGCTTTCTTTAACTGAGAACCACTGCAGCCAAACTGCTGTCATAGACATCTCATGCATCCATTGGTGCAGTAGGGTTACTACGTTACACTGAGCACTGCATTGGACAGGAGGGTCACACCTTCAAAATTAGTACTGTCCCAAAGCGTTCCTTGCACATGCATGCAAGAGATGCAAAAATAAACAAGCATTTGTCAATGCGAATGTTGCTTGCTTCTATGTGCTGTTTAGGTATTTGGAAGTCATTGGAGTGCAAATATTGAAAATTCGCGAACTACGAGCATGCGTGGGAACTGCGCATAGCATACGCTCGATGAAACAGTCATTTTAGGAATTCTTTCACCAAATTTTCAACATAGCCATTTTAAGATCTCTGCTCATGAACAGTGACACTGTGATTTTCTTAATGTGTCCCATACATTGAGTTCGCATTAACCGACTGGCGCCATTGTATGCCACATGGGGAAACATGTTTTGGGCAGGATGTGAAAATTACAGCTATACTGCTCATGAGGAGGTGTGGTAAAATGGCAATGTTGAAAACCTGAGTAAAAATATTGAAAATTCGCAAACTTACGGAGCGTAGGAACTGCGCACCACGCCATGAAACAGTCATTTTGAATTTTCACCAAATTTTCAACATAGCCATTTTAAGACCTTCTGCTCATGAACAGTGTCACTGTGATTTTCTTAATGTGTTCCATACATTGATTTCAGACACCGACGCGCCATTGTGCGCTACATGGGCTGAAAACACATTTTGGGTGAGATGTGAAAATGACAGCTATACTACCCATAAGAAGGTGTGGTAAAATGGCAATGTTGAAAATCTGGATTGAAAATATTAAAAATTGCGAACTTATGAGCCTGCATAGGAACTACTTAGCATGCGCTTGTAAGCGGTCATTTTCAGGAATTTTTCACCAAATTTTCAAAATAGGCTTTTTGAGAGCCCACCTTATGAACGCTGGCAGTGTCGTTTCGTTAATCAGGCCCAAAAGGTGATTTCGTGCAGTGACTGCGAAATCACCCTTCGGGCCCGAATAACGCCATGACAGTGACATCATTCATGAGAAGGGGTCCCAAAAACCCCATATTGAAATTTTGGTACAAAAATTCCAAAAAATGCCTGAGATATGCAACAAAGTTGAAAAAAAACCCATCTATCCCATTATACAGCTTACGGCATTTCCTCAGTTCGCGGTCGGCTTTGAAAGAGTGCAGGCGTGTTCCCGGTCCACGAAGATCATCGCGGCGTCCGGAGGTAAGTATGGGGTGAGGGGGTGTGGGAGGCAGGAGTGCGCGGTGGGTGGGTGCGGGTTGTGGGAGGCGGCCAGGGAAGCGCCGTGGGACCGCTTTTTAATTTACAGGTTTAAAAAAAAAAAGACGACGCGGGACGTTTGCCATGCTGGGGTGGGTTCCCAGCATGGCAGAAGGACGGCTGGGGGAGGCGTGGAGCCGACGGGGATTGGGCACCCCCATCGGCCAAAACAAGATTTGCCACGCTGGGGTGGGCTCCCAGCGTGGCACCAAAGCTTTGGGGGGGCGTGAGGCGCTGCCAGCACGCAGTGGTGGTTTTCTTTGAAGTGAAGACCACCGCTGTCATACACAGCACCCACATCCATTGGTGCAGGACCGCCACGCCTGCTCAACGGAGCACTGCATTGCACAGGACAGTCACAAACTGTCCTATTCTCCCAAGATGTTCCTTGCGCATGCACGCAACCGAACGTAATAAAAGGAAAAAATAGCTATATTAAAATGCTGCCACAATATTTCCGGAATCTGTAGGGGGAGATATCTGATAATATACAAAGTTTTAGGTAAGAAATGCATCTGCATTGCTTGGACCTTGCCCCGTAAGGATAAATGAAGATGTTACCATGTAGCTAATATCATCCCTTAATTTCCGTCGTATTGGGTGAAGATTCAAAGATGGCCATTCCACTAATTGGGGAGATATTATTATGCCTAAATACTTGATAGGGCCTGTGTTCCATCTTAGCCCAGACACTGATAAAGGCATTAAAGTTCCCCTTGAATTCATGGGAAGTACCTCTGTTTTCCCCAATTATTACACAGCCCTGTCTGAGAGGAGAAGTGGTCAAGCAGTTGGATTAAGCTGGGCAAGAAGGGCTCAACATTTCACAGGGTCAACAAAACATCGTTGGAAAACAACATGGTCTTGTACATCTCCGAGCCCACCTGAAACCCCTCACTTTCCATAGAGTCCCTAATTGTTTGGGCCAAGGGCTCAGTGGTGAGCAGCAATAGAGCTGGGGAAAGAGGATACCCCCGACGTGTTCCTCTTTCCAATGAAAAGGATGTGGAGATTTTACCATTGGTCAATACCGATGCACGGGGGAAGAGTAAATAACTTGGACCCATTGAATAAAATGGCAGCCAAAACCAAATTTCCTAAAAGTGGCTAATAAATAGGACTACTCAACTGAATCAAATGCCTTATCTGTGTCCAAGGCAACCACAGCTGATGTTCCAGAATGCTCCTGAGAAACACGGAAAAGGCCCCATCACGTTCCGCAACAAAATCCTCTTGATCAGAGTGTATAATGGAAGACAGGACCATAGCCACTCTATTGGCAAGAACTTTAACCATCAATTTTTGGTCTACACTAAGGACAGAGACACAATAATAGGGGATTCTTATCCTTTTTAGGCAAGACCGGGATGACAGCGTCTTACATTGTGGGGGGAAGTTCTCCCTTAGTCCACGCCGCCTCTATAACCTCTAGCAATAATGTCCCAACCAGATCCCCCAGTACTCCAGAATTCAATAGGGAATCCATCAGGTCCTGGACTCTTCCCCCCCCCCCACAACTGCCCAATGGTGGCTTTAATTTCCCCAAGTATGATGGGTGCATCTAATGCTGCCCTTTGGTCTTCAGAAAGACTGGGTAGCATCAAGGGGCCTATAAAAGAATGGATACCTGCCTCATCCCCACCTGGTGTCCTCCAAGAAGAGTATAACTGGCAAAGATTAATCTAAAAAGGCCTTGTTGATCCCTCTCGGGTCCACAACCAGGCCACCATCTTTCCTAACCCACGGAATTATCCTAGAATTCTCCATTTTTTCAAAGTCTATACACCAACAATCTACCCACCCTTTCGCCTCCCTCCCAATAGACTTGTCTAGTTTTGTAGAGACCTTAACTCAGCTTGTTAAGTATTCATCAGGTTAAGCTGGAACCGCAAGTTTCTAATCTGTATTAAAAGAGTGGGATCTGAGGAGTCCTCCTTTTGCCACTTTTCCAAGGTGCCCAGCTGGCTCTCCAGCTCCAGAATTTTTGTCTAATGCTTCTTTTCATACGCTGAGGAATAAGCAGTCACCTTTCCCGGTATGTAGGCCTTAAGACCTTCCCAAACCCATTGGGGCGCTACCTCCCTTGTAGTATTAGTTTTCAAATACTCCTGAACTTCCCTCTGTAACTATTCCTGAAAGTGGTTATCTGAGATGAAACGTGTACTACATCTCCAGCGCATCGTTTTTCACCCCCTGGTCACTCGAAAAAGTCCAGGTCACAGGGGGGAGTGGTCAGAAATAAGCATAGGCTCTATTTACCTGGAACGACTGTTGTGCCAGATATCCCAAAGTCCTTGATCTTCCTATAACTGAGTTAAGGCCTTAGATCCCGGAGTGACCAGCCAAGTCAGAGTACCACTCCAGTCACAAACTGGGTCCAAGACCTAGTTCATGTCTCCCCCTGCTATCAAGGTCCCCTCAGCCTTATCATATAGTGTTTAGGAAAGTTTATGGAGAAAAGATGCCCCATCTTCATTAGGACCACACACCGAAACTAGTGTATACAGCCAGCCATCTAGAGTTCCAGAAGTTAAAAGCCAGTGACCTTGGGGGTCCTTCGCTACCTGTTTAGTAACCCAATTTAACCTCTTATCAATAAGGACCATCACCCCTCGCTTCTTGTCGCTTGTGAAAACAGGCTTTTAGCTCATCTTGCTAAGTATAAAAGATAAAAATGAAAAATGAAAGAGACTGCATACATCTGCCCTTTCCAACATGCTCGAATCCGGTCCACTTCTTTAGAAAGCAGATGGGTCTCCCTTAAAAACACCAGCTGGCCCCCTAACTTCCAAATATGAGTGAGTACAATTTACATTTGACGGGCCCATTCATACCCTGCATGTTCCAGGATAATACTTTATAAGACATTATAAGCAAAGTAATAGATCACAGGATACCACTTCCTCATCCCCCGTATTCCCAGCAGCAAGCGAGCCCTCACCAGCAGACTTCTATCCAGCAGACCACCCTGAACAAGACAGAACAGTAGCAACCCTTCCCAAACCCACTCGAACTATGTACAAAAAAATGCAGTGATGGTAAAGAGCACTGACATGATAAAAGGGTCTCCCAGGTACACACTGGGCAATGCCATCACCTGCTCCCCATACCCAAACCACTCAATCTTCCCCATCTCCCCCCTCCCACTGGAGAGATCTCAGTCAACTAAGAAAACATACATGTACTCTCCTGAAATAACCTTGATCCAGAAGATCCTCTCCCTGTTGTCTGCACCACTGCAGACATAGAGGTGAGGTGAGCGGGGCGGGCGGCATCCTCCCTAAAGGACTACTATGTTAGGGTAGAGAATCCTGTATAGCTTTACCCCACCTAATAACCAATAAGCAAAAAACAGAAATGCCCTATAATAACCAGCTTCCCCTTTTTCCCATAGGGAAACCGTGGCATAATTTGCCGTTATAAAGGAGTGTTTATAACGGCAAACACGCACACCGTTTCCCTTGCTGTGCGCATCCACAGGCAGCAGCGCGACCACTCAAGACCGCTAACCGCTTCCATCTCTCCTGAAACAGCACCGCCACTGCTAAAAGAACTCGAAGGTAAGTTTTTTTTCCCCTCTAGGCAGTGAAAACCTCACAAACCAGGACAAAAACAAAATGTTTTAAAATACGCCGATTCAAATCGGCACCTGAGAAGCCACATTGCAGATGCACCAGAAGCTTTTTATTTTATATAATTGCTGAGGTGAAAAAAGGAAACCCAGCAATTATATAACATAAAATATGGGTTGGATGTCTGTCAAACTTGATTTTACACACACCCTCATTGTGGGATGCTTTTCACAAACCCCTCAGGCTTTCCCTCAGGGTTTATGTAGCATCCCACAACAAACCAATGTAAAAGCATCTACACACCCTGACCCATACTTTATTCTCTATGTAACGCACTGGGAGCTACATAGTAGCTATCCTGTGAATTGGCACTAACGATCCAATTTCCCCTCCCCAATATAGTCGATGCTGCGTTTATAATTTTTATCATGTAATATGCAAACAGACAAAACCGGTATAATCATAAAGAAAGGTGGAAATTGACACCCACTAACAGAGTCCCTGTGAAACGATCAAGTCCATGAAGTTTCTCTGGGTAACATAACCAGTCCAACAGATCCATCCATTTGTGGATAAAACACTTCTTAGCATTAACGAACTAGACCCCAGCCTCTACTACAGTTACTTCAAAGTGGCTGTTCCATAGATCGTGAGAAGCGGGTATCCTCCGCTACTGTCTCGCCTCAGTCCATTATAGGGAGCTCCGACGTGGGATCTTTGGCCGGGATTCCTCCCACTTGCTGGGACCAAGCTGGCCTATCCGTAACATGCTACAGCTGGGGAAGAGGTCCGATCTCAATGAGACACACCCAATGCTCCATTCCCTGCTGATCTACTGTGTTTCAACAGAAAGTCTATAGTCTTTGAAGGTGAGTCAAAAAATGAAACTTTATTGTGGACCAAGAGTTTTAGAGTGGCCAGTGGTAACAAAAGGCGTGTCAGACCCTGCTGATGAGCTAGATCCTAGGTCCTGTCAAAGGCCTTCCTCCATTCAATGACATGCTTTGGAAAGTCCTGGCAAAAATATAGCCGGGCACTATTATAGCAAAATCTCCTTGTGGTCTGGATATCTTCATCATTTGAAGACCTCTGGCCGGGGACGCGCAGTACTATCTGCTGGACGAGGGCCCGTGGTGGGAACCCTATGAGCCCGTTCAGTTTCCACCACCGTTGCAAAACTCCAACCTAGCCACTCTGGCATCTTACTGTGCAAGAAAGAGGCCATATCTATACCCTCTTGCCTCTCCGGCAGTCCAAATAAATGAATGCTGCTAAGTCAGTGCTGGGGCTCCAGATAGTCAACTTATCCCAAACCATCCAGGCTTCCTTTTCAGCCAGACCCAAGAGATGTTCCGTAGGCCGAGCCCAGTCCTCCACCTGGCTGATTCGAGACTCAGCCTGCTCCATCCGGTGCAGGGGTGTAGCCAGAAATTTCCATTTTGTACACAATCTCCAGCAGTTCACACCCCCCCCCAATTAAAAAATGTACACATCCTTTCCAAATGGCACCCTCTTCCAAACATGTCAGAAGATTCCTCTAATCTCTAAAGAGGTTATACATGCATCTGTCTCCTAAACAACAGAAGTTTAAACAGAGACACTCCTCAGTGGCCTACACTAACCCAAATACTACAGATTAGAATTAAAATGTTAACAGAAAGGCATATGGTTTGTGACAGGCACTCAACAAAACTGTACAAAAATGTGTACAGTGAGTATGCCTGTCTGCACCCTTGATCCGGTGCCCCAAAGCTTCAACTGACATCCGGATGGCCATAAGCTGCATAGTTATATATTTATTTATTCACAATTCGGATTTACAACCTTTGAGTCAAAGACTCATTTACAAAGGCACCTCGTCACAGAGAGGGTAGACACATTTTGGTTGAGTACAACAATGGAGAACATCACAGGTGAGGTACATAAAGGAGCAAACAATGCAAAGCAAACGGACATTCATGCAATTCAGAGATACAGTGGAGCCCACAGATTTCCAACTGAGGTGTACAGGCCTCAATTAAGTTAATGTAACTAAACTAATATACATATGATACTATGGACCCCTAGAGATACTGGGTACGAGTACCTGGGGGGGTGAGGCGGGGTAGTTGCTGGGAGGGTGGGGGACCAGGAGACTTTGTCTGTGGATTGGGTCAGGCAGAGTTTTAGGTATGGCCCCTTCATGGGCATTTGCAGCTCCGAGAGTCAGTGAGGTGTTTATGGAGGGCGATTTTGAAGGGCTCGATTTTGGGGATTTTTATGATCTGAGCGGGGAGGGAATTACACCAGGAGGGGGCTCTGGAGTGGAAAGATCTTTGGGTGAGGGAGGTCCTGGAAGGTGGCTTTGGTTGCATTTCTGGTGGTGACCGAGTGAGTGGCCTGTTTTAGGGATGAGGTAACCCCTGGCTGGGAGAGCCCAAGTAGTGTTTTTTTGGCCAGTATACAGGTGAGGTATTGCAGGCACTCTTCAAAGGTGAGTAGGTTTGAGGTGCAATAAAGCTGGCATGTGTGCATTCTGCTGGGGGCACCTGTCAGGAGCCTGCAGGCCCAGTTGATAGAGATCTGGACTTTGGAGAGGGAGGTGGGGTCAGAAGCTGCATAGATTGGGAGCCCATAGTCAACCAAAGATAGGATGGAGGAGGTGATAGCCAGCTGGAGAGCATACTCTGGGAGGTAGTCTTTGTGGCTGTAGAGGAGTCCAATCCAGGCGTTCGTGGCAGAGGACAGGGAGTTAAGATGGGAGTGGAAGGATAGAGCCAAGTCGAAGGTGATGCCCAGGTATTTGTATTCTGATACCTGTTCACGGGGGTGTAGGGTGTGGGGGAGGATGAGGAGGGTGGCATTTCTGGAGTTACTTTGGCAGTGGGAAAAATCATAGATTTTGTTTTCTTGTGGTTCAGAACCAGACGATGGTTGAAAAAAATATTTTTCAGCTTGGCTGAAGGAGAGTTGCATTGAGCTGTGGAGGGCGAGTGGGTCGAGGTGGGAGGCGACGAGGACCGCATTGTCGGCATATAGGAGCATTCTGCCTGAGCAGGAGCTGGGAAGGGTGTTTAGAAAAAGACTGAATAATGTGGGGCCCAGGATGGAGCCCTGAGGGACACCAGAGCATACAGGTCGGGCAGTTGACAGGGTACCGTTGATTTTGACCCGTTGGGATCTGGCATGGAGGTAGCTGGAGAACCAGGCCAGGGGGCCAGATGAAAAACAAAGTTGACGGAGGGAGTCAAGCAATAGAGGGTGACATATAGTGTCAAAGGCCTTAAATAGGACAATGAACACTGCCCCGGCGATATTCCCAGTGTCAAGTGCAGAGTGTATTTGTTGGGAGAACTCCAGTAGAGCTGAAGTGGTGCTGTGACCAGGACAGAAGCCATGCTGTTCGGGGCATAATATGTTGTACTTGGATAGGTAATCCATGAGTTGGATGGATACTATCTTTTCCAGGGTTTTATAGAGTGGGGGGGAGGATGGAATTTGGTCTGTAGTTGTTTGGTACTGTGCGGTCTCCATTTTTACGTTCACTTGCGCGCATGCACAAGGAACGTTTTGTAACAGTACGACTTTTTGGAGGTGTGTGACCCTCCTGTGCAATCCAGTGCTCCATTTAGCAGGCGCGACAGTAGCGCTTCAATGGATGGGCAAGCTGTTTATGACAGCAGTTCAGCTGCCCCGGTCTTCACATCTAAGAAAACGTCCGCCGCAATCAGCAGTGGTAACGTCACGTTACGTAGGTGAAGGTAAAAAAATACATACACGTTAGTAATGTGTACGTATTTTTTCACCTTCACCTAGGTACTGAGCAAAAACGTGCATACCTCTCAAGTGTCCCGATTCACCCAGGACGTCCCATTTTTTTGCCATTTCTGCTCTTCTGCCCCACCATCCCGAATTCACCCTGGATTGCCCCGAAAATGCCAACTCTTTAACTGAGACCACAACGCCATGCGCTCCACGCTGACTGTTCCCCTCTGTGTCTTTATCTGTTGCACAGAGCGAGTGCGTTGATGTCACCGCTCCACCAATCACCAGCCGCTGTTTGGTCCGTTCATGTTTTGGCACCTCCACCTACTGCGGACCTGAACTTTGAGTCCCCCCCTCAGGTCCGCTAGCACTGAATAAAGACAGCCTCTCCGGTGTTCTTGGAACTCACTCAGCCGAGGAGAGTTCAAGAGTGCCAGAGAGAAAATTGTGATCGAGCCGCTGCTGCCAGTATTTGCCGTCGGAGTCGTCCCCTCAAGTCCTGCTGCTTGCCGAGCCCGAGTTGTCGCTTGATCGCTGATTCGCTGCTGACCACTGTTTGCTGTTGCCCTGGGCCACAACTTTCACAAAGTTAAAGTTAGGCTATCTGTAATTCATTTAATTTTATTAAATTATTCAGTGAGTCGGTCCAACTCAGTGGCAGATCGCCGAGTGCCGTGGAGCAGCAGCAGAAGTCTCCATGAAGAAGAAAAAATGGACAACAGAGAAAACAGGAGTGCTGCTGAGCTCAGATTTTATTTTGAGGTATGTAATGTCCATCCAGTGATCCAGGAATGTATTAATAGTGTAGCAGCAGCAATGGCAGTGGGCTGGCAAGCACACAGAGACTAGAGTAGTCAGTCAGACTGTCACAGACTAGCAGGCAGTAAGAAAAAAATGCACTAAGGCAGCGGCAGCATTCTGAATTAGAAGAGGAGGAACTGGAATTGAAAGTGACTACAGATGCCTCCTTTTCTGTACTGTACTACTTTGAACACTGCTTCATGTTAACTGGGATGCTGCTGGAATGACCCAGGCTCCATGGCATAATTAAACTTAGAGGAGTAGTTAGTTAACAGATTGCAGGTGAAACATAGCATCAAGTGTCCAGTTTAAGTTCAATTATGCCATTAAGCCTAGCCTAGGCTCATTTCCCGCAGCATCTCAGTTAACATAAGGCAGTGTTCATAAAAATAATAAGTAGTACAGTACAAGAACAGGAGGCATCTTTCACTTCCAGTTCCTTCTTTTCTAATTCGGAATGCTGCTGCCTTGGCATTTTTTGCTTACTGCCTGCTAGTCTGTGAGAGTCTGAGACTTGTTAAAGTAAGACCTAGAAAAATATGACAAAATAAACACTTTATAACACATGCAACCCCTTTCCAAGTTGGCGGGGGGGGGGGGTTGCTGGTCGGTCATACATGTGACCCATTTTGGGGTGTGACTATGCAAATTGTATGCAAATGAAGTGTCCCTGATTTATGTTGGTTGTCCCTGATTTTCTGGGGCTCTGTCCCTGATTTGGTCATCCAGAGGTTGAGAGGTATGCCTGGCTGTAGTGGAATGCGCTGTGTATAATTACATCCATGTGTAGGTTGAGCAGTCCGAGTTGGATGCACTGAGGTTCACGATCCAACCAGGATATAACAGGAGACATGGAAAGAAACGCGCACTCGTACAAAGTACCGCCTCACCCAGCAGACTTCTGCGATTTCCACATTTAGTGTATGGTTTTCTGGAGTAATGTTTGAGAAAAGGAGGTGGTGGGGGGGGTTGAGCAGAACTAGAGACCTCTACAGTTGGTCAGTGGCGCAACCATGCATGCTTATTGTACGCCCATGCGTACAAAAAAATCCATGAAAAGCCACTTTTTTTAATTCATTTTTTCCGTTGCCAATAATGGTCCAGAACCCTGGTCCTGACTGCCAGTCCTTGGTGCTTGGGGGGTTACTGGCGGCACTCAGAGGCAGCAGTTGCAGTTTCGGCATCCGGCCGAGCAATTGGACAGTTTTGTTCACGTGCGTCTTTGCTCCACCGACTACTAATCTATGGTAGTTTTTCCCACCTGCACTCAGAGAGGGATCGGCTAGTAAATCAAAAGTGAACTCGTTAGAGCCACCACGAGAGAGGGAGTCTTCTTATGTTCCCTAAGTGTTAGGTAGCGGGCGGCCACGGATGGGACACGGGAGAGATTACTCCGTCTGTAAGGTTTCAGAGTCGGTCAGACTCCAAGAAGTTGTTAGCCCTGCGGCTGCTGTACTAGTTTGGTGAGTGGCGTGCTTGCAACATGCATATCTGTCACAAGGCTCCAGCAGTGTGCCTGAAAGACAGGTGGGATAAGTGCTTGTTTTCCTACAATTACTGTCCCTCATGCAGCTCTGTCTCCTTCCCCTTGCTACTGTAGATTCTCACCATTGCTGTCGCTCCTGTAGCTCTCTTCTCCTCTCCATGGTGTTCATTTTGTTTTCTGATATATTGAGTCTCAAGGGTTTGCATGGATGATGCTTAACTCTGCAGACTGTGTGCCTGTGCCGTGACACTTGTTGGCCTAGTAGGTAGTTGAGAGTTGGGACTTGGAATATGAGAGGCAGATTGTGGCATGCTAGGCTGAGGCCTTACCCACTCAGTCAGTGCTGTGATACATGGGAAAGAGAGAGAGAGAGTGAGTATAGTAGTAGGCCCCGATCATACCACACGGACACTGTTCACCTCTTATCCCCTCTACTGTTGTGGAATGGAGGGTCCTGAGTCTGATGGCAGGCAGCTGACTAGTCAGTAGTGAATTCAAGTGACTGATGATGGTCATTCTGTTGCAGGTTGCATCATGTTACTGTGAGTAAACTCTGCACATTGATTGCTGTAGCACAGACTGAGAGAGCAGCCACTGAGAACTCCTAGCAAGGGGCCTGATGAGAGGTATGGTACAGGGTTGCAGCTGGCTATGTCCTTGTTTGAACACCATCACTCTAATAAAGAGACCCTCTTCATTTTACTAGCAGTGCTTGAGGGGCCCATTTTCATTGGTCTGTGGGCAGCATATTGCATGTGCAAGTGCAGAGGTGTGTGCCCCTATGCATCGTCTATGCTTTGTGGGGGTTTGCTTACCAGTGTTGCGCTGTGCTTTTCTTCTTGCCAAGTTCTCATTATGGGACCCTGAAAGTCATGTAACCTCCCGGTGCTGCAGCCCACCCAGCTACTGCAACAGGTAGAAGCAGGACCAAACAGGAAATGAGAGGCTGCATATCAGCTGGGCTATGCAGGGTACATAAATAGTGAAAAATAAATTGCTGGCAGTTGCCAGCCTTTCCTGCCCTCTCCCCTCTGGCAGGCTGTGAAGGCAGTGTGGTCTAGTGCTTAGAACACTGTTGGGAACTGGGATATTGCAGGTTCAAACCCTGCTGAAGCCAAATGCTCACTGTTTGACCCTGAGCAAATCACTTAGCCTCACAGTGCTTAATTTACCCTAGCTGTGGAAATGGGTAGAAATAGGAGTACACTGGACATGAGATGGTGCATCTCAGTGGTGTTACCCTGAGTAGATAAACTGTAAAAAAAAATAAACAAAAAACTCCAAAACATTGCTGACAGTGGCCAGCTTCTCCTAGCTCCCTATGGCCTGGCACTCACAGCACTGTAGAGCTAGGGATGGCCAACTCCGGGGTGGACTTGGATTTGGTATTGGAGTTGCCAAATTCAGAATGCATCTGAATCTGGTTTTGCTAGGGGTTTGGATTTGTTTGTCTGGGACTATGTGTTTTAAATATATATCTTCCCTCTCTCTCTCCTTGATACCTTCAGTACTATGGCCAGCAGTACTGACCCTACACACAACTACATACCCAGCAACTGTCTCTCCATCATCATCACTACTGATCCCCAGACACTCTGATACCCCTGGTACTGTCTCCAGTCCACTCCCATGCTGGTGCCCCAGTACTTTGTTCCCACTTTATGAGCTAAAACATTTAGATAAAATCATTCTTCTCACCTTTTCTATAGATGTCCCTCAAACCACTGGTCTTCACAATGATAAACTTGTAATAACATTTGCTGTGCCACCTTTTTTCCATCTTAAAGTAACAATAGAAAATAATTTTCTCTCCTCTCCCTACAAATGAAGTTATCTCTGTGACCAGCAACATGGGGAAAAAATTCTCTCCTCTCCCAGCAATAGTTTTATTTCCTCATAGGTAGAATAAACCATAAATATTACACTTATATAAATATTTTGTTAATGAAGGATGAAAGGTTAAAATTAGTTTATTTTATAGAGCAGAGAGGAGCTGCAGACTAGTTGACTGATGACTACTGCCATGGAGACTGTAGGAGGACAAGCAGCTCACATCATCCCCCCCCCCACACACACACACACACATGCACGCACGCACGCACGCATGCACACACACAGACACACACACACACACTCACACACGCACACACACACACACATATGCACGCAACATCCTTATTAATATTTGCTATCCAGACTAGGGTTCATCTTTGTCTTCCTCAGCAATCCAGGACCCAGGACCACCTTGAAAATGAGCTTGCTCAATGGTGTTTATGCCTGGTTAAATAAAGTGATTGATTGATTGATTGAAATATTATTGAGGATAATCCAGACTGCCTTGTGGAGAGACGGGGCAGGCCACACGTTAGCTGTTGTTTGAATCTGATGTTATCTGTAGAATTAATATAAATAGACATACAGTATATGGCTGTAGCTCTAGCAGTGTAATGAGTAATGTTCAATATTCTGACACAAGTGTGTGTTCTGGACCTGGAGGCATTGCTGATGTTGGTATTAAAATCTCCACAGATTTGAATGTAACTAGTGGGGCCTCAGATGGTGCAATGAGCGGTGGAATCTAACCTACTCTTATGATGCATTGTAACCAGTATATGCATAGTGTAGCTCAGACCATTAGACAATTTGACACTACTCTAGGTGTTTTTGGGTCAGTTGGTACAGTGCCTCCTACCTGCACTTGTATTGGTTGGAGCATGTCACATACTGCCCTTTTACTTTGCTGAAATGTAATGCTCTTTCTCAGTTTTTTGCTGCTCTGGTGAATGGTGATAGTAGTATTGGTTTACTGATAAATCACCTTGTGCTGCGCTCCAACAAGCATGTGACTATGCATAAAAGATGTGGTAAATACTGAATTCTGTTGGCACATTTAACAAACTGACTGGGAAAAAAATAATATGACTCTGAATTCCACTAAATACTGACCCTGGCTTTAAAATGTTTTCAGTTGTATACATTGGTACTTTTACCTTGATGGGTTGTGTGGATTTTAAGATGGTCTGGATGGAGGGCCTCTTGTGGATATGAGTGTCACCTCATGGAACCAGTCAGTCCAGTAAGTCCACCACAGGCTGCAATTCAACATTGTCTTCTGGGTAAGTATTTCTCAGAGGATTGGGAAATGAGACACCAGGCAAGGCTTTTTGTTTGTCTGGTTCCCTGTATGTGTGTGTGTGTGGTCTCTTTCCTCATTGCTGACTGCCTCCCTCCAAATGCCATTCTGTTGCTCACCCCAGGTGCATTACTTTGCACTGACTTATTTGCATTTGCATTGCTCCTCAGTTACCGCCTCTAAAACATTTTCAAGCATCACCACCTAGACAGGATTCATTCTCATTTTCTCCAGCCCCCCAGTTGCCATATCTCAGACCATCTTTCAAGCTTTTCCAGGTCCCTCCTCATCCACTTTGTCTGGAGTATCCACCCTATTGCAGATCCTGATGTCATCTGCCAATAGCCCTTCTGCAATGTCACTAACGAATACATTGAACAGGACTGGTCCCAGTTCTGCTACCCAGTTCTGGTCCTTGACCCTCTCCCTCCTTAGTGAATAGTGAACAGAAGTATTTATTCAGTATCTCTGTCTTGTCAAGTCTCCCTCTTATTTTTCCTAGATAAGTATTGGCATTGGAGTTGTTCTCTGACCAATGGCAGCATCTTCAGTTGCCCGGCAGAACCAGGGGAGTGCTAGTCAGCCAACCAGCCAGTGTTCCTACCATTCTAGTCTACATGTACAGCCACCAGTGGCTAGCAAAGTGAAACTGTAGTGGTATGTCAGGCTTTGGTACTGGGGCACTGCCCCACAATTGGCCCCAAAATGTACCAGAATGCAACAAAAATAATAAAACTTTCTGGGGGCCGACCTCAGGCTTTTTTCACTGCTATTATATATTATAATTCTTAAACAGTTTACACAGCCTTCAGTGCTCAGTTATGAAGCACTCATCATTTTCTTAAGTGCTTATTACCTAACTGTATGCCTGCACTGCAAAGATGGCATCAACAGTGGGTGCCAAAATGAAACTATGCAGCCACCAGGGGCCAGAACAATGGGACTGGTATGTAAAAAGGCTATGGTAGAAGGGTACGGTATACTCCCACAATTGGCCCCAAAATGCACCATGAAGCATCAAAAATGGCAAAATTTTCTGGGGGCCTAGGTGGCCCCCAAACCCCCAGCCAATTGGGTGGAGTTGTTGACTTGTGCGTACACTTTTTAAAAGGCTGGTTACTCCATTGCAGTTGGTTACACTTTTCCTGTGACTGTGAAGAAATCTGGGAAACTGATGCTGCAGTTGACATACCGCATACATTTGCCACACAAGCCTCTCTGCTGACATCATCGAAATTCTGCAATGAAAGGTAGTAATTTGGGGCAGAATTAAAGACCAACGGAACTTAATTACTGAAAGATGAGGTTCTGATATTACTTACCAGGGGAAGGAGGTATTGGCTAGAAATGTTTCCCTTGTAGAACATACAACCGCTTTTAACGCTACGCCTAGATTTTTTTTGTTTGTTTTGTTTTTAATGATGCATATTTTTCACATTTTGAACATTATAAATGTTAGTATAAAACGTATGACTGCAACAAACAACTCATTTTTAATGCAGAGGATGCTCGCTCATAAAATAAACCCTCCCAATTTTAAATATGCTTATTTTTAATATTTTATAAGCTTGCATGTGCCGCAAGAGATGTCTTTATGGAATTTTAGTGGCATCTTAAAGCAGCGTATTTGTTAACCATGTCGTTTTTTTACGTTTGCTTGCTCACATGTGCAAGGAAAGTTTTGTAACAGTACGACTTTTTGGAGGTGTGTGACCCTCCTGTGCAATCTAGTGCTCCATTTAGCAGGCGCGACAGTAGCGCTCCAATGGATGGGCAAGCTGTCTATGACAGCAGTTGGGCTGCCCCGGTCTTTACATCTAAGAAAACGTCCACCGCAATCAGCAGTGGTAACGTGTATGTATTTAGCATATCTACGTCACCCTTTGTCTGACACTTTCTTTGCACCTTGCTTCAATGACACTGATCTCTAGGTGTGTCTAGCACTGGCTTGTACCGCACTGACGCCTTGCTCATCTTCTGGTGAGGTTCGACACAGCTAGCCTGGGGAATAAAACTTCTAAAGGCATGGGACACCATGCCAGCACCGTGGAACTCATTCAATGTCACAGTTCAACTTCACACGCTGTAGTATCTCCCTGCTCAAAGCTAACAAACCCCACACTTGTCTGCTTTGTAGATTTCCCTCCCAAGTTCGACAGCCCAGGAACCTCCTCCTTTTGTTGAATTCCCAACAGTTATTAAATTTCCTGTTGACACCGGAATATTTAGGAAAGTGTTGGGAAAGCAGCGCTAGAGTTATTAAATTCCAGCATACCTGAGTTTTTCCTGTCCTCGGCCTGGCAGTCGGGCTCACTTCCCGCTAATATTTGTAATGTGAACTTGGAAAGGGAACATTTAATTGTGTACCTAGAGTTTCACTTTCCCTGCCTCCGATTTTCCGTCTGGCCATTATTCATGCATTCCTCGCCTCCTCCTGCATACCGCAGGTGATATTCAGAGCTGCAGCCGGAGGACTACACGCCGATCCAAACAAATCCCATCATCTCCCCTCTGTTGGCATGCCTGTGAGACCCGCACTGTTGTGTGGAGCTGGGAGTCCACGCTTAGTCCCTCTGGCTACAGTTGCTACGTTGATCTGCTGCCTCTGATCCTCTCATTTTGCCCACTGATGGCCGAAGCCTGGCTGTAGGAAAAGGAGGAGTCGCGACGGGACCGAAGGGACTGTGCTGCTACTCACAGGGCCAGAAGAGGACAGAGCAGCAATCTGGCTACAGGTAAAAGAGAGACAGAGGCAACAAAACTTACTTCATGGAAATCATTAAGGAAGTGATCTGTTAAAAAAATCGTTATGTGCACTGAGTGTATGAAATGTTCTGTGTGATTTCCAGTTAGATGCTGATGTTCTTAAATCTGTTTCAAGAGTACCAGGCAAGAGTATCAACGTGGGGACTGGGTCACAAGTATCTGTTTAATATAGGTCAACTAAATGCAAGCAATGGCAGTGTGGGTGGACCTTTTAAGCTATGAGTTGTTATGTTCTACTCCCACCACAGCCTCTGGTTTATATATGACCCTGTGCAAGTCACTTTACTTCCCCTGCATCAGTCTGTTCCTGTTAGAGGCAAGACCCCAAAGAAACTGTGTATTTTTACATTTTTCTGGCCATTTATGGCAAGGTATTTCCCCATGTTAATAATGACATTATTGTTTTTGTTCCTTCCAAGACCCTTGGGGCACCCCACTCCTTTGGACCCCATAAGTCCCAGCTGCTGGCTGGATTCATGTGCTGCTGCTGTTCACAGGCTCCATGATCCCTTGGGTCTGTTGGTTTGCTCCCATAATTCAGAGAATCCCTATCTTTGGTGGGATCTTGTCCCCCCTTTGGCAGGTCAGGGGGAGGAGGGAAAGAATTGATTGACCTGGGGTCTGAGGGGGCAATGCAGCAGTGCTCACAGTGGCTTGGAAGGACAGAGGGACATCATCTAATGTGTCTCAGCCAGGGCCATGTTATCCCTCACTTCACCCATCCTCCAAAATGCAGCTTGTCTGCGTCGGTGTCCTGGGGGGTGCTGAGCAATGCATGGTCACCCACGGCGCTCAGGGTACTACCACCAGGAGACTCCCCCAGGAGGACAGCATCCTTGTGGACACTGTTACCCTCCATGGCAGCATCTGTTCCTGCCATCCTGGGCTTGAGCAAATTTTTTATTTTTTATTCTTAAAAGTACAGAAGTTGCATGTGCTTAGGTTTCAGTTTTTTAAACATTTATTTATTTTGTATAGTTCCGGGAGTGTCAGTGATTTACTGTACTGAATTGCCAAAATTATAGTGCCACAGTGAACAGCATGCAGAACATTTATGAGTAACTCACATACCGATATTGGAAGGGATTCACATTTCCCTGTTTTGTGTCAACATAGTTTAAAGCATTGCAGGGTTTGACACTGACTCATGAGCAGTGTGTTGTTGTGAGGCTGCTAAGTTTACAGGAAACGTGTTGAGTGTGGGGGGTTGTGCAATTTCACTTCTTTGAAGAGCTACTGATGTTTTCAAAAGTATTTTAAATTCATATCATACAGCTGGCAGTATGGCCCCATGCAGTATCTCGTTTTCATGGGTGTCCCTTTGTACACGTAGGGTTCCTTGTGCTTAAATTTATTTATTTGAAAAGTTTCACCAGGAAGAACATACAGAATTGCAATAGCTCAGATGCATCCGGGGTTGGGGAGGACACATACTAACATACTAAAAACAAACAGCAGATTATGACCTATGGTCTTTCAAGTCTGCTTGGGGATTGGTGCCTACCCAGGGCACCATTTTAACCCCCCTTCCCCTCCCTACAGGATTCCCAACCCCCAATGGGACTCTAGGATGCACCCTCTCCCTATACCTATCCCAGGCCTTCTTGAACCCCTTCACAGTTGTAGCACCCACAAACTCCATGGGCATCCCATTCCAGGGCTTCACCGCCCTCTCAATGAAGTAGCGTCTCCTTGTTTCCCCCCTCTTACTCTCCACCATCTAGCCTCATTGAGTGTCCCTTGCTGGCCCTACCTCCCTCAGCTGAAGCACCCCCTCATGGCTTACCCTATTCATTCCCTTGAGATATTTGAAGACCTCAATCATATCCATTCTGTCTCTTCTCTCCTCCAGTGAGTGCAGTTTGAGTTCCTCAAGTCTCTTTCCCCAAAGGGCTTTTCCCTTAGTCCTTGCATCATCCTGGTCACCCTCCTCTGGACCCTCTGCAGAAAAGCAATATCCCTTTTAAAGTAAGTATGCTGAAAGTGCACACAGTACTCAATGTGTGGTCTAACCAGGCAATTATACAGCAGAAGGTGCACCTCTCTACTCCTTGAAGTCATCCTTCCAGCTATGCACCCCAGTATTTTATTTGCTTGGGCTGCAGCCCTTCTACATAGCTCCAGGTTATTCATTTCAGCATCCCCACCACCCCGAGGTCCTCTCCTCCTCCAATGCTGCAGTGCCTCCCCAAGGTGTATACATGAGATGGATTTTTGCCCCAGGTGAAGAACCTTGCATTTCTCAGTATTTTACTTTACTTCAAGGCACGTGACCACCACCCCAGAGTCTCAGGTCCTCCGAAAGCCAGCTTCCTCCTCCCCATCCACCACCGCCCACAGCTTTGAGTCATTGGCAAACAGGCTCATCCTACTCCTGATACCACTTCTGATGTCTGAGATATAGAACAGGAGTGGGTTAGTACCGATCCCTGTGGGACTCCAGTAATGACTTTCCTGGGGATGACCCCCAAACCTCACCTTCTGTACATCCCCGGTAGCCAGTTTCCTATCCACCTGACTATCTGCCCCCCCATCCCCATATCCCCCAGCTTCCCAAGCAGCCTGGGATGTGGCACCAAGTCAAATGCCCTGCTGAAGTCTAGAATGAGGACATCTTCTGGCCTGCCCAATCCCCGTTGGCTCCAGCCCCCCACCAAACAAACACCCAGGTGGTATACTGGGAGCCCATCCCAGTGTGCTCATACCCTCCTGGCTCGCTGTATGGCCAATGGGGTGCCCAATCCCCTTTGACTCCAGCCCCCTCAAAGAAACACCCAGGTGTGCCGGCATGCTGGGAGCCCATCCCAGTGTACCTAAAGTGTCCCACATTGCTGTTTTCTTTCTTTTTTTTCCCTGTGACAGCAGAAAACGGTCCTTTGCAGTCTCTCGTGCCCCCTTCCCATACCCACACCCACCCTCTGCACACCCCAGCTACCCATACCCCCCTCACCCCATACTTACCTCTGGAGCCCCGTGCGACGATCTTCTGTGCACAGGGAACTCATCTGCACTATTCGAAGCCAACCACAAACTGAACAAAGCTGGTAAGCTGTATAATGGCATACATTTTTTTTCCTCAACTTTGGCGCATGTTTCAGCCATTTTTGTGAATTTTGACACCAAGTTTTCAACATGGGACCCCACCTTATGAATTCAGTCAATGTCATGACATTATTCAGTCCTGAAAGGTGATTTCTTTATCACTGCATGGAATCACCTTTCAGGACCAGTTACTGAAACGACAGTGTCACTGTTCATAAGGTGGGGTCCCAAAAAGTCTATGTTGCAAATTTGGTGAAAAAATTCCCCAAAATGGCTGTGTTATGAGCGTCTGTTGCACTGTTTCCATGCACACTGTAACTTCTCAAATTTGTAATATTTTCACTCCACATTTTCAGCATTGCCATTTTTCATACCTCCTTATGAACAGTATAGCTGTCATTTTCCGTGTCTGGCCAAAATGTGTTTTTGGCATCCAACACAATGTGCCATGGTTAATGTGGGAAATCAATGTGCGGACAGATTATGAAAACCACAGTGACACTGTTCATGAGAAGAGGTCATAAAATGCCTATGTTGAAAATTTGGTGAGAAAATTCCAAAACATGACAATGTTACGAGCATGCATTGCGCAGTTTCCACACACGCTCCTAACTACGATAATTTGTAATATTTCCTCTCCAGATTTTTGACATTGCCATTTTGTCACACCTCCTTATGAACAGTACCTCTGTCATTTTTCACATGCTGGCCTAAATGTGTTTCCACACATGCGGCGCACAATGTCACAGTTGCTGTGGGAAATCAATGTTCAGGACAGGTTAACAAAATCATAGTGATATGGGTCATGAGCAGAGGTCCCAAAATGCCTGTGTTGAAAATCTGGTGAGAAAATTCCACAAAAAATGACTGTGTTACCAGTGTGCATTGAGCAGTTCCCACACAGGCTCGTAACATTGAGAATGTCTGGGGTGTTAGCGTTCCTAAGACAAGACAGTTAAGACGTATGATGCTGAAGTGTAAATCAGATGCAAGAGGAGTTGCAGAGAGGTACTCTGTTGGGACATGGTTGCTGAAAGGACATGGATACAACTGGGGGGGAAGGGCTGCATCAATGCAAAACACCACTGCAAATACCTGCAAGCTAACGTTCGGCATTGACAAATGCTTGTTATGTATTAGGGTAATTTCAGCTGATTTCCATGCACTCAGGAATTGGCCGAGGCACAGAGACCAGTTAAAAAGGTCAGTGAGAGGGGCTAGCATGACATCAAGAGTTAGATGGAGAATCCTGGAATCAAGGGGGTCACAACTGGGGTTGTGGCTGGAGAGAGCCTTTGGTAGGAGTAGTTTGGCGTCGTGGGGAGATATGGTGCAGAGGAGAAATGGTGGGCGATTCATGGCGGGAGGATTGGAGGCATGGATAGGGTCAAAGAAGTGGACAGGAAGGACTGTACTTAGGTCAGAAAAGGCCGCATAGAGGCAGTCGGCAATATGTGGGGGATCAGTGGTAATAGTGCCGTTAACAAGCAACTGAGGGGGGGAGAGTGAGATTTCCCATTAAGCTCTTTGATATTATCCGAGAAAGCTTGTGAAGATCCCCAGGATGAGGCCAGGGTGGTTTGGTAGTATCTGGCCTTGGCTTGACTTATGGCCCAGGTGCATTGGTTGCGAGCGGCATTATAGGCTTGTCTGTCTGCTGTCCTACCTGACTCAACCGCGATCCACCATAGGTTATCTTGCTGCTTCAGTTGCTGGATTGGGGGGGAGAAATCCAGGCGGCATTGTGTCTTTTGGCGCGAGGGCTGGTGACAGGTGCAAAAAGTCATAGGCCTTGCAGAAAGCACTGGTGAGGTGGGCTAGCGCAGTGTCTGTATCAGTTGCAAGGGAGATTGGGGACCAGTCCAGTTGGGCTAGGTACTGCTTTAGCATATTAAGGCCCCTGGGGCGGAAGCGGCGGCAGTAGATGACTTTGCATATGGGTTTGAGCGTGGGGGAGGACCAGAAGCAGAGGACAGGGGAGTGGTCACTAAGGGAGTTGGCTAGAACACTGACAGATTTGATTTTGTGGGGGCGATTGGAGAGTATTATGTCAAGGAAGGAGCTGGTACCACTGGCCTGGTTAAATCTGGTAGGATGGGCGACTAGTTGAGTTAAGTCAAGGGCAGTGAAGGAGTCCTTTATGTGTGCTGCAGTGGAGCCAAGCCAGTTGACATTGAGGTCACCTAGGACGAGCTGTTCAGCCTTGTGGGGCAGGGTGGAGAGATAGTCAGTGAGGGAGTGGATAGCTGGACCTTGGGCCCGTGGTGGTATGTATGTGGTTGTAAGATAGAGAGGGCCCCTGCCCGGGTCAGGGGAGATTTTTAAGGTGATGGCTTGGGCACCATGATCAAGTTTGGGGGCAGGGAGTGCTTGGCCCAGGAAGGAGTCACACAAGTAGACTGCACATCTGCCACCATGCTTACCCACATGATCCTCTCTTAAAAAGGGTGAAACCAGGGAAGGAGACAGCTGAGTCGGGGGTTACTGTGGAGAGCCAGGTCTCCACTATGGCAAGGATGTCGGGCCTGTGTCGGGTGACCCAGCACTGCAGTGCAGCAGTTTTCTATGGGAGACTGCAGACATTCATAGAGGCAATGCGGAGACCGTGCCCAGCGGTGGGCAAGAGGGGGGTGGAATGTCCATGACCAGGATTTGGGTGGACGTTCCCAGAGAGCAGAAGAAGTAAGATGACAAGTCGGAGTAGTGGGCTACGGCGATTGTAGTAAATGTGCCTGGGCAGATGCGAGGATCAGGGGGCAAAGGTGCAGGGGATGGGTAGGGAGCTAAGGGCAGGTATGGCTAGGATGGGGTGAGCCCACCCTGCTCCGGGGACCGGGGGGGTGGGAGTTCGTGTTGGCAGGGGGTGCGGAGGGGAGATAAGGTGATCGAGTGTGCAAGGTGAGTGAGAGGAGGGAAAGGGGGAAGCAGAATAAAGGGTGGGGGTAGAAGTGACAACAGGCAGTGGTTGCTGTACCCATCCCTGGTGAGAATCCCATTGTTTTGTGAGGGTGCAAGTGTTGAGTCTGACAATAGGTAACTTGCTAGTGCAGCGCAGCACAAGTGGTATACAGGTGGGGATACGAGGCGCAATGGGTGGATAGGTGTGTGGAGGCTGCCAATCAGGCAGATGTTTGTTTTCAACACTGTTGGGGAGATGCACCTGAGGGATAGTGGGGGGCTAGCACAGGGAAGAGCAGATCGAGTATAGGGGTCAATATCAGGGACATGCTGGAGTAAGAGATGGGAGTAAGACCACAGGAGGGTCCGGGTGGGATAAGGGGTAGCAGGCTGAAACCCCCTAGTGGCCACCGCATATAATCTGCAGATGGAGAAGTGGGCTGATTGGTTAAAAACAGCCATGCTCCTATTGGTTCTTATCAGTTCTTCTCTATCCTATATAAGTCGGTGTTGACCAAGGGTGGTGGTGAGGGCAGTGGGGAGCTGACGCAGAGCGTCAGCGGGGTCTCACACTGATTTGAACTGCTCCACAGTCCTGCGATTCCTTGCTCTGCCCATCTTCCGTACCTGCTTTGCTTGGTTTGGAGGGGGGGTGTCTGTCCTCAGGCCCTCGCAACCGCCGGACCACCGAGGGATCCAATCTCAAATTCAGAGCTGGCTGTGGAGAGGAAGCAAGTAAGTGTTATATATACTCAGCAAACGGGGGAGGAGACTTAATAGCATTCAGACACAGAACAGCTCTATCGGGACATGCGCTACAGATATCTGTACTTAATTAAACATGCTGCAGTTAATAAGCTACCTCCACTGCTATACAGTTATTTTATCTCAAGTTAAAGCAGGCCTGAACACTCTCTGACTACTTTAAAGCAGCAGTACTACAAAAGGAAAACCTGCGCTTTTTTGACAGTTTATTCCCTGTGCCCTGCTAATCATATACCTGGTACTCTTTCTCACCAGCATTGTACTATCGCCAAGTAATTTGCTCGATTATTCTCCGCTTTTGTTTACATTTCTGCCGGTAAGCATGTTGCACTGGAACCCTCTCTGCTGCCAACTGCACATATGAATGACTTGCAGTGGCATCGGGAATGGTCAGCAAAGGATCCCTCTGCTGTTGTCAAAAGACGTGATGTGACCTGTAGAAAAAGTGCACGGAAAATTAGTCAGCCGTCATATTTGTTGTAGCGCTACAACCATTCAAATAAATTGCAAATATCTAAAAAACTAAAGATGACTGGAAAAAAACATTTACAGGTATGGAAAATGGAACTTTGGCCACATGCTTACAGCCAAAAACCAGAATTTTGATAGATCACTTCCTGATTTCATAGTACTGCTGCTTTAAGGCACACTGTAGGAGCATACAAGGCAGTGGATGTTCAACTGAAATACAACTATCTCCACTGCTAAACAATAAAGTTACTTTTTTTTTTCTTTCTCTCTCAAATTAAAGCAAGCATGAACACTTTCTGATTACTTTAAGGCACAGTGTAGGAGCATACAAGGCAGTGGAGATTAAAAATAACTATGAAATAAACTATCTCCACTGCTATGCCGACGTAAACTTTTAAACAGAAAAAGGTGCCAAAGCACAAGTACACTGATTCGAACTGCGCCACAGTCCTGCGATTCCTTGTTCTGCCCACGTTCCGTACCTGCTTTGCTTGGTTCGGGGGGCATCTGTTCTCAGGCCCTCGCGACCGCTAGACCACCGAAGGATCCGATCTCAAATTTGGAGCTGGCTGCTTTGCTTGGTTCGGGGGGGAGGCATCCGTCCTCAGGCCCTCGCGACAGCCGGACCACCGAGGGATCCGATCTCAAATTCGGAGCTGGCTGCTTTTTATATTGAGGTCATTCTGAATTCCACCCATAAAAGCTTTCATTTCCCTGAGCTCCCGGGCTATGAGACTGGTGTCAGACTCCCGTTCTACTTGCATATCAGGGCTAGGCCCTGTCCATTATCTGCCACTGGAGGTGAAGTGGATAATTTGTATTGCTTCTTGGCTAACACGCTGGATTTATCCACGTCCCATTTAGTAGCCATCACTGAAGCAGACAAGTCGGAGGATGCTAAAAAAAGCTTACAGAAGGTAAGGAGAGATTATTTTTAAACACAGGGTGAGATGGAGCTGTGGAACTGTGCTGCTTTTAGTACGATAACATCATGTGACCCCGTGTTTTATTTTTTTATAATGTATTATTTTGCAAACACAATATCTAATCTACGTTTAAACTAACTGCCCCATCAACTTTTGTTTCCTTTAAAGAAGCACCAATTTCAAACTTACTGCTTATGCTTCCCCATGCTGTCCAACCCCTTCTACCTCAGTCAGTGCTGTTCTGTGAAAGTTTTTTTTTAAATAAAACTGTTCTTTCTGTAGTGAATTTCATAGTCCCCATGGAAACCCATTCTGTGTGTACCAAGTAATTCCGCACATAGAGAATAATACATGGATGGGTGGGTGTAATCAGAATTGTACACACACCCAAGGTGATGGATACTACATGAAGCTCGAGAGAGAAGCTCAAGGGGTTCATAACAGCATCCCGCACTGAGGGTGTGCATAAATTTCTGGTTTACACACACCCACCCATAATTTGTCTTCTATAATTACTAATGAGCATTTTTAATAGGACTAGTACTTATGCCACTTACAGCGTCAGCTTAATTGAAGGGGAATGATTAGTGAATGATTACAACTACCTGATTGTAATACATAATTACAATTGGGTAGATGTAATGCATTTTTGCAAACTGGTTATCAGATCATTAAAAATGCTCACAAGTAATTATAATTCTTTTGCCGTTAATTCTATTTATTGCCTCCTCAGGCTAGGCCACTAACAGGATCCACCCTCCCAGCACCGTCACTCCAGCATCCCATGGACGTATCATGCAACTCCCACCTTCCCCATAGGTTCTCTCCCATTTTGGGGGTGGCTCAGAAGGTGGTGAAATGGATTCTTGGATGGGAGGCACACGATGTCTCTGGGTGTGTGGGGTCTGTGGAAGGCTGGGTCCTTCACGTTGTGCAGTCAGTGTTTTCTTCTCTTGTGTTCACCCTAAGAGGGGCAGACATGCAGTGCCATCCAGACAGCCCTGTGCACACTTCCATATGCAAGACTTTGGCAGCTGGGGCTCCTCTCATTGCCAACATTGTAGTCCCTAGCTGTCTACCCCCTAGCCACTGCAAGGGGCCAGGCTTACAATGGGAGCTGCATCCTTCTCTCCTCAGAGGAGTAGAGCAGTCCAAATGATGCTCGATCTTTCTCCCAACTGACCCTCCAATGCCCACGTTTGTTTCTCAACACGGGTTATTGACAGTGCTGGCTGTAGCACTACTGCTGTGCCAGCAGGTCGGCAATAAATCATTCTGAGTTCTAAAAAACTTGTGCACGACGACATTCTACAAAACAGGCTCATTATCAAAACTAAGGGAGTCTAAGCATGGCAATGCCTGCCCTTCGTTATGAGTCCTCTTCTTGCAATGCCGTGACACCAAATATCAGTTTCAGTGCTGCAAGAAATCAGGTGGGCCCCCCTGCCTCTGCTGTATTTAAGCATTGGCTGCTATCCATCCTAAGGGGGCCCCACTTCATCAAATCAGGACATGTCAGTTCTTGCTTTTTCTGACACATTAGCTACTCATCAGCTACCAGAAAAACAATACTTTCACACTTGTTGGTCATGCTGTTTCAGTAAGAGAGGAGAAAATGGCATGGCATTTACACTAGGTGTCAACTCATTTCCTGACTGTCATGGTTAAGTTTTACAGATATTTAGTGCTGAGGATCAGTCTTGACTTCAGTTGATTACCTCATTGCCTCAGCTTCCTTTGGCTACCCATCACCTATCAAAATGAGGGACAGTTGGATTGGGGGCAGGGCACACCTACATTAGAGCTAGTCCTAACATCCATGAAGATGTCACAGAATGTCTTGAAATTAGTGGATCACCACACAGTTTTTACTTTGAACTTGCCTTGGTTTCCAGTCACCAGCCCTCATCTCATGACTATAACAAAAGATCGCATTTTTCTTTTTAAAGTAAAGAGTTCAGTAAAATATCATTATTCTATATAAATAAATACCTCTCTGGCAGAGCCGATCGCTCGGTTTTCAGGGTTTTTTAGTTGCCAGAGATTGAAATTGAATCTGTGGTATAACATTATTCCAGCAGTAGTATCAAGGCAAACTCCCAGAGCTGGCTTCTTGATCTGTGGGTTGTTTTTTTTTTTTGGGGTACCATCTTCCACTGCCTCATCCGCATGTCTTTATTAATACTAAAAAAATCAGACTCAAGCAGCACTCCCTTTTTAAATTTATGAATGTAAAAATTTAAAGTTTCATTGCCTCAGCATGTTCAATTAAGGTGTTTGTCTTGACATGGGCCATTAGATCAAGTGTGTTGTAAGCGTGTAATTAGTGGTGTGCTAATACAAGAAAAGACTACTACATGAGCGTGGAAAGCCCCTTTAATTCAAAAACCAGAAGCATTTAACTCATAGGAGACAGGGCAGCGACAGAACCCAGATGGTCCCACGGTAGTGTAAGTAATCTGTGGCCCTCGGGGGCAGTAAGGGGCATTATACTGTATAAGGGTAGGCCAACCGGGGTAGGTAGGTAGTTGGTTTTGCTTACTGGGTAGGTGTACTATATAGTAAAATGCTTATTTTTGGGTACAACCCATGAAACTACCATCAAGAACTTGTGGTGAGCAGAACAGGTACAAAAAAATTATCCATGGAGTAAAGTATGACAAAATATTATACAATAACTAGACACTTATAGCAGCAGTGCAATGAAAACCTCTTTTTCCAAAACTATTAGCATACCTGTCAGATATACTTGTCTAGGCACCTCTTATGCTAAGAACATTTAGTCTTTTTTATTTTTCAGTCCTAACCCTTGCCAGGCCTATAATGTTATTTATATGCCAAATGTGTCAGCCATCTTTTTTTCTTGAGAAAAAACTAAATTAAAACTAGTATAAAATACTCAGAATTTGGTAGAATTAGAATATTGCACCACCAAATAAACTGGAAGATGGCAGTAATATTTTATAGTGAAAAAGGGTACAGTCAATTGTTTGCCTAATTTTGTTGCACTGCTACTTTAAGAGAGTTATGCAAGTAACATCCTTCTTGTTTGTAAATGAAGCTGGCAGTTCAACAGAGAGACATACATTTAGAGCAATGGTTGCACAAGCAATATGTATTTAGCCATAAAGGCAGATAAATGATCAGCGTTAGATAAGCTGCAGTACTAATTACTAGATACATCTAGCTCAGATGCATAAGGCAGGGCATCGAGTACATGTGTCTTATTGCTGATAGTGAGAAAGAGGGGAGGAGGTCATGTGTGCACCTACCTAAAATGGCCACTTAACTTTCCAGCTCCCGGCCGGCCCAACGGAATCAACTTCCATCTAGTGATTATTCAGCCTCCTTTCGCTAAACAAACCACAGGATGTGCAGTAGAAAGGGGATGAGGAGCAATCAATCTGCTTTTGAATCACCATCTGCTCCACAGAAGTGGAAGAAAGTATTTCAACCTCTTCACCAGCTGCAAAGCTTCCTGCTTTGAAGATGGTGACCTCTGAGCACAGTACCATACCGACAGCATTTAAAGCCCAAGCCGCCGTACCGGCCAAGATTGCAGTAGCAGAGGAAACAATTAGCGCTACAATGCTTGAGACACAGAACAGCCTTGGTTGTCTTATGGGATGAGTCTCTCAAAGTCAACAGCGGCTGGATGCACTTACTGAAACAACGGCTGCCTATGATCAATGCCTTGCAAAGGTCGAGCAGCAGTTTGTGTGGCTTTCATACAAGATCGAACACCTGGAAGGTCAGAGGAGAAGGAAAAATCTCCATGTTTTAGGGCTCTGAGAAGGATTAGAATGATAGGATGCTGTACAGTACCTTAGAAGGCATCTTCTGATTTGGCAAAAGCTCAATATGATTTTGAAATTGAGAGGGCACACTGGATCAAAGGAGCACAGGGATCCACTAACACCTGTAGACCCCAACCCATGATTTTTAAACTGCTCCGATTTCTTGATAAGAAATATACTAAAGGCTGCAAGGGAGATTAATAACACAGAAGTGGCGGGACAACAGCTGTCCTTCTACACTGACTAACCATGCACAGTATTGGACAAAAGGCAGGTGTATGACAAAATTAAATAAGCATTTGTCAATGCCGAACATTCGGGGTGTGCACTGGTATCATTTGGGGGGGTTACGAGCCGCGGTTGGCAATTTTCAACAAGCGTTCATAACTTCATTGTTTTTTATGTTTGCTTGCACGCATGTGCAAGAAACGTAGTGCCATCATCGGAGATTTCGGAGGTGTGTCACCTCCTCCTCCAATTCAGTCAGTGTGTTGGCAGGCGCGGCTCCTGTAAGCTAATGCATTCTGGAGCTGTCTATGACAAGCTCCAAAATGCAGTGGCATACAGTTCAAAGGGGAAGCTACGCTTGAGTGAGCAGCGATAAGATATCGCCTGCTCATGCGCAGCTCCCCCACACACACACGCCATGTAGGCATGCACGCCCCCCCCCTGCATGCACACATTGAATAGCCGACGGGGTGCCCAACCCCGCCGGCTGTGCTGCCCCCCGCCCGCCTCCCCCAAAGCCTTTCAGAAATGCCACGCTGGGTGCCCACCCCAGCATGGCAGAATGATCTAGCCAACAGGGGTGCCCAACTCCGCCGGCTCCACTGTCCTACCCCACCCCGAGAACTAAGTGCCACGCTGGGAGCCCACCTCAGCGTGGCAATCCATACTGGCCGACTGGGTGCCTAATCCTGTTGGCTGAACGGCCCCAACCATCTCTTGTGCCATGCTGGGAGCCCACCCTCATGGCAAATGTCCCTCGTCTTTTTTTTTTTTTTTAATCTGTAAAGAAAAACGGTCCCATGGCGATCTCCCAGCCCCTCCCACAACCCGCACCCACCCACTGCGCACTCAGCATCCCCACACCCCCAACCCTATACTTACCTCTGACCTGCGCGATGATCTTTGGTGGATCGGAAACACGCCTGCACTCTTCAAAGCCGACCGCGAACTGAGGAAATGCCGGTAAGCTGTATAATGGGCTAGATAGGGGGTTTCAACTTGTTGCATGTCTCAGGCATTTTTGAATTTAACCAAATTTACAACATGGGGTTTTGGACCCTTCTCATGAATGATGTCACGTCATGGCGCTATTCAGGCCTGAAGGGTGATTTCGCAGTCACTGCACAGTCACTGTGCTAAATCACCCTTCGGGCCTGAATAACACCATGACAGTGAAATTATTCATGAGAAGGGGTCCCAAAAACCCCATGTTGAAAATTTGGTGCCAAAATTCAAAAAAATGACTGTTTTACGAGCGTGCGTTGCGCAGTTCCTACGCAGGCTCGTAAGTTTGCGAATTTTCAATATTTTCACTCCAAATTTTCAATTTTGCCATTTTACCACACCTTCTTATGAGTAGTATAGCTGTTATTTTTCACATCTCACCCAAAATGTGTTTCTGCCCATGTAGCGCACAATGGCGCAGTCGGTGTGCGAAATCAATGCACGGATGAATTAAGAAAATCACAGTGGCACTGTTCATGAGCAGAGGTCTTAAATGGCTATGTTGAAAATTTGGTGAAAAATTCCTAAAATGACTGTTTTATTTAGCTGCATGCTATGCAGTTCCTACGCACGCTCGTAAGGTTCGCGAATTTTCAATATTTTCACTCCAGATTTTCAACATTGCCATTTTATCACACCTTCTTATGCGTAGTACAGCTGCCATTTTTCACATCTCACCCAAAACGTGTTTCCGCCCATGTAGCACACTATGGCGCAGTCGGTGTGCGAAATCAATGTACGGGATAAATTAAGAAAATCACAGTGACACTGTTCATGAGCAAAGGTCTTAAAATGGCTATGTTGAAAATTTGGTGAAAAAATTCCAAAACATGACTGTTTTACAAGCGTGCGTTGTACAGTTCCTATGCACGCTCGTAAGTTCGCTAATTTTCAATATTTCTTTTACCTAGATTTTTTAACATTGCCATTTTATTACATTCTTATGAACAGTACAGCTGCAATTTTTCATATGTGTCAAAAATGTGTTTTTGCACATGTAGCGCATAATGGTGCTGTTGGTGTGCGAAAGCAATGTTTAGGACAGATTAAGAAAATCACAGTTACACTGTTCATGAGCAGAGGTCTTAAAATGGCTATGTTGAAAATTTGGTGACAAAAGTCCATAAAATGACTGTGTTACGAGTGAGCATTGCGCAGTTTCCACGCACCCTCGTTAGTTCATGACTTTGTAATATTTTCAGTCCAGATTTTCATCAGTGCCATTTTTCCACACTTCCTTATGAACAGTACAGCTGTCATTTTTCACAACATGGCTGAAGTGTGTTTTCACACTTTCAGCGCAGAGATGCGTGGTCGCTGTGGGAAATCATTGTTCGGCACAGATAAAGAAAATCACAGTGACACTGTTCACGATCGGAGGCACCAAAATGCCTGAGTTGACAATCTGCTGTAAAAAAATCCCCAACCTAATTATATTACGGGTGTGCGTTGCACAGTTTCTATGTACGCTCGTGACTTCACCATTTTTTAATATTTTTACTACAGATTTGCAACATTGCCATTTTTTACACCTCCCCATGAACAGTACAGCTGTCATTTTTTACATCCTGTTCAGAATGTTTTTGCACCTGTGGTGCTAAATGCCATAGTCACTGTGCATAAGCAGCTTTCGGCTAACAAACTGATATTCCCCCTGTTCATGAGGTGAGGTCACAAAAAAAACATGTTGAAAATTTGGAGTGAAAATACCAACAAATGCCTGAGGTATTAGGGTTTCCAACCATAACGCCCAACCTTGTAGAGAATGACAGGCATCAGGGGTGTGACTTGGGATTCTTGCCTGTGATGCTCATACCATTCCACACCATGCAGTCAGTGAGAGGCATCAAGGTATGCCTTGGACTCTTCGGCCCCAAACTTCACCCCATTCTCCTATATCGCACCCATCTCACCATATTTCCTAATGAAATGGGGTGCGCATAAGGGCCAAAGACCCCAAGGAACACCATGACACTTGTCAGTGTCTGCAGGGTGGGGTGTGGTGAAATGGCATGGCCGTTATGCCTGACAACCCAAACGCACACCCCAATGCCTGTCACTCTCTGCAGGGTGGTGGTGGGGTTGGCTTCAGTTCAATACTTCACTGCCATTCCTATTACACAGCTCTGTAACTTCTACACTACCACTGCCAATGCCAGCAAGCAAATATTTGGCATTGACAAATGCTTGTTAATATTTTTACACCACATTTTCAACATAGCTGTCTTATTACGCCACCTCATAAAGAAAGGATGAGTACAATTTCAACTCCTGACTGAAAGGTAATTTCACACAGCGGCTGCAAAATCACCTTTCGGAACATTTTGGCCAGGATCTGAAAAATGGCAGCTGTCGCATTCATGAGGTGCAGTGAAGAAATGGCTATGTTGAAAATTCTGGGGTCAAAGTATTGAAAAGTACCAAAGGTACGAGCCTGTGTTTGCTAATTTAAGTGCAGGCTCATAACTTTGCTGTTTGTTAACATTTTCTCACCTTATTTTCAATGTAGCATTCTTTTGACCCCATCTCGTGAACAGTGCCACTGTCATTTTGTTCACTCATTCCGAAAGGTGATTTCACACAGCGACCGTGCCATTGTGCGCCACAGGTGTGAAAACATGTTTCAGGCAGGATATGAAAAATGACAGCTATACTGTTCATAAGGAGGTGTGAAATAATGACAATGTTGAAAATTTGGAGTGAAAATATTAACAATTTGTGAAGTTAGAGGTGCGAGAAACTGCGCAATGCATTATAACGTAGCCAGCTTTTTGAGTTATCATACTGCAACATAAGTTTTGGGGACCCCACCTCATGAAGGTAGCACTGTCATTTCGATTAATCGGTCCCAAAGGTGAATCAGCATAGTGACCGTGAAATCGCCTTTTGGGACTGAGTAACAAAATGACAGTGACAGTGTTCAGGAGGTGGGGTCCCAAGAACCCCATGTTGAAAATTTGGGGCCAAAATTCCTTAAAATGGCTGAGATAGCAACTTAAGATGAGACTCCTCCATTGACTACCATTATTCGGCTTACCTTAAAATCTTCCATTTGCTGGTCGTTTTTGAAGAATGCAGACATGTCCCGGTCCACAGAAGATTGCTGCTCCTGACCTCGGGGATAAATATGGGTAAGGGTGTGTGGGAGGTGGATGAGTGGGAGGGTCGGGATGGGGGAGGGGGACGGGGAGACAACAAGGGACCAGTTTCTTTATTGCAGGTTTAAAAAAAGACATCCGGGACAGTTTTCTGTTTCAGGGAACGATTTTGTTTACATTTCCAGACACTGGGAGTGGGCTCCCCAGTGTCCGGAGGGATGGGGAACAGAGGGTGCAGGGAGGATAGCAGCTGTGGGAGGGAAGGACTGATTTGCTGCTGGGGGGGCAACTCAAATGGGAGTGAAGAGAGCAGGGAGGACAGCAGCAGTGAGAATGAGCGGAAGGGATTGATTTGCTGTGGGGGGGTCTTGAACAGAACGGAAGGTGGGGGGAGGACAGCGGCAGTGGGAGGGAGCGGGAGTTATTGATTTGCTGCAGGGGGCTCGAACAGGAATGGAGGGAGTGGGGAGGACAGCAGCAGTGGGAGTGAGTGGGAGGGATTGATTTGCTGCGGGGGAGCTCAAACAGGAATGGAGGAAGTGGGGAGGACAGCAGCAGTGGGAGTGAGTGGGAGGGATTGATTTGCTGCTGGGGAGCTCAAACAGGAATGGAGGAAGTGGGGAGGACAGCAGCAGTGGGAGTGAGTGGGAGGGACTGATTTGCTGCAGTCAAACAGGCAGGTTGAAAAGTAATGAAACAGTGCTATAAACAGCGAGCTGACAAGACAGAGAGACAGCGCATTCACATGTCAGTTCGAGCAGGCTTGTACTCAGCAAGCTCGTTCATGACAGCAACTACCATCATCATTGTAAGCATAACAGCACTGTGAACGCGCAACCAGGAAGTAAATGTAATCCCTCGCACGGCTGTTTACACATCAAAGGACCAAGCCACGCCACTATTAGTTCAGCTCTGGCCTTTGAAAACCTTGCCAACTCTGTCCCAAAAACAGAAAGTGAGTCATCGACAGTTTGCCTGCTGATTCATCTGCAACAGACCTGCCCCTTAAACAGAGCTTTCCAGTGGACACCCCCCTCACACCTATCTATAGCAACTCTCATATCAACATGTTCGTCCTCGCTCGCACGCAGGACGAACATAACAAGGACTCGGAAACTGAGGCATTTCTCACTCCTTGCTCTATCCTGCCATCTTATCAGTTAATTTCCAGGGCAAGGACACCCCGTTTCAGACCCCCAGCAAAGGCAGACAGCTTCTTCCAGATTCATTTGGGGCCCTCGGCATCTGCAGCATCAGCATCTCCCACCCGCTCATGATGCCAGCGTGCCCTACTGCCTGCAGCAGAAAACTCTCCCATGGAGAAAGAGTAAATCTTCTAAAAACTGTGAGAACTGGGGCGTACTTTCAATCGGTCTAAATGGGGCAGCAGGTAGCCAGGGATGATTACCGGGGTGTGAGATCAGCTGTACAAGACTGGACATATTAGCAGAAATTTCTCGACCAGTTTGGGTGCTCTCAAGGCAACAGGAGCACCTGGACAGCCATTTACTGGCTCATAGGGGTTTTGACGTGCCTGTCTATGAAATGATTTACTGTTGGACACCTGCCATTACCTACATTTCATCCTCTCTGGCTTAGCTGCCTGCTACCATGTACATGGCTACTCCATACTGCTGACTTCCTCCCTCCTCCAGTGACCTCTGATTCACAACATCGGGGCTTGCACTGGATCACTGAAGGACACAGAATTGGGGCTGAGTGCTATACTGGACTTCTTTGTCTGTTCTGCAACAGGCCTGCAGTTTCTACAGTTTATCTGGGCTGTCTCTTTTTGTTATATTAGATATTTGTGTAGTTCAACCTACTTAACCACCTATTTCATGTCCCTGAACTAGAGCATACAGTACATGACATTATAGGTTCAGTTAGGGGCTTAGTTTTCATAGTTAGAATAGTCCTCCCTCGGTGCTTATAGACAATCACCTCCATCAGTCATTTTCTCTTAGTGTGAGTGCTTAGTTTCCCAATACTGCGACCTGTGGGATGTTTGTACATTTTTCTGTTAGGATGGATATACTAAGTTCTGCTACCCTATATTGACACTGTAGTGAGGTCCCACTGCGCCCCTCCCTTCTCCCTTTAGACCCCCCAAGTAACTGACCAACTGTCCCTCCCACACCCTTTCCTCCTTCAATCCCTCCTCCCCAGCTACATGCCAGTGCACTCCGGTCAATGTGCTTCGTGACATCTCGCACCATACTATTAGCTCCAGCATCAATCAGCCCCCTGTACAAATTGTTCTTAGACAATTCACCACCTCCTGTATAAACGTAATAAAATAAACTCCAGGTGGGCACAATTCAGGAATGAACTGTGCAGGGAGCCAATTGACATTAAAGAGCAGGTACCTACTGTCTGGCACCTTTAAAGTCTATAGTCTGGTGTGAGTTGTCACGGAGCAGATTAACCAGAACAACTTGACGTGTCACCCTCCTCCCCTTACCTGTTTTTTCAAGTTATTCCCCCCTTTCCCTATCCATGTGTAGTGGGATGAGCTGACCATAATTCCTGATAGTAATACTGGAACCGTATTTCAGTTTCTAGAGTCTACACCTATGACAACTAAAGGAAGAGTCCTGAGAGCCAGTTGGCAAGCGTTTTGCTGGTCTTTGGCTCTCAGGATCCATGCAAGTGAAGGCTTAAAAGCTCTCTCAGTGACTTGCTAGAAGTGACAGCCTACCTCGGCTGAAAGGAATCACTCATCCTGGTCTGTTTCAGGAAGGCTATAGCTTGAGGTTCAAGGGGTGTGGAATAGCTCGTCCCACATCCCCTTCTTAAACATCAGTGCTTCTGCTTACTCAGCTTCGAGCGTGTCAAAATCACTTCACTCCAGGGCTGCGTGGCTGTTGGGGGCTGGGTCTTTCCTGTTCTCCTCTTTGTTCCTTCTCCCTGGTGCACCCCCACTCCTTTTCCTTTTCTTTCTGTGATGTCAAGGCTCTCCCTCTCCCCCCCTTTTTGTTCTGCCTCCCTGTTTGCAACCCTACTCTTTTCAGCCTGCCCCCACCCCCGGTTCTGGCCCTACTCTTCCCTCCGTTGTCCTTTCGTTCACTTGTTTTCCTCACCAGCAAGTGTGTCATTTTACTCTTGCCACACCGCCGCTTTCAAGGATGCCCTTTCCATTTTGGACTAGGCTGTTGCTGTCAGCCAAGGTTTCCATCTGCGGGCCTCCCAATCACCTGCTCCCCCCTCTCCATCACCAACCCGGTGCTTCGGGTGTGACGTCACCCCTCGCTACTCACTCCTTCTCAATGGACCAGGATCATCCGCACCTGAATCATAATTTTCATTGACCGAGTTGGCATCCTGGAGAAGTAATTCTCCATTTTCAGATGTGACCCGGGAGCTAACACTCAGTACAGCACAGTAAGCAAAGTCATGTACTACTCAGAATAACAGATACAGGACATCTCTCGAACAAGTTTAGACAGCTTGCAACGTTTGCAATTCCCTTAGTTTGACACTGGAGCTGGCATAGGATACTGCTTCCTTAAGTTCCATAGGGAGTTTATGCAGCGGTAACTTTAAAGGTATTTTCTTCAATTACCATTTCTTATAAAGGGGAGGGTCTGGTAACTTGCCACGACAGTGGACCTTTGGAAGACTCCCTTGTACCACACCTGAAGAACTCTAAGCTGTCAGTGTCAGGACTGCTCAGAGGCTTCTGTTAGCTAGGGCAGCCACACTGCTATGGTCCATATAACATGGGTGTCCACTCCATTCCTCATTTCCTCCCAGGAGACAAGCTCAAAGGATATATCACAACAGCAGAAAAAGGAAACCTGGGAAGGCTGTTCTTTTCAAAACATGTGGTGTAATCTTTTGACCTCAAGTAATGTTACCACTAGCCAGCATTGTTGAAGCTTGGAGAAATAGGGGAACCTAGGAGGGACAATGGATCCGCCACCCCTTTACCTAGGACTATTCGATAATACAGCCATGGCGGACCCACATGGGGGTCCCACTATCCCTAACATACATGCCCTCAAGGTGGCTTTATTCGTTGCTCACATCTCTTCCATATCACCAAGGCAGACCCACGTGGGGGTCTCGCCATCCTGACCTCCAACCATCCATTACTGCACCAATGGCAGACCACGTGGGGTCCCGCCATATCAATCATCAAAGCATCTCTTCCATATCACTAAGGCAGACTCACATGGGGGTCTTGCCGTCCTTAAATTTGGACCATCCATTAAAGCGGCGATGGTGGACCACATAGGGTCCCTCCATCCCGATCAATAGATCTTGTCCTTCTTCTCTCAGACTATCTCATACCTCAGCAATGACAGACCTGCAAGGGGGTCCCGCTGTCCCAAGCTAACCATCAAAAAATGGAGAGCAATGAGTACCAATGCCCGTGGTCTGAGTAACAAGCTTCCTGAATTAGTGGCCTTTATGGAACATCTGGATATCGTGGCAGTCACAGAAACATGGTACACACAAAACCATGACTGGGACGTAAACATACCAGGATAAACTATCTACAGGAGGGACAGGGAGGGTAAAAGAGGAGGAGGAGTAGCTCTTTACATAAGGGAAGGAATCAAAGCAACAGAACAAAATGGAAAACAGGGAGGAGAAGAAGCACTGTGGGTAAATTTGGAGACCGGCAATGGAACCACAATCCTCACAGGGGTTAGAGCATAGACTTTTCTCAGGGGAGGAAATGGACAAGGAATGATAGGAAGTATACTTAGAATGGCAGAAAAAGGGAGATATTGCTGATGGGTGATCTGAATATGCCAGATGTTAACTGGAGTGCAGTTGCAGCAGCCACTTAAGAGTGGGTTATTCTAGATGCCCTACAGGGGCATGCCTTAGACAACTAGTATTGGAGCCCACTGAGAGGGAGCAATCTTAGACCTGGTTCTCTCAAATGGAGATGAAGAGGATCACAGATGTAGAAGTGGTTAGCCATCTGGGAACTAGCGACCATCGAACAGTATGGTTCACAATAAACACAGCAATAGAGTCAAGTCATACAAAGGCAAAAGTACTGGACTTTAGGAGGGCTGACTTTGCCAAAATGGGTGAGTGCCTAAGGAATGCACTAGCAAATGGGCAGGAAGGAGGGGTGGAAGAACAATGGGGAATAATAAAACTGCCATCACAGAGGTAACAAGCCTTTGTGTGAAGCAAATAAACAAAACGAACGATGTAAGAAACCACTATGGTTCTCAAAGGAAGTGGCAGGTGGTTCAAGAGAAAAGAAAGCATTCAGGAAGTACAAGGAATCACAGAAGGAGCAGGACAGAGAACTGTATCAGTTAAAGCAAAGGAAGCTGGGAAGGCAGTCAGAACAGCAAAGGCCCAAACCGAGGAAAAGATAGCCAACTCGGTTAAGAAGGGGATAAAACCTTTATAGGTACATCAGGGAGCAAAGGAAGACCAAGGAAGGATAGTGAGGCTTAATAAAGGGGAGGGTGGGCAGAGGGTGACTGTGGAAGGTAGAGATACTAAAGAAATATTTTTGCTCAGTATTTACAAAGGAAGAGGGGAGGTACCTAAAACAAACAGTAGAAACACTCTGGATACAGAAGTTGATACCAGCCCATTTACAGAAGAAAGGGTTCTGAAAGAACTCTAAAACTGAAGGTGGACAAAGCAATGGGGCCTGATGGGATTCATCCCAGAATTCTAAAAGAACTAAGGTAGAACTAGTGACACCACTGACTACCCTCTTTAACAAATCATGGAGGATGGGGTGGTACCAGAGGACTGGAGGAGGGCAGATGTGATTCCCTTCACAAAAGTGGGAGCAAGGCAGAAGCAGGAAACTACAGACCTGTTAGTTTAACCTGAGTGGTAGGGAAAATGATGGAATCACTTCAGGAAAGAATTGTTTAGTATCTGAGGCTAGAGGGCACAGGACCCAAGGCAGCATGGATTCATTACAGGGAAGGTCATGCCAGACGAATCTGATAGATTTCTTTGACTGGGTGACCAAAGAGTAGGTCAGGAGGGGCTGTGACATGGCCTACCTAGACTTTAGCAAGGCATTTGACACAGTCCCACACAAAAGATTAATATAAGTTAGCCAGCCTGGGAGTGGGTCCCAAGATGACAGCCTGGGAAAAGAATTGGCTGGAGAATAGGACACAGAGAGTAACAGTAAATGAAGTCCACTCTGAAGAAAGGGGGTTACTAGGGTAACGTAGGGTTCAGTATTAGGACGGTCCTCTCAATGTCTTTATAAGCGACATTGCAGAGGGACTGGAAGGAAAGTATGTCTCTTTGCAGATGACACAAAGATCTGCAACAGAGTTGATGCACAAGGTGGGGTGGAAAGGATGAGAAGGGACTTGGCAAGGTTAGAGGAATGGTCAAATGCATGGCAGCTTAGATTCAATGCTAAGAAGTGCAGGTAATGCACCTGGGAAACAAAAACCAGGGGAAGAGTACACAATGGGGGTGAGATACTAACAACAACAAAATGGAAAGGGACCTGGGGATAGTCATATCAGATGACCTAAAGGTGGGCAAGCAATGTGAGAGGCAGCAAGGAGGGTTGGGGATACTGGGATGCATAGGGATAGGCATCACCAGTAGAAAACAGGAAGTTATTATCCCTCTGTACAGACAGCTGGTCAGACCCCATCTGGAGTACTGCGTGCAGTTCTGGAGACCCAATCTCCGCAAAGACATAGACAGGATGGAAGCTGTCCAGAGGAGGGCAACTAAAATGGTGCAGAGTCTGCACCGGAAGACATATGAAGAAAGACTTAAGGAGCTTAATATGTATAGCCTCGAGGAAACGAGGGAGAGGGGGGACATGATAGAAACTTTCAAGTACCTCAAGAGAATCAACAAAGTCCAAGAGAGTAATATCTTTCAAAAAAAGAGGTGTGCAAGAACAAGGGAGCACAATTTGAAGATGGGGGGGGTGGCTCAGAGGTAATTTAAGGAAGTATTTTTTCACAGAGAGGGTTGTGGATGCATGGAACGGCCTTCCGGAGGAGGTTGTAGAGTCAAAAACAGTAGTGGAATTCAAGCATGCATGGGACAGTCATAAGGCAATTCTAGGGGGTGGGGGCAGGAAGAAGTAGGCTGCTGGTTAACTAGGATCTGCAGCTTATCCATTAGGTAGGGAAATGGGCAGACTGGGTGGGCCAAGCGGTCCTTATCTGCCATCAGATTCTATGTTTCTGTTTCTAACATGCCCCATGAGGGGGCCTTATGCATTTCTCAATCATATTTTTTTTTTTTACCAATTATTTTACCAGGTGAGACACACTAAGCTGAAAGCTTGTTTGCAGGTGCAACTTGGGAGCACGAAGAAGTTAAGTGACTTGCTCAGGGTCACACAGTATGCAAGTGGGGGCTGTGGGATTCAAACCCAGGTCTCCAGATTTGCAGCTCAGAGCCTTAAACCACTGCGCCATACTGCCTCCATATTTCCATCAGTAAAGGCAGACTCATGTCAAGGTCTCACCTCCTTACCTTGGACTATTCAGTAATACACCGATGGCGGACCCACGTCAGAGTCCCACAATCCCAAACACACCTGCCCCACGATGGGGCATTACACATTGCTCAAACATATTCCATATCAATTATAGGAAGACTCACGTGGGGGTCTCACCCTTCTTACATTGCAACACACAATCCTGCAGCCATGGTGGACCCACGTGGGGGTCCCACCATCCCAAACACACATGCCCCTCTTTGGTGCACTACTCATTGCTCAGACATATTTTCCATATCATTTACTGGCAGACTCACGTGGGGTTTTGCTCACTTTTACCTCAGATCATGCAATCCTGCGGCCATGGTGGACCCACATGCGGGTCCGGCCATCCCATAACAAACATGCCTCGTGATAGGGCATTTCTCATTACTCGAACGTATTTCTATCTTCACCAAGGCAGACCCACATGAGGGTCTCATCTCTCTTAGTCTAACCGCCTGAGATCTACTCTACAGTTCCCTTATCTGAACTCTGTATACAAGGACCTATGTGTCCCTCACTCCAGCTAGCCTACATTCAAGCCTGTTCCTTCATCAATTTATTCACTTTCTCTACTACAGTCCAGCTTCCTTTCCATTCCAGCTCCAGTTCAGGTTGCGTACACAGGACATCTCCGTGGAGTGCATTTCAATTCCTCGGAGATCTTGGGACAGTGTTTACCTTCCTATCGAGGGTCTCCATTGTATCTTAATATTTCAAAGGACTCATGACAGCCTCACGCAAGCCTTCCAAATCGTATATACTCCTATACGGACACAATACCTCTACTACTGTCTTTTGAGACTACTTCATCACCATTTCTCATCCAGTCAGCGCTACTCTGCCATCTCACCATCTACGATATCTCTGTCCCTCAAATTCTGTAGCCTTGATGGACATTCCACTAGCCGAGCAGACCACATATGTATGCTCTACACCTTCCTCGCTACCCCTCACGAGGGTTTCCTCATCCAGCCCATCTCCATCGATGACCTCTGGCAATTCCATTTAACTCATCCAGTCATCCCACATGGGATTCTTCTGGTTCAGCTCAGCCTCCATGGGGACCTTCGCAAGCTCCCCTTTCATCACATGCTCCTATAGTGGGCACCTCCAACACCATGTGTATCTTCCCTGCAATTCAACCACTTCTTCAGATGCTCCTGCTCCTGTACCTGCTGTTTCAGCCTTTGACAAATAACATCTCCAATGTTCTGACTAGTGTCCAGACCTACCTGCATAGAAGTCCCAGTTGGTGCCATTTCAGGGCTCTGTGACAGACCCTCCTCTCTGACTTTCATGGAAGCCTTTCACCAATTACCAGACAGGGTGATACTACCTAATGCCACCATCCCTAGCCTTTGCTCCCTGAATGTATCTTCGTGTTCAGTTTAATAAGATTTTCATTCCTGTACAGCTATCCAGGACATGGATTACCATCTTGTCTTATCTGGACAGCCATCCAAATTGCATCCCCCTTCTTCTGCCGGAACCTTCATCCTCCAGAACTGATTTTCCTGCTCATCGTCGGATTTGGAGACACGACTCATCAACCAGCATGTTTGGACTTAGTTCTTGGACATAACCTGAACCAAAAGCCCACATTTAGGATTATTCTTCTCTTAGAATGCCCTGAGGATGGGCAGGTCAGTAGCCATGGGTCCTCGGAGGTTTCCCTCAAAGGGTTTTTTTCTTCTCCTGCGTGCTACTAGTCACACTCTCCAGAGCTGGAGGAGGTAATCACAACATCAGTAATCTTTTTGGCCTTAATTTGTGCACCTTCCCAGCATTCCACCGAGGGTGGGAAACAGAGAAAAGTCTAAGTCTATAAACATCAAGCATGTAATATTCAGCTCATACGTATATACAAGCACTGAGCTATGTACCACACATTGAACGGGAAGAGGTTAAAGGGTGGGAATAGCTCCTCCTACATCCCCTTCTTAAACCTCAGTGCTTCTGCCTGCTCAGCTTCTAGCATTTCAAAATTGCCCACCATCCTCCCCTGCTTCCTCCTCCTCCTCCTCCTCCTCCTCCGGCACTCTTATCTCACCATCTTTGCTGGGCCTTAATTCCTACAGCTTCCTAGCATTCCACCAAGAGTGGGAAACAGAGAAAAGCCAAAGTCTAAGTCTATAAACATCAACCACGTAACATTCAAGCTCATACGTGTACACAGTCACTGAGCTATGTACCACACATTGAACCACTTTATTTTTGCCATTATCATAATACTTATTTGATGTTTGAAGCTTTGATGTACTACATATTTCTGAGTGTCCCTGATTGGTGGGTTTTGGGGCTGGTGGGGGGTGTGGGGGGAAGGGGAGACTGTGCCAAAGTTTGAGTTCTGCGCTTGCATGTGGATGTTCTGATATGATGGCTTCATTTGATAGCTTAAAAGTTTTTACTCTGAATAATAGGGGCCTTAATTGCCCCCAAAACACAGACAGGTGCTCTCTAATTTAACAGATATGCACTGTGACATTGCTTTGACTCAGGAGATCCGCCTCACTGACTGAGAGGCGGCGCACTTGAAGTGCAGCTAGGTGGGTGTTGCATACCACAGTGCATATCTGTCCAGTCAGCAGGAAGTGGCAATCCTCTTTTGGAAAGGGTTACAATTTGGAGTCCACAAGGAGGCTTGAGATAGGGACGGCAGGTTTATCATTGTAGCGGGAACTTACCAGGGTGAACCTGTTATCTTGGGGAGTGTATATGCACCGAGCACCCCCAGATATTATCTTTTCTGGATCTGTTGCACGGGAACCTCTGGGTACCCCAGCTGGTATGATCCCTGTGGGGATTTAACCTAGCATTACACCCTAAACTTGATTGCACAGGTCATGGGCATAAGTTAGAACACTTAATAGACCAACAGGTAGGGCAAGCTTTCTACAAAGGTGGCCTGTATGATGTCTGGTGCACCTTACACCCCCAGGAAACAGACTTCACATATTATTCACAAGTACAAGACTCTTGCAGTCAGTTGGATGCTATTTTAAGATCAGAAGACCTTGTCTCAAGGACTTGGGGAGTCACACCATCAGACCATGCCCCAGTTATTCTATCCATTGCAAAGAGAAAGTGGGAAGCACCAGAAATAAATGGAGGATGAATATCTCCCTGCTGCCGCAAGACAACTTGGTAACCTGGCTAAGGTAGGAACTATTTCTGTACTGGCAGTTAAATGATATGCCTGACACCCCTGCGGCTACTCAGTGGGACACCATGAAGGATGTCATACAAGTGGGCCTTAGCAGTATACAGCGCACGCACACCTCTCTAAATGGAGGGAGAGAGACCAGACTATTAGACAGAAAGAGGAAGACCTGAAGGGGTTTGGAATACCAGATACTAGCCTAATCAGAGCACAGAGATACCCTTAGGCCCCAAATCACCAAGGCCAGGTGGGATATAGAGGAACTCCTGCAACATAGAATATGCCTTATTCCACCTCAGTCAGGCATATTGGGAGGCAAGAGAACAGCCCAATAAACTTCTTGCCCACAGACAATGGGACAGAGACATAGAGAGATGCATCCTTCAGATACATACTGCTGGGGGAGAGGTGGTCACCACCCCGGACCAGATAAATTTAAGAATTCCAAACTTTCCATAAGAATCTCTATGCTTCAGAGGTCTCTCCCTCCCCAACTCAGTTTGAAAAGCTCTGTGCCAACCTTTGTTTGCTTCAAGTCCCAGCTGAAATGGCCACCACCCTGGGAACTGCAGTCGCCACACAAGAAGTCGCAGATGCCATGACATCCATGTCCAGGTGGAAATCTCCAGGCTTGGATGGTCATACCAACGACTCCTATGCCACGTTCCCTGATATATTGAGGCCTAGATTGGCTAAAGTCCTGAATGAGTCATGGGAAAGAGGGACACTCGCTCCCTCTTTCTACCAGACCCTGATCACCCTTCTTCCCAAGAAGGGCAAGGACATCACCCTCTGTTCCCAGTTTTGACCCACCTCTCTAATTAATGTTGATGCAAAACTATTTGCAAAAATCATTACCCAACATATGGAATCCATTATAAATATACTTATCCACCCTGATCAGGTGAGATTTGTCCCGATAGATTGGGTGCAGACAACACCCGCAGAACCTTAGACCTTTTCTGGGAAGCAAGACACCAGACCCTCCCCGTGGCCAGCCTCTCATTGGATGCTAAAAAGGCCTTTGACAGGGTGGAATGGCCCTATCTTTTTGACGTTCTCCAGTGCTTTGGTTTCCTGACTCATTTTATTTCACTCATCCAGTTGCTAAACTGGGCACCGACGGCCTCAGTTTTGACCAGTTCTATGATATCTCCCCAGTTTGCACTGGGTAGGGCAACCAGACAGAGATGCCCCCGTCCCCCTTCCTTTTCCTTCATGTAGTCAGACTTCTGACTGTGAAGATCAGGGCTACACCAGCTTTTCTAAGAATAACAGTTGGGGGCTTCCCTTGAAAATGTATCCTATTTGCAGATGACATTACTCCATTCCTGTTCAATGTCCCCTCTTCTCTCCGAGCTCTGAGTGCCATTATCCAGGAATACTCCGCCCTCTCAGGGTATAAACTCAGTGGGGCTAAGTCCCATGTCCTACCCCTGAATATTGCCTGCACTCGAGCCTTGTTTGCTAACTATCCCTTTCAATGAGCCCCAGAGGGCATGACATGCCTGTGAATCCAATATAGATCAACTCTCAAACGATTAGTAGCAGCAAATGTTGAGGTAATGCTTTCTAAGCTGTACAATGATCCAATCTCCAGGTGTGGGAACACATTCATCTCTCACTCTCAGGCAGGGTGAGTTCATTTAAAATGATTGCACTTCCAAAACTCCAGTATATCTTTGCCAACCTTCCCATCACACTTTCAGGTGCATTTTTTCAAACAATGCACAAAAAAAGGTCCACTTTCATTTGGGAATGAAAAGCACCCAAAATCGAGCTTCAGACCCTTCAAGCCCACTGGAAACAAAGAGGTTTTGGACACCTTGACTTGCGGATGGGACACGCTATTGCAATCCTTTTGCAGGCTATCACATGCTGTAACCTCACCCTGATGAGCCCCCTACCACAATGGCTGAATCTAGAGCTGGCACAGACCCATATGCCACATCCACCAGCCCTAGTACTGGAAGTGTGGTGCCTACCAAAAGTGGCCTTCCACTGTATGAGCCATACCAGACAGGTCTGGCAGAAGCACATGGCACAGCTCCAGTGGTCCAACAAAACCTCGAGATTATACCCTTGTGGCACAACCCTCTGCTATTAACTGACAACCAGGAAATCCACTGGTCTTTCCGGCAAAACAAGGGATCTATACCCTGGGTGACCTTTACTGTGCTGAGTCTAGTGCTCTTAAATCTTTTGAGTCTCTCTCTCCAGGGACCATGGTGCACTCTGGACACATTTCTGGAAGCATCTACAACTACGGGACCTGCTCTGAACAAAAACCATCCCCTCCAACACATTGCCTCCACCAGGCCTGGTGATTAGTAAATGTTATGCGTCATGTCCATTTCTTGGGTCCCCGGTCAATTAACACTTTCATGGACTTTCTACCCCTGCCTAAATTATTTATTTTCCCTCCACCTCCTCTTCCCTTTTTCATCCCTCTGTCATTCCATATCTCTTTCCTCCCTACCGCCTTAATATATCTTCATCATCACCCCACTACCTACATCACCTCTTCCTCCCTACTCTCCTCCACCCCTCCTTTCCCCCTACCTTCCTCCCCCTTATTCCACTTTGACTACATAGCTATTCTTCCCTTTCCCTCCTATCTATCCCCATCCTACCCCCCACCTCTGCTTGCCTTCTCCTCCCTGCACTTTCTCCTCCTCCCTCCCTCCCTGTTCCTCTCTACTGGTACAAGACCTTCCTTCTTTCTTTGACTCTGGCACAATCCAGTTATCTGCCTATGTTGTTAGTTGTACAATTCTCCTTTTTAAACAAGGGTCCTCATGTTATGTTACCTTTACCTAGTGAAACGTTAGCCTTTGTTTTAACTCTGCACCCTGTATGTGCTTAGATTGTGTAACTATTGTTAGAATTTATGCCTGGAGTCAGTTTTCAATTGTTTCTTGCTGTATCTGTGGACCTTATCTGTATTGTTGTTTGTGTCATACTTGACATGGAACCTATGAAAGAGCTTTCTGCTCAAAGGTATTAATCCAAGATCTCAATAAATAAGTAAATAAATAAAGACCTGTTTTCTGGGGCTTAAAGATCCTTGTCACCCAGATTAAAGACAATTGCAGCTCCAGAGCAGAGAACTTCCCTCTCCTAAGGCCATTAGCTCCAGGGAATAATGGGGAAAAAGAACTGGGCATCCCAATCCCAGTGGAAGACAGGGAACAAATCAGGCCCTGTGCCTACAAGGCCAATCATGAATTCCTGGCTAACCCCCCCAGTATAAAGTATTGTATAGGGCTAATAGGACCTCACAGTGGCTATATAGGGTTCGCCTCTTGCAAAATAGTGACTGCTGGAGATATGATGCTCCCAAAGAATCCCTGACCCTTATCCTATGGAGAGACATCGGTGTCTACTGGCAAGGACTCTACAGGGTGTGCAGTACCCTTCTCCCTCTATTGCCCCTGAGAGACCCTGTGGTGGCATTGTTTGGCCTGACCCCTCCCTCCCCATGCAGCAGTCCCACAGCTGAACCTCCTATGGCTCCATAGCATGCTTGCAGCAGCCAAGCAGGTCTTACTGAGACACTGGAGGGATCCAGCCCCCTCAGCCTTGCAGGAATCAGAAAACCCAGTTGCCTTAATGGCCCATTATGAAAGAACCACCTACTCTGCAGCAAGGAAATTAACACTTTATCAGAAAGTCTGGGATCCATACCTGGATTCCAGGAGGGGCTCACCTCCAAGCAAGGCATCCGCTAGGTGACTGTCTTTATGTGTTGCATTTCTCATACTCCTACGGTCCTCAATCTACACGTCAGCTTTCCCCATCACAAGAAGGTGTGCCATGAGCCACTCCCCCAGGCCCCAATGTTAGTCAGTTTATTTCCTAAACTAAGACTTGAAAACTAGTGTGTGTCCTACTTCCTAACATTGGGAACGTTATGTAAGAAGTCCATTTCCAGTTTTGATTCTGTGTTACATATTAGACACACAAGACCTGCAGCAAACACTTGGATTCTTTATGGGTCACTTACTGATAAAAATGGGAATTCAGCAGCGACTGTCTCCTCCCTTTCCTGTACTACCTTCTCTTTACCCACACCTTCCTTCTCTCCCCCATAATCCCTCTCCACTTTGTATCCCTCACCTCCTACTCTCCTCCTGCCTCTCCTTACTCACCTCATTCAAAGTAACTTAATCCTCTAGGAATTTTACTGACGTAAGTATGCCTTTAAATATGAATTCATATAGACTTCTCTTTAAAGGTCTTCACCGCTGAATGAGGCATTTAATCTATTCAGATGCACCCAATACCTTCATGTTGTGCTACTTACAATGATTATTACAATGACCAGCCATACCTACAGTAAGTGTTGGCTTGCCTTCCTGTAGCTATCTAATTTGAACTGTTTAAGAAAGCTGTTACAATCCTTGTATAAAATTGCTACTTATTTTTTCTCTTTATTTTACTGTACTTTACGGACCAGTACTTTGTTCAGTGCCTTTTATTTTATAGTGTTATTTACTGTATGTTCAGTTGTGTGGATTACTGTATTGTGTTATTGTCATCCCAGGACCATCTTGCAAATGAGCTTGTTCAATGGTGTTTCGCCTGGTTAAATAAAAATTGATTGATTGATTATACAATAGATGTGTGCAGTTGTACTCTGCTGTTTTTACCAAATGTTTCCTAAGTTCTTTATTATTATCCATTGCTCTACCAAGGTTTTTGTCTTATGTTATGTGTAAGAAATGAGAAAAGAAAAAAATCCAATAAAAATCTTTATGACAAAAAAAAAAAAAGAAAGAAATGGAAGGGTTCAGGCACTGGGAGGCCTTCTGAGGTAAAACACACACACGGTTCCCTTATCACACCATGTTCTCTGGGTGTACAGGGTGTGCAACAGTTCCTGCTGAACATAAGTAGAAAGTCACCAAAGTAGCTGCTACTGTAGAATAAACCATGCTGGAGCGCAAATAGTGGCATATTCTTGATTATTTTTAAAGGGAATTTTTTTTTCTTTAGTGTGAATTTCGGGTTTGTGAAAGGTGCTGGACTGACAGCACTAGAAACTTGATGAAGCCCTTTGTTAATTACCATGATGGGTGCAGCATGGATGATCACAGTACAAGCTTCCCCAAACTTCACCACCAATGTGCTTTAACTCTGCCATGGAGGGGCCACCATGTAGGTGAGAGGGTAGCAATCACTCCGTGCCCATTCAATACTTGGTCTGTCATGTGAGACGGCCACAAATGCCAATAAGTGCCAGTCGTGTTTGTGGTTTTATGATGTGGACACCTGCCCACTGGAAAATGGACTGAGGCCACAACAACTCATTACACATAAGCCACTGAACAGCCAGCGGGGGATAATGGCGTTCAGCCACTACCAACCTCGGCTGGATTTGAACCAGTGACCTTGAAGTGAAAGGATCCTTAACCCACTGCCAATCCACAAACTATCCAGTTCCTGGACTAGACTTTCAAAAGTAATGGCACAGACGCAATTCCTGATTTTGTGCTGTGCCAGCATCTTCCAAAGTGTACCAAAATGTTTGAATGCTGTTTTCCTATATTTTGGTGCAGTTGTGACAGTTTACCTGCTTTACGGCACAAAAGTGACATATGCGTAATTTATTTGATACATGTCATTTTCTTTTTTCTCCCCATTCCTCCTTGGCTTGCTCTCATCTCCCTTAGAACTCCCCCCAGCCATGTCACCCATCGTCTCTGGAGCTTACAGCCCTGCTGCTTTACAGTGCCCCATGGATTCCAACCCCCTCCCGTGGCATGGCCTCCCAGGTTCCCCAGGCCCGGGAGGAGGCAAGGTTAGGGATGGGGCAGTGGGCAGCTGAGTGGATGGTGAAGAACAAGTGTGGTGTCATTCTGCACATCCTCAACATTTTCTGTTATGCTCTCCCCTTCCCTAGCGAGCCCCATGGCCCGTGGGTGGGGATTGAGCAGATGCATGCAAGTGTGTGCATCCCATTCAGGAAGTGCCCCCTCCCTTGTGGCCCTGCTTGCACTACTTCCTGTGGCACCATATAATCAGCTGCAGCTGTTTTACAATGCAAGCAAGTGCGGGAGCGCGTTCCCACTCACAAGAAGGTGGCCAGTCATAGAGGAGGGCGGGCTGTGTCTGTCACCTTCTGAGCCTGGGGGAAAGTTATATTTTTGAAATGTGGGTGCGGGGGGGAGGGAGAGACTTGGGTGCTGCTGCTGGCGTGGGGAGTGGGGGATCATTTTTTAAATCACAAAATCAGATGACGAGACAGTGGCCGGCTGTGTGGGCAGGCGGGTTGTGCTATTGTCCATAGTGGGATTTTTTTTTTTGAATTAGCGCTTCAATTGTGCACACTGTGGGGAGGAGGGTGGGAGTGGACTTGTTGCAGAGGGTGGGGGGATTTATTTTTTGTTTTGTTTGTTTACTATTTATCCCCCTTGGCACCCAGTTGGCTCCTGTTTCTGGGCATCTCTTCTTTCAGTCACCGTCCATCCCGCATCCGTCTCCAAATCAGACCACCACCTTGCTAACCCCATGGCTTACCCCTGATGGTGGGGTGGTGGGGAGCCCATCAACTCCCCACCCGGACCAGATTCAGTACAGGTGGCACCTTTGGAGACGATGCGGTGGTTGGTTGGCCATCAAGTCGCACAACCTGGCTGCCATTTTCCCTTTTTCATCATCAGTGGAGTGTGCAATGCCAACAGTGAGCATGCCACATGTGTGTCCACATGTAGCGTGCCCGCTGGCTGTTCCGCCTCTGTGCCCCACTGTATTAGCCAGGTGTGCCAACACCTAGCCTCCGTAGGTGTCAGGCAAATGCCGACCCCTGTTCTCCACCCTCACTATGAGAGGAGAGCTGTCCTCCAGATGCTCAATCCTCTCCCATCCCTGCCGGCCCCCGATGACCCGCTCACACCACGAACACGGGTCACAGGCATGGCAAGAGGTAAGGTGTCACTGCCTCAGCCCTCCACACTGTTTTTAACATGATTGGGCTGGGGAGATGGGTGAGGTGTTGTTTTTGATTTTTTTTCCAATACCAATAGGCACAAGTAGTGCAACTATTCATTATTCGTATCCGAATAACAAATAGTGCATTATTCATGGTATTCGGGAAACACTATTCATTTCTCACACACCCCTAGTGGTGGGGAAGTTAATGGAGTCACTGCTAAAGGAAAGGACTGCGGAGTATCTTGAACCTAGCGCATTACAAGACCAGAAACACAGATTCGTGGGAGGGAGGCTATGTCAAACAAATGTGATCGATTTCTTTGACTGAGTGACCAGGGGAATAGATCACAGTGGGGCATTGGACATGGTCTACTTACATTTTAGTAAGACATTTGACGGTGTACCATATAGGTGACTCATAAAAAAACTGGACAGTTTAGGGGTGGGTCCTAAGGTGGCAAACTGGGTACAAAACTGGTTAATGACTAGGTGACAGAGAGTGGTGGCACACGGAGTTCACTCCAGGAAAGGAAGGGTGACCAGCTGGGTGCTGTCATCGAGCCATAGGTCAACAAGCATAGGAAAACTAGGAGCGGTTACAAAATTCTCAAGTTGCGTTTTATTATTATCAATAACAGTAAAATGAAAAAATAAAAATTGTTCAGTATAACTATTTACAAAGGAAGTACAGAGAAAACAAAAGTCCTTCATCTGAGGGTTTCTTTCCAGTTTCAGTCTCTGTAGCAAAAATATTGTTGCTCTTTTTATAACAAGCCTTTGCCTGATAATTAATTTTTCATCATGAACTCATTAAGGAGACATCCTGTTTTTCACAAAATGTTCTTGTCAGTTTCTTTGCAAAGCAGCTTGCAAATAGAACAGGGTCCTAAGCTGGCCTCCTGCTGACAGCTCTGCCAAAGAGTTTGCACACAAGCCTGAAAGGAGCTCAAACTGCATCTCAGGTTAACCTCCTAGATTCCAAATAGCTTTTTTGCAGTCATTTCAACACTATAACTATACACATTGTAAAACAAGGGATCCCAGTTTCATAGAAAGATTCACATAAATTTTTATAACCATAGATATGCAAGGGAGAATAAAAGACAGAAACAGCAAGTGAAGGCACAGAGATAGTGAGAGGTGGAGAATTGCGAGACCGTCACAGTGATAAGTTTTTTCATGAGAACATTTGGTTGCACAACCAGACAGACAAGAGACAGAAAAGGAGAGAATAGAACAGATCTTTGCATTTAACTCTTTCTGCATAACAAATGGGACAGGGTCTTATTCAGCTCTGTCACATGTGCCTTACAGCTCAGCACTGGGACCAGTCCTCTTTAATGTTTTTATAAATGACATTGCAGATGAACTAGAAGAGAAGGTATGCCTTTTTGTAGATGCCAACAAGATCTGCAATAGGGTAGTCACTCCAGAGAGGATGGAAAGAATGTGAAATTCAAGGAGTGGACGAGGGCATAGCAAGTTGGTTTCAATGCAAATAAGTGCAAAATCATGCAGCTAGTGCACAGAAACCCAGAGGTGGAGTACAAAATGGGAGGGGAGGTATTGACAGTCACCAAACAGAAAAGGGACCTGGGAGTTATCATATCTGATGACCTCAAGGTGGAGAGACAGTGCGACAAGGCAGTGGGTAGGGCCAGTGGGATGCTAGGGGTGCAGGGGGTGGGGTATCGCCAGCACAAGGAGAGCGATGGTGTTGCCACTGCGTAGATCACTGATGAGACCCCACCTGGAATACTGTGTCCAGTTCTTGAGTTCTTATCTAAGGAAGGATATAGATATGGTGGAGGCTGACCAAAGAAGGGCAACTAAAATGGTGCGGGGTCAGCATCAAAAGCCCTATGAGGAGAGACTGAGGGATCTCAATATGTACACACTGGAAGAGAAAAGGGAGAGAAGGGACATGATAGAAACCTATAAATACTTCACAGGGTTGAATAAATTACAGGAGGCAAGTATTTTTCAGAGAAAAAAAGTTGCAAGAGAATAAGGAGACATGTAATGAAGCTCTGGGGGATTTGGAAAAGATGTAAGTAAGTATGTCTTCCCTGAAAAGAGTGGTGGATGCCTGGAACAGTCTTCCAGTGGAGATGGTGGGCTTAAAGCATGCATGGAATAGGCACATGGGAATCTTAATTAGAAAGCAAGGGATGTAGGGAGCTTGAGATCAAGTAGGTTCTGTGGGACAGTATACAGGGACAAATGGTCAGACTGGGTGGGCCAAGAGGTCCTTATCTGTCATCAAATACTGTGTTCTGCCACAGCAGCCAGTTCCAGTCGTGAGTGGCTGTAGGTGGCTGCTTAACCCACAACTGGTCCATTCTTGGTAGAAGAGGGCTAAGGATGAGTTCAGCCTGCCCATCTGGGAGAGCTGTGTTAGGCTATACTCCAAATGGAAGTAGCCTGGGGCACTGCAGTCCCTGCAAATGACCCCACAGAAGAGGGGCAGGATAATGCATTATTACTTATTTTTTTAAATTGGTCCTAGTGTGCATGTGGGAGGGAGGACATAGCCCTGTGGACCCAGCCCTTATTTATGTCTGCTCACCAGGAAAATTCCATTACATACTGTAGACTGCCCTTTCCTAAAACTTAACAGTTTTAAAGTGCAAACTGCTGTGTATAATTCTTGAATGTTTAATGTGCCAATGCTGAATTAACCTACTGAATTCATTAAAGTGATTCAGTATTTGATTATAGCATAAAATAAATAGTATCACGCTCTCATAGACTGCCTAAATGCCAGTCGTGCCCTTGAAGTTTGCATGTGCCCTACAGACTGCCTAACATACTAATTAACTAAACTGTGCATGAAATCCTGCATGCTAGATGACAGGGCAAAACATTTTTAAAATCAAACTGTATTATTTCAAGCTTCAGTACTCATTTATTGAACTATCTTAAAGACTGCTCCATAGTAACACAAGGTGACTTTAAAGCTATAACACTCACACTGGTCACTAGTCAAAACTTGGAAGTTAACAGTAGTGTTTCTATTGACCCATGGTGTGTTTCCAGAGAACTTTATAAGTGCATGAATGCCTTCTTGCTGAAGTTAAACACAGTCGGTAATTACAGCGACTAATTCTTCCATGACATGCGCTAAGTGCTTCTCACTCTATTGAACTTCAAGAACAGAGACATTCTTTTAAAATTATCTAGCAGGTAAAAAAAACATGTACTGTAGCATATTGCATAATGACAAACTGAGCTTTACTTTATTGCATGTACTGTTAACCATTTGAATGATCCTGAGACATTGTTATTCTGATGCATGATCCAAGCACAAAGTTGGATTTTCATGCCTGAACTGCACAGCAACTAACTGCATGCAGAAAAGAATAAAAGGCGGGTCATTCGATGTGTTCATCAGCTGGTGACTACCCAATATCAGCTGTCCCTCCTTGCTAACTAGACTACCCATTGCAACCTATCCCGTCTTGCTATACCTTCCCCAAAAGTTAATCAGGAAGCTCAAGGAACCACCCAAATTCACAGCAAGGGATCCAATGTTAGCAAGGTTAGGTGGTTTCTTTCTACAGGCATTCCTGCATTTCATTTTCTGTAGTTCCACACTGGTCAGGAGGTCTTACAGTTCGTCTGAAGGTTCCCCTCCATTTTGTTTCCCAGTCACACATTGGTTTGGTGATGCTAAAGTTCATCTTGAGTTTCTCCTGCATTTCATTTCCTGGAGTCCCATATTGGTCCCTAGGTTCTACAATTCACTTTGAGGTTTTCCTACATTTCATTTCCTGGAGCCCTGTGTTGATCTGGAGGTACTACAGTTTATCTTGAGGTTCTACTGCAGTTCATTTCCTAGTGTCCAAAATTAGTCCATATGTTTTACAGTTCATATTGAGGATCTCTTGCATTTTGTTTCCCAGACTCCCACATTGGTCTGGCAGTTCCACAGTTCATCTCAAGGTTCTTCTGCATTTTGTTTCCCAGAGTGCTACATTGATTGGTAGCTACTACAGTTCATCTGGAGGTTCTCCTGCATTTCAGTTCCTGGAGTCTCACACTGGACTGTAGGTTCTACAGTTCATCTAGAGATTCTCCTGCATTTAGTTTCCTGGTGTCCAATGTTAGCCTGGAGGTTCTACAATTTGTCTTAGGGTTCTCATGTAATTTATTTCCTGAACTCCCACATGGATTGGTAGCTACTACAGTTCATCTTGAGGTTCTCCTGCATTTCATTTCCCGGAATCCCACATTGGTCTGGAGGGTCTACATTTTGTTCTGAGGTTCTACTGCATTTCATTTCCTGGAGTCCACATTGGTACACAGGTTTTACAGTTCATCTTAAAGTATTCCTGCATTTCATTTCCCAGAGCCTCACATTGGTCTGTAAGTACTGCAGTTCATCTTGAGGTTCTCCCGCATTTTGGTCCCCAGGGCCCTGCATTGGCCAAAAGGTTCTGTAGATCATCCTGAGGTTCTCCTGCATTTCATTTCCAGAATCCCACATTGGTCTGGTGGTTCTAAAGTTCATCCTTAGGTTCTCTTGCATTTCATTTCATGTAGCCCCACATTGGTCCATAGGTTATACAGTTCATCATGAGGTTCTCCTGCATTTTAGTCCATAAGTTCAGCAGTTCATCTTGAAGTTCTCCTGCATTTCATTTCCCAGAGTCCTACATTGGTCAGGAGTTTCTACCATTTGTCTTGAGGTTCTCCTGTAATTCACTTTCCTGGAACTCTTCATTGCCTCAAAGGACTTTTTTCATACCCTTTACCATCCATTTCTCCAAGCTCAACTAACTCAGCCAATATAGTGCACTTATGATCACATTTCAAATCGGTTTTGAAAACTTCAGGCTCTAGCTTTTAACTTGGCTTCTCAGAATGCTCAAACACTATTCAGACTAGTTCCAAGAACCTTAACTGAAGCTAAACAAGCATTTGTCAATGACGAATGTTCGCTACTGGTACTGCTGTTGTACTGGGGTCTTGCTTGCACACATTTGTACTACAAATTTACCCAGGATAGGACAGCTGAGAGGCGATATAAGACTTTCAAGTGGGCTCCCACATTTTGACCCCCAATGTCCAACAGTCTTTTTATGACCTGACGATATGATCAAGACAGGTGGAATTTTTTATATCCCATCCGAAAGGTAATTTCGTTGTGCAACTGTGGAAACAAGTTTCGGAAGGGATTTGAAAAATGACACCTGCCATGTTCAGGAGATGGGGTAACACAAGAGATATATATGTTCAGCATTAAGGGCCAAAATCTACAAAAAATAAAGTTTTGAGTAAATGTTGGAACAATTTGTTTCTCATAATTTAGTTGGTTTTCACATTTTTACTCCAAATTTTCAACATAATCTTTATATGACCACTCCTTCTGAGCATGACAAGAGTCATTTATAAAACAATGGCTGAATGTCATTTTGCACCACAAGTTAAAACACATTTTGGGTAGGTTTTAGAAATGACAACTGTCACATTTATGAGGTGGTGTGAAAAAATGGCTATGTTGAAAAAGTCAGGATCAAAACATTGAAAATAACCACAGTTACAAGCGTGCATTGAAAAACTGCTGTGTAGGTTCGTAACTTTGTTTCTCATATTTTTACCCCAGATTTTAAACATAGCCTTCTCATGAGCCTTCCTCATGAAGAAGGGCAAAGAAAATTTTCAAATCCTGCACAAAAGGTAATTTTGTGCCCCAAGTATGAAAACACATTTTGGCCAGGATTTGAAACATGACAGCTGTCACATTCATGAGATACTGTGAAGAAATGGCTATGTTGAAAATTTGGGGTCGAAATATTGAAAATGACCAAAGTTACAAGCCTGTGTTTGTAAATTTCAGTGTAGGCTCATAACGTTGTTGTTTTTAATACAGTATTTTTACCCCAAATTTTCAACATAGCCTTCTTATGGCCCTATCTCATGGACAAGAGTGAATATTTTCAACTCCTGCCCGAAAGATGATTTCATGCAGTGACTACAAAATCACCTTTCCAGACAGATTTGGCTAATTTCACTGTGATTGTTTATGAAGTGGAGTCCCCAAAAAGGCATTTTGAAAATTTGGTGCAAAAATATTCAAAAATGACCAAGTTATGACAAGTTCAAAAACCCCACTGAAATCCATTGAACCACATACCTAATTTCCTAGTTTGCAGTCTGGCATTGAAGAGTGAAGATGTGTCTGTGGCCCAGAGAGGATTACGATGTTGAACCCCCAGTAGGTAAGTAAGAGCTTGGGGGGGAGGGTCAGGTGGGGGAACAGTAATGGTAGAGGCAACAATAGACATCAATGGAAGGTTTATTTTTTCCAGGAGTGTATGTTAAAAAAACTAAAGTCGGTTTCAGCAGGCTGATCATGGCTCAACTGTGCTCACTGGCAGCATTATACTGCAGATTAAAGGAAAGAGTCACCCATGATTGGGTTGGCTCTCTCCTTTAAACTACACAGAGTTTCCACCCAGCAAGCCAGAACAGTGTCATGATTAGCCTGGATGATGATTGGTGTGGCACTGATAGGACCCTTGCAGACCACTCTACATTAAACTGACAGTGTCACACCCCTCAAAGCCTACTCTCCTAACAAAACGTTCACTGCGCATGCATGCATGGTAAACATAAAAAGGGCATTCCATAATTATAGAATAAGAGTTGTTCACTTGGGAACATTAGCAGCAGGCTGGTAAGGACAGAGGTCTGGGGTTGTATTCTGTTTTAACTGAAATATTTGAATAGTTTGTAAGTGAAATTAGTTCTATGTGTTAAAAATTATTACCTTGAGTTAGAACTTACTTGGGCTGTGATATTGTAACTTTGGAGGCTTGGGAACAGTTGTTTGGCAGGGATAATTAGAGTGAAATTTAAATGTGTTGTTTGCCTGGTGTTAGGGAGAGGGGACATTAGCTGGAATTACCTTGTCTTTAACAGGAATTACCTTGGCCTTCATTGTTCACTTGGGAATATTAGCAGCAGGCTGGTAATGACAGAGGTCTGGTGTTATATTCTGTTTTAACTGACATATTTGAATAGTTTTGTAAGTGAAATTAATTCTATGTGTTAAAAATTATTACCTTGAGTTAGAGCTGTTACTTGGGCTGTGATATTGTAACTTTGGAGGCTTGGGAACAGTTGTTTGGCAGGGATAATTAGAGTGAAATTTAAATGTGTTGTTTGCCTGGTGTTAGGGGGAGAGGACATTAGCTGGAATTACCTTGTCTTTAACAGGAATTACCTTGGTCTTCATTGTTCACTTGGGAATATTAGCAGCAGGCTGGTAAGGACAGAGGTCTGGGGTTATATTCTGTTTTAACTGAAATATTTGAATAGTTTTGTAAGTGAAATTAGTTCTATGTGTTAAAAATTATTACCTTGAGTTAGAACTGTTACTTGGGCTGTGATATTGTAACTTTGGAGGCTTCAGAACAGTTGATTGGCAGGGATAATTAGAGTGAAATTTAAATGTGTTGTTTGCCTGGTGTTTGGTAAGAGCCCTTCCACCCACCCTGTTTTGTAGGCTTTCTTAAATACTGAAAAGCCACTGGGGGTTGGGATTGAAGGGCTGAGTATTTCTGTTTGGGACTGAAATTCAAAGCAACAGGAGCTGGTGGGCCTGTGACATCATACTGTACCTGATGTCTGCATACACACACTGTTAGTGGGTCTGGACACACACTGGACTGTATGTGTTTGTGAGACTTGGGAACTTTATTGGTGGGGTTGAAATTGGGTTTGTAAATAAGTGCAGTCAGTATAGAGAGAAACTGTATTCCAAGGGAAAAGGGACTGAGAAAAGGGTGTGTGCCATTATAAACAGAGGGGGATAAACAGGGTGGCCATATTCCACCATGGCAGGCATCTTCGGAAGGGTTGTAGGCTGCACAGGCTGTGGGATGGCAATAATTCTAAATTGGGCCTGGAGAGAGGGAGGCTGCCCATTCTGTAGACAGCTATCTTGTATCAGGAGTGAGGTATATTGGTTAAGGAGTAAGCTGGGGGAGCTGGGGAGGGGTGTCCAAGGATAAGGGGTGTGGATATGGGCAGCAGAAGGGTGGGGCTGTGGGGAGGCTGGGGTAATGCTCTGAAATTACAGGACGTTATGTTACAGCAAGCAGGAGGGGGGATATTAGGGACAGAGGACCCTTAGATAGGGATGTTGACACAAAGGGGAAAGTGTATGGGGTGAACATTCTGAATACAAAGAGAGTGGAGGGGGAAGAGTCAGGAGGGGCTGTTGTGTGGAAGCCTAAAACAGCAGACTGTGGGAAGGGAGCTCCTAAGGTGAACAGAGCAAGAGGGGAAGTAGAGGGGCAGTTTAGAGGTGCAGTCAGGGGAAACTCAGGTTACTTGATGGAAGCTGACATAGAGTGTCACAATAAATTTGAGCTACTAAGCAACCTAGAGGGGCAGGAAGGGGTTGGTGGAAGTGAGGAAACTTATACAGAGGCTGGGGGGAGGGAGTCAGATACCTATAGGGCATCACAGACCGGCTATGGAAAGGATAGAAATAGTCCCAGAGGGAGAAGGGGAAACATAAATGTTAAGCAAATTGGGGAGATGCAACATATTGCAGACATGAGGGAGGAGAGTGTGATTGGAGAGAAACTGGGAGACAAGGAGGTGGGAGAGGAGCCCCCCTTCAGCAGGGGGGTCAGTGCCAAGGATGGGGCCCTAGCTAAAGGGGACCCACAGAGAGCCTCTGGAGGCAGGGGTACTATTACAAGGGGGGAGGATGGCGGTGTGGGGGAAGGGGAAACCATCAGGGCCAGGATAAATGGTTCGGATAAGAGAGGGTTAAAGTGGACACCTATTCAGAGGGGGTTTGAGTTAAGTGGGCAAAATAGGAGGGAGGCAGAAAGGGGAGGGTGACAAGGGGGTCTCTAATAAGGCAGGAAGACTCCCATGGAATTGAGATCATGAATAAAGGGGGGGAAGGGGGGCTGAGAGGGCATAGTGGAGGTAACCATAAGGATGATGGTGGTGTTAAGGTTCTATTATTGGGAGACTCAATGATTAGGGGTATCCAGTGGAAGGGACAGGGGGATGGATGCCATAGCCAGATGAAGGTAGTGAGTATCTCTGGGCAGACAGTGCACAGAGCAAAGTTCATGGTGTATGAAATGGTTAGGGATTGTGGAGGGAAACCAGATTTCCTGGTGCATTTGGGAACTAACGATCAAGAGGGAAATAGCGTTTTGGAAATCCAAGCAAGGTTCCAAGAACTTGCCAGAGTCTGTCGGGATAATGGATGCAACATTTCTTTTTTGGAGATATTGCCAGTACCAAAGGCCTCAGTGGAGAAAAAAATGAAGCTCACAGAGATTAATGACTGGCTCAGGAAGTGGGGTGAAGATAGTGGGTTGGGGGTGTTAGGGAACTGGAATGGAGTTTGGGAGGATAAGGGACTATATGCCAAGGACAGGCTTCATCTTGCCCCATTAGGGAAGGAAGTCCTTAAACAGGGGATGGCTGGCTACATTCAAGAAAGGTGGGGTTCAAACTGTGGGGGGGAAGGGATAAGGGAGGGGCTGACCAGAAGCCCTCTCCTCCAGATGAGGGGAGTAGCCTTTAAGCCCAAGGGGGAGGGGGGAAACAGACTGGGGGTGGAGGTTTCAGGAGGAGCAGAGGGAGGATGGAAGTATAAGGAATCTGGGTGGGTTCGACAAAGAGGATCAGGATAAGGGGTGGGGTTGTGTTAGTAAATGCCAGGAGCTTGGGAAACAAGTGCCAGAGTTCCAGACCATGCTGTTGGGGTGGATGTGGCGGCGGTCACGAGACGCACAACAAAAACCATGACTGGGACCTAAAATGTACGGGGTACACTATGCTTAGGAAGGATAGAAATGAGGGCAGAGGGGTGGAGTGGCTATGTTCATTAGAGATGACATAGAAATTGCTAGGTAGAAGAGGCAGAGGGAAACGTGGAGGCCTTATGGGTCACCTTACGATCCCCAGCAGGAGATAAGGTCAAGCTGGGTGTAGTAAATAGGCCCCCCGGGATGAGTGATGTTCTAGAGGATGGTTTGCTGGACACCATCATTGCCCAGTGTGGACCAAAAGGGGAAGGAGTGGTGTTGATGGGGGACCTTAATATGCCAGGTACAAACTGGGGGACCATGTCCTCTAAGGTGGCCAAGGAGCAGAGGCTGCTGGACGGCTTCCAGGATGTGTTCTTAACACAGCATAAGATGGAGCCCACAAGGGAGGGGCATGTCCTGGACGTGGTTCTGGCAGATGGGGATCTGGTAAGGGATATGGTTGTACAGGACCCACTGACTGGGAGTGACCACAATACTGTCTGGTTTCAAATAAGCATGGGGGGGTGAGATCTAGGACACTGGCAGTGGACTCAGGGGGCAGATTTTATGGGCATGGGAAATATTCTCAAGGATCACTTGAAGGGATTACATCAATGACAAGTGTGGAAAGGAGATGGGAGGTCATAAACGGGACTTCATGAGGCAGTCAGGATCTGCGTAAGTTGAAACGTAAGGAGCAAGGTCACATAAACCATGCTGGTGGTCCAGTGAGGTACAGGTAGCAGTCAGAGAAAAGAAGGCCTACAAAAATATAAAACAACAAGAGGGATAGATAAGGAAATGTACCATCGTGGCATCTAGAAAAGTCACCCGTATGGTGAGGGGAGCAAAGTCCAGTAAAAGAGCAGCGGCTGGCACAGGAGATACATGGAGGGAAAAGGGTTCTTCCGGTACATTGGGAGCAGAGAAAACTAAGGGCCATCTCAGCAGATTGAGATCAGAAGGAGGGTGGGTGGAAGAGGTGAGGGACCAGGCAGAGGTATTTACGTAGTACTTTGCCTCTGTGTTCACTAGGAGGGGATGGGATATCTACAAAGCAAGGCATGAAGGGATAGAAGCGGCAGTAAGTGGGATCAGGGGAGCAACAGAAATGGAGCAAGAGGGAGGGAGAGGTATCCCAGGGTGTCACATCTGTAAGGATAAAAGGCCAGTAAGGTGGAGGGGACGGATGATGCTATCTCCGCCAAAAGGGTGGTTAGCCCTCAAGGCCCTAAAGAAGGACAAATTCTGGCCGGATGGCATTCATCCAAGAGTACTATGGGAATGGCGGACATACTGGCTGCTACTCTGGCGGAGGCTCTCAACAGGTCACTTGAGGCAGGGAGGGTACCTAGGGATTGGCGAGAGGCACATGTGGTGCCAATCCATAAAGGGGTCGAGGGAAGTACCAGGTAACTATAGACCCATCAGTTTGACTCGGTGGTGGGAAAATTAATGGAGAGTATACTAAAGGAACAATTGGGGGTGTACTTGGAGGAGGTGAGAGGTCTGGATAGTCGGCAACATGGGTTTGTGCCACGTAGATCATGTCAAACCAACCTTGTGGAGTTCTACGAATGGATAACATCAGAACTGGACAGGGGAAAGCCTGTGGATGTATTATTCTTGGACTTCAGCAAGGCGTTTGACTCTGTCCCCCACAATGGTCTGGTGGAGAAACTGATGGGGTTAGGAGTAGGCGCTTTGATGGTCTGATGGATTGAAAACTGGCTAGCTGTATGCACCCAGAGAGTAGTGGTCTGTGGGGAGCTCTCGAACCCTAGAGAGGTTGGTAGTGGGGTACCGCAGGGCTCGGTCCTGGGTCCGATCATGTTTAATGCATACACATCGGACATCAGGGAGGGTATAGGGTGTGAAATGAGTCTCTCTGTGGATGACTCCAAGATGGGAGCAGTAGTTGAGGGAGAAGAGGGAGGTTGGCCCTGCAAGGGACCTGACACCCTGGAAAGCTGGGCTCACACATGGAAATTAATTTCAATATCACCAAGTGCAAGTGTTGCATCTGGTTGGGGAAACCTAAACACAGGTACACACCCTGGGAGGAGGCACTGAGGCCTCAATAGGGGAAAAGACCTAGGGGTCATGGTGAATGCATGTATGAATAACTCTGAGCAGTGCAGGAGAGCGGCTAGCAAGGCAAACAGGATGTTGGGATGCATCGTAAGGGGGATCACCCAGGAGCAAGGGAAGTGATTCTGCCGCTGTACAATGGACTGGTTAGACCACACCCGAGTACTGTGTACAGTACTGGAGACCACACTTGAAGAGGGACATACAGCTCCTGGAGAGGGTACAGAGGAGGGCAACAAAGATGATACGAGGGCTAGGGAATTTGACGTATGAGGACAGACTTGAGGAGCTCTGCCTGTTTTCATTGGAGGAGAGGAGAGGAGAGACAGGGGGGACATGATTGAGGTCTTCAAGTACCTCAAGGGAATAAATAGGGTAAACATGGAGGGGATCTTTAGACTAAAGCAGGGAGGTATCACCAGAGGGCATGGTTTGAAGTTGGAAGGTGGAAGGGTGAGGGGGGAAAAGAGGAGGAGGTTTTTCACTGAGAGGGTGGTGGACCCTTGGAATGCACTGCCTGGTGAGCTGGTTCAGAGATCCACAGTGGAGGGCTTCAAGAGAGGGTGGGACAGACACAGAAAGTGGATGTATCAGATGATGGCCTGTCCCAGGGGGGTGGGGATGGATGATAAGGGTTTCTGGAGCACAAGGGATGGGAGGGCCTCGGCACCCAACTAAGGATCTAAGGTTCGAGCAGACTCGATGGACTGTAAGGCCTAATCTGCTGGCAAATAGTATGTTAGTATGTTAAGAGTTCGCAGAGTAATAAACTTCAGCATGCATAGAGTTAGAGTTATAGAACTTATAGAATGTAGAGTGAAATAGGGCCATGGAATATATAGTATGATAACAGTCATAGAGCATCACTAAAACATTCTTAAGAGCTCTAGAGTCAGTGTGCAAAGCCTTGCAGTACACTGTAATTGTGTACTTCTGCTAGTGTTTCACACACAATACAGATTTCATTTCATCCTTTGAGTTTGTATTCTGCCTCTCCTTACTTGGCACAGCTACAACATCAGCAGAAAGAAACTGTAAACAAGCATTTGTCAATGCTGGTTGTTCATCACAGGTTTAGAAGCCCTGGGGCATGAGATATTTTGTGTGACTGTGCGGTGTGAATGGTGGTAAAGGACATGCTGGCAGAGGGTTAAAATAAGGCATCTTGTGTTAAAAAGGGTACGTAAACTGCATTTTAACCTTAAGATTATTTAGATATCTGTAAAGAGAGCCGCAGACTATAGAAAAAGGAAAGGGGAAATTGTTTAATCAGGAAAGGCACACTAAGCCAAAGCTTGTTTCCAGGTGTGACCTGGGAGCACAAGGAAGTTAAGTGACTTGCTCAGGACCACACAGTATGCAAGTGGGAGCTGAGAGACTCAAACCCAGGTAACCAGGCCTGCAGCTCAGAGCCCTAAACCACTGCGCTATACTGACACCTTTACCACCTAAGAGAGAGAGGCGAGTGAGTGAGTTTCATTGGTGTAATTCAACGCAATGGAGCGGTGTTAATAGTAAAGGACGTGCTGCCAGAGGTTTAAAATCAGTCATCTTCTGTTAAAAAAGTATATAAAATTCCTTTTTTAAATTAAGATTAGTCATCAGGTCAATCGGCACGAGAACAACAAATACCAACAATATTTCCAGTAGGGGGTAGCATATTCCATTTATGCCATACCTCCAAAAAAGTGAAAAAAAAATTTAATTTCTTGCCATTTGTTGCTGATTATAAAAAATACATAAATGAAACACCACTCGTTTGGTAAATATTTTTGTGTTGAATAACTTTTGTGCTCAAAGTACCATGTTGTCATTTTTATGTTCGCTTGCGCGCATGCGCAAGGAACGTTTTGGGAGAGTAGCACACTTTGGAGGTGTGCCTCTCCCTTGCAATCCAATGCTCAGTTGAGCAGGCGTGGCTGTCCTGCACCAATGGGTGGCAGTGAGTGTGTCGACAGCGGTGGACTTCGCCCAAAGAAAAACACCGCTGTCATACAGAGCACCGCATCACGCCGCCGCCGCCCGCCCCCACATCATGCCGCCCCCAAAGCTTTTGGTGCCACGCTGAGCTCACTCCAGCGTGGCAAACATCCTGTTGTTTGCCAACAGGGTGCCCAATCCCCCGCCGCCCTCGCCCCCTAGCCATCTTCTGCCACACTGGCAGCCCACCCCAGCATGGCAAACCTCCCACTTTGTCAGCCGACGGGGATGCCTAATCCCCCGTTGGCTCCACGGCCACCCCCACCAGCCATCTTCTGCCACGCTGGGAGCCCACCCCAGTGTGGCAAACATCCCGCGTCGTCAATTGGAAAAAAAAAACAACCTGTAAATTAAAAACCATCCCACGCAGTCTCCCCGGCCCCCCACAGCCCGCACCCACCCACTGCGCACCCTGCCTCCCCACACCCCTCTCACCCCATACTTACCTCCGGAGCTCCGTGCGACGATCTTCGGTGGACCGGGAACACGTCTGCACTCTTCAAAGCCGACCGCGAACTGAGGAAATGCCGGTAAGCTGTATAATGGGCTAGATAGGGGGTTTTCAACTTTATTGCATATCTCAGGCATTTTTTGGAATTTTTGCACCAAATTTTCAACATGGGGTTTTTGGGACCCCTTCTCATGAATGATGTCACTGTCATGGTGTTATTCGGGCCCAAAGGGTGATTTCGCAGTCAGTGCACAGTCACTGCGCGAAATCACCCTTCAGGCCTGAATAACGCCATGACAGTGACATCATTCATGAGAAGGGGTCCCAAAACCCCATATTGAAAATTTGCGTAAAATTCCAAAAATGACTGTTTTACGAAAGGTGCGTGCAGTTGCTATGCAGGCTCATAAGTTCGCGAATTTTCAATATTTTCACTCCAGATTTTCAACATTGCCATTTTACCACACCTCCTTATGAGCAGTACAGCTGTCACTTTTCACATCCTGCCCAAAACGTGTTTCCGCCCATGTAGCACACAATGGCGCAGTCGGTGTGTGAAATCAATGTATGGGATGTATTAAGAAAATCACAGTGACACTGTTCATTAGCAGAGGTCTTAAAATGGCTATGTTGAAAATTTGGTAAAAAAATTCCAAATATGACTGTTTTAATGAGTGTGCTAGCAGTTCCCACGCACCGTAGGGTTTGCGAATTTTCAATATTTTCACTCCAGATTTTCAACATTGCCATTTTACCTACCCTTCTTATGAGTAGTATAGCTGCCATTTTTCACATCTCACCTAAAACGTGTTTCCGCCTCATGTAGCGACAATGGCGCAGTGGTGTGCGAAATCAATGTATGGACACATTAAGAAAATCACAGTGACACTGTTCATGAGCAGAGGTCTTAAAATGGCTATGTTGAAAATTTGGTGAAAAGTTCTAAAATGACTGTTTTAGCTGCAGTTACAGTTCCCACGCGACATCGTCAGAAGTTTGCGAATTTTCAATATTTTGCACTCCAGATTTTCAACATTGCCATTTTACCACACCTCCCATGAGCAGTACAGCTGTCATTTTCACATCCTGCCTAAAACATGTTTCCGCCTATGTAGCGCACAATGGCACAGTCAATGTGTGCGAACTCAATGTATGGGACACATTAAGAAAATCACAGTGACACTGATCATGAGCAGAGGTCTTAAAATGGCTGTGTTGAAATTTGGTGAACAAAATTCCTAAAATTACTGTTTTACGAGTCTGCATTGAGCAGTTCCTACGCACGCTCGTAAGTTTGCGAATTTTCAATATTTTCACTCCAGATTTTCAACATTGCCATTTTACCACACCTCCTCATGAGCAGTACAGCTGTCATTTTTCACATCCTGCCCAAAACATGTTTCCGCATGTAGCGCACAATGGCGCAGTCGGTGTACGAACTCAATGTATGGGACACATTAAGAAAATCACAGTGACACTGTTCATGAGCAGAGGTCTTAAAATGGCTGTGTTGAAAATTTGGTGAAAAAATCCTAAAAATGACTGTTTTACTAGTGTTCATTGCGCAGCTCCTATGCACGCTCGTAAGTTTGCGAATTTTCAATATTTTCACTCCAGATTTCCAACACTGCCATTTTACCACACCTCCTTATGAGCAGTACAGCTGTCATTTTTCACATCCTGCCCAAAATGTGTTTCCGCCCATGTAGTGCACAGTAGCGCAGTCGGTGTGCAAAATCAATGTATGGGACACAGTAAGAAAATCACAGTGACACTGTTCATTAGCAGAGATTTTAAAATGGCAATGTTGAAAATTTGGTGAAAAAATTCCTAACAAGGACTGTTTTACGAGCGCAGCGTTGGACAGTTCCCACGCATGCTCATAGGTTTTTTTGCCGAATTTTCAATATTTCCACTCCAGATTTTCAACATTGGCATTTTACCACACCTCCTCATGAGCAGTACAGCTGTCATTTTTCACATCCTGCCCAAAACATGTTTCCGCCCATGTAGCACACAATGGTGCAGTCGGTGTGCGAAATCAATGTATGGGACACAGTAAGAAAATCACAGTGACACTGTTCATTAGCAGAGGTTTTAAAATGGCAAAATTGAAAATTTGGTGAAAAATTCCTTAAAATGACTGTTTTACGAGCGTGCGTCGCGCAGATCCTACGCACGCTCGTAAGTTTGCGAATTTTCAATATTTTCACTCCAGATTTTCAACATTGCCATTTTACCACACCTCCTCATGAGCAGTACAGCTGTCACTTTTCACATCTTGCCCAAAACGTGTTTCTGCCCATGTAGCGTTTAATGGCACAGTCACTGTGCGAACTCAGTGTATGGGACACATTAAGAAAATCACAGTGTCACTGTTCATGAGCAGAGATCTTAAAATGGCTATGTTGAAAATTTGGTGAACAAATTCCTAAAAATAACTGTTTTACGAGCGTGCGTTGTGCAGTTCCTACGCACGCTCATAAGTTTGCGAATTTTCAATATTTTCACTCCAGATTTTCAACATTGCCATTTTACCACACCTCCTTATGAGCAGTACAGCTGTCATTTTTCACATCCTGCCCAAAACGTGTTTCTACCTATGTAGCGCACAATGGGGGTAACAAAAATGTCATGCTGAAAATTTATTGTGCAAATACCAGCAATCGCACAGGGCATTAGGGTAAAGCACCATACGTGCCAAACACCACTGCAAATACCTGCAAGTGAACGTTCGGCATTGACAAATGCTTGTTCATTTTAAAGCTACTTGCATTTGTTTGTTGCAAAAAGTGAAAAAACATTGAATTTCTGCTGTTTCTTGCTAATTATAAAAAATCTAAAATGTGAATATATAAATGAAACGCCACTCATTTTGGGGTCACCCACATTAGGGTGAATGACATTTTGCCAAGGGCAGTGAGAACAAAAGCATTGTAGTGGGAGGAAAGAGCATGCCAGTCAGTTCAGCCACACAGACAGAACGAGAGAGCTAAAATCGTGGTCAGCCATCACCCGGTCCAAGATGTCCCACACTGGAGACATCAAACACAGACCGTCAACAGCTCCTGGGGGAAAGGTTTGTGAAGAGGTCTGTCAAGTGGGTGGCTCTGCCCCCTGCACCTCCCATCGCGGGGTGTGACCACCCATAAATATAAATAAATAAATAACTCCTGTCAAGCAGCATAGTGAGGAACAATGGAGCAGGAGGTAGCGGGAGCCAATCACCTCACCCACATTCGCACACACTCCAGAGTATGGATTGTCAAGAGTGCTTCAGCCCTAAGGAGTTCACCCTCATTACCCTGTGCTTGTTCCTCTGCTCTATTGTCAGGATACCCTCATTCTGTAGATCAAATGTTGTGCTCACTGTACCATGCTATCGTCTTTTGTGGTAAAGTTATTCACATTTGTTTGTTGAAAAGTGAAAAAATATAAATTTTCTGCTGTTTGTTTTGCTAATTATAAAAAAACTAATAGGACTTGGTTTGCTGGCCAAGGCACCTAGCTTCACCTGAGCTCTTTCCTTCCAAGACTGCTTGAAAGGTGGAGTAGAGAACCTTACCAGAGCAAGGGAAAAGGATTAGGACTTCTTTTGGCTAAGCAGATTTACTGTGTGGTGGTGTTTTTATTTTTTACTCACAGGGACTGCTACTGTTTGTTGCTAACATTTCATTGCTTTATTTTTCTCTGTAGCAAAGTGTTTCTTACAGCGTATATCTTCTCTGAAATTATTACAGGTGGTGCTTTACAGGTTTTAGAGTTTTATCTAACATCAGGATAAGCTTTCAGGGTTACTGCATTTGTTGTTGACTGATTGTTTCTGCTCTTACCTCCTTGTTCTTTCGTCTGTGGTTCTTCTTTTTCGGCAGGGGAAGGGCCCAGCCACCCACCCCCATCCCCAACCACCCCACACTACACTCCTTTTATAGGGTACCACAGTTGTGACATTTCCTGTGGCAGAGCAGGAAGGGGGGATCAGTGGGGCATCCACAAGGTGAGCTCATTTACAGGGGCACTAGTAATTTAACTTGTTAAAACAAGTTAAACAAAAAACAAAACACAATCAAACCATTGCTTGCATTTTTTCCTTCTAATTACTCTGACTAGGTTATAAACCCAGCAACTTATCTGGAATGGATATCATTAACTGCAGGTACTGTGAAACAATTTTCAGAAGGACAGTCTTACAGGATTTAGGACACTGTCCTACATGCTGTGCCATTGGAGATCTTAGGGCTCAGCTCCGGGCAGCATGGGCAGAAATTGCATGCCTCAAATTTCATATTCAAGAGGAAATACATTATAAGAACCACCCGCCATTTCCCCAGCATCCAACAGAAAAACCTTGACTGCAGAGGGTAGTTGGACCAGGAGGTTGGCAGGTGGTTAGAGGCAAATCGGGCCCCATCACTCTCTGCCTCCAACATATTACCTCCAAAACCATATAAACACTACAAACAGGTGTCTGCTCTATCTCTGAAATCAAACAAAGAGGCAGAAGACACTGCAGAGCAGGACACTGCGGCACAGGAGCTAGCACAACAAAACTCACCCAAATTAGGAACCAAAACAAAAAAAGCAAAAAGGAAATCCAAAAAACTTCTGATCATAGGAGACTCCATGATTAGGGGAGTTGATACCCACCTCCAGCCAGGGGTAATGGTCAGATGTCTCCCAGGTACATCAGCATGGAGAGACACTGACCACATTGCTAAAATTGTTCACAAAGCAGGAGAAAACATTGATGTCCTAGTACACATAGGGACTAATGATCTCGCCAGCTGGTCAGTTGTTGAGACCAAGGAACACCTGACCAGGCTGGGTGACAAACTATCATCCATTTCGTCCGGCATCTCCTTCTCTGAGAATCTGCCAGTCTGGGAGAGGGGGGCAGATGGACGGAAGGTCAGAGAAGGGGAGATAGGGGAGCTAAACATGTGGCTCAAGGGCTGGTGCCAGGAAAAAGGACACAGATTTGTAGGGACTGGCAACAGTTCTGGGAGCGAAAGTTCTTTAAATTTGATGGACTGCATCTGACTAAGGAGGGAGTCAGTGCATTGGGGCAGAAGTTTGATGTCTTTGCAGAATATTTAAACTAGCAAATGGGGAGAGGGGTGCAGCACCCCATACGACGAATGGGAAGAACACCCCTCCCCCCTCAGCTAGTGGTCAAACAGGGATTCAGCATGTTTGCAGTTCATTTGCATCACCAGGTAAGAAAAAAGGTTTGTCTCCCCATATGATGCACAGGGTAATGCCAAACCTCACCCAACAACTAACACACCGAAATCTGGCCAATGGAAAATCATGTACACAAATGCTCACAGCCTGGGAAATAAGATCCCAGACCTGCAGACAATAATGTCAGAGGCTAAACTGGACATAGTAGCAATTAGTGAGACGTGGTTTACCAGTAACCACACTTGGGAGACTTCAGTACCTGGCTATGTATTGTTCAGAAGAGACCGAGGTGCAAAAAGGGGAGGAGGGTCTGTATGTCAATGAAAATATCAAACCTACAGAAATTCAGAATACACATAAGGAGCCAGAAGAACTGTGGGTCACCCTGGAAACAGTAAATGGGACAGCCATAAGAACTGGGGTTGTCTACAGGCCCCCAGACCAGGGGGAGGACATAGACACGTTACTGTTAGAAGATATACAAAACATGACAGCTAAAGGGGAGGTTCTGATAATCAGAGACTTAACATGCCGGATAAAGATTGGTCAATACCAGCAGGAACATCTGCCAGAACTAGACACATAGTGGATTCCCTGCAGGGGGAAGGCCTCAAACAACTGGTACAACAACCCACAAGAGACAGGGCTATCCTAGATCTAGTACTGACTAACAGGGAAGGGATCACAGATCTCCAGGTAGAAGGTCACCTGGGGGCCAGTGACCATCATGGTATGGTTCAATTTGGCTACTACATCTAAATCATCCCATTCCAGAGCAAAAATATGGGAGTTCAGAGGAGTTGATTTTGATAAGATGGCTAACAGAGTTAGTTAGCCCTGGCAAAAAGAAACACAGGTGAGGGGTACAGGCAAAGTGGGCAAGTTAATATGATGCACATTGAAGCAACATCCCATTGTGTTAGACAGAAAAGGAAGTGCAAAAGAAGAAGGAAACCACTTTGGTTCTCAAATACAGTAGCAGAAAAGGTCAGAGCCAAAAGGCTGGCCTTCAGGAAATATAAGGGAACACAGCGGGATGAAGATAGGGAGGCATACCAAACTGCCCTAAGGGAAGCAGGGAAGGCAGTAAGGCAGGCAAAGTCCCAAACTGAGGAAACACTAGCACGAACAGTAAAAGAAGGTGACAAGACTTTCTATAGATACATTAGTGAAAGGAGAAAGTCCAGAGGGGGTATTGCTAAGTTTAATGGAGAAAAGGGAGCATGTAGGAGGAGGGATCATGTAAAAGCATCTATCCCAAATAGATACTTTGCTCAGTATTTACTGAAGAGAAGGTAGGCAGGGACCACAGCTCAGCACCATGGACACGGGGAGGGAGGTGAGCACTACCCTCTACAAAAGAAAGGGTCCTACAAGAGCTTGCTAAGCTCAGGGTGGATAAGGCAATGGGACCTGATGGCATACATCCCAGGGTACTTAAGGAGCTAAAGGTGGAACTAGCAGAGCCATTAGCAGAACTGTTTAGTGAGTCTCTGAACACAGGAGAGATCCCAGAAGACTGGAGAAGGGCTCATGTGATCCCGCTCCACAAGAGTGGTAGCAGGGAGGAGGCAGGGAACTACAGACCAGTCAGTCTTACCTCAGTAGTGGGCAAGATTATGGAGGCACTCCTTAAGGAAAGGATAGTGCAACACCTGGAATCCATAGAGGCACAAGATCCAAGACAGCATGGGTTTACAAAAGGAAGGTCCTGTCAAACTAATCTCATAGATTTCTTTGACTGGGTAACCAGAGTGGTGGACCAAGGGGGAGCAGTTGTTGTCACCTACCTTGACTTCAGCAAAGCTTTTGACACTGTTCCACATAGAAGATTGATAAATAAGCTGGGTAGGCTCGGGGTGGGTCAGAAGTTGGTCAACTGGGTGGCAAACTGGTTGACGGGCAGAAAACAAGAGTGGTGGTAAATGGTATACAGTCAGAAGAGATGCAAGTCACAAGTAGTGGGGTACCCTAGGGATCAGTCCTGGGGCCAGTCCTCTTCAATATCTTCATTAGTGACCTTGCAGATGGACTAGAGGGTAAGGTTTGTCTGTTTGCAGATAACACCAAGATCTGCAACAGAGTAGATGATCCAGATGGGGTGGGCAGAATGAGAAGAGATCTGGATAAACTAGCAAAATGGTCAGAAGAGTGGCAACTGGATTTAATGCAAAGAAGTGCAAGATCATGCACATAGGGAAGAGAAACCTGAAGCCACCTATAGGCTGGGAGGGAGTTGCTAGCAGTCACAAAGGAAGAAAGAGACTTGGGCATCATCATCACTGATGACCTGAAATCATCCAAGCAGACCTCTAAAGCAGTAGGTAAGGCTAGGGGTGTTAGGTGTATTAGTAGGGGTATCACAAGTCATAAGAGGGGGTAATAATCCCTCTTTACAAGACACTGGTTAGGCCCCATCTGGAGTACTGCATGCAGTACTGGAGGCCACACCTTCACAAGGACATTAACCAAATTGAGGCAGTCCAGAGAAGGGCAACCAAAATGGTGCAGGGACTGCATCAGAAGACATATGAGGACAGATTAACAGAGCTCAATATGTATACCCTTGAGTAAAGGAGGGAGAGAGGTGATATGATCGAGGCATTCAAACACCTTAAGGGCATTAACAAGGCTAAAGAGTCTAACATGTTTAAATATAAGAAAAACAGCAGGACAAGAGGACACAGCATGAGATTAGAGGGGAGCCGATTAAGGGGGAATGTGAGGAAATTCTTCTTCACAGAAAGGGTGGTGGATGCATGGAATGGCTTACCTCAAGAAGTGGTGGCTATGAATACAGTGCAGGGCTTCAACAGGCATGGGATAGGCATAAGGGAGCAATACAAATGAGTATGAATAGATAGGCCACTGACAGAGCAAAGGCCGATGGCACATTTATAAGGTAGAAAAATAAATGGGCAGACTGGATGGGCCTTGCAGTCCTTATCTGCCGTCAACTTCTATGTTCTATGTTTCTATGTTTCTAAATGAAACACCACTCATTTTGTAGATGTTTTTGTGCTGAACAACTTTCGTGTAGTGCCATGCTATTATTTTTCAATTTAAAGTTATTCTCACTTGAATACAGTTAGTACAGCTAGTATACATCCTTGAGAGAGTGAAAGAGAGTCACACACACACACACACACACACACACACGCATGCACAGATTTTTTTTTTCCATTACAGCTTTCCTGAGCCCCTGAATGTTTGAAATTCCAGGCTGACGAGACACATCTGCTCTGATGCCTAGATCAAAGGAAAGAGCTGACCCAGGATTGGGTTGGCTGTTTCAAGTTCATGCCATTTCCATCCAGCAAGCCAAAACTCCATCATTATCAGCCTGAATGATGATTGCTGGGGCACTAACTCGCCCCTTAAATAGTGCTCTGCATTGCATACTTCTCAACGTCTCAGCATTTAAAATCATAGCACTGGCCTTCAAAAATCATAGCAGATGGTCAGAATGTGGAGCACTTTCTTATTTTAAATAATAATATGTCTACAAATAGTGGGCCCCATAGAGGTAGTGATAAGAAATGTTTCTATTAAATTAGTTTAATGATTTAATAGTTTGTGTGTCCAGAAACAAGTGTCAGTGGCTCAGTAGGTAGCACACTTACCTCTGAGGCTGGGAGATCAGAGAGCTGTGGGTTCAGTTTCCACATTTTACACTTGGGTTAATATCCCAGTACTGACACTGTAGTGCGGCGTGAGAGGGGTGCTGCACTTCTGAGGTGCCGTCTTTTGGATGAGACGTTAAACCGAGGTCCCATCTGCCTGGATTGGTGGTAGTTCAGGTGGATGTTAAAGATCCCATGGCACTTATTGAAAAGAGTAGGGGAATTTCCCCGGTGTCCTGACTAAATTTCCCTCATTCACTAAAAATACCACCAACAGCTTAATCTGGTTCAAGATCAGTTGGCATTCATCTGTATCCCCCTCCCCCGGGTCGTGCCTGAATATAGGCAGGATTTGTCTAGTGCACTTACCCGGTCAACAAAAACTAAGTAAATAAATAAATAGCTCTAACATTATTAAAAACATCAGTAAACCTATGCGGAGCAAAGGTAAATATGAGTGTGAAAATCATTGTGCTATGCAAAATTCATAGCAGTTGAGAGGTATACTCAGGGCCCCTGGTGTTCTGAGGCAGAATTTTCTGATTTCTGCGGCAGGGCTCCTTGACTTCTGCGGCAGCATTTTCTGATTTCTGAGGCATGATTTATTCATTTCTCTGGCGGAAAGCAGTCTGTCATTGGATAAATATGATGTGATGTCATCGATGACATCATATGCTGAGCATAGAGGAGGGGCTTCAGGATAAACGAGGTGAGAAAGAAAGCTTGACACTATGGAAAAACAGTATATTTATATGAAAATTCACCAAAAACAATTAATTCTGTGGCACTATATATATTCTGCGGCATGATGCAAATTCTGCGGCAAATTCTGCAAACTCAGAACCGCAGAATTCCAGGGGCCTTGGGTATACTGCATTGGGCAAACAGTGTCACACCCCTCAAAAGACCCTATCATATCAAAATGTTTGCTGCACACACACATGGCGAACATAAAAGCAAAGAAATAAGCCCCCGATTGGAGAGATGGAAGGTCTTGAAGGGGGGTTGGGATGTGTTACCATGTGGCTGCTGTTTTGAGTTGAAAGTAAAGGTGGTTTTTACACCATAAACTTGTGTTATGTGCTCATTGTTTTGTTCTGAGTTGAAAGTAAAGGTGGTTTTACACCATAAACTTGTGTTATGTGCTCATTATTTTGTTTTGAGTTGAAAGTAAAGATGGTTTTACACCATAAACTTGTGTTATGTGCTCATTATTTTGTTTTTCTGATTTCTGTGTGTTTGCGAGGCACCCAGATCTGCTGCTGTGCATCCGCTTCAAGATTTCTGTGAATTCACTACAGTCAGTGACTACCCTGAGCTATGACAGGAACATAGAATACTCAGGAGAAACAAGAGTTAGAGAACTGAGGTATTACAGAAACGCAGCTGCTTCTGCTGCACCCTCCACCCACACTGAAAAACTACCATTGACGCAGAGTACAGTACTGTATCAGTCCCAAAATGTGTCCCATTTCAGCCAGTAGTCAGAGGTGGAACAAACTTCAGGGTCACTCACTGTCATGGACATAGCAGCAGTTTCCCTGAAGGAGGCAGTTGTCACAGTACCTCAGAAATGGGATAAGTCACTAATATAAAGATCAGAAGTGATGAAACCTACAGAAACAGCTGGAGTCACCTGTCACGATACAGATTAGAGTTGCTCAAATAAACTATTTACACTTCTGGAAACCCCCAAATTTTTGCATTTTTGTCAGGAGTGGCTAATATGGATAAAGGGAGCTTTACACCAGGGTAAACAAGATCCTTATTTCTGGAGCAGATACTATCGGGGAAAATTCATGACTCCTATCTAGTAGAAGTAACCCAGATAACAGATAACTTGAGCCAGATAGTCTTGGATAAATGGGATAATTTATCAAGGTAATGAGCAGGATACCTCATAATCTGGTCTGGATCACACATCATTGCCCCAAAATGCTGTTAGGGTAGCCTAGCATCCTGGCTATAATGGGTAATGAAACCAGGATACAGAGAATCAGTTCCAGATATGGAACAAGTTATCTTAAAAATCTGATCCAGAGCAGATGTACCACAGATTCAACTTCAGTTTTATTCGAGTTAAATACCATTGGGCAGAGCTTGTTTACAATTGTGTCCTGTTAAGGCAGGCTGCAGATGTGGCCAGCAGTATAGCCCAGAGATTAGAATAATGAGCTGTGAACGAACTTGGTACATCCAGCAAACCTAGGTTTGATTCCCACTACCCCCTCTTTCATATTGTATGATTCTGAGCAAGTCATTTGTCCTTACCAGTGCTCCCAGGTCACCCCTAAAAACAGGAACTTGTGCCTAGTGGGCCTTACCTGGTTACTAAAGAATAATACATAGATAAATAGATTAATTAATAGATGATAGACACTGACACAGACAGTGATAGGTACAAAATAGATATCATGTCATAGGCTCATGGGAGAGCTTCTGGAAAAAGAAGCTATTCAGGTTTGACGAACTTCACCTAACAAAGGAAGGAGCGAGTGCACTTGGGCAGAAATTCGACATTCACATTGAACATTTAAACTAGGAAAGGGGGAGTATAATGCTAGGGAACCTATCAGAAAGCACACTTCCAATAGCATCATAGTCATCACTCCCCACCAACAGGAATTTTTCTCCCATAACCTAAGAAATCACATAGGAAGCAGTTGGAAACTATCAGGAACTGGACACAGGGCCACACATCCACAGGCCCAAGGGCAGAACCAATAGTAGCGAATAAACAGCAGGAGTACCAGACTTTGGAAAGGGGTATGCATCAGTGCCAGAAGCCCCGAGGGTACTAAAAGAACTAACAAGTGAATTGGCAGATCCCTTAGCACATTTATTCAGCAGATCACTTCAGATGGGGGTAGTGTCAGAGGATTGGAAAAAAGCTGATGTGGTGCCTCTTCACAAGGGAGGGAGTTGGAAGGAAGCAGGCAACCACTGACTGGTTAGTCTTTCGTTGGTAGTGGGGAAACTGCTGGAAACCTTAATAAAACAGGGCTTGGTAGAGTACCTAGATAAGAGCAGTCTGCAGGATGACAGGCAGCATGGGTTTGTGGCAGGAAGGTCATGCCAAACAAACCTAATCACATTTTTTGACTGGGTCACTAGGGAACTAGACAGAGGCCACCCAGTGGACCTCCTCTACTTTGATTTCAGTAATGCCTTTGGTTCAGTGCCGCACAACTGTCTGCTGAAAAAGATGGAGGACCTGGGTGTACCCATGCTCTGTTTGCGATCCAGTACAGCTCCCAGTGGGTCTGTCTGCCCCATTACCCCTAACCAATGAAGGCATGAACCAGGAAGTTGAAGGCATAATGGCCAGATGGGCCGTTACAGATAATCCTCGGTTGGACACCATAAATGAATTCTAAGCAATGCCAAATAAAGTCATTCTTTGCTTGATGTGTTTTAAAATGTAATAGATTAATAAACAAACTTAGGCCTTAACACCTTATAGCTTTTTCCTGCCTGAGCATATAATAATAGCCAAACTCAATACTTAGTCATATGTTTATGATTAATTAACTATTCACAGTTAAGTTTACTTATACGTTTTGGTGTGTATTCAACATTTACTAATATGATTTTGATGTGTAACAACATAATTACTGAGTGTGGATTTTTTTAAATGTTTAAGCTTTTACAGTAAAAAGTCATATGTTATGTACTTTTTTCCTAGTAAATGACAAGCAATGTATTTTTAGATGGCTGGCTTAACCACAAAAGTCAACAAAAGGCCAACTTCCTCCTATGCTAATCTACCAGACAGACTTAAACATAGCTATTCTGTAACTAGGCATTCAAAAAAATGCGTTCAATTTATATTTTTAAGCCTGAATCATATTCAAGGTTTACTGATCTGTTAATTAATCTGTGTGTGAGCTTATCACCAAATGTAGACTCTTTTTGATTAGTACTAACTGCTGTGTGAAAACGTATAACTAACTGTGGACTCTTTCTGGTAAGTATTAAATGCCTTACATAGACATCTTACATTAGTAATCATAAGCCAAAATATTTTAAGCACGCTTCTCATAAGTCACGTGATAAACAAATTTAAAGAAACATTTTCTTGTAAACACCTAACCACAAAGTTACCAAATGTTCACATGGGTCACCACGTCTCTGGGCTAGTATGAATCTACCCCAGATTATATGTCCAACCTGTGAACACAAGCTTATTTTGGCAATTTTGTATTTAATTGAAAATTCCCCGGTCATACTAAGACATAACACCATGATGTCAGACCATAGTAGCAGCTTATATGTTTCCCATTTTAATCAGATGCTTCGGTTACTGATAGCTTTTTGATACATAAGGTTATCAACTGATGGTCATCTGACCCATAAAATTACTTTTTAACACAGAAGACCATTGTATTAAACCCTGCCCAGAACTAAGAACTGTTAAAGTACCGACCCAGTCATTTACCTTGACAAGACTATATAAATCCGCAAATATCTGAGTCAAGGTAAGAGCACACAGAGGGAGGACATAGAGTCATCCTATCTCCAGGACTTCAGGTGGACATCACTGGTATCTGGTGTGGTGAGTGCTGCCTTTATCCCAGGCATAGAACTGGGAGAAATGACGCTTACATAATATTTTTGTTTTTATTCTTTTATTGCGACTATTTTTGGTGGTGATGGAAAAATTATATATTTTCGCTTGTACTGCTGTTCAGAAAAAATTATACCTTTTGTTTATGTCATCATTGAGATAAATTTGTAATTCCTGAATTTGATATCAAGTAAAAATATTTCTTGAAACTTGAACTCCAAGTTGGCCGATGATGTCTCTCGTCTGTCTTTGATACAATTAAGGGCCCTTGACTTACAGCATTCAAAATTAAAATACAAGTCCAAATTAGACTACTGTTTTATTGGCCATCTTGGCACAATAAAAATTACCATTGCAGGTTATATTCACATAATCAATCGTGCAGACTTAAATTGTCCAGAATTTATACATAAGTTTTGGGGATGGTGCCATATAGAGCCCGATAAGACAATCAGTTGCAGAATTCTGAATTGTCCAAGACATAAAGAGTCAAGAGATTTTAAAGTACAAGTCAGAATATTTGAAGAATTAGGACAGATGCATTGTTCTATGGTGATCTGTTGTGGGCATAATAATATGGTGGCATATAATGAAAACACAGTGTTTGTCCGTCAGGATCAAATAGTTTTGATCAGTCAGGTAACTGATAATGTGATGGTGGCAGGAGGACTTGTAGGCCAGGAAACCAACTTCCCTTTACCTGTCCTGTGTATTGCAACTTTGACCAGACTGTATCCTACCTTACCCCAACTTGTGGGCAGTTTGGAAGGATTGCCAATCTCTGACAGTCAAGGTGGAGGCCTTGTACATGAGACTTGCCCAGGCAGTCATGCCAGGGGGTCGGACATTGACACTGGCACAACATCAAGAGCATTGTCAGCTGGACAGGTAATTGGCTTGGTTACAGAAAACAAAGAGTGGTCAGTGGGGTGAGGTCTTTTGATTTAACAAGTTTTATTAGTTTAAGCACCAGTCAAAGTACATTAGATAGTACATGAACACACCAAAGTAATAGGCGCTAAATACGTACCTCAAATTAAAACCCAATCCCTACCCCCCTCCCTGACTACACACTATCCAATATCTTTAGTATATCTCACCTATAATATAACTACTCGCTACTATGGCTTCCAAACTATCAGTAGAGTCTCTAGGCTACCCCAGAGAGACAAATAAGCTTCTAATCTATTTTGCATAGATGCAATGTGTCTTTCCAATTGTAATGCCTGGCTAATTTCTTTGTACCACTCCATTACATTAGGGGACTTATCTTCTATCCAATGCCTCATAATTATCAGCTTAGCTATCGCAGAGATAAGTATCATATGTGCTTTCCTAACTTTGGGAATATCACCTGGGAAATAATTTATTAAACAGACTTCAGGGGTAACAAGGTCTTCAAACCAAGGATAGGATCTAAAGCGCTATTAACGGATTGCCAGGAAGGTCTGCACGTAGGGGCACAACCACATCATATGATAAAGGAGCCAGTGTCCCCTTGCATTTGCTGAATATGGAAGTATTTAATGTCCCATACTTGAAGAGCTTAGCTGGCGTAAGATAGATATTCTGCATAATGTTAAAATGAACTGATCTGATTCTGTCCTGCTTTATGAATTTGTACATTGATAACCAGAGTTTCTTCCATAGATCAGGGTCCTCTGGGACTCCTAGCTCTCTTGCCCAATAAAAACAAACTCCTGATGGTAACCTGCTGTCCCATGCCTGGAAAGTTTTGTATATATTAGAAACTGAATGCAATTAGTGGGGTGAGGTCTGATGAAGACACAGTCACTAGTGGTGTGCCCCAAGGCTCAATGTTGGGGCCAGTCCTGTTTAAGACCTTTATGCATGACATCAGCATAGATATTCTGGGAACAGTTGCCCTATTCATGGATGATACCAAGCTAGGAGGAAGGGTAGACAGTGAGGAAGCGATTAAGGACCTACAAAAAGACCTACAGAGGCTGGAAAGATAGAAACATAGAATTTGACGGCAGATAAGGACCGCTTGGCCCACCTAGTCTGCCCATTTTTCTACCTAACAGATAAGCTGCAGATCCTAGTTAACCAACAGCTTACTTCCTCTTACCTGCCCCTAGGACTGCCTTATGCCTGTCCCATGCATTCTTGAAGTCCCCACTGTTCTTGACTCCACTACCTCCTCAGGGAGGCTGTTCCATGCATCCACAAACCCTCTCAGTGAAAAAATACTTCCTCACATTACCCCTGAGCCGCCCCCTCTATCTTCAAATTGTGCCCCTTGTTCTTGTACATCTCTTTTCTGCAAGATGCTACCCTCTTGGACTTTGTTAATTCCCTTGAGGTACTTGAAAGTTTCTATCATGTCCCTCTCTCCTTCTTCTTTCCTCAACAGTATACATATTAAGCTCCTTAAGTCTTTCTTCAGTATGTCTTCTGGTGCAGACCCTGCACCATTTTGTTGCCCTCCTGTGGACAGCCTCCACTCTATCTATGTCTTTGTGGAGATGGGGTCTCCAGAACTGCACACAGTTCTCCAGATGGGTCTCACCAACTGTCTGTACAGAGGGATAACAACTTCCTGTTTTCTACTATTGATGCCTCTTCCTATGCATCCCAGTATCCCCCAGCCTTCCTTACTGCCTTCTCACATTGCTTGCCCACCTTTAGGTCATCTGATATAATTACCCCAGGTCCCTTTCTATTTTACTGTTGTCAGTATCTCACCCCCATTGTGTACGCTTCCCCTGGGTTTTTGTTTCCCATGTGCATTACCTTGCACTTCTTTGAATTGAATCTGAGCTGCCATACATTTGACCATTCCTCCAACCTTGCCAAGTCCCTTCTCATCCTTTCTACTCCATCTTGTGTATCAACCCTGTTGCAGATCTTTGTGTCATCTGCAAAGAGACATACTTTTCCTTCCAGTTCCTCTGCAATGTCACTTATAAAGACATTAAAAAGGACCGGTCCCAGTACTGAACCCTGCGGTACCCTGCTAGTAACCCTCCTTTCTTCACTGTGTACTCCATTTACTACTACCCTTTGTGTCCTGTTGTCTAGTCAATTTTTTATCCAGGCTACCACCTTGAGACCCATTCCAAGGCTGGCTATCTTGTGTCTACCAGTGTCTAACATCTGGCAGCTGAGGTTCAATGCAAAGAAATGCAAGGTGATGCATTTGGGTAAAGGGAACCCAAGGACAGAATACTACCTCAATGGAGTCCAGCTCAGCACCACACAGGAAGAAAGGACCCTGGTGTCATCATAAGCAGCACCCTTAAACAGACCAGCCAATGCAATATCGCTTATAGCAAGGCCAGCAAAATGCTAGTGTGCATAGGGAGGGGATTCAACAGCAGGAGAAGGGAGGTGACACTGCTACACTACAGGTCCATGGTAAGACCCCATCTGGAGTACTGTGTCCAGTTTTTGGGTCCACATCTGAAAAAGGATAAAATCAGGTTAGAGGCTGTCCAGAGAAGAGTGACCAAAATGATTCAGGGCCTTTACGAGGAGCACCTGGAAGCATTAAATATGTTCTCACTGGAGACAAGGAGGGAGGGGGGGACATGATTGAAACATACAAGTGCCTGAGAGGAATAAATAAGGTGCCATCCTCAGACTTGTTCAACAGAGTCTCTGATTCAAATACTAGAGAGCATGAGTGGAAGTTGAGGGGAGGAGCTTCAAGAAGGAGCTTAGGAAATACTATTTTACAGAAAGAGTCATGGAATAAACTACTAGCTGAGGTAGTGGAAGAAAAGTCTGTGACATAATTCAAACTGGGGTGGGACAGGGATAATGCAAGATCTAAAGCAACAGAAGTAGGAGGCATTAGGCAGAAGGTGGGGTTAGGTCCTGAGATCTGAGTAGGTCCAAGGAACACATGGGCAGACTAGATGGACCCTTGGTTTCCTTCTGCCATCTCTTTTTCTATGTTTCTATATTTCTAAGGTACAAAGGCATTGTATGATTTACAGAGGCCTTACAAGTACAAACCTAGTGCAGGGGAGATGTAGAAGAAGTAAACATGAGGATTTTTGATTGATTGATTTGATTCGTATTAAAAATTTTGTGACTGCAGTTAGTCAAAAAATCCCCAATTGGTGTACAGTACAACCATTTACACACTCAAATTTACAAAAGGTTAAATAAATGTTAATGTGCACTAGAACACAGTTTATCAACATTCAGGTAAAAAACACAGGATATTCAATACAGTACAGTAGGTTGTAGTTATCCACATTACATCTCATGAATTTTGGTTGCAAGCTCTCAGCCCAGAGCACACTTAACATAACAAGTCCATATCTTTCATACTGGAGGGCATGGGGCATTGGTCTGGTGTAGGAATTCCAGCTGGGAGTTCTACAGAGTCGGGTATCTGTGACTTAAGGCAAGAGGCCGATGAACCATGTTTATGTGCAGAATTGTCAGTTTTCTTTATTACAACAATCAGAAATACACCTTTGAGTCATAGACTCTTTTGCAAAGATTACATGCCATTGATACATAGTAAGTTACAGAGGGTAGCATAAAGTACATGGGAAATAGTCATACAGTGATTACAAATACAAATTATTAGGGCAGCACAGGACCATCGTTGAGCGTTAGATAAGCAGAGAGGCTCTGCAGTATATACTAGACCCAGCGTTAGATGAGGTGCAGGTAAGTCCAGCGTAGAGTAAGTGGGGGGGCAGGGGACTGAGATGAGGAGGGTGAATGTAGGAATCCTGGGAGGAGGAGGGGGAAATTAGGGACAGTCACAGCATGCCAGCAAGGGGAGCATATTTTTGATCCTGTAGCATTGAGGGATGTAGAGCGGGTCGTGAGCGCAATGTGTGTGTGTGTGTATGTATATATATGTATGTGGAACATTTCCTTTAATGCCCTTCAGAGAGAACAGGATAAAATGTAGTTCCTTCCTGCCACCCAAGGACAGCCAGTTTAACCCACTGTAGAGTTTATCGTGGTGAGTCCCATAATGGCACATTTGGTCTGGCCAAGCACCACAGTCACCACAGAAGATATTCAAATAGCCGAAAGAGGGGTTAAGGTTAACCTATGTATAACCAAAGAATCTACTAAAGAATGAATGGGTTGCTTAAGGCATGATCTGCATTACTCTTGTTCAGAAGGAGTTAGCAGAAGGAAGGAGGGCAGTGGGTGGGAGTGCAGAACTTACAGAGCATTCTATGATTTATTGCCATAGTAGGAAGTGTCTGTAAAAAACCTCACGTGACCTTCTGAAATCCAACATCTAATATTTATTCATTCATTCATTTGGTGGTGTATTTCTGTGCTGTCTTTAATTGCTGCAGATTTTATCTTGGCTCGTCTGACTGCCCTGTAGTTTGGGTGAGGGGTGTTAATTGTCTGGCCTCTGACCTCAGCTACATGATAACTGGAGGTGGGGCTTAGTCAGAGTTGAGGTAGCAAGTGAGTTTTATTTTCTCAGAAGAAGCCAGAAGGGGAAGGAAGGAAACATATTCAATTCACTGCTTTAGAGTAACTGGTAATTGCTGTTTTTCTTTTAAACTTAGATTGTGGGCTTTTAGTGACACTGTACTTTCTTTGTTGTCTTTACTTAGAATTGTTTTTGGGCTGTTGAAAATTTAAAACATAGTGGTGGTGTATTTCTGTGCTGTCTTTAATTGCTGCAAATTTTCGCCCCCCCCTTTCCCCAACTCTTAATTATATGCCCTGTTAAATCTGATTGACAGGAGCTAAACACAGGGTATAGTAAGGGGTATGAAGTAGGAAGGGCATAAGGGGGAAGAAGCCCACCCTCAGCACGACAAGTGTTTTGACTCATTTATTTATTTATTGGTTTCTTTTCTTTTTTTTTTTTAAAGAAAATTATCTGAGGATCAGTGGCAGGATTTTTAGGATAGTAAATTGATAAAAAGGGAACTAGGAGAGTTTCAGTAGCAGACAAGTTGTGGAATAGCAGTATAATTGCAGTATAATGTGGGGAGTGGTGCAATGCAGTGGCTGTGAGGCAGCCATATTCAAGCAGACCTTCTGGACACTGAGGTGCTGCCCTATCTGCATGCATCTCTCTGGACTGCGGGATGAGGTAGCCAGACTCAGAGCAGAAGTAAACTGGGTCAGGAGTACCATCACCCCTATCCAGAGACCACCCAGTCCAATGCAACTGCCTCAAAGGATGCCGAGAACGAGGAGCACTTGGATGACAGTGGGCTCAGGAGGGTTAGAGCAGTCAGGCAGAGGCACATCCCAGATCCTATTCCACTCAAGAACTCATATGCCACACTGGCAAACGGGACAACCAAATAGAGGTACCAGAGAAGTGGAAGGAAAGGATGTGGAGGTTAGCCAAGGAGGTGACCTCAGCGGGAAAGCAGTGGACCCCAGAGGAGGAGGCGAATCCTGGTGGGGGACTCCATCATAAGAGGGATCCAGTTAGGAACACAGGAGGGGGAGGACAGGGAGGTGAGGTGCCTACCAGGTGCCACGGCATGGAGGGATGGAGGAAGATCCTGGGGATCACTGGGAAGGCAAGACGGGAGGGTGAGCTGGATGTCATTATACACCTAGGTACTAATGACATGGCAAATGAGAACCAAAGGAAGTTCAGGAGAGTTTAGGAAATTGGGGAGGGTCTCAGCAAGTAGCTACTTCCTGTCACTTTCATCCCAGAACTTACTACCTGAGAGGCAAGGGAGAGCATAGGGAGTGGATGCACCAGGAACTTAACTCATGGTTGAAGAACTGGTGCTGTGAGGAAGGGTTTGGACTCATTGGTGACTGGGGACCCACCTGGAGAGATGGAGGTTTGTCTGCCTGACGGCCTGCATCCATCCTGAGGGGAATCCAAGACTCAATGATAAGTTTAAATGCTACTATTGACAAGCATTTAAACTAGCAAAGGGGTGGTGGCAGGTCAGCAAGGAGGGTACCTACTTGCTCACCCCCCACAGCTAGCAGTGGAACCAGTGAACCAGAGGAGTGGCTATCTCTACAAAGTAGTGTGCAAAAGATGGAGATTAGCACCCAAGAGGTGGATAGGCAGAAGAGGGGCAAAATTCAGCAGAAGGGCAGACAGCAAGGAGAACCAGGGATAAAGGACAACCAAGGAAGGGGCTGGAGTAGAACAGTGAAACAGTCTAGGAGGTCAAATCATGGAAAGCCATGTGTGCAAATGCCAGGAGCCTTAGCAACAAGATAGAACATCTGGAGGCTGTCATGGTGCAGTCAGACCTGGACATTGTGGCCATCACTGAAACCTGGTGTAATGATAACCACGACTGGGAGATGGCCATACCTGGCTACAACATATTCAGAAGAGACAGAGCAGGCAGGAAGGGAGGAGTAGTGGCATTGTATGTGAAAAATGACATAAGGGCAACAGAGATCCAGGAGGAACAAAATGGGGGAGAGATACTGTGGGTTAAGCTGGAAAGGAAAATGGGGACAGTCATCCACACAGGTGTGGTCTATAGACCACCAGCCCAGGAGGAAGAAACAGATAGGGAGCTGATGCTAGCCATCCAAAGGATGGCAGACAAGGGTGAGGTAGTTCTGGTTGGAGACTTCAATATTCCAGACGTGGACTGGAGCATCCCAGCAGCAGCATCAACTAGGAGCAGATTTATCCTGGACTCCTTCCAGGATGCCTTCCTCAAGCAACTGGTCATGGAACCAACTCTGCAGAAGGCAATACTGGACCTTGTGCTCACAAACAGGGACAGTGTGATGGGGTAACAGTGGGGGAGCACCTGGGAACAGTGGCTACCAGTCATTGTGGTTTGAAATCACAGAAAGAGCAGAACCAAACCACACAAAAACACATATCCTGGATTTAGGGGGCAGACTTTGGGAAAATGGGAGACACTTGAAAGAGGCATTAAGGGATTGGGACAGGAATCAGGGGTTGAGAAACAGTGGCAGTATTTAAAATGGGGATTACAAGAACAACAGAATTATGCATTAAGCAGGTTAGCAAGAGGAAAGGAAGGGGAGACATTATGGTTTTCCAAAGAGGTAGCAAAGAAAGTGAAAGCCAAAAAGATTGCATTCAGGTAATACAAAAAGACACAGGCAGAAGGGATAGGAGAAGTACCAGGAGAAGCAAAGGGAGGCAGGAGGCTGTAAGGGAAGCCAAAGCCAGACAGAAGAACACATTGCAAAATCAGTGGGTAGAGGGGACAAACCTTTACAGGTATATAAGTGAAAAAAAGAAAGGCAAAGGGAGGGATAGTGAGACTGAAGGGGAGGATGGGACTGCGTGGAGGATGACAACAGTAAAGCTGACATATTGAACAGGTATTTCTGCTCAGTCTTTACTGAGGAAGAGAGAGTAATGGGTCTGAAGGAGTACAGAGGTGAGAATGGTGCAGAAATGGACACAAGTCCCTTTACACGAGAAAGGGTCCTGAAGGAACTGGAAGTAATAAGAGTTGATAAAGCAATGGGGCCAGATGGGGTGCACCCCAGGGTCCTTAAAGAACTAAGAGAGGTGGTGGCTGAACCTCTGGCTATCCTGTTTAGCCGATCACTGGAAACAGGGGAGGTACCCAAAGACTGGAGGACAGCAGATGTAGTCCCCTTATACAAAAGTGGGAACAAAGAGGAAGCAGGGAACTACAGACCAGTCAGCCTCACCTTGGTAGTGGGGAAGATCATGGAAGCACTACTGAAGGAGAGATTGGTGGAACATCTGGTTGTCAATGGACTACAGGACCCAAGGCAGCATGGTTTCACCAGGGGGAGGTCATGTCAGACCAACCTCATTGAATTTTTTGACTGGGTGACTAGGGAAGTGGATCAGGGAGGGCAGTGGACATGGCCTATCTGGACTTCAGCAAGGCCTTTGACACTGTGCCACAGAGAGACTTATTACAAACTGGGGAATATGGGTGGGCAGGACAGTAGTGTGGTGGGTAGGTAACTGGCTGGGTGGCAGGGCACAGAGGGTGGTGGTAAATGGCTGTCACTCCACAGAGGGAAGAGTGACCAGTGGGTACCACAGGGATCAGTGCTGGGACCGGTCCTATTCAACATCTTCATCAGTGACATTGCTTGGGACCTAGAAGGCAGAATTTCACTGTTCCTGATGACACAAAGCTTTGTAAGACACACCAAGGGTGTAGACAGAATGAGAAGGACCTCAGAAACTTGAAGAATGGTCAGGGTTTGGTAGTTGAAATTCAATGCAAAGAAGTGCAAGATAATGCATATGAGGTACAAAAACCCTGGCACAATATATCAGTTGGGGGTGAGGATATAGCATGCACCAAGCAGGAAAGGATCTTTGGGGTTGTCATCTCTGATGACCTCAAGGTAGGAAACAGTGTGACAAGGCAGCAGGTAAAGCAAATAGGATGCTGGGATGTATAGGCAGGGTCATCACCAGCAGGAAAAGGGAGGTCATAATTCCGCTATACAAGACACTAGTGAGGCCCCACCTGGAGTACAGTGTACAGTTCTGGAGACCATACCTACATAAAGACATAGACAGGGTAGAAGGTTCAGAGGAGGGCAACAAAGATGGTGCATGGATTGCATCAAAAGTCCTATGAAGACAGGTTGAAGGAACTGAACATGTACTCCCTGGAGAGAGAGAGAGAGAGGGGATATGATAGAGACATACAAGTATCTTACAGGGATGAACAGGGTGCAGGAATACGCTATTTTAAGTGAAAAGATGTTGCAGGACTAGAGGGCATGGGATGAAGTTGGAGGGAGGACGATTCAGAGGAAACGTGAGGAAGAATTTCTTCACAGAATGGGTGGTGGACAAGTGGAACACCCTGCCAGAGGAAGTGGTGGGGGCTGAAACAATCACGGGATTTAAGAATGCATGGGATAGACATAAAGGAATTCTGGAGGTCAGGGGTAAGGGGCAACAGACTTCTAGGAAAACATAAACTGAACTTACAAGCTCAAATGGGCCGACTGGGTGGGTCATAGGCCCTTATCTGCCAACACTGTCTATGTATCTATGTATCTATGTAATTTTTTGGTTGGGAAAGGCACATTGAACTGAAGCTCACTTCCAGGTGCGATCCAGGAGAAAATTAAGCACAGGGAGGTTAAATTACTTGCTCAGAGTCCCACGCTATGCAAGGGGCAGTTTTGTTTGTTTAATTTAAAAATGTTGTACACCATTATAGCACTGTTGAGCTGTTGCACCTAGTTTTTAAGACGGTCCCGGAAAACCAATACAGCAGCAGAGGAGTTATGCAGTTGTTACTTCATATATCTGAAATGTTAAACGTTCTTACAATTAATATAAAATGCATATGGTCACCATAGGCTAAATCTTAGCACACTACCCTGCATTTGGGGCTCAAATTTATTTTTTTGTTTTTGTCTTTGGTAGCCAGGTAAGGTCCATTAGGCACAAGTGCCTGTTTTCAGGGACAACCTGGGAGGGTAAATGATTTGTTCAGTCATACAGTATACAAATGGAGGTTGTGGGAATCTAACCCCAGTCTGTTGGATGTACCAAGCTCATTCACAGCTCATTACTCTAACCTCTAGGCTATACTGCCAGCTCCGTATAAGGTTGAGGGGCCTGGGGGGATTACTACTTTGGTGATTTGTTGCTCAAAGGTGTTGTATTTCAATGACAAATCGTGTTGGGCCTCCACCAAGGAAAATATTAAGTGGGCTAGGTTGCACTCTGGTATTACCATCTGGGAAACAGTAACAATCCACAGTGGTGCCCACTGGCCCAACTCCCGCACAGTGCAATAACACATCTGCCCACAATGTATATCGTAATGCTCTACTTATCACACACACACACACACATTGCAAACAAATAACAAAGGGTTTTATTAGGGAATTAAGACTGGGGTCATAGTGGAAGGAAAAGGTTCATAGATTCATTGGAAGATACAAGTTCAGGAGGCCGTAGGCCTATAATGAACTTGTCACCATTTGGGCTGTAATGGTGGAAAGAGTATTTTTTGTTACCCATGTATTCCATTTTTTTCTTAAACAAATCCGTACCTTCACTTTCAACAATATTATTTGGCAGTGAATTCTAAATTGCTGGTACTCTTTGAGTAAACCAACTACGTCTTCTTGATGTCCTATTTATTTTGCTTTTTAATTTTAATGTATGTCTTGTGTTGTTGTTACTTGTATGCCTCACCAAGGCAATTGTCTCCAAAGTTGTGGCATCTTGTATTGCTTTAAATGTAAGACGAAGGTCTCCTCTGAGTGCTCTGTGCTCCGTGGAATACAGTCCTAGCCTATTTAATCTTTCACCATAATTAAGATATTCCATGTTCTTAACTTTCTTTGTTGCCTTTCTCTGTACTTTTTCTATCATCACTTTTCCTTCTGTAGTAGTAGAGGCACAGAAAAGAGCGTAATATTCCAGATGTGGTCTTACCAGACTTGAATACTGAGGAATTATAACCTCTGGCCCTCTACTTTTTATATGTTTGAATATGCATCCCAGAATGGTTTGACATTTTTTAACTATTTTCCTGATGTGCATATCAGGTGTAAAGTTATCACTAATAATAACACTCAGATCTTTTTCATTAGTAGTGACCTGCAACTTTATGTTAAGTGTGTAATCAGTATTCACGTTATTATGACCCAGATGCATTACCTTACACTTGTTCTCATTGAATATCATTTTATTTTCTACCACACATTTGGCCAGATTATTCAAATTCTTTTGGAAGTTATCTGCTGATTGTTATAGGTTAATGCAGGCAATTATATTTCAGCAGTTGTCACGTTCGTATTTGGCTGGTATTCCGATGCACTGCTGGGAGTAGGACAAATATAGAAATGCAGTCCACCCCCAGCCGATACAGCACTTAACCTGACTGTGCTGTTGGGACACAGGCCCAGTCACCACTGGTACCAGTTCCAGTTCATTACCACTAGTACTAGGGCGCTCCCAGGGAAGCCTGGGTACCTGTTGAATTAGTGTATTCTTGTTGCAGTTATACATGGTTGGCCAACATCATTGCACTTAATGCATGTAAAATATGTGTAGTGGGCAAAAAAAACTGTTTGTAATCCTGGCCGGATGATCTTGTCCATTTAAGACTAAACCCAGTCTGTGGCTATAATATGTTATGCCTACATTCTTTGTCAGTCCTATGATATGCCCATATTCATTGACCATGCTGTTTTGTGTACGCATTCATTGGCCTTGCTGTGCTATGCCCACAGTAACTGGACATACTGTGCTATGCCCACATTCATTGGTTGTACTGTGCTGTGCCCACATTCATTGGTTGTACTGTGCTATGCCCACATTCATTGGGCGTGCTGTGCTATGCCCACTATCATTGGTCATGCAGTGCTACACTCACTGTCAGGCTATGTTGTGCTACACTCACAGGCTATGCTGTGCTGTACCCACATTCACTGGCCATGTTGTGCAACACCCATGTAAACCCCCTACAAATGGGGGTTCCCAAAAAGTCTTCCTTGAGCTTGTCTAAATGCTCACTGCCAGGCTGGTGTCCTGCGTTTTAGCAGTCTAAATGTATTGCCAGAGAGTGCCTGTATAGCCTCTGTGTACTGTCTGTTTAAGAGCTGCCTGGATTGCAGTTATAAGTAATTTGAGAGGGAGCTTTGTTGAAAGAGGTAACTATTTGCTGAAAATCATTTAGAGTGTTAATGATAATGTAGTTTGTCTAACCTGCCTTCTTTGCAGCAAGGAATGTCTTATTTATCCCCACCATTTGGCCCGGGACTGTGAATTGGACCAATCAGTTCTAGTGGGACCCAAAATGGAGCCAGACTACAGGAGCTGTCTGAAGTCAAAATCTGTAGGAATTGTAGTTTTGGGCTTTTGGCGCCTTTTTGCAACTGAAGGGTGAGCTCTTGCTTTGACTGACAGCCGAATCAGCCAACCAAACCTTTTGGATCTGAGGGAAATCCCCAAGCTGCCTGCTGTTTAAGGCAGATCTAAGTTGGGAGCTGAAGAAGCATGATGCTTGAGACAGTCTCTGTGGAAAGGCCTGAGATTTGGCCTGCATGTCTGCCTGCTGCCCTGAGAGGGGAAAGAGAATTGTTTTCGGACTGAATGCGAGTTGTGTGACTAAAGTAAGCTACTGAAGTGGGCCAGGCTCAACCTGAAGAAGACCGAAGATTTTGCTGAATGCAATCAGCCTGTCAGGAGTTCCAGCTACCCCTAAGCTCCCGGCGTGTGCAGAGACTTTACGATTGTGACGGGGGAGCGTTTTGTCTGGTACAGTAGAATTCCCTTACATGTAAATGTGCTGTGAGCTGCTAGCGGGTCGTGAGTTAGTTTCCCACTGTGTGAACTGTGTTCTGCTTGCTGGAAGCTGTATCCAGCCCAAAACGGACTGCATCCGAATTTGTCTCCATGTGGTTTAGGCCTTGCCGGACTGGCCCAGCCAGATTACCAGCTGCACAGAGAAGCCATCGACGAGAGACCTGCCTGAGGATCAGCCCTCTGCTCCACGCTTGAACAGAAACGACACCTCATGTGGGCCCTGCTTCTCCTGGCATTCCAGATCAACCACCTGCAATCTCGATTTTCGTCCAGCCTGTGTCCAGTCTTGGGTATCATGAGTAAATACCAGGGTAGCTCCCTGCAACAACAACTTAATCTGAGTGTGTCATCTGACTGTCTTGTTGTTTCTTTTCCTTTACAAACTGAGCCCTCTGGCTCTGGATTACAGATATTGTGTACTGTGCATGTTGTGTTTTCCATCACAGGGCCCCAACCAGCTGCAATGCCGGCCAATCCCAGGCAACAGTCCTGGCTAGCCCATCTCTTCTCCACCTGGGTACCCAGAGGTATGACTTTGTGGGGGGACTCAAAGCGCATGCATAACTGCTTGATTGATATAACCTTTAAGCTAATTAACCTGATTTTGCCCTCCCTTGTTCAAGTCCCTGAATAAATCAAATCTAACTTTTCTGCATGTAATCTGGACTGTGGTTCCAGTTTGTGCTCAAGTACTGTACTGTTGCTATTTGCTGTGCATAACCTTGTTTTACAGGGGTTCCAGCGGTCGAGCCAGAGGAAACAGCCCTGGTGGTAAGTGCAAACAGTGTGCGTACTTGTGTGGTGTACCAGTGGTATTGTGAAAGTGATTATTGTACAGTGTTCAGGTCACTAGAGGGGAAAGAGTGGGGTTACGGTGTCCCGGAGGGCTGTGCCCAGGTTAACTTGACCATTACCAACCCTGACCTCTGGGTGGGGACACCCATTTCAGAACTCAGGCCTCTTAACCTGCTACTAGCCAAGCAGGCAAGGGTAGTAGCCCTTGGGATAGCGCCATCTAGGAGTTACACCCACATTCACTGGTCATGCTGTGCTACACTCACATTCATTAGCTGTACTGTGCTACACTCACAATAATTGGTCATGGTGTGCTACACCCATATTCACAGGCTATGCTGTGCTACACTCACATTAATTGGTCATGGTGTGCTACACCCATATTCACAGGCCATGCTGTGCTACACTCACAATAATTGGTCATGGTGTGCTACACCCATATTCACAGGCCATGCTGTGCTACACCCATATTCATTGGCCATGCTGTGCTACACTTACATTTGTTGGCCATACTGTGCTACACCCATTTTCATTGGCCATACTGTGCTACACTTATTTCATTGGCCATACTGTGCTACACTCACGTGCATTGGCCATACTGTGCTACACTTACATTCATTGGCCATACAGTGCAACACCCACATTTATTGGCCATACTGTGCTGCACTGACATTCATTGCACATATTGTGCTACATCCATTTTCATTGGCCATTCTGTGCTACACTCACATTCATCGGCCATACTGTGCTGCACTTACATTCATTGGTCATACTGTGCAACACCCACATTCATTGGCCATGCTGTGCTGCACTGACATTCATTGGCCATACTGTGCTACACCCATTTTCATTGGCCATACTGTGCAACACCCACATTCATTGGCCATGCTGTGCTGCACTGACATTCACTGGCCATACTGTGCTACACCCATTTTCATTGGCCATACTGTGCAACACCCACATTCATTGGCCATGTTGTGCTGCACTGACATTCATTGGCCATGCTGTACTACACCTGCACTCATTGGCCATGCTGTATTACATCTGCATTCATTTCAGTGGTTTATTGTTCGACTTATTTTAAGTCATGACAACAGATAAAATCACATAAAATTACATATTAACAATAAATACAAGTACATAGCGCTTTTTAGACATAGACAACGTGCAGTAAATTATTCACAACATATACCATTTCATGTGCAAAACACTGCAATAAAATTGTGACTAAAGAACCTGGTTTACCCACCCGACAGCGACAGTTCGACAGCGAGGTCCTCCACAGCGACTACAGCGCCATGCCGCTGTAGGGTCCCGCTGGAACCGGGCACTGTCTGTCGGGGGTCCTGCACCCCCCCAATCAGCTCCGACTCGGAGTTGATAATCCTTAAGTGGAAGGGGTGCGGGGGGTTTGGGGGGCAAAACCCCCTGAAGAAAACACAACCAACCACTAGAAACCGGCAACCGACTACAAAATGCGGTCAACCTGCCGGTTTCACTGTCAGGGCGTTCAACGGGAAATTTCTTGACCACCCGTCGTGGATCCAAAGAACTTCACAACGTTTTATGCAATTTAAAACAATTGTTTAGAACAATTCTTCTGGGAAAAATCTGTATCACTGAGTAGTTTCTTTTTCATTTGTCCTTACTTAGGTGTATTTTCTTTCTTTAATTATCTTGAGGACGGAAGCCACAGGGATCAGTATTTTTCTTGTTTGTGCTTTTAGAAGATGTGTTACCAGTTGCTGTGGCTCATATTCTAGGGATTCCAGGATTTCTCCTGACAGAGATTTGCGATATTTATCGTATAGGGGACATAAAATAACCTGATGTATCAAGTCGTCCTGGCCTAATTTGCATCTGCACAAGTCATTATTTCCCTTCCTATTCTTGTTGTACTGATTTGTTTTCCATTGGCTGGTAAAACATTAAAATCTATAACATGTAATTAACTTCCTGCAGCCAAGACTGTTAACTAAATTTAAGTAACTTTCCATCCTATGATTTCTTTTATTTTTTGTAAGCCATTTACAAACCTTATATTGGTTGCACATCTGCCTCCAAATTTGCTACCAAAAGATTGCAACGCAACTTCTATCCCTGTGCGTTTATTATAGAGCTAAGAGAATCCCTGCGTTGGCAGGACTTCTACCTTGCAAAATCGGTGGATACCGCGTATGACATCTTTCATGAAATTGCGATAGGGGCTCTGGATAAGCACGCTCCATTAGTTAAAGTCCGCACCAGGATGAAATCTTGCTGATTGGTTTTCACCGGAACTAAAGTCTGCATTACAAAATAGAGATGTGCTCTGGAAAATGGCCCGGAAATCTAAGCTCCCAACTGATTGGATCTTGTTTTCCGGAGGGCGAGGAACCTTTGCACCAAGCTGGTCAGGGAAACAAAGGCAACTTTCTATCGTATGGAACGCGACACTTCCTCGAAGTGTTCCTCCAAATTTTGGAAAACCCTAAAGGATCTAGAAGTCTACACTTCTGGAAACTCCCTACCCACAAAAATCTCAGTTGGTGGCATCTCCGTCTCTGATAGGCCTACCATCCTCGAACACCTCAACAATCACTTTGCCACCACAGGATTAGCTTTCGACACCACTCCAGCCAATAATCTCCGATCCCAACTTGGTGTCCATGATCAAGGAGTCCCTGTCTCTAACTCCTTGTTCTCTCTGCAGCCTGTTTCCTTGAAGAAGGTCGAAGACCTTCTTCTACAGCTGGATATTAGGAAAAGCTCTGTAGCTGACTTTCTTGACCCTCTCTACCTGAATGTTGGTTATCAGATCCTGGCTATCCCACTTACACATCTCTTCAATCCATCGCTTTCACAGGGCGACGTTCCTCCCTTATGGAAGACAGCCCATGTCACCCCCTTTTCAAATCCGGAGACCCAGCTGACCTTAATAATTACAGGCCCATCTCTCTACTTCCTATTCTATCCAAACTGCTTGAGAAAATTGTAAGTAACCAGCTCAGAAACTACCTAGAATCTGCGAACCTGCTTAACCCTCTTCAATCCAGTTTTAGACCACGACATAGCACCATCTCGGCACTCGCTAAAGTGACCAATGACTGGCAGTACCGTACGAACTGGACGCTATGAATTTTGTGTGTGCAGTTTTTTTTAGACCTAAGCAAGGCCTTTGATACTGTGGACCACAATCTGCTCCTTACATCCATCAGGAACATCGGCTTGGACCAACACTCCTTAGATTGGTTCTCAAATTATCTTGCAGGCCGGTTTCAGCAGGTTAAAGCAGAAGGGAAATTTTCTCCTTTAAAACCATTATCGACACGTGTTCCTCAGGGCTCCATATTGGGTCCATTACTCTTCACGATTTATATTAACAGAATCAATGCCAATATCAAAGTAGCTAGCATTCACCTCTTCGCAGATGACATACTGCTATATATCGGAAGTCCCTCTCCCACTGCCGCACGTGATGATCTGCAACATGATTTCAACCAGCAACAGCTTCAGCTTCTAAACCAGAAACAACTACTACTAAATGCCAAAAGGATCAAGGCAATGTTCTTTTCACCCCGCATATATGCAGCCACCCCTATAACGACACCTCAGATCATTACACTTCTAGGCGAACCTTTGGAATACATGGCGAAGTTCAAATACCATGGGGTCTGGATTGACTAGAGGCTGTCCTTTATTAACCATATAGAAGAGTTGCTAAAAGCTCAGACAGAGACTTGGTCTCTTTTATAGAACTATTTCCTGACAAGGGAGGCCAAGATGAAATTGGTCCAAACCACCTTCCTTTCCCTTCTTGACTATGCAGACTTTCTGTACTGTCAGAACCCCACCGCTGCACTCACGGAGTTGGATACTCTTTACCACAGAGCCTTAAGGTTCATCACTGGTCTCTCTTACTCGACGCACCATTGCTCTTTATACTGTGGGATGGTCATCTCTTACATACAGACAACAGAGAAATGCAGCCATCTGGACGTTCAGAGCCATTACTAAGAGACTGCCCCAATATATATCAGATTGTCTGCCACTAAGCTTAGTAGGCAAGTACGTATTGAGAAATACCTCCTATATTCCTCTGTCTGTGCCCAAGGCTAGATCTTGCTTTGGTAGGGCTTTAATAAGTTACATGCTACCCCTGCTGTGGAACAAGCTGCAAAAATCCTTGAAATTGGTCCACCCTATAACTGTGACTGCGTTCAAAACAATTTATGCTTGCTTTGTGAAAGAATCCTGTAATTGCCCCCCCTTGAACCAGGTCTGATCCCTAATGCAGATTTAGTACCTTACACGCTTTCCACACAATACCTTCTCTCCCCCTCCACATCCCACAATCACCCTTCAGTATCATTTTACCTATTTTATGAATGTCCCATTCTGGTTGCTGTGACCATATGTCACACTCTCACCGACACCTGTTTATGACCTTCGCTATTACCCCTGATTTGGCGTATTGCACTTAATACTGCAACCAACTCCAAGACCATACTATCTCCTGTCTATGGCCTCCCCTCCTACCCCCATCCCGGCGTATGCACTTAAACTGCTCCACTGCACCAGTCCCCTGTTCCAGGAGTCCCCTTAGGCTCTTCCCATTCCTCCTTTCTTTGTCATCTCATCATCCTCCCTGCTGCTACTACCCTCTACCCCCCCTCTGTCGATATCATCCTTAGACCCTGTTACTGTATCATGATTTCCTCCTCCCTCCCTCCTCTGTTATCCTCTGGCTATTGTATTTGTGTATAGTTAATACAGTTAATTTGTAAATCACTGAAATGTCTTATACTCTGTAAATATTATGTCTAAGTTTTGCTGTTATTATCAGTTAGTTCACTGCAATTATTATGCCCCTTTTCTGTTGTTATAAGTTGTCTGTTGTATTCTATGACTGTATTCTGTCCGGGTCCATCTTGAAAATGAGCTTTGCTCAATGATGTTCGCCTGGTAAAATAAAGATTTTGATTGATTGATTGATCCCTGACTCTGTTTCTTTATCTGACTTAGTGGGTATCTTAAAATGTCTGGTATACTAGATAACAGTCCATAAGGTTTAATGACTTTTTCAACAGTATGTATGCAGGGATCTGTCACATTCTGTTTTAGATAGTTTATTGCCTCCTCAATACATAACCTAGGGAGTCTTTTTTTCTCCCATTCCATATGCTTTCAGGCAGTAAATAATTAATCTTTGTTTTTTCTGGCATTCTACAGGTAACTGGCCTAATTCGGCCCTCACCAGTGCAGATGGAGCACTGTTCAGTAAACCCAACAATTTTCTGTAGAACTTATTTAAAGAAGGTTCTGTATTAATTTTTGCTTGTACCCCCCAGATTTCTGCCCGTTAAAGCAGTTGCCTCCGTATTTTAGCGTTTATCACATTGATGGTTCCCTTTATCGACTTACCCCATGTTTATATTTTTTATTTATTTATTTATTGCATTCTTGGATTGAACCGTTGAGTTAAGAGCTCTTTACATAGGTTCCAGGTCAAGATATCCGGACTATAGAACTGTACTAGTAGTAGTACTGTGTTGATCGCCGTGAGACACCACCTTGAGTACTGTGTTCAGTTCTGGAGGCCCCATTTCCAAAAGGACATAGATAGAGTGGAAGCAGTGTAAAGGATGGCAACCAAGATGGTTCATGGGCCTCATCCGAAGCCCTACGAAGAAAGGCTTAAGAATTTCAATCAATCAATCAATTTTTATCTGTATTCAGGAAAGTATGTGAGCAAAAATGTCCATTTTCACAAATGTCTGGTGTAGGAATACAAGAAGAAGATACAAATAAAATTAAAAGAATACAGCAGATACAAAGAAGAAATTCCAAGGGTAGCAAAAGAATATAATACAAAATGGTAAAACAGTTCAGCGGATGATCAGACACCTTCACAGGATGGATAGAGAACAAAGGACCACAGTAATTTTAAGGCTGGTAGGAAAAGACAACTAGGGAGAATAACAATTGCAGAAGTGTGGGGATAGTGCAAGTGTACCAGAGAAGGCAGCATTACGGGAGGCTTAAGTGGACTCGGGAGCCAGGCTAGGTTCAGCGATGATACTGGGCGGGGGTAACTGCAGTTGGCTGTATTGAGGAGGTAGGCCTTGAGGGAGGAGTTGAGGGAGTGGACAGTCTTACAGGCCTGGATTTCATGGGGTAACTGGTTGTAAAACTTTGTCCCAGTGTATGAGACCGAGTTCTGAGCCTGCTTGGTTTGGTAGAATGGAGTGTCGAAGACCACGGTGGAGGAACCTCTGGTCAACCGCCCAGGGGCTGAGAGGGGGATTTAAATATGTACTCTCTAGAAGACAGGAGGGAAAGGAGGGGATGTGATAGAGACATTCAAGTATCTCACAGGAAGAAGCAAGGTACAGGAAGGGAGCATTTCCCAAAGAAAAAGATGCTCGGGGGCAAGGGGTCACAATATCAAGCTGGAAAGGGGAGGCTCAGAGGAAACATGAGGAAGTACTTCTTCACAGAAAGGGGTGGTGGATGATTGGAATAGCCTCCTAGAGGAAGTGGTGGGTGCTGGAATGGTCACAGGATTTAAAAATGAACCTTTAAGCTATTAACTTTAGAACTCTAGGTAATTTATTTATTTGAAAATTGGTACCTGGGACAGGAACACTGAGCCAAGGCTCGTTTCTAGGTGTGAGCCAGGGGAATGGATACAGGAGGAAACAGGAAAACATAATACAGTATATTACATGGAACAGAACACATAGTGCAGACACACAACAAAAATTAATACAGCTTTAGTATAAATGTGGAACAAATTAGAGTACAAGCATGCTGTGCAAATACATGTGCAGGTGGAAAACTGAGGCAAGCAATACAGTGAATCAGGGACCAGTAAAGGATTAGGGAACCCAAAAACCTGAGCTACCAAAAAAACTAGGGGGGACCTCCTCTAGGAAACAGGTGCAGGTGGATGGTGGATGAGCGCCAGCTTGAACCTGAAGGAGCCTGAGGAGGAGGAGTCACAGGGGACATGACGGTATCAGCACAGTGTAGGAGGGTGGTAGCAAGGGCAGATAGGATGCTGGGGTGCACTGCCAGAGGGATCACCTCTTGAAAGGAGGAGGTCATCTTGCCATTGTATAGATCACTGGTGAGGCCACACTTGGAGTACTGTGTACAGTGCTGGTGCCCATACCTCAAAAAGGATGTGAGATTACTGGAGGGGGTGCAGTGTAGGGATACAAAAATGATCATGGGACTAGGGGAATTGCCTTACGAGGAAAGGTTGAAGGAGTTCAACATGTACTCGCTGGAAGACAGATGGGTAAGAGGGGATATGATAGAGATCTTTAAGTACTTGAAAGGCATAAACAGAGTCAGGGAGGGAGGACTGTTCCGCTTAAAGGGGGGGAAGGGTCACTAGGGGGCACAGACTGAAGTTGGAAGGGGTAAGGTTTAGGAGGGAGATGAGGAGGCACTACTTCACAGAGAAAGTGGTGGGTTGGAACGCACTGCTGGAGGAGCTAATCGCTCAAAGGACACTAGATAGCTCTAAGCAGGGTTGGGATAGAGTCAAGGGCAGGGTTAGTACAGACAAGAACACAAAGGTGGGAAGGACTGGGAAAGAGGAGGAAGGGAAGGGTTTGGGTGGGGATGGGGCAGCTGTAGTGATATGAAACTAAGAGCTGCACAATCAGGCAAACTTGATAGACCTGTGGGCCTTTTTCTGCTGGCAATTTTGTATGTTTGTATGAATGACAGAGGAGAAGGGGGAGCCGGTTCCAGAGTGTTAGCAGGCAATGGGAAAAGGACGTTTGCCCAGCAGAGTAATGGGGGTGAGGAGTGGAGAAGGTTCTCTGGTCCTTGGAGTGGAAGGAACACGGAGCAGGAGGAAAGGAGAGAGGAGAAGTAGGAAGGAAGAGAGCCAAACCAATACTTGGAGGTGAAGGAAGAGCAGGGGAACTAGTGACGTGAAGATAGGGGGAGGATGCAGAGAGAGGAATAGAGGGAGTAGTGGTGTGTACATGGAGGAGAGCTTATTGCAAAGTGGCAAAAGGCATTCCAGAAAGTGTCTAGTCTGGCTAGGGAGGTGGCAGTGGCTGTACCATTGACCATGCCAGCATAGTCAAAAACTAGAAGCACCATTTTGGTAACCAGCTCCCAGGGGACCATCAAGGGTAGGCAGTCTTTGTTATGGTACAGGGCACCTAGCTTAGGGTGGAGTTTTGCATGGAAAGCATCGGTATAGGCTGGGAAGTCAAGCTTGCTGTCAAGCCACATGTTAAGGTACTTGAATGATTGCACCACTTCAAGAGGGGAGCCATCCAGCGTAGTGAAGACCTGAAGTCTTGAGAGCCTGGCAAATTTTTGGCTGGTACCAAAAGTCATGGACACCTTTTTTTTTTGGTATTAACCTTGAGACAGTTGGAAAGGAACCAGCCTAGGATGTTGTGGAAATTCTGCTGGAACAGTTCTTCCATGGGAGTGGTAGAGGGGTGGAGTCGAAGATGACTCTGTTATTTGCCTAAATGTGTACATGCAAGTTGACACAGATGGAGGGAGGTCATTTAGAAAAATCAAGAACAAGATAGGGCCTAAGACTGAGCCTTGTGGGACCCCAGCTTGGATAGGCAGGGGAGGTGGTAACATGCCTCCAACCTGTACTGACTGTAGGCAGCCTGTTAGATTGGAATGGAACCAGTCAACAGCTGGAGCCAAGAGGCTGTCCGAATTCAGCTTATCCAGGAGGAGCGGGTAGGACACCGAGTTAAAAGCATTGGCCAGACTGATGCAAGGATGGACCAAGTACATATCACAGCAGTCATTTTCAAGGATGGAGTCAGTAATGTGATGTGCAACAGAGGGGAGATGATGAAGTGGTGCTTCCAGAAGCCAGACTGAAAGGGTGAAAGGACACTGGAAGATGTGAGGCAGTCAAGAAGACTAGGTAGAGTAACTTCTCTTACAACTTAGCAGGGAGGGGAGGAGAGAGATAGGCTGGTAGGTGCCAGGGGAGGGAGGGATCACCCCCTTTATGAAATGGAAGAATTTTGGCAATCCTCCCAGACTGAGGAATGGTGCAGAAGGAGAAAGAGAGGTTGAGCAGGTGTGTGAGTAGAAGTACAATAGCTGGAGATGAAAGATGGAAGAGTTTAGGATCCAGCTCATCAGGACTGGATTTTAACTGGCTGAGAGAGGAGAGGGAAAGCAGTGTTTCATGAGTGATGATAGGGGGAAAGTGGAACCACGGGCTAGACTGGGGAGGAGAAGAATGGACAGCAGGAGGGAAAGGGGGAAGCTTGTAGGGGGGCGACGGCACATGTGGTGAAGAACTCATTGAAGTTAGCAGCAACAGTATCCTGTGAATACAGCTACTCAATTACAGCGAGTCAGTTTCGGTGAGGTAAAAATAGCGATTGTGAAATGGGCTATGTGTTTTTGAGAGCACGTTCTAATTACAATGCTTTTGTTTTGGTCAGGAGTGAGTCAGGGTAGTTATTGCTTGAAGTAGATAGGTATTTGTTCATTGGGCCAGTTCCGAGCTGGCCGTCTGGTGCTGTGGTTGGAGTCACTGTTTGTGTAGCTTGTGGACCTTGTTTCAGCGCTGGTTGCAGGGAGTTTTTTTTCCCTTTGGTGGTGGTGTTGCCTAATTTTTTTTTCTCTTCCATAACTCCTGTTCCACCCACCTTCCCTACTTTGTTCCCCCCACCTGCAGATTGCCCCCCCAACATTCTCCTTCTGACGACGTGTGTGGACTTGTCTCCCTCCCAAGTCTGCCGCTGTCCCTCATTGTCATCCCCCCGGTGATCATTATATTAGAGATGGGTGGTGCGGGTACACATGAAGCATAGCCCCCCACATAAAAAATAAGTACTCATTGCCCCCAACAGAGAAAGCAGGCACCTATTGCTGTGCATGGAACATGCTCTACTGCCCATCGTCATTTTGCTTTTCGACAATCTGCACTCGCTCTTTTTGTCAGTGCTGTTTTGTCGGCACTGTTATCACATACACCCACAGCAACAAAGGAAGGGCCAGATACAGGTGAACCATTTACCCAGACAGTAGGGGAAGCAGACTGGGTGGGGGGGTCAAACATCACGTGGATGACCTTCCAAAATTTGGCAGGGGAGTTAAGGTTATTCTGTAGGTTTGGATTTTGCAGCCTGGACAGCCCTAGTGCACTTGTTTGTCAGGGCCCTGTAGTGGAAAAGATCAGGGAGGGAGCGGTATAATTATAGTGGGCCCAGGCAAGAGCACAGGACTTGCACTGATCAATAGTTTCAGTGGAGATCCAGGGAGGATGGGATGATTTGATCCCAGATTTCCTAAAGGGGGGGGAGCATGCAGATCACAGACTGTGGAGAATTTAAAGTAAAAAAGGGAGAGGGCCACATCAATTTCAGAGGCCTGAGGGATGACTGATCAGTCTGTTGCAGCAGGGTCACTCAGGAGACCGTTAATGTTCAGTGAATGGAGGCATCTGGAACAGATGTATTTAGGGGGAGGGGGTCACACTGGGTTTTTCTGATGCAGAACGTCATACTGTGGTCACTGAAAGCGTCAGGCAAAACACATGCTGCAACGATGGGATAGGGGTGGGAGGGCAGAACCCAGTCCAACAGGGTGTGATTAGAGGACTGGGAATTGAATTACGTGGGTTCAGTGATAATCTGGGACACATTTAGGGACTCATTCCTCTGGATGGTGGATCTGGATGAAGGAGAGCCAATGATGTTGATGCACTAAAACCAGTCATACTTCAGACTGGCAGATTTTGCTAAAATGAAAGGTCGTCTCAAAAACAACCTTGCAAATATTGAAAACAGAGGGGATGTTGAAGAATACTGGACACATCTCAAAATGGCAGTATTACAAATGGCAAATCACTGCATAAAAAGGGTGAGCAAAACCAAGAAGAAAAGAAAACCCCTTTGGTTTTCTAAGGAAGTAGCCACTTAGGGCAGGGAAAAACGGTCTGCGTTCGGAGAATGCAAGAAAACTGAATCTGAAATGGACAAGAATAACTACAAGGAGAAACTAAGGGAAGCAACCAAGGAAATCAGAGCAGCGAAGGCATCAATGGAGGAGAAGATAGCCAGAGACATCAAAAAGGGAGACAAAACCTTCTATAGCTGTGTCAATGAGAAGAGGAAGGCAAGAGGGGATATAATCAGACTCACTGTGGAGGATGGGGTGGCACAGAGGACGACAAGGACAAAGCAGAAATCTTCAACAGATATTTCTGCTCCATTTTTACAAAAGTGGAGGAAGGTTGCAGACCCTCCCACACAGGGAGCAACTCAGATGGAGGTGGAAATTGATGCGGGACTTTTTACAGAGGAAAGAGTACTGAAGGAGCTGGAGAAATTCAAGGTAAGCAAGGCCATGGGACCAGATGAAATACATCCTAGGTTACTGAGAGAACTTAGAGAGGAACTAGCAACTCCCCTGGCTGACCTTTTTAACCTGTTGTTTGAACTTGGGGAGATCCCACAGAATTGGAAAAAGGACACGGTCATCCTTCTCCACAATAGCGGGAACAAGGAGAGTTCTAGGTAACTACCGTCTGGTAAGCCGCACCTCAGTTCTAGGCAAAACAATAGAGATCCTTCTCAAGGACAGGATTATATCCTTTCTCGATGAACGCATCAAATTAGACTCAAAGCAGCGTGACTTTACCACTGGTAGATCATGCCAAACTAATCTAATAGAGTTTTTCAACTGAGTAACCAAAATAGTGGACCAGAGCAGTGCTGTAGATGTGGTAGACCTGGACATCAGCAATACCCTTGACTTGGTCCCACATAGAAGGCTAATAAACAAGTTAGACAGCAGAGGGATAGGGCAACAAGTGGTAAACTGGATACAGAGCTGGCTTAGTGGAAGGACACAGAGGGTACTAGTAAATGGCTCACTATCAGAAGAAAGAGAAGCAAGTAGCGGCATATAACAGGGGTCAGTACTAGGGCTGAGCTTCTTTAATATTTATATTAGCGACATATCTGATGGACTGAAAGGAAAGGTGAGTCTGTTCACAAAGTTATGTAACAGGGTGGACACTCCAGCAGGGGTGGAAAAAAATGAAGACTGATATAAGGACCCTGGACCAATGGTCAAAGACATTGCAACTAAATTTTAATGCAAAAAAATGCAAGATCATGCACCTTGAAAGCGTAACCCAGGAGAGGAATACTACTTAGGAGGAGTAAAACTGGAATCCACTGAGCAGGAAAGAGATCTGGGAATAATTATAATGGATGACCTGAAGATGTCCAGACAATGTGAAAAAGCAGCACCAAGGGCAAATGGTATGCTGGGCTGCATAGGGAGGAGGATTACCAGCAGAAAAAGAGAGGTCATCCTGCCACTCTATAGATTGCTGGTAAGGCTACACCTGGAGTACGGCATTCAGTTCTGGAAATCGCACCTTAAAAAGGATATTGACAGATTGGAAACAGTGCAAATGAGAGTTACAAAAATGATGTGGGGACTGCACAACAAAACATATGATGAACATCTGAGTGACCTGAACATGTATTCCCTGGAACAGTGAAGTGAGAGGGGAGACATGATCGAGACCTTCAGGTTTCTCAAAGGAATAAACAAGGTGCAGGTTCAGGACCTGTTTAGGTTCAAGAGCTAAATAAGAACAAGGGGACATGACATGAGGCTGGAGTGGGTCAGATTCAGGGGCAACACATGCAGATTCTTTTTTACTGAGAGGGTGGTCGATGCATGGAACAGCCTTCCACAGGGAGTGGTGGAAGCAAAGATGGCAGGAACCTTCAAAAATGCGTGGGATACCTGTAGGTACAAGGGCACCGTAACACTGAATAGCAGTTAAGGAAGGTGGTAGACTTAAGGGCAGGCTAGATGGGCCATGTGGTCCCCTTCTGCTGTCACTTTCTATGTTTCTATGTATATTTCAATGAAGTCTAAAAGAAGAATTAGTTCACCAGAGAAGGAAATTAAAATGATGTTGGAGACAAAGTCAAACATACAAGCTGTCATTATTCTGGGGGAGGCATAGAATACCTCAATGAAGATGGGTATAGATGAGGGGAAGGTGACTCTGATGAGGAGGAACCTGCTGGAGGAGGGAACAGCCTCCCTGAAATCCAGAGCACAGTTGAGGCTTTAACAAACGTAGATTGCAATATCTCCAGCATCCTTCACAGCAGGACGCTCTTGTCAAACCAGTATGATTGATTTTTTCATCTGGGTTACTAGAGCAGTTGATCAGGGAGGAGCAGTGGACACTGTGTACCTGGACTTCAGCAAAACCTTCAACACCGTCCCCCACAGAAGGCTAGCTAACAAATTAGGGCATACAGGAGTTGGTCATGTGATAGTGAACTGGATCACCAACTGGCTGCAAGATAGGACGCAGAGAGTGCTTGTCAATGGATCATTATCAAGGGAAGGCAAAGTGACCAATGGTGTTCCACAGGGGTCTATGCTGGGACCTATCCTCTAACATATTTATCGGGGATATTGCATGCGACTTGAAGGGAAAGGTTTGCCTGTTTGCAGATGACACAAAACTCTGCAACAGAGTAGACATGCAGGAGGTGTGACAGGGTAGAATAGAGCCCTGTCTCATTTGTTATGAAGAAAGTGTGTAAATGCAAGGATCTGTATTCTTTCCTTTTCTCTCTTCTCTGTCTGGTTGCGCAACCATATTTTCCTGTGAGACTTCGGACTTGATCAACCCGAACAGTCTCGCAATTCTTTGCCTCTCACTGTCTCTCCGTTGTCTCTTGCTGTCTGTCCCCCCAGCATATCTACATCTGGTAATATAAGAATATGTGCAAATCAATATATGGAAATGAAACTGATAATGGGATCATGTTTGTATAGAAAATATCTGATGTTATTGTTGAAATGTGTGTGTGTGTGTGTGTGTGTATATATATATATATATATATATATACATACATATATATATATATATATATATATATATATATGTGTATACATATGTATTTATAATTTGAGATAACTGTAAAAAGCCAGAGGTTATTTGAGTGCAAATGCCTGAGAATTTTGCAAAGGCTGGAGGGACCTCAGGAAGCTCTCAGTGTTCTAGCGGCTCCTGAAATTTACAAAGAACAGGATGCTTGCAAAGGATGGGGGTTGAAAAAGGCTTATAAAAACAGCTAAGCTGAGCTGCAAGAGAGATTTTTTTTACAACAAATTTTATTTTGCTTCCGTATATAGTTATTCTTAACAGGTTTATTTTATTTTATGTTACTGCAACTACAAATTAATAGTTTTGTGGAATTTTACAACTTCTCCTGGGTTTTCTCTATGCGTCCTGACCTGTGCCTCGATGACAGGAGGGAGTGAAAGGTATGGAAGCATACCTGAACAAACTCGAGGAATGGTCCAGGGATTGGCAGTTGAAGTTTTAATGCCAAGAACTGCAAGGTCATGCACATAGGAAAAAGAAACCCAGGGATAAAGTACACACTGGGAGGGCATCAGTTAGAGGAGACAAAAACAGAAAGATACCTCGGAGTAGTCATTGTGGATGACTTAAAAGGTTGGAAAACAGTGTGAAAAGGCAGCAGAGAGGGCAAGTGGCATCCTTGGCTGTATTGGTAGGGGAATTACAAGTAGAAAGAGTGAGGTTATCATTCCTCTCTACAGGTCCTTGGTGAGGCCACATTTAGAGTACTGCGGTCAGTTTTGGAGGCCCCAACTCAAAAAAGACAGACCGCCTGGAGATGGTACAGCGAAGGGCTACAGGGATGGCGCATGGATTGCATCACGAGCTGTACGAGGCAAGACTCAGGGAACTAAATCTGTACAACCTTGAGCAGAGAAGAAACAGAGGGGACATGACCAAAACTTTTAAGTATGTTAAGGGAATCAACACGACACAAGCAGGAAACCTCTTCCAGCAAAACAGTGTTGTGCGTACAAGGGGGCACAATTTGCGTCTGGTGGGAGGCTGGTTCAAAAACAACCTCAGGAAGTAGTTCTTTACAGAAAGGGCCATAGACCCATGGAACAGCCTACCTCAGGCGGTAGTGGAATCCAAGACAGTATGCAAAGTCAAACTCGCATGGGACAGCCACTGTGGACACATCAGGGTGCAGTCTAAAAAGGAAGGTGGGCAGAAACACAGGCACACAAGATGGCTCATGTGGTTCCCATCTGCTGACATGATTCCTGTGTTCTTATGTTCCACCACATTTTCCCTGGCCCTGCCTGAAAAGATAGGATGTCAGGGAAGGGAAGAGGTTTCGAGTCTGAGATCCTGGTGGATAGCCAGGACTCAGAAATGCAGAGGATGCCTGGAGACTGTTTTTGGATCCAAACACAGAGAAAGGAAGGGAAGGGAGGACTAGCACACTAAGCAGAAGCTTGTTTCCAGATGCTACCTGGGCGCACAAGGAAGTTAAGTGACTTGTTCAAAATCACACAGTATGCACCTAGGCGGCTACAGGATTCAAACCCAGGCCTCCAGATCTGCAACTCAGAGCCTTAACCCACTGCGCTATACTGCCTCCAAGGGAAGGAAGGGGAAAAATACTAAGGCCTTTGGCAGTACCAGAGTGAGGGTGGAGGGTGGGGGAGGCAGAGTAGGGCTCCACGTCAACTGAATGGAAAGAGGACAGGAGTTAAGAAGATGGATGAGTGTGACTTTCTCAACTTGGAGCGAGAGGACAGCAGGAGAGAGGAATGGTAGGAGCAGAGAACAGTGCAAGAACTCCCAAGTTCATGAAGGAAGCTGGGAGGAACCCTAGATGGATCATGGCAAAGTACTGGATAGGAATATGTATGGGTAGTGTCAGTAGAAGGGGGGAAGGAGGATAGCTGGGTGAGATGGAAGGGGAGTGGGTAGAGGGGAGGGAGGAGTGGGTGGGGTGGGGGACCAGGAGGTGAAACTAGAAAAGGCAGAGGAAGGTGAGGAACATGGTAGTGAGGTGATGGTAAACAAGAAACAGCCAAGTAACACAAAGCACAGCACTGCAAAAGCCTGTATTAAGACTGTAGTATTGTAAGAAAACACTGTAATAGCAATGGCAGACAGTTGTGGGTGGGGGTGGAGGGGACCTGGGTCCTAAGTAAATGTGTTGGACAATCAACTATATTAATACCAGTGAAATGAGTTGCACAACAACAGAACTAGGTAGAGATGTTGCAAAGTTTTACTTTGTCTCAAAGTTCCAGTGAAGCTGCAAAGTTCACCTTTGCGAATAGTTGCCACTTTGAATTGAGTTTTCCTTGGGAAATGGCTTTTTTTGAGGCAAAGTCAGGCACAGTTAAAGGATATAGGAAACCTTGCCATACGCTGGCTCCCGATACCAAAACACACGCTGTCAAGCCACTGGTCCCTTCAGCGTAATGAGCTAATAAATAAATGTGCATTTTAAACATTAAAAAAAACACACAAAGGCAACTGTTTGTTTTTTAGCATTTATTTTCAAGTTAATAACAGCATAAAATAATTTCTATCTCCTTTAAAACGAGATTACAACAATTTTGACTTCTTCCATAACTTTGCCTTCACTTCACCTGAAACAGTGCCACTTCTTTAACTTTACAAATTCAGCACTTAACATTTCACAAATATGACAAACTATGAATTATTTTGCAGAGTGAAGTTTGCCAGCTTCACACATCTCTAAACCTAGGCAACAAGTGCGGAATTCAGTACAGTAATGAGCAAACCAGATTAAGTATGCAGATAAAATGAACTCCCCGATAGGGTGTTACTAGCGGTCATGCAAACAGAGCAAATTTCAAATAACAGGGTTATGAGCAGTAATAACACAGCTATGAATAAATCAGATAAGATACACAAACAGAACCTCCTGATAGGGTAGTACTTACAGTCACTCAAGTATAACAGCTGAGGAAAGCAGTGGAATAAGGCATGCACTGCAGAATTATTGAAGCAAGAATCAGAGACAAGGCTGTAGGGTATAGCTAGGATATTTGAGTTAGCAAGATAGCAAACAGTCACTTTTGTGAGTAAGGAAGTCTCTTGGAGTGGTAAATTAGTGCGGTTCATGAAGTAAGCCCTAATAGGCACTGAAGGAGAACAGTAGACTGAACACTTGAGCCTCCAGGGCACGAAACATTATGAAGTACAGTGTCCGTCCGGGTTGGAAGCGTAGCTCCTTTTCACTGCCTGCACCTCCCAGGACCCCACTTCCTGGACGGTAATGCAACTTGTAGGGTCATGCTGGCCCAAGATAAAATACAGAGATAGGGGATGTGACTCCTTTGCTTGTATTATTTAAAAAAACAAATTCAACTGATGGAAGAGGGATGCCTGGATATCGTGGCAGTCACAGAAACATGGTACACAGAGAACCATGACTGGGATGAAAACATACCAGGGTACACAATCTACAGGAGGGACAGGGAGGGTAGAAGAGGAGGAGGAGTAGCTCTCTGTGTAAGGGAAGGGATCAAATCAATGGAACTAAAAGGTAAGCAGGGAGGAGGCACTGTGGGTCACCCTGGAAACTGGAAATGGTACCACAATCCACACAGGGGTTATATACAGACCTCCATCTCAGGGGGAGGAAATGGACAAGAAAATGAATGAAGGCATCCTTAGGATGGCAGAGATAGGGGTGATATTGCTGATGGGAGACCTGAATATGCCAGATGTTAACTAGAGCACCTTTGCTGCAGCCACATCCAAGAGCAGGGCCATTTTCATTGCCCTACGGGATGCATGCCTCAGAAAGCTAGTGCTGGAACCCACTTGGGAGGGAGCAATCTTAGCCCTGGTACTCTCAAAAGGGGATGGAGAGAGCATCTCAGATCTAGAAGTGGGTAGCCATTTGTGAACAAGTGACCACCAAACAGTGTGGTTCATCATAAACTCAGCTCTAGAGTCAAGCAATACAAAAGTGAAGGTACTGGACTTCAGGAGGGCTGATTTTCTCAAAATGGGAGAGTGCCTCAGAAAAGCACTAGCAAACAGGCAAGAAGAAGAAGGGGTGGAGCAACAGTGGGAAAACATCAAAACTGCCATCACAGAGGCAACAAGCCTTTGTGTGAAGCAAATAAACAAATCAAAATGAAAGAAAAAAACACTATGGTTCTCAAAAGAGGTGGCTGGGAAGGTTAGGGAGAAAAAGATATCATTCAGGAAGTACAAGGAAACACAGAAGGAGCAGGACAGAGAACTGCACCAAGTTAAAGCAAAAGAAGGGGAAGGCAATCAGAATAGCAAAGGCTCAAACAGAAGAAAAGATAGCCAACTCTGTTAAGAAGGGGGATAAAACCTTTTATAGGTACATTAGGGAGCACGAAAGACAAAGGGAGGGATAGTGAGGCTGAATAAAGAGGAGGGTGGGTGGGCAGAGAGGACAGTGAAAAAGCAGGGATACTGAATGAATGCTTCTGCTCAGTATTCACAAAGGAAGAGGAGGGGGAGGTACCTAATCCAGTCAATAGAAGCAGTCGGGATAGGGGGGTCGATATCTGTCCTTTCACAGAAGAAAGGGTTCTGAAAGAACTCCTAAAACTGAAAGTGGACAAAGCAATGGGGCCTGATGAGATTCACCCCAGAATTCTAAAAGAACTAAGGGGAGAACTAGTAACACCACTAACTATCCCTTTTAACAAATCATGGGAGGATGGTGCGGTACTTGAGGATTGGAGGAGGGTGGATGTGATTCCCCTTCACAAATGTGGGGGCAAGACAGAGGCAGGAAACTACAGACCTGTCAGTTTGAACTCAGTGGTAGGGGAACTGATGGAATCACTTCTGAAGGAAAGAACTGTTGAGTACCTAGAGGCCAGTGGGGCACAGGACCCAAAGCAGCATGGATTCAAAGCGGGAAGATCATGTCAGAAGAATCTAATTGGTTTCTTTGACTGGGTGACCAAAGTAGTAGACCAGGGAGGGGCTGTGGACATGGCCTACCTAGACTTTAGCAAGGCATTTGACACAGTCACGCACAAAGATTAATAAACAAATTAGCCAGCCTGGGGTGGGTCCCAGGGTGGTAACCTGGAGTAAACATTGGCTGGACAACAGGGCGCAGAGGGTAATAGTAAACGGAGTCCCACAATGAAGAAAGGGGTTACTAGTGGGGTACTGCAGGGTTCAGTACTGGGACTGGTCCTCCTTAATGTCTTTATAAGTGACATTGCAGAGGGACTGGAAGGAAAAGTATGTCTCTTTGTAGACAACACAAAGATCTGCAACAGGGTTGATGCACAATGTGGGGTGGAAAGGATGAGAAGGGACTTGGCAAGGTTGGAGGAATGGTCAAATGTATGGCAGCTTACATTCAACGCAAAGAAGTGCAAAGTAATGCACCTTGGAAACAAAAACCCAGGGGAAGAGTACACAATGGGGGGTGAGATACTGACAACAAAAATGGAAAGGGACCTGAGGATAGTCATATCAGATGAACTAAAGGTGGGCAAGCAATGTGAGGTGGGCAGTAAGCAGGGGCTGAGGGATACTGGGATGCATAGAGAGGCATCACCAGAAGAAACAAGAAGTTGTTATCCCTCTGTACAGACAGTTGGTGAGACCCCATCTGGGAGTACTGCATTGCAGTTCTGGAACCCATCTCCATAAAGACATAGACAGGTGGAGGCTTTTCAGAAGAGGGCAGCAAAAATGGTGCAGGGGTCTGCACCAGAGGACATCTGAAGAGAGACTAAAGGAGCTTCATATGTATATCATAGGAAAAGGATGGAGAGGGGACATGATAGAAACTTTCAAGTACCTCAAGGGAATCAACAAAAGTCAAGAGGGTGAATCTTCAGAAAAAGATGATGCAAGAACAAGGCAATTTGAAGATAGAGGGGAGGCCCGAGATAATGTGAGGAAGTATTTTTTCACGGAGAGGGTTGTGGATGCATGGAACAGCCTTCCTGAGGAGGTTGTGGTGTCAAAAACAGTGGGGGAATTCAAGAATGCATGGGACAGACATAAGGCAAGTCTAGTGGGGAGTAGGAGAAAGTAGACTGTTGGTTAACTAGGATCTGCAGCTTATCCATTAGGAATGGAAATGGGCAGACTCGGTGGGCCAAGCAGTCCTTATCTGCCATCAAATTCTATGTTTCTCCACTTCATTTATGTTTTGTTTTCAGTGGCTCCAGTTCAGGTGGTGATACCAATCACAGTGGTGTGTATTACATTTAGTATTCAAAACAAAGCATGCCAGTTTGTTGCAGATGTTATCTGAATTGATCTGAATCTTTGTTGTTTCCATACATATAAGCACAGCTTCCAGACTCTAAAGTTGGTATAATTAATAGTGCTAATGATTGCTGCCGACAGCTCAGAGAAAACATTACAAAAAAAAAATATATATATATATTTTTTTTTATTTATTGAATCTCAGATTAATACCTTTGAGCATAACTGCTCATTTACAGAGGTTCCCCGTCATAAGCTGTGTTTACACGACTGCGGCGCTCTGACATGTGCGCTGCTCACTTCCCGATGCGGTGGCTGCTCTGTCAGCAATCCACCGTTTACACAGCCCACCCTCACAGCACTGCAGGTCGCTCTGACGGGAGGCTGCGAATGCCACAGAGGATGCCAGGAAACATGGGGAGACAATTGGAGCGAGTGCAGTAAAGTGTCCACACTGCCGGCTGCAGCGCTCGCTCTGATAAAGGTACTGATAAATGAGTCGGCGCTGAAAACGCGGCTGAGCCGCACTTGCAGTGCTCCAGAATGTGTTCACACACCTGACTTTGCAGTGCATCAACCAGTGCGCATGGGTTGATGCGCTGCAAAGTTGGCAGTGTGAACGGGGCTATAGTATCACAAAACAGTAACATAACAATCAAAGATACGTTGCCGTACATTAGGAAAGCAGCATTACAATGCTACACGGTGTAAGGACAGACAACAATAACAAAGAATCACTTTGGTACAATGGTCCTAGTTACAAGACACAAACTTCAGGTTAGTGCATACTGAAGCTTAATTTTCCAGGCCAGGAATCCGAGCTTAGTACGCGGGGTGGGGTGCGTGGAGCTGGGAGGAGAGTTAGTGTGTTGTGGTAGGGAGCATATGCTAGAAGAAGGCAGGGTTCCCAGGGTAGTAGGGCAACAGGATAGCAAGAGAGTAGAACAGGAGCAACCCAAAGGGTTTTGTCAGTGCAGTTGCAGAGAAGATCATCCTAGCAGGTGAAGAGGTGGTGAAGTTGAGTTGCTGGCCCACTATTGTTTTCTGTGCAAATTTAGGGTGGTTAAAGGTACTTAAGGGTTAAAGGTATTTAGGCACAACTCTGCTTATATTCTATATACGCTGCTCAGTTATAGATTTTAAGGGAAAACCTACAGAAATTGTTGGAAGTTTTAAATATCTTGGGATAATGTTGGATAGTAATGTCACTTTTGAATTATGTCAAATGTATTACTGGGTTAATCTATCAGAGACTGGGACTTCTCTTCAGAATTCGTTATTGTTTGGTTTTGGAGTTTCGCAAGACTGTTGACCATAGCTTACTACATAGTGTACTGGACTATGGCCTGTCTGCACTGCAATTAACAATAGAGCTATGTCTAAGCTAAGGGTAATTTACAACAGTGTGTTCTGTTTCATTGCTAGTCTTCCCAGGAGAACTCACCATTGCACTGCATAAGACTGCAGGCTGTCTTACAGTACTTTGAAAAACAAATGTAGTCTAAAGATGGGTTTTATGCTCCACAAGGGAATTATTGGACAGCTCCCAAAAACAGTTACATCATTGTTTACTAGGACCATCAATGCACAGGATGTAAGATCGCAAAATAAAATTGCTTTTAAAATCCCTCTTTGAAAAAGGTTTTTGGTCAAAAATCCTTGTTATTATAGGACCCTGCTGTACTTTCTACAACTCACTTCCGAGAGAAATTGTAATCTGTCCAAAGATATACAGAATACTGGCTGGGTAACTATGCTATACACAACCAGTGCGTTCTGCCACAGAGGGGAATTGATTCCCTCTGACCTCAAGAATGAAGCTTGAGAGGTCTGTGGGGATTAGAACCCCGAGTTGGCAGAACACACTGCTTGTGCATAAAGTTGTTCATCCAGTATTTTGTGCAGTGTATAGTATTATGTGAAATGTGTGTGCGGTGGTCCTTTCACTTTCAGAATGAAACTAACTTGGGCAGTCTGTAGAGGTTTCAGAATGCTGTTGTACCACAGAAGGGTACAATCACAATTACAGCAGCATTTTGAAAGGGATGGAATTCTATACAGAACAATGCTCTACTATACACTATTAAAACTTTTAAAGTCAGACTCACAAAAATGGCGGCTTGGAAAAAAAGGAATGCTCTTTTACTTAATGGTTTTGTATGTATTTTTTGTCAAGTTATAGTATTTTGTTGATATGTTTATTAAATGTTTCTGTATTGGCTGAGTCTTGTGTATTTATGTACTTGTTGCTCGTGAAAACAGGCATTAATGCTCATCAGCTAACAAGTATAAAAATAAAAAATTAAAAACCAAAATAAAATATATTATAGGCAACTTCTGTTTTTCTCCCCTCCCTGTTCTTTATAGATACAGTACATACTGCAGATAATCTCATTTTTACCTTGTGTCACTCTTTGTAAACCCCGAGGGCATACCAGGAAATAGGCTTTAGCTCAGTGTGCCTGTCCTGGTTGCCGATTTCAAAATAAATAAAAAAAAGATACCTAGATGTTTAGGATTGAAAAATACTACTAAGTTTTCCACTATATCATATTACAGAACTTTGTAACAAAACCCTAAGGTCAGTCAATCAATCAATCAGATCTTTATTATACCAGGTGGAACACCATTGAGATAAACTCATTTTCAGGCTAGACCTGGAAGAGGTTCATAAAAGGCAACATGATACATTCACAGAGCTTCAGGATGGAACTGCAAGCCTTGTTATGCACACCTGATCTATTTCTTTTTATTTTAACTAAGATCAGAAACTGTTTATGGGGTTTAAATGCGATCAAACACTGTTTATGGGGTTTAAAACTGCCACAGAGGAAGAAATTCCTTCACTTGTCTGTAGAATGTGAATCAAGCAGACATTATCCAGTTTTGAATTTTGTACAGTAAGTAGATTGTTCAGACATAGAGATATAGAGGATAATGGATGGGTTAGAGTGAACAACAATGTTGTGTTCACTTCGAGTGGTTGTTATGACAACCGTGTAAACCTCGAGAGCAAAGCTCGAGAGGTTTTCGGTTATCTGACAACCATGAAGAGTGAATGCTGGGTTGTTGTTTACTCTTGCCCACCAATTATCTTTTATAGGGTATGGGCAACAGTAAATCACTAAGGGAACACTTCCAAAGGCACCTGACTCAATTTTAGACTTTGCTTTCGCCTCTGCCCCCCACAACAACCTTAGTACACGTGCCACACCACTCTGGGTCCCCCGATCTCACCGAACCAATTCTGTGCGTTTTTACAATAAATGTACAGCCGGTCATTTTATAGGGAACATCAGAAGACAAGAATGCCATTACTTTTATTGCTGTTGCCATCGCTGCTGTCATTCCGGTCCTCATCTCACCGCCGCTGCCGTTCCCTGATGTGCTGCACTTAGGCAAAGACGCATGCACGGAGACCTCCGATGCTGTTGTACCATCGAAGTGACATACTCATGATGGTACAACAGCAATATGACATCACATCGATGGTACAACAAGTGTATCTTTCAGTCAAAATTCCATGATTAACAACTCTCTCCCTTACACTATACATAACATTCTTTTTGTGTGGGGCTGGTTCCAAGTTGCACTTTGTGTGCAAAAACAATTTTTGCCTACTGTTTCCAGCAGTGTAGTAGACTGTATCAGACTGATTTTAACTTCCAAGCTGACATTTTCTGTAACTAAAATCCCAGAATCTCTTGCAGCTGATAGCAGAGCAGGGCTGCAACAGTGGGAGATTCAGTAGCGTGCAGTGCATGTTAGATCTTTTATAAACTCTGATCTTTTGTTTGCGTGTCCCACTGTCCTCCTGTGGCTAAGTACAGACCTTTGTTGATACAACAGTGCCTCTCCCAGTTGTCAGTTTCTTAATAAATAAAGATACCAAGATAAGGAAAGGACCAAAAAACACTTAGTTACTCAAGTCCTCCACTGTAGTCCATTACAGGACTTTATAGCAGAACCCCAAGATTTAACTACAAGCCTTGTAATGCACAAATTAACAATTTTTCATTTTGAATAAGATCAGGCACTGTTCATGGGGTTAAAATACATCACAAGGAGTTCCTTTCTTTTGTCTGTTGCATACGAATCAAGCAGGCATTGTTCAACTTCAAATGCTGTAGCGTAAATGGATTGTCAAGCACAGAGACCAGATGTTATTTCTGTTTTCTGACATCACAACTGTGAATTATGGTATTTCTGATGTCACAGCTATTAATTACGTAACCAATAAGCACCTTCAAGCTGGGCACTGTGGGGAATCGATGCATACCCCTGGTGTGTTGTGAAGCACAAGGCATAGCTAAGTGCCTTCAATTATCAGGGATTGCATGGCTTCCCCATGATAACCGCTCTGAAGGGGATTACTGGGTTTCTAAAATAGTCTTCTAGACCACTTTAAAATTAGTTTAAAGGGAAACAGTCAGTCACAAGGGCCCCATACCCAAGTGCGGAGCTGGTCCCAGTTTGCCCTCAGCATTGCTAGTCGAGCGATGGCCTTCATTAATCATCATCTGGCCATTATTATGTGCTAAAATGTAACTGAATATGACCCCTTCGACTTCAGTGGGGCATGCACCCGGACTCTCCCTGGACGCATGTCATTAACTGCTTTAGCATGGGGGCATGGCAGGTCATTCGGGAAGTGGACGGAATTTGATGGCCACCTCGTCGGGTCATACTACAATCCCTTCCACACATTTACAGGCTGCAAATGACATTTTGAAAATTACAGGAAAAGACTTTGACCAACACAAGTTAACCAAAAAGATAAGTACAAGACAAACAGTGGTAAATAGCTTTCATTTTAGTCAGTTTTACTATATTATCAATATATCCTATTTATTTTCTCTGTTCATCTATTTATTTTACAACTATATTACAACACTGTTTTTAATCCATGTTGCTCATTACTGTTAATCTTATTATGCTTTGCTATCTAGGCCCAGATCGAGGCTGGAAAACATGGTACCTTGGATCAGTGCACTTACCCAGTCAATACATACATGCATAAATAGATAAATAAATAAGTACATAAATAAATAAATGACTGATGTCATAATGTATAAAATAGGTCAACATAAGTATATGGTCTATTTGTGTATTACAAGGGACGGCTATATTTAATGGACATATCATGCCTTTAAACAAGGGGGCACAATTTGAAGATAGAGAGGGGGACAGCTCAGAGGTAATGTGAGGAAGTATTTTTTCACAGAGAGGGTTGTGGATGCATGGAACAGCCTCCCTGAGGAGGTCGTGGAGTCAAGAACAGTGGGGGAATTCAAGAATGCATGGGACAGACATAAGGCAGTCCTAGTGGGGGGTAGGAGGAAGTAAGCTGTTGGTTAACTAGGATCTGCAGCTTATCTGTTAGGTAGGGAAATGGGCAGACTAGGTGGGCCAAGCAGTCCTTATCTGCCGTCAAATTCTATGTTTCTATGTTTCTCATGTAATGAGTCAGTGGCAGTGCTGGGATGATTCGTCATGGCCCTTACCACATGGTTACACTGTCTCATAAGGCAGTGATGAGTCCAGCGCTGCTGCCATTACATTACTAGTGCAGCAGGCTTTTAAAAAGTAAAAAAAGATGTTATAATTCTCCGTGGCTTGACAAACATCCTGTCTTCTCCAATATTGGCAAGACAGGGCAGCTGACTGGACCTTAGTTCGACCCCTTCTGTTGTCTGTGTATGTCTATGCAGCCACAGGAAACCCAGAGGAATGCAGTCTTTTAGCCAGTCTTTTTATTAACTACAACTGCGTAAAGGTCACCATAAGAACTAACACCTTTTATATCCATCCAAGTAATCAGACATTAATTTGGTTCTGAGCTAACACGCATAGCTGAATAAAGGATTAGGGAAAGCGACAGCAGGTCTATAGGACAGTGGGCCAGGATAGCCCTTCTGAAACACTCTAATTAATAGGCTCATTACTTTTCAATCTAATCTTGCCCACCCTCTCTTGGGGGATGAAAGGGAACTGTCTCATGGAGAGAAACAGCAGCTGAAATGTTAGTGATGCCTCAGTGTGCCGGGAAATTGATGTTGCTGTAACCAGGGGGCAGAAACAAAGGCCGGTGGCAGGGGTGGCGCATTTTTAATGTCGCCCCTAATGAACAGAGTCATTAGCTTCATGAATGACTGAGGACGGAGCACATTATCTCCATCTCATCTCGATCCCTATTATGTCAGGCCTGGATGAGAGAAGAAAAGGATCTGCGTCTACGCAGCCCACGAGGGAAATCAGAAAATCCAGATTACTTTTTTTTGCAAGGGTTGCAAACAATTGGAATCCTTTTTAAAAGAGGGTAAATTGTGATTAAAAATACATTTCCTTTAAAAAGATTAAAAACAAACATGGGAAAGTAACTGTTGGTAATGGCATACTTAACTCCTCTTTTTGCCTTGACAATAAAATGTTATTTTCAGAGTTTTAAAAAGTCTTCTCTAGTACTGTGCCTTTGGCTCTACTTCACACTAGTAGTGCCATGTTATGGAATGACATTAGCAATTGTGTCAGCTCGTCTGATTTTGTAGCACAGTTTTGCAAAGATGAAGATTAAAAGAGGCAGACCGGACCGCTGGCACAGTGGTACTGCTACTACTTGTGGAGCCGATAATCCGGGTTCCAGAATGGGCTCGGGGCATTGGAGAGTTGACTGGGGTGGAGGAAGCTTCAGTATCCATGGGACAGCTCTTCTCCAGGAAGGCAGGGCCAAGACGTTCAGCAACATTTTGACCCTTGCAGCAGCTGGGGGTTGGTGTGCCATGTGCAAGTGCAGAATGGAGGCGTGGCGGTGCAGGTGACACCGCCACGTTGTGGGGGCTGGGAGCACACCCAACAATGCATGAACATCATTACATGTTCACATAACCTTGGGGACAACAACACGTAAAGAAAACCCCCTGTGACTGAACAATATGATGCCAGGAGCCTGGCAATCACCACCTCAGCCCAGTCCAGGGATGCTGGAGTCTGGATTAACAACTCAGTCCTCCTCCCCCCTCTGGGCCAGTGGGGAGCCCCACCATGAAGAGCTAGCCACAGGCTTCCAGATCTCTGAGGCTAGCTATGGTCTCCTGGATCTCTGATAAGTCTCTGGGGCTGGTGTGAAGGAGTGAAGTTTAAAAGGGGTCTGGTGCTGATATGGGATATATCCTCACCACTAGCAGGAGCATAACAGAGCTTAAAAATAATTAAATGAGTTAGTACTGCCATAAAGAACATACTTAAATGTTATTTATTTTTTTACGTTAATCTTTTTCTCCCTCAGTCCCCAGTCGACTCACATCTGCAGCTACCCACCCAGCCCCGTACCCCGACATCAGGCTGAATCCCCATCTTCCCCCATGGTTTCCCCTCCATGGCAGGGCAGCGAGGAGCCCCCAACTCAACTCACCACGAACAGGATCCAGCGTCCGGAGAAGCGCCACTCAGAGTCGGGGCCTGTGATGGGCAGCCATTCACTCTGCATCAACCTGGGGACCATTTTCCTGGCTTTCTGATTGGACCCCCCCCCCTTGAGAAGGCATGTGGTGACGCCGATGGGGGGAGCGTGCATGTGCTCCCTCCAGGTGTCAGCCCATCTCCACCCCTTGTCTGCAGTGTCAGTGCGCTGCCCCCTACCCTTCACTAGGGACCAGTCTGGGACCAACCACTGGCCTTCTCCTTCCCTGGAGAAGGAGAGCAGTCCCTCGGATGCTCAATCCTTCTCCTCCCCTGCCAACCCCTGGAGGCCCATGCACATTCCCGAACACGGGTCACTGACGTAGCGCTAGGCAAGGCATCCAGCGCCTCAGTCCTCAGTGCCACCGGGCCAGCTACAGCATTATTTATTTTTAAAAGTAGTCAGTAGTAAGGCCAGCCCAGTGGCATGGAGGGGCACTGGGTGCCTTACCTTCTGCCACGCTGGAGACCCGTGTTCACATGTGAACTTGGGTTGTCAATGGTCAGCTGGGCAGGGAGAGGATCAAGTGCTCAGAGGACTGCTGTCCTATCCTGGGGTGGCTGAATTGTTGTCCCCGTCGAACAACTTTCACCAGGTGGAGGCCTGGTGGCAGTGCAGGTCTGGGATGGTAGTGACGGGTGGGTGCTGCAGACCCTGCAGTGTGTGTGTGTCTCCACGTAAGCACACTATGTCCACGCCCCTGCAATGGCAAGAAGGGTGGGAGAAAAAAGGAAAAAACAACACTAGCAGGCTCCATCACACCCTGAATGAGTTGAATCAAGCCCTCTCAAATGTGAGAGCCAAAGCCTCATCTGCTCCCCGAAAAAAGCTCTATTGAAAAAAAGAGAAGGTAGTCAGTAGTTAATAAATAAACAAAAGAGGAACAGCAGTCGCTCCAGTAGCATGACCAAAAAAACAGTATTGTACTTACCAGATACTTGAAGTATGAAATCTCTTTTCTCAGCAAGGTACAGTTGTGCAAAAATTAATTTTGCACTGATACAACAACGTGGGTAGTACTGTGGCAGCCCCAAAACACCATAATCTACCCAGCGAGACTATGCATGACATTTTGCATAATTTGGTTGAAGCTTCTGAGGTGATGACATTAAGTTTCCGGTGAGTACACTGTTATTTTTAGGTTCTCTGTAAGGGGGTGCAGCTCCCCTCGTTTTTGTTGATTACATGGATTGTTGCTGCTAGGCGCAGTGGCTGTTTCATGATTTTTTGGGAACATATTTTTGATTATAATCTTTTTTTTTTTTTTTACAAAGGATTTTCTGTTTTTTGGCGCAGTATTAGCCACTGCTAAGCAATTTAGATCACAAATTGTAGTGAGACAGAAATGATGTCACCTACTGACATTATTTCAATAGGTTGACCCACTGTTCAATGCCTTCTGCTGCATTGCAACTAGTCTCCCCTATCACTTGCGCCACTGCCTCCTTTACCATACCGTCTCCCTCCCCCCTTGCAAATCGCTGGTTTGCACACTGCATATCCTTAGCCGCCAAGTTCTGGTTCAATACTCTCTCCTCCTACTGGGCTGGCAGTATAGCCTAGAGGTTAGAGGAACGAGGTGTGAACAAGCTTGATAACATCCAGCAGACCAGACTTGAGTTTGATTCTCACAACCTCCACTTGCATACTATGTGACTCTGAGCAAGCCACTTTAACACCCAGTGCTCCCAGGTCGCCCCTGAAAACAGGCACTTGTGCCTAGTGAGCCTTACCTGGTTACCAAAGACTAAAATAAAAATAAATACCTCTTAGCCCCAGCCCCCAATCCCGGCTGTGCTCTGCATTCCCGTGACCAAAGCTCATTTTCACTAACAACTCCACACTCCCTCACTTGGAAACAAGCCTTCACCTACCAGCCCCCTGCCTTGTGCAATTCACTACCCCTTGCTGTCCGAAGTTTGCCTACTGCGGTGTCTATCGAAAACTATTTCAGGTGCCTCCCCCTTCCTCCCTGTCTCTGCCACCTTCACCCCCCACTCTTCCTGCTGCCCGTACATCATAAGCTCTTATTGTTGATATAAGTATTTTAAGGCGAATCAACCTTTACTGTCTTTGCTGTACGCCTCATGTAACTACCTGCATACCATACTCATGCACCACTGTTTCGCTGTTTTGTTATAGCTTTTGAACTGTACCTATACCAATGTCAAACTGTTGAATATCTCATGTTCTCTGAACCCTGGATGGGTTCGTACCAGCACCAATTTTCAGTCTGATGTCCTTTACTCTAGCAGTCTTGTACCAAATTCTAACCGCTGTGCAGTATTTTTATATCAATTGTAATCTGTACCTATTTTAAACTGTTGTGTACTTTTCTTGTATCAATTGTAATTTGTGCCCTTGCCCTGGGTCACATCCGGAATTGACAGTGTGCCTTTCCCAGTTATAAACTTTTAAATAAATAAATGAGCCTTTCCCAGTTATCTACGTTTAAATAAATAAATAAATTAATTAAATAAAATTGGGAATGAGCTGTGGGTGGAGACTGTGGGGAGGTATGTTGGAGGGAGACAGATACCCGGGGGATCCCAAGCAGAATTTTCTTGGCTAGTAGGCAGGTTTGGTACTGGAGTCGTTCTTCCAGGCTGAAGAGATTAGCAGTGGAATAGAGATTACAGGTGTGGGTGAGCCTGGGGGCACTGGTCAATAGACTACAGGCCTTATTTAGAGTGAGTCGGATTTTATTGAGTGCCGTATTATCAGCGGCTCCATATACTGGTAGGCCATAGAAACATAGAAGTTGATGGCAGATAAGGACCGCAAGGCCCATCCAGTCTGCCCATTTCTTTTTCTACCTTATAAATGTGCCATCGACCTTTGCTCTGTCAATGGCCTATCTATTCATACTCATCAGTATTGCTCCCTTATGCCTATCCCATTCATGTTTGAAGCCTTGCACTGTATTCATATCCACCACTTCCTGAGGTAGGCAGTTCCATGCATCCACCACCCTTTCTGTGAAAAATAACTTCCTAATGTAACCCCCTGCAAATGGGGGTTCCCAAAAGACTTCCAGGAGCTTGCTTGAATGCTCCAAGCCTGAATGGTGTTTGGCGTTTAAGCCATTTATCAGTGAGTGTTTTAGAGCCTCTGGTACTGTCTCTTTAAGAGCTGTCTGCTTGCAGACATAATTAGTTTATATGGGGGGACTGTGTGTTTCTCTGTTTGAGTACCACTCGAACTGCTGCCAATTCACTCCATTTTTGCAGTCACTAGGAGTACAAAGGGAACCTATCTGAAAGATGTAACTGTTTGCCAGAAATAATTTAGAGTAATAATGAAAATACAGTTTGTCTAACCTGCTTTCTTTGCAGTCAGAACTGTGTTTGCCTAGTTCCCCATTCTAGTTTTGAACTGCTGAACAGGACCAATCAGTGTGGGTTAACTTGGACGAATCAGAACTTGGACTCGTAATCTGAGCCAGCCACAAGAGGATTGTATGGGCAGTGACTCTGGGAGATGTAGTTTAGACTTCGGCGCGCTTTTGGACCAACAGCAGCAGTCTATTGTGAGTGACAGCCAATCCAGCCAAGAACTGGGAGGAACTCAAGGAAGTGCCCGTTTTGTCTGTTGGAGTTTCAGTTTAGCTCTGGCAGTGAGGAGAAAGGAACCCTGTGCTCCTTCAGTGCACAGTTTTAGTCAAAAAACATGTGTAAGGTCCAGAGTTCCGGTCTGCAGCTTGTGTAACTGCTTGTTAGGACTGAATTCCACATAGTATTTTCAAAGTTTTTGAGACCATATATTGATGGTCATTATTCTAGACATAGGTCAGACAGTAGGTTTCTCGAGATTCCTTTTATGAAATCTAAAAGTGGACAAAGATCCTTTGCTTATATTGCTCCATTCATTTGAAATGAAATTCCTCAAGATATTAGGTGGTTGTGTTCTGTCAAAAAGTTTGCCGATGCATTAAGGATGTATTTCGAATCTCAATTTAATTGTAACTGTTTTTATGAATTTTTTATGAATTTTATACGTAACAAAGACATTTTGTCTGCAATTTGCTGCATTGTATATGTATGTTTGATTATGTATTGTCTGTATGCAATATATGTGGGTCGCACCTGTAAAAGGAACTTGTTTCCAGTGTGCTTACCCGTTAAGCGAATAAACAAACAAACAAACAACAAACGAATCCGTCCTGTGAAGAGAATCAAAGGATCTCTGAAGAGTAGAAACCAGGCTCACCCTGTAGAAGACTGGAGAAATTGCTGAATTGCACTCGATCTGTCAGGAACTGAATCTGCTGTGTGTTCTCCCGGGTATTGTGCAGTAATTGCGATCGGGATAGAGAAGCAGCCTGCCTGGTATAGTACTTTCTTTTTTACCATATAAATGTGTGAGGAGTCTCGTGGAGCTCAAGTGAATCCTGCTGCCATTAAGTGACTTTTGCCTGTGACTGTTTACCATATAAATGTGTGAGAGTCTCGTGGAGCTCAAGAGTAGCCCTGCTGACGTTGAAGGACCCTATCTTGTTTGGAGGTCGTGAGTACTAATTCAGGGTCGCCCCTGTTGAATTGCCACATTAAATCCAAATGGAATCACTGTACTGCTGACTGTTTAAATTAATTTTCTTTTCTCTGTGTGAAAGGGCCCTACCAGCTGCCACGGTTTGGACTAGCCACTAGGGCTTGGATACCCAGGGACAGTAACTGGTAGGGATAGGCCTGTGCACAGAGCCATAGGTAGATAGTAAAGTGATAAGCTAATTAACCTGATTTCCCCTGTCCTTGTTATATGCCCCTAAATAAATCAGAGCTGCTTGTTTCAGCAAAGTTATACTGCCTGAGGTATTTGTCTATGTTAAAGTACTGTACTGTGATTGTTGCACTGTATCTTATTTCACAGGAGGTCCCAGTGCCGGAACCAGTCCTGGGGTAAGTGTATACTGTGAAGGTAATTTGATATATTGTGTGGGCCACTAGTGGGAAGAAAGGGGGGTTGCAGTGTCCCAGAGGGCTGTGACCAAGTAAGTTTAACTATTGCAAACCCTGACCTCTGGGTGGAGGCACCCGCCATTGGATCCAGGCCCCTCAACCTGTTAGTGGCAAATCAGGCAGGGGTAGTAGCCCCTGGGATAGCGCCATCTAGGGGTTACACTAACATTACCCCTTAATCGGCCTCCCTCTAATCTCATGCTGTGTCCTGCTATTTTTCTTATATTGAAACATGTTAGACTCTTTCACCTTGTTAATGCCCTTAAGGTGTTTGAATGTTTCGATCATATCACCTCTCTCCCTCCTTTGCTCTAGGGTATACATATTGAGCTCCGTTAATCTGTTCTCATATGTTTTCTGATGCAGTCCCTGCGCCATTTTGGTTGCCCTTCTCTGGACTGCCTCAATTTGGTTAAGTCCTTGTGAAGGTGTGGCCTCCAGTACTGCACGCAGTGCTCCAGATGAGGCCTAACCAGTGTCTTGTAAAGAGGGATTATTACCTTCCTCTTCCGACTTGTTATACCCCTACTAATACACCCCAACAACCCCCTAGCCTTACCTACTGCTTTAGTGGTCTGCTTGGATGATTTCAGGTTATCGGTGATGATGATGCCCAAGTCTCTTTCTTCCCTTGTGACTGCCAGCAACTCCCCTCCCAGCCTATAGGTGGCTTCAGGGTTTCTCTTCCCTATGTGCATGGTCTTGCACTTCTTTGCATTAAACCCCAGTTGCCACTCTTCTGACCATTTTGCTAGTTTATCCAGATCTCTTCTCATTCTGCCCACCCCATCTGGATCATCTACTCTGTTGCAGATCTTGGTGTCATCTGCAAACAGACAAACCTTACCCTCCAGTCCATCTGCAATGCCACTGATGAAGATATTGAAGAGGACTGGCCCCAGGACTGATCCCTGAGGTACCCCACTTGTGACTTGCATCTCTTCTGACTGTATACCATTTACCACCAATCTGTTTTCTGCCTGTCAATCAGTTTACCACCCAGTTGACCAACTTCTGACCCACCCCGAGCCTACCCATAATCCACTAGGGACAGTACTGAGGATGTGATGGCCAGCCGGAGAGCATCGGGTAGAAGGCAGTCCTTATGGCAGTATAGGAGGCCAATCCGGGTGTTGGTGGCCAACTGAGGGCATTGATGTGGGCGTGAAAAGTGAGGGCTATGTCAAAAGTAATCCCAAGATATTTGTAGGTGTGTACTTGTTCGAGCAGGTGTTGAGTGCTGGGGAGGATATGGAGGGGGTCATTTCTTGCTTTGTTTTGATGGTGGGAGCATCGACTTGGTCTTTCTGAGATTAATGACAAGTCTGTGCTCCTTGAACCAGCTTTTTGCTTGGTTGAAGGTGTGTTGGAGAGAGTCCTGGAGGGAGGAAGATTTTCGGTGAGAGGCATAAAGAACGGCATCATCTGCGTGTAGAAGAATTTTGCCAGAACAAGCACTGGGCAGGGTGTTTAGGTAGAGACTAAAAAGTAGGGGGCCCAGGATGGAACCCTGGGGGACCCCAGAGTGGACAGGGTGGGTCTCGGAGAATGTCCCATTGATTTTGACGCACTGGGAACGAGCTGATAGGTAGCTAGAGCACCAGGCGAGGGGACCAGTAGAGAAACGGATATGGTAGAGGGCGTGAAGTAGGAGGGGATGGCAAACAGTGTCTAAGGCCTTTGAGAGGTCAATGAACACTGCTCCAGCAAGGTTGCCAGAGTCAAGAGAGGAGTGCAGAAAGTTGGAAAATTCCAGTAAGGCTGTACCAGTGCTATGGCCTGCACGGAAACCATGCTGCTCTGGGTACAGAACAGCATATTTAGTCAGATACTCGGTGAGCTGTGTAGCCACCACTTTTTCTATGGCTTTGGAGAGTGGGGGAAGGATGGAAATTGGCCGATAGTTGCTGGGGGTGGATCTGCCCCCACCTTTGTGAATAGGTGTGACAACAGCCATTTTCCAAACACTGGGAAATTGTCCCAGGCAGAGGGACCGGTTTAGAAAGCTCTTAAGTGGAACTAAGATGTCATCTAGGACCAGTCGTAGTATTTTGGGGTCCAAGGAGTCATTGCTTGGCTGTTGCTGCCTAATACTTTTAGTAGGAATGGTCTGGCTTCATGGGTAGATATTTTGCACAAGTGGAACTGGGGATGTTGAAGGGCAGAGGGCTGGGAATTGGGAGCTGGGTCAAAGAAACTACTGGGAAGGACAGAGCTAAGATCCGTGAAGGAGGTGTTAAGGCAGTTTGCTATGTTAAGGGGGTCCATGGTAATACAGCCATCAATAGTAATCTGGGACAGGGGAAGGGAGCGTGATTTCCCATTCAGTTCTTTAATATTGTCCCAAAAGGTCCGGGCTGACCCCCATGAGGAGGTGAGGGTGGCCTGGAAGTGATCAGCCTTGGCCTTACGGATGGCCCACGTGCACCTATTCCATGCGGCATTGTAGGCTTGTCTGTCTGCCATCCTGCCAGTCTCAGTGGCTAGGTGCCAGAGGTTATCCCTTTCCCTGAGTTTTTGGAGCAGGGCTGGGGGTGACTCATGGTTCATTTTGCTTTTTGGTGTGGAGTCTGGTAGGCGGCGCATAGAGATCACAGGCCTTGTTAAAAGCCTGTGTGAAAAGGTTGAGTGCAGAGTCAGTGCTGGGTGCCTGGTTGTTGGGGGACCAGTTGATCTGGGCGAGGAATCGCTTGAGTTTATTCAGGCCACCAGGGCGGAGGCGCCTGTGGAGGGTGGTTTGGGCTACTGGTTTGGGGGTAGAGGTGGACCAGAAGAATAGGATAGGAGAGTGGTCACTTAAAGAGTCAGGGAAGATTGTATGTCCTGGATTTTGTGGGGGCGGTTGGTGACTGTGACATCCAGGAGGGTGCTGGTTCCACTAGAGGGGTTAAGTCTAGTGGGCTGGGAAACTAGTTGGGTCAGGTCAAGGGCAGTGAAGATGTCCCTTGCTTGGGAGGCGGAGGACCTAAGCCAATTGACATTGAGGTCCTCAACAAGGATTTGTTCTGCTTTGTGGGGGAGAGTGGTGAGATAATCTGTAAGAGACGAGATTGCCAGGTTCTGGTTCCTTGGGGGAACTTAGGAGACTGTGAGGTAGAGCGGTCCCCTAGAGGGATCAAGGATAAGTTTGAGGGTGAGGGCCTGAGCACCATTATCGAGCTTGGGGGCAGGGAGCGCATGACCAACAATGGTGTCATGTATAAAAAACACACAGCCATCACCAGGTTTGCCTACTCAATCCTCCCGGTATAGGGTGTACCCAGGAAGAGAGACAAAGGAGTCGGGGGTGGATTTGGAGAGCCAGGTCTCCTCTAGGGCGATGATGTCAGGCTGGTGAAGAATGACCCAGTATTGGAGGGCAGCAGATTTTTTCAGCCATTCCATGTTTAGAGTTATTTGCCCGGAGTTCATTTTTCTCATTTCTGTGTCTGCTTACTGAACTGCACCCACCGTGTTGCCCTAGAGTACCTGTTTTTGTGTCTGTCAAAGTTCCCCAGTACCCTGGCTGAATTTCCCCTGTCACTATAAATGTCACCAACAGCTTATACCTGATTCAATATATCAGGTTACGTCTTTATCCCTGAAGCCAACAATAGGCAGAATTACCTAGCCGTCACCTCCTGGTCAAGGAAAAATAAATGAATAAAAGTTTCTTGGTGGGCAGTTATACCAATAGTTGGAGTACAGACCTGTAAAGCAGGAGTCCTGGGTTCGAATTTCAGCAGAGCCACTGACTCACTGAATGAGCTTATAAGCGAGTCTCTTGAATTTGTTTGCACTTTTATCCCTTCTAGACATAAAAGCTGGGTGGAAGCAGTGGACCCCAATGAAAAGGAATTGCTCTAAAGGGCATCGCATACACTGGCTATCCCCAACTACTCCCACTTTACAGGAGTGGGAGAACAGAATGCTGTCTATCGTGAGGATGGAAAGAATCACTGCAGCACTCAGACTGACAGCAGGGTAATTTAATTAGAAACGGAGGTGCTGATCAAGTCTGTGGGGGGGAGTGCATGAATGGCGGCATCCGCCTCTTTAACAAAACGCTGTTCAATTTGCTACTTCCAGTTTAGCTAGGACATATGAAAAGAAACACCTTATATTTTAGCAATTGCTTCTAACTCAACTTTCCTGACCAGAGGAAAGCAAACATATTGAACAAATACTTTTGTTCAGTTTTCACAAAAGAAGGGGTAGGAGACAGGCCACAGATAGGAAAAAAGGGCATTAAAGGAAGGAAGGTGGACACTAGCCCTTTTACAGAGGAGAGAGTACTCAAGGAACTAGCAAAACTGAAAGTAGACAAGGCAGTGGGGCCGGATGGGGTTCACCCCAGCATGCTGAAGGAACTATAAGAGGAAACCGCTGGGCCTCTAACGGTCCTGTTCAATCTATCACTGGATATGGGGGAAGTTCCGGAAGACCGGAGGAGGGCGGATGTGGTTCCACCACACAAAAGTGGAAACAGAGGAGGCAGGAAACTACAGACCTGTAAGCCTGACTTCGGTGGTGGGCAAGGTTATGGAAACACTAAATATGAACATAAAAAGAAGCCAGCAGAAGAAGGCCATTTGGTCTATCAAGTCTGCTCGTATCGCAGGGTCCACAACTTGAGCTAATGTCCCTGCTGTCTCTTCCCACTCCTCTCATCCTCCCTACCCATGATCCTTGCTTTCCCCATGCCTATCCCAGCCTGTCTTAAAGCTGTCCACTATCTTCAACGAGATGACCTCTTCCAGCAGTGCAGTACAAGTGTCCACCACCCTCTCTGTGAAGAAGTGCTTTCTGACCTCCCTTCTAAACCTTCACCCCTCCAGCTTAAGACTGTGCCCCCTAATGTTATGGTTGCCACTCAGCTTAAAGAGACTCTCCTTATCAACCTTATTTATCCCTTTCAAGTACTTGACGGTCCCAATCATGTCCCCTCTCTATCTCCTGTCTTCCAGGGAGTACATGTTCAGTGCCCTCAACCTCTCCTCGTATGCCTTACCCTGCTGACCCTCTATCATCTTTGTAGCCCTCCTCTGGACCTTCTCCAGCAGGTTAATGTCCTTTTTGAGGTGTGGGCACCAATACTGAACTCCATACTCCAGATGCGGTCTTACCAATGACCTGTACAAGGGCAGTATAACCTCCTCCCTCCTACTACTGATCCCCCTTGACATGCATCCCAGCATCTAGTTTGCCTTTGCTGCTGCTTTCTTGCACGCGTGCTTCAGGTCACTAGTGATCATCACTCCCAGATCCTTCTCCTCTGATGCAGATACTCAGACTCCACCAAGGTAGAACTCTGTCCTGGGATTCTTGGCAACAATATGCATAACTCTGATTTTTTTTTTTCATATGTACTTTATTGGTTTTCACTTTTTCTCCCTTACCCCTGAGGCCATGGCGTACACATGCGTGTGCGTGCATGGAGATGCATGCACATGCCAGGATCAGTGGCCCCTTCTCTCCTGCCCCTGACTTGCTTGCGTCGCTGCTCCTGTGCAGCCTATGCACCCCCAACCTCCACCTGGTGACAGCGGGAGTAGGGATGAGCGGGCAGCCACCCCTTGGAGGGAAGAGCACGCTCAATCTTGCTCCAACCCACCCCCCAGCCAGCTCCCTGGCGACCAGAAGATGTTCTCGAACCCGGGTTGCCAGCAGAGCATGAGGTAAGGTACCAGCGCCTCAGTCCTCTGCACCACCAGGCGGGCTTATAACTTTGATTTCATGGCACTGAAGCCAAGCTGCCAGATCCTGGACCACCTCCCCAGCTTTTCCAGATCTTCCTGTAGGTCCAGTATCCCTTCAGCTACTTAAAGAAAGGATTGTGGAATATATTAAAAACAGTGGATTGCAGGATCCAAGGCAGCATGGGTTCACGGGGAAGAGATCCTGCCAGTCAAACCTGATGGAGTTCTTTGACTGGGTTACCAGGGAAGTGGATCAGGAAGGAGTGGTGGATGTGGCCTACCTGGATTTCAGTAAGGCCTTCGACATCATTCCACACAGAAGACTGGTAAGAAAGCTGGGAAGCCTGGGGGGGGGGTCCGAAGATAGTAAAGTGGGTACGAAATTGGCTAAGTAACAGAACTCAGAGAGTGGTGGCAAATCATAGAAACATAGAAACAGAGAATTTGATGGCAGTTAAGGACCGCTTGGCCCACCCAGTCTGCCCATTTCCCTACGTAATGGATAAGCTGCAGATCCTAGTTAGCCAACAGCCTACGTCTTCCTACCCCCAACCCCTACAATTACCTTATGACTGTCCCATGCATTCTTGAATTCCACCACTGTTTCTGACTCCACAGCCTCCTCCGGAAGGCTGTCCCATGCATCCACAACCCTCTCTGTGAAAAAATGCTTCCTTATATTACCTCTGAGCCACCCCCCCATCTTTAAATTGTGCCCCTTTGTTCTTGCACACCTCTTTTTCTGAAAGATGCTACCCTCTTGGACTTTGTTGATTCCCTTGAGGTACTTGAAAGTATCTCTCCCTCCTTTCCTTGAGGCTATACATATTAAGCTCCTTAAGTCTCTCTTCATATGTCTTCTGGTGCAGACCCTGCACCATTTTAGTTGCCCTCCTCTGGACTGCCTCCATTCTGTTTATGTCTTTGTGGAGATTGGGTCTCCAGAACTGCATGCAGTACTCCGTATGGGGTCTCACCAGCTGTCTGTACAGAGGGATACCAACTTTCTGTTTTCTACTGGTGATGCCTTCCCTGTGCATCCCAGTATCCACCCAGCCCTCCTTACTGTCCTCTCACATTGCTTGCCCACCTTTAAGTCATCTGATATGACTACCCCCAGGTGCCTTTCCATTTTTGTTGTTGTCAGTATCTCATCCCCTATTGTGTACTCTTCCCCTTGGTTTTTGTTTCCCAGGTGCATTACCTTGCACTTCTTAGCACTGAATCTAAGCTGCCATACATTTGACCATTCCTCCAACCTTGCCAAGTCCCTTCTCATCCTTTCCACCCCACCTTGTGTATCAATTCTGTTGCAGATCTTTGTGTTGTCTGCAAAGAGACATACTTTTCCTTTCAGTCCCTCTGCAATGTCACTTATAAAGACATTGAAGAGGACCGGTCCTAGTACTGAACCCTGTGGTACCCCACTAGTAACCCCACTTTCTTCAGAGAGGACTCCGTTTACTATTACCCTCTGTGTCCTGTTCTCCAGCCAATTCTTTACCCAGGCTACCATCTTGGGACACACTTCCAGGCTGGCTAACTTGTATATTAATCTTTTGTGTGGGACTGTGTCAAATACCTTGATAAAGGCTAGGTAGGCCATGTCAACAGCCCCTCACTAATCTACTACTTTGGTCACCCAGTCAAAGAAATCTATTAGATTCATCTGACATGAACTTCCTGCTGTGAATCCATGCTGCCTTGGGTTCTGTGCCCCTCTGGCTTCTAGGTACTCAACAATTGTTTCCTTCAGAAGTGATTCCATCATTTTCCCTATCACTGAGGTTAAACTAACAGGTCTTTAGTTTCCAGCTTCTGCCCTGCTTCCACTTTTGGAAGTGGAATAACATCTGCCCTCCTCCAGTCCTCAGGTACCTCCCCATCCTCCCATGATTTGTTAAAGAGGGTAGTCAGTGGTATCACTAGTTCATGGAGTTCATTCAGAAGAGGGGAGGGTGACCAGCGGTGTGGAACAGGGGTCAGTACTGGGATCAGTCCACTTCAGTGTCTTTATTAGCAACATTGCAGAGGGACTGGAAGGAAAGGTATGCCTGTTCACGGATCACACAAAAATCTGCAACAGAGTAGACGTATCAGGAGGGGTGGAAAGAATGAGGGAAGATCTAAAAATGCTTGAAGACTGGTCAAGAGTTTGACAACTGGGCTTCAGCGCCAAAAAGTGCAAAATGCATATGGAGCACAGAAACCTAAGGGCAACATATCATTGGGGGGGGGGGAGATAGCAACCACAAAACAGGAAAGGGATCTGGGGGTCATCATATCTGATGACCTGAAGGTAGCAAAGCAGTATGATAAGGCAGTGGGAGGAAAGGCTAGCAGGATGCTGGGGTGCATAGGGAAGGGCATCACCAGCAGAAAGAGGGAGGTGGTGATACCCCTATATAGATCAATGTTGAGGCCCCACCTGGATTACCGTGTCCAGTTCTGGAGGCCCCATCCCAGGAAGCACATTCACAGGGTAGAGGCAGTACAGAGAAGGGCAACCAAAATGGTGCATGGCCTGCATCAAAAGCCTTACGAGGAAAGACTGAGAGTTAAATATGTACTCTGTAGAGGAAAGGAGGGAAAGGGGAGACATGACAGAAACCTTCAAATATATCAAAGGTATCAATAAGGTACAGGAAGGTGGCATTTTGCACAGAAAAAGATGCTCAATGGCAAAGGGGCATGATATGAAGCTGGAAGGGGGAACTTAGAGTGGACATGAGGAAGTACTTTCTTCATGGAAAGGGTGGTGGAGGACTCAAACCACCTCTCAGTAGAGGTGGTGAGTGCTGAAATGGTAACAGGGTTCAAACATGCATGGGATAGATACAAGGGGACCTTGATAGCAGGGCTGGGGGGATAAGGCCGGAGATCAATTAGGGTCTATGTTAGCAAAGTAGTTAGGGACCTTAGGACAGACTAGGTGGACCAGTAGGTCCTTTTCTGCCGACAGCTTCTATGTTTCTATGCTTTGAAAATTATTCCAAGGTTCTTTGCTATGTGGTTATATCATTTGAATTGTCTCAACCATTAACACAAGTGAACAGCCAAACATTGTGTCCTTCAGAACAGATTGTGGTGACATCTTAAAGGGAGAAGTAACCTTGTATTGTACATGCTGACAGGATAGATCTCACCGTGTACTTAATTGTGGTGTAATGTACACTTGCATTGTATGTGCTGGCAAGTTAGACCTCACCAAGTACTTAACTGTGATGTAGTGTATACTTGTATTGTACATGCTGACAAGATAGACCTCAGCATGTACTTAATGGTGATGTAATGAATACGTGTATTGTACATGCTGACAAGATATGCTGCACTGTGTACTTAATTGGGATGAAATGTATACTTGTATATGCCGACAGGATAGATCTTGCCATGTAATTAATTGTGATGTAATGTATATGCTGCTGTTGTACAAGCTGACAAGAGGGACCTCACCATGGGCCCTGTTCACAAATGTTCAGGATGTACACATGATTCATGCATACAGAGCCCACGCAGCCCTGCACCCTGAGACAGGTGCACACCGGCTGGTATTCACCATTGCCAGCCACCTGTTCATGCCCCCACTTCCCCACCGTGCAGCTGCATGGGTGTGAATCACAGGGCATGGGCCGGCATCCAATCGGATGCCTGTCCTGGGTCCCAAAGTGGATCACCGGCTGTGCACATTTAGAGGATCCTGGGAAGGCATGGACCCTGGGATGTGCGAGCCCAATGGGTGACTGGCACAATAGCTGCCCCCAGCCCCCACTGACAGCCTGCTGGGCTGGGGTAGCAGTGTGCAGTGGATTCCCATTGTCACGCTGAGGCGGTATCTGTGGGGGCATAAATATTATTGCGGGTCAACTGTCAGATAACTTCTTGTGCCCCTTGGCCAGGCACTGTGTGACTTAGTGAATGGCATTAGAGGTGGGCACGCCTGGCGTGTGATTCCAGACCACCCATGACATGTAGCTGAGTGGGCAATCGAAGGATCCAGCGTGCAAGACATTAGTGCACCTGTAGTGAATGCTGCTGGGGGTACACTTGACCCCACTGTGTGGCATTAAGTCATGGGCATGCCTATGTGGCGCACTTACGCTGCATGTATACTTTTGTGCATAGACCCCCATGTATTTAATTGTGATGTAATGTATACTTGTACATGCTTTGCAAAATTGAAAAATTTCACCAAGTGAAAAATTTCGTGTAATTTCGCAAATTCATGAAATGTTTCACCCCGAAGAAATATGATTTTGTCTGGGATTTCGATTTTGCGTAATTGCGAAATTTCATGTAACATGCTTTGACTGAGCAATTTCGACCATCCATGCTTAAATTTCATCTTGTGGCGAAAGTTTTGCCAGTATAACTTTTGATTTTGCTGGCGAAATTATGCACCAAAGGCGAACTTTGCAATGCATTGTATACAGTGCCTTGCTATTTACCTCCTCCTAGCACTCCTCCTTCCTGTAAAAACCTACTGCCTGCCTCCTCTCTCCTTTCGCAGTTACTATTCCTTGTTGCAACTACAACTCACAAGATTACTTTTCCTTTATGTTTAGTCAAGTTGTGCTGTCACATTATTATTGCACCCCCTAGGGGGCGCTATCCCAAGGGCTACTACCCCTGCTTGCTTGGCTAGTAGCAGGTTAAGGGGCCTGAGTTCTGAAACAGGTGCCTCCACCCAGAGGTCAGGGTTGGTAGTGGTCAAGCTAACCTGGACACAGCCCTCCGGGATACTGTAACCCCTCTCTTTCCCCTCTAGTGGCCTGAACACTGTACAATAATCACTTTCACAATACCCCTGGTACACCACACAAGTACCCACACTGTTTGCACTTACCACCAGGGCTGGTTCCTCTGGCTCGACCCTGGGGACCCCCTGTAAAACAAGGTTAAGCACAGCAAATAGCAACAGTACAGTACTTTGAGCACAAACTGAAACCACAGTCAGATTACATGCAGAAAAAGTTAGATCTGATTTATTCAGGGGACTTAAACAAGGGAGGGGCAAAACCAGGTTAATTAGCTTAAAGGTTATATCAATCAAGCAGTTATGCATGTGCTTTGAGTCCCCCTACACAGTCCACCTCTGGGTACCCAGGTGGAGAAGAGATGGGCTAGCCAGGACAGTTGCCCGCGGAGTTGCAGCTGGTTGGGGCCCTGTGATGGAAAACACAACATGCACAGTACACAGTATTTTTAACCCGAAGCCAGAGGGCTCAGTTCATAAAAGAAACGAAACAACAAGACAATCAGATGACACACTCAGATTAAGCTGTTGGTGCAGGGAGCTACCCTGGTATTTACTCACGATACCCTAGACTGGACACAGGCTGGATGAAAATCGAGACCACAGGTGGTTGATCTGGAATGCCAGGAGAAGCAGGGCCCACACGAGTCGAAGAGGCGTCGTTCCTGTTCAAGCGTGGAGTGGGGGCTGATCCCCAAGCAGGTCTCTCGTTGATGGCTTCTCTGTGCAGTGGGTAGTCTGGCTGGGCCAGTCTGGCAAAGCCCAGACCGCATGGAGACAAGTTCGGATGCAGTCCGTTTTGGGCTGGATACAGCTTCCAGCAAGCAGAACACAGTTCACACAGTGGGGAACTAACTCACAACCCACTAGCAGCTCATAGTACATTTACATGTACGGGAATTCTACTGTACCAGGCAAAGTGCTCCCCGGTCACAATCGCAAAGTTTCTTCACACACCAGGAGCTTAGGGGTAGCTGGAACTCCTGACAGGCCGATCGCATTCAGCAAAAATATTCGGTCTTCTTCGGGTTGAGCCTGGCCCACTTCAGTAGCTTACTTTAGCCACACAAACTTGGATTTAGTCCAGAATAATTCCCTTCTCTCCCTCTCAAGGAGCAGCAGCAGACATGCAGCCAAAAACTCAGCCCTTTCACAGTTTTCCCATGCAAATCCACTCAGGATTTCTGCCCAAAATTACTTCAGCTCCTTCTTCTTCAGCTTCCAGCTCAGAACTAAACTGAAAACTGCAAGCAGCCCGGGACTTCTCCAAGATCCAAAAGATTTGGTTGGCTGATTTGGCTGTCAGTCAAAGCAAGAGCTCCCCCTTCAGTTCCAAAAAAGGTGCAAAAACTCAAACCACAGTTCCTATAGATTTTGAATTAAGACAGCTCCTGTAGTCCGGCTACTTTTTAGGTCCCACCAGAACTGATTGGTCTAATTTGCAGTCCAGGACCAAGATAGTGGAGACAAACAAAACAGTCCTTGCTACAAAGAAAGCAGGTTAGACAAACTACATTATCATTATCATTCTAAATGGTTTTCAGCAAATAGTTACATCTTTCAACAGAACTCCATTTCAGATTACTTATGCTGCAATCAAGCAGCTCTTAAAGAGACAGTACACAGAGGCTATACAAGCTCTGGTAATCACATTTAAACTGCTAAAATGCAGGACACCAGCTTGGCAGTGAACATTTAGGCAAGCTCAAGGAAGACTTTTTGGGAACCCCCATTTGTAGGGGGGTTACATTATATTTTGCCTTGTGTTGTTACATGATACATGAAGTTATGTGTTTAATTAGACCATTCTCCTAGTTGCTGCACTGCTATTTTTCATATCTGCAAGTCCATCTTGTAAAAAAATTCTTCTCAATGATGTTTCGACTGGAGAAATAAAGATTGATTGATTGATTGATATATGTGAAATATCACATGCAAGTTGTTTTCAGCACAGTCTATTGCCTGTTGAGTTGGAGAGCAGTCTGTTGTGGTGCAGCACAACCAATAAACCCTTTTAAAACCTTTTTAAAACTTGTTTTTGAGAGCTAATTACTCCCAGATGTACAGGTTGTGTTCCTAGCGCTGCTAGGAAACATTTTCTAATTTTGTGGATTTTTGCATAATACTCGTTTTAATTAGTTTTTAGTTTTGTCTGTGTCTGTGAAGGAGTTTAGTGGGGGATGGTAGGTGTGTAAAACCAGTATAAGCAATTTCTAGCCTTTTACAAACAGATTCCTCACAAATTGTGAGTGATTTGCTCTTATTTCTTTTAAGCCTTTATATTTTTGCTGGCGTTCTACTTATTTGTATTAATTTCCTTATACCTTAACACGTATCTTTTTCTTTCTCTGAAAAGTTGCTCCTGTCTGAGAGTTCCTGCTCCTGTAAGTCTGTGTTATATACCATTCTTCTGCTTTTAGTTGTGAATTCTAAAGTTTTGAACACGCAGTGCTGATATTTTATTTTTTGTTTGTCGTTAGTTCTGTTGGCTGTTAATTTGTGTCACTTAAACTGCGGAAAGCAGCAGCTTTGTATTTTTTGTAACTGATCCCATGAACTTGTCCATATGCAGTTTCACTGCTTTGGTGAATTGCTCCCCTGTATTTTATTGCTGGAGCTCGCTCCTGCACATTGCGGTGTTCCTGTTTTTGTTGACTTGGCTTACCCTTTCCCTGTTACAGCATTGTTTACTACCTGACCTGCACAATATAAACAAGCATTTGTCAATGCTGAATGTTCATCGTGTGCACTGGTTACGAGCCGGTGTTGGCAAATTTCAACACGGTTCATAACTTAATTGTTTTTTAGTATTTTTACACCACATTTACAACATAACCGTCTTATTACTCCACCTCATGAAGAAAGGAAGAGTACAATTTCAACTCCTGCCCGAAAGGTAATTTCACGCAGTGGCTGCAAAATCACCTTTCGGGATACAAAAAAACATTTTGCCTGGGATCTGAAAAATGACAGCTGTCACGTTCATGAAATGCAGTGAAGAGATGGCTATGCTGAAAATTTGGGGTCAAAGTATTGAAAAGTACCAAAGGTACGAGCCTGCGTTTGTTAATTTAAGTGCGTGCTCGTAACTTTGTTGTTTAATATTTTCACACCAAAGTTTCAGTGTAGCATTCTTATGACCCCACCTCATGAAAAGTGCCAGTGTCATTTCGTTCACTCATCCTGAAAGGTGATTTTGCAGAGCCACCATGCCATTCTGTGCCACAGGTGTGAAAACATGTTTCAGGCTGGATATGAAAAATGACAGCTATACTGTTCATAAGGCGGTGTGAAATAATGACAATGTTGAAAATCTGGAGTGAAAATATTAAAAACTGGTGAAGTTAGGAGTGTGCATAGAAACTGCGGAATGCACACTCATAACACAGTCATTTTTTGGAATTTTTTCACCAAATTTGCAACATGGGCTTTTTGGGACTCCACCTCATGACCAGTGGCACTGTCCTTTCATTAATCCGTCTGGAAAGGTGATTCCGCACAGCGACTGTGAAATCACCTTTTAGGACCAATTAATGAAATGACAGTAACAGTGTTTGGGAGGTGGGGTCCCAAGAACCATATGTTGAAAATTTGGGGCCAAAATTCCTAAACATGGCTGAGACATCAAGGTAAGTTGAAACACCCTCTTTGATTCCCATTATACGGCTTACCTTGAAATCTTCACTTTGCCAATCGGCTTTGAAGAGTGCAGACGTGTTCCCGGTCCACAGAAGATTGTTGCTCCCGACCTCCGGAGGTAAGTATGGGTAAGGGGTGGGGGTGGAGCACAGCATGGAGGGTCGGGATGGGGAGGGAGACAACGATGGACTGTTTTTTATTTCAGGTTTAAAGAAAGACACTGGACGGTTTTTTTTTTGTGTGTGTGGACACGAACAGAACTGCGGTGCGGGAGGACAGCAGCAGTGGGAGTAAGTGGGAAGGAGTGATTTGCTGGTGGGGTGGCTTCAACAGAACGTGGGTGTGGCGAGATAGCAGCAATGGGAGGAAAGCGGGAGGAGGGAGGGATTTGCTGGTGGGGGCCTCCAACAGAACATAGGTATGGGGAGGACAGCAGCAGTGGAGGAAGCGAGAAGGAGGGAATTGCTGGTGGGGGGCCTCGAACAGAACGGGGGTGTGGGGAGGATAGCAGCAGTGGGAGGGAGTGATTTGCTGGCAGGAGGGCTTGAACAGGAACACAAGAGCAGTGGGCAGGCTCAGTGCATTCACACTGTAAGCGCGATGGCAGTGTGAACGAGCAACCAGGAAGTCAATGGGCAGGACTTTACACATCAAAGGATCAGGCTGCACCACTATTGGTGCAGCTCTGTCCTTTGAAAAGTTGACCTACTCCACCCCAACAACAGAAAGTGAGTCATCGTCAGCCTGCCGACTGATTCACCTGCCGCTGACCTGCCCCTTGGAACTGAGCTCTCCATTGAGTAAACCCCCCTCACACCCCTGTATAGCACCTCTCATGTCAATGAGTTCATCTGTGCCTGCATGCCACGATGAACTCAAAAATATTAATATAGTAGTTGTCAGGAGATTGCTGAGCCATTCATATTGTCATAATCACCTTGTTTTGTCACTATTATATGGTTGTCTCTGCCCTTATATAACAAAAAATGATAGTAGTAAGTACTAACACATTACAGTACTTCCGTTGTCCAGACACAGGTGATCTGTATTTAAGGTATGTTACCTGTGCCCTTTTTCCCTGTGTTGCTTTAATTCCTGTTTGGGGAAAGAAAAAAAGTTACCTTTTTGTTTTTACTAGAATAGGCTACCTACTATATACGGTATTAGTTGTGCTCTAGAGTGCTGCTACCTGTACTGATTGTGTTTGGACTTGGAAGGAAGCCAGTACTGCAGGTGTGACGTGTGAGGTGTTATTCACAGTTAGTAATACAACCTTTCTTGATATACTCCCAGAGAAAGGCAAAGCTCTGAAGCAGCAGCCAGCAAAAATGGCTGCTAAGAGACAGCCCAGTATAGGGGGGAAACATGGCAGGGAGGACAAGGCAGCTAACAGGTATGTTGAGGAGAGTGCAGCTTCAGTTCCAGTTCCCCAGAGCACACGTATGTCTGCATCAGTGTCTGCTGTGGGCTCTGGTGGTGCTGCAGCAGGTACCAGCAAAGGAGTTGTTCAAAGAAGTACTGGCATTCCTGTGACTCAGTTTTTTTACGGCCAGAACTGTTGCATCTATGCTGGTGGGGGATGATGGCGAGAAGAAGGGAGACGCTGACACCAGCACAGGAACAGTGGTCCAGGAGGAGGGTGATTACATCTGTCGGTGTGACAGTCCCAGGGCCTGTTCCTGCTGGAGTTGGTGGTGGTGATAGTGTTTAGCCAGAGTCTGATAATCCGGGACATATGAGTAGTCACCCCCGTGAGGAGATGGTTGTCCCAGGGCCTGTTCCTACTGGAGTTGGTGGTGGTGATAGTGTTCAGCCAGAGTCTGATAATCTGGGAGATATGGGTAGTCACCCCCATGAGGAGATGGTTGTAGAGAAAGAAAAAGGCACTGTGCAAGAAGATAGTGATAGGGAGGTGGAAGAGGACAAGGACATCATCAGCATCGGTGCTGATAATGACGACTGGGATGATCCCTCATGGGAGCCTGAATTTAAAAAGGTCAAGGGTGATGTAGGCCATTTACATGCACAGCCCATGGGTCAGGCTGTCACCAAGCCTATCAGCAATCCTCCAAGCAGTCAAGTCAACCCGCTCCCAAAAGTAGTCTTATGGAAATGATGAAAGCAGCACAAACTTCCACACCTGTTTCAAACAACATGAAGTCTTGCTTTATTCTGACATTATGCATTTAGCCCCAGCACTTGAACTGCCCCGGAGAGGAAAGAGTTAACTCTATGCAGAAGCCTAGAATGTTGAGCTCGAGCTCGGTTTTCAAACCTCTGTCTCTGGTACTTGCCAGTCAGATTCTTTACTCTGCCTAACAGTGAAGTCACTGCAGAGATTTTCTCTGCTTCGGTTCGGTAAAGTTCAAAAAAAGTATCGGTTTTAAACCGATTTGTTTATTATTTTTGGATTTCCAGTCTCTGTCTACGGTACAGGTAGTGTGGTAGATAGGTGGTGACTTGTGTGTTATTTTTAAATTGTGGAAATTGTGTTTTGTCTCGGTTCTTGATCGGTCGGTCCAGTTAGGAACTGACTTGTCTGATTATTTTATTATTTTCTGGGATTAGTGTGGTGTTCCGGTGCTGATCAGTTTCAAAAGAAACTGACTTTTTTTTGTTCTTTTACAGAACCCGTGACATGGTTCATAACTGATTGGTTCTTTATTACCTGGCTTGAAAACTTTAAAGGTAATTGGTTAGGTTTGCCATGTCTGAGAAACCCGTGGAAAAGTGTCAGTGGCTCAGTAGGTAGCACACTGCTTCTGAGGCAGGAGAGATCAGAGGCTGTGGGTTCAGTTCCCACATCTGGCACTTGGGTTAATATCCCAGTACTGACACTGTAGTGCAGCATGAGAGGGGTGCTGCACTTCTGAGGTGCCGTCTTTCGGATGAGACGTTAAACCGAGGTCCCATCTGCCTGGATTGGTGGTAGTTCAGGTGGATGTTAAAGATCCCATGGCACGTATCGAAAAGAGTAGGGGATTTCCCTGGTGTCCTGGCCAAACTTCCCTCATTCAGTAAAAATACCACCAACAGCTTAATCTGGTTCAAGGTCAGTTGGCATTCATCTGTATCCCCCTCCCCCGGGTCGTGCCTGAAAATAGGCAGGATTTGTCTAGTGCACTTACCCGATCAACAAAAGCTAAATAAATAAAAAATAAAAAAAAAAATGGTCCCACTTGGTTTCAACACTGTACTGAATGTGGGGAGGCCTTTGCCAAGGCCGACCCCCACCTCATCTGTGTTTATTGTCTGGGGTTTGACCACCCCAAAACAGACTGCCAGATTTGCAAACACTTCCCTAAAGCCACTCTTGAAAAAAGATTGAGTAGGCTGAAGGAAAGGGAGGCCGAGAAGTCCATAGATTCAGGTGGCCAGCCTGGTTCGGTTGCAGCCGAACCTGAGGAGGTGCCTACTGACCAAGGCGTTACCTATTCGGGCAAAAGGAGGTCTGATTCCAAGGGGTCGGTTCCGTTGAAAAAGAAACATAAGTCAGCCAGTTTGGATCCAGCACTGCGTTCTCCAACCGCTGACGAGGTAGCCAAAGCGATTAGTATAGTTCAATCGCTTCGCCCGGTTCCATCCGAACCAGTATCGTCGGTTAGGCGGTCGGGTCGGTCAGATCCGACTCCATCGGATTACGATCTGGATGCTTTCTATGAGGAGTGGGAGGAAGAAGAAGAATATCCCGACGATGAGGACGAAGGTAATGACTTTGAAGGTCTGGATGTGCCCATTGAACTGGACATCTCCCCAGACAGACCCTCCAATGCCTCCCCCTCCCAGGCTTTCTGAGTCCCCTTCACACTTCTTCTTTTACAAGAAGGTGGCTAAAACCCTCCTGCTCCCTATGGTTGAAGCTGCTGAGGAGGAGAAAGAGTCTGATTTTGTAGAAATGATGGACATCCCAGAGTCCAAAAGATTGTCTATCCTACTTCACAAGTGCTTGGGGAAACAGACACAAAAACTTTTACAAACACCTAACTCCTTACCTCCTGTGGATAAGAGAATGGACAGGAGGTATATGTTATCAGGCTCAGGTACGGAGTTCTTATACACTCATTGCAGCCATGTTGGGGTAGTGCAGGCTGCAGCCTGTGATAGGGCTAATATACCTTTGGCTTTGCACCCCCCCGGACAAGGACTCCAGGGAAGTTGATGCCAATGCTAAGAAAACAATACTTGGCATCCTCTTTGGGACTCAAACAGGCAAATTACATGGCCTGCACAGCCAAGTACCAGAAATCCAGGTGGGATACGGTTCTGGAACTGGCTAAATGGGCCTCACCCCTGCTAGCCAAAGAGCTGGAGGAGGTGGCTGCTGATGGAATTGAGGCATCCAAAGTGCAGTTTCATGCTGCTATGGACTCCAGTGATGTGGCATCAAGAGTCATGGCTACATCTGTGTCTCTCAGAAGACGTGCTTGGCTCAGATGTACTAACCTTTCGCAGGATACCCAGGCCAAGGCTATAGATTTCCCTGTAGTGGGTAACTCTCTGTTTGGGGAGCAGACAGAGGCTTAAATGAAAAAAAATGATGAGTACAGGACCACCTACAGGAGTGCACAGGCCAAAGAGAGGCAAGCCACTCCTTAGAAGCAGCAGTCTAGGGGCAGGGGCAGGCCTTTCCACAAGCCTTTTTACCAAGCTCAGGCTTCCTCTTCCTTCCCACAGAGGGGGGTTCTTTCGAGGGAGGAGCAGGAGGGGGATGAGCAGGGCTGCATCCTCTTCCCAGTCCAAGGATCCTGCCAAGCAGATACCCTCCTGTGTCAGCCAGGGTTGACTCCCCCATTCCAGTAGGGGGCAGGCTGGCTTACTACTTCCAGGCCTGGAAGTCTGTTACCTCAGATAAGTGGGTCCTGGAAGTGGTAAGCCAGGGACTGGCCCCTCAGCTTCAAAAGGTTTCCAAAACTGAGGACCAGGTCTCTTCCACCTGCATCCATCCCAGAGACCCTTGCCCTAGAGGCAGAGGTTTCCTCTCTTCTGGCTCTCAGAGCTGTAGAGAAGGTTCCTACTCAACACAGGGGCAAAGGTCTGTACTCCAGGTACTTCCTTACCCCAAAGAAGACAGGGGAGTGACGACCCATCCTAGACTTAAGGTATTTGAACAAACACATCTCAAAACCAAAATTCAAAATGGTGACTCTGGGAATAATTCTTCCCTCTCTAAGGCCAGGGGATTGGCACGCATCCCTGGACCTCAAGGATGCCTACTTCCACATTCCAATCAGATGCTCCCACAGAAAGTACCTCAGGTTCGAGTTGCCTTCAGGCCACTATCAGTTCAGAACCATGCCATTCGGCCTAATATCAGCTCCAAGTGTGTTCACAAAGTGCCTTGCAGTAGTAGTTGCCTACCTCAGAAGGCAGGGTATTTCCATCTTCCCATATCTGGATGACTGGCTAATTGTGGGTCAGTCATCAGACCAGGTCAAGTCAGCTCTGCAAATCACTCAAGACTTGCTCAGTTCTCTGGGGTTTCTCCTCAGTCTTCCAAAGTCTGTTCTTGAACCAGTACAACTTCTTACTTTCATAGGGATAGAACTGGATACTATCCAAGCAAAGGCCTTCCTCCTCTGACAAAGGTAAAGGTCCTAACAGATTTTGCTTCCTCTTTTCAGCCTCTGGTCTCTCGTCCAGCAAGTCAGTTTCTTCAACTCCTGGGCCACATGGCAGCTTCCATTGCAGTGGTGCAAGGAGCCAGATTTCAGATGAGGGACATTCAGTTCCACCTAAGGTCCTTTTGGTCTCAGAAAAGAGACTGTCTCACCAAATTGATTCCAGTGACTCAGACTCTGGTCCAAGCTCTCCAGTGGTGGCTGGACCAGGACAACCTCAGACAAGGAGTTCCATTTCTCTCTCAATTTCCCTCAGTAGCCCTAACTACAGATGCTTCTCTCCTAGATTGGGCAGCCCATTTGGGAGCCCTTACAGCTCAAGGGGTCTGGTCTCCACAAGAGTCTCTCCTTCATATCAATCTCCTGGAATTCAGGGCAGTTTTTCTAGCCCTTCAGGTCTTCTTGAACTCAGTCAGGGGCAAGGTGGTCCAAGTCAGGACAGACAACACCACCACCACAATGTGGTACATCAGCAAGCAGGGAGGCACTCGGTCCACAGCCTTGTGCACAGAAGCCATGAAACTGTGGTCTCTAGCCTATTCTCTTCAGACTTCCCTGATACCAGTTTACCTTCCATGAAAGGACAATGTACTAGCAGATGCTCTGAGCAGAATTTCCCAGGGGCATCACTAATTGTCCCTGGACCCTCCCATACTACACGTCATCTTCTCCAGATGGGGCACTCCAGAGATAGATTTCTTGCACAATCACCAATTTCCTCTGTTTTGTTGCAGACATCCAGTCCTGGGGACTGTTCCTCTGGATGCTCTCATTCTGGATTGGAAGGGCAGGTTTCTCTATGCCTTCCGTCCCTTCCCCCTGTTGCTCAGAGTCCTGATCAAAATCAGATCTCAACCCTGCACAGTGATACTGGTGGCTCCAGATTGAGCCAGACAGCCTTGGTATCCTCTGCTGCCATCTCTGGCAGTGTCACGTTCCCTGTCTCTTCCCAGGAGATACAATCTCCTAACCTCCTCCCAGGGGAGGATCTGGTACCGCAAACTCCAGTTTCTCAACCTCAAGGCCTGGCTCTTGAAGAGTTAGAATATGCAGGCCTGCATCTTTCTCAGGGAGTCCTGGATATTTTGAAGGTTTCCAGGAAACCTTCCACTAGAAAAACTTATAATTTCAAATAGAAAAAATTCAGCATTTGGTGTTCTTACAGGAGCATTGTGCCTGATTCTGCAGGCATTGCTACAGCCTTAGATTATCTGGGTCATCTTAATGGTCTCGGCCTCAGGCCTGCAACTGTGAAGGTTCACCTAGCAGCTGTCTCTGCATTCCTTTCAGCAGGGAAGGGCTCTTCCCTGGCATCTCACCCTGTTTTCAGTAAGTTTTTCAAAGGTCTGGTTCACGTTAACCCTCCCGTTCGAGAGCCTACTCTGGCTTGGGATCTTAATGTCTGCATTGCCCAGCTTATGCAGCCACCGTTTGAACCTCTGGCTTCAGCCAAGCTGAAGTACTTGACCTGGAAAACTGTGTTCCTGGTAGCTATTACTTCTGCCAGATGGAGTAGTGAATTACAGGCTCTGTCAGTCGAACTTGACTTCATCTCCTTCCATAGGGATAAGGTGGTCCTAAGAACCAATAGGAGGTTCTTACCCAAAGTGGTATCAGATTTTCATTTGAACCAGTCTGTCTCTTCCTGTGTTTTTCACTGACCATTCTTCTTCAGGGGAAAGAAGATTACACAGTTTGGATGTTTGTTTTCTGTCAACTTTCCTTTACTCCTTCACAGCTCGAGGGAACTCTGTCAAGCAGCCTATCCCTGTGCCGCCCTGCCTGAGGGTCGCTGCGACCTGTGCTTTCTCCCCCCACTCCTTGCAGCTGGTACCCCCCCCCCCGGTTTAACCCGCCCAGGGAGGGTAGCCCAACTCCTTACCTGGGCTCCTTACAAGACAGACTCCAGTGTGCAAGTGGGGCCCGGGAGGAGGATCGATGAAGTCGGCCGAGACGAACCCCGGTGCTGGGCATGGAAGATAGGTGGGGTCGCCTGTCCCTCTGAGCTGGGTTTTTCCTTGTTCTCCCAAGCCCTCCCCTGCGTGTACACACCCCCGAGACTTGGCGCATGGTAACCCTACCAGCGTTGGGCACGCCATTACGTGCCGGCCGCACTTCTGCGGTGCCCCGATCTCCACCAGGGGTCACCGGAGCGCCGGGCATCCCCATGCCCTCCTCCTGGGATTGGAGAGCAGCCTAGCAGGCGTTCAATCCAATCTCTCCCCTGCCAACCCCCGGCACCTGAGCTCGCTTCCGAACTCAGGTCGCCAGCATGGCGCGAGGTGTGGTGTCCAGCGCCTCAGCCCTCAGCGCCACTGGGCTGGCCACAGTTTGGATATTAGAAGAGCTCTTAGCTACTACATAGAGCATACTAAGGCACACAGAAATGACTTGTCTTCAGTTGTTTCTCACTTATGGTGAAGTGGGGAAAGGTAAGCCTGCTACTAAAAGAACTATTGCTAGGTGGATTGTCTCTTGTATACAATTCTGTTGTGACAAATTGGGCAAACAACCCCCTCCAGGCCTGAAGGCTCACTCGACTAGGGGTGCGGCTGCTACTCTGCCTGTGGCCAGAGGTATACCTTTGCTAGAAATCTGTAAAGCAGCCACCTGGAAAACAGTACATACATACATTCACCAAGCATTACTCTCTGGACATCCAGGCTAGGAGTGATGCTAGGTTTGGCACAGCAGTACTGCAGAGTCTGTTCACAAAGTAGGTTCTGCATTCCCTCCTCCTGGGGGAACTGCTTGGTAGTCTGCATAATACCAGAATACAGCAAGACTTCATGTTGTTTGAAGAAAAAATTACTCACCATAGTAATGTTATTTCTTCTAATGGAGTCTTGCTGTATTCTGACCCCCCTTCCTGCCTCCCCTCTCAGAACCTAGTTTTTGGGAAGTGGGCTGGCAGGTACAGTGTTGCACCTCAGGGTGTACCTTGTACCCTCCCTCTTTAGGGTGGGGTATTTGTTTTGGTTACTGTGATTATGTTTAATATATATATTATATTGTCACTACCTTTTTTTCTTGGGTTCTCAACTTGAGTCTTTTTGGCACCCAAATTGTTGCCTTTTGGCCATATACTACACAATTTCCATAGTTAGTACTTAGTTCGCTCGTAAGAATCTGACAGTTACACTGGTAAGTACCAGAGACAAAGGTTTGAAAACTGAGCTCGAGCTCAATGTTCTATGCTTCTGCATAGAGTTAACTTTTTCCTCTCTGGGGCAGTTCAAGTGCTGGGGCTAACGGCATAATGTCAGAATACAGCAAGACTCCATTAGAAGAAACAACATTACTATGGTGAGTAATATTTTCTTCTCAGCTCTCCCAGTCCCACCACCAGCAGCATGTTAAGTCCAGAGGTCAGAAGTCCTTAGTTTGGAACTTTTATGTGCTTGATCCAGCCGATGAGACTATAGCAATATGTCAACTGTATCAAGCACGTGTTAGTCAGGAGGGAAAAAAGGGAAGCCACACAGTCACTGGTGGCCAACATGCCCATCTGAAAAACAAGCACCCGCTGAGATGGCAGCAACACCAGAAGGATGCTAGAGCTGTTGGTGGGATCTACCTCGGCAAGTTAAATGTAACTGAGAGCAGTTCAGTGTAGCAGGAGGAGGGAGGGCAGAGTGGGTCAGTGGAGGATGAGCACCTCTTTGCTCTCTCGAGTAGTGGGCATAGCCCCGAGGAAAGGAGGGAGAGGGGGGACATGAAAGAAACGTTCAAGTACCTCAAGGGAATAAACAAAGTCCAAGAGGGTAGCATCTTTCAGAAAAAGAGATGTGCAAGAACAAGGGGGCACAATTTGAAATTAGAGGGGGGATGGCTTAGGGGTAACGTGAGGAAGTATTTTTTCATGGAAAGGGTGGTGGACACATGGAATGTCCTTCCTGAGGTGGTTGTGCTGTCAGAAACAGTGGGGAAGTTCAAGAATGCATGTGGCAGACATAAGGCAATTCTGGTGGGGGAGTAGGAGGAAGTAGGCTGTTGGTTAACTAGGATCTGCAGCTTATCCAATAGGTAGGGAAATGGGCAGACTGGTGGCCAAGTGGTTCTTATCTGCCATCAAAGTCTATGTTTCTGTAGCAGAGGAGGTGCCCCTGCCAGTCTTTTGACTCAGAAAAGTACACCACCACACCCAACATCAACCAAAACAACTGGTTTCATGTGGTCTGCACAGCCCCAAGAGTCAACTGTTACCCCTAAAAGGACAACATTGGTGTCACAAGTAGAGCATTCTGGTGGAACAGCCCTAAAGATGCAGTCCACTCTGAAGACCATCCTTGAATGGCACATAAAGTACCCTCCCCCATCATGCTGCTACACACGTGTTAAGTGCTGCCACCGCTAAAATGCTTGCCATCGATCTGTTGTCATTCTCGTTCATGGAGAATGCCGGGTTCTGCAGGTTGATGGCCCATGCCTGTCCCAAATGGCAGGTTCCATTGCAGACCTATTTCTCTAAGCGTGCCATGCCAGAGCTGTACAGTAGAGTTGCTGATTCCACAAGACATGCAGTGAAGCAGACTGCATCAGAATATGTCCATCTTAGCCATGGATATTTGGACAAATGGACAAACAGCAGCAAGCTCGTATCTATGCATAATGGCACACTGGGCACTGGTACCTGGGGTGGTAGTTGATTTTGGACCTGGAAAAACCTGCCTGAAGCAAAACTGTGGTGGTAGCAACACCCCTGGAATTTGGCAGTGTGCAACCCTGAGTATGGGAAGTGTTACTGGTTCTCACATGGGTGAGAAAATGCTTACTGTTCTGTTGTCGGAGATTCATGAGTGGCTACACACACACACAGTCACTTACAGCAGGATTCATTGCAAGTGATAATGGCTCCAATGGAGTGAAGTGCATTAGCGATGGTTGTTTTTACAGGGTGCCCTGCTTGGCACACTGCCTTAATCTTGTTGTGCAGATGTTTCTAAACCATGCGGACATTAAGAAAACTGTGACTGTCATCCTTCGCATCTGTGTACACTTTGCCTGTTCTGCAAAGGCCTGTGACCATCTGCATGAGCTACAGTGCAATAACCATCTGTCTCAACACCACAGAGAAGCTTGATGTTGTGACCAGGTGGAATTCCACATGGTACATGATTGACCGGCTGTACAGTGAAGCCCACCAGGATGAAGCCCAACTCCGCAGCATTCTACAGTAGAGTTACTGCAGCACATAATGCAGTTTAAATGGGACTTAATCCCTTTTGTCATGCAGGAAACCTGTGACACTACGCTTCATCCTGGCAGACTTCACTATATGAACTGTATAAGGCTGCGTCAGAATACCTGCTGCTGCACACCACCCGTGACAGTGCTGGAGTGTCCATCGCTCTAACAGAGCAGTGGCACCAAATGGATGGGATAATAAGCCTTCTCCATCCACTTGAGCATGCTACACAGGCAGTGAGTGGGGACACTGCTTGTATAAGTGAATCCATACCCGTCATATGTGTGCTGAGGCAGACACTAGTTAAGGTCCGACACCAGATGGAGGCAAGTGGAGGTCATAGCAGTTGTGATCTAATGGACCACGTGCTCCACACGAATATCCATATTTCCAGCATTGTACAGTCGGATGAATTTGCAGTCGCTACCATGCTTGATCCATGCTGCTAACGTGGCCTGCCTTCTATAATTGAAAGAGGTTGTTAGCAAGTGTGAAAGCTGACAGAGAACCTCATTAGATGGGTATCTGCTGCACAGATGAAAAAGGCACATAAGCCACACACTGTACAGAAAACGGGTGTTGCTGCCACCACCAGGAGCTCACAGGTTTAGGCAATCCAGTCTGACAAAAGTCGTGTTTACATGGCAGTAGCACTACAAAAAAATACTGCAAAAGCGTGGTCCCATCCATTTGCCACTCACATCCCGTCTGTCTACACAGCCCCTCCCTGCACCGCTGCAATCTGTGCTGGTGAGGGGCCATGCATTGGGGGAGCCAGCCATCTGCTGGGGCAATGGATGGGTTGCTGTGACACAGGCAGTTCACACTACCACTTAAGCCACTGTAAGCCACTCTCTCCTGCTGGCACTCCCAGCTTGCCAGAGAATCTGGGAATGTCTTAGCGAGTGGCTTATCCCGATTGGGTATATGTCAACACAGTCACATTTGCACTGGAGCAACCATGAGTCCATGGGTTACTCTAGTGCAAATGTGACCTTGTAAACAGGGCTAAAATGGGCAAAGTACAGCAGAAAAAAGCAAGCAATGCCATTTGGGATGTTCTCTATCAGGTGGGAGTGGAAGATATGGAAGAAAAGGAAGAGATGACAGATGAGGCAGCTGGACTCAGGGCAGCAGAATGAATGATGAAGGCCTACATGGGGGACACAAAGCACCTTGCCACTACTGATGAGCCACTGCAGTACTGGAGCAGCAACGTGATTGAATAGCCAGCACTAACATCAGTTGCTGTGAAATACCTGAGCCGCCCACCTTCCAGTGGCAGTGTGGCGTTAGTGTTTAGTTTGACTGGGGCCATTGTGCATGACTGTAGGACCAATTTGTCATCCAAGAACGTGTCCATGTTAATATTCATCAAAATGAATGAAAGGCACATTCCGCATAACACAGTGATGTCAATGGTGTTGCCCCAAGAACTGTGTCTTGGTGGTGATGATGATGATAATACCTTTACTGAGGCATCCATCTGCAGCGAGGTGGATGAATCAGCAATGCTAAGAGAATGTCCACCTGGTGACAACTCCAGTCTTGAAGACTGTGAGGGCTGCTTTTTGGAGGATGTGACAGTGGAAGTGATACAAGGCTGAAGTCACTCGAAGAACCCTCCCCCCTAGCACTTTCAGCTCAGTATAGCGTTAGAAAAAAATAATTTATATCATTGGATTTGTGATAGTTGTGTTATCTGCTGCAGTGTTAAACAGTTTAATTTGATTACCCTTTACCCTAAACTGTTGTTTGGTCCCCACCCTATATACAGCAGCAGTCAAATTACCATAGCCATAAACATTTAGCATGATTACAGTCATAATGTTTCGCTGCCAAAAATATTGATACATATTTTACTTTACATTTCTACTAACCCCATCTTAAAGCAAGATATGTTGTCTTGACACCTTTAAAAGTGCCCCTGCTGGCACGTGCCTCTCACCCATCCCTCCCTTCCTGCCACCTGACACGCCCATGCACTCCATGTGAAAAATAAATATTTTCTACCACTTACTATTCGCGACATGTTGATGAACCCTTCCAGTACAAGTAGAGTATGAATGTAACACGCTCATTCAACTGTTAACACCAGTTGACGTGATTTTGCAAAATGTTGAATGGTGGCCATCTTTATTAAACGACTACTGGCCCATCTCGATTCTCCCCCCACTCTCTAAAGCCCTTGAAAAGATCATGGCCAATCAGCTCACTGACTACCTCCTTGCACACAACCTCTTATGTAGGGAGCAGCATGGTTTCAGAGCTGGTCATAGCACTACAACCACCCTCAGAGAATTCGCTAACTCCCTGCCCTCCGCGTTTGACAAGGGGCACCTCACAGGGGCTGTGTTTATACAGCTCTTAAAGGCCTTCGACATGGTTTCTCATCCCCTCCTTCTTAACACATTACAACAAATTGGGGTCTCTCATTGTCCACTCTCATGATTCTCCAGCTATCTTTCCATCTAGAACCCAATGTGTTAAAATTAATAATACCATATCTACTATGATGCCTGAGCACTCAGGAGTTCCCCAGGGATCTATCCTGGATCCTCTGCTATTCAGCATCTACCTCAACACCCTGCCTAAATCCTGCCCCGGCAACCTTCTCCTCTATGCGGACGATGCTGTTCTTTACGCTGCACATCCTGATCCTCTCTCTCCCTCTCTTTCCAGCGTACCTTACAAAATTCCTTCTCTCAGATTGAACACTGGTTTGCCAAACACAGATTGGTGGTCAACAATAAAAAAAACTAAGAGGATGCTCTATGCCCACCGCCAAAACAAACCAAAGGATTTCCCCCTTGAAATACTCTCTGCCTCTCTCATCCCACTGAAACAGGTCTAAAAGTATAAGTATCTAGGTATTACATTTGAGTCTTCCCTCTCATTCCACGAACATATAAAAATCCCCACCTCTGCCACCGACACCCCCATTGGTCTCCTGTACAGACATAAAGACTGTCTGCCACCTGAAGCACTTCACCTAGCCATTACCTCCTCAGTCTAATTGAAGGTGGACTATGGCCTCACAGTCTATGCTGCCGCCAACCCTACGGCACTTCATCAAATACAAGTAGTCATCAATAAGGCCTGTAGGCTTCTCTCTGGTGCAGACAGAAATACACATACCTGCACCCTATACGCGCTCACCAATATCCTCTCCCTTGAGGAAAGACCATTATACCAGACCTGTCTCTTCACCAAAAAAAATCCACCTGGGTTTAACCCCAATAGGTGTCATGGCTTCTCTTCAGGCAGTCACCATCTCAGCGTCCACATGGGCTGTCCCCAAAAACTATCTGGAAGGTGCCTAGAGTCAGGACCACCCTGGCCCAGCGATCCTTCCCCCTTAGAGCTCCATCCTGGTACAATGCCCTCCCACCACCTGTCACATCAATCAGCAATCTAGGTCCTTTTAAAGCTGCCTTAAGGGCCCATATCCTCTCCTCACAACAGTGCCAGTGTAACCAATAACCTGTGGTCCTGCACCACACCGCTAGGCCACGCACCCGCGCTTGGCCAGGCAGTGGAGAGCCCTCACTATTTCTAGCCTACAGGCTCCTCACCTCCCTCGGTTACCATATAGTTGCACTGGACTATGAATGCATTGTATTATGTATAAGACAAGGCCTCCCTGAGGCGGCTTACTACCAACTCGTATCATGCATTGCTTTAACTACCAATTGCATAGATCTTAACCGCTCATTAGGTAAATATGTCGATAGCTCTGCCCTGTTTTAGCTACCAAATGTATAGGCATTAACCAGTGCTTATTGTACATATACTCTGTATGACTGATCACCCACATTTATTCTATGTATGTACTGTATGAATGTCTATGTTTTATTCTGACGTGGAGCCTTTGGAAATGAGTCTATGACTCAAAGGGTTGTAATTCTGATTTCCTAAATAAATACATAAATACTGTAAATGTTTAAAACATTTAATACCCATCAAGTAAGAAAGTTCATATTCAGTAGTCATGTTAATAAGTATTGAATACAAATACAAATCAATAGTCATGTCAGTAAGCATTAGATTATAATTAATTCTAAAATGGGTAGAGACAATAAAGAAACCTGATTGGCTGGCACACTTTGCCAGCTATGTCTTTTATTTTGAATATACCACAGCAAAAAACAGGTGCCACCACTAATGACCCAGTCACCCAGGATATCCTTGTGCCCTGCCATCTCGATTCTCGGAGATCCCGAATCCCGATCCGAAGTCCCCAACTGGCAGTGGCCCAAACAGTAAAAACACAGTGCAGTAAGTGCAGGCGTAAAGTGAAGAAAATGTGGGCACTATCTTTCTGTCTCCTCAAAGCAAAAAAAAAACATTACTTCTTCTTCCTCGCACTCGGCAGCTGGCTCTTCCTCGCACTCCTCAGCCGACTCCTCGGTAAACGGCACTGTGGAATGGAGTAAAACAAAACAACAACTCTGAAAACTCTTGCGTTTGTACATAAAGCTGTATCACTGTCCCTCCCAAACTGCTGCCTTGTCCCTTTTGCCTAAACGCTCCACTGTTCCTCCGAAGCCCCAAGCAGACAGATCAGTGGGACTTTTACAAAAGTTGCTACTGCAGAGGGTAGCTTGCTGCAGGCAAGACCGAAAACAAAATAGCAGTCTTGCCTGGGGCCTAACTCATTGACTAGGCATCTGCTTTCAGCACCCCCTAGTGACAGCACTTCACATAACAGCATCCCTAGCAACCTACAGAAAGTGGGGGGACTATTTCACATCAGTACAGATTTTTTTCTTCTTTTTACTATTTTTTTTTAAATAATATGACAGTTTCTCAACAGATACCCATTTTAGAAGCACAATAACACACTCCAGGGTGTGGGTTATTCTGGATAAATGCACTTCTAGGGGCAGTATGGCACTCAGCTGTGCCTCATGCCTCATTACACCCCTAGGAGTACGTTTATCCAGAATAACCCACACCCTGTTGTGTGTTATTGCTTATGTATAATTGTAAGTGGTTGGCTACTAACAACATAGAGGATAATGTATGGGGAGCAGTTAACAAGCAAGGTGTATTTGCATTGAGAGGTTTACAGTAACCATGATAACCTTGAGATGCAAATTCACCTTGGTTGTTAACTGCTTCCCATACCTTGTCTTATGTAGTGTATGGGAAACAGTATGTGCTTTTATCCGGAAAAAAACAGTCCCACCTGATTCGGAAGTAAAACTGAGGTCAAGAATGAGTCTACGTGAACAGCGTGTCTTCTGGAAGTGCCGCAGGGAAATCTCATTGGAGGAGGAGATGCTTCGGGAACATGCTTTTTTAACTACAGGTACCTTGCGACAGAAACAAAACAATAAATAAATAAATATGTGGAGACATTTATTCTGCTAGGCACTGGGTTGGGGATTTATTTTTTTAAATCACTGCGATTGAGGAACCACCATTTGCGTTTGAATGCTGCCGAGTGCTAAGCGCTGGTGTGGTGGAATGTTGAATCTCGTCAGCATTCCTTCTTGTTATGGTATCGTTAACAGCAAGAGAATGTCAGAACGATACCATAACAAGACTGTTATGTTTCCAGTGAATTTTATCGATAATAACGTTCCACCATACACTATATATACTTAAGTATCAAGCATAACTGTAATTATATGTTTAGGCAAGGAAGGGCTGGTGCCCAGGCTACAAGGAATTAATGCTTAAAACTGCTCATTAGTTTATTGCAGTAAAAAGAGCTATTTCAAAAACAAACTAAACAAAAATAATTTTATTTCACATTGCTTAAAATTCATTTATAATGTCTAGCAGAGGGTCCATGGGTTGCATGTCTGGAAGAGCCCATCTGGTCATTATTTCTTCAAGTTCCTGTTTAATTTCTTCATTGGTTGGGATTGGTGGGGTGAGCAGACCCATTGGGGGCTGAACTGGATCGCAGACTGAGCACACGGGATAAAAACTCACCAGAGAAAATGACTTAGGCAGGAACAATGACAGGAAACATGATGAATACTCGTCCATCTGCATACCTGTGGCCCGATTCCAAGTGCATGGCGCAACTCATGGGCATATGCGAGTTGTGCCATGCAGAGCTATGCCAGGGACCCTGCACTCTATTACAAGACAGACAGGGTCCCCAGCACCTATGACCCATGAATTGCGGCAGCTGCAGGCTTGTGCCACAGGAATGGCACAATGGACCTGGGGGCCACAAGTAGCAGCTCACATTGAACTGCCCCCCCGGAGCCCCCTGCCCCGTAACAATCCTGCAGTCCCTTGGGGGCCTGGGGTGGCTAGCCAGGTGACACAGGTGCATGAGGGGGCATGGCACAGAATGGACCTGGGTGCTCCCCAAAAATCAGGGGGTGGGGAGCAACATTGTGCTGGGGAATGTGGGGCAGGGCAATGTGCCATACATGGTGCTGTGGGAGGGCATCCGTCATTTTGCCAGGATGGATGCTCCTTAGACTACCTCCATGCTGGTGTAGTCTAACTCCGCAGCGCCATAGTGGGTCTTGTAATTGCTTAAGTGAGTTATGGCAGCCTTCCTTCTGGAATAGGGCACAGTTGCTGCCATAACCCACCCTTGTTCCATGCCGCAGCAGACTGCAGGTGTAGTGGGTGGCGTGGCCCACCTTTGGCACAACCCACATGCGGCATGGCATAAGCTGCAACTTGAAATTGCAGCTCGGGTAACATATGGCATAAAATGTGATTTGCGCCATAATGTATGGCATAAATCACCTTGCACCATGTGTAACGCAACTTGGAATCGGGCCCATGGTGTTGGCAAGCAAATTAGAAGCAGAGAAAAAAATATATACTTACCATACCCCGTGAATGTAATTAAACTGCAGAAATTGCCCCCAGAAGGAACATGCAGGGCGGGGCACATGAATGAAGCACAGCAGCAGGCATCCGGATTCCACATTCCCCTAACAGTACTGTGTACCTGGAAATAAGATAAAAAGAAAACATTTTGAGGATTGTTAAAGTTCCACTCCCCCCTCCCCACAACCCCCCCCCCACCAAGACCATAAAAAAATAAAGAAATACTTTCCTCAGGGACTGACTGGGAAACTGGAACCATGATTGTACAACTAAATGAATCGCCCACATATTGAGCAGCAGCAGCAGGACAGGAGGTACATCACCAGAATTCCTGAATGTTGACAAAAGCAAAAAGAACACAATTACTATCAAACTCAGATATTCGGACTGCAGTAACCTACCCCCGTAATAAAAAATTAAATACTTACCATCTGCATTGGGAAATGTGGTGCATTCCAACATCCCAGATGTGAATCCTGGCCTGGCATGATGATGTAATCCTCAGCCAACTGACAAGTAATAGAAAAGCAGTACAAACATATTAGAACTTATTACGCTACAATATCAAACCAACACCCTTCTCTTGCACAGAAAAAAAATACAGACAGATACTTACGTGTTCAGCAGCAGAAGTATGGACTCTGTGACAATGATCCATCAACACCAGCCAAAACATTACTTCTCGTGGCAAGTTGGCAACTAGTCAGAGGAGCAGGCAACACGCTACAGCACCCCAAAATCTCATTCCCTCCACACCGTACAAGTTACAACCACAGAGTCAACACAGCCAAACAGGGCAGCAGCACTGGGAAATGATAATTCTACATTTCTCAATCAATTGAGAAACCAGCAGCAGGAGGCAGCAAGTGCAAGTAGGAGCAGCGTTTTGTGGGAGGAATTAATTTTCTCAGCATTGCACCGCTTTTGGCTATTTCATAATTCCAGCAATAATTTTATCTCCCTTCTCTCACAGTTTTGCCATGTGGTTTTTCTGGACTTACTGTATAAGGCCTGTTTTGCACACCATAGCAGCTAGCGGCAACAAGATTCATCCTGAAATCATTTGTAAACGGTGGATAAAACAGCATTTTATTTGTCCGGGTGGTGGCGGGGCACTATATAACATCATGACTGAGAGTAGATTTCTGTCTCAGTTTTATATAACATTTCTCCTGTAATATTTCTGGACTTGTACAGCCTGTTCTGCACTAGCGGCAACAAGATTCAGCCGGAAATCCTTTGTAAACCGTGGACAAAGCAGCATATTTTTGTCTGAGAGGTAAAACCACATTTCTGTTTCAATTTTATGTAACATTTCTCATGTGACATTTTTGGACTTGTACGGCCTGTTCTGCACTAGCGGCAACAAGATTCAGCCTGAAATCCTTTGTAAACCGTGGACAAAGCAGCATATTTTTGTCCAAGAGGTGTGTGTGTGGGGGGTGATGGCGCTATAAAACATCTGGACTGAGACCACATTTCTGTCTCAATTTTATGTAACATTTCTCGTGTGACATTTCTGGACTTGTATGGCCTGTTCTGCGGTAGCGGCAACAAGATTCAGCCTGAAATCATTTGTAAACAGTGGACAAAAGAGCATTTTTTAGTCCAGGTGGTGGCAGGGCACTATATAACATCATGACTGAGAGCAGTTTTCTGTCTCAGTTTTATATAACATTTCTCATGTAACATTTCTGGACTTGTACGGCCTGTTCTGCAGTAGCGGCAACAAGATTCAGCGTGAAACCTTTTGTAAACAGGGGACAAAAGAGCATTTTTTTGTCCAGGTGGTGGTGGGGCACTATAAAACATCATCATGACTTGAGGGGAGGGACACAAAGTTAACTTTGCAATAAAATTGCTTATGGCTCTATGGTTGTTGTGTACGTAGTTGGACTGATGCTGCACACAGCCAAAACAACTGCCACAAGCCCACACAACATCATATAGCTTTGGGAAAAAATTTGTGTTCATAGGAACAAATAACAATTCTTGACATCTGTGGATTGGAGGAGGAAACATATAAAGAAGGAGTAACATAAAACAAGAATAAATGTACAGTGTATGGGTACAGTACTGCAGTAACTGACAGTAACACATGACGGGGGACATGCAGGGTCAGGACAAGGGTATTCATATGAGAGGGGAAAGGGAGGGAGCATAAACATTGCATAACAAAGAACACACAAAACCACTAGACAAGAAAAAGAAACAAGAGGATATAGAAGAGGACAGAAAAGATTTTATTTGTTTTTTTTACTATTTTTTTGGTTTTTCTTATTTTTAGGGGATACAGATGAGGAAGAGTGACCGTAACAAAGGAGAAGAAAAATAAAAAAAAAACTGGTACTGCGCTGCCTCTGGGTCATCAAAATGTACATGGCACCGGACCTTGAACCCAATTATGCACTGCTGACAGTACCACCACCACCACCCCCACTACGCAGCTCCGCCAGGAGTTCCAACACTTTTTGTTGGTTCTCCATTATTTTTTGGAGGTCCCCCCTGATCTTCTGGTGAAACTGGTCCAAGTTCTGTCTGACACCATGCACCTGAGTGTGCACGGCTGCCACCTCATGGCACATAGCCTCCAGGTCTTCAGTGGTGATGCTGCTACCAATCTGACCTGGGGCTGCTGCAGGCTGTGATGAATTAGCAGCATGACGGCAGTGCGAGCGGGTGTGGAGTGCAACACTGGATGGTCCTGCTGCCTCCTGCTGCTGCTGTGTCCTGCTGGACCTGGTACGGCATTCCCTAGGCTGGCACCAACTGCCTTCCTCCTGCTGTCCCCCTTCCCCTTGGTCATCACCACCACTACTGCTGCTTCCTGCTGCTGCCAACTCCTGCTGCCAACTTCTGCTGCTTTTGGAGCCACTCTGCAGGGTGGTGGTGCTGCAGATGGCTCCTTTGGCCTCCGGTTCCAAAGTTTGACCCTTGCTTTCCCTGCTGAACACTCCTGCCATAAAGATTGCAGACAACAGCACTGTCATCTGCAGTCTTTGTGGTAAAAAAAGGACCACACAGGTGAGAATCTTGCCTGGTGTGGGGGGCACCAGCTAATGTCCCGGTAGGGGCCTCAACATCCTGCTCTTGCTAGGGGGTGGGGGGCACATGTTACTACTGCTGCTGGGGGCAACGGGCTCCTGCTGCTGGGAGGCAGGGGGTACATCCTGCTGCTGCTGCTGGGGAGGGGGTGTCACACTTGGACAGCTGGTTCTGATCCCTGTATCATTTTTTGTAAATATAAAAAAATGTGTGATGGACTATGTCAAGAGAAAATGCTGTCTTGTGAAACTGATACATAAAACCCTCCAGGGATAAGTTCAAAGGACAGGACATAACTTAAAACTGCAGCTATCTGAAATGCAAATACTTTGTTAAATTTCCTTTAAAGCAGGAACCAAAATATCCATTTTATAATGCACTCAGGGAAATCCTTTGATGTGCACTAGGTGTCCTGAGAAAAGGGACACGTGCTAGTGTTTTGGGTGTCTCCCAAGACAGCCAGTAATTACATCGAAGAGTCTTTTATGTCTGGGCCAAGCAAGACCCAGACTAAATTGGAAGGTCCGATAACCATTCCAAGGAAGCCCTTGAATTACATCAAAGAGACTTCTGATATGTGTGTGTGATGCAGAGTACAGACCGGTTTTTACCCGTCAACATGAGAAGAGGAAATTCATTTTGTCACCTACTATTTTTTTAAATATCTTAAGTGGACATCCTGTGTTAGAAGATATTCATTTTTATACACCAAGGCGGAGTTAGGTGACCTCAGAGAGAAGGTCGGCTCAAGACTGTTTTTAAACCTACTGAGCAAACCTTAGGATACACATTCATATTTCTGACTGAGAGAAGAGGAACATCAAAGCACTGAAAGATTAAGAAGGGCCTTAGACAAGACTAGTCTGAGTGTCATTATTGGTAGGAATCTGCACTTTTAAACCTATTTGTTTTAAGGCTGTATGTGTTGGGATATTTTGTTCTGTAATTTTACTGTTTTCCTATTTACCTATTTTAAAGTAAAGATATATATTTTAAAAATGGAAACTGCCTGGTGTGCCTTGAAATTTTTATATAAGTGAAGCTTTGAAGGTTATAGCTGACACTGTGTATGAGCTTATTGTGATACCAAACTGGGAAACGGATAGAGTTCTCTAAGGTCTTGCATAGAGTTCTTGGGTTCATTTTGTAATATCTGCTTAGGTGCCCGTAGGCAAAGATATCTGGCCCCCCGAAGACAGAATTATTTGAGCCTGATAATTGGGTATGCTAACAAGAGGTTATCAGTTTGAATCCCTCCAGAACTTGAGACTAAGGTGACTCGAACCCACAAAACAGACAAGAGGGTTACCTTGTACTGTTCACTGTTCACAATTCTACACTCAGAGGTTGGCACTTTGGGAGTAGAGGGCTGACCGGCTGAGTGAATTTGTGACAGGGGGCAAGGTACTTCTGCTGCTGGGGGAACCTGCTGCTGGGGAACAGGGAGCACATGCTCCTGCTGGGGAGGGCCTGTCTTCCTGACAGAAATGCCCGCCTGTTAAGGTGAACACTAAATCTCATTCTAGTTCCTGTCCTAGAACAGGAAGGGTGAGAGCTGTAAGGGTACATAAGCAGTAGGAAAGTAGGTGGAAAACTAAATAGAGGGAGAAGACAGTAAGCATACAGAGCAACAGGAGAGGAGTCACAAAATAAGACGTGATGGGAGTGGTGCAGTGCAGTGGCTATGGGGTGGCAGTCTTTCAGGACACGTTCTAGAGGCTGCAGTGCTGCCCTAGTTGCAGGCACCTCTTTGGTCTGAGGGAGGAGGTTGCCCATCTCCAGGCCGACCTGGCTAGGATTCGTGAAACCACTTCTCCTGCCCAGGGACAACTTGGGCCACTGCCTCAGAAGTTGCCAAGAAAAAGGAGCGGTTGGACCAAGGTGGGCTCAGGGAGAGTGAGGGTGGTGGAACAGACACGCATCCCTTGAGTTGTACCTCTCCGCAATTCCCATGTCATTCTGGTGAAGAGTGGTTCCTCTACGGAGGCAAATGCAGTGGAGACCAAGGAGAAAGCGGGGAACCTCCACAAAGGAGACCCACAGCAGGGTGGTACAGGACCCCACAGGGGAAGGAAACAACTCCTGGTGGGGGAATCAAATGTGCCTGCCTGGTGCCACAGCTTGGAGGGACAGGGAGCGAATCCTCAGGATGGAAAGGATGAGAAAGAACTTGGCAAAGTTGGAGGAATGGTCAGAAGTATGGCAGCTTAGATTCAATGCAAAGTAATGCACCCGGGAAACAAAAACCCAGTGGAGGAGTACACAATGGTGGGGGGAGTACTAACAACAAAAATGGAAAGGGACCTGGGGGTAGTCATATCAGATGACCTAAAGGTAGGCAAGCAATGTGAGAAGGTAGTAAGGAGGGCTGGGGGGATTCTGGGATGCATAGGAAGAGGCATCAACAGTAGAAAACAGGAAGTTGTTATCCCTCTGTACAGACAGTTGGTGAGACCCCATCTGGAGTACTGTATGCAGTTCTGGAGACCCTATCTCCACAAGGACACAGACAGGATGGAGACAGTCCAGAGGAGGGCAACTAAAATGGTGCAGAGTCTGCACCAGAAGCCATACGAGGAGAGACTAAAGGAGCTTAATATGTACACCCTCGAGGAAAGGTGGGGGGGCATGACAGAAACATTTAAGTACCTCAAGGGAATCAACAAAGTCCAAGAGGGTAGCATCTTTCAGAAAAAGATATATTCAAGAACAAGGGGCACAATTTGAAGATGGGGGGGGAACGTCTCTGGGGCAATGTGAGGAAGTATTTTTCACAGATGTATGGAACGGCCTGCTGAGGAGGTCGAGGAGTCAAAAAGTGGGGGAATTCAACAATGCATGGGACAGACATAACGTAATTTTAGTGGGGAGGTAGAAGGAAGTAGGATGTTGGTTAACTGGGATCTGCAGCTTAGCCAATAGGTAGAGAAATGGGCAGACTAGGTGGGCCAGGCAGTCCTTATCAGCCATCAAAATCTGTTTCTATGTTTCATTCCTGCTCCTGCCTTCTGCCCAGTCCCCCTTGCCCTACCTTTCCTATCCATATTATTACAAGACAAAGTTTTCTTAAAACAAAACTTAAAAAATTAAAAAGAGAATAAGTCAAACACACACACACATACTCACTATAAACTTAACGATAGAAACATATAAGACAACAGAAAATGACCTAACAAAGAAAGATTAACTTGTTTTAAACTAAAGAATTTGGGGAACAACACACAATCACACAAACTAAACTGCTTTTCTTCTAACAGTTTTTCCTGCTGCACTTAAGACTACTACCTCTGCCTGCGAGTTCTAGGAAAAGGAAGCAGATTCAGTGCCTTCCTGCCTGGGTGCAGTCACCCATGTGACCCGCAGTCTGCTGCAGAGAGTAAGTCATGTGACAAGCCTTTTTTTACCCCCACTAATTTCACCTGATAGTACAGCAAGGTGAACTTTACCTGTAAAAGTGAAATTTACTGACAAAATTGATGGTGAAATTTCACCATGAGGGCTTAATTTTGCAAAATGTTACATGAGACGAAATTCATGATTTCGCTGGTGATATAAAATTGTGCATGGTCTCTAGACAAGATAGAAGTGATGCTTGCACATGCTGACAATTACCTCAGACCACTCTGCACCTCTCTTGGTACCAAGAAGCCTGCTGCCACCGGCCTCCTGGACACGAGCATCAGGCGTCCTTGTAGCCAACTGGACTACCTACCGCCATCTGTGGTTTGCCTCCTGCATGCCTGGACACCACTCTGCCCCTCTCTCAGTGCCAAAAAGCCTGCTGCCACCATCCTCCTGGACACAAGCATCAGGCGTCCTTGTAGCCCACTGGGCTACCTACCACCCTCTGCGGGTTCGCATAATGCATGCCTAACAAATAAATAATAAAATAATAATAATAAATAATAAAACTTTATTTATTAAGCACCTTTCAGGCACCAAGGCGCTGTACAAATGAACAATAAAATCAGAGAAAATACATATATATAATAAAAACAGAATAACAACAACCTCAAGCCATGAAAGCCTGACTCCATAAATGGATCTTCAGTTCCCGCTTGAAAATCTCCACGGTCATGCATTCCCGAAGCCAGCGAGGCAGAGAATTCCAGAGGGTTGGGGCTATAAACATAAAAGCCCGAGCCCCAGAAGATTTTAAAATAACCCTCAGAACCTCCAGCAACCCCTCGTCAGCCGAACGGAGCTGTCATACAGGGCTGTACGGAATCAGAAGCTCTTTCAAGTAGTCGGGGCCAAGTCCGTGTGCAGGGCTTTGAAGGTCAAAAGACCTACTCTAAAGGTGATCCACCACTGTATAGGCAGCCAGTGCAGATCGCGCAAAATAGGGGTAATGTGTGTCCTTCTTGATACCCCTATCAGCAACCTAGCAGCAGTGTTCTGCACTAGCTGCAAGCGGTGGATATCAACCCCTGGAAGCCCCAGGTACAGGGAGCTGCAATAGTCAAGGCGAGCGGTCACAAAGGCATGGACCAACACAGGTAAATTGCAGGACAGAACAAGGTGCTTCACCCTGGCAATGTTCCTAAGATGGTAAAATGCAGACTTAACGACTGCTGACTCCTGATAGAGAAGGGTCAGCCTGTTGTCAAGTATACTCCCAGGTTACACACCCATTCAGAGGTAAGGATCTGATCCCCCCAGAAATAAACCAGAAGGCTGATCAGACCTCAACCCCTCTATCCTGTGACCCGAGTCCACAACCATAACCTCGGTCTTACCGGTGTTCAACTTTAACCAGCTTGAATTCATCCAGTCATGGATTTCAGCGAGGCAGCTATTAAATACCGAGAAAGCACTAGCCTGGTCAGGGGCAAAAGACAGGTAGAGCTGGGTGTCATCAGCATAGCAGTGAAACCTCAGCCCATACCATCTTACAATGTCTCCGAGGGGCAGCACATACACTGCAAACAACATGGGGGAAAGCACTGAGCCCTGGGGAACCCCACACAGCAGAGAGAAAGAGTCAGAAGAAAAAATCCCTGACACAACTCTCTGTGTTCTCTCAGACAGGAGAGATAAAAACCATCTGAGTACTGTACCAGACAGTCCACGGATGGACCTCAGGCACTCACGCAAAACCCCATTGTCTACAGTGTCAAAAGCTGAGGAGAGAACAAGGAGAACCAAGATAGAACGGTTTCTCTGATCTCTTGCCATCAGGAGACCATTGAGCACCTGAACCAGAGTAGTCTCAGTACTATGCCTCTTGCAAAAACCAGACTGGAGAGGTTCGTAGATATTATGGATGGTCAAATGGTCCTCCAGCTGGTTTGCCACTACCTTCTCAATAACCTTCCCAATAAATGGAAGGTTAGAGATTGGTCTGTAGTTGGCAAAAATATCTGGGTCCAAAGAAGCTTTCTTCAAAACGGGAGTCACCACAGCTTCCTTTAGGGAGCTAGGAAACTCACCCAATTCTAGGGAGCACCAGATTATTTGAGCCAGAAACGGGCCCATGTTCTCAACACAACCCAAAATCAGGGAGGTTGGACCCAGATCTAAACTACAGCATGTAGGGTGCATCCCCTGGATGATCCGCATAACATCCTCGAACCTCGGCAGGTGGAAGGAACTCCAGGAGGCCTGGAGTACCATGGCCGAATGCTGACCAACAGCTTCCCCCTTAGAGTGTGTCTGGCAGATCTCTGATCTGATGTCAGCAACCTTATTCGCAAAGAATTGAGTGATCTCATCATACTCCTTTTGTGAAAAAGCTCGACGGAGCTGGAGACAGGCTGGGTTGCACACCCTGTCCACAGTTCTGAAAAGCTGAGCCGGTCGATTCTGAGCAACAATGATCTCCCTGGACAGGAATTCTGCCTTCTTACCGGAGATCTCTGATTGGTAGAGCCAATAATGTCCCTCCAAACTAAGGTGTTCGACTTCTAGAGCAGAGTTCTGCCAATACCACTCTGCACCTCTCTCGGTGACAAGAAGCCTGCTGCCACGGGCCTCCTGGACACAAGCATGAGGCATCCTTGTAGTCCACTGGGCTACCTACCGCCGTCTGCAGTTTGCCTCCTGCACGCCTGGACACCACTCTGCATCTCTCTCGGTGCCAAGAAGCCTGCTGCCACCGGCCTTCAGGACACAAGCATCAAGTGTCTTGTAGCCCACTGGGCTACTTACTGCCATCTGCAGTTTGCCTCCTGCATGCCTGGACACCACTCTACACCTCTCTCGGTGCCAAGAAGCCTGCTGCCACCGGCCTCCAGGACACAAGCATCAGGCGTCTTGTAGCCCACTGGGCTACTTACCGCCATCTGCGGTTTGCCTCCTGCATGCCTGGGCACCACTCTACACCTCTCTTGGTGCCAAGAAGCCTGCTGCCACCGGCCTCCAGGACACAAGTATCAGGTGTCCTCGTAGCCCACTGGGCTACCTACCGCCATCTTCGGTTCACCTCCTGCACACCTGGGCACCACTCTACACCTCTCTCAGTGCCAAGAAGCCTGCTGCCACTGGCCTCCTGGACACAAGTATCAGGCATCCTCGTAGCCCACTGGGCTACCTACCACCATCTGCAGTTCACCTCCTGCACGCCTGGACACCACTCTGCACCTCTCTCAGTGCCAAGAAGCCTGCTGCCACCGGCCTCCAGGACACAAACATCAGGCATCCTTGTAGCCCACTGGGCTACCTACCGCCGTCTGCAGTTCACCTCCTGCACGCCTGGACACCACTCTGCATCTCTCTCGGTGCCAAGAAGCCTGCTGCCATCGGCCTCCCTGACACAAGTATCAGGTACGGCCTATACACAACCCCGGCCTGCACAGCTGCTGCTTCTGCTGCAGAATTTTTCGCCCACCCCCTTCCCTTCCCAGGCCACCTTTAAATATACTTAAGCTCCTCCCTCCCCAACCCTGTCCTGCCCCCATTGGCTTCCAGCAGTAGAATTCCGGAGCTTAAAGTTACCTAAACACAGAACTCTCAGAAATCTGTCACTCGGTGCTGCTAGCTCTTTCTAAACACAGAACTCTCACTTGCTTACAGACTTCCGTATGGTGCTTATCCACTCTGAATTGCTGTATGGGTGGGACTCCTGGGTGATCAGTCGTGTGCCTAATTAACCTGCTGGATATGTATAGCTAGGAGTCACACCTCTGCCCCAGTAAATATACTTCTGCTATTTTACCATATTCACAGTCTGATAGATGTTTAGTGCAGCTAATATTCTTGTTGGTGTATTCAGTACTGTGTAATCTTTATCCTGAGTTGGTTACAGGCTTGAGCCTAGCTTATTCTACCCCGAGTGAGTCTGGCTGAGTATATCTTTTACAACCACTGTTGACTAGTTGACTGCAATTAATTGTGGGATTCGACTGCAATCTACTGAATAATTTCTGCCTGTCTATCCATCTTGTCTCAGCAACTTTAGTCAGGAAATGTCTCTATTAGCTTGTTAATGTATTGTGCTCACTAGCTACCTCTACTAGCCTCGCCTCCAGTGAGGCTTACTATCACAGAACCTGGTAATCCTTCTAGTAGCTGGTGATGTGCTCCTATGTAAGGGGGGGATTGTCTACTGACTGCTGTTGTGGGGGCGTCTGTAGGATAGACCTCCACAAATTGGGTGCTCCTCTGGGGCCCACTTGGACAGCGTAGGGGGGTCTGGTGGGCAAGCACTGCTTGGTTCTCTCCTCAGGACCTTCCTAGTGTTTGACAAAATTGCCCCTCTGGCTTCTGGTAAGCCTTGACCTGTCTACCTGACCTGTCCACAATATCTTCTCCCTTCAGTGCCCTGGTTAGTCCCAGGGGCAGGTCCTTTTTGACATGGGGGTTCCTAAGCTCTTCAGGGAGGGTGCTATGCCCTCCCCATTTATCAGTGCCCTCATCAGTGGCCTTCTCACTGCCTTATGCCTCCCTCTACTTATTGCTGATTGCTCCCCTCCCTCGGGGGCCCCTGGGTTACACTTGAACAGCATGAGGAGCATGACTTCACCTTCTCCAGTCTAATAACCTGTGGCAGACGACCCCCTCTGGCCTATCTGCTGTCTTGACCTCAGGTGCTTTCTGTATCCTGCTATTGTGGTCAGGTATCCTGCTCACAAGTCTTTGGATGGAGGTGGTTCTCCCCTTATAAGGCATCTCCTCTGGCTCCTCCTGGTGACACTAGCCCTGGCTGGGGACACTGAGCTCAACCCTGATCCTACTTATTAAGCCTCCTCATTTCCTGTGGGCTGGCTGTCAGGCAAGGGGATGAAAATAGCTCACCTCAACATCCGCAGCCTCCTGCCCAATCTGGTTAAACTCTCTGTCTGGGTCACTCACTACAAGCCTGACATCCTTGGTATTACCCAGACTTGGCTGAAACCTTCCACCCCTGACTCTGCCTGCGCACTTCCTGGCTTTGATCTCATTAGGCAAGATCGGCCTGGGAAAAAGTGTGGGGGTAGTATCTTGGTCTACTACAAGAGTCACCTAAATCTGTCTGTTGTATCCCACCAACAGCTCTGTCTTCTTGTGAGCTGCTTCACACAGTCCTATTACTCGGGAATACTAAGAAGCTGGCATCATCTGTACATACAATCCCTCCAAGGGTGGTCTGTCAGGGTTATCCTACCTCCTTGATACTGTTGGTGCTAAGACTGGGGATAATGGGCTAATGATCTTGGGAGATCTTAATTTAAACTGGCTTGGAGGAAACACCAAGCTGTATGAACCTCTGCTTGCTGGAGTTTCCTTGTCTCAACTTACTCAGAAGCCCACTAGGTGGTCTACCACTGGTGGTACTAGCTCCCTCCTGGACTGGGTCCTGTCCAATAGACCTGAGAGGATCAGCTCCTCTGGTACCCTTTCTGTCTCTCTCTCCGACCACACCCCTGTGTACTGCGTATGGAAGATCTCCTCTCAGAAAATTCCTCACAAAATCATCCAAGTAAGGGATTTCTTCAGGTTTGACCTGGGGTCCTTCCATGAGGATCTGAGGCTTATGGACTGGTCTGCGGTGCTAAATACTCAGGACTCTTCCATGGCTGTTAGTCATTTTCTGAGCACCTTCAGGACACTGCAGGACAAGCATGCCCCTCTTATCAGGTGGAGGGTATAGGGGTCTGCCACTAAGTGACTGCAAGGGAGCCTCCTAGCCCTCATGAGGGCTAGAGACAAATGCTGGGCCAACTTCAAAGTCACGATGGATCAGGCCATATTTCAGCAATATAGGAGGCTCAGGAATGAATGCAAAAAAGCAGTCAGGGCTGCCAAAAGTGAATACTGCAAAACTGCTTTACCAAACTCAGCCCAAGACCCTAGGAATTTCTGGAGGAACATTAGAAATATAATAAGTTGTTCATCCAACTGTGGGGTCTCTGACATGCTCATAGATGGATCTAATTGTAACGGTCCACTGACCATCGCCAATGCATTCAACTCCCACTTCTCGGATCCGTCTGCCTTCACCTCCCTATTCTCCATTGGTGGGAGTGATAGTCATGTCCCAGCCTCTGCCCCACAGTCGGCATCTAACTCCTGTCTGTTACTCTTCAGGGCTGTGATGGCACAGGAGATGCAGAGACTTCTCTCTGGTCTCTCCTCTCACTCTAGTGCTGGCCACGATAGCATGGAACCTAAGCTCCTCCATCTTAGTGCCTCTTATATTGCCTCTCCTGTGGCCCATATCTTCAAAATGTCCCTAGCCTCTGGAGTTATCCCTGGCCTCTGGAAGGTGGCGAGGATTGTCCCTGTTCTCAAACAGGGCAACCCAAAGATCTTTGACAACTACCAACCGATAGCCATCTTGTCAGCTATCAATAAACTTCTGGAGAAACTTGTAGCTGGACAACTCATGGAGTATATTCAAGCCCATGAGCTACTGTCTCCCACGCAGCATGGCTTTCCCAAAGGGCACAGTGCATTCTTCGCCCTTGTCACTGTCTCCTCTGGGATCAGGGCAACTATGGACCAGGGTAAGCTCTCAGGTGCCATCTTCATTGACCTATCTAAGGCCTTCGACCTGGTTGACCATGTCTTACTTTGCTGTCAACTTCGGTCCCCTGGTCTGTCCCCACATGTCCTAAGATGGTTCACTAATTACCTCAGGGCAGACAGCAACTTACTAAATTCAGTAAGGTCCTCTCGGCCACCACTCCTGTTACCTCTGGTGTCCCCCAAGGTTCAGTCCTACGGCCCCTTCTTTTCTCTGTCTTTGTCAATAATCTCCCCTCTACTTCTTCCAGCTGTAGCTCTATCCTATATGTGGATGACCTGGTTATCCTCACCCATTCCCGTGAAATTGGGGTCATCATCCACCAACTGAGTGAGGATTTCAGGAATATCCAGTCCTGGATAACGACCCACAAGCTGGTCCTCAACCTTAAAAAAACTCAGGCCATGCATTTTGGGTCCCTGACCAAGATAAAGGCCTCCCCTGCCCCACTGAGTATTACTGGTATTGATGGAACTCCTGTCCTAATCACTGACGCCATCAAATACCTTGGGGTGACACTTGACCCCCAGCTTGACCTTGGGCATCATATCCAAAATGTATGCAGAGCTGTCAACTGCAAACTGGGTCTGGCCTACAGAGCGAAGAACAATCTGACTTCTTCTGCTCACCTTGCACTGGCCAGAGGTATGTTTCTCCCTTCTCTCTGCTAGGGACTCATCCTGTGTGCACGCAACTCCAAAGTTCACCTCTCTAGGTGGAACATAGTCTATAATAACATTTGTCGCTTTGCACTTGCTGCCCCTCGCCTCACCCACCACTGTGACCTGTATAAAAAACTTGACTGTTCTCCCCACCCAACCACACAAATTTTGTCTTGGGCAGCTTCACGGGCAAGGTTCTCAGAACTGGCATCCCCCCCCCAGAACTGGCTGAGCTCCTCAAACCGGCTGCCTCTTTTTCTTACTCCTTAGGTCATTGGACCCTACTGTTCTCAAAGTTCCTGCCACTTGAACGCAAATGGGGGACAGGGATTTTGCTTCATGTGCCCCCAGAGTATGGAACTCCTTTCCCACCCAGGTCTGCACCTCCCCCTCCCACTCATGCCTTTGGAGCTCCCTGTGGAATTGCTTGAAGCTCTCCTCTGCATGTGGTTGTCCTAAACCACCATAACTAACCTTGGTCCCCTGCACTGGACTTACATGTCCTTCTTTTGGTACCCTTGTGCAGGTAATGCTGATGCATCCTGCCTGCTTAGGTTCTACTCTGTATATAATGTATTTACTCTCTGTTTCAGGCAATGTTTTGACTGTGACTCTGCTTTTGGGGCTCTGAGTTGTATAGAATTGTATAATGCACTGTTCATAGCCTTGGTGACTCTATGCATATATTTTGTTCCTATTCTAACTGTGTTTACTGACTGCTTATGTTACGTTCATCTGGTTCTACCTGATTTGGTGTAATGCCTAACTTGTAACATGTTGTCCTCTGTGTGAACTTGTATTTAATTGTACTCTCCCGGGTCGTATCTGAAAATAGGCAAATGTCTTGTCTAGCATACTTACCTGGTCAACAAAAGCTAAATAAATAAATAAATGTATACTTGTATTGTGCATGCTGACAAGATATGCCTCACCGTGTACTCAATGGTGATGTAAAGTATACTTGTATTGTGCATGCTGACAACATATGCCTCACCGTGTACTCAATGGTGATGTAATGTATACTTGTACATGCTAACAAGACATGCCTCACAGTGTATTTAATTTTAATATAATGTATACTTGTATTGTGCATGCTGACAAGATATGCCTCACCATGTACTCAGTGGTGATGTAATGTATACTTGTATTGTGCATGCTGACAAGATATGCCTCACGGTGTATTTAATTGTAATGTAATGTATACTTGTATTGTGCATGCTGACAAGATATGCCTCACGGTGTATTTAATTTTAATGCAATGTATACTTGTAATGTACATGCTGACAAGATATGCTTCACCGTGAACTTAATTTTGATGTAATGTATACTTGTATTGTACATGCTGAGATGATATGCCACACTATGTACTTAATTGTGACATAATGTATACTTGTACATGCTAACAAGACATGCCTCATGGTGCATTTAATTTTAATGTAATGTATACTTGTATTGTGCATGCTGACAAGATATGCCTTGCCGAGTACTCAGTGGTGATGTAATGTATACTTGTAATGTACATGCTGACAAGGTATGCTTCACCGTGAACTTAATTTTGATGTAATGTATACTTGCATTATACATGCTGACAAGATATGTCTCATCGTGTACATAATGGTGATGTAATGTATACATGTACATGCTGACAAGATATGCCTCACGGTGTATTTAATTTTAATGTAATGTATACTTGTATTGTGCATGCTGACAAGATATGCCTCACCATGTTCTTAATTGTGATGTAATGTACGCTTGTGTTGTACATGCTAACACATGCTGACAAGATATGGCTCACTGTCTACTTAATTGTGATGTAATATGAGCTTGTATTGGTATGCTGACAGGATAGAACTTACCTTGCTCTTAATGGTGATGTAATTTGTACTATACACTTGACTTGTGCTCAGTAAACCTGAGTTTAAAAAAAAAAAAAGAAAATAAGTTCCATCTAAGTCTGCTTATCACAGTAACACAGTAATTTAATGTTGGAAGCAATGCTAGACACATCACATCAAGCCCCTGCTGTACACGCAGAGATGATTCCTTTTCATTACGCAGACATTTGCCAAACTTATCTGAAATGCCTGTTACTGACATTGTACCACCTGTCTCCACTCTTAGTCTCTTCCTTTGGTTCCCCTTCCTTTCGGAGAAAATATGCTCACTACAGTTAACCCTGAATTTACCACCTCTACATGTCATGGCGTGTTCCCATGTCCTGTTGAAGGACATGATCAAACATCTTTGTTCTGTCACAACACTCATGAACTCTGGGAGATATTTTAATTAGTAACTCATTTTCTGAATTACAAAATAAATGGGGCATACCTAGACATGAGCTTTGGAAGTTTTTACAACTTCGCTGTGCATTGTCAACTTTACTACAAAAAATATCTAGACAACCCTTTATTGATAATTATGTCACCCTGTGGACTGGCGTTTCATCTGGTTTAATTAGTAGAACATATAAAGATATCAGAGACAATTTACCAGACCAATCGTATGTAGCAAAAACTAAATAGAGTGCAACCTTTTCATATACTATAACTGACACCCAATGGAACAAATGTTGGATTTTGTGTCACAATACCTTTAAGGATGTACGCAGCATGCTTATCCAATTTCAAATTCTCCACCTTTGCTACAGAACCCATCAATGCTGTACCATTTTGGACTAATACCAAATGATCACTGTTGGCGCTGTAATGCCCCAGGTGGTGATTTATTACACATTTTATGGTTATGCAAACCTATCTGTAAATTATGGCAGTCCGTCTATCATCTTGCATCTAAGATTATAGGCCACAATATCTCTTTTGACCCTAAATACTTCTTAATGGGAATTGTGAATCAGAATGGCAATACACTTTCCAAATTCCAACAAAGATGGTTAAACGTGTTTTTTATGCAAGTGAAGTGCCTCATCTTAATGCACTGGAAATCCCCTACAATACCTGGCATTGCAGACATCCTTAACACTTAACCCATACTGCCTCTCTGGAACGTCTTTCTTACTTTGCCTTATTGCACAAATATAACTTGTGTTGGCAGGATTATTTAAATTATTTGAAATCTGTGTGATTTAGTGGATTAATGTACTTTATAAACCATCAGTTCATCATTCTAACAATTATCATTGTTGTTCAATGTCATCTATATATGGTATCTCTATTATTTAGAATGTGTTAAAATTGTTACTGTAAGTTCTAATCTTTCTTCTCTTCTAGTATTACACAGCATGAGGTGCTGTTTTATGCTCTGAGTATAATCACTGTATGTGACACTTCTCTTCTTTACTTTTCCTTAACAATAAGCACAACTACAACCCATACCTTACCGTTACCCCCTTACTTTACTGCTACCAAATACAGAGCGCATTTCTTCACTGTTTACCTAATGTGTATTTTACTAGTCACTATGCTATAATACTCTGTATTTTTTTTCTGTTTATTCAAAATTAATAAACAAATTAACTGCAAAAAAACAACAACACTCATGAACCATGTCCATCATAGTTTGAAATCTCACTAATCTCACTGGCAACCTGTGACTGCTATCGTTAATTTGCCTTTACCTTGCTCCTACCATTTGCAATCTCTGTGATCTCTATTGATTCGTAAAATTTTACGCTTCATGTCCATTTCTTGGGCCCCCGGTCAAGTTAACACTTTCATGGGCTTTCTACTGCTGCCTAAATTATTTATTTTCCCTCCTACCTACCTCCACCTCCTCTTCCCTTTTTTGACCCTCCATCATTCCATACCTCTTTCCTCCCTACCACCTTAATACATCTTCATCATCACCCCACTACCTACACCACCTCTTCCTCCCTACGCTCCTCCGCCCCTCCTTTCCCCCACCCTCCTCTCCCTTTATTCCACTCTTGACTACATAGCTATTCTTCCTTCCTCCTATCTATCCCTCATCCCACCCCACCTCTGTTTACCTCTTCTCCTCCCTGCAGTTTCCTCCTCCCTCCCTGTCCTCTGTACTGGTACAAGACCTTCCTTCTTTCTCTGACTCTGGCACAATCCAATTATCTGCCTATGTTGTTAGTTGTATAATTCTCCTTTTTAAACAAGCATTTTCATGTTATGTTACCGTTACCTAGTGAAACGTTAGCCTTTGTTTTGACTCTGCACCCTGTACGTGCTTAGATTGTGTAACTATTGTTAGAATTTATGCCTGGTGACAGTTTTTAATTGTTTCTTGCTGTATCTGTATCTGTGGAACATATATGTATTCTTGTTTGTGTCAAACTTGACGTGTAACCTATTGAAAGAATTTTCTGCTCAAAGGTGTTAATCCAAGATCTCAATAAAGAATTAAATAAAGTCCATGAAAAGATTTTTGATTATGTATTGGATTTACCTGTAGATGGTAGCTGTTCAGAGATATTGATGATGAAGTGTGCCCCATATTGATACTACGTTGTCACCATTTTTAGAGGCTTGTGATGTCATTAATTATCAAGCTGTTGCTAACCATGTTGCAGTCAAGCATAGTATGATCATCAGTGAATGTACACAATCAGATACAAGATTTACTGTATTTCTTGTTTTTTCTTTCTTTTTTTTTTTTTACCAAAACTCATTTTCTAAGTGCAAAAATACCATCCAAGGTGGGTGATATTGGGCTATACTGGACCTATAAGGCCCTCTGCCTGCAGTGTTGGGCCTCATTATGCCCCTGGGTGGTCCAGTATAGCCCAGTACCACCCACCCTGTCAGGTATTACTGCTTACTCAATCTTTCTAAACAACCTACTGTACGCAAGGCTTATGTCTCTGCAAATATCTTTATGCCCATAGGTGACATACAGCTTTATGGTTGTGGTCCTTCTTCCCACCAAGCTTGCATCAGCTCAAGCATGACTCAATGTCCAGTGCCCATTTTGTGCAAAGCAACTCACTGTCAGTACTCAGAAAATGGTTTCCATGACCTTCTGTTCCAGGCAGCAGCTGGCCAAGCTCAGGTCCACTCAAGGCTTCATGACTGTGGATGGAGCTCCCCTGGACAAGGCCTATTGCTGCAACTATCTGCAGGGCTGGCTGAACAGTCATCTTTTTAAAGTTGATAACCAGGAAAGGCACACTGAGCCAGGGCTCGTTTCCAGGTGCGACCTGGGGAAATGGGGTACAGAGAATAAATAACAATCACATCATATAAGCAGTTGAAGACAGTAGAGACATCACTATAACAGACAGTAGTAGCGAGGACTAATGCAATACTAATATACTAAGTCTGACCTCTATATAATGAGGATCTACGCATGGGTTAATCAATACAGCTATACAGTTATGTACAAAGCAGCTGGACAGAAACAGCTACAGGATTATGCTTTAGGGGTAGGCATCCTTGATCTCTCCTGCTATGTATAATCTATCACTGTAACCCACTAATCAAAATAGGGATTATTAATACTGTATTGCTAATCCCTGCCTCACCATGTAAAGGGTTAACAGTTTTCAGTTAGAAAAGACAGAAAAAATAAATGTTGCAATGCTTGGTGTTTACTGTTTTGTGGGAGCTTTGTGGTCCAAAATGTATAAGTTACCCAGGAACATCTTGACTTTGTTCTGCAGGCTCTGGAGTGCTTCCCTCTGTAGGGTATAGATACAGGCAGCAAATAATCGAAAAGAGGTGCGCAAAATAAGTTAAACGAACAAAAAAATCAATTTTCAGTGTTTTAATGTGCCGGAAAAGACAAACAGAACAAAAGGACAAAGCCCCACCATTTGGCACTACTGCGGGTTCTTCCTAAGGGGGAGTGGTGAGGGGTATCCACACATCTCTGTTTAAAGTGCATTCTTAAAGGGACACTGTCAACCCCCTTTATCCTCAAAGTGACCATTGTTTAAAAAATACATTTCATGGTTGCTAACATTCTGTAAAGACTGCTGATGTAGCTAGTACTTTGATTCTCTTTTTTTCTTTTAAAAGTGCAAAACAGACTGCCCACCATACCAGTGTTACCACACAAAAACAGGCTTTGTTACATTCCTTGATTGACTCCCACTGCGTCTTTCCTGGACTTGGGAACACCTCCAACACTGTCAAGCCACTCAAGATGTAGTGGGAGTTTAGGTGGCTACTGCCTCGTGCATGACTGCACTGTCTGGAGGTGCTTCTAATGTTCAGGAAGTATTCAAGAAGAATAGATTCGGGATTTGAAACAAAACAAAGTTGTTTATAAATATACATTACCATGCATTTCAGTTCTACCAAAGGTAAAGGAAACATTGTTTAACCAGGAATAGCACACTAAGCTGAAGCTTGTTTCCAGATGCGACCTGGTAGCACAAGAAGTTAAGCGACTTGCTCAGTATCATACAATATGCACCTAGGTGGCTGTGGGATTCAAACCAAGGTCTCCAGATCTGCAGCTCAGAGCCTTGACCCACTGTGCTATACTGTCTCCAAACAAGGAGACAGAAAAAACAAACAGCAACATTAATGAATTTTAGAGAAGGTAAGCAATCATAAAATGTGGGGTTTTAACTATAAAGATAACATCCTTGTCACATAAGTGTAAGTTACATAGCGAGAGAGAGAAAATGCCTAATTAAAATTGATAAATAGCATTAATGTAATAACTGGGGAGTGTTTTTCTCCCATTGAGAAACCAGGTTATAATTTGCCGCTATAACCCATGAGTTATAACAGTGAACACACGCCCGGTTTCTCACATTCTGCGCATACCCACGCTTTCTCCTCGCTAGCTGATCCTGCAACTGCTGCTTCGAGAACGACTGCGGCGCATAACAAAATTGGGACTTGGGAAGGATTAAACACTTGTACATAAACCTTCCATCAGGAGTATATCTAAAAAAATAGCCGCCTTCTGCAGTCATGTTCAAGAAACGAGCAAAGATCATCATCACAGCATGGACATGGCCCTCTTCTCCCCGCTTCCTCACATCAGGTAGCAAACCGTGAAAACTGTTTGTTTATTTCTGTTTTTAGCATGAAAACACTCCCCAGCAATTACATAAAACAATGTATGGGGGTGAGTGCATAAATAAGAAATTATGTGCACCCTCAGTGTGGGATGCTGATATAAACCCCTCGGGCTTCAACCTCGGGGTTTATGTAGCATCCCACACCTCGGGTGCACATAATTTCTCATTATGCACTCACCCCCATACATTATCCTATATATTATAGGCTGGTAGATCAGATATCTTTAGCATATAAATTATTTCATGAGTTAAGGAATAATCTATGCAGAATCCACTGTTATCATGTAATTGAAGACATAATAACACCCAAGGATAAAATACAAAATTGATTTTGGTTATCCAAACGTCAGATTCGGTGTGCATCTGGTCCTACCTGTAAGAGACAACATAAACCATTGTTATAACCCATTCAGAGTAAATTACAGTAGTTTAAGAAGACAAATGCTTAACTTAAAAAAAAAAACACAAAAAAAATTTACATAATGTACAAAATGGAAAGAAAACATTTTCGTAAAAAAAAGGTAAAAAGAATAATAATAAATCCACTCAAAAAGCAAAATTTCTTTCACTATCAAAAAATAATAAAATGCAAGAATATAAAATACAGTGAAACATCAGGTACCTGAAAAACACAGGGGCTAACCTAGAGGCGGGGATCAATAAATTTATTTATTTATTTAAAAGTTGGTAACTGGGAAAAGAACCATGAGCCGAGGCTCATTTCCAGGTGCGACCCAGTGGAGATTAACACAAAAACGGGAGGAAGACAGATGGTACAAAGCACAAAATTATAACATATGTTAAAAAAAGGCAAAGGAAAAGAATACAAGCATTTACAAAGCAAAATCATAGGTAAGCAGTCATATAAAAATACAATTTATACAAATAATAGCCCAATACTTACAGAGCATAGTTGGACAAGTGAAAAAGCATTAAGTACAATGAGGCAATTAATAGATTAGGGGCCCAAGCCAGAGATAAAATAGGGGGTATGAAACAGGGTGTGAGATATAAGCCAAAAAATAAAGATTAGGTGACGGAGGATGCTGAGACTAGAGGGGAGTGGAGGAGGGGTGGGAGAGGGATGGGGTGAGAAAGGGCAGAGGAAGGGCAGGAGCATGGAGGAACGGGGATGGCTTGAAGCAGGGATTTAAGGACAGAGAAGATGGTTGCATGGTGGGTGTCCTAGGGGAGTTGATACCAGAGGTGAGGAAGACTGTAGGAGAAAGCCGCTTGGCCTGAGCATGTTCGAGGATGCAAAAGGGAGAAAATATGAGTGTCCCTGTAACAAAGGAAGTATGTAGAGGAGCTAATTGGGGATAGACAGGAGTAGAGGTAGGAGGGGAGGGTCCCAAACCAGAATTTGCCAATGAAGGTATACTGTGTAGCTGGCGCCTACAGGATAGAGGCAGAAGGGAGAGAGATGAATAGAGGGTACAGTGGTGAGTGGGGGTGGGATGAGGTGGCAAATTAGCAAAATGTGTTAAGTAGGGTATTGAGTCTTGCAAGAGAGGTACTAGGAGCAGAGCCATTGACAATATTAGCATAATCCAATACAAGGAGAATTGTTTTAGTGACCAAGTCTTGATGAGTAGAAAGTGTGGAGCAGTCTTTGTGACTATAAAGGGCACTGAATTTGGGGCGAAGTTTGGAACAAATGGATTCAATATGGACTGAGAAGTCAAGGTTGCTATCCAACCAGACCCCAAGGTATTTGAAAGAGTTGACTGTCTGTAGAAGAGAACTGTTTAGGGTGGTGAAAGTAGGAGGATTTAGGGATTTGGACCTTCTTTGCCCTGAGCCAAAGAACATTGATACTGTTTTTTGGCATTTAGCTTAAGCTGGCTTGGACCGAACCACTTCTGTACTTTGTTGAAATCACACTGAAGGGGGGGCAGTGACATTGGAGGCAGAGTGACCAGTAAGGTACAGCGTGGTATCGTCTGCATACAGATGGTTTTTGAGGCGGAGCAGGCGGAGAGGAGGTCGTTAATGAATAGAGAGAAGAGAATGTGGCCCAATAGAACCTTGGGGGACACCAGCTGTGATTGGGGGGGGTGGAGCCTACAAGAAGGGATTGCTGTCCTTGGTGGAGGTACGAGCTAAACTAATTAAACAGCAGATGGAGCCAGGCCCGAGGATTGAAGTTTCTGATCAAGGAGGGCATGAGAGATGCAGTCAAAAGCTTTTGCGAGGTCAATGAAATATTATCAGAGAAAGACATAGTCCAAAAAACAGAAAAGGCGTGGGTGGTCAAAAGGTCACGGAGACAAAAAAGTATAGCAGTAAATCAAATCATTCAGCAATTAAACATTCAGTTACAAAAAAGGGAATAATGTCCCATGCATCTTGTAAACCACAGGGGTAAAGAGCACCCAAGGAAAAGATCAATCTGCTTTCTCTTTGACGTAAAATCTGACATTGATTGCTGCCCCTCTCATTAGGTTTAACATGGTCAAGAGCCATGAATTAAAATGTCTCCATTTTCTGACTGTGGTGTAAACATCAGTGGCATCCCACAGGGGTATCACAACATTTGTTAGGGATCAAGGGAACGTGCTCCTGGATTCTCTCTTAGTGCATGTGTGTTGTCATTCCTATGTATAGGGACGGACAACTGCACCACAAAGCATAGATTACATAGGGAGTTCTACATGTAATAGATGTTCAACTTTAAACTGAGTTCCATTTGTAGGGCTTATGAATAGATTACCTGGCTACATATACATACAAATATTACATACTCCACATTTTCTTGATCCACTGGGTGCCACTGATGAACAAACTCGGAGGAGGGGGGCTGTTATGAGTGAAATGTCTTTTTACCACTTTGTCCATGATGCTTCTACCTCTTCTGTAAACTACCGTAGGGCGATTACTGACCTGGCCGCTAAGATCTGGGTCTGTGTCTATCTCATGCCAGAAACTCTTTAGAACACCTGCAATTTTTGAAGAGACAGAGTTATATTCTGTAATAAAATTAATAGTAGTGGCATTATTAAAATTTCTATTTCTAGGTTTCATTAAATCAGCTCTATTCTGAGTAGAGGCATGTTCAAACGCATACTATAAAACTGAAGAATCATAACCTTTGTCTAACAGTTAGAGTTGCAGCGAAGTTTAAATCCACGGGTGAATTTGAGGCAAAGTCACCATATTCGCAGCCATGAAATATTTTGTGAAGTTGCCTTATTACTGCCAACTTCGCTGTGTGAATTCACCGTGTAACTTCGCCTTGCATTTGTCAAGGTGAAGTTATAAAAAAAAGCTTTGTCACATGTTTTAGTTTGTGCAGGTCACATGGTACATTCTAATCATGCAGGAAGTGACTGATGTCATTTCCTTTTCTCAGTAGTGGTTGTGTTACTATTATTAATATGCACAGTCAACTAAGGGATTTTTTCAGAAGACAACTGTGCCAATGGTGACAGAACCCTTAATTGCTATTGATAATGTGCAGTCAGCTAAGGGATTTTTTTCAGAAGAGAATTGTGCCAACAGTGACAGAACCCTCAATTACTATTGTTAATGCGCAGTCAGCGCAAGGATTTTTTTCAGAAGGGCAACTGTGCCAACAGTGACAAAAAATCACTTTCTATTTTTATATGCACTCATCACATGAATTTTTGTAAAAAAACAAAAATTAATAATAATTTTATTTATAAAGCGCCTTTCAATGTAACAAGGCGCTGAACATATTAAAACCATAATTTCAGATACAAATCAATAAAACATATAAATAAAATCATACCATAATAACATCAAATATTAAAATCAAGTAATAAAATATAACATAAAATCATAGCACAATAAAATTAATCATCCAGGAAGGCCATTTGCCACAGGTAAGTTTTCAGATCCTTCTTGACTTCCTCCATGGAGGTGCACTCCCGTAACCGGCGTGGCAGAGAATTCCAGAAAGTGGGTGCAGCATGAGAAAATGCTCTGCTGCCAGAAGATTTTAAACTCACTCTCGGAATCTCTAGCAACCCCTCGTCGGCCGAGCGGAGCAATCGGCTAGGGTAGTAAGGCACCAGAAGTTCTTTCAGATAGGTTGGACCCTGATCGTGAAGGGCTTTTAAAGTCAATAAAATGACTTTAAAGGTTATCCGCCACCGTATAGGAAGCCAGTGCAGTTCGTGCAGCACCAGGGTAATATGACAGGACCTACTTGTCCCAGTCAAAACCCAGGCTGCAGCATTCTGCACCAGCTGTAGGCGACGGATTTCAACCCCAGAAAGCCCAAAGTATAGGGCGTTGCAGTAGTCCAAGCGCGAAGACACAAAGGCATGGACCAACGCTGGCAAAGAGTCAGACGGAACAAGGTGCCTAACCCTGGCAATATTCCTAAGATGGTAAAAGGAAGTCCTGACAACGGCCGACAGTTGAAATTGTAGGGTCAGCCTGTCGTCTAAGACAATCCCAAGGCTACGCACCCGTTCAGAGGTCGGAAGTGACACGCTGCCAAGAAAAATTCCAGAGGGTGTGCCATCATGCGACCTCTTTATCTGACCACTCGGGTCCACAACCAAAACCTCTGTCTTCTCTGAGTTCAACTTTAACCAACTAGAATCCATCCAACCTTGGATTTCTTCCAGACAGTTATTAAACACCGCGAGAGCTCCATCCTGGGCAGGTGCAAAAGACAGGTATAGCTGCTTATCATCTGCATAGCAGTGAAACCTCAGCCCATACGATCTTATAATGTCTCTAAGGGGCAGCATGTACACTGCAAATAACATGGGTGACAGATCGGAACCCTGAGGCACCCCACACAACAAAGAAGTTGGTCCGGAGGAAAAAAACCCGACACAACTCTTTGTGATCTCCCAGTGAGGAATGAGGTGAACTATTGTAAAATAGTTCCCGACATTCCACAGATTTGCCTCAGGCATGCTATCAACACCAGGTGATCTACAGTGTCAAAAGTTGACGAGAGATCAAGGAGAGCCAGAATGGAATGTTTCTTCTGATCCCTCGCCCTCAGAAGATCATTAAGCACCTGAACCAGCACAGTCTCGGTGCTATGTCTTTTACAAAAACCAGATTGGAAGGATTTGTAGATATTATAGATGGTTAAATGGTCCCCCAGTTGGGCTGCCACTACCTTCTCCATAACCTTCCCAATAAAGAGAAGGTTAGAGGTAGGTCTGTAGTTTGAGAAACAGTCTGGGTCCAAGGTGGCTTTCTTCAAGAGAGGTGTCACCACCGCCTCTTTCAGGGAGCTAGGAAACTCACCTGACTCCAAGGAGTACCAGACTATTTGCACCAGGACTGGACTGATGATATCAGAACAACCCAGAATTAGGGAAGTCGGTCCAGGGTCCAAACCACATCTTGTGGGATGCACACTATGGATGATCCCCATAATATCCACGAACTCAGGTCAACAAAAGGAACTCCAAGAGAACTGATGTACTGTGAACTCACACTGTTCTACGATGTCACCGTTAGAGATTGCTGGACACAAGTCCGCCCTGATGTCGGCCACTTTAGTTGCAAAGTAACGAGCGAGCTCCTCGCACTCTAATTGCGAAAAAGCTTTTCTAACTTGCAGACAGGCCGGGTTGCACAGTCTGTCTACAGTCTGAAACAGCTGAGCCAGTCGATTCCGAGCAACTGCAATCTCCTTGGACAGGAATTCTGCCTTCTTATGGGTGATTGCAGATTGATAGATAGAATAATATTCCATCAATCTAAGGTGGTCGGCCTCAAGGGCAGACTTGCGCCAACAACGCTCTAACCTTCGCCCCTGTCTCTGCATCTCCCTCAGTGCCCCATCAAACCAAGGGGACCTGGGGTTAAGGGATAGGGGGTACTCACGAACAGGAGCAATAAGATCCAGGGCTGCCGTAATGGCCACATTATAGGCCGACACCAGCGTCTCTGGATTACTGCTCGCCAACACGGGGGATGATAGGTCAAGGACTGCCGCAAGGCCTTGTGAGGTAATATTCCGTAATGGGCGGTACCTGACCATCTCCACAGAGGAAGGCCTTCTCAGTGGGGTGCAAAAATTGAACCTCACGGTGTAGTGGTCAGACCAGGCGACTGGTTCCACCCCCACGTCAGATGCATCAATCCCTAAGAGGAAGACTAAGTCCAGAGAGTGCCAAGATTTATGCGTAGCAGTGGAAACTACCTGTGTAAGGCCCAAAGAAGACATTAATTGGAGGAAGTGATTACCAAATTGTGAGAGTTCATCGTCGACCCAGGCATTGAAGTCACCTAGAACCATCAATCTGGGTGACTCAAACGACATGTTGACGAGGAAGTCTGCTACTTCCTATAAGAAGCGTTTCCCATCTCCGGGTGGACGGTAGATGAGAACGACTCGAACGCCTACACCTGCTACAACTGTGCACTCAAAGGACTCAGCCTCACCTACTACTACATTCATGAAGCCCAATTCAGTCTTTAAATAGACTGCAACCCCCCCCCCTGCGGTCCAATCTTGCGCGGTGTATCACCGAGACCCGTCCGGAGTCATGGCCTCCACTATGGGGCCTGAGTTTTCATCCAGCCAGGTCTTGGTGATGTAAGCCAAGTCAGCCGAGCCAACAAGATCGGCAATACTGTTAAGGATTACAAAGTACATATAACAAAAAAAAAATTTAATAGAAATAACCTACTTAACCAAAAAAAGCTGCAGATCTTTCTGCACGGCTTTCTAAATTGTGCTACCCTTCCCTACACAAGCCACCCAACCACTACTTCTCTGTTTTAACAAAAACAACTACTTAAAGAACTGATGAGAAAATCAAAACAAAACAAGTACTGTGCGTGCACAAGGCACTCACAAAAACAGTTTGAAAGCAATTTGAATACCTAACTGCTCAGTTCTATTATAAATTTAGATTTTGACTCAGCTACAAGCACAGGCTCTGCTCTCGGAGTCTCTCTCCAACACACACAACACTGAGAGACGAACCCAACCAGCTTCACACTGGCTGCTCAGCAATATGTGACCTCCTATCCCATGGTAAATTGCAAAGTTTGCCTCATAGGTGCACTTTGCAGGCGAAGTGCATGCTTCGTAGATCTGAGACACTTCTAATATCAACTCCCATATCCAGTGAAGTCTTGGATTCGCAATTTTGTGAATCTGCCACTGTTCCGCGAAGTCTGACTTCGCCCTGTGGAAACATTTGTGGAACCATGGTAATCCATGAATTATTCTGCAGAGCAAATTTTATCAGCTTGGCACATCTCTACTAACAATGTATCAGTTAGATCCTGAGCATGACTAACAAAATCAGTAGTGTTCAAACAGTTTCTGCATATTTTTAAGTATTGTCCCTTAGGAATCCCTCGGATTAAATGGCGTGGATGACAGCTGTCTAGTTTTAAGACTGTACTACCAGAAGATGGTTTCCAAAAAATTTCAGACAATATTGCCATCTGGGGATGCACACAGCCTGAGGTCTAAAAAGGTAACTGTATTTGGATCCAAGATGTAAGTAAACTATAAATGAAAATCATTTTGATTCAAAATTGCCAAAATGTCATCGGCCTCAGACTACGTGACACCCCAGATGCATAATATGCCATCAATGCAACGTCCCCAATAAGGTATTTTATTATAGTATTTATTGGTACGGGGGGGTCAAAAATGGCGACTTTCTCCCACCAACCCAAAAAAAGGGTGGCATAGGAGGGCACCATTGCCGACCCCATCACAGTGCCACAAACCTGCAAAACAAATTTAGAATTAAAGGTAAAAAAGTTACTGGTCAATATGAATTCAAGTGCTTCCATCACAAAGTGAGGATTAATGGTATCATTAGTCTGAATTAGATCCATAAAAAATGTAACCATATGCAGGTCCCAAATGATGTTTGATGCTGATGTACAGTGATTCAACATCAATCGTTAACCACAGGTGGCCAGCATCAAATTTTTGATGTTGCAAGGCCTCCAGAACTGCCATTGTGTCCCTTAGGTGGGAGGGTAAATGAACAGCTAGTTTATAAAGAAACCCATCAAGAAATTTAGAGAGGTTTTCAGTAAGTGATCCCACACCTGCAATACTGGGACATCCTGGCGGTTTCTGAGGGTCCTTATGTATCTTAGGTAAAAGATAAAATGTAAGGACTACTGGGAATTCCTGATATAGGTACCTGTGTTCCCGTTCAGCAATAGTTCCTTGTGACCTGTAGTGAAGCAGAAACTCTTTTAGTTTGTCCTGGTACATCACAGTGTGGTTATCATACAGCAATCTGTAATTATTAGAGTTTTGCAACTGGCATAAAGCCTCCTCCAGAGAATCAGAAGTATTTTGGACCACCACCTGACCACCCTTGTCTGCCAGCTTTATGATGATACAGTTCATTTCAGATAGTTCTTGTAAAGGCTTAGTCTCTGCCTGAGGGATGTTTTGACATGTACTATACGTCTATCCACTTCATGTGAAACAAGATTTTCAGATGTGGAAATTGCAGGTGACAAAGATATTGAGGGGCAGAATGTGGACGTGGGTTTACATTTATAACGATTCCATCTAGTGTTAGCAATTTCAAAATTGTCAAAATTGTTCAGTGCCCACTCTGCATCCCAGCTACCAGGCAGAAGATCAAAAGTGTCAAAAAGCTGTGTAGTTTCAGTATTTTCAGAAATAGTAGAGAGAGGTATTGGGCCCAATTCCAAGAAAGCGAGTAGAGCACGGTGCAATCTGCGCTGTGGCAGAAAGGTACACCGAAACCCTTGTGATATGCGTGCTGTGCCCCATTGCAGAACAAAGGCCAGATACGATGGAAATCGTCGGACTCATGCGTGTTGCAACTTGCGCCGGAATCGAAAGGTACAAGCTGCAATAGCAGGTGCAGAGGATATGCATGTCGTAATGCAACGCCACTAGAAAGGTGCACAAATCACAGACATATCGCAGGCAGCAACATGAGCGGAAGTTATGGCGCAAGCCGGGACCGAAGCACAGGTGGCATCTGCATGGAAACGGAAATGCAATTTTACCAACGAGGAGACTGACGAGCTCCGCAATGCGTGTGAGGCACAGGCCACCCTGATTATGGGCAAGGGTGGAGAGTGCAAATTGCACAGAAAGCACAGGGAGGCCTGGAAGGACGTTGCCCAAAAAGTCAATGCAGGCCAATGCCAGGCGCAGACTGTCAGGGACCCCAGAAGAGGGCGGCAATGACTTGAAGCACCATGCGATGCGAAAGAAGGCATACAACAGGCAGCAGGCAGAAGCCACAGGTGGTGGGCCACGGGAGGAGAGATTGCTGAGCTCCCATGAAGAAAGGATCCTCACCTTCCTGAGCCAGCACAGCATCCATGGAGACACAGACCTGGACACAACGCAGATGGCAGCAGGCACGGGTAGGTGGTAGATCTGTGGCAGCATGGCAGTGTGTGTGTGGAGGGCATGAGCAGGTTGCCAGGACCAGTTTGACAGGGACACCCATGGCATGGACGATGGGGTGGTGTGGCCATGGAGTCATGCAGTGGCCTGCAAGGGCAAGCCCATGGCAGCATGGTGCACTGTGGCATGCGCCACTGGTGTGCGGGACAGTGATGCAGGGGTGGGTATGGTTGCATGTGCTCAGGGCAGGACATGGCAGGATAGCACTGACGTACTGTTGTCACCCCGCAGGTACAGCAGCAGTGGACACGGGTGGAGGACAGTGGTGGCACAAGCAGTGAGCCAGAGCGGGACAGCACACAGCTGGCCATCCCACAGTCCACCGTTATGGACCACCCAGGCAGCGCAGACATAGTGGAGCTGGATGTAGCCCTGACAGCCATGGTGGGCAAGCAGCAGGCAGCGGCAGGACCCTAGCAGAAGGATGAGGGATTGGACCTGTGCGATCTCTTCAACGTCGGCAGCATTGCGGACAACATCACCCAGGACCTGAGCGTGGCTTCATATGAATAGCTGGAGGCAACCCTGGATGGGGTGTCACAGTCCCTGCAGAATAACTACGTGGACACACCCACTGACTATTCTGCATTCTGCCGGACCCTGGTCACAACCCATGAGGAGCATTCGAAGATGCTGGGCTGCATTCGCATGAGCATTGATGCCCACCAGACGGCACTGCAGGAGCAGATGGGCACCCTCATTGGTGCTGTTGAGTCTGAGACACGCAATACAGAGGCTGCCATGGGGAGGCTGGCGGACACCATGGTTGCCTCTCAGGCCTGTGTCAGGGAGCAGACGCAGGCGCTCACCTGAATGGAAATGGCCATGGAGGGGTAGGTGGCACAGCAAAGGAGGCAGACCGACATTATTGCCGTGGCACTACAAGCACACTGACAGCTCAGCCTGTGCGCCACACACAGGGGAGGGACGCTGCTACACAGGCATCACATGTGGAGCAACACCACTAGCAGGATGACAGGACACACACCCACAATGGCTGGGGGCACACAGCCACCTCCTGCAGAGCAGGCCATGTCACCAACAACCGGGAGGGGGGCACATGTGTGCTGCTATCGCCAACACCGCCACCACCTTTCCGACCAACAGCTGCACCACCACCACCAACAGCGGCACCAAAGCCACCACCACTACCACCATCAGCAGCACCACTGCCACCACCAACAAAACCAGCTGCACCACTGCCACTGCCAACAACACCCACGCCACCTGCCGCCATGGCTGTGGGGTGTAAAGCGGAGCCACCAACCACAGGACCAGGGCAAGGTGGGGCATGGGAGAACCTGCGGACACTGCAGGACAGGACACAGCAGAGGTGGTATCACCAGCCCTGGGTGCAGAGGACAGCGGTGAACTCACAAAGGGACAGGGGACTGTGCCAGGACCAGCACCTGCCATCACAGGAAGGCGGGGCAGGTGTCGGAAGACTGTGGTGGTGCAGGGACACATGGACATGTGGGACCTGCAGCCATGCAACTGGGGCAAGGTAGGACCAGTGGTGCCATAGAGGCAGTGGCGCCTCCACCACGGGGGGGGGGGTGACAGGGCATAAGTTCCGCTAAGCATAGCTGGTCCAGTAAGCAGCAGGACTAGTGACTGTACCCATATGGTGCGTCGCTGCAAGGGGTGGTGAGCACTGTACATAGCGGCACAAGGGGGGAGGGCACTGTGGGTGTGTGCGGTGTGTGTGTGTGCACAGCAAGCAGGTGTGCGGGTGATGTGGGACAGCACAGTTTGGCTGTTGATGATGTGTAATATCACTGAGTGTGGGTATGTGTTTTGAGGGGTGTTGCACTAATGTACTGTACCACTGTCACTGTTCCACAACTTTTTCCAAGTAAAGCTTATTCACTAGCTATCTGTGTGGTGTCACTTATTCCCACAAGCTGTATTAGGGCTGGCCACATGTAGCATACAACTGGTGCCTGAGCTACGCTGCTGACTGCGTGCATGGCCCGAGTCGCACAAGCACATGTGTAGCCGCAGGCCGCAGTTGCCAGCCTTACCAGCCACACAACCACGTCTGCTATAGTCATTTCCACATCCGCCCACGATGTCACCGACGCAGGCAAGAAATGTGCAGGCTGCAAGTGTGGCCCACGGTAGTGCAGTGTGCAAATGCGGTCTGTGTGTACGCATGCCGCATGTGCGTGGCGCCACTGTAGGTCACACGGGCCTGGACATGTGCCATGTGCTAGATGCAGTCACATAGGTGCTGAACAGGCCGCAAAGGGCATATGCTGCACAGAGGCAGGAGAGGCAGACTAACAGTTACCAGCATTGAAGTAGCCCAAAGTGGCAATTAAGTACTGCCACATGATATTTTGCAGGACAATATATACCCTTTGACCACTGCAACAGTCATGCTGCCACTAAATAATATGAGGTAAGACTGTGGGATGTAGTGTTGTAGCCCTTGCCAGTGTTCCCTATCATTGTAAAGTAATTTAGTTAAGGTATTAATTGTCATGTAGGGGAATGTCAGACAATATTGTTTTCTACTATAATTTCTACCACAGCTTCCACTTGCATAATGTGTGACCCTGAGCAAGTCACTTAACTTCCCTGTGCTCCCAGGTCACTCCTGTAAAAAAAGCTTTCAGCTTAGTGTGCTACTCCTGGTTAAACAACTAAATAAAAAATGTCAGGATATGAAGCATTTGCAAGATGTTTTGCAGGACACTGCTGCCCAAATAAGGACTGTCCTGTGAAAATAGGGACAGGTGTTAACCCTAGGCAGCACCATCAGAGGTAGTGCACACAGGGCGATGGCAACCAGCAACAGGTGCACCCTAAGTGTCAGGGCACCTAACTTTACAGCTGCTGAGACTGCCCAACTGATAAACTAAGTCCAGCAGTGGAACACCACACTGCTTTCACCTGGCTGCAGGAACCACACCCCTGCAGAGAAAGACAGGGCCTGGAGGACCATTGGGGCATGCCTGAGTGCCATCTGCGGCATGTCCCGCACAACCAGGTAACTGAAGCATCCCCATCTTCATATGGGGCCCTGGTGATCACATGTGTGCAGTCGATTGCATCTAGCACCTGGGGGAACTGTGCCACATTGTAGAAGGCCTGCTTCACATTGTGCTGCTGTTGGACATCCCGTGGGAAGCTTATGTGCTGCGAGGTGCACCGTATGAGGGCCGCCAGGAATCTCCTCAGGTGCTTCAACACTACTGGCTGGGATATACCCACTGTGTTCCCTGTGGGCATTTGGAATGTACCCATGGCGAGGAAGCACAGCGCAGTGCTGACGCACACCTCCAGTGGCAAGTGGGTGTCCCCTGTTACTGGCACTGCATAGGTCCCCACTCAGGTCCAGGCATAGTACCCTGATGCAGCTCTTGGTGAGCCAGTAGCGTGCTATACACTGCTCTTCAGTGAGCTCCTCATAGGAGATCGGGGTGCGTGTCACTCTCTGCAGCGGTGGCCTTGGTACCATTATGGACCACTGTGACCCAGTCCCCTGGGTCCTGCCGCTGTGCCTGGCATGCATGCGTTCCCATTGCTCCACTAGCATAATGTCCAGTAGTGCTGATAGTGCTGACATGTTGTGCTGTGTGTCACACTACACTGCTGTCTGACTATGTGGGGGGGGGGGGGTTATATATGCTTGTGCTCTGGTTAGACCTGCTACTCCTTGGTCTATGTTGCGTCTTCCATTTCTGGCATAGTTACTTACGCCTCCTGTTCTGTAATTGCACGTCCATCGTAGTGGTGTGTTATGCATGTCGCAAGTCGCATTAAGCAGTGGCACATGCTTTGTTTGGCATAACTGTGTTGTAATTCGTGTTTGGCACAGCAGCATAACGGACCTTTTGTAATCATGCATGTTGCAAGTCACGGGCATAACTTGCGATTTGCACCATTTGGTGCTGACATAATGCGTTTCCAACTGGTGTATCTGTTCTGGAATTGGGCCCATTGCATCCAAGTTCATTTGTATCTGATTAGTATGCAATGTTTCAAGAGGGTGGGGGGGGGCGTAGAGGCAGAGTCCACAAGATAGATATACTGTGGCTACAGGTAGCCTAACAGAGGATCAGTCTGTGACAGTTTCTGTTCAGTGCTTTATTCAGAGGAGTTCTTATCAGTTACTTAAGTCACAGCAAGCAGCACCACTGGGTGCATTTTCACCTCTGGGTGCATTTTCTATGGCAAGTGACCGGAAGGGCTTGCAGACACAGGAACAGTAGCAGGGTCCTGCATCCAAAGTGTCACTGGCTCCCTCTGCTGTAGGTCTCTGGAGGCTTGGACTCTGACCGGGGTCTGAGATTGGGGACAGCGATGACCTCTTGGTGGCTCATCCTCAAGGAGGGCTGCCTGATGGTTTGAGCATCAACTGTCCCCGTTTCCAGCAAAGAAACAGACTGCAGAGCTGTTTTGTTGGAGGCTTAAGACATGCAAAAACAGTACAAGGAGAGCAGGATTTCTGAAACAGCATTGTTGGTAGGCACCGTGGATCTGTACACAAGGAAAAAGGGAAGGATATGATAAGCCCCATAGTATTCACCCTGGGAGGATATACAGCTCCATTGTTGAAACCTCTGCTGAGGCAGTGAGTAAAGCCAGTCCTCACAGAGCCAGCAACACCCTGATTCCCTTTTTTTCCTGCTTACAGGTTACAAGGGGGAGTGGGTCTCTGGGTTCCTAGTATCTGCTAAATTTACGGTGTCTCTGGCCACCATGCAACAATTAGTTTTCAGTGTCTCTGGACACATGGGGCCTGAATCTCCAAACCCAGTGCTAGTCATGCCAAAGGCAGCTTGCACCAATTGCCGGTGCGCCAGAGACCCTGCACTCGATTCTCTATTGGGTGGGATCCCAGCGGCAAAGTCCTCTGGCTTTTGGCAACTGTAGGCATGTGCCAAAGAGAGGGTGCATCTGGACAGGTTGCCACAAGCTGTGGGTGGCCGTGAGGCAATGTATCGTACCATTCTCTGGTGGTCTAACGACCCCCCACCCAGCCCCAATCTGTATGAGAAATACAAAAGTTGTCTCTAGTGGACTAGCACCGCCCTTCCCCAGCTTTGATCCCCATATCAGTACATTTATTCAGGTCCCTGGCTGGCTAACAGGGCCCCCCAGCCCCAATCCCCGTATCTGTACACTATTCATGTCTTAGTGCTTACTGGTCCCCTTTAAAATTGTGAATACACAACTTTTGATACTTAATCTGAGCATGCATTACATTTTTTTTTTGGATTCTGTTTTTGCACCCACCGACCGCTGCATCTTTTGGGCTAACTCACACAACCTGTCCCTTAACCGCCCATCTGAACAATTCACCCCGGCGGAAGTATCGGGTTCAGGACCCCCAACTCTCCGGCTCCCCGTGGAGAGGCCGAGGGTTCCCAGGGTAACGTCGGGGATCGTGGCCGACTTTGGGTCTGTTGGGCCTTGGTTACTGGAGGGTCGCCATCGCCTCACCTGGCTGATAGGAGTTTTTCAAGCTTTAAGCTCCTACCCCCCCAGAGTTCGGACATGCAATGACATCTCTGTATGTCCATCGCAGCTCCAACCCTTTGCATGCAGTCCTGCCTCACGCAGTACCTCCAGTTACCACCGTGAGCAGCTGCTAGTGCGAGCAGATCCTGGATCACCTCCCAGAGAGAGGAGAGGAGAGCTGTCATCCAGCACTCGATCCCCTCTCTCCCCTGCCGAACCCCGATGGCCCTGGCTTGTTCCCAAACCCAGGTCGCCGGTGTAGCGCGAGGTGTGGTTTCCAGCGCCTCAAACCTCAGTGTCACCAGGCCGGCATAGCATGTGTTACATTTGACTAATAGATATATCTCTAATTCCAGAAATGACAGGACAGCAATACTAGACTGCCCAGGTTAGTTACATCAGATCAGTTCACTCTGGGACTGGGCAGGCAAGGGGTTTCACGCTTCTTTTAAAGCCAATATTATATATATATATATATATATATATAGATAGACAGATATTTATTTGTTTTTTCCACCTTGCCACTGACACCTCAGTCCTTTGGTATAGACTGGCCCCAGCTATTAATGGTCACCATGTCCTCCACTCCCAGGATCAAGAGTGTCCCTTCTAACCCCACTCCCCCCACTGCCACCAAGGAGAGGAAGGTGCAGTGTGCACTGATGCTTGGGGTGACCTCAGCTCATGGGGGGGGCCGGGTTGGCATTGAGGGTAATATAATATGTCAGACTGGGTGGCTTCCTGTTGATCTGTCCCACTCTCAGCCCACCATCTGCCAACGTCCAACATGAGTGCGTATGCAGAAGCATGTGGAGAAGGGTCCCATTTGGTGTATGATCAGGTCTCCCATGCTGTCACTAGGACTACCACCATGCCACCATCAGGGGACACTAATAGTGATGCCCTGCTTGATCCATCCCAGGAATATGTAAGTAATAAGCCACAACATGGTGTGCATTATAGGATTTTAATTCAAGCCCCAGGGGTGAATAAGGCACAAGGCAAAGGGTCAGGTGGCCTTATGCCCCTGGGAAGTGCATTACGATCCTATGATGCACACCCTGGAGGTACTTATTATGCTTATAAAATGGCTCTAAGTAGGTTTTTAATGGGGAGGAAAATGAGATTCGGCACCTGACTGTGCGCATATAGAGATTTAATGCATGGTCAGGTGACGTCTCTTGGCCAGTGACATTCCTAGATTTTTTTCTTGCCATTTTATAAGCTCTTTTGCTCTGCTTGCCAGCCTCCACTTCTGATGGCCTTTGCTTAAGACACAAACTTGGGTCACTGGTGCACCACACAGCCCCATCCTGCCTGCACCATTAAAACTGCCCAAAACTGGCCCTATCACCTGCCACACTGCTGACTGGGGTTTGGGAGTGGACTTCAGTTGTTCCAGGATCTGCCAGGAAAGAGAGGCTTGAGTGTCCAATGACAAGCTCTCTGCTCTCGGGAAGGGGCATTCCAGGCATACTGCTTGGTGGCTGTCACCTGGTAGAGCCAGGATGGTAAGCACAGCCAGGGACTGCCTAGTAGGGCAAAGGGCCACCCTTAATGCACACTGCTGGCCCTAGGGAGACTTAAAGGGGAAGAGTCAGCACCAGGGACCCTACACGCAAGTATGGGGCTGGTCCTAATGTGCACTTTAAGTACTAATACATTTTGGTTTACTTGCTGTTTACTATAGTATAGTAGATTGTATCAGACTAATGTTGCTTAAATCCAGGCTGTCATCTTCTGTTACTACAAGCCCCAGAATCCCATGCAGCTAACATCAGAGCAGTAGGCAGCAATGGGAGATTCCATAGCCTGCAGTGCAAGTTAGAGTTTATATAAGCTACGATCTTTTGTTTGCTGGTCCCACTGTCCTTCCTGGGTTAAGGACAGTCACAGAGGACTGTACTTAACCCCTGGAGAAAAGCAGACCTGGAAAGCACCTGATCAGAGATTATAACAGGTCTAACATGCACTGCAGCCTATTCAATCTCCCTCTGCTGCCCACTGTTCTGATGTCAGCTGCAAGGGATTCTGGGATTTGTAGTAACAGAAGCTTTCAGCCTAGAACTAAGTAAAATCAGTGTGATACGATCTACTGTACTAAAGTAAGAAGTAAGTAAATCAAAATGGTTTTGCACATGAAGTGCACATCTGTACTAGCCTCACACTTGTGTGTGGGTGCCCTTTGTGTTGATTCTTCCCTTTTAATACAGGTGGAAAAGACTGATGACTAGGTGACTCCCTGCTACACCACCGGCTCCACAGCACTGACAGGGCAGGCTCAGGATCCAGATGGGTGTGTATGGGGTGGGGGGAACCGTCTTCAGTCCACTGGCCCTGCCACAGGAGACGATCTGTGGGGAACTCAAGGAGCAGGTAAGTCCTAAAAGGTGGGTGATGGGGCTTGTTGGCCCAGGGACAATGGGGGCTGCTCAAAAGAGGAGCATACACATCTTAATTTAAAAAAAAACTGCCTAAAATCTAAACCTTTTATGCATGGAATACACATTTCTGCACAATGCAGTAACAACAACAACACACTCTCAGTTTCACACCATCCTGATTGGGCAATGTAGCATGGAAAAGACAGTTTTCATCACTTTCTATTTCTTTTGACATTTTCTTCACTGATAGCATAAACACAGTAGGAATATGAGCTCTTTTAAAACCCATCCTACTCCTCCAACCTGAAATGGGTGCACGAGGCGCACAGCCTGCCTGCACACGTCCAGCTCATCATGCCATGGTGGAAGAACAAAGCCGTCCAGTGAAGCAAGACAGTATCGGAGTGGGGAAAAATGTGATGGAGAAAATCAATTCTTGCCAGGAAAAGCCACTTTTAATGGATTTCCCTTGACTATCAGCTCACACCTCTGATTGGGTCATTACCTGGGGACACTAGCAGATGTGACACCATTGACAGTCACAGGGGAGCACAGTGGGGGAGCTAGACAGATGCTTTGCTGAATAAATGGGTAGTATGAGAAAGAACTTAATACGAACAACAGAGTGCAAGCCTTTTCTATTTAATTTTAATTTGAAGAACTGCATTTAACCTGTAATTAATTTTGTTTGACTTTGTCAGGTTTTTCATATATTGGGCCCCTCTTTGTTATTGCTCAGTCTTTATTGGCCATTAATAAACTGTTTGCCTCTGTTTTACACACTGGTGTTAAGTACTGTTTTAGAGCTGTGTGGTCTTGTTTATGTCCCCCTTGAATGACAGAGTTTATAGCAAAGCACAGATGAATGGTGACAACAACGCAGGTACTTAATGAGGACATAAACAGGACATAAACTATTTATTTAAAGAGATTTACCAGGAAAGACATACTGAGCCATAAAGCTCAATTCTAGATGTGTCCTGGGGGAAGGGGGAAGGGGATAACTACATAATAACAAGTAAAAAACACAGTAATATGATAATGCAAAACTATATCATAGTAGTCTAAAATGGAACTGACCACCAGCATGTAAATCAGAAACCCACACAGAAAAAGTAAAAATAAAAGTCACTAATTGTGGAAAAATACATATGGAATAGCTTATGGGAGCCCATACACAACAAGGCTATTCTTACCCTGAGTGGTTGCCAAGATGATGAGGACCTCAAGAGCGAAGCTTGAGATCGCTACTGTTTAGTCTGTACCTAAACACAGCTCCTAACTCCTGTACAGAAAAAATCCTCCTCTGTGCAGACGATGTGGTCCTCTTCACATCCCATCCTGACACCACCCACCTCCAATCTGCGCTACAGAACTCCTTTACCCAGGCAGAGTGATGATTCCTAGACCACAGACTCCTGCTCAATCTGAAAAAAAAAATAAGTCTGTGCTTTTTGCCCACACTCAAAACAAATGCAGAAACTTTGCTCTTATGATCCTGTACAGCTCTCTCTACCTCCTAGAGCAAGTTACTACCTACAAATACCCGGGTATAATCTTTGACCCTACCCTATCCTTCCATGATCAGATACGCACCCTTTGCTCTGCTGTAAACTCTCGTATTGGCCTTTTATACCGACGCAGGATCTGCCTCTCCCCTGAAGCTCTGAGGCTAGCCATCAACTGTTCAGTCCTCTCGCTCATGGATTACGGACTTCTGGTCTACGGTGCCTCTGACAACACTGCTCTCAACAGAGTCAAACTCTCCCTGATCAAGGCCTGTCATTTACTCACCAGGTCTGACAGGCTCACCCACACCTGTACTCTCTACTCCCTGGCTAATATACTCTCTTTTGATGAGAGGCTGCGTTACCAAACCTGCCTCTTTGCCCCAAAAATTGTCACAGGTCTAACCCTTCCTAGCCTATCCACCACTCTCAGTCCTGCCATCTCGACCGCCCCCAGCCGTAGCTCCTCCAAGATGTCACTTCTTTGCCCTGAGTCAGAACATCCCTGGCCCAGAGGTCCTTTCACTACAGAGCCCCCCTTTGGCTGAACTCCCTCTCATCCTGTCAAATGTCTAAAAAGCAAATTGGAACTTTCAAGACTGCCCTCTGGCAGCATCTCTTTGCCTCACGCATATGTAACTGCACTTACTCAACTATTTCTTCCACCTCTGTTGTTATAACAATGTAACTGCTTAGCTACTCCATTGTATAGGCTCTTCCGCAGTGTATTCTCTATTCTATTCTGTATTTCTCTATTTTGTATAGATTACTATTTAAGCAGTGTCAGTGGCTCAGTAGGTAGCACACTTGCCTCTGAGGCCCGGGAGATCAGAGGGCTGAGGGTTCAGTTCCCACATCTGGCACTTGGGTTAATATCCCAGTACTGACACTGTAGTGCAGCATGAGAGGGGTGTTACAACTCTGAGGTGCCGTCTCTCGGATGAGATGTTAGACCGAGGTCCCATCTGCCTGGGTTGGTGGTAGTTCAGGTGGATGTTAAAGATCCCATGGCACTTATCAAAAAGAGTAGGGGAATTTTTTTATTCAAAACTTGAAAGTAAAATACATAGAAACATAGACTTTGACGGCAGATTAGGACCGCTAGGCCCATCTAGTCTGCCCATTTCCCTACCTACAGGATAGGCAGCAGATCCTAGTTAACCAACAGCCTATTTCTTCCTACATAAATACATACTTAATAGTGTTACTGCACACAAAATCATAATACAAAAATAAAAGTAAAACAGAAATGAGTATGTCATCAGACATGCAATACAAAATTACATTTGTAGAGTCCCAAAACCTAAAAGCTGACCCCCCCAACTAAAAGAGATGGGGGATTTATTATTGAAAACAAATAATACAAGAACAGTATTACAGCATACAAAATTATAATAATGAAAATCAAAAGAACATAAATAAGTATTGCATCATACAGGAAACCCTAATCCAAACAACCCTCCCACCAAAAATATAGGGGATGTTAGTATGCAAAACCACAAAACAAATCATTCAAACAGTGTAGGAAGCCATACAAAGCATAAGAAGAAAAATCTTAACCATAATGAAGTATTACATCCAACATAAAACCCTAAACTAAGCAATCCAAAGAAGTAGAAAAAACCCAGTCCCAACCCTACAAAAAGAACAGGGAAATTCCGGATACAAACTAAAAACATATTATACATATACATATACAAGGTATAGCAGACAAATCATAATGCAAAAAAGCATAAAATAGCAAATAGAACAGTAGCACTTTAGGAAAAAATCCATGAACATAAGTCCCAATAGCGCCGAAAAAACCCAGGCAATATGGAGGTTTTCTCAGAACTATAAACAGCCTGTAAACCCTGTAAAATCTGAGTGACACTCTGAGTAGGACTACACACTTTCTGTTGTAATAAAAATGCACATCTAGCTGCTTGCCACAAATAGAAGAGACAAAATGCAAAAATTAAACGTAAAGTACTAGGATGATAATGAGCCAAACTAGGGGAATAAATACCGTAAATCAAAATATCATACGTGAGGAAAGGAAGGGCCGTTTCCTTCCACTTATGGAGGAGAAGGGTCCAGACCAGTTGTGAATAGAGGCAATCAATAAAGAAATGCATCATAGTCACTGGAATGGAAGGGCACGTATCCCGGGGACAAGTCCTTTCCTCATAAGCCTTATGATTCGTATTACCACGAACACCTAGCCTGCCATGACAAGATAGCCAGGTAACATCCCAAACCCGTTGGGGGGTTCATGGATCAGTCAGTTGGTGAAAAACTCCAGAGGAGTCCAACTGAACGCCATAGGAATCCCGTAGCACTGGAAGGTCCAAAAAGGATGTTCCCAAAACAGACCGATATAAGTGCTTCTTTGAGGAAGAGTGGATCACCGTAGGGGTCAAAGACCACTGACAAATCTTTAAAAAAGTGGGGATAATAAAATAGGGGAGCTTAAACTTACGAAAGTTACGAGGAATTTCCAAAGGGGGGAGACACCAGGCGGCACACAATGGAGCAAGATGATGATGAAAAAGAGAAATCCAGAAGGCCGGAGGGGCATACAATAGGTAGGGAATAGCAGTCTTAAAAAACAAACAGTGAAAAAACACCAAGGGGTACAAAATCTGAACCCGCCGTGACAGTAATCAAGATATGTGTAAGAATGTTTCACCGGATTCAAACAGCTGCCCCAGAATCCCTGAAAGAATACATTATACAAATGAGCTTCCAAGGAAAAGGGGACTGGAAAAACCGATGCCACATGAAGAAATAAGGGAAGAACTAAAGTTTTCAGCAACAAAACCCGCTTCCTCTTTGCAACAGTATGACCCTTCCAGGACGCAACCAAATGAAAAGCCTTGTCCAAAACAACAGTCCAATTTGAGAGGGCATCATCGGGGCCCCAAAGGTCAATCTTAGAACTTTGACCGGGGAAAATTGTAAAGGCACCCCTGCAACGTAGCGAGGAGAATGTTGGGGGGGGATCAGGAGGTACAATGCTGAACTCTTGTTATAATTAAGCTTAGAACCAGACACACATTCAAAATCCGTTAGAAGGAGGAGTAAGTCTGCCTCTCGTAGGTGCGGGGTGGTGAGAATGCAGAGATCGTCCGCATAAGCTAACACCGTAGGGACAGAGCACTCAGAAGGAAAGGACAATTGAGGGATTGACGGGTGGCATAAAAGTCTATGAAGCAATGGATTGATATGAAAAACATAAAGAAGAGGACTGAGAGGGCAGCCCTGCTGAACCCCGGTATGACTCAAAAAGGTGGGGCAAGAGGTGCCATTCACATAAGGATGGATCCAGGCAGTGGAATAGAGCAATCTAATCCATTGAATAAATCGCTGTGGAATACCGTAATGAGACAGGACTTGAAAGAGGTAGTCATGATTTACTCTATCAAATACCTTTTCCTGATCGAGTGAAAAAAGAAGTGAAGAAGAAGAAGAGCTAAAGGCAGAGACATTTCTAAGTAAGGAAAGACTGGAAACAATAGTGCGATGAGGAATAGCCCAAGACTATGCCTCTGAAATGACTTGGGATGCAACAGGAAGAAGGTGGTGAAGCAGGATGGATGTAAAAATCTTATAGTCCGCGTTCAAGAGACTCAAAGGCCTCCAATTCCTTATGTCAGGCCTATCTCCTTTCTTAAACAATAGAAATACGATAGCATCTGAAAATTTCCAAGGGACAGAATGAGAATCAATGATAGTATTAAAGAGCAAGGTAAGAATGGGAGAAAAAAGATCAGAAAAAGCTTAATAAATTTCAGCTGTAGGGCCGTTCAGCCCCAGAGAAGTACATCGCTTTTGCTTCTTAATAGCTGTCTGCACCTCTAACAAAGAAATTGGGGCTGTCAACTTGGTGCAAAGATCAAGAGAGGGAGAATGGGTCTGGAAATCAAAAAAGGAAGCGGCAGCGGATGTAGCCTGTGAAGGAGTCCCAAAAACACTGGCTAGATGGGAACAGACCTTTAGCTGGAGAGACGATATCGTAAACCATAGAAGAGTCCACATCAGTAAGATGATCAATGTGCGTGGCAGCCACCCTGTCAGCACTTGTAAATATCAAAAGAGGCCTTAGAAGAGTGGGTGCCACAAGTAGCCTCAAGACGCAACGAGCGAGCCCTGTTATATTGACACTCTTCCATCTGAGTCTTCAAGGAAGTAATAAGGGGGAGCAATCCTGGGCCATCACAGAAGCCCTAGAGATCACATCCTGTAAATGCCGCCGCAGTAGCAAATACTTACGATAAGAGGAAACAGATTTACTCCTAGCATACCTGAGAAAGAGGCATTTAAGATCTGATTTGGTATCGTCCCACCAATGTAAAGGGGAAGTATAAGCATCCAGAACCAAAATGCGGGCCAACAGAAATTCCCGACAGTCTCGAACAATGCAGCCATCAGACAATAATGAGCTATTAAACTTCCAGTATGAAGAAACAAGAAGAAGATGGGAAGCCATAGAAGGAAAACAAAGCAATGAGATGGCCATGTGATCCGAGGTTTCACAAGGAATAACCTTCGCCTGTCATACCATACCATTCTGGGAGAGAAAGATAAAATCAATATGAGTGGCCAGAAGGCCTCTATGATAGGTCATTGTTCCTTTAGGATGCAGCTCACAGTATCCGTCCTTAAGAGAGGTGAACTTAAGAATAGTACGTAATGCAGTAGAGTCCCTGAAAAGCTTCTGTGTGGAGCCTCCTCTGTCAGCCAGGGAGAGACCACAATTGAAGTCTCCCCCATATAAAGATGTCTAGAGGCATGTAAATAAGGCTGCAACAACCGAAACAAGTCTGAACAAGCAGCAATACCCTGAGGTGCATAAACATTTAGAATCCTGAGTTGCAGGCAACGGAAGGTGCAATCAAGCAATAAAGCATGGCCAGGGACAATATCAACCAGTCTCGTAACAGTACAGTCAAAACCAGAAAACAAAATTCTTAACCCATCACATTTATCCTCACCTGAGGACCAATAGGAAGGGCCTCTAGTCCAGCCAGCGGAAGCCCGAGTCAGCTCGTATCGAGTCTTCAGCCTAGTATCCTGAAGTAAGTAGAGATCATGTGGGAGACCCAATAGAAACTGCAGAGAGGTATGCTGCACACATTAAGTGTGAAGCAGCGAAGACCTAAACCCATAGGCATAAAAATAAATAAAAAGACTGAAAGCCAGCAGAAAAAAACAAAGAAGAATTAGGCAAAGAGGCATCAAGTAACTGCCGACTGCTGCCTGGTGTCTGGTTTATTAGGGTAGGGATCCCGTTGGGAATCAGAGGAGTAGTCTAAATGAAGAGAAGAGGCCTGTGAAGAGTCAGAGTCACTTTCCTCTGTTTGGTCAGGGCTTGGTAGCGATTCCTGGTCAGAAGGGGCTGTCTGGGGGAAAGGCTAGGAGCCTTGGTCTTACCCTTTTTTCCCCCTGAGAAACCTCCATGAAGGGGTCCAATTTAGGAGGGGGAGGAGGAGGAATGGGGTCAGAGGGGGCAACAACCCCAGGTGCCAGGTCCATGCCGAGAGGGATCAGGTCTTGTAACACAGGATCTGCTGCTCAGACAGCGGGAAGGGCAGAGGAAAGATCATCACTGGGGCACTATGTCCTGGCCATCCTCATCACACTAGCGAAGAACCTGACTCTGAGAGTCCGTGATGAGTGCTACCTGATCCTGAGGGGGACAGTCCAACCGTTTATGGTCAGCCCATAGACACTGATGGTAAGTATGGCCAGTCTCATCACAGAGATTACACCTCCATGGGTCAGGGCAACTGAGGCTCACATGACCATAGGCTAAGCAAATAGTGCACCGTGGCTCGTTGCAGGTATGGTTCAAATGCGTTCGAGCATCTCATTTATGGCAGGTGCAGGGTTGACCAGGATAAAAACACAAACCTCTATCCCTACCTATATAAAAACTACCTGGCAAATGAGCTATACCCCTGTCATCCTGCTTCATTTGCACCTTAGCCTTCCAACTCCTTGTCCAGACAAGGTCCTAGTTCAAAATAGGACGAGGAGCCTCAAGAACGTTGCAGTGCTGCTTAAGCCAGTATTGGACATCTGCTATGCTCACTCCTTCATTATGAAAACGAAGAGTAATCAATTTTACTGTAGGTTTAGTGAGAGGAATGAGCATAAAGGGGGTCCATAAAGGCTGTGACTTCACCACATCATATTTGATCCAAAATGTTTCTAGAGTAGAAGCATTCTTAAAACTTATATCATAAACTGATTCTCCTCTAACATATATGAAAGCAAACAATTCACTTGCTGAAATACCCAGAGAGTCTCCTAACAGGGAATGCAATACAGTTTTCCTATCAGGTGCAGTAGAGAGGTCACCAAACTATTTCCGACAAACTGCATTTCTACGTCGGGCCGGCTCACCCAAGTTCTGAAACAGGTCACTGAGGCAAAAGGGATGGTCAGTTGAAGCCTCACCTGTATGTAGAGAAGGCAAAGAAGGGTTATCCAAGTGGTGAATGGAATCAGCTGTCGAAGAGGATTGCACTGCCAGTGAAGGATGCGGTACCAAAGCATAATCTTGAGCATGCAAAGGGTCCGGAGTCTCAGGAGTTGGTTGGCCAACAGCAGAATGTCATGTCGAAGTGGCAGGGTGTAGTTGTAACAAAGCCACTGGGGATGAATGAGGGAAAGAAGTGGATTTGGCAGGTAGTTCGGGGGTGTGTGTTCCCGTATAATGTCCTGTGTGCTTACCGCTCAGGGAGAAGTCCAGGGTGCTCCAGAAAGTGGTTAAGTCCAGCCCGCAGCATGTAGAGAGGAAGCAGGGGACCATACAGAGTCTGGAAACGAAGTACCTCCGTGGGTGTCTGTAGAGGATAGCATGCCTGCAGTAGCTGAAGCAGCACAGGTAGGAGCGGTAAGCAAGTCCATCGTCGTAGCATGTGATGGCCCAGAGTGTATAGCAGCCTGGTCAGAGACAGTAGGCATGGCGGAGTGCAGGGTGTCGTCCTCCCACACGAAGCACCGTAAGACAGAGTGGTGCTGTTCATATAACACTTGCAAATGCAATGGAGACATAGCATGAATACTGGTCCCAAGAACTGTAGGAGAATGCTGGTCCAAAATCGGGGGTGGTAGCTCCAAACTCAAGAGGAGATTCAGGAGATGTACGAATCACAAGTTGTGATGCAGTGTCAGGTTGACTATTACTGCAGCAACTAGGCGAAACAACAGGCATAGCAGGCATTAGATCCAGAGCAGAAACCACAAAACTTAGAGCTGCATCACCTCCACCTCCTCCAGGGTCCGGGACAGCAGCCATCTTGGTCCTGCAGGAAAAAGGGTCCCCCCTGCTCACAGGAAGCAAGAGTAGGGGAATTTCCCTAGTGTCCTGGCCAAATTTCCCTCATTCACTAAAAATACCACCAACAGCTTAATCTGGTTCAAGGTCAGTTGGCATTCATCTGTATCCCCGCCCCCCCCCGGGCTGTGCCTGAGAACAGGCAGAATTTTTCTAGTGCACTTACCCGGTCAACAAAAATAAAATAAATAAATGTACACTACTCAGTGTATAGTATATCATTTGTATATTACAATATTTGTTTAATCTGCCCAGCTACTCCACTGAATAGGGCCTCCTTCACTGTGTATACCAAAATTCTCATATCTACTGCTTGTTGACAATCCTTTACTGCTTGGTCACCTGCTTATGTGGGTATATTACCAGTACGTAACCTGTTTGCCACGTTTGCTCACTGATTTTGTTTCATGATGAGGAGCCTTTGTAAATGAGCCTCTGACTCAAAGGTTTGTAATTCCGATACGACAATAAATACAAATAAATAAAATAAATAAATAAACTACTCCTTCTCGTCTCACATACGATCAACAAACTGTGACCTTACAGCTCGGCTTGTTCTCTCCAGCACCCCTTTTCACAGACGCCCTTAGCGGCTGCCCTCTGACAGCTCATCCTAAAGTGATGACACCATCCTCTACCCCCCCACACACAGACACATACCGCCTATACAAGAACAAAAAGGTACGTGTGACTTGTGCCTGATGTAACTTTTTCTTTAAGGCAGACTAATAATTTTGTCACGTGCCTCAGCTCAGCGTTTAGAGCAGGAATTAGCATTGTCCAGTGGCTGTGTAGTGTGATGTCCTTAGTACAGCAGAGTGAAGAGTCATTTTGCTGCAGTATGGATGACAGTACTACAACAGAACAACTTTATGCAAGATACTAAACGCTATCCTGAGTGACATACACTATATAACATTAACCAATAGTTGACACACACTTTGTACTTAAAACACAGGGGCTTGATTTTGGAACTGATGCAAGCTACGCCAAACAGTAGCCTGTGTATCAGCCCAATGTGCCAGGGACCCTTCACCTGATTCTAGTACAGGCTCAGTCCAAGCACCAAGGTTCCTCAGGTTGGTGCGCTCACTTCCATGCAACATACAGAAGGCGCATGGGATGGAAATGCTGCAAGCTGTGAGATGGCCCTGCACCATGGAGACCGGTGCCAGAGCCGTTCAACTGCATGTCCTGGTGACCGACAGTGGCCACAGGGGTCCGGCATGAGTGGGGTGAGAGGAGGGTAGCACAGACCCCAGGCCATGCCAGATGGGAATGCCATGAGTGCCAGGGACGTGCAGGATGACCAGGAGGATCGACATGGGGTGGGAACGGAGGAACACTTGGAACTGTGGCGGTTCTGACATGCCCAGTCATGGGCATGGCATTGGGGTCATGTGTTGCAACATGGGTCTTCAGCGGCACCAGGTATTATATCTGGGGAATGACCAGTACATCCACAAGTTGGCTTTGGCACTTGTACTGGAACTGCACTGTCAGCAATGGTGCAATACTGTAACCGCACCCTCATGATAGGTGAGGCATGATGGTGGTTGCTGATTTGGGTCATCTTGGGTAGGCACAGGATCACCTCCCACCCTGCACCATTGTGGGGGGCAGCACATGGACTGTTAGAACAGCTCCAGGCTGGTCTAACTCCGGGTGGGTCCTGTACCCATTGCTGCGGTTTCTAAATCCCACTTATGGAGATATAGCAGCAACATCGTGGCGAAGCCTCTGTTCACCAGGGTGCAGCCGTGCATTCACCTCAAGAGCAGTGCAAGCCCAGCTGGTGCAGGCGGTCCTCCATGTGGTGCAGGCGGTGTCTGAAAATCAAGAATGGTGCGCGGTGTGGCACAAGATGCCCCTTGCACCATTCCTTGTGGGCACAAGCACCGTGTGCCATTCCCAGTCTTTTGAAAATGAGGCCCTAGGTTTGCAAGTTTAAGGTAGTTTTCCATTAAAGGAACTGCGCTGAACCTGAAAGTCATTTTCCCCCAGTAGAAGCAGTATTTTAAATATTGGTTCTTATTATGTTACTGTTCTGTTTCCACTGGCCTATTAGTAACTAACCTCAGTCAGCTTTTCTGATTTAAAACTCTGGTGTACAGTAAACACCATTTTAGAACTGTGTGACGTAGTTTATGTCCCTCTCGACCACAAAGTTCTATAGTAGAGCATGGATGCATTGTGACAACAGTGGAAGAGCTGTGTAAGGGACATAAACTACTGTGGTACTTACCAGTTGTTATGTATGCATGTACAATATGTATGTATTTATTTATTTCAAAGCTTTTACCAGTACAATATACTGAGCTGATAACTGCTGATTTCCAGATGCATCCTGGGGGAAGGGGAAAAAGGAAAAAAAGATAACAGATACACCACAGAATGTAAAACTATACATAGAATAGAAAAAGTACAACAAAAATAAACATGACAATTGTGACTAAGAATAAACTGACTAAAAGTTACCAAGCAATAAATTGTGGAACTGCACACAAGAACAATAAAATAGTTATCAACTTAACAAAATAACAAGCATTTGTCAATGCCAAATGTTGTCGCGCTGGCATTGACTTTGGTAGTGCAATGTGGAAACACATTTTGGGCAGGATGTGAAAAATGAGAGCTGTACTGTTCATAAGGACGTGTAAAAAATGGCAGTGTTGAAAATGTGGCATGTAAATATTGCAAATTTGCAACGTTACAAGGGTGCATGGGAAATGCGCAACGCACGCTTGTAACATAGTCATTTTATGGACTTTTGCCACCAAATTTTCAACATAGGCATTTTAGCACCACATTTTAGGGCCTGCTCATGTACAGTGTCATTGTCATTTCCTCAAACTGTCCCAAAAAGTGATTTTGCACAGCGACCATGCGAAAACACATTTCGGGAAGGATATGTAAAATGACAGCTGTACTGTTCATCAGGAGGTGTTAAAAAATGCCAATGGTGAAAATCCAGAGTGAAAATATTACAAATGCACAACGTTATGAGCGTGTGTGCAAACTGCACAATGCACGCTCGTAACACAGTCATTTTAAGGAGTATCGTTACCAAATTTTCAACATAGGCATTTTAGAACCTCTGCTCATGAACAGTGTCAATGTCATTATTGTAATCTGCCCCGAACACTGATTTCCCATAGTGACCTCACTATTGTGTTCCTGAAGTGCAGAAACACATTTTGGCCAGGATGTGAAAAATGACAGCTGTACTGTTCACAAGGAGGTGAAGAAAAATGACAATGTTGAAAATCTGGCAAGCAAATATTGCGAATTTATGAAGTTACGAGTGAGCGTAGCAACTGTGCACTGATGGATAACCGATTAATTCGGAAGCAATGCTGGATGTTGTCAAAGTCCATTTAGAGTTGGTTCATGAGATCGGGCAGAGGAACTGGAGGAGAAAAGAAAGGTATCATCTGCATATGTATGTAGTCACATAAAGGAGCAGGCCTTGAGGAGGCCATTTAGAAAAATTGAGAAAAGAACTGGGCCCAAGACAGACCCTTGGGGGACTCCTGAGCAGTGGGGGAGGGTGTCTCCAATGCGGACAGCTTGTAACTCGCCTTCAAGGTAGGAGCGGAACCACTCTGTCATCTAGGCACAGGTCAGAAAGCATAGGAATACCAGGAGCAGTTGCAGAATTTGCAACAAATGTTTATTAGTACTAGCAGTATCACAAAAAAATTTACTTGCTCAGCATAACTATTTACAAAGGCAGAATAAACAGAGAAGATCCATCTGAATTTTTCTTCAATCTCTTTGTGTCTCACAAGCAATTGTAGCTCTGTCTTATAAGTCATTGCAACTCCCCTTCTTAACAAGCATCCTGTTGGTTTTTTTTTCCAAAATGTTCTTGTAAATTTCAGGCAGGTGCAGCCAGAACACAGTATCCCAGAACTGAGACCCCTTTCTCCACAGCTTCTGAAAAAGACTTAAAAATTGCATTTCAGGTTAACCCCTTGAGTTCCAAATAGCTTTGCAATCATCGCAAACTATAATTATATACATGTCAACAGTAACACTGTATCATTTCTAAACAAAGGGATCCCAATATCAGTTATATTTCCACTTAATTATTTGCATATAGTTTTATACAAGAAGATGTGCAAGGGAGAAAAAGAACAGCAAGTGAGGGTAAAGAGACAATGAGAGGCAAAGAATTGTGAGACTGTTGGGGTGATCAAGTCCTGGGTCTCACAAGAAAATGTAGTTGTGCAACCAGACAGACAGAAAAGGAAAGGAAAGAAAAGAACAGATCCTTGCATTCAAACTCTCCATAACAATGGGGACAGGGTCCTATTCAACTCTGTCGCACAGTCAGCTTAAGAAATTGAGAGTCCCACTGTCTTAAGCTTGTCCAGGAGAATAGGATGGGCTGCAATGTAAAAAACTTTGGTTAAATTGACAAAAATAGCTGAGATGACATGGCCCTGATTCATACTAGAGAGGATAGCATTAATGAGGAGAGGTGGTAGTGGAGCGAAACTTCCTAAAGTCAGACTGGAAAGGAGTAAAAAAGGATGTTGAGTCAAGAAAATGGAAGAGTTGAGAAATAACAAAATGTTTCTGGAACTTAGCTAAAGTGGGAAGGTGAGACAGGTCAAAAGTTACTAGGGGAAGAGAGAGCACCCCCTTTGGGAAGGGGAATAATAGTAGCCAGCTTCCAACAGTCTGGGACACAGGATAAGGAGACAGAGATGTTAAGGAGATAGGAAACAGGAAGGGCAATTGCATGAGCAGAGAGATATAGTAGTCTAGGGTCAGGACCTTCAGGACTCTCACCCTTGTGAGGATTAAGAGCCAAAAGGGCCTTTAGAGCAATGACAGGGGTAATGGGAGAGAACAAAAAAGGAAGGAGTGGGACAGAGGGAGAGTTTGAGGGATAGAATGAGAGGGAAGAAAAGAGAGAGGAAGAGGAGGTGGATGATGAGGAGAGGAGTGAACGGGTGAAGAAGTGAAGAAAAAATTGAAAGAAGGGGCAACTTTAGCAAGATCAGAGATCGTAGTATCACCCATCTTGAGAACAGGTGGAAGGGAATGAGTTGAAGGATGAAAAGTGAATAAATAACTTTCCAGAACTTAGAGGGGTGGTTAATGTTCTTCTGGAGCATGAATAAGAAGTATTCAGACTTTGCAAGCCTAGTAGCTTTAGTACAAGCACTGCGAAGGTAATGCTAATTAGCAAGGTTTGAACTATACCCAGAGTATTTATAGGATGTCCAAACAAGATCACGAAGACATGACAGTAACTCAGATGAGCTCCATGGGAGGTGTGAACCTCAGACCCTGGTTCCTCAAAGTGGTGTATCATGATCCTAGACAGACATAAATATAGAAATTAAAAATTTGAGGGCATCATTCACATTACCAGCAGTAGAAATAGGGGACCAGTCAGTGGCTAACAGATTGCCATGGAGATGTGACAAGTCCAGTGATTGGTAGGGGGAGCTTTTGGGCAATGAATTCTGCATATACAGTAGACCATACTGTGGTCACTTTGGGCATCAAGGAGAATGTTAGCATATACAATGCGATGGGAGGACTGGACCCAATCCAAGAGGAAATAATTTAGAGATCTGAAGCTGTAGCAAGTAGGAACATGGGTCAACTGAGTTAAAAGGAGGAACTTCACATTAAGAAAATCAGAAACAACCATTAGGATAACTGAAAAGGTGGAACAATAACAGAATTGGCGCCAATATTTAAAAATCAGCTTCTACTGGGGAAAATGAAGTATCAGTTTGGTGTCACCTTTAAGCAATGACAAAAGTGTAATGGACCCTGACAAAGCATGTTCGTGTCATACACTTGGTGCTGCCACCACCTCTGGTAATCTGGTGTGGTCCAGAACATTGCAGTTCAGGGGCGAATGCTGGAGACACTGCAGTCGACTGAGCCACAAGGGCTTTGGCTGTTGGTGGGCTTGCTAAAGAAACCACTCATTTCTCTATCACATGGGGAGTTAATAACCAGCCCAAATTTAATGGAGTAGCACAGCTTTATTAACAATTGACCACCTGCAAGAAAGAGGGTTAGTGTAAATGTCAACTTTAATCAAGGCCATCTTAAGTGCTGTTCTAGGCAGGCCAGATCTACATCTTCCCATCTGGTACCAGATTTTAAACAGACCCAAATGGGAGCTCTCTTAATTCAGTCCCTGGGCACCGCAGGTGTAGAATTGCTAGAGGCCTGTAGATGTTGCTGCAGGTTGGCCGGCATTCGTGCACTTTAAACAGAGCAATGCAAAGCAATTTTATTTGTATGGTGCCCAATCCCAAGGGCTCTGGGTGCCTACCAACGTATACAGCAAAATCAATAACATTTTAAAAATAAAAAACGACTAAATATAAAATTCTCAGAAAATTACATCGCAATGCCAGGCCCAAAACTCAGTGCAAAAAGATTGGTTTTCAAAGAATGTTTGCCAGTGAAGGAGCAGCTTTCACCTCTCGGGGAAGGACATTACACAGAATCAGGGTGCCACTCCAAATGCCCTGTCACCCGAGGATTTCAAATGGGATCTTGGAACAGACAAGAAAGAGGTCTGCTGCCACTAACCAGAGGGAGTGGCCATGAGCATAAGGTACCAGGAGGTCTTTCAGGTTGCCCGGACCCAGACCATGCATGGCCTTGTATGTCAATAAGCACACCTTGAAGCTGATGCACCACCACACTGGCAACTAGTGGAGAGCACGGAGTACTGGCAGGATATGCTCAAACTGGGAGGCAACGTGCTCAACTCCCCAAACCCTACAGATCATGAAATTGCATAAATGGCAGAAACTCCCCAAACTTGGGGTATTTGTAATTCAAATTGCGAAACATGGTCCCTTGAAACAGTGCCACACTGTGGTGTACTTATGGTTCGCAGACACGGGTGGCTTCTCCTGATGCAGCAGGCCACTGGATCTCTGCTCCCCCCCAGAACATCTACAGTACCTCCTTTAGACGATCACTGAAGAAAACCTATGGTTGAAACATTAATTCTTACTCTGTTTCCTATTTTCAGTGTGCATTTAATTTTACCACTTTGATTTTGTTTTCAGACCACATGCTGATGCAGCACCCTGTTTTTTGTTCTTATAACATATTTATGATGTATTATATCATATTATGTCACATCATTTAGAAAATTGGATTACGCAATCCTGAATGCAGATTGGCTGAGAACCCATTCCAGCCATACATTTATTTTTCAGCAATGCTCAGTTAAAAACGAGTCCCAGCTGGCAGTGCCCACTTACTTTAAAATATTCCTGTCCCAACTTTGATTTCAAAAGTAACTTCCGGCCATTTGTTGCCCATAGCTTAGTGAGTGAGCCCCCCACATCACTGTTAATTTTTATGTTTGCTTGCACGCATGTGCAAGAAACATAGTGCCATCATCTGAGTTTTTCAGAGGTGTGTCAGCATCTTCCAATTCAGTCAGCGTGTTTGCAGGCGTGGTCACAGTTCTCCAATCACTGCTGGAGCTGTCTATGACAGCAGTTGAAAATGCAGTGGCATACAGTTGAAAGAGGGAGCTACGCTTCAGTGAGCAGCTCCTCCCCCCCTTCCCACACACAGATCAACTGTGTCCATTGCCTGATAGGATGGTGTAGTCTTGTCTAGCTTAGAGAGACAAGCTACACATCATTACTTTAATAAACTGTTCCCTGCCAAAGCAGGACCACCAAAATGTGTGGGTGCCTAACAGTCCTTACACACGCCAGCTCTCCAAAGCACACCTTCATGGACTCCATGGGTTCTAATCCTCCAGAAAAAAAATACCTCAGCATTTGATGTGAAAACTCAGACTTCGTTGTATGTATAATTCCAAGCGTTTTCTCTTACTAGACTCTGTCAATGTGAACTCCCCGCTGCTAAAACCTATGCAAACGAACTTGAGTGTACTGCACTACCTGCAGCTGGAGCAAAGAACAGCCAGAATGCACAAAGGAGAACATACTGCTATGCATTTCAGCAGCAGCCAGTGGGGGAGGTTTTCATGACTGAAGCACTTTGATGCGCCTTTTAGTGCTGTCATATACACACCCCTGTGTGGTAATTCACTAAACTGCACACTTAGTCTGGTAATGCAGCTTCAAAATATTTTTTTTTCTCTGAATTGCCGTGAGCTGGCATTTAGATAGAATCACACAGCTCTTTCTCAAATCAGATGCTCAATGAAGTCACATCACCTTGTGACCCTAAACATCTTAGGGTTGGACATGTGCCCTAACAAAATAGCGAAAACTAGGTATAGAAAAAGTAAACACAAATTCAACCGTAGCTCACAATCGAATACACCCTTTTCTCCGGTGAATCTGAAGCTGCCTAACAGCCCACCCCTGGGTGCTCATGCACTCCCTCCACCCGCACAACATATGGCCGACGGGGGTGCTGTTGCATTTTGTTTCATAATTTCCTGATCCCGTTGCTGCCACTACACTGATACAGTAATACTTTTTATGGCACGAAAAACTGCTTGACATTAGCTGAATTATAAATGGCATCCCTGTTTGACGCTGTGGTGCGGAATATGGTGGTGCTCAAATTTTAAGCCAAGTATTACATGCAGATATGTTATTGACTCATGTCACTTACCACTTTATACATCTATTGATTTTTTCAATTCACTTTTGCTGACAAATGTTGATCGCAGGGATTCTGGTGTCACAATTCAGTTCAGTGACGTGTAACATCTTAGTGCAGATGCTAAGTAACTGTTTTAAAATGCTGAAAAAGTTAACAGCGATGAAAGTGCAAGAAATTCTTTCTTCCGTGTCTGGAGCTCTAGTGGTGTTATTGGCAAGTTGTATGTCCCTATGCTCCAGATCTATCAGTGATATGTCTATTCTGTGCAATGGACAGTAGCTGAATGTTATCAGCTGACAGTTTTCATTTCATTATCAACAAATAAATATTCAGGGCTTTGCAGATGCAACTTTGCTGGTAGCACAGTTCCATGACCCCAAGTGTCTCATCAGTTAGTGGTTATAACTTAACCGATGATCACAAAAAGTATGAAAAAGATTTGCCGCTGAGTAATGTAAATGCCAATCCACCTAAGCACCTTTAGGCTGCAAACATAATGTGAACATATCGGGATTCTGGACCGGTGTATCACTCCGCGGCACAGCAACAGTTAATAAGTTTAAGCACATTCTCAGGACATTGTTTCACTTGCCTCCTCTCCCCACTACGATCCTGGTCACCTGAAATAAACCTGACATTTTAGTATCTGTTTTACATCTTGGCTCAGTTAGGCAATCAACACTGTAAGAACATAAACGGACATATAAATGGGGACTATAAGAACATGCCGTGGGTGCTTGTGCCTTAGTCCAGCTGTGCAACATCAGCCTGAAGCTCAGGTAGGGCTTACTGTCTACCATTTTGTTCACCCCCATGTACCTGTACCATTTCACATCCTCCCTTGCCTTAGTCCAGCTGTGGTACATCAGCCTGAAGCTCTGGTAGGGCTAACTGTCTACCACTTTGTTCACCCCCCTGATGTACCTGCACCATTTCACATCCTCCCTTGATCTACGGTGAGTGGATTCCTCATTCATACGTCACATATGCACGCACAAAAAAAAAAACGGTCTTCAAAAATTAAGACACATTTATTATGTTTGTTATGTTTGCTTGCACGCATGTGCAGGAAACATAGTGACATCATCCGAGATTTCGGAGGTGTGTCACCCGCTCTTTCAATTCAATCAGTGTGTTGGCAGGCGCGGCCCCTGTAAGCCAATGCATGAAGGAGCTGTCAATGACAAGCTCCAAAATGCAGTGGCATACAGTTCAAAGGGGGAGCTATGCTTCAGTGAGCAGCAATAAGATATCGCTTGCTCATGCGCAGCTCCCTTCCCACATACGCACAAGCAGGCATGCGCGACCCCCCGTACGCACACACACACTGTATAGCCGACGGGGGTGCCCAATCCCCCGTCAGCTGTGCTAAGCGCCCCCGCCCCAAAGCTTTTTCAAATGCCACGCTGGGTGCCCACCCCAGCGTGGCAACTCATGATATAGCCGGGGATGCCTAATCCCCGTCGGCTCCACTGTCCTCACCCCCCAGTATTGGGTGCCACGCTGGGAGCCCACCCCAGCATGGCAATCGATGCTTTGGGCGATGGGGGTGCCCAATCCCCCATTGGCTGAATGCCCCCCAACTGTCCTTGTGCCATGCTTGGAGCCTACCCCAGCATGGCAAACATCCCGCGTCATCATTGGAAACAAAAAGAACACCTGTAAAGAAAAAACGGTCCCACGCAGTCCCTGGCCCCCCTCCCACAACCCTCATCCACCCACTGCACACCCTGCCTCCCCACACCTCCCTCACCCCATACTGACCTCCGGACCTCGGCGCAATGATCTTCGGTGGACCGGGAACACGTCTGCACTCTTCAAAGCCGACCGCGAACTGAGGAAATGCCGGTAAGCTGTATAATGGGCTAGATAGGGGGTTTTCAACTTTGTTGCATATCTCAGGCATGTTTTGGAATTTTTGCACCAAATTTTCAACATGGGGTTTTTGGGACCCCTTCTCATGAATGATGTCACTGTCATGGCGTTATTCAGGCCCGAAGGGTGATTTCGCAGTCACTGTGTGAAATCACCTTTCGGGACTGATTAACGAAATGACACTGCCAGTGTTCATAAGGTGGGCTCTCAGAAGCTTTATTTTGAAAATTTAGTGGAAAATGTCAAATAACGACTGTTTTACGAGCGTGCGTTGTGCAGTTCCTACGCACGCTCGTAAGTTCGCAAATTTTCAATATTTTCACTCCAGATTTTCAACATTGCCATTTTACCATACCTTCTTATAAGTAGTACAGCTGTCATTTTTCACATCTCACCCAAAATGTGTTTCCACCCATGTAGCGCACAATGGCGCAGTCGGTGTGCTAAATCAATGTACGGGACAAATTAAGAAAATCCCAGTGACACTGTTCATGAGCAGAGGTCTTAAAATGGCTATGTTGAAAATTTGGTGAAAGAATTCCAAAATGACTGTTTTACGAGCGTACGTTGTGCAGTTCCTACGTATGCTCGTAAGTTTGCAAATTTAATATTTTCACTCCAGATTTTCAACATTGCCATTTTATTACACTTCCTTATGAACAGTACAGCTGCCATTTTTCATATGCCGCCCAAAATGTGTTTTCGCACATGTAGCGCACAATGATGCTGTTGTTGTGCGAAAGCAATGTTTGGGACAGATTAAGAAAATCACAGTTACACTGTTCATGAGCAGAGGTCTTAAAATGGCTATGTTGAAAATTTGGTGACAAAAGTCCATAAAATGACTATGTTACAAGTGAGCATTGCGCAGTTTCCACGCACCCTCGTAAGTTCATGACTTTGTAATATTTTAAGTCGAGATTTTCACCAGTGGCATTTTTCCACACTGCCTTATTTACAATACAGCTGTCATTTTTCACAACATGGCCGAAGTGTGTTTTCACACTTTCAGCGCAGAGATGCGTGGTCGCTGTGGGAAATCATTGTTCGGGACAGATAAAGAAAATCACAGTGATATTGTTCATGATCGGAGGCACCAAAATGCCTGAGTTGACAATCTGCTGTAAAAAATCCCCAACCTAATTATATTACGGGTGTGCGTTGCACAGTTTCTATGTACGCTCATGACGTCACCATTTTTTTAAATATTTTTACTGCAGATTTACAACATTGCCATTTTTTACACCTCCCCATGAACAGTACAGCTGTCATTTTTTACATCCTGTTCGGAATGTTTTTGCACCTGTGGTGCTAAATGCCGTAGTCGCTGTGCATAAGCAGCTTACGGCTAAGAAACTGATATTCCCCCTGTTCATGAAGTGGTGTCACAAAAAAAACATGTTGAACATTTGTTGTGAAAATACCAATGAATGCCTGAGGTATTAGGGTTTCCAACCATAATGCCCAACCCTGTTGAGAATGACAGGCATCAGGGGTGTGACTTGGGATTCTTGCCTGTAATGCTCATACCATTCCACACCCTGCAGCCAGTGAGAAGCATTGAGGTATGCCTTGGACTCTTTGGCCCCAAAGTTCACCCCATTCTCCTATATCGCACCCATCCCACTGTATTTCCTAATGGAATGGGGTGCACATAAGGACCAAAGACCCCAAGGAACACCGTGACACTTGCCAGTGTCTGCAGGGTGGGTGTGCTGAAATGGCGGGCCGTTATGCCTGACGACCCAAGGGCACACCCAATGCCTGTCACTCTGCAGGGTGGTGGTGGGGTTGTCTTCAGTTCAATACTTCACTGCCATTACTATTATGCAGCTCTGTAACTTCTACACTACCACTGCCAATGCCAGCAAGCAAACATTTGGCATTGACAAATGCTTATTTCTTTTAAGATGCCCTCGTAACTACAAAAATAGTGAAAAAAACACACTAAATAAACATTCCTTTTTTTGTTCTTTAAGTAAACAACCAGCATATCCACAGCCAGTACTGACATCAGCAGTCTTCTGCTCTTCTCGCAGCTTGCTGACATCTCTTTCCTGCTCACCCATTCTCAGTGCAGCCACAACATGGCAGCATGAATCCATCTCTTGGAGAGGTATTTTGACAAGTATCACTCCTCTCATCCGCCGACTGTGTTTCTTACCTCAAAGCCTGCCTGATCCTATTACTCAGCACTGACTCACTCAGCCTGGCACTACCAAAGAACGAGACAGTCATGTCATCCGTTGAGCACAGTAAATAAAAAGTCCCCTATTACTTCTGTGACTTCTGATGCCTTCCAGATCCCACTACAGTCCTCAGCACTTCAAAGCTATGCAAACAAAGCACATGGGGGAGGGGGTAACAAAGTTCTATCAGTAGAGAGGAAAAGGAACACAGCCACTGTGTGTGTGTGTGTGTGTGTGTGTGTGTGTGTGTGTGTGTGTGTGTGTGTGTGTGCGTGTGTGTGTGTGTTTGGGGAGTCTCTCCAGGGAAGCAACAGTTCTCTATCTGTGTATGGGGGGGAGCAACATTTGTGCGGGCAAGCAACTGGAAAAGACTGCAGTGTTCTCTACTGGCAAAAAAAAACAATAACCTTTATAATCATTTATACATATTATATAATTTTGTTTGGGACCTCGCCCAACAACTAACGCACTGAAATCTGGCCAATGGAAAATCATGTACATAAATGCCCGCAGTCTGGGAAACAAGATCCGAGACCTGGAGGCAACAATGACAGATGCTAAACTGGACATAGTAGCCATTAGCGAGACATAGTTCACCAGTAACCACACTTGGGAGGGGAGTCTTTAGTACCTGGCTATGTACTGTTCAGAAGAGACTGAGTTACAAAATGGGGGGAAGGAGTGGCCCTTTATGTCAATGAAAATATCAAAGCTACAGAAATTCACAATACACATAAGGATCCAGAAGAACTGTAGGCCACCCTGGAAACAGGAAATGGGACAACAGTACGAACTGGGGTTGTCTACATGCCTCTAGACCAGGGGGAGGACATAGACACATTACTGTTAGAAGATATACAAAACATGACAGCTAAAGGGGAGGTTCTGATAATCTTCAATGTGCCAGATACAGATCGGTCAATACCAGCAGGAACATCGACCAGAACTAGACACATAGTGGATTCCCTGCAGGGGGAGGGCCTCAAACAATTGGTACAACAACTCACAAGAGACAGGGCTATCCTGGATCTAGTACTGACTAATGGGGAAAGGATCACAGATCTCCAGGTCGAAGGTCACCTGGGGGCCGGTGACCATCACAAGGTATGGTTCAATTTGGCCACTAGAACTAAATCATCTCATTCCAAGGCAAAAATATGGGACTTCAGAGGAGCTGACTTTGATAAGATGGCCAACAGAGTTAAGCTAGCCCTGGCAAGACAAAACACAGGTGATGGGGTGCAGGCAAAGTGGGCAAGCATTAAGGATGCAATACTTGAAGCAACATCCCACTGTGTTAGGGATAAAAGCAAGAGCAAAAGAAGGAGGAAACCACTTTGGTTCTCAAAAACAGTAGCAGAAAAGACCAGAGCCAAAAGGTTGGCCATCAGGAAATATAAGGGAACGCAGCGGGACGAAGATAGGGAGGCATACCAAACCTCCCTAAGGGAAGCAGGGAGGGCAGTAAGTCAGGCAAAGGCCCAAACAGAGGAAACACTAGCACAAACAGTAAAAGAAGGGGACAAGACTTTTTATAGATATATTAATGAAAGGAGAAAGTCCAGAGGAGTATTACTAAGATCAGAGGGGGTAAGGGCGAGTGAGCGGAGGAGGACCAAGGAAAAGCATCTATCCTAAATAGATACTTCTGCTCAGTATTTACTGAGGAGAAGGTAGGGCAGGGCCCAAAGCTCAGCACCATTAACATAGGGGAGAGGGAAGTGTGCACAAGTCCCTTCACAAAAGAAAGGGTCCTACAAGAGCTCGTTAAGCTCAGGGTGGACAAGGCAATGGGACCTGATGGCATACATACCAGGGTACTAAAGAAGCTAAGAGTGGAACTAGCAGAGTCATTATCAGAACTGTTTAATGAGTCTCTGAGCACAGGAGAGGTCCCAGAAGACTGGAGAAGGGCTCATGTGATCCCACTCCACAAGAGTGGCAGCAGGAAGGAGCCAGGGAACTACAGACCAGTCAGTCTTACCTCAGTAGTTGGCAAGATAATGGAGGCACTCCTTACGGAAAGGACAGTGCAATACATGAAATCCATAGCAGCACAGGATCCAAGACAGCGTGGGTTTATAACAGGAAGGTCCTGTCAAACTAATCTCATAGATTTCCTTGACTTGGTAACCAGAGTGGTGGACCAAGGGGGTGCAGTTGATATCGCCTACCTTGACTTCAGCAAAGCTTTCAATACTGTTCCACATAGAAGACTGCTTAATAAGCTGAGTAGGCTCGGGGTGGGTCAGAGGTTGGTCAACTGCATGGCAAACTGATTGGCAGGCAGAAAACAGAGAGTAGTGGTAAACGGTATACAGTCCGAAGAGATGCAAGTCACAAGTGGGGTACCTCAGGGATCAGTCCTGGGGGCAGTCCTCTTCAATATTTTCATCAGTGACATTGCAGATGGTCTGGAGGGTAAGGTTTCCCTGTTTGCAGATGACACTAAGATCTGCAACAGAGTAGCTGATCCAGATGGGATGGGCAGAATGAGAAGAGATCTGGAAAAACTGGCAAAATGGTCGGAAGAGTGATAATATAGGTTTAACACAAAGAAGTACAAGATCATGCAAATAGGGAAGAGAAACTCTGAAGCTACCTATAGGTTGGGAGGTGAGTTGCTGGCAATCACAAGAGAAGAAAGAGACTTGGGCATCATCATCACAGATGACCTGAAATCATACAAACAAACCACTAAAGCAGTAGGTGAGACTAGAGGGGTGTTAGGGTGTATTAGTAGGAGTATCTACTAATACACCCTAGCTGAACTTGAGAACCATAAGGCCGGGAGGAACAGCGAGGGAGCAGTCGGGAAAGGCGCAGCCAATCGCCTGCTTCCTTCAGCCCACAGTAACCAGCTGAGTGCCAGGGCTTAACCCGCCGGTAGGCGGTCGGCACCTGGCGAACAGAACCATAAGGCCGGGAGGAACAGCGAGGAGCAGTCGGGAAAGGTGCAGCCAATCGGTAAGCGAGCGCTCCACCATACACAGCAGCCGACTGGCTCTCCTGCTCCATTGACTTACACTGGCTCAGTTTGCATTGCTGAAATCTGTGTGGGACTTGAAATATTGTTTTTCCTTTTGTCTTTTACTCTTCCCTGGTGTTGTACTGCAAGTTTCCCAGAAGAGCTGCTTCCACTCTGGTGAGACATCTATAGAGAGCAACTGCTGTTGATTCTGTTGAATTCTGCTGACTCTGTTAGCAGCAGTGGGCCAGGCAGCTGAGCGCCACACTCTCCTTCTAGTTTTATATGTGTAAATCATCAAAAGTGCTGTTATTCACTACTGTATTGTAAGGAAACTACCGTTTACTGCTCTTTAAGGTAATTGCAGCTCCTTGTCTGAATATGTAAGGTGGGCCTAGGCGCTGAGGCGCCACAGGACCCCCACAGTCCTTTGTAAGCGCAGATTTGGTCAGTGGCGCTCAGGAAAAGGCTTGCTACTGCCCTTATTAATTGCTGCACCCTCCTCTGTCTCTCAGCCTGCTTCCTTCCAGCCCACGAAAGTAAGCAAGCTGGCGCCCGGGCTTCGCTCCGCCAGCGGTCGGCGACACCTAGCGAACTTGGGAACCATAAGGCTGGGAGGAACAGCGAGAGCAGTCGGGAAAGCGCAAAATTTTTGCCCACCCGCCCTTCCCCTCTTGTGTGTTAATTTATAGGCATCTTCCACGAATCTCTCTCGCCCACAGCACTTTCTCTAAATCAACAGAGAGTCACACCAGCTTGCTGATCCAACCAATCAGCAACTTCGCTACTCCCTATTGCCAACTATCAATATCCCCCTTAGAATGGGGAGCTTGCTACTGATACTCCTGTCACTATCAGCCATAGGGTTCCACAATGAAGATGACCCTATTATACATTCTAAAGTGGTTAACCCGCCTAGTTTTTCTGGAACATCCCCCATGGCTGACACCCATACCCTCATATATGTCTTGCCATTGCTGCATCGACTACAGTGGTACAATCACCATAAAGTTACACATATCACCACATATATGTCTCAGCCAAGGCCCCACTGCTGGGTATATAGATCCCCACTAAGCCTAGTTGTCAAACTGCTAATTGGTATCCTGACACACTACCTTAAATCCACAGGGAGCACCCAAAACAAAGAGTGGCAACGGAATAAAAAAAGGAGGACCAAAGACAGCCCCCTCTCCCTATCACTGGCAGCCCTTATGAAATTACTGATCTTCCTATTGCTCTGTATTGGTAATGTAGAAATCAACCCTGGACCTCTTGAAAGCATCACCTCTCCATCAGACCTATCCTCAATTAAAGGTCTCAGTTTCCTGCATATTAATGTATGCAGTCTGTTGAAAAAATTTACATTGCTACAAGCCTGGGTTGCCCATACCTTGCCAGACTTTCTTGTGATAACTGAGACATGGCTCAAGACCACCACAATGGACAGGGAAGTTAACCTACCTAACTGTCAGCTATTCAGAGCTGATCGCCAAACAAGGGGAGGCGGAGTAGCCATATATGTAAAAGCTGGTTTAGTTGTATCCTGTACTGCTGCAACATCTATGCCCAAGGAATTTGAGTGTCTATCTCTAAAAGTCTCTCTCCCCAATACAGCAGCTTTCCATTTAATTGGATGCTACAGACCCTCCTCTGCTGAACACAAGCTCTTATCCCACCTGGGAAACCTGGTCAAGTCCTGTACTGAAGAAGTCATTATCATAGGGGACCTGAATTTCAGCTGGCTCACCCAGGCAGCTACACCTCTGGTATCATTCTGTGACACCTATGGGCTCACACAGTTAATTAATGAACCAACAAGACTAAATGCAAGGAATAGTAGTAACAGTACTCTACTTGACATCATGCTAGTGAGTAAACCACATCTATTCACACATGCTGGAGTGCTCCCATGCGACATAAGTGAGCATTGCCCCATCGCAGGGGTAAGATCCAACAGCATTAAAACAGATCCTGCAAAATTCCTCATGAGGAGATCCAAGAAAAACATCAATATTGAAGGATATCTGCATGATCTAGCCTACTCTCCACACTGGCAGAAGTTCTATCTTGCACATTCTGTAGAAAAAGCTCAGCAGGTGCTAAATAGCATTATATTAAATGCCCTTAACATCCATGCCCCAATCTCTAGTATCCGAATAAAAAACAAATCCTGTCGCTGGTTTTCAACTGACCTCAAAGCTGCACTGCTGGAGAGAGATAAACTTTGGAAAGTAGCAAGAAAAACTAAAAATATCATGGACTGGATGATCTTTAGGAAAGTCAGGAATAAATGCACTAGGAAAGTTAGGGATGCAAAGGCTGCCTACTACCTGGCCCAGCTCGACTCCTCCTACCATAATACTGCTAGATTTTGGGGCACCATCAAGGGTATGATGGGCCAGGATGTTAACAACCCCCTTCCAACCCAATTACACAGTAACTATGGCCCCATTACTGGCACATTGGAAATCCTGGATGCATTCAACAACCACTTCACTACAGCTGGCCTTGTCTTTGACTCCTCCCCAGCTAACCTATTAAGGATCACTTAAGCTCCACTATACTGGTGAACAAAGAGTTGACTCCTCCTTTAGCTTCAAACCTATACTGTTGAAACAAGTTGAGGATCTATTATGGCATCTAGATACCAAAAAAGTGCAGGAGCAGATCTTCTGGACCCATTCTTTCTAAAGATTGCGTGTCATGTGCTTGCAGTCCCCTTAACTCACCTCTTTAACCTTTCCTCAAACTCTGGCTCTATTCCAATGCTGTGAAGACAGCCCAAGTGGCCCCTTCAAATCACGGGACCCTTATGGATCTTAATAACTACAGGCCCATTTCCATCCTACCTGTGTTATCCAAGATGCTGGAGAAATTAGTGAGTATTCAGTTAAGGGAATATCTGGACAATGCTAATCTATTAAATCCAGCTCAATCTGGATTCAGGGCCAAACATAGCACTATCACTGGCTAGCCAAGGTCACCAATGATTGGCAAACCGAACTGGATAAAAGAACAATGTCTGTGCAGTATTCCTGGACCTGAGCAAAGCATTCGACACTGTGGACCATGAACTGCTACTCTCATCCCTACACTCCATTGGCCTAGATCCATCCTCCCTTAAGTGGTTCAGATGCTACCTCTCCGTAGATCACAGCAGGTAAAAGCTGAAGGTGACCTCTCCCCATTAAGACCACTGTCAAGAGGAGTCCCCAAGGCTCTATTCTGGGTCCTATCCTTTTTGCCATTTATATAAATAAAATTGATTCAACCCTTACCAAGTCCTCAGTACATCTCTTTGCTGATGACACTGTACTGTATGTCAGCAACCCTTCACCTAAAGTTGCTCATGAAATCCTACAAGCAGAATTCTCCCTGTTACAACATCAGCTACTCGAGAAAAAGCTTCTGCTAAATGCAAAGAAAACCAAAGCAATGATGTTCACAACCCAAAACTCCACCAACACATCCTCTTCAATCAGTCTCCCCCAGCTATGCACTATACTTGGAGAAAATCTGGAGTATGTTGAAAATTTCAAATACCTAGGTGTGTGAATTGACAACAGACTTGACTTTACTCAGCATCTAGAACAACTGCTGAAAAAGCTTCGCCTAAGGCTTGGCCTCCTCTACAGATTAAAACCCTTCCTTAATAGAGATTCAAAGATGAGATTAGTCCAGGCCATCTTTCTATCAGTCATTGACTACGCAGACATCCTCTATAGTCACTGCCCCACTCCCTACCTCCAAAAGCTGGATACCCTATACCATAGAGCAATAAGGTTCATTACAGACCTGCCATATAATACTCACCATTGTTCTCTCTATGATGCAATTGGATGGGTTTCCCTTCATGTCAGGAGGAGCAGAAATGCAGCTCTATGGATCTACAGAGCTTTATCAAAAAACTCCCAAGCTATATCCTGGACTGCTTCAACCTGACCACTCCCAGCTCCTATGCCCTAAGAAGCAACAATATCATCCTGCTCAAATTGCCCAAAGTCAACACCAAAATAGGGAGGGCAGCAATCAGCTATTCTCTAGCCATAGCATGGAACACCCTACAAAAATCCCTAAAACTGTCCATTATCATTCCATTTACATCCTTCAAGCAGCACTGTACAGCCTTCTTCACAGAGAAATGCAGTTGCTACCACTAGAGATAGAATAGTCATCCCACAAAACCATATTTCAATCACATATGGCATATTCCTTCCAGCCAGACACCGCCAGTATATGGCACCCAATATTCCCTTCACCATCCTTGTACTCATTATATGAGTGACTGTCATGGCCCTCATTGTGATATATATGTACTGTACATATTGTAGATGTTAGTTTAACTTTCTCTTTGCCAAGCTTTAACATGTGAATTCTCTGTATATTATTGTGTTATAAATAACATTTTCTTTTTTCTGCATGTCTAACTGTCTCATAAGTATGTGATGTAATTGCTGTGCATCAACTCGAACCTTGACCTTATCAGGTCCATCTTGTAAATGAGCCTTGCTCAATGATGATCGCCTGAATAAATAAAGATTTGATTGATTGATTGATTGTATCACAAGTTGTAAGAGGGAGGTAATAATCCCCTCTTTACAAGACACTGGTTAGGCCCCATCTGGAGTACTGCATGCAGTACTGGAGGCCACACCTGCACAAGGGCATTAACCAAATGGAGGCAGTCCAGAGAAGGGCAATCACAATGGTGCAGGGACTGCATCAGAAAATGTACAGTATGAGGACAGGTTGAAGGAGCTCAATATGTATACCCTAGAGCAAAGGAGAGAGAGAGGTAATACGATCGAAGCATTCAAACATCTTAAGGGCATTAACAAGGTGAAAGAGTCTAACATTTTTCAATATAAGAAAAATAGCAGGACAAGAGGACACAGCATGAGATTAGAGAGAGGCCGATTAAGGGGTAATGTGAGGAAGTTCATTTCCACCGAAAGAGTGGTGGATGCATGGAATGGCCTACCTCAGGAAGTGGTGGATATGAATACAGTTCAAGCAGGGCTTCAAACAGGCATGGAACAGGCTTAAGGGCGCAATACAGGTGAGTATGAATAGATAGACCATTAAGACAGTCTAGATTTCCTTCGGGATGTAACATTTCCTTTGTATCTTGCGTTTCATTAATTGCCTGATGTATCTTGCATATTGCTTTGTGAATTGTATTATTTCCTCATTTGATTATGTATAGTTTGCTTCTGTATTATTTTTCATGATGTTATGTTTTTGATTTCTTAATAAAATTCCCCTATTATTTTCGATAAGTGCCATGGGATCTTTAACATCCACCTGAACTACCACCAATCCAGGCAGATGGGAACTTGGTTTAACATCTCATCTGAAAGACAGCACCTCAGAAGTGCAGCATCCTTCTCATGCTGCACTACAGTGTCAGTACTTGGATATTAACCCAAGTGCCAGATGTGGGAACTGAACCCACAGACCTCTGATCTCCCAGTCTCAGAGGCATGTGTGTTACCTACTGAGCCACTGACACTGACATGAAGCAGTATTGCTGGCAGAACTGTAATAGTATGCACTTTAGTACTATGAACATGGTTCTGTTTTGTCATTGTTATGTTGCTTGCACACATGAGCAAGAAACATAGTGCCATCATCTGAGTTTTCAGAGGTGTGGCACTCCGTCTTCCAATTCAGTCATTGAGTTTGCAGGTGTGGTCGCAGTTCCTCCAATGACTGTTGCAGCCGTCTATGACAGCAGTCGAAAATGCAGTGGCATACAGTTGAAAGGGAGAGCTCCACTTCAGTGAGCAGAGCTCTCCCCACACACACGCTCATGCACGCATAGCTGGCATATTGCGTGCTGATACTCCCTCCCCCACATTGTATGGCTGACAGGGTGCCCAACCCGTCAGCTCTATGCCCCCAACAAAAGTTGCCCAGGTGCCACGCTAGGAGCCCACCCCAGCGTGGCAAAAATGTTATAGCCAACAGGGATCTACAGCTGCACGCCCCAAAACCTTTCCATGTATCTCGCTGGGGCCCACCCATGGAAAATCTTGTTATGGCCGGCCAAATTGCCCAATCCCCGTCAGCTCAACCCCAAACAGCTCTTTCCAGGAGGCTGCCACACTGGGAGCCCACCCCAGTGCGGCAAACGTCCAGCGTCATCTTAATTAAAAAAAAAACTGTAAATAAAAACGTTCCTCACAGTCTCACTGTCCCCACCTGCACCCACCCACTGTGCACCCTGCCTCCCCACACTTCCCCTCACCCCATACTTACCTCTGGAGCTCGGCGCGATGATCATCGGTGGACTGGGAACATGTCTGCACTCTTCAAAGCCGACCACGAACTGAGGAAATACCAGTAAGCTGGAAATGGAATAAATAGGGGTTTTTCAACTTTGTTGCATATCTCAGGCATTTGGGGGAATTTTGGGCCCAAATTTTCAATATGGGGTTTTTGGGACCCCTCCTCTTGAATTCTTGCACTGTCATGGCATTAATCGGGCCCAAAGGGTGATTTCACCGTCACTGTGTGAAATCACCTTTCAGGGCTGATTAACGAAACAACACTGCTAGTGTTCACAAGGTGGGCTCTCAAAAAGCCTATGTTGAAAATTTGGTGAAAAAATTCCTTAAAATGACGGTTTAACAAGTGTACATTGAGCAGTTCCTACGCATGCTCGTGAGTTTGTGAATTTTCAATATTTTTACTCCAGATTTTCAATATTGCCATTTTACCACACCTCCTTATGAGCAGTACAGCTGTCATTTTTTCACATCCTGCCCAAAATGTGTTTCCGCCCATGTAGAGCACAATGGCGCAGTCAGTGTGCGAAATCAATGTATGGGACACCTTAGGAAAATAACAGTGACCCTGTTCATAAGAAGAGGTCTTAAAATGGCTATGTTGAAAATTTGATGAAAAAATTCCTAAAAATGACTGTTTTACGAGCGTGCGTTGCGCAGTTCCTATGCACACTCATAAGTTTGCGAATTTTCAATATTTTCACTCCAGATTTCCAACATTGCCATTTTCCAACACTTCCTTATGAGCAGTACAGCTTTCATTTTTCACATCTTTCCTAAAACATGTTTCTGCCCATGTAGCGCACAATGGCACAGTCGGTGTGCAAAATCCATGTATGGGACACATTAAGAAAATCACAGTGACATTGTTCATGAGCAGAGGTCTTAAAATGGATATGTTGAAAATTTGGTTAAAAAATTCCTAAAAATGACTGTTTTACGAGCGTGCGTTGCGCAGTTCCTACGCATGCTCGTAAGTTTGCAAATTTTCAATATTTGCACTCCAATGACTTCCAAATACCTAAACAGCACATACAAGCAAGCAACATTCGGCATTGACAAATGCTTGTTAACATATGCCTGAATACTTTATCTGTCTGGAACTTGACAATAAAGTTCAGTTTTAAAATGGCTCAAGTTTACAAATAAAAAAAGCCTTTCTTTGAAAAATTAGTTGTTTTTTAATGTAAGAAAATCGTTTAAGTATGTTTTCATTTAAGAACTTGTGGGAAAGGAATTAAATAGTTCATATTCTAGGAGCTGTCCAGCAGATGACGCTGTTAAATAGATGTAAAGAAAGTTCGTAATTTTTTTTTGCACTGTCTGAAATAGAAAGTAGTGTTTTGTTTGCTTAGTGGCTTTACTGCTGATGCCTACTTTTATGTCCTCTTTCACTGCTTGTCCAATTCCTAGTGCTACTCAGTGCTGTTTGGTCTCTACACCCATTTATGCAGCTAATTATGGGCTGGCAGTATAGCCTACAGGTTAGAGGAACAAGGTGTGAATGAGCTTGGTACATTCAGCAGAGCAGACCCAGGTTTGGTTTTCCCAACCTCCACTTGCATATTGTGTGACTCTGAGCAAGTCGCTTAACCACCTAGTGCTCCCATGTCACCCCTAAAAAACAGGCACTTGTGCCTAGTGGGCCTTATCCAGTTACCAAAGACTAAAATAAAAAACATCTGTCTGCTAATGCTGTTTGACTGCTTCCAGTTATTTCTTTGGGACTGAGATTGGCAGGCACTGACCAACGTGTCGTCGGCTGATCTGTTTTATGCTTGATTGAGCTGCTGATGATGACTGATTGAGGTTTCCTTACCCCCTGCCTACTTCTCTGGCCTCTCGCTCACTGCTGCCTCTACCCACCTGCCTGGCCTCTTGCTTGTTGCAAGATAATTCTGTTGATGCTGGGGGCCGGGGTCCAAATGGGCCTGACTTAAGCTGAAAGAGGGGTCAGGTTGGCGCAGAGGAGGAGGCTTTAATTATGTCATGACACTTTTCAGAGGGAATACTTTCAGTTTTAAAGTAGGTGCCCACCTCTGCTCACAGTGTTACTCATTTTCAGCCCTGCTGCTGCTTCTGCAGTAGATTACACAGAGGATAATGGATGGGCAACAGTGAACAACAGCGCTGTATTCACTTTGAGAGGTTATCATGGCAACCAAGTAAACCTCGAGAACAAAGCTCAAGAGGTTTACCATTGTCATAAAAACAGCGGTGTTGTTTACTGTTGCCTAGCCATTGTCTTTTATAGTGTATGGGCAACAGAGATGAGGCAACAGTTCAGTACTTATAGAGTAAATCTAGAGAAATAAGTTTAAAACAGAATTGAGCGACTATGTCAACCACCCCCCCACCCACGGAGATAAAGCCACACTCCTCTCTTACTGTGCATAGTTAGCGCCCCTACTTGCTTGTCTTTCTGTCTCTCTCTGTCTGCAGTCCTAAACAGCCTGTCCAAAGGCAAAACAACCTCTGACCAGAGCTAATAGGGCTGTGATGAACTGCCAAAAGAGCAAAGTTACTCGTGTGTGTAGAAATTATCCAACACCCGCATGACAGCACCGACCTCCAGAAATAAGTATGGGGTAAGGGGGGGTAAGGAGAGGTGGGTGCTCAGTGGGAGGGTGAGGATGGGGAGGGGGACTGGGGCAATGATGAGGGACTGTTTTCTTTTTTACAGAAAAAAAACAAAACATGTAAGGACTATTTTCTTTATTTGCAGGTAAAAAAAAAAAATGCAAATATTTGGGCACACTGAGGTGGGCTCCCAGTGTACCACATAATGGGTGGTGGATACGTGATGCAAACCCCAATGTCGGTAAGGGAAAAATAATACATTCAGGCACACTGGGGTGGGCTTCCAGCATGTCACATAAGTGGGGGGGGGAGGCACGACATAATGCTGACACGGGGATTGGGGACTCATGTCGGCAGGGGAAAAAAAATACATTTGGGATCGTGGGCTATTGCCTTCTTCTGTCTTATAAACCCAGTATGAATCCAGTTCTGGAGACCACTGGATGGATTTTCAGGTAGCTGAGATTGCTGGAAACCCTAGGTGCACTGAAGATATGGTACATGGGGCATGCAGCAATCACCCTACCGGCGATCAGGATTTTCCATCTCGTGTACCAACTACCGCAAGTAAGACCAGCAGTTTCTGGTCTAGCTTGTGGCAGTCCTGGGAACCCTTTTCACAGGGTTGCGCCGAAGAGTTAATGCAAGCTGCCAAAAATCATGTAAAGTGCCCTAACTGCACATGACCCATCAAAATTGGGTGCAGTTGCAGCAAAGGTGATTGGTGCAGCTGCGCCAAAGAAAGGGTCTGACACAAGGCTTCATGCAAGTCCTACATCACCCTTTGAAAATCCAGTCCTACATCTCCAGAAGGACATAGAGTGGAGGAGGTACAAAGGAGGGTCACTGAAAAGGTGCAGAGTCTACATCAGCAGCCTTATGAAGAGACTCTCAGGGACCAAAATATGTACACCCTGGAAGAGGGAGGAGAGGAACAGTGTGTCAGTGGCTCAGCAGGTAGCACACTTGCCTCTGAGACCGGGAGATCAGAAGGCTGTAGATTCTATCCCCACACCAGACACTTGGGTTAATATCACAATACTGACGCTGTAGTGCAGCATGAGGGGGATGCTGCACTCCTGAGGTGCCGTCTTTCAGATAAGATGTTAAACCGAGGTCCCATCTGCCTGTTCTGGTGATAATTCAGGTAGATGTTAAAGATCCCATGGCACTTCTCGAAAAGAGTAGGGGAGTTTTTATTGAAATAATCAACATAGAAAACAAATACAAGAAAACAAAATACAAAAAAAATCATCTTCTATCCACATAATCTAATAACAGACAATGATCTGCTTGTCTAAAAATCAACCATACACAGGAAAAAAGAAACATAATACAAAAATAAGCAAAAGTAAAAATAAAATGAAACACAATTCTCATACCTAACATGTATTATTACCTCATTTAAACTTGATAAAGTGAAGAAAACCTTTCCACCATTTTAATACTATTTCATGATTTACCCGTTTAGTATCCTGAAAAAACAGACTTGAAAGCTCCTTAGTAACCAAAATGCTTACACGAGAAAAGGGCATTTTCTTTTGATAAATCACCCATTGACATCGAGCTTGCCATAAATAAAATCTTAAGCAGCCTAAAAATAGAGATAGCGTTCCTTCATGAAAGCCAGCTAAAGCCACAAGATAGCAGCCTAAAATCAAAATTTCATATGACATACAATTGAGCCACGGAAAACCCCATAAGTCTGCCAAGTAAGCCCATAAGCCCACAGTATAAGAACAATTAAGAAAAAAATAATCCATTGATTCTTCTAAATTTATGCACTCTAAGTACGGACACTTCCTTTCTTCTAAAGCCTTATACTTGGCGTTACCTCTAACATTCAGGCGACCATAAAAGATCAACCATTGAGTTTCCCATTGTAATTGAGGCAACCTAATATTATTTAATTGCGCCAAAACATTTTTATTTAGAGACACTGGACAATTTTTAAAACACGGTTCAGAAGGAGAGCTGAAGCATCACATACTGATAAAATTTCTTCATGTTATTGTTCAGTATTGTCTGCTTCTGAATTTTCCATTAAATAATTTTGTGCTGTAGGCCTAAAATATTGTGGAAGATAAGTATTACGATTTATTTTAGGGCAAACATTTTCCAATTCTTAAAATAATGACCCATAGACCTTGAAGTCCAGGAGTCTTCTGCTCTTGATTCAGCTGCTAAACCGTTTTTAACAGAATTCATAATAAATAATGAGTGCACAAAAACAACGGGGTCTATCATGCCCAAACCTCCTGCTTTCCTTTTTAAATACGTATACCCCCTCTTAACGGGATTTAACCGATTTCCCCAAAGCATTTGAAAAAACAAGCTATACATTTTTGTTTCTAGGTGCACCGGTAGAGGGAAAATCATAGCAGCGTACTGCACTCCAGGTATGAGAAACTGTTTAATAACCTGTATACGCTTCAATTTTGACAACTTCCACTGTTTCCATCTGTTTACCTTGTTCTCTATTAGTTGAAGTACAGACTCCCACTTTTCTACTGGCATATTCCGAGGACCAAATAGTATACCCAAAATTTTCAGTGGATTCCTAGAGATATGAATACCCTCTTGCCATACCTCCTTTGGGCCTACTGCTCCTAGAAATAAACCCTTAGTTTTTGTGAAATTCAAACTTGTATTTGAGACATTAGAAAAGCCTCAAAGGCCTGTAAGAAAATAGGAACCAAACCCATTTTTAAAATATAATACTAAATCATCAGCATAGGCTTGCACCAAAGAGAGGAATTTTGGAGTGCCGTTGCTGCAATACCCTTCCATTTCAAAGCGGAAACTAAAGTTTGTAATAAAGGGTCTAGGAAAGTTGTAAAGAAGCGGACTAAGAGGACACACCTGATGAACACCTGAGAATAACTGAAAACCCTCCGCCCTATACCCCTTCAAGAAAGGAAAAACTTCATGATTATCGTATAACCTCTCCAATAGTTCCACCATTTGAAGAGGAACACCGTAATGTACCAAAGTCAAAAAAAGAAAGGGCAAATGAACTCTATCAAAAGCTTTATCCAAATCTGCTGCTATCAAACAATGCGATGCACCGATGTCCGTAAGGTGTTCAATGACATCTCTTACCAACATGAGAGCAGATTGAACCCTTCTATCGGGTAAGCCACAAAATTGGTAAGGTGAAATGACCCATTTAGCATAGGATTTTAAGCGATTATTTAGTATACTAGTGAAGATCTTATAATCAGAATTCAATAAGGTAATAGGCACGTAATTGGCGATATTTTCCTGTCCCCCTTTTTGAATATATAAATTAACAGCCCCTCAGTAAAAGAGGGAAAAATAACAGCTTTCGTCATGAAATACTGAAATAAAATATACAGACAGTGACTCAATTCTTCAGAAAACTGTTTATATAAATTATTAGATAGTCCGTCTGTTCTGGGGGAAATGTTCAATTTAAGGGTCCCAATTGTACTTATAATTTCTTTTTGAGTAATAGGGCCCCATAAATCTAAAGCCTCTGCTGATTTAACAGGTACTGAAATCAAACTCAAATATGCTAGCATTGATTTTTCAGAAATTGCAGAGGGAGGTTCCAGAGATCTAAAATGTTCTATAATTACCTCTCTGAGTTGCTCAATAGAGGTAGCCAACGTATTATCTGATTTTAACAATACCTCCATATTTGAAGAATCTCTAAGCTTTGTACACATCTCAAAGGGGTCGCCTATAGGAGATTTCTTTATACCATTGGAAAGAATAGCTTGCATAGTAACACCTCTATCGTATTGAAACACTCTCATTTGTTCTTTTAATATAGAAATTTGTGTAGAGTAATCTAATCTAGAAGTATAAGCAATAGATGTGAGTCTCTGCAATTGCTGCCTAAGTCTCAAATAGCGTAGAAAATTATCATTTTTTTTCCTAAACCCCTGTGTCTTAAACCAATTCCTTAAATCTGCCTTAGATTCCAGCCACCATTCCCCCAAGTCCGAATACAGAAAAGCCACTGATAGCCTGGCTTCTAACAGATTTTTAACCCCAAATTGTATATAAGGTACATGTAATTAAGAATTGTTCAATTTCCACCTGATTTGTCTGCATTTTGGAGAGTTTACAGCAAATCTACTAATTAAGAAAAGAATGGTCTGAAAACTCACATGGAACCATTTTAAAGGAGGCTACCTGCATATTTGGAGAGACTAGCATATAATCTATCAACATAAAACTTTTCCTTTATTAAAGGAAAATCTAGGTCCTACTGACAAATAAGTATTGCAATTCACAAGGCTAGCCATTTTAATGATATTAACCAAAGCATTGGAATCACAATACATTTTTTTTGAGGGAAGTTCTGCAAAGAGCAGTTAAAGTCTCCTCCCCACAAAACCCTAACAGTCGTCAATAAAAAGGGTTTAATAGAATTTAAGCAAGTTACCCTACCCGCTTTAGTTTGAGGATTATATATATTAATAAATCGATAACATAAATCCTGCCATTTCCCATCCACTATTAACACCCTTCCCCATCAGCTGTGTCCTCCCCAAAAGACCAAAAGGAAGGGCCCCAAACCCAATCCCTTTTAAAAGATACCTGTTGCTCTATAGAACACATCCATGTTTCCTGCAGAAAACAAACCGATAAACGTTGATCATGGATGTAATGAAAAAGGGCATGTCTCTTAATCCCATTCAATAAACTGTGTGTATTTAAAGAGCCCCAAATCAAACTCATACCAGTTTAGATTAATGGCCCTCTATTTATTTCTCTTTTTCCTTTTTTTCTCCTTATAGATATCCACTGGTTGTGACCTGGTGGATAGCGTGGATGTTTGAGAGTCCGAGTCTCCCAACTCCATCTCAGTATCCCCCCAAGGGGTAAAAAGGGCAGCATAAGAATTACTAGTTTCAGTCACAGCCACAGGAGGGTTTTTTTTGGGGTGCAAATTCCTTGATGACCGTCTTTGTGGTAAGGCTAATTCAGAGCTAGTCAACGTAGGCCCCTTACCTACCCCTGCTGTGACTACTTCTGAATAACATACTGGGGAATTAATAAGGGGTCCGGAGGGCCCATACTAGCCTTTAAGGGTGACGCCAAACCTGGAACAGGTCCTAACTTGATGTTTTCAACTGTTTGTAAAGGCCTATCGATAGGCAGAACCTTATCACTTACTGCTCCCGTTATTTTAGTTTGATTAATACCAACTAAAGAACCACTTGACTGCTTACTGGAGGGGGGAGGAGGGCGGTGGGAAGAAAGGGGAGCCAGATCTACAACCTTCTGAGCTTTCTGAATGAGAAGGTCAGTTTTTGAACCAGAAGCTTTGTTTTTGGTTGCCCAAGGGCATACCCTAAACACATGACCCTTTTCTTCACACAAATCACAGCGAGGCTGGCTATTACAAAACATTAATAAATGCCCACTTCCCCACAATTGTCACAGCGAGGTTGGTCGAGACACTAGAAAGATGCGTCCGGCCTCCACATTTGTAGCATGCACGCGGCTGTCCACTGTAAAAGCACACACCCCTATCCCTACCAAGCATGAAGGAATTAGGAATGTGCTCTATCCCTGCCGCTGATTGTTTCAGCTTAATTTTGTACTTCCACCCCCCAGTCCAGAATTGTTCTGAGTCTAGAATAGGTTCTGGTTCACTCAAAATCTCACATTTTTGTGAAAGCCAAAAGGTAATGTCCTCCACGTGAACCCCTTCATTCCTAAACATGACCGTGACAAATTTAATCAAAGGTTTAGATAAAGGAATAACTAAAAAAGGGGTCCACACAGGAGAGAACTTAACCTGACCGTACCTCTCCCAAAATAAATCTAAGGCATGTTGTGTTCGAAAACTAATATCGAAATTGTCTTCCACAGAAATATTAATAAAAGCAAAAACATCATGTGGGGTAAAGTGCAAAGAGTCTTTAAGTAAAGTTTTCCCAACATAATATCTATCAGGTCTGGCTTCCAATCCTCCTTTGTAACGCAGCCACACCGCATTCCGACGAGGTGCAGCTTCCCTTATTGATATGGAGAAAAGTTCTGACATCAGCGGTTTCTTGGTGGGGGTTCAGACATACTGAATCTTGCCCCGGACAGGAAGGCCCCTGTACTGATTGTTCCAAGATCACTTGGGGTAATAAAGGTCCAGTTGGTAAGTTCTCTGGTACCAAAGTTTCTAAAGGATGCTGTATATCCTTGGGTATCACCTCTGCCTTGCTCAATTCCGACTTTGCCTCCAATGACTGCGATGCTGGAGTCCACTCAGGTGAGTGCTGCGAAAGCGTTGACTGTAGATCCCAGAGAGGGTCTGGTTTCCAAACTCCTGACACAACTTGCTGCCAGCCCGCATCCATGGGGCCTGCTGAGGGACCAGTCAACCCGGTGTCTCTTCCAACAAGCGGGAGGTCCTGTCCCCCAGAATACTTAGCTTGAGGTATTCTGTTTTGAAGCCAGTTTACCAGAAAAGAAAAAATCAGTAACCCCCTCTTGAGAATTTGCTGAGGACTGGTAAGTTACATCTGTTTGCCCTAAAGGCTCCTTATTTAAGCCTTTTTTAAGGACAAACCCTGAAGATTTACTTAAATTAGCAGACTCAGCCTGAGCAAATGTGACAATGGGGGGCTTCGAAGGGAACGCGGAGTTACTAGCCCGAAAAGAACCCTCCTTCACAATTGTTTCAGCTATGGGTTACTCCGTATATCTTTAAAATGAAATTGCTTTACACCAACCTGTGTAGCCTTCCCGAATTTTTTATCATGTTCTCCAGTGTAGAGCTGCTCCCCTCGGGACATGCAGTCGTGGAAATAACTTTAGGAGAAACATCTGCAATCCTCCTACCTTTGTCATCATTAGGAGAGCTGCGAGGTAGAGGCGCTATGCAAGGCTGCGCAACCACGAACTGTTTCTTTGCAGTTACCGGGATGTGAAGTGCCTCAGTATCGTTTTTGAATTCCAAGCTCAGTTTAGTAAACACTGAAGACTGCGTACCTAGAAGCCTTGGATTCTCCAGTTCCTGAACCCCCATTATTCACTTTTCCTCCATTGCCATATTCGTTTGTCCTTCCAACAACCGTCTAAGGGCTCACATCCCACCAGGTCTCCTGAAATCTCTCTCGTTCCGGTAAAATTATCCCCATTACTTACAGTGCTCAGGCATCTCGAAATCCCACCATCATTCACCACAGTGTCACAGGATACAAAGTCTGCACTCTCCGATTGAAGTGCCCAGTCAGACCTCGCAAGTTCCAAGGTAAGAGGTGAAATTTCTTTTTTTAAAACAGCGGTTTGCATCGCGTCTTCCCAGCGCAATGCAGCATCATGAAATTCAAGGTCTGAATCCGTATCCTCCGTTGTCAAGGGTATAGCCTTCACCATACCATGAGCAGGAGCTGAAGCAAGCTCTCCCACTCCACTGACGTCCTCCTCCTTTGCTTTCTCACTTTCGAGTGGCCATTTTTGGCAGTGGTCAGTCCCCCTACTGGCAGAAAGCCAGCAACCGAGTAGGGGAGTTTCCCCGGTGTCCTGGCCAAATTTCCCTCATTCACTAAAAATACCACCAACAGCTTAATTTGGTTCAAGGTCAGTTGGCATTCGTCTGTATCCCCTCCCCTGGATCGTGCCTGAAAATAGGCAGGATTTGCCTAGTGCACTTACCCGGTCAACAATAAATAAATATGATAGAGACCTTTAAATACCTTGCAGGAGTAAATAAGGTACCAAAGGGAAGTATGTTTCAGAAAAAAAGGTGCTTAAAGAAAGGGGCCATAATAAGAAGCTAAAGGGGGTAGTTTCAGAAGAGTTGCGAAGAAGTACTTCTTCACAGAAAGAGTGGTAGATTCCTAGAACAGCCTTCCAGCAGAGATGATGGGGGTGAAAACAGTAGGAGGGTATTCGAAAATGCATGGGATAGGCATAGTGGAATCTTAAGGGAAGGAGAGGGGTAAATGGGCTGGAGATCAAGCAAGATCTCCGGTGATACTGTAGGCAGGGAAATAGCCAGACAAGGTGGGACAAGCAGTCCTTATCTGCCCGCAAATTCTATGTTTCTGTAAGCAGAAATTAGCAGTTGCACAGGAAAACCATTTACCTTGCTTTTGCCAGTCTGGTGATTGGGCAAGGACATCAAAGAGGAAAACAGGAGAAGGGTGAAGCGTGGGTAGATCTTAGAGAGGAGATTCAGTATTCTGGAGCTGTGACAGGTGGGGGAAGGACATGCCCCTCCCCAGCACTTTCACAACTCAGACTGATACCAGTACTCTCACATGCTTTGCAAGCAAACAAAAAAATGTAATTTGTTTGAATGCCAGTAGCGTGCGTTCAGTCGAGCTCAGTGAGAATGCACATGGTGGTGCATGAGATAGTGAACAAGCACAGTGGTGCACTTCAGTGGCCGTGTAACTGATGTAGCCACTACTTTTAAAATAATCAGACTGTATCCTAAGAGAGGTATGCCATGGTATGATTAGTAAAACTGTATACTTAGGGGGATTATACATGCTTCCAGGCAGGGCATGTAAATTATGAGAAGTACTATAGACATGGTGGCCGCTGTGTGGTGATTATGTTCCATTACAAACATGGCAGAATTAAATTAGCTGCACTGGGACTGAATCACTGAAACAATGCATACTGGTGTTGTGTTACAGATTTATTCTGGACCACTTTCATGCAAGTTTGAGACAAACATAGACACGAAGACGTGTTCGGGAAAATAATGACACGGAGGAAGCGAGGAGGATTAGTTGAGAGGGATGGTTGATAGAAATAAAAAATGAAATACAGTACATGCACCTTTTATTGCTTTTTCTTTGTTTATTGAAATTTATAGTGGATGGGATCAAGTTGCAGGAGGAGTAAAGAGCAAGATGAGTTTAGCTTTCCTAGAAGGACCAAAGAAGTGTAGGGTATGCTCTCTTCCATAAACAGAAGAGAACTGCTAGAGTAAGTGAAGACAGTCTGAAATGGAACTGTACCAGATGAGGACAAATTAGTTGGGGCAACATGAGAAATGTAGAGAGAAATAAAAGGAGCTTGCCTGAAGACAGCAAGACTGTGGCGGTGCTGTATTGGGAAGGGTGTGGGGAAAAATGCAAGTTGTGTTTCTTTTTAAACTCTAACTGAAGGTCCCAATTTACCTGGCAGACCCTACACTTCTGATAAAGCATCTGACTGCTTACCCCCTAGTCAGAAGTGTCCTAGTAGAGGAGTTCTATCTGCCCTAGTCAGCTGCCTCCTTTGCCTTGCTCTGATAGCAAGATTGCTTTGTAACTGTTCACACTCTAAAAGGATATGCTTAGTGGTCCAATGTTCTGAGCAACCACTCTTACATTCTAAACCTTTTCAGTATTAAATCAGTTTAAAAAATATGTGCTAGTACATAAATTTACATCAAATCTTAATCTAGTGATAGTCTTACTATTAAGATTATCTTCACACAGGAAAATATATGTCTCTCTTTGATGTATTTTTTTTAAGCTTATGCAACCCCACTCCCCCCCTTTTTGGCAACAACAACACACAGGCATTACCTCTGACTTCAGGGCAACACCTGGCTTAGGCATCTAGGAGGTCGGGGGGAAGGTTACAGAATAACATTTCTATTTTACCCAAGCCCAGGGGAGAGTTAAGTTACCTGGGATATGAAGGGTCAAATGTGTCTGAGGGGCCCCCCAAAATTTGCACAGGTCACACAAAGACAAAATGTCCACAACAGGAATGGGACCGTACCATATGGCTTTATTCTGACACTGATGTCAGTCAGAATTTAGTGGTTCCACAAGGGCTTTGCAGGTGCAGGACAAAAAATACACAGAAATTCGACAGGTGAAGAACTTGTTACCAGAGTGCACACTTCGAACAGCCCCCCTCCACCCCCCCCCATCTGGGGCAAATGGAAAAACGGGGCACCAGTGATACCCAGAACTATTAAAGCACAATTGCAAAGGGCAGACACAAAGCACATATTTAGAGAGCACAAGATCCAATGAGTCCCACATCAGAGCACATACCTGGACCCATAGAGTCCTGAAAGTTACCTGTGTGCATACATTCCCGACCCGGTAGGGGTTCCTTGTTTCCTCCCCTTATTAACTTTCAACAGCTGGGGGAACCACATTACCACCCACACATTTGTAAGCAGATTGGTCCTGCTGCAACCTGGAATAAGTGGTCAGCTCAATTCAGTCAAAGCCAGACTTCCTCTGAAATTACAAAAGTTGCATTTTTTCCAGGCACTGCTTGCCTCTTTAGATTTTCCACTACACCTTTGTGCTACAAACAGTATGCCCATTTAAACATTTCTTGTTACGTTCCCACAATGCTAACATTTTCTCTCAAAACTACAGGGGACATTTTCCATGGAACTCAACCCACAGAAAAACACTTAAACAGGTCACTGAAGAAGGCACACAGGATCCCGAAGCTGAGGGTTTTCTGTTTTACAGTCCTTGAAGTGACAGAATCCAAGACACCTGCGCTTTTCCATGACTAGAGGCTTTGATTTTAAAACACAACCATTCTGGGCAGCACTTTTAGAAGAAGTGTTACAGGTATGGGGATTGCCCCAAAAACTACTCAATTGGCACATTCACACGACTGACTGTAAGCTATTGTCACTGCTTCATAGCGGCCAGATCGGTGCCCCTGCCCACATGTGACTCTTACCATTTTGGCATTATTCCATTGCGTGGTGTTGCCACCATGATCCCTCTTTCCCTTGGTTTGCAGCACAGTGTTGGTGGTTTGATATGCCATCTGAACAGATTAACCACCTGCATCAACGTACAGTACATTCCCACCCAATAGACTAGAACACTCAAATAACAAGAGAGGGAAAAGGGCAGCAGTAACACCAGTGCCATGTAAATGCAGCTCTCTAGCGCTTCAGAAGAAATTTTCTGAACGATTAGAAAGGAGCCACTGTGGCAAAGCACTGTGTGAACGAGTCTACTGTTACCAGTCCAAAATCAGCACATATGTGAGGAAATTCAGCCCCTCAGGGCATTGCAGGGGACAGTCACCACCACGTCCCAATGCACAGACAGCTTTGCTTACAAACTAGGGCAAGAAAGGAAAAGAGGGGCACTCCCTTCACAAACTCCAAACTCTGTCTCTGACCACTGAGCCAAACTGCAGCACAGACAGCAAAGGGGCCAATGCTGCTGCGAGAGTTCTAAATTCCACCACTGCATCCTCTAGCTCAGCTGGACTGACCAGATGATTCTTAAAGGGACCCTACAGGGATTTTACCCTTGTGCTGCCCAAATCCTGCCTAAACTTATACTAAAAGGGTTCTAGTAAACCCAGGGAAACCCAGGTGTTACACTTACTATAACCTATACAATTTTTAGTTAGAGATAGTCTTTCCATATCTTTCTGGTTATATACATCCACTGTTCTACCCTTTTCAGCCCTTGCATAAACTTTCAGTTCAGGAATATTCCAGATTCTGAGTATACTTTCTAACCCCATTCATCCTAATCAAGAGTCTAGTTCTTTAAACCAAGTCCAAGATTTTATTGCTATTAAAATACCATGATCTGCTACATTTAATGCATCTATATGGGATTTACTTCTTTATTTTTAAGAAGTAGTTGATTTGTCTCAATTCAGAAACTGCTTTCAATGAAAATATACCACTTTCTGCTCTCAAAAATTCAGATGGTTTAAATTACGGGAGCCCTAAAGTTAGTCTAATGAATATATTTTGTATTAGCTCCGTAGTTTTGACCAATTTTGAATGTCCCCATATTTCAGAACCCTATAATACTGCAGAGTTGACTTTCATTTGGTAAATTTTTAATAAGACTGCAGCAGGTTTATTTATGAATTGCTCTGAAAATTTATGTATTGCAAGTACAGCTTGCCTAGCCTTTTTCTTATGTGCTTCCATTGGTGCTCTCCAGCCTTCCTTGGCACTTGTATTTACTCCCAGATACCTATATTTCTTGACCTCTTCTAGTGGGGTTCCGTTAATCCTTCATATGTATCTTAGGCTGTTGGGTTTATTAATGTGTTATAAACAAGACCACTGATTTACTGTGATTAAAATAATGAAATTCCGTTTTCAAGACTTCAGATTCCGGAATTACACCGGAGATTGTTACTCTAATTTCCGGATTTTACCAGGATTCTGCTATCATTCTTTTAGTATGTGCATAAGTAATCAGAATTAAAGAAGGCTTAATATACAGAGCATTAAATAGAGCAAATTGAAAATAGTACAGGAAGGAATTAAAAGAAAAACACAAGTTTTGTAGATCTACTGATCTGATATAAAATGCCAGATTCCATGAAATCTTTGGTTTTACCGGTCTTCAGGCAGCCCTAATTCCAGAATTTTACCAGATTTTCCGGTAAAAAATGAAAAACAGTGGCCTTGGTTATAAACATTACAAACAACAGTAGCAAGCAACAGAAGGTAAGAAGTAATGCGTACAGATAAAGGCTGCATGAGGGGCAGTGATCAAGGAGAGGAGTGATAAACAGCAAGTGCCACAGAATGGCTAAGGTGAATTACGATGAATGGCAGCAGATTTGGGAAGGACAGAGATCAGAGAAACAGCAAATGCCAAAGACGGGGAGAGAAGAAGTGCCTAAGAGTGACTAATGTACAGAGAGAATATGGGCATATTGGAGAAAGCAGAGTTTTGGGGGGGGGGGGCAAGTGCTGAAGAGCAGATTATGTGAAGGGACAATGCCAGCATTTTGGAGAGGCAGAAACTGGGAAGGCACAAAACGCCAAGTGCCATGGAGTGGTTAAAATGAATGACGGTGAATGGAGGGAGGTTTGGGGAGGGAGGGAAGGAGGCAGAGATCGAGGAGGAGGACCGAGAACATTGCAGCAGAGCAACTAATGTGTAGGAACAATGCTGCCATTCTGGTACGGCAAATATCGGAGCAGGGAGGAATAGAAAACAAGTCCCACAGAGTGGCTCATGTGAGTGACAGTGAATGGCAGCATTTTTTGGAGGGGAGGAGCTTGGGGACAGGGGAAGAGCAGCTGCTGCAGAGTGACCTGTATAGGGAAAATGTTGGCATGTTGTGGGGTGCAGAGATGGGTGAGGGTACGGATACAGAGCAGCTAATGTGAATAGGTGAATATTAGCAGTTTGGGTGGCAGACATTGAAGGGGGAGAGAGTAAGTGCTATAGAGCAGGTAATGCGAATGATGGGGAATGTTGGCATGTTGTGGGTAGAGACTGGAGGGGACGGAGTAAGCGCCACAGAGAGGCAAATGTCTATGAAGAAGGGCAGCATGTGGGGGGGGGCAGAGATGGAGCAGAACAGGGATAGACTCAGACAGCATGTGGTGGTATATTGGTGGCAGGAGAGATCAGAGAGGGAAGGAATAGAGGGCAAATGGCACATAACAGGTAATATGAAGTACCAGGAGTGGCAAGATGGGTAGGTGAGAGTAGTGCCATTGAGTGGCTAAAGTATAGGGTCGACGCCTGCATTTTAAAGGAAGGGAGGGCAGATACGAGGGAGGGGAGGAGTAGAGAGCAAGTGCCACAGAGCTGCCAATGTATAAGGAGAATGGCAGCAGTTTGTTTGGGGGGGGTAGCAGAGATCGGTGAGGGGAGGAATACAGATCAAGTGGCAGACAGCGGTTAATGTGACCATGATGGAATGGGGGGCCATTGTGGAGGGCAAAGTTCATAGAGTGGGAAGGGAGAGAGAGAGAGAGTAAGTGGTGAACAGCAGGTAATGCAAATTACGACATACCTCTCAACCTCTTGCCTCATGAATTAGAGACAAGGCTTAAAAAATTCAGGAATAAAGACCCAAAATCTGGGACACATTCTTTTTTGCAGTTAAATTATTTATTTATTTATAAACACATACAATACATACACAAAGAATCCAGTGAGATACTACAGATAAATAATGCGAGAATGAAAATACATTAATTGATAATACATATAACAGTATGGAAAAGGTTTATAATGTGTTGGTCTACAAATTAGGTGATGACCTGGTCATACCATACAATGAGTATATAATATGCATGGGACACATTCTAAAAACTGGTAGAATTCACTCAGACAGCTGAAAGAATAAAGAGGTTTGGGTTAAGATGCAGTTTTAGAAGAAGAAGAAGTCTGTAACTTTAATGTTTGACATTATTTTATCATTTTAATCCCCACTATTCTGTTACAAAAACAAAAATTTTATGAGAGACAGGAAAATTCTGAGGCAAAATCTGGGATGTCCCTGAAAATCAGGAACAGTCGAGAGGTATCAATTACGGGAAATGGCGGCATTTAGGGGTGGGGCATACGTTATGGCTTGGGGAAGGAGCAAGTGCTCAGAGCAGCAGGTGTATACAAACAATGGTGACATCTTGTGGGGGGGGTTAAAGTTCGGGGAAGGATAGGGAGCAAGTATGGAAGAGCAGATCATGTTTTGTGTAGGGGGTGTAGAAGAGAGAGATCAAGGTGGATGTAAGGAGGAAGTACTGCTGAACGCCAAATGTAAAGTAGCGACAAATTCCATCTGATGTGTTGAGTGTGGTGGAAAGTGTGTTGAAAGCACTGGGCAGCAGCACAGAAGCAGAACTGAAAAGTGAGATGAAGTTTCATGCAGAACTTAGGCATTGCACAAGAAAACCCTGTACTTTGCATTTTCCAGCCTTGTGAGTGGACAAGGAGTTCAAAGGGAAAATGCAGAGAGTGGGGGAATTAAGAAAGAGATCCAGTATTCAGGCGCAGTGCTAAATGAACAAGGGACATGCCCCCAAAAGCTTTCTCACAGTTCAGACTGACACTAATTTATTCATATGTAGCCCTGGCGCCGTGTGCCAATGGGCTACTACCAATGCCGGCCTACCTGCATGCAGGTTGAGGGGCCTGCGTTCGGATATGGCTGTGGCCAGGGGCTGTGTTTTAACGACATTACTATTAGTAAGGTGCCTCCACCCAAAGAATTCCTTAAGTGGATTAGATGTTATGCTAGCACAACCCTCTGGGAAGTTGTACCTACCCACAGCTTCAGTTAGTAACCCCACACCTGAAATTGCAATAAACACTTTACTTTGCATACAGTACCCAATACCACATGCCACGTTCACTCTACAGTTGCGTTCCACAAAATGCTCTTCACACAGCAATCTCAAACAACATAACACAGCTTTATTATGGGGCAGGGCTAGGGTCAGGGTACCTGGATAAGGGACAGCTGTGGAGGAAAAAAGTGGTTAGGAAATGATTAGGAACAATAAACAATATCAGGGCCTGTCGGCCAGACCACCCCAGATGTCCACCCCCACTGGTACCGATGACTGTCCCTATGTCCTAACTGGGTACCCAGGTTTCTAGTTGCAGGCCTACTCAGTCCTGCAGGTTGGCTAGCATTGGGGCCCTTGCTTTAAGTCAAATTTTAGCTTTTCTTTCTCTTTGATAACTACTTTAGCTCTTTACTGTGCCCTGGGGCACATCTTGAAACAAACTTTATACATTCCCCAGGTGCAGGGCAATTCCTGAAGTCACTCAGAGTTCTGTGAATCTCTCTGGTGGATCTGTGGCTGAAGCTCTGGGGTTGGTGGAACAGCAGAACCTTGGAATCAACAGCTGGACGAACTTGAAAAAGGGTGAAGAATGCTGTAGCTTGGATCTTCAGATTGAAGGTCTGGCCGCTTGTCCCCTTGACTGAAGATCTGGCCGCTTCTCACCTTCAGCCTATTTATGCCTGTTGCAGAGCTCTTGCGCAAGGCCCACCAAAGTACAGAGGACCCAGACCGAGGAGTGTCTCCACAGCTCAGCTCCATCACAGGTCAAAGTGACCTACCACTCAGGAGTAAATCCGTGATCCCCTGCAGCGAGCAGACCTCTTTTGGTGGGGGTTAGCAAGTTCCCCACCTGGCTCTGAGTGCAGCTGAGAACCTCTGGTTTCCCTCTTCTCTTGATAGCAAAACAACTTTGATGTGCAGCCAGATATTTTAACAGACCTTTCACTTGCCAGTGGCATTTGGCAGCCAGTTTTTACAGTCCACAGTAACAATTCCTTTACGCACTTGAACACAGCAGCAGCGTCGGGGTCCTGGAACATAGGACACCTGCTCAACTTTCCCTTTGCTGTCTCTCAGGGTTCAGAACAACTTTCACCTTTGTCCTAGCTGGCACAGCTCTCAGACAGGCTTTCGGCTTCAGACAGCAAGCATCTCTCTTCCAGCTTCCACCCAGTTTCCAGCAAGCCTCTTCCTCGGCCACACGGTTTCTTTCCAGTCCCAAACTGGTGAAGGACAGCTGTAGCAGAAATCTCCTCCAGGCAGCAAATTCCAACAGGATGCGTGGATCGCTTGTCACAACAGCACAGTTCCTCTCAAACGGCAGGACTACTGCTCCTTTATTTCACAAACCAACTTAGGTTTAAGTCCTGCGCAAGGCCTTCAAAGGACTCCTTCTCACTGCGCTGAGCCTTCTCCACTCAATCATAGCCCAGCCTAGACTGACTCAGAGCCCAGAGCAGACTGACTTAACTCCCCAAAGTCTCTGGCATTTTTTTCCCAGGAGTCTGCCCTCTGATTGGTCCAATCCTGTCATCAATCAAAATGTTGAACCCTCTTCGATTATTCATTGAGTATGTCTCTTGGTATCTGAAAATAGTCAACACCTTCTCCCAGGAGTCCCCTCTCACAGTCTTTGAGTGCCCAGTTATCTGATTAGCTGCTTTAGGGGGTCATTGTATCAGAAACATGGCTACTCCCATACAGTCTCATAGCAGTCCTCATGTTGTTCTACAAATAAAGTTCTGGTGCAGCCAAGGAAAGTACTTTTTATTTACAGTAACCCCACAGTCATTTATCCCCCATTGTGCTGTATCAAGTGACCACATTATTTAATATTTATTTTTAGCACCACGCCTGTCGCTGCCGCCGAAACACAATCCCCCAGGTGGCAGGCAGCATCCTCATTAATATTCGTGAAAGCTCATTAATATGCATTATCCCTCAAAAACATGCTCCATTCAAACTTAATTTTTAAACATTACTGAGGCTTCTCACCTGCCTCATTTAGGCCACCAGTCTCCATTTAGACTAGCAGGGGCACCAGGACTGCCAGAACACCTTTAGTTTGACCACAAACTGGTGATCGGTAGATCAAAGCATTTTCTTACACATGGGCGAGCGCCGGACAGCCAGGGAAGATGCTGGCAGCTTGAGATCTCACCCCACCAAGCCTGAACTGTGCTGAAAACAAATACAGAGGCTGCTGGAGGGCTCTGGGACACACATATGGACTTGGGCCATGGTGGTGGAAATTGGGGGACATCAGGAGGCAACTGGTAGAACGAGGAGCAATTAAGGTAAGCCCCCAAAGGGGGTTACATCTGCTTTTCAAACAAATATAGAGACAACACTTCTTGAAGTGTATGACTTACACCTTATTTATTTGTGTTGCAGTGGCCAAAATGCTTTAAGCTGTAGTGTTCAAAACACAGGTAAGCAGAGTGATGTAACACAGCTCCTTACCTAAAGTGATCAGTGAGTGTAGGCTCATGTCAGAGCATCTGTTTGACTTGCTTTTTACCATACATAAGAATACATTAATTCCATGAGTTGCAGGCGCTGCATTATAGTTGTGCAATGTCTCTGCCATTCCCTGAGAAACAAATCACTTAACTGCAGCACTATGAAAGAAGTAAACAGTAGCTCATATGTGGGACAGGAAGCAGAGGTATAGTTTCAAGCAGGAAGAATTAGAAGTGTACAGAAAAACCTTGCAGCTTGCATTTCCAGCCTTGTGACTGAACAAAGACTTCAAAAAGGGAAGGAGGAGAAAGACAGAGAGTGGGCGGAGTTAGGTAGGAAAGTCTGAAACTATGATAGGTGGAGGAGAGCATGCCCCAAACAGCCATTTTCACAGCACACTGATACTAATATGTTTGCATGCTTTGCAAGCAAACATAAAAAGGCTGCCTGCTTTTTATGGCTCTTTTTACATCCTTTCATTTCATGTTCAAGGAGTGAAACATAGAAACATAGAATTGGATGGCAGATAAGGACCGCTTGGCCCACCTAGTCTGCCCATTTCCCTACCTGATGGATAAGCTGCCGATTCTAGTTAATTAACAGCTTACTTCCTCCAACCCCCCCCACTAGAATTGCCTTATACCTGTCCCGTGCATTCTTGAATTCTTCCACTGTTCCTGACTCCACAACCTCCTCAGGAAGGCTGTTCCATGCATCCACAACTCTCTCTGTGAAAAAAATACTTTCTAACATTACCTCTGAGCTGTCCCCCTCTATCTTCAAATTGTACCCCCTTGTTCTTGCACATCTCTTCTTCTGAAAGATACTACCCTCTTGTACTTTGATAATTCCCTTGAGATACTTGAAAGTTTCTATCATGTCCCCCCTCTCCCTCCTTTCCTCAAGGGTATACATATTAAGCTGCTTTAGTCTCTCCTCGTATGTCTTCTGGTGCAGACTAGGGTTGTCAGAACCCTCTGAAGTTCTGGGTTCTAGTTCTAGTCTAGAACTTTTGGAAAAGTTCTAGTGTTCTAATCTTTTTTAGAACTTTTTAGAACTCGAACCCTATTTTTTTTTAGAAAATGGGTAAAGTAAATCCTCTCCCCTGATTGGCTGAGACATGTTTTTAGGTGGGCATCTATCAGACAATAGATGCCCACCTCAAAACGAGAGCCAGCCAACAGTGCCCCTTTACCCACTGTAGTATCCCAGCACCCACTCTGTTTCCCAATTGGCCAATATGTAAAAAAAAATTTCAAACTCGGCGCCATTTTTCCATACAAGTTAGCGAGTGATTTCACACAATACAGTACACGCAACACTCGCTATAATTAAATCAAAATCTAGCAGTTTAACGAGTGGTCCAAACGCAAAGAAATCCACACACAAGTTGAAAATTAGAAAGTAAACTAATCCGCTCAGCACAGCAGACCGCATGATTAGAAATAACTGCAGTGCACTAATGAGATGTCTGACATTGTGCGCCGGTAAACATCATGCATCAGCTAGAGTCCTTTCAGTGCACCCTCCCAGACCGACACAGAAAGTCTTTCTCTGAGTACCCCTAGTACCTGGCATGAATGACTGTTCCTAGATGATAGCAGGCTGCAGCCAGATACCTGCCCTGCTGCTTCCTGTGTCCTGTAATCTGACTCTCTCTCTCACTAAGTCGCGATACGGTGCCACGGAAGACAATGCTTAGCGGCACTTGCCTCATACATAAAATGAGCAGCATCTAGCAGTTCGCCAGATCTACTGCCGCCTCCCCGCCCTCGCACCCGACTCTTTCCGTTACAGAAAAATAGTCAGACACTGCATCACGCAAAATCCAAGCAATACTACTGGCTGTGTCACCACATAATTCTTCACTTCTGTTTTTTCACAAAGGGGTTACGCAAGGTCGCGTGCTGAACAGCAGCATCTTTTGAAAAGAAAAACCTGCAGGAAACGAACAGCACCAAGAAAATAGCAAGTTTCCAAAACATGTCTCTCAATCTAATAGTGTGTGTGGGGGGAGTAAGTAGAATGGAATGGCTCTGTGTGTGAGGGAGGGAGCTAGAACAGCACAAAAGGCAGGGACTATTTAACCTTATAAAATTTTCTTTTCTAATCTTTTATTCAAAAATGAATTTCCTCTAATTTTTTATTTAATCAACATTTTACACACAAGCCCATTTTTAAGCAATAATACCCTCCAGGGGGTGTTAGTTATACGAGACTTTCCAGGCTATAAGGCCCTCCCGCCTGTGGCGCCGGGCCTCATTTACGCCTTGGTGGAACCGTATAGCACAATACCGCCTACCCTGTTGGGTATTATTGTTACATTGTGCCGCTAGTAACAAAGATAGTAATAAAATACATGTAAAGGAAAACTGTTCAAAATAAGGGGAGAGAAATTATCTTGTGTGACATTGATAGGAATACAACTAGGTTTATCTATAGTTTCTTCTGTTTGCTAAAGTCAGCAACTTAATACGTAACAGGCCCACCCACCCACCCATATATGTTAAAAGTTTTCCTGCTGCAGCTGCATCATAGTTCCTTAGTGAAAGAAAGAGGCACATTAGCCATTTATGTACTCAGCTATATATACTCATCAGTCATGAATTAGGAGAAAAATAACTGATATTACCTAATTTCAGCTATTTGCTGCTTTCTGTTTTAAATGAGTGAATCAAAAGTTGCTATGTTTAAAAGAAAGCTTTTATAACAAAGTCAAGCCAAGTACTACAGCAGCAACATGTGGAACTGTTACAAAAATATTACATGTACGTAACATATTCAGTCAAGACATTGGAATAAAAAAATATTTGCAGAAACCACAAGAAGGCTGCTCCAATCCTAAGTTGTGCCTGTGTGAAAAGTTGACAGATCAGAACAAAGATATATTTATCATTTCAAAATATGATTATTAGGTAGCGATCACAGAGAGAATGCATGTAGGATAAAATAGTTTAAACAGACAAAAGGTCCCTTTTGTCTGTTTAAACTGTTTTGTCCTGTATGGCTTTCTGTACTGTGATGCTACTACTAAAACGCATAATACAGTATATTTTTTGGAAGTTGCAGCTGTGTCTTTTGTTCTTAATAAAAAATATGCCAGTCATTGTTGCTGGCAAAATGCATGCAATTTTCTAAGGTAATGCATACATATACCAACATTTTTGTTGGCAAATTGAAGTAATATATACAACAAATTCTAAGATGATGCATTTTTGCAGCTGATACTTCAATAAAATCTGTATTTCAGTCACATAAATAAAAACAGTGGTTTGCTCACCACATACTAATTTACTAAGGAACATTTATGTAGCTACAGCAGTTGGCATGTGATGTTTAAGGGACAGCGTCTGTCAACCCCATTATGTATCAAATTATCACTACTTATAAAGCAAAACACTATGATATGTCATATTCTGTGAAAACTGCTTGATGCAGATTTTCTTTATTTCTGATTCCTTTATTCTTTTTTAAAGGGGACAGGACAATTGTGCTAGGTGGCAGCAGTTTGCAATGTATTTAATAAGAATATATATTATGTGTACAGTAGGTTCGGTCTGTCATCATTTTTCCTCACCATCCCCAGCTGATCAGGAATCTGTAAATGAAAGAACTAAAACAACACCCACCTTTCACCCCATCACCCATTCCACTTTTCTTCCACCACCCTCACTCTGTGCAGTAGCACCCATGCCACCCTTACACCCATGTTAAAACCAACCCACAACCTCACCCATGTACTAGCATCCATTTTTCGTTTATGGCTAACATTTCTGTAATTGAAAAATAATAAACAGCTACCAATTAGAACTCATTGTTTTGTCCTCTTTAAAATTGAAAATAGAACTGCCTCCTGTCCCAGCTCATGCTGATGCACCACAAAGTCACAGAAGGTAAATCCAAAAATATATGTTTGCACTTTAACTATAAATAATATGATACAGAAAGGATTGACGTGACAGTGTCCTTTTATGCCAAATTTGGGCCTGTTCCCACTGATGTTAAAATTGCCCTGTATATAAAACTTGTTGACTTTAGTTTAGACCCTAGCTACAAAGCAGTTTGCCATGAAATGGTGAAAGTTTTGGGGGGTATATAGTCCAAGGTAGTAGATCGAGAAAGGAGAGAGACGACAACCAAAGTCATCACAGTCTGTAAAAGTTTCCTTTTTGGTGAGAGACTCCGTCCACACAGTATTTTTACCAGCCACCACCATCTGAGTTGTCATCATCACCATCAACATCCACAACATCAATCACTTCAGGATCAGTTTGTATCTTGTAGGGATATGAAAATCTTGACTTATTAACTTTAATAAAAGTTAACGTGTACATTTTCTGGCAGCAACCTATTTCTGGTGTCTGTCACAATATTGCCAGCTGTACTAAACATGCATTCTGAAGAGACACTTGTTGCAGGACAACCAAGATATTTACAGGCTTCATCATACAGCTCTGTCCAAATTGACTTTTTGATCTCCAGTATTCAAAAGCTTATGCATCAATAGGAATAGGCAGTTCTTGCAGGTAACTGTCTACCATGTTGGACAGAGACCGCTCAGAAGAGGAATCAGCAGAAGCAGCTGGTATGGCAGCAATTTGGGAAAGGTTTTGCCACAGATTTAGCTTACTACTAAGGGCTGAAGAAGTGGCAGTTGTGGAACAAAACTACTGTTAATGTTTGTGACTTTTCCAGTTCTGTATCCTTTGTGAAGATGAACCTGCATGTTGTGGTGATGACAACCTGATGGTACTAAGTGTCTGTGTTTGACTCCTGTGAGTGCTGCAGCTCATCTAGCAACATACATTTGTACTGCTCTATATCATCTGTTTTTGAAGATGTATAGCCTTGAACCTGGGATCTAAGAGAGTTGCAAGGATGTAGTGTCTTGATTTCGCTATTGCAACTAATTTGTCATTGGTTTTGAAGGCCAGCCATTCTCTTTCCAGATTCCCATGATATAGCAACATGTTGTCCATGCTTCAGATCTGTCTTTTCTATTTGTAGATTTAGAACACTAAGATGATGTGAAATGAGCATTATGAGTGGGATAACCTGACTCACAGATGCACCTTCAGAAGACATGTCCCTTGTAGCTGTCTCTAAAGGAGCTAGGATACAGCACACTGTCTCCATTAATTTTCACTGCAGCACAGACAGCATAATGCCATCTCCAATAATGTAATTGGAGCAGTACTCATGTACAGCTTGCTTTTGCTTCCAAGAGGCGCGCAGCATATAAAGCATTGAGTTCCAACGAGTGGAAACATTTTGAATCAGCTTTTGCTGGGGCAGCTTGTGTTTTTTTGCAGTTGGACAATGTCCGTATAGCCTTGGTTGAATGTGAAAAAGTGAGTCACAATTTTTTGCAAACAGCAATCATACCATCCACTTGTGTTTCGTTGCTGAGAAATCCCGTGACAATTAAGTGAGCAATGTGCAAAGCAAGAAGCATGCAGAAATCCTCCATCCTGTATTGCTTTTAAGATGTTGGCTCCATTGTCACTTACTATGAAGCCACATTTTAGACCGTGAGAATAAACCCATTCGTCAAGGAGGTCATTTAGTTCCTGCAAGATGTTTGCAGCAGTATGACTTTGCCTAAACTTCTTTATATGTAGCAGCGCCCATCTTTTGGGGTGTCTTTGTTTTTAGAAGAGCACAAGAAAACGGACCCAATGAGCAGTAAGGGACATGTAATCTATGTTTTGAGTGCTGGTCCACATATCTGTTGTGACATGAATAACCCCACCCTCTGCAGTTTTAGGTGCAAGCATCACTGTCGCTTTTAAAGCCTGATAAATGTTTGGTATTTCCAACATAGGAAAAAGTACTTGCGATGAGGAACATTGTAACGAGGCTCTGCTAATGTCATGAGCTCCCTAAAATCTCTCATGATCTACCAAAGAGTATGGGAGAAGGGCTCAGCAACAGTTCACCAATTTGGTGATTAAGATGAAGGGTCTTGGATGATTTCTAGTAAAGGTATTCTTCCTTTCAAATGCCTGAGACAGTGTTAGCTGTTTGCAACATGTCCCTGCTGGTTTATTATACACCGTGTTTCGGATGGGCAGATGGACGAGAGATGGTGGACTAGGACTTATATATTCAGTGCCATCACTGGATGTGCAACTGGTACTAATGGTGCTGGCATTGGTGGTAACAGTGATCCTAGGGCTGGCAGTGGTTCTGCCTGCATCAAGTTCAGACAATTCAGTATCCATTTCAGATTCCTGATCCTGACCCTCTCACGTGCGGTCTGGAAGATGGAGGACATGGTTTGGTTTTGGATGATCAAGCAAAACCGAATGCTTTTTCAGATGGCGTTTAAGAGCCAGAAAAGCAAGGCATGACACAACTTTACCACGGCTTACACTCTGTTTACACAGGAAACAAATTGCTCTGCATGGATCAGTTTTACTGACTGAGAAATAATTCCACACCTCAGATGTGACAGATTTTGTTTGAGTGTTAGAAGATAGCAAAGACTGTTTGTGTCTTTCACCTGTCCTAACAGAACCTGGGACATCCTCCTTGGTGTAGAAGAGTGACAGAAGACTCTGATGGATTTTCATTGCTGGCCAACACAGAAGTGGTGGATTCAATGGATATGTCCTTTTCATTGCCAACAGTGCTGGATGTATTTGCAAGTGCACTACCTGATTCATTGTCAGCAGACTTGCTCATTTCACTTTGTTGAGGAAGTAATGATTTGTCACGAGACACAACAGTGTGGGACTGAGACAAAGAGCTACTGTCTGAGTCAGAGAGGACTCACTGTCACTTGCATTATTGCTGCTAGTCACAGGGATCTTAACGGCATGAATGGCATACCTTATGGTGCCTCTCCGTGTGACCCCAGCAGCTGTACAGGTTTTCTTAAACGGTCCCCTTACCACACTTCACTGTTGCTCTTTTGCTGTTTGTTGAATTTTATCATGTGAAACATTTTGTTATTTCTGTTAGCACCAGCAGATTACCACTACCACCACACCTGCTCCAACACCAGCACTAAATGCTTCATCTATGTTGGTGTCAGCCATAACAGACAGTACGTACTAGTACTACCAGTCCAGTATACTGCAGTGAACACACCAACACCCAAACAATTCCTGTGTAACAAAGCAATGTGATCTGTAATCGCTGGCTACAACTCCAAAATTTTATTTTGTTGTGTGACACTGTGATACGGGACTGAAAGTAATTGAAGAATATGACAGTTTGCAACTAAGGGATCCCAGGTTCAAGGCTTACAGAATGATTGGGCTGCTAGGGCAGGCATACACATAGCTAATCAAAGGGCACACAGCAGCAGGGGTGATGGGCTGACCACAGGAGACGGAGTCACATACGCAACCAGGGAATGAGAATTATATTTCTACTGCTTCTGTCATGTAAGGTTAATGCCACCACACAACTGGCCACTGGGCTTCTCATGTAACACACACTGGGTAGGGTACAGTGCAGTCAAAGGCACACAGCAGCAGGGGTGATGGGCTGACCGACCACAGGAGACGGAGTCACATACGCAAACCAGGGAATGAGAATTATATTTCAGTTTCTGTCATGTAAGGTTAATGCCACACACACACACACTAGGGTTCAGAAGATTTATTTGCCTTTTTTGCCCCCCCACGTTTCTGTCATGTAAGGTTAATGCCACCACACAACTGGCCACTGGGCTTCTCTCAGTACCACACACACTGGGTAGGGTACAGTGCAGTCAAAGGCACAGCAGCAGGGTGATGGGCTGACTGACCACAGGAGACGGAGTCACATGCAAACCAGGGAATGAGAATTATATTTCTCGCTTTCTGTCATATGGGTTAATGCCACCACAACTGGCCACTGGGCTTCTCGGTAACACACACACTGGGTAGGGTACAGTGCAGCAGGGGCACACAGCAGCAGGGTGATGGGCTGACCGACCACAGGAGACGGAGTCACATACGCAAACCAGGGAATGAGAATTATATTTCTACGTTTCTGTCATGTAAGGTTAATGCCACACACACACACTAGGGTTCAGAAAGATTTATTTGCCTTTTTTGCCCCCTCGTTTCTGTCATGTAAGGTTAATGCCACCACACAACTGGCCACTGGGCTTCTCTCAGTAACACACACACCTGGTAGGGTACAGCAGTGCAGTCAAGGCACACAGCAGCAGGGTGATGGGCTGACTTGACCACAGGAGACGAGTCATGTCGCAAACCAGGGAATGAGAATTATATTTCACGTTTCTGTCATGTAAGGTTAATGCCACACACACACTAGGGTTCAGAAAGATTATTTGTCTCTTTTTGCCCCCCCACATTTCCTGTCATGTAAGGTTAATGCCACCAACACAACTGGCCACTGGGCTCTCTCTGTAACACACACTGGGTGGGCTGCAGTGTACAACACTGGGCTTCTCTCTGTGACACACACACACACACACACTAGGGTTCAGAAATTTCAGAAAGATTTATTTGCCTTTTTTGCCCTCCTCGTTTTCTTCATGTTAAGGGTTAATGCCACCACACAACTGGCCACTGGGCTTCTCTCTATAACACACACTGGGTAGGGTGCAGTTACACACACACTGGGCTTCTCTGGCACACACACACACACTAGGGTTCAGACTTATTTAGATTTATCAGATTTATTTGCCTTTTTGCCCCTTGTATGCTTGTTGCTGGTAGCTGCTGGAGTGTGCAGTGTGCTGCAGTTTCAAATAATCACACTTCACAAAGGTTCTTTTCCTCCGAGTCCTCCTCCAGTCCTCCTCCTGATATTGGTCTCTCATCAGTCCCTCCCTATTCTCCACTCCCCAATCTTGATTAATCCCTCCTAGTCCCGATTCCCTCCTTCTGTCCTGAACAGCCCTAGTACTCCACTCCCTGCCTCCCAGTCTCTCCGATTTTTAGCTTTTTTCTTGTTCCTCGCCTGCCCCACAGGAGAAGAAGTGGCCACGACTGCTGGACAAAAGTAGCGGATGCGCTTAACTGCTTTTGCTACAGTTTAGTGGGCTGCTGGTGCTGCCTGCTGCTGCTGCCTCTCTGCGATGATCCTCAGTCAAATGGCGCCTCCTCGTGGCGCATCTCTTTAATACCCCCACAGATCCCAGTCGCATTGCTTACTCGACTCCCTACATCGCCTCGCTCTGCATGTGATTCGAACCCTTTATGGACTTGCCAGTGTTCGAGTTCTAAGTTAGAACTCGAACACCAGGGTTCGAGGAGGGTTCGAATCTTTACCGAACTAGTTTTGACAACCCTAGTGCAGACCCTGCACCATTTTGGTTGCCCTCCTCTGAACAGCCTCCACTCTGTCTATGTCTTTGCGGAGATGGGGTCTCCAGAATTGCACGCAGTACTCCAGATGGGGTCTCATTAACTGTCTGTAGAGAAGGATAAGAACTTCCTGTTTTCTACTGTTGATGCCTCTCCTTCTGCATCCCAGTATCCCCCCAGCCCTCCTTACTGCCTTCTCACATTGATTGCCCACCTTTAGGTCATCTGATATAACTACTCCTAGGTCTCTTTCGATTTTTGTTGTTGTTATTAACTCTCCCCCCATTGAGTACTCTTCCCCTGGGTTTTTGTTTCCCAGATGCATTACCTTGCACTTCTTTGTATTGAATCTGAGCTGCCACATATTTGACCATTCCTCCAACCTTGCCAAGTCCCTTTTCATTCTTTCCACCCCACCTTGTGTATCAACCCTGTTGCAGATCTTTGTGTCATCTGCAAAGAGGCATACCTTTCCTTCCAGGTGCTTTCCAATATCACTTATAAAGACATTAAAGAGGACCGGTCCCAGTACCGAACACTGCAGTACCCCGCTAGTTACCCTCCCGTCTTCACTGTGGACTCCGTTTACTATTACCCTTTGCGTCCTGTTGTCCAGCTAGATTTTTATCCAGGCTACAACCTTGGGACCCACTCCAAGGCTGGCTAACTTGTATATTAATCTTTTTGTGGGGGACTGTGTCAAACGCCTTGCTAAAATCTAGGTAGGCCATATCCACAGCCCCTCCCTGGTCTACTACTTTGGTCACCCAGTCAAAGAACTCTATTAGGTTCATCTGACATGACCTTCCTGCTGTGAAACCATGCTGCCTTGGGTCCTGTGCCCCACTGGCTTCTAGGTACTCAACAATTCTTTCCTTCAGAAGTGATTCCATCATTTTCCCTACCACTGAAGTCAAACTAACTGGTCTGTAGTCTCCTGCCCTCTGCCCTGCTCCCACTTGGCAAGGCTCACAGGACATTTTTGATAAAGCGCCATGCTGGTCTTCTTGCAGGGGATCCCAACCCCAGTAGGAGATCAAGACAAACATGGCACTGTTAGAATGTTTAGGATGTGGCGGCACTGGCTGGCTGCCCCAATGGGCCAAGTTCAGGAGAGGAGTTGGGTCGCTGTGTCAGTGGAGGGGCATGACTGAATGTAAACCTCAATGCTGTCTCAGTGATGGTTCATACAGCCTGAACCATGTACATCCCGTTCCCAGTCTGATTACAGGGCAGGGTATGCCCCTGTCAGATTTGAGGGTACATCCCTGTCTGATTATAGGGCAGGGTATATCCCTGTCAGATCTGAGGGGTACATCCCTGTCTGATTACAGTTGGAGGTGTACATCCATGTCTGCTTACAGGTTATATCCCTGGTGGACAGCATGGAAGGGAAAAATAATAGAATTCAAAAAAATGTTAATATTTCCTAAAATTAAAAGAAAGAGCCAGTCCCTTAGTGCTACAGTACCATCCATCGGTACTGCTAACTACTCTGGTGAACCAGGTTTCCAAATGGACCTTGGCTGCTCAGGGACCAGCAGAGAAGGGAGGACTGAACATCCCAAGGATGACTCTCCTCTTGGGAAGTGGGGGCCCAATCAATGCCCCCCTGTGGGACTTCTACCTAGAATTAGCCTGTTGCAGCCAAGTGGATATGTGACAAAAGAAAAGAAAATGAAAGGATTTTAAAAGAGCACTAAAAACAGGCAACTTTTTTAATTTGAGAGATAAATAATTGCAAGCAAGAATGGGATAACAAAATGATAAAACAGTAAAACCACAATCCTCAGAACAAACCCTGTTGGCTGAACAACTCAACTCAGTGCAGGGAGGCGGCAGCAAAAGCCAACAAGATGGTGGGGTATATAGCAAGGGGAATCTTCTCCAGACATAGGGAGGTGATCACTGCCCTGTACACGTTGCTGGTCAGGACGCATCCGGAATACTTCGTGCAATACTAGCACCTGTTCCTGAAGAAGGATGTCAAATTGTTGGAGGGGGTGCAATGTAGTATGACAAAGATGTTCCAGGGATTGGAGGGAAAGTCCTACGAGGATAGGCTGGGCAAGCTGAAAATGTACTCCCTGGAGGAGAGGAGAGATAGTGGGGATATGATTAAAACCTTTAAATACTTAAAGGGGATAAATAAGACTAATACAGAAGGGATTTTCCAGATTAGAAGAAGGAGGCATACGAGAGGGCACCAGCTGAGATTGGAGGAGGGAAGATTCAGGAGGGAAATCAGGAGACATTTTTTCACAGAACGGGTGGTAGACAAATGGAATGCTCTGCCTGGGGAGGTGGAATCCTGTAGAACGGTGGGTGGTTTTAGGAGGGGATGGGACATAGTGTAGGGGGGGATAATGTTGAAGAGCGGTCGGGAGGGTGGGGCAGCTGCAAGTTGAGGGGCTAGCTGCACAATTGGCAGACTTGATAGACCTTGAGGCCTGTTTCTGCTGGTGTTTTCGTATGTTCATATGTTTGTAAACATTGGAGCTATGTGGGTGTTTAAATAAAACATGAAGAATTTGGGGTTGTTGTTTTGTAGGCTTTATGGCAGGTATTTTAAGCAGAAAAAGGCTGTAACTGATTTTGTCCTCTTCTGTTGCTCATGACGTAAGGATGTGCTGAGTAGTGCCCACTCATTCTTGTGAGTGCTGCCAATATTATCAAGTATTTCTTCCCCATCTCCACTGGTGGAACCAGAACCAGACCTGTCAGATGCCATTCCCTCTCTCTCATGAGCGTCTTCCCCAGACAGCTGCATTAGTCCCCATGTGCAACCAGTTGGCTCATCACACAGCTCTTACCCAGAGGGACTCTCTCTGGCTATCTATAACCATGTGAAGGATCTCACATTTGAAACAGGGATCCAGCACAGCTGCAAAAATTTGACTTCAGATATTCAGAACTTTTGCAAACCTTGCATCCAGTTCAGCTTTCCAAGGCTCAGTAAGCACAGCTGTCCCATCCGCAGTCTCCCTGTGATCATGTATGTATCCGTCCAAGGATATTTACAAGATATGCACTGCTGTGCTGGGATCAACTGACTCAGCTTGGCAGTGTTTATTTAATTTTCTTCTTGTTGGCTAATTTTAACAATTAGACTGGATGAAAGTAGACTGCTCTTTCACAGCAGCTCAGACATCTGTCTCTCTTGCTTGCAGCTTCTGCGAATGCTGGGTCACATGGGCTGCCTTCAGTGAGCTTCAAAAGTGGTCTCTGATTGGATAAGAAGCCTCAGGAGGTCTTGAACTGTTACACGCTCTTCCAGTGGCTGAATATCGAATAGTGAAGCATGAATAACAAACAGTTTGGCACCTGGATAGGAATACTCAACTGAATATTTGAAATAAGGTCTTTGCAATCCCCTAATCAACATATATACACTGGAGACCAGTAGGTAGAGGGAAAGGCTGGAAGAGCTAAATTTGTTCACGCTAGAAACAAGGAGGGAAAGTTGGGATATGGTAGAAACCTTAAAATACCTGAAGGGAATAAACAGGGTGAGGAAAGGTAGCATTTTTAGAAAAAGTGAGAACAAATCCACTAGGGGGCATGCATTCAAGCTGGAGTGGGTAGATTTAGAGGGGATGTAAGGGGGAAGTTCTTCACTGAGTGGGTGGTAGGTCCATGGAACAGGCTGCCACAATAGGTTGTAGGGGTAAATTCAGTGGATAAATTCAAAAGGACACAAGACACCTACAGTACATGGGGCTAAATAAAAGTGGAAGGATGGGGAACAAAGGGTGCAGGATAAACTAAACGGGGAGTGTTTACAAGCAGACTGGATGGGCCATGGGGTCTTTTTCTGCTGGCAAATTTCTATTTTTCTGTGTTTTTATGTAAATGTTCACATTTCTTCACAAGATAAACAAGGTAGACGCTGGGGAACTATTCACAGTGAGTGAAAACATAGGTACAGTGGTAAACTTAAAGAAACTGGTGGGAGGGAGGTTCTGAAAGGACATCAAAAAGTATTTCTTCACAGAGAGGGTAGTGGATAATTGGAACAGTCTGCCATAGGGGTTGATCTGCATAAAATCTGTGGAGGGATTCAAGCAAGGCTGGGCCAGACCTATGGGGCTGCTGCAGATAGCAGGGGAGGATGACATGGGAGGGGGGAGTGAGTGACCACTAGGGCACTTGCATCGCAGTATGGATGGGGCCAGGCAGACTAGCTGGGGCTGTGGACCTTTTTTGCCATCAGTTTCTTTTTTTTTTTTTTTGGTAAATCAAACTTTATTAGTTTTTAGAAAGATAAAACAGCACAGTGGAACACAGAAGTAGTACAGTGCAGAGTTAGGTATAGGTCAGTATAGTCAGTTTATGATGTAAAATGAACCATTCATACAGTAATTGTCTCCTCATTTGTCCATTTAGGTTTGGCTGAGGTAGGGAAAAGAAAAAGTGGTGCCCAGTGTCCAGTGTTCAGTATGACACTCTTGGCACGAAGGTGGTGGAATCCACCTCCATATAAAACATACCCCAATGATGTCATAGGTCATCGAAGAGACCTTGTGTATTAGTATAGAATAGATAGCTGTTTGACATTCTAATGTATACTCCTGTCTTGTAATAGTATACCACATTTGTAGTGTCGGGACTGTGGTTTTCCTCCATAAATATTTAAGAACGTTTTTTGCTACAGCGATTAGTAAGAGAAGTAACAACTCAAGAGACCTATCTCTGAGTTTATGTTCCAGTGCTGGAATATTTAGTAGTACAAGGGCTGGCATAAAATGGTTCATAAGAACAAAAATTAGTCCTAAGACTTGAGCAACCCCCTGCCGGTACAAGGCTTTTAGTGGACAGCTCCAGAAGATGTGCGTGTAATCAATACGTGGAACCTCACATTTCCTCCAGCAGAAGCTATGTGTGACCCCTCCACGTAGTGTTCTAACACAGCTGGAGTCCTAAAAATATCTGGTCCTGCATTTCCAGGAAAATTTCTGTAGACAGGGAGCTGGGGAAATTTTAAAGTGATTTTCCAATCTACCTATTTAAGGTATTGGGCTTCATAGCCCAAAGTCTTTGTGAAAGGGTTGAATAAGACCCTGCCCCATTTGTTATACAGAAAGAGTTAAGCGCAAGGGTCTGTTCTGTCTCCTACTTTTCTGTCTCTTCTCCGTCTGGTTGCGAAACCAAATTTTCTTGTGAGACCTAGGAACTGATCACTCTGACGGCTTTGCACTTCTCCTTCTCTCACTATCTCTCTGCCTTCCCTTGCTATTTCTGTCTTTTCTTCTGTAACAGGGTGCTACCAGTTATTAGTATCCAGACCCTGAAAATGAAGAATAGAGTCATATGTGCCAGTTCTTGTCCCTCGTGTTATTTCTCTCACCTTTTTCTAGCCTCTCGTTTTCCTTCTTTTTCTTTTCTTGTTTCTTTGTCAGTGTGGCCAGCCTGTCAAAACCCTAGCCTTTTATTTGCTGTCCTCTTTTCAGAAAGACCTCCCTTGCTGTGCACATTGGACTAGAAACTATCTCCCATTTTGGAGATATGTAAAATGCGCATGGCGTGCTAGAGTTTAAAAAAGCCCCTGCATGTTAAGGCATGAGATAATATGGAAACTCCCCCTATTATGTAATGTCATGGCCAACGGCAACTCCCCCCACAGAGAGTGATGTAATCCCCAGGGCTATAAATAGGGCTCACCACTAGGGGAGAAGAGTAGAGTCGAGTCAGTTGGTGTGCTGACTGTGAAGGAGAAGGGCCTATTTGTGTGCTGATCAATTCACACAGTTCTTTGTATCCGTGTAAGAGGTTTATTACACCAGATCGGCTGGAGTTAAGCCACAGGCTCTGCAAGGGAAGCATTATTGAACTAATTAATTTTTTTTCCTTTCTGTAGATATTTTGGAATTTTAATAAATTGACAAATGCCTTCCAGCATCTTTTATGCACCTGAGCTCTTCCTGCTGTGTCAAGTTTGTATCCCACCACACTCACATCTTTCCCCTTGCATATCTGCAGTTATAAAAAAAAAATATATGTGAATCTTTATGTGGAAATGTCACTGATACTGGTATCCCTTTTTTTAAAACTGCATATAGTTATACTGTTGAAATGACTGCAAAAAGGTATTTGGAACTCAAGGGGTTAACCTGAGAAGGTGGTTTGCAAACTCTCTGAGTTGCTGTAAACAAGAGGTCTATTCTAAGTCATTATGTTCTTTTTGCTGCACCTACAAGAACATTGGAAACTTACAAAAACACTGTTGGAGAAGCATGCTGTTTTCTTAATGAGTGTCCTAGGCACAGACTTATAAAAAGAGCAGTAATGCTTGTGCAAGAGAGAGAGAGAGAGAAAGAGAAAGAGAAAGAGAAAGAGAGAGAGCGTGAGGCAAAGACTAAGATTTGAAATTGAGAAGAAAAACTCAGAAGGACTCTGTTTTCTATGTTTGTACTGCCATTGTAAATAGTTATACTAAACAATTTTTATTTTTTATGTTGCTATTAATAATAAAATGCTATTTGCAAATTTTGAAACTGCTCCTGGTTTTCCTGTGCTTCCTGACCTGTGCCTCAGTGACAGTCTTATGGCAACATTAGCTGATTGCTGCCAAAAGTAACATTTGTAGGTGTGCTCTGTTATTCAGGGAAGGGATCGTAAGTACTGTCGAACACATATGCAGCCGATCTCTTCCAACTTGGTTAAAACCTACAGTAAATGGGAATCTTTATGTGAAACTAAAATCCATTAGTTTGCAAATGTATATACTCTAGTTATAGTGTTGAAATGAATTGCAGAAAGCTGTTTTGGATTTGTTAGAAATGATAGCAAGCTGAGAAAGTCACGTTATGTCTCACTTGCCTGTAGGAGCATAACCTTTTCTTTTCTTCTGATTATCGGTTTTTCTGCTTTTTTTTTTTTTTTTGAGTATTGTACTCTGAGATATACATTCTAGTAGCTTAAGATCTGAATTTGGCTTGAAAATTGGAAGTGGAGATGAAAACAGCTATGATGTGTCATACCCTGCCACTGACTCGCGACCATGGGTGTGGGTCTAAGCATTCAAAGGTGGTACCTATTCCCACCAGCATCAACAGTTCTTCTCCTTCAGCTGGTGCACTTACTGAATAGAAATTTGCCCAGGAATTGACCCCTCTGAAGGAGGCAATTTTAGCCTTAACCGAATATATTAAAGCTATTTGTGCTGCTACCAGGGAGTTATCTAAACATATGGGCGACACTGAGATGAGAGTCAGTTCATTAGAAGATTGTCATATTCGACTTGCTCCCAATGTGGTGGCTATTTGGCTAAAAATAACCAAGCTTCAATTGCATCTTGAGAACCTGGAAGGATGCAGTAGAAGAGATAACATCATCATTACTGGTTTTCCGGAATGCTCAGAGGGCACTAACTCTGTCCTTTCAACACAAAAACTGTGAGACAGAATTGCTGGTCCTCACCTAATGGACTATCATATGTCATTAAAAAAGCGCACAGATCTTTGTGCCCAATGCCTTTGGAAGGCACAAAGCCTCGTCCATTTATAATTACATTTTTAAATTACTTAGACAAACAACATATGCTTGTTAAGGTACGCAGTTTACAAGATGTCTCTTGGGAAGGCTCACCACTTCAAATATTTCAAGACTTGCTGCAAGCAGTCCGACAAAGACGAACAGCCTACACATCTAAAATCATGTAAAGCACGTTGTCCCAGGGTTAAACCAACAAAGAGCCTAGAAGACCTATAGAAGTCCTGAGTAAAAGTTAAATTCCAGTCCCCACCTATAATAATGGGAAGGGATAAAAAGGGTTAACAGATTGGTTAGTTTGGTGAAAAAAGAAGAGAATCAACATGCGGACTATAAACACAGCCCAGATGGACTTCGGTATTATCAAGTAAGCCGGAAATAAAGATATAACTACCCTCTGGTTCTGTAATAGTTTGATGAGGTGTGACATTAATACCATGTTTGATCAGAATTGCAACCCCTCTCTGACAGGTAGCATCCCCGGCCCCATAAACATAATGAATGGTCGAGCACTGTCACAAGGAAAGTGTGATTGTGCAGTTTTTTGCTGATAAGGTTCCTCCATCAGGAAAGAGATCATCTAGTGCCTCCCCATTGGTCCTTGCATTGATCAACTGAGTGGTACAATTACTCAGGTGACCTGCTCTAGCTTCAGCCACTGATATTGTAAGGATCATCCAGACTCTGTGGCCAGTCTGCTGTAGTTTGGGTCTGGGCCCAAGTAGGGTGTGTTGAGGTTATCGGCCCAGTCCTTGCTGGGATAGTGAGGAGTTCTCTGGAGAGAGGGATCTTTCTAGACCCCTTAAAGGAGGCGATTATTGGGCCCCTCCTGAAAAAAAACCTCCTTAGATCCTGACTGCCCGGCTAACTACAGACTAGTCTCTAACTTGCCTTTTATGGGAAAAGTTATTGAGAAGGTGGTCGCTCTGCAGGTGGAGGGTCATCTGAGCAGCCACAATATCTATGACCCTCTCCAGTTAGGTTTCAGGAAAAGACATAGTACTGAGACAGCCCTGGTTTGGGTACTAAATGATCTCCTGATGGCCAGAGATCAGAGATCCCATACTATCTTGGTTCTCCTTGATCTCTTGGCAGCTTTTGATACTGTGGATCATGGGGTATTGCTTGTGCACCTGTGGCTCTTCTGTGGACGGGGGGGGGACAGACCTCAGTTGGTTTCGATTGTTCCTCGAGGGCAGATCTCAAAGGGTGGTATCAGGGATTTATTCCTTGGCCCTTCATGAGCTGCCCTGCAGGGTGCCGCAGGGCTCAGTGCTGTCTCCCATGTTGTTCGCAGTATATATGCTGCCATTAGGAGACATTATAAGACAGTATGATCTGAATTTTCATTGCTATGCAGATGACTCTCAGCTATACATGTCTTTTGTGCCCTGCCAGTAGAAAGATACTGTCTCAGTGTTTAACAGCTGTCTGACTGAGATTCAGGACTGGATGAGTGACAGCTGGCTGAGGCTGAACCTGGGAAAAACAGAGGTATTGGTTGTGGACCCAGATCATAGATCGGCCAGGACGTTGGTGGGACAGCCCTCTGGATTAGAGCTGGGAGGAACACCACTAACTGTCTCGGACCATGTGCGTAACTTCAGCATGATTTTTGATGACAGCCTGACCTTGAAGGCCGTAGTCAGATTTTCCTTTTAACATCTTAGGAATATAGCTAGGGTGAATCACCTGGTTCCAACTGAAGAGCTTCCTACTCTGGTCCACGCCTTTGTTACCATCTGTCTTGATTACTGCAATGCCCTCTACCTAGGGCTACCGGGGGTTGATATCCGTCGATTGCAGCTGGTGTAGAATGCGATGGCCAGGTTGTTGACTGGAGCCCCTGGATCCAGACATATAACACCTGTGCTGCATGAACTGCACTGGCTCCCAGTACAGTGGCAGATAACCTTCATGGTCACATTGCTGACCTATAAAGCCCTACATGACCAGGGATCGCAATACCTGCAAGACCTTCTTTCCCCTTACTGCCCCTTCTGCCGACTCCGATCCTCCAAAGAGGGATTGCTAGAGATTTCCAGGGTCCATCTGAAAACATCTGGAGGAAGAGCATTCATCTTTATGGCTCCAACCACGTAGAATTCTCAACCTCATTGGAAATAAGATAGCCTGACTGTGGAGGGTTTTAAAACAACCCTTAAAACTTATTTATTTAATCAGGCCTTTTCTGGTTCCTGAGGGGCCTACATTAGTTTGCTGTTGATATAATGAATGTAGTATAAGCATCTGAATTCTTATGTATATTTTAATTTGTGTAATGGCATGGATTTTATGTATTTTAATGATTGTAAGGGAGCCCTGAGCTCCGGAACAGTGCTGTGTAAAAATAAAATATGATGATGAATTCCATCTTTATGAAAAAAGTGAACTTCAGAGGATAATAGATACGTTTCTTGAAGAAAAATGATCTGACCATCTAAGTGATTGACATGTTTAAGAATTTGAAAATGTTTAACTCAGGAGCAAGCCCTGTTCACATTCCATGTAACATATTTAATAGCATTGCTCATATTAGTTTAGAATTATAATACAATGAACGAATATCCAAAAAGAGTTGGTTTGACAGGTAATAAATAGAAGTACTAGCTACCAAAACACCTTGTGGAGTGCCCCCAAACCCAAATAATGACCAAAACTTTGCACCAGCTGAGCCACACAGGTGGAGCCGGGTGACAAGGATTCAACACAGTCAAAAGAAAGTCACGGCACTCACCCTCCAAGATAAACAAATGAGAGAGCTTCCCGTTTATTCAAAGCAGAATGCTTGAGCAGGAGGTAAAGTAGTAGCAGTAGAGTTTATTTATTTTGGGCGCCCTTCCCTGTAGGCTCAGGGTGCCCTTACAAAATATCAAACGCCAACAGCGTTAAAACCATACAACTACCGAATAAAGTACATTATACAATGGCAAGAAAGAATGCTGGCCTCTGATTGGTCAGACTGGGACTGGACCCGTGATGTTATCCCAGTACAGTATTGCGGTTCTAGTCCCAGCACACAGATGACTGCATCTACTGTTAACAGAATCATTGAGCCTGCTTCAGTGATCCTCGTTCCACACCCGCTACCCTAATTCAGACTCGCCTTTACAACGGTCCTCTTGCGATCTCTCACTAATGGCAGTCATTCAATACAGACTTTTCAAGAAAGAGAAAAAACTGACGTGTGAAGGTAGCTTTTTTCCCTGTGAATCGAACAGCTTCAGTGAACTGCAAAGACTGTAACTGCCGGTCGCATGGTTCACTGACGCTGCTCACTTCGTGGCAAAAAAGAGTGGCATAAAAGTTATATTTCCATGCTTTAAGTGCTTCTTGCCCTTTCTCTAAGCAAAGCAACTAGCTTTAGTATTTATTCCCCCCCCCCTTGCAAGGTAACCGATACTTACCCGAACCACTTCCCAACACCGGAAATCTCACCAGTTCCCACCAGTTGCGGTTTTGTTCCTTAGTCTGAGGGGGAGACAGGGAGGGCAACTCTCAGGCACAACAAGAGACACACGGGGTGGGGGGAGGAGAAACCTGCAATATGAAGACAAAACTCGGCACAAAACTGCGTGTGAGGGACATCCATTTACACAGACTGAGCCACTTCTTTACCAGCAGCGCCACCTACTGGCCCAAACAGAACTATTTGTTTCCTTCATACAACTCCACATTGCAAAATGAAATGAAAATATATTAAAAATGATTTTCTTAATCTTTTTTTTTTTTAATATAAAACAGCCATTGTATAATAGCAATAATGCACTCCAAGGTGTGTGTTGTACTTGGATTACATCACTTCTGGGGAGATTGGATGCACTGAGCCTATGGCCTCATGCACAACCACCCCAGGCATGATGTTATCCCAGCACAACACACTTCCTGTCATGCAGTATTGCTTAAATAAATATAAAGCAATTAAATACAGTCATTAAAATTCATATAAGTCAGTTCCTACATTATTTGGCTGGGTAAATATACTCCTCACACCCCAAAGGCTTGTTGGAACAGGAATGTTTTTTTTTTTAATACCTCAAGAGAAGGCACCTTCTGGAGGTACCCCAGCAATGAATTCCAGAGGACTGGGTTGGCTACCTCAAATGCCCGGTCTACACAGACACCTGACATTTCACCTGTTACAGGCTTTACAGGATTTATTAAGCATTCCTCAATCCATGAATGGACTCCCATTTGTTTATATTGGAGGGTGAGCACCGTGAGTGCCGTAACTTAGTTCTATGTGATAACGGCAATAGCCAATGGGCGATCGCTGTTACAGCGAATGTACATAGATGAAAATAAGAACGGTGATGCACATTCGCAGCAAGGAAACTGCTGTTAAGTGTTTATGTGGGGGGCTTCGCCTCCCACCCCCCCCCGCACCCCCCTTACTAAAATTACAAACTCCGGAGGGGTGCATGTCGGGAGAGCCAGGCTGACAAAAAAAAAAAAAAAGAAACTGATTCAGAAAAGCACAAAATATTATGCTCCACCCCAGCCCCGAACCCTGCACCCTCACTACCATAGCCAGCCACCCTAAGCACTGTGTCATTAGGCCAACTTGGTGGCATCCCATCTTGCCACCCCACACATACCTTATGGATACTTTCCGGTATCTTGTCGAGCTTTCTCTCACCCTGCACTTTCCGGTCGCTACCCTTTCAGGGTTGCTCTCCTCGCAGGCACTGAGACTGAGTAGCTCAAATCCCAGTCACTCAATCTCAGTCGCTCTTTTAACAGTATACCCCGTAATTTCCTTTGACTGGAATGACCAAAACTTATATAACCCCCCCATCCACATCATAATTAACCCCTCAACTATAGTAAAAGATAGGATTAAAGCAAAACTATAAAAAATTGCAACCTCCAGTCCTGGTGACCGTACTCCAAAAAAATCTAAATCTGTGATGAAACCCACTTAACCCCACTTGGACCCACTCCGACCCTAGCATGTACCCACTCCGACCCTAGCATGTATGTAAAGCCATTCATGTAAAGTCATAAAAGAAATAGACATGGGTACAACAAAATTGGAAATAATGAATAATAAATTACAAAGTCAAGGTTCAAAGCTTAATAAGCTGTATGGTAAATCCTTCCTTAGATGGACAGAAGCCAATAGATCATCAAATCTAATATATCCAGGCCGTAACAAAAGGCTGGTCATAGTTCATGCCAGAAACATGTAAACAGACAAAACTAAAATGATAATTACAGCACCTGCTGAGTCACCAGTAGTTACAACAAACCCCCTAATCTAAAGGATATAAGTAAGTATGATTTCAATAGTGGAGGTAGAATGAGGGAGAACTAGATGCCTTCCCATAACAAACACTGAAAACATTTACAAAATGTCAGGCATCATAAATGAGTGTGAAAACAAAGGGGGTTGCTTTTACATTGAGGTGGGCTTCTATTCACACACATGGAGTTACAGTGTGTTATGACTCTTCATTCACACACATAACATATATTAATTCCATCTTACTATTTATCTTCCCTTGGGGTGGTGTTAATTCCATTGGGTCTTATTCAGATTCCCTAACCTGTTACTATACATATAAAGTATGGGGAGCCCTTATTATGTATGTATTTATTTATTTATTTATTTAATTCACAAGTCGGATTTACAAACCTTTGAGTCAAAGACTCATTTACAAAGGCACCTCATCACAGGGGAGAGGAGACAACATATTTGTGAAACAAGACAGTGGAGAATAATACAGGTGAGATACAAAAGAGCATACAAAACTAAGCTATTTAGTGCCCCAGTGGAGCACGCAGGTTACAGTTCGTGGTGTACAGACTACAATAAGCTAATGTAAGTGAAGTAGCACATATATAATACTATAAGAGACAGATTGGTTTGGAATGGCACTCTCGGAAAGCCCTATAATGGGCATTTACAGCGCCAATTGTCAGTGAGGTGGTTGTGTAGGGCAATTTTGAAAGGGTCGATTTTGGGGGATGTTTGTAATGTGCGTGGGGAGGGAGTTATACCAAGAGGGTGCTCTGTGGTGAAAAGACATTTGGGCGAGCGAGGTCCTAGCTTTAGGCACCTGGAAGGTGGCTTTGATAGTATTGGCGGGTGACAACCGGGAGGAGGCCCGCTGAAGGGGTGTATTGACTCCTGGGGGGGGGCAGAGCCCAAGAAGAGCCTTTTTTGCCAGTATACAGGTGTGGTATTGCAAGCGTTCTTCAAATGTGAGTATGTTAGAGGTGGAGTAGAGCTGACATGTGTGAGTTCTGCTGGGGGTACAGATCAGGAGCCTGCAGGATTTGTTGATAGAGGTCTGGACTTTGGTGAAGGCAGTGGGGTCAGCAGCTGCATAGGTAGGAAGTCCATAATCAACCAAAGACAGGATGGAGGAAGTGGCAGCCAGCCGTAGGGCAAACTCAGGAAGGCAGTCTTTGTGGTGGTACAGGAGTCCAATCCGTGCATTCATGGCAGTGGATAAAGAGTTAAGATGGGCATGGAAGGAGACAGCCGAGTCGAAGGTGATGCCCAGGTATTTGTATGTTGATACCTGTTCAAGGGGGTGCAGGGTGCTGGGAACGATGCGAAGGGGAGCATTTCTGCAGTTACTTTGGCGGTGTGCAAAAATCGTAGATTTTGTTTTGTTGAGGTTCAGAACCAGATGATGGTCAAGGAACCACATTTCAGCTTGGCTGAGTGTGAGTGGGTAGGGGTGTGAGGCGACGAGGACTACGTTGTCAGTGTATAGAAGCATTTTTCCTGTGCAGGAGCTAGGGAGGGTGTTTAAAAAGAGACTGAACAATGTGGGGCCCAGGATGGAGCCTTGAGAGACCCCGGAGCATACAGGTAGGGCAGTTGATAGGATACCATTTAATTTGACCCATTGGGATCTATCCCAGAGGTAGCTGGTGAACCAGCCCAGAGGGCCAGATGAGAAGCCCTGCTGACGGAGGGAGTCAAGCATTAGTGGGTGACACACCGTGTCAAAGGCCTTGGATAGGTCAATGAACACTGCCCCGGTGATCTCCCAGCATCCAGTGCAGAGTGTATTTGGTGGGAGAACTCCAATAGGGCTGTAGTGGTGCTGTGACCAGGGCAGAAGCCATGCTGCTCTGGGCATAGTATGTTGTACTTGGATAGGAAATCCATGAGTTGGGTGGATACTATTTTTTCCAGGGCTTTGGGGGCGGAGGATGGAGATAGGTCTGTAATTGTTTGGTAATGTACGGTCTCCATTTTTATGGATGGGGTAATTTCAGCCAGTTTCCATGCGTTCGGGAATTGACCGAGGCATAGGTATCGGTTAAGAAGGTCAGTGAGGGGGGTTAACATGACATCAAGTGTTAGATGGAGTATCCTGGAGTCAAGGGGGTCACAGCTCAGGTTGTGGGAGGAGAGGGGTTTTAGGAGGATTGGCTTGGTGTTATGGGGAGAGATGGTCTTGAAGAGAAATGGGGGTTGGGAAATAGCTGGCGGTTAGATGCATGGATAGGGTGAAAGAAGTGGGCAGGAAGGACTGCACTTAGGTCAGAAAATGTTGAGTTGAGGCACTCAGCAACACGTGGTAGGTTGATATTAATTGTGCCGTTAAAGTCGGCCCGGTGGCGCTGAGGTTGGCGCTGGTGGCTACACCTCCGCGCCACGCCAGCGACCCGTGTTGAAGGGCAAAACGCAGGTTGTCGAGAGGTCGGCGGGAGAAATGGATCGAGCGTCCGGAGGACTGCTCTCCTCCCGGGTGGGGGATTGGTGGCCGGTGCTGGCCTGACCCCTAGCGGAGGCTGGGGATCGACAGCACGCAGCCGCAGAGACAAGGGGGAGGCGGGACGTGGCGGACGCTTGAGTGGTGCGCGCACGGGAGCGAGCGTGCACTCAGTCACTGGCGTCATTGCACGCCATGCCCGCCGGGAGAAAAAGTCTGAAAAAATGGAGCCTGGCAGCATGACGCCGCGGCCTCGCCGCCATTCCCGGAGGACGCCCCTGGCACGGACCTGCTCGGGTGGTTGAGCCGCTTCTCACCACCCCGCCGCGGGCGGCAGGCCGCTGGAGTGCTCAGCGAGGGGGGCCTCATGTCCGGGATGGTGCCGGAGGAACGCGGAGTGCGGGAGGGGCAAGCTCCTGAGAAATAATAACATTAAAAAAAAAAATTGTGCCGTTAATAACCATCTGAGAAGGGGTGGAGAGCGGGTCTTCCCATTAAGCTCCTTTATGTTATCCCAGAAAGCCCGGGCAGAGCCCCAGGATGAGGTCAAGGTGGACTGATAGTAACTGGCCTTGGCTTGTCTTATGGCCCAGGTGCATTGGTTGCGAGCGGCGTTATAGGCTTGCCTGTCAGCTGTCCTGCCGGACTCAACAGCAATGTGCCATAAGTTATCCCACTGCTTCAGTTGCTGGATCAGAGAGGGGGAAATCCAGGCAGCATTGTGTTTTTTGGAGCGAGTGTTGGTGACAGGGGCGAAGATGTCACAGGCCTTGCAGAAGGCACTGGTGAGGAAGGCTAGAGCAGTATCTATATCCGTTGCGAGGGAGATCGGGGACCAGTCGAGCTGGGCAAGGTATTGCTTTAGCTTATTAAGGCCCCCGGGGTGGAAGCAGTGACGGGAGGTGGTTTTGTATGCAGGATTGAGCATGGGGGAAGACCAGAAGCAGAGAATTGGTGAATGGTTGCTAAGGGAGTTGGCTAAGATGTTAACAGACTTGATTTTGTGTGGGCGGTTAGAGAGAACTATGTCTAGGAGGGAGCTGGTCCCACTTGATTAGTTAAATCTGGTGGGCCGAGAGACTAATTGAGAGAGGTCAAGGGCTGTGAAGTTGTCCTTAATGTGTGTTATAGTGGAGCCAAGCCAGTTTATGTTGAGGTCTCCTAGGATGAGCTGTTCAGCCTTGTGTGGCAGGGTAGAGAGATAGCCAGTGAGAGAGCGGATAGCTAGACTTTGTGCCCGTGGGGGTATGTAGGTGGTTGTGAGGTACAGAAGGCCACGGCTCGGGTCAGGGGGGATTTTTAGGGTGATGGCTTGGGCCTCATGGTCGAGCTTGGGGGTAGGTAGTGCGTGACCCAGGAGGGAGTCATGCAGGTAAACTGCACACCCGCCACCACGCTTACCCACACGATCTTCTCTAAAAAGGGTGAAGCCGGAGAGGGAGACAGCAGAGTCTGGAGTTGATTGGGAGAGCCAGGTCTCCACTATGGCAAGAATGTCGGGCATGTGTTGGGAGACCTAACACTGGAGTGCAGCAGTGTTTCTTGGGAGACTACAGATATTCATAGAGGCAATGCGGAGGCCAAGTCCAGTAGGGGGCGATGGGGGGGTAGCGGGTCCTGGTCCAGGGTTAGGGTGGACATTCCCAGAAAGCATGAGGAGTAAGGTGATGAGATGGAGAAAGGGACTACGGCGGTTGTGGTAGAGGTGCTTAGGCAGATGCAAGGATCTGGGGGGGGCAGTGCAGGGGATGGGTAGGGATTTAAGGGCAGGTATGGCTAGGACAGAGAGGGACCACCTTCCACTGTGTACAGGGGGGCAGGGGGGTGGGCATCGGTGGTGGGTGTGGGGGGTGGTGGGGTGATCCAGAATGTGAGGTGCATTAGTGGTGAGCGGAAAACAGATGGGAGGGCTATGAGCAGTGGGGGGATGTGCCCGAGGAGGCTGAGATTCTTGCAGATGTGCACTTACAGTGGTGCTGGAGAGATTCTTCGCAGGGGGAGGACAGGATCTTGGGGAGTAAAGTAACTATACAGAATAGTACTATAGACATATTGGTGTATGGGATGAGGGAAGGGAGATAAGTGTTGGCAGGCAGGATCCCCCAAGTGTTCAGCGAATATAACCTGCAGGTGGGAACGTGGGCTGATTGGTTCTGCACCACACGTGCCTACGTATATAAATTAGAGAGCCGACCAAGGGTGGTGAAGGGGAGAAGGTGCACAGCGCCAGCGGGGCCGAACCACATGCCTTTCAACAGGAGCCTTGCGCTGCTCCTTGCTCAAATTCCTACCTACAGCAGTCCAGGGGGGCGGGGGATGATCTCGCCGTTCGGTCCAGGGGAGGGCAGGCTCTTCCAGCCCTCTCAACTCGTGGTGTGCGGTGCAGCTTCAGCGAAACCCCTAGGTAAGGAGAGAGGGGAGAGATTTTAAGCTGTTGATTTAGAGGCGGGGCCAGGTAAGGACAAAAGGACTTACTGAAATATTACAGCAGGGATTTCACTAATTAAATTAAACTCCTTAAGGAGACTTGTTTGCAACAGAGCTTTCGCTGGCAAATTCAAACTGTAAGGAAACTTGTTTGCAGCACAGGTTTCAGTAATTAAATTAAACTCCTAAGGAAACTTGTTTGCAACAGAGCTTACACTGGCAAATTCAACTGTACAGAAACTTGTTTGCAGCAGGGTTTCAGTAATTAAGTTAAGCTCCTTAAGGAAACATTTGCAACAGAGATTTCACTTGGTAACTACAAGACTCTTAAGGAAACTTGTTTGCAGCAGGGAAACTGTAAGGCATGCTGCTGTCTAACAGTCTTGTAATCTCACTGATCTGACGTCAGCACTATAAACCTTGCTTACCTTTGTCACATCGGTGAGATTACAGGATCGAATCCAGTCAGGTATGCTGAATTCTAGCACGCGAATGTTGGTCGCGCCACCGCGATCGGTTTAAACTGTTCAACAGAAGCCCACAAGCAACAAGTAAGAGTCTTTCCCGTTCTGTCCTGAAAGTAGCTATCAGCACCCCATACACTATAAAGATATCGAGTTAAGTTAAGTGAAGTTTACCACGTTGAAAAACCCTCTCGCGGTTGCCATGCCAACGGTAAACCTCTCGAGCTTCACTCCTGGGGTTTACAAGGTTGACCTGACAACCGCTCGAGAGGTTTACAACATGGTAAACTTCATAACCCCAGCCATTATCCTCTATACAGTAGTTTGATTATGTATTGTCACATTTTTGAACTCTGTACATTTTGGGGTGCAGGATCTCATTTGCATGGAGGTCTTTGACGGATCAAATTACATTGTGCTAATATTATAGTGATTTGAGGTAATGAACGTATGTTAGGAGGGTAGAAGTGTTATTTCATTGTGGTTCTATTCAGAATCCTTGGACTATTACTGCACAGATAGCAGCATGGTTATGTAGTGTCACATTTTGAGCTCTGTACATATTAGGGTACATGAGGATCCCTTTTGCTTTGAATTTCATGACAAGTTTAATTCCTTCAGGTAACAACTGGACTGATAGATGTGAATGATGGTGCATTAGGATGTGTATATGTGTGTGTGTGTGTATATGTATGTAGGTGTATGTGTGTCTGTGTCCGTGCATGCGTGCGTATGTATATATCTCCTTAAAACTAGTTATCTTCTCCTCGGGGATGGAGAGAATTTAATTCCTATGATTTTTTTATTCAGATTCCTTAGACATTTTCGGTACATCAAGTTGTTATATTATACACTGAGAATTTATTAATATCTGTACATATCAGGCTGCATGGTCTTAATTCCTTGGTGATCCTTGATAAGTAGTTTTTTGTTTGGCACTTATACAGCCAATTTATATTATCATTTATAAACTCCTGTTACTACACTACAGGCCTTAAGGTTTATGGAGCATAATAACTAGTTTAAGAGTATAGTTGGATAATGGTTCCAGCTGAGTTTTACTTTCCATACAGTGTGTAACTATTGCTCACTTAAGATAAACTTTACTGTTTACACTTTGTATGCCATATATAGATGTAACCCCCGGGGGCGCTACCCTTAGGGCTACTACCCCTGTCTGCCCCCATGAAGGCAGGGTGAGGGGCCCATATCCGTGGACGGGTGCCTCCACCCAGAGGTCGGGGTCAATACAGCAGAGACTGCCTTGGTTACAGCCCTCTGGGCTACTGCAACCCCACCGTCCGTCCCACTAGTGACTCACACTGGATGTCAACAATTCTTTCCACCAGTACACTTACCCCATGGATAATATATTCCAACTCATTCCAGGGACCCCCTGTAAAGTAAGGTACAATTATATCACAGTCACCATGCAGCAACTTGTCAGAAAAGTACAAACCAGCCAGGGTGTAGTTATAACACAGCAATCTGATTTATTAAAAGGGCAGATAACAGGGGAAAGGGGGAAATCAGGTTAATTGGCTTATACTGTTCCTGTCTACCTAGGGCTCTGTGCACAGGCCTAACCCTACAAGTTACTGTCCCTGGGTACCCAAGCCCTAATGGCTAGTCCAAACCGTGGCAGCTGGTAGGGGCCCTTTACACAAAGAAGAACAGGAAGTTTAATTAAACAGTCAGCAGTATAGCAAGACCATTTGGAACCACTGTTGCACATTTAGCAGGGAGCTACCCTGATTCAGTACTCACAACCTCCAGACAAGACAGAGTCCTTCACCACCAGCAGGGCTGAGCCTGAGCTCCATGAACCGCCTCACACATTTATATGGCCAACAGCACAGCAATAGCAGAGGGGTACCACACCAGGCAGCTGCTTCTGGGCCCTCCAGTTTTTCACAGTCACTAAAGCACTACAATGGCAGCTTGTTTTCCTCTCCTCCCATGGACTGAGCGCAATTCAGCAATCTTCTCCAGTCCTCTAACAGGTCGAGCCTGGTGGGTATCTGTACAAGGCACAGCCTCCTCTGACCGCCCGCCGACGGGTTTTTCCGGGTCCTCCTCTAGGCAAAATGGCCGCTTCAGGCCTTCACGCGTTTCCCACGTGAACTTTCCCAGCACAGAAGCACACAGTTCCTCTCTCCTCACCAGCCACAACGCATCTCCCTTCCAGCAACAAGGGGCTCTTCTTTCAGTTCGGGCACTACCCACTTCCATTAGCTGGCGAAACCTGCCAGTCACTTTTTCCAGATCTCATTGATGCGAAAAAGCGCATCGCCTATAACCTTTTCTCTCAGATGCAAACAGCCTCTACTGGTCAGCCAGCCTGTAGGGTCCCAAGGTACTGATTGGTCCAATTCAAAAGTTCTGGACCAAAATGGAGGAGGCAATCGAAACCTCTGTGCTGCAAAACAAGGCAGGTTAGAACAACTACATTATCATCATTATTTTATGTTATTTTAAGCAAACCATCACATCTTCCATCAGGGCTCCCCTTGCACCACTAGCGGATGGCAGAAGGGCGCTTTATTCTGCAGCCAGGCGGGATTCGAGCATAGCAACACTCAAACCCTCCCATTCCAACCAATTCTGACTGCAACAGGCAACCCTTAAAGGACAGCTATGGAGGCTTTAGGAGCACTCCATGGTTCCCCATTTGCGTGCTTCCATGCCGATCAACCAGTATAAGGTATATTCGGAACCCCCATTTGCAAGGGGGTTACATAGGTATTTTCTATAGTTATGTTTTGTGGGGCTTAGTTGTTACTTACAATTGTAGTATGTATTTAATCCAGGTGGATTTTGCTTTTCATTTAGTGCATTCTTATACACACTGTGACACTCATAATTAGGTTTAGAAGCTCTCTGCTCGAGTAGTCGTTATCTTATTCTGAAAGTATCTCTAGTCATTTTAATGTATGTGCAGTGCACTCCTTACATCTAATGCCCGAAGCACATCTGATCTTGAGGCTCTTTCAGCTGAAGGTGAACTGGTACTGTTCAAGTTCTCTGACATTTCCTTCTGTATTTTTTCAATTGAGAATTTTGAACCAATGGGATATTTTTCTGTTTTTTTTCTGCATGATCTGGGTGTTAAAATTATGAGATTTTCTAAATAACTCTCATTAAGTTTCTGAGGAAGGACTTGTTGGTCTGAAAGCTAAAGCACTTTGTTATTTTTGTTACATACAGTATGTGTCGGTCCAATAAAAGGTATCAAATCATTTGCTTCTGGATCTGTAAAAACAGACATTCCAATGAGAGACATCTGTACATATATGATCAGGCTCTTTCCTCCTAGCAGACCATCCTTCGATTGTCTCACAAGAGCTCCAAGGGCCAGAATTATAATGTACTTTTTAACAGCCAGTTTGATAAATACAGTTGGGCTCTTCCCTCCATCTAGAATATCATCTGAATATCTCACAGAGCTCCAGGAGCCAGGATTATACCGAGAACAGAATAGTAATGACATAAGGTGCCCAACAATCATAACCTATAGTGAGGAAACAATAATTCAAAACATCAGTCTCAGCTCCCTCACACTTCAAACTAAGCCTTATACAGATTTAATACGAATAAAACTTAACTAGAAAAGAATATTTAACAGTGTCAGTTCCATGTGATAACAGCGAAAGCATAATAATGCCAAACATATGGGTGAAGACAAAACAGCGAAGACATTTACAGCGGACACCAACAACAGCACACGTCAAAACAACAACTTCCCCACCAAAAAAAAAAACACATCAATGAAAACTACAGTGATTACACAGAAACATACAAATGCACACATCACAGCTGCAACTGAAAATTATATGTCACTCTGCAAAGAGAATCATAATCAGAATGAGCAGTATATTCTGAAACAATTGAGAGTCACCTGTTCAGATCCTTATAGTCCTTCTTCAGTGACACTGATGCTGCACAGGACACCAACTGCTCCAAATGAAACGCACCTGCAAACCTAACAAAAAACTGCTGACCAAACCTCCTAAATAAACAAAAAAACAACCCACACCTTACAGCACCACAAACCCACATTACACACACTCACACCACACACCACCATGTAAATTCGAACCCACAGCACCACAACTCTCAATCCTACATATCACCCTACTTACCTGTCTACACCCTGCCTAATCCATGACACCACAGTGGAAACATGACTACAGTCCATCCAATTGAAGCTTACATCCACCACCACATACCCAGCCATAGAATCACAACAGTATATTTTATGCAGGGGGCTTCGCCCCTTCACCCCTCAGATGGGAGACTTCACCCCCAAAAACCTCCCTTTATTTATATAACTCTGAGACCGCACTATATGTGACAATGTGTGCAACACTACCCAGCACACTTCACTGTCTCTGCACAACTTCAGTCTCTTTGCTCCTGTTTTACACCTGTAGCCCTTTTTATAGGTGCTCATCCTGAGTTGTTCATATTGAGTCACTCAAATTGAGTCGCCTATACCATGGGATACCAACCATGTCTGGTCACCTTTACTGAGCAACAAAAAACAACCAGCATTCAATCTCTAAGCCTAATAAAGAAATGAAACCCTTACTAAGGGATTTGGCCCATCCAGGAAGAAAATAACAAGTTTCCAATAAGCCTAGAAAGAACAACAACAAAAAAAGGATGACTAAATCCCTTACGGTCAACTTGATACAAACTGTAAATTTTTAGTACAGATTACACTCATCAACCAAAATCCAAGAAAAAAACACCTAAAAATCAAAACTAGTCTATGAGACTGAACAACTGGAAAAATACCTGCTTGCAGATGTGTGTGTTATGCAAACGATCCAACTAATCATGGACATAAAATAAATGTCAAGAAAAGACCTACATGACCCGCTAGCATTCACTTACAACAAATGTACTGTGTAATTATAAAGGATGATCTATTAGTAGATTAAAACATTGAAGTCTCTCTTTAAGCCAATACAAAATAAATTGGGCTAGGAGGATAAGCAGGTAATAAAGGCCACAGGAGTACTGAGAAACTGTTAACAAAATAAACCTGGTTACACATAACCACAATTTGAAACAAAACCATAAGAATTATCAAGAAACAGCCTAACCTCAGTAAAAGCAGTTAGTGATGGCTAGAACTATCTAGGAATTATAAGAACCTACAGAGGAAGTTCACTATATGTATTGAAAGTCCTACCTCCCTACGATCATTTACAAAGAGAAAGACAAACTAGCTAGCTCTGTGCACATATCGTAACAACAATCCCTGTATAATAAAATTCAGCAAGGCACAAATAACAAAAGAGGAATGTTTCCCAAAACTATCAGAGTGGCTAAATGTAATATCAAAAAAACAAATATTGATCAAGGAAATTATTAAGGTCAGTGATAATCAAGCAACCAGCATCTGTACAAGTAAACCATACAATTAATAACAAGTGAAGAAATCTACAAAATCAACCAAAGGACAAGCAAGGTGATTATTAACTGTGCCGATAGGAACAGTAAAGTAGTATCTCATTGTGTTCAAACTTATTCAACCAACCATCTGAATTATGAAGCAAAGAACATAGCTAACAATCACAGAGAGCCCTTATAATAGTACAAAAAAGCACCAAAAAAAATATAGTATTAAGACATCAAATGGCCAATATGTCAAATTTTCAGGTAGATTTGAATAAATTAAGAATGAGTGTCTATCCAGTTGGGTCTCTGCTCTCTGTATTACAGGTGTTTAAGGGGGATCTGTGTCTCGTCTGTAGTGCATCCAGAGATGCATATAAATGGGAAACTATTGTGCTTGTAACACAGGAACCCAGTAGAAGTACCTGGAGTCATGGGATGAAGATAAAGGGGATGGTTAGTAAGACAGCTAAATGAAGTAAGTGGTTTTCCTAAAGGGTGGTAACAACATGGAATGGGTTGCCAGAGACAGTGGTAACTAGTGAGCATATGAATACCTTCAAACAAAGATTGGATATGCATATGGGAAACAACAAATATGAGTACCACTAATGTGTGGTGAGCCGTTAAAGGGTCAACAGACCTCCTGGCTTGCAGCTACCTATGAATTAGAAAGCAGAGAGACCAATTTGTGTTTAGCTTATTCTGCCGAATCAAAGCTATGCTGAGTACCTCCAACAAAAATTTGCAGTCTAGCTGAGTATAGCATCCAAAATATATTTGGGCAACAATCAATTTCATCAGGTTTGTGTGATCCGTGGAGAGTTCTTAATCCTAATAGCAAAGAATTTGCTTTTTATTTGGCACCTGATCGTTCTTATTCCAAGATAAATTATTTCCTAGTGACTAAAGAAGTTCTTCGAAGTCTTTGTAGTACAGGGATTGCCTCATGGGTTACATCAGACCATTTTCCAGTCTGGTTACAACATACTTTAGTATCGACAAAACACAAAGATGCTATTTGGAAAATTAATAATCAACCGTTGAAAAATGAAATTATGATGACCCTTCTTAAAAAAATGCTAAAAATATTTTACAATGCTAATAAAGGCTCTATAGAAAAAAGTTGGTCAGGAACGGGCAGCTTATAAATACTTTATTAGGGGACAGCTTCTTCATCTAGCCACTAAGCACAAACAACAGTGGCTACTGAAGGCTAACCAACTCTTGACCGAAATAAGGGATTTGGAAAATAGTCTGACTTCCAATGCCTCAGAATCAGTATGTCGCAAATGGGATTATTTTAGGGATCAATATGCAGACCCTTTCCATTATCATGCTGAGTACACTTTATTTAGGATGCACTTGAAATATGTTGACCACTGTGAAAAGGCTGGCCGTCTACTGGCTTCATGTCTCAGAAAGTTGGTGGCATCTAGAATTATCTCATAGTGCATGAAGAGAAGGAAGGGAGGGTTCTGCAAAGGGATTTGGATACACTAGGGGAATAGTCAAGGACTTGACAATTGGGATTTAATGCCTAGAAGTGCAAGATCATGCACTTCTGGTCCAGGAACCCTAGGCACAGTTACCATATTGGGGGGAGAGGCCAAAGGCCTCTGAAGAAGAAAAGTTTAAGGGTGTGATAGTAAAAGGAATGTTAAACCACTCAGAGCAGTGCAGAAGGGCAGCAACCAAGGCCAATCAGATGTTGGGGTGTAAACTCAGAGGAATCACCTCCAGATGTGAGGAAGTTATCTTGCCATTGTGTAGATCACTGCTAAGACCACGCCTGGAGTACTGCATGCAGTTCTGGTGTCCCTATTTAAAGAAAGACATCAAGCTCCTGGAGAGAGTCCAGAGAATGGCAACCAAAATGATAAAAGGGATGGGAGGGAGATCCTACAAGATAGGTTGGGGAGCTCAACATATACTTCATGGAGAACAGAAGGGACGGGGAGATATGATAGTGACCTTTAAATATTTAAAAGACATAAATAGGGGAGATACAGACCACATGTTCAGGCTAAAAAGGGAGGGGTTACTTGGTGACACAGAATGAAAATGGAGGGTGGTAGATTCAAGAAGGAGCTAAGGAGAAACTATTTCATGAAGAGGGTGGTGACATAGTGGAATAGGCTACCAGAAGAGCTGGTGTCACAAAAGACAGTGGATGCCTTCAGAAGAGGATGGGATAGAGTCACGGGTAAAATAAGTACATAAGGAAACCCATATGGGAGAGGAGGCTGGGGGGGAAGGGAGAGGAAGCTATGGTAAAAACGGCAAGTTGATCAATTGAGTAGACATGATATGCAGACAAGGGCTTTATCTCCTGGTTTCTTTCGTATGTTTGTATCCCATCTATTATTTTGGATACAGATAATAGTATCAAAACTGAACCTAGGGATATAGCTACAGATTTTACCATATCCTTTACGGCCCTCCCTGAGATTCACCTTCTCGAGAAGAAATTCAGCAATATTTGAGTGGTTTGGATCTTCCATTGTCATGTCAGCTCAGTGTGAGGCACTGGCCAGATCTATAGATTTGTCTGTAAAACTTACAGCTATTAAGGGTGTAGTTTCCGATAAGGCATCCGGTATAGATGCTTTTTCAGCCAATTTTTTATAAAAAATTTTTCAGCAGAATTAGGCCCTATGTTGTTGAATTTCTGCTCAGCTATTTATGTCCAATGTTTCTCTGATAATACCCTCAAGGAGGCTATGATTATCTTATTACCAAAACCAGGTAAAGATCCTAATTATTATTGTCAATATCTCTTACAAATTACAGAATTTAAAATGCTAGCTAAAATATTAGCTTCATGAGTCAATCAGGTTTGGTCCACTCTTATTCGTAGAGAACACAGCCTTATACCCACAAGATCTTCCACAGATCATTTTTGTAAGTTAGCCCATATCTTCACCACAATGAGGGACCCTCACGTACCTGCGACATCGGTGACCCTTGACACAGAGAAGGTTTTTGATAGTTAGTTGGCCTTTTTTGTTAGATACATATTTAAATTTGGTTGCCAAGTTGCTTTCTTTATAGGTTCATGGGTTTACTTACAAGTCAGATGGCTACTAGAGCCATAATACACTGGCCAATGACTCAGTGGTAGCAGTCCCTGATCTTGGCCCCCATGTATTTATATAGGCTTGACTTAAATGTACTAAGTGTGGGAGCATTTACCACCTCCTTCGGCAATGCATTCCACATGCTCACCACTTTCTGGCTGAACCAGTGCCCTCTCTTTGTAGTCCTGTACCACTCTCCCTGGAGCTGCAGGCCATGCTCTCTATTAACCCTCACCATATGTGTTTTTTTTTACATAAGCCTGCAGATTCCAACAGGTTGTCATCATTAAATGTCCTATAAATGAATATTAAGTCACTTCTCACCCTTCTATATGTCAGGGAGTACAGGGCTAGATCCTGTAGGTAACCTTTTCGGGTAAGTATTGTTTCTAACCCTGTGAACCCTTTTGGTGAATCTCCTCTGAACCCGTTCAAAAGATTTCACACTGCCAATACTCTGTGGGGTTGTTTGGATACGAGCCCTTTATTATTTTCCCAGTGCTAAAATTTACTGCAGTTGTGTTTTTACATCTACTTTTATGCTGCACTCTGGTACAAGACAGGGCTGCACCTTATCCCTGTTATTATTTAACTTGCACTTAGAGACTTTATTATATAACATTAAATATAATCTCTGCATAAGAGGTATAACTATGGGCTCCAGCTCTTTCAAACTTTCAGCTTATGCTAATGATTTTTTTTTTTAATTTTAGTCTTTGGTAACTGGATAAGGCCCACTTGGCACAAGTGCCTGTTTTAAGGGGCGACCTGGGAGCACTGGGTGGTTAAATGACTTGCTCAGAGTCACACAGTATGCAAGTGGAGGTTGTGAGAATCAAACTCAGGTCTGGTCTGCTGGTTGTACCAAGCTCGTTCACACCTTTAGGCTATACTGCCAGCCCATATATTGTTACATATTGAGTACCCAAATAAATCTATCCCTCCTACCCTTGACACTATTCAGCAGTTTGAAACAGTATCTAATTATAAATGCAACCTAAGACAAAAGTGTTACCTTTAAAAGCTGGGGTGTTCAAATCCGAGATGTAAGCCCTTGGCTTATCCTGGGCTTTGACTCACCCTAAATATTTGGGACTATATCTCACAAAGGCTCAAACTCAACTAAGGAACATTAATCTTGATTTGTTATTGAATATTATATCACCCAGGATTTGGATAGGTGGAAAGGGATCCCTTTGTCACTTTATGGCACAATTAATATTATTAAAATGAACGTTTTTTTCCCTGGCTATTTTACCCTTTGAATATGTTAAATCTATATCTTCTTTTGAGTTGTTTTCAGAAAGTACATACTTTAATTTCTCATTTTATTTGGTTAGATAAAATACCTGGACATTCTTCTGTTAATTTAACTGATCTGTCTTCGAGGGTGGAGCTCTTGCAGCAGGTAATACTATTAGGACTGAAGCTGTCAGGCGTCAGGACCCCACTGAAAACTTGTAGCTAGCAGTCTGAGGCTCCACCCGACATCAGACATGGTATACAGGGGGCAGTCTCCTGGCACCATCCCAGTTCTTTTCCCACCATCAACCTGCATAGTTCGGCTCCTCAGATGCCTCTCTCAGCAGTCGACAGCCACGAATGTCAGATAAGTCGTTTTCTTCTTTAATCCAATATTAACCTTCACCTTGTTTATGTCATCGCTCTCACCACTGCAGCGAAGGTCTAGGTGTGCATGCAGGAAGCAGATCCCTGCCAAAGACGGCCACGCGGCCTGCCTCATCTGCCTAGGCCCAGAACACCATCCTGACTCCTGTAATCACTGTCAGAAATTTAACCAAAAGAAGTGTGCCAGAAGAGCCCATGCCATTAAAACCTTCCTTTTGGAGAAAAAGCTTGCGGCCATGCAGCGAGGATCAGGGGCCAGCTCATCTTCTTCTGCTAGAGAATTCCCACCTAAAGATAGGTCCTCCGGAGGGAAGCATCACCACAAGGAGAAGGATTGGACCAGGTCTGAATCCCGTCCTCGGTCGCCAGCCAAACAGGCATTGTCTTCTTCATCCAGCAAGAGGTCTGGTTCAGTTCTGGCCCTGCCATCTGAACCGTCCCACTCCTCCAAGTCCACTCCTGCCCCTTCCCAGGGACACCACCGGGAGTCGGCCTCAGCGGGACACCACTCTACCTCCCTGGCTCACTGACTATCAAAAACCACAGGGTCAACCCAGGAAAGCTTGCCTAGGGCTCAGGACAGGCCTAGTTCTCCAGTAGGCAGGAAGTCACCTGGGCTCGGATGCCTCCACCCCAGGCAAAGGGGTGCCCTCCAACAGACAAACACCCACCTAGCCAGTCGCTTCCCCCAGCGACCCTGTCCCCAACACCAGACATGGGGCAGTCTCCAGATGAAGATCAGCCATCTGCCCCCTGAGGGACCAGACACCTATCAAGACCATGCTGGATACTGGTCTCTGGCCTTCTGATGCCGGGGTTCTGGACCTAGTGCCTGCCACCCGAGTTGGGGCTTCAGACCCCCAGACACCCACTCCTAAGGATCCGATGCCCAGCCCCTCTGACCCAGTGCTGGCACCTGCAGTCGTCCCAATGGCATATATTGGTAACCTCTTCATCACTTGGTGGAACACAGTAAAAGGGTGCCTCTTATACCGACCGCCGGACAAGATCCCTACTCCGCCACCCATGGTACCCCCTCCCACCCCAGAGCCTCGGGGAACCAGGATGAGCACCCAAGTCCACATCCAAAATGGAAACAAAGGAAGCAACCTTCATCCCCATCTCCTTCATCCCCACCCATCACGTCCTCCTTGGATGAGGCAGGCGTAGACTCGGATATATCAGGCAGAGGCTTCTATCCTTCCTCGCCAGAACCCAAGGATTCTCCATGGTCCCGCTGGATGATCCCTCATTTCTTGACATCATGAGGCACATCCAGATCATATATGAGTGGGACACATGAGGACCTAGACCCAGAGCATAAATGCCTGACCAAATTCCTTGGAGAAAAGGAACCCAAGCCCTTGGAGATCCCACCATTTGTGGATCCCTTCCAGGATGTTACTCGCCACACTTGGCGTACACCATCCTCTATCCCGCCGGTTCCAAGGAAGGCGGACAGACAATATAAGTCTCCCAAATCAGAGCCTTTCATGGCAGAACAGCTAAAGGCTAACTCTCTAGTTCTTACGGCTGCCAGCGGGAGAGGAGCTCAACCTGAAACACTTAAGCTTCCAACCTCTTGACCCCGTTTCCAAGACACTAGATGGCTGGGTCCGTAAGGTCTTCTCCTCTGCTACTGGGACCATCAGGTCACTGAACTTTATGGCCCATATGATCACCTACCAGCAGTCCCTGTGGAGAAAGACCATGGACTTAGTGGAGACCCTCTCTGACTCCGACTCCAAACAGGAGATCTTAGCATGTGCCCAGTCAGGCCTGGATGTGGACAAGCATGGCCTCCGGTGTTCTTATGATGCTGTAGATATGGCTCCCAGGGCCATCACCTTGGGAATCTGTATCAGATGGCAGTCCTGGCTCAGACATACAGGTTTCCATCTGGACCTTCAGGAATCCATTCTAGACTCTCCTTTTCAGGGCCCAGTTTTGTTTGGCCCTGAAGTTGAACAGATGATGAAACAGCTTCAGGAGTCAGGAAGAGCGGTGGTGGATGTACACCGAATGTACAAATCCCAGCTCCTAGAACCCCGCTGACGCTCGTTTCGTAGAGGTCAAGGGCAGGGACAAAGCAGTCAACAGTCCCAGGGAAAGGGATTCAAGAGGCAGGGTCACCCTGCCTCTCAAAGTTCCCAGGGCCTCAAGTAGCTTAAAGCTCCCAGGACCCAGGCCCCTACCACCTTCTCTGCCTGACTCCCTCTGCCACCCCCTTCCCTCGGGGACAGGCTGATCGAGCAGGTAGGAGGTGGTTTGCTCTTTATCTGCTCAAATGGTCTCATATCACTGCAGACCAATGGGTACTGGATACCATTCAGAAAGGGTATTCGATAGAATTCACCTCTATCCCACCGGACAACCTAACCACCCCCCCCCGGCCCGTTGTCCACTGGAGCACAGTCTTCTTCTAGAAGCCGAGATTCGTCAGCTTCTAGAAAAAAGAGCCATTCAAAAGGTCCCACAGTCCCAGAAAGGGACAGGGTTTTATTTGCGCTTCTTCCTGGTTCTGAAGAAAATGGGAGACCTTCGTCCAATTCTGGACCTCAGCCAGCTCAACCTCTCGGTAAAATACCAGAGGTTTTGAATGGTCAGTCTGGCAAGCCTTTTTCCCCTGCTTTAGCAAAGGGACTGGCAGTGCTCCCTAGATATTCAGGATGCCTACATGCTTATCAAGGTCCTGAAGTCTCACAGAAGGTTTCTTCACTTCAGATTCAGGGACAAGCACTACCAATTCTGGGTACTACCTTTCAGCCTTTCTTCAGCCCCCAGCGTCTTCACCAAATACCTGGCCATGGTAGTGGCAGCCCTCCGCAGGAGAAGCCTCTTTGTCTATGCTTACCTAGATGATTGGCTCCTCTCCGCCTGGTCAGAGGAGGAACTCCTAATCACTCTATGACAAATGCAGGCCCTTTTTCCACGCTGGGGATTACTGTAAATTGGCCGAAGTCTCATCCCTGGCCAATACAGAGACTACAGTTCATAGGAGCCATTCTGGACGCTGGTCAGGGAAGAGCCTTTCTGCCTCCAGATCGGGCAGACCACCTTCGGAGTTTGGCAAGGGGGCTGCCAAGCGCCCCCTTTTCCGTTGCATGGACAGTTCTACAGCTCCTAGGCCACATTGCTTCATCTATAGCCATAGTATCCTAAGCCAGACTTTACATGAGGACTCTATAGTGGCACCTCAAAGTCCAATGGGACCAATCGGTGGACGATCTGGATCTCCAAATTTGGATCACCCAGGCTGTTCACCGCTCTTTAGATTGGTGGCTCAGCCCTGACAATCTTGCAAGAGGAGTTCCTTTCCAGAGAGTAATCTCTCTCTAAACTCTGACCACAGATTCTTCTCTTTCCAGCTGGGGGGGTGCACATTTGGGGAATCACAGGACCCAGGGGTCTTGGTCCATCACAGAGAGCTCTCTACATATCAATCTTCTGGAAATGAGAGCTGTTCTGAATGCTCTAACGGCATTCAAAGACCAACTCTGTCCGGGTCCTCTCTTGGTGCAGACAGACAACAATCCAGTGGTCTTCTACATCAACAAACAGGGAGGAACTCATTTGTACCCCCTTTGCAGGGAAGCCATGAGAGTGTGGGACTGGGCAGTAGAACGTCATCTGGACCTCATTGCAGTCCATCTTCGTGGGGCCCAGAACATCCTCGCTGACAGTCTCAGCTGCTCTACCTCTCTGAACCACGAGTGGGAACTGCTCCAAGAAGTCGCAGATGACCGGGTTGCTTGCTGGGGCCTTCCAGAGTTGGACCTCTTTGCGTCCCTGTGCTACACCAAACTGCAACATTTTTGATCTCTCATTCCAGGGCCTGGTGTTTTCTGTCGAGACGCATTGTCCTTCTCTTGAACAGGGAAGTTCCCGTATGCCTTCCCTCCCTTTCCACTCATTCAGAGAGTGCTACTGAAATTGCAATCGGAGGGAGCCAGAATGATTCTGGTGACTCCTCTGTGGCCTCGCCAAATATGGTTTCCATTGCTCCAGCAACTGTCTCTGGAACCCCCAGTCCACACTGTCCACCCACTTGCTCTCACAAGAGCAGGGGACATTAGTCCATCCTGCTCTCCATTCTCTTCACCTGCATGCATGGCTCCTGCAGTCTTAGCAGAGGAGAGATTAGGAGTTTCAAGCAGGGTGGCTGAAGTACTGGTTGCAGCCAGGAAGCCTTCCACCAGGGCCACCTACTCTCTGAAATGGAAACGCTTCTGTTTGTGGGCTACAGCCCATGCCCTGAATCTCCTGGGTTGTCTGGCTGGGCAAGTGCTAGAGTATCTCTGTCACCTTCTGGACTTGGGACTGAGCTATTCATCCATCAAGGTGCACATGTGTGCGATTTCATGACCCTTTCGGAGATAAGTCTCTGGCACAACTCAATGCCTGCAAGATGTTTCTAAGAGGAGTCTTACATATCAGACCTCCCAAGAGGGACACAGTTTCACCTTGAGACCTTCTTTTCATCCTGGAGAAGCTCACCCTTCCTACCTTTGAGCCAGCAGCTTCTTGTGATCTGCGCTTCCTCTCATGGAAGACCCTCTTTTTGGTGGCCATTACTTTGGCTCGAAGGGTTTCTGAGCTTCCGGCCCTGATGTGTAAGGAACCTCATATAATCATCCATAGGGACAGGGTGAACTGATGCACGAATCCCAAGTTCATGATGAAGGTGATGTCCGTGCTCACCCTTAACCAGGATATCAACCTTCTGGTTTACTAACCATGAGTTTTCTAACCAAGGTGAAGACCTGTTGCACACCTTGGATGTATTTCGTATTTTGAGGTACTACCTCCACAGGACCCACTCCTCCAGACAGTCAGACCAATTGTTCGTCTCATTCGCTAAGCGGATGCTGGGAGCCCCTGTTTCTAAACAATCTCTAGCCCGTTGGATAGTACAGTGTATTTTGTTTGGTTATGAGCATCATAACAGGCCTCTTCCAGGCTCCGTAGGGTGCCACTACACCAGAGCTGTGGCCTCTTCTTTTGCAGTGCTACAAAATGTCTCTTCAGCAGACATTTGTGCGGCAGCCACATGGAATTCAGTCCACACCTTCATCAGACACTACAGCTTGGACATTATGTCCAGAAAGAGAGCAGGGTTTGGATTGGCAGTCCTATAAGGCCTTCTCTCTTAGATACACCTTCATTATCCACCACCCTTTTCAGATCTGGGCCTATCCTTGGGTACTGCTTGTGACTCAGTCCTAATAGTATTACCTGCTGCAATAGCTCCACCCTCGAAGACAGATAGTACAGTTATGTAAGAATTTACTGTAACAGTAGATCTTCGAGAGGAGCTCTTGCAGCAGGTGGCTTTCCAACCCTCCATCCCTTGGGATAGTATTTAGGTGTTTTTGTCACCAGAGCATGGTGGTGATTTTCTGCTTGGTTCTCCAGTTTCTATAGCCGGGTCTCCAGCGGAAGAACTGAAATGGCACCAGGGGACCGCTCCCTTTATACCACGTCTGACGTCAGGCGGAGCCGACATCGGGGGCGGCCCCCTGCTTCAGACTGCTAGCTACAAGTTTTCCGTGGGCTCCTGACACCTGACGGCTTCAGTCCTAATAGTATTACCTGCTGCAAGAGCTCCTATCGAAGATCTATTATTACGGTAAGTTCTTACATAACTGTACTTTCCTAGGCATCAGGGTGGGCTCAAGCTTCCTCTTTTTTTCCTTTATTATTTTGCTAGCCATGTGAGCAAGTATTTCAGATGGTCAGCTACTGCCGAGACTAATACTTCTTTGTATATACCTATATGACTAGAGTTGGAATTGGACCTTATGAAATGACTGAGCCTTTCACCCTTGTCAATGCCTTGTATCAACTATCATTTACTTCCTAAACAGTTTCATGATTCCCCCAATAGTCTTGCTCTATATATCAGTAGGCTCTTTAATCCTGTTAATTTTTTTTATTGTTGTACACTAGGCACATAGCCCTTTTTATGTATGCGCGTGAGCAACATCTTGTGGCAGTAGTGCATTTCAGAGGTGTGTCAGTGTTGTCACCAGTGCAAGGAATGTTTTAGTGGTGTGTTCCTCAGCCACTAATTAGCGAGCACGCTGCTGATGACAGCAGTTTCAAAGAGAGCCACGGAGCTGAAGTAAATCTGCCACTCCAATGAGGTACAGTTTCTTCACTGCAGCGTGAGATGGCAAGCCTCTGTTACGTGCCTTTCCTGGTGAAACATTCCAATAAATATGGTGGCTCCTGCCGCCCGCCACACAATTCTCCAAAGCCGACATCGGGGGTGCTCAATCCCTGTGTTGGCATGTCCCCCCAGTGCAATTTGTTTGCCGATGGGGTTGCCCGATCACTGTTGGCATCATGTATCCCCCCCCCACATGCTTCATTTGTTTGCCGACAGGGGTGTCCAATCTCCATCTGCATCAGTCCCCCCCACACCCCAAACTCATGTGGGACACTAGGTGCCCACCCCAGTGTGCCCAAAAGTTTGTTTTTTTTAAACCTGTAAATAAAGAAAACCTTCCCCCAATGTCTGTTTTTTTTTTGTCCCTGTAAAAACAAAAACGGTCCCTCATTGTCCCACTGCCCCCAACTCGCACCCACCCTCTGCGCACCTCTCCACTTCGTCACCTCATACTTGGCTTTGGAAAACCGGCACTGCAATCTTCAGTGGAGCGGGAACACGTCTGCACTCTTCAAAAGCCAACCGCAAACTGAAGAAAATCACGGTAAGCTTTATAATGGCATCAATGAGGGGTTTCAACTTAGGTGGATATCTCATCTACTTTTTGGAATTTTGGCTCCAAATTTTCAACATGGGGTTCTTGGGACCCCACCTCATGAACATGTGACTGTCCTTTCGTTACTCAGTCCCGAAAGGTGATTTCACGGTCACTGCATGGAATCACATTTTGCGACCGATTAACGAAATGGAAGTGCCATTGCTCATGAGGTGGGGTTCCAAAAAACCTAAGTTGTAAATTTGGTGAAAAAACTCCAAAAAAATGACTGCACTACAAGCGTGCTTTGCGCAGTTTGTACATACGCTCATAACTTTGCCAGTTTTTAATATTTTCACTCCAGATTTTCAACATTGCTATTTTTTCACACATCCTTATGAACAGTACATCTGTCATTTTTTACATCCTGTCCAAAATGTGTTGTCACACCTGTGGTACACAATGGCGCGGTCGCTGTGGGAAATTAACTTTTGGGACAGATTAACAAAATCACAGTGCCACTGTTTATGAGGGAGGTCCCAAATGCCTATATTGAAAATCTGGTAAAAAATCCCCAAAATGATTGCGGTGCAGGCGCATGCTATAGTTTCTACACACACTCATGATTTCACTGTTTTTTTTATATACTCCAGATTTTCAGCATTGCCATTTTTTTTTACACCTCCTCATGAACAGTATACAGTAGCTGCCATTTTTCACCTCTTGCCCGAAATGTGTTTTCGCACCTGTGGGGCCGAATGGAGCAGTCTCTGTGCAAAATCACCTTTCGACTAACGAACTGATAGCACCATGAGGTGGGGTCACAAAAAGCCCATGTTGAAAATCTGGAGTGAAAATGCCAACAAACGCCTGGGGCATTAGGGTTTCCAACAATTAACGTCCCACCCTGTAGAGATTGACAGGTGTAGGGTGTGTGACTTGGGATAGTCGGCTGTAATGCTCACGTCATTCTACCTCCACCCCCACCCTGCAGCCAGTGACAGGCATTGAGGTGTGACTTGGAGTCTTCGGCCCCAAAGTTCACCCCATTTACCTATACTGCACTCATCTCAGTGTATTTCCTTATGGAATGGCATGAGCGTAAGACCCAATGACCCCAAGGCACACCGCAACACCTGTTAGTGTCTGCAGGATAGGGTGAGGTGAAATGGTGTGAATGTTATGGCCGATGACCCAAAGGTACAACCTCAACGCCTATCAGTCTCTGCAGGGTGGGGGTGGGGTTGGCATCACTTTAATACTTCACTGCCATTCCTATTATGCATCTCTCTAACTCCAGCACTACCAATGCCAATGCCAGCAAGCCAATATTTGGCATTGACAAATGCTTGTTTTAGTGACCACTGCTTTACCTGTGGAGTGTTAGTGGGGGGAGTTTAAGGGGGTTAAGGGAGGGACGGTTCATATTTTTATTTTTGGGGCTAGATAGTCGAAACTTATCTCCCGGGCAAAATTAGGACTGCACGTCATGCAAAAATAGCCAGAACCATTTGCACACTATATTCAAAGGAATAGACCCAGTGCTAAATCAGTTGAACATAGTGTGCAAACTACAGTGTGGAAACAGGGCCTTGAGTGCAGTGCAAACATAGCCTGGCAAATAAGACAGCTCTGAATATAGCAACTGGGCAGTGCAAACTACAACAGCAGGCCAGTGCACACAGACGTGGAGTAAGGCAAAGGTGAACTACATGGCCCAATGTGTGTGCTAGCAAAGAATTGGATTCACAAAAACTGCAAACAACAGTGTTGACCAAATACTGCAGAACTGTGCTATGGTTCTGGCAGTTTTGCATGGGGCAAACTCATTTGCATGGCACTCACATGTTTGCCCAGTGCTAACACGTTTGCCTGGCACAGTCTTTGCTATATTCAAAAGTGCTATGCAAATGACCCTACTTAGGCAATCCATGGGCAAACAACCACATTAGCATGTCATTATTTCCTGAGCTGCATGTAGTTCCATGTGGATTGCCCAGAGCTATTGCAGGGTGTACACAGCACCACCTGTATGTCAGACTGGAGAAACATGTCGGTAGTGGCAGGCTCTGTCTGTGCACAGCAGCAGAGTCTAGTGTGCCCCAGGGGACTAGCACCACAGCCACAGGTGTTTGTGTTGCATGCCATGGACATATTGTAGTCCCTGGTACAGTGTATAGTAGATGCTACAGTACCATAGTGGCTGTTTTAGTGAGGGACACAGCAGTGCCTATGGTATGTCAGGCATCAGTGACTGCAGCTCTCCACACAGTGACAGGATCAGCTGGAAGGTGCGTTCTGATAGTGGACACCACCGTCATGCTGTCCTGTGTCCCACTTATATTGCACCACTGGCATGGGATATTCACAGTAACATACACATGGCTGGCCACATGTACCATGGTGTATGTACAAATGTGAGGTATGTGCTTGGGGGGGCGGGGGCGCAACATACCATCAGACATGCACACCAGTGTTGGGGTATTCCCGACACTGGAACATGTGCACTTTGGGGATAACCCTATTCTTGAGGGAAACCCACAATATTGTGTAGCCTGGCCACCTGCCCTCCACACCATCCAGTTCCCCAGTGCTGCATGTGTGTGCTGGTGTACCCCAATGGGGGGACTGGAGGTGTGTGTTGTATGACCACACTGCCAGTTATGTAATACTTTCATATGTATTTATCGCTGTGTTGACTGGGTAGCCACAGTGGGCCATGGCCCATAGCCCATAGTCAGGAATGACCCGGTGCCACTACATGTGAAGATGCAGTGTACAGTAAATACACACAACGTACAACAACACACAATTCACATATAGCAACTCACTTAGTTTGCGGCTGCAAGTGGGATTGTAGCTCTGTCATATAATGTGCATTATTGTTAGCTTCCAAGCAATGTTGAGGCATTGAATTCCATAGTGTGGATGCCTGTGCACATAGAGTGGCCCAGGGTGGCCGTCCACCCTTGCTGCCTCCTCATTGGCTGCATACGGCCTTGTTCACTGCTGCTTCTGTGTCCACGCCCCCCATCAGTAGTTTGCCTGGAGTTAAGACTACCTTCTCATAGGCAGCAATTTGCACCAAGCTACATGTTGCGCTAATGCACGTTACACGGCGCTATAGTTTTGAATATACTGTTGCGCCGGTATGCATGTCCCTGCCCCCCACTTTGCACTGTGCATACATTGTCTTTTAGCAGCTGCGCTAACACGTTGCACTGGTGCTATTTGGCCTTTTGATTATAGCAATCTGGTGCAAATGTAGCGCAATTGCTGTGCAATTGGTTTGTGACCGACGCAAAGTTTTGAATATCTGGCTCTTTGTTGGTCAATGTAACATTTTGTTATAGTTGCCATTTTATTGTTATTGTTCTTGTTAATAATGTTTCATACTTTATAAATAAAATTACATTTCAAAAAAAATAAATGATACCAAGCTGGAACAGAGGGAGCTGACCATGAGAAACCTTTTGACCTTCCACAAGCTTTTTTGCAGAGCTGTCAGCAGGAAAACCAGCCCTGGCCAAAATGTCATAACTGGCTGCACTTGTTGAGAAGACTGGATGTACAAGCCACATGAAAGAAATGTAAAGTCTGGTATTTTGTGTGAAAACAGGATATAACTTAACAAGAACAGGCTGTAGAATTTAATTGTCAGGTGACATCATCTTATAAAATGAGAATAATGTTTATTTACAGAGTTAAAGAGAGAGAGACTGATATTTACATTTAAAGGTACCCTCAGATGAAGGACTTTGTTTTGTTTGAACTGCCTGTATGAGAGCTATCCTGAACAATTTTAGTTGTTTAAATTTTATTGTTATTGATAATAATAAAATGCTACTTGAGAATTGTATGACTTCTCTTGAGTTGCGTATGCTTCATGACCTAGCCCTCTATGACAAAGCCCCTTATAAAAAGATTCCTTATAAGGTGTCGGCATATCTTCCCTCTTGTGGCATCCATTATTATGGAACTGTGCGTAAGATTCCTTGCATGTCTGGTAATATGGCTTATGCCTTATATGTGTGTTGCAAGAATGAACATAGCTGCAGGTATTTAAAATGATTCATCAACTGCAGTGATTTGGTCTTCTGTAAATTTGCAGATGGGACAGTGTTGTGTTTATCTAATAGTTGATAAACATGTCTCAGAACAAGAACAAGACATTGCCACTTTCTAAGGGTGTTGTCCAGTTTATTCAGAGGACAGTCCCAAAGGTATGGGAGGTCCAAGGTCCAAATGTGCAGAGTTTGGAAGGAAAGTTGTTTTCAAGATTTGTGCCATACTTGCAGGGTGACCTTTGTAAATGTGAGAAAATTATGAAATAGGAGATACCCTGCCAGGGCTGTATAAAGGAATTTTATGATAGGATAGAAATTATTTAACATAAATTCAGTATTCTTCCAATGAGAGGCATAGCCTCCTGCAGACCATAAACATATATAGTACATAGGTTAGCAGCCATGGCATAGTCACTTAAATTTGTCAGGTTAACCCCTTCCTTATCTTTGGGAAGTTGCAACACCTCATATTGAATACATGAGCGCACACCTCCCTAGATGACTCTAGATATATACTTATCCCATGTTTGAAAATATGTTTTGTCGAGCATGAGAAGCAGGGTTTGTCAAAAATATAATAGGTGGAGAAGGGCATTCTGTCTCACTATTTCTATTCGATTCCAAAATCTGAAGGTTACCTGTGACCAGCAGGGCCGGTTCTGTTAAACTGTAGTGGTTATTGGTCATAGTTCCGGAGTTCCAGGTATTCGAGGTGTTTAGTTAGATCCCCTTGTATTTGATTATATTCCATGTTCAATAAAAGAAGAACCTCTTCCTCAAAACTGGGGATGGGGCGTAATAATACAGGACAACCTCCATCTTAGAGGTATTGAGTCAGAAACCTGCATACTTTTCATAGTCAGCAAGAAGTTCCAATACCTAGGGCAGGGAGGTTTCTGAGGAAAGTGACATTAGCAGAATATCATCTGCGAAGAGTGTTAGTTTATATTCCCTGCCCCTGACTGAAATCTCCTCCACTCTCTGCTCCTTTTGGATTAAAGCTGCTAAGGGCACTATATGAAGAGTAAATAGTAATAGTGAGAGAGGGCAGCCCTATTAGGTTTCCCATTCCAGGTTAATCAGTTTGGATAGGTCCCTGTTTATCCAGTCATAGGCCTGTGGAGAGGCATATAAATTTTGCAGAATATCCACCCACACTACCAGAAAACCAAAACCCAGGATTATATACCATAGGAAAGGCCAAGAGTCCCTATTAAATGCCTTCTCTGTGTTGAAGCTGGTGAGGACCACCGGTAGCAGCCGAGGAAGCATATTCCAGTAAGAGTAAGGTGCATTGCACATTGTCCTGAGCCTGCCTTATACGGTTTATTTTATTTTATTGTATTTTAAACATTTGGTGACCAGGAAAGGCACAGTGAGCCGAGGCTCATTTCCAGGTGTGACCCGGGGTAGGTGGGACAAGGGATAAAGTACATTTTTAGTATACACAGGGCAGGATATTAAAAGAGGTTGTGCCTGGTGCAACCTCACAGTGCACCCCGGCACCATATTCAAATGAATGAGTTGCACAACGCAAATCCCGACGCGCTGGGGTGCATCGCTAATGTATGCAGCTCATCTGCAGGGGGCGTGCCCATGCATATGCAATGCATCACGATATTAAGCCCAGGACATGCGGCGCATCTGCTGGAACAACCCCCAGATGCGCTGCATACCGGGGCACAAAGTTGAGCCAGAAAATTCTGGCTCAGTTGCTGGCCACCCACTGGTGGGCTGCTGTATTGCAAGGTACAGCACAGCAGCAGCCAGCCTTGAGGCAAGAACACCATCCACAAGCACCCATCTCATCCCTGGTAGTCCAGCGGTACCCCTCTCCCTCTCATACCTGATTGCGTCCATTCATATTAAACTAATATGCCTGGTAGTCTAGTGCCCCCCCTTCCTGAGACTCAGTCCCCATAAATGTAAGAGTATAAGAATCCCAGATAGTCTAGTGGACCCCCCTCCCATCCCTGAGTCCCAGTCCCTGTAACTGTCACAATGGAATAAGCCCTGGTGATCTAGCGGTCCGCCTTCCCATCCGTGAGTCCAGATTCTCATACATTATAATAGCACATATATCTCTGGTAGTCCGATGGTCCCTCCCACCCCATCCCTGAGTCTGATCCTCATAAATGACAATGTAAGAACACCTGGTGGTCCAGTGGGACCCCCCACCCTCGCAGGCACCCCTGTACAAAAATAATACATAATTACATAGTTTGGCAATAAGTGGAAAATCAGGTTTAATCTCACCTGGCCCCCGTCTAGCAAAGACAGAAGAAGGGTATCCAGCTTGAAGTCAAAACAGCTATAAAGATCTTGCAGTTGTAATCCAATATGGAAATAGGACAGTAGGAAGATGGCTGAGTGTGGTCCCCTGAAAACCTGTAGAGCGGCTGAAACTGGGCCTGAGTAACTTCTAGATAACTGAACACCTGTGGAGCTGCTGGAGCTCAACACCTGTAGAGCTGCTGCAACTTTGTGTCTGAGTAAGTGCTGGAGAGCTGGTTATATGTGGAGCTGCTGGAGATAGAAACCTGTAAATATCTGAAAGTGGATGCCTGAGTAAATGCTTGGAGAGCTGGCCATCAGCAGAGCAGCTGGATATCTGTGGAGCTGCTGAAGCTGGGTGCCTGAGTAACGGTCAGAGAGCAGGACACATGCAGAGCTGCTGGAGCTTGACACCTGTGGAGCTGCTGGAGTTGGACACCCACAGAGCTGCTGAAGCTAGCTGCTGGAGAGCAGGACACCTGTACAGCTGCTGAAGCAGGGTGCTTGAGTATCTGATGGACAGCTGGGCACCTGTGAAGCTGCTGTAGCTGGAGGCCTGCAGAGCTGCTTCTTTTGGGAGGCAAATTCTGTTGGTAGACTCTGGCCCTTAAACTCTGCCCTTTGGAACCTCTGACCCCCAAAACCCTTACGTGTCTCTTGAGTGAGTGACAACTGAGCTTTCCTCTTTACTACTGCACTTGGATTCTGTAATTGCACAAATATCTCTTGGGCACCCCAGGACTTCCAGGCAGTTTACTAGATCTGGCCCCAAAGCCCAAACCTGCAACGTATGTGACCACTGTGGGGACTATCCAATCCATGGCCTAGACTGGCTGGCTGTGGAGCCCTAGCCTGTCTGTACTCACATGACTCTGCAACTACTCACTGGTACTTGCCTCTAGATCGACTCTGCAACTATTCATTGGTACTTGCCTCTGGATCCTTCTCTCTCTCCACTGGACTCTCCCTCTTGGATTTGCCAACCTGTTGTTTGACCTCTCGGTGCTTCATTGATGCTCTGCCCTAGAAATGCCGCCTTGCAATCGTTAGTTAAGGGTAACAGTTTTTTCTAAACTGCCTTCCTTTTAGTGTGACTCTTTCTGAGGCTCTATTTCTTTCAGTATCTTTCACTTAGGTTTTCTCTTTGTGTGTGTGTTGTTTTTTTTTTTTGTTTGTTTAGTGGCTTGCTGCCATTGGGATGTTCCATTAGCAATGAGTTCTAGAAGTCAAGCTATGTTGGACACCTTTCTGGACTGCCTTTCTGGACTGCCTACTGATCCAGCTGGTAAAGGAACCTACCAGACAAGGATCCTTTCTGGGTGTGATTCTCACAAATTCGAAAGCATTAGGGGCAGTAAGAGTAGAGGAACCACTAGCAAACAGTGACCATATTTCCATGTGGTTTGATTTGAACCTGGGGTTAAAAAGAAACACTTCAAAATGGAAATCCTGGACTTTAAGGGGGCAGGGTTTGGACAACTGAGAATGCTGGAACGGAACAAACTAACCAGGGTAGTGATATAGTAGGAGTGGAAGAGATGCAGGGGGAATAAAAGGGGCCATCCTGGAAGTGATAAAATTGTGTGTGAGGATTATAGTAGAAAGAAGTAAGTTCAAGAAACCTATATGGCCGTCACTGACAGTAGCGACTCTAGCCACAAATGGTTACCAGGGCACAGCTGGGGCACAACAGATGGCAGCCAGGGCACTGATATATTGTTACTGTGGGGGAGGTTCTGCACCACATGGGGCACCAACTGGGGCACAGCATTTTTTAACCGGGGCACGTGCCCTTGTGGGCCCTGGTGTAGAGCCGCCACTGGTCACTGAGGATAAGGCAAGCAGTCAGAGCCAAAAGAAAGGCTTTCTATAGGTTTAAGGGAGGAATAATAGGAGGAGCACGTTCAGAAAACTAAAGAGTCAAAGAGGGCAGTAAGGGAAGCAAAAACAGATACAGGGCTATGGATTGCCGAGGGGATCAAATCTGGAGAAAAACATTTCTTCGGCTACATCGGGGGAAAAAGGGAGAGGGAATTATTAGGTTGTCAGATTGGGGGGTAGGGTAATTGAATATGATAGGCAGAAGGCTGCTGTCCTAAATGATTGCTTTTGCTCTGTTTTCACCAGGGAGGATACTGGTCCCCTACCTGAAAGTGGCATCCAGTTGGCCACTAGAGGGAGTCCAGAGATAGAAACACTGGCATTTACTAGAGATAGGGTCCAGAAAGAGCTGGCAGCCCTCAAGATAGACAAGGACCCAGGTCCAGATGAGATGCACCCAAGAGTGCTACAGGAATTGTTGGAAGAACTGGCTGATCCTGTGGCAAAACTGTTCAACAGCTCACTGCAGACTGAGCTGGTTCCTACAGATTGGAGAGTGGATGATGTTGTTTCACTGCATAAGGTGGGGTATATAAGGAACAGGCAGGGAACTATAGGACAGTTAGTCTCATATCTATTGTAGGAAAGCTGATGAAGACTGATCGAACAGGGTCTCGTTGACTACCTGGAGAAAAACGGACTTCAGTATAGTGAACAGCATGGATTCAAGGCAAGGAGGTCCTGTCAGACCAAACTAATTGTCATCGTTGACTGGGTAACAACAAGAGAGCTAGACAGTGGCCATGCGGTGGATCTACCATACAGTACTTCGACTTCAGCAATGCTTTCCACTCAGTGTCGCATAGATGCATACTAAGGAAGATGGAGGATCTGGGGCCAGCAAGGAACATAGTCAGATGGGTGGGAAACTGGCTGAACGGTAGGCAGCAGCGGGTTGTTGTCAGTGGGGTTAAATTGGTGGAGGGGTAAATCACAAGTGGGGCAGCACAGGAATCAGTCCTAGGCCCCGTTCCTTTTAATATGTTCATTAGTGACACTGGAGAAGGAATACAGGGAAAAATTGGCTTCTTCATGGATGACACTAAACTCTGTGGAAGGGTAGATAGTATTGAGGGAGTAAGGTAATTAAAAAACAAGCATTTGTCAGTGCCGAATGTTGCTTGCTTCTATGTGCTGTTTAGGTATTTGGAAGTCATTGGAGTGCAAATATTGAAAATTTAGAACTTACGAAGCTATGAGGAACTAGAACGCACGTCAGAAACAGCTTTCGCTTTTAGGATTTTTTTCACCAAATTTTCAACATAGCCATTTTAAGACCTCTGCTCATGAACAGTGTCACTGTATTTTGTTAATGTGTCCCATACATTGAGTTTGCACACCGACTGCCATTGATGGGCTACATGAAGCGGAACCACATTTTGGGCAGGATGTGAAAAATGACAGCTGTACTGCTCATAAGGAGGTGTGGTAAATGGCAATTTTGAAAATCTGGAGTGAAAATATTGAAAATTTATGAACTTACGAGCCTGCGCGAGAACTGCGCACGACGCCAGAAAACAGTCATTTTTAGGAATTTTTTCACCAAATTTTCAACATAGCCATTTTAAGACCTCTGCTCATGAACAGTGTCACTGTGATTTTCTTAATTTGTCCCGCATATTGATTTCACACACCGATCGCGCCATTCTGCACTACCTATGAAACACATTTTGGGTGAGATGTGAAAAAATGATAGCTGTACTACTCATGAGAAGGTGTGGTAAATGGCAATGTTGAAAATCTGGAGTGAAAATATTGAAATTTCGAACTTATGAGCCTCATGAGGAACTGCGCAACGCACGCCAGAAATATGATTTTTTGATGCCATCAATTAACATAGTTTGAGTCATTGTCATGAATGTCATGCGTATTCAGGTCCAAAGGGTGATTTCGCAGTCACTGTGCGAATCACCCTTCAGGCCCGAATAACGCCATGACAGTGACATCATTCATGAGAAGGGGTCCCAAAAACCCCATGTTGAAAATTTGGTGCAAAATTCCAAAAATGCCTGAGATATGCAACAAAGTTGAAACCCCCTATCTAGGCCATTATACAGCTTACCGGCATTTCCTCAGTTCGCGGTCGGCTTTGAAGAGTGCAGACGTGTTCCCGGTCCACCGAAGATCATCGCGCCGGAGTCCGGAGGTAAGTATGGGGTGAGGGGGGCATGGGGAGGCTGGGTGCGCAGTGGGTGGGTGCGGGTTGTGGGAGGGGGGTTGGGAGACGCGCCACGGGACCGTTTTCGCTTTTCAGGTTAAAAAAGACGCCGTGGAGCGGTTTGCCACGCTGGGGTGGGCCCCAGCGCAAGGCTGCTGGGACGCCAGGGGGGGCGCTCAGCCGATGGGGATTGGGCACCCCGCCAGCCAGTGATTCATTGCCACGCTGGGGTGGGCCTCCAGCGTGGCACCTACAACTGGGGGTGGGGACGATGACAGCAGCTCAGCTGGCGGGATTGGGCACCCGGCCGGCTACGCAGTAGGTGCGGGGCGCGCGATGCTCAGGTGGGGGAGCCACGCCTGTGGGCTTTACTTCGCTCACTGAAGCGCAGCTCCCCTTTCAATCAGAGTGCCACTGCATTTTGCAGCGTGTCATAGACAGCTCCAAAATGCATTGGCTTACAGGGGCCGCGCCTGCCAGCACACTGCCTGAATTGGAGGAGGAGGTGACACACCTCCGAAATCTCAGATGATGGCACTATGTTTCTTGCGCATGCGTGCAAGCAACATAATGACCTCCAAAGGCTGAAGAGATGGTCAAATGTGTGCCAACTGAAATTCGATGACAAGAAGTGCAAGGTAATGCACCTGGGGGAAAAAAACACCTGGACAGCGTACTGGCCAAATGGGGTTAAACTTAGTGCGACAACAGAGGAGTTTGACCTGGGAGTCATTATCAATGACACCCTGAAGCAGTCAAGCCAGTGCAACAAAGTCTACAGCAAGGCAAACTGGATGCTGGGGTGAATGGGGAGGGGTATAGATAGTAAAAGGAAAGAAGTAATACTCCCCCTTATGGGTCATTGGTGAGGCCACACCTGGAGTAGTGTGTCCAGTTCTGGAGCCCTCACCTCAGAAAAAACAAGGACAGGCTGGAGGCGGTACAGCATAGGGTGACAAAGATGATTCAGGGCCATCATAGGGAATCCTACAAGAAACGTCTGAGAGCATTAAACATGTACTCGCTAGAGACCAGGAGGAAGAGGGGGGTTATGATAGTTCCTCAACGGGATTAATAAAATGAACTACATGGAATTGTTTACTAGGAACCCTAGCTCAGTGACACGAGTGCATGACTGGAAACTGACGGGGGGCTTCAGGGGCACATGAGGAAGTATTTTACCAAAGGGTGGTGGAGTCGAACAGCCTGCCTGTCAAAGTGTCGGAAGCTAAAAAACCATGGAAGGCTTCAAGCATGGGTGGGACAGAGTATAGGAAATGATAGAAAGCTCTGTACTGAGTGCTGGTGGGGATTTGCTGTCTGTCTCTCACCCTCTCTCTTTCTTTTTTTGAAAAAAAAATCTAGTAGGGACTGACTGACTGGAACTGTCTGTCTCTTATCTTTACATAAACCAGGAGATGGATGACTGCCAGAGTCCATTCTGTCCCTCTCTCTCTTTATACCAGTGTTGGTGGTAGCTGACACTTGGAGTGTTGCCTAGCCAGCCCCTGTCACTACTGTCACCTGACTTGACTAAACATACATAGAAACATAGAAGTTGACGGCAGATAAGGACCGCAAGGCCCATCCAGTCTGCCCATTTCTTTTTCTACCTTATAAATGTGCCAACAGCCTTTGTTTTGTCAGTGGCCTATCTATTCATACTCATCTATATTGCTCCCTTATGCCTATCCCATGCCCTTTTGAAGCCCTGCACTGTATTCATAGCCACCACTTCCTGAGGTAGGCCATTCCATGCATCCACCACCTTTTCTGTGAAAAAGAATTTCCTCACATTCCCCCTTAATCAGCCTCCCTCTAATCTCATACTGTGTCCTCTTGTCCTGCTATTTTCTTATATTTAAACATGTTAGACTCTTTCACCTTGTTAATGCCCTTAAGGTGTTTGAATGTCTCGATCATATCACCTCTCCCTCCTTTGCTCAAGGGTATACATATTGAGCTCCGTTAATCTGTCCCCATATGTCTTCTGATGCAGTCCCTGCACCATTTTGATTGCCCTTCTCTGGACTGCCTCAATTTGGTTAATGTCCTTGTGAAGGTGTGGCCTCCAGTACTGAATGCAGTACTCCAGATGGGGCCTAACCAGTGTCTTGTAAAGAGGGATTATTACCTCCCTCTTACAACTTGTGATACCCCTACTAATACACCCTAACATCCCCCTAGCCTTACCTACTGCTTTAGAGATCAGCTTGGATGATTTCAGGTCATCGGTGATGATGATGCCCAAGTCTCTTTCTTCCTTTGTGACTGCCAGCAACTCCCCTTCCTGCCTATAGGTGGCTTCAGGGTTTCTCTTCCCTATGTGCATGATCTTGCACTTCTTTGCATTAAATCCCAGTTGCCACTTTTCTGACCATTTTGCTAGTTTATCCAGATCTCTTCCGATTCTGTCCACCCCATCTGGATCATCTACTGTGTTGCAGATCTTGGTGTCATCTGCAAACAGACAAGCCTTACCCTCTAGTCCATCTGCAATGTCACTAATGAAGATATTGAAGAGGACTGGTCCCAGGACTGATCCCTGAGGTACCCCACTTGTGACTTGCCTCTCTTTGGACTGTATACCATTTACCACCACTCTTTGTTTTCTGCCCGTCAACCAGTTTGCCACCCAGTTGACCAACTTCTGACCCACCCCGAGCCTACCCAGCTTATTTATCAATCTTCTATGTGGAACAGTGTTGAAAGCTTTGCTAAAGTCAAGGTAGATGATATCAACTGCTCTCCCTTGGTCCACCACTCTGGTTACCCAGTCAAAGAAATCTATGAGATTAGTTTGACAGGACCTTCCTTTTGTAAACCCATGCTGTCTTGGATCCTGTGCTCCTACGGATTCCAGGTGTTGCACTATCCTTTCCTTAAGGAGTGCCTCCATAATCTTGCCCACTACTGAGGTAAGACTGACTGGTCTGTAGTTCCCTGCCTCCTCCCTGCTACCACTCTTGTGGAGCGGGATCACATGAGCCCTTCTCCAGTCTTCTGGGACCTCTCCTGTGCTCAGAGACTCACTAAACAGTTCTGCTAATGGCTCTGCTAGTTCCACCCTTAGCTCCTTAAGTACCCTGGGATGTATGCCATCAGGTCCCATTGCCTTGTCCACCCTGAGCTTAGCAAGCTCTTGTAGGACCCTTTCTTTTGTGAAGGGATTAGTGCTCCCCCTCCGTGTCCATGGTACTAAGCTGTGTGCCCTGCCCTACCTTCTCTTCAGTAATGACTTCTTACTACTTCTGCCTAAAAAGCTTTGGGCATTTTTACACCCATTATTGCTCCACGGTCATAGGCTAACCATGACATATTGCACCTTGGTCACTTGGTAGAAACTTGTACTACCAAGTGTTTCTGTTTCTGTCTAACATGTGCATATTTAGAAAAATGTGATGAGCTGTATATACCTGTCCATGATCCAACTAGCCTAGGGGGTCTATACGACAATGTTATAAGTTATATTATGACTAATCCAGTCCTTGAGCTATGCTCCACTCCTATGTATGATGACCTATATATATCTGTCAGTTGAACTAGCTAGTCTAGAGTGTATAATCTGAAATGTGCTTACTACTGTATGTTTCCCCTAGTGTCAAATTATGTATTTCCCACGTTTGTTTACTGTGACAAAAAACTGTACTCTCTTTGTCATGTCTTCTTGACTGCTGTTCCTCATGTTGTACTCTCCAGGGTCATTCCTGAAAATAGGCATAATACTTGTCTAGTGTACTTACCCGGTAAACAAAAGCTAAATAAATAAATAAATACTGAGCAAAAGTATCTATATAGGATAGATGCTTTTACAGGATCCTCCTCCTCACATGCCCCCTTTTCACCTTTGAGCTTAGCAATACCCCTCTGGACTTTCTCCTTACACTAATGTATCTATAAAAAGTCTTGTCACCTTCTTTTACTGTTTGTGCTAGTGTTTCCTCAGTTTGGGCCTTTGCCTGCCTTGCTGCCTTCCCTGCTTCCCTTAGGACAGTTTGGTATGCCTCCCTATCTTCATCCCGCTGTGTTCCCTTATATTTCCTGAAGGCCAGCCTTTTGGCTCTGACCTTTTCTGCTACTGTATTTGAGAACCAAAGTGGTTTCCTTCTTCTTTTGCGCTTCCTTTTCTGTCTAACACAATGGGATGTTCCTTCAAGTATTACATATTTAATGCTTGCCTACTATGCCTGTACCACCTCTCCTGTGTTTATTTTTGCCAGGGCTAGCTTAACTCTGTTGGCCATCTTATCAAAGTCAGCTTCTCTGAAATCCCATATTTTTGCCTTGGAATGGGAGGATTTAGATGTAGTGGCCAAATTGAACCATACCATGTGATGGTCACTGGCCCCCAGGTGACCTTCTACCTGGAGATCTGTGATCCCTTCCCTGTTAGTCAGTACTAGATCTAGGATAGCCCTGTCTCTTATGGGTTGTTGTACCAGTTGTTTGAGGCCCGACCCCTGCAGGGAATCCACCATGTGTCTAGTTCTGGCAGATGTTTCTGCTGGTATTGACCAATCTGAAGAAGCTCTCCCATATAATTTTGGAAAAAAAAACAAATGCCTAAGCATTCTACTAGTGCATCCTACTACTCCATCCTGTGCTGACTCATGCTAAACAGCTGTTCCCAGTGCCAGTGTTCCACATCACCTGGGAGACCAAGGTTGTCTTCAAGTTTAGCCAAGGTCATGCCCTGTGATGAAGCAGAAAAACTGCATGTCTGTAACAGATGCAGCCAGGTCCTCCTAAGCAAGATGCGCTCAGGATGCAACACTCCGTTTCATTTTCTTTTAAAAGGAAGGTGTGTCCTGCGGCCACTGAGCTTCCCATGGGGGACAGAGAAAGTGCCCAACAGGTGGGCGAACAAAGTAATGACTCCACCTACCTTTCCCAAGGACAACAGGAAAATCATTTTACAGGCCTGCGAGGACAGTATACACCACCAGGAACACCCTACTGCACACCTTTAGGGTAAGTTAAATAAGAATGCTGTATGTGGGGGGCACATCATTCTAGAGGTCGATAGATTGAAGGATGGACAGAAGGACAGACAGGCATACTGTATATAAGATGAAAGGCTGTGCTATCTTATGTTCTTTCTTGGAGAAAAAGGGGAGACTGATGTAGCCCCTCATAGGGGCTTACCTTTAAAACTCCCAACACTCGCACATCAAAGATGCTGCCATCACCAACAGAGCTGATGCTTCAGTGTTCCTAAGTGAATCAGGACTCTCCAGATCAGACCAGTTTTAATGCATATAAAACAGACTTAGACAACTGGCTGAAAACATCTCTTGCCAAGGGTTAATGTCCCACATTGTGTGTGGGACAATCTAGATGGGGCTAGTGCCTAGTTTTGTCCAACCTCACTCAGTAAACTGCCCCGACCATGTTGGAAATGTAAACACACTTGTGCAGGGCTGGTTTGGGGCACAAAATACAGTTAGCAAGTTGATCTCCATGTGGGAAGACTGTCTCTGGGCTACTAATTCATAAGCCATCTTTGTCAGTTCTGACCTGAGATGGCATGGTGACAGCCTGGGATCAGAGGGCGACTGGTCAGCCAATCAGGATTAGAAGCCCATGGAGATGGCTACAAGGACACGTAGTAGTATTTATTAATTCAGGCACCTTTGGAGCATCCAATCCCCTGTTGAATGGCAAGCTGCCAGGCCTGCTAAAAGTGACTGACAGCCAATGTGGAGCTGCAGGTTCGCAGGGAAAAGCAGGGGCTGTTCCCAAACTCATTGAGTCTGCTCATGTCTGCTGTCAGGTAAAGACCATGTAGTGAGCAGGACTGCCACAGTGGAAGATGGAAGCATATGTTCTGCATGGAAAATGAGATAATCATGTGTTTGGTCAGTGTAAACTGAAGCTAAAGGCTGCAGCTGTGATTTGAGGTACTGTGTTGTGCTGCTGCCCTGAGTAGCAACTGTGAACACAGTTACCACAGCCTGGTGCAGGTTGTCACAACACACTAGGGACTGGATACCAGGCTGTGGTGTATCGGTCAGATGTGGGTTGGGAACCGCCTTGTGTGCACAAGACAATCATCTCCTGAATGTGGTGAATGCAGAGGTCAGGGAGGCCTGATGGTGACTAGAGAGTATACCTTTCTGCCAGCTGACACCAGAAGCCTGGATAGGGGGACAGAGAGGGAGAACTTGAACTTCCATAAGGGACTCGCTGCAACTGTGCCATTGTCCATATGAATCGAGGGAGAGACCCTGGCCTGGAGAACCATGAGAAAAAACAGGATTTGCACTGCCATGGCACCACGGTATTATAGTTGCTGGGAAATCATTTAGCGGACTTGGCCATCAGGCCGAGATTACAAGTACCCCTTGTAGGTTTTGGGTTTAAGTTTGCCTGTTTAATTGTTTGAAGTGCAACACTGCCTACTAACCACATGTAGAAAGGAGTGAAAGAGGGGATATGATAGAGACATTCAAATACCTCACAGGCCAAAACAAGGTACAGGAGGGAAGCATTTTCCACAGAAAAAGATGCTTGAGGACAAGGGGTCATGCTATGAAGTTAGAAGGGGGGAGGCTCAGAGGAAATGTGAGGAAGTACTTTGAGGAGAGAGTGGTAGATGCGGGGAACAGCTTACCAGCAGAGGTGGTGGGGGTAGAAATAGTAACAGGGTTCAAAAATGCATGGGATAGACACAGAAGGATCTTAGCGGTAGAGGGAGGAGACTGGAGACCACGTAAGGTCTGCGGCGACACTATAAGTAGGGAAAATAGGGCAGACTAAGTGGGCCATCAGGTCCTTATCTGCCGACAGATTCTATGTTTGTATGTATGTTTCTATGTAGTGTCAATGGGCCACTTCCATAGCTGGTACCATTGAAGCACTGTGAGCTCCCCCAGTGGGAAAGGTTTATATACTGGTACAAGTGTGGAGAGAGGCTAGTGACCACTAGCATAGCTCAGTGAAGCAACTGCAGTGCCCCAAAGTCTTGGACCCTCCAAACTGCAGCCAAGGATCACAGTGCACAGAGGAAGAGCACAGCAGATGCTTGGGGACCCCTGGAGCCCAGATTGTGTAGTTGGGATCCCTCAGGGTCTGCTTAAATAATACAAGGACCTCATGTCCAGTGTGGGGATGTGAGGGAGGGGAACAGATATGTTTATTTGCAGTAGGGCATCTGCCCACAGTTTCCCCTGCTGCATCCACACCAGTAACTCCAGCAGTTATCCCTGCAGAGCCTCAGCAGCAGCCGTAGACGTCCAAGCACACGGCCAATTAAAATATTATTAATTTCAGTTGTTTTCAGCTGCCTGTCTTCTGACCACATAACCTCCTCCCCACTGGCAGGTAGCTTAAGGAAACAGCACGTGGGACTTCAGTCCCATGCCCAGTGAGTGTGTCAAATTCAAATCTAGCACCATTTGTATCTTGAGCGGGGGGGGGAGGGTCACGGTTTAGAACATAAGAATTTTGCCAGCGGAAGTCCTTATTGTCTATGAAGTCTGCACAATGTAGAGCCCAGGTAGCTTTTACGTGCCGCTCCGCTTTGCCTCCCTGGACACTCTTACTGTCCCCTATACATTATCTCAATCCCTCTTGAAGCCACCCACAGTTTTCTTGCTTATCACCTCTTCTGGTAGTCTATTTCACTTTCCCACTGCTCTCTACATGAAGTGCCTCCTTGCTTCCTTCCAGAAACAGCCCCCAGCCAGTTTGTAAATGTTTCCATTTGTATTTCTGTTTTCGCTCATCCTTAAAAGTTCACAGGGGTCTACTTTGTTTACAGAAACATAGAAACACAGAAGTTGACAGCAGATAAGGACACCCAGTCCCACTGTGTCTGCCCTATTTTGTATCTAGTGAATCCCTGATTAGTTCAATGCTCACCCATTAGTCTCAGGTCACTCCCTTAGTGTCCTCAGGCTTCCTATGTGCCTGGCCCATGCCTTCTTGAAGTCTATAACTGTGTCTGCCCCCACCTCAGCAGGCAGGCTGTTCCATCTGTCCACTAACCTCTCCATGTAAAAGTATTTTTACGCTTCCACTGAGCCTCTCCATTTCATGTTGTAGCCTTTGTTATTGTGCACTTTTTCCTTTGGAAATTTTTGTCAACTTGCACCTGCTTCTTCCCGTGAGGTATTTATATGTTTCAGTCATGTCCCCATCTCCCTCCCCCAATGAATACATGTTTAGCTCCCTTACCCTCTCTCCATAGGGTTTATTGTGTAGAGGAGGAGGAGTAGCTCTTTACATAAGGGAAGGAATCAAAGCAACAGAACAACAGGGTAAACAGGGAGGAGGAGAAGAAGCGCTGTGGGTAAATTTGGAGACAGGCAATGGCACCACAATAAGCACAGGGGTTGTATACAGACCCCCTTCTCAGGGGGAGGAAATGGACAAGGAAATGATAGAAAGTATACTTAGAATGGCAGAAAAGGGAGATATTGCTGATGGGTGATCTGAATATGCCAGATGTTAACTGGAGTGCAGTTGCAGAAGCCACTTCTAAGAGTGGGTTATTCTAGATGCCCTACAGGGGGCATGCCTTAGACAACTAGTATTGGAGCCCACCGAGAGGGAGCAATTTAGACCTGGTTCTTTCAAATGGAGATGAAGAGAGGATCACAGATGTAGAAGTGGGTAGCCATCTGGGAACTAGCACCACTCGAACAGTATGGTCACAATAAACACAGCAATAGAGTCAGCTTACACAAAGACAAAGGTACTGGATTTTAGAGGGCTGACTTTGTCAAAATGGGTGAGTGCCTAAGGAATGCACTTGCAAATGGGCAGGAAGGAGGGGTGGAAGAACAATGGGGAATAATAAAAACTGCCATCACAGAGGTATCAAGCCTTTGTGTAAAGCAAATATACAAAATGAAATGATGTAAGAAACCACTATGGTTCTCAAAGGAAGTGGCAGTGAAGGTTCAAGAGAAAAAGAAAGCATTCAGGAAGTACAAGGAATCACAGAAGGAACAGGACAGAGAACTGTATCAGTTAAAGCAAAAGGAAGCTGGGAAGGCAGTCAGAACAGCAAAGGCCCAAACCGAGGAAAAATAGCCAACTCAGTTAAGAAGGGGGATAAAACCTTTATAGGTACATCAGGGAGCGAAGGAAGACCGAGGAAGGATAGTGAGGCTTAATAAAGGGAGGGAGGGTGGGCAGAGGGGGCCGTGAAAAGGCAGAGATGCTAAACAAATATTTTTGCTCAGTATTTACAAAGGAAGAGGGGGAGGTACCTAAAACAAACAGTGGAAACACTCTGGATGCAGAAGTTGATACCAGCCCCTTTACAGAAGAAAGGGTTCTGAAAGAACTCTTAAAACTGAAGGTGGACAAAGCAATGGGGCCTGATGGGATTCATCCCAGAATTCTAAAAGAACTAAGGGTAGAACTAGTGACACCACTGACTACCTTCTTTAACAAACCATGGGAGGATGGGGTGGTACCCGAGGACTGGAGGAGGGCAGATGTGATTCCCCTTCACGAAAGTGGGAGCAAAGCAGAAGCAGGAAACTACAGACCTGTTAGTTTAACCTCAGTGGTAGGGAAAATGACGGAATCACTTCTGAAGGAAAGAATTGTTAAATATCTAGAGGCCAGAGGGGCACAGGACCCAAGACAGCATGGATTCACAGCGGAAGGTCATGCCAGACAAATCTGATAAATTTCTTTGACTGGGTGACCAAAGTAGTTGATCGGGAGGGGCTGTGGACATGGCCAACCTAGACTTTAGCAAGGCATTTGACAGTCCCACACAAAAGATTAATATACAAGTTAGCCAGCCTGGGAGGGGTCCCAAGATGACAGCCTGGGTAAAGAATTGGCTGGAGAATAGGACACAGAGAATAATAGTAAATGGAGTCCACTCTGAAAAAAGGGGGTTAGTAGTGGGTACTGCAGGGTTCAGTATTAGATTAGTCCTCTAATGTCTTTATAAGGAATTGCAGAGGGACTGAAGGAAAAGTATGTCTCTTTGCAGATGACACAAAGATCTGCAACAGAGTTGATGCACAAGGTGGAGTGGAATGGATGAGAAGGACTTGGCAAGGTTAGAGGAATGGTCAAATGTATGGCAGCTTAGATTCAATGCTAAGAAGTGCAAGGTAATGCACCTTGGAAACAAAAACCCAGGGTAAGAGTACACAATGGGGGGTGAGATACTAACAACAATGAAAATGGAAAGGGACCTGGGGGTAGTCATATCAGATGACCTAAAGGTGGGCAAGCAATGTGAGAGGGCAGCAAGGAGGGCTTGGGGGATACTGGGATGCATAGGGAGAGGCATCACCAGTAGAAAACAGGAAGTTATTATCCTTCTGTACAGACAGCTAGTGAGACCCCATCTGGAGTACTGCGTGCAGTTCTGGAGACCCAATCTCCACAAAGACATAGACAGGATGGAAGCTGTCCAGAGCAGGGCAACTAAATGGTGCAGGGTCTGCACTGGAAGACGTATGAAGAGAGACTTAAGGAGCTTAATATGTATAGCCTCAAGGAAAGGAGGGGGGGGGACATGATAGAAACTTTCAAGTACCTCAAGAGAATCAACAAAGTCCAAGAGGGTAGCATCTTTCAAAAAAAGAGGCATGCAAGAACAAGGGGGCACAATTTAAAGATAGAAGGGGGGCGGCTCAGAGGTAATTTAAGGAAGTATTTTTTACAGAGAGGGTGGTGGATGTATGGAACTGCCTTCCAGAGGAGGTTGTGGAGTCACAAACAGTGGTGGAATTCAAGCATGCATGGGACAGTCATAAGGCAATTCTAGGTAGGGGGTGGGGTAGGAAGAAGTAGGCTGCTGGTTAACTAGGATCTGCAGCTTATCCATCAGGTAGGGAAATGGGCAGACTGGGTGGGCCAAGCGGTCCTTATCTGCCGTCATATTCTATGTTTCGCCTACCATCTTGATTCCCCTCCTTTGTACAGCCTCCACTTTATGTCTCTCTGGAGATGGGGACTCCAGAACTAGACGAAGTACTCGAGGGGAGGCCTCAACAATGATCTATACAGTGGGAGTATAACCTCCCTCCTTCTGCTGGTTATACACCTACCTATGCAACCCAGCATCCCGCTGGCTGTCGCTACTGCCTTGTCGCATTGTTTGGCCTTCTTCAGGGTATCTGAGATGATGAACCCCAGATCCTGCTCCTGCTTGGAACTTGAAATGTTCTCTCCCCCTAGGTTGTACACTGCTTCTGGGTTATTGTTGCCCATATGCATAATCTTGCATTTTTTAGCATTGAACCCCAGCTGCCACTCCCCTGACCAGTCATCCAATCATATTAGGCCCCTTTGCATTTTATCCACCGCATCCGGACTGTCAACCCTGTTGCAGATTTTTGTGTCACCTGCAAACAGGCAAACCTTACCTTCCAGCCCATCAGCACCGTCACTGATGAAAACATTGAAGAGAACTGGGCCCACCACTGATCCATGTGGAACTCCACTGGTTACTCTTCCCTCTGCCAAATGTGCACCATTTACCACCTCTGAGTTCTCTTGCCTAGCCAGTTCCGCACCCATCTCAGTATCTTGCACCCTACCCCCAGGCTCCCTAGTTTATTCAGCAGCCTTCTATGTGCTACCGTAACGAAAGCTTTACTGAAATCTAGATAAGCTACATCCACTGCCCTACCCTGATCCACCTCCCTGGTTACCCAGTTGAAGAAATCTATTAGATTTGTTTGGCATGACTTGCCCTCATTGAAACCATGTTGTCTCAGGTCTTGGAGACCGTTTTTCTGTCAGGTGGTCCACTATCCTTTCCTTCAGCAGTTTTTCCATTAATTTACATCCCACTGAGGTGAGGCTTACTGGCCTGTAGTTTTCTTCCTCCTCCTTACTACCACTCTTATATAGTGGGACCACATCAGCCCTCCTCCAGTCCTCTGGCACCTCCTCGTCTCCAATGATAGACTGAACAGAACTGCCAGTGGTGCCGCCAACACCTCCCTTAGCTCCCTCAGTATCCTTGGGTGTACTCCATCTGGACCCATTGCCTAATCTGTTTTTATTGCTGTTAGTTGGCCGAGGATCCTTTCCTCTGAGAATGGACTGGTGTCCACCTCTCTTCCCTTTCAGTCCCTAACCTTTAAAGATGGGCTGTTCCTTTCCCCCTCCTCAATGAATACTGAACAGAAATAATCGTTCAGCACTTTTTCCTTGAGTACATCACCCTCCATGAACCCTCCTTTCCCACTTTTCAGCCTGACAATAACCCCTCCCGAATTTTTCCTATCACTTATGTACCTAAAGAATGTTTTGTTATCATTTTTATGTTGCTTGCACACATGTGCAAGAAACATAGTGCCATCATCGGAGAGTTCGGAGGTGTGTCACCTCCTCCTCCAATTCAGTCAGTGTGTTGGTAGGCACGGCCCCTGTGTTTGTCGCATTCTGAGCCGTCTATGACAAGCTCCCAAATGCAGTGGCACAGTTGAAAGTGGGGAGCTACGCTCAGTGAGCACCGATAAGATATCGGCTGCTCACGCAGCCCCCCCACAGACACTCACGCAGGCGCGCGCGCCTCACCCCTGCATCACAGACTGTATAGCCGACGGATGCCCAATCCCTGGCCGGCTGAGCTGAGCCCCTAGTAGTAAGACAACTGCCAGGAGCCCACCCCAGTGTGGCAGTGGTCTTTGGCCGACGGGGTGCCCAACTCTCGCCGGCTGAACGGCCTCCCCTCGCGTTGTGCCACGCCAGCCCACCCCAGCGTGGCAACAACAATGCCATGGCTGACGGGTGCCCAACTCTGCCGGCTGAATGCCCCTCAATGTCCTTGTGCCATGCTGGGAGCCCACCCTAGCGTGGCAAACATCCCACGACGCTTTTTTAAAAACCTGTAAAACAAAATTGTTCCCGCAGCGCTCCCCCAACCCTCCCACAACCCCGCACCCACCCACCGCGCACCCAGCCTTCCCACATCCCCTCACATTACATACTTCCGACCTCGCGCCGACGATCTTCGTGGACCGGGAACACGCCTGCACTCTTCAAAGCCGACCGCTAACTGAGGAAATGCCGTAAGCTGTATAACGGGCTAGATGGGGGTTTCAACTTTGCATATCTCAGGCATTTTATTTTGTAAATTAACCATATGAGTGGATTCTTCAGAATGATGTCACTGTCATGGCTGCTATTCGGCCTGAAGGGTGATTTCACAGTCACCGCGCAGTCTCTGCACAAAATCACCCTTCGGGCCTGAATAACGTCATGACAGTGACATCATTCATGAGAAGGGGTCCCAAAAACCCCATGTTGAAAATTTGGTGCCAACATTCCAAACGACTGTTCTACGAGCGCATGCTATGATTTCACGCAGGGCTCGAAGTTCGCTAAATTTCAATATTTTCACCAGATTCAACATTGCCATTTTACCACACCTCTTATGAGTAGTACAGCTGTCATTTTCACATCTCACCCAAAATGTGTTTCTACTATGTAGCTGAGAATGGCTTGAGTCGGTGTGTGAAATCAATGTATCGGACAAATTAAGAAAATCACAGTGATACTGTTCATGAGCAGAGGTCTTAAAATGGCTATGTTGAAAATTTGGTGAAAAACTTCCTAAAAATGACTGTTTTACGAGCGTGCATTGCGCAGTTCCTACGCACACTCGTAAGGTCGTGAATTTTCAATATTTTCACTCCAGACTTACAACATTGCCATTTTATCACACTTTCTTATGAGTAGTACAGCTGCCATTTTTCACATCTCACCCAAAACGTGTTTCTGCCCATGTAGCACACAATGGCGCAGTCGGTGTGCGAGATCAATGTACTGGACAAATTAAGAAAATCACAGTGACACTGTTCATGAGCTCAGGTGTTAAAATGGCTATGTTGAAAATTTAGTGAAAAAATTCCAAAATTACTGTTTTACAAGCGATGCGTTGCTACAGTTCCACATGCGCTCGTAAGTTCGAATTTCAATATTTTCACTCAGATTTCCAACATTGCCATTTACCATCTTCTTATGAGTAGTACAGCTGTCATTTTTCACATCTCACCAAAACGTGTTTCCTCACCATGTAGCTTAATATGGCGCAGTCGGTATGCAAATCAATGCACGGACAAATTAAGAAAATCACAGTGATACTGTTCATGAGCAGAAGTCTTAAAATGGCTATGTTGAAAATTTGGCGAAAAATTCTTTCAGATGTTCTGCAATATTACTAATGAAGACATTGAACAGAACTGGCCCCAGGACCGATCCCTGCAGCACCCCACTGGTCACCCCTCTCCCTAGACTGCATGCCATTTACCACCACTCTCTGTCTCCTGTCTGTTAGCCAGTTTCTAACCCAGTTTACCACCCTTTCCCCCATGTCCAGCCTACCCAGCTAGTTTATCAGCCTCCTATATGGGATGGTGTCAGCTTTTCTTGAAATCAAGGTAAGCATTGTCCACTGCCCCACCCTGATTCACTTCCTTTATCACCCAGTCAAATAAATCAACCAGATTTATCTGACATGATGTCCCACTGTGAATCCATCTTGTCTATGGTCCTTGGTCCGATGGCATCTAGATGCCCCACTATCCTTTCTTTAAGCAATGTCTCCATGATCTTCCCACTACTGAGGTGAGGCTGAATGGCCTATTGTTCCTGCCTCCTCCTGCTGCCGGATTTGTGTAGAGGGACCACATGTGCCCTCCTCCAATTCACTCATGTTGAATGACTCCAGTGAACATGTCTGCCAGAGGTACAGCTATCTCCTTCGCAGTTCTGTTAATATCCTTGGGCGTATGCCATCTGGTTCCATCGCTTTGTCTACCTTCAATTTAGTGAGCTCCTGCAGGACTCTTTTGCCTTTGAATGGACTATTGTCCACCTCTTCACCCCCTTGGCAACTGCTGTACTGCTGTGGCCCTTGCACCTCCCACTCTTCTGTGAATACTGAACGGAAAGACACAGTGAATGTCTTGGGAGGAAGGCATGAAACTATCACTTCCAAATACCTAAACAGCACATACAAGCAAGCAACATTCGGCATTGACAAATGCTTGTTTATTGTATTTGCAAACTTTTCTTCCATTTGCGGTTTTGCCAACCTAACTGTCTTCCCTGCTTCTCTCTGTTTTATTAGGTATCTGTCCTTGTTTTCTACTGCCTGCGTCTGCTAGTAAGTCCTAAAGACCAACCTCTGGTCCCTCACCTTTTTAGTCACTTCTCCAGTAAACCAAAGTGCCCTCTTTTTTCTCTTTCCTTTGTTTAGCTGTTTGACAAAGAGTTTTGTTGCCTCCTGTATGGTTGTCTTAATTGTTTTACACATCTCCCTCACTGTTGACCTACAGAACCTGTGACTCCTCCTAGGGCTGTCCTTACAAAATCTCCCATTTTGCCATAGTCCACTCTTTTGAAATCTAGAGTTTTTGTCCATGTGGGGTTTGCCTTGTGCTCAGCTAGTACCTCAAACCACACTGTCTGGTGTTTCCCCAGGTGGTCCCCCACTGTGACCCTTCCCACATTTTCCCTGTTTGAAAGCACCAGGTCAAGTATTGCCCTTTCCCTAGTTGGGACTGTGACTGTTTTAGCAACACCTCTTTAAGGCCCTTGAGGAAATTTCTACTACTAGCTGTAGCAGCTGCCTGTAAACTCCAGTCCACATCTGGAAGGTTGAAATCTCCAACTTTCAACACCTCCCCCTTATGTGCCATTTTATTAAACAATGCTAACAATTCCTGATCCACAGATTCATCCTGAGATGGGGGTCTGTAGACTACCCCTGTACGTATAGCTCTTCCCTGTCTCTTCTCTAGTGTGCCCCATAGTATTTCCTCTCTCTTTCCCCTGGTTGCACTGTGTTTCTGTTGCTTTGATGGTGTCTCTAACATACAATTTAAAAGACAAAGAACCTCTGTGCGCAAGCACTGAGGCAGTGGTTACCCCAAAGGGCATTGGTCGGGAAGCCAAGATTCAAAGAAATACAAACTCACACATGCCCCCACAGTGCAAAGCATCATGGGCTGCACATGCAAATCACCACAGAATATTATGCTGGTTCAACTTTAAGCAGAAATGCATGGTGCCAAAAGGCCTCTCACACAGTTTGCAAAGGGTGTTAACAGAAGACATAGATACGTGTTTTGTCCTACCAGGACTCATCAGTATGCATCGTCTGTTTGACAGCCCAGTGGAATGAACCAGCTAACCTAAGATGGTCTATCTGGGCTATGTTGTGGTGAACCCAATTAAAACAAAAAACAATTTAAAAGACAAAGAACCTCTGTGCGCAAGCGCTGAGGCAATGGTTACCCCAAAGGGCATTGGCTGGGAAGCTAAGTTTCAAAGAAATACAAAATCACACATGCCCCCACAATGCAAAGCATCATGGGCTGCATATGCAAATCACCACAGAATAGTATGCTGGTTCAACTTTAAGCAGAAATGCATGGTGCCTAACATACAATGCCACCTCCTCCTTTTTTGCCTACTCTATCCTTCTTAAATAGCTTGTATCCTGGAATAACCACCTCCCAGCTGTGGTTGTCGTTGCACCACGTTTCTGTGATGGCCACTGTGCTCAGATTTGCTTCCACCATATTGGCCTCTATGTCACAGATTTTGTTGCTCAGGCTGTGAGCATTGGTGCACATGGTTCTCCATTTTGTGACTCTGTCCTTCCCTCCATTCCCATTTGCTCCCTTCTATTTAACCCGCTGTCATCCCCTGCCCTGCCTGCTTTATTATTAACCCTGTTTGCATGACTGTTTGTGTCATCTGTTGTGTCTTTGCTGCTGTGGTCCGATGTTATCTGTTATGGGTCTCTCTTTTCCTGGTTCTTTGTATGCCCTGAGCATTCCCTGATGATGCCATTTGGGGGAGAGACAGCTCAACACCCCATCACTTGCGGGGCAGCATCTCCCTCCTCTTTCTACTTTAGATGTTCCAGGTAGACCTCAAACGTCTGTGCCAGAGCCCTTACTCCTTGGGATGTGAGGTGTGGTCCATCCCATTTGATGAACCCACTGTCCCAAAAATTGCCCCATGATCCGACATGGTGGAAGCTCTTTTGCTGACACCATTCCCTTAGCCAGTTGTTGAATGTTTCAGTCTCTTCCTGCTTTATTTTGTCCTTGCATCCATTCTTGCCCACACACTGGTAGGACTTCTGAAAAGGCCAGGGATGTTGCTCTGAAAGGTGGTCTGCCAACTTCTTGATATTCAGTTTGGTGTCCTCCATCTTATGGTTTTCTAAGTCATTAGTGCCTATGTGCAGCAAAATTGCATGGTCTTCTCCTGAACTGTCAGCTATCCTCCCAATGCATTCGCAGTCTTGTGAAGCTGAAATTCCAGGGAGACATCTGACCTTCATTTCCTTTTGTGACTGCTTGCTCAGCCAGGTTTCCATTCCTCTGATCATCAAGTCTTCTATCACCAGGACATTTTGGACTTTCTCCCCTATCTTCCTGGTTTTGTCAGTGGATCTTGGGCTGTTTTCCATCTTTGTTTCCCTTACTGGATGAGGTGCTGTCCTTCCAGGGGTAGTTGTATGATCTTGCACCAGGGGTGCATAACGGTCTACCGTCCATGTGGGAGGCAAACCCTGGTGGCCCATTTTGTTCCATCTGTAGTCTTATCGTCTCACCACACTCCAGCCTCCTGGACCAGTGGTTCTCTGTGGGAGTGGTGGAGGGGGTAGTGGATCCCAGTGGAGCTGCCATCTTAGCTCGGCTATTTCTCCCCAGGCTGCCAGCAGTTCTGCTTTCAACTCATTGAACCTCATGCAGACAGGGCAGTATCCAGTACTCCAAAGATGCATCCTGGAGATGATTGTCCCACATTCGCTGGAACAGAGGAGGTCCATGCTGGTCATCTAATCAGGTGGTTCTTTCTTTCACCCTCCTGTGGTCTGTATCAATTTTTGTTTATTTGCTAAAAGAGTTTCCGTGTGCTCAGTTTCCTCCTCACTTAGTTGAGGAGCTATCTTCTACCTGCCTTCTCTGTATTTAGTACCTTACCCGTTTCCCTTCTCTACACTTGTTGTTTAGAAATTTAGTAACTTCCTGTTTGCAGACAGGAAGCTGTAACCTGCTAATGTGTCCCCTGGCCTATAACTGTAGATGTGCCCTGGGAGGGTGAGTGTATGCAGTGATTCCCGTCTGATGGTCCGAAAACAGTCAGATCAGCAGCACTTCCCGCTCCCTCTGGTTCTTCATCAGCTGAAAAACTTCCAATAGATCGATTGGATTGTGCAGGCTTTAGTCTTTCAGCCCGCCTATTCCCCACTCCATCGATGTTTGAAGATAGCTTCCTAGTGACTGGATTTAAAAAATGCCCAGTATGTTGATTTTGAAACATTTGTTCTAAAGGCACTGAAAGACCTCTATCATGTATCCTCATTCCCTTCTGTCCTCTAGCTAGTACTTACATATTCAGGTTATCCAGCTTCTCTGTACCACCTCCAACATAGAAACATAGAATTTGACAGCGGATAAGGACCGCTTGGCCCACCCAGTCTGCCCATTTCCCTACCTGATGGATAAGCTGCAGATCCTAGTTAACCAGCAGCCTACTTCTTCCTACCCCAACCTCCTAGAATTGCCTTATGACTGTCCCATGCATGCTTGAATTCCACCACTGTTTGTGACTCCACAACCTCCTCTGGAAGGCCGTTCCATACATCCACCACCCTCTCTGTGATAAAATACTCCTTAAATTACCTCTGAGCTGCCCCTCTATCTTCAAATTGTGCCCTTTGTTCTTGCACACCTCTTTTTGAAAGATGCTACCTCTTGGACTTTGTTGATTCCCTTGAGGTACTTGAAAGTTTCTATCATGTCCTTTCTCCTCCTTTCCTCGAGGCTATACATATTAAGCTCCTTAAGTCTCTCTTCATATGTCTTCTGGTGCAGACCCTGCACCATTTTAGTTGCCCTGCTCTGGACAGCTTCCATCCTGTCTATGTCTTTGCGGAGATTGGGTCTCCAGAACTGCACGCAGTACTCAGATGAGGTCTCACTAGCTGTCTGTACAGAGGGATAATAACTTCCTGTTTTCTACTGTTGATGCCTCTCCCATGCATCCCAGTATCCCCCAGCCCTCCTTGCTGCCCTCTCACATTGCTTGCCCACCTTTAGGTCATCTGATATGACTACCCCCAGGTCCCTTTCCATTTTGTTGTTGTTAGTATCTCACCCCATTGTGTACTCTTCCCCTTGGTTTTTGTTTCCCAGGTGCATTACCTTGCACTTAGCATTGAATCTAAGCTGCCATGCATTTGACCATTCCTCTAACCTTGCCAAGTCCCTTCTCATCCTTTCCACCCCACCTTGTGCATCAACTCTGTTGCAGATCTTTGTGTCATCTGCAAAGAGACATACTTTTCCTTCCAGTCCCTCTGCAATGTCGCTTATAAAGACATTAAAGAGGACCAGTCCTAATTCTGAACCCTGCGGTACCCCACTAGTAACCCCCCTTTCTTCAGAGTGGACTCCATTTACTGTTACTCTCTGTGTCCTATTCTCCAGCCAATTCTTTACCCAGGCTGTCATCTTGGGACCCACTCTCAGGCTGGCTAACTTGTATATTAATCTTTTGTGTGGTATATTAATCTCTTGTGTGGGACTGAGTCAAATGCCTTGCTGAAGTCTAGGTAGGCCATGTCCACAGCCCCTCCCTGATCTGCTACTTTGGTCACCCAGTCAAAGAAATCTATTAGATTTGTCTGGCATGACCTTCCCGCTGTGAACCCATGCTGCCTTGGGTCCTGTGCCCCTCTGGCCTCTAGGTACTTGACAGTTCTTTCGTTCAGAAGTGATTCCATCATTTTCCCTACCACTGAGGTTAAACTAACAGGTCTGTAGTTTCCTGCTTCTGCCTTGCTCCCACTTTTGTGAAGGGGAATCACATCTGCCCTCCTCCAGTCCTCGGGTACCACCCCATCCTCCCATGATTTGTTAAACAGGGTAGTCAGTGGTGTCACTAATTCTACCCTTAGTTCTTTTAGAATTCTGGGATGAATCCCATCAGGCCCCATTGCTTTGTCCACCTTCAGTTTTAAGAGTTCTTTCAGAACCCTTTCTTCTGTAAATGGCTGGTATCAACTTCTGTATCCAGAGTGTTTCTACTGTTTGTTTTAGGTACCTCCCCCTCTTCCTTTGTAAATACTGAGCAAAAATATTTGTTTAGTATCTCTGCCTTTTCACAGTCACCCTCTGCCCACCCTCCCTCCCCTTTATTAAGCCTCACTATCCCTCCCTTAGTGTTCCTTCGCTCCCTGATGTACCTAAAAAAGGTTTTATCCCCCTTCTTAACTGAGCTGGCTATCTTTTCCTCAGTTCACGCCTTTGCTGTTCTGACTGCCTTGCTTCCTTTTGCTTTAACTGATACAATTATCTGTCCTGCTCCTTCTGTGATTCCTTGTACTTTCTGAATGAATACTTTCTTTTTCTCTTGAACCTTCACTGCCACTTCCTTTGAGAACCATAGTGGTTTCTTACCTCGTTTCGTTTTGTTTATTTGCTTTACACAAAGGCTTGATACCGCTGTGATGGCAGTTTTTATTATTCCCCATTGTTCTTCCACCCCTCCTTCCTGCCCATTTGCTAGTGCATTCCTTAGGCACTCACCCATTTTGACAAAGTCAGCTCTCCTAAAATCCAGTACCTTTGTCTTTGTATGGCTTGACTCTATTGCTGTGTTTATTGTGAACCATACTGTTTGATGGTCGCCAGTTCCCAGATGGCTACCCACTTCTACATCTGTGATCCTCTCTCTTCATCTCCATTTGAGAGAACTAGGTCTAAGATTGCTCCCTCTCGAGTGGGCTCCAATACTAGTTGTCTAAGGCATGCCCCCTGTAGGGCATCTAGAATAACCCCACTCTTATAAGTTGCTGCTGCAACTGCACTCCAGTTAACATCTGGCATATTCAGATCACCCATCAGCAATATCTCCCCTTTTTCTGCCATTCTAAGTATACTTTCTATCATTTCCTTGTCCATTTCCTCCCCCTGAGAAGGGGGTCTGTATACAACCCCCTGTGCGGATTGTGGTGCCATTGCCTGTCTCCAAATTGACCCACAGTGCTTCTTCTCCTCCCTGTTTACCCTTTTGCTCTGTCGCTTTGATTCCTTCCCTTATGTAAGGAGCTACTCCTCCTCCTCTTTTACCCTCCCTGTCCCTCCTGTAGATAGTGTATCCTGGTATGTTTACATCCCAGTCATGGTTTTGTGTGTACCATGTTTCTGTGACTGCCACGATATCCAGATGTTCCTCCTCCATCAAGGCCACTAATTCAGGAAGCTTGTTACTCAGACTACGGGCACTGGTACTCATTGCTCTCCATTTTTTGATGGCTTAACCTTCTGTTGCAGCATCCTCCACTGACCTTTCTACCTCGGTCTTTTTCTCATTTAGTACCCTGTTTTGTAGGGGGAGACCGGGATTTTCCTGCTGCTTATCATTGCCTCCCCCCTTGACTAGTTTAAAAGCTTGCCAATGAAGCATTTAAACCGATTGCTCAAAAGACTTGTTCCCTTCCTGGACAGATGCAGACCATCCTGCCAGTATAGGCTGGTGTCCCTCCTGGTGGAACCCCAGTCCCCAATGAAGCCAAACCCCTGTGCTCCACACCATTTTTTCAACCATTCATTAAACTGCATGGTGCAAAGTACCCTTGCCTCACTCATGCCATTGACAGGCAGCACCTCTGTTTCATGCCCTTTTTTTGATAGGGGCTCTAGAACTGTATGCAGTACTCCAGGTGTGGTGGCACCATGGGCCTGTACAGTGGTAGTATGACCTCTTTTTAGGGCTGTGGGCGGAGCCTACAGCCATTTTGGGATTGATCGTAGCTTCTAAAAACGGAAAATCGTGAAACCTTCCATTGGACATTTGGAAGTATCCTTCTGAAAGTCCAGCAGAGCTTGAAACCCTCCACCATGATCACCCACTACGGAATAACAGCCGCACTATTTCGTCTGTTACTTCCGCATTCCAGGGCATGAACTGCACATGCGTGACTCGCGCGCATGCACAGTTCTGCTGCCTCTGTCATGTTGTGAATGGAAAAATGTCAATCACTGCAACTATGCATGAGTGAGTGTCGTGCATACACAGTTGCATCACTGCCGTCGGCACCGGCAACAAAGAAAACCATCTTGCACCCTCCCACTGCTGCTGTCTTCCCGCTCCCTCAGTTCCCGTCTCCGTGCCAACATCGGGGTCCCTAATCCCTGTATCAGCATTATGTAAGCCCCCCAACTCATGTGGCACACTAGGAGCCCTCCCCAGTGTGCCCAAGTGTTATTCATTTCCCTCCCTCGCGCCAACATCAGGGTGCCCAATCCCTGTGTCAGCATTATGTGCACCCCTCACACTCATGTGGCACACTGGGAGGCCACCCCAGTGTGCCTGAATATATATTTTTTTCTCCCCCCCTGCCAAAATCAGGGTGGCCAATCCCTGTGTCAGCATCAAGTACCCACCCCTTCTGCTCAGGTGGCACACTGGGACCCCACCCCCAATGTGCCCAAATGTATGTTTTTTTTGTTTCCTGTAAATAAAGAAAACCATCCCCCTGTGTTTTTTTCTTTATCTGTAAAAAAGGAAACGGTCCCTCATCATTGCTTCAGTCCCTCCCCATCCCCACCCTCCCACTGAGCACCCAGCTCCCACATCCCCCCTTACCTCATATTTACCTCTGGAGATTGGCACTGTCATCTTCTTGGGATCGGGACATGTCTGCACTCTTCAAAGTCGATTCGCAAACTGAAGAATCAAAGGTAAGCATGCTATAATGGCATTCAATGGGGCTTTCAACTTATGTCGATAAATTGGCCATTATTTAGAATTTTAGCCCCAAATTTTCAGCCTGGGATTCTTGGGACTCCACCTCATGAAAACTTTCACTGTCATTTAGTTACTCAGTCCCAGAATGTGATTTCGCGGTCGCTGTGCAGAATCACCTTTTGGGACAGATTCACAAAATGACAGTGCCACTGTTCATGTGGTGGGGTCCCAAAAAGCCCATATTGCAAATTTGTTGAATAAATTCCAAAAAATGACAGCCATTTCGAGCGTGCATTGCGCAGTTTCTATGCAAGCTCCTAACTTTGCCAACTTTTAATATTTTCACTTCACATTTTCAACATTCCCATTTTTGCACACCTCCTTTTCAACAGTACAGCTGCCATTTTTCACATCCTGCCTGAAATGTGCTTTTGCACCTGTGACACAGAATGGCACGTTTGCACTGTGAAATCATCTTTTGGACAAGTGAACAAAATCCCACTGGCAATCTTCATAAAGAGGGTCCCAAAAAGGCCATGTTGAAAATTTGGTGCAACACCCCCCCCAAAAAAAATGTCCAAGTTATACCAGCGCATTCAATAATTTCTATGCACACGTGTAACTTTGGTCACTTGGCAGCTCATCACAGCCCTATCGGCTAGCGTTTGTACTCTGCTAGTGAGCCCTTTGCTTATGCAATCCAGCATCCTGTTAGCCCTTACTGCTGACATATGCATCGCATAGAGGGCTTCAGTGTGCTAATAACGGCATTCCCCAGGTCTTTCTCCTCTCCTCTTCCAGCACCGTGATGATATACCCTCCTCCTCCTCGATTGTACTCCACTCCAAAGTTCTTTCTCCCTACATGCTTGACTTTGCACTTCTTTGCACTGTTGTTGGCTTTGTCTGTGTGCCAATCATCTGGTCGGTGTCTACTCAGTGTATGCTCCCTCTGGAAACAAATTAATCTGGTGACTCTCTCTCCCTTTAGTCAGGCAACTCCACTTCATTCCCCAATGGCAGCAAGTTAATACAGTGGTCCAATTTCTCCTCTGTCACCAACAGCAGTCACAAATAGCAATGTTCCAGAGGGACCAAGAGAGGGCTCAGCAGCCTGCAATGTAGCCACCACAAAGGAAAAAAAAAATTATTTTTTATGCGACTAAAGAAACTGCACAGAGAGAGAAGCAGAGCTGCATGGGTCAGCAGGCAGGCATAGGACCTACAGACTGCCCATAGGGCTTCACTGAAGTGAGTTCTCTTGAGCAGCAGGAAACTGTGGACGCAGGCAGGCCCAAGACTACAGCATCGGGCAGAGAAAGAGCACACTTAATTATCAAGCATAGCAGAGGGGTGAAGCCATTTAAATAACAACTGCTGAATATTAATAGCCCATAGTTTTTTCTTTTTCTGTCAGCATTTAAAGTGACAGTATCCTGATTAAAGTTTGCCTACATGAACTGCAGTAAAAGCTTGCCTAAGCATCTGGTGAAATAGAATTCAGTGTACACACTGCCTCAAAGCCCATGGAAAATCTTTCAAATATAATATACTTTCTGCCTGAACTAGCCATTTACTTATTTTATCTCAGTAGTAGTAGAGGTCTCTTGGTGCTCACATCACAGCCCTGCTGTGAAGTTGCCTAGCTACCAAACATCAAGGTAGACCACCCATCAGCTGGGTCCTTATTCTAAAGTTAACTATCTGAATTGACTTCTTTTATATAAGGTGCACTACCTAAATTCGCTAATTTTAAAGTGGAACAGCCAGCACTAAGTGCCCCACACCCAAGCATGGGACTGGTCTCAATGTGTACTTTTTCTGCAAATATATTTTGGTTTACTGTACTGTAGTATAGTAAATTGCATCAGACTAATGTTGCTTAGTTCTAGGCTGACCTTTTCTGTAACTACAAATCTCAGAATCCCCTGCAGCTGACATCAGAGTAGTGCTGCAGCACCGGGAGATTCAAAAGCCTACAGTGCATGTTAGAGTTTCTATAATCTCTGATCTTTTGTTTGCTGGTCCTGCTGTCCTCTCTGGGCTAAGTTCAGTCACAGAGGTCTGTACTTGGGCCCTAGAAATAAGCAGAACTGCAAGACATCTCATCAGAGATTCTAAAAGCTCTAAAATGCACTAGTAGGCAATTGAATCTCCCACTGTTGTAGTACTACTCTGATGTCAGCTGCAGGAGATTCTGTGAGTTGTATTTACAAAAGATGTCAGCCTAGAAGTAAGCAAAATTAGTTTGATACAATTAGCTACTGTATACTGCAGTAAACAGTAAGTACACCAAATTGTTTTTACATATTTGCAATATGCACATTGGCACCAGCCCAACATTTCAGTGTGGGGCCTTTTATACTGACTATTCCCCTTTAATTAAGGTGCAGTCCTCAACCAGTGTGTAGGTAACTGGTGAATAGCTTGCTAACGAGAGAGCCGTACATCTCCCAAGCATTACACAAACATAGCATTAGCAGCTCAGCCTTTGCACATTCACAAACTTTATATGGCTTTTTCATTAGGGGTGCTACTGCTCAACGGCACACATCAATTAAACCAGAGAATTCAATGCACACCCTCCACTTTGACAAATCTTTCTAATATAATATTTGTTCTGCCTGAATTGGCCACTTACCTATTTTATCTCCAGTAGGAGTGAGGGTCTCTTGGTGTCGACATCAGAGTCCTGCTGTGAAGTTGCCTAGCTTCCAAATGTTAAGGGAGACCACCCATCAGCTGGGTCCCTATTCTTAAATGTATCTGCCTGAATTGGTTTCTTTTATATAAGGTGCGCTGCCTAACCTGGATTCCTTTGAGTAAGGTGCAATCCAAAACTAATGCTTAGGTAACTGGTCAGAAGTTGACATTGTATTTTTAATAGTTCTGTGAGGTCAGGGAGTTCCTGCAGGGATGAAAACTGGCCATGGTTCTTCTCACCTTCAAGAGGGGTAACCCTGGCCATATGATCATCTATAGACCCATTTCCCTTGTTCCTGTGGCTTCCAAGCTCCTAGAAGAAATTGTAGCCAGGCAGTTCAGACATTTCTGGACAGTGATGGGTTACAAGATAAATTCCAATCAGATTTCCATCTGAAATATAGTATGATTTTCTCTGTGTCAGAGGTCTTGGATAATGTCCACGGGTAGATAAATCCCCATGCCCAGATGAAATACAGCCAAGGATGCTGAGGGAGCTGGCAGAGGAGATACAAGTCCCTTAGCTGACATGTTCAATAGCTTACTGCAGCTGGGTGTGGTACCACAGGACTGGAGAAAAGCACATGTACCTCTCCATAGCAGTGGTTCGAACGGTAATCCTGGGAACTACAGATCCGTCAGTCTGACCTCAATCAAGTGCAAGGTCATGGAGACCATACTTAAGGAAAGGTTACTAGAGAATCTGGAAGAGAATGGCCTCAAGGATGAGTGGCCACATGAATTTATAGGAGGGAGATTATGTCTTACCAACTGTCTGTACAGAGGGCCAACAACTTCCTGGTTTCTACTGGTGATGCTGCTCCCTATGCATCCCAGTATCCCACCAGCCCTTCTTACTGCCTTCTCACATTGCTGGCCCACCTTTAGGTCATCTGCTATGACTATCCCCAGGTCCCTTTCCATTTTTGATGTTGTCAGTATCTCACCCCCTCATTGTGTACTCTTCCAGTGGGTTTTTGTGCATTACTTTGCACTTCTTTGCACTGAACTTAAGCTGCCATACATTTGACCATTCCTCCAACCTTGCTGAGTCCCTTTTTATCCTTTCTTCCCCACCTTGTGTATCAACCCTGTTGCAGATCTTTGTGTCATCTACAAAGAGACATACTTTCCCTTCCAGTCCCTCTGCAATGTCACTTATAAAGACATTAAAAAGGACCGGTCCCAGTACTGAACCCTGCGGTACCCCACTAGAAACCCTCCTTTTTTCACTGTGGACTCCATTTACTATTACCCGCTGAGTCCTGTTGTCCAACCAGTGTTTTACCCAGGCTACCACCCTGGGACCCACTCCCAGGCTGACTAATTTGTTTATTAATCTTTTGTGCGGGACTGTGTCAAATGCCTTGCTAAAGTCTAGGTAGGCCATGTCCACAGCCTCTCCCTGGTCTACTGCTTTGGTCACCCAGTCAAAGAAATCAATTAGATTTGTCTGACATGACCTTCCCGCTGTGAATCCATGCTGCCTTGGGTCCTGCGCCCCACTGGCCTCTAGGTACTCAACAGTTCTTTTCTTCAGAAGTGATTCCATCATTTTCCCTACCACTGAGGTCAAACTGACAGGTCAATAGTTTCCTGCCTCTGTCTTGCTCCCACTTTTGTGAAGGGGAATCACATCCGCTCCACTCCAGTCCTCAGGTACTACACCATCCTCCCATGATTTATTAAAAAGGGTAGTCAGTGGTGTTACTAGTTCTTCCCTTAGTTATTTTAGAATTCTGGGGTGAATCCAATCAGGCCCCATTGCTTTATCCACCTTCAGTTTTAAGAGTTCTTTCAGAACCCTTTCTTCCGTGAAAGGTCTAATATCAACCCCCTATCCAGAGTGCTTCTATTGACCGGATTAGGTATTTCCCTCTGCTTTACCATTGTGAATACTGAGCAGAAGTATTTGTTCAGTATCCCTGCTTTGTCACTGTCGCTCTCTGGCTAACCACCTTCCTCTTTGTTCAGCCTCAGTATCCCTACCTTAGTCTTTCTTTGCTCCCTAATGTACTTATAAAAGGTTTTATCCCCCTTCTTAACCTAGTTGGTTATCTTTTCCTCGGTTTGGGCATTTGCTATTTTGACTGCCTTACCCGCTTCCTTCTGCTTTAACTGGTACAGTTCTCTGTCCTCCTCCTTCTGTGTTTCCATATACTTCCTGAATGCTATCTTTTTCCCCTTACCTTCCCCACCATTTCTTTTGAGAAACATAGTGTTTTTTTCTCTCATTTTTGATTTGTTTATTTCCTTCACACGAAGGCTTGTTGCCTCTGTGATGGTGGTTTTGATGTTTCCCCATTGTTGCTCCACCCCACCTTCTTGCCTGTTTGCTAGTGTTTTCCTGAGGCACTCTCCCATTTAGACAAAATCAGCTCTCCTGAAGTCCAGTACCTTCACTTTTGTGTGACTTGACTCTACAGCTGAGTTTATCGTGAACCACACTGTTTGGTGGTCGCTTGTTCCCAGATGGCTACCCACTTCAAGTTCAGAGATCCTCTCTCCATCCCCATTTGAGAGTACCAGGTCTAAGATTGCTCTCTCCCGAGTGGGTTACAAAACTAGCTGTCTGAGGCATGCCCCCTGTAGGGCATCGAGAATGGCCCTGCTCTTGGATGTGGCTGCAGCAAAGGTGCTCCAGTCAACATCTGGCATATTCAGGTTTCCCGTCAGCAATATCTCCCCTTTCTCTGCCATTCCAAGGATGCCTTCTATCATTTCCTTGTCCATTTCCTCCCCCTGATATGGGGGTCTGTATACAACCCCTGAGTGGATTGTGGAGCCATTTCCAGTCTCCAGGGTGACCCACAGTGCCTCCTCTCCTTCCTGTTTACCCTTTAATTCTGTTGCTTTGATCCCTTCCCTTACATGGAGAACTCCTTCTCCTCCTCTTCTTCTTCTCTCCCTATCCTTCCTGTAGATTGTGTACCCTGGTATGTTTATGCCCCAGTCATGGTTCTCTGTGTATCATGTTTTTGTGACTGCCACAATATCCAGGCATTCCTCTTCCATCAAGGCCACCATTTCAGAAGCAAGGTCTCTGACTCTGTACCCCACAAGAGGTTGGTCAAGAAGTTGGCAGATCTAGGGGTGGGTGAGATGTTGACCAGGTGGGTGGAAAACTGGCTGAGGAGCAGGACCCAGGGAGATCACCAGTGGGGTCCCACAGGTGTCAGTGGTCAGACCAGTGCTGTTCAGTGTCTTCATCAGTAATACTGGAGAATGCATCAAGGGCAAATTTTGCTTATTCGTGGACAACACCAAGCTGTGTGGGAGAGTGGACACAGCAGAAGAGGAAGATCTGGAAAAGCTAGAAGGGTGGCCAGGGATTTGGCAACTTGGCTTCAATGCAAAGAAATGCAAGGTTATACACAGTGGAGCCAAGAGCTCAAGGACTGAGTATAGTTGGGGTGGGGTCCAGATATTCTGCAACCGAGGAGGAGAAGGACCTGGGGTGATGATCATTAGTGACCTGAAACACTCCATGCAATGTAGAAAAGCAGCAGCGGCAAAGACAAATAAAATGTTGGGCTGCATTGCCGGGGGATGGGAGGAAGTAATACTGTCCTTGTACAGGTCATTGGTGAGGCCACATCTGGAGTACAGCTTACATTATTGGTGCCATCAAAACCTTAAAAACTACATACACCTGCTGGAGACAGTCCAAAGAAGGGCAGTTAAGATAATTGGTCAGCAGGGCAGGATGTATGTGAAGAGGTAGAAGGCCCTAAACATGTACACCCTGGAGGAGAGGGGAGAGGAGAGAGAGGTGGGATATGATTGAGACCTTTATGTATTTGAAAGGAATAAATAGGGTGGACAAGGAGGGTCTCTTATAGCTCAGTGGGGATTGAAACATGAGAAGATACAGTTTCAAGTTAGAGGAGGGAGGTTTAGGAGAGAGCCTAGGATGCACTTCTTCACAGAGGGGGTGGTGGTAGGTTAGAATGGGCTTCCTGAGGAAGTGGTTTAGTTGAAAATGGTAGACAGCTTCAAGACAGGCTGGGATAGAGTTAAGGGAAAATTAAGGGTCAAGAGAGGGGCAGATGGAGGTAAAGGCTATTGGGTGATTGGGGTGGCAAGATCAGCCGTTTATACTGAGGATCCTGCATTACGAGCAGACTCGATAGACCTAATTGCCTTATTGTGCTGTCTTTGTTGTATGTCCATCTGTATGATGTCAGCAAAGCTATGGAGCCTAACAAGATTACTAGGGCCATCTTTGTTGACCACTCCAAGACCTTTGACTCAGTAGATCACACGGTACATTTAACGAAATTGGGTAAGGCTGGACTCGATTTTGGGGCCCTAAAGTCATTTAAGAATTATCTCATTGATAGGAGCAGAGAACTGTGATTAATGGGAGACAATCTAAGGAACTAGTTATAAAAAAATGGGGTCCCACCGTGGTCCATTTTGGGTCCCCTTCTATTCATCTGAGGGGCAGTGGGGAAAGCATAGAAAGTGTCGATTGCTATTTTTATGTAGATGATATAGTGGTCTACACCTCCGATGCCTCAGTGGATGTAGTACAGTCCTGTTTACCATTAGCCTTTAAAGGATTACACAGTGACAAATATGATGTTGTTTGGTGCTGTCAGTAAATTAAAAGCACCACCTGAAACCCAGTCAACTATTCACACCCTGGAAGGTGATTAAATAGAACAAGTTCAGGTTTACAAACACCTGGGGTTTTGGATGGGCCCTTCTGGTTCTGAGTATCTCCATGTGTGCAAACTGTTACAGTAAAAAGGATTAGAATATGTGTACTCCTTATGTATTGGCGTAGGGGGTGTTTGGACTCAAACTGAATTAAAGATAGTCCAAACTCAGATTTTTCCAATAATAGACTACGCTGACATAATTTATGATTACCGAGCAAAGGATCAGCTATCCAAAGTGCTATACAATTGATCGGCATGAGTTATTTAGAATTGTCCTTTTGATTCACATTGATGTCAAATGTGCAACCAGTTGGATTGGATCTGCTCGGTCAACCAACGTAGACTACACAAAATGTTGTTTTCCGTGAGATGCATCCAAGGAGATTTTCCAGATTATTTGATGGAACGTTTAGCATTCAAGGAAATGCATGTGTCTAAGGAATGCACAGCTTTTAGAGTTATTGGTACCTGGGGCTAATACGCTTATGGCTTCATATTTCTTTGAAGCATGATTCCTCAGGTTTGGAATACATTGCCCACAGAATTCAGACTTAGACAACAAGCGTTTGCCAGTGCTGAATGTTGATAGCTTTGCTCCATTGAGCTTGCTCACTCCCCCTCTGTCAGTCGCTCATTCTGTTTCTGTTGGCGCTGCAGACTGTGCATTTGTACTGGACTCCTGTCTGCGATGGCAACTTTGTCTGTCCACAAAGAAATCTGCAGCTGTCCCGACAGAGCTCCGTTGAGTTCGCTCAGTCTCTCTCTCTCACGCGCCTATTCTGTTTCTCCTGGCGCTGCAGGTTGCCCTTTTGTACTGGGCTCCTGCCTCTGTTGGCATCTTTGTCTGCCCACAGAGAAGTTCACAGCTGTCCTGACAGAGCTCCGTTGAGGTCGCTCACTCCCCCTCTCTTACTCGCTCATTCCATTTCTGTCAGTGCTGCAGGCTGCCCTTTTGTGCTGGACTCCTGCCTTCGTTGCTGCCTTTTTCTGCCCACAAAGAAATCTGCAGCAGTCACGATAGAGCTCAGTTAAGCTCGCTCACTCCCTCTCTGTCAGTCACTTGTTCTGTTTCTCCCGCCGCTGCAGGCTGCCCTTTTGTGCTAGGAACCTGTCTGCATTGCTGCCTTTTTCTGCCCATAAAGAAATCCGTAGCGATTCCAACAGAGCTCCTTTGAGGTCACTCACTCCCCCTTCCTCGCCCGCTCGTTCTGTTTCTCCTGGCGCTGCAGGCTGCCCTTTTGTACTGGGCTCCTGCTTTGGGGCCTTTTTCTGCCCACAAAGAAATCTGCAGCAGTCCCGACAGAGGTCAGTAAAGCTTGGTCACTCCCCCCTCTCACTCGTTCAATCTTAATCTGTCCCAAACACTGATTTCCCACAGCGACTGTGCTATTCTGAGGCAGGAGTGCAAAAACATATTTAGGCCAGGATGTGAAAAATGACAGCTGTATTGTTCATAAGGAGGTGTGAAAAAATACCAGTGTTGAAAATGTGGCGTGAAAATATTACTGATTTGCAAAGTTACAAGGGTGCATGTAAACTGCACAACGCACGCTTGTAACGCAGTCATTTTATGGACTTTCGTCACCAAATTTTCAACATATGAATTTTAGAACCGCTGCTCATGAACAGTGTCACTGTCATTTTCTTAATCTGTCCCAAACACTGATTTCCCACAGCAACCGTGCTATTCTGCGCTGGAAGTGTGAAAATGCATTTCGGCCAGGATGTGAAAAATGACAGTTGTACTGTTCATAAGGAGGTGTGAGTGTATCTACTCATTGCTTTATCTCCACTCCACAGACCCTGCTGTAATATAGGACCATGGAGGACCCTGGGCGGAAGGGTGGGCAACTCTAAAGTTCCGGCATAGCTCCATTGAGCTCGCTCACTTCCCTTCTCTCACTCGCTCATTCTATTTCTCCCAATGCTGCAGGCTGCCCTTTTGTACTGGGCTCCTGCTTGCATCGTTGCCTTTTTCTGCCCACAAAGAAATCTGCAGCAGTCCTGACACAGCTCCATTGAGTTCACTCACTCCCTCTGTCTCACTCACTTGTTCTCTGTCTCCCTGCACTGCAGACTGCCCTTTTGTACTGGGCTCCTGCCTGTGTTGGCACCTTTTTCTGCCCACAAAGAAGTTCACAGCTGTCCTGACAGAGCTCCGTTGAGGTCGCTCACTCAACCTCTCTCACCTGCTCATTCTGTTTCTCCTGGCGCTGCAGGCTGCCCTTTTGTACTGGGCTCCTGCCTCCGTTGGCCTTTTTCTGCCCACAAAAAAATCCGCAGCAGTCCTTATAGAGCTCCGTTGAGCCCACTCAGTCCTCCTGTCTCACTCGCTCATACTGTTTCTCCCACCACTGCAGACTGCCCTTTTGTACTGGGCCTCTAACTGCATTGATGCCTTTTTCTGCCCACAGAGAAATTTACAGCAGTCTCGACAGAGCTTCTTTGAGTCCGCTCACTTCCCCTCCCTCACTCACTTTCTCGTTCTGTTTCTCCCATTGCTGCAGGCTCCCCTTTTGTACTGGGCTCCTGCGTTGGGGCCTTTTTCTGCCCACAAAGAAATCCCCAGCAGTCCCGGCAGAGCTCACTTGAGCTCAGTCACTCCCCCCTCTCACTCGCTCGATCTTAATCTGTCCCAAACACTGATTTCCCACAGTGACTGTGCTATTCTGCAGCAGGAGTGCAAAAACATATAATGGCCAGGATGTGAAAAATGTCAGCTGTACTGTTCATAAGGAGGTGTGAAAAAATGCCAGTGTTGAAAATGTGGCGTGAAAATATTACAGATTTGCAAAGTTACAAAGGTAAATGGAAAGAGTTCGATGCACGCTTGTAACACAGTCATTTTATGGAGTTTGGTCACCACATGTTCAACATAGGGATTTTAGGACCTCTGCTCATGAACAGTGCCACTGTCATTTTCTTAATCTGTCCCGAACACTGATTTCCCACAGCGACCGCGCTATTCTGCGCCAGAAACGCGAAAACACATTTTGGTCAGGATGTGCAAAATGACAGCTGTAGTGTTCATAAGGAGGTATGAAAAAATGCCAGTGTTGAAAATCTGGCGTGACACTATTACAAATCTGCCAAGTTACAAGGTTGCGTGGAAACTGCACAACGCACACTTGTAACACAGTCATTTGATGGGCTATCGTCACCAAATTTTCAACATAGGCTTTTTAGGACCTCTGCTCATGAACAGTATCACTGTCATTTTCTTAATCTGTACCAAACACTGATTTCCCAAAGCGACCGCGCCGTTCTGTGCCGAAAGGTCGAAAAGAAATTTCGGCCATGATGGGAAAAATTACAGCTGTTCTGTTCATAAGTAGGTGTGTGAAAATGGCAATGTTGAAAATCTGGAGTGAAAATATAAATTCAAAAAGTTACGAACATGCGTGCAAACTGCACAACGCATGTTTTTAACACAGGCATTTTATGGAGTATTGCCACCAAATTTTCAACATAGACATTTTAAGACCTCTGCTCATGAACAGTGTCACTGTTATTTTCTTAATCTGTCCCAAACACTGATTTCCCACAGTGACCGTGTTATTCTGTGCCAGAAGTGCGAAAACACATTTTGGCCAGGATGTGAAAAATGGCAGCTGTGCTGTTCACAAGGAGGTGTGAAAAATGCCAATGTTGAAAATCTGGCATGACAATATTGCAAATTCACGAAGTCACGAGCATGCGAAGCAACTTCACAACGCATGCTCGTAAAACAGTAATTTTTTTTTATTTTTTCCACCAAATTTGCAACATAGACTTTCTGAGAGCCCACCTCATGAACACTGGCACTGTTGTTTTGTTAATCGTTCCCTAAAGGTGATTCTGCGCAGTGACCGTGAAATCACCTTTCAGGGCTGAATAACACCATGACTGTGGCAGAATTCACGAGGAGGGGTCCCAAAAACCCAATGTTGAAAATTTGGTGCAAAATTCCAAAAAATGCCTGAGATATACATCAAAGTCGAAAAAACTCTATTTATGCCATTATACAGCTTACCGGCATTTCCTTAGTTCGCAGTCGGCTTTGAAGAGTGCAGACGTGTTCCCAGTCCACTGAAGATTGCCGCGCTGGACTCCTCAGATAAGTATGGGGTGAGGGGGGATGTGGGGAGGCAGGGTGCACAGATGGTGGGTGCGGGTTGTGGGAGGAGGCAGGGAGACGGCGAGGGACTGTTTTCTTTTACAGGGCCATTTGGAATGCTGGGGTGGGCTCCCAGCATGCCAACAGAGTGTTTGTTTTGGGGGGCAGCTGTAGCCGATGGGGATTGGACACCTCTGCTACACAAAAGGTGGCGTAAGAGCTGAGGGGATTGGGGCACCCCTTTGCACAAATTTAGTGCATGTTTAGGGGGAATCATGCCAATGGGAGAGGACTCCCCGCCAGCAAATGACACTGGGGGAGGGACATAATACCGATGGGGAGTGGGCTCCCCCGTTGGCAACATCAACGTTAGGGCACTGAAACCGACAGAGATTGGGCCCCTCGTCAACAAACACACACATTGGTGGTGGGGGCACATGCTGCCGAGGGGGATTAGGCACTTCCTCAACAGTGGGACTGCTTCATATTGTTTGTGAACATGGCGGCAAGCAGCCGCTACATTCAAAACAATATCACACTAACAAGATTCTGCCCAGCAATGACGAGTCGCTTCCTCATTGCAGCGAATGGCTGGCTGCTGCAATGACGAGGCGGCCCCTGATTGCACCGGCTGAAACCTTACAAGGTTGTGGCACGCTGGCTGAACTAGTGTCAGCAGCAGCATGCCACCCCATTGGGAAAAGCAGGCCAAGCCTCCAAAGGTTGCGGGGGCATTGGCTACAACAGTGCCACGCCTCCACAACCTGCTTCTGGAGTAAGCTGCTGCAATGTTTCTTGCGCATGCGTGCAATCAACATAAAAGACAGCCATCTTCCACTTTCATTAAATCCTGGTTCTTGTCTCTTCCTCAGATATATGACAGCTGTAGAGGGAGCTCTTTTGGTATTACCTGAATTACACTTTTTAGCTGTGTAACCTGTATCTGTGCACTTTATTCATACTGTGGTTCTTTACTCATCTGTATAATGATAATATCATGCCAAGATACATTTATGAATCTTTTTTTCTAATTAATTGTAACTATTCTGCAATTACTCATGGTGTGAGCTTAATGGGGTGTCATTCTAAGTTAGCTTTGCTCGATGACTTTTCCCGGAAATAAAAACTTGAAACTTGAGCTTGCTAATGAGATGGTCACACAGCACATCTCCCAAGCATTAAACAAACACAGCATTAGCAGCTCTGCCTTTGCACATTCACAAACTTTAAATGACTTTTCCATTAGGGGTGCTACTGCTTAACTGCACACATCAGTTAAACCAGAGAATTCAGTGCACGTCCCACATGGCAAATCTTTCAAATATAATATTTTTTCTGCCTGAATTGGCCACTTACTAATTTTATCTCCAATAGGAGCGGGCGTCTCTTGGTGTTCACATCAGAGCTCTGTTTCTGATATGAAGCTGCCCTGCTACCAGACATCAAGATCGACCACCCATTAGCTGGATCTATTCTACAATGTAAGCATCTGGTGCACCTCTGACTGTACCCCCTTATTGTGCGCTGCCTCACAAAGGGTGCCTATCATTCCAGTACCCCTCTACCGCTGTGGTGCCCGGCAAAGACTGCCTATTGTTCTGGTACCCCCTACTGATTTACCTAGCAGCGAGCAGGGTTTTGATGCATTTGAAGCTGGTGTTGATCGTGTCACAACATAAAACCTGGTACAGAGAACAGTATTTTGAAGCATTTGAAGTTGGTAATAGAAATGAACAATCCAGCACTCGCCCACCTCTATGTAAAGGGCGCAGACTCTCACATTCAGAGTCAAAAAATGGCAAGTTTATTTTGGTTCCAGGTAAAACCATGCTCTGATGTATTTCAGAGAACTTCCTTTATCAAAGAACGTGCCACGTCATCAAATTGTTCTCAGCTGATGTCATCAGTAATCGATATCAAACATGATTTCACAACAATATCCAAATTAACATAAAATAAAATCACACACACACACACACACACACACACATATATACATATGTATATTGCATATCTATATGGGGCAGGGGGAAGAGGGAGGAAAGCGCAAGGAGAAGGACCAGTTGGGAGGAAAGGTAAAGGAGAAGGACCAGAAGTACAAGGAGGATTCAGTAAAGGGAGCTGAGGGTTTAGGCCAGGGGAGCACGACGAGCAGGAGGAACTAAATGGAGACAGGAAGGAAGGAGGATGAGCCAGGCTAGTTTTAGGATGGGGGAGAAGGACCAGTTATGCAGCAGTGAGGGGGAATTAGCAAGGTACAGAAGGATACTCAGGAGGAGGAGGAGAGGCATAGGATTGGAGGGGGTGGCCAGGGTAAATAAGGAGGGGGTGGCATGTGGCACCCAGATAGGGGGAGGAACAAGGAGCCGGCTGGGTGGAGGGGCCGTTAGAAAGGATGAGGGACATGGAAGGGGGGGAAATGGAGGAAAAGGAGCGGTCAGAGTGCTCCTGTTGGGGGATTCTATGATCAGGGTTATCAAATTGGATAGGGAGGGAGAAGCCTGGCCAGTTAGAACAAAATGCTTCCCTGGACTAACGGTGCACAGGGCTAAGCACGAGGTATATCAGCTGGCAAAGGATTGTGGGGGTTCCCCAGACATACTGGTCCACCTGGGTACAAATGACATTGAGGGAAATAGTGAACTAGAGATACAGGCAAGATTCAGGGAGCTCGCCAGGGTCTGTCATGACATAGGATGCACAGTTTCCTTCTCAGAAATCCTGCCGGTGCCAAGAGCTAGTGGGGAACACAAAAGGAAGATTAGGGAGATAAACCAGTGGCTCAGGGAGTGGTGTGAGGCCAGAGGGTATGGGTTGATGGGGATTGGGGGGAGACCTGGGAGGATAAGGAGCTGTATGCTAGAGATAGACTCCATCTCAGTTTGGAGGGGAAGGGAATCCTTAAGTTGAAAACAGAGGGGTTCATTGGTGAAAAGTGGGGTTTAAACTTGTGAAGGGGGGAGGGATGGGAGAAAAGGCTGTCATGGGGGTGCTGATAAAGGAAGGACTCTGTCTCCACCCCCCTGGGGAGCTGGAGGATTTCAGGAAAAGGCCGACTGGTAAAGTGAAGACCAGGGGAAAACAGAATCCCCATGGGGACACGAGCATGGGAAATGGAAGTATAGGGAAAGGGTGGAAGGTAGTCCTGCTAAATGCCAGGAGCTTGGGAAATAAAATGCCTGAGCTCCAGGCGATGCTAACTGAGGGAGCAGTGGATGTGGCAGCGGTTACTGAGACCTGGGCCACTGCAGGACATGACTGGGACCTGAACCTGGAGGGTTACAGTATGTTCAGGAAGGACAGGGGGGAGAGAAGGGGAGGAGGGGTAGCAATTATAGTCAAAAACTGCATTAGCTTAGGGGGAGTAGAGGAGGCGGAGGGAAGCGTGGAAGTGATTTGGGTCACCTTGATAACAAGGGGGCAAGAGAGTAAAAATGGGAGTGGTGTATAGAACCCCTGCCCTGGCGGAGGAGCTGGAGAAGAGTCTGCTGGCAGATGTTGGGAGACACTGCAGACTGGGCAGAGGAATGGTAGTGGTGTTGGGGGACTTAAACATGCCAGGAACAGACTGGGAGACTATGACATCTTCTGTGATCAGGGAACAGAGGTTATTGGATGTCTTTCAAGACGCGTTCCTAACTCAGCAGGTGGGGGAACCGACCAGGGAGGCGCAGGTACTGGATGTGGTCCTGGCAGACAGTGACCAGATTAGAGGCCTGGAGGTAAGGGACCCGTTGGCAGGAGTGACCATGCCACGGTCTGGTTCTGCCTGGACCTAGGAGGGCTAGAAGGCTGCACAAAGACGGAGGTAACTGACTTCAGGGGAACGGATTTTAAGGAAATGGGAAGGATCCTTAAGGAGCATTTGGATGTGATTAGGTCAGACATGGACGCTGATAGTAGGTGGGAAATCATCAGGAGAGGGGTGCAAGATGCTACCAGCACCTGTGCAAGAGTAAGACAAAAATGCGGTAGGGCCCGGAAACCCTGCTGGTGGACCAGGGAGGTCCAGGAGGTGGTGCAGGGAAAGAAGGCAGCCTATAAGCAATTCAAGTGCTCAAGGAGTGAAAGGGATCGAGGGGAGTACGAGCTGATGGCTAGAAGGGCCACTAGGCTGATGATAACGGCTAAGACAAGGAAGGAGTAGAACCTGGCCAGTGAAATTTGGAGAGGGAACAAGGGGTTCTTTTGATACATTGGGGAAAAACAAAGGGTGAAGGGGCAGATTAGAAGGATTAAATCAGGGGAGAGATGGGCACAAGACCCGGGGGAGCAGGCTGAGATATTAAATGAGTACTTCACCTCAGTTTTCACCAAGGAAAATGGGGGTGCTGCATCATACATGGGAGGAGACAGAGATACTGAGGAGGGGGAACCCTTACTGATCGGCAGGTCTGGGGAGAGGGGGAGGCATCACTGGCAGGAGGGGGAAGGGCTAAGCAGGGAGAAGACGTACTGGAAGTGGAAATCACAGCAGACAATGAGGGAAGCCCTCAGCACCCTTAAGATGGGGAAAGCACCGGGGCCAGATAAATTACATCCCAGAGTGCTGAAGGAACTTGCGGATGTCCTGGCGAAACCCCTGGCGGAGCTTTTCACCATCTCTCTGAGGACAGGGTGGGTGCCCCAGGACTGGAAGGTGGTGCATATAGTGCCTGTTCACAAGGGGGGGATCAAGGGAGGTGGCAGGGAACTACAGGCCTGTCAGCCTGACATCAGTGGTGGGCAAGGTGATGGAGGACATTGTCAAGGAGAGGCTGGAGAGGACCTGGAAAAGTCAGGGTGCCTGGACGATAGACAGCATGGATTCGTCCCAGGGAAATTGTATCAGACAAACCTTGTGGAGTTCTATGACTGGGTGATGAGTGCCTTGGACCTGGGTAGACCAGTGGATGTCCTCTTTCTAGACTTCAGCAAGGCATTTGACTCTGTTCCTCACGTGGGCCTGTTGGATAAGCTGGGAGAAATGGGGGTTGGGAACCAGATGATCAAATGGCTAGGCAATTGGCTCCAGGACCGGACCCAGAGGGTCGTAGTTGGCAGGATAGTCTCATCCCCAAAAAGGGTCATTAGTGGGGTCCCACAGGGATCAGTCCTTGGGCCCCTCCTGTTTAGCACCTACGTCTCTGACATAAGGACAGGAATCAGGAGTGAGATGAGTCTCTTTGTGGATGACTCAAAACTGGGGGCGGTGGTGGATGGGGAGGAGGGGAGGGTGGCCCTACAGGGGGACGTGGAGGCTCTGGAAAGATGGTCTAGAAAGTGGAAGCTGAGGTGCAATGCAGCGAAATGCAAGGTACTCCACCTGGGGGCCAGAAACCTGGGCCAAGTGTACACCCTGGGGGGAGAAATGCTGCAAGTCTCGATGGCTGAGAGTGACCTGGGGGTGGTGGTGGATGTCAAGATGAACAACTCAGAGACTTGTAGGAGGGCAGCAGCCAAGGCCAACAGGATGCTGGGATGCATCACTAGGGGGATCACCTCCAGAAGGAGGGAAGTGATACTCTCTCTGTATAACTGCTCGGTGACGCCACACCTTGAGTACTGCGTGCAGTTTTGCAGGCCACACTTAAAGAGGGACATTAAACTCCTGGACAGGGTCCAGAGGAGGGCAACCAAAATGATTTGGGGCTTGGGGCACAGAACCTATGAGGAGAGGCTCAAAGAGCTAAATATGTACACATTGGAAGACAGAAGGGACCGGGGGGACATGATAGAGGTCTTCAAGTACATGAAGAGGATAAATAGGGAAGGAACAGTCAGGGTGCTTTGAAGGAAGGAGGAGGGGGCCACTAGAGGGCATGGGTGGAAGCTGGAGGAGGAAAGATTCAGAGGAGAAAGGAGAAGGTGCTACTTCACTGAGAGAGTGGTGGAGCCATGGAATGCACTGTCTAGGGGGCTGGTGGAGGCAGAGATGGTGGAGGGGTTCAAGAGGGGCTGGGAAAGGTACAGGGGAAGGGTTCTGGAAGCAAAATCCAATGCAGCAGGAATATCCTGAACTGGGACAGGAGAAGCCAGAGAAGGTGAAGGGGGCAGCAAGGTCAGCACCCAGGGTGGGGGCTAACCAATCGAGCAGACTTGAAAGACCGTTAGGCCTATTCTGCTGGCATTTTAGTATGTTAGTATATTTATATAACAGTACTGCAAAAAATCTTCTAATGGAGCTCAGTTTGAAGACCCAACTTTAGGACCCATTCAGTTCCTAGTGTTGACAAAACACTTGTCAAAATAGAAAAAATATATCGTTACAGTTCGATTGCTTGTTCCTTTTATTATTTTCCAATCAGTTTCCCAAATAACTGAGTACTGACTCTTTCTTCCATCTTTTTATTTTTACCAAATTTTCAGCGAGCATGGTTTTTTGGTCCCTGTCGCCTCCTCCCGCCAATGGGGACAAATAGGTATTTTGCAGGTTTTTTATCCATTTGACACCCCCCAGGACCTGGTACATGGCTGTGCGAGTGTGTGGAGGCATGCATGCACCCTGCGGCACCAGCTCAGCCCCTTCCACATCCCCTAACTTTTTATTGCCCCCTCTCCACCTACGCTATCCACCAGACTTCCACCCGGTGGGAGCAGAACTAGGGGGGCGACCCACCCTCACCACCCTCAGGAGAGGAGAGGAGAGCTCCCCATCGGCATGCTCAATCCTGCTCCACCCTCCCACTCACACCAGCACCCCAACGACCCAAGGTCATGCCCAAACCTGGGTCGCCAGCGTGACGTGAGGTGTGGTGTCCAGTGCCTCAACTGTCTGCGCCACCGGGCCGGGCTCCAAAGCAATCATGGTTTTGAAGCATTTGAAGCTAGTGTTGGTCACATCACAACATAAACTTGGCATGGTGAGCCAGATGCCAAAGTTCAGAGTCAAAAGCAGGGGAACACCCAAGGCAAGATGTCTTTGGAACAGAGCACATCAGTGGATTGTCTAGATGAGCAGAAGAAGGAGGAGATCTCATATACCCTGATCCGTCCCCACTTACGATAGTGTACTACTTTATTTGTTTATTTATTTAGTTTTCCTTAAAAATTTGTAAGTGGGAGAACCACACAGAGCCAAGGCTCATGTCCAGGTGTGACCTGAGGGAAAGGGGAAGGGGAGAAAGACAAATGAAAACAAATTACAGCCAGTCTGGTGATGTGGTCACAATGACATAAAGTGCATACATTGATTACAGTACAGACAAAATGTCAAAACATTGTATATTGAGGACAAATGAAGTAGCATACAAATCATCTGTGCAGCTTGGGTAGACTCAGAAAGTGCACAGCGCCAGAATAAAGGGAGACTAAGCTGGTGCTGAAAAGAAGAGTGAAAACAGGTTGATAAACTTCAATGAGATTGCTGGAAATATGATGTTAGATAGGAGGGAGAGGTATATAGTGACCAGTCCCCATAGCAACTACTTTACCACTTTGCATTATAGACGCTATGTATGGTGGCAACAGCAGCTTGAGTGAACTCCGCACCAGAATACAAACAACATCCCAGCTGTACCACGTCTGAAGGCAGTATAGCATAGTGATTAAGTGCACTGAGCTGCAAATCTGGAGACCTGGGTTTGAATCCTGTCTGCCCCCACTTGCATACTGTGTGACTTTGAGGAAGTCACTTAATGTCCTTGTGCTCCCAGGTTGCACCTGGAGACAAGCTATGGCTTAGTGTGCCTTTCCTAGTTAAACAACTTCCCCCTTTCCCTTTTCCTGAGCACCAGAAAATGGAAATACTGACTGGGCAGCTGCATGGAGATTCACCCCAAGAAGTCATCTCCAGGCCAGAGAAATATAAAGCCACTTCTGACCAGATCTTGAGCAGATTACGGTGCAGCTATGACACTAGAAGGGTCTCAGAACTGAAAATACAAATTTTCTTCAGGACGTAGGGCCTGAGAAAGACTCTCAGAGAACATGCTGTAACTTTGTAAGAGGCGTTTTTGGCCCTTGAGAGAGAGGGACCAAGAAAAGACTGTGAACCAGACCATGTCCTAACTCTGAAATTCACTAAAGTGGTATGCAGTGATACTTTAAGGCATGAAGTGAGGATGCTGCATCTACTAGACCCTGACATCAATTTAATGAACTTCAGGGAGAACAAGGCAGCGCCTTAGACACACTCCACGTGCAATAATGAAAAGAGGGTAAAATTGGTGTGGTGATAAACAGCAGATCGGCAGCTGTTGGACTTGTCTGAGCACAGGTGTGGTGCTCTAATCCAACTGAGTGCTGACCACGAAGATTGCCTATCTCGGCTGCACACCCAGCTTTGCCTCAAGCAGGTGGACTGGCAAGACAACGCTGTGGTTTGAATGGGGTTGGGTGGATGGAGGCACCCGGTAAAGAGATGCAGGAGACAATCTATAAGTCTGATGCTCGACAGGCTTTATTCATACCACAGGGAAAGGTAGACATGGTCACAAGGGAAAAGGGGACCCAAACCACACAAGAACTGCAAGTAACACTCCATACCAACTCTAAGAGGTGCATCTTGGCCTAAGGCCGCTCTCTATTCTACTCTATGCCAGACTTTCTCTAAACAGCCTAAGGAACACATTCAAACATCTATTACTCTGTAGTGAGATGATAATCATTGCAATAAACAATGGGTACCAGTGCAAATCCCGAAGGATCGGGTGGCGTAACTGTGACAGGGAGCTCCTGCCACTCTTGAGGAACGATCTTTTATGAAATCTGCTGCAAACGTTCTTCTGTTTCTTAGCCTAACCTATCCTTTACAACTTCTAGTCCATTAGGCTGGCTACCTATGGACAATCCCTTCCCTTTCTTTACTATGTTAGTGTCCTCTTTAATTTTCCTTTTCTCTCTGAGGTCCAACAGGTGGTGTTTATCATTGTTGGATTTAGTATGTAATAGCATTATGTCATAATATACCTTAGGTATATGAAACCTATAAATGTTGAAAATACCATGGTAATAGGTGTTTTTGATAATGGTAAAAAGTATTAGGTGAACTATTATAGAATTAAGTTAGTTGTGCTATTTAGAATGCATGCAAATGGCTGTAAACTGAACAAGTCTGAAATGTCATGGAGATTTGCATTTATCCCATGATGCTTTGCATTATGGAAGTAAGTATGATGTTGTATTTCTTTGAAACCTGATTTGTTGCCAGTGCCCTTTGGGGTAACCCTTTTTTCAGTGTTTCTGCACTGAAGTTCTTTGTTTTTAGCTTGTTTTGTTTTTTTTTTCTTTGTGAGCCCCCACTACCTAAGCAAACGGGACCTACGTAGAGATGAAAGATTTTCACTGAAAAGTGGTTAGGTCAGAGATCAGTGTCAGTAGGTGCTGGCTAAGTGCAAAAAAAGACATACATAGTCTGTTGCTGCAAACTTATGTACTGGGGAAGGAATATGGCGTTGCTGAAGCTTATTACCAATATTCTGAATAAACATCACACAGAGATTGTGTGTTGAACCTGATCTTTGGTGTCTGGTCCACCTGTTATCCCACAACCTCTCCACAGTAACCACCTCTAAGTTAAGGTTAAAGGAAGTTCAAACTTTTCCTGCTGTTATCGTGCACACAGTTGAAGAATGGAGTAGCAATGGGGTAAAAGGGAAAATGGGGCTCCTGCTTGGTGCCAAGCTACACCAGTGCTAAAACCAAGAAGAAACTGGAGGGGGTAGGAGAGATTTTTAAAAAGACCATGATTCTTTGGACAACCCACTCTCCAAGGTTGCTAGAATATTCTAGCAGGAGAGAACTGAACTCTTCCCTGGCACAAACCCTCAACCAGGGCTGCCAAGGATGAAGGAACCAAGACTTGGCATAGAATCCACTTGAAAGGATTGCCAAGGATGAAGATCTGATGCAGTTTCCCGGCACAAACCCTCAACCAGGACTGCCAAGGATCAAGGGACAAAGACCGGTTGAAGTTCCCCTGCACAAACCCTCAACCAGAGCGGCTAAGGATTATGGAACACAGACTTGGCATTGAATCCACTTGCAAGGACTGCCAAGCATGAAGGTACGTTGAAGCTTCTTTGGCAAAAGATTCACAGGAGGACCACCAAGATCAAGCTGAAACACAGAAGATAACACGGTGCAAGCAGGGTGAAACAAGCAGAAAGAGTAGGATGCAGGGCAAAGATCAGAAAAAACAACAAACTTGCAGACGTGGACACACACAGGCCATGTCGGACTCAACTTTTGGTGAGTGCCTGGGAGTGACGGACAAGGCTTCTTCCAGGATGTTCCACTTCCAGGCTGACTAAACCACAAAGAACCAGGAGCCGGCAGCCATGACTCACACCAGATTACATCGACTTCGACCAATGGTGGACAACAGGGAAGGGTGTTGCTGTGAAGTTCTTTGCTGTCTAAAGACTGTTTCAGTGAAGAATCAGCTGTGAACAACCTAACCAGGGGTGTTGCGGCAGAAGGTTGAGTCCATACACTTTGCACTAAGAACACTTGTAATTCCACTTTGCACTACATCATGGTGTTCAGTGGTTGCTGGGACACTTGTTCATTGCAGGGGTAGTTTGCCTGGAGTAGGGGCAAATTGCTGGAATCCAGGGCAATTGTTCATTGTAGGGGTAATTTGCCTGGAGCAGGGGCACATTTCTGAAATCCAAGACAATTGTTTGTTGCTGGGGCAATTTGCCTGTATCAGGGACAAGTCACCAGAATCTGAAGAACTGTTTCGAAGCAGGGGCAAATAACCACAATCCTAGTATAATACAGTCTCAGTAGTTTGCAATCTACACAACATTCTAGATACTAAGCAATACCCGGTTTATTAGCTAACAGTCATTAAATGGCAGTTATGTACTAAGCACCTCTTTTCTGACCCTCCATGCTTGCGGATCCCTTCTGCACCATGGTCTGGCTACCCTTCTGGAAGCTTTTGGGTAGGTGAATGCCCTTTCCACTCTGGGCCTCCCTTACTCCAGTAGCTGCTGAGTCTCTTTGACTCTTAAGGCCTATTATAGAACATAGAAGTTGACGGCAGATAAGGACCACAAGGCCCATCCAGTCTGCCCATTTCTTTTTCTACCTTATAAATGTGCCATCGGCCTTTGCTGTCAGTGGCCTATCTATTCATACTCATCTGTATTGCTCCCTTATGCCTATCCCATGCCTGTTTGAAGCCCTGCACTGTATTCATAGCCACCACTTCCTGAGGTAGGCCATTTCATGCATCCATCACCCTTTCTGTGAAAAATAATTTTCTCAGATTCCCCCTTAATTGGCCTCCCTCTAATCTCATGCTGTGTCCTCTTGTCCTGTTATTTTTCTTATATTTAAACATGTTAGACTCTTTCACCTTGTTAATGCCCTTAAGGTGTTTGAATGTTTCAATCATATCACCTCTCTCCCTCATTTGCTCTAGGGTATACATATTGAGCTCCGTTAATCTGTCCTCATATGTCTTCTGATGCAGTCCCTGCACCATTTGGTTGCCCTTCTCTGGACTGCCTCAATTTAGTTAATGTCCTTGTGAAGGTGTGACCTCCAGTACTGCACGCAGTACTCCAGATGGGGCCTAACCAGTGTCTTGTAAACAGGGATTATTACCTCCCTCTTACAACTTGTGATACCTCTACTAATACACCCTAACATCCCCCTAGCCTTACCTACTGCTTTAGAGGTCTGCTTGGATAATTTCAGGTCATCTGTGATGATGATGCCCAAGTCTCTTTCTTCCTTTGTGACTGCCAGCAACTCCCCTCCCAGCCTATAGGTGGCTTCAGGGTTTCTCTTCCCTATGTGCATGATCTTGCACTTCTTTGCATTAAATCCCAGCTGCCACTCTTCTGACCATTTTGCTAGTTTATCCAGATCTCTTCTCATTCTGCCCACCCCATCTGGATCATCTACTCTGTTGCAGATCTTGGTGTCATCTGCAAACAGACAAGCCTTACCCTCTAGTCCATCTGCAATGTCACTAATAATGATATTGAAGAGGACTGGCCTCAGGGCTGATCCCTGAGGTACCCCTATTGACAGAGCCACTCTGACTACTTGGCTCCTTTGATGGCTGAGATGCCTGTTACAACACAGTGAGCCTACAGACAGAGCCCCTTTTTAATGTTTGGGCTCCTCACTGTCCCTCCAATGACAGTGGACCGAAGGCTGCCCCTCCTCATTACCAAGGGTCCCTATGTTGCCCTTTTCCATTCTGGGCCTAAAGCTGCCCTCCTTATTACCAGGGGGGCCTTATCATCAAGGGGCCCTTTACTGGCCCATTTCAGTTCTGGGCCAGAAGCTGCCCCTTTAATACTGGGGCCTTTGCTGCTCCCTTTCAACCACTGGGTCTAATGCTTCCCCTTTAAATGCTAGGGCCTGTGCTGCCCCTTTAAATACCTTTAGGCCTGGCCAAGGCCTTATTGTCAGTTACTCCAGGCTTGCCCCACCTCTGTTCCACCCCTCATGAATATTTAAATTGGTCTCACTATGGGCTTGTATGGCTGGCCCCTCCCTGTGGGCGTCGCTGGCCCCACAACATTCAGATTTACAGGCTGACCCTCCCTGTGAGCATCGCTAGCCCCACAATATTAACATTTTAGAAGGTTCTCCCTCCTGGTCCTCTGCTAGCGCTCCGAGCACCCAAACAATTAAAACTTTATTTTATTTTATTTTTTTAACTTGGGCAGTTAGCATATCCGTGTACTGCCGCCAACTCACTGCCCTGGCCTGGGGTGAAGAAGCTGCTTGGTGGGAGGAGGGAGGTTCTGGCTGGTAGAGGGAGGGACCTGACGAGTGGCAGCAAGCAGAGTGAGGAACAGCTAGGAGGCTTTGGGAGGGCCGACAGTCTTTTCAAGTCATGACGCGGCTCTTCTAATGCTGTTGATGACGGACTGAACTGGGACTGGCGTGGGGAAATAAAACAAAGAATGGGGCTGTACAGAGCCCACACTGTCACAGGAGACCGGACTTCCTCTTCTTTTTCAAACCGCTGGACTCAGCTGCTTTCACACAGGGGAGTGAACACACATCAGGATCAGCAGCAGTCTTCGCTGGCTGGAGGAGGCACCACCACAGAGTCAACGGGACCAGCTTCAGCACCAAAGGTAAGCCCCGGGTCCCCCATCACACTCACACAGTCATCTCTCTAACACAACCCAGCCCAAACTAACTAAAAAAAAAATTTACTTTTCTTGAAAAAGCACTCGAGGTTCTAATTCCAGAACTCCGAACCCGTGCCCATACAAACGGCCAGGGATTCAACAGGCACCACGTGCTGGCCAGAGACAGCGGTGCCAGCGTGTGGGTGCCTACTCTCATGCTGCCTGCTCTGGGAGGGGGGTGGAATGTAGCAACCAGGCAGCAGAGAGCCAGAAAAAAACCTTTATTTCTGTTGTTTTTTTTCCCTCATTGCATAAATTAATAATTCTCCACAGATTGTGGACTTAAATATGGAGATGATGAATAGATAATGTAAGACTGTCCTGAGTAAAATAATTAAAACAATGTTTTTATGTAAAAAATGTGTATATAAATAATAATTTTTAATTTTTGTATATTTATGTATAGATCCTAGCTCCCGAGGAAGCGGACATAGGGTAAAACGTTGGGTATGATCAGGGGATTGATTGTGAAACTTCGAAAATAAGGAAGAGAAACTGGTTATTTACCCTGAAGTGTGGCTGGTACCTTTGAAATTGATTTGCTTGAACCTTTCTGCTTGACCTGCCCCAACTAACCAAGAACAGCACAAATTAGAGGGGAACCCACCCCAAACCTGGAACTTTGTGCATACTGGAGAAGTGTCCATTGAAGTTGCTCTAAGCGTGGTCATGGTGTCAAAATCAGGTATGATTGCTATGGTATGCACGACTCACCATTCATTCGGCTCATAACACAGAAGGGTGAGGATGCTCGCTCCAATGGAGGATTTTCTTTTCTCCAATTTTATAGATTTTATATATATATATATATCACTCTGCTACTGGGGTTTGTGGGCATTTGGAGGGAAGAGAGGTCTGTTAACTAGATTGTGGGGGGGTTCATTCATTGTTTGGCAGAACAGGATGGGGGTGGTGGAGGAGACTGGATTTGACAGGTGGGAGAATTGCCAGTGAATGATTGGCTGCGCAGTAGTAAAAACTTTGCTGGGTAAATGGGGGTGGAGGAGGGAGGTAGGGGCCTAGCAGGAGGATAGGTGTGGAGAGTGCATTTTAAACTGGATGGCATTGTGGGAGGTGCAGTGGGTGATTTGGCACAGAGGGTCAGGGCTGGGGGAAATTGTTCTTTTTTTTTTTTTTTACTAACTCATTACTAATGAGGACTTTGTGTAGTTCTTGGCAGGTGAAGTGCTATTTTGCACAGCAAAAACTTCACGCAATCGCCGTTTGTCTGCACCTTTTCTGCTGAAGTGCTACTATGCCTAGACTTTGCTGAGTGAAGTAGGCATTTTACCATGTGAAGAACTTTGCAAAGTTACCCTTTGCACATTACAAAGTCAGTAAACTTTGTGAAGCATTTCGCAAAATGTGTTTCCCGACTTTGCATATTCCTAGTCCGCAGTGTATCATTGCTTTCTCTCTACCACTTGTATTTTGAATCTGTTTCAGCTAATGCTTCTACATCATCTAAAGGTTCCCAGCTACAGATTCTTCAATCTGTGATCAATGGAGGCGAAGCAGTTGATAGGACGCGGGGGGTGGGGGGACCTGTGTTCAATTCCAAGTTTGGTCACATTATTTCTGTCTCACCACAGTTTGTGCCCAGTTTACTATCTTATGGATGGGCCCACTGACAGCCCAATATCCTAATCCAGTCTATAAGCAAAATGATCTGTGCATATCTACTGTCCCAATAGTATGGTTATCATCTACTCAGCTGCCCATGAGATAATGTTTTCTGCATGCCTGCAATCCGGGTCAAGTCCATTCGGCTAGCCATGATGTATAAACATCAGACAGAGGCTCACGCATGGGGTACGGGGGCCTTTTCTATCACTGGGAATGTACATCACCATTGTTGTTTTTGTCGATGTATATTCGCCATAATCACATAGAACTGGTCCAGTATCCCATCATAAGGGCAACTGAGATTGAGCAACTCAAATATGAGCGACTCAGTCTCGGCCCCACTGTAGTACGCTACCGTGCAAGGGTAGTGACAAAAAAGGGCAGGGTGAGAGAATGGCGACTGGATACTGGAAGGTATCCATGAGGTATGTGGTGGTGGAGAGAGGGGCAGCTGCCGAGCTGGCCAAGTGGTGCAGTGGCTAGGGAGGCTAGCTTTGGTGAGGAGGGAGGAGGATGCAAGGTTCGGGGCTCGGGATGAGCATAACGTTTTTGCGCTTTACAGTGCCATTTTGTTTTCTCTGTATCCTGGTTCTGCCCCCTCTCAAGACATGCACCCCCTGAGTTAGTTATTTTAGTTAGAGTGTGGACCCCCCATAAAACATTTAAGTTTTTTCGGTTGCTGGGAATGTACATCTCTGTTGTTGTTTTCGATGATGTACACTCGCCGTAATGGCGATCGCTCTTTGGCAGTCACCATTATCACATAGAATCCTCTGGTCCACTGAGCAACAAAACAGTGGAATCTAATGTAGTATTGCTCAGATAGTATCCTATGGAATTGGATACTATCATATACCACCAAGTTTATCTGATAGCAGATGTCACAGGATACCATTAGTATTGACCACTGGGTCCTATCAATTAGGGTCCAATAGGAGAGCAACTATCCAAATGTGGTGATCTGGGATCTGAGGCAGGAATCTGACTCTGGATCCACTATCTGACTTCAGATCCGAATATCTGACCTCAGATCCCACTGTCTGACTTTGGATCCAAAATCCAAATGTGATCGGGTTGGATCTTGTATCCAGATTCGGATAGATGGGCTATCTGCTGGATCCTATTAGGATAATCAAAAACGCTACCCAATCATCACTAATCTAATATGATCAAGATACCTTAAGCATCCAGATATTTCCATCTGACTCAAAAACAGTGCACACCAGTGCAGTCCCCTGGCCTTGGATACTACAGTATCCACACACTTCTATATATGGCTGGAACTACGATCTGGATCCAACTACTTATCAGTTACTTTTACATGAAGAAGGAACATGGCCTTTTTAAATCTCTCCCCCCCCCCACCCCGAGTTGGCATTCTTGAGAAGCCACTGTTCATTATCTGGAGCAATGGGTCAGAAGCACCTTGCTTTTAACTCAAAATCTTTTTGGCCTCTATTTGTGGACATAGTGAATTATGCCCAAAATGGGCATAGTGACTAGTGTGCAAACCATGTGGAATTCACCAACACCCCACCATGCAGATTATTTGGTGTGTAGGGGGCACACTAGAGTATGCGGAGCAGCAGATGGGTGGCTCTGACAGAGACAGGAATGCCCCTGACCCCACCATATATGGTGATCTGCACCGGCAGGGATGTGCGGTACCCCAATGCGCACACACATATGTGCATGTGGCAATGCTAACAGGCAGCACTGACACACAACTGGTACAACGCCACAGTCACGGGTGCCATGCCTAGGATGTGCTGTCCATGCCAATGTTTGATGGCCAACAGGTGTAGATGTCACACATCTGGACACCGTAGATGCATTGGTGGATGCACCTCTCCAGTGTGGGCACAGTGGGTAAGTGTAGGGGTAGAGCGTGCATGGTACCAGTTGCTTGTATGATCCATTCCCCAGCCCATGCAATCCAGCCTATAGGCATGGCATCACCACCATTACAACCATGGCAGGAAGTTCCCAGACCTCATGTGAGTAGGATGAACCCCACTGCGTGTCATACCTTAATGGAGTACAACTGTTATTGGGAAGTTTTGGGACCCATGCCTCTGTGCATCCCATACACAATTGGGATGATAGAAGGCATCTTTAGGATATCAGAAAAAGGGGAAATATTGTTGATGGGGGACCTGAATATGTCAGATGTTAACTGGAGCACCTTTGCTGCAGCCACATTTAAGGGCAGTGTCATTCTCAATACCCTACAAGGGGCACGCCTCAGACAGCTAGTGTTAAAACTCACTTGGGAGGGAGCAATCTTAGACCTGGTACTCTCAAATGGGGATGGAGAGAGAATCTCAGCTGTAGAAGTGTGTAGCCTTCTGAGAACAAGTGACCACCAAACAGTGTGATTCACAATAAACTCAGCTGCAGAGTCTAGCCATACAAAAGATAGGGTACTGGACTTCAGGAGGGCTGACTTTGTCAAAATGGGAGAGTGCCTCAGAAAAGCACTAGCAAACAGGCTAGAAGGTAGGGGTGAAGCAACAAAGGGGAAACATCAGAACTGCCATCACAGAGGCAACAAGCCTTTGTGTGAAGCAAATAAATCAAAACGAAAGAAAAAAACACTATGGTTCTCAAAAGAGGTGGCGGGGAAGGCTAGGGAGAAAAATATAGCATTTAGGAAGTATAAGGAAACCAGTTAAAGCAGAAGGAAGCGGGGAAGGCAGTCAAAATAGCAAAGGCCCAAACCAAGGAAAGATAGCCAACTTGGTTAAGAAGGGGCTAAAACCTTTATAGGTACATCAGGAGCGAGAAAGACAAAGGAGTGGATAGTGAGGCTGAATAAAGGGATGGTTGGGGGCAGAAAGAGACAGTGAAAATCAGGGATACTGAATGAATACTTCTGCTCAGTATTCAGAAAGAAAGAGGAGGAGGTACCTAACCAATCAATATAAGCACTCTGGATAGGGGGGTCGATCCCAGTCTTTTCACAGAAGAAAGGGTTCTGAAAGAACTCCTGAAACTGAAGGTGGACAAAACAATGAGGCCTAACGGGATTCACTCCAGAATTCTAAAAGAATTAAGAGAAGAACTAGTGACACCACTGACTAACCTTTTTAACAGATCATGGGAGGATGATGTGGTAGCTGAGGACAGGAAGAGAGCAGATGTGATTCCCCTTCACAAAAGTGGGAGCAAGGCAGAGGCAGGAAACTACAGACCTATCAGTTTGACCTCAGAGGTAGGGAAAATTATGGAATCACTTCTGAAGGAAAGAATTGTTGAGTACCTAGAGGCTAGTGGGGCACAGGACTCAAGGCAGCATGGATTCACAGTTGGAAGGTCATGTCATACGAATCTAATTGATTTCTTTGACGGGGTGACAAAAGTAGTAGACCAGGGAGGGGCTGTGGACATGGTCTACCTAGATTTTAGCAAGGCATTTGACACAGTCCCACACAAAAGATTAATAAACAAATTAGGCAGCCTGGAAGTGGGTCCCAGGGTGGTAGCCTGGGTAAAACATTTCATGGTCAACAGGACATAGAAGGTAATATTAAACGGAGTCCATTCTGAAGAAAGGTGGGTTACTAGTGGGGTACCGCAGGGTTCAGTACTGGATCTGGTCCTTTTTAATGTCTTTATAGGTGACATTGCAGAGGGACTGGAAGGAAAAGTATACCTCTTTGCAGATGACACACAGATCTGCAGCAAGGTTGATACACAAGGGGGGGTAGAAAGGATGAGAAGGGACTTGGCAAGGTTGGAGGAATGGTCAGAAGTATGGCAGCTTGGATTCAGTGCAAAGAAGTGCAAAGTAATGCACCTGGAAACAAAAACCCAGGGGAAGAGTACACAATGGGGGAGGGGGGAGATAGTAACAATTACAACGAGTATTTGTCAGTGCCGAGTGTTGTCTTGCTGGCATTGGCATTGGTAGTGCAGGAGTTAGAGAGATGCATAATAGGCATGGCAGTGAAGTATTGAACTGATGTCAACCCACCCCCACCCTGCAGAGACTGACAGGCATTGGGGTATCCCTTTGGGTGTTTGGTAGTGCAGTGAAGGAAAACATTTTGGGCAGGATGTGAAAAATGACAGCTGTACAGTTCATAAGGAGGTGTAAAAAATGCCAGTGTTGAAAATGTGGCATACAAATATCGAAATATTGAGTTACAAAGGGTGCGTGGGAATATGCAACTGCAGCACAACACTGCCATTTATAGGGCATTGGCACCAAATTTTCAATATAGGCATTTTTCGCACCAGTGTTCATGTACAGTGTCACTGTTATTTCCTCAAAGTGTCCCAAGGAGTGATTTCACACAGCGACCACGCTATTCTGCGCAGGAAGTGCGAAAACACATTTTGGGCAGGGTATGTGAAATGACAGCTGCACTGTTCATCAAGAGGTGTGGAAAAATTGCAATGGTGAAAATCCAGAATGAAAGTATCACAAATGCACAACGGTACAAGCGTGCGTGCAATCTGCCAAGGAACGCTCGTAACACAGTCATTTTATGGAGTATCATCACCAAATTTTCAACATAGGCATTTTAGGTCCTCTGCTCATGAACTGTGTCACTGTCATTTTCATAATCTGGCCCAAACACTGATTTCCCACAGCGACTGTGCAATTGTGCAATGGAAGTGCGGAAACACATTTCGGGCAGGAAGTGGAAAATGACAGCTGCACTGTTTACAGGGAGGTGTACAAAAATGGCAATGCTGAAAAATCTGGCATTAAAATATTATGAATTCATGAAGTTACGAGCCTGCGTAGCAACTGCGCAACACACGCTCGTAAAACAGCCCTCGAGCACCCAGAGACCGGAGGGGCTCCAAGCCGCCAGCGGGCGGGCGGCGACCGACAAGCCGACCAGGGAACCAGGAGGCCAGGAGAAGCAGGCAGAAAGCCAGCACAGCCCTCGAGCACCCAGGGACCGGAGGGGCTCCGAGCCGCCAGCGGGCGGGCGGCGACCGACAAGCCGACCAGGGAACCAGGAGGCCGGGAGAAGCAGGCAGAAAGCCAGCACAGCCCTCGAGCACCCAGGGACCGGAGGGGCTCTGAGCCACCAGCGGGCGGGCGGCGACCGACAAGCCGGCCAGGGAACCAGGAGGCCAGGAGAAGCAGGCAGAAAGGTACGGGCAGAGCCGCAAACCAATCGGAAAGCGACCGCTAACTCTGCCTTGCTTCTGATTGGTGCGCCTTTCCCATAGACTTTAGCTGGACTTTGCAACGCCACTTCTGGCCGGGATTTCTGTTATTATGCTTTATTGTTAAAATTACCTAAGAAGAGCTGTTTTACTTTTTAAATGTGCCCTATTTGAGGGTTGTGTAGATATCTAGTTTAGCCTGTGATTACAGCCTTTTTGTGTTTCTGTGTGGGCTAGACGCTTAGGCGCCTAACCCCCCCATACCCTCCCAGTCTTTGTTGTGCAGATTCAGGCTTTTTAGCACCTTTTTGCAGATTGCTGCAATAAAGTGCCTTTGCTCACTGCCTTCTCCTCTGTCCCCTACCTTCCAGCCGGCACAGCCCTCGAGCACCCAGGGACCGGAGGGGCTCCGAGCCACCAGCGGGCGGCAACGACAAGCCGACCAGGGAACCAGGAGGCCGGGAGAAGCAGGCAGAAAGGTACGGGCCAAGCCGCAAATATTTTGCCCGCCCCCCTCTCGGTTGATTCTTTTATACACCTTTTCCGCTATTTCTCTAATCCACACCCATAGCTATTTCTCTTCCTCTACTTTAACCCTACCTTCCCTCCACAATGCTACTTTGCTTCCTTTGCTTCTGAGCCTCTCATCTTCCTCAATCCCAAATGACAATTATGATATACCCCATGCCATGGTGATTAAGGCAGTGTATATGGCCTGCCCACCCCTGCCATCCCTAGTGGACACCCACCAATTCTTTATTTATATTCTGCCATTTTTGCACTGCAATCCTTGGGGTATCCCACAAAAAGGCTCTCTATCCTTACAACACTCCTCAAGTGCCTTGCATCCATTTTGGCATTACATTAACCCACTATGCCTGTCCATCAGATTATTACTTTGTGATAAATTCCACACCCATATAACAGGACCTCACCCATTACACAGTGGTTCCCCAGAAGAGGAAATGCTCTGATCACTCCCTATCCCTATCATTTGGTGCCCTCCTCAAACTAATCTTCTTCCTTCTGATCAGATAATGGTACTGTTGAAATCAATCCTGGCCCCACTGAAAGTTTTTATCCCCATCTGATCTAACCTCCATAAATGGCCTAAGTTTCTCTACTTCAATGCCTGCAGCCTCCTAAAAGTTCTCCTAAGGCATGGGTTGCACATACCCTACCTGACTTCCTGGTTATCTCTGAAACTTGGCTCAGATCTACAACAAAAGACAGTGATATAAACCTTCCCAATTACCAGCTCTTCAGATCAGATCGCCCTTCCAGGGGTGGTGGGGTGGCCATCTACGTCAAGGAAACCATCTCTGCATCCTGCCTCATCAATACATCCGAACCAAAGGAATTTGAATGCTTGTCAATTAAAATATCCCTTCCTAACATGTCTTCCTTTAAATTGATTGGCTGCTATAGGCCCCCCTCTGCAGGCCTCAAACTCCTATCCCACCTAGGATCAATACTCAGTCTAGGCCCTGAAGATACCATCATCCTTGGTGATTTGAATTTAAATTGGTTATCTAATGCATCTGCACCCTAGTAACCTTCTGTGACATCTATGGATTCACTCAATTAATCAAAGATCCAACAAGGATTAACCTAAAAATACTACCAACAGCTCACTCCTGGATATTATGATGGTAAACAAGCCTCACTTATATTCTCATGCTGGAGTGCTACCCAGTGATGTAAGTGATCATTGTCCTATAGCTGGCATAAGATCTACACTCAAGCCATCCAATCCTGCAAAATTTCTCCATAAAAGGTCAAAAAAGAATTTCAACATCTCAGGACATCTCCATGATTTGTGCAATACAACATATTGGCAAGATTTTTACCTTACAACCTCAGTTGAGACAGCTCTTCAGATCTTAAAGGACATTATCACTAATGCCCTCAATATACATGCACCAATCACCAGTGTCAGAACTAAAGTAAAATCTTGTCGTTGGTTCACTGCTGACCTTAAATCAAGCTTTGTTAGCCAGAGACAAACTCTGAAAAGGCAAGAAAACAAAGCATACTAGAGACTGGCTTCAATTCAGAAAAGCAAGAAACTCATGCACAAAACAAATAAGAAATGCCAAAGCTGCCTACTATAGAGCTGAATGGGATGCATCCTATACTAACCCATCCAGATTCTGGGGTACTATAAAGGGAATTCTAGGCCAAAATTCTACCCCTGCTTTACCCTCCAAACTGCTACTAAGTGACATAGAAATCACTGACAAGCAAGAAATCTTAAATACCTTCAATGACCATTTCACCACAGCTGGCCTAGCATTTGACTCTTCACCTACAAATCTCTTGAGATCATCATTAAACCTTCAATCCACTGTGGGACAAAAGGCTGCTTCAACATTCTCAATCAATCAATCAATCAATCAATCAAAATCTTTATTTATTCAGGCGAACATCATTGAGCAAAGCTCATTTACAAGATGGACCTGAGGTTCCTTCGAACCAATATCCTTAAAAGAAGTAGAAGACCTCCTATCCAATTTAGATACTTCTAAGAGTGCAGGTGCAGACTCCCTGGACCCCTACTTTCTTAAAGTAGCATTGCACGCCTTATCTGCCCCCCTCACTCACCTCTTCAATCTTTCCCTAGCTACTGGTTCCATCCCCTCCATATGGAAAACAGCTCAAGTAGTTCCACTACTTAAATCAGGTGATCCCATGGACCTTAACAATTACAGGCCCATTTCCATCCTACCGGTACTATCCAAGATGCTTGAAAATTAGTAAATTCACAGTTAAGGGCCTATCTGGACACTAACAACCTCCTAAATCCAGCACAATCTGGATTTAGATCAATACATAGCACCATCTCTGCCCTAGCCAAAGTCACTAACGATTGCAGACTGCCTTGGATAAAAGAATAGTACCTGTGCTGTGTTCCTGGATTTGAGTAAAGCATTTGATACAGTGGATCATGAATCATTAATCTCCTCTCTAGCTCTGTAGGCCTTGATTCACTCTCACTCCAATTGGTTTAGGTGCTATCTCTCTGGAAGGTTACAATTGGTAAAAAGTGAAAATTACCTATCTACCTCTAAACCACTGCTAAGAGGTGTACCGCAAGGCTCTATCCTAGGCCCCATCCTCTTTGCCATTTATATTAATAACATTGATGCCAACCTCTCTCAATCTAACATTCATCTGTTTGCTGATGATACTGTATTATATGTCAGCAATCCCTCACCATCAAAAGCCTGTGAACTGTTACAGTCAGAATTCTCCATCCTACAACACAACCTATTGGAAAAAATACTTCTAAATGCCAAAAACAAAAAGCTATGTTCTTTGCAACAAAGAATTGCTCTGCCACTACCCCATCATTCATCACCCCACAATTATCCACCTTATTTGGAGAAAAGCTGGAATTTGTGGATAAATTCAAATATCTTGAGTCTGGATTGACAGTAAGCTTGACTACTCTGTCCACATTGAAGAGCTATTAAAAAGTTGAGACAAAGGCTTGGCCTATTTTACAGAATAAAACACTACCTTACCAGAGACTCCAAACAAAGATTAATCCAGGCATCATTCCTATCCTTATTGACTATGCTGACTTTCTCACGGCCATTGCTCACTCTCCTCTTAAATAAGCTGGACACCCTGTATCATAGAGCCATCAGATTTATTACAGACCTTCCTCTAGCACCCATCATTGCTCTCTTACATGGCAGTCAATTGGACATCCCTACAGCACAGAAGAAAAGGAATGCTGCAATCTGGATCTTTAAAGCTTTATCAGGCAAACTCCCTCCTATATCTCAGACTGTTTCACCCAGATCACATCTAGGCCATACACCTTAAGGATCAATAAGCTCATTATGCTAAAGATTCCCAATACCTGCACCCGGTTTGGGAGGGCTGCTATCAGCTATTCCCTAGCATTTGTCTGGAACTCACTCCAAAAATCTATGAATCTGAATACCCTCTTACCCTTATCATCCTTCAAAGATTATACACGCCCCTATTTCCAGAGTTGTGCAACTGCTTCCATAAGGCCTAGTCTCCCATCCAACCTACACTCTCCCTTCTGTAATCCACTATGTTTAGTTTCCTTCTTCTACCCTGTCAGTTATCACATTTCATATAAAAAGCCTACAAAAGCCCTATTACTTGATTATTATCCCTGCTATATCTATTATCCTCTTCATTTTTACAGGTTAAGTTATTTTACTGTGCCTTGTATATCTGTAAATTTTGTATATATCTCTTATTTATTTGATTGTACTAATGTTATGCTATTCTCATGTCTTTGTAAAAAAACTTGTACCCTTATTTGTATGACCACTCAGGTCCATCTTGTAAATGAGCTACGCTCAATGATGTTCACCTGAATAAATAAAGATTTTGATTGATTGATTGATTGATTGATTGAAAACAGGCATTTGTTGGATTTTTTCATCAAATTTGGAATATAGGCTTTTTGAGAGGCCACTTCATGAACACTGGCACTGTCATTTCGTGAATGGGTCCCGAAAGGGGATTTCGCGCAGTGAGTGCGAAATCACCTTTCAAGGCTGATTAACACAATGACAGGGATAAAATTCATGAGGAGGGACCCCAAAAACCCCATGTTGAAAATTTGGCAACAAAATTCCAACAAATGCCTGAGATATGCAGCAAAGTTGAAGAAACCCTGTTCATTCCATCATACAGCTTACCGGCATTTCCTCAGTTTGCGGTCGGCTTTGAAGAGTGCAGATGTGTTCTCGGTCCACCGAAGATCGTCGTGCCAGACTACGGAGGTAAGTATGGGGTGAGGGTGTGTGGGGAGGCAGGGTGTGCAGCAGGTGGGTGCGGGTGGGGGGCAGGAGACCATGAGGACCGTTTTATATTCTGAGGAGGGAAAAATAAAACTAACATCAGCAGGACTTTTTTTTTTCTGGGGACTTAGCACGCTGGGGTGGGCTCCCAGCGTGCCACCCCTGTTTTGGGGAGGGGGCTGCAGCCCGCCGGGGATTGGGCACTCTCATCGGCAGACAATGGGGTTAGATTATGCCAACAGGGATTGGGCACCCGTCAGCACACAATGACAGCTGGGGGGCAAGAGCTGAGGGATTGAGCACCCCCTTGGCATATAGGAAGTGGGAGGGCTGCTGTATGCCCGACAGGGAGTGGGCTCCCCATCGACAAATGTGTGCGGCCACAGGCTTCGCTGTGGGATTGGGCACCTTGTCCGCTATTGCAGTTGGCCACCATGCTGCTAATGTGGTTATCATGTAGGAAGGGTCCGCTGCATCTGATGAGCTTTGCTCGGATTGCAGCGGATCTTTCCTTAGATATGCTCGCCACATTAGCATGCATGGTGTGGCTTCTGGCATGCAGGCTGACTGGGGAATGAGGGATGCACCTACTGATGCATGTCCTGCATTCGCCCAATAGCGGCCACACCTCCAAAGCTGCACTACCGCAAGATGTTGACTTGTGCGCAGGCGCGGCAAGCCAACATAAAAATGGAAAGGGACCTGGCTGGGGGTAATCATATCAGATGACCTAAAGGTTAGCAGCAATGTGAGAAGGCAGTAGGGATGGCTGGGGGGATACTGCGATGTATACAGACAGTTGGTAAGACCCCATCTGGAGTTCTGCATCCAGTGCTGGAGACCCCACTTCTGCAAGGACATAGACAGGATGAATATAGTCCAGAGGAGGGCAACTAAAATGGTGTAGGGTCTGCAAGAGAAACCATACAAGGAGAGACTAAAGGAGTTTCATATGTATACCCTTGAGGAAAGGGGGGGGCATGATAGAAACTTTTGAGTACCTCAAGGGAATCAACAAAGTCCAAGAGGGTAGCATCTTTCAGAAAAAGAGATGTGCAAGAACAAGGGGACACAATTTGAAGATAGATGGGGGACAGCTCAGGGGTAATGTGAGGAAGTATTTCTTCACAGAAGGTGGTAGACACATGGAACGGCCTTCATGAGGAGGTTGTGGGGTCAAAAACAGTGGGAGAATTCAAGAATGCATAGGACAGACATAAGGTTATTCTTGTGGGGGGTAGGAAGAAAAAGGCTGTTGGGTAACTAGGATCTGCAGCGTATCCAAGAGGTAGGGAAATGGGCAGACTAGGTGGGCCAAACAGTCCTTGTCTGCTGTCAAAGTTTATATGTGTGAACTGAGTGTCATCACCCACCCCTGTTCCATACCTGCGATTCCCTAGTTCCCTCATTTATGGATGTAGCAAGCATGGGTCCTCTGCAGACTCATACTGCCAGGCAGACATCTTTGGTATGACCAGGGAGACCTTTGGAGCAAGGTGTCTGGAGCTGTACTGTTGCCACACTGTCCCAGCATTGTACATAGTTGAATGACCCCCACAGCTGGAAGTCCGTATACCCTAGCGTGAGCCACATACTGCAAGCACTGTGGACATGAACCACAGAGCCATGTCTGTACTGGGGACTCACCTATGAGTACCCCGCCCAACACAGGTCATGTATGGCCACTGAGGGATAGTTCCTGCAGAACGATCTGGCAATGTTGCCACATGTAGGGGTGGGGATAGGGGACAAGGAGGGACCAGTGTGTGCATTGCAGTTGGCATGCCACACATAGGTGTCTGACAGGATGAACGGGATACCCACCCCAGTGGGAGGTTACAGAGCCAACATTGTACATAGTGCACGATGGAACATGTGCATGCCGCGACGGATGGATACGCATTCTAGTAAGACTTTGTGGCCCTGTCTTGCTAACATTCTAGTTTCATGGCAGCCACTATGTAGGTGTTTAAAGCGGGATATGATATACTGTGGGATGTGAGCTAATCAATGTATTCAGTTTCTAATGTGTCGACGAGATAAAACACATGAGACATGGCTGCCCCCCTGGCGATGCTGAAATGGCTGATACTGTGGAACCGTCAGCATTGATCCCACCACCCAGGTGCATGATAGCTGCAACTTGTGTAACCACAGTGACCCTAATATAATAACAAGATGACAATGTCAGGGGTGTCTTCCACTCTCTGGAGGAATGCCAAAGGAATCAACTTTGTCCAGAGTAAGCCCTGACAGGGTACGTGGTGCATCAGAGGCCGACAAATGGGGAGTGTGACTCCATGAGACACAGGTACTGTCTACACATTCACCATCCCCAAATGGGATGGACAACACAGAAGCTGTTGCAGTGGCTACTGCCTACGGGAGGAAAGACATTAGAGGAGGCCCCACCAGAGCAAAACCAACATGAAGACCACACCAAAACACAGATGTCAACACATATCACAGCGGGGACTATACGCCCCATGGTCACGGGACCATTGTACTGGTACTACTTCTGTGAGGCCATTCAGGCTATAACAGGCTAGGAAACACAGTGCACTGAGGGCAGGCAGACATGACACCACAGGACAGATGAAAGCAACAGCCACCACTGGAGGGGATGAAGACAGTGGAAAGTCCTACCTCACCCCATAGCAGACAGCCAGAGGCTGCAGCCATCACAGGCACAGTGGGGCCATGTACACACTATACTGGAGATGTCCCAGTCAGAGGGATTCATTCAATGGCTCGTGAAGGTGGCGCATCCTGACCACAACTGTCCCTACCTCTCGGAGGTGCTCTGGGATGAGCTCAACAGGTGCAGGGAGGACTGGGTGTACGATTTGGCTCTGGACAAGATTCTTGCCAAACACAGCATGGGGAAGGACAGTGCACTGCCGCATCTCCTGGAGGCCCAGATGCATGCCAGGTCACTTATGGACACGTCTAAGACAGGCTTACCCTCATGAAGTAGTGTGACCTGTTGAACACAGGGGCAACAGAATGGAGTACTCAGTGGATGCCACAGACTCTTACAGACAGCTCTGTATGAAGCTGGACCCCTTATACTACTTTTAAGTGGACAAGAGGTCACAGTAAGGCCCATCGAGGGGTTATCAACATATGCAATGTCCTGGTCACTGGAGTATAGACCAGGATGCAGTGGTGCAGGACATTTCCATTTTCATGGTGGCACATGGCTACATCCCTTGGTTGGCCCCTACTACACCCCTCTACAGACTATGAGAGATACCTCCCCTGTTGCTCAGTATTATATGCATGCATATGTCATTGTGTTCCTGCTGATGTTACGGCCCTGCCGGTGTATTTATAGTATTTATAAAGACTGCACTGGTCATAGGCCTACTGTGTCATCAGCTTTCTCTGTGGTACAGGGGGTGGCCAGGACCTTTGGGTGTTGCCATATATGGATGCCCCTTTTAGGTGATGTGGGACTTATGGGCCCATAGGGTGGGCGCAAGAAACAGTGGAACGGATGTTCATACCACAGGGTACAGGAGCACATGGCCTGCACTGGGGACACAGTGTACTGTGTAGTACGGCGTGTCCACCTCAGCTATCTCGTGTACTGTGCCCACTGGCCATGCCTGCAGGGGCTGACGGCTGTCACACTGGTGCATGGGCAATGTCTGCACTACAGGTCTGGGACCACCGGCATCTGGCATGGGTAGCACATGCTCACCGCAGAGGGGCCATTACAGCTGGCACATCCTGGTCAGTCCCTGTGAGACCGCAGTACGTGGGGCCACAAGTCCTGGTTTACAGCAAGAGTCTGGCTGGCGTAACTTTGCTGTGGCCTCCACATGTGCCTTTTTGACGTGTACTGGTTGATATATTGGAGTTAAGCCATGAGTGCAGCGAGTACCCCCTCCAACATACCTTCACACAGAGTCTCCTAGGGGCTTGCACATGCCATGCTTAAGCGCGATGTGCACCCCAGCTGTGCATCCCATTTAGACATAATGTGCGTATGATTCACATGTGTGCCCCTCCATAGCCCACCCATGTGGTGGGCTATGCACGTTGAAGAATAAGGGTTATTGCCGATAATTAAATTGTGTTCTTTTCTGCTGTTTATAACATGGCAAGAAAAAGTCTAGAAATTTAATTGGCCCAGTGAGGTCACCTGATTCTGTATTGAATCCTTACAAATGAATAGTCAGGTGCTAAATTTCATCTTCCTCCCCCCAGAAGAACCTATTTTGAGACATTTTATTAATGTAATAAGCCCCTCCAGTGAGTACATCGTAGGATTCAAGGCACTTCCCAGGGGCATACAGACACTTGGTCTTCGGCCTCATCCCTTATTACACCCCAGGGGTGTGGATTAAAATCCAATAATGCACACCCTGTCGTGGCTTATTACTTACTAAAGTATGATCAGGATTACCTTTAAAAAGTGTGCTAGGTGTAAATATTATAATTACTTGTGAGAATTTTTTAAGTTCGGATATCCGGTTTGAAAAATGCTTTACAACTGCCCAGTTGTAATTATGCATTACAATTGGGCAGTTGTAATTGCTCCCTATCAGTCAGGCTCATGCTGTGAGCGGCACAAGCACTAGTCACAAAACTGTCACAGTAAATAAAAATGCTCACTAGTAAGAGGTAATTCTGAAAAACAAGACATGGGTGGGTGTGTATATGTAAGCTATAAGACACGACAGGGTATGCACTAAATACAGGTTACTCACCTGTAACAGGAGTTCTTGGAATGGTATATGTTGTTCATCCACACTTACTGGCAGGTTCCTTGCAGCTTTAAATCTTGCCGGAAGGTCTTCAAGCTGGCTCCTCCCACCCACCTGGGTGGTAAAACTTTCAGCTCCGCCCCATGATGCCAGATCTAGCCCGCTGGAAGCCAGGTTGCGCGTCGAACCCGGGGAGACCGGGTGGGTTGTGTGGATGAACAACATATACCATTCCTAGAACTCCTGTTACAGGTGAGTAACCTGTATTTCCAGGGACATGGCTATGTTGTTCAATCCACACTTACTGGCAGACTCCTAGCAGTTCTCTGGGAGTAGGGAGGCAAGGCGCGCACCCACCCCCTACTTGGGAAATGAGGACTGGAGAACTGAGGTCCCAAAACCAGCATCCCAGGGTGACTCAAGGTCGATGTGGTAGTGGGTAATGAAGTTGTGTGCTGACTTCTAGGTAGCAGCCCTACAGATCTCCTGGATAGGGACGTCCCTGGAAGCAGCCACCGAAGCAGGGGTATGGTGGGTAGAATGAGCTCTTATCCCTCTGGGAGGCTCCATGCCTGCCAACCTATAGCAGAGATCTATGCAGGAGGTGACCCACCTGCCTATCCTCTGCTTAGCTGCAGGTCTGCCAGGTGCGGCTTCAGCGCAGGTGACAAACAGCTGGCGAACCTCTCCCCAAACTTCAGACGTCCACTCCTTATAATAAGAGAGTGCTCTTCTAGGGTCAAAAGTATGGAGTCTATATTCGGCCTCCGAGGTGTGATTGGGGTAGAAACATAGAAACATACATAGAATTTGACGGCAGATAAGGACCGCTTGGCCCACCCAGTCTGCCCATTACCCTGCCTTCTGGATAAGCTGCAGATCCTAGTTAACCAGCAGCCTACTTTTTCCTACCCTCATCCCCTAGAATTGCCTTATGACTGTCCCATGCATGCTTGAATTCCACCACTGTTTTTGACTCCACAACCTCCTCTGGAAGGCCGTCCCATGCATCCACAACCCTCTCTGTGAAAAAATACTTCCTTAAATTACCTCTGAGCCTCCTCTATCTTCAAATTGTGCCCCCTTGTTCTTGCACACCTCTTTTTGAAAGATGCTACCCTCTTGGACTTTGTTGATTCCCTTGAGGTACTTGAAAGTTTCTATCATGTCCCCTCTCCCTCCTTTCCTCGAGGCTATACATATTAAGCTTCTTTAGTCTCTTTCATATGTCTCCGGTGCAGACCCTGCACCATTTTAGTTGCCCTCCTCTGGACAGCTTCCATCCTGTCTATGTCTTTCGCGAAGCTGGGTCTCCAGAACTGCACGCAGTACTCCAGATGGGGTCTGACCAGCTGTCTGTACAGAGGGATAATAACTTCCTGTTTTCTACTGGTGATGCCTCTCCTATGCATCCCAATATCCCCCAGCCCTCATTGCTGCCCTGTCACATTGCTTGCCCACCTTTAGGTCATCTGATGTGACTACCCCCAGGTCCCTTTCCATTTTTGTTGTTGTTAGTATCTCACCCCCCATTGTGTACTCTTCCCCTGGGTTTTTGTTTCCCAGGTGCATTACCTTGCACTTCTTAGCATTGAATCTAAGCTGCCATACATTTGACCATTCTTCTAACCTTGCCAAGTCTCTTTTCATCCTTTCCACCCCAGAACACCGGCAGAGTCAACACCTGGTTAATGTGAAACTCCGACACCACCTTCGGAAGGAATTTCGGGTGGGGGCGCAGGACAACCTTGTCCCTGTGGAAGACCAGATAAGGAGACTCGATGGAAAGTACCTGGAGGTCTCCCATCCTTCTAGCTGACGTAATAGTCACCAAGAAGGTGGTCTTCCACGACAGGTGGGAGACATCGCACCTGTGCATCGGTTCGAATGGCTTGCCCATGAGCTTAGCCAATACCAGCAGTAGATCCCATGGAGGTGGAGGTTCTCGCACCTGAGGGGATATGTTATCAAGGCCTTTGAAAAAGTGCCCGACCACCTTTTCCTGCACCACCGACTGCTTTCCAGCCCGCGCCTGGTAAGCAGAGATGGCCCAGGTGCACCTTAAGGGTCGACGACCGAAGCCCTAGCTGAGAAAAGGACCATAGGTAGTCCAGAATGCTGGCCAAGGAACAGGAGGAAGGGTCCAACCCCTTATCCTGACACCAAATGGAGAATCTCTTCCATTTGAAGGCATAGCATTTTCTGGTCGACTCCTTACAGGATGCCTCAACAATGTTGAGGACCTCATTGGAAAGACCCAAGGCCTGAAATTCTAGCCGCTCAGGAACCAGGCTGTCAGGTGCAGGGACTGAAGGTCCGGGTGGAGTACCTTCCCTTGGCTGACTGAGATCAGGTCCGGGTGGCCTGGAGGCCACCTCGGGAGCCTGGAGCTGAGGCTGAGGAGATCTGGATACCAGAACTGGCGGGGCCAGTCTGGGGCTACCAGAATCATCTGCGCCTTGTCCCTCCTTGCCTTGAGAAGCACCTTGTGGATCAAGAGAAATGGGGGAAAGACATAGAAGAGGCCTGGGGTCCACGGCCTCGAGAAGGCATCCCCCTGCAGCGAGTCCTGCTGAGGAGGGCGGGCATGAAACAGCCTCTGCTTCACATTCTCCCTGGAGACAAACAGGTCCACCTGAGGTGTGCCCCAATGGGAGAACAGATCGTACTACCTCCGGCAGGAGAGACCACTCGTGAGATGCAGCACCTATCTGGCTTAGGACATCGGCCAGAGTGTTGGAGGCTCCTGCCACATGGATGGCTAGGAAATCCGCCTCCAGTCTGCTCACGAGAGACCAAGTGTGGAGAGCCTCCTTGCACAGAGGCAAGGAGTGCATCCCACCCTGGCAGTTTAGGTAGTACATGTTCGTGGTGTTGTCTGTCTGGACCTGGACCACTTGATCCCATATAAATGGAGCGAAGGCGGTGAGGGCTAGTCAGACCGCTCGAAGCTCCAGCAGGTTGATGTGGCATCGAGACTCCTGAGGGAACCAGAGGCCATGAGCTCTGAGCTCTTCCAGATGGGCACCCCAACCCATCAGAGAGATATCTGTCGTTAGAGTGACCGTTGGCTCTGGGCGGACAAATGGGATACCATCCTGCAGATGAGTCGGAATGATCCACCACTGGAGAGTGTTCCCCATCTCCTGGGTCACTATCACTGGCTGGTCCAGAGGACTGGAGCGCTGTGACCATTGGTGGGCCAGCCCCCATTGCAGGGGATGCATATGCCAGTGGGCCCAACGGACCATGCTGGTGCAGGCTGCCATGAGGCCCAGGAGGCGCAGGAAGTCCCAGGCAGGGCACAATTGCCCAACCAGAAATGATTGGGCAAAGGAGGAAAGAACCTTGGCCCTGTCCCCCGGAAGCAGTGCTCTGGCTCGAAGAGAGTCGAACTCTGCCCCGATGAACTGAATCACCTGCATTGGCATGAGTTCCAATTTGGCCTCGTTGATGAGGAGGCCAATCTGAGAGCAGACCAGGAGGGCCAGATCCCTGGACTGCTCCGCCTCCAGCCTGGAGGGGGCTGCAATCAGCCAGTCGTCTAGGTAAGGGTACACCTGGACCTTCGGCGCCACAAGAATGCTGTCACCACTGCCATGCATTTGGTGAAAACCCTGGGAGCTGGAGAGAGGCCGAAGGGCATGGTCCGGAACTCGTAAAGGGATCCCTCTGCCCTGAAGCGGAGGAATCGCTGGTGAGACGGATGGATTGGGACATGAAAGAACGTGTCCTGGAGGTCCACAGAGCAGAACCACATGCCTCGTTCCAAGGATGGAATGATCTGAGCCACAGTGACCATCTTGAAGGTACGAGACCTTAGGAACTTGTTCAGGTTGTGTAGGTCTAGAATGGGGAGCCAGCCCCCCATCCGTTTTGGGACCAGGAAATACCTGGACACAAACCCAGGGTCTGGTGGAGGATCCGCCACCTCCCTGATCACCTCCTTCTGGAGGAGCAGGGCAATGTCAGCTTGACGAGCCAACGGAGAGGCTGTGGTCTGTGTAGCCCCCCGTGAGACGATGGCTTGATAGGGTGGGGACTGCTCAAATTCCAGAGGCAGACCCTTTCCTACCACTTCTAGCACCCAGCAGTCTGTGGTGATATCGAACCAGGTGGAAAGGAAGTGGCGCAGCCATCCCCCCACGGGGAGAACCAGGGGAGAAGTGATGAGGTTGAGGGTGACACCCCTCAACCCGTCACTGGGCAGGCTTGGAGGAAGGGCCAGCCGAGGGGCCTCCTGGACGTTTCCCTCCTAGCTTCCTGCTGGAGGAAGCTGCAGGCTTGGCTTTGGGATGCCAAGTGCGAGCCTGCTCGGCCTGATGCTGGTGTTGCTGAGCCGGACGTGCTGCAGGGGCTGAAGGCCAAAAGGGTTTACGCTGTTGCTGGCAGCCTTTGTCCTTCTGGGCAAATGTGACCAAGTCCAAGGTGGCATTGGACTTCTCGATCCTTTGCAGATGACCCACCACCCTGGGGCAGAACAAGTCGGTACCCAAGAAGGGAACATCTGCCAGCTTGTGCTGGGTATCCGCTGTAAAAGTGGAGATCCGCAGCCAAGCTCTGCGGTGCATGGCCACTGCAGCCGCTTGAGACTGAGCACACAAGTCAGTTATGTCCACGGAAATTTGGAGTTGCTGTTTGGCCACCGCCCTTTCCTAATCCCGCACCTACTTGACCGTTGTCTGGAGGTTAGCCGGGAGATGAGGAATCACCTCATCCAGGGAGCCCAAAAGGGCGTGCGAAAAGTGCACCATCAGAACAGCCGAGCCGGCCTGATGAAGGTCTAGGGAGGAAGCAGCATAGACTTTCCACCCAGAGTAGTCCAGTTTCTTGGACTCTTTATCGGGTGGCTTATCCACATCCCGAGCATTTCCAGAGCGCCGGAAAACACTGTCGGTCACTAGCCCCTCCGTGGAGGGGTGCTCCAAGAAACCGGAGAGTGAACCAGTGGGAACGGCATACTTTCGAGCCATCATGGCCAAAGGTGCTGGATAAGAAGCTGGCCACTGCCATAGCTCCAGGGCTGGGCCAACAATGGCTTCAACCACAGGGAAGGCCTCCATGGGGGAATCCCCTCGGTTCAGTATCTCCGTTAGGGGATACTTGGCCCACTTTGAAACGGGTTCGAGCTTCATCCCAGTGGACTCTGAGATGAACCGAAGCATTCCCAGGAATGAGGATGGGCTGTTGTCCACCGACTGACACCCAGTGGACTCCAGGTTGAGGGGCCTGGAGAACAGGGAAGAGTCATCATCAGATTCCGAGGAGTCTGCAAACAGCTGCCGAGGGCCTGAGCCACCCTGCACCTGCCGAGGCCGATCGGGAGTGAGGGTGACCGACAACCGATGGAGCAGGGCCTGACCCGATTGAGAATCCTTGGTCGGGGCCCCAAATTTAGGTTGTGGAGGTGGGGGTTCCACCACAGTGGGTGGCGCAGCCAGTTTCGGCTGAACAACCGGCGCCGCTTCGAATTCCTTGATTACAATTAGAGGTTGTTTCGCCTTCTGGTGACAGCCATTTAATGGCCGGGAAGGTGACGAGTCGACTTATTCCTGGTCAAAAGGAGCTGCTGCCATCAGACCCTTGTAGCGCTGACACAATTTCGCCAGAGCCTATCCTCCAAAGAGGATGAGAAGCGAGGATGAGTGGTGCCGCCACTTTCCACGGTGCTGAGACCGCCGATGTCGGAAGGATCGGCTGGACTGGAAGAGGTCCAAGACCGAGACCGTCCGATTTTTCTGAGGGTGGGTTTGAGAGGGAGCGGGAAACCCTGCCTCCCTCGGTTCAGGGACCTTAACTGGGGACTCCGGCACAGGAGGCACAGGCAAGTCCGCGGTTTCCCCCGGGGGAACCGGTGAAGAAGGGTTGTTGGCTTCTCCAGTCGACAGCCCGTCTGACGGGTCGAGAAAGATCTCGACTGCATCAACGGGTGTCTCGGCCGGCTGACCTGACGGGGTCACCATGAAGCCAGTGGCCTTAGCCGCAACCTCAACTGAAGTCAAGTGTCGACTATCCGGGGAAGGGGACCTCTTCCACTCCCATGAACGTCGACGGTGGGACTTACCCTCAGAGTCCTTCTTTTTGGACTGAGAGGAATGTCTCAAGGCCCTCTCCTTGGTGGAGAGGGGATTGACAAAGCTCCTTGAATGAAGCCTTGTAGGAGGAGCCCAAGGAGAGCAGGATAAAATGCCGCGACTGAAGAAGATGATGATGCAGCCTGGGCCGCTTCCTTCTCAAGGGTGATCAGTAGTTCGAGCTGTTCAGCCGAGCCCGCCGCCGTGGACACCGCTCAACGGGTCTCCTTCGACTTGACCGGAGGATAACGTTTCTTGGGCGGACCAGGTTGCAATCTGGCAGCACGATCCTCTAAGACTGTGGTCGAAAAGAACTTGCACAAGTTGCAGGTCTGCGAATCGTGCTCAAGCCCATAGCAGTACACGCACGTGGAGTGCGGATCAGTCTGGGACATCTTCTGCCCACAGGGGCACCAACGAAATCTGGGAGTTGATTTGTCCATCACAGCCGCGAGGGAAGATAAAGACTGAAGTCTTGTAAATTTTAAAATTAGTTTCGGGAAAACCGAAGAGTTTGGATCCAGGCCTAAAACACAGAGCGCAAAGGAGGGAACCTGAGCTTCCAAGCGGTAAGGAAGATTTGGCGTCATGGAGCAGAGCCGATAGTTTTGCCACCCGGGTGGGTGGGAGGAGCCAGCTTGAAGACCTTCCAGCAAGATTTAAAGTGGCAAGGAACCAGGCAGTAAGTGTGGATTGAACAACATATCCATGTTCCTAAACGAGTATTAGCACATGCCCAGGTGCATAGTGAGGCCGAGTGCCTTCAGCCCCTGGAAGTGCAGTAATATCTAGTTCAATGCACATCCTGGAGTGTCTTATTGTGTTTACAAAATAAGGCTACATTTTTTTCTTTTACTTTTACAGTTAGAAAAATCATGTTTATATACTGAAAATCAGATTTGATTATGAGAATGCATGATAAAATAGTCCTTCCGCCTGCTATAAAATGACGTCATTGCTCTTTTGCAGTTTGTTTAACCTACAGTATCACGCATGCATCTCCCTGGTCTAAGAATTTATGCTGCATGTTCAATTAGTGGAGTCTATAACTGAAAAATGATAAAATATGATAAAAAATTAATGTGAGCGGTCTGTCCTGAAGTCCTGTCGCTGATGGTCCTGCACATCCACACACGATTCCACGGCAACCAGCTCATTGGTAAACTCGAGGATGAGTGAGTTTTGAAAATATTTATGTGTATAGAAAAAATACAGTGCCTGTTTCCATGTTATGTTCTGAGTTTGACAAAGTGATTGTCTTCTCCCTATGAGCACTCTATAACCAGGTTTATTTCTATTTCAAAACTGAAGACGTGACTCAGCACACGCATCCACTCCTCCCCTTCGTGTGACAGCACTGAGGAGCGAACTGAAGTAAATATTCCCCCCTTACTCTTTGTATATCACATGTGAGGGTGGCAGTATCAAAATACAATAAAAAATCAGAACACAAGGTAACACAGAACACAAGCTAGCCTAGTGTAAAAAAAAAAAAAAAATATATACTCTGTTTGACAATGCTCACTGAGCTCCCCCTTCCTTTCCCTACTAATTCCTCCTCCCCTATCTCCCTCCCTTCTACCCCCACCAGCTGTCCCCCGACCATAAGTTTTGCACCTTTTGTTATCTTTTGCTTTGTTGGAGATTGTATTCTATTGTAACAAAATTGTAATTGAACTGTAACTTTTTTGTTTGTAAGTACTGTGTCCCTTGTACTACTGTTCTGATGTCCTCTTTGTGACGAGGTACCTTTGTAAATGAGCCTCTGGCTCAAAGGTTTCTAAACTGATGTTTAACTAACTAAATAAATAAATTAATTTAAAAAAAATAAAGTACAGAAACATGGGAGCGCAGTATTCAAATGGAGACAGTGGGAGCATGCGTGCTGTGGGAGCCCTACCGATGTCTGCTGTTATCGATAGGTCAAAGAATGAGCAGTTCATATTTTCTTTTGAATTGATGTGCTTCTATGTCTGTCTATGGGTGGTACTTTGTTAAAACAGTGGTTGCTGGTGTTGGTTCGCCTAAATGTTTCTCTCGCTAGTTTACGTGAGAAAAATGCCATAATTTCAAAAGTCAGCGTTTGAACAGCACACTATTTTTTTTTGTTTATAATGTGCTCCTTTTATCAAGTACTTGGTTTTACCTGTGCATCAAGCGAATTTGATGTACTTGTAAAAATGAATCAAAATGCAGGATTTTCTGTCTCCATTTTAAAAACCAGAATTATACACACACACCCTCGGTGTTAGATGCTTATATCAACCCTTCAGGCTTCATTCTTGGGGTTTATTTAGCATCCCACGCTTTGAGTGTGTGTGCAGTTCTTGTTATACACACTACCCCATGTATTATTCTCTGTGTTATACAGTGCCACCCACCAGGATCCCGCCGCCTGTGAGATTTCAATAGTAATTGCCATTGAATTGCATTCTACTACTGCAGTATCCTGGAAGATATCACAGCAAAATTGTGATGAGTGCTTGATCCTGGCAGACAGCACTGTATGCATATGTAACCCCACCAGTCTGCAGTAACTGTATTGTCTTGCATAAGCCTAGCAGAGTTCCTTGTTGCCCAGAACCCCCTCCCATCTTGATTCCATTATGTTTTCATAAAAAGCATTTGTACACAGAGACTAAAGAATGGGATTTCTTTGGTGGCAACAACCTATTCTGAAATAGCGTCTGTGCCCTCATGGGCTGGATTGTCAATGGACCAAAGATGGCCCAGTGACGAGGTCCCACACTGCAAACTGCCTATGTGGAGAAAAAGCTCTGCCCTGGCAGACAGTGTATTTACAGTCCAGTGGAGGAATGTTAGGCCTGGTAGTACCTGGCATACTATTTTAGTGCAGCTGCACACAAAGAATGGCCACACGCTGCTGTAAACTATCGAGCCAGTCACAAATTGGCAAAAGCTGTGGGTGCACAAGGGAAGGCTCCCTTGCATACAGGATTTGCCGCCCATGCACAATTTTTGGCCGGACTGAAAATCTGGCCCCAGTATTGCACAGGTGCCACCATATAGGGCGTGCAGTTACTTGTCACACCCTTTAGTATATCGCTCTTTGTTGTGGATTGTATTTGCTTGGATGAGAGTGGGTGCAAACAAACCCCAGACCATTACCCAAACAATGCTCAATGCCATCAAAGTCTGCTATGCAACATTTTGGGTGCCCTGGCAACCTCTCCTGGCTGCTAAAGAGACTGAGCCATAACAACAGGACTGGCAACAGCTTTGCACCAAATATCTTCCCGTGTGCTACTGCAGGGTCACTTGGTGCATTTGTCCTGTACAGGGCAGGATCCCTTCTGGGCAAGGATCAGGAGGCATCCCAGCATCCCCCATTGCATAGTTCTGAAAGTAGCTAGACATCCTGCTAATACAGACAGTTGAGTAGAACAGGAGGCCCCGCAGTTAGCAGTGGAAAACTGCATCTCTGGATACAGTACATCAGTAAAGGACATTTACTGTCACAGGGTTCCCAGTTTTATTAGTGTGAATATCCTCCATCACAAGAGTAAATGAATGAAATTAAAAATTTGGCACCAATTAATGCCACCATTCTTTGTAATAATAAGCCCGCTGCTGTTCCACCGATGCATTCCTCGTGTCAATTACAAAACACAAGCCTCCACAGCCCAGCCCGTTAACCATAAACCACTCAGTTTAAAACTAAATCAGTCTCTTCCTTGACTGTCAGATGTTATTAATATCCCTGATCAGAATTGTTAAACCTCAGCAAAGGGCCCAGCCTCATTTCCCTTCAGGAATTCATACCACCCAAAGTCTTCAGACTCAGACACAGCTCCTCGGTGACACCCATCTTCCTAACTCCACCCAGGCTGCGGCTTCAAATGGCACATGCAGAGGAACTTCAGTGAATTCCTTTATGAAGACGTTGCATCTTCTAATTAATATGCTGGAATTTCATTATGGAAAAGAAAATGAATCATTTTTCTGTCACTTCCTATTACTTCAGCCATGGTAATTCCACCTTTCTGTGAGCCGAAAAGTGACATCCAAGCACAGATGTGCTGAAAGGAGTTCGAGATGTGCTACGTGTCAGACTTCAACAAAAGCAATGTAACAGAAGGAGCCAAAAGTGTGGGTTACAGGGATGATGTGGCCTCAGATAAACCCTCTTCTTCACTACCACAGTTTTTACAAAACCACCCTACAGCCAGGAACGTCCATGAAAAAAGTAATTTCCAATTAAATTACATGATTCTTGCTGAGAAAAAAATGTGTAAGCCTGGGTCTGGACTAGAGTATATTGTCTAATACTATTCTATCAGTAACATTCTGACAAACCTCAACAAATTAAATTAGTTCATTTATAAGTATTTATTTGGTGCTGGCATACAGGATATATTTAGAATTAAAAATAGCTTTTCAATTTAGCCTTTCATTTTGTCTTCCATAAACATCCCTCCACACCACCCACACTTTTTTTTCTCAGCAGCCCTGGGAATCCAAAGCAGAACTAAAATATTTCTTTGCCTTTTACAGTTTTTGGCCAGGAAAGACAGATCAAGCTGAGGCTTGTTTCCAGGTGTGTCCTGGGAGCGAAGGAAAGTTAACTGACTTACTCATGGTCATACAGTATGCAAGTGGTAGCTGTGGGATTCAAACCCAGGTCTCCAGGTTTGCAATTTAGTGCTCTTAACCACTGCATTGTACTGCCTCCCTAAATATTTTAAGGGGATAGCAGTTTTGTCAAGGGAAAGCTTTTTTCCCAGAAAGATTTGAAAAGTCCTTGTTTGTTTGTTTATAAAGGTTTTACCGTGAAAGACATACTGAGCTGCTAACAGCTTGTTTCCAGATGTATCCTGGGGGTGAAGGCTATGGATGATAGTACAGAGGAGAACAAATAAATAGTAATTAACAGCATTACAAACATAGTTGTCATATACAGCAATACAGTACATCAAAGGAGCATAATCATAAACATAGCTCATGACAGTACAGCGGCTACTTGCGGTAAATAAACTAAGCTTTGAAGGTCAAGGGGGAAATTACCCTGACTGGCATAATGGGGGAAGGGGAGAGCAAAATGGCCAGGGCAGTATGAGTGGGGGAGTGTAGGAGGCCGAAAGGTTCCCTAAATGATTATAGGACAGGCCAGATGAATCTGGAAGGAGAGGCAGGAAGCTTACTTAGTGACCAAGATGCAAGAGATTTATTTACCAGGAGCAGTAAAAAACAAGATAACAGTTTTCTACGATGAAGGATAATAAAAATAAACAACAAAACAATATGATCAGGACCAAAATTGGTCAAACCCAGAACAGGGGCTAACCCTTTTAGTCCAAGTCCTATGTGTACTTGGCCGAGGTGATGAAACAATGACGAACCAAGCTTGGGCTTTCCTATGAGTTGGCTGATCAGCAGGTGGGCACTGACTCCACAAAGTGCTTCTGCAAACAGGCCATAATGGGGCGTCCCCCAACAGAATAGAACACAACGAGGAACACTGCTAGCTAGCCAGTGAAGAACTTGGCAATCCTCTGTGACTCCGGGCAAGAAGCTGAAGACTTTTGGTTGGCAGGTGATTCCCCAGATGATCTACTGCACTGACCACTGGCAGGTCCCCAGCCCCAGATGACCTCTCAACAAGATGACTGCTGACGGAATGATCTTCCGGCTGACTCTGCAGAGTGACACGGTACGTGCACACTTTTGGGCAGCAGGCAAAATAATAAAAGGGCATGCACAACATTAGCTGTGGTCCCTCAAGCTTGAGCCAGCGTAGCCCCTAAGCTGACTCACTACTGGATACCTCACTAGCGGCTCTCTACCACTTACCATCGCAGGGCTGATGCTGGAACACTTGTGGCGGGACTTTGGCATAGGCTGATGTCACTGGAGGCGGTTCTGCTGCAGATGGTGGCTGGTCTGGGGACTTCCCTGGGTCAGCGTCAGGCTCTGGCGAAGCTGGTCTGGGAAACAAAGGCAAAGCTGGACATTGGGTACACCAGGGCGCAATCCCATAACAGTTTAGTAGCAAGCAAACAGTTCAGATTTTTTAACAGACAGTTCAGTTTTTGCAGGACATACAGTCTCTGGGGGTGGCACTAGGCAGGCAACAGTACAGTTCGGTTTGAGTGGTGCTGAAATAACTCTTATCGAGGGCAACCCAGGGACACTAGACCACTCCCCCTCCCCAAAGCGTGCTGCACCCAAGATTGGGTTTCTGCTTGGGCTATTCCTGTAAAACCAACCCTTTCCTTGTGTTCATAACCACCTGTGACAGGGCCTATGGGGCTCCAGGTCCTGAACTCGCCCCCTCATTAATGCGAATTGTGCCTCTTCTTGTGTAGCACCTGTTCTGGCCCTGCCCACTAACTGGCTTCCGGGATAGGCATAGGCCTCGTGTCCAGCCCTCCCTTTCCAGGAATGGCTATGAGCCTCTGTCTCTGGCCCTGCCTCTGGTGCAGAAGCTGTCAAGACACAACAAAAGGATAGCAGCACACCTCTCTGTCTTTCTGGGGCTCCTCCCAGATGGTGCCCCTCTCTACAGGTCGCTCATCCTACTGCCTATTGGTTCCCCTCCCTTCTTGGTGATTAGGGTGCTGGCCCTTTAAATGTCCCTTCTTTTCCCGTTTCCTGTTGGGCTCCTGGCCCACTGCCCTGATCCACTCCTCCCTCTTGCTGGGTACTCAGCCCACTGTGTCCCTTGTCGGCTCCCCTTCTTTGGTCAGAGGCTGTTAGATCACCTCTTCCTATCTTTGTCTTCCTGGGACTTTTAAAACCATGATGCTCTGCCAGCTCAGCGGCTTGGAGGGCTGAGGCAGCAATGCCTTACCTACTGCCACGCCGGCGACCCATGTTCACGATGTGAGTGGGTCGCGGGTGTCGGCTGGGGTGGGAGAGGACCGAGCATCCGAGGACAGCTCTCCTCTCCCAGGGGAGGGTGGGGACACAGACCAGTACTTGCCTGACCCCTAGTGGTGGCTGGGGGCTGACAAGCCAGGTCCCATAACATGAGGGCAGAGGTGGAGCAACTGCCTGGTGCGTGATGTGCAGACGCTCATTGGTGCGTTGCTGGTGGCCTTGTATGGTCCATGCCACAACAAAGGAAACATAAAATGGTCCCGCCATGCAGAATGATGATGGTTCTCCCCTGCGAGCCACCTCGAGAGGACACCTCCGAGCTGGATCCGAGTTGATGGGTCGAGTCGCTTCCCCACCCCTGCCACGAAGGGTAAGCCGTGGTGGCATTGGGGAGGAGGACCTGATCCTCGAAGATGGCAAGGGGGTGGAACATCAGAGGTGGCTGACGAGAACCAAGAAGATAAAGATCAGATAAAAAAAAACACGATGCCCCCTCCTTACTCTTTTCTGTTGTTGGACACTCAGCCCATGGATTTCCGATCCTTCCTTCCCCCTTGGGGCTTCTACCTATTGGGGACCCTCTGGTATCAGCGATGCTTAGTATTTTAAATTTGGGCTACCGTCCAAGTCTCCTTTGCCCAAATCCCCCCCTCCTTTAGGGCTTTTTGCTCTTGCCGGGAGGCCACTCTGCCCTCTAATTCCCTCAGCACCTGTAGTGTGAGTAATGTGCAAAATCAGGCTCGTGGCCCACTCACCACCAAGGCCCGGGTCTGCTGCGCTACTGGGGGGGGTCTGTGAAACGGCCGGGGAGCCGCACTCCCACCTGGCTTTCCTTGTCTGTGTTCACTGCTGGGTGGCAGAACTGAAGGGTCCAAGGTGCGTTTTCTCACCCAGACCTATTTCTTGGTGCACCCTTTCGGTCCGGCCACCAAAATGGTCCCCGCTGCCTCAGCCTGGGACCTGCAGACCACAGACATTGAGGAGTCATGCTGCACCCAACTCTTACAGCTTGCCACTACCGGCCCAGTTCTGGAGGGGGGCGATGCTGAAGGGGCCACGGGACCACTACAGGTATGCCTACCGCCCATGCTCTTCACGTCCTCCACCCTCCTAGTCCAGCCGAGAACTCTCCTCTTCTAACTACTCCCCAGCTCTTTTGTAGGGCGGAGAGGTCCTGGCTTCTGGCCAGGAGATTTTGCATGACAAGCCCGAGAGGGAGGGTCTTCTGCCCCCGACCCCCCTTTCCCTGCACCAGACGGTGTGAAAACAGACAAAGGGACTGGGAGGGGTCAGTGGGACTGCAGGCAAGGGGAGGGATGGAATGGGGGACCTAATAAAAAAAAAAAAAAATTTCCACGTCGGGAAGACAGCTCCCTGTCCCTTGTAGTGCCCCTAACTTCAGGGTACTACAGGAGATCAAGAGGTAAGTGGATATGGATGGTATCAGGTGGAAGTAGAAAACTGAAGAAGAAGTTAGAAAGCAGAAGGGGCAGAAGAGACTGACATGAGAGGGGTGGACCAGAGTTTAGGAAATGGATATAAGACAGCAGCTTGACCAGCAGTAGAGTTCCGAGATGGGTAGAAAGGGAATGGGAAACACTGCTGCGGAGAGGAGGAGAGGATAACAGGGAGGAAAGGTAGGAGGGAAGGCAACCATACCAGACTCTGGGTATAAGGGAGGCACAATTGTAAAGGTGCCTAGGTAAGAAAGACAGGACTCCATCTTCAAAACCAGCTGTTAGCATAATGCAAACAACAGTGGCATGCACAATATAGCACACAGTCATCAGGGTGGCATAGTCATACAGTGGCAAGCCCAATCCAGCACACATATCCTGCATGAACATGGGGCTGGCTGTGTTAGCGCAGCACAAAGTGAATGTGCCCAGCAGTAATGTAGCCCCAGCTGGCAACAGACTTCCAGGAGCAAAATGAGAGAGCCTGTCCCAAACAGGATAGAGCCTTTGCTTCTGGGAGCCATATTTAGAGACCGATATGCTAATGACCACATATGGTGTGCAAAGCGCTAAGGGTCCATTTGTACGCACTATGTGGCCAATAGTGGCTCTGTACAGTACTCCTCCATACACAAATGCACAGAGGCATTGTACCCAGCTTCAGCTATTCTCACCTAATAAGTGAATTAACAGCAAGAGATGTCATTCCTGGTAGTCTAGTGTGACCCCTCCTGGATCCCCATCGTAAGGTAGAAATAGTGTTACACAGTGTTCCTGGTAGCATAGTGGCCCCTTTCCTTCAGAATGTAGAAACAATGTTAAACACTATCTCTGGTAGTCTAGTAGAACCCCCTCCCTGATCCCCATTGGAATGTAGAAACAATGTTTCTATGTCACAAGGGCGATCGCTGTTACAGCAAATGTACATCAGTGAAAATCAATTTCGCTGATGTACACCCCAGCATATAGCAAATCAGCGCTGGGGACTTACATTTTAATGTTTAAATAGAATGTAGAAATAATGTTAAACACTGTCCCTGCCACCTCTGTAGCACCGGGTGATGGGGTTCACCCAGCATGCTGGCAACTCAGGTTTAGCGCCAAGCCGGGACAAGGGGAAGCAGAGGAGCTTTCCTCCACATGGAGGGTTGAGCCTGCATTGCTGTCATCGGCTCCTGGTGGCCAGTTGTGGCAAAGCACCTTGTGTGTGTGTGACCACGTGCCATGGTGCATTCCTCCAGACCACCTCAAGCATCGGCCATCTCAGGGCAGGGGTGGGCGGAGAGAAAACATTAAAATGCCCTGTTGGTTGGTTGGATGACGGTGGCCAGTCCATCCATCCACCGTACAACCTGGAATGCCCATGCCCCAAGCAAATTCCTTGTGCTCGGGCAAGCACTCCCAGTGCCCTGTTCACGGGGCCCTCCTCCTGAGCGGGATACGTCAGGCAAACTTGGGGGGGCCGTGGTTAAGAGATGGCAGGATGGCAGCAGAGGTGACTGGTGGAGTGGTCCTAGGCAACCTGAAAGAGTGGCCAACTGGGGGGCCCGGGGTGGATAAACAAATAACACAAAAAAAAAACCCACTATTCCGAGAAGTCTAGTGGGACCCCCTTCCTGATCCTCTCCAGAATATAGAAATAATGTCACACACTGTCCCTGGTAGTATAGCGTGTCCCCTCCCTGAGCCTTGTCTGAATGTAGAAATAATATCAAACACTGTCCCTGGTAGTATAGCGTGTCCCCTCCCTGAGCCTTGTCTGAATGTAGAAATAATGTCACACACTGTCCCTGGTAGTATAGCGTGTCCCCTCCCTGAGCCTTGTCTGAATGTAGAAATAATGTCACACACTGTCCCTGGTAGTATAGCGTGTCCCCTCCCTGAGCCTTGTCTGAATGTAGAAATAATGTCACACTGTCCCTGGTAGTATAGCGTGTCCCTCCCTGAGCCTTGTCTGAATGTAGAAATAATGTCACACACTGTCCCTGGTAGTATAGCGTGTCCCTCCCTGAGCCTTGTCTGAATGTAGAAATAATGTCACACACTGTCCCTGGTAGTATAGCGTGTCCCCTCCCTGAGCCTTGTCTGAATGTAGAAATAATGTCACACACTGTCCCTGGTAGTATAGCGTGTCCCCTCCCTGAGCCTTGTCTGAATGTAGAAATAATGTCACACACTGTCCCTGGTAGTATAGCGTGTCCTCCCTGAGCCTTGTCTGAATGTAGAAATAATGTCACACACTGTCCCTGGTAGTAGCGTGTCCCTCCCTGAGCCTTGTCTGAATGTAGAAATAATGTCACACACTGTCCCTGGTAGTATAGCGTGTCCCTCCCTGAGCCTTGTCTGAATGTAGAAATAATGTCACACACTGTCCCTGGTAGTATACGTGTCCCTCCCTGAGCCTTGTCTGAATGTAGAAATAATGTCACACACTGTCCCTGGTAGTATAGCGTGTCCCTCCCTGAGCCTTGTCTGAATGTGAAATAATGTCACACACTGTCCCTGGTAGTATAGTGTCCCTCCCTGAGCCTTGTCTGAATGTAGAAATAATGTCACACACTGTCCCTGGTAGTATAGCGTCCCCTCCTGAGCCTTGTCTGAATGTAGAAATAATGTCACACACTGTCCCTGGTAGTATAGCGTGTCCCTCCTGAGCCTTGTCTGAATGTAGAAATAATGTCACACACTGTCCCTGGTAGTATAAGTGTCCCCTCCTGAGCCTTGTCTGAATGTGAAATAATGTCACACACTGTCCTGGTAGTATAGCGTGTCCCTCCTGAGCCTTGTCTGAATGTAGAAATAATGTCACACACTGTCCCTGGTAGTATAGCGTGTCCCTCCCTGAGCCTTGTCTGAATAGAAATAATGTCACACACTGTCCCTGGTAGTATAGCGTGTCCCTCCCTGAGCCTTGTCTGAATGTGAAATAATGTCACACACTGTCCTGGTAGTATAGCGTGTCCCTCCTGAGCCTTGTCTGAATGTAGAAATAATGTCACACACTGTCCCTGGTAGTATAGCGTGTCCCTCCCTGAGCCTTGTCTGAATGTAGAAATAATGTCACACACTGTCCCTGGTAGTATAGCGTGTCCCTCCTGAGCCTTGTCTGAATGTAGAAATAATGTCACACCTGTCCCTGGTAGTATAGCGTGTCCCTCCCTGAGCCTTGTCTGAATGTAGAAATAATGTCACACACTGTCCCTGGTAGTATAGCGTGTCCCTCCCTGAGCCTTGTCTGAATGTAGAAATAATGTCACACACTGTCCCTGGTAGTATAGCGTGTCCCTCCCTGAGCCTTGTCTGAATGTAGAAATAATGTCACACACTGTCCCTGGTAGTATAGCGTGTCCCTCCCTGAGCCTTGTCTGAATGTAGAAATAATGTCACACTGTCCCTGGTAGTATAGCGTGTCCCTCCCTGAGCCTTGTCTGAATGTAGAAATAATGTCACACACTGTCCCTGGTAGTAGAGTGTCCCTCCTGAGCCTTGTCTGAATGTAGAAATAATGTCACACACTGTCCCTGGTAGTATAGCGTGTCCCTCCCTGAGCCTTGTCTGAATGTAGAAATAATGTCACACACTGTCCCTGGTAGTATAGCGTGTCCCTCCCTGAGCCTTGTCTGAATGTAGAAATAATGTCACACACTGTCCCTGGTAGTATAGCGTGTCCCTCCCTGAGCCTTGTCTGAATGTAGAAATAATGTCACACACTGTCCCTGGTAGTATAGCGTGTCCCTCCCTGAGCCTTGTCTGAATGTAGAAATAATGTCACACACTGTCCCTGGTAGTATAGCGTGTCCCCTCCTGAGCCTTGTCTGAATGTAGAAATAATGTCAAACACTGTCCCTGGTAGTATAGCGTGTCCCCTCCTGAGCCTTGTCTGAATGTAGAAATAATGTCACACACTGTCCCTGGTAGTATAGCGTGTCCCCTTCCTGAGCCCAATTGGAATGTAGAAATAATGTCACACACTGTCCCTGGTAGTATAGCGTGTCCCCTCCCTGATCCCAATTGGAATGTAGAAATAATGTTAAACACTGCCCCGGCAGCCTATTGGGACCCCTCCCCAATCCCCATCAGCATGTTGAGCTACTGCGCCTCACAAAAAACATTGAAGAACATAATAATTGGGTACAATTCAGCTTGCATTCTATATGCATTTTATATAGTTCTCTTCCCCATTATTTATTGCTGAGTAAATCTGTATGAATACATGATGGTTATCCCTTAGAGTTCCCTTTTCTGCCTCTGTAACTTACTCCCTACTTCACGTCATAATCCTGTGTTGTGACATCACAATCAGTTGCTATGGGAGTAACTGTGATGTCACAAACAGTGCATTATGACCTCAGGTAGGGAGGAGGCAACAGGAATAGATGAACTCTTCAGGAGTAAAGATCATGTTTTGATGCAAATGACCTCAGTAATAAATAATGTGGAGAAGGAATACAAAACTAATGTGAAATACAAGCCGAACTGTGTCTAAATGTTTTGTAAAGTTCTCCTGAAGGTGTCAGCTGCTCTTTAAACACTCCCCATGGTAGTCTAGTGGGACCAACTAGGAGAAGAAGCCCGGCATTTGAGCTAAAGAAAAAATGTAAAACAAAATAGCTTGGTAGTCCATTTTTATTATGTCCAGGGTCCAAAGTAACAGGCAGCTTCACCCGTGAGTAATTATTGGAATGCAGAAATACTGTTAAATACTGGAAGAACATACTTTGCTGACAGAGTGGAGTGAAAGCACAGAGCTTTACCTTAAAGTTATAGTAATATTTATTTATACTTCTCTTCCTTTTCAAAGTTGCAGGGTAAGGGTGGTGTGGGGGAAACTGGCTCAGGAGCTTAATCATGGGGTGAGTAGATTCAGGAAACCCTGTGAATCAGGTGCGTAATTGGGGATGGAGCTGATAGAGGCTTAGTGCCTTCTTGTAAAAGCACTATAACAGTACTTCCACTATAACATGTCCAGCACATTCGTGTCCCAGTGAGTGAATGAAACAGCAAAGGAGTGGAACAAGTGACTGCCGGCATAGGTGTTGGCAGGCATCAGCAGAAGGAAGCGGAGAAGCGGAGGACTCTGCCGGTTGACTAAGGCAAGCAACCTGTTCACTACTGTGTAACAGTCACTGCTGGGAAAGGCTGAACATCAAGGGTAGGCTAAAACTGAGAACAGATGCAACACCCTATCTAGGAAAGGAGTATAAAGAGATTTAAACAAGGCACAGGGAACCACAGATAGAAACAAACCAATAAAGGGAAAAAATACCTACAAAAGATTAATATACAAGTTGGCCAGCCTGAGAGTGGTCCCAAGATGGTAGCCTGGATAAAGAATTGGCTGGAGAACAGGACACAGAAGGTAATAGTAAACAGAGTCCACTCTGAAGAAAGGGGAATTACTAGTGGGGTACCACAGGGTTCAGTACTAGGACCAGTCCTCTTTAATGTCTTTATAAGCGACATTGCAGAGGGACTGGAATGAATAGTATGTCTCTTTGCAGATGACATGAAGATCTGCAGCAGAGTTGATATACAAGATGGGGTGGAAAGGATGAGAAGGGACTTGAAAAGGTTGCAGGAATGGTCAAATGTACGGCAACTTAGATTCAATGCTAAGAAGTGCAAATTAACAAAGTAATGCACCTGGGAAACAAAAACCCAGGGGAAGAGTACACAATGAGGGCTGAGATACTAACAACAACAAAAATGGAAAGGGACCTGGGGGTAGTCATATCAGATGACCTAAAGGTGGGCAAGCAATGTGAGAGGGCAGTAAGGAGGGCTTGGGGGGATACTGGGATGCACAGGGAGAGGCATTACCAGTAGAAAAAAGGAAGTTGTTATCCCTCTGTACAGACAGCTGGTGAGACCCCATCTGGAATACTGCATGCAGTTCTGAAGACCCTGTCTCCGCAAAAACATAGACAGGATGGAGGCAGTCCAGAGGAGGGCAACTCAAATGGTGCAGGGTCTGCACCAGAAGACATATCAAGAGAGATTTAAGGAGCTTAATATGCATAGCCTCGAGGAGAGGAGGGAGAGGGGGGACATGATAGAAACTTTTAAGTGCCTCAAGGAAATCAACAAAGTCCAAGAGGGTAGCATCTTTCAGAAAAAGGTGTGCAAGAACAAGGGGGCACAATTTGAAGCTAGAGGGGGGATGGCTCAGAGGTAATGTGAGGAAGTATTTTTTCATGGAGAGGGTTGTGGATGCATGGAACAGCCTTCCTGAGGAGGTTGTGGAGTCAAAAACAGTGGTGGAATTCAAGAAAGCATGGGACAGTCATAAGGTAATTCTAGGGGGTGGGGGTAGGAAGAAGTAAGTTGTTGGTTAGCTAGGATCTGCAGCTTATCAATTAGGTAGTGAAATGGGCAGACTGGGTGGGTCCAAGCGGTCCTTATCTGCCATCAAATTCTATGTTTCTATATTAACTAGAAACACTTATCAGGAGTAAGGATACAAAAGTATTTCCATCATGGACATAAGATAATTCTTGAACTAATAGCACTTACCTTCCCCTTTGTCTTCAACACAGCAGTAGTGCACAAAAGAACCACAGTGCACTGTAGTTGCTAATGTAAAGCAAAATTTCACTCAAATGTTCACAACAGTGCACATAGAAAATAAACCAAACAGAGTTCAGTAAAACAGCCCTACGCCTCAATTAACAAGCCTTCAAGGGGTAGTGCTACAGAAACAAACCACTCTTAAATCAGTATGTCACTTACACGTCATTATACCTACATCACAATATTCTTATTTAAAGTGACAGAACATTTGAAGACATTTACCAATTTACCTACCTACACGGTTGGCAGTTGCCTTTATGGAGTATGGCAGTCTCTCTGCTTGCTAGTCCCAGGATACAAATACCATTAGGATTTGGTAGCGTCACAGCCTTTTTCTCTGATTTTCTCTCTTTATTAGTGTGTATGATATATATCCTTTGTAGAAACACAAAGGAAAATAATGTTTTGATAGCATTTTGATGTACTTTTGACTTTATAACACATTGGTTAAATTGGTAAATGCCCCCTTGAAGACTTGTTAGTCGAGGCGCTAGGGGCTGTTTTACTGAACTCCTGTTTGGTTTATTTTCTATGTGCATGGTTGTGAACATTCGAGTAAAACTTTGCTTTACTTTAGCAACTACAGTGCACTGTGGTTCTTTTGCGCACTACTCCTGTGTTGGACTTCAGTTTTATAGAGGTTAGCCACCTCAGTTTGTGGTGCAGCAACAACATTTACGTGGAAGCGCGGTGAAGCTTTGTGTTTTGTATGGTCCCCATTTGTCTTCCCCTCCTTTTCACCACCTCTATCCTTCCTATACAAGCCCCAAAACTCCCCTAACCTTCTCTGTCCCCTCTCCCCCCCACTCTCAACACCCTCTTGCCTCCCTCAACTCCCATCTCCTCTGTCTCAAGTCCTAGTCTATACTATGAATGTTATTGATCTGTTAGAATCCTGCACAGTTTATTGTGTGGAACCACTGAAATTATACACTGTTACTGTTTGTAACCTGTACTACCTGTTTGTTTCTCATTGCTTGTTTATGCTCATGTACTTATTACCCCTTTCAACCTAGTTTTACCCACTGTATATCTTACCCTGCTACCTAGAGCGGTAAGTGCACTGTATGATGCTCATGTATGTATCATTTTGTACCTGCTGTTGTATTTTTCCCACCTATCTGGCCCGGGTCATGACTGAAAATGGTCCTCTGGATCAGTGCATCTTCTCGGTTACCAAAGACATAGAATAAAAAATTTCTAGGCAGCACAAGAAGAATAGAAGTTGAGAGTGCTGGGAGTGGTGCAGTGCAGTGGCTATGGTGCAGCAGTTTTCAGAGAGACCTTCTGGAGGCTGAGGTGCTGCTTCAGCTGCACACACCTCTCTGGGTTTAGGCGAGTGGCAGACACCACTGATCTGGTTGACTTAATGTACCCTCTCTATACACATGCACATCTTTCATCATTTGAAAGCTTATTATGTCTGCTTTAAGATGAGGTACTGTATAATGTGGAGCTCTCAAGTGGTGCCGTTACCACAGAAATGGACTAAACAATGACACCCTCAACACGTTAGCATGACCACTTAGAAATATTTGCATTTGTTTCTGTTAGTTTAATGACACCATGTATTATTTCAAGACATAAAATAGTATTTGTGTGACCTCAAAGCATTGCAACAATCTAAAGGGGAAAACAAAATCTAATAATAAATTTGTACCAGTATCTTTGAAATGTAATAGCGCTGGTGATATTTCTAGGTAACATCATATCATCATCTTGTTCATCATCATGCTCTCTGTTGAGAGTGCATGGGTTACCACAGTCTTCACTGCCTTGGCATGTACACAGTTCTGTGCAGGCAAGATTGTTCTGACTACAGACACAGTTGATTGTGCAGTGACTCCTAGTAGTACAGGCACAAATAAGGTCTTGTAGACGCTCAAATGCCATTGGGCCCTTGAAGAATATAGGAAGTAGTTCATCATCTACATTTTTTAATCCATGTTACAATACTGATCCAATATCTGGTTAACCTATGTGCAAAGACATCCAAATCTGTGTTTACCAAAATGCTTTTTTGACATGCTCTTCAAAACTGTCTTCACCTGGTGGGAGTTTGGCCAGTGACTTGTCCTTTTTGAGGGCTAGATTGAGGTGCAAGCAATTCAGGTCTCTGTGGGGTCTCCTTTTCTTTGTCACTGTGGTCATACAGCACTGCTACTAACTTCCTTGCTGCAGAAATTGTGACTTGTTTGTCAATCTCTCCCAAATTGGCAAGATCTGTGAAGCGGTAAGCTCCCTTTGTTTTGACAATATTTAACACAGATTTTTTTCCAGTACCAAATAGGGATTTCACAAAGTCACATCCTGTTAATCTGTGTACAGCAGGAAGTATATTGCAGAAGTCAAGAGTGAGTGTATCACAAATTGCATGCACAGGTATGAAGCAACGCTTGTCCATTGTGCTGGTAATGGTCCCTGTTTCTGTCCAAATTTTATCTATGTGTTCCATTTTTGGAAAGTAGTGAACAGCAAGGACCAACACATCTGCATCAGGTGACCTAATTATTATGGTTCTTTTGACACCAATAGACCCCAAAGCCATATTGGCACATACATCAAGCAGAAGCATCCTCGTGTCCACTTCTTCTTGAGTATTGTAGAAGTCTTGGGCTTCTTCAACAACTCTACTGGTGATGGACTTTGCTACTTCTCCAATGGAAAACCTCCAGCAAGAAGGAGTGTTTGTGCTGGGTGTGCTCCAACACTTTCAGGTGCATTTTGAACCATATATTCATATTCACAGAGGAATTCTGCAAGTGACTGCTTGTTGGATGCTACATTTAGAAACATTTTCAATGCAGACCCAGGACATCCACCAATCACTTGGTATTGCTTGCTTTCAACATTAGATCCTGTCTGGCACTGTCTTTCTGCAGTTTTCACAGAGTTGCTGTTGCCATATCTGTCAAAGACTTCAATTACAGAATTAGCTTTGTCAAATCCTTTTAGGACCTGCCTCAAGTACTCAGCAGCCAATTCACTGAATGTGTGGAATTTGTCTCCAGCTATCATTTGAATGACAAATGTGGCATCTCTGATGTACACTGTGGTTTCTTTGTTGTATCTTTGTAGCTCATGGATGCTTTTGGCTTGAGCTTCCAGCTGATACCCCAATTCAGCTTGCCTGTTTTTACTCATTGTTTCATCAGCATGGAAGAGGGACATAGGCACAGATCCTATTGGCTGATTGAGAACAGTTGCCATTGAAACATCATCTCTACATCTTGCTAAGGACGGGGCTGTGCAGAAAATTTCTGAACTGATAGCTGCTGTGATTGTCCCTCCCTTGCCAGACTTAAATTCGGTCTTCTTGGCCATCTCAGCAAATGTTTTGATGCCAGATTTCTTGATGGGGTTGAAGAAGCTACATGTCCCATCAGAATCTAGTGCACCTCTCACAAATCTCTCCATTTGTTCTTCACCAACATCTGCTATTTTCAGTAAAGACTCTTGCAAATCTGATGTTACATGCAGTCCAGTAGATATTTTGATAAGCATTTCTGGATGTGATTCAGGATCAAATAGGTTTGTCATATTTGTTGATGACATGGTTGGTAAGGGCTGTAACATGCTCTTCATCCCTCTTCAGTGCAGAGGCAAGGACTTGTTTGTGGACTTTGTCTTCACCAGTTGTTGATAAGTCACTCCTTTCTCTCTCATAGTTTTTGCATATTCACTCAAAAAATATCTTGTGAGGGTCCATCTAAGTGCTGGATTTTTTTTTGTCAGTCCTATAATCCCTCTGCTGCCTTTGAATCTTTGATGACAGTTTTCTCTGTTCCCATGTCACTCCAAATTCCATTGAAAGAACCTGGAGTCTGATGCACAGCAAATTCCCCAGATTCAAAGGCACTGTGCACTTCTTCAGGAAGATTTAGCATATAAAGAATGTAGACTGGAATCCACCTGGCACAGCTGGGCCTGTTTGCAGCAAAGAAGTATGGAAGCATGGCATGCTGCTTGTGTAGGTGAAATTTCCAATCACCCTCTCACTCTGCATGGACATTTAGAAGTAGTATCTGCATAATCTGGTGAAAATGATCCCAGAACTTAAATATAGGAGACTGGGCATACCCCATGTCTGAAATTCCTCCAGTAGTGGTAGCACATGTGGAGTTAGAGCATCATCAGACTCTTTAACGATGACACATTGTAAGGACTCAATGCCTTCAGACTCAAACACCTTTTGAGTGTCAGCCAACATTTGCCAGACACATGCTGGAATTCCATGAGTACCTCCTCCCTGCTCACACCATTTAACAAATGAAGAAAGTTTCAGAGCACTCAGGGCCTCAAATGCTAGAGTCAAGCCATGCAGAGCACATTTGAATCGCTTACCAGCAAGCATTTGATCTGCAGTACAAGCTACATGCACATCAGAATCAACAAGAAGGTCTAGCAATCCTGCGTCTTCCCAAAATTTCCCAATACATGCAATAAAACAACACAGGGTGTGAAACCACCCAGGCAAATCACATTGGTACCAAGTTCATTTGGGAGAGTCCATTTTACTTGCTGAGCAACACCATACAGCTGCTGATCCATGGTCTGACGGCATGCTGCTGGCCTAGAGCTGCTGACATTTCCTTACATTTCAGCATTGCAATATAGACTGTGGCCATGTCAGCTCATTTGGCATCCACAATAGGTGCATATGCAACTGCTGTGTAAGGTGCTCTTCTTGTGGCAAACATGTGGTTGAAACCGGTCCAAAATGGAATCACCTGAGTGTGAACAATAGCAACATCATTTGGTATTGGTACAACATCACAAGGTTGTAGTCTTAAAAGACACCAGGAGAGATCTCAGACAGCTTTCACTTGTAGGTGACAGAAGTTTATTTTCTCAAGTACTTTTCATGGTGATTCGGTTCTGGACATGTTCTAGGTTTTCAAATGCTGCACATTGCATAAGAGACTCTGATTGTCTGAGGAGAGTAAGTGACTTTTCTTTGCCATGCTTCAGTGATATTTCTTGTGATGCTGGACTTTCTGCAGACTGTTCTTGAAATGGAACTCTAGCCATTGAATGGAGGTACTCTTTCCATCAGTGGTCTCTACGTTGATGTCTGTATTATCATCTCCTTCATGGATGAGACTTCCATCAGCATGAAGTGATACAATTCCATTTGAAATGAACACACCTCCTTGGAGTCTTTCTACTTCAGTTGTTGCAGCACTAGCCATGAACTGCCTCAGCGCATCATAATTGATGCAAAATCCATGAAGGTGTCATATGTCAATTATATTGCAAGACCCAAACTCATGGTGTAACTGTGCAGCAAGACTTATGTGCAGTGTGATAACTTTGGAACTGTTAAATAATATGCACTCCACAATTGAGAGGTACCTTCTTTGAATGTCTTCTGAAGGATGATACTCATTGCTGGCTGAATTATGTGCCTCTTTATCTGTCAACCAAAGACAAACTCCTGCTCCAATTGAGGTACAAAAGTAGCTGACCTCTGTAAACTACAATCCCCTAGTTTTGGATGATATTCTGAGGGTTTCATTTTTGCTATTTCAGACTGAAGGATTGAAGCGGCATTATACAAAACCACTTGTTCATTTGAAAGCTGTCCATCAGGCTCACTCTAAGTACTAGCAGCTTGGATAGCATCAGCGAATGTTATTGCGCTGCATAGAACAATGGTAGACTTGCCTTGTCCATGCTTTGCATGGAATGAAATTACAGAACCATAGTGTTTTTTTTTTAATCTTGCCTGTAATTTGCTACTCGAATAGCTTTCAGTTTCTACATCTGAGGGAAGTAGGGCTTCATATCATTGTAGCCGTTTGGCAGAAGAGCCTTCTTGTTGTACATAAGATCATTGTCTATCTCTTCAATCAGTTGAGAAGATGCAAGGTCATAAGGTGACTGTATTGTTGCAGTGGAACTGTATGGCATTGCTTTCAGATTTGTTTTACTCAAGTAGTAAGAAAGGCATGTTGAGTGATAAACTGCATCCTTAGTAATCAAGTCTCTCTCAGATATTCTAGCACCATGTCATCATTTCCTCCTTGAAGTGCTGCCTCTCTTAGGTTGGTTGCTCTCTCAGATGTTTCAGTTTTATGAAGTTTCTTGTGTTTCTTGTATGTTTTCTCAAGCAAACAATACACAGGACCAATCGCTGGAGGATGTGCTTGCTCTGGTGGCTATAGAAGCAGGTGAACATGATGCTGTCTGATCGGATTCAGGTCTGTTTTCTTTCCTGGGTTGAATACAACTCTGACATGTGCCAAGTTTGACTTGCTTGTGTGTTTCTGAAAGCAACCCTGTGATAGAGCATTGGTGGCACATCATGAAACTAAAACTCATCCAGTAGCCACCAATACAGCTCATCTCTCCTGGCTTCTGCTGCCAGCATCACAGAATTCTGTTCAGCACTGGTGGCTTTTGACAGTTTGCATTCTGTTCATTTCTTGACAAATAACACATTTTTCAAAGTTTGTGGACAAGACTTTTCTCTTTGATGTTAGCTTTAAGGGGCTTGTACACTCCATGTCTTCCTATACTGTAACTTCTCTGTGGAGGTAAATTCCACTCACCCAGCCTCTGTCGCCTGCCTGACCCTGTCCCCGACTGAGGAATCAGGTGCTGGATCCCTCTCCCACCAGCCCTTATGGGAGGAGGCGAGGACCATGGAGAGTCAATCTGGTCAGGGTCGGCATTGGGCATGTGGGCTTGGGCGCCGAGCCTGCCATCACCTCCCAAGCAGCCAGCATTTTCTCTGTGTGTTTCTCCTGGGGCATGGACATGCAATGACATTTGCACATGAAGTGCTGACATCCACCATCGTCACACCCCATCAATGGCTCCACTCCTTGCAGTGCCTGATCTCCACCAGAGGCCACTACAGGTGAGGCAGCCCACCCCAGGAGAGGAGAGCAATCCTTCAGATGCTCAATCCTCTCTCCTTCCCTACTGACCCCAGTGTCCTGAGTCTGTTCCCAAACCCAGGTCAATGGTGTCATGTGAGGTGTGGCATCCAGTGCATCAACCCTCAGCGCCACTGGGCTGGCTCAGTCACAGTGCTTGGGCTGGAGTAACTAGCTCCCAGCAATTACATAAAATAAAAATGAAGTGTGCATTATGAGAATTTAATGCACAGCCCAAGTAGTGCAATGATTTAATAAATCCCTCGAGCTTTGCCTTCAGGGTTTATGTGGCATCCCACACCGGTGTGCATTAAATTCTCATATCACACACTTCCTCATTCTTTATTCTATATATAATAACTGATAGAGTCTGATATCGACCAAAATTGAAACCTTGTATTCTCTGTATCAGCCTGGTGATACATCACACCAGGTTGATATTGAGAAAGTCATAGCTGATTAAAGTGTTGGAACTGAAAAAAAAAGTCACTGGGGGGAACCCACCATGTTTGACGTACCGTAAGATCAAATATAACTGACAAGAGTCTGGGTCCACATTTATTCATAATTTGTTGCACTTTTACACTTCATTTGCTCAGTTTTATGACTTTAGGGAAGTACATTTCACACTGGTGGAGCCCTCCCTGAATTTACCTTCTAAAACTGAATCAGGCTTTTAATTTCTCTTCCAACCAGTTCCACCAATTTCTTGCTATTTCCACCATTTATGATCAATCAACCACACAGGAAGCTGTTACACTGTCATACTAATTGAAATTATCTTAGTGGAGCTGGCCCAGTGGCGCTGAAGGTTGAGGTGCTGGACACCACACCTTGCGCCACGCTGGTGATCCGTGTTCGGGAATAAGCACGCGCCGCCGGGGGTTGGCAGGGGAGGGAGAGGATAGAGTGTCCGGAGCACAGCTCTCCTCTCCTGGGGAGGGAGGACTGGTGCTCCCACCAAACAACTGCCCCCAGGTGGAGGCCTGAGGGTAGTGTGGGACTGTGGACACCATGAAAGGGAGGGTGCTGTGGGACTTTTGTGGATGCGTGTGCCTCCACGTACTCACATCCTGCGTGTGAGCCCCAGCTACGGGAAGGGAGAAAAATGGAGGAAAAACACCCCCAGCTGCGAATGATGACTGAACTCTTGCAGGCTCCATACCCAGCAACTGGGCAGGCTCGAGTAAGTCCCAGTGATACCGGGTGACGGGATTGAGGGGGTCAGAAAGGGGCAGCTGAGGGCAGAGACCGGAGATAAAAAACCTATATAAAAAGGAAATGATCTTAGTGGAGGACACTAACACTTCTCTAGATCCAATTCTTGATAGATCCAGATGAAGATCTAGCAGATCCACATCAGATAACGACATGCAGGACCTGCTAGGAAATCTTGGTTTAATGGATGAGCAGAGTAACGCATCCCAGTGCCAAGTAATTCAACTTTTGGTCACAATGCCACCCATCTTGCTCTAAACTGGAACAAATTTGCATCCCTAAAAGTATGATTAACAGAGTCACCCACACTGAACTATTGAACAGGTAATATCTGATCACTAACCTGTGCTTCTAACATTTAAGGAACAAGGTTCTACAGAATGTACTAGAAGATGGACATTAAATAACTTTCTTTCATAAAGGGTGTTGTTGATAAATTTAAAGCAAAAAAATAAGAGAATTCCTGTCTAATAATAAACTGGAGGACACTTCTTAGACTACAAATTGGGAATGTCTACAGTGTTGGCTGAGGGTTATATTATTTATTTATTTATTTGAATTTTGATGCCTGGTAAACCCTCTGAGATGAGATGTCCCTTTTTCAGGGTGATACAGAATTAGTTACAAGACATAGAAATGCAGTATCTTACAAAGTTAAATATACATGGGGAAGCGAGTTGGTGCTTGGAGAAGATGGTTGCCTGTTAGATCGTGCTTACCTAGTCTGTTATTTTTCTTTAAATTTTTAACAATAATTAATAACAATGCAACAAAAAATCTTAGGGAGTCAGATACAGCAGTATTTGGGGAACATGCCAGTACCTTTTTTGTGTGGTGTCAACTGTTTCTTTTCTTTTAATTCTCGAGTTTAGGTTCTGACAGTTGGTGAAATGCCTACCTCAGCCAGGAAATTCACAGACACTGCAGGCCAGGAACGGGTACCCCGATCAGCATGCCTTCAACTTCAGCACCAGCTCTAAATGAGATGTCAAATAAAAATGATATCCTATAATTGAAAGAAATGCAGCTGAACTTAAAATTGACATTGCCAATTTAATCAAGTAAAAAAGATTTAAAGGCTGAAACTGAAGCTGTAAGAGTTGTTTTAAGTAACACTGGCCATCAGCTGAATAAACTTAACTATACAGTCTCTCAGCTAAGTTCCACTGTTCTGAAGCAAAACAAGCAGATTAAATATTTACTGGGAAAGATAAATGACTTGGAGAACAGGGGATGAAGAAACAATATCAAAATTATTGGGGTGCCTGAGGGATGGGAAGGCAATAATATGACTGGTTTCTTACAGTGTTTCAACCCTGAACTACTATATTTCCAATAGGCTTGGCCACTTGAAATTGAAAGAGCCCACATGGCTCTGGGCCACAAAGTAATCGTCCACATCCTATTATGGCTTATTTTCTAAGGTTTTCCATAAAGGAAGAAGTCTTAAGAATCACCAGGGAACGCAAATCATTGCCGTATCAAGGATGCGACATTTTAATAGTCCAGGGTTTCTCCTCAGAACTGATGAATAAGAGGAAAGGATTCTATGAGGTGAAGCAGGAATGCCAGAGGTTGGGGATTATATATAATTTTAAATACCCTGCAGTATTTTAAATTAGAGAGAAAGGAGGAGGAGTGGTGTCCTGTACTACTGTGGAGTATGCATGAGGATATATTCATGTGGCTACTGAAAATGCCCATTCTACCTCAGCTACAACATTGAACAACTGCCAACCTGATCCAAAACAGCCCAACGCAGTGTGTGGCTCAACCCCTGCCGCTTGATGTTCACCTCGCGCTACAGCTGAGCGTGTGGATCCTGTAGAATCAATGGAGGCCTACCCTTCTCTCTCTCGACACCTTCACAAACAACTCCAAACTGTAATCCCAAAATCATTACTCCACACATGTACTCGACTGCTGCAAAATCAAGCGCTAACGCATGGCAATCAGCAAATTATCGTAACATGAAATTTACCTCCAAAACAGTTGTCCCAGCTCAGAGGCAAGGAAAACAGCTTTCCCAATCTGGCCCCAGGCAAAGAAGTCTGAGTAGGAGCAGACGCCATAACAATGCAGCCTCCAACAACACTTCCTTTACTAATTCCTTTGAGGTGGAAGAAGAAGAGATCCTGATTCGTGTGCCCGCAACAACAAGTTCCAGATTGCAATCACCAGAAGAGCTGGAAGGAACTATGGTCCAGGGAGTGTCTGTTTCTGCATGGGAGCTTCTGTCTACACTTTCAGAAGCCAGTACCCCATGTCTTCTGATTCAACATGACTCTTTTTGGTGAAGGAACTAGTGAAACCACTGGCTACTCTTTTTAATAAATCATGGGAGGATGGTGTGGCACCCGAGGACTGGAGGAAGGCGGATGTGATTCCCCTTCACAAAAGTGGGACCAAGACAGAGGCAGGAAACTACAGACCTGTCAGTCTGACCTCTGTGGTAGGGAAAGTGATGGAGTCACTTCTGAAGGAAAAGAATAATTGAGTACCTAGAGGTCAGTGGAGCACAGGATCCAAGGCAGCATGGGTTCACAGCAGGAAGGTCATGTCAGACAAATCTAATAGATTTCTTTGACTGGGTGACCAAAGTAGTAGACCAGGGAGGGCTGTGGACATGGCCTACCTAGACTTTAGCAAGGCATTTGACACAGTCCCACACAAAAGATTATTAGTCAAATTAACCAGCCTGGGAGTGGGTCCCAGGGTGGTAGCCTAGGTAAAACATTGGCTGGACAACAGGACACAGAAGGTAATTGTAAATGGAGTCCACTCTGAAGAAAGGGCGTGTTACCAGTGGGCACCCAGGGGGTTCAGTATTGGGTCCAGTCCTTTTAATGTCTTCATCAGTGACATTGCAGAGGGACTGAAGGAAAAGTATGCCTTTTTGCAGATGACACAAAGATCTGCAACAGGGTTGATACACAAGGAGGCGTGGAAAGGATGAAAAGGGACTTGGCAAGGTTGGAGGAATGGTCAGACGTATGGCAACTAGGATTCAATGCAAAAAAGTGCAAAATAATGCACCTGGGAAACAAGAACCCAGGGGAAGAATACACAATGGGTGGGGAGGTAGTAACAACAACAAAACAGGAAAGGGACCTGGGGGTAATCATATCAGATGACCTTAAGGTTAGCAAGCAATGTGAGAAGGCAGTAGGGAGGGCTGGGGTATACTGGAATGTATGGAGAGGCATCAGCAGCAGAAAACAGGAAGTTGTTATCCTCTGTACAGACAGTTGGTGAGACCCCATCTGGAATACTGTGTCCAGTTCTGGAGACCCCATCTCCAAGGACATAGACAGGATAGAGGCAGTCCAGAGGAGGGCAACTAAAATGGTGCAGGGTCTGCAAGAGAAGCCGTATGAGGAGAGACTAAAGGAGCTTAATATGTATACCCTTGAGGAAAGAAGGGAGGGGGACATGATAGAAACTTTCAAGTACCTAAGGAATCAACAAAGTCCAAGAGGGTAGCATCTTTCAGAAAAGAGACTTGCAAGAACAAGGGGACACAATTTAAAGATAGAAGGAGGCGGTTCAGGGCAATGTGAGGAAGTATTATTTCACAGAGAGGGTGAGTGGATGCATGGAACAGCCTTCCTGAGGAAGTTGTGGGGTCTAAAACTGTGGGAGGATTCAAGAATGCATGGGACAGACATAAGGCAATTCTTGTGGGGGGCAGGAAGATATAGGCTGTTGGTTAACTAGGATCTGCGGCCTATCCTGTAGGTAGGGAAATGGGCAGACTAGATGGGCCTAGCGGTCCTTATCTGCCGTCAAAGTCTATGTTTCTATGTTATATTGCCTCGCCCAGGAATACAGCTTGATATTGTCTTCATATTTCAGCATGGGGTGAGAATTTTTTACAAATGCTACCCTTTTTTTTTAATCAATAAACCTTATTTAAGCAGGCAGTTACATCATTGAGCGAGCTTGTATGCAAGATGGTCCAGAACAGTTTTCATATACAGTTTGCAATAACGAATCAGGACATATCAGATAGGAAAACAGTATAATTATAAATAAAATTACAAGATAAGATGTTATAAGAAATAAATCGTAGATAGCAAGGCTGGCTACATACACAAATACTTCATCATAGGATGTTTGGGAAAAGTAAAAGAGCGAGGCAGGAGAGGACGGCAGCGGCACCTCATGTAGAGCAGGGAGGGGGGTAGGAAAACACAAGGGAGGGAGGGGCAACCCAGTTATGTTAGAGTCTCCCCAGGGGGCTACGGGGAAGGGAAGAAGGAGGCTTGAGGAGGGGTAGTTACCCTAAGGGACTGCCAGCCTACAGGGGAATAGGAAGGCCAGGGAGGTCCACAAGCTAAGGGTGTATTCAGGTTATACTGTATGTCAAAGATTATCTGAAACAGTTGCATGCAGTTTTCAGGCATCTAAAAAGCAATTGTTAGAGTACATATGGGCTGGGCAGGCGGGAGAGTTTACGAACTTTTTGCGAGTTATTCCAAAGTGATGGTAGGAAGGAGCTGATCCATGAAATTAATGTTCCCAAGGGAAATCTGCTAGTATTTCTCGTTCTTCAAGGTGCGGAGATGGTGCAATGTGCGAAAAACATCTATTAAATATGGAAGACCAACTCTGGTAATAACCAAACGCTGCAATCTTTAGTATTTCTTTTCATTCAAATATTTTCATCTGTGCCCCAATGTTTCGCCAAGTTGGCTTCTTCTGGGGGACTATTAAAAAATGTAAATAAAATATTATCATTACATATTGTCATAGTCGACTTCTCTTAATAGCCTATATAGAAAATCTTATCATTATTTTTATGGGCATTATTCAAAACCTTTCCCAGTGCATCATGTAATATAATAAACTTTCTTCAAACAGATCACTTAATTTTTAGAGCTCATTATGATATATACAAACTGGTGCCTTATACATATTAAAAATCGCCATATGGCTTATACTCCTTTTAAACTGGTCACAGCTCAGCCTCTCCTGCTGTTATTATTTGAATACAGAGTTAAAAGTAAATTCTAATCACTCATTTCCATTCCTAAGGTAACAGATCACTAATAAATACTAGTCTATCGGTCTAATAACCATATTGTTCAAAATATCTGTGCAATTGCATAAGCAACGTATTCAATACAATATTCACCTTTAATGAACTTTCTTTTGGCTCCACAGCAGCTAACCTGTTTTCAGTTGCCTTTACATGGCATCTAAAGAATATATAAAAAATCTTCAGTTTATTGCCTTTATAGGTAAGGTTAAGGAAATACCATTTCCTTTACTCTCATATGGTTTCATAATGGCTATTAGATTTCAGCTATCAATCCAAACTGTCTGGAGCATAAAAAGAAAAGCTGCCAGCTCATTTCCAACATTCATTAAACTCATTGTAATGAACAAATACCATATTCAATGTGATATCCACCTTTCATCTATTCTCATATGGTTTTGTAATGGCTACTTGTTTTCAACTATCAATCCGAAGTATCTAAAACATAAAAAGAAAAAGCCGCAAGCTCATTTCCAGCTTTCATTAAACTCATTGTGTTGCCTAAAAATCTAAATATAGATGTTTACCTCTATAACCTTTCTGCGTGAACTGTGCGGAAGAATGTGCCAAGGCGCTGCCTTAGTTTTTTTGTTAACTCACACAGATGTACGCTGAAATAAAATTTGTTATCCAACCAGACTCCCAGATATTTGAATTTATCCACTATTTCCAAGGGTTCCCCAAGGAGGGTGGTAATCTGGGGGAGGCCAGATGTCCCCATATTGTGCGGGGAGAAAATCATGTTTTTTTTTTTTTTTTGCATTGAGCAAAAGCTTAAGGCTCAGCAGGTTATATTGGAGGGTGAGAAAGTCTTGCTGCAGCTCCGTATGAGCAGTATCTAGGGAGGGGTTGGTTGTATAAAGGACTGTGTCATCTGTGAAAAGGTGAATATTTCCTGCAAAGGTGTCAGAATCAATACGGTTAATGTAGACTGCGAAAAGGATAGGCCCCAAGATGGAACCTTGCGGCACACCTCAGGGCAGAACTTTATGTTGGGACAGTTCCCCTTGTGTTTTAATTTGTTGTCTTCTATTTGTGGGGTAACAATGGAACCAGTTTACTGCAGTAGGGGTTAGGCCAATGCTACCCAGAGTATCAAGTAGGATGGGAGTGATCAACCATGTCAAATGCTTTGCTGAGATCAAGGAAGAGTGCATAAGTGTACTGTTTGCTGTCCAGGGCTTTTAACCAATTGTTAGACACTTTGGCTAGAGCCAACAAGGTGCTATGCTTCGGTCTAAACCCCGATTGGGCTGCGTTGAGGATTTTTTTGACAATCCAAGTACTCCCTCAGTTGTGAATTGACAATTTTTACTAGTAGCTTGGACAGCACAGGAAGAATCAAGATTGGCCTGTAGTTGTTCAAGTCTGTGGGATCTCCCAACTCGAACAGGGAGACAATATGTGCCATTTTCCAGCTGGGTGGTAGCTCTCCTTGCATAAGTGAGCTATTAAATAGGTAAGTGATTGATGCTGTTAGATAATAGAATCCTGCTTTTAGAAAGAAGGGTTTTAACGAGTCTGCACCAGCACTCTTTTTGGTATCCAAAGAGAGGAGACGGTCCTCCACCTGTTTAAAGGATACTGGCTGGTAACAGAAGGGGGGGTGGTTGGCACAGGTGACAGGAGCAGGGCTAGTACTTATGGTGGCGGCACTTGGGGCACACAGTTTGCTGACAGTAGAGGCATCGAATGCAAGGCCTGCAGTAGCAAAATGGTTATTGAGTTGATTGAGGATCTCAGACCTGTCTGTATAGGAGTTATTATTCACAACAATTTTGGCCATGATTGGGGTGGTAGGGGAGTGTCCTTCGACCTCTCTCAGGATCTGCCAAAACTTGGTGGAGCAATTTTTGTTTTCCTCAAGGGCGGACTGAAAGAACCACAATTTTTGGGCCCTGACCAGTTTAGTGCAGGCGTTCCTGGCTACCCGAAAGGAGAGCCAGTCTGATTCAGACTTTGATTTCCTTGCCCTTTTCCATAGGGTGTCTGAATTGCAGAGCCCTTTTCAGGGACAGGCTGAACAAGTCAGGTGCCCATTTTCTGGATTTGACCTTTCTCAAAGGAGCATGTTTGTTTATTACCTTTGTTAACAGATCCTGAAAGATGCTGAAGGCTTCGGTCACAGAAGGTGTGAGATGGAAGCCCTGCCACATTATATTCCTAAGATCTGTCAGAAAAGCAGGGAGGCAGAAGTGCTTTAGACTGCATTTTAATTTGAAGGTAGAGGTGGAAGGGAGGTGTGGGAAGCACCTGGTGCAGTGATCACTCAAATCATTATGGAAGACCCCCGTGTGGGAGATGTTATGTGACTTGTTGACGAGCATAAGGTCCAGTAAGGAACTATGACCAAGGTTTTTTTATTAGGTCAGGTGACCTCAGGGGTGATCTGAGTTAACCCGTGCTCATCACAGAAGTCCTTAAGCCTACTGGCACAGGTATCATTCCAATTGAGATTTAGGTCCCCCTTTTAGGGAGGCAGTATAGCGCAGTGGTTTAAGGCTCTGAGCTGCAAATCTGGTGACATCCAGCAGACCAGATCTGGATTTGAATCCCACAGCTTCCACTTACATACTGACCCTGAGCAAGTCACTTACAGTAACTTCCCTGTGCTCCCAGGTTGCACCCGTTAAAAAGCTTTCAGCTTAGTGTGCTACTCCTGGTTAAACAACTAAAAAAAAAAAATAATGTTGCATTCAGTATTCGCTTTTTCCAGGAGGGAATGAAGGTGCGACAGTATACTAAGACCAGCAGCAGGCAGCCTGTAGCATACAGCTACCAGTAGGGCTACTCCAGGTGATAGGGTTAACTTGATAAGTACCTCGAATGGACTGAAGTGTGAATGTACTGCTGAATTCAGTTAAACTTTGGATATGCCTACAATAGATCCGAATATGATTATTTTGTTATACATGTTATCAAGTTTTTTTTTTTCAGATTTAATGTACTTTACTGATTATGAAGTGAGGCAGAATTACAATCGGATATATAACAAGGGTCAGAAAGAATAGTATTACATAACCAAATTCCTATACAACAGGAAGTACTTATCTAAACCTATAAGCTCTGCCCTGAACTGTAAGAAGAAGAAGAAGAAAAGGTACAATTTTATGCATGACCATAACACCCCCCCTCCCGCCAACCTCCCTTATCCCCCAAAACCACCAGACCAAATAAAATTGTATGGCCCTCATATTACCAGTCTTCACATAAATGTTTGACCTGTAGAGTAAAAAATTATTAGGAAAAAGTTACTTGTAGGGCAAAAGAAAATATAAAAAGTGGTGGCTCAGACCTAATTTCCCCGCTTGTTTGATATGGTTAACAAGGTTTGATGGGTTGCCAGATCTTCTTGTATCGAGCTGCATTGCCAGACATATTTGTCACCAACTGTTCAACTTGGAGTGCAAACATGATTTCCCTATACCACTCCAGAAAATGAGGGGTATCCTAGTCCAACCAATGCCTGAAGATGACCTTTTTTGCACATGCTGACATCAGAGCCATATGGGCCTTCTGATTACCAAAAAGGGAGTCCTCAAAATCACCCAATATGCATATTTCAGGGAAGAATGCCTCTGAGAGCCCCAGGAGTGGGCCCAAATGGGAACGAATTGAGTTCCAGAAAGACACCACCTTCTGGCAGGTCCATAAGATATGGTATAGGGAACCAGACTCTTGACCACATCTGGAGCGAAGGTCGGTTGGAAGCTGACCCATCCTATGCAGCTTCACTGGAGTGTAGCAAAGGTTATGGAGAATCTGGAACTGCATAAGGTAGCATCAGCTCCACTTTATAAACCGGTATAGGTGCTTCCAGATGCATGGCCAATTTCTGGGAGGTGTACCGGAGGGAAGAGTCTGGTTCCAACTGTAAATCCTTGGACCCTCAGAGGCGGCCAGAAGTGTTTGTAAAGGGTGGTAGTAATAAGAGGCAAGATGTGAGGGAGGGGCAGAGAAGATTAACACAAAATGTCATTGAGTTTTTGTTTGCTTATGTTGTCTGTCTATTATAAATATTCACTGTCTAACTTTATAATGTTACTTGTTTAGAGATATAAGCTCTATGCTCCTTTTTGCAGCTTATCTTGAGGTCACTGGAGGGTACTCTCATTGGACATTAACTCAACAAAAGGGGATTTTATCTCACAAAATTCATGCATGCACATTTTTAATTCAATATGGTTTAGTATGCAACTCTGTAGTCAAATACAAACTCCCAGGGATAGACTTTAGGGTGTAACAGGGGTGAATCGAGAGGAAGCATGTTTGTGATATGAATGCTCATGGAACAAGTTGGCTCTTTTTATCTGGAACAGCTCATAATATCTCTTAGAATCCTTAGTCCCTATAACAAGCTCTGTGTGTTATAACCCTCCCTTCTAAATTTCTGATTAGTCTAATGGGCATTTCAAGCAACTGCAGGCTGTTTCCTTTGCAATAGTTTGGACAATGGTCTCAGGGAAAGAGAGCTAGGTTACCCACTTATTAGGAGTGCGTGTGTGCATTTCCTGGAGTTCACAATATATTGGGGGAAGGGATCTGCCAGCTAGGGCTGTGCATGGTCCGAATATCATTTCCCGAATACCACAGATACAGTACTACGCTCTTCAGTATTCAGATCCTGAATAACGAATAGTGCACTATTTATCCAGTATTCAGGAAACACAGTGCAAAAAAAAAAAGACAAGGAACAACTCCCTCTCGTCTTGCCCACCCCTAGCAAGCAGCTAAAACCCCATCCCGCCACCCTCTGTGAAATGAGCATAGTACCTCCTCCCCAGCACCCACAAGTTGATTTTTTTATTTTACAGATGAGACCCCATAAACATTAACAATACTTGCAGGTGTCGGGCGACCAGCTCAACCCGCCTGCCTCCATGTCCGGTCAGTAAACTTGTAAAGCACACTATGCCTTTAAGAAAAAAGAATACACTCCCCTAGCACCCGACCCTTGCACCCACCCAGTCCAGCACCCAGTTATCCATATTTAAGGTGAGAAGAAGGCGACTGGCACTACCCTCTCTCCTACACGTCCGTCTGCCTTCTCATGAATGAAAGCACTTGCGTGTTTGCTATAGTAAAACCAGCTGATAACATTGAGCCGGTCACCCGACACCTGCAAGTATTCAATCAATCAGTCAAACTTTCTTTATAAAACAGCGCTATTCCTGGAGACCATAGCGCTAGTACATAAACAGTCAAACAAGTTCGTACAAGCATTTGTCAATGCCGAATGTTTCAAATCAAATCAAATGAAATTTTATTTCTAAAGCACTTTTTAAAAACCAAAGTGCATATACAATATAAAAACAGATGTTTAATCAAGTAACACATATCAAAATAAAAAGTCAGCGATACTAAAACTAAACATTATCCCCAAATGCCAAGCAAAATAAATATGTTTTTAATGAGGATTTAAAAGTCTCGGTAGGAGAGGCACTCTCTAATCCGACGAGGCAGAGTTCCACAGGGTCGGGGTTACAAAAGCAAATGCCCTAGTGCCTGATGTCTGAAGATGGACCCTGGGAACCTCTAGCAATCCTTCATCGGCGGAGCGGAGTGGACAGAGGGGGCAGTAAGGCCGAAGGAGGGCTTGCTGGTATTAGAATTGGAAATGCAGGAGTTAGACAGATGCAGAATAGGAATGGCAGTGAAGTATTGAACTTCATACCAACTCCACCTCCAACCTGCAGAGACGGACAGGCATTAGGTATGCGTTTGGGTTGTCGTCCATAATGTTCATGCCATTTCACCTCACCCTATCCTGCAGACACCAACAAGTACTGAGGTATGCCTTGGGGTGTTCAGCTTTACAGTCACCCCACTCCATAAGGACATACGCTGAATTGGGTGCAATATAGGAGAATGGGGTGAACTCTGGGGCCAAAGAGTCCAAGGCACACCTCGATGCCTGTCACTGGCTGCAGGGTGTGGGGGGCATGAGCATTACAGCCGGCAATCCAAAGGCACACCCCTGATGCCTGTCAGTCTGTACAGGGGTGGGCGTTATGGTTAGAAACCCTAACGCCCCGGGCGTTTGTTGGTATTTGCAATACAAATTTTCAACATGGCCTTTTTGTGACCCACACCTCATGAAAGCATTTGGGACATCTTCTCATGAACAGTGGCACTGTGATTTTGTCAATGTGTCCCAGACTTTGAGTTCCCACAGCGACCGTGCCATTGTATGCCAGATGTACAAAAACATAGATCGGGCAGGATGTGGAGAATGATAGCTGCACTATTCATAGGGAGGTGTGAAGAGATGACAATATTGAATATCTTATTTATTTTATTTTATTTATTTATTGAAATGTTTCACCAGAAGGGCACACTGAACAACAAGTCGCTCGTCTCACGGTGCGATCTGGGGGGAAGGGTTACATAGGGTTGTGAAGGATGATCAGTTACAATAGTATGTGGGTGGTACAAACAATACAACATTGTAAGATTGTGCAACAGTTGAAACACAGAGTATTGTACAATAAACAGCAGTGGAACATTGGGTAAATTGCAATACATGTCCAAAATCATACAAAAGAACATATGAATGTGCAAAACAGTAATAATGTGATAGAACCATTTATAGTGCATGAGTGTACCAGGAGCAGGCTCGAGGTAGTACACAAGTGCTGTTGGAGTAAAAAGGATGAAAAAATTACTCACCTTAGTAATGTTGTTTCTTCTAATGGAGTCTTGCTATATTATGACAATTGCAGTATGACCGCAGGTTAGAACTGCTCCGGAGGTGAAATAGTTAACTTCCATGCAAGGCATGGAATCTTGAGCGCGAGCTCGGTTAAGGAAGCTCTGTCTGCTTGCTTTCAAACCACAACCGTCAGATCTTTATGAGCTAAAACTCACTAATGTTCTGTGTGGAAGCTGTAAACCTACACTAGCCAACTGGCTACTACCCAAAACACACTTGTTGGTCTCGAAAAAAGACTCAAGTCAAGAGACCCAATAATGAAATAAAGCACACCCACCCTAGGGAGGGTGAAACAAAAACAACCAAGAGGCAAGAAAACAGAGTGCCAACACTGTGATGCCCACCCACAAGCGCAAACGAGTTCTGAGAGGGGCAGGAGGAGGAGGAGGTCATAACATAGCAAGACTCCATTAGAAGAAACAACATTACTAAGGTGAGTAATTTTCTTCAAACAACATGAAGTCTTGCTATATTATGACAATTACGAACTACACAGCAGTACCCCATGGGAGGAGGGACAGAACCTACTTAGGAATAGGCTCTGAAGGACAGTTGAGCCAAACCGAGCATCACTCCTAGCTTGAATGTCCAAGGAATAATGCTTGGTAAAAGTGTGAACCATTTTCCAGGTAGCTGCTTGACATATCTCTAGAATAGGGATGTCTCTGGCAGCAGCCAGAGAAGCAGCTGTACCTCTGGTAGAGTGAGCCCTCAGGCCTGGGGGGGGGCGTCTTACCCAACTTTTCATAACAGAATTGGATACAAGAGACAATCCACCTGACAGTGGACCTTTTAGTGGCAGATTTCCCCTTTCCCACCTCACCATAGGTGAGGAACAGTTGGAGGGAGTCAAACCTGTGACCCTTGGTACGCTCTATGTAGTAGCTAAGGACCCTCTTCACATCTAAGCTGTGCAGCCTCCTCTCACCAGAGGAAGAATGATCAGTGAAGTAAACAGGAGAGAAATAGATTGATTAAGGTGGAAACCGAAACCACCTTAGGCAGGAACTTTCTATTAGTCCGAAGGACTACTTATCTCTGTGAAAGGAGATAAAGTCTGGCTCCACTGACAATGCTTGTAATTCACTTATGCGTCTGGCAGAGGTGATAGCTACCAAAAACACAGTTTTCCAAGTCAGGAACTTAAGCTCAGCTGAAGACAAGGGCTCGAAAGGAGGTTGCATGAGCTGAGCAATGCAAACATTGAGGTCCCAGGCAGGGGCAGGGTCCCTGAATGGAGGGTTAGTGTGAAGCAAACCCTTAAAAAACTTGGTAAATACAGGGTAAGATGAAAGAGGAGAGGGTTTACCTGCTGAAAGAAAAGCAGAGACAGCTGCCAAATGTACCTTCAGGGTAGCTGGTCTCAGCCCTTAAGTGTTTAGATGGACCATATAATCTAGAACTGTGGGTAAATCAGCAGTGTCTGGGGAAATATTCTTTTCCGAGCACCGTATGGAAAATCTTTTCCATTTGAAGTTATCAGTAGCCCTGGTAGAAGGCTTCCTAGAAGCCCTGAGTATATCCATTACACCTTGAGAGAGGTGTAGGCCAGCAAACTCTAGCTCTTCAAGAACCAGGCCTTGAGATTGAGAGACTTGAGATTCGGGTACCAAACCCTTCCCTGGGCACATGTTAACAGATTGTGATTCTTGGGAAGGCACAGGGGAGGATGTACTGCTAAGGACAGGAGGAGAGGATACCAGGGTTGCCTGGCCCAATCCGGGGCAATCAGAATGACCTTGCAGGACTGGGCTCTGATTTTGTCTAGCACTCTGAACAGGAGAGGGAAAGGAAGGAAGGCATAGAGAAACTTTCCTTCCCAGCTGAGGGCTAAGGCATCCAGAGGGACTGAGCCCAAGACTGGGGGCCTGCAGCAAAAGAGAGGAAGTTGATAATTGTCTGGAGCTGCAAAGAGATCTATTTGCCGGGGTGCCCCATTTGGCAAATACCACTCCCAGAACCAGGGGATCCAGGGACCACTCGTGATGGCCCTGAGAGATCCTGCTGAGAGCATCTGCCAGGACATTGTCTTTGCCTGGGAGGTGAACTGCCGAAAGGGAGGTGTTCAGGGAGTACACCAGAGACCACAACTTCATGGCTTCGGTGCACAAGGCCGTAGACCGAGTGCCCCCCTGCTTGTTGATGTACCACATTGTAGTGGTGTTGTCTGTTCTGACCTGCACAACCTTGTTCTGAACAGATTTTGAAAAAGCTTGAAGTGCTAGAAAAACTGCCCTGAGCTCCAACAGGTTGATGTGGAGCAGAGATTTCTGTGGGGACCACAGTCCCTGGGTAGTGAGGTCGCCCATGTGGGCCCCCCACCCCAAGAGGGATGCATCTGTAGTAAGGATTAATGAGTGAGGCTGAGTGACAAAGGGAACTCCTTGTCTCAGATTGCCATGAGCCTGCCACCACTGAAGGGCTTGGATCAGGGTTCAAGTTGCTGGGATCAGTTTGGTAAGAGGATCCTTTCTTTGTGACCAAAAGGCCCTCAGATGGAACTGAATGTCTCTCATTTGAAACCTTGCTCCTTGCACTACTGCTGTGGAAGCAGCCATGTGCCCTAGGAGCTGCAAAAAATGCCTTGCTGGTCGAGAGACCTGCAGGGTGAATGAAGAGGCCAGGGAGAAAAGGGCGTTTGCCCTGTCTAGAGGGAGGAAGGCCCTGGCTTCCTGGGTGTTCAGCTCTGCCTATGAAGGTTAGGAGCTGTACAGGCTCCAGTACTGACTTTGAGAGATTCAGAAGGAAACCTAGTGACGTAAGCAGTTGCTGGGTTATCTGAAGATGTAGGTTGACCTGATCTGGGGATTGACCTACTATGAGCCAATCATCCAAATAAGGAAAGATGGCAATCTTTTGCCTTCTTAGGCAAGCTACTGCTACTGCCAGGCACTTGGTAAATACCCTTGGAGCCGAGGTGAGTCCGAAGGGCATTGCTCTGAACTGGTAATGGTCTAAGGGCAGCTCGAACCTGAGGTACCTTCAGTGGGAGCTTCTGATGAGAATATGGAAGTAGGCATCCTTGAGGTCCAGGGATGCTAGCCAGTCCCCTGGCCTTAGGGAAGGTAAAATGATTGCCAGTCACCATTTTGAACTTTGGTTTTAAAAGGTGCTTGTTTAGGTATCTGAGATCCAGGATGGGCCGCCATTCTCCTGTCTTTTTGGGTAAGGAAGTACCTGGAGTACAACCCTTTGCCCTGGTGTAGGGGTGGAACCCTTTCCACAGCTCTGAGAGTGAGGAGGGTGGAGACCTCTGACTCTAAGGCGAGTGCCTCCGATGGAGATGCAGGAGCAAAAGATCTGGTCCTCAGCTTCGGAAATTTTTTGAAGCTGAGGACCAGTCCCTGGCTTACTACTTCCAGGACCCACTTGTCTGATGTCAGAGACTTCCAGTCCTGGACAAAGTAAGCCAGCCTACCCCCTACTGGTAGAGGAGAAGCAACCCTGGCTACCCCATCAGGGTGTCTGCTTGGCAGGGGCTTTGGGCTGAGGAGTGGGAGCAGGCCTGCTTGAACCCCTCCTGCCCCTTCCTCTAAAGAATCCCCTCTGGGTATAGGAGGAAGAGGAGGCTTGAGCCTGATAAAAAGGCCTATGAAAAGGCCTGCCTCTGCCCCTGGGGGGCTGCTTCTGAGGAGTGGCCTGCCTTTCCTTGGCCTGTGCACTCCGATAGGTGGTCCTGTATTCATCCATTTTCTTCATATAATTCTCTGTTTGCTCCCCAAACAAAGAATTGCCAATCACAGGAAAATCAATGGCTTTTGACTGGGTATCCTGTGACAGTGTGGTGCATCTGAGCCAGGCCATTCTGCGAAGAGCCACAGAAGTAGCCATAACTCTAGAAGATACATCATTAGAGTCCACAGCAGCATGAAATTGCATTTTTGATGCCTCGATACCATCTAAAGCTACCTGCTCCAGATCCCTGGCAAACTTGTCAGGAGTTGTTTGACCAGAGCCAGCACAGTATCCCATCTGGATTTCTGGTATCTGGCAGCATAGGCCGGTAATTTGCTTGTCTGAGCCCCAAGGATGCTGCCATGTACTGTTTCTTTTGCCATAGCATCAATCTTCCTGGAGTCCTTTTCAGGAGGATGTGAAGCTAGGGGATATTTGCCTTGTCACAGGCTGCAGCCTGCACTACACCCACATGGCTGCATTGCTGTGTGAGAAATTCTATGTCAGAACCTGATAAAGTATACCTTCTGTCCATCCTTTTATCCACAGGAGGTAAAGAATAAGGAGTTTTTAAAACTTTTACTGTCTGTTTCCTGAAAGATTTATGAAGGGGAATAGACAGTCTCTTAGATTCTGGAATATCCATCATTTCTACATAATTAGGCTCTTCCTGATCATCCACAGCTTCCTCAACAGGAAGCTGAAGAGTTTCAGCAACCTTCTTGTAAAAGATTAAATGAGCAGGGGACTCAGAAAGCCTAGGGGGGGAACCCCTAAAGGCCTGTCTGGGGAGATATCTGGCTCAATAGGAGCGTGCAGATGTTCCAGACCATAATTACTCTTCATACTCTCCTTCCTCCCCACGGTTCATAAAATTCTCAAAATCATAATCCTGAACCGTGGGACCTGGATGAACTAACGTCCTCCCAGATGGGGTCGGTTCAGGAACCGGGGAAAGAGACTGGACAATTTGGATTGCTTTGGCTATCTCTTCAGCTGTTGGTGAAAGGACTTTTCCCACAGCAGCAGACTTTCTAGTCCTTTTTGCAGGAACTGGCTCCTCGGAGCCAGCTCTTCGTTTGCCCGAGGAAGTCTGGCCCTGGTCAGAGGGCACTCCCTCAGGTTCGGTTGGCACTGAACCGGGCCAGCCATCTGGGTCAGCAGACTTTTTGGCCTCTCTTTCCCTGAGCCTACCAACTCTCTTTTCAATGGTGGCAGCAGGGAAATTCTTGCAAATCTGGCAGTCTGAATCGAGGTGGTCAAACCCCAGGCAATAAACACAGGTGGTGTGAGGGTCAGCCTTGGCAAAGGCTTCCCCACAGACATCACAGTGCTAAAACCCAGTGGGCCTGGTTTTTCTTTGGGGTTTCTCAGACATTATGCCAGCCTAACCAAAAACTTGCCCGTTTATGGCAATCCGCCAAGAAGACTCTCCTATCGGTTCCCAACGTGTCAAGCCGGCGTGGAAAAACCGTAATGAAATCCATTTTTTTTAGAACCGATAGGAACCAGGAACCGCACTCTAAAAAAGGACTAGCAATTGAAAAAATGCAACCTAATCGATTCAAACCGAACCGATAAATGTTTTACAAGTTCCACACAGAATTCGTATGTAAAACCTATCTATTACTTACGTTACCACAGACAGAGCTTGAACCGAACGGTTGCGGTTAAATCTAGACGAATTTAATATTTTTAAACTGTTTCAAACCGCAAAACTGAACCGAGCAAAAGGAGAAATCTCCGGAGTGACTGTTCAGTGAGGCGGAGTAAAGAATCTGACGGTTGTGGTTTGAAAGCAAGCAGACAGAGCTTCCTTAACTGAGCTCGCGCTCAAGATTCCATGCCTTGCATGGAAGTTAACTAGTTCACCTCCGGAGCAGTTCTAACCTGCGGTCATACTGCAATTGTCATAATATAGCAAGACTTCATGTTGTTTGAAGGGGTTGTTCAAGCACACTGGTGACCCAGAAGGCAGGTGGAGAAGAGGGGGAGAGGCAATGAATATGAAAGAGTAGGCTATTTCCTGATTTCCCCTTCAGGATGTTGAGAATTCCTGCCGGGGGGGGGTCATGGTAGAAAGGCAGAAACTGGGGATAGGTATTAAGGTGGGTTAAGCCAGGAACAGCTGAGGGAAAGGTAATTATGTAGGGCAGAGGTAAGGGAGTAGTTGGAGGAGGAGTGTCGTATTTCAGGGGGAAGGAATTCCAGTTTTTAAGGAAACGATGGGCGAATGACCGATGAGGGTGGAGTGACGAGGGACCATGAAGGTAGTGAAAATATTAAAAATGCTCGAACTCCCGAGCGTATGTGGAAACTGCGCAACGCCTGTGCGTAGCAGTCATTTAGTGGAATTATTTCACCAAATTTTCAACATGGGCATTTTGTGACCTCTGCTCATGAACACTGTCACTATGATTTTCTTCATCTGTACCAAAGAAAAAATTACTCACCTTAGTAATGTTGTTTCTTCTAATAGAGTCTTGCTGTATTATGACAATTGCAGTTTGTCCCACCATTAGAACTGCTCCGGAGGTAAAAGGGTTAACTACCATTCTGAGAATGGAGTTTAGAGCGCGAGCTCGGTTAGAGAAGCTCTGTCTGGATAATTTCAAACTGAAACTGTCAGATCTTTATGAGCAAAAACTCACTAAGGTTCTGTGTTGAGCTGTAACCTACACTAGCCAACTGGCTACCTAAATATTAACACATATTCCTGGTCCCAACACAAAGACTCAAGTCAGGAACCAGAAAATAATAAAATAAGGTAGAATAAAACACCACACCCCAAAACCCCAAAAGGGTGAAAACATATAATGGGCATAACCGTGCCCACACTGGACTGCCCACCCCATACCCAAGTAGAAGTTCTGAGAGGGGCAGGTTGGGAGGTTTAATATAGCAAGACTCCATTAGAAGAAACAACATTACTAAGGTGAGTAATTTTTTCTTCAAACAACATGAAGTCTTGCTATATTATGACAATTGCAGAATACACAGCAGTACCTCCATGGAGGAGGGACAGAACCTACTTAGGGAATAGGCTCTGAAGCACGGTTGTGTTAAATCTAGCATCCCTCCTGGCCTGGATATCCAAGGAGTAATGCTTGGTGAAAGTGTGTACCGCTTCAGGTAGCTGCTTGACATACCTCTAAATAGGATGTCTCTGGCAGCAGCTATAGCGCAGCTGTACCTCTGGTAGAGTGAGCCCTCAGGCCTGAAGGGGAACCTTTCCAGTTTTGATAACAAAATTGGATACAAGAGACAATCCACCTGACAATGGATCTCTTAGTGGCAGTGTTACCTTTTCCAACCTCACCAAAAGTGAGAAAAGTTGGAGGATTCGAACCTATGACCCTTGGTACGCTCTATATAGTAACTAAGGGCCCTCTTAACATCTGTTGTGCAGCCTCCTCTCACCAGAGGAGGAATGGTCAGTAAAGAACACTGGAAGGGAGATAGATTGGTTAAGATGGAAGTCTGAAACCACCTTAGGCAAAAACTTCCTGTTAGTCCTAAGGACTACTTTATCCCTGTGAAAGGAAATAAAGTCAGTCTCCACTGACAAGGCTTGTAACTCACTTATGCGCCTGGTCAAGTGATGGCTACTAGAAAAACAGTTTCCAAGTCAAATACTTGAGCTCTGCAGAAGACAGAGGCTCAAAGGGAGGTTGCATCAACTGAGCAATGCAAACATTAAGATCCCAGGCAGGGGCCGGGTCCCTGAAAGGTGGATTAGTATGAAGTAATCCCTTGAAAAACTTGGAAAAAACAGGGTGAGTGGAAAGAGAAGAGGGCTTTCCTGCTGAAATAAAAGCAGAGACAGCTGCCAAATGAACTTTCAGGGTAGCTGGTCTCAGGCCCAAAGAATTAAGATGGACCATATAGTCCAGAACAATGGGCAAATCAGCAGATTCCGGGGAAATATGCTTCCCCGAGCACCAGATGGAAAACCTTTTCCATTTAGAATTATAAGTGGCCCTAGTGGAAGGCTTCCTGGAAGGCTCCTGGAAGCCTTCAGGATGTCGAGAACACATTGAGAAAGGTGTAGGTCAGCAAACCCTAACTCCTCAAGAGCCAGGCCTTGAGGTTGAGGGATTTGAGATTCGGATACCAAACCCTCCCTGGGCACAAGATAACAGATTGTGTCTCCTGGGAGGCACAGGAAGATGGACTGTTAGGACAGAAGGAGTGGGTACCAGGGCTGCCTGGCCCAATCTGGAGCAATCAGAATCATCCTGCAAGGCTGGGATCTGATTTTCACTAGCACCTTGAATAGGAGAGGGAAGGGAGGAAAAGCATATAGAAACTTCCCTTCCTAATCTAGGAGAAAGGCATCCAGAGGGACTGAGCCCATCACTGGGGGTCTGCAACAAAACAGTGGAAGCTGGTGATTGTCTGGGGCTGCGAAAAGATCTATCTGAGGGGTTCCCCATCTGGCAAAAACTATCCCCAGAACTTGGGGATCCAGTGACCATTCGTGATGGCCCTGGGAAATCCTGCTGAGAGCATCTGCCAGGACATTGTCCTTTTCTGGGAGGTGAACTGCTATGAGGGAAGTGTTCAGGGAATAAGCCAGAGACCACAACTTCATTGCTTCAGTGCACAAGGCCAAAGACTGAGTGCCCCCTTGTTTGTTGATGTACCACATTGTGGTGGTGTTGTCTGTTCTGACTTGTACCACTTTGTTCTGAACAGACGCAGAAAACACTTGAAGTGCTAGAAAGACAGCTCTGAGTTCCAGCAAATTGATGTGGAGCAGAGATTCCTGAGGGGACCACACTCCTGAGTGGAGAGGTCGCCCATTGAGCTCCCCCATCCTAGAAGGGATGCATCCGTAGTGAGGGTCAAGGAATGCGACAGAGGCATGAAGGGACCCCAGTCTTAAATTGCTCTGATCCTGCCACCACTGAAGGGCCTGGATCAGGGTTCGAGTCACTGGGACCAACTTGGAAAGGGATCTTTCTCTGAGACCAAAAGGCTCTCAAGTGAAACTGAATGTCCCTCATCTGAAATCTTGCTCCTTGCACTACAGCTGCGGAAGCAGCCATGCCCTAGGAGCTGTAAGAAGTGCCTTGCTGGTCGAGAGACCTGCAGAGTGAATGAGGAGGCCAGGGCCACCAGGTTCCTTACCTCTCTAAGGGTAGGAAGGCTCTGGCTGCTTGTCCAATTCTGCACCTATGAAGGTGAGTACCTGAACAGGTTCCAGAACTGACTTTGGAAAATTGAGCAAGAAGCCCAGAGAGGTGAGCAGCTGCTGGGTAACTTGCAGGTGTGATTTGACCTGTTCTGGAGACTGGCCTACAATGGCCAGTCGTCTAGATAGGGAAAACAGCAATCCTTTGCCTTCTTAAATGAGCAACTGCTACTGCCAGACATTTTGTGAATACCCTTGGGGCAGAGGTGAGGCCAAAGGGCATTGCTCTGAACTGGTAGTGACCTGAGGGCAGTTCGAATCTGAGGTACTTTTGAGAGCTTCTGATTAGAACATGGAAATAGGCATCCTTGAGGTCCAGAGAAGCTAGCCAGTCCCTGGCCTTAGAGAAGGTAAAATCATTGCCAGAGTCACCATTTTGAACTTTGGTTTCAAAAGGTGCTTGTTCAGATATCTTAGGTCTAAAATGGGCCGCCATTCTCCTGTCTTTTTTGGGGTAAGGAAATATCTGAGTACAGACCCTGCCCTGGTGTGGGGAAACCTTTCTCAGCTCTGAGAGCTAGAAGGGTTGAGACTTGTTTCTAAGGTAAAAGTCTCTAAAGGGTTTGCAGGTGGAAAAATCTGGCTCTCATCTTTGGAAATGTTTTGAAGCTGAGAACCAGACCCTGGCTTACTACTTCCAGGACCCATTTGTCTGATGTTAGAGACTCCCAGTCCTGGGCGAAGTAAGCCAGCCTGCCCCCTACAGGTAGTGGAGAACCGGCCCTGGGCACCCCATCAGGGTGCCTGTTTGGCAGGGGCTTTAGTCTGAGGGGTGGGAGCAGACCTACTTGCACCCCGTCTGCCTCTGCCTCTGAAGAACCCCCTCTGAGCATAAGCAGAAGAAGCCTGGGTTTGGTAAAAAGGCCTATGAAAGGGCCTACCTCTACCCCTGGGGTCTGCTTCTGAGGAGTGGCTTGCCGCTCCTTGGCTTGTGCACTCCTTTAAGTTGTTCTGTATTCATCCATTTTCTTCATGTAATTCTCTGTTTGCTCCCAAACAGAGAATTCCTCATCACAGGAAAATCCATAGCCTTAGACTGGGTATCCTGTGACAAGTTAGTACACCTGAGCCAAGCTAACCTCACGAAAGGCCACAGATGTAGCCATGACTCTAGAGGATACATCATTAGAATCCACAGCAGCATGGAACTGCACCTTGGAAGCCTCAATACCATCAGAAGCCACCTGCTCCAGCTCCTTGGCAAGCTGGCCAGGGCCTGTTTAGCCAAAGCCATGACAGTGTCCCATCTAGATTTTTGTATCTTGCCACATAAGCCATGTAATTTGCTTGTCTGAGTCCCAAGGACGCTGCCATGTATTGTTTTTTAAGCCATGGCATCAATCTTCCTGGAGTCCTTGTCAAGAGGATGTGAAGCCAGGGAATGTTAGCTTTATCACAGGCTGCAGCCTGAGCTACCCAACATGACTGCATTGCTGTGAAAGAAAGTCTGTATCAGGACCTGACAAAGTGTACCTCCTGTCCATCTTTTGTCAACAGGAGGCACAGAATTAGGGCTTTAGAATTTTTATTGTTTGCTTCCTAAAAGACTTATGTAAGGATAGATAATCTCCTAGACTCTGGGATATCCATCATTTCCACAAAATCAGATTCCTCTTGCTCATCCACAGCTTCCTCTAATGGGAGCTGGAGGGTTTCAGCAACCTTTTTATAAAACAAAAAATGAGAAGGGGACTCAGAAAGCATAGGGGGAGATTCTAAAGGTCTGTCTGGGGAGATGTCTGGTTCAATGGGCACATCCAGACTCTCAAAGTCACATTCACACTGTTCATAATCCTCCTCCCCCTCCTCTGGTTCATAAAAATCTCCAATATCATATTCTTGAACCGGTGGAACCAACCGAACCGACCTCCTACCAGACAGTGGCGGTTCGGACGGAACCGGAGAAAGTGACTGTACAATTTGTATAGCTTTTGCTATTTCTGCAGCAGTTGGAGAAGGAATTTTGGACTCCATACCTGCTGATTTTTTAGTTTTTTTGCTGGAACTGGCTCCTAAGAGCCAGCTTTACGTTGCCGAGGAAGTCTCGCCTGGTCAGAGGGCACTTCTCCTCGTTCTGCTGGCACCGAACTGGCTGGCCATCCGGGTCAGCGTGGACTTCTTGGCCTCGCTCCCCTGAGCCTGCCCACCTCTTATCCAGGGTGGCTGCAGGGAAATTCTTACAAATCTGGCAGTCTGAATTGAGGTGGTCAAACCTCAGACATCAGACACATGCAGTGTGTGTGTCAGCCTTGGCAAAGGCTTCCCCACAGACACTACAGTGTTGAAACCCAGTGGGCCGGTTTTTCTTTTGGGTTTCTGAGACATGATGCCAGCTTAACCAACAAACTTGCCCTTTTAACGGCAGTGCTGGTAAAGACACCCTTATCGGTTCCCAACCGTGTCATTGGTCGTGGAAAAACGAATGAAACTGTTTTAGAACCGATAAGAACCGGGAACCGCACTCTAAAAGCTTTAAAATGCTTAAACTTTAAAGTTTTAACCAACCTGATCGGTTCGAACCGAACCGATAAACATTTACAAGTTCCACACAGAAATGAAAACCTGTCTATTACTTACAATACCACAGACAGAGCTTGAACCGATCGGTTTGCGGTTAAAATAATAATACTCGCGGTTGAATTTAACCGAGAAAATACTGTTTAAACCGAGAAATGAACCGAGCAGTAGGAGAAATCTCCGGAGCGACTGTTCAGTGAGGCGGAGTAAAGAATCTGACAGTTTCAGTTTGAAATTATCCAGACAGAGCTTCTCTAACCGAGTCAAGCCTAAACTCCATTCTCAGAATGGTAGTTAACCCTTTCACCTCCGGAGCAGTTCTAATGGTGGGACAAACTGCAATTGTCATAATATAGCAAGACTTCATGTTGTTTGAACATTGGTTTCCCACAGCAACCACGCTATTCTGCGCCAGATGTGTAAATGCATATTTCGGGCAGGATGTGAAAAATGACAGCTGTACTGTTCATAAGGAGGTCTGAAAAAATGCCAATGTTGAAAATCTGGAGTGAAAGTACTACAAATTTGTGAAGGAATGAGGGCGCATAGAAACTGCACAATGCACACTTGTAACAGTTATTTTATGGATGATTGTCACCAGATTTTTAACACAGGCATTTTAGGACCTCTGCTCATGAACAGAGTCACTGTGATTTTAGATATGAACATACATACGAACACACAGATCTGCCAGCAGAACAGACCAATCAGTCTATGTAAGTCTGCCCAAGTGTGCAGCTAGCACCCTAGAGTGCAGCTGCCGCAGCCTCCTCCCCCTCAGTTCCTCCCCTGCTTGTCCCAGCCCCTGCCCCCTGACTCTTACTCTTGCTTTATCCCACTCCTTCTTAAAGCTATTGACTGTCCTTACTGTTACCACCCCATCTGGCAGTGCATTCCAACTAGACACCACCATCTCAGTGAAGTAGTGCCTCCTCATTTCCCTCTTGAAACGTCCCCCTTCCAACCTTAGTCCACGCCCCCTCATCTCTCTTCCACTCCTCAGTTTAAACACCCCTCAGTGCTAGGTTTATTTACCCCCTCCCAGGTATTTAAACGTTTTAATCATACCCCCATCCCTCCTCTCCTTCAGTGTGTACATGTTCAGCTCCTTCAGCCTAACTTCATATTCCTTTCCTTCCATTCCCTTTAACATTTTTGTTGCCCTTCTTTGCACCCGCTGCAGCAACTTTATATCTCTCCTCAGGTATGGCCTCCAATATTGCACACAGTACTCCAGGTGCGGTCTGACCAATGATCTGTAGAGAGATAGGATCACATCCCTGTGTCTGGATGAGAACCCCCTTACAATGCACCCCAGCATCCTGTTTGCCTTCACTGCTGCATTCCTGCACTGGGCTGAGTTGTTCATGCTCCCAGTTATCAACACCCCTAGGTCCTTCTCCTCCTCTGTGATCCCCAACCTCATCCCCCAGCCAATAGTCCCTTTTCTGGTTCTTAGCCCCAAAGTGCATCACCTTACACTTCTTTGCATTGAATCCTAGCTGCCACTCCACCGACCATGTCTCTAGTTTGGATAGGTCCCCTGCAGTTTTTCCCATCTGTCCTCTTTGTCCACCACTGCCCCCAATTTGGTACCATCTGCGAACAGACTAACCCTGCTCCCCACGCCATGTTCTATATTGGAGATAAAGAGCCCAAACAGCACCAGGCCCAGCACTGACCCCTGCGGCATCCCATTTGTCACTACTTTAGGTGCTGAGAGCTCCCCCACACCACCACTCTCTGCACCCTCCCCTGTAACCAGTTCTCTATCCATTTAGTCAGCTTTTCCCCACCCCCACTGCCATCAGCTCCCCCCCCAGTCTCCCATGAGGCACTGTATCAAAGGCCTTACTGAAGTCCAAGTACAGTCACCCAGTCATAATACTCTATTAGGTTGGTTTGACAAGACCTCCCTGAGATGAACCCGTGTTGCTGGCCATCTTGGAGGCCATTACTCTCTAGGAATGCCACTAGCCTCTGCTTCAGTATTGCCTCCATAAGCTTACCCACTATGGACGTGAGACTGACCAGCTGATAATTTCATGGCTCCTCCCTAAGCCCATTCTTGTGTATGGGCACCACATGGGCCACCCCCAGTCCTGGGGCACACACCCTGTTTCCAGGGAGGTGTTGAACAGATATGACAGTTGCTAAGCCAACAGCTCCGCCATCTCCCTCAGCAGCCTGGGGTGGATGCCATCGGGGCCTGGTGCCTTGTCCACCCTTACTGCCCTTAGCCCCTCTAACACCCTACTCCCTGGGATCACTTTGTCTGTCACCTCCTCCCCCAGCTTATGTTGGTAGTGGACCATCCGTCTCCTTAGTGAAAACGGAACAGAAGTACTCATTTAGAATTTCCGCTTGTTCCTCACCCTTTTCCAGCCAATCCGCTCCCCGCTTTATCCTCACAATATGTTCCCTGCACTTCCTCTTTTCCCTGACATACCTAAAAAAGTAATTTTCCCCTCCCTTTATGCCCTGGCCACCTCCCATGACTAACTCCCGTAAGCCTCCTTATCCTCTCCCTTCCTCTTCTATTGTACTTCCAGTATGCAGCCCTCTATGCCCTTACCCCTTGCAGCACTTCCTTGTTCAGCCAGCAAGGTTTCTTGGCTCTGTTCTTCTTACTCCTGGCCCTGGTGCAGGCTACTGTGGCCTCTATTAGCCCAGTCTTTATGACTTCCACTTTTGTTCTGCATCCATCCCCGGCCTTATATCCTGGAGTCTCCCTCACAGTATTGCTCCCATCCTCCCAAAGTCCACCCTACTAAAGTCCACCACCTTAGTGCCCGTGCCTCCTGTCTCCCTGCCCAGCGTGACAATGAGCCACACTGTTTGGTGGTTGCTACCCGCTAGTGGGTCCTCCACCCTTACCTCCCTCACCGTCTCCCTATTTGCTAGTACTAGGTCCAGAGTGCTACCAAGCCTTGTAGGCTCACTTACCAATTGTGTCAGAAGGCCATCCTGGAATGCATCAAGGAGCACCTGCTCCCAGGTACTGCTAGTGGCCGGGGGTGCTCCAGTCAACCCCTGGTAGGTTAAAATCCCCCATTATCACCACACTCCCCATTCTACATACCCTTCTTATCTGCTCTGCCAACTCCCCATCCAGTTCCCTGGATTGAGCTGGTGGTCTGTACACCACTCCCAACCTCAGCTTTCTGCCCTTGGAGTCCAGGAGCTGTACCCAAAACGCTTCTGTCCTCTCCTCTACTCCCTCATCACTTATGCATTTGATCCCTTCCCTCACATAGAGTGCGAACCCCAGTCCCTGCTGTATATCCCGTAACCCAGGATTGCCAAGTCCCACTTATGGTACTCTGTGGCCCAAGTCTCTTGTCACTGCAGCAGTGCCCACCTTCCCCTCTGAAAGGAGTGTCTGAAGCTCTGCAGTTTTGTTCCCCAGGCTTCTTGCCTTGAGAGAGACCACCTTCCACCCCTACCCCTCCTTCTCCTCACTCTTCTCCTTGACCTGTGTCCCTCCTTCCAGTAGTCCACACCCTTTCTCCTTATTATTCTTACTGGGTGGTGGTGCCTTCTGTATTACACTCAGACCACTCTGCCCACCCCCTCCCCCAAGGTTACGAAACCTCCGCCTTTACCTATATCTAGGAGGTGAGCTCATTAGGCTCCCCTGTCCAGACCTTTTTACCAACCTCAGTCTTTTGGCCACCCCCCACTAGTTTAAATCCACCTTAGTAGAGATATACCCCTCTAATCCTGCCTTTAATACTCCCTTCCTTCCTACTCAAGTGTAGCCTGTCCCCCACGTACAAGTCACTATTCCCCCAGACCCTACTCCAGTTAGTCACTAACCCATCATTTTTGGTGTGGCACCAATCCCTCAGCCACTCGTTGAACTCCTCGATCCTACCCTTCCTCTCCCTGCTTGCACATGGTACCAGGAGTACCTCCGAGAATGCCACCGACTCCCCCACCCTCTCACACTGCCTGTCCAACTCCTAGAACCTCCCCCTCACTACTTCCACAGTCTCCCCCACCAACTCATTTGTACCACATGCAACACTAAATGAGGTTTCTTCATCCCCCTCGCTGCACATTTGAGCAGTGCCTGCTCTGCCCCTCCTGCAGTCAACCCATGGATAGCTTCAACCCAAATACGGCTGTGCCTTTCCCCTCTTCCACCCCATCTCATCCCTTTCAGTATAGAATTCCCTCAGGATGAGTACCCCCCGTCCCTTACCCCCTTTCCCTTCTAATGCCCCTTCCATCACACTAGTATTTGTTCTTCCCTGCTCTTTCTCCCCACTGGTTGCACCCTCTCTGACTTTTGCATTTGCACCCCCTACTTCAGCCCAGGGTTGTGCCAATTAATACATGTTATTAATGCACTAAATTAAATTCATTCAGCATCTCGGTCAATTAAATTAAATTAATAATTAATCATGTTTAGCCTGTTAATTAAATTAAATTAATGGTACCTCAATTTATAATTAAATGAATAATTAATAGCTATTTTTCCATATATTTTACCATACATTGTACATTGTTATATATTATATTGTATACAACATATATTCATATATTTATATACATTTATATGTGTGTGTGTATACATATATATATGTATATATATATATATATATATATATATTTATACACACACTAATATAATGTGTGCAATATTTTAATACTTATACATAGGATTTAATAAAGTACACACCAAGTCTTTCAGTAACTGAGGTATTTAAAAAATCAAAATACACCAAGTCTTTGGGTAACAGCTATCAACACATTTCTTTTGCAAAAGAGACATATTTAATTTTTATTTATCTCACCAAGAATCACACATCAACCACACCTCCATTCCATTGCATTGGCTTATTTTTAGTAACAGTAGGCTTTGTTGCATTTCACAAATATGAGGCATTCAAATGTCTCATCTAGCATTCTGTTTCACTCTGGTGACAAAATGAGGCCTCCAGCACTGAAAACCCATTCAACGGGAGCTGAAGAAGTGGTCAGGCAAAGTACGTTTATTGCTACGGTAGACAGCAAAGGGAATGTGCTTGTCTGCTCTTTCCAGAAACTTATTGGGGCACAGTTTAACGGAGCGAAGTCATCACTCAGATATCGGTCAAGCTCCATGCAGATGTTGGAAAAGTTATCAAGGGGAGGCTTTCATTCTTTATTTGCTGCTGTACCACTTCTCACGAAAGAAAAGAGTTTGGATTTTTTTGTTGGAGGCTCTAACACTTCAGTGGATGTGGCATCCTCCTGAGAAGCTGCAGTTTCCTCTGGCAAAGTGTCAGATGATAAAATGCAGTATTGATGAATAAATTTAACAAACGCAGTTTTTTTTTCAGCTGATTCCATCTCATCACTGACCCAGTTCAACTTAAACCGTAGGTCAAGTATCGAACATGCCAAAAAAATTTCACTTCTCTCATATTTGATCAAACGCTTTTCCAGTGACTGTTTTAGTCCATTTAACAATCGAGAACAGTAACATGAAGTATAGTAGTGGAAATGGTGCCGCACTTCTCTGATGCATGGTATTACATACCCAGCTGTTGGAATGTTTTGCCTTCGTGTCATGTCAGTAGCATCTTCACATGGCTTTAGTAGTTTTAGCATTTCCTTGAGCATGGCTGTTTCATATAACGGCTTAACATTTTATACACTGTCCAGCTGATCTTCACTGAGTGCAAAAATGGAACGAATCATCTTGACCTGAGAGTTCCAGCGTGTGGCATTAGAGCACGCTAATGTTTTTTTTTTTCATTTCATGAAGAGCATCTGACTTGATTGTCAAATATCTTACACCACTCACAGTAGAGGAAGCTTTGCCAGAGTATTGTTTAGCAAAGTTGCATGTGTAAGACCATCCTTAATTACAAGCTGAAGGGTGTGAGCAAAATGGTATTCGTGTAGGCACCAGTCCGGTAAGGTTGTCTAAGCCATCACCTGAAATTGCAGTAACGTTGAAATCAGCAACCCCATCATCAGTTTCAAGCTCCTCACTCAAAATGCCTGATGCAGAATCGTCTCCTCAGGCTATTCGAAATTCAAGTGGTGAGACTTCAACAGCTTTGACTATATTGACTGCATTGTCAGTCACCACGTATTTCACCTTACCGGAAAGACCAAAAACCGTGACAGCTTCAATAAAGAAATTTTAAATACCCCGCAATAGCTACATCATCACATATACTAGGAACAAGTCTACATAGAAACTAAAGCTAGAAATATATGAGGATTGCAATCATCTTCTGAATGTTGTCAGGTAAAAAGATTAATACAGGGAGTCATTTACAATTAGAAAATGTATACTCTAGCACTTATGTTAGTCTGGCAGTATTTTGAATTACTATATTGAGATATTAAGTAGTTTCACTTCGTTTGAAAGAAGGTACAAACCTGGAGATTGGGTTGTGGAACACTTGTTTGGTTGACTGTAATATACTGTGGCTTAATTTAGTAACATAACTGTGATACAATGCCATTCCTTCCGTAATTGAACCATGCTGAAACCAATGTTACTCCTGCCGGAACCAGGCTGCTGAGAGCCGCTGAGAACCGCGATCACATGGATACATACATAGACAGTGTCGGCAGATAAGGGCCTATGGCCCGCCTAGTCTGCCCATTTGAGTTTGCAACTTCAGTTTATGTTTTCCTAGAACTCTGTTGCCCCTTACCCCGACCTCCAGAATTCCTTTATGTCTATACCATGCATTCTTAAATCCCGTGATTGTTTCAGCCCCCACCACTTCCTCAGGCAGGGTGTTCCACTTGTCCACCACCCGTTCTGTGAAGAAATTCTTCCTTACATTTCCTCTGAATCATCCTCCCTCCAACTTCATCCCATGCCCTCTAGTCCTGGAACATCTTTTTCGCTTAAAAATAGTGTTTTCTTGCACCCTGTTCCTCCTTGTAAGATACTTGTATGTCTCTATCATGTCCCTCTCTTCCTCCTCTCCTCCAGGGAGTACATATTCAATTCCTTCAACCTGTCCTCATAGGACTTGTGATGCAATCCATGTACCATCTTTGTTGCCTTCTCTGAACCTTCTCACCCTGTCTATGTCCTACGTAGGTAAGGTCTCCAGAACTGTACACTGTACTCCAGGTGGGGCCTCACTAGTGTCTTGTATAGTGGAATCATGACCTCCCTTTTCCTGTTGGTGATGCCCTGCCTATGCATCCCAGCATCCTATTTGCTTTACCTGCTGCCTTGTCACACTGTTTCCTACCTTGAGGTCATCAGAGATGACAACCCCAAGATCCCTTTCCTGCTTGGTGCATGCTATATCCTCACCCCCAACTGATATATTGTGCCAAGGTTTTGTGCCCCATATGCATTATCTTGCACTTCTTTGCATTGAATTTCAACTGCCGAACCCCTGACCATTCTTCAAGTTTCTACAGGTCCCGTCTCATTCTGTCTACACCCTCTGGTGTGTCTACTCTGTTACAGAGCTTTGTGTCATCAGCGAACACTGAAATTCTGCCTTCTAGGTCCTGCGCAATGTCACTGATGAAGATGTTGAATAGGACTGGCCTCAGCACTGATCCCTGTGGTACCCCACTAATCACTCTTCCCTCTGTGGAGTGACAGCCATTTACCACCACCCTCAGTGTCCTGCCGCCCAGCCAGTTACCTACCCACCACACTACTGTTCTGCCCACACCCATATTCCCTAGTTTGTGTAATAGTCTTCTATGTGGCACAGTGTCAAAGGCCTTGCTGAAGTCCAGATAGGCCATGTCCACTGCCCTCCCCTGATCCACCTCCCTAGTCACCCAGTCAAAAAATTCAACGAGGTTGGTCTGACATGACCTCCCCCTGGTGAAACCATGCTGCCTTGGATCCTGCAGTCCATTGACAACCAGATGTTCCACCAATCTCTCCTTCAGTAGTGCTTCCATGATCTTCCCCACTACCGAGGTGAGGCTGACTGGTCTGTAGTTCCCCGCTTCCTCTTTGTTCCCACTTTTGTATAAGGGGACTACATCTGCTATCCTCCAGTCTTTGGGTACCTCCCATGCCGTGATCCCCCTGGTAGCCATAAATGTAACACATCGGTATAAATGGCAGCTGTCCCACGGGAAGTGAATAGGAGTAGTGAGCCATTCTTTTCTCTTGTGGGATAGTTTTTGCAGATTGCAGGTGGGGGGTCGGTTGAGGAACACTGGTTCAGTTGGGTGACATATTGGAAAAACAAACTATTACGGGGGAGAGTTCATCCACATCGCTATGCTGAAGGGCAGAAATCGCAAACTTGTGCAGCAGGGGATCTGACAGTGATCGGGTTGTGGAGCACCTGTGCAGTATGTTGGGCTGGTGTCTTATGCCTTAAATTTCGGCAATTCCATTTCTGGGTTAGTTTGTGAGTATCAGAGTACTGTCATGTCTATGAAACACATTTACAATACAGAGTAGACAGTGGGAGAAACTGGAGAAACTGGAAAATACAGAGTGTAGTCAATATAAAAAAAACACTTGTATTAATTCAATTATTAATGCATTAAAATTAATGCATTAATCAACAAAAAAACTCAATTAATAGGGGTCCAATTAATAATTAACTTGGAATTAATGGGGTCCATTAATTAATTAAATTAACATTAATGGAAAAATGGGTCAATTAAATTAATAATAACAATTAACCAACCCTGCTTCAGCCTCAGCTGTTTTCTCTGCCTTATTCCTTCCATCCCCCTTGAACCCCTTCCCAGCCTGACTACTTCCTACTGGGCTTCCCATATCAACCTCCCCTCCTCCCCTGCTGAGTTCCAACTCCTCTCCTATCCCCACTGTTGTCGATTTAGAGCCCCCATTCCCTTCGACCCCGATAGTGATGCCCCTCCCATCCTTCCCCCTTCCCATAGCCTTCTCTCCTCCATTCACCCCTCCTTCCTCACTAGCCCCCCTTCTAGCCTTTCGTCCTCGCTATCTCTTCCCCTACCTATTGCCATCCCTCTCATGCCCCACTTGTCCTCCCCTTCAGTATGTTCCTGCTCTCCTCTCTCTCCTATAGCAGAGGATCAAATCTGTTCCTAGTCGATACCCTTCTACATCTCTTCCCCTCCTACTTGTTCCCTCCATGCCCCCTGTCCCTCCCCTACCTGCAACCATCTGCTCTCTCCCTGGTACTCCTCATGGTCTCTTCCTCCCCATCAGCAGCCCCTCGCCTCGGGCACCCACCGTCCTTCTCTCTCTTTTCTCCTAGTGCCTCTGATACTGGGGTCTGTTTCAGTCCCTAGTTGTTCTTCCCCCATCCCCACTTGCCATCCCCTAACCCCCCCAGCCAGGATGCTTACCATACTCATCTCCCTGCCACTTAGACTCCTCCCTAACCTCCACAGTTCCTCCCTCAAACTAGCCAGTTGTCTACAGACCGTACGCCCCCCCCATCCTCCAAGCCCAGTCCAGGATCATGACGGACCCACACCCTGTGCACCCCACCACCCTTCCAAAGAGGCCTGTCCTATTGACATGTGGCACCTGCCCCAATTTGGCCCCCATCTTATGTTATGGGCTCTTACTCCCAGTTTCTATACCCTACTACAACTGTTAGGGCCCTATTTACTTAAATTCCTGTTCCCCCCACATTAGTCCCCCTACTGCCCCCTTGCCGACCAGGTTAATTCAGTATCAAATCTCATCCATTAGATACTGTAATACTGTAGCAATCCTAAAGCCTCCTTGTCCATTTTTCACCCCTCAGCTACCATACTTTTTGTTCTTAGCCCTCATGGTTTCACTTAGTCCAGTTTGAAATCATATTGCATTCCAAGTATTACTCAGCTCAGTTAGAGAAATAAACAGAACAACTAAATCTGTATTATTACAGCAATCCTAAAAGTATCCAATCATTGCTTTGTCTCCACCCCAGAGATCCTGCTGTAATATAAGACCACATAGGACCCTGGGCAGTTGGGTGGGCAACTCTAAAGTCCTGACAGAGCTCCGTTGAGCTCGCTCACTCCCCCTTTCTCACTCACTCGTTCTGTTTCTCCCAGCGCTGCAGGCTGCCCTTTTGTACTGGGCTCCTGCATGCATTGGTGCATTTTTCTGCCCACAAAGAAATCTGCAGCAGTCCTGACAGAGCTCCGTTGAGCTCACTCACTCCCCCCCTCTCATTCGCTCATTCTGTTTCTCCCAGCACTGCAGGTTGCCCTTTTGTACTGGGCTCCTGCCTGTGTTGGTGCCTTTTTCTGCCTACAAAGAAATCTGCAGCAGTCCTGACAGAGCTCCATTGAGCTTGCTCATTCCCCCTCTCTTACTCACCTGTTCTTAATCTGTCCCAAACACTGATTTCCCACTGTGACCATGTTATTCTGCACCGGAAGTGCGAAAGCAAATTTCAGCCAGGATGTGAAAAATGACAGCTGTACTGTTCATAAGGAGGTGTGGAAAAAATGCCAGTGTTGAAAATCTGGTGTGAAAATATTGTGAAGTTACAAGGGTGCGTGGAAGCTGCACAACGCACACTTGTAACACAGTCATTTTATGGACTTTCATCACCAAATTTTCAACATAGGCATTCTAGGACCTCTGCTCATGAACAGTGTCACTCATCTTTTAAATCTGTCCTGAAAACCGATTTCCCAGAGCGACTGTGCTATTCTGCGCTGGAAGTGCGAAAACACATTTTGGCCAGGATGTGTAAAATGACAGCTGTACTGTTCATAAGGAGGTGTGGAAAAATGCCAAAGGTGAAACTCTGGAATGAAAATAATACAAATTCGTGAAGTTACGAGCGTGCATGGAAACTGCACAATGCACGCTTGTAAAACAGTCATTTTTTTTTTTTATTTTAGATCACCAGATTTGTAACATAGGCTTTTTACGAGCCCACCTCATGAACAGTGAGTTGTTTCGTTAATCGGTCCCAAAAGGTGATTCTGTGCAGTGACCGTGAAATCACCTTTCAGGACTGAATAACGCAATGACAGTGACTGAATTCATGAAGAGGGGTCCCAAAAACCCCATGTTGAAACTTTGGTGCCAAAATTCCCAAAAATGCCTGAGATACGCACCAAAGTTGAAAAAAAACCTTTTTATGCCATTATTCAGCTTACCGGCATTTCTTCAGCTTGCAGTCAGCTTTGAAGAGTGCAGACATGTTTCCGGTCCACTGAAGATTGTTGCACCGGGCTCCAGAGGTAAGTATGGGGTGAGGGTGTGTGTGTGAGGAGGTGGGGTATGCAGAGGGTGGGTGCGGGTTGGGGAGGGCACCGGACACGTTAAGGAACTGTTTTCTTGTTTTACAGGTAAAAAAAAAAAAAAAAGACAACGCGGGTCAGTTTTCTTCTTTTGTTGGTGTGTTTGGTACACTGGGGTGGGTTCCCAGTGTGCCACCTGCATTTGTTGGGAGGGGGACCAAAGCCGATGGGGATTGGGCCCCCCTTTGGCACAGAAACTGGTGGGAGCACATGATGCCAAGGGGGATTGGGCACCCTCTCAGCACACAACAGAAATTGGAGGGTGGGGACATTATGCCGAAGGGGAGTGGGCTTCCCCCATCAGCAAATTGAACTGGGAAAGGGAAGAACTGAAGCTGATGGGGATTGGGTCCCCAATTGGCAAAGAAAGACTGTTTGGGGGGGCGCATGATGCAGAGGGGGATTGGGCACCCCCTTGGCACACAACAGAAATTGGGGGGTGGGGACATTATGCCAGCGGGGAGTGGTCTCACCCCTCAGCAAATGAAGTGGGCCAGGGGCATGCCTACAGGGAGATTGGGCACCCTCGTCGGCTTTCATGGGGCTCTGAGGTGGCTGCATAGAGCTGCCATGTTCCTGGTAATGTTACACCAGGCAAGGTACTGCCCTGCAATGATGGGTCGCTCCCTCATTGCAGCAAAATTGCTGATGCTGCATTGACGAGGCGGCCCTTCATTGCAGCAGCCAAATTGTTTTGAGTTAGTGGCACTTCTGAAGAACCAGTGTCATCAGGACACTGGGCCTGCGTTGGTTGCACACTGCCAAGCCCACAAATGCAGTGCTCGCATTGGCCGCCACACTGCTGCACCTCCACAACCCGCTTCTCTCCTAAGCTGACACGTAATGTTTCTTGCACATGCGCATAAGCAAACATAATAAAAACAACTGCAACAACTCATATAAAATCAGGAAATGCTAAAAATAAATAAGTTTTCAAGGCAGATTTGTAGCTCTCCACTGTCAGGCACTGTCGTATCCAACGAGGTAGAGTTCCACAGGGAAAGGGCCGCAAATTCAAATGCTCGGGCCCCAGATGACTTTAAACAGACCCTGGGAATCTCTAGCAATCCCTCGTCAGCAGAGCAAAGCTGCCAGAAGGGGCAGTAGGGATGAAGAAGATCTTGCAGATAACTTGGTCCCTGTCTGTGTAGGGCCTTATAGGTCAGTAAACTGACCTTAAAGGTGATCTCCCACTGAATAGGCAGCCAGTGCAGATCGCACAGCACTGACGTGACATGGCAACTATGAGGTAGCCCAGTCAACAGCCTAGCTGCTGCATTCTACACCAACTGTAAGCTGTGGATATGAACCCCTGGAAGTACTAGGTAAAGGGCATTACAGTAATCAAGACGTGAGGTTACAAAGGCATGAACCAAAACTGGCAGGTCATTGGGCAGAACTAGGTGCTTGATCTGGGCTACATTCCTTAGATGGTAAAAGGCAGTCTTGACGACGGATGACACCTGATGTTTAAGCATCAATCCATCATCAAGAATCACACCCAGATCTCGCACCCATTCAGAGGTCGTCAGCTGGTGACCACCAAGCCAAAGCCCTGAGGCTCGCCCTTCTGACGGCCCCTCTTCCTGATGACCCAGGCCCACCACCAACACCTCAGTCTTATTAATTGTTATTGTTAATGTTTATGGTGGCTCATCTATAAAATAAAAAAAAAAAAACTTCTGGGTGCTGGGGGGAAGGGGGTACTATGCTCATTTCACAGAGGGTGGAGAGATGGGGTTTTAGCTACTTGCTAGGGGTGGAAGAGAAGGGAGGGGGCTGGTTCCTTATTTGTTTTTGTATGGCCCAATAACAAATACTGAATATTTGGCCACCGAGTACCGAATGTTCGCCCAAATATTCGGCAAATACTATTCGCACAGCCGTACTGCCAGCTAGCCTCACTGGGGTGTCTCTATGATCCTAACATCACATTAGTACATTGGGGATCAGTCCTATAAATGTGGCAAACTGCAATCTATCCTGTTCACATCTGTAGCTTTTATGTGACGAATATAATGGTTGCTGTTGTGGATTTCCACAGGGAGGGAAGGGAAGGAGTTACCAGCTGTGGTGTTGCCTTGATATTTCTAGCTCTGGGAACATCAGAAGCAAAAAAGGAGAAGACTATGGGGGTTTCATGGCTGGCCTTGATTGAGTTGAGTAGAACTGAACCATGTCATAATGCACGATAATAGCTCCTCCACCTTACTGATTCACTCAACTGACATTTTAGCTGGGAGTTATTTTGCTGCATTGTATTATTTAGTATTGGGGTTTGACTGTTTTTTTTGCTTATCCCAATAAGAAGAGGGATAAGACACTGACACGGTTTTATGTCTCAATGAATAACAGAGGTAGAGGCTGTATAACTTGTGTTTCTCAGACTATCAGTCCTTACTGTTAAGCTCCTGCTTTGAGCAGGTTTAGAGTTGTTACATCAAGCACCTTTTCAAACTGTACCATAACTGTTATTTATATATTTTATTATTACAGTTAGCGGACTATGTAATATGCAGGGAAATGAGAGTCAAAGTAAGGACCATTAGCTACGTCACCACCTTGGACTGTAGTTTGGTGGTTAGAGGTACACCAGTAGTGGTCACCCTACTGTCTTTTTAAGTGTTTTGTTTTGCTTTCTTTTTGGTTTTTCTATTTACTCTATTTACTGTTTTTTGCATAACGGTTGTAGGCTTTCTTTCTTTTTATATTTTGGAAACTGCAATACATATAATTTCTAGATTAATCAGCATAACAAAACTGTATTTAATAAGTCAGTTTTTCCCATAAGAGTGCAGCACAGATAGCCTCTTTTATAATTTAATGGAACAAGTTAATTTTAGTTTATCTAGCATTTTTAATAATTGTTGTAGTTTTATTGATCTAATATCTGAACTGTTGTAGGTCTCTAGAAATGTCAAGATTCTCAGTAGGCTCTTGGAATGTTAAAGGGTTAGGATCCCCAATCAGGAGGAAGAAAATTCTGACACATTTAAGTAGACATAAGCTAGACATTGTTTTACTACAAGAAACTCATTTGGAGGAAGCTGAAGCCAAAAAAAAAAAAAAATAGCCAGATTATGGGTTTCACAAGTAGAGTTTAGTTTTTTCAACTCAAAAAAAGAGAGGTACAGCTATTATTTTCAGAAGAAGGGCAAACTTTGTGAAGAGCTCTCATTATGCAGACCCTGAGGGCAGATTTCAAATTCTTGAAGGTGCTATTGATGGGAGGGAGGTTACCATTTGCAACATATATGCACCCAATTTTGGACAAACTGCTTTCTATATAGAGTCCTTAATGTACATCTAAGCATGTGTAATCATCAGAATTTAATTCTGGGAGGAGATTTTAATGAGGTTTCAGATAATTTGATTGACAGAAACTTTTCTTCCTGCCCCTTTAAAATCTCCTTGACCCAGCTTGCTGTTAGAAAGCTTGTGTCTGATCTAAATTTAGTAGATGCCTGGTGCCTATTAAATCCCTCTGTCAGAGATTATAATTTTTACTCTACAAGGCATGCATCTTTCAGCAGGATAGATATGTTTTTTTTGTATCCAGACATCTAATGCCAAACATTGTTTCATCTGGTACTAAGGAGCTATCTCTTTCTGACCATGCTTTAGTGCATCTCTCAATCCATTTTGAAGGCTCTAAAGGTAACTGTATGTGCTGGAGGCTTAATGTTTCTCTCCTGCAAGATGTTGATTTTATCTCCTGGTTAGATCATGAGGTGGAGGATTTCTTTAGCATAAATGATAATGGGGAAGTGTCTCCAAATTGCCTTTGGGACACCTTTAAAGCTTTTGTGAGAGGGAGGATTATTAGCTTTTCAGCTTCAAAGAAAAAGCAAAGGAAAAAAGATTTAGCTCTAATGGAGTTAAAGCTTTGAGATTTACAGACTGTTTATAAACAAAACTGTAAAAAAGAAGGGAACCTGCTTAATAGTATCACCAAGCTAAAGTACGAAATAAATAAAACATACTCTGCTGAAGCAGACTACTCTTTGTATAGAACCAAACAGACTTTTTGGGAAGATGGTGAGAGGGTCGGGAAACTTTTAGCTCATCAGTTAAAAGAGAAGGTTGGTCAGAATTTGATTCCACATATCTCCAATGCTTTAGGAGTCACTAAGGTTACAAACGGCAAAATAAATTCAGAATTTGAATGGTTTTTTAAAGACTTATACTCAGATTCAGGTATGAAGGATGTAGGAAATTCACAGACATTTTTGGATTCAGTAACCCTTCTAGGACTCAATGAGAAAGATAGAGAAGTTTTAAATTCTCCTATATCCCGGGCAGAGTTTGAGAGCATTATTAAAGGTCTTCGACCAAATAAAATGCCTGGCCGGATGGTTTACTGGGAGAATTTTACAAAGTTCTAAGTATTAAAGCCAAGGATTATCTTTTCAAAGCATTGTTTCTTCCTTTTCCTCACAATCCGTACCTGAATCTATGTATCAAGCCTATATAACTTTAATTTTAAAGGATGGGACGGATCCCCTTCAATGTGAGAGTTACAGACCTATTTCTTTGCTTAATGCAGATTTTAAAATACTTGCCCAATTTCTAGCCTTTAGACTGAGGTCCTATCTCACTAAGCTCTTAGGAGAGCAGCAGGTAGGTTTTGTGCCAGGCAGAAGTGGGGCTGACAACATGCGTAGGCTCGTAAATATAATATGGAAAGCAAAAAAATGCATAATTCAGCAACAGTGCTAGCCTTTGACTTCTGCAAGGCCTTTGACTCCTTAGAGTGGAATTATCTCGTTCAAGTACTTAAACTTTGCCTGAGTGACACCCTTATTTCTTGGTTGAAAATCTTATACAAAAAAACCTTCTGCTAGAGTAATTTCTAATGGTTTTATCTCAAACTCCTTTCATTTAAATAGAGGTTCTAGGCAAGGTTGTCCCTAGAGCTAGGACCTCTCACGGCCAAAGAGCCTTCAGCTTTAGGGCCCCCTCCTGGTTCAACACACTGCCCCCCTCCATCTCCGAAGCTCCAACTATATCGTGCTTCAAAACTTCCTTACGTAACCACCTTATTAACACCCGATGCTGTAACTGCCGCTAGTCAAAGCCATACTCAATACTTATGACAAAGCTTATTACTAAGCTGCTAAGGACGACATAACTCTGGTATTGTTTGCATCCATCCTACCTGTACCAGCTTGTTTGTACCTATGTCTTAATTTACTGTTATACTTATGTGTTGTACTGCTATACTGTGTATTTTGGTTTGTCTTACTGTGACAAGGTACCTTTGTAAATGAGCCTATGGCTCAAAGGTTTTCCAAACTGCTGTTTAAATAAAATAAAATAAAAATAAAATAAAAGGTTGTCCCCTCTCCCCATACCTCTTTACATTGGCCATTGAGCCATTAATTAGGACAATTTCTGAGTGTCATGAGGTCAAAGGAATCAGAGCAGGCAAAATCAGCAATAATGTTTTTGCTTATGCAGATGATCTGCCGGTTTCTTGTCCAAGCCCAAGAGGCTCTGTAGCACACCTGGGTGACATTTTTAGTGTCTTTGCTACCTTCTCTGGTCTTAATCTGAATTGGGCTAAAACTCAGACGTCATCCCTAAACTCAAACCTGCGACCAGAAGACTCCTTGGGGGTGATACAGTCTGAACTTAGATGCTCAGAATATTTGTCCTACCTAGGTGTTAAGTTATCCAAGGACACCCATAACCTAGTGAATTTAAATCTCCTACCACTAGTAAAAGAGACTGAAGCAGATTTGCAAAAATGGCATGGCCTCAACTTATCTGTATGGGGCAAAATACGATCAGAATGGTTTGCAGCTCCTAAGTTGTTCTATCTTTTCAGTACTTGCCCTTTAAAATAGGTAAAGTAGTTTTCAATCTGCTAAATAAAATAACTAGAAATGTTCTTTGGAATGTCTCTATTCCTAGACTTTCAGTTGCAAAACTCAGAGCTCACAAATCAGATGGTGGATTCGGACTTCCGCACTGGGAAAAATATTACCTTGCCTTTTGCTTTAAGTAAAGTTCTTGGTATCTTGCCTCTAACCTTGATAAATGCACACTTGTGTGGTTCAGGATTGAGAAGCAGATTTTACAGCCATTTAAATCATCTGATTATTATCTTTTTTACTAAACTTCCACCATCTCTCAATGATAAAATGTGTATTAATATCTCCATTTGGGTAGTCAAGAAAATAAAGGACTTGCTCCTTATTGGAAACTTACCTTCCTATTTGATTGTGCTTTGGAATGATAGCACCCTGCTATATAACCAATCTTCTCTAGGGGACTTTGGGTGGGGTAGAGGGGTTAGGTATTACAAATAGAGATGCAGCAAATTTAAATTCCGCCAGCAAAGTGAATGCGAAGTGGGCACTTCGCGTTGCGGGCAATGCAAAGTGCTCACTCTGCCGTGTCATTACCACTTCACGTTAAGGCGGAATGGCAATGCGAAGTAAGGCGAAGTCATTGTTTTTAATGGACTTCACGTTCCTCATAATGATTCTAAGTGATCCACTTGGTGTTTCAGATTTGTCAGTCCCCCCACACATCACATGGCTTACAGTACTGTAAGTCACATGCTCTTTAGCTAGGCAGGAAGAAAGTGAGTCATACAAGCAGACACTTTTACTTTCTCCTGTGCAGACGTAGAGAGAGTAGTGTGTTTTATGACTGCTGATACTTTTAGATCAGAGCGGGGAGAAAATTTAGACCCAACAGCTTTTTTAAAAGCTACATTTTTTTGTCTTTCCTGTACTCTTTTTTTACTTAATTTGTTCTTTCTGTAAATTTTATTTGTCTTACCTTTATAAGTAGTTAGTTGTTTGACTGTGTCTGTGTGACTGTGTGTGTGTGTGTGTGTGTGTGTGTGTGTGTGTGTTGTGTGACAGTGAGAGTAGTGATTGCTCAGACTGAGGGAGCTCAGTAGGAGAGATGGACCAGGGTGAGGGAATGTCTGGGGCCGGGCAGCTCTGGGAGAGCGTAGTAGTGGTAAGCGTCGTACCGTGCACATGTGTGGAGGGCATGGGTGCCCATTCCTGTTGGACCACTCAAAACTTGTGAGTGCCCCCCCATCCTGACTCTGAGGCAGTTGAACCACCACCACCACCACCAAGTCCAGCACCACGTCCTCTGGAGCAGGATGTGCCTGTTCCCCCAGGCCCAGGTGTGGATCCCATCCCTGTTCAGCACCGTGACCAGCAGGCTTACAATACTGTACATCCAAGTAACTATTAAAAAGATTAATGTTGTGACATGATTGTAAATCGTGATTTGTGACTGCATTTGTGACCGTGATGATGAAGAAATGTGAATGCCTACAGCTGTACTTCCCCGAGCCCCAATGAGCTGTAGCTTAAAACTCCCAAACTTAAAAACACGTATCAGTGAGTACAATGGTGGGGTGGTGAAGCCTGGAGAGATACTACAAAACAGGCTTACAATACATCCAAGTAACTAGAAAAAAAATTAATGTTGTGATTCATAACATGAATGATCATGAATCATGATTTGTGACTGCATTTGTGACCGTGATGATGAAGAATGTAATTTGTATCACGAGTGACTCGTGATGATGGTCCTGACTTAAAAACGCATATTAATGAGTACAATATTCATGCAGAATTAAGCACCACACCTGTCCAGTACTCTGAAGGGAAGCCAAAGAAACAACTGTGACTTAAGTTACAGATGGAGATTGGGCCCTAAAGAGATGCAAATTCACAGACAGATTAAGATTGCACTGTACAATGAAGAGATGCAGACATCAAGGCACAACACCTAACCAGTGCTCACCATCAGAAATTCAAATCTGGAAAAGAATACCTTTGCCGGTTGGGGCCGGGCGTGGGGGGGCAGTGTACTGTACTGCTGCAGTAACAGTCACTAGTACTAGTACCAGTAAAGATACCACAAAGAAGTACAAAAATCACACAGCTGCAGTGGATAGCAGTTCACATTGCTGAAATTACTATGTGGCACAATAAAAGGTATCTGATTTGATGACACGTGTCACAAACATACTCACACACACACAGCAAGTAATGCGTAGTAAATTGAAAACTTCAGTAATATAACCACATATTTTAAACAAACTAAAATTATGCACTGATGAACCACAACAATCAAAAAAATGACAAGAATTATTGAAAATATTACTGTGCGTGCATTAACACAGTTATAAGAAAATATCACCAAAACAGAAAGCACTGCCTTTTTCTCCAAGTTAATCTACCTACACCATAGATACACCCCTCCCCCAAAGCACACTTCTACTGTCTCTCAGTACACATACGGAATGTTGTACATTAACATTCAAAATCCATACACAAACAATAAACGCTCGATGATATGAGCACAGGAGGGTTTCCTATAATCAATGAACTAAAGTTTCAGCAAAGAAAATGACTCAAAAAGGCTTTTTTAACAGCTTTTTGAAGGTTTGAATCACAGAGAGCTCTCAGAGCAGATTGTCTCCTACAGCTTCCTATACACTCTACCCCAAACTGAGGCTGTGCAGAACAATCTAGAGCCCATGTGACCTGAAATCCCATGAATCACTGCAAAATTCGCCTTTGGAGCTTAAAAACAAGGCAAAGTGGAAGGTGGAGTAACGCAAAGTCATTGTTTTCAATGGACTTCGCGATACCTATTATAACACGAAGTACTCTGCTTCACGTTGCGGAGCACTCCGTGAACTCGCCTTCACTCCGCGAATCACTTCACGGAGCGAATTGGAGTCACTTCACCCATCACTAATTACAAATCTGTGGGATCTACCAAATGGCCAAGGATAGCTGCTTTCTTTTGACCTGCTTAAAACCCATTACAATATTCCAAGATTTCACTTTGCTTACTACCTCCAACTAAGGAAGGCTCTTCAGGACTCAATTCTAGGAGTAGACTAACTCTCTCAGAGAAGACCTTGAATGGAAGTCTGTCCTAAAAGTGGCAAGCCTAAGGAAAGGGATGAGCCAATAAAATAAGCTTCTAATGAACAAGAATGACCTTCTTGCTATTTTTAGCCTCTGCCAAGAGTAAAATGAGAAGGTGATACTGGGGAATCTATATCTGCTACTGAATGGGCCTCAATCTGGGACAATGCCTGCAGTAGTAGTAGGTAAGTACAAGCTAGGGCAATCCAATATAAAATTCTTCATTATTATTATTATTATTCCCCTAAAAGGTTATTTTCCATGGGTTCTCAACCAGATGGGAGGTACTGGAGATGCCAGGGGGGAGGATGCAGATCTGTGTCATATGGTCTGGTCCTGTCCTTCCAGCAAAGACATCTGGAGTAAGGTTCATAGAGTTTGTGAATCTGCATTGGAAATAATGATTCCTCTTAATCCTAAATGTCTTATTTTGGGAATAAGTGTAGGTGATGGAAGGTTAAATAAGCACAACAATTCTGTATCTGGTCAGCTGCTTTAGCGCTTAAGAGGATCCTGCTCTCACATTGGAAATCTCCTTCTCCTCCTGCACATGCAGAATGGGCCTCTGGAATGAGTGAAGTCATTAATAATGAACGATTGGCACATCAAGTTGTTGATAAGAGAGACTTGTTTGGGAAAACTTGGGCCCCTTTTCTTTGGATATTACATGATTACATATCTTAAGCCTAAGCCATTATCTAATGCCAAGTCTTCCTCTCTCAAGTGTAGACCCTGAAGTATAGTGAACCTGCCAATACTTTTTTTGGTATGCAAATCCTTATATGAACTCTAACAGTTTCAGCAATGTATGTAAGAGTATTTTCTGATGTTTTAATATGTTTATTGTGTTCTACTTGATGTATTCTGTTTTACTGAAACCTAATAAAAATATTTAAGGCAAAAAAAAGTTAAATATACATACATAGGCATGTGAAGATTAGTTACATGATACAGCAGAGATAAATACAGAAAGTACAGTACTTGTTCAAATGACTATTTATTTAGTCTTTGGTAACCAGGCGTTACTATCTTTTTGTTACTATGAATTTTTACATGAAGTGGTAATTACCTACTACTGACATTCCTTTAATAAACTCTGAATATATACAAGCTACTGATTGGTTGTTCAAAGGAAAGTAATATTATTGCACTTTGGCTATTAACAGAGAGGGATTTAAGAAAATGGAATAGTTATTCAATAAAATAACAGATGTTGAGTGTAAACTACTGACTGATGACTCCAAAGAGGTTTGGGCAGTTTGGTCCAGACTTAAATCTGAATATCACAAGATAATCAGAGGGGAGTCTGAGACTGAAATAAGGAAGTCCAAATTAAACCATATTGATTCAGGACCAAAGGCCTCAAAATTTTAACTATTCAGGCTCAAACAAAATAGTAACAGTACAGGCATAACAGCAATTACAAATACCTTGGGATCACCTTCGACTCGGCCCTCACCTTTCATGCCCACATTACAGCCCTTGCATCCGCTGCTAACTCCTGACTTGGCATCCTCTACCGTCACAAGGACTGCCTCCCACCTGATGCTCTCAGGCTTGCCAATACGTCCTCAGTAATGTCCCTTGTGGATTATGGCCTACCGGTCTATGGTGATGCTGACTCCACGGCCCTCAACAAGATTCGACTCACCCTAAACAAGGCTTGCAGACTAATGACCAATGCCCCCAGGCTCACCCACACTTGTCAGCTTTATGACATGGCCAAACTCCTTAACCTCAATGAATGCCTCCGCTACCAAACTTGCCTACTAACTAAGAAAATTCTGCCTGGGCTCTCCCCCCCCCCAGGGTTTCTGCCTCTGTCCAACTTACACCCTCCACAGTCTCTACCTGAACCGCTGGCAAGGTCACCCTACTAGTACCCAGAACTAGGACCACCTGGGCACAGAGGTCGTTCAGCTACAGAGCCCTGTCCTGGTTCAACCCACTCCCCGCAGCCATCTCCAACACTACCAAAATTGCCCCCTTCAAAACTGCCCTTCAGAACCTGTTGTTCAACACCTGCTGCTGCACCTGTTTCTAACAGATGCTTTGCTACTCTCAAAACACTATTGACGTAGTCCTCAGGGTTGAACTCCCCACCTCACCCCCGACTCCCCCATGGCCTCCCTTCCCACTGGCAGTACCTGCTGGTCCTAAATCTGTCACTCTGAAATGTTTCTAATTATTCATTGTGTTCAAGAAACTATGTAAAACTATGTTATTCTGTATGATTGTATTCTGTAAGTATGTGACTCTGTATGTCCTCTCTGTGACGAGGTACCTTTGTAAATGAGCCTCTGGTTCAAAGGTTGTAAATCTGATTGTACAATCAATCAATAAATAAATAAATTAAAGATCTTAGCAAAAAAAACATTATGGTGGCCCATACAATGATAAATACAGAGTCTGTTGAACTGTATAAGGAACTATATGAATTAGACTCTTGGCCATAGAGATCTGACCTTCCCTGAAGTCTCTGATGTACATATTAATGTGCTTAACCAGGACATAAGTGTAGATGAATGGGAGGCAGTATAGAGTAGTGGTTATGAGCACTGTGCTGCAAACCTGGAGAACTGGGTTTGAATCCCACAGCTACCACTTACTGTACATACTGTGTGATCATAAACAAGTCACCTAACTTCACTGTGTTCGAAGGAAACACCTAGAAATAAGCTTTGGCTTAGTGTGTCTTTCGTGGCCAAGAAAGGGAACAAAAAGAAACCAATGTGACAGTTTTTAGCCCTAAGAAGAATAAAACTCCTGGCCCAGAAGAGTACTCTTCACATTTCCATAGTATTTTTTTTTTTAAATATCTCACCTAGTCTAAGAAACTTGTATAAGGAAGCCTTAGCAAGGGGATCATTACCTAGTAATAATGACCCTGGGACTAATTACATTAATGCATAACAGTGGTAAGGACACGTTTGAGTGTACGAACTATCGAGATATATCTTCGATAAACACAGATGTTAAGATATTAGCCAAAGTATTAGTGGGCAAACTAGAGAACGTAATCCCCTCCTTGAAAGATACTAGGCAAACTAGTTTTATAAAAACTAGGCTTGCAGCTGACACTAGAAAACAATTCCTCATAATGCAGGCTGCAAACAAATCCAAAATGCCTATGGGTCTGTTGTCTCTTTACACCAACAAGCCTGTGACTGGGTGCTATGGCCACATACATTTGATGAATTACATTCTATATGGCGTTCCAAATACTTTCATTAGCTGGGTTAAAATTATGTACAGTAATTCTACTTCTGCTGTTATCGGCAATGGTGTAATATCTTCAGATTACCCACTTAAGAGAGGTACAAGACAAGGCTGTCCGCCATCATCACTGCTTTTAACGTGACCATTGACCTATTGGTTAGTAAGTTTTTGGCATCAAGAGAGATCAAAGGTGTTAAGTTAAGTAGGAAGGAATATTTGATTTCTCTATATAGAAACATAGACAATGACAGCAGAAAAAGACCACAGGTCAATCTAGCCAGCCTAGAATTCCTTATCTGCCCTTGGAACTATGTCCATGCAGGGTTTTATCCCTCCCGGTCCACCCACCTGTTCACCTCCCTACTGTTACTGACCTGAGCAACCACCAGACCCTTCACTCTGTCCTAGCTATGCTTGAAACCATCCATGGTGGTGAGGCTCACCACTTCATCTGGTAGACTGTTCCATGGCTCCACAACTCTTTCCTTGAAATACTTGGGTGATATTTTAATTTCAGTTTCACAGCCAAAGTCCTCACTACCTAAAATATAGTACTTAACGTCTTAGATGAATTTAGCGGCTTTATAGGGTACAAACTTAATAAGGAAAGGAAATTCTTCTTGCCACTGAATAACAACTACCATAAAGGTGACATCACAAATGTAGGTGTTATCTGGGAAAAGGACTCTGTTGAGTACCTTGGCATTAGAGTATGTAAATCTGCTACTAAGATCCTAGTCCTAGTTAATGGGGTACTGACGGAGGAGTTCCAGCTGGAAAGAGGGATGAGACAGGGTTGTCCCCTGTCCCATTGCTCTTCACCCTAGCTATACAGCCACTAGCTGTGGCAATTTGCCAGCGTAATGGGATAGAAGGCACGGGGCAGCTATGGGTCAATCACAAATTGGCTTTGTATGCGGACGATATGCTGGTTTTCGTCAAAAATCCCAAAGTGTCCATGCCACCCTTGCTAGTCCTGATTCAAGAGTTTGCAGATTTTCAGGGTACAAAATTAATTTAGGAAAGTCTGAGATGCTTTGCTTCCCAGCAACAGGGGGAGAGAGAATGGACATTGGGATATAAAAATAGTCCAGAAATGTTTTGCATATCTAGGTATACAGGTGGGTAGAACATTGAAATCTCTATATAATCTAAATTATACCACCTTAATTGAAATAATTGAGGATGATTTAAGAAGATGGGCACAACTCCTGATATCCTGGCTGGGCAGGATTAACCTAATTAAAATGAATATCCTCCCCAGAGTGCTATACCCAATGCAAATGCTGTATATGGGCTTGATAAAAGGGGACATTGAAAAATTAGGGTATTTTCTAGATTTATTTGGTGGAGGAGCAGACCCAGGATTAGTCTTCAAAGATTAAAAGCTGAGAGAGATAGGGGAGGCCTTAACTTTCTGGATATGAAAATATACTCTCTTTCAATTCAGCAGAGATATATTGAGGATTGGGTCCATCGGCCAAAAGTGGCCAGCTGGGTGAGGTTAGAAGAGGAGGGCAACCCAGGGAGGCTACTGGCTTACTTGCATAGTAAGGGAATTATGGCCTTTAGAACAGAGGGAGATGGTAACCCAATGATTGGGGCAGTATTGGAAGCCTGGGCACAACTTAAGAAACAATAGCCGGATCAAATAGGAGAGACATTGCTGCTTCTGGTAGTTGAGAATCCCTATTTCCTGCCAGGGATGGAGGATCAGAGATCTAAGGAATGGGCAGAAAAAGGAATTATGAGTGTGGGGAACCTTCTGGTGGGAGGTGGGCTTTGCACATTTGAAACTATGCAGCAGAATCTGGGACTTGGGGGGTCACTTATTTAGATATTTACAGATTAGGGCTTTTGTTAGAAGTCTGGATAGAGAGGAATTGTTGAAATATATCCCAAATCCTATTGAGAGTCATATATACCAAGCTAAAAATGACCCCAAGGGCTTTGTTGGTAAGGCAGCCAAGCAAGGGAAGTGGCGTATCCTGGACTTTACAAATGAAACAAGGCTACATTGGGAGAGGCACTTGGGAATAGAGATCTCAGTAGAAAACTGGATATTTGTATTAGCCACACACGCTGGACTCATGGCATGTAATAAATATAAGGAAACCTTTTTTAAATTGTTACATGGGTTATACTACCCGCCTGTGTTAGTTAAAGTGTGCCCTGGGATATCTCCTCTATGTGGAAGATGCAGTCAAGAGCGTGGCACATATATACACTGTTTTTGGAACTGTAATATATTACAATGATTTTGAAAGGAGGATGTCAAAGAAGTCTTGGGAATGGCAGGGATGACACTTGTTGTGGACCCCTTGGCTTGTCTTTTCGTGGTAGAAGTAAATGAAAGAGAAGTGTGGGTTCCAATACAGAGGTGGATTAGGATTTGTTATGTGCTAGCGAGACATTGCATACAAAAAAAAGTGGGTGTCTAATACTAGACCCACACTTTAGCAATGGAGAACTCTAAGACTTCAGACACTAGCCTTGGCGAGACTAACTCAGATCTTGAGGGATAGGGAGGAGGTGTTCATCCATGGCTGGGCCCCCTTCCTTAATTCATTGAGCCTAGCAGAGGGGGAAGTCCTTAGAAAAGGGCTATTGGAGTGATATAGAGTGAGTGGAATTAACAGGAGGTAACCGGTATGCCCGATAAGGGATATAAGAGATAAGCAGGTTTCAGACTCTTAGAGTATCAGGTTCCCTACTGCTTCTTGGGGTGTAAAGAAACTCCATATTTTTTGTACTTACATCCCCCCAAAAAATGCTACACAAGGCATCACTGAACTCCTAGGGTTTCTGCCTACAGTTACAAGCAAGAATGACATTATCTGCCTTGATGATTTTAACCTTGACTGGTCCGAGAAAAACTCAGCTAACCTATCCTCCTTAGCTAGCAAGGCAAATCTATCCCAGCTCATACATAAACCCACAAGGGTCTCACATGGGGGCAACTGTGCCACCCTCCTTGACTGGATACTTACTAACAGGACGGAATATGTTGCCTCAGCGGTGTGCTACCTGACACAATTAGTGACCACTATCCCATCTACTGTGTCTGGAACACTGTCATTCCTCCTCCTGCTAAAACTGTAACCTTTCCTAATCTCTCCCACCTAAGTCATGAGGACTTCTTAACTGACCTTAACCAGGTTGACTGGTCCCCTCTCTACCAAACAGAGGACATTAACATAGCCACTGAATATTTCAACTCCGTCCTCCTCTCTCTTCAAAACCTTCACATCCCGGTCACCACACGTAGGATGGCAGGGAAAGTAACCAAGTGGCTAACACGCCCCCTGCTTCAACTTCTCAAATCTAGGGACAAACTTTGGTCCAGGTGGAAGATCTCCCACCTCCGTGCAGACTTTGAAGACTATCGTGCATTACGTAACAACTGCAAAAGACAAATTCGTATTGCCAAAAGCACCTACTATAGGAACCTACTAATAACATCCTCTACAAATCCGCGCAGGTACTGGTCCAAAATTAAGGACATTCTCGGCAACGACAAGCAACAGAATCCAGCTGACATGAACATTCAAGGTGTTCACTGCACCAACCATGACACCATTGCCAACGCCTTCAATGCCCTTTTTTCTTCTCCACCAGTCGCTACTCTAACTAGCCCACAACCTGACTGTCCCTCTTCTCCTCCCTCACCCCTCCCACCCCTCCTTTCATTCTGGCTCCAACCACATACCTTGAAGTTCGAAAGCTACTTAACTCCCTTCCGGCACGCGGGGGTCAAGGGCCTGAGGGCATCCATCCTTGCATACTTAAGCAGTATGCACCATGGCTGACCAGACCTATCACCTGGCTTTTTAACCTCTTGATTCGTATGTCTACTGTCCCGTCCACCTGGAAAACTGCCAGAACCATCCCTATACACAAAAAGGGCGATGTCAAACTCATGTCCAACTACCACCCTATATCTCTTCTGCCCACTCTCAGTAAGCTGCTTGAAAAAATAGTTCACCGCCAGCTTGCTGCTCGCCTTGACATGTTTAATCTTCAAACCTCAGCCAACATGGTTTCCGGCCCGGTCACAGTACCACCTCTGCACTTACACAACTTACAAATGACATCAGAAATAATATGGACCGTGGCCTACTCACTGGGGCCGTCTTTATCGACCTGTCTAAAGCCTTCGACATGGTACGCCATCCTCTCATGCTAAAGAAGCTCCAATCCATTGGAGCATCTGATCAAGCTCTCTCCTGGTTTCATAGCTATCTTGACAATTGGACTCGGGCGGTAGCATTTCACAAGGCCCTTTCCTCCCCCCTAAACATCTCCTGTGGAGTTCCCCAGGGATCCACTCTTGGACCTCTACTCTTCTCCCTCTTCCTAAATAATATTCCCACCATGTCCCGGCATAGCTGCACTCTTATGTACGCAGATGACCTTGTTCTCTACTCTGGGTCAAAATCGGTTGCTGCCATCAACTCCACTCTCACTAATGACTTCCAATTCCTGCAGACCTGGCTGTCTAGCAACCACCAAGTCCTGAACCTAGAAAAAACCTGTGCTATGCTATTCGGATCCTCTAACAAACTGTCTGCCCCTGCGAACAGGCTCCAGGTTCAATGCCTTGGCGGCTCCTCATCTCAAACACTGAGTCCTTCAAGTACCTTGGGGTCACTTTGGATCCCACCTTGACCTGTCTCAACATGTCAATATGTAGTGCCATGCCGTCAATGCTAAAATTGGAGCTTATCGCGTCTTCTCCTCCTCCTCCTTCAGCTAGACTTTCTGTTGCGAGAGGTATTCTCTTACCCCAGCTCCATATGCTCTGCCCCTCCTCTTTGCTGAAAACTCTGTTACACCTCCACAAATGGGACACTGTCTACAACAACATCTGTAGATTGCCTTAACTGCCCCCGTCTTACCCATCATTGTCTCCTTTACTCTGGCTTAAATTGGCTGTCACCTAAGGATATTCGAGCCTACTCCTGGGCTGCTTTATCGACTCCTGTCTAGATCTCCCTGCCCTGTCTATCTTGCCAACCTCCTGACTCCTGCCTCACACACCCATTCCTCAGTCTTCCTCTGTCCCATGCTCTCCACTAGACCTCGCATGACAAAAATGGGTGAACAGGCATTTGCCCATTTTGCTCCCAAATTCTGGAACTCACTCCTCCTTATGGTGAAAACTTCAGCCTCCCATCGAGAATTCAAAAACTTGCTGTTCACCCACCTCCTAGCCTCTGGCCAATGCTAATGCTCTTAATTTGCTTTGTCCTCTGCAGGCTGTCAGGTCTGACCCTGAGTACTACAGTGTCTTCTCCCATGCAATAAACACATCTGGGTGGCTATGAACCTTGATGTCTTTACTGTCCTCAGCTGTCTTATGGTTACCCTAATTGTTTTATTTTACATCCTTATTATGATCTATGCCTAAAATGTACCCTTATGTAACTATTATTGTGCTACCCAATGTATATCTTGTTTTGCTCCTGTACACCTATATTATGTCTGTGCATTTCTGCATATTGTAATCAATGTCCTGTGCTCTCCTGGGTCGTGCCTGAAAATAGGCAGATCTGTTGCCTTGCGCACTTACCCGGTTACCAAAAGCTAATAAATAAATAAATAAATTACTTAATGAGAAAACGTGACAGAAAGACATGAATCAAGTCAAGAAGGAGTAGTGAGAAAATATTTATTGATAATAGTAGAAAACTGTAATAGATTGGCAGTATTATGTAATGCCACTAGTCAACACAGAAAATGTACAACTGTATTTGCACCTCGTTTGTATGTATGTGTATGTCTATGTCCTGTGATGTTTAAAACAATATATATATTTTTTAATAAACAGATTATACAAAAAAAAATGTGATGTCTGTTATTGTTAGTATTGCCTTGTTATTACTCTGTCCAGGTCAGGCCTGAAAAGGGACCCTTGATCTAATGTCCTTACCCAGTTAACAAAGAAGAAACACAATTAAATGAAATCATTGTACAGTGCTCCTGGGGTGGAGCTTCTTGCAGACAGCATCCACATGAACAGAATAATCAACATGGCAATCCAGCCAGACCCTGAGGTATTTGAAGGAAGATACATCTTCAACATATGCATCAAGGTTATGAAAGGAAGGTGGGGGAGACTCTAGCAAGCCTCTGCTGGTGCCAAAAGTCATACAGACTATTTTCTTAGCATTGAGGGATAACTGATTCTCTTGGAACCAGTGCTGGAAGTTGTTAAAGTCCAGTTAGAACTCATTCGTGAGTTCAGAGGTAGAGGAGCCACAAGAAAAGAGAATCAAATCCTCTGCATATATATGAATGGACACAGAGGAGCAGTTAGTGGGGAGGTCTTTTAGAAAAATGGAGAAAATAATTGGGCCAGTAACAGTCCCTTGGGGATGCCTGAGCTGACTGGGAGTCGGGGGTAGAGGAAGTCTCCAATATGGACAGCTTGTAACCTGCTCTCAAGGTACTGTAGGAGCGGGACAATTCATCTGGGGAGGTACAGAGACTGGTTGCCTTAAGGTTGTCCAGGACAATGGTGTGGGCAACAGTGTTGCAAACTTTGGCTAAGTCAACAAATATGGCAGTGGTGACAAGGCCCTGATCCATTCCAGAGAAGGTAGTATAAGTGGGCCGGAGGAGTGAGGTGGAAGGGGAGTGGGACTTTCTACAGCCAGAATGGAAAGGAGTGAAGAAGGAGGTTGAGTCAAGAAAAGGGGAGAGTTAGGAGAGAACAAGGTGTTAATGGAGTTTAACCAGAGTAGGGAGGCGAGAGATAGGACAGGAGTTACTAGGGGAAGAGAGGTCACCCCCTTTAAAGAAGGGGATGACAGTAGCCAACTTCCAAGAGTCAGGGACACAGGATACGGAGAAAGAGAGGTTGAAGAGGTACGTGATAGAGGGCAATGGCATGAGCTGAGAGAGTCTTGAGTCAAGACCATCAGGGCTCCCACCCAGTGCAGGTTTAGAGCCAAAAGGCATTAAGAGCGGCAGCAGGGGATGTGGGTGAAAATGAAAACAATTAAGGAAGGTGGTAGTAGGACTGGTAAAGAAGGAGAGTGAGAGGTGGGGGGGGGGAGAAGAGTAGGAAGAGAGAAGGGATCAGGGACAGGAAGTGAAAAAGGAACTGAAAGATGAGCCAGCTATAGTGGGGTCAGAGATAGGACTCTGAGAACAGGAAGAGGGGATTGGGTCAGAGTTGATGGATTAGATGGTGGTCTCAAATTTTGGGAAGAGATATGAGTAGGTGGGATTAGAATAGAATATGGTTATCATCTATCAAAATGTTTAAAACTGTTAACATGAAACTTGTGCAGTACAAACCTATTTACAATTCATATTACCCCCCCCACCAAATGTTCAAAATGGGTCTTAGAACCCCACCCCCCCTTGTAATAAATGTGGAACAAGTCATGGTACTTGGCCTCATATGTTTTGGGGACTGTCAGCTAATCCAACAAATACAGAACAAAATCAAACATTTTTTCAAAAATACCCCATGGACATCTAATAGACTGACTTAGGAGACCTGTATGATTAGATATCTTGATGAGACCATGCATTGGAGCATAAATATAGCACGGTATCCTGTGATTTTAGCGCTGCAATAATTGTGACTCAAAAATCGCGAATACAAATCAGTGAAAGTCAAAATTACTGCCAGCAAACAACCGTGACTAACAAATTTAGCGACTTCAGCACAAATGAACGGTCAACAATAGCGAAGTTGTCAAATAGTGAGTCGGTGCTAATGTTTAGCGACATCCACCAAATTCCGATGCAGAGGAGATGTGGGCAAGGAAAATGATGGATGGCAGAAATAAAAGAGCAAACCTGTTGTGGTTTTAGTGTACCAGTGCTTCCCCTGACTGTTTGACTGCCCGCCTGTATGCTGTACCTTTAATCAAAAACCATCCAAATAGTGACTTTTCGGCCCAGTGGCGCTGAGGGTTGAGGCGCTAGATGCCACACCTCGCACTGCACTGGCGACCTGGGTTCGAGAGCGGACTCGGATCGCGGAGTCGGCGAGGAAGGGGGTCGCGATCCCAGCGGATGCCTCCCTCCTTTGGGGAGGGTTACCACAAGTGCCTTGCGCCGAGGAAAGCTGGTGGAAGCACAGGCTTTCCCGGGCTCTGATGGCTCTGTTCACTGGAGTCAGGGAGGGGGGACGCTGTCAGGTGCTTGGGAGAAGAAGCGTGCGTCAGCACATCGCCTCTCTGGATTTTATGTCCTTGCGCCGGCGTCCCAGGGGAGGACTGGGGGGGACCACAGAAAAACGGAAAATGCCCCAGTGAGCCTAGATGACAGCCACTCTCACCAGCCATCCAGAGCCAGAACCCACGAGCAGATCTCCATTGTGCAGGTGCTCCGCGAGCAGGTGGAGGAGGTAAGGAGTTACCGGGCACTTTAGGGACAGATACCGTGGTAGTAGACCTGGGAGGAGGACTTGAGCAAGGTCTGAAGGAGTGGAACACTGAGGGGAGTACAGGAGGGGGTATAAATGGGGCAGAAATGTCCCAAAGTAAAAAAAAAAAAAACAGCGACTTTTGGATTGAAAAAAACACACAATCTTATTGATTGCGACGGCAGTATTGCGGGAAACTTAAAAAAATATTTTATTCGCACACTTATGGTATCACACACTTCAAAATGCTAGCAACATCTTCATAGCTCACACTTTAAACTGAAAGTTATACACCAAGCCTTGTAAATACTCATATCTGGTCCATGTTGAATACTGGGATACAGTCTTCTCAACACAGGTATTCATATCTTTGTATTTTCTTTTCTGTGCGCATCCACCAGCCCCTGACACCATTTGCTCAACTTTTAATTCAGTGAGCCGCCATTCTTCTTTTAAGCGTTCGATCATTTTCCAAATGCTAGGGTGGTATGAACAGAGGCAGCAGTTAAAACCTCGATGCCACCCTTCCACAGCATTATTCATGCATGCAATTCCTCTGCTTGCAGCCTCATAACTATTCCTCATATCTGGTGGGAATGTTGTGGTTCTGTGCCCAGTATGACCCCGGGTCTCCCACCCATGTTGACTCATAGTAGTCAAGCAGTGATGTTAAAAGCTCCTCATTGTTTGCAAAAAACTCCCACTCCCTCATTTCATCAAATGATTAAACAACATCAGAAGTCGGAACAAAAGCCAATGAGAGGAGCATTCTTAGGTGTAGTGCAAACTCTGGGTCTGTACAGTACTTCTCCTGGACCTCACTGTACTTTTGGATCCTTCTCCAAACCAATTGCGCAAAATGAAAGAAGCAGCCTCTCACCTCTGTGTTTGGAAATGCTGCAGAGAATGATTTTGCAGCACACAATATCCCTGATAGGACTTTCTGCTAAGAATTCAAACTTGACGTGTGAGAACAGAATAAAAACCAGAGCACTAATGAATGGAAACAGGGTTTAGTAGAAATTGTAAGAATGGAACGTTTGGCCCACCTCACTGTGGGACGAGGGGAGGGCTTTCAGTCTAACTGGAAAACTCTTTATAGTATCATATTTACTGGTTGACACTGTTTATGACTCACTGGCAGTTGTTGGCAAACTCCATTATTCACAAGTGTGAATAACAAACTGTGAAAAACGGAGTTTGCCCAAGCGCATTCTTTAAACGCTGTGCCCGCCTATCCAGTGCCAGCCCAGAAGCTCCACGGTCACCTTCCTCGTGCTGCCAACCCACTCACACTGCACCTAGAAAACCACCAAACTGTGAACAGCTTCCTCGTCTGGCACCACGGTGGTGAATCTGTACAGCCGCAATAACTTCCTTTCAACGTTGGTCATCGGAACTTGTACAGGAGGTCTAAAAAGTGCAGGCTTTTTTCTTTCCTGCAATGTGACCATCATGGCTGGCACAGACGGGAAAGAGAGGTCTGTAACTTGACGGCAGTCACTCTCCTCTGATCAATGGGGCTGAGATTGCTCGTGTAGGAATGGGAGAGGATAGCAAGAACAAGTGGGTAAAAGAAGAGGACTGAGACAGACTAATGTGGCACTCAGATAACACTAAAAAATTAAATCTACAGAGGACAGTAGTTTGTTTAATCTTTTAGCTGCTTGCAAAAATTATCATAGGGACCACAAGGGCAGAACATTCAGTAGAAGCCAAAATAAATAAAAAATACAATGATTATTTCACGTAGCTCAGAATGCTGCAACTGTCAGAGAACCAATACATATAAAAAATAAAACATGGAGAAGTCTGTAAAATTTGGATTTTATGCACATCCTCGGTGTGTGACACCCTGATAAATCCTGAGGGTGAGGCATCACACACCTCTGGTGTGCATAAAATCATCATTAACCACAATTCCCTATGCATTAGTCTATATATTCTGCATTAGGAATTAAGATTCAAATAGGAGATGGGGATGCTCATACAATCTACCTTACTGATTTAGACCTTTTATGTTACTTCAGGCACAGCAGTTTTTATGTTTTTGTTTTTGACATCTATCTTTAACTTGTCCTTTATTACTGATGGTTTCCCTACACTTTGTAAAAATACCACAATCACTCCTATTTTGAAGTCAGGATCTTCTCAGAATTTAGATAATTATAGTCCGATCACCATTTTATCACCTTTAAGTAAGTTGATGGAGAAAGTTATTCATGAAAAAATTGTCATGTACCTGCAAACGTACAACCTTCAAACCAGGGAACAGCACAGACTCAGAAAACATTTCAGTACGGGGATGGCCTTGGTCAGTCTCACTGACTGCATCAGTGGAGCTATGAACAGGGGAATGCTCACTGGTGTGGTCTTTGTAGATCTGTCCAAAGCCTTCAACCTTGTAGATCACATGCTACTCCTTGATGTTTTACATAATCTTGGTTTTCTCAAGTTCCATGTGCAATTGGATTCAAATTTATCTGGTTAGTTTTCACAGTACCTGTTCTAGTGATAGGTTAGTAACTGGTGGAGTACCGCAAGAATCCGTACTTGGACCCTTATTATTTTCAGTGTTCATAAATTCAATTCCATAAGCGTTAAAAATTTCCATTACATCCTATACACCAATGATGATATAATTTGCACCATTTGTTCTCCTTCTGTTGAAGAAATTAACTCAGCTTAAAATTTGGATTTTACAGCTTTGAGTTATTGGTTTATCAAACACTGCCTTCTGCTCAATAGCAAGAAGACCGAAATTATGTTATTTGAATCTAAGCCCAAACTAGAACTAGCTAAAAAGTATGCATGTCTTGCTATTTCTGACCTTCATGGTGTTCGGTTAAAACAAAACGGGACCTTTAAATACGTCAGTGTCTTCTTGGATCCACGCCTCACTCTCACTTGCATATCAATTTGATTTGTAAACAGGGTAATCAAAAACCAGGTGTCCTTCTCAGAGTAAAGAAATGTTTGGCACCTGCTACTAGACAAATAATTAGCAAAGGAGTCCTGCTCCCCATACTGAGTTGTATTTTTTTCTTAAATCTATCTCAAACAGCTCTTGTCCATCTGAACGGTGTCTCAAACAGCATTCGTTGTGTTATTCTTGATGTTCCCTTTAGAACACATTTTTGTGCACATCACAGCCTGCTTGGTAGGTTGTTTTCTGATTTAAACACAGCATATTGTCTTTGCTGCCTTGTGGATAAGACCTTCAAGTCAAGCTCTGACTCACCATTATTCACACTTTTGTCTTTTAAAAATTACTACAGAAGTCTAGGAACCAATGAAAACTATCTTATTTCTAGCTTGCGGGTCTCTACTACAGTAACATGGGCTGGTGAGCCTTTGCCTTTCAAACTGCCAAATGTTGGAAAGCATTGCCTTTGTCTGTCCACAGTGCAAAGATGCATCTGATCTTCAAACAGGAGATGACAAATCTTTTTGCATACCAGTTCATGTTGTAGATGTTTTTAGCAAGCACCACTGAGTACTCTTCAAGTATTTCCTGCATATTGCAAGATGTCATTAATTTTACTGCATATATTTGTAACTGTAAATTGTGTCACCAACTGTGGCTGCTTTGTACTGTGGCTCTGGGACGCACCTGAAAAAGGGCATTTGGCTCAGTGTGTCATCCCAGTAAACAACTAAAATGAAATGAAGATTATGGCATTTACTACTACGTAAGTATCACTGAATTCCATATACATCACCTACTATTTTCTTTCTTCCTGTTTATCTCATTTCTTTGATTCTATATGGCTTTCTTTTTATCCTTTTCCTCCAATTTCTTTGCTCCTTCTCTTCTTACTTTTCCTTTTTGCTATGTGATCGCAATCTCTAAGAAAAGGGTGACTATGCAAAGTTAAGTCATTTTTCTTCCTTTTTGTATGTAGAAGTACATTTTGATGGACTTATTTTTAAAGCGTGTAGTTATTATCATAAATGTGTTATCTATAATTGCAATGAACATAAAATTTATATAAGAATGTAGTGCTCACTTGCTAGGCAACATGAGAGGACAGTTTCTGCATTAGAGCAAATGTTCTATTGAGTTAAGATGTTTAATGTATGTTATGATACATTTCAGTACAATTTTATTGACAAAAAAAACAGCTGACAGTATCTGTCAGCTTACCTGTGCTTTAGGTGTCAGCGTGGCTCAGTTGGTAGCACATCCGCCTCTGGACCAAAACATCATGGGTTCTCGTCCCACACCGGGACTGGACTTGCACCTAAAAATCGCTGGCATCCGAGTGCAGTATTGGGGGGTGCTGTACTGCTGGGGTGTGCCGTCCTTCAGATGAGATGTTAAACCGAGGTCCCTTCTACCCATCCTGGTGTTGTTCTGGTGGGTGTCCAGGTGGAAGTAAAAGAACCCAGGGCACTCTTTGCAAAGAGAAGGGAAGATTCCCGGTGTCCTGGCCGACATTCCCCTTCCCATAAACTGGTTCATGCAATTATCCAGGCTGTGTGTGGGTGATGATGTGCGATATGGCCACCACCACCACACATTCAGTCACTTCACTACCAGTCTAGCATTGCTTGTAAAGCGCTTTGGGATACTGTGTATGAAAAGTGCTATACAAATGCTGATTCTTCTTCTTCTTCTTTAAAGTCAGACCCAAAAATATATTATAAAATAAGGGTGACTGTGTAATTACCCCTTTTATGGCTGCATAGCAGAGCTATGCATGATGTCTTGCCATTACAGAGAGAGAAGGGGGATCCAGAAGCACATCACCAGATTCTGAACAAAGAACAACATTTTGGACTTGAAGCACAATCACTCTGCTACTGGAAGCACTCTGCTGTCTCCATTCAGTACTGCCTCCCCCCACCACACTATTTTCTTGCTGCCGACCCTGCTGCCTGCCCTCCAGCACATCACACATCTGTTTGTGCATGCCAAACCAGCATAGTAGCCTACTGTCTGTGACATCTGCTGAATTGTTCTTGCCTGTGGAGTCACTGGGTCTGATGGCACTGTTCTTTTGTCTCTCCCCTTTCCCCTGCTGCACTATTTTCTTGCTCCCATGCTGGTTCCAGTCATTGCAAGCCAGCAGTCAGCAAGCAACCAAGATACAGCCCGAGCTAGGGGAAAGGTAACTTTCACATAGTCTGCTGTTTCCCCTTGGGGAGCTTTGAACTCACATCATACAGCCACATGGAACTTTAATCTGATAAAAGCCCTTGTCACTCAGCCCCACTAACCTACTCCTGGCTGGGTTTAGGGGAAATATGAGTTTCATTCTAAAATGTGTTACAAGGTGCTGAATCATCTTGCATGAACAAAATCACTTTCCCCACTATCACATTATAAGGATACCATTATCCTTGCATGAAGCACAAAACTTTTTCATATTTTCGTGTATACTGTATAACTTTTAATCTGGCATATTTGAATATAAGGATCACAGGGAGATAATTTGAAAGTTTCCATGAGAATTACTTGTGTGTGTGATAGTCCCATGGAATGGAATGTTTTTGAGACTTCGGGTGGCTCTGTCTTAACAGTTGCTCATTAGGAAGACTTCATGTACTGTAGCTATCTTCGCAGTTGGTCATTAGAGGGTGTTGTCCCACTCAGAGTCAACATGACTTTAAAGTTTCAAGTTCAAACAGCAATAGATTTTAGTGAAATTAATCCTTTTGACCCACAAGCTGCTAACAACATTCCACACTGTGAAATGGTTTATGCACCTGATCCCCCTTCCCCGCCTAATCACTGCCAGAAAAAAATAGAACTCCTCCATTTCAAACACGATGCAAGCCACAGTGCACCTGGGCTACCTACCATGCGACTGGCTCATGGAGGCAGGTTACAGTCAGCAAGAAGCCTGCAACACCCAGTAAAGTTACTCCTCCCTTAACATTCCCCCATGCATCATTTAAACAACTAGGTTGCAGTAGTTCTATTCAAGAGTGAGAAAAGGTGCAGCGGTAACTTTACATCCATATCTCAGTTGAAGCAGATTCAAGTTCTCTTCATGTCACATCCTGCTGCATCGCACCTCCTCCAGTTTCTCCCCTTCACGAAAATGTTTCAACTGCTCAAGTTTTTGTTCTCCAAACTTTAGTTTCTCTCTCTCCCCCACTCCTGCAGACTCTGGCTGTGTTGAGCCTGACTCCTTTGCCCTGCTGTCCGCATTTAGTCTCTGTCCCTGCTGCTCTCTCCCCCGCTGCACTCACCCTCCCTCCTACTCACTCAAAGGTGTGCACTCCCTCCAATCACATTTCCTCTGTGCTGCTGTTGCCGCCAGCCCTGTTACTCACTCTGTCTGTGTGTCAGCAGCAGAACTGCAGCCAGGCATGCATGCGTGGGGTCAGACACAGATAGCACTAGGCAGTAGCAACCTACACAGTGTCTGCACAACCCCTACTGGCCGAGCAAGCAAGCCCCTTCTCTGTATGGCAGACCAAGGTGTGGGAACATGAGGGGGAGGGCACTCTGTAAATGTGGCAAGAACTCCACAATTCTTCAGTCCTCCTTGCTATTAATGGTAGCACGTGGTTTGTATTTTTTGCAAAGGGAACAAGTGAGGCATTCTACTGCTGTTTATTATGGTTGTGCATGACGTCTTGCTATTACACAGAGACATAAGGGGCCTCTGGAAGCATGTCACCGGATTTCAAACAAAGCACAACATTTTGAACTTGAAGCATACTCAGCTATTGGAAGCACTCCACTGTCTCCATTCATTACTGCCTCTCCCCCACCGTTACACTATTTTCTTGCTGCCGACCCTGCTGCCTGCCCTCTAGCACATCACACAATTGTTTGTGCACCCAAAAGCAGCATAGCAGCCTGTTGGCTCTGACCTCTGCAGAGTTGTTCTTGTCTTTGGAGTCACTGGGTATGATGGTGCTGTTCCATTGTCTCTCCCCCACTGCACTATTTTCATGCTTCCGTGCTCACTTCTGGTTCCAGTCATTGCAAGCCGGCAGCCGGTTAGCAACTGAGATACAGCCTGATCTAGGGGAAAGAAAAGATAACGTTCACACAGTTTGCTATTTCATGGAGAGGAAAGAAGGGACGTTGGAGTAGCCCATATAGAAAATTGTGAGATCGCAGCCAGCAAGGAACCAAGTACAGCCCAAGTTAGGGGAAAGGTAACTTTAACACAGTCCATTATTTCATGGAGAGGAAAAGAGGGACACTGGAGTACCTAAACAGCATATTGCAAGTCTGCAACCAGTGAGCAACTTGAGATACAGCTTGAGCTAGGGGAAAGGTAACTTTCACACAGTCTGCTATTTCATGGAGAGGAAAGGTGGGACACTGGAACAGCCTATACACCATGGTGCGACTGTGGCAGAAGTATTTTTTTTACCTCTGACTTTCCTCATTAGTGTATTTCTCCACAATCCATATTTCCTAGGTTATTGACTCTGCCTCAAGTAACAGATCCAGTGGCTATGAGGGTGCCTCTATCAACTCTGGATATGGTCCGTGAACTTGGCTTGTTTTCTTTGTGTTGATGCAGTTTCAGTTGCACCGATATATTTGGTGCATGTTTTGCAAAAGGGAAAAAGGCTTATTAAATATTAAGGTATAACTTCCCACACATCAAAAAAAAGACACATTTTGTCTGCATTAACAAATCTGATGGGTCATAGCCAGTAAGAGCATCTGGCAAAATGTCCTGTAACCAAGTGCTGGCACCCAACCGGTTGGCATTACATTTTTTGCTGCGTGCCTAGTGGTAATAAAAGTTATTCTGCATTTTACAATGCTAGAGCCAACCATCGCTAAGATTAAAGTCTGTCATCCTCTAGGCTTCAGTGAACTGTTTTGTTTTATTCTGGAGTAACGGCCCACATACCGGCGCCTCCTGTTCACCAGTGCCTAAAAACCAGATGAGGAGCACGTCCTCCCTCTCTCTGTCCTGCTTTCACATTCTTTGTGGATTTTGATTGCTGTGCCATTCCAGCAACAGATACTCATTGTTGTGCAGGAGTTTGGACACAGTCAACTTTGAGAGCGACAGATGAGTGGCTAGGTCATGAATGCTCATTTTAAGCACGGATTTTTTGGGCAGTACACCTGGAGGCCATATTGGTGAGGATGTCAGCTTAGCTCAGCTCAGTACAGACAGACAGTAAAAGGCACAGAGATGAGGTAGGAGGCAGAGCTTCAGGGGCTTAAGTAGAGGTGCAAATTTATTTGATTCATTTGGCAACCAGGTAAGGCCCACTAGGCACAAGTGCCTGTTTTCAGGAGCAACCTGGGAGCACTGGGGTGGTTAAGTGACTTGCTCAGAGTCGCACAGTATACAAGTGGAGGTTGTAGGAATCAAACCCAGGTCTGCTGGATGTACCAAGCTCATTCGCAGCTCATTACTCTAACCTCTAGGCTAACCTTCCAGACCCATTTATTGCCGTGATTAGCACCTATGAGTAGCTCTGCTGATTAGCACTGTAAGTCATCTGCAGTGCCATTTAAAACGGCTTACAACGTCCACACAAACTGGTTGAGTTTTTTATTGTTGGTATAGGAAGTGGTTTTGGCAGCTTAGATTTGTCCGCATAAAGCAGCTGTCTGCTATAGCTGCATCTGATATAAATGGCACCCACTGTATGATCATGTGTTCTACTGAACACACAGAGATTGTATTGTTAAATAATACTTGTCATTCCAGCCACTGTGAATGGGACTTTGTTAGTCTGACCACTAGTCACTAGTTACCTACTATAGCTTTGCTGACAGAGGGATGTGTCTGTGATCAAACTACTGCAAGCTCTAGTAATGTAAAAACAATTAACATGTAAAATACAAAAAATAAACATTGAACAGAAATGTATGTAACCCCTAGATGGCGCTATCCCAGGGGCTACTACCCCTGCCTGATTTGCCACTAACAGGTTGAGGGGCCTGGATCCAATGGCGGGTGCCTCCACCCAGAGGTCAGGGTTTGCAATAGTTAAACTAACTTGGTCACAGCCCTCTGGGACACTGCAACCCCCCTTTCTTCCCACTAGTGGCCCACACAATATATCAGAATTACCTTCACAGTATACACTTACCCCCAGGTCTGGTTCCGCACTGGGACCTCCTGTGAAATGAGATACAGTGCAACAATCACAGTACAGTACTTTAACATAGACAAATACCTCAGGCAGTATAACTTTGCTGAAACAAGCAGCTCTGATTTATTTAGGGGGATATAACAAGGACAGGGGGAAATCAGGTTAATCAGCTTATCACTCTAATAATCTACCTATGGCTCTGTGCACAGGCCTATCCCTATCAGTTACTGTCCCTGGGTACCCAAGCCCTAGTGGCTAGTCCAAACCGTGGCAGCTGGAGGAGCCCTTTCACACAGAGAAAGGAGAATTAAACAGTCAGCAGTACAGTAATTCCATTTGGATTTAATGTGGCAATTCAACAGGAGCAACCCTGAATTAGTACTCACGACCTCCAAATAAGATAGGGTCCTTCAATGTCAGCAGGGCTCACTTGAGGTACACAAACCTCTTCACACATCCATATAAAAGAAAGCACTATACCAGGCAGGCTGCATCTGTATCCCGATCGCAATTACTGCACAATACCGGGAGAACACACAGCAGATTCAGTTCCTGACAGACCGAGTGCAATTTTCAGCAATTCTTCCAGTCTTCTACAGGGTGAGCCTGGTTTCTACTCTTCAGAGATCCTTTGATTCTTTTCACAGGACGGATTCAGTCCTAACAAGCTGTTAACAAGCTGCAGACCAGAACTCTGGGCCTTACACACGTTTTTGACTAAAACTGCACACTGAAAAAGCACAGGCTCCTTCCTTCTTCACTGCCAAAGCTCAACTGAAACTCCAACCCGACAAAACCGGGCACTTCCTTTGAGTTCCTCCCAGTTCTTGACTGGATTGGCTGTCACTCACAATAGACTGCTGCTGTTGGTCCAAAAGGCACTGAAGTCTAACTACATCTCCCAGAGTCACTGCCCATACAATCCTCTTGTGGCTGGCTCAGATTATGAGTCAAGTTCTACATTCGTCCAAGGCACCATTTTAGAGCTAGCTTACCCCACACTGAGTTGGTCCAGTTCAGCAGTTCAAAACTAGAATGGGGAACTAGCAGACACAGTTCTGACTGCAAAGAAAGCAGGTTAGACAAACTGTAATTTCATTATTACTCTAAATAATTTCTGGCAAACAGTCACATCTTTCAGATAGGTTCCCTTTGCACTCCTAGTGACTGCAAAAATGAAGTGAATTGGCAGCAGCATGAGTGGTACTCAATCAAAGAAACACACAGTCCCCCATACAAACTAATTATGTCTGCAAGCAGACAGCTCTTAAAGAGACAGTACCAGAGGTTCTAAAACACTCACTGATAAATGGCTTAATGCCAAACACCATTCAGGCTTGGAGCATTCAAGCAAGCTCCTGGAAGTCTTTTGGGAACCCCCATTTGCAGGGGGGTTACACCCTTCCTGGCCTGGGAAAGCTTGACGTCCGCGTCAAGCAAGTACCCCCATAAGTTTCAACTGCAACCACATACATTTGCATTAGGCTCGCACATGTAATCATCAGTCAATATATCATTTTACCAAGAACACATTTCTGAAACATTGCAGTACGTCACTCTTTACACAGTATTACATACACATTGTACCATAACTCAAGTTATTACCTCTTGTACATGAAACCTGAAGAGAGGGGGCCCTTCCCTATCAGTTACCTTGGGGCTGGACGGGGCAAGGGCACCATACTTAGAGGGCAACACAAGTAACTTGGAGTTAGCACTGACGCTCAGTTTGGGCAATGAGCTCGGGGACACATACACTCCTTTATGGACAACATTGAGAGGCAAATCCACAGGCCTCCCAAGGGAATCATAACTGAGGTGCACCACAGGCTTTACAGCTCGACCAGTCTTTCTAGGGGAACTGTTACAGTCTCTGCACTCTGAGCCTCATTTTCAGCATTGTCCACACTTGTCAGGAGTCTCCATGGGGTAGAGAGGCTAGAACTTGGGGCACTTTCAGCTCCAGGAGTTACAGTTTCTGAGTCCACAACATTTGGCTGCATGGAGAGCTTTTCGGACACTGGCAGTGGACTGTCAGGGCACTCAAAATACTCTTCTTGTTCGGTGTATCACCAGTCTGCCCCAATCTATCATTTTCCTCCCTGAAAGCTCAAACAGTTCAACCATGCACAATGATTCCATTTCATCTGATCTGATGCTTTGCACTTCACTTTCTGGGAGCATTGGCTCCAGGGATGAAGCTGGGGGCTTAGACAGTCCAGAAGGCCCAGCTTTGTCTCCAGTATTGACTAGGGATTGCCCAAACAATTGACTCAATTCGTAAGAAGGATAGTATTCAAAGTCACTCTCACTTTCTTCCGATATGGACTGACAGTCATGCTCAACTGGGACTTGTGGAGGGAACACTTTAACTTTGCTTCTGTAGGTGCAGACTTTCTTGATCTTTTCTTAGCAGCAGCTCTAGTCACTGGTCCAGAGGGGCATCTTCTAGGGGCTCAGACTCAATTAAGATTTGTCCAATGGGCAGTAAATGATTTCTATGTATTGTTTTACATCTTTTGAATTATTCTCAGGCCTTACTTTGTACACTGGCAGATCATCTAGTTTGCCCACTACAATGTGAGGAGATGGTGCCATCTGTCACGCAATCTTGTGCTTGCCATGCAATCCCAGATTTCTTAGCAATACCCGATCTCCTCCTGGAGTTCCTGTGCTTTCACCTTTTATCATACCTTTCTTTGTTGGCCAGATTTCTTTGGCAGCCATGGTTTGAGCCAGTTGGTACGCATGAGTTAGCTGGGCCTTTAACTTTTGCACATACTGTAAATAGTTGTCAGCTTGAACCCCATCAGAGAGAGACCCCAAAACACACATCTACTGGTAGTCGAGCTTCTCTTCCAAACATCAGGCGGTAGGGAGAGAATCCAGTGGCATCACTTTGGTGCAGTTATAAGCATGTACCAGGGTGCTAATTTGTTGCTCCATCTAGGCTTGTCCTTTGGTGCAGGGTGCATAGCATATCTAGCAAAGTGCTGATTGAAACGTTCAGGCTGTGGGTCCCCTGGGGGTGGTAAGGAGTGGTTCTGGACTTTCGCACTCCCCACAGAGAAAGCATCTCTTGATCAGACGACTCTCAAAGTCTCTCCCTTGATCAGAATGGATTCTTTGTGGAGCCCCATAGTGAACAAAGTTTTCTACAAGTACTTTGGCTACAGTAGATGCTTTCTGGTCTTTGGTGGGAAAAGCTTGGGCATATCTCGTGAAATGGTCAGTGACCACCAGCACATTACTGATATTTCTTTGATCTGACTCCAAACTTAGAAAATCAATACAGACCAGCTCCATGGGTGCACTGGTGGTGATGTTAACAAGGGGCAGCCCTCTGGGCAAAGCTTTCCTCTGTAAGCAGCGACTACAAGTTCGAATGTGTTGCTCCACATCAGCCCCCATCTTAGGCCAATAGAATTGGATCTCACCAAGTCAAGTGTTCTGTCTATACCAAGGTGCCCCATGTGGTTGTGCAAGAACCTCAGTACTGAGTCTCAGCAGGGGCAGCACTAGTTGTTGTTTGTCTACTTGTCCCCTCTGTCTACTGTTTCTCTGTATAACAGTTTATTGATCAGTTTCAACTTAGGACCTTCTTTGTATAACAGTGCAGTTCTCAAATCAGTGGAGCGTAATTTGGACACATCTTTTCCTGCATAGAGGGCTTCTAAAGCTGCTTTGATCATGGGATCGGCGGGATTGAGCCGGCAATACTGTCATTGTCCAGCTGAGGCAGTGCACCAACGTCTGATTGCAGAAAAGTGGCAATAAGCAGCAGGTATGCAATTCTCAGAGGCCCCAAGCAATCCACCATGCAGTCCACTGCGTCCGTGGACATTGTTCCTCCTGTCAAACTTCCGGAGAGTGCCCGAATGTCAGGTTCTGCCAATCGGACCCAATCATTCTGGGAACAGGCCTCCGGAGAGAGCATCAGCATCTATGTGGTTCAGACCTGCTCGGTATTCGGAGCATAGTCATATGTAGATAATGCAGAAAGCCACCTATGGCCAGTGGCATCCAACTTAGCTGAGGTCTGCACATAGGTCAAAGGATTATTGTCAGTTTTACTAGTATTTTAGCCCCATACAAGTACTCATGGAATTGGTCAACAATAGCCCACTTCAAAGCTAGGAACTCTAACTTATGTACAGGATAGTTCTTTTGGATGGGGTCAGGCTTCTACTGGCAAAGGCCACTGGTCTCAGGCCATTCTCGTGCTCTTGGTACAACACAGCCCCAACCCTTGCAAGCTAGCATCAGTGTGCAGGACGTAAAGGTTTTCTTGGATCGGCATAGGCCAGCACTGGAGCATGGGTAAGTTGATATATGATCTCATGAAAAGCAGTCTCACAATCAGGAGTCCAGCGGGCCCCAAATACTTCACTCGGATGAAAATACACTCTTTCAGTCTTGAGGGACACTGACTTTTGGTATTTTTTGTGGGTTGGGGGATACCCTTGAGTAAGGTTAAGTAAAGGGCGGATCACTCTTGAATAGTCCTTGATGAAACGCCGATAATAACCACAGAATCCCAGGAATCTTTGCAGTTCTTTTAGATTTTTGGCTGTGGCCAGGTGGTCAAGGCCTCAACTTTACTTGGTCGGTCTCTATTCCTCGGTGGATACTATGTCCCACATACTTTACTGATGTTTGAAAGAATTGACACTTATCAATGGACAGTTTAAGGCCAAAGTCCTCAGTCGGTCCAATACCTTAAATAATCTGCTCTCATGTTCCTCCAGTGAGCTGCCAAACACAATAACATCATCTAGGTATACCAGGCACTCTAGTAAGTTCATGTCCCCACTGCACGCTCCATCAATCATTGAAAAGTGGCTGGGGCACCTGAAATCCCTTGAGGCATCCTCATGAATTCATAGAAGCCAAGCGGACAGATAAAGGCTGTCTTTTCACGGTCCTCTGGGGCCATCGGGATCTGATAGTACCCACTGCGGAGATCCAGCACACAGAACCACTTGCTCCCGTTTAGGCAGTCCAAAGCATCCTGAATGCGGGGCATTGTGTACTGATCAGGGATAGTCCGGTTTAAGGTGCGATAATCCACACACATCCTTACTGTTCCATTCTTTTTCCTCACTACCACAATGGGGGAAGAATAAGGGCTTCTGGATTCTTGTATTATACCAGCAGCTAACATCTCTTGCAGATGCCGTCTCACATCATCTATGTCAGCAGGTGCCAGGCGTCGAGACCTCTCACGAAATGGTCTTTCGTCATGCAGCCGGATATTGTGCTCAGCTCCTTGCACGCATCCTACATCCCATTCCTTTAAAGAAAACACCTGGTCTCTCTGGGCAAGCTTCTCACTGATCCTCACTTTCCATTCAGCTGGCAGCGGGGAGTCGCGAAATCAAACAAGTCAGGCGTTACTCTGTCATTCTTCCTTGAACTCTTGCTGCTGGGTAGCACTGCAGTGTCTGCACAATGCACATTAGCCAGGATGCAACCTCTGTTTCGAATGTCTCTTTCAGACACATTATGAACTTGGACCATTACCCTTCTGGCATAAGCATGGGCTCTAGCGGGCAAAATACTAGGCTTGACCAGCAGTCCCTCTGGCAATTTTCCATCGCCTGGTGCATCCAACATTAATATTTTATTCTAACATCCTTTCTGATACGGACCTCTCCTGTAAGTTACACTGGGCATTTGGTGCCAGGATCAGAGACTCAGGATCCTTCTTCCATACAATTCCGACCGGTTCCTCTGGTTCTGTTTTTCAGCATCTCTCTGTGCCTCATAGGCCTTCTTAATTAAAGCTGGAACTCTTAAAGCTCTACTAGTCTTTGACCCTGTTTTTCATAACACAACTGTGCCAGCCTTCCGAACATATGAGCATTTGTTCCAATCAACAAAGGGACACCATCATACAGTCCAGTGGGGACACACTAAGGCTAGGGTCTCTACTTGTTCGCCACTCCAGCCACGGAGGTGGGGAAAGACAGCCAAATTCGGATATACCTGAATAGGGGTAGGCCTTCTCACTTAACCCCATACATGCAGTCCTTCTAATGGTTGTAAGGGAATGCCTGACAAATGCTTCTGATACCAATCTTGGAACATAATTGTCACTTGGGAGCCACTGTCTAATATAGCTCTTGTAGACATCCTGCTCACCTTTACAGTGGTCTCCATGGAGGGACCCACTATTCTGGACCAGTCTGGAGAGGCGGTAGTGGGGCCTGGGCAACTGACCTTGCCACAAAAGGACATGAATTAGCATTTTGGTGCCTCACTGGGATCATGTCGTGCACCTCTTAACCACTGATTTCTTCTCCGAAGCTCTCCTTGTAGCCTATATGCAACTTTGTCAGTGTCTTTTGGGGACTGGCATTCCCTTTCATGTGCCCATCTTTCCCACAATTATAGAAAACATACTTTCTGGAGTTTGAGCTGGCCGAGGCGCCACACTGGGAGCCAGGGCGGGGGTATTACTAACTGGAAACCTTGGTGCCATCTCTGTCTGCGGCGTGATAAGCATTTGGAGACATCTCGTCAGTTTCTCCACTTCCATGGTCAAGGAATCGAGTTCGGAGCTGTTATCAGCAGGAGATACATGGGTGGGTACCCCCACCCCCATAGCAGATGCAGTCGGATACAGGTCAGGGCCCGTACTTGCAGGCGTGGCCTTCATAAAGGGACTGTTTTGAATTCGGATCTCTCAACAGTTCGCCCCATTGTGACATATCTTTTCCTTGTCAGAGCACTCATTGACTGCCAACCTCTGCCCCTGAACTTCACTTGATGGGTCACCTCAGTCACTCGGGTCATAGCCGCAGGTATTGGTGCAGGTCCCTCCCGAGGTCGCTTTTCTCAACTCCTCGATTTCTCTCATTAACTCATCATAGGAGGGTGGGATTCCAGTCGATCTGCCAGGCAACTGAAGCAACAGCAGTTCTGAGAAGGGGGCAGACTTAAGGATCCTGTCCAGCCTGGTTCGGTCCAGTTCAATCGCTGGCAAACTACCTTTTCTGAGGCATTCTTGCAACAATTTTTCCAGCCGAGATACATACACAGACAACAACTCCCTTGGTACTGTTGTGCATCTCTTACTCCACCATAGGTCCTCATCAGAATCTGGGCTCCCATACACATTCTCCAAGGCCTCAAGATAGGCCTGTGCAGTCGCTTCAGGGTTACTGGCCTGTTTAGCACGGATGGTAGCCAGGGCAGGACCTCGGAGGCTCTCACTAACCCTCTTCGCTTTCACCTTCCGAGCATTGCCATTCTAGCACTTGGGGCAACATAGTCTATCCAGGTCTCCCAGTCATCCTCCCTTGGGGGTGGGGAGGGTGCCAGAGAGATCCTCAACCTTCTGGTAAGAGTCGTGACTAATGGCAGGTGCAGAAATAGGAGTCTGCATTGGTTCAGCCACCATTACGGGCACTGGAGCAGGAGAGGGTGTTGGGGAGGAACACCTCAGGTGGCAAGAATAGTTTCTTCAAGTCCTCCACAGTTTTCCCTCTCCCAGCAACCATTCAGCAAATTTCTCCTCAAAGTTTCAGATAGTGGTGGGGGCTGATTCCCCCGGTCTTCTGTCCTTAGTTATCACTCTCCAAGCAGTGAGGGCTCCCTCTGGGGTAATGGTCTGTGGCACTTTGGAGCTATCTATGGGATCCTTAAACTCTACTAGGGCCAGGAAAGTGTGGGTGAGCAGATTAGCATCGACCCACCACCACAGGGTTTTGTAAACCTTCCACCTTGGAAAGTACTCCCTGCACAGTGTCCGTATTGATACCCAGGGGGATGTCCAGGATAAGCATAGCATTTTGGGGGTCGATCTCCTCCCCAGTACACCATTCCACCAGCCGGTGCACAGCCACTTCTGTCGGGGTACCCATTTTTTTCTTAACAGTGGTTCGTAAATATGGCCACTAGAGGACACACAATCCCAGCGGTGAGCCTCCAAGATGTAACCCCTAGATGGCGCTATCCCAGGGGCTACTACCCCTGCCTGATTTGCCACTAACAGGTTGAGGGCCTGGATCCAATGGCGGGTGCCTCCACCCAGAGGTCAGGGTTTGCAATAGTTAAACTAACTTGGTCACAGCCCTCTGGGACACTGCAACCCCTTCTTCCCACTAGTGGCCCACAATATATCAAATTACCTTCAGTATACACTTACACCCCAGGTCTGGTTCCGCACTGGGACCGCCTGTGAAATGAGATACAGTGCAACAATCACAGTACAGTACTTTAACATAGACAAATACCTCAGGCAGTATAACTTTGCTGAAACAAGCAGCTCTGATTTATTTAGGGATATAACAAGGACAGGGGAAATCAGGTTAATCAGCTTATCACTCTAATAATCTACCTATGGCTCTGTGCACAGGCCTATCCCTATCAGTTACTGTCCCTGGGTACCCAAGCCCTAGTGGTAGTCCAAACCGTGGCAGCTGGTAGGCCCTTTCACACAGAGAAAAGGAGAATTAAACAGTCAGCAGTACAGTAATTCCATTTGGATTTAATGTGGCAATTCAACAGGGAGCAACCCTGAATTAGTACTCACGACCTCCAAATAAGATAGGGTCCTTCAATGTCAGCAGGGCTCACTTGAGGTACACAAACCTCTTCACACATCCATATAAAGAAAGCACTATACCAGGCAGGCTGCATCTGTATCCCGATCGCAATTACTGCACAATCTCGGAGAACACACAGCAGATTCAGTTCCTGACAGACCGAGTGCAATTTTCAGCAATTCTTCCAGTCTTCTACAGGGTGAGCCTGGTTTCTACTCTTCAGAGATCCTTTGATTCTTTTCACAGGACGGATTCAGTCCTAACAAGCTGTTACAAGACCGGAACTCTGGGCCTTACACACGTTTTTGACTAAAACTGCACACTGAAAAGCCAGGGCTCCTTCCTTCTTCACTGCCAAAGCTCAACTGAAACTCCAACTGACAAAAACCGGGTACTTCCTTTGAGTTCCTCCCAGTTCTTGACTGGATTGGCTGTCACCACAATAGACTGCTGCTGTTGGTCCAAAAGGCACTAAAGTCTAAACTACATCTCCCAGAGTCACTGCCCATACAATCCTCTTGTGGCTGGCTCAGATTATGAGTCCAAGTTCTGATTCGTCCAAGGCACCATTTTGAGCTAGCTTACCCCACACTGATTGGTCCAGTTCAGCAGTTCAAAACTAGAATGGGGAACTAGCAGACACAGTTCTGACTGCAAAGAAAGCAGGTTAGACAAACTGCAATTTCATTATTACTCTAAATAATTTCTGGCAAACAGTCACATCTTTCAGATAGGTTCCTTTGCACTCCTAGTGACTGCAAAATGAAGTGAATTGGCAGCAGCTTGAGTGGTACTCAATCAAAGAAACACACAGTCCCCCATACAAACTGATTATGTCTGCAAGCAGACAGCTCTTAAAGAGACAGTACCAGAGGTTCTAAAAACACTCACTGATAAATGGCTTAAATGCCAAACACCATTCAGGCTTGGAACATTCAAGCAAGCTCCTGGAAGTCTTTTGGGAACCCCCATTTGCAGGGGGGTTACATGTATACCCACCTGTCGTCGAGGCACAAGTCAGGAAGCATAGAGAAAACCCAGGAGCTTTTGTGAAATTCCACAAAACTGTTTATTTGTAGTTGTAGTAATATAAAATTAAATAAACCTGATCAGAATAACTATGTACAGTGACAAAATAAAATCTTTTGGAAAACAAAAATCTACCTTGCAGCTCAGCTTTAACTGTTTTTATATATGTTCCAACCCCCATCCTCTGCAAGCACCCTGTTCGTTGTCAGTTTCTGGAGCTGCTAGAACATTGTGAACTTCCTGAGGCACTGCCAGCCTTTGCAAAAGGCTCAGGCATTTGAACTTAAATAACCTCTGGCTTTTCACAGTTATCTTAAATTGTAATACATACATTTCAACAGTAACACAATTCTATAAATGGAAACATAGAATTTGACGGCAGATAAGGACCGCTTGGCCCACCTAGTCTGCCCATTTCCCTACCTACTGGATAAGCTGCAGATCCTAGTTAACCAGCAATCTACTTCTTCCTACCCCCAACCCCTAGAATTGCCTTATGACTGTCCCATGCATGCTTGAATTCCACCACTGATTTTGACTCCACAATCGCCTCCGGAAGGCTGTTCCATGCATCCACAACCTTCTCTCAGAAAATACTTCCTTAAATTACCTCTGAGCCGCCCCCATCTTCAAATTGTGCCCTCTTGTTCTTGAACACCTTCTAAATAAACACCACACTAAATAAAAGTGATCTCATTATCGGCTACATTTCCATACATTGATTCTCATAATTTTATATTACCAGAACTAGATATGCAAGGGAGGAAAGACAGCAAGAGAAAAGAGAGAGTCAGTGAGAGGCAAAGGATTGTGAGATTGTTCGGGTTGATCAAGTCTGAGGGTCTCACAGGAAGATTTGGTTGTGCAACCAGACAGAGAAGACAGAAAAGGTAAGAATACAGATCCTTGTATTTACACACTTTCTCCAAAACAAATGGGACAGGGCCCTATTCTACCCTGTCACACCACCCATGAATAGAAAATACTGTGAAGGACAATGTGATGCCCTACATTTAATGTCTTTTCATTTCATTTTTTATGCACGGTTTCTTTGTTTTAGGGAGTGGCTATCATAGAATTTCAAAATAAGTGGAGCCAGAGGAAGTAACATAATTGGCATGGAGGCATATGTCTTGAGGTCAGCTATGAAAAATGACCATTACTGCGGCTCACAATGGGCTATGACAGACTTAAGAGGGTTTTGCAGACTGTGTCACAACACCACAGGCAGTAATCTGCAGCAGGTACATAGTAACAGCACCTGTCTGGTAAGCTACAGTAATTGATATTCATTGCTGACCTAAGTGATTAAAAGTGGCTGAGTTCAATTCTCAAAGTTGAATCAAATTTATGGGCCAGTACTGATGCTATGCATTAACCTGACACAAAGTCAGCTGTCGTTTTTTTTTTTTACAGACGTCCTTCAAAACTGCAATGCTTTAATCAATATAATCTACTTTGGTTGTTTTTGTTGAAATGTGATATATTACATTTTAGGGGTTCAACTGCAGATCTGTTGTTCCAGTATGCATAGGTTTAGGTGCAACACCACCTGGTTATCGATGTTTTGCAGGGCTTGATCTCTGATGGTCAATTGTGCATACATCGATAAGTGACTACTGTTATACTGTATATGGAGAATTGAGGGAGGCAGATTTGCAAATGTGTCTAAGGAAGTAGGTATGAATTGCTGCTGATGTAAAGCTGTGGATATCCCCATATACAATATAACAATAGTCACACATCAATGTACTGTATGCAAGATTTATCATCAGAGGTCAAGCCCTGCAAAATATCGATATCCAGGTGGTGTTGCATCTAAACTTTTGCATACTGGACAAAACACCCCTAAAATGTATCACATCACACTTCAACAACAAAAACAGCCAAAGTAGACTATATCAATTAAAGCATTACATTTTCTGAAGGACTTCTGGAGAAAAAAAAAGACTTTGTGTCGGGTTAATGTATAGCAGCTGTGCTGACTCTGACCAGAGTTTGTTTTATACACCCTCTGAGTGTTTTGCCTTTTTCAAATCACCTGAGCTTCACCCTCATTGTTTATCCGGCAAACACACCTAGGGTGTCAAAAACAATCCAAATTACACAGTCACCCATACATTATTCTAGATGTAAATCATCACATGCCTCAGGTGTGAAGTGGGGCACGAGGCCTCTGGCCAACAGCCTTCCAGCACTCATGGCATGTAGCGATTATAGCTTAATACAAACCTTGGAATGGGTCATTGTACTGATAACATAGATTTCTAACAAATAAAACATGTAAAAAGAAAGCAGAATCTGTAACCATGCATTGAGCAAGAAGACCACATAGTCATGTGATGGATCTTGGCCAATTATTGCTCTCTATTTTGGCTACCCATTTTATGAAAGCCTGTACAGAAAGTGATTTTTGTGGTGCTGAAGCTTTGTTGGCCTGCCTCCTACACAAGGCTTTGCTTACCTATGATGCCTTGTGTTTGGTTTGAGGCTTTAAAGTGTATTTGCCCTGTGCACTAACAGGGTCTGTTATGCACAGATGAGCAGCGTAAAATCCGGTGCGTAACTACGTGGCCCAAAGACATGTATCATACCTTGGCATGCATTAAGGTGTGGGAGGTAGCCACTGGGGCATGCAAAAGCCATGTTATTACACACACTGCAGTGTGCAGGTAGGGCTTGGTAGGCCATTGAGAGCCAGGAATGACCTGTGACCCCACCATTCATGGCTATGCATGGGCTGAGATACACACATGCCACACACAGGATGGAGCATACCGTGGTGCAGAATAGGTAGGTATGGATGCCATACAGGCATCCATAGAGGGATGATGGCCCGGTATGGGAGGCAGCATCCCACAGGTGTGGAGGGATGGGGCCGTGGTCACATGTGCCTGTGACCTTGATAACACAGCCCGACACCTGAGTCACAGAGCCGTAGCAACCCTCCAAAAGGACCAGCAATGGCCATGGAGATGCCTCCCTATACCATGGAGAGGATCGGGCATCTGCTTTATGAAGGTGATGATGGTTGCCACTGGGGTGTTACCCAGCCTGCAGGGGTAGGTATGCATGAGGTATACCCCTCACCGCCAGGAGGCCATTACGTGCCTGCCACTAATGCCAGTTTTACTGTCATCATAGCCATTCTAGGGATGCCCGTCTGAGATCCATCTGTGAACAGGGCCACAGGGGCTGAGCATGACGTAGACAAGGCATCAGCCGGCCCTGTCACAAGCCATGTAACTGCCATACAGGCAAAAGCTCATCAGCTAGCACTATGCCTGTGGCTATGGAACAGCACGGTTCATCCCAGGGCCCACCACCATGAGCAAAGCCCCCTGTCTGGGGCCAGGAACACCTACAGGGGAATGCATGCGCATATGGGGGACAGGCTCTCTGAGCAGAGAGGTGGTCTTTCTGGCACATCACATAGCCATCTCGTACTTGCCTTTCCCACTGCAGGCTACTCCAGCAGCACTGATGTTGATATGGCTATGGTAGGATAGTTCAGATGTTGTGAACACAGACCCTGAATCACCACAACAGCCACTGGAGGAGTGGGAGAAGGCTGCACAGGTTGTCTACTATGGGGTGGCCATCATCCAGACATGGACTACATAGTAGCTGGGGGCCACTGACGTATATGGTGGTGGTGGTGCCTATGGGCAGAATGTACCCATCCGCCTGACCTGTGGAGCCACGCCACGGGATGCGGGCACCAGTGGGGCACAGCCTCTTACATCTACATGGGTTGTGTGACATGGACTGTGTCAGACTCTGAACACTGCTATGTACATTGACTATATGCTAGATAGTGCAGGTCTGCTGCCTTTTATGATCTCCAGTGCTAGAGGAGTGTCGTGATGGGTGCCACCTGTGAATAAACAGCGTGTTAAACTCCTGTTGCCGTATCCCATATTGTTCTTCGGGGGTACATGCATAGCTGAGTTTACGACTGCACTTCGGGCCATGCAGTGCCTGGTGTGTCCCACATCATACTACTTTACTACTTGCCCACCTACAGCTGTACGCACCACTGTGGACGCACGTAGCGGTCCTACAAATGCAGCCACACCCCTTTTTGCTGCTCATCGCAGGCCCCCGTGCAGTTGCACATTGGTGCTGCTCACACAGTATGGAGAGGGGCTGTGCATGTGCTGTACTACCTGCTACCCCATGCAGCCCAGATACTTGTTTCCGCACCCATGGTAGCACGCACAAAAATGGCCACGTAGTTGCAGTACATAGGGCCCTATGTGTATAGCAGGGAGTGATACAAAGAAACCAAAAAATGTGGACATTTGCTGTCTCCTTGCATCCTATATGATCGCCTTCTTATGTCACGCTCTGGTATGTTACCTACCAGTGTACTAAATGGCTGATTTACAAGTGCCACTTGTGTAACCTTTGCAGTATAGTACAGCTCACGTTACACTGTCACTTCAAGAAGTTGGCTTACCATTGTTTTGTAGAGTTGACAATGCATTGGCAACTGGTACTACATTGTTTTTATGTTGGCTCGTGCTTGCGCGCCAGCCAACATATTGCAATAGTAGCAGATTTGGAGGCGCAGTCACTGTTGGGCGAATTCAGGGCACGCATCAGTAGGTGCGTCCCTCATTCCCCAGTAAGCCAGCATGCATGCGCCACACCAGGAATACATAATGTGGCGAGCACATCTAAGGAAAGGTCCACTGCAATGAGAGCAAAGCTCGTCATACACAGCAGCACCTCCCGACATGCCTTCCCTGGTGAAATGTGATAGTAAACATGGCGGCACACTGCCTGCCACAATGCCGACTTCGGGGGTGCCCAATCCCCCTGTCGGCATGCCCTGACCTGTTTATGTGCCGTCGGGGATCCCACTCCACGTCGCATAATGCACCCCCCGATTTGTTATGTGCTAAGGGGGGGGGGGTGCCCAGTCTCCCCGCTCTTGCCCCACTTCATTATAGTGCCGACGGGTGCCCAATCCGCCAGCTAGCCCCCCAAACATCCAGGTGGCACACTGGGAGCCCACCCCAGCATGCCAATGCTCCAGTAAAAAAAGTCCTGCAATGTTTTTTTTTTTTTAACCTGTAGAAAATAGTCCCTCGCGGTCTGTCCATCTCCCTGCCCCAACCCGCACCCACCCTCTGCGCACCTGCCCCCCACCTCCCTCACCCCATACTTACTTCCAGAATCTGACACGATGATCTTCAGTGGACCAGGAACACATCTGCACTCTTCAAAGCCGACTGCGAGCTGAAGAAATGCCGGTACGCTGTATAATGGCATAAATAGGGTTTTTTCAACATTGGTGCATATCTCGGGCATTTTTTTTGAATTTTGCACAAATTTTCAACATGGGGTTATTGGGGCCCCTCCTCATGAATTCAGTCACTGTCATGGCGTTATTCGGTCCCAAAAGGTGATCTCGCAGTCACTGCGTGGAATGACTTTTCGGGACTGATTAACGAAATGACAGTGCCACTGTTCATGAGGGGGGCTCTCAAAAAGCCTATGTTGCAAATTTGATGAAAAAATCCAAAAAATGGCTGTTTTATAAGTGGGCATTGCACTGTTTCCACGCACGCTCGTAACTTCGTGAATTTGTAATATTTTCACTCCAGATTTTAAAAATTGGCATTTTTCCACACCTCCTTATGAACAGTACAGCTGTCATTTTACAAATCCTGGCCAAAATGTGTTTTCGCACATCCAGCATAGAATAACGCGGTTGCTGTGCAAAATCAGTTTTCGGGACAATTTGAGAAAATGACAGCAACACTGTTCATGAGCAGAAATCCTAAAATGCCTACGTTGAAAATTTGGTGACGAATGTCCATAAAATGACTGTGTTACAAGCGTGCGTTGTGCAGTTTCCATGCACCCTTGTAACTTCGCAAATTTGCAATATTTTCATGCCAGATTTTCAACACTGGCATTTTTCCACACCTCCTCATGAACAGTGCAGCTGTCATTTTTCACAGCGTGCCCAAAATGTGTTTCCACACCTGTGGGGCACAATGTCGTGGTCGCTGTGGGAAATCAACTTTTGGGACAGATTAACAAAACCACAGCACCACTGTTCATGAGGGGAGGTCCCAAAATGCCTATGTTGAAAATGTGGCTAAAAAAATCCCCAAAATAATTGGGTTACGGACGTGTGTTGTGCAGTTTCTATGCGTGCTCATGACTTCACCAATTTTTCATATTTTCACTCCAGTTTTTCAATGTTGCCTTTTTTTACTCCTCCTCATGAACAATATAGCTGTCATTTTCCACATCCTGCCCAAAATGTGTTTTCGTCCCTGTGTCGCCAAATGGCATAGCTGCTGTGCAAAACTACCTTTAAGCTAACAAACTGATAGTGCCGCTCCTCATGAGGTGGGGTCACAAAAAGCCTATGTTGAAAATTTGGAGTGAAAATACCAACAAACGCCTACAACGTTAGGGTTTCCAACTGTAACACCCCACCCTGTAGAGACTGCCAGGCGTCAGGGGTGTGACTTGGGATCATTGGCTGTAATGCTTATGCCATTCCACCCCCACCCCCACCCTGCAGCCAGTGACAGGCATCGAGGTGTGCCTTGGAGTGCTCAGCCCTAAAGTTCACCGCATTCTCCTATACTGCACCCATCTCAGCATATTTACTTATGGAATGGGGTAAGTATAAGACCCAAAGACCTCAAAGCACACCACAACACTTGTCAGAGTCTACAGGGTAGGGTGAGGTAAAATGGCATGAGCATTATAGTTGACGCCCCAAAGGCACACCCCAGCGCTTGTCAGTCTCTGCAGCGTGGGGGTGGGGTTGGCATCAGTTCCATACTTCACTGCCATTCCTATTATGCATCTCTAACTCCTGCACTACCAATGCCAATGCCAGCGAGACAACATTTGGCATTGACAAATGTTGTTTTAAAGGGTTTTGCAACTCATCTGAAATATATCTGAAGTAAAACAGAGAAATATAGAAACTGACAGCAGAAAACAACACACGTCCATTCAGTCTGTCCAGTGTCCTACCTAGTCCCCACTGATCTACCACTGAATAGAACTTTTATTCTGAGATTTGCCCCCCAACTCCCCAGCCTGTTCTGTGTAACAATGCAATGCACTACTGAACTGAAAGCCTTAGACAACAGTTTTGATAAGACTTTGTGCTGGATCCAGCCAACATTATGCAACTCATTGAAAAATGCAAAATCAATCCACTGGTGAGACAGTTTAATGGGAATTGTACTGTTCATGTATTCTTGTTCCATGTAGGCTTCAGATATATTGGAATCCTCATTCCTGGGTGGGGAGGAAAATGGGACAGAAGCAGTTCTCCAATGTAAACCACAGGAAAAGGTCGCAATCTGGAACAGATGAGGGCAGAACTGTGGGCTTATGCCATCTTTTTTTTTAGAAGAAAATTCCCCTTGTAAACAAGCCATTACTGCAACAACAAACCAGTTATTTTCAGCTAAACAAAACACGCAACATTGAAAACACTTTACATATGCAGAAGACCATGCGAATACACACACATGCCATGTATTATACTGAAAACACTGCACTTTCATGGATAGATTATTTTTTTTGTGTAGTACAGTAAGTAGGGTTTCTATTGACACCCAGAGTCCTGGCTTGGGATGCTTTATCCTGATTAAAAACAGGAAGTATGGCAATTGTCCGGATCTCAGACTATAGCATGCCTGTGAATAAGAACCTTGTATGTTTATCATATGATTGGTGTGTGTATATTTTGTATATTTCATGCCGCACTTTATGTTTAAAAATGTTTTCTATATTTCATCATTCACAGCTTTATTCCCACTGTTATTGGTGTCTCTAAATCCTTTTTATGCTCGTCACATTTACGTTTTATAGCCTGGAGTTAGTCCTGAGGTCCCCAGTGCCCCATAAGGGTCAGTGCCCGGTGTTTAGTTCTCTCTAATTCATCTTAGTCACAAGAAAAGTTATGCTGAAATATAGACATTCTAATACAGCTGAGGATATTGATAAAAGCCTTGTGGCAGCCATATTTAATGATGCTCTCCATTAAATATTTCATATCTGGAAGTCATTCTGAAGCCAATGGGAACCGAGAAGAGAGCATCTTATGAAACAAAAGAGTAAGGGTGATCCATAAATGGAAAAAAAAAGACATATAGGTACAACATTTGTTCCATAACATGCACTGCTGCTCTAATTCTTCACAAACACTGTATTTTTATTGCTCATAGAAAGAAAGAAACATAGACATTGCCGGCAGAAAAAGACCATTGCTCCAGCTAGTCTGCCCATAACACCCTGTCCTAGCCCCAAGATGTAGTGTCTGTACATGGTTTATGCCCAAGGTACCCACTCCCATGTTTCTTGCATTGTTGCTACCCCTCTGGAGTGCTATTAAGCTCTTAACTCTGTCCCATTCATGTTTGAAGTCGTTAATGGTCTAGGGACCCACCACCTCAGCCAGCAAGCTATTCCACATCTCAGCCAATCTCTCCATAAAAAATACTTCCTTACGTCCTTCCTGAATTTACCTTCTCCCAGCTTCCACTTATGCCCCCATGTTCTAGATTAGCTGCTCCTGTTGAATAATTCCTGGCAGTTTACCTTGTTAATTCCTTTTAGGAACTTGAAGGTCTCCATCATATTGTCCCTCACCTTTCTGGCCTCCAGCGAGTACATGTTCAGTGCCCTGAGCCAGTCCTCACAGGATCTGTCCTGCAGGCTCTGAATCATTTTTGTTACTCTATGTTGCACTGTCTCCAGTCTGTCCCAATCCTTTCTCAAGTGAGGACTCCAAAACTGGGTGCAGTACTCCAGCTGAGGCCTTATCAGCGATCTATAGAGAGGCAGTACTACCTCCTTTCTCCTGCTATCAAATCCCCTCCCAATACACCTCAACATCCTGGATGTCTTGCTGTAGGACCTGTTACAGGTACGCTGGCTAGACTGTTTAAGGGAGTCCCTTATGATGACTTATAGGTCCCTTTCCTTGGTGGTAGTGTCCAGTTTAACCCTCCAGTCAGATAGCCTGTCCGGGGTTCCCGTTCCCAGTGTGCATCACACTGCACTTTTTGGCATTCAGCTTCAGCTCCCAAACCTTGGACCACCACTCCAGCCTTTGCAGGACCCTCTGCAACTCCCTTCCCAAAACTCGCTTTCTACCCTACCACAGAGCTTAGTGTCATCTGCAGAAAGACACATCTTGCCCTGAATTATTTCCCCACATTACTGAGGAACATACTGAAAAGGACTGGACCCTGGGCTGAACCCTGTCACACCCTAGTTGTGACCTCCGTGTCCCTGGATATGACTTTGTGTACAGTTTACCCTCTGCTGTATCCACCCAACCAGCTACTCACCCATCTATGTCCTTTACCACACAAAGATCCTCTAACTTTTTCAGCAGCCTTCTGTATGGCACAGAATCAAATGCCTTACTGAAATCAGAAAAGAGTAACTTTACTGCTTGTCCCTTATCTACCACCCTTGTTACCCAGTGAAAGATTACTATCAGGTTGGTTTGACAAGACCTCCATGTCACACACCCATGCTGTTTACTAACCTGTAGCCCATTTCTCTCCAAGTAGTCCACTGGGTCCTATTTGACTAGTGTCACCATCAGTTTATCCACAACGCAGGTAAGACTGACAGGCCTGTAGTTACAGTATCTGGTTGCTCCTTGTCCCCACCCTTATGGAAACAAAACTGCATCCATTAGCTCCAGTCTTCCAGAACCACCTCTGACTTTATTACGCTATTGACTAGCCCCGCTAGAGGCTCAGCAAATTCAATGCCAGTTCTCTGAGCACTCTCGGATGCATCCCTTCTTGTCCTGGGGTCTTATCTGTCTACAGGCTGCAAGCCCTTATCTGATCCTTTCACTTGTAAATACCTTCTGCTTCATTTCTGGAATCTTCTTTTGGTAATCTTTATGCTGCTTTCCAGCAGAGGCCTACTTTCCTACGCCATGAAAACCGAGCAGAGGAAGTCATTAAGAGTGGCTGCTTTCTACGCATCCTCCTCTATTACTCTGCTGCCCTCTGTCAGCCTAATGATTCCTCCAACCCTCTTTCTTTTTTCCCTAATATACTCAAAGAACTGTTTTTCTCTGCTCTTGACCCCCTCCACAATATGCAGCTCTTGGCCTCCCTCGATTTTACTTGGTACTCACTCCATTCTTCATCCACTGATTCTCTTTGAAGCTGAAGGACTTTGTCTTGGCCCTCACCATCTCCTAGACCATCTTAGAGAACCAGATTGGTCATGTGTATTTGTTTGTCTTGGTGACCATCCTCAAGCAAGACTGTCCCTTTTAATTTCTCCCAACCTTTCCACCAAACTTCTGATTCTGTCCATCCAACCAACCTATCCTACACTAATTCCCTCATCTGGTTAAAGTCTGCTCTTCTGAAATTTAGAACTTCAACATTTGACGTGATGCACTGGTATTGAGGGCCAGCTCAAACCACATGGTGTTATGGTGGCTGGACTCTAGTGGTTCCTCTACCCGCACTCCACCTACTATTTCGGAGTTGGTGAGCACGACATTGACAATCACAGCCTGCCTTGTGTGTTCCCTGACCAGCTGCACTATTAGGGAGTCCAGCAACGTATCTCATGAGGCCTGACTTCTAATGTTCTTAGCAGCTGGAATAATCCAATCAATGTTTGGAAAGTTAAGATTCCCCACTACCATCACTTCCCCCCTTTTGGACCCCTTTTCTGTTTCTGTCCTTAGTTCTCTATCACCCTTACCCTCTGTCCCGGTGGTGTGTAGATCAACCCTTTGACCAATATTTTGCCTGTTGCCATTGTGAGCTGAACCCTCATGCGATCCTGTTTCCCTGTTTACAGGAAAGGAGTTTCACAGGGTAGGCAGAACCACCAGGAATGCTGCAACCTAACCCTGGGAACTCCAAGGAGGCCTCCCCAGCAGAATATGTACAATGTTGAATTCAACAAGGATTGAGACCAAAAATTATTACATAAGACACTATGTCCACCATGTGGAAGAGGGCTGGAGAAGGAGAATTGCTCCCTATATGCAATGAAGGCATGGAGAGAGAGGAGTGCTCTCTATGTGCAAATGTGTAATGGAGAGGGAGGAGTGCTCCCCATGTGTGGAGGTGGGATGGAGGGGGGGGACAGTCACTTAGGGGCCACCATCCTAGACCCCACTCCAGCCTGTGTGTGAAAGTCTTTGAAATGGAGAAGTTTATGATGGTGCAGATGTGCAACCCACATCTCTTCTCTGGCTGCTGTAAAGTATTGGGTTGATAGATGGTTGTGCAAGAGGGGGCACCAGTCACACAGGAGCACCCACTGTATCCTCCCCCCCCACCCAGCAGAGTGGGAACAGTTGTGGAGGGGCAGATACAGGATCCACATTTTTATATCTCAGTACCTCAGAATGCTCTCCATGGGCAGAGCACATTAGGTGGGAGAACCTCTGGCTGAAGCAGTGTGTTCTGCAAGTGTAGAGGTGTGGCATAGGGTGAGGATGTACCAGTCACGCAAAGTCCACTTCAACCTTCATGCTAACCCTGGTGGAGCAGGGACGGATATGAAGGGACAGATGTGCAACTTGCATTTCTATCCATGGCTCCTGCAGGGTACTACCCTTGTGTGGAGGAGGGATGGGGCATCATTCTCCCAGAGCTACCTGCCTGGAGTCCACCCAATGCCAGTTCCAGCTGTCATGGAACTCAGATGGGTGAAGATGGACAGATGTGTGAACCACATCTGTCATTGGCTCCTGCAGAGTGCTCCTCACGTGCAGGAGCTGGAATAGAAGGAGAAAATGCTCCACATGGCAGAGATGCGGAATGGTGTGTTGGGTGCCAGTGGCCTCGGGCCACCCAGTGGATCTGGACCACAGCACCATTTCCACCCACCTGGAGCCCACCAGGCTAGATAGAAATAGGTATGTTGTGGCAAATGGGCAACTCACATTTCTGTCTCTGGCTGGGGCAGCCAATGTGCAGTGGTGGGCGGTTGTGGAGGGGGCACCAGTTACCAACTTCTGCCAGGCCACAGTCCACTGCTTGCCTTAGGCTGCCCACAGGGAGGTCACCTTGTCACTGTGCCAACCTGTGTGGAGTGGGATGTGTGTGGAGGGAAAGATAAGTAACCTACATCAGTCTCTGGCTACTGCAGATTGTTCCATACGTGCTGATGTGAGATGGATGTGTAGGGGGCAGCAACTACCCGGGGTGCCCATCCAGTGCCCACCCTACACTGTGCTAGTCAATGCAAAGGAGCAGATATGTGACCCACATATTTGTCTCTGGCTCTGTCTGGGTGTTCCTCTTGTGCAGTGGTGGAACAGGTGCACCAAGTTTGTTTTACGCTGTCTCTCTCTCTCTCTCACTCTCTTTCTCTGGCCTCCGCTCCCCCACAGTGAAAGGAAAACTCTGCAGCACTGTTCTCTGTCCTGGTTATGGCACTCTTGCTGCCACTTTCTCTGCCTCTCTGTATGTGCATTCCACTTCAACTGGGCTTCAGAAAGACAAACAGAGAGTCAGGCCGACAGCTAGGTGCTGGAAGAGTGAGTGGCAATAAAATGGATGGCAACCGAGCTCAGGCGCACACTGTACTCCACTTCTCTGTTTTAAGGGGGGGGGTTGACACCATCTCTGACTGAAAGTGGCTCTTGCTGTTGTGTGTGTGTGTGTGTGTGTGTGTGTGTGTGTGTCTCAAGTGGTGGGGTGGGGGAAGGGAGTAGACACTGCTAGGGGAAGGGCAACCCATTGAAATGAACATTTGTTCAGTTGCAGGTCTGGGAGCCACCGGTCATCATGGTTGTGGTCAATACATTGCACTGCCCCCAATTTCACACTGCCGAGGTGGTGCTGCAATAGTGACAGTCTGTCACCTGGTGATCACTCTCATTCTGCTTACTCGCCACATCTTAGCATGTTGCTGTCACTGTTTGGGGCTCTCTCTCTGCCCTGTCCCTGACACTAGTGCCACTCACCACCTTTTTCGATCCTGAACTCTCTTTCATGGGGGGGGGACACTGCTGCCTGTCCTTCTCAGTGTTTGTCCCTGCAGCCCATGTCTCTGTCTGCCCGCAGTCCAGAGTTAAGCTAAAGCTCTACAGACAGTGCTGCCTCACTTCTCAGCACTGTTGCTCCGATCCGTGGGGTGGGTCAGTGGGTACCATCACAGAGAGGAATGCTCAGGCTCGGCATTGTGGCACAGATGAAGCACTGGAGAGAGAAGAGCTCAGAGACAATCTCATACACTCATTCACACAGAGACACAAACAAGTTCAACGCGGATGTCTGTCGGGGGATGGATAAATTATATTTATTTGTTCTTTACTGCTAGGACTGTTTACTGCTTACGATACAGAGAGAGTGGGATGCAGTGCATGGCTGGATACCTGGACATCTGCAAGGTGGGTGGGAAGACAAATGGTAAGGTCAGTAGGGGCATAAATTAAAGGAATGAAGTATTCTCATTGGAGTGCTTCATTTCTTTCAACTAGAGAATGGCTTCCAGCTGTGAAACTGTGACTAGTGTCACAGTCTGGTTGCATGTTCATTGATCTGTCAGGGACAAGCCCACTGTAGATTGCTGTGCATTGGACTCGTCCATGATACACTTCTGAAATGTCATTCTGCCACAAGACATTTCTTGTGTATGCGCAGGGAAACATAAAAAACTATAAAGAATTTATATTAGTAACTACCCTCATTTAAAAGGCCTTTTTATCCTAAACACAAAAATGTAAAATAATGCACTTGGAGCAGAGATATCCAGGGGTAGAGTACAAATAGGTGGAGTGGTATTGACAACATTAAGAAAGTCTACATTTAAAAAAAACAAGCTTTTACATACAGTTGACTACTGTTTAACAATGTTAGGCATCTATGGCTACCATTGTACATCTGATGCAAACCCATAATAACGTTTCTTACTCGAAGCATAAAATGAGGGGGGTAGGGGCCATAACTGACTCCTTGTTTTTGAGTTAAAGGGGTCAGTTTCTTTACAGCAAAAACAAGGAAAGGAGCCATTTCTAAAATGTGCAGAGGAATATGGGGGCCACTTTTTTCCAGAGCATGCCACCACCGGCAGCTACCACTTCAAGACTACTACTATCCCCGCCTAATACAATCAGGGGAAAACCAGAAGTAGTCTAGCAGCACTGAGATCAATATGGTTAAGGGTTAAGGGGGGGATCAAGGGAGCTGGCAGGGAACTACAGGCCTGTCAGCCTGACATCAGTGGTGGGCAAGGTGATGGAGGGCATTGTCAAGGAGAGGCTAGGGGGGGCCCTGGATAAGTCAGGGTGCCTGGACGATAGACAGCATGGATTCATCCCGGGGAAATCGTGTCAGACAAACCAGGTGGAGTTCTATGACTGGGTGACAAGTGCCTTGGACCTGGGTAGACCAGTGGATGTCCTCTTTCTGGACTTCAGCAAGGCATTTGACTCTGTTCCTCATGTGGGCCTGTTGGATAAACTAGGAGAAATGGGGTGGGAAACCAGATGATCCGATGGATAGGCAATTGGCTCCAGGACCAGACCCAGAGGGTCGTAGTTGGTGGAATAATCTCTTCCCCAAGGAGGGTCATTAGTGGGGTCCCACAGAGATCAGTCCTTGGGCCCCTTCTGTTCAATGCCTACGTATCTGACATAAGGACAGGAATCAGGAGTGAGATGAGTCTCTTTGCAGATGACTCGAAACTGGGGGCAGTGGTGGATGGGGAGGAGGGGAGGGTGGCCCTGCAGGGGGACCTGGAGGCTCTGGAAAGATGGTCTAGAAAGTGGAAGCTGAGGTTTAATGCAGGGAAATGCAAGGTACTCCACCTGGGGGCCAGAAACCCAGGCCAAGTGTACACCCTGGGGGGGGAAATACTACAAGTTTCAATGGCTGAGAGGGACCTGGGGGTGGTGGTGGATGTCAAGATGAACAACTCTGAGACTTGTAGGAGGGCAGCAGCCAAGGCCAACAGGATGCTGAGATGCATCGCTAGGATCACCTCCAGAAGGAGGAGTGATACTCCTTCTGTATAACTGCTTGGTGAGGCGCACCTGGGTACTGCGTGCAGTTTGGAGGCCACACTTAAAGAGGGACATTAACCTCCTGGAGAGGTCCAGAGGAGGGCAACCAAAATGATTTGGGGCTTGGGGGACAGGACCTATGAGGAGAGGCTCGAAGAGCTAAATATGTACACTTTGGAAGAGAGAAGGGACCGTGGGGACATGATAGAGGTCTTCAGGTACATGAAGAGGGTAAATAGGGGAGGAACAGTGAGGGTGCTTCGAAGGAAGGAGGAAGGGGCCACTAGAGGGCATGGGTGGAAGCTGGAGGGGGGAAGATTCAGGGGAGAAAGGAGGAGGTGCTACTTCACTGAGAGGGTGGTAGAGCCATGGAATGCACTACCTAGGGGGCTGGTGGAGGCAGAGACAGTGGAGGGGTTCAAGAGGGGGTGGGACAGGTACAGGGGAAGGGTTCAGGAAGCAAAATCCAATGCAGCAAGAGTATCCGGAACTGGGAAGGGAGAAGCCAGAGAAGGCGAGGGGGACAGCAAGGTCAGCACCCAGGGTGGGGGCTGACCAAACGAGCAGACACGAAAGACCATTAGGCCTATTCTGCTGGCATTTTAGTATGTTAGTATGTTAGTAAGGCACATTTACCAGAAATTACTGCTTAGAAAAGAACGAGAACGTGACTGTGATGACAAGCAAATCCCAAACCAGATCTCTAGAAACATAGAAACATAGAATTTGACGGCAGATAAGGACCGCTTGGCCCACCCAGTCTGCCCATTTCCCTACCTGATGGATAAGCTGCAGATCCTAGTTAACCAGCAGCCTACTTCTTCCTACCCCCAACCCCTAGAATTGCCTTATGACTGTCCCATGCATGCTTGAATTCAACCACTGTTTTTGACTCCACAGGAAGGCTGTTCCATGCATCCACAACCCTCTCTGTGAAAAAATACTTCCTTACAATACCTCTGAGCTGCCCCCATCTATCTTCAAATTGTGACCCCCTTGTTCTTGCACACCTCCTTTTTTGAAAGATGATACCCTCTTGGACTTTGTTGATTCCCTTGAGGTACTTGAAAGTTTCTATCGTGTCCTCCCCTCTCCCTCCTTTCCTCGAGGCTATACATATTAAGCTCCTTTAGTCTCTCTTCATATGTCTTCTAGTGCAGACTCTGCACCATTTTAGTTGCCCTCCTCTGGACAGCTTCCATCTTGTCTATGTCCTTGCGGAGACTGGGTCTCCAGAACTGCAAGCAGTACTCCAGATGGGGTCTCACCAGCTGTCTGTACAGAGGGATAACAACTTCATGTTTTCTACTGGTGATGCCTCTCCCTATGCATCCCAGTATCCCCCAGCCCTCCTTACTGCCCTCTCACATTGCTTGCCCACCTTTAAGTCATCTGATATGACTACCCTCAAGTCCCTTTCCATTTTTGTTGTTAGTATCTCACCCACCATTGTGTATTCTTCCCCTGGGTTTTTGTTTCCCAGGTGCATTACCTTGCACTTCTTAGCATTGAATCTAAGCTGCCATACATTTGACCATTCCTCTAACCTTGCCAAGTCCCTTCTCGTCCTTTCCACCCCACCTTGTGGATCAGCTCTGTTGCAGATCTTTGTGTCACCTGCAAAGAGACATACTTTTCCTTCCAGTCCCTCTGCAATGTCGCTTATAAAGACATTGAAGAGGACCAGTCCTAATACTGAACCCTGCGGTACCCCACTAGTAACCCCCCTTTCTTCAGAGTGGACTCCATTTACTATTACTCTCTGTGTCCTATTCTCCAGCCAATTCTTTACCCAGGCTGTCATCTTGGGACCCACGCTCAGGCTGGCTAACTTGTATATTAATCTTTTGTGTGGTATATTAATCTTTTGTGTGGGACTGAGTCAAATGCCTTGCTGAAGTCTAGGTAGGCCATGTCCACAGCCCCTCCCATATCTACTACTTTGGTCACCCAGTCAAAGAAATCTATTAGATTCGTCTGGCATGACCTTCCCGCTGTGAATCCATGCTGCCTTGGGTCCTGTGCCCCTCTGGCCTCTAGGTACTTGACAGTTCTTTCGTTCAGAAGTGATTCCATCATTTTCCCTATCACTGAGGTTAAACTAACAGGTCTGTAGTTTCCTGCTTTTGCCCTGCTCCCACTTTTGTGAAGGGGAATCACATCTGTCCTTCTCCAGTCCTCAGGTACCACCCCATCCTCCCATGATTTGTTAAAGAGGGTAGTCAGTGGTGTCACTAGCTCTACCCTTAGTTCTTTTAGAATTCTGGGATGAATCCCATCAGGCCCCATTGCTTTGTCCACCTTCAGTTTTAGGAGTTCTTTCAGAACCCTTTCTTCTGTAAATGGGCTGGTATCATCTTCTGTATCCAGAGTGTTTCTGTTGTTTGTTTTACATACCTCCCCCTCTTCATTTGTAAATACTGAGCAAAAATATTTATTTAGTATCTCTGCCTTTTCACAGTCACCCTCTGCATACCCCCCTTCCCTTTATTAAGCCTCACTATCCCTTCCTTAGTGTTCCTTCGCTCCCTGATGTACCTAAAAAAGGTTTTATCCCCCTTCTTAACTGAGCTGGCTATCTTGTCCTCGGTTCGGGCCTTTGCTGTTCTGACTGCCTTGCTTCCTTTTGCTTTAACTGATACAATTATCTGTCCTGCTCCTTCTGTGATTCCTTGTACTTTCTGAATGCTTTCTTTTTCTCTTGAACCTTCACTGCCACCTCCTTTGAGAACCATAGTGGTTTCTTACATCGTTTTGTTTTGTTTATTTGCTTCTCACAAAGGCTTGTTACCTCTGTGATGGCAGTTTTTATTATTCTCCATTGTTCTTCCACCCCTCCTTCCTGCCCATTTGCTAGTGCATTCCTTAGGCACTCACCCATTCTGGCAAAGTCAGCCCTCCTGACGTTCAGTACTTTTGCCTTTGTATGGCTTGACTCTATTGCTGTGTTTATTGTGAACCATACTGTTCGATGGTCGCTAGTTCCCAGATGGCTACCCATTTCTACATCTGTGATCCTCTCTCCATCTCCATTTGAGAGGACTAGGTCTAAGATTGCTCCCTCTCGAGTGGGTTCCAGTACTAGTTGTCTAAGGCATGCCCCCTGTAGGGCATCTAGAATAACCCCACTATTAGAAGTGTCTGCTGCAACTGCACTTCAGTTAACATCTGGCGTATTCAGATCACCCATCAGCAATATCTCCCCTTTATCTGCCATTCTAAGTATACTTTCTATCATTTCCTTGTCCATTTCCTCCCCCTGAGAGGGAGGTCTGTATACAACCCCTGTGCGGATTGTGGTGCCATTGCCTGCCTCCAAATTTACCCACAGTGCTTCTTCTCCTCCCTGTTTACCCTTTTGTTCTGTTGCTTTGATTCCTTCCCTTATGCAGAGAGCTACTCCTCCTCTTTTACCCTCCCTGTCCCTCCTGTAGATAGTGTATCCTGGTATGTTTACGTCCCAGTCATGGTTTTGTGTGTACCATGTTTCTGTGACTGCCACGATATCCAGATGTTCCTTGTCCATCAAGGCCACTAATTCAGGAAGCTTGTTACTCAGACTATGGGCATTGGTACTCATTGCTTTCCATTTCTTGATGGCTTTACCTTCTGTTGCAGCATCCCCCACTGACCTTTCTGCCTCAGTCTTTTTCTCATTTAGTACCCTGTTTTGTAGGGAGAGGCTGGGATTTTCCTGCTGCTTATCAGTGCCTCCCCCCTTGACTAGTTTAAAAGCTTGCCAATGAAGCATTTAAACCGATTGCCCAAAAGACTTGTTCCCTTCCTGGACAGATGCAGACCATCCTGCCAGTATAGGCTGGTGTCTCTCCAGGTGGAACCCCAGTCCCCAGTGAAGCCAATCCCCTGTGCTTCACACCATTTTTTTAACCATTCGTTAAACTGCATGGAGCAAAGTACCCTCGCCTCACCCATGCCATTGACAGGCAGCACCTAGTTTGTTAATAAGACTCCTCCTGAGTCTGACTTGTACGGCTGCGTGGGCCAAGCTCCACGGATGTTTTGCCATCATCAAATTTGTATAAGAGCACTGTGGAAGCACGTAACCGGACCACTGTCTGATATGCTGCCACAATGCTCTGATATAGTTTCCACTGATTCTGTTTATGCAGCCCTTCCCCTTCACAGGCTGCATAAACACACCCACTTCCCAGTGCACTACGTTTCTGTTCTGCAACTGCAGCAGTGGTGGTCACCGTGTGCAACAAGGTGACGCTGACTTAAATTGCGCGTGCATGACTATCGAGCATGCATAGATACGTCAGCACTGCCATGTTGAGCAGCGCTGACTTCAGGGCAAACTGCACATGTGCAAGTATCACACATGCACAGTACTGTAATCGCTGCAGTATTACTTACGGCTACAGCAAAAGCACCGCATATTCTTTTCCATGCTGTTGCCACTCCCAAAAGCTCTCCACAGCCATATTGGCTCTGACCAGAGTTTGTGTTGACCTGTTATGAACTCATGCCTTGCTGCATCGTAGCTCCATTTCTGGAGTAGCCCTAGCTAGATTCTGGGGCAGCCTTAGCTAGTAACATTATTTAATCAAATAAATGCCTGGTTATAATTCCAAGTCATATTAATTTCTGAATATATATTATATGTTTTTGAAAAAGTAATAAAATGAGAACTGCATTTAACCTGCAAGCCAACAATTTTCTTCAGAAGCTATTTTTCAAATCCTGGTTCTCATTCCATTCTTGTTCCATCTTTATGCATTTTATATGATTAATTACATGCCTGTCTGTGTACACTTCGTCTGCCAAGAGCAATGTCGTTGGTTACCTGCTTGTTCATCTGCATTTGTAAAGATGTCCATGTAACTGCTGGTTAATGTTTTATAATATACCCATTTCTGTTCTCCTTTTCCTCTCTCATCTGGGTCACACCTTGAAATGAGCCTTGGCTCAGTGTGCCTTTCCTAGTTACCAAATTTCAAATAAATAAATAGATAGGTGAATTATGGGCCTTTTAGCAAATTTAGTGGGTGTTTCTAATTAATACACGGATGGTAAGGACCATGCTAGAACTGTATGATAAGTGACAGGGAGTAGCGAGCACCAATAACTTTAAAAAGCTACTGACACCGCTAATAAAACCTTAAAAAAATAATAATTAGGTACAATTCTGCTTTCATTCTATTTATATTTTATATATTTCTCTTCCCCATAATTTATTACTAAAGAAATATGTATGAATATATGATTGTTGTCCCATATAGTTCACTTTGAATTCATCTGCCTCTGTAGCTTACTTCCTACTTCAAGTCATAATCCCCTATTGTGACATCACAATCTGTTGCCATGCGAGTAACTGTGAGGTCACAAGCAGTGCTCTACGACTTCAGGTAGGGAGAAAGCAGCAGAAATAGACAGGACCCAAGATCCTGTTTTCATGTAAATGAATACAGAATTAATGGGAAATACGAGTTGGACCTACCGGGTCAAATGTCACATGCTCTACAGCTCCCGACATTGGCCACAAGGTAGGAACAGCGCGGTTGGTAAGAGCGAGAGGGTGCAAAACCCCGAAAGGAAGTATGCACAGTAGTGCACCCTCTCAGTCTTCCCAGTGCAGCATAAGAATCCTGCTGGGAGAGGGGTCTGCCAAATAGCTGCTATGGCTCGATAGGATGAGCCATGAGCAGCAAGGGAGACAAGCAGTGTGATGGGACTGGGGTTTGATTCCCAGTCCCAGACGCATGGATATTTTTTTTTCCTCACACTTTGTGTATTGTTAAGTGTGAACCCCCCCCCCAGGAGTTTATTTTAGTTGGAGGGGTTCGGAGGGTGCAAAAGAATTATGCCATTTGTAATATATCGCGCTGTATTGGCAGCGCAGTATATTGCTACGGTATACTGTCTTGCAACATTATGACCCCATGCCCAAGCTGGACAGTGCCTAAAAATTATGTTTTGTTAAAGTTCTCCTGAACATGTCACCAGCTCATTAAATGTATACATTGCACAACTCTGTGGTTTTACTGTGTGATGCCTTGTGTGTCACTTGTACTGGGACCATTAGTTAGGTAGGGAACCCTCCTTGCATGTCTCTGCCGGAGCAGTGAAGCCTGCTGGGAACTAAGAGGACTGTCCTCCTCCCCATTCCCATTCAGTCTGGACCTTTTAATTTCACATTTGGAGTTCGATTCCTGACACTTGCCAGCATTCGTAGGAGTCTTGGACTGCAGACCAGGGTCTAGTGGTGCAAATTAGGGTTCAGAGGAATCATAGGAATGGTTTACATACTAAGTAAGTTTTAGTCCATTGTATGCACGCCATTTCTCAGTGGTTATGTCGATGCATGTTATTTGCCCTTAAATATATGTCCAATTGGATTTTAAAGCTATGCATTGTTTGGCAAGACATTATGTCCTCTGAGAGTGAGTTCCACATGGTGATCACTCTCGGCGTAAACCAGACTACCCTTTTGGTAGTTTTAAAGTGGTCACTCTTTAGTTGTTTAGCCTGCCTTCTGCCCACATACCCACTGTCTATTATTTCGAAACCCAGACAGTCTCATAGATTGCTGTCTTGAAAGGCTTTGAAAACAAGGCACATATCCCCCCCTCAGCCTCCTGAACTCCAGCCAATACATCTTCAGTTCCCTCAGTCTCTCATCATAACCTTTTCCCTTCATTCCACGAACCATTGTAGTTGCCCTCCTCTGGATGCCCTCCAATATTGCTATGTCCCTTCTTGCCTGAGGAGCCCAGAATTGGCAACAGTACTCAAGAAGGGGTCTCACCAGGGTCATATTCAAGAGCTTTCTCACTCCTCCTTTTCTGCTGGCTATATTCCTAGCTAGACACCTATGGATTTGATATCCTTTACTGGTTGCCAGTTTGCTCTGTTTTTCAAACTTTAGGTAACTGGTCACCGTTATTCCTGAGTCTTTTTCCTCTGTTGTCTCTTGAGTCTTGGGTTGCTTAGAATCTGCCAAATGAAACTGGATTCATTGAATTCCAGTCCGATTTTAACATTTGGAATTTTCAGATTTGTCTGAAAATCCTGAATCCTAAACTGAAACCTGAAATGTATTTTACATAGGCATTTAGGATTTCAAATCTGAATCCTAAATCTGAGTTTTAGGCCCTTTTAGAATTTCAAATGGAATCTGAGGTTCATAAAATCCTAAATCCTAAAATCGGATCAGAATCAGCCGATTCCAACCATTCTTAGTGCAAATAGACCACTTTTAAGCTAAATTTGGGCAACATCTCCAGTTCAGAAAATCAAAAGTGAGCGGATGCTACTTCTGGATTCGGGTGTATATCTGCCAGCACCTGTTTGAGTGCCAGCAAGCACAGTGGAGGTGACATGGCAGAGGTACCAGATGTGTCTATTGTGTCAACTGGGTAGACTGGGCAGCTGCCAGGAACTCTTGATTCCACAGCATAGGTCTTTTGAATAGAAAGCTAATTATCTATTCCTCATTGTTCTACAGCTAAAGTCTTTTGAATAGGAAGCTAATTATCTATTCCTCATTGTTCTAGTAATGTGGTTTCCTATAGTTATTTAGAAGAAACACCTGCAATGCAAAATAATAAAGTACTCCCTATACTCCAGACTAGAGAGAGTTTTATGAAATGTATTAGCTGAAACATGTATGAAATTGTGTCCTCAGCAACTGTAATACCCAAGTTCAATTGCATTAAGTATAAGGAGCTATACGATTGAAAAAGAGAACTGACAAAGGTGAAGGAGGAAGTAAAACATGATACTGAGATCTGTAAGCTAGTAAGTACGATTTTATTTATAGCGGACCCTATCACCGAGGCTCGGGGCACTGTACAAAGTGCAGTGAACAATAACTTAAAATACATATTCCAAAAAGAAAAACATTAAAACCAAGTTAAATGAAGCATTATTAAAAAATCAAACAGCAGCAAGGTGAATCACATAAGACCAGTATCAGTACTAGGTCCCAAAGGCTTCCCTAAGGAGATGTGCTTTCAAGAGAAACTGCTTACTCTCAGCTCTCAGCTCGAGTATCTCTGAGCTAGAAAACATTCCTGAAAATTTTGGAGGCTGAGAAAGAACTTTTCCAAATTGCTACTTCTAACCAAGAATCCCTAGAACAGAAATCTAGGGAATGGGGGAGGAAACATACAAACCAATTAGAGGTAGAGGATTCACTAACCAGGTGTCATAAAAGGGGAAGGGAGGTCCAAAATAATCCAACAATAGTGCAGACTTAGATTGGTGTGTGGTCAGAGCTAGGCATAGCAGAACAACCATTTGTCAATGCCGAATGTTGCTTGCTTATATGTGCCGTTTAGGTATTTGGACGTGATAGTACCATGCCTAAGAACTGTCATGTGCCCCCCCCACAAAAGACATCCACTGTGTCTTTTTGTTCAGTATTCACAGAAGAGGGGGAGGGGCAAGGGCCACAACAGTACAGCAGTTGCCAAGGCGGTGAAGAGGTGGACAATAGTCCATTCACAGGCAAAAGAATCCTGCAGGGCTGATTAAATTGAAGGTGGACAAAGCAATGGGACCAGATGGCATACACCCAAGGATATTAAGAGAACTGTGAAGGGAGATAGCAGTACCTCTGCCAGCCACGTTCATCGAGTCATTCAACACAGGTGTGGTACCAGAGAATTGGAGGAGGGCACATGTGGTCTCTCTACACAAATCCAGCAGCAGAGGGGAGGCGGGGAACTATAGTCCGGTCAGCCTCACCTCAGTAGTGGGAAAGATCATGGAGACATTGCCTAAAGAAGGCATAGTGGGGCACCTAGAAGCCATTGGAGCCCAGGACCATAGGCAACATGGATTCACAGTGGGGAGATCATGTCAGACAATTCTGGTTGATCTCTGACTGGGTGACAAAGGAAGTAAATCATGGTGGGGCAGTGGACAATGCTTACCTTGATTTCAGCAAAGCTTTTGACACCGTCCCACATAGGAGGCTGATAAACTAGCTGGGTAGGCTGGGCATGGGGGAAAGAGTGATAAACTGGGTTAGAAACTGGCTAACAAACAAGAGGCAGAGAGTGGTGGTAAATGGGGTGCAGTCTGGGGAGAGGGGTGACCAGTGGGGTGCCGCAGGGATCAGTCCTGGGGCCAGTCCTGTTCAACGTTTTCATTAGTGATATTGCAGAAGGGCTGAAGGGAAAGGTCTGCCTGTTTGCAGATGACACCAAGATCTGTAACACAGTGGATACCCAGAGGGGTGGAGAAAATGAGGAAGGACCTGGGGAAGCTTGAAAAATGGTCTGAGGACTGGCAACTGAAGTTTAATTCAAAAAAGTGGAAAATTATGCACCTGGGACACAAAACCCTGGGGAAAGCTACAGGATTGGGGGGGGGTTGCTGACAGTTACAGAGAAGGGACCTGGTGGTTCTTATTTCAGATGACCTGAAAATGTCAAAGTGCTAAAGCAGCTGGGAGGGCCAGTGACATGCTGGGGTACATAGGCAGGGTTATCACCAGCATAAGGAGAGAGGTAGTAATGCCATTATATAAAACCATGGTCAGGCTTCACATGGAGTACTGTGTGCTCTTTCTGGAGGTCGCACCTTCGTAAGGATATTAACAGGCTGGAGATGGTGTGGAGAAGGGTGAATAAGATGGTACAGAGCTTGCAACACAAGACTTATGAGGAGAAATTAAGGGACCTCAATATGTACTCACTGGAAGAGAGGAGGGAAAGAGGGGATATAATAGAAACATTCAAGTACCTGAAGGGTATAAATGTAACTACTGAGAAGCAGGAGACAGCTGCTATAGGCACATGTGCCAGCTTCTGTGTGACATTCTTTTGTTCTTATAAATCTGTAATCTCCAGTATTTCAGTAACCACATGACCACACTGCCTTCTTTAGGCAGTTTTACGCTGGTTGATGCCTGGTGTCAGACGGCAGACAGAGAGTTCACCAGTTTGTGTTGCCATTTGAAAAACTTCATGGAGTGTTCTTTTACTGGTAAGCATTTTGGAAACCTGGTGAAGGTCTCACAATTGTTATTATGATTCTATCTCCTTATGTCTGTCCCCTTTGCTCCCCCCGTCTCCACACCCCAACAGTCATTGGTGGCCACAGCTGCAGCCTTCTTCTTGCCAAGATGGTGGGTGAGCAGCTGCCTTCACAGTCTGTGAAGTCTGACATCTTTCAGTGCTGCTTACTGGTCATCTTCCAACACGGGCGAGGTGCTGCCAGCCCAAAACTAACTCAGAACAAGCAGCTTTCAAAGTGGGGAAGAAACGGAGTGAGCAAGAATCAAGTACTCATTCAGATGTGGCATCGATTTTAAGATCAGCATACCAGTGTGGACACTGCAAATAGAACTTTTATGCAGCCTTATGAAGAGTAAAGGCTTCTCGAAGCACTGGCGTTTTGTTTATTGTACTGTAAGTGGGCTGCATCTGATCTGGTAATTCACTGTACCTTACATCTGGATGTATAGTAGGCCCAACTTTAAATAAACACAGCACCTGAATGAACACATGATGCCATAGAAACATAGAATTTGTCAGCAGAAAAGGACCACTCAGCCCACCTAATCTGTCCAAGTGTTCTCTACCTACTTGTAACTCCTGCCTTTATATGTTACTGTATTTCTTATTCTGCTTGCGTCCATCAGGACCTCCTTGTGAATGAGCTTGTGCAACGGATTTTTCCTGCAATTAACTTGAACCTACTCCACCTCCATAGCCCTGTTGATCTCCATTGACCCCTCCTTCCCCTTTTTCTAATATACCCCAATGTTTATTCCATGCATGCTTCATGCCCCCTACCATTTTAGCCTCCACCACTTCTCCTGGCAGTCTGTTCAAGTTGTCTACCACCCTTTCAGTAAAGAAATATTTTTTCACATCTATGCTGAACTCCCCCCTTCCCCAGCTTCATTGTGTGCCCCTTGGTTTGGGTGCTCATCCTCATTTGAAGGAAACTCCCCACTGTACCTTCTTTACCCCTGTGAGGTACTTTGTAGGTCTTGGATCATGTCACCTCTCACCCTCCTCTCTTCCAGAGTGTACATGTTGAGATTCTTCAGCCTTTCTTTGTAGGGATTCCTGTGAAAATCCTGAACCATTTTAGTTGCCCTCCTCTGGAAAACCTCCACCCTATGTCCTTTCTGAAGTGTGGGCTCTAAAACTGGACACAGTACCCCAGCAGGGGGTATACCAGGGAGTGATAGAATGGCAGCACAACATCCCTCCTCCTCCTACTGGAGATGCCACTCCTTATGCACCCCAGAATCCAATTTGCCCTGCCCATAGCCTTGTGACACTGTACTGCCATCTTGAGGTCTTCTGATATAATGACCTCAAGGACCTTTTCATGTCTAATGAGCATCAGTACCTCCCCCATCCTATACTTGGGATCGGGGTTCCTATGCCCTAGGTGCATGATTTTACACTTGTTGGTATTGAACCCCAACTAAGTAAGAAAATGGAATTGATTTGAATGAATTGCAGGCTTTTAAGCAGCTTTTCGGGGAATGTGTATGTATGTGTGTGTGTGTGGGGGGGCTCTGCTACTATAAGTATTTGCTTTTGATTTTGGTCTCAAATCAGGTGCACACCTGTAAACAAATAAAACACGTTTAAGAAAGACTCAAAAGAAATGTGATAAAGTCTTTGTACATTAGCCAGGGCTGAGCTTGCTGAACCCTTAACACTGCATTGCAAACAGGAGAGATGCAGGCCGGCTCGTCGGCGCAGCGGTTGGATTTCCGCTTGCGACGCCAGCGACCCGGGTTCGGGAACGGACCCGAGTCGTCGGAGGGCCGGCCGGGAGAAGGATCGAGTCCGTGACTGCTCCTCCTCCGGGGAGGGATGGGGTAGCATCCGGGTGATGGGACTAAGCGGAGGCCAGGAGCACCCACGCTGCCGCGCTCAAAAGATTGTAGGAGGCGGGGCCGACGCTGGACATCATTGCACGACCCCGCCTCCCCGAAAAGAGGAAAATGGACGGCTGCCGGCCACCCTCCATGAAGCCCGCCGAGGCTTTGATTAGCCCCCCCAGGCCAGTCCTCTGACCAATTACGGTCTCTGCGGGATGTCTCGCCCTCTCCATCCCGCAGCCCCACCATGGGATGTAAGCCACGGGGTATCGGAGGACCCGAGGCCGATGTGGGGGGGTGGAAGCCGTTGGCCCGTGACCGGGCTGAACATTGGGTGGCCGGCAGCTAGGAAGGTGAAAAATCCAAATTAAAAAAAAAAAAAAAAACAGGAGAGATGCAGCCCGTTCCTAATTAATGAGCTTCCCACTGGTCACCTGTGAGCCTCTTGTGGGCCAGAGCTCACTACACAAGCATTTGTCAATGCAGAATGGTTGCTTGCTGGCATTAGCAGTGGAAGTGCAGGAGTTAGACAGATGGGGCCCGATTCTCAGGGTGCCTGTGCCGAACAGATATGGTGCAAGATGCACCTTGCATCCATGACTGCCCTCCGTGTAATTCACAAAGGTGGTCTGCATCAACTGCAGGCCATCTGCCCCAAACAGGGCTTGCACCTGCACTGCAGCATGGCAGTAGGGGACTGAAGCCGATGCAAGGTGCATCCTGCGATTCACAGACATCACCCGGCAGGAGAAATTCTAAGTGCCTTAGACCAGCCAGGGCAGGCGTAAGGGGATGTAGACAGTCTCCCCTGGGTGACATGCCTGTGTGCTGCACACCATGGGTGTCGGCCCACCCACTATACACCCCTGAGTGTGGCCCCCATCCAAGTGGTCCAGTGGCACCCATCACAGCTCCCCGATGCCACCGATATACCACGTCAGTACCCCCATCCTGATGCTGCCCATAGTGGCAGTGGCTCCCCCGATCCCTGATGCCCACCCCATTAGTGCTACCGCAGCACCAACTTATGGTGGTACAGTGCCCACCCATGCCTCAGCAGGTGGTGCCCAACCCCCCGGACACCAGTTCTGACTGCTCCCTGGTACCCAGCACATCCCACCACTCACCTCCGTGGCCAGGTGCCAGTTGTACCGAACATGGTGGGGGGACACCAGCCCACCTGGTAGGGTCCACATGCCCATTGCCTGGTGGGACGGGGGTCCTGTGTCAGTCTCTGGTGGGACGGGGGGTCCTGTGTCAGTCTCTGGTGACCGGCATCGGACCTGTGCAGTGCGCCAGGGGTTTGAGACAGGGTTCCGGTCAACGCAAGCATAGGGACTTAGCCACTGGGACCCCTCCTGTACCTGAATCAGGTGCAGGGTCCCTGGCACACCGGGCATCGGCCCAAGCTGCTGTTTTGCCGCAGCTTGTGCCAGACGCAGGCCCCTATGAGAATCAGGCCCATGCAGTATGGGAATGGCAGTGAAGTATTGAACTGACATCAACCCCACCCCCACCCTAGAGATGGACAGGCATTGGGGTGTGCCTTTGGGTCATTGCCGATAACGGTCATGGCATTTCACCTCACCCTATCCTGCAGACACTGAAAAGTATCAAGGTGTGCCTTGGGTGTTTGAGGGGGTTTACTCACCTCATTCCATAAGGAAATATGCTGAAATGGGTGCAGTATAGGAGAATGGGGTGAACTCTGGGGCCAAAGAGTAGGGCGTTATGGTCAAAAATGCCCTGGGTGTTTCTTGGTATTTTTACTCCCAAGTTTTCAACATGGTCTTTTTGTGATCCTACCACATGAACAGTGACACTATCAGTTCGTTAGCTGAAAGGTGCTTTTGCACAGAGACTGCACCATTTGGCACCATAGGTGTGAAAACACATTTCAAACAGGATGTACTGTTCATGAGGAGGTGTAAAAAATGGCAATGTTGAAAATCTGGAGTGAAACTATAAAACAACTGGTGAAGCCATGAGTGTGCGTAGAAACTGCGCAACACACACCCGTAATGTAATTAGTCTGGGGATTTTTTACAGCAGATTTTCAACATAGGCATTTTGGGACCTCCGCTCATGAACAGTGTCACTGTGATTTTCTTAATCTGTCCTGAACACTGATTTCCCACAGCGACTGTGCTATTCTGCACCAGAAGTGCAGAAACACATTTCGGCCAGGGTGTGAAAAATGACAGCTGTACTGTTCATAAGGAGGTGTGGAAAAATGCCAATATTGAAAATCTGGAGTGAAAATATTACGAATTCGTGAACTTACAAGGGTGCGTGGAAATTGCACAATGCACGCTCATAACAGTCATTTTATGGACTTTCGTCACCAAATTTTCAACATAGCCAGTTTAAGATATCTGCTCTTGAACGGTGTCTCTATAATTTTCTTAATTTGTCCTGAACATTGATTACGTACGCCGATCGTGCCATTGTGCGCTACATGTGTGAAACACATTTCAGTTGAGATATGAAAAATGACAGCTGTACTGTTCATAAGAAGGTGTGGTAAAATGGCAATGTCAAAAATCTGGAGTGAAAATATTAAAAATTCTCAAAGTTATGAGCGTGCATAGGAACTGCACAATGCACGCTCATGAAACAGTAATTTTGGGGAATTTTTTCTCCAAATTTTCAACATAGGGTTTTTTGGGGCCTACCTCATGAACTGTGACACTGTCATTTCGTTATTGGTCCTGAAAGATGGTTCCACGCAGTGACCGCGAAATCACCTTTCAGGACTGAATAACAAAATGACAGTGACTGAGTTCATGAAGCGGGGGCCCAAGAACCCCATGTTGAAAATTTGGTGAAAAAATTCCCCAGAATGGCCGAGATATGCACCAAAGTTGAAAAAAGGAAACATTTATGCCATTATACAGCTTACCGGCATTTCTTCAGTTCACGGTCGGCTTTGAAGAGTGCAGACGTGTTCCCGGTCCACCGAAGATCATCACCATGGGCTCCGGGGATAAGTGTGGGGTGAGATGGGGGTGTGGGGAGGTGGGGTACACAGAGGATGGGCACGGGTTGGGGGAGATGGGTAAGAGAATCAGCGAGGGACTGTTTTTTTCTTCTTGGTGTTTTTTTTTTACGAAGACAATGGGGGACTTTTGCCACACTGGGGTGGGCTCCCAGCATGGCACCAGGAAGTTGTTTGGGGGGCAGTGGAGCCGACAGGGGATTGAGCACCCCTGTGGGCCATACACACTTTTGCCACGCTGGGGTGGACTCCTAGCGTGGCACCAGTAAGTTTGTTTGGGGGGCAGTGGAACTGACGGGGATTGGGTACCCCATGGGCCTATACAGACTTTTGCTGTTGGGGTGTGCCTCATGGCACTTGGAAGTTTGTTGGGGGAGGCAGTGGAGCAGATGAGGAATTGAGCACTCCATTGGCCAGACAGTGTGTTGGGTGCATGAGCCGAAAGGGGATTGGGGACCCCCCTTGGCACACAAGAAATGGGGGAGGTGCATCATGCCAACAAGGAGTGGGCTACCCCGTCTGCAAATTAACTGGGGAGGGGATCATGCTGACAGTGGGATTGGGTGCCCCTGTCAGCTTTTTTTTTTTTTATTTATTGAAATTTTTCACCAGGAGGGCACACTGAACGGCAGGTGGCAGCTTTCCGTCGGCTTTGTGGGACACTGTGAGAAGCATACCTCTCAACTGTCCCTGATTTTGCCTCAAAATTCTACTCTATCCCTCCTAAAAATTGTGTTTCCGTGACCAAACAGCAGGGGTTATAAGCACAAAATAATGTCAAACATTAAAGTTACAGACTTGTCCTTCCTTAGAAAATGCATTTCACACTAAGCCCTTTATTCTACCAGCTTCCTGAGTGGATATCTCCAATGTTGAAGATGTGTCCCTGATTTTGGTCCTTTTTCCCTGATTTTTTTAAGCCTTTTCCCTTATTTATGAGGCAGGAGGTTGAGAGGTATGGTGAGAAGCCGCCATGGGGACACCACACAATGCACCAAAACAGCTGATTGCGTAGTGACGTGGCCGAATTTCTTTATGCATTGTGGCATACTCATTAACTGCTGTCATCAACAGCATGCTTCTCTATTCATTGCACAGAGAACAGCCCTAGAAAGACTGCTGCCATTCGGCACAACACTGCCACGCCTCCAAAACTGAAGGAAGCTGACGCAGTGTGTTTCTTGCACATGTGTGCAAGCAACACAAAAAGAGCTGAAGGGCTGAATCTCGTAACTCCGCCCTAATCCTCCTCCAGAATAATGTTGTCCCAGTACCCCTCTGGAATCATTAAGCACCCCCAACCCTTGTTTTTTTTTTGTTTTTTTTATTTCGCAAAGAATCCTTTAAGCAGATACCTATTTTCAGAGGAGCCAGAGTCAGAAACAACGTTAATGCATAGACCCGCAGAAATACATCACACAATCATTGAGACACAATGATACACAATTAAGATGTAAGACAAGCAGAAACTCGAGTGTAATATTGCCTTTGTATTCAGCATTGGTAAGGCCTCATCTTGAATATTCTGCCTTCTGCACTCCTCAGAGTATAAAAGGACAAAGGCTTATAGAAGGAGTTGAAAGAAGAATAAAAAAAAATTAAAAACCTCAGAGACAAAACATATGACGAGAGACTGAACAGTTTAGGACTATATTCAGTGCAATACAGAAGATTAAGAGGGGACCTGTGTTTAATTTTTAGGGCTGTAAATTATGAGTCATTACTGGAGAGTACTGGATTAACAAGAAGAACAGTAAATAAAACCACGAGGTCCCATAACTTACAGTTAAAAGGGGAAGTGTCTAACACCATTAAAAGAACAAAGTGGTTTACACAAAGAATAATACCAGCATGGAATTTATTACCAGTGTGGGTTGTAACTTGTGAAACTATGGAAGCTTTTAAATTAGCCTTGGATAGACACATGGATAACTTTAAATACAGCTATATAGACTGGAAATAGTTGCAAGTTTTTTATAGGTCTGTGACCTCCAAACTTGCAACTCCTCTATGAATCTATGAATCAGTATGTCTTCACAGACCCATGTGGCCTGCTGCCAAAAGGATTGGATCATAGAACAGTCCTGTAATCTGTGATACAGCTGGGCCCCAGGCTGGCCGCAACTCCAGCATTAGTCATGACTCAGTAAGCCCATGCTTTTGAGAACAGGAGAGGGTGGTACCACCTCAGTAGGGGCTGGTTTTGTATTAGTCAACTTCTGCCATCCCTGCATGCTCTCTGGAGCCTGTCCCAACATTGTGGAGATTGAGACTGGGAGAGGAGAGTCCCCAGTTTGGACTGCCACTTGAATCTGGCTGTTTGGGATGGACCAGGTAAAGCATTGTTTATTGCCTTGTAGATGCAGCTGACTCTTCCTTTAGATAGGTTAGCTAGCCGACCAAGGAAGGAAAGTCCCGCTGTGCAGTATAAGCAGAGTGGGTGCAGTGTAGGTGGTGGACCACGTTCTGGATCTGTAAATATTTCCAAAAGTCCTTTTGAGGGAACTGGAAGTGGTTTATGAGGGAGGCGAAGGAATCGACTGTCGTGGCTCCTGGTATAAACAGGTCTTTTATCAATCTGATGCTTTGGACTATCCAGTTTTTCCAGTGTATTGATGTACCACCAATCTTTAGGTTGAGATTACCCCATAGTGGAGCACAGGACCAAGGAGACGGGGTTTCTGATGGGTGTTTATGCAGCCTCTCCCAGTATTTTACAGATATTTCAACAGGAGGGTGAGTGGGTTCCTGCTTCAATATTTACAGTACAAGAATACAGTTGATGAGATGCCCCCACCAACCATCATAATAGAAGTTTCAAAGTTAACCCATATTGGACTGAGGGAGGTAAGTGGAGAGAACCACTGGACTGACTGTGCAGACACAAAGGCCACATGGCCTTGCAGCCATAGAATTCCCCATCCTACCTTACTCCAGTAACTCCTAAGCTTAGCTCAGCTATACCTCGGAGGCTTGCCTTCCCTCAGGAAGTGGCCTATTAGTGTGTCAATTCTGTGGAACCATTTAGGTGGTATTTTAATGGGGAGGTGGGTAAGAGGTGCAAAAACACTGGGGCTATAATGTTTTGCTGCATCAGTTTTGCCCACTAGTGAAAGATGCAGTGCTTTCCACCTTTTCAGTTCTGTTCTGGTGGCCTGTTATAGTGGATCTAGATTTAGGGGTATCATTTTTTTATTTGTTTATATTTCTATGCAGCTTGACCCCAAGGTATGTGATGTCCTCTGCCACCCTTTTGTAGCACCAGAGATCTAAATTCCTCTAAGGAGCACTTGAAATTTAGTGATAGGACTTTTGTTTTGGCCAGGCTGACCCTAAGCCCAGAACTCTTTCAAAAGGGGGAGGACATGATGTACCCTGTGATGAGCATCTGACAACGTGATGAGTAGGTCACCTACATAGAGATTTCTGCTTGAAGTTGAACCAGCATAATATTCTGTGGTGATCTGCATATGCAGCCCATGATGCTTTGCATTATTGGGGTATGTGTGATTTTGTATTTTTTTGAAACTTGGCTTATCGGCCAATGCCCTTTGAGGTAACCATTGCCTCAGTGCTTGTGCGCTGAGGTTCTTTGTCCTTTTACATAGCGATAAGTTTTATATACCTCATCCCTCACCTTAATTCCAGTAATAGCTGCCTTTTCTTAAATGACAGTGGCCAATAGCTCAATTGCTAGCACAAAAAGCAGTGGGGATAGTGAGCAACCTTGGTGGGTACCTTTCTGGAGATGGAAAGGAGTGGATTTAAGACCGCAAGTATTGAGGCCATGGTAAAGGAATATAGCAGGCATACCCAATCCATTAAGTCTGGTCCTATGCCCATCTGTGTTAGTGTGTCCAGCAGGTATGGCCATTCAACCAAGTCAAATGCCTTTTCAAAGCCTATGACCAGGGTGGCTGCTGGGGTAGCGCTCTCATGGACTGTGTGTATTAAGGATATTAGGGTTCTAAGGTGATCTGAGCCTAATATACCCCTTAATAAAATCCACCTAAGAGGGATGTATCAGGTCTGGGAGGACTTTCTCCAGTCTGGCAATCATCACATTTGCTAGCACTTTAGCATCTGCATTACTTAGGGATATAGGCTGATAGCTACCGGGGAGGGTCTTTTCCTTTTTTTATGGCTGCAGTGGGCAGAGCCCTGCAGTCCTCTTGCTTTGAGAGAAGGACTCCCACATTCCTTGCAAATGCACAACATGTTGGAGTGACAAAAAAAGTCATCCCTGCATCTGTGGAACACCCCGTGTTCGCACTATTTTATTTTTCTTTTTGGCGGTCCGTGACCGCTGAAATACTTAACCCCCCACCCAACCATCCCTTTCAGCACCCACCACCCCAGCCCTGACGAAACATAATAGTGACACTGTGGGTGCCCAATCCCTCAATGTCTAGATCACAACACCTCTTACTGCCACGCCCCCCCCATCCAGTACTGCGCATGCGCGTTTTTTTTCTTTTTCTTTTTTTTTTTCACTTTCCTCCCCCACCTGACCCTCCCTCTCTGCACCCACCACCCCACTCCCCCAAGAAACATAACAGTGGCACTGGGTGGTGTCCAATCCCCAAGTGCAGGAATCCTCCATTTTTCTTTTGAGCCTGTAAAAAGAAAAAGTCCACCAATGTCTTTTGCGACTGTTGCACTCCCCCCACCTGACCCTCCAACTCAGCACCCACCACCCTGCACCCCACCCCAAGCCCTTACTTATCTATTGAGGGGGTCCAACGCCATAATCCTCTCTGGACTGCAGACACATCTTCACTCTTCAAAGCTGGACCGCAAACGGAACAAACAGGTATGCGATTCAATGTATTTCAATGGTGTTTTGAACTTACTGGCATAACTTGGCCATGTTACTTTTTTCTTTAACTTTCTTCCCCCCCACCCAACTCTCCCTCTCAGCACCCCTCACCCACCCCCAGAAACATAACAGTGGCACTGGAGGTGGACAATCCCCCAGTGCAGGAATCCTCCATTAACAGTCCGTGACTGCTGAAATTCAAAATCCCCCACCTGACACTCCCTCTCAGCACCCACCACTCCACACCCCAGAAACATAATAGTGACACTGGGTGTGCCCAATCCCCTTGTGTCTCGATCATAACTGCTCTCACTGCCACCCTTCAGTCCATCACTGCCATGTGCAGTTATTTATTGTTTTTATTTTACTTTCCTCCTCTCTGCACCCACCACCCCGCCTCCCTGCCAAGAATCATAACAGTGGCTCGGGGTGCTAACCCAGTGCAGGAATCTTCCATTTTTGTTAAATCCTGTGGAAAAAAATAAGCCTGTCGATGTTTTTTGTTGCCGTTGCACTCCCCCCCTACCAATCCTCCCACTCAGCACCCACCACCCTGCACCCCTCCCCAAGCCCTTACTTACCCATTGGGGGTCGAATGCTGTAATCCTCTCTGGGCCACAGGCACGTCTTCACTCTTCAAAGCCAGACTGCAAACTGAACAATCAGGTATGCGATTCAATGTATTTCAGTGGTGTTTTGAACTTACTGGCATAACTTGGCCATGTTATTTATTTATTTTTTTTAACTTTCTGCCCCCACTGGACCCTCCTTCTCACAGCCCACCACCCCATGCACCACCCCAGAAACATAAAAGTGGCACTGGGGGGTGCCCAATCACCCAGTGCAGGAATCCTCCATTTTTTTTTTAATCTTCAAAGCCGGACCGCAAACTGAACAAACAGGTATGCAACTCAGTGTATTTCAGTGGTGTTTTGAACTTACTGGCATAACTTGGCCATGTTGTTATTATTTTTTTTTAAACTTTCCTCCCCTCACCCGACCCTTCCTCTCAGCACCCACCACCTCACTCCCCCCCCAGAAATCTAACTGTGTCATAGGGGGTGCCCAATCCCCCAGTGCAGGAATCCTCAGTTTTTTGCTTTTTTTTAATCTTGTAAAAAAAAAAAAAAAAGAAGTCCATCGCTGTCTTTTGCAGCTGTTGCCTGCCCCCACCTAACCCTCCCACTCAGCACGCACCATTTGCACCCCCCAAGCCCTTACTTACCCATCGGGGGTCCAATGCCATAATCCTCTCTAGACTGCAGACACGTCTTCACTTTTCAAAGTCAGACCGCGAACTGAACAAACAGGTAGGTGATTCAATGTATTTCAACAGTGTTTTTAACTTACTGGCATAACTTGGCCATTTTTTCATAGTTTTTGGCCCAAATTTTCAACATGCCTTTCTTGGTACCCCACCTCATGAACAACTGAGGTGTCGTAAGGCAAATCTCTCCCGGAAGGTGATTTCATGGTCCCTGTTTGAAATCACCTTTCAGGCAGGGCTTGAACATTTTCTCTGCCCTTGTTCATGAGGTGGGGCCATAAGAAGGCTATGTTGAAAATGTGATGTAAAAATATTTAAAAAAAACAACAATAAGTTATGAGCCTTCGTTGAATTTTGTGAATGTAGGCTCGTAATTTTGGTGATTGTCAATATTTTTTACCCCAAATTTACAACACAGCCATATCTTTAGAGCACCCCATGAATGTGGCAGCTGTCATTTTTCAAATCCTGGCCAAAATGTTGTTGTTTTTATATCCTGAAAGCTGATTTCATGGACCATGCACAAATTCACCTTTCCAGCAGGAGCTGAAAAATTTCTCTACCCTTGTTCATAAGGTGGGGTCACAAGAAGGCTATGTTGGTGTAAAAATATTAAAAAACAACAAAGTTATGAGCCTACATTGCAGTTTGCAAATGCAGGCTCGTACCTTTTCTAATTTTCAATATTTTGATGCCAAATTTACAACACAGCCATTTCTTTGCAGCACCTCATGAATGTGACAACTGTCATTTTTCAGCTCTGGCCCCAAATGTGCTCTTGAGTCCAGAAAGCTGATTTTGCAGTACCTGCACGAAATCACCTTTCGGGCAGGAGCTGAACATTTGGTCTGCTCATCTTCATGAGGCAGGGTCATAACAAGGCCATGTTGGAAATTTTGTGCACGTATATTACAAAACAACAAATTTATGAGCTTACGTTACATTTTCCTAACGCAGGCTTGTAACTTTGGTAATTTTCTATATTTTTACTCCAAATTCTTCCCATGCAGCCCTATCGGCTCTGGCCAGAGTTTGTTTTTTTGGGAGGACAGTGATCACCACCTCTCTCATGGTCGGAGGTACGGCACCCTTTGTTAAGGAGTCCTGGAACACTCTTTGAAGATAAGGAGATACCGTCACACACTGCCTGATATAGCTCTACTAGGAAGCCGCCCCTCCAGGGCCCTATGGGGATTCATGGTCTTTACTGCTGTCCGAATCTCTTCTGGTGTCACTGGTGCATTCAGGGCTGCAGCTTCTGCTAGAGAAACAGAGGGGTGGGGAGGGCCTCCAGAAACTTGTGGATTGAGACCGTGGAGGATGGAGCTGGGGCAGCATACAGCTCTTCATAGAAATATTTCACAGTTGAATGTATGCCCTCAGGTTTTCTATGCAGTGTGCCAGAGGTGTTCCTTAGCCCCGCGATGGCCTGAGCAGCCTTGTCTGCATTTCAGCATGTATGCCACCAGTTTACTGGATTTTTCACATCCTTCCCAGGAGGAATGGCATAGTCATCTAATGGCAAGTTCTGCTTTCCCGCTGAGCAAGTCATTTAGCTTAGTACGGGTGCTGATGAGTTGGCCTACCAGTGCAGCGAAGGGGGGGGGGTGGGCCCTGCCTCCTTGCATTGTGTTTCTAGGGCCAGTAGTTCTTTCTCCAGGTCAGACTGGTCAGCCTCTCTAGCTCTGTGTGAGGCAGATGCCATAATATCCCCCCACATGGTCACCTTGAAGGCCTCCCGAAGTGTGGAGACTGACACGTCCCCCATGTCATTCTGCACCCAGTAGGCCCTTGCCTCCTTCTTAAACCAGGGTATGAATTCCTTATTGTCCAGCAGCAGCGGGTCAAGCCACCATGCTGGGGACTTTTTCCAGAGGGGAACTCTTACTATCTGTATCACCAGTGGGGTGTAGTCGGCTATGATAATAGGGTAGACTGTGGCCTCTGTGAGCTGCGGCATTAAAGACTGCGATGTGAGCCAGAAGTCAGTCCTGCATGAGGTACCATAAGGGGCTGCAAAACAGGTACAATCTCCAATTCTTGGGTATTGTACCATCAACATCCATTAGCTGTTGTTCAGACACTAGGGATTCTAATGCCTTAATGGTATGCACGTGGGTTTCTGCCCTCCTCCCACTCCTGTTTAATGTAGTATCTAGGGTCAGGTTAAAGTCGCCCTCCCCCCCACAGCAATATCAGTCATTTGGCATCATTGAAGTCCAGAAGTGTTTTGTTTAGCAAGTGGAAAAAGCCATAAATGTTTGCCAGTAACTGGGATCCCTCCAGGGTCGTGGCCAAGGCCAGTATCCATGGGCCATCTTTATCTGTATTGGACTTGGTTATTTTCCATCCCACACTTTTATGGATCAACATGGATATCCCTCTTTTCTTTGGATGGGGGCACACTGTATATTTCCTTCCCCACCCAATCCCGCTTGAGTTTGGTAGCCGCTGTTGATGTGAGCCTAGTCTCCTGTAAAAAGGCCACCTGAAGTCTCAGCTTTTTCAGATGAGTCATTGCCTTTCTCCTCTTGATGGAAGAATTTAGCCCTCAAGCATTCCAGTTTATAAATTTAACCTCCATAGTGTTAGTTCCAGTTTTCCGCTGTGGTTTTCAAGGATTATTTGATTCCCATGTTGGACATCCCCCCTCCTGGGGTGGGTACCCTTCCCAGTGGTCCCGATTCCATCACCTTCCCACCTATTGCCTTCATCTGTGGAAAAACAAACATTAAGGGGTCTATGCACAAAGGTGCAGAGTGCCTATGCGCCACGTATCCGTGACGGGTAGCCACTCTGCACCCATTGCGCCCCCCAAAGCGGGATGCACAAGATGGGGCATGTGGCCCCTATGCACCCGATTCCCTGGCCACATGGACAGCAATGTGCTGGGGGGGGCGGGTGTGTGTGCCTGCACTACATGGCAACTACTAGGGCACAAAGTGCCACACACTGGGGGGCATAGGAGGGTGCTGTGTATGCCAAGGGAGACCCTGCCATAAGCGCCCTATGCGCCCAGTCCCACACACAGCAGAAACCCACACATGCCTCAGCAGGAGTAAAGGACACCCTCGACATGACCGGCCACCCATCCAAGCCAGATGCCAGCCTTCCCCCATGGCAGGAGACTCACCCCACCCCAAGGCAGCCCATCCAGTGCATGACCCAAAACCCCCAACCTCCTGACATGTGGGTGCCATGTCCCCCATTGGCAGGAAACATACTCCCCACTTCCTGACAGATGTATCCTGTTCCCTGGCAGTGGCATGACTCATACCCCCATCCCCACAAGTGTCATCCCGGCCCCCCTGCAGTGTATGGCACCCCCAAACACACAGAGCTGCCCCGTCCCTGTGATGTACATGACCCTCCCTGGTGCACACAGGTGCCCCATCCAAAACATCCCAAGACCCACCCCCGGTACCCTTGCCCCCACATTGGTGGTCAGTGGTCCCCCCATGGCACCGACAACCACCCCCCTGCCCCATACCTTCCTGTCAGTGCCACAGCCAGGAACACCTAGTGGCACTGCCCTCCTCACACCGCTTTGGCCACTGGACGTCCGACCGCTGCTGGGAGCATGCTGCCTGTTTATAGGAGCATGCTGCCTGTTCATGGGAGCATGCTGCCTGTTTATGGGAGCATGCTGCCTGTTTATAGGAGCATGCTGCCTGTTTATAGGAGCATGCTGCCTGTTGATGGGAGCATGCTGCCTGTTTATAGGAGCATGATGCCTGTTGATGGGAGCATGCTACCTGTTTATAGGAGCATGCTGCCTGTTGATGGGAGCATGCTGCCTGTTTATAGGAGCATGCTGCCTGTTTATAGGAGCATGCTGCCTGTTGATGGGAGCATGCTGCCTGTTTATAGGAGCATGATGCCTGTTTATAGGAGCATGCTTCCAGCATCATTTGGATGGCTGGCAGCCAAGGAGGTGTGTGGAGGGCTGTGCCACTGGTCATCCAGGACAGCAGCACCGACAGGTGGGTACTTGGGGGATGTTGGTGCTGCAGGGAGTTGGGGGGACCACTGCCCACCAATGATGTGGTGGGGCATTTGGGACTGGGACGCTCTGCTTTGGGGAGGTGTTGCCACAGACCATGCCGGGGAAATTGGGGGTTATTGTACTGCACCGGGCCTGACATGTGTCGTGGGGGTGGATGGCACTGCAGTAATGGGGTTGGGGCTGACCAGCATTGTGGTGAGGTAGGGGGGAGATTGGCAGGCTCGGGGACACGGTGGCATTATGTTGGGGAGGGGGGTGCCCCTGGCCATTTAGGGATGGGCCAGCCATGTGTTCAGGGCAGATCCACAGCAGGGGCAATGGTGCCCGTGATGCTTAGCTTGGGGGGAGTGTGGTGTATGCAGCCGCATGGGTACGGGTGGCCGCAGGGGCTATTCATGCACCAGGACCCATGCCTCCTGTGAGTTATCCACTGCTTATGCTCTCCCCCAGCATGCAGGGACTCTGCAGGGGCAGCATTTGGGGGTGGAGTTGTGGATCCAGGCGGGCAGCCAATAGGATGTCTGTCCTGGGTCCGCAACTCTACCCCCGTCCGCCCTGCAGAGTTCAGCATGCGGGGGGGCATAGCTGCAAACAGATGGCAGCCATTTGTGAATACTGGCCTGTGCGCACCTGTCCGCTGGTGGGATACGCACCTCTGGCGTGTACTTCCCGCCCATTCATGCATTTATAGGTGACATTGCAGAGGGTCTGGAGGGAAAGGTATGCCTCTTTGCAGATGATACAAAGATCTGTAACAGAGTTGATACACAAGGGGGGGTAGAAAGGATGAGAAGGGACTTGGCAAGGTTGGAGGAATGGTCAGACATATGGCAACTTAGATTCAATGCAAAGAAGTGCAAAGTAATGCACCTGGGAAACAAAAACCCAGGAAAAGAGTACACAATAGCAGGGGAGGTACTAACAACAACAAAAATGGAACGGGACTTGGGGGTAGTCATATCAGATGATCTAAAGGTTGGTAAGCAATGTGAGAAGTCAGTAAGGAGATCCAGGGGAATACTGGGATGCATAGGAAGGGGCATCACAAGTAGAAAAAGGGAAGTGGTTATCCCTCTGTACAGACAGTTGGTGAGACCCCATCTGGAGTACTGTGTGCAGTTTTGGAGACCTCATCTGCGCAAGGACATAGACAAGATGGAAGCAGTCCAGATGAGGGCAACTAAAATGGTGCAGGGTCTGCATCAGAAACCATATGAAGAGAGACTGAGAGAGTTATATGTATACCCTTGATGAAAGGAGGGACGGGGAACATGATAGAAATGTTCAAGTACCTCGAGGAATCAACAAAGTCCAGGAGGGTAGCATCTTTCAGAAAAGAGATGTGTAAGAACAAGGGATACAATTTAAAGATAGAGGGGATGGCTCAGGGTAATGTGAGGAAATCTTTTTTCATGGAGAGAGTGGTGGATGCGTGGAACTGCCTTCCTGGGGAGATTGTTGGGGCTAAAACAGTGGGGGAATTCAAACATGCATGGGACAGACACAAGGCAATTGTAGTGGGGGGTGGCAGGAAGTAGGCTGTTGGTTAACTAGAATCTGCAGCTTATCCAGTAGGTAGGGGAAATGGGCAGACTGGGTGGGCCAAGTGGTCCTTATCTGCCGTCAAAGTCTACGTTTCTATGTTTCATAGGGGCAAAAGATGGCAAACAACTTAATAACAGTAACAAAACAGTAGGTTGTATCCCTTGTCCCCACTCCCTCCACCCCTACCCTCTAGCCCATCGAGAGTGCATGTCACAGTGTGCACAGGTCGTCCCATGGCCAAAGTGCCCAAGATTATGTCTGAGGGTAAGATAACTAGGACAACAAAACTCTGTTACCCTGGCTGAGTAGCTCAGCATTTCAGTAATTTATTTATTTTTTTGGAAAACACACTAACCCAGGTTTAGAAAGGCTTTCCGCCTGTGTTCCAGGACTTGAGGGAGCCGTGACCATGTGGAGCGCTGCAAGATCCAAGCTATTGCTTTTTTCATCTTTGTGGTAAAGCTTATAGTCTGTGTGGCCTGCCCCCTCTCATCCATGCTGGTGTACTAACAAGCACTCAGAGTCGCAGAGAACGTCTTGGGCCATAGATGTTGAGGAGCCCCATCAGGGTCCGCTGTGTCTTGAACCAACTCCCCCCTCCAACTTGCCATAGTAGGCTTATATTCTGATACTGTTGGTATACTGCAAGCCTGGTGGAAGATGTCGGTCCTATATCAGAATAAAAAAGATTTTAAACGATACTGTGAGATAGGAATGGCCTTTTATGGTGATAGCTTGGTTATCTGAGCAATCAGGGGACTGATGTTCAGGTGGGACCGCTGATCCACTGTCCCTGCACGAGGCCATCTAAAGAGCAAAAGAGACAGCAGAGGAGATGCAGGGACACCACAAAAAACACATAAAACACCTTTGCTGTTTGCCTCCCTTGGTTTGTCAGCTATCCAAATAGGGTTGTCAGAACTAGTTCGTCAAAGATTCGAACCCTCCTCGAACCCTGGTGTTCGAGTTCTAACTTAGAACTCGAACACTAAAAGGTTCGCAAAAGGGTTCGAATCTGAGTCCCAGCATGTGTGTGGAGAGGAGGGCAGAGGAGGCACGTCCCAGCAGGCAGCCCAGAAGGGGGGAGTGTAGGGGTATGTGTGGGGACTGGAGGAGGCATGTCCCAGGCAGCAGCAGGCAAGTGGCAGCCCCGATGTGGTGGGGGTGCAGCAGCAGCAGCAGTGTTGTTGGGGGGGTTGAACTTATTTGCCATCCACCGCGAGTTGTCTGTTTACGCTTGCGTAACGTACATACATACGTACGCTCAAGTGAAGTCATCCTCCTCACCACCTGACCAATACTATGTGGTCAGGTGGGGGTCGAGTAAGCTGCGCGAGCCGCGGGATCTGGGGGTATTTATAGGCAGATGCAAGCCGAGACAGAGCGCCATTTGCTGAGGATTCAGGAGGCAGCAGCAGCCTACTTAACTGTAGCGTTAGCGGTTAGCGTACTGCTACTCTACTACTGCAGCCAGGCATTCTCTTGCCCGATACTATACTTATAGGCCAGGGCCCAGGTCAGTGTGGCCGCAATCGGACTGCAGTGAGCACTTGCTAGTTGCTGCAGTGCTATTTAAAAAATTCCATCATCCATTTTCCTGTGAGACCGAGAACGAGAGAAAGGCTGAAAAAAAGGCTCAAAATTAACGGTCGGGTGGGAGTGGGACTAGGGGGAGGTTCAGGTGGAGGAATTAATCAAGAATTGGGAAGGGATTGGGGAATAGGGAGGGATCGAGACCGAGATCAATCAATATCAGGAGGACTCAGGAGAGAGAATAAAAAAATAAGAAGAAGTGAAGAACCTTTGTGAAATGTGGGGCAAATAAATCTGTACCCTACCCAATGTAGTGTGTCACAGAGAGAAGCCCAGTGGCCAGTTGTGTGGTGGCACTAACTTTACATGACAGAAGCGTAGAAATATAATTCTCATTCCCTGAGTTGTGTGTTGGTTATGTATGTGGCTCCATCTCTTGTGGTCAGCCCATCACCCTGCTGCTGTGTGCCCCTTGACTGCACTGTACCCTACCCAGTGTGTGTTACAGAGAGAAGCCCAGTGGTTAGTTGTGTGGTGGCATTAACCTTACATGACAGAAGCGTAGAAATATAATTCTCATTCCCTGGGTTGTGTATGTGACTCTGTCTCCTGTGGTCAGCCCATCACCCTGCTGCTGTGTGCCCCTTGACTGCACTGTACCCTACCCAGTGTGTGTTACAGAGAGAAGCCCAGTGGCCAGTTGTGTGGTGGCATTAACTTACATGACAGAAATGTAGAAATATAATTCTCATTCCCTGGGTTGTGTATGTGACTCCATCTCCTGTGGTCAGCCCATCACCCTGCTGCTGTGTGCCCCTTGACTGCACTGTACCCTACCCAGTGTGTGTTACAGAGAGAAGCCCAGTGGCCAGTTGTGGGGTGGCATTAACCTTACATGACAGAAACGTAGAAATATAATTCTCATTCCCTGGGTTGTGTATGTGACTCCGTCTCCTGTGGTCAGCCCATCACCCTGCTGCTGTGTGCCCCTTGACTGCACTGTACCGTACCCAGTGTGTGTTACAGAGAGAAGCCCGGTGGCCAGTTGTGTGGTGGCATTAACCTTACATGACAGAAACGTAGAAATATAATTCTCATCCCCTGAGTTGTTGGTTATGTATGTGACTCCGTCTCCTGTGGTCAGTCCATCACCCTGCTGCTGTGTGCCCCTTGACTGCACTGTACCCTACCCAGTGTGTGTTACAGAGAGAAGCCCAGTGGCCAGTTGTGTGGTGGCATTAACCTTACATGACAGAAATGTAGAAATATAATTCTCATTCCCTGGGTTGTGTATGTGACTCCATCTCCTGTGGTCAGCCCATCACCCTGCTGCTGTGTGCCCCTTGACTGCACTGTACCCTACCCAGTGTGTGCTACAAAGAGAAGCCCAGTGGCCAGTTGTGTGGTGGCATTAACCTTACATGACAGAAATATAGAAATATAATTCTCATTCCCTGGGTTGTGTATGTGACTCCGTCTCCTGTGGTCAGCCCATCACCCTGCTGCTGTGCGCCCCTTGACTGCTATGTGTATGCCTATGCCCAGCAGCCCAATCATTCTGTAAGCCTTGAACCTGGGATCCTTTAGTTGTAAACCGTCATATTCTTTAATTACTTTCAGTCTACTGCATCACAGTGTCGCACAACCAAAATAAAATTTGGGAGTTGTAGCCAGCGATCACAGATCACATTGCTTTCTTACACAGGAATTGTTTGGGTGTGGGTGTGTTCACCGCAGTATGCTGGTAGTACTGGTACTGTCTGTTATGGCTGACACCAACATAGATGAAGCATCTGGTGATGGTGTTGGAGTAGGTGTTGGTGGTAGTGGTAATCCTGGTGCTAGCAGAAATAACCAAAATGCTTCATGTGATAAAAATTCAAGAAACAGCAAAAGAGCAACAGTGAAGTGTGGTAAAGGGGAACCTTTTAAGAAAACCTGTACAGTTACTGGGCTCACACGGAGAGGCACCATAAGGTATGCCATTCATGCTGTTAAGATCCCTGTGACTAGCAGCAATAATGCAAGTGACAGTGAGTCCCTCTCTGACTCAGACAGTAGCTCTTTGTCTCAGTCCGACACTGTTGCGTCTCGCGACGAATCATTACTTCCTCAATAAAGTGAAATGAGCAAGTCTGCTGACAATGAATCAGGTAGTGCACTTGCAAATACATCCAGCACTGTTGGCAATGAAAAGGACATATCCATTGAATCCACCACTTCCGTGTTGGCCAGCAATGAAAATCCATCAGAGTCTTCTGACCACTCTTCTAGCACCAAGAAGCATGTCCCGGGTTCTGTTAGGACAGGGGAAAAGACACAAACAGTCTTTAGCTATCTTCCTAGCACTCGAACAAAATCTGTCACATCTGAGGTGTGGAATTATTTCTCTGTCAGTAAAACTGATCCATGCAGAGCAATTTGTTCCGTGTAAACAGAGTGTAAGCCGTGGTAAAGTTGTGTCATGCCTTGGCACTACAGCTCTTAAACGCTATCTGAAAAAGCATTCAGTTTTGCTTGATCATCCAAAACCCATGTCCTCCATCTTCCAGACCGCACGCGAGAAGGGTCAGGAATCTGAAATGGATACTGAATTGTCTGAACTTGATGCGGCAGAACCACTGCCAGCCCTAGGATCACTGTTACCACCAATGCCAGCACCATTAGTACCAGTTGCACATCCAGTGATGGCACTGAATGTATAAGTCCTAGTCCACCATCTCTGCATCCATCTGCCCATCGAAGCACGGTGTATAATAAACCAGCAGGGACATGTTGTAAACAGCTAACACTATCTCAGGCATTTGAAAGGAAGAATACCTTTACTAGAAATCATCCAAAGACCCTTCATCTTAATCACTGAATTAGTGAACTGTTAGCCGGAGCCCTTCTCCCATACTCTTTGGCAGATAATGAGGATTTTAGGGAGCTCATGACATTAGCAGAGCCTCGTTACAATGTTCCTCATCGAAGGTACTTTTCCTATGTTGAAATACCAAACATTTATCAGGCTTTAAAAGCGACAGTGATGCTTGCACTTAAAACTGTGGAGGGTGGGGTTATTCATGTCACAACAGATATGTGGACCAGCACTCAAAACATAGATTACCATGTCCCTTACGCTCATTGGGTCACGTTTTCTTGTGCTTCTTCAAAAACAAAGACACCCCAAAGATGGCGCTGCTGCATATAAAGAAGTTTGGGCAAAGTCATACTGCAAACATCTTGCAGGAACTAAATGACTTCCTTGACGAATGGGTTTATTCTCACGGTCTAAAATGTGGCTTCATAGTAAGTGACAATGGAGCCAACATCTTGAAAGCAGTACAGGATGGAGGATTTCTGCATGCTTCTTGCTTTGCACATTGCTTACACTTAATTGTCACAGGATTTCTCAGCAATGAAATACAAGTGGATGGTATGATTGCTGTTTGCAAAAAAATTGTGACTCACTTTTCACATTCAACCAAGGCTATATGGACATTGTCTGAACTGCAAAACACAAGCTGCCCCAGCAAAAGCTGATTCAAAATGTTTCCACCGTTGGAACTCAACACTTTATATGTTGCAGCGCCTCTTGGAGCAAAAAGCAAGCTGTACATGAGTATTGCTCCAGTTACATTATTGGAGATGGCATTATGCTGTCTGTGCTGCAGTGGAAATTAATGGAGACAGTGTGCTGCATCCTAGCTCCTTTTGAGACAGCTACAAGGGACATGTCTTCTGAAGGCGCATCTGTGAGTCAGGTTATCCCACTCATAATGTTAATTTCACATCATCTTAGTGTTCTAAATCTACAAATAGAAAAAGACAGATCTGAAGCGCAGACAACATGTCGCCTGTATCATAGGAATCTCGTAAAGAGAATGAGCGAGCGCTTCAAAACCAATGACAAATTAGTTGCAATGACAAAATCAAAATACTACATCCTTGCAACTCTCTTAGATCCCAGGTTCAAGGCTATACATCTTCCAAAAACAGATGATATAGAGCAGTACAAATGTCTGTTGCTAGATGAGCTGCAGCACTCACAGGAGTCAAACACAGACACGCACAGTACCCTCAGGTTGTCATCACCACAACATGCAGGTTCATCTTCACAAAGGGATACAGAACTGGAAAAGTCACCAAACATTAACAGTAGTTGTTCCACAACTGCCACTTCTTCAACCCTTAGTAGCAAGCTAAATCTGTGGCAAAACCTTTCCCAAATTGCTGCCATACCAGCTCCTGCTGATTCCTCTTCTGAGCGGTCTCTGTCCATCATGGTAGACAGTTACCTGCAAGAACTGCCTATTCCTATTGGATGCATGCCCTTTGGAATACTGGAGATCAAAAAAAGTCAATTTGGACAGAGCTGTATGATGAAGCCTGTAAATATCTTGGTTGTCCTGCAACAAGTGTCTCTTCAAAACGCATGTTTAGTACAGCTGGCAATATTGTGACAGACACCAGAAATAGGTTGCTGCCAGAAAATGTACACACGTTAACTTTTATTAAAGTTAATAAGTCAAGATTTTCGTATCCCTACAAGAGTATACAAACTGATCCTGAAGTGATTGATGTTGTGGATGTTGTTGGTGATGACAACTCAGATGGTGGTGGCTGGTAAATACTGTGTGGGACAGAGTCTCTTTGCACCAAAAAAGGAAACTTTTACAGACTGTGATGACTTTGGTTGTCTCTCTCCTTTCTCAATCTACTACCTTGGACTATATACCCCCAAAAACTTTCACCATTTCATGGCAAACTGCTTTGTAGCTAGGGTCTAAACTAAAGTCAACAAGTGTTATATACAGGGCAATTTTAACATCGGTGGGAACAGGCCCAAATTTGGCATAAAAGGGACACTGTCACGTCAATCCTTTCTGTATCATATTATTTATAGTTAAAGTGCAAACATATATTTTTGGATTTACCTTCTGTGACTTTGTGGTGCATCAGTATGGGCTGGGACCAGGGAGGGTCTATTTTTCAATTTTAAAGAGGACAAAACAATGAGTTCTAATTGGTAACTGTTTATTATTTTTTCAATTACAGAAATGTTAGCCATAAACCAAAAATGGATGCTAGTACGTGGGCGAGGGTTGTGGGTTGGTTTTAACATGGGTGTAAGGGTAGTATGGGTGCTACTGCACAGATGAGGATGGTGGAAGAAAAGTGGAATGGATGATGGGGTGAAAGGTGGGTGTTGTTTTAGTCCTTTCATTTGCAGATTCGTGATTGGCTGGGGATGGTGAGGAAAAAAATGATGACAGACCGAACCTACTGTGTACATATAATATATATATATATATATTTTTTTATTATTAAATACATTGCAAACTGCTGCCACCTAGCACAATTGTCCTGTCCCCTTTAAAAAAAGAATAAAGGAATCAGAAATAAAAGAAAATCTGCATCAGCAGTTTTCACAGAATGTGACCTATCATAAAGTGTTTTTGCTTTACAAGTAGTGATAATTTGATACATAATGGGGTTGACAGACGCTGTCCCTTAAACATCACACGCCAACTGTTGCAGCTACATTAAATGTTCCTTAAGTTAGTATGTGGTGAGGAAACCACTTTTTTCTGTTTATGTGACTGAGATACAGATTTTATTGAAGTATCAGCTGCACAGATGCATCATCTTAGAAAGTTGTATGTAGTACTTCAATTTGCCAACAAAAATGTTGGTATATGTATGCATTATCTTAGAAAATTGCATGCATTTTTTGCCAGCAACAATGACTGGCATATTTGTTTTATTCAAATGTCTTGACTGACTACGTTATGACATAATATGTTTTGCAACAGTTCCACATGCTACTGCTGTAGTACCTTGGCTTGACTTTGTTATAAAAGCTTTCTTTTAAACATAGCAACTTTTGAGTTACTCATTTAAACAGAAAGCAGCAAATAGCTGAGATTAGGTAATATCAGTTATTTTTTCATAATTCATGACGATGAGTATATATAACTGAGTACATAAATGGCTAATGTGCCTCTTTCTTTCACTAAGGAACTATGATGCAGCTGCAGCAGGAAAACTTTTAACATATGGGTGGGTGGGTGGGCCTGTTACATATTAAGTTGCTGGCTTTAAACAGAAGAAACCATAGATAAACCTATCCTGTCCAACCTAAAGTTGGACCAGCATAACATTCTGTGGTGATTTGCATATGCAGCCCATGATGCTTTGCATTGTGGGAGCATGTGTGATTTTGTATTTTATAGATAAACCTAGTTGTATTCCTATCAATGTCACACATGATAATTTCTCTCCCCCTTATATTGAACAGTTTTTCCTTTACATATATTTTATTACTTTCTTCATTACTGGCAGCACAGTAAAAAAATAGCGTTCGAGTTCTAAAAAGTTCTAAAAAAGATTAGAACCCTAGAACTTTTTCAAAAGTTCTAGACTTGAACTAGAACCCAGAACTTCAGAGGGTTCTGACAACCCTATATTCAAAGGGCCATAACAGAGCATGTGAGCTTGCCTCCTGTCCCCACCCCCATAGGGCATTCACCGCTTTAAGAGAAAGGACCTTTAATTGCAAGGCAGTCTTGATAGGGTCATTGAAGGGTGGTAAAAGGCCCCTATTGAATTAAACATTGTGTTAGTCCTGGGAGTATACAAGCCCCACATTAGCAGTGTCATGTTGAGCGGAATTAACAGCTAATCAGCATCAGCCAGTTCAAGCTGCTGTGGTGGTGGATGCCAGCATGGCTTTGCAAGCCAGGAGCTGGACTATGGGTTCCTCTGAACTAGTCAAGCCACTGTAGGGATGCATAGTCTGGACAACCACCTCGGCCCAGGATCTGGAAGCAGTCGTGGTGGCCGCAGCATTCAGTGGTGGTAGAGCCTGTACAGTCAGAAGTGGGGGCAAATCCTTCAGTAAGTCTTTCAAAGGTACAAATTTGTTATTTCCTAAGTAGGACAGGGCCAAGCCTGAGGAAGCCTTTGAGTCACTGCTATGGCTCCAGCTTCTGGATTGCACCCTGGGTGAGCAGTCCCTCTTCCTCTCATCTTTGGCCTTCTTTTTCCTTGTTCCTGCAGTGCTGCTTGGGAGTAGGAACCCAGGGGTCTTCATCTTGAGATAGGAAGGGAAGCACTGCACCATACGGCTATGTTTGGCAATGGTGTGAGACGTCTCTCCGGAGCCAGGCTGGTGTCCATATCCTGAGACTAAGCCCAGTCTCTATTGTGTCCTCCCCGGGGGCGATACATGGACAGTTGCAGTTGCAAGGAGAACTTCATGAGGAAATCCTTCGCTGCTTTAGGCGTATTGAAGGATCGTGGTACACCATTGGCAGTAGTATGCAGAGTAGCAGGGTAGCACAGGGAGTACTGGAGCCCCTGGTCTCTAAGGCCCTCCTCGCTGTGGTGAAGGCCCTTCTGCAGTCAGACAGTGGTGGTGAAAAGTCTGTGAAGATTTGGATCTTATGTCCCTGCCAAGTCAAATTTCGATTTTCCCTTGCTGCCTGCATCATCTCATCTTTGACAGTAAATCTGAGGACTCTGGCAAGGATCGGGTGAGGTTATACCCCTTGGGGTGCCCCAGGGGCTAAGGAGTACCTGTCTTATTTCCAGCAGAGTAAGCCATCAGCAGTTGAGGATTTCAGGCAGCATCGTTTGGAGGAATCTGTATTGGGCCCTTTATAGCCTTCCGTGAACCCTACAAACTGAACTGCTTTGCTCCTTCTTATTATTCCTGTACTATCTGCCTTCCGTTCCTGGTCTGAGTAGCAGCCCCCAAGCCCTGTCACTCACCCTTCTCATGGATTTTCAGGTTAACCACCACTTTCACAGAGCCATATTTGACAGGTGGCCTGACACATAGGGTCATGTGATGCCTGCGGGGGTTGCCGAGTGAGCCGGGACATTTTCTTTATAGATTTCTTCCCCCGGGAGTTGGCGTGTGATGCGGTTATGTAAGTGCACATTACTGCACCTGCAGACTGCATCAGCTGACTCCCCCCATGTCCACTTCTTCCGCTGCTGGCACTGCCAACTGGCCTCCACCAGGTGGCAGTCAAATGGTGGGAGTCAGGAACCCCCTCCCCAAGGGAGGAGAGCTGTCCCTGTGACACACTGAATCCTCCCCTTTCCCAGCCAGCCCCCAGCCTTGAGAGATTCTGGTCTGTTTTTGAACCTAGGTCACCGGCATTGGTGGAGGTAGGGAGTCCAGCTCCTTGGCCATCCACACCACCAGGCCATTGCTTTGCTCTTTCATTGTTGCCACAATGCTCCTATGATCTGTTATGGACCTCTGCTACTGAAAGGGACATAAACTGCATCATACAGTTCTAAAATGGTCCTTACCACCAATGTGTAAATCAGAAACAACCATTGTAATTAATAAAAAGCCAGTAAAGACTGAACAATAGGGATCCAGTATTTAAAATGGAGCTTCTACAAGAAGAAATGGCTTGCAGATTCATTGCAAGTCTCCTACATGGTGATAAAAAAGAACATTTCTTGCTTCAATTACAAAAAGCCAGATGACTTAAATAGTTTAGATGAAATATGTTAACATGAGTGTCACTGCGAACTCCATTAATTACCTGGGCGTTGCACTTAATTCTTCCCTTTATTTCTCTCTCTCAGTGTATCTTCCATCTGAATAGCAGTTAATGTTAGACATGGACTCACTAAATCTCTCTCCATCCACCCGTATCGCCATCAGTCGTGGTATCCTACTCCCCAAACTGTCCTATGGCCTGCCCATTTTTTCTAATGCCTCAAACTCTATCTTGCACAAATGGGACGTGGCTTATAACAATATCTGTTTTGTCCTTGCCTGCAGTTGCCACCACTGCATCCTGTTCTCCAAACTAGGATGGCTAGCTCCTGCTGCTCAATCCACAGTGTAATGCAGAACCAAGCATCTCTATCCCTTGCCTCCTAGGACCAAACTCGGAGAGACAGCCATCGCAGTTGTAGCCCCGAAACTATGGAACAGCATACCTGCTAACATTAGATGTTGCACTGTTGCCCGAGCCTTCCGGAGTCAATACTGGTCACACTTGCTTCCGTTGTCAGCGTGCTCCTGTTCCTAGCCCCTGCCCCCAGTGACCTCTAGCATTCTTCATAAAATAGCAAGAAAAAATCTAGAAATTTCTTTGGCCAAGAGGTGTCACCTGACTGTGCATTAAACAGAGAATAATCGATGGGTAGCTAGTTATAACAAGGATGTTATACACCCCGAGGGGTGGGATGCCACATAAACTCCGAAAGCGAAGCTTGAGGGATTTATGAAGACATCCCACCCACCGGGGGTGTATAAAATCCGAATTTTAACTAGCTACCAATCTTTTATTTTGTATAATTGCTGGAGATAATTTTTTCACCGAACAATTATACAAAATAGAGGTAGTCATGGAGCCAAGCTGCTGTTGGGGTATCAAAGTGGTCTGTGGTGGCTCAGCTCCCGGCAAAGCAGTGTTTACGTCTTTTTTTTTGGACAAATTTTGAAGCAGAGCCAAAGATTTGTACCCATACATGTTTGTTAAAAAAAATAAATAAATAAAAAATGAACTTCTACTTCGGTCGTTCGCTTAAGTGTAGAGCACTGAGGAGTATGATGGAAGGGAAGGGGAGAGGAAGTTCATGGGTAAAATGGTATTTTGTAAAAAGATTTAACTTTTTTTGTTTTGGGAAGCAGCCCTGTATAAAACTAAAGAATATATTTATTAGTCCGCTTGCTATACCAGGCTGTGGACACTGCATGATCCAGCATGAGTGGAGCGGCAGCTGCAGAAAGGAAAGGAAGAACGCATGCCCAGTAGAAGGGAAACTGGGCGTGTGAATGTCATTATAATCAGCTGGTTATAATGCTAGCAATATAACCCAGTTTCCCTATGGGAAAAAGTGGTAACCAGTTATTATATCTCCATAAATGTACAGTCAGGTGCCGAACCTCATTTTCCTCTGCTAAAATACCTACTTACAGCCATTTTATAAGTGTAATGAGCCCCCTCAAGGAGTTCAGGGCATGCATCATAGTATTTTAATGCACTTCCCAGAGGCATAAGTTCACTCGGCCTTCTGCCTTGTGCCTTACTACATCCCTGGGGTGTGCATTAAAATCCCATAATGCACACCATATCATGGCTTATTACATACATATATAACTGTCATTGCACTTGCTAACTCTGCAACCTGTTAATTCTGTCTCTACCTGTGAGCTTTTGCCTATGACCTTTCCCCTATGCTTCCCCAATTGATAGACATGTACCATGCTGTATACTCTGTATTTTCTGTTCATTCTGTTGCTTTAGTTATTGCCATGCACAGTACTGAGTCTCTGAGGTCACTATATTTTCCATTGTTCAAGTCATTGTATTACTCTGTATTGTCTTAATGGTTTGTACTCTCCCGAGTCGTGCATGAAAATAGGCAAATGTTTGTCTAGTGCACCTTACCCGGTAAACAAAAACTAAATAAATAAAAAATTGAAACACTATATAGATAAGCCCCCAAACTAGAGATGTGAGGGTCGGCTCTGTGTCTGATCAGGCACCCCCCTCAAAAATGGTCTGTCCCTGCTTGACTCAGGAAATCAGAGCCATTTGTAACTCGACTCTTAATCTGACCTAGTCCAGAGTATTCACCAGCTTCTGATCTGCCATTGACCCGGTTCTGACATGGTCCTGATAATGTATGAGGTTTTGAATTTTTTCTGCTTAAATTGAGAAACTTCTCGGAAAAGGCATTAAATATTTTAAAAACAAAGATGACATAGAGTAAAGACATACAATGAGAGAGTAGAGGCAACCTAATTCTGTCATTTGACCTGGTCCAGATCTGCCTATGAGCCAGTTCTGATTTTTGTCTGGAAAGATTTACCCATTTTTGTAAATCAGAGAAAATCAGAATCTTTTGGAAATGGAGTCAGAGTCAGAACCGGGCCACAAATGACCATCCCATCCCTACCCTAAACACTAAGGAGCCTTGGATTTGATGAAAAGATGAGGGTGCTGGGCGTCAATGTCTGTTGGAGAGGCAGCCTGAAATTACAGACTGTCCTGCCACACAAACTGCGTTGCTGCTATAAGAGATCCTGATTACATCTTCTCAAGGGCTGGTAAACTGCGTAGTAACGGTACTGGGTCACATGACCATCCAAAACATTATACAATAGCATTCCTGGAGAGTTACTGATTTGGCTGTCATTAGTTTTCTTGGAAGATGCTTGTGAAGCAGTTACCATTAGCAGTGGCGTGACATTTCACTTCACTCTCACACATGAACATACAACATATGAATTTAGGAAAGCAGGAAGACCAGCGTCCCATCGAGTTCTTTCCCCACAGCTGAGTGGGAACACCCTGACCCCCTTTTTTGGCCAGATACTTATCTAGTTTGGGCTAGAAGGTAGGAACAGTGTTGACTGACATGCCTGTTCTGGAATTTGGTTCCAAGTGTCTGCCACTTGGTAGCCCTTGTTTTCCAAGCCTTTGAGCATGTTGGTCACCCTCCTGTGCACCAGAGGTGTTCAGAAAGCTCAGATTCCAACTGTATTGGAATACGAACATACAAAGATTGCCAGTAGAAAAAGACTGTAGTGGTCTATCTAGTCTGCTCGAGTATGCAGCTCCTTCTTGGTGATATAAAAGAACATAATTACAAAAAGCCAGATGGCTAAATAGAGTGCATTGCCTAAATTGGCTCCTTTATAATAAAGTGCTTCCACCCAGGAAATCTCACAGGGTGATCAAAGGGAGCATGCTAAATTTCTATTTAAGAGTAGCCACTGCAGACATTTCAGAGTTAGGACCAAACCCTGGGGTTCCACCTTGGCATTTGGTGGTTTGGCTTGCTCACATTGGAATTCCAATCTGAAAACGTAAGAGAACCCCCTTTTCATGGGGTTAAAAGTATGAAACTAGTCAGTTCCAGGCAGTTTAAATGTTTTACTTCTCAGATTTGCCATGGTGGTGTGTGTGTGTGTGCATGTGTGTGTTTGTGCGCGCGCACACTGGATTCTGTTTGTTTGTTTGTTATATTTCACAAACCAGTTGCACCCCTCAGCAGAAATGTGAATTGAATTCTGTGAGCAATGCAAAGGTTAGAACATACTAGTTTTGGAATGTGTCAATAGTTTGGGAGTTTAGGGTTTTCCTTTTAGCATGCTCCCTTTGATCACCTGTGAAACTTCTTGGGTGGAAGCACTTTGCTATAAAGGAGCCACTTTAGGCAACACACTATATTTAAGAGTAGCCACTGCAGGCATTTCAGAGTTAGAGCCAAACCGTGGGGTTCCACCTTGGCTTTTGGCCATTTGGTTTGCTCACATTGGAAATGGAATTCCAATCTAAAAACTAAAGCGCCCCTTTTACATGAAACCCTACTCACAACGTAGTGGTTCCCAATGGCTCACTCCACTCCATCTGCACCGTTACCTTCTGCTTGTAAACTACACAGGATTGCATCAATCTCGTGGCTCTTTTTTCCGGCCAGCTGACAGCCCAAGACTTCCTCGTTGAGGTGGGGGAGGGTTGAGTCGTGCAATGTGGAGCACTCATCGTGAACTCAAGAACAGAGCAGGGCAAAACACCTTTGATGTCTGTGAAGTCCTTCCAAAAGTACCCATAATCAGCAGCAAACAAGGGTATCCCACAAAAAAAAAAAAGACAGCACACTGGCCTCGGCGACATTTCCGTCTCACTTCTTGGTTGCAGTGAAGAAGTGCAGCCTGGGAAATCAAGGAGTCTGTCACAAGAGGCTATCCTCGGATCGATGTAAGCACTGTGATAGAAATAGACAGCCCCACTGAGCAGTGCAAAAGGACAAAACGCAATGGTGAACCAAGAAAAACAGGGAACGCCAGGACAGTGAATGCTCTCCTTGGATGCAGTGCAGCTTGCCTGTAGATGACAACAAAGGAAACATTCCAATTGCTCTGCACTGCTCACTGTGGTGGAGAGCCTGCCGTGTAAAGGGGGCTTTAGAGAACCCCTTTTTCATGGAGTTAAAAGTAAGAGAACAACCAATTCAGGCAGTTTAAATGTTTTACTTCTTACATTTGCCATGGGAAGGTGGGACCTTGTGCACTGGATTCTGTTTGTTTGTTACATGCCACAAACCAGTAGTACTGCTTAGCAGAAATGTGAACTGAATTTTGCGAGTGTCCTTATGCCATGGGAAGAGCATAAAATCCTACAATGCACACCCTGGAGGGGTTATTACACTTACAAAATGGCTCTAAGTAGGTTTTCTGGGGAGGAAAATGAGATTTGGCACCTGACTTTGTTTATCAAGATTTAATGCACAGTCAAGTGAAGTCTCTCGGCCAATGAAATTTCTAGATTTTTTTCTTGCCATTTTATAATGGGAAACAAATAACATTGATAAAATAGGTATACACTTAATGCTGTAACACAGTAAATGTTCAGACCATAACAAAGTACAGAAATGGAGCAGATCTATAGCCTTCATACATGATCCATTAGTTACATCATAGCCGTATCATAATTCACAGACCTAGTGGGACTGGATCAGAAGGAGAACTCAGAGATAGAACAGACAAATATGAGATGAGCTCTTTTCAGCAGCAGTATAAATCCTAATTCTTCTTTATCATCTTCCAATCTAGTCACTACCGATGCAGTACATGGGATATGTAGTTACACACATTTGGATACACCATAATAAAAAAAAAAATCAACATAAACACAAAATATTTCTTTATTGACATCTACACTGAACACAAATTTACATTTAACAACAAAAAATAACAACGGTGGATGCAGGAGTAGTTATGTTCACAGACGCCTTGCTGCATAATGTAGCCCAGGTGGCAGAATTATACCCTGTTCCACACCACTTAGCGAACATAAAAAGAAACTGCACTGTACAAGCAAAGTGAACCAATGGGACACTTCTAAAAAGAAAATTACTATGATCATTTATAAAACAGTTGTCATCAATCTTTCAATCTTATTGGCTGACTGCACACTAAAGAGGGTTACTTTAAATTCTGTTGACCCTCAAGTCAGATGCCACCTAGTGATAATTTATACACAGTTCTTTTTTCTTGTTAATTTAAAAAGCTTATTTAAGAAAAAAATATATAACGTTTTGTTTAATAATGGCAATAATGCACTCATGGGGTTAGATTACTTATTGTCAATTACCCACCATAGGGAAAAAGCACTTGGTTTACATCACCCCTGAAGGGGGATTAACTTGTGTTATAAAGAGCTTTCTGCATCTTGATTGGTCAATACTCATGTCCTTATAAGACACAACCATGGAAGTGGTACTTTTTTGGCCAAGTTGTGCGCAGTATAGCCTACATATCCTTGCCTGCCAGAAACCTTTGAAAAAAAAAAAAATCTGGCAGCCATGTTAGGTAGGTAAAGACCAATTAATTGCATTAACATAATAAATAAATTTTTTATAATTTTCTAACAACCCCATCCACACCAAACATAAAATAAACTTGAAGCTTCCATAAACAATAAGAACTGCGCCAACACAGACCTCTTGAACCGTTTTAGTCGCCGTTATTCATTGCAGGCCTGGGATCCTCAGCTAGAGCTGTTGATGCCACCTCTGCTGACTTATCTTTCTGCCAGCCGCCCATCAGTTCCCCTGCTCCTCCCTCCCAGCATCCTTATCTTTGATCATGCGCACCTACAACCGCCACCCACTCTATTTTACTTCCAGGTAAAACCAGCTGGCCCACCGGCTGACCTCACTTTCTCTACTCTTCCAGGCCACTGGCTGAGCTCACTCACTCACTCTGCTGTCCAGGTACACTGGCCAACCACACTATCTATGCAGAAAGCTGTGTGACCAGTGGCTTTGAAAACACTTGTTGCTGCAAATCCGTACCACCACCAGCTTTCGACGATCCCAGAAAGTGCCTCTTCTCGTCACTACTTGGCACTCTTCAGCAGTCCTTGGCATGCAGTATCCCTAATGGACACCAAATTAGATTTATCTTGGGCACGGACTTGGTGCTCCTTAGTATACTCGTATCCCTGACAAACTGATTTTACTGTGGGGAGGGGGGGGACCTGGAAAGGGAAAAGAAAACAGCTTTTTGCATATCATCATGTGCAATGCAGCAGTAAGGACCACTTTACAACGGGATGGTTTTTCCAAAGGCTGGTGCTGCGCTAACATCAAGCTCTGCATTGAACCCATTCTTTTCCGCAGCTGTGCCAAACATCTTTGACACAGCTGTGCTTGATTTTCTATTGTCGGGCACAGTTTCAAAAGTTTCCTCAGTTTACGGCAACTTGCACCAAATATTTGGTGCAAGCCTCGTAAAAAACAGTCCCCCTGAATGCCACAAGCTGGACCGGGGGGAGCTGGGCTAACTTGCAGCACTTGGTGCACGGGAGTGAAAATTCCATTCGACCAGCCGGGAGAATGCCCCAGGCTTTGTGCACCATATGACTGGCACACCATGGGCTCCTACATTCTCAGGGGCTTTGAAAATCTGGCCCAATATTTTTTAAATCTTTACATTTTTATTTATTTAATTAAAAAAATGTATTTCCATACATCCTGTTTTATAACTGCAGTAATACACTCCAGGGATGGGGGTTGATTGCTTAATAAATGCACTTCTCAGGTGCTGAAGGCACTCGGCACAAGTGCCTCATGCCTCACTACACACCTGGAGCATGCTCTTGTTAGTCAACAATCCACACCCTGTCGTGGCTCACTGCTTACATACCCCCCCTCCAGGTTGTGCTATGTTGCTTCCATTTTGGTCTGTTAGTTGAGGGTTGTACTAGCTCCTTACAGGTATAACCCCCCTGCAAATGACTTCCAGGAGCTTGCTTGAATGCTCCGAGCCTGAATGGTGTTTGGTGTTTAAGCCATTTATCTGTGAGTGCTTTTAGAGCCTCTGGTACTGTCTCTTTAAGAGCTGTCTGCTCGCAGACATAATTAGTTTGTATGGGGGGACTGTGTGTTTCTCTGCTTGAGTCCCACTGAGCTGCTGCCAATTCGCTCTGTTTTTGCAGTCGCTAGGATTGCAAAGGGAACCTATCTGAAAGATGTAACTGTTTGCCAGAAATCATTTAGAGTAATAATAAAAATACAGTTTGTCTAACCTGCTTTTCTTTGCAATTAGAACTGTGTTTGCCTAGTTCCCCATTCTAGTTTTGAACTGCTGAACTGGACCAATCAGTGTGGGTTAAGGGAGCTCTAAAATGGTGCCGGTGGACGAATCAGAACTTGGACTCGTAATCTGAGCCAGCCTCAAGAGGATTTTATGGGCAGTGACTCTGGGAAATGTAGTCTGGACTTCGGCGCCTTTTTGCACCAACAGGGGAAGTCTATTGTGAGTGACAGCCAATCCAGCCAAGAACTGGGAGGAACTCAAAGGAAGTGCCCGGTTTTGTCTACGGGAGTTTCAGTCTAGTTCTGGCAGTGAAGAGGGAAGGAGCCCTGTGCTCCTTCGGAGCGCAGTTTTAGTCGGGAAACACGTGAAAGGCCCAAGCTTCGTCTGCAGTTTGTGTGCGTTGTCTCGGACTGAATCCGACCTGTGAAGAGAATCAAGGAGATCTGAAGAGTAGAAACCAGGCTCACCCTGTAGAAGACTGGAGAAATTGCTGAATCGCGCTCGGTCTGTCAGGAACTGAATCTGCTGTGTGTTCTCCCGGGTATTGTGCAGTAATTGCGATCGGGATAGAGAAGCAGCCTGCCTGGTATAGTACTTCCTTTTTTCCATATAAATGTGTGTAGTGCTTGTGGGGACTCGCGTTTCAAATCCCCTGTACAGTGAATTGAGTGCATGAAGCTGCAAGTAAACCCCAGCTTAATCCAGACTACATCCATTTGCTCTGAACTGCCGTGGGGTCCAGTCACAAGGACCTTGTCCACATGGTCTGCTCCTGCTGGCAATCCAGGACAATCTGCCTTCCATTCAGTTTCAGCAGTGAATTTGTGAGTACAGATCAGAGTAGCTCCCTGCCGTCATCTAATTGCAAGTGTTCCATCTGATTACTTTTCCTTTCTTTCTCCACGAACTGAGCCTACCGGCTCCGGATTACTATTTGGGTATTGTGCATGCATTTTCCATCTTCAGGGCCCCAACCAGCTGCACCAAATAGACTAGCCTCTTATTGCCTGGGTACCCAGTAAGAGTGACATTAGGGACATTTGGGATTCTGAAATATGTGCACAGTACTGTGATTATTAATGTGTTTAAACTAATTAACCTGATTTCCCCCTGTCCTTGTTATATCCCCCTAGATAAATCAGATCTGTTTGTTTCAGCAAAGTTACACTGCCTGAGATATTCGTCTATGTTAAAGTATTGTACTGTGGTTTTTGCACTATATCATCTTATTTTACAGGGAGTCCCAGGAGTCACACTGACCGAACCAGTCCTGGGGGTAAGTGTATACTGTGAAGGTAATTCTGATATATTGTGTGGGCCACTAGTGGGAAGAAAGGGGGGTCGCAGTGTCCCAGAGGGCTGTGACCAAGTTAGTTTAACTACTGCAAACCCTGACCTCTAGGTGGAGGCACCCGCCATCGGATCCAGGCCCCTCAACCTGTTAGTGGCAAATCAGGCAGGGGTAGTAGCCCTTGGGATAGCGCCATCTAGGGGTTACATCTTGGAGGCTCACCGCTGGGATTGTGTGTCTTCTAGTGGCCATATTTACGAACCACTGTTAAGAAAAAAAATAAATAAATGGGTACCCCGACAGAAGTGGCTGTGCACCGGCTGGTGGAGTGGTGTACTGGGGAGGAGATCGACCCCCAAAATGCTATGCTTATCCTGGACATCCCCCTGGGTATCAATACGGACACTGTACAGGGAGTACTTTCCAAGGTGGAAGGTTTACAAAACCCTGTGGTGGTGGGTCGGCATGCTAATCTGCTCACCCACACTTTCCTGGCCCTAGTAGAGTTTAAGGATCCCATAGATAGCTCCAAAGTGCCACAGACTATTACCCCAGAGGAGCCCCCACCACTATCTGAAACTTTGAGGAGAAATTTGCTAAATGGTTGCTGGGCGAAGGGAAAACTGTGGAGGACTTGAAGAAACTATTCTTGCCACCTGGGGGTGTTCCTCCCCCAACACCCTCTCCCGCTCCAGTACCCGTTATGGTGGCTGAACCAATGCAGGCCCATATTCCTGCACCTGCCATTAGTCACGACTCTTACCGAAGGTTGAGGATCTTCTCTGGCACCCTTCCCACCCCCCAAGGGGAGGATGATTGGGAAACCTGGATAGATTGTGTTGCCCCTCTGATACCTGAATGGCAGTGTGTGGAGGCTGAGAAGCGGAAAAGAATTATAGAAAGTCTGAGGGGTCCTGCCCTAGAGGCCATTAAATTTTTGAGGTCCACGAATCCTGATGCATCTGCCCAGAAGTACCTATCTGTACTTGAAGGCAATTTTGGAAGCATTGAGTCAGGAGAGAGCTTGATGTGGAAATTTCAAGGTACGAAACAGTGGCCAGGGGAAAGTCTTTTTGCGTATGCTACTCCTCTGGAGAGAGCTCTGCAGAAGGCTTACTGAAAAGGTGGGGTAGCCGCCCGTGACTTAAACCGTGTGAGGCTGGAGCACCTACTACAGCATGCAAAGCATTCTAAATTACAGCTTCTTCAGTTAAGGCTCCCAGACAGAAGGGGTAACCCACCAGACTATTGTGACTTAATAAAAGAACTTCGGGAGGTTGAAGATGAAGAGGGGGAGTCTAATTTTGGGGTGAGCACAGCCCAAGTGATCACAGCAATGGAAGGCCCTTGTGAAGTGGGGACCAATGAGGGAGTGCCACCCTGGGGTGAACTGCTGAGAGAGATCCAGGAATTTAAAAACAGTCCCTTTGTGAAGGCCGCGCCTGCAAGTACGGGCCCTGACCTATATCCGACTGCATCTGCTATGGGGGTGGGGGTACCCACCCATGTACCTCCTGCTAATAACAGCTCCAAACTCGATACCTTGACCATGGAAGTGGAGAAACTGACGAGATGTCTCCAAATGCTTATCACGCCGCAGACAGAGATGGCATCAAGGTTTCCAGTTAGTAGTACCCCCGTCCTGGCTCCCAGTGTGGCGCCTCGGCCAGTTCAAACTCCAGAAAGTATGTTTTGCTATAATTGTGGGAAGGATGGGCACATGAAGAGAGAATGCTGGTCCCCAAAAGACACTGACAAAGTTGCATATAGGCTACAAAAAGAGCTTCGGAGAACAAATCAGTGGTTAAGAGGTGCACGAAATGATCCCAATGAGGGCCCCAAAAATGCTAACTCACGTTCTTTTGTGGCAAGGTCAATTGCCCAGGCCCCCGCTACCACCTCTCCAGACTGGTCCAGAATAGTGGGTCCCTCCATGGAGACCACTGTAAAGGTGAATGGAGTGTCTACAAGAGCTGTATTAGACAGTGGCTCACAAGTGACAATTATGTTCCAGGTTTGGTATCAGAAGCATTTGTCAGACGTACCCTTACAATCATTAGAAGGACTGCATGTATGGGGGTTAAGTGAAAAGGCCTACCCCTATTCTGGGTATATCCGAATTTGGCTGTCTTTCCCCACCTCCGTGGCTGGAGTGGCCGAACAAGTAAAGACCCTAGCCTTAGTGTGTCTCCCCACTGGACTGTATGATGGTGTCCCTTTGTTGACTGGAACAAATGCTCATATGTTTGGACAGCTGGCACAGTTGTGTTATGAAAAACAGGGGTCAAGGACTAGTAGAGCTTTAAGAATTCCGGCTTTAATTAAGAAGACCCATGAGGCACAAAGAGATGCTGAAAAAGTAGAACCAGACGAACCGGTCGGAATTGTCTGGAAGAAGGATCCTGATTCTCTGATCCTGGTGCCAAATGCCCAGTGTACCTTACAGGGAGAGGTCCATATCAGAAAGGATGTTAAGAATAAAATATTAATGTTGTATGCACCAGGCGATGGAAAATTGCTGGAGGGACTGCTGGTCAAGCCTAGTATTTTGCCTGCTAGAGCCCATGCTTATGCCAGAAGGGTAATGGTTCAAGTTCATAATGTGTCTGAAAGAGAGAGTAGAGTAAATAGAGGTTGCACCCTGGCTAATGTGCATTGTGCAGACACTGCAGTGCTACCCAGCAGCAAGAGTTCAGGGAAGAATGACAGAGTAACGCCTGACTTGTTTGATTTTGGTGACTCCCCGTTGCCAGCTGAATGGAAAGTGAGGATCAGTGAGAAGCTTGCCCAGAGAGACCAGGTGTTTTCTTTAAAGGAATGGGACGTAGGATGCGTGCAAGGAGCTGAGCACCATATCCGGCTGCATGACAAAAGACCATTTCGTGAGAGGTCTAGACGCCTGGCACCTGCTGACATAGATGGTGTGAGACGGCATCTGCAAGAGATGTTAACTGCTGGTGTAATACAAGAATCCAGAAGCCCCTATGCTTCCCCCATTGTGGTAGTGAGGAAAAAGAATGGGACAGTAAGGATGTGCGTGGATTATCGCATCTTAAACCGGCAGACTATCCCTGATCAGTACACAATGCCCCGCATTCAGGATGCTTTGGACTGCCTAAATGGGAGCAAGTGGTTCTCTGTGCTGGATCTCCGCAGTGGGTACTACCAGATCTCGATGGCCCCAGAGGACCGTGAGAAGACAGCCTTTATCTGTCTGCTTGGCTTCTATGAATTCATGAGGATGCCTCAAGGGATTTCAGGCACCCCAGCCACTTTTCAACGATTGATGGAGCGTGCAGTGGGGGACATGAACTTACTAGAGTGCCTGGTATACCTAGATGATGTTATTGTGTTTCGCAGCTCACTGGAGGAACATGAGAGCAGATTATTTAAGGTATTGGACCGACTGGAAGACTTTGGCCTTAAACTGTCCATTGATAAGTGTCAATTCTTTCAAACACCAGTAAAGTATGTGGGACACATAGTATCCACCGAGGGAATAGAGATCGACCCAAGTAAAGTTGAGGCACTGACCACCTGGCCACTGCCCAAAAATCTAAAAGAACTGCAAAGATTCCTGGGATTCTGTGGTTATTATCGGCGTTTCATCAAGGACTATTCAAGAGTGATCCGCCCTTTACTTAACCTTACTCAAGGGTATCCCCCAACCCACAAAAAATACAAAAAGTCAGCGTCCCTCAAGACTGAAAGAGTGTATTTTCATCCGAGTGAAGTATTTGGGGTCCGCTGCACTCCTGATTGTGAGACTGCTTTTCATGAGATCATATATCAATTTACCCATGCTCCAGTGCTGGCTTATGCCGATCCAAGAAAACCTTATGTCCTGCACACTGATGCTAGCTTGCAAGGATTGGGGGCTGTGTTGTACTAAGAGCACGAGAATGGCCTGAGACCAGTGGCCTTTGCCAGTAGAAGCCTGACCCCATCCGAAAAGAACTATCCTGTACATAAGTTAGAGTTCCTAGCTTTGAAGTGGGCTATTGTTGACCAATTCCATGAGCACTTGTATGGGGCTAAAATACTAGTAAAAACTGACAATAATCCTTTGACCTATGTGCAGACCTCAGCTAAGCTGGATGCCACTGGCCATAGGTGGCTTTCTGCATTATCTACATACGACTATGCTGTTGAATATCGAGCAGGCCTGAACCACATAGATGCTGATGCTCTCTCCCGGAGGCCTGTTCCCCAGAATGATTGGGTCAGATTGTCAGAACCTGATATTCGGGCACTCTGCCAGAAGTTTGACAGGGAGGAACAAATGTCCACGGACGCAGTGGACTGCATGGTGGATTGCTTGGGACCCTCTGAGAATTGCATACCTGTGCTTATTGCCACTTTTCTGCAATAGACATTGGTGCACTGCCTCAGCTGGACAATGACAGTATTTGGCGGGCTCAATCCCGCAATTCCATGATCAAATCAGCTTTAGAAGACTTCTATGCAGGAAAAGATGTGTCCAAATTATGCTCCACTGATTTGAGAACTGCATTGTTATACAAAGAAGGTCCTAAGTTGAAACTGATCAATAAACTGTTATACAGAGAAACAGTAGACAGACGAGGACAAGTAGACAAACAACAACTAGTGCTGCCCACTGCCTTTCGAGACTCAGTACTGAGGTCCTTGCACAACCACATGGGGCACCTTGGTATAGACAGAACACTTGACTTGATGAGATCCAGATTCTATTGGCCTAAGATGGGGGCTGATGTGGAGCAACACATTCGAACTTGTAGTCGCTGCTTACAGAGGAAAACTTTGCCAAGAGGGCTGCCCCCCTTGTTAACATCACCACCAGTGTACCCATGGAGCTGGTCTGTATTGATTTTCTGAGTTTGGAGTCAGATCAAAGAAATATCAGTAACGTGCTGGTGGTCACTGACCATTTTACGAAATATGCCCAAGCTTTCCCTACCAAAGACCAGAAAGCATCCACTGTGGCCAAAGTACTTGTAGAAAACTTTTGTTCACTATGGGCTCCACAAAGAATCCATTCTGATCAAGGGAGAGACTTTGAGAGTCGTCTGATCAAAGAGATGCTTTCTCTGTGGGAGTGCAAAGTCAAGAACCACTCCTTACCACCCCCAAGGGGACCCACAGCCTGAACGTTTCAACCGCACTTTGCTAGATATGCTAGGCACCCTACACCCAAAGGACAAGCCTAGATGCAGCCAACAAATTAGCACCGTGGTACATGCTTATAACTGCACCAAAAGTGATGCCACTAGGTTCTCCCCCTACCACCTGATGTTTGGAAGAGAAGCTCGACTGCCGATAGATGTGTGTTTTGGGGTCTCTCCTGATGGGGTTTGAGCTGACAACTATTTACAGTATGTACAAAAGTTAAAGGCCCAGCTAAATCATGCGTACCAACTGGCTCAAACCATGGCTGCCAAAAGAAATCTGGCCAACAAAGAACCATACGATAAAAAGGTGAAAGCACAGGAACTCCAGGAGGGAGATTGGGTATTGCTAAGAAATCTGGGACTGCATGGCAAACACAAGATTGCTGACAGATGGCACCATCTTCCTCACATTATAGTGGGCAAACTAGATGATCTGCCAGTGTACAAAGTAAGGCCTGAGAATAATTCAAAAGATGTAAAAACAATGCATAGAAATCATTTACTGCCCATTGGACAAATCATGATTGAGTCTGAGCCCCCAGAAGATGCCCCCTCTGGACCAGTGAATAGAGCTGCTGCTAAGAAAAGATCAAGAAAGTCTGCACCTACAGAAGCAGAGTTAAAGTGTTCCCCTCCACAAGTCCCAGTTGAGCATGACTGTCGGTCCATATCAGAAGAAAGTGAGTGTGACTTTGAATACTACCCTTCTTATGAACTGAGTCAATTGTTTCGGGGCAATCCCCTAGTCAATACTGGAGACGAAGCTGGGCCTTCTGGACTGTCTAAGCCCCCAGCTTCGTCGCTGGAGCCAATGCTCCCAGAAAGTGAAGTGCAAAGCATCAGGTCAGATGAAATGGAATCATTGTGTTTGGTTGAACTGTTTGAGCTTTCAGGGGAGGAAAATGATGGAGTGGGACAGACTGGTGATACACCAGAACAAGAAGAGTGTTTTGAGTGCCCTGATGGTCCACTGCCAGTGTCTGAAAACTCTCCATGTGAGCCAAATGTTGTGGACTCAGAGAGACTGTTACTCCTGGAGCTGAAAGTGCCTCAAGTTCTAGCCTCTCTACCCCATGGAGACTCCCCTGACAAGTGAGGACAATGCTGAAAATGAGGCTCAGAGTGCAGAGACTGTAACAGTTCCCCCTAGAAAGACTGATCGAGCTGTAAAGCCTGTGGTGCACCTCAGTTATGATTCCCTTGGGAGGCCTGTGGACTTGCCTCTCAATGTTGTCCATAAAGGAGTGTATGTGTCCCCGAGCTCATTGCCCAAACTGAGCGTCAGTGCTAACTCCAAGTTACTTGTGTTGCCCTCTAGGTATGGTGCCCCTGCCCCATCCAGCCCCAAGGTAACTGATAGGGAAGGGCCACCTCTCTTCAGGTTTCATGTACAAGAGGTAATAACCTGAGTTATGGTAGATTTGGTGTGTAATACTGTGTAAAGAGTGACGTACTGCAACATTTCAGAAATGTGGTCCTGGTAAAGTGATATATTGACTGATGATTACATGTGTGAGCCTAATGCAAATGTATATGGTTGCAATTGAAACTTATGAGGGTACTTGCTTGACGCGGACATCAAGCTTTCCCAGGCCAGGAAGGGTGTAACCCCCCTGCAAATGGGGGTTCCCAAAAGATTTCCAGGAGTTTGCTTGAATGCTCCGACCCTGAATGGTGTTTGGCATTTAAGCCATTTATCTGTGAGTGCTTTTAGAGCCTCTGGTACTGTCTCTTTAAGAGCTGTCTGCTTGCAGACATAATTAGTTTGTATGGGGGGACTGTGTGTTTCTCTGCTTGAGTCCCACTCGAGCTGCTGTCAATTCGCTCCATTTTTGCAGTCGCTAAGAGTGCAAAGGGAGCCTATCTGAAAGATGTAACTGTTTGCCAGAAATCATTTAGAGTAATAATGAAAATACAGTTTGTCTAACCTGCTTTTCTTTGCAGTCAGAACTGTGTTTGCCTAGTTCCACATTCTAGTTTTGAACTGCTGAACTGGACCAATCAGTGTGGGTTAAGGGAGCTCTAAAATGGTGCCTGTGGACGAATCAGAACTTGGACTCGTAATCTGAGCCAGCCACAAGAGGATTGTATGGGCAGTGACTATGGGAAATGTAGTTTGGACTTCGGCGCCTTTTTGCACCAACAGGGGGAGTCTATTGTGAGAGACAGCCAATCCAGCCAAGAACTGGGAGGAACTCAAAGGAAGTGCCCAGTTTTGTCTACTGGAGTTTCAGTTTAGTTCTGGCAGCGAAGAGGGAAGGAGCCCTGTGCTCCTTTGGTGCGCAGTTTTAGTCGGAAAAGCGTGTAAGGCCCAAGTTTCGGTCTGCAGCTTGTGCAAGTGCTTGTTCGGACTGAATCCGACCTGTGAAGAGAATCAAGGAGATCTGAAGAGTAGAAACCAGGCTCACCCTGTAGAAGACTGGAGAAATTGCTGAATCGCGCTTGGTCTGTCAGGAACTGAAGCTGCTGTGTGTTCTCCTGGGTATTGTGCAGTAATTGCGATCGGGATGGAGAGGCAGCCTGCCTGGTATTACTTCCTTTTTTTCCATATAAATGTGTGTAGTGCTTGTGGGGACTCACGTTTCAAATCCCCTGTACAGTGAATTGAGTGCATGAAGCTGCAAGTAAACCCCAGCTTAATCCAGACTACATCCATTTGCTCTGAACTGCTGTGGGGTCCAGTCACAAGGACCTTGTCCACGTGGTCTGCTCCTCCTGGCAATCCAGAACAATCTGCCTTCCATTCAGTTTCAGCAGTGAACTTGAGAGTACAAATCAGAGTAGCTCCCTGCCATCATCTAATTGCAAGTGTTCCATCTGATTACTTTTCCTTTCTTTCTCCACGAACTGAGCCTACTGGCTCCGGATTACTATTTGGGTATTGTGCATGCATTTTCCATCTTCAGGGCCCCAACCAGCTGCACCAAATAAGCTAGCCTCTTATTGCCTGGGTACCCAGTAAGAGTGACATTAGGGACATTTGGGATTCTGAAATATGTGCACAGTACTGTGATTATTAATGGTTTAAACTAATTAACCTGATTCCCATGTCCTTGTTATATCCCCAAATAAATCAGATCTGTTTGTTTCAGCAAAGTTACACTGCCTGAGGTATTTGTCTATGTTAAAGTATTGTACTGTGGTTTTTGCACTATATCATCTTGTTTTACAGGGAGTCCCAGGAGTCACACTGACCGAACCAGTCCTGGGGGTAAGTGTATACTGTGAAGGTAATTCTGATATATTGTATGGGCCACTAGTGGGAAGAAAGGGGGGGTCGCAGTGTCCCAGAGGGTTGTGACCAAGTTAGTTTTAACTATTGCAAAACCTGACCTCTGGGTGGAGGCACCTGCCATCGGATCCAGGCCCCTCAACCTGTTAGTGGCAAATCAGGCAGGGGTAGTATCCCTTGGGATAGCGCCATCTAGGGGTTACACAAGTGGCATGACACCACCCCCAGTTAGAATTTCAGGCCAGTCCTCCCTTTATTAGTGAGTAAATCTGCATGAAAAGCAGTGTCATTGGGCCATACAGTTCAGTAGCTCTAGATGCTAATTTCCTAACTGGTCACAACCTCCTGCTTGTGTGATGCCAGTGCGCCACTCTTTGTAGCGCTATATACATGAATGGGTGTTGTAGTGTGTGTTTCTTATGTTGTAAGAAGGTTTTCTCCTGGTGGCTGGGTGAGAGGAACGTGACGCAAAGCTCAATGGTTCTGTCTGCTCAACCAGTGAGAGACACCCTTGTTACACTGTAAGAGACACACACAACTACACCCATATACATATTATATGGCAACAGAATGCCTATAATATGTATAGAGTGTTTCTGAAAGGAAAGTTTTTCAATTTTTTTTTCTGTCCCCCCCCCCCATTGTCTTTTTGGTACATTATCTTCTGACATTGTAGTGAGGACGCACATGGCTGCCTTGTTGTCATTTCACCTGAGTGTTTGGTGTGTCCATGTCCCACTGGTTCTTCCCCAGTCCATCTCCATAAAGAAACAGGCTTGTCACTACCTGCTTCAACACTAACTGGGCCATTTGTTTGAGGTCGACAGCGGCAGTATCCGGGACATTCACCTGGATAACTTGATGGGGGGGGGGGTGCCTGGTGAGGGACACTTGGGTACATGGCAGTCTTAACTCTGAAACAGACCACAAAAACAGGAGCGAATACATCAAAGCTTAGCACGTGGAGATGGCTGTACATGGAATAAGAGGCACAGCTGTTCTCCTCTCCGATTCATTGACTGCATTCCCACTGCAATATAAAGAAAAACATTCTGAGGCCATAAGCAAGGGACTATAAGTAAGCAAGAAGACATGACAGGGTGTGGGTGGTAGTTCACCACACTCCCAGGGGCATAATGAGGCGTGGGGCCACAGGCCAAGTGCCTTATTGCCCCTGGAAGTGCAGTGCTCATACTACGACCCACACCATGAAGTGTCTTATTGCACTTATCATATTGCATTTTGTAGTAAAAATAATTTGCATTTTAAAAAGTCAAATTAGTTTATTTTTTGTATATGTATCATTATGCTATAGAAGGTAGTCCCAAAAAGTGCAGTGGCAGAGGGTTGGACAGCAGAGCAGAGTAGTATTAGGTGGCACATTTTCATTTGTTAGAAATGGCAGAGGAGCTTATTTCCATGAAGAAACAAAATTTCTGTAACTGCTCTGGAATGTGGGCACAAGGACCTAGTGCTTCAGTGATTGGGCTGCTAGACTGGTACTAGTTACTGCCCATTAGCAGTAGTGCCACCTACCATGGGGCAGTAGCCAGTCGGAGTAAAGCTTTATTCCCTGCCATATGATAACTTCAGTTAGGAAATAAGCATCGTGAGCCAAAGAAGGGACAAATATCCTGCCTTCTGTACATGCCTTTGGTACTAAGGAATGGAAGGGCTTTGTAACTGTTGATATAGTAAATAGTGCCCCCCCCATCACACTGATGATCAGTGTGATCAAATTCCATAATAACCGGGTATGATGTCATACCCAGTTATTACAGCGTTCAGAGCACTTTCGCTTCATTCTCCTGTTCTGCAGTTGAACAACGTGAAATGTGACTCGCATAAATCTTCCTAATTGTCTTCTTTTTTCTGCTCATGTCCCTGCAGCATTTGTTATTAAAAATAAAACATAAACGGCTCTGCACCTGTGACTTTTTTTTTTTACACGCCCTTGATGCATGATGTCCACATAAACCTCTCAGTCTTCGCTCTCGAGGTTTACGGGACATCACACAACTCAAGTGTGTGAAAAAAACAAAAAAAACACGGAGTCGCCTTGCTTGATCCAACAGCCTATGCATTGTTCTCCATTTAATGTACTCATAACAGTCTCAGTATAAAAATGTATTCTTTTTTTAACTTGTTTTTTTTTTACTAACAAATAAATAGCATTTTAGTCTGGGAAACATTGACATTGTTGGAAGGTTCTGTGTCTGAGTTGTGCTAGTCAACTGTGAATTTTTTGCTGCTGGCAAGATACTCTCTATAATTTCAAATTTAGGCGTGAACCTGCACCAGCTCTAAACACTGCCGTCCTTCTGAACGTATTTAGTTAGCAAGATATATGCAGCTGGGGAACATCCCTAACGGAAGGGAACAGAGGAAGCTCGATGGCTCTGATGCCACATTACAAACAACTACAGTATGTGTCCATGGACTGTTGTGGGGCCCCTGTCCTAGCCAAAGTGCAGCCTAATTCTGTATCTCTGAAATTCCCTACTTTCGGTAATTCCAGCCTCATAAGTGAACAGCTGTCATTATAAAGCTTACATGTGGCTTTTGATCTCACTGTCCTCGGTTTTGAACTGTTGTTTTCATGCACTGTTTGGCAGTTCAGTCTTAGAGAAAGGATGAACTGATTAATCTGAACAGTAATTTAACACAAGGGTGTTGGCTTGAATTGAATGATGTAACCTGCTCATTTTAAGGGATTCATTCTTTTTGTTGACTACGAAAGGAGCGCCAGACAATCCTGTCTATGTACAGATGCAAACCTGCCGAAACTGAACCAGATTAAGCTATTGGTGAGAATTTTAGTGACTGGGGGAAATTGGCTAGGACTCCTGGAAAATTCCTTACTCATTTCGAGACATCCCATGGGGTCCTTAATGTCCAACTGAACAACCACCAGAACAGCAGACGTGACCTCGGTTTCACATCTCATCTGATGAGTAACCCACCCTGACATTATCCCGTTAGTACTACACTCGTGTGCCTGTGTTTATGGTATGAGATCAATCCTGGTGTGAGATTAGAACCCACAAATGTCTGGCCAAGAGGCGAATGTCCTACCAACCAAGATGCTGATACAGTACACTCCACTTTTAGCACACGTGGATGTAGCGGACATTCGGTTGTACGATGCAAAAAACTAAAGCCAAATGCCAAATCCTATGCACTGCATGTTAAATCACTGTGTTAATGCATACCTTAAATTCCGTGTATAGCGGCTGCTGGAATCGCTAACCACTGAAATTACACACACAGTCTAAAGCACTAACAAGATGTTAAAACTTAATCGGTTGCACCTAGATGTAATCAGATGGCTATTTAACCCCTTCCTTGATTCTTTCAGGTTAATTCAGCAGGCATAGCACAAGGTTTTCAGAGAGACCATCCAAAATTGTTTCCGCAAAGGCGAGTTTGCCACAGATGCCTCTATTGGAGCAGTGCCCGAAGAACCTGAAGATGAGGTTGACACAGCAGGGCTGACTGCCGAAGTCCTGGATGAACTTTGTCGCCTGGGTGATGAGCAACAACCATCACAGGTTGATGACATTGCAGAAGTAATAGCTGCAGTGACCGAAGACCCAGAAAAGGAGGATGAACAGGAAAACGAGCAGCAAGAACCCCCCAAGGAACTGCCAGTAACACCTGCCGATGTCAGGAAGGCACTCCTGACACTCTGCTGGGCCCTCAAACAAAGGGACAGTATTGTCCCTTGGTGGGATCAACTAGCCATCGTGGAGTCAAACTGGAGAAGGTACATGATGGCGGCTAAAGTGCAAACCTCGATCATGGAACACTTGCGGCAAAATACCCAGGGAGAACAAGCAGAGCAGTGAGCTATGATGCCACTGAAGAATGGTACAGGGCATAGATTTTTTTTCTTTTTATTGATTTTAACCATTAAATAAAGTTACAAGTTGCAACTAACATTGTAACTTGGTTTTGGCATACTAGCTGAAAAAATGCAAAAAAGGGCAGTAATCACCATCTATGTTACTTGTTGTCTTATCTGCTGCCAGGTGCCGTAAAGTGTATGTAGGATGTAACGGATGCCACTTGTAACGGATGTTATTCATTAAGCCAAACAAGTCCATTACAAGTGGTGCATACTGTACTTTGATTTATTTATTTGAAAATTGGTGACCAGGAGATGCACACTGAGCCAAGGCTCATTTCCAGATGTGACCCAGGGGGAAGGGAAGGGGAGAAAACAGTTTCAAGAAATACAAACCTGGCTGATAATGAAATTACAAGAATATTGACAAAAAGTGCATAAGTCAAGTGCAGTACGGAGAGTAATGCCAAATATCGCAACAGGCTAGAAACACAGAAACATAGACTTGGACAGCAGATAAGGACCGCTTGGCCCACCTAGTCTGCCCATTTCCCTGCCTATTGGATAAGCTGCAGATCCTAGTTAACCAACAGCCTACTTCTTCCTAACCCCCACAAGAATTGCCTTATGTCTGCCCCATGCATTCTTGAATTCCCCACTGTTTTTGACCCCACAACTTCCTCAGGAAGGCCGTTTCATGCATCCACCACCCTCTCTGTGAAAAAATACTTCCTCACATTGCCCCTGAGCCATCCCCCCTCTATCTTCAAATTGTGCCCCCTTGTTCAAACAACATGATGTCTTGCTATATTCAGACATAATGCAGTTAGCCCCAGCACTTGAACTGCCCCGGAGAGGAAAGAGTTAACTCTATGCAGAAGCATAGAACGTTGATCAGTTTTCAAACCTCTGTCTGTGGTACTTCTCAGTGTAACAGTCAGATTCTTTACTCCGCCTAACAGTGAAGTCGCTCCGGAGATTTCCTCTGCTCGGTTCAGTAAAAGAAAAAGTGTTTGGTGTAAGCCGCATATTTTTTTGTTATTTTCGGATTTCCAGCCTCTGTCTATGGTACAGGTAGTATGTAGATAGGTAGTGACTGTGTTTTATTTTGCTAAAAAGAGTGGAAACTGTCTTTTCTTCGGTTTCTTCCCGGTCAGTCTGGTTTGGAACCGACTTTGTTAAATGTAATTTAATTAAATTTTTTCTCTTTCTGGGCTTAGTGTGGTGTTCCGGTACCGATCGGTTTCAAAAGAACCAGACTTTTTGCTGGTTCTTTTGGAAAGCCCGTGACACGGTTTGTAACTGATCGGTTGTTTTATTACTTGGCTTGAAAGCTGCAATAGGGTAATTTGTTAGGTTGGCCATGTCTGAGAAAACCGGTCCCACTGGGTTTCAACACTGTACTGAGTATGGGGAGGCCTTTGCTAAGGCCGTCCCCCACCTCATCTGTGTTTATTGTCTGGGGTTTGACCACCTCAAGTCAGACTACCAAATCTGTAAAAACTTTCCTAAATCCACTCTAGATAAAAGACCGAGTAGGCTGAAGGAAAGGGAGGCCAAGAAGTCCATAGATCCGGATGGCCAGCCCGGTTCGGTTGCAGCCGAACCTGAGGAGGTGCCTACTGACCTAGGCGATACCTCCTCGGGCAAAAGAAGAGCCAACCCTGAGGGGTCGGTTCCATCAAAGAAAAAGCGCAAGTCTGCCGGTTCAGATCCTGTATCCCACTCTCCAACCGTGGATGAAATATCCAAAGCGATTAGTATTGTCCAGTCACTTAGACTGGTTCCGTCTGAACTGATACCCTGGTTCAGCAGTCGGTATGGTCAGATCCGTCTCCTCCGGATTATGACCCAGATGCTTATTATGAGGAGTGGGAGGGAGACTAAGACTATCCCGGTGATGACGATGATGATGATGATGAGAGGGGGGGTCTGGATGTGCCCATTGAACCAGACATCTCCCCAGACAGGCCCTCAGGTGTCTCTCCTCCCAGGCTGTCTGAGTCCCCATCACACTTTTTGTTCTACAAAAAGGTGGAGACAAACCCTGCAGCTTCCCTTGGTTGAAGCTGCAGAGGAGATGAAGAGCCTGATTTTGTGGAAATGATGGACATCCCAGAGTCCAAAAGCTGTCTATCCCTCTTCATAAATCCTTGGGAAACAGACACACAAAATTTTACAAACCCCTAATTCAGTTCCTCCTGTGGATAAGAGAATGGATAGGAGGTATTTGTTATCAGGCTCAGCTGCGAGTTACTTTATAGTCATTGCAGCCATGTTGGGGTAGTGCAGGCTGCAGCCTGTGACAGGGCTAACATTCCTTTGGCTTCACCCCCCTCCCCGGATAAGGACTCCAGGAAAGTGGATGCCATGACCAAAAAACAGTATTTGGCATTCTCTTTGGGACTCAGGCAGGCTACTTATATGGCCTACATAGCCAGGTACAAGAAATCCAGATGGGATACGGTTCTGGAACTGGCTAAACAGGCCTCTCCCCAGCTAGCCAAGGAGCTGAAGGTGGTGGCTGCTGATGGAATTGAGGCATCCAAAATGCAATTTCATGCTGCTGTGGACTCCAGTGATGTGGCATCTAGAGTTATGGCTACATCTGTGTCTCTCAGAAGACATACTTGGCTCAGATGTACTAGTCTTTCACAGGATACCCAGACTAAGGCCATGGATTTTCCTGTAGTAGGTAACTCTCTGTTTGGGGAGCAGACAGAGGCTTACATGAAGAAAATGGATGAATACAGGACCACGCACAGGAGTGCACAGGTCAAGGAAAGGCAGGCCACTCCGCACAAGCAGCAGTCTATGGGCAGGAGCAGGCCCTTTCAAAGGCCTTTTTACCATGCCCAGGCCTCCTCTCCCTTCCCACAGAGGGGGTTCTTCAGAGGGAGGGGTAGGAGGGGGATGAGCAGGGCTGCTCCCTCCTCCTCTCAGTCTAAGGCTTCTGCCAATCAGACACCCTGATGTGTAAGCCCAGGTCAACTCCCCATTTCCAGTAGGAGGCAGGCTGGCTTACTACTTCCAGGCCTGGAAGTCTGTGACCTCAGACAAGTGGGTCCTGGAAGTAGTAAACCAGGGACTGGCCCTCAGCTTCAAAAAATTTCCAAAAAGAAGGGCCAAGTCTTTTCCACCTGCATCAGTCTCAGAAACCCTTTCCCTAGAGGCAGAGGTTTCCTCTCTTCTAGCTCTCAGAGCTATAGAGAAAGTTCCTACTCAGCACAAGGGAAAAGGACTGTATTCCAGGTACTTCCTTACCCCAAAGAAAACAGGGGAGTGGCGACCCATCCTAGACCTAAGGTATCTGAACAAACACATTTCAAAGCCCAAATTCAAAATGGTAACTCGGAATAATCCTTACCTCTCTACGGCCAGGGGATTGGCTAGCATCTCTGGACCTCAAGGATGCCTACTTCCATATTCCTATCAGGTGCTCCCACAGAAAATACCTCAGGTTTGAGTTGCCTTCAGGCCATTACCAATTCAGAGCTATGCCATTCGGCCTAACATCAGCTCCAAGGATGTTCACAAAGTGCCTTGCAGTAGTGGTGGCTTACCTCAAAAGACAGGGTATCACCATCTTCCCATATCTGGATGACTGGCTTTTAGTGGGTCAGTCACCTTTACAGGTCAAGTCAGCTCTTCAAACTACCCAGGACCTACTCAGCTCCCTGGGGTTTCTTCTCAATCTTCCAAAGTCTGTACTCGAACCAGTTCAGCTTCTCACCTTTATAGGCATAGAGTTGGACACTGAACAAGCAAAAGCCTTCCTTCCCCTGGCAAGGGTAAAGGCCCTAGTGGATCTCGCTTCTTCCTTTTGACCTCTGGTCTCCCGCCCAGCAAGACAGTACCTCCGGCTCCTGGGCCACATGGCAGCTTCCACGGCAGTGGTGCTGGGAGCAAGGTTCCAGATGAGGGACATTCAGTTTCATCTGAGGTCTTTTTGGTCTCAAAAGAAGGATTCACTTACCAAACTGATTCCAGTGACTCAGACTCTGGTCCAAGCTCTCCAGTGGTGGCTGGACCAGGACAACCTCAGACAAGGGGTTCCATTTCTCCCTCAAGTCCCATCAGTAGTTCTAACTATGGATGCTTCTCAGGGTGGGGGCCCACCTGGGAGCCCCTGACAGCTCAAGAGCTCTGGTCTCCACAGGAGTCTCTCCTTCATATCAATCTCCTGGAACTCAGGGCAGTTTTCCTAGCCCTGCAGAGCTTCTTGGATTCAGTCAAGGGCAAGGTGGTCCAAGTCAGAATGGACAACACCACCACAATGTGGTACATCAACAAGCAAGGAGGCACTCGGTCCTCGGCCTTGTGCACAGAAGCCATGAGGCTGTGGTCTCTGGCCTATTCTCCTCAGACTTCTCTGGTAGCAGTCCACTTCCAGGGAAGGACAACTTACTAGCAGATGCTCTGAGCAGAATTTCACAGGGGCACCATGAATGGTCCCTGGATCCTCACATTCTGAAGGTCATCTTCTCCAGGTGGGGCACTCCAGAGATAGATCTCTTTGCAGCACCAGACAATCATCAACTTCCTCTGTTTTGTTGCAGACCTCCAGTCCTGGGGACGGTTCCCCAGGATGCTCTCTTTAGGACTGAAGGCAGGTTTCTCTATGCCTTCCTCCTTCCTCTGCTGTTCAGGAGTTCTGATCAAGATCAGGACTCAACCCTGCACAGTGATACTGGTGGCTCCAGATTGGGCCAGACAGCCTCGGTTTCCTCTAATGCTGTTCTTGTCAGTGTCATGTCCCCTGTCTCTGCCCAGGACATACAATCTCCTGTCCTCCTCCCAGGGGCAGATCTGGTACCCCAATCTCCAGTCTCTCCGTCTCAAGGCCTGGCTCTTGAAGAGTTAGAATATGCAGCTCTACATCTTTCTCAGGGAGTTCTAGATATTCTGAAGGTCTCTAGGAGACCTTCCACTAGAAAAACTTACAACTTCAAATGGAAAAGGTTCAGTATTTGGTGCTCTCAGAAAGGAATCCTGCCCGATTCTGCAGACATTTCCACAACCTTAGACTATCTAGTTCATCTCAATGGTTTAGGTCTTAGGCCTTCCACTCTGAAAGTTCATCTAGCAGCTGTCTCTGCATTCCTCTCAGCAGGGAAGGGCTCTTTCCTGGCATCTCATTCTGTTTTCAGAAAGTTTTTCAAAGGTTTGGTTCACATTAACCCTCCCTTTAGGGAGCCCACTCCACCTTGGGATCTTAATGTCTGCATAGCTCAGCTAATGCAGCCACCCTTTGAACCTCTGGCTTCGGCCGAATTGAAGTACTTGACCTGGAAAACTGTGTTCCTGGTAGCTATTACTTCTGCCAGGAGGATTAGTGAGTTACAGGCTCTGTCAGTGGAACCTGACTTCATCTCCTTCCATAGGGACAAAGTGGTCCTCAGAACCAATAGGAGGTTCTTGCCCAGAGTGGTATCAGATTTTCATCTGAACCAGTCTATATCTCTCCCTGTGTTTTTCACTGACCATTCTTCTTCGGGTGAAAGAAGGTTACACAGTCTGGACATTAAGAGGGCCCTTAGCTACTACATTGAGCATACTAAGGCACATAGAAATGACTGTCTTCAATTGTTTCTCACTTATAGTGAAGTGGGAAAAGGTAAGCCTGCCACTAAGAGAACTATTGCCAGGTGGATTGGTTCTTGTATACAATTTTGTTATGACAAGTTGGGTAGGACGCCCCCATCAGGCCTGAGGGCTCACTCGACTAGCGGTACAGCTGCTTCTCTAGCTGCAGCCAGAGATATACCTTTGTTAGAGATCTGTAAAGCAGCCACCTGGAAAACAATACATACTTCACCAAGCATTACTCCCTGGACATCCAGGCTAGGAGGGATGCTGGGTTTGGTACAGCAGTACTGCAAAGCCTCTTCCCAAAGTAGGTTCTGCATTCTCTCCTCCATAGGGAACTGCTTGGTAGTCTGCATTATGTCTGAATACAGCAAGACTTCATGTTGTTTGAAGAAAAAATTACTCACCATAGTAATGTTGTTTCTTCTAATGGAGTCTTGCTGTATTCAGACCTCCCCGCCTCCTCTCAGAACCTGGTTTTGGGAAGTGGGCTGGCAGGTACAGTGTTGCACCTCAGGGGTGTACCTTGTACCCTCCCTTCCTCTTAGGTGGGATAGATGTTATTATTATTATTTTTTCTGGTGTTTTACTTAAATACTGTCACTATCTTTTCCTTCTTGGGTTCTCAACTTGAGTCTTTTGGGGCCCTAAAAGAAATATTTTGCCCTTTGGCTATATTTTAAACAATTTCAACACTTTAGTATACTAGTTAGTTAGCTCGTAAGAATCTGACGGTTACACTGGGAAGTACCACAGACAGAGGTTTGAAAACCAAGCTCGAGCTCAACGTTCTATGCTTCTGCATAGAGTTAACTCTTTCCTCTCCGGGGCATTTCAAGTGCTGGGGCTAACTGCATAATGTCTGAATATAGTAAGACTCCATTAGAAGAGACAACATTACTATGGTGAGTAATTTTTTCTTCTTGCACATCTCTTTTTCTGAAAGATGTTACCCTCTTGGACTTTGTTGATTCCCTTGAGGTACTTAAAAGTGTCTATCATGTCCCCCCCTTTCCCTCTTTTCCTCAAGGGTATACATATTAAGCTCCTTTAGTCTCTCTTCATATGGCTTCTGTTGCAGACCGTGCACCATTTTGGTTGCCCTCCTCTGGACTGCCCCCATCCTGTCTGTGTCCTTGTGGAGATGGGGTCTCCAGAACTGCATGCAGTACTCCAGATGGGGTCTCACCAACTGTCTATACAGAAGAATAACAACTTCCTGTTTTCTACTGGTGATGCCTCTCCTATACATCCCAGTATCCCCCCAGCCATCCCTACTGCCTTCTCACATTGCTTGCTAACCTTTAGGTCATCTGATATGACTACCCCGAGGTCCCTTTCCAATTTTGTTGTTGTTACTACTCCCCCCCCCACTGTGTACTCTTCACCTGGGTTTTTGTTTCCCAGGTGCATTATTTTGCACTTCTTTGCATTGAATCTAAGCTGTCATACTTCGGACCATTCCTCCAACCTTGCCAAGTCCCTTCTCATCCCTTCCACACCACCCCCCTTGTGTATCAACCCTGTTGCAGATCTTTGTAGTGTCTGCAAAAAGGCATACTTTTCCTTCCAGTCCCTCTGCAATGTCTCTTATAGAGACATTAAAAAGGACCAGACCCAGTACTGAACCCTGCGGTACCCCACTAGTAAATCCCCTTTCTTCGGAGTGGACTCTGTTTACTATTACCTTCTGTGTCCTGTTGTCCAGCCAGTGTTTTACCCAGGCTACCACCCTGGACCCACTCCCAGGCTGGCTAATTTGTTTATTAATCTTTTGTATGGGACTGTATCAAATGGCTTGCTAAAGTCTAGGTAGACCATGTCCACAGTCCCTCCCTGGTCTACTACTTTGGTCACCCAGTCAAAGAAATTGATTAGATTCGTCTGACATGACCTTCCCACTGTGAATCCATGCTGCCTTGGGTTCTGTGCCCCACTGGCCTCTATGTACTCAACAAGTCTTCCTTTCAGAAGTGATTTAATCATTTTCCCTACCACTGAGGTCAAACTGACAGGTCTGTAGTTTCCTGTCTCTGTCTTGTTCCCACTTTTGTGAAGGGGAATCAAATCCGCCCTCCTCCAGTCCTCAGGTACCACACCATCCTCCCACGATATGTTAAAAAGGATAGTCAGTGGTGTCGCTAGTTCTCCCCTTAGTTCTTTTAGAATTCTGGGGTGAATCCCGACAGGCCCCATTGCTTTGTCCACCTTCATTTTTAGGAGTTCTTTCAGAACCCTTTCTTCTGTGAAAGGACTGGTATTGACCCCCCTATCCAGAGTGCTTCTACTGATTGGATTAGGTACCTCCCCTCCTTTTCTTTTGTGAATACTGAACGGAAGTATTCATTCAGTATCCTTGCCTTTTCACTGTCCCTCTCTGCACCCACCTCCCTGTTATTCAGCCTCACTATCCCTCCATTTGTCTTTCTTCACTCCCTAATGTACCTATGAAAGGTTTTATCCCACTTCTTAACCGACTTGGCTATCTTTTCCTCAGTTTGGGCCTTTGCTATTCTGACTTCTTTCCCTGCTTCCTTCTGCTTCAACTGGTACAGTTCTCAGTACTGCTCCTTCTGTGTTTGCTTATACTTCCTGAATGCTATCTTTTTCTCCCTTACCTTCCCAGCCACCTCTTTTTTAGAACCATAGTTGCTTTTTCTTTTGTTTTGATTTATTTGCTTCACACAAAGGCTTGTTGCCTCTGTGATGGCAGTTTTGATGTTTCCCCATTGTTGCTCCACCTCTCCTTCTAGCCTGTTTGCTAGTGCTTTTCTGAAGCACTCTCCCATTTTGACAAGGTCAGCCCTTCTGAAGTCCAGTACCCTCACTTTTGTATGGCTTGATTCTGCAGCTGAGTTTTTCTTGAACTACACTGTTTGGTGGTCACTTGTTCCCAGATGGCTACCCACTTCTAGATCTGAGATCCTTTCTCCATCTCCATTTATGAGTACCAGATCCAAGATTGCTCCCTCTGGAGTGGGTTCCAACACTAGCTGTCTGAGGCATGCCTGCTGTAGGGCATTGAAAATGGCCCTGCTCTTCGATGTGGCTGCAGCAAAGGTGCTCCAGTTAACATCTGGCATATTCAGGTTTCCCATCAACAATATCTCCCCTTTGTCTGCTATCCTAAGGATGCCTTCTATCATTTCCTTGTCCATTTCCTCCCTCTGAAACAGGGGGTCTGTATACAACTCCTGTGCAGATTATGGTGCCATTTCCAGTCTCCAGGGTGACCCACAGTGCCTCTTCTCCTCCCTGTTTACCCTTTTGTTTCATTGCTTTGATCCCGTTCCTTAAATAGAGAGCTACTCCTCCTCTTCTTCTATCCTCCCTGTCCCTCTTGTAGATTGTGTACCCTGGTAGGCTGACATTCCAGTCAGGGTTCTCTGTGTACCATGTTTCTGTGACTGCCACGATATCCAGGCCCTACCGGGTCATAATGTCAATGCTTAATAGCGTACGACATTAGAGCTAACCTGGAACAGCGCCTTAGTAGAAAGCAAATGGTGCAATGCCGCTGTCCGTGGTATTGCACAACTGCACTATCCCAGGCTGAGGATAAGACTTCTGCTGGGATGGGGTTCTGTTGAGCAGCTGCTGTGGCTCAATGGACTGAGCCACTGCAGCAAGGAACCCAGGTGCTGCTTCTGGGATTGGGTTTGATTCCCAGTCCCAGAAACTTTCATTTTTTCCTACTTTTGTGCAGTTTCATGTTGAGCCACCCGGTTGAGAATCCCTATTCAGGGGAGTTGGAAGTGCAGCAGCAAAAAAATAGCAAGATGGAAGAAATGCGCTGTATTGGCAGCACGATTTTTCCATACAGCATAATGTTTTGCGACATTATGACCCCGAGCCTATCCAGGCATCCCTCTTCCATCAAGTCCACCAGTTCATGGAGCTTGTTACCTAGACTACGGGCACTAGTACTCATTACCCTCCATTTTTTATGGCCTTACCCCTTTTTGCACCATCTCTGTCATTATTGCCCTTGCCTTTTTCTCCATTTACCCCTAACCTCTCTCTATCGACTTCTCTATCTTGGTTTTTACCTCTCTAACTACCCTAATTTTTTGGGGGGAGGGGCTAGGATTTCCCTGCTCCTTTTCAGTGCCTCCCCCTTGGCTAGTTTAAATGCTTGCCAGTGCCAATGGAGCAAGGCTGCTCCATTACATGGGCTCTTACCTAACCCCAACACTTAGAACTCCCCTCTCTTTTATCCACTCCTCCCCCTTATTCCCCCACTCCTCTGTCCTTCCTCTCTCCCCCTCACACTCTTTCTTCACACTCTCTACCCCTACCTCATATGAACATGTGAAGAAGCCAGCAGAAGAAGGCCATTTGGTCTATCAAGTCTGCTCATATTGCAGGGTCCACAGCTTGCGCTAATGTCCCTGCCCTCCCTCCCACTCCTCCCATCCTCTCTACCCATGATCCTTACCTTCCCTCTGTGCCTATCCCAGCCTCTCTTAAAGCTGCCCACTGACTTCAATGAGATGACCTCTTCTGGCAGTGCATTCCAAGTGTCCACCACCCTCTCTATGAAAAAGTGCTTCCTGACCTCCCTCCTAAACCTCCCACCCTCCAACTTCCTATCCACTTTTGTGCCAGTCCTTGACAAGGTATCCTTGGCTGATTCACTTCGTTCATGGTGTTACTTAGTGTTTATATACCTAATTGTTTATAGACTGCTTCCTGGCATACATTGTACAACGCCTTTAAATTGTTATTTTATTGATTTATTCATTTATTCATTACAAATCGGGTTTACAACCTTTGAGTCAGAGACTCATTTACAAAGGCACCTCGCTGCAGGGAGGGCAGACTTCAAGACAGTTATTACAGTGCAGATTAAAACAGAGGATAACATTACAGGTGCAGTAAAAGGAACATTTCACTTAGGTACACTTAGGTTACATAATATAGTAGTTTGTATGTTACTTAGGTTACACAATGTTACAAAATTGTGAGTTACAATCATGGATATAGTAGGTCCTAGGAGAAGACAGCGGGTTACATCCCTATCTGGACCTAGTAGGGAAGGAGTGGGTCTGGGGGATGGAGAGGCTGTCCAGTGGACGTTGTCGAGCCAGGGGGCAAGGCGGGCAGGTACCACAGGTTACAACAGGGGGTTAATTGCACCTACAACAGTGGGTATTAAAGATATGGTTCCGAGGGGCTGTTTTGAAGGAGCCAATTTTTGGCAAGTTGGAGATGCAGCTAGGGAGGGAGATGAACCAAGTGGGGGCTTGATAGAGGAAGGATCTCTGGGCAAGAGAGGTCTTGGTTCTGGGCACCTTGAAAGTGGACTTAACAGAGCTATGGGTGGTGATGGACGATGATGACTGCTGTAGAAAGGTGGAGACCCGGGGGAGTCCTAGCAGTGATTTCTTAGTGAGAAGGCAGGTCTGGTAGAGCAGTCGCTCCTCAAAGTTGAGAAGATTGGTGGTAGTATAGAGAAGGCAGGTGTGAGTTCGGCTGGGGGCACCGGTCAGGAGCCTACAGGCCTTATTGACAGAGAGTTGGATTTAGGAGAGGGCAGTGTTGTCAGCTGCAGCGTAGGTGGGCAAGCCATAGTCCATGAGGGACAAGAAGGAGGAGGTGATGGTCAGCCTGAGGGCAACCTGCGGGAGGCAGTCCCTGTGCCTGTATAGCAGGCCAATCCGAGAGTTTATGGTGGCTGACAGGGCATTAATGTGGGCGTGGAAGGAGAGGGCAGTATCGAACATGATGCCTAGGTACTTGTATGTGGTCACTTGTTCTAGCGGGTGCAGAGTGTTGGGGATAATCAAGAAGGGGGTATTTTTAGCTTTATTTTGGTGGTGGGAGAAGAGCATTGATTTGGTTTTCTTTAGGTTAATAACCAGTCTGCGGTCGCCGAACCACCTTTCGGCTTGGTTGTAAGCATGCTGGAGTGATAACTGAAGGGAGGTGGGATTGGGATGTGAGGCAATGAGGACTGTATCATCGGCATAGAGGAGCATTTTACCAGTACATGAGCTGGGGAGGGTGTTGAGGTAGAGACTAAAAAGTACTGGACCCAGGATGGAGCCCTGAGGGACCCCAAAGTGAATGGAAAGAGTGCTGGAGAGGGAGCCGCTGATCTTGACATGCTGGGATCTAGCAGAGAGGTAGCTAGAGAACCAGAAAATGGGACCGCCAGAGAAGCCAAGTTGGTGGAGAGAGTCGAGTAGAAGGGGATGACAGACAGTGTCAAAGGCCTTGGCGAGATCAATGAACACTGCTCCTGCAAGGCTGCCAGAGTTGGGGGCAGAATGCAGGTGTTGGGAGAATTCCAGGAGAGCCGTGGTTGTACTGTGTCCTGGGCGTAAACCGTGCTGCTCTGGACACATAATGTTGTACTTGGTTAGGTATAGAGAGCTGGATCAACACCACTTTTTCAAGGGCTTTTGAGAGTGAGGGGAAGATGGAGATTGGCCGGTAATTGTTGGGGGTGGACTGGTCCCCACTGTTATGTATGGGTGTGATTTCAGCAGTTTTCCAAGCACTCGGGAACTGACTCAGGCATAGAGACCAGTTTAGAAGGTCAGTCAGGGGGACTAGGACTTCATCCAAGATCATATGGAGGATCCTGGAGTCGAGGGGGTCACTGCTGGGGTTATTGCTGCCTAAGGCATTTAGCAGGTGCGGCCTGGCTTCTTGGGGGGATAGGGTGCGCAGGAAGAATGGTGGGCGATGCAGGACTAGAGGGAGAGAGTCGGGGGATTGGGTCAAAGAAGCTGCTGGGGAGGACCGAGCTTAGGTCAGAGAAGGCGGTGTTAAGGTAATTGGCTATGAGGAGTGGATCTGTGGTGGGGGTGCCATTGGTGGAGAGCTGAGATGGTGGGGGGGGGAGCAGGACTTCCCATTTAGCTCTCTCATATTATCCCAGAAGGTCCGGGCTGAACCCCAAGCGGAAGCGAGGGTGGTCTGGTAGTGCTCTACCTTGGCCCGCCTAATGGCCCAAGTGCACTCATTGCATTCTGCGTTGTAGGCCTGTCTGTCAGATGCCTTTCCAGATTCTACAGCAATGTGCCAGACATTATCTCTGTTTTTGAGTCTCTGGAGGAGGGGTGGGATGATCCATGGGGCACTGCATTTTTTGGAGCGGATCCTGGTGAGGGGGTGGAAAGGTCACAATCCTTACAGAAGGCATCTGTGAGGTGGTCAAGAGCTGTGTCAATGTCAGGGGCACGCTGGATTGGGGACCAGCCTAGCTGAGCTAGGTAGTGTTTCATTTTTCTGAGGCCACCGGTGTCAGTGTCAGTGGCTCAGTAGGTAGCGCACTCGTCTCCGAGGCTGGGAGATCAGAGGGCTGTGGGTTCAGTTCCCATATCTGGCACTTGGGTTAATATCCCAGTACTGACACTGCAGTGCAGCATAAGACGGGTGCTGCACTTCTGAGGTGCTGTCTTTCGGATGAGATGTTAAACCGAGGTCCCATCCACCTGGATTGGTGGTAGTTCAGGTGGATGTTAAAGATCCCTGGGCACTTATCGAAAAGAGTAGGGGAATTTCCCCATGTCCTGACCAAATTTCCCTCATTCACTAAAAAAATACCCCAAACAGCTTAATCTGGTTCAAGGTCAGTTGGCATTCATCTGTATCCCCCTCCCCTTGGTCGTGCCTGAAAATAGGCAGGATTTGTCTAGTGCACTTACCCGGTCAACAAAAACGAAATAAAAATAAAATAAAAAAATTGCCGCATAGGGTGGCCTGGGACACTGGCTTCAGAGTGGAGGATGACCAGAGACAGAGGATTGGGGAATGATCACTAAGACAGTTGGGGAGGACAGTGACTTATGCTCTTCTTTTGCAATTCTACATTTATTTCTTTCACTCCTTGTGTCATGTTTGTACCTATGTTAACCTATTGACGTGGGACCTATGTAAAATAACTTCTAGCTCATAGGTGTTATAAGCTGAGGTCTAAATAAATAAAACAATAAATAAATAGCATACAAAATCAAAAACGTGTGGAAATAAGGTAGATTAAAAAAGTGCAGAGATACCCGGATGATGGTATGTGGAACCAGTGCTGAGAGATGGGGTTGGGAAAGTTAAGGAAACAATAAGGAAGAGGGTTGGTAGGAACAAGAGGAATAAGGGGGAAGTTTTAGTTGGTGTCTATGGGAAGGAAGGGAGGGAGAGAGATGGATGGAGGCGGGTGGCTGATTCCACAGGGAGAGGAGATGGTATAAAAAAGATTTTCTAGCTGAGGAGTGTGGGTGGGGAAGGAAGAAAGTGTGAGGGTCCCTGGAGCACAAGGAGTAGGAGAAGGAGGATGGAGTGGGGGAGATGAGATGGGATAAGTAGGATAGAAGGTACCCAAACCAGTATTTAGAGATAGACTAATGCTCCCTTGGGGGACACTAGTCTATCTAAAATACATAAAAAGATATGAATGTGTAATCAGGCTGTCCCCCTTCCTAGCTGAGCCTGGCTACTAAAAGGTTAAAAAGTGTAGCAGAGGCCCTGAGTTCTGGAATACTGCAGCCTCCCCTCTGGCTTTGATAGGTTGGCAGCCCACTGTGCATGTGAGGGAGGCCTATTCAAATGCTGAGCTGCTGCCTGCCACACCCATCACTCATATAAAGGGAAGGGCATGTGCAACAGTCAGTCCTGCTTGGGCTGAGTTCTGAGGCTCAGCTCAAAGGACTGTATCATCCTGGCCTGAAAAAGAAAGAGCAGAGGCCAGCAGCTCCACCCCACCTGATGGTGGTGAGGTGCTTCTGGCTAGAGGATGAAAAAAAAAAGAGAAATGAAAGATCTACAGTAGATGTAACTCTGGTGCTGGGTATCTAAGGGCTACACACCCCTGCTTCAGCTGGCCAGACCAAGGTTGAGGGGTCTGGGTTCGTACTTTACTTTAAAACTGGTTCTTTCCCAAGGTAGTGTAAAATGTGCAGTGCCTCCACCCAGAGTAAATGTTGGGCACGAGGGTGACAGATGAAGGTGGGAACAAAAAGGGGAACCTGGTGGAAGGGGTTAGCAGCCAGCACCAAGAGTTTAGGAAATAAGATGGTGGACCTGGAGGCCATCATGGGGGAATGAAGGACTAAATATAGTCGCAATAAGTGAGACCTGGTGGACAGAGCATCACACCTGGGAAATGACCATTCCAGGGTACAGTCTGTTCAGAAGGGACAGGGAGGGAAAGAAGGGGTGGGGGGTTGCATTATACGTCAGAGAAGGCATAAGTGTAACTGAAGGACAGGAGGAGGATGGGGTGAGAGAGAGCTGCTGTGGGTAACGCTAGGCAGGAGGATGGGTGAATCCTTGCGGCTGGGGGTGGTCTACAAGCCACCTGCATAAGGGGAGGAGAACGATCGACAGCTAACTCAGGCAATCACAAGGCTGGCCCAAAAGGGAGAACTACTACTGGTGGGGTACCTGAACCTCCAAGATGTAAATTGGGAAATCCCAGATGCAGCATTGACAAGGAGCAGGGAGATATTAGCCACGCTGCAGGGGTATTCCTTCAACAGCTAGTCAGGGAGCCAATGAGGAGAACCAACTTGCTGGACGTGGTCCTGACAACTGGGGAGAGTGTGGAGGAGGTTCCGAGGGGTGAAGCCTTGGGCACCATTGACCACAGCACGGTACGATTCAGGGCAGGGATGGAGGCAAATAAAACCAGTGCAACAGTCATGAACTTCAGACGGATGTACTTTGACAAGATGAAAAAGATAGTAAGGGAGAAAATCGAAGGTACTATGAATATATGGGCAGTGGAGGAATTATGGGAAGCTATCAGGGGAGGGGTTCTGGAAACCACAGAAATGTCCATAAAAAAGGTCAGGAAGAGCAGAAGGGGGAGGAGACCGCTCTAGTTCACAAGGGAGGTGGTGGGGGCAGTCGGGGAAAGGAGGAGGGCTTTCAGAAAATGTAAGAGGACAAGCAGCAAGGAAGATAGGGAGGAGTATAGGGAGATGAGTAGTCTGGCAGGGAAAAGATCAGAAGGGCAAAAGCAGCCACTGAAGAGAAAACAGCCAAAAAGGCCAAGAGAGAGGATAAAACCTTTTTCAGATATGTGAGGGAGTGGAGAAGGGCAAGGCCTGGGATTGCTAGACTGAGGAGGAAGGAGGGATAAACTTGGAAAGGGACTACGTAAAAGCAGAGGTATTGAATAAGAACTTTAGCTCGATATTCACGGAGGAGGAGGAGGAGGAGGATGGTAGGGGTCCTGTACTAAAGCCAAAGGGGAAGGAAGGCAAATGGGTGTGTAACCCCTAGGTGGCGCTATCCCAAGGGCTACTACCCCTGCCTGCTTGGCTAGTAGCAGGTTAAGGGGCCTGGGTACTGAAACAGGTTGCTCCACCCACAGGTTAGTGGTCAAGCTAACCTGGGCACATCCCTCTGGGACACTGTAACCCCCTCTTTCCCTTCTAGTGGCCTGAACAATATACAATAATCACTTTCACAGTGACCCTTATTCACCATGCAATTATCCAGACTGTTTGCACTTAGCACCAGGGCTGGTTCCTCTAGCTCGACCCTGGGGAACCCCTGTAAAACAAGGTTATACACAGCAAATTGCAACAGTAAAGTACTCTTGGCACAAACTGGAACCACAGTCAGGTTAAATGCAAAAAGAGTTTGATCTGATTTATTCAGGGGACTTAAACAAGGAAGGGGAGTAATCAGGTTGATTTGCTTAAAGGTTATATCACTCAGACAGTTATGCATGCACTTCAGAGTCCCTATACAGCCACACGCTCTGGGTACCCAGGTTGGAAGATGGTGGGCTAGCCAGAAACATTGCCTGGGATAGGCCAGCTCGCAGCTGGTTGGGGCCCTGTGATGGAAGAAAGCAACATGCACAACACACACTATTTGTAATCCAGAGCCGGAGAGCTCAGTTCGTGACAGAAAAGACAACAAAGCAATCAGATGACAACATTTTAGATTTAGCTGTTGTTGCAGGGAGCTACCCTGATGTTTACTCATGACACCCCATACAGGACACAGGCAGGATGAAATCGAGACAGCAGGTTGTTGAACTGGAGTGCCAGGAGAAGCAGGGCCCACATGAATCACCAAGGTGTTGTTCCTGTTCAAAGCGTGAGTAGGGGGCTGATCCCCAGGCAGGTCTCTCGTCGATGGCTTTCTCTGTGCAGCGGTTAGTTTGGCTTGGCCAGTGTGGCAAAGCCCAGGCCCAGTGGAGATGAATATGGATTCAGTCCATGGGGACTGGATGCAGCCTCCAGCAGCAGAACACAGTTCAGCACACAGTGGGGAACCAAATCACGACCCACTAACAGCATGCAGCACATTTACATGTAAGAAATTCTACTGTACCAGACAGATTGCTATCCGGTTGCAATTACAGAGTCTCTGCACAAACCGGGAGTTCAAAGGTGGCTGGAAATCCTGACAGGCCGATCGCATTCAGCAATTCTTCAGTCTTCTTCAGGTTAAAGCCTGGTCACTGATAGAAGGCATCCTTAAAATGGCAGAAAAAGGGGAGATATTGTTGATGGGGGACCTGAATATGCCAGATGTTAACTGGAGTACCTTTGCTGCAGGCACATCCAAGAGCAGGGTCATTCTTGATGCCTTACAGGGGGCATGCCTCAGACAGCTAGTGTTGGAACCCACTCGGGAGGGAGCAATCTTAGACCTGGTACTCTCAAATGGGGAAGAAGAAAGGATCTCAGATTTAGAAGTGGGTAGCCATCTGGGAACAAGTGACCACCAAACAGTGTGGTTCACAATAAACATAGCCATAGAGTCAAGCCATACAAAAACATGAGTATTGGACTTTAGGAAGGCTGACTTTGGGAAAATGAGAGAGTGCCTTAGAAAAGCACTAGCAAATGGGCAAGAAGGAGGGGTGGAGGAACAATGGGGAATAATCAAAACAGCCATAGCAGAGGCAACAAGCCTTTGTGTGAAGCAAATCAATAAAACAAAATGAAGGAAAAAACCACTATGGTTCTCAAAAGAGGTGGCAGGGACAGTTAAGGAGAAAAGGATAGCATTCAGGAAATATAAGGAAACACAGAAGGAACAGGACAGAGAACTTTATCAGTTAAAGCAGAAGGAGGCAGGGAAGGCAGTCAGAATAGCAAAGGCACAAACTGAGGAAAAGATAGCCAACTCTGTTAAGAAGGGGGATAAAACTTTTATAGGTACATTAGGGAGTGAAGAAAGACCAAGGGAGGGATACAGAGACTTAATAAAGGGGAGGGAATGTGGGCAGAGGGTAACAGTGAAAAAGCAGGGATACTGAATGAATATTTCTGCTCAGTATTCACAACAGATGAGGAGGGGGAGGTGCCTAAACCAAACAAGGGAGAAACTCTGAATAGGGGGGTCGATACCAGTCCATTCACAGAAGAAAGGGGTTTGAAAGAACTCTTGAAACTGAGGGTGGACGAAGCAATGTGGCCTGATGGGATTCACCCAATAATACTAAAAGAACTAAGGGTAGAACTAGTAACACCACTGACTACTCTCTTTAACAAATCATGGGAGGATGGAGTGGTAGCTGAGGACTGGAGGAGGGCAAATGTGATTCCACTTCACAAAAGTGGGAGCAGGGCAGAGGCAGGAAACTACAGACCAGTTAGTTTGACTTTAGTGGTAGGGGAAAATAATGGAATCACTTCTGAAGGAAAGAATTGTTGAGTACCTAGAGGCCAGTGGGGCACAGGACCCAAGGCAGCATGGTATCACAGCAGGAAGGTCATGTCAGATGAAAGTAATAGATTTCTTTGACTGGGTGACCAAAGTAGTAGACCAGGGAGGGGCTGTGGGTATGGCCTACCTAGATTTTAGCAAGGCATTCGGCAAAGTCTCACACAAAAGATTAGTATACAAGTTAGCCAGCCTTGGAGTGGGTTCCAAGGTGGTAGCCTGGATAAAAAACTGGCTGGACAACAAGACGCAAAAGGTAGTAGTAAACGGAGTCCACAGTGAAGAAAGGAGGGTAACTAGCGGGGTACCGCAGGGTTTGGTACTGGGACCGGTCCTCTTTAGTATCTTTATAAGTGACATTGGAGAGCACCTGGAAGGAAAGGTATGCCTCTTTGCAGATGACACAAAGATCTGCAACAGGGTTGATACACAAGGTGGGGTGGAAAGAATGAAAAGGGTCTTGGCAAGGTTGGAGGAATGGTCAAATACGTGGCAGCTCAGATTCAATGCAAAAGTGCAAGGTAATGCATCTGGGAAACAAAAACCCAGGGGAAGAGTATACAATGGGGGGGAGTTAATAACAACAACAAAAATCGAAAGAGACCTAGGAGTAATTATATCAGACAACCTGAAGGTGGGCAAGCAATGTGAGAAGACAGTAAGGAGGGCTGGCTGGATACCGGGATGCATAGGGAGAGGCATCAACAGTAGAAAACAGGCAGTTGTTATCCCTCTCTACAGACAGTTAGTGAGACCCCATCTGGAGTACTGCGTGCAATTCTGGAGACCCCATCTCCGCAAAGACATAGACAGAGTGGAGGCTGTTCAGAGGAGGGCAACCAAAATGATGCAAGGTCTGCACCAGAAGACATACAGGAGAGACTAAATCAGCTTAATATGTATACCCTTGAGGAAAGGAGGAGAGGGGACATACAAAAACTTTCAAGTATCTCAAGGGAATTAACAAGGTACAAGAGGGTAGTATCTTTCAGAAAGGGAGATGTGCAGAACAAGGGGCACAATTTGAAGACAGAGGGGCGGCTCAGAGGTAATGTTAAGAGTATTTTTACAGAGCGAGTTGTGGATTCATGGAACAGCCTTCCTGAGGAGGTTGTGGAGTCAGAAACAGTGGGAGAATTCAAGAATGCATGGGACCGGCATAAGGCAATTCTAGTGGGGGGCAGGAGGAAGTAAGCTGTTGATTAACTAGAATCTGGAGCTTATCCATCAGGTAGGGAAATGGGCAGACTGGATGGGCCAAGCGGTCCTTATCTGCTGCCAAATTCTATGTTTCTGTTTCTGTGTTTTCTATGTCACGGTTCTGTGGCTTAAATCATCCTCACAATTCGGATTCAGTCTGAGTAAACTTCAGTTTCCCTCTCAGGGACAGCAGGCAGACAGGCATGCCAAAACTCAGCCCTTTCTCAGTTCTCCTGTGCGAATTACACAGGGGCTGCTGCTTGAATCACCCAAGCTGTTACCACTTTCACTTCCCAATTCAGACTGACTGAAACTGCAAGTAGTCTGGGACATTCCCCAGGATCCAAAATGTTCTGTTGGCTGAGTCCTCTGTCAGTCACAACAAGGGCTCTCCCCTCCAGGTTCATTTAGGCACCAAAATGCAAAAACTACAATTCCTACAGAATTTTGCTCCCACAAAGCCCCTGGGGAGTCGGGACAGGCTCCATTTTAGAGTCCCCAAAGGTACTGATTGACCCATTTCAGCAGTCCAGGACCAAGATGGTGGAGATAAACAGAAATGTCCATGCTGCAAAGAAGGCAGGTTAGACAAACTGCAATATTATTACTATTCTGATAAATGATCAGCAAACAAGTACATCTTCTAACAGAGCCCCCTCTCAGATTAATTATGACTGCAATCCAGGCAGCTCTTAAAGAGACAGTAGAGAGAGGCTATACAAGCACTCTCTGGCAATACATTTATACTGCTAAAACGCAGGACACCAGCCTGGCAGTGAGCATCTAAGCAAGCTCAAGGAAAACTTTTCCGGAACCCCCATTTGTAGGGGGCTTACACCCTTCCCTGCCTGGAGAAAACTTGGCATCCGCGTCAAGTCTGTACCATCATGCGTCAGTTAACATAAGCTTATTACTTTACTATACATATTCACTACACTTCACAGTACTATATCCATAATGACAATGCTTATGCACCTTTCATACATGTGATACTGATTCCACTATGATTAACATACTTGTAACATCACAATACTGATTCATGTTATAATTTCCTGTACATTAAACAATGTAGGAGGGGGCCCTTCCATATCAGCTAACTTGGGGCTGGATGGGGCAGGAGCACCATGGTGAGAAGGAAGAACAATGACCCTGGAATTGGCCATTAAGCTCAGGTTGGGTAGTGAGCTCTGAGAAATATAAACACCTTTGTGAACCACATTGAGAGGCAAATCCACTGGCCTCCTGGGAGAATCATAACTGAAGTGCAATACTGACTTGACAGCTCGGCCAGTCTTTCTGGGGGGAACAGCCACAGTCTCTTTACTTTCAGCACTAACTTTGGAGCTTTCGTCAGTTGTGAGGGGTGCCTCTGCATGGATGGGAATGTCCAAACTGGGAGCACTGTCAGCTCCTTGCTCTGTAGGCTCTGTCTCCACAACACTTGGCTCATTTAGAGAAGGTTTTGGCACAGTTAGACTTTGTAGCACTGAAGGGGGGCTGTCAGCACTCTCATATTGTTGTTCAAGTTCTGGTGTGTCACCAGAGAGACTCAGACCATCAGCCCTTTCTTCGGGAAAGTCATACAGTCCTACTAAAAACAGGGAGTCTGCAGCCTCAGACGTGATACTTTGCACTTCACATTCAGGGGGTATTGGCTCCAAGGACGAAGCTGGGGGGTTAGGCAGTCCAGAAGGCCCAGCTTCATCCCAACGATTCTGCATAGGATTTCCACGAAACAACTGACTCAGTTCATAGGAGGGATAATAGGCATTACCATAGTCACTTTCATCAGAGGTGGATTGACAGTCACTATCATTCTGGGCCTGCTGTGGGGGGAAACCATAAATATGTAACTACTGGGGTAGGTTGACTGTGTCTCTTTTTTGCAGCAGCATGAATCACCGGCCCAGGGGAGGCAATGTCTGCTGGCTCAGCTTAAATAATAACTTGGCCGACAGGCAGCAAGCGGTTATGATGCATGGTCTTGACAGCTTTGGAGTTATTCTCTGGGCGTACCTTGTACACTGGTAGATCATCCAACTTTCCAACTACTACACGAGGAAGATGGTGCCACCTATCAGCAATTTTGTGCTTGCCATGTAGTCCCAATTTGCATAACAACACACGGTCTCTTGAGCCTTTACTTTCTTATTGTGCCTCTATTTGCTGGTGGGATTTCTCTTGGTGGACATTGTCTGGGCCTGTTGATTTGCATGGTTCAATTGAGCTTTCAGTTTCTGTACATAGTGCAGGTAGTTTTTGGCTCGGACACCATCTGGAGAGACCCCAAAGCAGATATCAACTGGCAGTCGGGCCTCCCTCCCGAACATGAGGCGGTAGGGGGAGAACCCAGTAGCATCATTTTTGGTGCAATTATATGCGTGTACCAAGGAACTAATCTGCTGGCTCCACTTATGCTTGTCTTTTGGTTGGAGGGTGCCCAGCATGTCTAGAAGGGTGCGTTAAAACGTTCTGGTTGAGGGTCCCCCTGCAGGTGATGAGGGGTGGTTCTTGACTTCCGCATCCTCCACAGGGACAGCATTTCTTTGATTAGCTTACTTTCAAAGTCTCTGCCTTGGTCAGAGTAGATCTGCTGGTGGGCACCATAGTGGACGAAGAATTTTTCCACTAACACCTTGGCCACTGTAGAAGCTTTCTGATCTTTAGTTGGAAAAGCTTGTGCACACCATGTGAAATGATCCGTAACCACTAATACATTGCCAATATTCTGTTGATCGGGTTCTAAACACAAAAAATCTTTGCAGACCAGTTCCCTGGGGGTGCTGGTAGTGATACTGATGAGGGGCAGCCCTCTGAAGTAGGACTTTTCTTTGGAGGCAACGACTACATGTCTTTACATGGTGCTCAATATCAGCCCCCACCTTGGGCCAGCAGACTCGAGATCATACCAGGTCAAGAGTCATGTCAATACTGAGATGCCCCATGTGATTGTGGAGGGACCTCAGTACCAAGTGTTTAAAGGCTGTGGGCAGGACCAATTGTTGCTTATCTACTTGACCACTGTGATCCACTGTCTCTCTGTATAACAACTGATTGAGTAACTTCAACCTGGGGCCTTCTTTAAACAATAGGGCAGTTCGCAAGTCAGAGGAACGCAATTTAGACACATCTTTCCCTGCAAGCAGGGCATCAAGAGCAGGTTGAATCATAGGATCTTGAGAATAAGCCCACTGAATACTGTCATTGACAAGTTGAGGTAGTGCACTAATATCTAGAGCAGAGAAATGGCAATAGGCAGCCGGTATGCAGGTATCAGAAGGGCCCAAGCAATCTACTAGACAGTCCACTGTGTCATCTGTTCATCTCTGTCAAACTTTTGGCACAATGCTCGGATGTCAGGTTGAGACAGCCTGAACCAATCACTCTTGGAAGCGAGCCTTCATGACAGGGCATCAGCACCAATATGGTTCAGTCCCGGTCTGTATTCAACAGCATAATCACAGGTTGATAAGGCAGAGAGCCACTGGTGCCCAGTGGCATCTAACTTAGCTGAAGTCTGTACATTGGTCGACGGGTTATTGTCGGTCTTCACCAATATCTTTGCCCCATAGAGGTACTCATGAAACTGATCAATGATGGCCCATTTTAGGGCAAGGAACTCCAGCTTGTGCACAGGATACTTTCGCTCCGACGGGGTCAAACTCCTGCTGGCAAAAGTGACCGGTGTCAAACCATCCTCATGGTCTTGATACAGCACAGCTCCTAGGTTCTGCAGACTAGCGTTCGTATGCAGCACATAGGGCTTGGTAGGGTTAGCACAGGTGAGGATGGGGGTGTGGGTGAGCTGGAATATGACTTTGTGGAAGGCTGCTTCACATTTGGGTGACCAGCAGGGCCCAAAAGGTTCACCTGTGCAGAAGTACACTTTCTCTGGTTCTTTGACAGCCCCTTTCTTGCATTTACGGTTGGTGGGGGGGTAATCCTGGGTAAAATTCAGGAGAGGGCGAATCACCTTTGAATAGTCTTTTATGAACCTGCGGTAGTAGCCACAAAACCCCAGAAAATGTAGTTCTTTCAAATTATGGGGCTGGGGCCAAGTAGTCAGTGACTCAACCTTACTGGGATCGGTCTCTATTCCTTCTGCAGATACTATGTGCCCCACATACTTCACGGAGGTTTGAAAAAACTGGCACTTGTCGATGGACAGCTTGAGGCCGAAGTCTTCCAATTGGTCCAGTACTTTAAACAGTCAGGTCTCATGCTCCTCTAATGTGCGTCTGAACACAGTGACATCATCTAGGTACACTAGACATTCCAGCAAGTTCATATCTCCCACCGCACATTCCATCAGTCGCTGAAAGGTGGCCGGGGTGCCCGAAATCCCCTGTGGTATTCTCAGAAATTCGTAGAACCCCAAAGGACAGATGAAGGTTGTTTTCTCACATGCCCTCTGGGGCCATCGGAATCTGGTAATATCCGCTGCGAAGATCCAATACCGAGAACCATTTGCTCCCATTCAAGCAATCCAGGGCATCTTGAATAAGGGGCATGGTGTACTGATCTGGGATGGTCCGCCGGTTCAGGGTGTGAAAATCAACACACATCCTCATGGACCCATTCTTCTTACGCACAACCACAATGGGAGAGGCATATGGGCTCCTTGATTCTTGCATAACACCAGCAGCAAACATTTTCTGCATGTGTGTCCCTCACATCATCTATGTCCGCTGGGGCGAGGCGTCAGGATCTCTCTCGAAATGGCCGGTCATCATGCAGGCGTATGTGATACTCTGCACTCTGGACACACCCCACGTCCCATTCTTTTAATGGAAACACTTGGTCTTTCTAGGTGAGTGTCTTGCTAATTCTAGCCTTCCATTCAGCTGGCAATGGGGAATCACCAAAGTCAAATAAGTCCGGGGTCACTCTTTCCTTTTCACCAGAGTACTTGTTGCTGGGTAATACAGCAATGTCTGCACAGTGTACTGTAGCTAGGGTGCACCCTCTGTTCAACCGGGACCTCCTGATCTGACACATTCCTAATCTGGACCATCACTCATCGAGCATAGGCATGGGCAGGCAAAATGCTGGGTTTAACCTAAAATTCCTCTGGTAGCTTTCCATCACCCGGTGCATCCAATATTAATATTTTATTTTTCACTTCCTTTCTAATGTGAACCTCTCCCTGAATGGTGTACTGAGCATTGGGAGGGAGTACCAGAGAATCAGGATCTTTCTTCCAGACTATCCCCACCGGCTCATCTCCGTCGGCTTCGGTAGTCTGTTTTTGCAGATCACAGGCTCTCTTTATCAGGGCTGTGATTCTCAGTGCCCACCCAGTCCATTTCCCTTGTTTTTCATGACATCCTCTAAGGGATCCTTGCTATCTTTGGTTATCACCCTCCAGGTGGCTGGGAACCCTTCTGGAGTGATAGTCTGGGGCACCTTTGAACTGTCCAGGGGGTCGCTACACTCCATCAAGGCCATGAGAGTTTGGGCAGTTAAATCAGCCTGTCGACCCACTACTACAGCTTTTTTCAGACATTCAGCTTTAGAAAGTGCCCCTTCAACAGTGTCCTTACTTATGCCCATAGGTATATCCAGTATTAGCAAAGCATTATGGGAGTAAATCTCGTACCCCGTACACCACCCCACCAACTGGTGCACAGACACTTCTGTTGGGGTAGCCATTTATGATTGACAATAATTTGTAATTTTGGCCACTAGAAGACACAAAATCCCAGCGGAGAGCCTCCAAGATGTAACTCCTAGGTGGCGCTATCCCAAGGGCTACTACCCCTGCCTGCTTGGCTAGTAGCAGGTTAAGGGGCCTGGGTACTGAAACGGGTGCCTCCACCCGGAGGTCAGGATTGTTAGTGGTCAAGCTAACCTGGGCACAGCTCTCTGGGACACTGTAACCCCCCCTCTTCCCTTCTAGTGGCCTGAACAATACACAATAATCACTTTCACAATGACACTTATTCACCATGCAATTACCCACACTGTTTGCACTTACCACCAGGGCTGGTTCCTCTAGCTCGACCCTGGGGATCCCCTGTAAAACAAGGTTATGCACAGCAAATAGCAACAGTACCGTACTCTTGGCACAAACTGGAACCACAGTCAGATTAAATGCAAAAAGAGATCGATCTGATTTATTCAGGGGACTTAAACAAGGGAGTGGCGTAATCAGGTTGATTTGCTTAAAAGCTATATCAATGAGACAGTTATGCATGCTTTTCAGAGTCCCTACATAGTCACACACTCTGGGTACCCAGGCAGGAAGACGGTGGGCTAGCCAAGAACATTGCCCAGGGTAGGCCGGCTCGCAGCTGGGTGGGGCTCTATAATGGAAGAAAACAACATGCACAACACACACTATTTGTAATCCGGAGCTGGAGGGCTCAGTTCGTGACAGAAAAGACAACAAAGCAATCAGATGACAACACTGTATATTTAGCTGTTGTTGCAGGGAGCTACCCTGATGTTTACTCACGATACCCCATACAGGACGCAAGCAGGACAAAATTGAGACAGCAGGTTGTTGAACTGGAGTGCCAGGAGAAGCAGGGCCCACACAAATCACCGAGGCGTCATTTCTGTTCAAAGTGTGAGTAGGGGGCTGATCCCCAGGCAGGTCTCTCATCGATGGCTTTCTCTGTGCAGCGGTTAGTCTGGCTGGGCCAGTGTGGCAAAGCCCAGGCCCAATGGAGATGAATACGGATTCAGTCCATGGTGACTGAGTGCAGCTTCCAGCAAAGCAGAACACAGTTCAGCACAGTGGGGAACCAAATCACGACCCACTAACAGCACACAGCACATTTACATGTAAGAAAATCTACTGTACCACGCAGATTGCTATCTGGTCGCAATTACAGAGTCTCTGCACAAACCGGGAGTTCAAAGGTGGCTGGAAATCCTGACAGGCCGATCGCATTCAGCAAATCTTCGGTCTTCTTCTGGTTAAAGCCTGGTCACAGTTCTGTGGCTTAAATTGTCCTCACAATTCGGATTCAGTCCAAATAAACTTCAGTTTCCCTCTCAGGGACAGCAGGCAGACAGGCAGGCCAAAATGTAGCACTTTCACAGTTCTCCTGTGCAAATTACACAGGGGCTGCTGCTTGAATCACTCAAGTTGTTACCACTTTCACTTCCCAATTCAGACTGACTGAAACTGCAAGCAGTCTGGGACTTTCCCCAGGATCCAAAAGGTTTGGATGGTTGATTCCTCTGTCAGTCACAACAAGGCTCCCGGTTCATTTAGGCCAAAATGCAAAACTACAATTCCTACAGAATTTTACTCCCACAAAGCCCCTGGGGACAGGCTCCATTTTAGAGTCCCCAAAGGTACTGATTGACCCATTTCAGCAGTCCAGGGCCAAGATGGTGGAGATAAACAGAAATGTCCATGCTGCAAAGAAGGCAGGTTACACAAACTGCAATATTATTACTATTCTAATAAATGATCAGCAAACAAGTACATCTTCTAACAGAGCTCCTTCTCAGATTAATTATGGCTGCAATCCAGGCAGCTCTTAAAGAGACAGTAGACACAGGTATACAGGCACTGTCTGGCAATACACTTAAATTGCTAAAGCACAGGACACCAGCCTGGCAGTGAGCATTTAAGCAAGCTCAAGGAAGACTTTTCAGGAACCCCCATTTGTAGGGGGGTTACAGGTAGATCAGAGCGCATTCACTGTGGATAAGGTTAGGGCAGAGCTAGATGGGTTAAGGGTGGACAGGGCAATGGGGCCTGACGGATTACACCCCAGAGTGATCAGGGAATTGAGGGAGGAGCTGGCCACACCCTTGACAAGGCTCTTCAACCTGTATCTGGATATGGGGAGAGTGCCAGAGGACTGGAGGAAGGTGGACATGGTGCCCTTGCACAGGGGAGGTAAAAAGGAGGCGAAGGAGAACTATCGACCTGTCAGCCTCACGTCTGTGATGGGGAAGGTAATGGAGGCATTAATCAAGGAGAGGGTGGTGGATTACCTGGAGGAGTGTGGCTTGCAGGACAGCAGAGTCAGCATGGCTTCCCAAAGGGGAAGTCATGCCAGACCAACCTAATTGAGATCTTTGACTGTTTGATACAGGTAATCGACCAGGATGGGGCAGCGGACATGGCCTATCTGGACTTCAGCAAGGCCTTCAGCACAGTCCCCCATAGGAGGTTGGTGAGCAAGACGGAAAGCATGGAGTTAGGAGGGAAAATAACATGCTGGGTGGAGGCCTGGCTAGCAGGGATTACTCAGAGGGTGGTGCTAAACGGGGTGCACTCCGGGATGGCAAGGGTGAAGAATGTACTCTGGGTGTACTCTCTCTGGAGAGATGCCTAAAGGATCTCGTAGCTATTTTTGCTTCTCATATCGTTAGCTCTGGAATTCCTTTAGTTCTGTCAAGATTAATAGTCACTAATAAATGTCATCAGAGTACAAGAAATAGTAGTTTGGCCCCTTACACTGTCCCTGCTTTTAAACTTCAAATGAGTAGGAAAGCATTCACTTGGTATGCTCCTTCTATTTTAAATTAATGTAACCCCCCTGCAAATGGGGGTTCCCAAAAGACTTCCAGGAGCTTGCTTGAATGCTCCAAGCCTGAATGGTGTTTGGCATTTAAGCCATTTATCAGTGAGTGTTTTTAGAGCCTCTGGTACTGTCTTTAAGAGCTGTCTGCTTGCAGACATAATTAGTTTGTATGGGGACTGTGTGCTTCTCTGAGTACCACTCGAGCTGCTGCTAATTCACTTAATTTTGCAGTCACTAGGAGTGCAAAGGAACCTATCTGAAAGATGTAACTGTTTACCAGAAATTATTTAGAGTAATAATGAAATTACAGTTTGTCTAACCTGCTTTCTTTGCAGTCAGAACTGTGTCTGCTAGTTCCCCATTCTAGTTTTGAACTGCTGAACTGGACCAATCAGTGTGGGGTAAGCTAGCTCTAAAATGGTGCCTTGGACGAATCAGAACTTGACTCATAATCTGAGCCAGCCACAAGAGGATTGTATGGGCAGTGACTCTGGGAGATGTAGTTTAGACTTCAGTGCCTTTTGGACCAACAGCAGCAGTCTATTGTGAGTGACAGCCAATCCAGTCAAGAACTGGAGGAACTCAAAGGAAGTGCCCGGTTTTTGTCGGTTGGAGTTCAGTTGAGCTTTGGCAGTGAAGAAGGAAGGAGCCCTGTACTTTTTCAGTGTGCAGTTTTAGTCAAAAACGGTGTAAGGCCCAGAGTTCCGGGTCTGCAGCTTGTTAGGACTGAATCCATCCTGTGAAAAGAATCAAAGGATCTCTGAAGAGTAGAAACCAGGCTCACCCTGTAGAAGACTGGAGGAATTGCTGAAAATTACACTCGGTCTGTCAGGAACTGAATCTGCTGTGTGTTCTCCTGTATTGTGCAGTAATTGCGATCGGATACAGATGCAGCCTGCCTGGTATAGTGCTTTCTTTATATGGATGTGTGAAGAGGTTTGTGTACCTCAAGTGAGCCCTGCTGACATTGAAGGACCCTATCTTATTTGGAGGTCGTGAGTACTAATTCAGGGTCGCTTCCCTTGTTGAATTGCCACATTAAATCCAAATGGAATTACTGTACTGCTGACTGTTTAATTCCTTTTCTGTGTGAAAGGGCCCCTACCAGCTGCCACGGTTTGACTAGCCACTAGGCTTGGGTACCTGAGGACAGTAACTGATAGGGATAGGCCTGTGCACAGAGCCATAGGTAGATTATTAGAGTGATAAGCTAATTAACCTGATTTCCCTGTCCTTGTTATATCCCCTAAATAAATCAGAGCTGCTTGTTTCAGCAAAGTTATACTGCCTGAGGTATTTGTCTCATGTTAAAGTACTGTACTGTGATTGTTGCACTGTATCTCATTTCACAGGAGGTCCCAGTGCCGGAACCAGACCTGGGGTAAGTGTATACTGTGAAGGTAATTCTGATATATTGTGTGGGCCACTAGTGAGAAGAAAGGGGGGTTGCAGTGTCCCAGAGGGCTGTGACCAAGTTAGTTTAACTATTGCAAACCCTGACCTCTGGGTGGAGGCACCCGCCATTGGATCCAGGCCCCTCAACCTGTTAGTGGCAAATCAGGCAGGGGTAGTAGCCCCTGGGATAGCGCCATCTAGGGGTTACATCTTGGAGGCTCACCGCTGGGATTGTGTGTCCTCTAGTGGCCATATTTACGAACCACTGTTAAGAAAAAAATGGGTACCCCGACAGAAGTGGCTGTGCACCGGCTGGTGGAGTGGTGTACTGGGGAGGAGATCGACCCCCAAAATGCTATGCTTATCCTGGACATCCCCCTGGGTATCAATACGGACACTGTGCAGGGAGTACTTTCCAAGGTGGAAGGTTTACAAAACCCTGTGGTGGTGGGTCGGCATGCTAATCTGCTCACCCACACTTTCCTGGCCCTAGTAGAGTTTAAGGATCCCATAGATAGCTCCAAAGTGCCACAGACCATTACCCCAGAGGGAGCCCTCACTGCTTGGAGAGTGATAACTAAGGACAGTAAAGACCCGGGGGGGAATCAGCCCCCACCACTATATGAAACTTTTGAGGAGAAATTTGATGAATGGTTGCTGGGAGAGGGGAAAACTGTGGAGGACTTGAAGAAACTATTCTTGCCACCTGGGGGTGTTCCTCCCCCAACACCCTCTCCTGCTCCAGTGCCCGTAGTGGTGGCTGAACCAATGCAGACTCCTATTTCTGCACCTGCCATTAGTCACGACTCTTACCGAAGGTTGAGGATCTTCTCTGCACCCTCCCACCCCCAAGGGAGGATGACTGGGAGACCTGGATAGACTATATGTTGCCCCAAGTGCTAGAATGGCAATGCTCGGAAGGAAAAGCGAAAGAGGGTTAGTGAGAGCCTCCGAGGTCCCGCCCTGGCTACCATCCCAGCTAAACGGGCCAGTAACCCTGAAGCGACTGCACAGGCCTATCTGAGGCCTGTGAGAATGTGTATGGGAGCCCAGATTCTGATGAGGACCTATGGTGGAGAGTAAGAATGCACAACAGTACCAAGGAGTTGTTGTCTGTGTATGTCTCTCGGCTGGAAAAATTGTTGCAAGAATGCCTCAGAAAGGGTAGTTTGCCAGCTTGAACTAGGACCAAACCAGACTGGACAGAATCCTTAAGTCTGCCCCTTCTCAGAACTGCTGTTGCTTCAGCCACGCCTGGCAAATCGACTGGAATCCCCACCCTCCTATGATGAGTTAATGAGAGAAATCTGAGGAGTTGAGAAAAAGGCGACCCGGAGGTACCTGCACCAACAGCTGTGGCTACTGAATCCGAGGGACTGAGGGTGACCCATCAAGGAAGTTCAGGGCAGAGGTTGACAGTCAATGAGTGCTCTGACAAGGAAAAGATATGCCAAAATGAGGCGAACTGTTGAGAGAGATCCGGAATTCAAAAACAGTCCTTTATGAAGGCCACGCCTGCAAGTACGGGCCCTGACCTATATCCGACTGCATCTCATGGGGTGGGGGTACCCACCCATGTATCTCCTGCTGATAACAGCTCCAAACTCAATTCCTTGACCATGGAAGTGCAGAAACTGACGAGATGTCTCCAAATGCTTATCACCCGCAGACAGAGATGGCACCCAGGTTTCCAGTTAGTAATACCCCGCCCTGGCTCCCATGCAGATACTCGGGCCAGCTCAAACTCCAGAAAGTATATTTTGCTATAACTGGGAAAGATGGGCATTACGAAAAGGGAATGCCAGTCCCCAAAAGACACCGGACAAAGTTGCATATAGGCTACAAGGAGAGCTTCTGAGAAGAAATCAGTGGTTAAGAGGTGCACTACATGATCCCAGTGAGGGCACCAAAATGCTAATTCACGTCCTTTGTGGCAAGGTCAGTTGCCCAGGCCTCCACCGACCTCTCCAGACTGGTCCAGAATAGTGGGTCCCTCCATGGAGACCACTGTAAAGGTGAATGGAGTGTCTACAAGAGCTGTATTAGACAGTGGCTCCCAAGTGACAATTATGTTCCAGGATTGGTATCAGAAGCATTTGTCAGAAGTACCTTACAACCATTAGAAGGACTGCATGTATGGGGGTTAAGTGAGAGGCCTACCCCTATTCGGGTATATCCAAATTTGGCTGTCTTTCCCCACCTCCGTGGCTGGGTGGCAGACAAGTAGAGACCCTAGCCTTGAGTGTGTCCCCCACTGGACTGTATGATGGTGTCCCTTTGTTGATTGGAACAAATGCTCATATAATTGGAAGGCTGGCACAGTTGTGTTATGAAAACAGGGTCAAAGACTAGTAGAGCTTTAAGAGTTCAGCTTTAATTAAGAAGGCCTATGAGGCACAGAGAGATGCTGAAAAAACAGAACCAGAGGAACCGGTCGGAATTGTATGGAAGAAGGATCCTGAGTCTCTGATCCTGGCGCCAAATGCCCAGTGTACCTTACAGGGAGAGTACGTCCAGTATTAGAAAGGGATGTTAGTAAATAAAATATTAATGTTGGATGCACCAGGCGATGAAAATTGCCAGAGGGACTGCTGGTCAAGCTCTAGTATTTTGCCCGCTAGAGCCCATGCTTATGCCAGAAGGGTAATAGTCCAAGTTCATATGTGTCTGAAAGAGACATTCGAGGTAAACAGAGTTGCATCCTGGCTAATGTGCATTGTGCAGACACTGCAGTGCTACCCAGCAGCAAGAGTTCAAGGAAGAATGACAGAGTAACACGTCTGACTTGTTTGATTTCGTCACTCCCGCTGCCAGCTGAATGGAAAGTGAGGATCAGTGAGAAGCTTGCCCAGAGAGACCAGGTGTTTTCTTTAAAGGAATGGGATGTAGGATGCGCCAAGGAGCTGAGCACAATATCCGGCTGCATGACGAAAGACCATTTAGTGAGAGGTCTCGGCGCCTGGCACCTGCTGACATAGATGATGTGAGACGGCATCTGCAAGAGATGTTAGCTGCTGGTGTAATACAAGAATCCAGAAGCCCTTATGCTTCCCCCATTGTGGTAGTGAGGAAAAAGAATGGAACAGTAAGGATGTGTGTGGATTATCGCACAACTTAAACGGGACTATCTAGATCAGTACACAATGCCCGCGCATTCAGGATGCTGGACTGCCTAAACGGGAGCAGAGCGGTTCTCTGTGCTGGATCTCCGCAGTGGGTACTACCAGATCCCGCATGGGTCTCAGGAGGACCGTGAGAAGACTGCCTCTTTATCTGTCCGCTTGGCTTCTATGAATTCATGAGGATGCCTCAGAGGATTTCAGGTGCCCCAGCCAATTTTCAACGATTGATGGAGCGTGCAGTGGGGGACATGAACTTACTAGAGTGCCTGGTATACCTAGATGATGTTATTGTGTTTGGCAGCTCACTGGAGGAACATGAGAGCAGATTATTTAAGGTATTGGACCGACTGGAGGACTTTAGCCTCAAACTGTCCATTGATAAGTGTCAATTCTTTCAAACATCAGTAAAGTATGGGTGACAATAGTATCCACGAGGAATAGAGACCGACCCAAATAAAGTTGAGGCCTTGACCACCTGGCCACAGCCCAAAAATCTAAAGAACTGCAAAAGATTCCTGGGATTCTGTGGTTATTATCGGCAGCTTCATCAAGGACTATTCAAGAGTGATCCACCCTTACTTAACCTTACTCAAGGGTATCCCCAACCCACAAAAATACCAAAAGTCAAGCGTCCCTCAAGACTGAAAGAGTGTATTTTCATCCGAGTGAAGTATTTGGGGCCCGCTGGACTCCTGATTATGAGACTGCTTTTCATGAGATCATATCAACTTACCCATGCTCCAGTGCTGGCCTATGCGATCCAAAAATACTTCGTCCTGCACACTGATGCTAGCTTACAGGGTTGGGGCTGTGTTGTACCAGAAACACGAATGGCTGAGACCGATGGCCTTTGCCCAGTAGAAGCCTGACCCCATCCGAAAGAACTATCCTGTACACAAGTTAGAGTTCCTAGCTTTGAAGTGGGCTATTGTGACCAATTCCATGAGTACTTGTATGGGGCTAAAATACTAGTAAAACTGACAATAATCCTTTGACCTATGTGCAGACCTCAGCTAAGTTGGATGCCACTGGCCATAGGTGGCTTTCTGCATTATCTACATATGACTATGCTCTCGAATACCGAGCAGGTCTGAACCACATAGATGCTGATGCTCTCCCGGGAGGCCTGTTCCCCCAGAATGATTGGGTCCGATTGGCAGAACCTGACATTCGGACTCTGCGGAAGATTTGACAGGGAGGAACAAATGTCCACGGACGCAGTGGACTGCATGAGTAGATTGCGGACCCTCAGTGCATACCTGCTGCTTATTGCCACTTTTCTGCAATAGACATTGGTGCACTGCCTCAGCTGGACAATGACAGTATTCAAGGGCTCAATCCCGCATCCCATGATCAAAGCAGCTTTGAAGCCTCTCTATACGGGAAAAAGATGTGTGCCAAATTACGCCCACTGATTTGAGAACCGTAATTGTTATACAAAGAAGGTCCCTAAGTTGAAACTGGATCAATAAACTGTTATACAGAGAAACAGTAGACAGAGGGGACAAGTAGACAAACAACAACTAGTGCACCACTGCCTTCGAGACTCAGTACTGAGGTCCTTGCACAACCACATGGGGCACCTTGGTATAGACAGAACACTTGACTTGGTGAGATCCAGATTCTATTGGCCTAAGATGGGGCTGATGTGAGGCAACACATTCGAACTTGTAGATACGCTGCTTACAGAGGAAGCTTTGCCCCAGAGGGCTGCCCCTTGTTAACATCACCACCAGTGCACCCATGGAGCTGGTCTGTATTGATTTTCTGAGTTTGGAGTCAGATCAAAGAAATATCAGTAATGTGCTGGTGGTCACTGACCATTTCACGAGATATGCCCAAGCTTTCCCCACGAAAGACCAGAAAGCATCCACTGTGCCCAAAGTACTTGTAGAAAACTTTTTGTTCACTATGGGGCTCCACAAAGAATCCATTCTGACTCAGGGAGAGACTTGAGAGTCGCCTGATCAAAGAGATGCTTTTCTCTGTGGGGAGTGCGAAAGTCCAGAACCACTCCTTACCACCCCCGGGGACCCACAGCCTGAACGTTTCAACCGCGACTTTGCTAGATATGCTAGGCACCCTGCACCAAAGGACAAGCCTAGATGGAGCCAACAAATTAGCACCCTGGTACATGCTTATAACTGCACAAAAGTGATGCCACTGGATTCTCCCCTACACACTGATGTTTGGAAGAAGGCTCGACTACCAGTAGATGTGTGTTTGGGGTCTCTCCTGATGGGGTTCAAGCTGACAACTATTTACAGTATGTGCAAAAGTTAAAGGCCCAGCTAACTCATGCGTACTAACTGGTTCAAACCATGGCTGCCAAAAGAAATCTGGCCAACAAAGAAAGGCATGATAAAAGGTGAAAGAACAGGAACCCAGGAGGAGATCGGGTATTGCTAAGAAATCTGGGACTGCATGGCAAGCACAAGATTGCTGACCGATGGCACCATCTCCTCACATTGTAGTGGGCAAACTAGATGATCTGCCAGTGTACAAAGTAAGGCCTGAGAATAATTCAAAAGATGTAAACAATACATAGAAATCTATTTACTGCCCATTGACAAATCTTAATTGAGTCTGAGCCCTAGAAGATGCCCCTCTGGACCAGTGACTAGAGCTGCTGCTAAGAAAAGATCAAGAAAGTCTGCACCTACAGAAGCAAAGTTAAAGTGTTCCCCTCCACAAGTCCCAGTGAGCATGACTGTCAGTCCATATCGGAAGAAAGTGAGGTGACTTTGAATACTATCCTTCTTACGAACTCAGGTCAATTGTTCCGGGGCAATCCTAGTCAATACTGGAGACAAAGCTGGGCCTTCTGGACTGTCTAAGCCCCCAGCTTCATCCCTGGAGCCAATGCTCCCAGAAGTGAAGTGCAAAGCATCAGATCAGATGAAATGGAATCATTGTGCATGGTTGAACTGTTTGAGCTTTCAGGAGGAAAATGATAGACTGGGGCAGACTGGTGATACACCAGAACAAGAAGAGTATTTTGAGTGCCTGACAGTCCATTGCCAGTGTCCGAAAGCTCTCCATGCGAGCCAAATGTTGTGGACTCAGAAACTGTAACTCCTGAGCTGAAAGTGCCCCAAGTTCTACTCTCTACCCCATGGAGACTCCCCTGACAAGTGAGGACAATGCTGAAAATGAGGCTCAGAGTGCAGAGACTACAACAGTTCCCCCTAGAAAGACTGGTCGAGCTGTAAAGCCTGTGGTGCACCTCAGTTATGATTCACTTGGGGCCTGTGGACTTGCCTCTCAATGTTGTCCATAAAGGAGTGTATGTGTCCCCGAGCTCATTGCCCAAACTGAGCATCAGTGCTAACTCCAAGTTACTTGTGTTGCCCTCTAAGTATGGTGCCCTTGCCCCATCCAGCCCCAAGGTAACTGATAGGGAAGGGCCCCCCTCTCTTCAGGTTTCATGTACAAGAGGTAATAACTTGAGTTATGGTACAATGTGTATGTAATACTGTGTAAAGAGTGACGTACTGCAATGTTTCAGAAATGTGTTCTTGGTAAAATGATATATTGACTGATGATTACATGTGCGAGCCTAATGCAAATATATATGGTTGCAGTTGAAACTTATGAGGGTACTTGCTTGACGCGACGCTCAAGCTTTCCAGGCCAGGAAGGTGTAACCCCCCAAATGGGGTTCCAAAAGACTTCCAGGAGCTTGCTTGAATGCTCCAAGCCTGAATGGTGTTTGGCATTTAAGCCATTTATCAGTGAGTGTTTTTAGAGCCTCTGGTACTGTCTCTTTAAGAGCTGTCTGCTTGCAGACATAATTAATTTGTATGGGGGACTGTGTGCTTCTCTGAGTACCACTCGAGCTGCTGCCAATTCACTAATTTTTGCAGTCACTAGGGTGCAAAGGGAACCTATCTGAAAGATGTAACTGTTTACCAGAAATTATTTAGAGTAATAATGAAATTACAGTTTGTCTAACCTGCTTTCTTTGCAGTCAGAACTGTGTCTGCTAGTTCCCCATTCTAGTTTTGAACTGCTGAGACTGGACCAATCAATTAATGGGAGTAAGCTAAACTAAAATGGTGCCTTGGACGAATCAGAACTTGGACTCATAATCTGAGCCAGCCACAAGAGGATTGTATGGGCAGTGACTCTGGGAGATGTAGTTTAGACTTCAGTGCCTTTTGGACCAACAGCAGCAGTCTATTGTGAGTGACAGCCAATCCAGTCAAGAACTGGGAGGAACTCAAAGGAGTGCCCAGTTTTTGTCGGTTGGAGTTCAGTTGAAGCTTTGGCAGTGAAAAGGAAGGAGCCTGTACTTTTTCAGTGTGCAGTTTTAGTCAAAAAACGTGTGTAAGGCCCAGAGTTCCGGTCTGCAGCTTGTTAGGACTGAATCCATCCTGAAAAGAATCAAAGGATCTCTGAAGAGTAGAAACCAGGCTCACCCTGTAGAAGACTGGAGGAATTGCTGAAAATTACACTCGGTCTGTCAGGAACTGAATCTGCTTGTGTGTTCTCCTGGGTATTGTGCAGTAATTGCGATCCGGATACAGATGCAGCCTGCCTGGTATAGTGCTTTCTTTATATGGATGTGTGAAGAGGTTTGTGTACCTCAAGTGAGCCCTGCTGACATTGAAGGACCCTATCTTATTTGAGGTCGTGAGTACTAATTCAGGGTCGCTCCCTGTTGAATTGCCACATTAAATCCAAATGGAATTACTGTACTGCTGACTGTTTAATTCTCCTTTTCTCTGTGTGAAAGGGCCCACCAGCTGCCACGGTTTGGACTAGCCACTAGGGCTTGGGGTACCAGGACAGTAACTGATAGGGATAGGCCTGTGCACAGAGCCATAGAATAGATTATAGAGTGATAAGCTAATTAACCTGATTTCCCCTGTCCTTGTTATATCCCCTAAATAAATCAGAGCTGCTTGTTTCAGCAAAGTTATACTGCCTGAGGTATTTGTCTATGTTAAAAGTACTGTACTGTGATTGTTGCACTGTATCTCATTTCACAGGAGGTCCCAGTGCCGGAACCAGACCTGGGGTAAGTGTATACTGTGAAGGTAATTCTGATATATTGTGTGGGCCACTAGTGAGAAGAAAGGGGTTGCAGTGTCCCAGAGGGCTGTGACCAAGTTAGTTTAACTATTGCAAACCCTGACCTCTGGGTGGAGGCACCCGCCATTGGATCCAGGCCCCTCAACCTGTTAGTGGCAAATCAGGCAGGGGTAGTAGCCCCTGGGATAGCGCCATCTAGGGGTTACATTAATATGGAGAGTTGTTTCAGAAAGCACAAACTGTCATGCACTTTAAGCACTTGTTGTTGAATGTTTTGTAGTGTGACAATGTATGTAAATGTGATTATGTTGTTTAAGTATATATTTGTTTTGTACTTTTATGTTCAGTGTCAGGCATGGCTGAAAAAGAGCTGTGCCCAGTCCATCTCCTGGTTAAAAATAAAAAATGAAATGATGTGCCACAGGGGTCAGTTTTGGGTCCGTTTCTATTCAACATATACATCAATGATATTGCGGAGGGTTTGAGGGGAAGGGTGTGCCTATTTGCCGATGATTAGTGCTGTGCTGAATTTTCAAATTCCGGCGGAACAAAATTCCACTGAAATTCTGCCGAATTTCACCAGAAACAGAGTGGTGGAATTTCACTGGAGAAAATAGTTGCAGAATGATTTTCTGCGGAAAAATGCTGTTCCACTGAATATTATTCCATGGATCTCAATATATTTCTGCAGAAATTGTTGTGGAATAATTTTCTGGAAAAATGCTGTTCCACTAAATATTATTCTGCGGATCACAGTAGGCAGAATTCGGCAGAAAAACCTGTACAATTCTGGCAGAAATTCCGCTGGTGGAATGGTCATTCCATGCTTATTCCACTGGCAGAATTCTGCATTCCGCAAAGCACTACCGATGATACTAAAATCTGCAATACGGTGGACACCCTGAAGGTGGTGGAGGATATGAGGAAAGTCCTAAAGATACTCAAGGAGTGGGCCGAGAAGTGGCAGCTGAAATTTAATGCCAAGAAGTGTGCTGTGATGCACTCAGGGAGTAGAAACACACAAGCAGGGTACACACTGGGTGAGGAGGAAATCAAACAAGCATTTGTCAATGCCAAATGTTGATTGCGTTGGTCTGTTGAGCTTGCGCAGTGGGCCTCTGTCACTGGCTCAGTCTGTTTGTCCCGGTGCTGCAGGCTGCTCTTTTGTACTGGGCTGCTGCGTGCGTTGGCACCTTGTTCTGCTGAGGAAGAAATCCACAGCTGTCCCGACAGAGCTCCATTGAGGCAGCTCACTGCCCCTGTCTCACTTGCTCATTCTGTTTCTCCTGGCACTGCAGGCTGCCCTTTTGTACTGGGCTCCTGCCTGTGTTGGTGGCTTTTTCTACCCACAAAGAAATCCACAGCTGTCCCGACAGAACTCCGTTGAGGTCGCTCACTCCGCCTGTCTCACTCACTCATTCTGGTTCTCCTGGTGCTGCAGGCTGCCCTTTTGTACTGGGCTCTTGCCTCTATTGATGCCTTTTTCTGCCCACAAAGAAATCTGCAGCAGTCCTGACAAAGCTCCATTGAGCTTGCTCACTCCCCTTCTCTCACTCGCTCATTCTGTTCTGCCGGTGCTGCAGGCTGCCCTTTTCTACTGGGCTCCTGCTTGCGTTGCTGCCTTCTTATGCCCATAAAGAAATTTGCAGCAGTTGCAATACAGCTCTGTTGAGCTCACTCACTCGCTTATTCTGGTTTTCCTGCCACTGCAGGCTGCCCTTTTGTACTGGGCCCCTGCATGCATTGCTGCCTTTTTCTGCCCACAAACAAATCTGCAGCAGTCCCAACAAAGCCCCGTTGGGCTCACTGACTCCCCCTCCCTCATTCGCTCGTTCTGTGTCTCCTGGCGCTCCAGGCTGCCCTTTTGTACTGGGCTCCTGCCTGCATTGGCGGCTTTTTCTGGCCAGAAAGAAATCTGAAGCAGTCCGACACAGCTCCACTGAGCTCACTCACTGCCCGTCTGTCACTCTTGCATTCCGTTTCTGCCGGCGCTGCAAGCTGGCCTTTTGTACTGGGCTCCTGCCTGCATTTACCTGCATTTTCTGCCCAGAAAAATCTGCAGCAGTCACACTAGAACTCCATTGAGCTCGCTCACTACCGCTCTGTCACTCCTCGTTCTGTTTGTCTTGGCACATGAACTCTGGCTTTTGTATGGGGCTCCTGGCTGCATTGGCACCTTTGTCTGTCCACAAAGAAATCTGCAGCTGTCCTGACAGAGCTCCGTTGAGGTCGCTCAGTCTCCCTCTCTCATCGCTCATTCTGTTTGTCCTGGCACTGCAAGCTGCCCTTTTGTCTGAGGGTTCCTGCCTACATTGGCCTTTCTGCCCACAAAGTAATCCCAGCAGTCCTGACAGAGCTCCATTGAGCTCACTAAGTCCCTTGTCTCACTTTCTCGTTACTGTTTGTCCCCGCTGCAGGCTGCCCTTTTGTACTGGGCCCCTGCTTGTATGGACCTTTCTGCCTCACAAAGAAATCTGCAGCAGTCTTGACACTGCTTCGGTGAGTTCGCTCACTCCCCCTCCCTCACTCACTCTCTCGTTCTGTTTCTCCCAGTGCTGCAGGCTGCCCTTTTGTACTGGGCTCTTGTGTTGGGGCCTTTGTCTGCCCACAAACAAATCCGCAGCAGTCCCGACAGAGCTCAGTTGAGCTTGGTCACTCCCTCCTCTCACTCGGTCGATCTTGATCTGTCCCAAATACTGATTTCCCAGAGTGACCATGCTATTGTCCGGCAGGAGTGCAAAAACATATTTTAGCCAGGATGTGAAAAATGACAGCTGTAGTGTTCATAAGGAGTTGTGAAATAATGCCAATGTTGAAAATGTGGCGTGACAGTATTACAAATTTGCAAAATTACAACGGTGTGTGGAAACAGTTCAGCGCACGCTTGTAACACAGTCATGTTATGGCAGTCCCAACAAAGCTCTGTTGAGCTCGTTCACTCCCCTTCTCTCACTCGCTCATTCTGTTGTGCCGGCACAGCAGGCTGCCCTTTTCTACTGGGCTCCTGCCTGCGCTTGCTGCTTCTTATGCCCACAAAGAAATTTGCAGCAGTTACAATACAGCTCTGTGAGCTCACTCACTCACTCATTCTGGTTTTCCTGCCACTGCAGTCTGCCCTTTTGTACTGGGCCCTGCATGCATTGCTGCCTTTTTCTGCCCACAAACAAATCTGCAGCAGTCCCAACAAAGCCCGTTGAGCTCACTGACCCCTCCCTCACTTTCTCCGATGCGTTCTGTGTTTTCACTGGCACTGCAGGCTGCCCTTTTGTACTGGGCTCCCTGCCTGATGGCGGCTTTTCTGGCCAGAAGGAAACCTGAAGCAGCCCGACACAGCTCCACTGACCTCGCTCACTCCTCCTCTGTCACTCTCACATTCCGTTTCTGCCGGCACTGCAAGCTGGCCTTTTGTACTGGGCTTCTGCCTGCGTTGCCGCATTTTCTGCCCACAAAGAAATCTGCAGCAGTCACACTAGAGCTCCGTTGAGCTCACTCACTACCACTCTGTCACTCGCTCGTTCTGTTTCTCTTGGTGCCGCAGACTGCGCTTTTGCATGGAGCTCCTGGTTGTGTTGGCAACTTTGTTTGTCCACAAAGAAATCCGCAGCTGTCCCGACAGAGCTCCATTGAGGTAGCTCAGACTCCCTCCCTCTCTCATTGCTCATTCTGTTTGTCCTGGTGCTGCAAGCTGCCCTTTTGTACAGGGCTCCTGCCTGCATTGGCGCCTTTTTCTGCCCACAAAGAAATTCCAGCAGTCCTGACAGAGCTCCGTTGAGCTCACTAAGTCCCCTTGTCTCACTCACTCGTACTGTTTCTCCCACTGCTGCAGGCTGGCCTTTTGTACTGGGCCCCACGCCTGTATTGACGCCTTTTTCTGCCCACAAAGAAATCCGCAGCAGTCCTGACAGCGCTTCGGTGAGTTCGCTCACTCCCCCTCCGTCACTCCCTCTCTCGTTCTGTTTCTCCCAGTGCTGCAGGCTGCCCTTTTTTACTGGGCTCTTGTGTTGGGGCCTTTGTCTGCCAAAATAAATCCATGACAGTCCCGACAGAGCTCAGTTGAGCTCAGTCACTCCCTCCTCTCACTCGGTCGATATTGATCTGTCCCAAATATTGATTTCCCAGAGTGACTGTCCTAGTGTCGGTAGGAGAACAAAAACATATTTTAGCCAGGATGTGAAAAATGACAGCTGTAGTGTTCATAAGGAGTTGTGAAAAAATGCCACTGTTGAAAATGTGGCGTGACAGTATTACAAATTTGCGAAGTTACAAGGGTGCGTGGAAAGAGTTCAACACACGCTTGTAACACAGTCATGTTATGGAGTTTCATCGCCAAATTTTCAACATAGGGATTTTAGGACCTCTGCTCAGGAACAGTGCCACTGTCATTTTCTTAATCTGTCCCGAACACTGATTTCTCACAGTGACCACGTTATTGTGCGCCGGAACTGTAAAAACACATTTCGGTCAGGATGTGAAAAATGACAGCTGTACTGCTTATAAGGAGGTGTGAAAAAATGGCACTGTTGAAAATCTGGTGTGACAATATTACAAATCTGCGAAGTTACAAGGGTGCGTGGAAAGTGCGCAATGCACACTTGTAACACAGTCAATTGATGGGCTATCATCACCAAATTTTCAACATAGGCATTTTAGGATCTCTGCTCATGAACAGTATCATTGTCATTTTATGTTTGCTTGCACATGTGCAAGAAACATAAGTGCCATCATCCGAGATTTGGAGGTGTGTCACCCCTCTTCCAATTCAGTCAGTGAGTTGGCAGGCGCGGCCCCTGTCTGCCAATGCATGCTGGGCTGTCTATGACAAGCTCCAAAATGCAGTGGCATACAGTTGAAAGGGGGAGCTACGCTTCAGTGAGCAGCGATAAGATAGCGCCTGCTCATGCGCAGACTCCCCTACACACACACACACAAGCACGCCTACTCAAATTGCTCCCCCACGCACACACTCTATAGCCCGACGGGTGCCCAATCCCCGTCGGCTGTCTCTACTCCCAAAAGCCTTCTCAAATGCCATGCTGGGTGCCACCCCAACGCATGGCAGCTCAATGGTATACCAGCGGGGTGCCCAATCCCCCGCCGGCTTTCACTGTCTCCCCGTACAGGGTGCCACGCTGGGAGCCCATCCCAGCGTGAGCAACAAATGCTCATGGCCGACGGGGTGCCCAATCCCTGTCTGCTCCACGCCCCCAGCCATCCTTCTGCCTTACGCTGGGAGCCACCCCAGCGTGGCAAATGTCCCATCGTCGTCTTTTTGTTTTTAAAATACCTGAAAAGAAAAGCGGTCCCACGCAGTGTTCCTGTCACCCTCCCACAACCCACACCACCCACTCGCACCTGCCTCCCCACACCCCCTCCCCATGCCTCCGGAGCTCAGCAGCGTATCTTCGGTGGACGGGAACACGTCCTGCACTCTTCAAAGCCGACCACAGACAGAGCAAATGCCAGTAAGCTGTATAATGGGCTAGATAGGGTTTTTCAACTTTGTTCATATCTCAGGCATTTTTTGAATTTTTGCACCAAATTTTCAACATGGGGTTTTGGGACCCCTTCTCATGAATGATGTCACTGTCATGGCGTTATTGGATTCGAAGGGTGATTTCAGCGATCACTGCGTGAAATCACCTTTCTGGACTGATTAACAAAAGCGACACTGCCAGTGTTCATAAGGTGGGCTCTCAAAGACTATTTTGAAAGTTGGTGGAAAAATTCCAAAACAACTGCTTACGAGCGCATTGTGCAGTTCCTACGCACTGTCGAAGTTCATGAATTTTCAATATTTTCACTCCAGATTTTCAACATTGCCATTTTACCACACCTTCTTATGAGTAGTACACTGTCATTTTTCACATCTCACCCAAAATGTGTTTCCGCCCATGTAGCGCACAATGGCGCAGTCGGTGTGCAAAATCAATGTACGGGACAAATTAAGAAAACCACAGTGACACTGTTCATGAGCAGAGGTCTTAAAATGGCTATGTTGAAAATTTGGAGAAAAAATTCCTAACAATGACTGTTTTACAAGTGTGCGTTGCACAGTTCCTATGCACACTTGTAAGTTCGCGAATTTTCAATATTTTCACTCCAGATTTTCAACATTGCCATTTTATTACACTTCCTTATGAACAGTACAGCTGCCATTTTTCATATGCCGCCCAAAATGTGTTTTCGTACATGTAGCGCACAATGGTGCTGTTGGTGTGCGAAAGCAATGTTTGGGACAGATTAAGAAAATCACAGTTACACTGTTCATGAGCAGAGGTCTTAAAATGGCTATGCTGAAGTTTGGTGACAAAAGTCCATAAAATGACTGTGTTACGAGTGAGCATTGCGCAGCTTCCACGCACCCTCGTAAGTTCATGACTTTGTAATATTTTAAGTTCAGATTTTCACCAGTGGCATTTTTCCACACTTCCTTATTTACAGTACAGCTGTCATTTTTCACAACATGGCTGAAGTGTGTTTTCACACTTTCAGCGCAGAGATGCGTGGTCGCTGTGGAAAATCATTGTTCGGGACAGATAAAGAAAATCACAGTGACACTGTTCATGGTGGAGGCACCAAAATGCCTGAGTTGACAATCTGCTGTAAAAAATCCCCAACCTAATTATATTACAGGTGTGCATTGCACAGTTTCTATGTCGTCAGTGACTTCACCATTTTTTAAATATTTTACTGCAGATTTGCAACATTGCCATTTTTACACTTCCCCATGAACAGTACAGCTGTCATTTTTACATCCTGTTCGAATGTTTTGCACCTGTGGTGCTAAATGCCGTAGTCGCTGTGCATAAGCAGCTTTCATTAACAAACTGATATTCCCCTGTTCATGAGGTGGGTCACAAAAACATGTTGAACATTTGGAGTGAAAATCCAGCGAATGCCTGAGGTATTAGGTTTCCAACCATAACGCCCAACCCTGTAGAGAATGACAGGCATCAGGGGTGTGACTTGGGATTCTTGCCTGTAATGCTCATACCATTCCACACCTTGCAGCCAGTGAGAGGCATCGAGGTATGCCTTGGACTCTTCGGCCCCAAACTTCACCCCATTCTCCTATATCACATCCATCTCACCGTATTTCCTAATGGAATGGGGTGCGCATAAGGGCCAAAGACTGCAAGGAACACCGTGACACTTGCCAGTGTCTGCAGGTTGGGGTGTGGTGAAATGGCGTGGCCGTTATGCCTGACGACCCAAAGGCACACCCCAATGCCTGTCACTCTCTGCAGGGTGGTGGTGGGGTTGGCTTCAGTTCAATACTTCACTGCCATTCCTATTATGCAGCTCTGTAACTTCTACACTACCACTGCCAATGCCGGCAAGCAAACATTCGGCATTGACAAATGCTTGTCTTAATCTGTTCCTAACAGTGATTTCCCAAAGCGACCACTCTATTGTGCACCGGAAGTGCGAAAACACATTTCGGCCAGGATGGGAAAAATGACAGCTGTACTGTTCATAAGTAGGTCTGGGAAAATGGCAATGTTGAACATCTGGAGTGAAAATATTAGAAATTCATGAACTTATGAGCATGTGTGCCAACTGCGTAACGCACACTCGTAACACAGTCATTTTATGGAGTATCGTTACCAAATTTTCAACATAGGCATTTTAGGACCTCTACTCATGAACAGTGTCACTGTCATTTCCTTAATCTGTCATGAACACTGATTTTCCACAGCGACTGTGCTATTCAGCTCTCCTGACAGAGCTCCATTGAGGTCCCTCAGTCTTCCTCTCTCATCGCTCATTCTGTTTGTCCTGGTGCTGCAAGCTGCCCTTTTGTACGGGGCTCCTGCCTGCATTGGTGCCTTTTTCTGCCCACAAAGAAATCCCAGCAGTCCTGACAGAGCTCTGTTGAGCTCACTAAGTCCCCCTTGTCTCACTCGCTCGTACTGTTTCTCCCACTGCTGCAGGCTGGCCTTTTGTACTGGGCCCCTGCCTGTATTGACGCCTTTTTATGCCCACAAAGAAATCCGCAGCAGTCCTGACAGTGCTTCAGTGAGTTCGCTCACTGCCCCTCCCTCACTCGCTCTCTCGTTCTGTTTCTCCCAGTGCTGCAGGCTGCCCTTTTGTAGTGGGCTCTTGTGTTGGGGCCTTTGTCTGCCACAAACAAATCCGCAGCAGTCCCGACAGAGCTCAGTTGAGCTCAGTCCTCCTCCCTCACTTGGTCGATCTTAATCTGTCCCAAACACTGATTTCCCACAGTGACCGTGCTATTGTCCGCAGGAGTGCAAAAACATATTGTAGCCAGGATGTGAAAAATGACAGCTGTAGTGTTCATAAGGAGTTGTGAAAAAATGCCACTGTTGAAAATGTGGTGTGACAGTATTACAAATTTGCGAAGTTACAAGGGTGCGTGGAAACAGTTCAATGCACGCTTGTAACACAGTCATGCTATGGAGTTTCATCACCACATTTTCAACATAGAGATTTTTGGACCTCTGCTCATGAACAGTGCCACTGTCATTTTCTTAATCTGTCCCGAACACTGATTTCTCACAGTGACCATGTTATTCTGCGCTGGAACTGTGAAAACACATTTCGGTCAGGATGTGAAAAATGACAGCTGTACTGCTTATAAGGAGGTGTGAAAAAATGGCACTGTTGAAAATGTGGTGTGACAATATTGCAAATCTGCGAAGTTACAAGGGTGCGTGGAAAGTGCGCAACGCACACTTGTAACACAGTCAATTGATGGGTTATCATCATCAAAATTTCAACATAGGCATTTTAGGATCTCTGCTCATGAACAGTACCATTGTCATTTTCTTAATCTGTCCCGAAGAGTGATTTCCCACAGCAACCGCTCTATTGTGCGCCGGAAGTGCGAAAACAATTTTGGCCAGGATAGAAAAAATGACAGCTGTACTGTTCATAAGTAGGTCTTGGAAAATGGCAATGTTGAAAATCTGGAGTGAAAATATTAGAAATTCGCGTAGTTACGAGCGTGTATACCAATTGCGCCATGCACGCACTTGTAACACAGTCATTTTATGGAGTATCATTACCAAATTTTCAACATAGGCATTTTAGGATCTCTACTCATGAACAGTGTCACTGTCATTTTCTTAATCTGTCCTGAACACTGATTTCCCACAGCGATGGTGCTATTCTGCACGAGAGCGAAAACACATTTCGGCCAGGATGTGAACAATGACAGCTGTACTGCTCTCAAGGAGGTGTGACAAAATGCCAATGTTGAAAATCTAACGTGAAAATATTGTAAATTCGCGAAGTTACAGTCATACGTAGCAACTGCGCAACGCACGCTCGAAAAACAGTCATTTTTTGGATTTTTTCCACCAAATTTGCAACATAGGCTTTTTGACAGCCCACCTCATGACCACTGGCACTGTCGTTTTATTAATCTGCCCCAAAGGGTGATTCCACGCAGTGACCGCGAAACCACCTTTCCGGGCCGATTAATGCCACGACAGTTCAAGAATTCATGAGGAGGGGTCCCAAAAACTCCACATTGAAAATTTGGTGAAAAAATTCCCCAAAATGCCCAAGATATGCACTAAAGTTGAAAAAAACCTATTTATTGCATTATACAGCTTAACGGCATTTCCTCAGTTCGCGGTCGACTTTGAAGAGTGCAGGCGTGTTCCCGGTCCAGCGAAGATCATCGCGCCGAGCTCCGGAGGTAAGTATGGGGTATGGGGGGAGGCAGGGTGCACAGTGAGGTGGATGCGGGTTGTGGGGGGCAGGGAGACTACAGGACCGTTTCCTTTTCAGGTACAAAACCCAAAAGACTTTGCGGGACCGTTTTTCATTTACAGGGGCATGTGGCACGCTGGTGGGCTCCCAGCGTGCCACCAGAGTTGTTTTGAGGAGGAGCTGTAGCCAATGGGGATTGGGCACCCCATTGGCAAACAACAAAAGGGGGGGTGGGGAATTCATTTCTGCAGATGGGGATTGGGCTAAAGGCTACTACAAAAGGACCCTATGATATGAGGTGTATGTGTGCCCTTTATGTGTGGCTCCATGCAGCTGTGCCCCCCTTGGGGAACACTAGTCCTATGCGTGGAATTTAATAAATTCTAATTCTGCTTGACTCTTCTCCCCCAAGTGAGCAATAGCATTTGTGGGTAAATAATTACCACATTCAATATCAGCTTTAAGGGACCCTTCTGTTATCCCCCAGGTGTTTGGACACAATAAATACCCATGGTCAGTTCCTCGCCCTGCAGGGAGTGGTGCCCATAGAACCCAGTGTGCATGGCACGGTCAAGTAGCATGGTGATTATTTTTTCACTTTGGATCCAGGTGGTGAACTCACCTTAAAGAGCTGTTCTGTATTAAAATAGAAAGCTTAGTACCATCGCATTTACAGCAGTTGTGTTTCACATCAGTGCTATATAGTTTTGTTGTACTTTACCTGTTTTTAGTCTACTAAACGTATGAGATAATGCAGTACTTGTTTTGTTGAGTCTTTTCAAAATCTGACTGTCCCCTACTGACCTCACAACTGTTGCTTACGACATCACAGTCTGTCGTCATGTTGAGCACCGTGACTTCATAATCAAAGGCAGTATGACATCAGTTGGGGACAGTCAAATGCTTTTTATATAAACTTTTTTGATAGACTATCATAATGTATTATAAACCCCTAGAAAAGAAAACTAAAAATTAAAAACATATTCTCTAGTAAACTGTAACAGCTGAAGCATCTGAGTTCCCTTTCAGAGCCGGCCATCGGTGCTTTGCAAGTCCTTAGGGCAGCACATGATACAGTACACAGCCAGCCGAGGGGACATATTCAGACAGGCAGCGTGCTCTGACTGCTGTACGCTGCCTGGCTGAGTATGGGAGCTGTGGAAACTAAGCATTCAGTGATTGTGCACTGTGCAGTCACAGCCCCCTGCAGGACAGTAGCTCACAGGAGCAAGATAGCAAGTCCCAAATGGGATAGTGCCCTTGCCCCATGAGGTATATTCTGCTGCTGGCATGATAATAAGTACATATGGTATGCAAGGTGTTAAGGGACCACTGCATGCTTTTATATGCTGATTATAATCTCCGTACAATGCACCATGGACTCTGTGGCAGCATTGAGCTGTGCTAGCCCCCTCACCCCCTGATCTCCATTCAGAAGATGCCCCAAAACAGCATAATAAAATTATCCCTGACATCTAGTGGCCCCACACCCACCCTGATCACAAGTCCAAACTACCCCCCCATTCCACTCACTCTGATCCCTCCACACCTCTGAGTGCCCCCCCCCCATTTAACATAACTGACAGCCCCTACTTGTGATGGTGACTGATACAGACACTCTGGGCACCACCTCATGTGGCCAGCAACTAAGTGACAGTGATCGCGCACTTACTGTAGAAACAACAACTTTGGCAATTGAAATTCAATCCCTAAAGTGCAAGGTGATGCAGAAAGGGAACTGGAACCTGTGGACAGAGTGCTGGATGGGGGGCTAAAGCTGTGCATGACCTCTGAGGAGAGAGACAGAGGGGTCATCATCATCAGTGACTTCCTAAAACAATCAAATCAGTGTAGCAAGGCTTACAGTAAGGCAAACAGGATGCTGGGGAGAGTACAGATGGGTACTGACAGCAGAAGGAAGGATGTATTACTACCATTCTGTAGGTTACTGGTGAAGCCCCACACTGAGTACTGTGCCCAGTTCTGGAATCCTCACCTAAAGAAAGATATGGAGAGGCTGGAGCAATGTATGGTGACCAGAATGATTCATGGCCATGAGCAGGCAGATCTTATGAGGATCAGCTCAAGGCACTGAACATGTACTCCAGACGAGAGAGGGGAGATATGATAGAGACCTTCAAGTTCCTGAAAGGGATGAACAAGGTAAACTGCAAGAAACTATTTAGCGTAAGTAGAGGATTAAGAACACGGGGGGCACACCACACATGGAAACTGATAGGTGGAGATTCAAGAAGGAGGTGAGAACGTTTTATTTTATAGAAAGGGTGGTGGAGGTGTGGAACAATCTGGAGCAATAGTGGTAACCGCCACCCCTCCTGTAACCCCGATCATCCACACAGGACCACCTGCCCACCCAGCTCCCCCCCCATCATAGGCGGGCAGCAGCAAACCCACCCGCATACCTCTGTGGTGGCCTGGACGAATGACAGCCTTACAGTATCAGCTGTCAACTCCATTGGTTCATTACTGTGAACTATCGAACTTGTAGTGCATATTGTAATTAGTTATTCACAAATATGTGAATGAAGTCATTCATTCACATATTTGTGTATGACTATTACAGGATGCACTGCAAGCCCATTGGTCCAAAGTGGGGTCACGGGCAGGGTGAGGGTTACCACTAGACTACCAGGGACTTATTCTCCACATGTACAGGTGATCAGTATTCCGGGATGGGGTGGGGGAACCACTGGACCACCAGGGCATTTATTATACTGTATTTCGGATGATCAGTGCTATGGGAGGGGCGGAGGTACCACTAGACTACCAGGGCATTATTTAACATTTATTTCTCGGCAACCGGGGGGTACAAGGGAGGGAGGGAGGGGTTCCACTAGACTCTACACTAGACTAAATCGGGAAAATGCTTTTGCCGGATGTATCCAAAACAATGATGTTGCCCTACAGGCACTAGTACACCCAGGCAATGACCCAGTTATTACACATTGTACTCCCCATGCCATGAGCAGCCATTTTGAGGTAGGCCCAAGTGCTGTATTCTTTTATTTTTAAACAGTTCCAACATATTATGCCACAACTTGATGTCTAGTTTAGAAGCAGTCTCATTCCTACACGTGGTAACTCCCCATAACCTCGAATGAACTGACCAATGCCATAAGAAGCATTTTTGAGGTAGGCCCCATTGTTATAGTTTTTTTTATTTCAAACAGTTCCAATATATTATGCCACCACCCACACCTGATCCCCTAGTTCAGTATGCCAATACAATGATGCTCCTTTATAATCTTACATCAAGAAAGGCAACTTTATCATTTTAAAATAACACCACACACACACACACAAGCATACACACACACACACACACACACACACACACACACACACACACACACACACACACACTATCTTAACCGGAGCCAGCATCACAATCTTTCCAAAAATTATGAGCATCTCTCACAAACTGCATTTATTTTTATTTAAAACATTTTAAGAATGCAGCTTTTATATTCATTCCACATACACACTTCTAAAATAGAGCCATCATCACATAAACAGGTGCAGCATTCATTCGTCAAATATACATTCTTAGAATTTACCAGTAGGAACTCCACAGGTGTTGTTTTTTCCCCATTTAAACATGATTAAAGTCACCAGCAGGGAAAAGTTCACCAATATTAGCAATATTCTGAAAAAATCAAATTATACAATGAAAACCCGCTGGATGGATTGTAAACAAAAAAATATAAATCTCAAACAAATCTCTATTTGATTAGACTGGCCACATATATGCAAAGTCCCATTTTGAAGAGGGGCCCTTCACAAACAGCTGGGCCATGAGAGAACACACAAATTTAACTTTTCTGCCCCAAAGATGATAGAACACAACTGCTGCACTATAGCCAGCTAGTGTTTACTATGCCCTATTTAAACAGTGCCAACACCACAGGAAAGTTCAGCTGATATACTTCCCAGACAAAACTTTAAAATATATGATTTAGTATGCCCCATTTAAACACTAACCACACCAGAAGAAAGTTCTGCTGATATACTTCCCATACACAACTTTAAATTATACTATTTAATATGCCCCATTTACACAGTGCTAGAACCAGAGGAAAGTTCTGCTGATATACTTCTCAAACAAAACTTTAAAATATACACTTTGTGCTGCACAGCCCACTAATTCAATCATCCTCTATTTTGAAGAGGGGCTCTTCACAAACAGCAGGACCATGAAGTCTTAAGGTGAATACTTTACTTTTTCTGTCCCCAAAATGACATAGAATAACTGCTGCACTTTAGCCAGTCACTGTTTAATATGCCTCCCAGAATTTTAACTTGCTGTTTTGTAGCAGAATGCTGAAGATCATGTTTTCTAGTGACTGGAGACCTCTGAGATCCATCCAAACTCCTGTGCAGCACACCAGATTTAAAATGGATGATGCTTCATTCTATCTATTTTTAAGAATGGTAAATGGGAGAAGCAGCGGGAAGAGAACAGTTTTCTTAGAGCCAGAGTGCCAAATCTGAATGCCTGATGTCGCCTTTGGGTCCCGGCTATTTGTACCAATACCAGCATCATCATCATCCACGTGGGTAACATGGACACAACAGTAAGGGCCACAGCTTTTGATGCTGCTGCTCCTAGCAGGCTCTATCAGATTTGTGCGTGAGAAACACATTAAGCAATGTGAACAGACACTGAAAAAAACCTCAAAGCATAAAGGCAGAATACACAAAAGAAATTATGCAGCTATATAAGACACCGCAGTAATGCACAAAAGTAATAAATTACATGTGGTTTCATGTAAATGTAATTACATCTGCATAAAATCAGTAATCACTGGGGGACAGTTAAACATCCACTCTGTCCACTAAAAAAGAAAACTTTAGTATTGTGCTTTTAATACAGTAAATGTAATGGTCACCAAGATATGTAGCACAGCCATATCACAAAATGGCTGACTTTTTTAAGCCTATTTTCATTATTAAAATGTTGCTACAGTAATATAAAAATACATGCACCCTTCTTTTTATGCACACTATCTCTTGACCATATTGGCAACAGTACAGAGCACAAATTCTGTATTTTTAATAAATTATGAGTAAAATACAGACCTTATTTTTAGTGCACACCCAAGTCTCTTGACTACTGTCCACACACCTATTTACAAAAGTGGTTAATTTGATGGGAGGATTTCATAAACTGATGGTGAGGCAGAAGATCCTCTACAAGCGATATGGTGCTATGGGACTTCATGACTGGTGGGTTCAGGCGGGGATAATAGAGGATGGATCTATTGACTAGGCCTTGGAAGGACACCACTATTCTAGATCAATGAGGTTACATAAACAGTCCCTCGAGGCTCTCCTATGATTCATGGGATCCAAGATTCATGGCTCACTAACCGATGGGCTATGAGAAAAACTCATTAACATGAGAAGATCTGTATTGACAGAATCCCTGAATCTTGTCCTGTTGGATGACTCTTTTTCTGAAGTGCAGTCACGAATGCTGGAAACCTCTGGCACCGTGGGATAGTGGGTGACAGGCTACATTGGTGACACCAGCTCTCTTCTTGCCCAGGTCTCTGCATACAGAGACAAGAATCTGAACTTGTATCTGCAGGCTCAATGAGATATTCTAACTTTTCTGTTTACATTCAACCATCAAAACTACTCTTGGTATTTGATGTGGCATCATGTAGACCTCATCAACCTGAAAACCATCAGTGAGAACGCATACAATGAACAGCAGGAATATAGCATTGGGGCTAGTCTGTCTGGTGAGGCATTCTCCACAATACCTGGTGACCAAGTGATTGAGGTTTCAATCAACAGAGAGGTCAAGGTGAGGGGTGGACTCATGAGAGGCAGTTACAGTACATCTGAGGAAGCTGCTGGTGACTTTGTTTTGAATTCCCACAAGGTCGCTAAAATTCATTTGTCGCTGAAGGAGAAGATGCTTCTGAAAACATCAGCCACACACAATGAGTTGACATATGGTGCAATGAAGAAACATGATGGTCAAGTGAAAGAGCTAGTGAAGAAACTTCACACATATTCAGATCCATGTCAGGGTGTAGCATGACACATCGCAATGGGCATTGAAATACCGCCGGCAATAGTAGAGGGCCTTTTGAAAGCAAGGGCTACAGGGGAAGTTATGTTGAGTGCATTTATAAACGACCGCCTCCTATCAAGGAAAGTTGGTTTCTTCAAGCCCATTAAACGCAGTGGAATTTCCTTGAGAATGGATAAGAAGAAACAGAAACCCAAAGCGGAATCAGTCTTGAAAGAAGACCGTCAGGCTGTCAGTATCATTATTGCAAAGTGCTCCGACAAGAAACATGCGTTTTCCCATCCGCTCACAACATATCCTCTTGCAATAGCAACTCTGGATGGAAACCCCTACAAACCTAATACCAAACATGTCTTATGAAATTATCTCATCGATGAAGCAGAAGCTCAAAGTTCTTCCCCTCCTCCATTACGCTAAGTGTACATATACGACGCCATGGCGATGGTCAGAACGGTTCTTGCTCAGCGTACATGGGACAGCCTTTGGAAAGCCCTTCTTATTGCATTCACACCTCCATCTACAGCAAACCCAGTGGAAGTCATCGTTGTTTTTGATAATTATAAGGATGATCAGGAGTTCTCAGTGAAACAGCAAGAATGAGCTAATCGAGCGGTAGAAGCAGGAGGAATGCAACTTCACATGGGATCAGATTCGCAAGGGATGCCACAGGGAAAGGTATATCAGCAGTACCTTCACAACAACAACAACAAAACAGATCTTATACAGCGCTTCAATGAGTATGTTAGACAAAAGGATGTCAGAAGAAGCTTACGATACCTGCTTACTATCAGCAATGGCAGAAGCATGTATACTATATACCCCGATTCAGAAGAATTCCTGTTTTCCTGCAACCATGAGGAGGCAGATATGAGGACAGTGCTGCATTGTGCTCTTGCGAAAGGCCCAGTTGTCGTCCAAGCCAGATACAGACATCCTCATCCTGATGTTTTACGCTTTTGCACAAACTCTCTACATAAGGTCCCCCTACCCCTGTATCACTGTACTGCTCACCTTCTGACTCCCATCCTTACCTGGCTAGCTCTCAATCAATCGATCAATCAGTTTTATTTTATACTGGAGAATATGAGAGCAAAAATGCCCATTTTCACTGAGGTAATATATTATAAGCAGAAATTTATTCACAGGTAAGAGAGAACGAATGTTTAATGGTAAAATAATTATTTACGGGACATAATTTACAAAAATGTTCAGAGTCCGTTGCATACACAGGATAACCAAAAGAGGTAAAGAGGGAGGCAAGGGGGGGTAAAGGGGGTGGATGAGAGAAAAACAGTAGGGGAGAAAAGGGGTGGATTGCTCCTCCTTTTCTGCAATACATCCTTCTCCTGCTCCTCTCTCAGCTTAACCCTGCTCCTCTTCTCCTTGTTCCCCTCCTATCCCAGCTAAGTATTACTCCCTCATCTTGCTTCATCGCTACTCCTCCAGTAGTGCATTTCCTATCCCCCTCCGCTGCGTAAGTTCTCTCCCCTCTCTCCTACTACCAACTTCCCATGTCCTCTTGACTTTGTGTCTATCAAATATTTTCCTTATTATCATCTCTCTCTCCTTCCCCTCCTGTTTTCCTTTGATTCCCTCCCTTCTATAAGCTTTCCCTCTTCACCTCCCTCCTTCTTCATCCTCCCCTTCTCCCACCCTCCCCTCATCCTGCCTTCCCATTCTCCTCCATTTCCCCTGGCTCCCTGGTCCCACACTCCTCCCTTCCTCCTGCCTCCATCTTGAATCTCTTAGATGCTAGCTTCCCTCCCCCCAACCCCTACTCTCCCTCCAAACTGCCATGTAGATGCTCCTCTGTCCCACTTAAACTCCTTATCTCGCTGCTGCTATTGGTTGCAGGACATATTGAGTCCAATCCTGGCCCTGCTCACTCCTCTCCTACCTGCTCCCGAACGGGTTGTGAGTGGCACACCTCAATGTCAGAGCCTCCTCCCTAAAGTTGACCTGCTACAGCCGTTCATGGTTCATGGTTAACCTTCACCCTGACGTTAATGATCTCTGAATCTTGGCTTTCTGCCAAGACTCCAGATACTGCGGTCAGTATACCTGAGTACTCCATTACCTGCCAGGATTGTGCCAGTAGGGGTGGTGGTGTTGCCATTTACCTTTTCTCTGCCATCCAGTTCATGCCAATACTCTCTGTCTCTTCCCCATCTGCCTACAAACGTTTTCTCCTCAAACTCTCCCTCGCTTTCTCTATTCCCATCTTCGTGGCTGGCGTCTACTGCTGCCCAGGCCTTTCCCCCTCTTCTGTCACTGGCCTCCTCACAACTATCTCCACCCATACCTCAATCGGTGAATTACTCATCTTTGGGGACTTTGATTTAAATTGTCTCTCCCTGTCTCAATCCACATTCTGCCAAAACATTGAGTCCATTAATCTTTCTCAACTGATCTCTGACCCTACCTGCCACAAACATAAATCCCTCAATCACACCCTACTGGGTTAGGTTCTTGCCTTCCACCCTCACTGGATTACTGATACCAGTACCCTTCCAGATGCCCTCAGTGACCACCATCTCATTTGCTGTGTCCGTAAATTACACCGACCCAAGGCCCCTCCCAAGCTGCTCCAGATCCAGTCCTTCTGATCACTGAACTTATCCTCCCTCCATGCGGACTTGGCTGCTACTGACTGGTCACCCATCTTCTCTGCCAGCTCCACTGATTCTGCCTACAATTATTTTAAGTCCAAATTTCAATCCATCTGGGACCTGCACGTTCCCTTCTGGAAAACCAGGGTCCGTGGTTCCCATCTCCCTTGGATCTCTGCTGAATTGCTGGCCTGTCTATGTGCTCGAGATCTTGCCAGGAAGGCTCATAAGTCCTCTGGCTCCCCTGCTGATTTACTCAAGTACCATGCCCTTTCCAATGCCTGTACCAAAGCCACTAGGCTTCCCGAGATGGAGTACTTTGCCTCCACCTTCCCGACCAACATTAACCATCCCTCTAAGTTCTGGAAGGTCATCTATGGCTTTTCACATCTGCTACTAACTGGTTCTGCTCCTACCTTGGTGGTAGGACTCAGTCAGTTAGAACTGGAGATTTCTTATCCCCTCCACTCCCTATTACCACTGGTGTCCCCCAAGGTTCTGTCCTTGGCCCAATTCTTTTTTCAGTTTTCCTGAATGACCTCCCTGCTGCCTGCATCTGTACATCAGTCCGTATGTGTGCAAATGATACAGTTCTTTATGCCTCTGGTTCCTCCCCTCTGATCTGATGGCCAAGCTCCAGCTGGACTTAGACAATGTCCAGCACTGGTTCCAATCAAATCAACTGCCCCCAATGCTAAAAAAATGGTCTCCATGACCTTTGGCACTAGGCAGAAGCTCTGTATACTTACTGACCTCCCCTCCTTCCACACCATATATGGGACCACAATCAATGATGTTCCCACCTTTAAATACCTCAGGGTCTGGCTCAATTGACACCTCGACTTTTCTGGGCATGTGGATGCTATCCACAAAATGCTTCACCCTAAACTAGGTGCATTATGCAGAAACCATGGTTGCATCCCCCTGCTGCCCACAGAGCCATTGTCCAGCTAATGATTCTCCCCATTTTTGACTATGGAGACATTGTCCACAGTGCTGCTCTAAGTCCACCCTGACCAGACTGGATTCCCTCTTCCACTCCTTCTGTTGCTTTGCTTTGGACTGCCCGTCCCACACCCACCATTGCTTCCTTTATACCTCCCCCTCCCTCCCTTCCCTGTCTTGAAACCAGGCGCCTCACTCATCTTTACTGCCATATTCTGGTGTGGCTCTCTCCCCTTACCTTACCTCACCTCTCTACTCTCCCATCCTCACTTCCTTCCCACTACACCCTTCGTATCTCTGGCTTCCGCTCCCTAGCACTCCCTACTAGGTCATCCTCAGCTGGCCAGGCTGCCTTCTCCTACCACTTCCCCAAACTATGGAATTCCCTCCCCTTTCTATCCACTCTACCTCTTCACTATGCTCTCTCTCTCTCTCTCTACTCTCTTCTATTCAAGTTCTGTTCTCACTCCTGCAACTGCACCTGACTCCCCTCTGTACCTCTCTTCTCTTCCTTCCACCCCACCTCAGAAGGAGGAAACCACTATGGTTCTCGAAAGATGTGGCAGACAAAAGTAAATGCCAAAAAAGCAGGTTTCGGGAAATATAAGGGGTCTCAAAAGGAAGAGGACAGGGAGGTGTACCTAAAGTGTCTAAATGAAGCAGGGAAGGCTGTTAGGCGTGCAAAGGTGCAGAATGAGGAAAGATTAGTGCAGACGGTGAAGAAAGGGACAAGACATTCTATAGGTACATTAGCAAAAGAAGGAAAGCCAGGAAAGGGGGTTGTAAGGCTCAGAGGGGATACAGGGGAGTGTAAGCAGGAAGACCTGGAAAAGGCGGAACTACTGAACAAATACTTCTGTTCAGTATTCACTGAAGAGTGGGAGGGTCAGGGACCACAGTTGGGTAACATATACAAAGGGGGGGAGGACAACACAAGTCCATTCACAGTGGAGAGAGTCCTGGAGGAGCTAACAAAACTGAAGGTGGACAAAGCAGTGGGGCCAGATGGCATGCACCCGAGGATATTAAGGGAGCTGCGAAGAGATCTAGCAGCACCTCTGACAGCCATGTTCACTGAGTTATTCAACACAGGAGTGGTTCCAGAGGACTGGAGGAGGGCACATGTAGTTCCTCTACACAAAAGTGGTAGCAGAAAGGAGGCAGGGAACTATATGCTGGTCAGACTCACCTCAGTAGTGGGTAAGATCATGGAGGCACTGCTTAAAGAAAGAATAGTGGTACAGTCAGAATCCAACGGTGCCCAGGATCCAAGGCAACATGGATTCACAGCAGGGAGGTCGTGTTAGACTAATCTGATAGATTTTTTTTTGACTGGGTGATGAAGGAGGTAAATTTTGGGGGGCGAGTATAAGTAGCCTACCTCGATTTCAGCAAGGCCTTCGATAACATCCCACATAAAAGCCTGGTTGACAAGATGGGTAGTCTGGGCATGGGACACAAGGTGGTAAACTGGGTTAGGAACTGGTTAATGGACAGGAGGTAGAGGGTGGTGGTAAATGGGATCCAGTCCAGAGAGGGGGGGTGACCAGTGTGGTACCTCACAGATCAGTCCTTGGGCCAGTTCTGTTCAATGCCTTCATTAGTGACACTGCGGACGGGCTGGAGGGAAAGGTCTGCCCGTTTGCCGATAACACCAAGATCTGCAACAGGGTGGATACTCCAGGCAGGGTGGGGAAAATGAGAAGGGACCTGGGGAAGCTTGAAAAATGGTCTGAGGTGTGGCATCTGAGGTTCAATTCAAGAAAATGCAAAATAATGCACCTGGGATGAGGAACCCTGGTGAGAGCTACAGGATGGGGGGGGGGGGAGTTGCTGATGATCACCAGAGAAGAAAGGGACCTGGGGGTTATCATTTCAGATGACCTAAAGATGTCTAAGCAGAGTACAAAGGCTGCAGGGAGGGCCAGTGGCATGCTGGGGTGCATAGGCAGAGGTATCACTTGCAGAAGGCGGGAGATGGTGATGCCATTGTATAAAACACTAGTGAGGCCTCACCTAGAGTACTGTGTGAAGTACTGGAGGCCACATCTTCATAAGGACATTGAAAGGGTAGAAGCGGTCCAGAGAAGATGACAAAGATGGAACAGGGCTTGCACCAGAAAACTTATGAATAGAGAATAAAGGACCTCAATTTGTACTTGCTGGAAGAGAGGAGAGGAGAGATCGGGGTGACAAGACAGAAACATTCAAGTACCTTAAGGACATAGACAAGGTGGGGGGGGGGGACAATATCTTCCAATATAGGAGGAGCACAAGAATGAGGGGGCATGACATAAAATTGGAAGGTGGCAGGTTAAGGGGAAATGTGAGGATGTTTTTCTTCACGGAATGGGTGGTTGGCACATGGAATAGTCTGCCACAGAAGGTTGTGGGAGAAACCACAGTGGAGGGATTTAAAGATGCCTGGGACAGGCATAAGGGAACCTTAGAGAGGGGAAGGAGTGCTGAAAAAACGTTGACTAGGTAGGGTCAGAGGCCGCAAACAAATGTAGGGTTTATGGGCAAACTAGATGGGCCTGGTGGTCCTTATCTGCTGACAATTTCTATGTTTCTGTTTCCACTTCTCCCACACCTTGGCTCCTTCCCCCTCTAACTCTAACTCCTCGCCCTAGCTGCTGTTGCTAATCCCCCCCTTTCCACCCAATAGACTCTTCTTGTATATCTACTGGTTAGTTTCACTACCGCCTGCCTGCATTATCTGCACTTTGCACTTTAATTTGCATCCTCTTGTTGTCTTCGGGATACGTCCTGCTATATCTCTGCCAGTGTACATATTCTGCTTAAATTCGTTTCAACATTGCTTGTTATATGATGGTTAGTTATGTTTTTACGTGCTATATAAATACTGTTCTAATTGTTATTCATGATCCTTCTCTACCCCCTCCCTACAGGACACAGCTGGAAATGAGCTGTTGCCTGTTACCAGCCCAGTATGTCTTTCCTGGGTGAACTTTTGAAATAAATAAATACATAAACAAACAGGACATAGCATGTAGCTGGAGGAGGGTAGATTTAAGAGAGATGTGAGGAAGTACTTCTTCCCAGAAAGAGTGGTGGACTACAAAAACAGTGGTGGGGTTCAGAATGTATGGAATAGGCATAAGGAATTTGACTGAAAAGGAAGGGGAGAAAGAGTTGGATATCAAATAGCTTCACGTAAAAGTTACTGTAGGTGTAAAAAGGGCAGATTGGTAGCCAAGTGGTCCTTATCTGCCCACAAATTCTGTATTTCTAGGTTTACCTGACAATAAATGGGACCAGAAAGACAATAGTAATTGTCATGGTGGTAAACGAGACTACGGGGAGGGAGGTATATTCCTTAAGGTCAGTGATGAATAGTAACTACTACTGTAGCTCACACTGGCCCATAGAAGGCTTAGTGGGTTTTGCAGACTTGTCACACCACAAGAGTATTCCACAGTAGATAACGCCACCTGCACCTGCCACAAATGCGCTGCAGTAATTAATATTCATTCTTGGAACGAAGCTTCTTTACCCCCCTGTTTGTAATCTGCTTTACCCCATGCATTGTTAATTACTGCACTGGGAGGTGGAGTAGTTCAGCCACGTTCTTACAGCCTAACCAATTTTTTTAAAATATCATTTTATTTCGATTTTCAATGCCAAATATAACAATCACTATAAGGATGCGCATAAAACAACCACATGGGCTCCAACGTCAAGCCGAACCAAAGTTGACAATGCCCCACTTCTCTCACCATTAGGGCATAAAAAACAAATTCTCACAGTGGTAGCACTACCACTCACGAGTGCAATGGAGTGACTATGGGCAGGGAAGACACAGGCTGATGTGGCACTATGTACGCTTACGTGTCCGCACGTGCGCACCTGAGGTACCTGCTCTTGAGCTGAGGCAGACTAGATGGTCAGACTAGATGGTCTTACTAGCTGTTTTCTGCAAATCACTTTCTGTGTTTCTATGTTTAAGGGGAAGGAAGGAAGGAAGGAAGGAAGGAAGGAAGGAAGGAAGGAAGGAAGGAAGGAAGGAAGGAAGGAAGGAAGGAAGGAAGGAAGGAGAGACAGACAGCATGACAACTCCGCGGCCCCCACAGACCCCGCACACACTGACTTGGGCGATCTGTCAGACGACTTGATACTCTACCCCTGAAGGACCTGGCTCAGCCTGAGGGCTCCACCATTGGGGGGTAAACCACAGGTTAATGTAGGGGAGAAGGTAATACCCAGGAAAAGGGGCGCTGTCAGGACCGGAGTGCAGTGGGGGCTTGGGGGAGCAAGAGCCGAGGGAAGTCAAGCGTATAAACCAAAAAAATAAAAGAACACGTTTCATCTCCCATAGAATGTTCTGCAAAGGAAAAGGAACAGATATGACACAACATCTACATCAACAAATTCTGCAGAGCACACTGCTGCTGGCAAGCATCTTCCCATCCCTGACTTTCCCAAACAGATCCAAATACAAAAAGCACAGTTGCTTGCTTACCCTCAACTGTTTTAAAAGCCAAGTCCAAACTTTATTAATTCTAATATTAAATTATCATCTGTTTTTTTTTCCTGGACCACAGCCGATGTGCACTAATTGAATTTGCTAGCTGGTGAGTTTATAGAGTGGTTTCATCCCATGGGCTGGGCGATGCTGCTGAATGGGATCTGTATACCCTGCTGTACTCCTGAGGGTGATCATGCTGTGTCTGTTTTTTGGATAGCAGCCATTCTTGATTTAGGCCTGACTCCCATGTCCACTAGATTCTTAAGAGCAGATGCCGAGTAATTATCTTGGTTACACCACAGAAACAGAGAAAAAACAAATGTGAATGAATACGAAAGCATTTCAGCCAGGCTTGCATCATTTAATTTCCCTAAAACTGTACACGGCTGCAGTGATTATTACATAATAGGAAGAAGGACTGTTTCTGTGTTGAATGTACTGTCAGTGGGATCCCACTTCTTGGCACATAACAAAACTTCCAGCGATAAAAGTGAAATGAAAAACAGTCCTTTTCTTCATCTTCAGGAATGGCTCAGACACTGAGAATGGATGTACAGTAGAGTAACGGTACAAACAGAAACAGAATTTGTCTGCAGAAAAGGACCGCTTGGCAAACTCAATCTGCTCAGATGGTCCCTACCTAGTTTATCTCTGCAGACCCTAACTGGTCTTTGAAGGCCTCTTCTGTTTCCACCTCCTCCACTTCCACTGGTACTCTATTCCATACATCTACCACTCTTTCAGTGAAGTAGCACTTCCTCACATCCCTCTTAACCCCCAACTTCATTGCATGCCCTCTGGTCCTGGTACACTTTCTCATTTAAAAGAGACTCCCCTCCTGCACTCTGTTCATCCCCGTGAGGTACTTGTTGATCTCAAAAATGTCCCCTCTTTCTCTCCCCTCTCTTCCAGGGTGTACATGTTGAGCTCCTTCAACCCCTCCTCATTGGGCTTTTGGTGCAACCCCTGCACCATTTTAGTTACCCCTCTCTGTATGGCTTCCACCCTGCCTATGCACTTTCTGAGGTGAGGCCTCCATAACTGGACACAGTACAACAGTGAGCGATACCATGGCAACACCACCTCCCTCCTCCTGCAGAATATACCTCTTGCCATGTATCCTAGCATCCAACTGGCCCTTCCCACTGCTTTGCCACACTGTCCTGCTACTTTGAAGTCATCAGATATGATGACCCCAAGGTCCCTTTCCTGATTAGTGACTGTTAGCACCTTCCCCATCCTATACTTAGCTCCTGGATTCCTATGCCCTTGGTAAGTGATTTTGTGCTTTTTGGCATTGAGGCCCAACTGCCATACTCTTGACCACTCCTCGAGTCTCCCAAGACCCCAGCACATTCTTTCCACCCAATGCTGATTGTCCTCTCTATTACAGACTTTGGTGTCATCTGCAAAATGGCATACCTTCCCTTTCACCCAAGGAGAGAATACTGGCTATGGGGGAATCAAGCTGGGGAGCAGCGAGGAAGAAAAGGACCTGGGGGTATTGATAACAGCAAGCATGAACAATACTGCCCAATGCAGGAAGGCGGCCATTAAAAGCAAACAGGATGCTAGGGTGCGTAGCATGCAAATTCATGTCCAGGCACAGGGAGGTGATTTTGCCCCTCTACAGGGCGCTGGTTAGGCCTCACTTGGAGTACTGTGTGCAGTTCTGGAGGCCGTACCTGAGCTGGGACGTCAAGCTGCTAGAAGGAGTGCAGTGAAGGGTGACGAGGATGATTCAAAGGATGGAGGGAATGGATTACGAGATGAGACTAAAGGAACTGAATATGTACGCACTGGGAGAGAGGCAGGAGAGGGGGGACATGATCGAGACATTGAAGTACCTGAAGGGTGTCAACAAAGGGGGGGGCAGAGGGATGTTGAAACTAAGGGCGGGAGGGAGGGAGACTGGGGGGCATGGGCTAAGAATAGGGGGAGATTCAGGAGGGAGATGAGGAGGCATTACTTCACAGACAGAGCAGTTGCGGTGGAACACACTACCAGAAGGGGTGATATCAGGCAAAAATGTGGCTGGCTTTAAGAGCGCTTGGGACAGGGTACAGGGATGGAGTAAGGGTGGCGAGAAGGGCAACAATGGAAGGTCAAGGGGGATGGGGGGAGGGGCAGCAGCCTGCTGGGGAGCTAGCTACACAATTCAGCAGACTTTGATAGACCGGTAGGTGGGTTCTGCTGGCACCTTCATATGTTCGTATGTTCAGTTATTGAAAACAGAAAGAAGTAGGATCCTCGCATACCAAGTGGCGGTTCTGTGCACTCATACCAGGAATGCAAACATGGATTCAGGGCAAATCATCTCACTCAGTAGGACTAGGTCAGCACCAGAACTAATAGGTAGGTTCAGTCTTATTTTGTTGTAGGATCCAAGTAAAAGTGCATAGTGTTGAAAGTGCAAGTTCAGTGGCTCACCGCACATCAAAAGGCTGAAAATAGGATTCAGCTGCAAGGCAAGGGATTTATGAACTGCTTCCAGTAAATCCCACACAATAATACAGGTAGCTGACTGCAGGTAAAACATCCATGCTATCAGCTAGAGGAAGAATTAATCCAAACCAACAACAGCTCCAAATTAAAGAAACTCAGAGGTGTCCCTGCATATTGTCAAGCTAGCCAGTGCCTAAGCAATAACGCCTAACATTTCTATGCCACTACAAAGTCATCATCAAACATCATCTACAAAAAGGTATACCTTTCCTTCACATTCTTCTGCAATGTCACTTATGAAGACATTGAAGAGGACTGGTCCCAGTACTGAGCCCTGTGGCACCCCGTTGGCCACTTTCCCATAATAACAGTGAGTGCCATTAGCCACCACCCTCTGTCGTCTATCCATTAACCAGTTGCTAACTCAATTAAACACTTTGGATTCCACCTCTAGGCTGCTCAATTTCTTTGTTTCCTGTTTGTCACAGTGTCGAAGACCTTGTTAAAGTCCAGACAGGCCACATCCATAGCACTCCCCAATCTATTTCCTTGGTCATCTAGTCAAAGAAATGTATCAGTTTTATTTGGTATGACCTAAACCCCAATGAATCCATGATGCCTTTGGTCTTGCAGCTTATTGGATTCAGCGTACTCTACTGACCTTTCCTTTAGGAGTGTTTCAGTTAGTTTCCCCACCACTGAGGTGAGACTGACTGACTATAGTTTCTAGCCTTTTCCCTGTTGCCACTCTTATGTAGCCAGACCCCTTATGTTCTCTTCCAGTCATCCAGAACCACCCTTGATTCCAGTGAGCTGTTGAATAAAGCTTTCAGTGGGGCAGCTAGCACCTCCCTGAGTTCCTCTTGTACACGTTGGTGTATCCTGTCTGGTCCCATAGTCTTGTCTACTTTTAGAGCTACAGTTTCTTTAAGGACTCTTTCTTCTGAAAATGGACTTGTGTCTACCTCATCCCCCTTTTTTCCTGCTGCTGCCTGGTGGTCCATGCCACCCCACACTATGAAAACTGAGCAGAAAAACCCATTCAGGATGTCTGCTTTTTCTTGGTCCACTTCTGCGTAGTCTCTCCCTGCCGCCTTCCTTATCCTCATTATCCCTCCCCTTGCTTTCCTCTTCTCAATTATGTACCTGAGGAAAGTCTTATCCCCATTTCCTACCCCTATGGCTATCCTTTCCTCTATCTGCACCTTTGCTCCCCTCACTGCCTTACCTGCTTCTCTCTGTTTTACCTAATGTACCTCCCTGCCCTCCTCCCTCTTCATTTCCTTATACTCCCTGAATGCTGTCCTTTTTTCCTTCACTATTGTGGCCTCTTCCCTAGAGCACCATAACTGTCTTTTTTCCTTTCTGCTTTTACTCACTTCCTTCACACAGAGGCTACTTTCCTTAATTATGCCCTTCCATAGTTTTCCCCACTGTTCCTCTATACCTTCCATTGGCCCAGTATTTGCTGGAATAGTTAGGTGCACGCTAACGGAAGGGTATTTCCAGATGCCTTGAAAGAGGCTCTGGTGAGACCCCTCCTGAAGAAACCATCTCTCGACCCTGACATTCTTCGAATTATAGTCCTGTCTCCAACCTTCCCTTTCTGGGTAAGGTTGTTGAGAAAATTGTGGCCTAGCAGCTTGAGGAGCACCTTGTGACCGTTGACATCTATGAGCCACTCCACTCAGGTTTCAGAGCCAAACATAGCAGTGAAACGGCATTAGTTGGGGTACATAATGACCTTCTCAGGGTGAGAGAGAGAGAGAGAGAGAGAGAGAGAAAGAGAGGAGAAAAGTCAATTTTCATTCTCCTGGATCTCTCCTCAGCCTTTAACACTGTAGAACACATAGTGTTGCTTGATCGCCTCAGAGAGTATTGTGGACTCGAAGACACAGTCATCTGCTGGTTTGAGTCCTTATCTCAGGCAGGAAGCAGTAGGTGGTTATGAGATGTTTCTCCTCATCCCCAAAGCTTCTGCCCCGTGGAGTGCCTCGGGTCAATCTTGTCACCAATGTTGTTTGCAGTGTATCTGCTGCCCCTGGGTGAGCTCATTAGACATTACAGTGTGGGTTTTCACTGCTATGTGGATGATACCCAACTGTATATGTCCTTTGCCCCTGGAACATCAAATGCCGTGGAAGTACTAAATAACTGCTTGGCTGAGATTAATGAATGGGTGTCCTCCAGCTGGTTGCGTCTGAACCCGGATAAGACGGAGGTACTAGTGATTGAGCCAGGCCGCAGGCATGATAGAAGTGCCACCAACGCTGGGATGCTGGGTCTTCACTTGGGTTCTGCGTCATTGTTGACCTCGACTAGGGTGCAAGATCTTGGTGTTATCCTTGATGATGGTCTGATACTTGAAGCTCAGGTGTCGGCCATCATACAAAGTGGTTTCTACCACCTGAGGAATATCGCCAGGATTAAACCCCTGGTTCCGTCTGATGACTTGCCTACTCTAGTTACATGCCTTCGTGACTTCCAGGCTTGACTACAGTAACACTCTATACTTCAGGGTTTCTGGAGGTACCCTCTGCCAGCGGCAGCTAGTGCAGAATGCTGCTGCCAGGTTACTGACTGGCCTTTTGAGGTCTAGCCATGTGACTCTGGTGCTGCGTTCTTTGTGCTGGCTGCCTGTCAGGTGGAGGGTAATCTTCAAGGTGAATCTTCTCACTTACAAGGCCATACACGGGCTTGGCCCTGGCTGTCTGACTGAGCTCTTAACACCCTGCACCTCATCCTGCTTCTTCTGCTCCTTGACTAGGGGCTTCCTTGAGGTTCCCAGGTCTAGGCTGAAAACGTCCAGCGACAGGGCCTTTAGTGTCGCCAGGCCAGTCCTGTGGAACACTCTATCTCCATCTCTTAGGAAGGCCCCAACGGTCGAGGTTTTCAAAAGGGGTCTCAAGGCTCATCTCTTTGCCCTGGCCTTTGTGAGCGAAGTAGTCTGACCAGTGCTGTGCTGTTTTATATAAAGCTGCTGACCCGATTTTATATTATTTATGTACTTATTGCTGTGTTTATTTTACCTGTCTCATGTACCTGTGTTACTTTTTGTTTTATCTTATGTAAAGCAACCAGAGCCTCTTGGATTGGGCGCTCTACAAATAAAACTTGCCTTGCCTTCCTGGCATTCACCCCAACTAGGCAGTTACTGAGGCTGTCTCCCATTTCTTTAAAATCTGCCCACCTTAAGTCCAGGACCCTTGTCCTCGTGTTTATTTTATTTATTATTTATTTTATTCTAGGATTACAAGTACCTTTGAGCCAAGGCTCTTTTACAAAGTTTCCACGTCAGTTTGGAGAAACAAATACAAACATGACAGTAATGCAACTGGCAGAATCCGAGCAGTTGAATACGTACATTTGGGAGAGGAGGTAACAGCACAGAGCATTAGGTAAACAATGCAAGCATGGGATTCTTAAACTCAATGTTTTGAGATACAGAACAAGGAGGGTACAAAGTCAGGACACAGGAGAGAGGAACAGCCGTCGGCTTTGTCAGAACTTAGAGAAAGTGCTAGTGCCGAGGTGGAGGGGGTGGGTAGGGAAGGGTGAAAGAGAGGGAAAGGTAAGTGCTAGAGGGAACAGCGGATTATGAGTGACAGTCACAGGAGCTGGAGGCAGAGGTGAAGGTTGGTTTTGAATTGGCCCAGATTTTGAAGAGAGGTGAGGTCTTTGTTGAGACCTGTGAACCAGGAGGGTGCACGGTGAGCAAAGGACCTTTGTCCCTGCGTGGTGCGGCACCTGGGGATATGCAGTATTTGATTTACAAACTCCCTAGTGTGACATGGGGTGCGTGCTGGGTGTAGGAGGGTTTGGACTCCAGGGTGTGCGAGGCCTAGCATGATCTTCTTTGTCATTAGACAGGTGTGGTTATTTTATACGGTTGGATAGTTGTAGCCAGCCTGTTTGGGTGTAGAGCGCACATGTGTGGGTGAGATGGTGGGGTCCTGTGTTGAGGCGGCAGGCTTTGTTTAGTGCCAAGGACAGGCGCCTAAGGGCTGTGTCAGTAGCAGAGCCATAGATAACCAGTCCATAATCGATTAGTGAGACCACAGAGCTCTGCACAGCTATCCTTAAGGTGTCTGTAGTGAAGCATTGCCTGTGCTTATAGAGAAGACCTCTGTGCTTATTAACAGCATTTGCAACAGTGTCGGTGTGGATGCCATAGGATAGGTGACTTTTGAGAGTGATGCCAAGGTATTTGAAGGAGTGAACTTGGTCAAGTACAGCACCAAGGCAGATTGTAATGGCGATGGGTTGAGACTTGTGTTTGTTGTGGGAGCCTCAGAAAAGCATCGATTTTGTTTTCTTGTAGTTGAGAACCAGCTTTTGTCTATTAAACCATTTTTCAACGGAGGTGAAACCCATCTGGAGCTTTTTTTGGAGTAGGAGGGGGTCATGGTGTGTGGCGTGAATGACTGCATCATCCGCATAAAGCAGGATCTGTTCAGGGCAGGATTGTGAGACAGTGTTCAAAAAAAGGTTGAAGAGGAGTGGACCGAGAATGGATCCCTGTGGGACTCCTGAACAGACGGGTCTTGCATCAGAGAGGATGTGTGCAATTTTCATTCTTTGGGAGCGGTTTTCCAGGTAGCTGTTAAACCAAGATATAGCCTCTGGGGAAAGGCCAGTATTATGAAGCTCTGTGATGAGTAGTTGGTGATGGATGGTGTCAAAAGCCTTAGACAGGTCCATGAAGACTAATCCAGTCAGTTGATTGTTGTCAAGGGAGTTGTGGATTGCACCAGTGAATTCGAGGAGGGCTGATGTAGTACTGTGACCGTTCCTGAATCCGTGCTGCTGCTTACAAAGGATGTCGTGCTTAGCCAAGTATTCTGTCAGCTGGTCAGAGACTAAACACTCAATGGCCTTAGAGAGGGGGGGAAGTATGTATATAGGCCTATAGTTCCCATGGTGGGCCTTGTCCCCACTTCTGTGAACTGTGTAACAGTGACAGATTTCCACCTGTTGGGGAACTGGCCATGGGCGAGGGAGAGGCTCAAAATTCGAATAAGTGGGGATAGTACTTCGTCAAGTGTAAGGGACAGTAGCTTAAGGTCGATTGTGCTCCCACTGGTTCTTGATCTCACGGTGCTTTGCTGATGTATTTACACTTACGTGCTTCCTGACGCTTTGAAGTAAAAGGTGGTGAGTAGGGAGGAGGGCAGGGTGGTGAGGTTGGGGACAGTAGGGGAACATCGTGAAGAAGTGGGTGTGGGAGGCACCCTACTCAGATCCGTGAAAGCATTATTGAACGTGTTTGCTATGGTGGCAGGGTCCAGGGTTATAGTCCCATCCACTTCCAGCATGGTAGGCGATGTTTTGGGTAATTTCCCTGCAACTCCTTTAATATTATTCCAGAAGGACTTCCCCTTTCCCCATCTATTAGTGAGAGCGGCTTTTTAGTAGGAGCTTTTCTGCAGTCTTATTGCTTTAGTGCAGTCACTTCTAGTGCGTTTGTAGTTTTGTATATCTACTTGCCTACCAGTGTCCCAAGCCCGGGCCCAGAGGTGGTCCCTAGATTTCATCATTGCTAGGAGCTCCCCAGAGAGCCATGGGTTGCAGAGACCTTTGACGTTCCTCTTTTTGAAGGGGGCATAGGAGTCACAGGCAGCGTTAAAGGTGTTGAAGAAAAAGTCTAGAGCAGTGTTGAGGTCTGATACTTGATAGATAGGGGACCAGTCTTGTTGACTGAGATGGGATTTCAGGAGCTTCAGTTTGTCTCGTGGGAGGATTCTGCCTGTAATAATTTTGGGCGGGGGGAGGCTGAATTTGTTTGACCATTCACAGATGACAGGGGAGTGGTCACTTAGTGAGTCTGGTAGGACAGTGACTTTTGAGATGCGGGATAGGTGGTTAGTCAGGATCCAGTCCAGAAGGGAGCTTGTGCCAGTCTTATAATTGTGCCTGGTGGGAGTGGCGACTATCTGGGTGAGGTCAGTGGCTGAGATAGCAACCTTAAAGCCATTTGAATCTGATCCAAGCCAATTAATGTTAAAGTCACCCATAAGCATAGTCTTAGGGCCTGGTGGCTGTGAGCAGATAAAGTCCAGGACAGAGTTCAGACCTTTAACTTGCTCCTTTGGCGGGATGTAGACAGCAGTAGTAGTTAGTACCTTTTTATGTGGTCTGAGTAGAATTCTGATGGGTAGGATCTGGGCAGTCGAGACCGGGGGCGGTGTTTGTACAGGGTGCCCTAGAAGAATGTCTTTGAGGTAGATAGCACACTCACCACCTCTTTTTGAGGTCCTGTCAGATCTGAACACATTGTAACCTGGTAGGGCAATTGCACTGTCGGCAATTTTTGGAGTAAGCCAGGTTTCAACAATCACAAGAACATCAGGGTTATGTAGGTGGGTAAATATCTGCAGGAATCAGGTTTTGTTAGGAGGCTACAGACATTAAGTGTGGCAGGGTGAGTGCCCAAAGTGACACTGTTGGTGGACATAGCCTGGGATTTTGGGGCCAGGGTTTGGGTGTATATTTCCTGTAGTAGTAGTAGCAGAGCAGGGTTTCAGGTGCACCAGCGGAGTTGTTGGAGGGAGATTTCCTTCGTCCACCTCAGACAGAGCAGAAAAACCATTTTATATTATTATCCCAGAGGAGGTAATGTGTCTTGTAGCAGCGGAAGTGGAAGAAGTGACGTAAATAACATTGTCTTGATTCCAGGGTGACTCAACCCATCCGTTGGAGGTGTGATAAGGAAGGTGAAACCCGAGGCAGTGGTTCCCAGAGCCGATAGAGAGGTCCAAATGGTAACCCCAAGGGAGGCTGGTGAAGCAGGCGCCAGGCAGGTTGGTTGGAGGGATCAAAGAGGAGAGGAGAAATAGACAGAGGGGCAGAGGGAAGAGAGCCATTTTGATAGGGGGGTGATGGACAGCGAGTGAAGGGTCGAGGGGTGAGAAAAACCAGGCAGAGTCGGGCAGAGAGAGGTGGGGGCTGAGTGGTAAAATAATTACAGAGATGGCAAGGGAGACAGAGCTAGGTCAGGCAGGCAGACAGACCTAAGAGAGAGAAAGTTGCGGAGTATGGACTATGATAGGTGAGTTAGATTAGGGGAGGAACAGAAAAACCTTTTTATGTCAGAATCAAGGAAGACCGACTAATTATCAAAGAAAGAGGCCTGACCAAAGGAGTGAGAGAAAGTGTGGTAGGGTAAATGTTATGTAAGATTGTTAAGCATAGAAAAGAAGCACCACCAGGGATGCTGTATAAGTAGTAGGCGCGAGGTAGGTAGGGGATACGAGCAGAGCAACAAAGGCAGAAAGTATGCTTGGCTGAGATGGGGAGTGGGAAGAGACACTATGGGTGAATAGGATGGAAGGGAGCCGAGGGGAGGAGCGTGGAGAGTATTTAAAGGAGGCTTGAGAGGGGGTTGGGGAGCAGGAGAAAAAAACCCTAGAAAGAGCGCTGCAGTTACAAAAAAATACTCCTAGAGTCCATAGAGAGTAAATGGGAAAAAGTGCTCCAATCAGCGGCAGCCTAGGGAGGAATGGACCAATCAAAATTAGCCTCCGAAAAGCCACACCAATCAGAGTCCCCACACTACAGAAGGCTCCAAGGAGGTTTCCAGCGGTACTACCTGGGTTGGGGATCCGGTGGAGAGAACCAGGAGGGCAGTCAGATGCTGAGGAAGGCCTGGTGGTGGTGGTGGTCAAACACGGCCAGCAATGGCAGGAGGAGCGCTGTCATGCTGGGTCCCTGGGGAGGAGAGAAGCTATAGCAAATTAATATAGAAACGGGAGGCAGGGGGCGGGTGTCTGGTGGCAAAGTGTCAGCGGAGGGTGGGGGAGAGAGATCTCCGAAACAAAGGCAGAGGTGCTCAGAGAGGCTGGGAGATGTTCCAGGCAGAAAAGACAAAGGGTAGTGGGAGGAGGTGTAAAACAGAGAAGTGCAAGTCACAGGGAAATGGGAGGGTTTGAGGTACACAGAGAGCAGCACGGAGACAGGGAGAAACACAAGGGAGGGCTAGGATGGTGCCAGGACACGTTTTGAAGAGTGGGGGTTGTGAGAGACAGAAGGACCTAGGTAGGAGTGGAAGGAGGAAATATAGGCAAGGAGGCAGAGGGGAGAGGAAAATCGGGAGCAAGGCAGTAAAGTAGAGGAAACAGCACCAGAAACACAGTAGAAGCTATTACTAGCAGGCAGGCAATTTAAAATAACTTTAAAAATACCAGTTACAGTGCAACAGGGCACATATATAAATCAATGCAGGGCACAGTTGGTGTGACACAGGCAGCGATATGTAGCCAAATAAATGAAAAAACCCTAGAAAGAGCGCTGCAGTTACAAAAACATACTCCTAGAGTCCACAGAGAGTAAACGGGGAAAAGCGCTCCAATCAGCGGCAGCCTAGGGAGGAATGGACCAATCAAAATTAGCCTCCAAAAAGCTGCACCAATCAGAGTCTCCAAGCTACAGAAGGCTCCGAGGAGTTTTCCAGTGGTATTACCTGGGTTGGGGATCCGGCAGAGAGAACCAAGAGGGCGGTCAGATGCTGAGGAAGGCTTCGGTGGTGGCGGCCGCAGTAACGGCCAGCAATGGCAGGAGTGAGGCGCCGCTCAGGCACAGGTCCCTGGGGAGAGAAATACAGCAAATTAATATAGAAATGGGGAGACAGGGGCATGTGTCATGCCAAAGGCCAAAGGGGGTGGTGGGGAGAGAGATCATTTAAACAAAGGCAGAGGTGCTCAGAGAGGCTGGGAGGTGTTCCAGGCAGAAAAGACAAAGGGTAGTGGGAGGAGGTGTAAAACAGAGAAGTGCAAGTCACAGGGAAATGGGAGGGTTTGAGGTACACAGAGAGCAGCACGGAGACAGGGAGAAACACAAGGGAAGGCTAGGATGGTGCCAGGAGACGTTTTGAAGAGTTGGGGTTGTGAGAGGCAGAAGGACCTAGGTAGGAGTGGAAGGAGGAAATATAGGCAAGGAGGCAGAGGGGAGAGAAAAATCAGGAGCAAAGCAGTAGAGTAGAGGAAACAGCACTAGAAACACAGTAGAAGCTATTACTAGCAGGCAGGCAATTTAAAATAACTTTCAAAATACCAGTTACAGTGCAACAGGGCACATATATAAATCAATACAGGGCACAGTTGGTATGACACAGGCAGCGATATGTAGCCAAATAAATGAAAAAAACCCTAGAAAGAGCATTGCAGTTACAAAAACATACTCCTAGAGTCCACAGAGAGTAAATGGGGAAAAGCGCTCCAATCAGTGGCAGCCTAGGGAGGAACGGACCAATCAAAATTAGCCTCCGAAAAGCCACACCAATCAGAGTCCCCATGCTACAGAAGGCTCTGAGGAGGTTTCCAGTGGTACTACCTGGGATGGGGATCCAGCGGAGAGAACCAGGAGGGCGGTCAGATGATGAGGAAAGCTTCGGTGGTGGTGGCCATAGTGACGGCCAGCAACGGCAGGCGTGAGGTGCCACTTGGGCGCGGGTCCCTGGGTTGGGGATCCGGCGGAGAGAACCAGGAGGGCAGTCAGATGCTGAGGGAAGGCTTCAGTGGTGGCGGCGCAGTAGCGGCCAACAGCAGCGGGAGGAGTGCCCGCTCGGGCGTGGGTCCCTGGGTTGCTGAGTTCTGGCGGAGAACCCAGGAGGGTTTCAGATACTGAGGAAGGCTTGGTGGTGGCGGCCGTGGTAACAACCAACAACGGCAGGGTGAGGCGCCGCAGGTGCCGGTCTCTGGGTTGGGGATCTGGCAGAGAGAACCAGGAGGGTGGTCAGATGCTGAGGAAGGCTTCGGTGGTGGCGGCCGCGGTAATGGCCGGCAATGGCAGGAGTGAGGCGCTGCTCGGGCATGGGTCACTGGATTGGGGATCCGGTGGAGAGAACCAGGAGGGCGGTCGGATGCTGAGGAAGGCTTTGGTGGTGGCAGCCACGGTAACGGCCGACAACGGCAGGAGTGAGGCGCCGCTCAGGCGTGGGTCTCTGGGTTAGGGATCCAGCAGAGAGAACCAGAAGGGTGGTCAGATGCTGAGGAAGGCTTTGATGGTGGCAGCCACGGTAACAACTGGCAATGGCAGGAGTGAGGTGCCGCTTGGGCATGGGTCCCTGGGTTGGGGATCCGGCGGAGAGAACCAAGAGGGTGGTCAGTTGCTGAGGAAGGCTTTGGTGGTGGCGGCCGTGGTAATGGATGGCAACGGCAGGAGTGAGGCGCCGCTCGGGCACGGGTGTGGTTTGCCTCTGCTCCTATCCTAATGTTAAACCACATTGTATGGTGATCACTGGTACCTAGGGGACTTCCCAATGTGAGATCCACAGTTTTGTCCTATTTTTAAGCACCAGGTTCGGCACTGTGCCATCCCCATTGATTCATTGATTGGCTGCCTGAGAAAAGCCTCCTGTAGAAAGTCAGGGATATCCTTCCTCCTTGCCAAAGCTGCAGTTGGAAGGCTCCAGTCCACATCTGGCAGATTGAAGTCACCTAGCAGCACCTTCCCCTTACTTTCTGTCCTTAGGATGTCTTCCCCAAGTGCATTATCCAACTCCTCTCCCTGTGCTGGAGGTTTGTATAAAACCCCTGTACGAACAGCAGCCCCAGTGATTGCCTCCAGGATGGCTCACAGCACTTCCAGTCATTCCTTTTCCTCTAGGTGTCCTTGTACTTCTGTAGCCTTGATTCCCTCCTTCACATATAGTATAACCCCTCCTCCCTTCCCTGTCCCTCCTGGACAGAGAGTATTCTGGTATGGCCATATCCCGGTCACGGCTGTCTGTGCACCATAACTCCATTATGGCCACAAAATCCAGGCTAGTCTATGCAATGATGGCCTCCTGGTCCAGAATTTTATTTTCCAGACTCCTTGCACTGGTGCACGTGGCTTTCCATACCTTACTCCGTCCCTGCCTGCTTTCCTACTTTCTCCTCCCTTCCTGGCTGGGCTGTTCACTGAAGCTCCTCCTGACCCCCCTCTTCTTTTATTACCTTCTCCTTTACTCCTCTCTTCCTGCCTTCCTGATTTATGACCCCCCCCTTGTCCCCACCCCTGTCTTCTTACACCCCTGCCATGGGGAGCCTCCTCCCCTTGGGCCCTCCATCTTCATGTGGGGAAGAGACAATCTGTGCCTCCCTTGGTTTTACAGCCTCTCCCCTGGCTCGTTTAAATGCTCATCCAAGTAGCATTTGCATATCCCACTAACGATTAGAGAGACCCATATTCTCCTAAGCTGGCGCCAGTCTCCAATGCAGCCGATGCCCTCCTTCATGCACTTTGCCTTCAAGAAACTACTAAAAACCCTGGTGCAGAGTGCCCTTTCCTCTCCCTGGTACACAGGTAACACCTTGGCAAAAGCCACCACGCATATCGCCTACTTGAGGCCCCTCCACAGCACCCTGAAATTTCTCGGCACCACCCCTACCCTGTCCCTTTCCAGGTCATTTGTCCTGAGGTAGACAATGACATCTGGCTTCCTCCCATCTCCTGTCATCCTAGCAATCCTCTGAATTCACTCTCCATCCCAAATAGCAAATAAGAAACTACCACACTCAGGGACTCCGGGGATTAAACAAACTGATTTAAAATGCACACCTTACCTCGCCTTACTGATATTGTAAACTATGATATCATTCTTAGCCAACCAGGATTTTGTATTTCTAAATATAACCCCCACCCCACCCACCCACCCATTTGGGGTTTACCTTTATGTCTTCCTGGCCTCATCCATGCCCAGTGCCAGGCAGACATCCTTTATAGATAGGAATCCAAGGTTATTAGTTTGGTCCTGTTGATTCAAGTGAGAGTGCCATGTTGTGCCTCCACATCTGTCCCTTTAAGACTTTAGCCAGTATGTGTATAGTAAATGGTCTGGGCTGGGTCCAAGTGCTTCAAGGCTTGCAACCGGTCAGACACCGCTTTAATTTGCTCCACTCTGCTGTTGATAGTAAAGCAGAGGGAGCTTGAACCTGTACTGTAATTGTTTACTGCTAACCTGCTGTTATATTTGAAATAGAGTTTGTTTTAACCTGCCTTCTTGCAGCTTGGCTTATCTGAATGGAAGTCACCATGTTTGGTCTGGGACTTCCAGGATTTGGACCAGTGGGACACAGGGGGTCTTGAAGTGTCCTAAGCTCAAGTGCCTCATGGGAAAGAAAACTGTAGTTTTCGTAGCTTTTAGGTTGGCGCCTAAACTGAACTGGTGGGAGCATCCAAACTGTGACTGACAGCTCCCCTAGCCAACCAGAATACAGGAAAACCAGAGAAGTCTCAGAACTGTTAAGAGACAGTCAACAGTATGAATTAGAGTTTGGAGAGTGAGCAGCTCAAGCCATCGAGAAGCTGCTCGCAGGAAGGAAATAAGGGGAATCGGCGGGGGGAAGGCCTGACTTGCCTCCCTGCTGTGGTTCTCCTGCTTGGGACTGCCTTATAGCAGTAATCAGAATAATTCAAAAAGGAACTTTTACTTGAAGCAGAAAGCTCTGAGGCTTTTGAAAGTACAGATTGGGATTTGGACCGAGGGGACTTCCGGTTCCGGTGGTGGAGCAATGCAAGCCTGAATCTATTGCTCCGATGGCCCTGAGCTAAAATAATCTTCAACGTGGCATAATCTATTTCTGCGCTACTTTATTAGTTGTAAGGAGATCATCTGACATTTAGAGAGTCTGGGGACTTTAAAATGTTGATCTCTATTCATTCTGTCCCTAATTTCTTACATACTAACATACTATGATGCCAGCAGAGTAGGCCTAAAGGTCTATCGAGTCTGCTCGATAATCAGCATCCAGTCAGGACACCATTGCTGCCCTCCTCTCTACCCCCATAAATCCCCCCGACCCCATCCCCCAGCACAGTTTCCCTCCCGATCCAGCATTTCTCAGTCTTACCCTCCTCTTAAATCTGTCCCAACCCCTCTTGAATCCCTCCACTGTATCCACAGCCACCAGCTCCATATACAGTGCATTCCATGGGTCCACCACCCTCTCAGTAAAGTAGCATCTCCTAGTCTCCCCCGAGCCTCCCTCCACCAGTCTCATGGAATGCCCCCTGGTGGCCCCCTTCTCGCTCAGCTGGAAGACCCTATTTGGGTTGACTCTGTTCATTCCTTTTAGATATTTAAAGACCTCAATCATGTCCCCTCTGTCCCTCCTCTCCTCCAGGGAGTATAAATTTAGCTCCTCAAGTCTCTCTTCGTCGGATCTCTTCCCCTAGGCCCTGTATCATCCTGGTCGATCTCCTCTGGATCGTCTCTAGAAGTGTAATGTCCTTTTTTAAGTACAGGTGCCAAAACTGTACACAGTACTCTAGGTGTGGTCAAACCAGGCAGTTATACACAGGGAAAAGCACCTCCCGTCTCCTAAAGGTTATCCCCCAGGCAATGCACCCGAGCATTTTATTTGCTTTAGCCACAGCCCTCCTACACCATTCAGAGTTATTCATTTTGGCATCCACGATCACCCCAAGATCCTTTTCCCCCCAAAACCTGCAGTTTCTCCCCACCCAAAAAGTACTCATGATCAGGGTTCCTAAGCCCCAAGTGGAGAATACTGCATTTTTTGGCATTGAACCTCAATTTCCAAGTGTATGACTACCTCTCCAGAGTCTCCAGGTCTCCCTGTAGCACTCTTTTACCCTCCTCCCCATCCACCACTGCCCCCAACTTCGAATCATCAGCAAAGAAGCTCATCTCACTCCTGATACCATCCCTGATGTCCAAGATACTGTATATGCATTAAACAGGAGTGAGCCCAGCACCAACCCTTGTGGCACTGACAGGCCTGTAGTTACCCGGCTTCTCCCGTGAGCCACTTCTGTAGATTGGCACGACATGAGCTATCCTCCAATCCTGAGGCACCACCCAACCCATCTGTAGGGAGGAGTTAAAAAAGTCTGCCAGAGGTGCAACAAGGACATCCGCCATCTCCTTCAGCACCCTGGGATGAAGGCCATCCAGACTTGGTGCCTTGTCCGTTCTCAGGGACTTAAGGGTCTCCCTCACCCTACCAACTTGAATTTCCATGTCAGAGGGCTCCCCCCATCACATTTGTAGCCACTCTCCTCCCATATGGCATTGTCCCTCCTTCGTGTCTTGTGAAGATTGAGGCAAATTATCCATTAAGTACCTCCGCCTGCTCCCTGTCTTCTCTTCCCATCCACTCCCTGACCTCAGTCTGTTAACCTGCTCCTTCACATTCCTCCTTTCCCCGATGGGCACTAAGTCATGAGAGTGCCAGCAATAATAGCGCAGGCTACAATAGCTCCTGCAATAATGCCACCAGTTTTCGGGCCCTCCGCACCCCCCTACTAAAAGATTCCAGCTCCAGAGGGAGCAGATCATGGGGGAAAGAATTAATTTGTGGGGCTGTGGAATACTTGTTTCCACGGCCCCTTATAACAATACAGAAGTCCTGATCTGCAAAAAGTGAGCAAGATCAGGATTAGAACTCCGGTCCCCACTCCCACCCCACCATGCCAGAGGAGCAGCTCAGTCAGCCTCCAGCATCCCCCCCCCCCCGTCCTGTGGCAGTACCACAGACAGCAACCTGGGAAGCACTTACGGCCAGCGCTGTAAATCCCTCTTGCTGTCCATGGCAGTGCTGTTCAGAGTAGCGCTGTCTTTCCTTGTGCTATTCTGGTAGCGCTGTTCTAACCGGGTACGTCCTGATTTACCTAAAGAACCCTTTTTTCCCATTTCTGATCCCCTGTGCTAGTCTCTGCTCCATCTCTGCCTTGGCCAATCTCACCACCCTGGTTACCTTTCTGGCTATCCCATTGTACTCCCCCTTGTCCCCCGCCCCCCGTGAGTGCTTGCATCTTCTATAAGCAGTTCTTTTCTCCCTCACCATCTCCTTGACCCTGGTCCACCAGCTCGGCTTTCTGGTCGTACCAAACTTGCGTCGGACCTTCATGCAGGCCTTTGTAGCTTCCAGGAGCCCTCCTTTAATAATTTCCCACCTGCTCTCTGTATCCATATCTGGTCTGATCCCCACCAATTGCCTGCTGAGGATCCCCTCCATACCCTTGAAGTCTGCTTCCCTAAAGTTAACCACCACTGTTTTAGTGCGATTTTCTCCTCCCCCCAGATCGAGGGAAAACCAAACCGTGGCATGATCGCTCCCCGCCAGTGGGTCCCCCTACAGCTAGGTTTCTAACCAGATCGCCGTCTGACAGGATCTCATCCAGGATGCCACCATCCGTCATCGGATCAGTTACCAGTTGGGACAGGAATGCCTCCTGGAAGATGTCCAGAAAGCACTGCTCCCTAGCCGATGAGGAAGCCATGGTGCCGCAGTCAACCCTTGACATGTTGAGGTCACCCAGCACCACAGATTTGCCTTCCCCCTGACCACAGTGATCCCTTAGATTCATCACCAGGCCCTCCTCGAGTTCCTCTGCCTGCATGGACGGACTGTAAACCACCCCTAGGTTGACCCTCTTACCCCCAGGTGCCTGCAAGGTCAACCATAACACCTTTCCATTTGCTTCCGCCCCCTCTACGCTGCATATATCGATGCCATTCCTAATGAAGAGTGCAACCCCACCTCCCCTGCCCACAGCCCTGTCCTTCCTGAACACAGCGTACCCCATCAGGTTTGGGTCCCAGTCATGCCGAGGAGTGGCCCAAGTACCTGTGACTGCCGCCACATCCACATCCCCTTCAGTTAGCATCACCTGAAGCTCTCGCATCTTATTTCCCATGCTCCTAGAGTTAATCAGGACCACCCTCCATCCCTGCCCCTTTTCCTCACCTGTCTCCCCACCCAGAGTTCTCCCCACTGACTGCAGTCTCCCGCTCTCCTGCTCACTGTCGGTGCCCCCGTAATGCACCACTTCCCCCCTGCTGGGGGGAGATGGCTAAGTCCTCCCTTGGTGTGCCTGCCAGCAGCTGCCCCAAGCCCCAGCCCTCCCCCTTCACAAGTTTAAACCCCATCTAGCTTCCATTAACTCAATCAGTTTTAGTTTCAAAACCCCCTCCCCCCCAAGTTTAAGTAGAGCCTATCCCTAGCATACAGCCCCTTGTCCTCCCAAGTTGCACCCCAGTCCCCCACCAACCCATACCCCCTAGCCACACACCATGCACTGAGCCATTCATTCACCTCTCTGATTTTCTGCTTGTTTCCCACACTAGCTCTAGTCACCGGGAGGACCTCCGAGAAAGAGACTGTGCACCCCATTGCATGACACACCCTGGCTAGCTCCAGGAACTGTGCCTGTATCTCCTTCACTCTATTTCCCTCTTTGTCATTAGTGCCTAGGTGCACTACTGTATTAGGGGATCCCCCACATTCCTTCACCAGCACATAGACCAGGTGCTTGGCCTTGTGCATAGCCAAGCCAGATATACTCTTGACCTTGACAGCACACCCTTGCCCCCCACTTCCCCTTCCCACTTAATGCCCCTGATCATGGAGTCCCCTGGCAGGAGCACTTCAACTTCTTCCTTCTCCTTGAGCCTAACTCCGTCCTCTGCTACACCCCGCCTCACTCCCCAACTTCTCCGTTTTCTCTGACCACACCATCAATTTGACTGCTAACAGTTGCCTTTATCCACCTGTTCCAACAATTTCCCTTGTCCACCTGTTCCTCTCTAGCCCCCGCCACCACTCTGGTCTGTCCCAGCAGCACTCCCATTAGCCTGTGGCCCCTCCTGACTTCCAGGGACTCTTTCTTCAACCCTCCCACCATTGTCCTTTTTTCTGCTGTCCCCCACTCTTACTCCCGGCTAGTCCCTCTTCCCCTGGGATCCGTGCTCCCTCCTCACGGCCCCCTCATCCTCCCTCCCCAGGCATTCTCGACTGTCGGCCCTCCTTCCCGTGCTAACTTTGGCTCTTCTACTTGTCCTGGCACCCATGCCCCAACCCCCATTATCTACCTCCTTCTTCCTTCCGTCCTCTTCTGACTGTGTCCCCCAGTTCCTCGGAGTCCCCTTCCGCCATAATATCTGCCAATGGCAAGTACCTATTTGAGACCGGGATCCCCCAGTAGGTTGCTTACCAGTGCTCTCCTCCTGTAAGGTGAGCTCCCTTGCTGGGGACCTTGGAGACCATTTTGCCCGTCTGCCAGTAGCCCCCACTGTCTGCCATCCTTCATCCACCTCCCTATCCTCTTTTCTCGACCCCTCCCCCTATCTCCGCTCCCAGGGCTGGCCAACCCTACCATGATTTCTGGGGCCCCCCCATCTTCCTGCACCCTCATCTGCAGGCACCCTCCCCCAGTTGTCTGTGAACTCGTGCCTCCCATCCCCTGCACTCATGCCTCTCACCCACCTGTTAAGTTCACACCTCAGCCTGCGCAGTTCAGCCTCCAGTCCCATCACCCTGGCACATATAGGACAGTGCCCTAGTCTCCACAGTGTATTCATGGCCATATTGGCACCACAACCACTGCAACCCACTAGTCTGCTTCTCCTCCACCATGTAACCGAGGTCCCCCTTCCCCTCCAGTTGTGACCCTGCCCAGCCCAGCTGCTCCTGTCAGCTGCTCCATGCTGCGCCTTCCTCCCCCTATACCAGCTTCCTCTAGCATGTTCTCAACCTGTTGCAGACATGTGGCCCTGGTCTCCTCAAGGGTACTGACTCTGATTATACAATGGCAAGAAAAAATCCTGGACTCTGATTGGTCAGTCTTAGGCTGGACCCGTGCTGTTATCCCAGTACAACATCACGGCTCTAGTCTCAGCCTCACTGTGAACCTGCGGATGAGCATTTTATGGAGCTTTTGATTGATTGTTTCATCTTCTCTTAAAAAATTAAAATATTTTTCCACACAAAAACATCTTTAAAATGATTTTTTTATTCTGTATAACAACAAGCCATTGTATAATAGCAATAATGCCCTCCAGGGTGTGTGTCGTTTGGGATAACGTCACACCTCAGTTGTTGGATGCACTCGGCCTGCGGCCTCTTGTCCAATGACCTAAGGCTTGACGCTATCCCAGCACGACACACACCCTGTCAGGCATTATTGCTTAAATCAATGACTCCACAGCTTTAGAAGCAGATCAAACCAGAAACAGTACAAATCAACCCAAAGCAATAAATAGCTAGCATCAAATGTGTAATCTAACTATTTTGTTCAAGCAAAAATAAGCCTGTAAACAGGCTGCCCAGAATTTAGCCCAGATCCCCCCAACCCCAAAGCAGCTCAAGTCAATTCAGCCCAAAGCAACTGAATATCTAGCTAGCTTCTAATGTGTTATCTATCTATTTAGTGCAAGCAATTTAGGTATGTAGACAGTCTACCCAGATTATAGCCCAGGTCCACCCCAAAACCAAGCTTCTCAAGCAGTTGAATAACTGGCTAGCTTCAAATGTGTCATCTATCTATTTAGTTCAAGCAATTTAGGTATGCAGACAGTTTACCCAGAATTTAGCCCAGGTCCACCCAAAAACCAAGCAGCTCAAGTCAACTCTAGGTGGAGTAATATAGTTTAAACCCAGCCAACACAGATTGCCCTTATTTAGCCGAGACCCCCCCCCCAGCACAAAGCAGCTCCTTAGTCATTAAATCCAAACTAGTCTTTAAGTCCTGAAGGCACACGGCAAGCTCTCAGTTCAGTGATCCAAGCGAACAGCCCTTTTGTTGAACTTGCAGTCAGGGCTCCTGTCCAGTCCCCAAGTATTCCTTGCTGCAGGCTCCTCCTTCCATCTGCACTTAGAGCTCGGGGACAGGGTGGGTGAGACAAAATGCATCACTTTCTCTCTTCCCCCCGGTCGCTGCCGAACGCTGCCTCCAAATGCTGCCATTGGCCGCCGACGTGGCAAAACTCCCTCCCGCAGCAGTCAGCTCTTTGTGAGTTGTGGCCGAGCTGTTCGGCTTTTAAAGCCTGGCCGCAACTCAAATTTGGCACCGTGGACTGTGATTGGTCCTGCCCTCCTTTTCGGCCACTGATGCGGCCAACCACAATCTTCTCCACCACCTGAAGTGGCCGTGGCGCACTCTCTCCCACCAGTAGCTGCTGAATGTGGCCTCCCATTGCTGCCGTTGGCTGCCAATGTGGCAAAACTCCCTCCTGCAGTAGTCAGCTCTTCGGCTTTTAAAGCCTGGCCGCAGCTCAAATCTGGCACCATGGACCATGATTGGTCCTGCCATCCTCTTCAGCCACCAATGCAGCCAACAACAATCCTCTCCCCCGCCCGAAGTGGCCATGGCGTCTCTCTCTCCCCTGGTCACCACTGAATGTGGCCTCCAAATGCTGCCATTGACCACCCTCAAATTTGGCACCGTGGACCGTGATTAGTCCTGCAGTCCTCTTCGGCCGCTGAGGCGGCCAATCATAATCTTCTCCACTGCCCAAAGCGACCGTGGCACTCTCTTCCTCCCTGGTCACCACTGACTGCAGCCTCCAAATGTTGCCGTTGGCTGCCACTTTTCTCTAAGCTCCATGGAATATGGCGACCGATCTCCTGACTGATGCAATGCAGCTGACCAATGAAGCCTTGCTTGCTGAGATTAAAGCTTTGCAGGAGGAATCTCGGTTGCCGTACCAAGAGATGAAATCAACGATGCTACAGCTAGAATCCATAATCCAGGAGTTGGAACAGCAGGCCTCCAACATGGATAACCGGATTGACTGGTTGGAACGGTTCTTCACTAAGCTACTGCAAGAAACACATGCTTTGACTGATAAGTGTGATGATCTGGAGAATTGGTTAATGCTTAATAACATCCACATATATGGTGTTCCGGAGGGATCAGAAGCCAAAAATGACTTTATTGGCTTTATCCAGGATTTTCTCTGTTCACTGCTGTACGATCTAACTCCCCTCCCCACAGAATGCACCCACAGATCTTTAACCACGCCATACCTGGGACCTGGGGCCAGACCCCGATCTATCATATTGCGCTTTTACAATTTTGCAGTCAAGCTATTTTTTTTATCATACCTGTCTTTCTCCTATCCCCGTACGGCCCCCATCTGACCGACTCCCCCAGCTCTGTCCCCCGGAATTATCGGGGCTTACCTTATGCCCGGTCCAGGGGCGGTGCCTGCGGAGAGTCAGTCGCCATCCTGCCGCCGGTGTTTTTTCTGCTTTTCTCCCCATTTTAGCCTGAGGACCCCAGGAGAAGTATGCATGCATGTGGAGGCACGCATGCCTCAGCTTGATAATGGCCCTCTTCCACCGCCCCATTGGCTATCACCGGCACCTTGTTTGTGCAGCCACTTGGCCTCCACCAGGGGGTAGCCGTGAGCGAGGGATGCCACCCACCTCCCCAGAGAGGAGAGCTGCCTTGATGGCTGCTCCATCCAGCTCTGCCCACCCACCCCCGTGCCGACCTCCCACGACCCAGGCTCACTCCCGAACCCGGGTTGCCGGCGTGCTGCGAGGTGAGACTTCCAGTACCTCAGTCTTCTGCGCTACCGAGCTGGCGCAGTGAAGCTATTTTGGTGCGAGCCTGGCACAAGAAAGCCCTTCAATACCAGGGCAACCGAATTTACCTGGACAACGATTGCACCTCCTTGATTCAGAGAAGATAAAAAGCCTTTACTCCTCTTTTTCCTGCTCTGTGCGCTAACAACTTGAAGTTTTTGACCCCTTATCCAGCCCAGCTGAAAATTTTTTTTCTTGGAGTGTGCCCACTTCTTCAGCGATTATGATGTAGCTCTCCAAGCCCTTCAGGAGCAAGGAATACTACAATATGACCAGATGGAAACCCAGGAGTCCAGGGACAAGCGGGCACTTCAGAAGGAAATGTGGGAGAAGGTCTCCCTGGTGGGCAAAAAAACAATGCAAGGAGCAGACACTTCAGGAGATTAAAACCCTTTTGCAAACTTTCAGGAGAGAACCAGCAGAATGAAGGTGTCCTGCATAATTTTCTTTAACTTCTTCCAATGAGTTGCTATGAGCTTTCCTTCATGCTTAATAATTTGTTTGCATCTTAGGAACTTGAGACCTGCACAGCTTCTTCATTTTTATGTTTGCCTGCACACATGTGCAAGAAACATAGTGCCATCATCCGAGTTTTCGGAGGTGTGTCACCCCCTCTTCCAATTCAGTCAGTGTGTTGGCAGGCACGGCCCCAGTCCGCCAATGCATGCTGGAGCTGTCTATGACAGCTCCAAAATGCAGTGGCGTACAGTTGAAAGGGGGAGCTACGCTTCAGTGAGCAGCGATCAGATATCGCTTGCTCATGCGCAGCTCCCCCTACACACACACACACGCGCACGCAAACATACTGCGTGCTGCCCCCCCCACGCCCACACTGTACGGCCCGACAGGGTGCTCAATCCCCGTCGGCTCCCGCCCTCCACAACATCCAAGTGCCACGCTGAGAGCCCACCCCAGCATGGCAAAATGATGTAATGGCTGATTGGGGTGCCCAATCCCCGTCAGCTCCACTATCTCTCACTCCCACCCCCATGCTGTCGCCGACTGGGGTGCCCAATCCCCATCGGCTTCACTATCTCCCCCACCTGAGTACAGGGTGCCACGCTGGGAGCCCACCCAGCGGTGGCAACAGATCTCCATGGCCGCCAGGGTGCCCAATCCCCGTCGGCTCCGCGCCCCCAGCCGTCCTTCTGCCACGCTGGGAGCCCACCCCAGCGTGGCAAGCGTCCCAAGTCATCCTCATAAAAAAAAAAAAAAAAACACCTGAAAATCAAAAGCGGTCTATACGCTGTGTCCCCCACCCGCACCCACCCACTGCGCACCCTGCCTCCCACACCCCCCTCACCCCATACTTACCTCCGGACTCCGCGAGACAATCTTCGGTGGACCGGGAACACGTCTGCACTCTTCAAAGCCGACTGCGAACTGAGGAAATGCCGGTAAGCTGTATAATGGGATAGATAGGGGTTTTTCAACTTTATTGCATATCTCAGGCATTTTTTGGAATTTTTGCACTAAATTTTCAACATGGGGTTTTTGGGACCCCTCCTCATGAATTCTTGCACTGTCATGGCGTTACTCGGGCCCGAAGGGTGATTTCACAGCCACTGCATGAAATCACCTTTCCGGAATGATTAATGAAATGACACTGCCAGTGTTCATAAGGTGGGCTCTCCAAAAGACTATTTTGAAAATTTGGTGGAATAATTCCTAAAATGACTATTTCTATGGCGTGCGTTATTGCAGTTCCTTGCGCTTCGTAAGTTCGATGAATTTTCAATATTTTCACTCCAGATTTTCAACATTGCCATTTTACCACACCTTCTTATGAACAGTACAGCTGTCATTTTTCACATTTCACCCAAAATGTGTTTCGCCTATGTAAGCACAATGGTGCAGTCGGTGTCGAGAAATCAATATGAGGACAAATTAAGAAAATCACAGTGACACTGTTCATGAGCAGAGGTCTTAAAATGGCTATGTTTAAAATTTGGTGAAAAAATTCCTAAAAATGACTGTTTTACGAGCGTGCGTTGCGCAGTTCCTACGCACGCTCGTAAGTTCGCGAATTTTCAATATTTTCATTCCATATTTTCAACATTGCCATTTTACCACACCTTCTTATGAGTAGTACAGCTGTCATTTTTCACATCTCACCCAAAATGTCTTTCCGCCTATGTAGTGCACAATGGCACAGTCGGTGTGCGAAATCAATGTACGGGACAAATTAAGAAAATCACAGTGACACTGTTCATGAGCAGAGGTCTTAAAATGGCTATGTTGAAAATCTGGTGAAAAAATTCCTAAAAATGACTGTTTGACGTCGTTAGCGCCAGTTCTATGCATGCTGTAAGTTTGCAATTTAATATTTTCCTCCAGATTTTCAACATTGCCATTTTACCACACCTTCTTATGAGCAGTACAGCTGTCATTTTTCACATCTTGGCCAAAATGTGTTTCTGCTATGTAGCGCTGCAGGCAGTCGATGTCTTGAAATCAATGTATGGGACACATTAAGAAAATCCGAGACACTGTTCATGAACAGAGGTCTTAAAATGGCTATGTTGAAAATCTGGTGAAAAAATTCCTAAAATGACTGTTTTACGATGCGTTGCCCAGTTCCTATGCATGCTCGTAAGTTTGCAATTTAATATTTTCACTCCAGATTTTCAACATTGACCATTTATTACTTTCCTTATGAACAGTACAGCTGCCATTTTCATATGTCACCTAAAATGCGTTAAGACATGTCATGCATAATGGTGCTGTTGGTGTGCAAAGCAATGTTTGGGACAGATTAAGAAAATCACAGTTATACTGTTCATGAGCAGAGGTCTTAAAATGGCTATGTTGAAATTTGGTGACAAAGTCCATAAAATGACTGTGTTACGAGTGAGCATTGAGCAGTTTCCACGCACCCTCGTAAGTTCATGACTTTGTAATATTTTCAGTCCAGATTTTCACCAGTGGCATTTTTCCACACTTCCTTATGAACAGTACAGCTGTCATTTTTCCCAACATGGCCGAAGTGTGTTTTCACACTTTCAGCGCAGAGATGCGTGGTCGCTGTGGGAAATCATTGTTCGGGACAGATAAAGAAAATCACAGTGACACTGTTCATGATCGGAGGCACCAAAATGCCTGAGTTGACAATCTGCTGTAAAAAATCCCCAACCTAATTATAATATTCACGGGTGTCGTTGCACAGTTTCTATATCAGCTCATCACTTCACCATTTTTTAATATTTTACGAGATTTGAAACATTGCCATTTTTTACACCTCCCCATGAACAGTACAGCTGTCATTTTTTACATCCTGTTCGGAATGTTTTTGCACCTGTGGTGCTAAATGCCGTAGTCGCTGTGCATAAGCAGCTTTCGGCTAACAAACTGATATTCCCCCTGTTTATGAGGTGGGGTCAAAAAAAAACATGTTGAAAATTTGGAGTGAAAATACCAACGAATGCCTGAGGTATTAGGGTTTCCAACCATAACGCCCAACCCTGTAGAGAATGACAGGCATCAGGGGTGTGACTTGGGATTCTTGCCTGTAATGCTTATACCATTCCACACCCTGCAGCCAGTGAGAGGCATCGGTATGCCTTGGACTCTTGACTAAAAGTTCACCCCATTCTCTATATAGCACCCATCTCACCGTATTTCCTAATGGAATGGGGTGCGCATAAGGGCCAAAGACCCCAAGGAACACCGTGACACTTGTCAGTGTCTGCAGGGTGGGGTGTGGTGAAATGGCGTGGCCATTATGCCTGATGACCCAAAGGCACACCCCAATGCCTGTCACTCTCTGCAGGGTGGTGGTGGGGTTGGCTTCAGTTCAATACTTCACTGCCATTCCTATTACGCAGCTCTGTAACTTCTACACTACCACTGCCAATGCCAGCAAGCAAACATTCGGCATTGACAAATGCTTGTTGGTTTAACTACCCCCTGCTGGTGCTGCTGATTTTTCAGGATGATTTGAACTTGTGAAAGCTTAGCTGATATAGACTGATTTCTGTGGAACATCAATGATTTTGTCTCTCTGAGGTATGGCTCTGCTTTGTGCAAGCCTACGAGGGGTTCTTTCCTTCCATAACCTTCTGTTATTTGGGTGATCGTTTCAGCAATAATTTCCTTTATTATTCAACTGGACTGGTTCAAACAATCCCTTACTTTCGAACTTCTGTCATTGTCCTACCTCTATGAATGCTTCTCATCCAGATATAATTGGTCTCCTAGGAATCTGGCTGCAGTCTGCATGGCATATACATGTCAACCTACTTTGAAGGTCTAAAGACGATCAGAAGTTATGCGTTTGTTGCTTGTTTACATTGCTTTCTTACTGAAGAGTCAGTTTTACTTTTTACTACTGCCTTGGGTTGGACTTTCTATTTGTATATGTATTATTTAGTGTCTGTTATTGTTGTGTTGATTATGCTCGGGGTTTGGCTTGACTGTAATGGTCTATAGGGGGGATATCACTCTATTTTTTTGCTTGGGCAATGTAAGTCCTTTTTGTTTGCAGTTGGGTCTCTGGGGTTGGGGGTATACGGTATTCTTTTACCTTGGGTGTGGAGTTTACTCGTGGGAGTTTTTTTATGCTGACAAATGATTCTGCAGTTTTGTACTTTAATGTGTATGCTTTTGCTTAGATTTTTCATGAGCATAAAATTAAGCTGTTTTTTTTTTTGGCAGGTGGATTCATCAGTAGTTTTTTGTTCTGTTTTTTTACTCGGTTTCATAACAATTTTACTTTTCCACTCTATGGAAGTATGGGTTTATCCACTGGTATGCCTCTAAGATAGGTTAGAGCATCCCTGTTTTAGTTGTTTACTCGGGGGGGGGGGCTCTGCACGTCCCCCCCACTCTTTTTTTCCCACTACTGCATCTCTCTTAGTTTTGGGGAGTTATTCAGAATGTTTCCCACACTCTCTTTTTCTTTATTTTTACTACCTGCATATAGCTTGTGGGGGGGGAGCATAGAATTGAATAATCTCTTCATCACCCATCGCTTGCTTTGGGAGACATCCTTTTTAGGTGCTCCCGGGAGAGATCCCCCTTTAGTTTAACTCTGGGTAATTTTTTTCTCTCCTCCCTCTCTGCTTCTTTTTTAGTTCCATCTTTTAGCAGATGGGGGATGACGGGCCTATTATTGTTAGGCCTTCCCCGACTTGGAAGTACTTATTATTGTTCACGTGTAACCCCCCTACAAATGGGGATTCCTAAAAGCTTCCTCAGAGCTTGGGTAAATGCTCCGTGCCTGGTTGGTGTTCGGCGTTAAAGCCGCTTAATTGTGTTATACCAGTGAGCGCTTTTGAAGCCTCCGTATGCTGTCCCTTTAAGGGCTGCCTGTTGCAGCCGAAATTAACTGACTTAGAGGGAGGCTGTGTGGTTGTATGCCCAAGTCCCGCCCGGGCCACTGGAAAATGGCTCTTTTTCTGCCACCGCTAGTGGTGCAGGGGGAGCTCCGCTAGCGGATGTGATTGTTTGCTGGAAATAACGTAAAGTACTAATGATAATGCAGCTGTTCTAACCTGCCTTCCTTTGCAGCAAAGACTGTGTTGACTGTCTCTTCCATGTTGGTCCAGAACTGCTGAATGGGACCAATCAGTGCCTTGGGACCTTACAGGGCTGACTGACCAATGGGGGAACCGCTTGTAATTTGGGAAAAGGCATTATGGACTATGGCGCTTTTTCGCACCACTGAGAGCAGGAGAAGCTGACTGGCAGGTGCCGCCAGCCAATAGGAGTGGGTAGCGCCCGAACTGACAGAAGAGCCCCTGGCTGTTGGGGGCAGATGCGTTGTGGCTTAGGAGAGGAGAGGAGCTCTGTGCTTATGCGCTGGAGTGGTGTTCGAGCCGGAAGCACGTGAAGGCCTGCGGCGGCCGTTTTCTGCCTTGTGAAAATTCGGACTAAATCCACCGGCATGCGGTCAGAGGAGGCTGGTGCCAGCCCAGCTACCTACCAGGCTCGACCTGAGAGGACTGGAGAGAATTGTTGAACTGCGCTCAGTTCATCCATGATGTTGAAGCTGCAGTTTGTTGCCTGAGTTTCTGCAAGTTTGTAAAAGTCTGAAAGCAGCTGCCTGGTATGGTACCCCTCTGTTGTTTGCCATATAAATGTGAGAGGAGGCTGGTGAAAATTCAGGTGTAGCCCTGCCAGTGTTGAAGGAATCGTTGTGTGCTGGAGTTGTGAGTACTGCATCAGGGTAGCTCCCTGCCAATGTTGCAAACAGTGGTTCCCAGTTGAATGATCATACCTCTGACTGCCTAATTAAACTTTCTGCTTATTCTGATTTCTCAGGATCGTAGCTATTATCTGTGTTAAGGGCCCCAACCAGCTGCCACGTGTGAACTAGCCGTTAGAGCTTGGGTACCCAGGGACGGTAAAGACTAGGTTCAGGCCTGTGCACAGAGCTCTAGGTAGATAATTATAGTGATAAGCTAATCAACTTGATTCCCCCTGACCTTGTTATTTCTCCCCTGAATAAATCAGATTGTTCCTTGTGCAATTGCACCCTGGCTATTGTGTACATTACTGGTGAACTGCTGCCTGGTGACTGCAATATAACTGTGCCTTATTTTACAGGGGGTCTCCAGAGGGAGTGGAGAGATATTAGCCGGGGTGAGTGTATCAGTAAAAAGTGCTACTGGTACCCAGCGTGAGCCACTAGTGGACAACGAAGTTGCAGTAACAGAGGGCTGTGACGAGGCAATCTTGACAATATTGACCCCGACCTCTGGGTGGAGGCACCCGTCAGCAGACCTGGGCCCCTTACCCTGTCTCTGTGGAGGCAGGCAGGGGTAGTAGCCTAAAGGGTAGCGCCCCTGGGGGTTACAAATTGGAGGCACCGCTGGGATCAGCGTCCCCTAGTGGCCAAGCGGGAAGCACCTAAGAAATGGAGAAAGAGGAAGGGGATGTGTTGGGAAAAATTAAGTTGGGACCTATTAAGACCATGGTACATAGACTGATGGGGTGGGGTGAAGCCGAAGAGCTAGATTCCCAGAAAATTGTGTTACTGCTAGATGTGCCTTTGGGAACCCCATCTGCTGACATCATTTCTACAGTCGAGCGAGTAAAATGTTTGGGCAAAGTGGAGGTAAAAGGGCACATGGCTGATCTGCTTGACCAGATGTTGCAGGTGTTACTCCTATGCAGTGTGGCCATTGACCCCGAGAAGGTACCTCCTGCAATTTATCCGGAGGGTGCTGCACAAGGATGGAGATTAATTCATATTCGGAGTGGGTCAGTCATTCCTGGGAGGTCTCCTCAAACGAACAGTTTTAAAGATAAACTGCTTAAATTGTTGGCCGTGGAGGGCAGAACTACCCAGGAGCTGCTACAAGCTTTAGATTTATCCAGTGATGCTACCCCTCAGGGCTCCCCTGGCACCTCCCCTTGCCCACCCAAGAGCTCTGTGCTGGCTTCCCTGCCCCTAGTGGTCCCACCCATACAGCTCGATTCTTATCGCTAGTTAAAACTCTTCTCTGGTATGGTGCCAGTGCCTCCAGGGGAGGATGACCTGGAGGCTTGGATGGACTATGCCACCATTTTAGTTCAGGAATGACAGTGCTCTGAGGGGGAGAAAAGGAAGAGGCTAATGGAGAGCTTGCGGGGTCCTGCTCTAGAAGCCATTAGATTCTTCCGGGCTACCAGTCCGGAAGCCACCACTGCAGAGTATCTCTCTGCTTTGCAAGGGGTTTTCGGGAGTACAGAGACTGGTGAAGACTTATTATGGAAATTCAGATCTGCTAAGCAGTGGAGAAATGAAAAACTGTCCGCTTTTGTCACTAGAGTGGAGCGGGCCTTACAGAAAGCCTATAGAAAAGGGGGAATCACTACTGCAGCCCTGAATCAGGTTCGGTTAGAACATGTTTTAAAGTCTGCCAGATTTTCTAGTGTAATACTGCTGAAACTTAAGTTACATGATCGGCTGGCCACCCCGCCTGAATATTGCCAATTAATGAGGGAAATTAGGGAGGTGGAGACTGATGAAGGGTGGGAACCCTGTGTGGGGGCGGTGAACCCTAGTGGGACCCCTGAGCCTAACACCCCCGAGGAGACTGGCCTGTCTGGAGGGTCTGAGGTATCTCCGGAGTTCCCAGGTACTGTGGGAATGCGAGTTGTTTCCTCTGACCCCCATGTAGAGCGTGAGTTAAGAGCCGAGGTCAGGAATTTGCGGGAACTGGTAAGGGACCTGAAGCAATCTACTATGTACCCTGTCAGGCCCGGGGCCCCTGAGTTATGCAGAACCCCGAACCCCGGCCAAGAGAGCCCTCTCACCCCCTTCAGGGCCCCCCACAGATAAGGCAACCCCCACAAAATAGTGACCCCCAGGACCTCAAGTTCTGTTATCATTGCGGGGAAGATGGACATTTTCATCTCGAGTGCCAGAGGCCGGAGAACTTACGGAAAGTCAACAACAGACTGATCGCCCGACACCGCCTGGCCCAGTCTCGGGCCCCCAAGAAAAGTTTTGTGACTCAGGCCCATGCTCGGCCGGCTATCAATGCTGCTGCCCCCAACTGGGCTTATGTGGTAGGGCCTTCAATGGAGACCCCGGTGCACTCGAGCTGTATTAGACAGTGGCTCTCAGGTAACCATCATGTTTCAGGACTGGTACCAGGCACATTTACCTGAGGTGCCCCTGCAACCTTTGACTGGTCTACATGTGTGGGGTTGGTGACAAGGCCTATCCGTATTTGGGATACATCCGAGTCTGGTTATCTTTCTCTGCAACTGCGACTGGAATGGATGAGCAGGTGGAAACCCTAGTTTTAGTTTGCCCACCCACTGGACTGTATGATAGGGTGCCTTTGTTGATTGGGACGAATGTGCATATGTTCTGACGAGTGGCCCAATTGTGCTCAGAGAAACGAGCATTCCAGACCGGGCGAGCGTTGAGTATACTTGCTGTGATTCAAAAGGCAAGGGCCACTCAGGAAAAGAGCAGTCCGGAGGAACCTGAAGGCCCAGTGGGGGTGGTGTGGAAAAAGGATCCGGCCCCAGTGATACTTGCCCCGAATGCCCAATGTGTCCTGCATGGAGCAGTACAACGAAAAACGGATGTTAAGAATAAGTTGTTGATGTTGGATGCGCCTGTGGAGGGAAGATTACCTGAGGGACTGTTGGTCAAACCCAGCATCTTGCCGGCTAGAGCTCATGCTTATGTTAAGAGGATGATGGTTCAAGTGCATAATGTGTCTGACAGGTAGATTCGAATAAGAAGGGGATGCACTCTGGCAAGCGTACATTGTGCAGATACTGCAGTACTACCAAACAGAAAGGGTTCCAGGACAGATGATAGAGTTACTCCTGATTTGTTTGACTTCGGTGACTCCCCGCTGCCAGCTGAATGGAAACAAAGGGTCAGTGAGAGGCTTGCCAAGAGAGACCAGGTTTTCTCCCTGAAAGAGTGGGATGTGGGATGTGTACAAGGGGCTGAGCATCACATTCGCCTGCATGACGAAAGGCCTTTCCGAGAGAGATCCCGGTGCTTGGCCCCCGCTGATATAGATGATGTAGGCGGCATCTGCAAGAAGTTGGCTGCTGGTGTAATACAAGAGTCCAGGAGCCCTATGCCTCCCAAAGTAGTAGTAAGGAAGAAGAATGGGGCAGTTCAGATGTGTGTAGACTATCGCACTTTGAATCGTGGACCATTCCGGACCAGTATACCATGCAGCATACAGGATGCATTGGATTGTCTAAATGGCAGCAAGTGGTTCTCTGTGTTGGATCTTCGCAGTGGATACTACCAGATCCTGATAGCTGCAGACGACGGGAAGACTGCCTTCATTCCCCTAGGCTTCTATGAGTTTGTTCGGATGCCTCAAAGTTTGGGTGCCCAACCACTTTTCAGCGTTTGATGGAGCGGGCTGTGGGCACATGAATCTGCTTTCAGTGTGTGGTCTATTTAGATGAGCGTTATAGTGTTTGGCGATCGTTGGAAGAACACGAGCAACGATTATTCAAAGTCTTGGATCGGTTGGAGGAGTTCGGCCTCAAGTTGTCTATCGACAAGTGTCAATTCTTCCAGACTTCTGTGAAATACGTGGGCCACATAGTGTCCACTGAGGGCATAGAGACTGACCCTAGCAAAGTGGAGGCGTTGACCACTTGGCCTCAACCCAGGAATTTGAAAGAGCTGCAGTGATTCTTGGGGTTTTGTGGATACTATAGGCGGTTTGTTAAGGACTATTCTCGGATGATTCGCCCCCTCCTCAACCTCACTCAGGGGTATCCGCCTACGGACAAGAGGTATAAGAAGGGTGTGTGCTCCGAGACAGAAAAGAAGTACTTCTGGATGAATGATATGTTTGGGGATCATTGGACTGTTGAGTGTGAGGAAGCTTTCTACGACATCATATATCAAATCACCCATGCCCCAGTGCTTGTCTATGCTGACCTGGCCAAGCCGTACATTCTTCATACCGATGCCAGTCTACGAGGATTGGGGGCTGTGTTACACCAGGAGCACTCGAATGGTTTGAGACCTGTAGCATTTGCCAGCAGAAGCCTGATGCCTTCAGAGAAAAATTATCCAGTGCACAAACTAGAGTTTCTGGCTCTGAAGTGGGCCATTGTTGATCAGTTCCATGACTATTTGTATGGCGCCAAGATATTGGTAAAGACTGATAACAACCCTCTGACTTATGTACAGACCTCTGCCAAATTGGATGCCGACCCATAGGTGGCTTTCTGCCTTGCCACCTATGACTATGCTGTAGAAATCCGGCGGGCCTGAACCATATAGATCGGGATGCTCTCTCTGGAGGCCTGTGCCACAGACTGATTGGGTCAGGTTGTCTGAACCTGACATAAGAGCTCTCTGCCAGAAATTTGACAAAGAGGAACAGGTGTCTCCTGACACGGTGGATTGTGTGGTGGACTGTTTGGGGCCGTCTGAACACTGCATACCTGCTGCCTACAGCCATTTCGCTGCACTAGACACTAGCTCCCTGCCGCAATTCAACAATGAGTCTCCAACAGGCTCAATTCTGTGATCTTATGATAAAACTGGCTGTGGAGGCTTTGCAAGACGGGAAGGACATGTCCAGGTTACGTTCCACTGACCTAAGGACTGCCCTGTTGTATAAAGAAGGGCCCAAATTGAAACTGATTAACCGACTACTATATAGAGAAACTGTAAATAAGGAGGGCCGGGTAAACAAACAACAACTGGTGCTGCCTTCAGCTCTTAAAGAACTGGTCCTGAGGTCCTTGCATAATCAAATGGGGCATCTCGGCACAGACCGAACACTTGATCTAGTACGGGCTCGATTCTACTGGCCGAAAATGAGTACGGATGTAGAGCAATATGTCAAGACCTGTAGCCGTTGTCTGCAAAGGAAAGCTCTACCCCAAAGGGCTGCTCCCCTGGTTAACATTACCACAAGTGCCCCTATGGAACTGGTCTGTATTGATTTCTTGAGTCTAGAACCCGATCTAAAAAGTGTCAGTAACATACTGGTGGTCACTGATCATTTTACCCGGTATGCCCAGGCTTTCCCTACTAAGGATCAAAAAGCAACCACGGTGGCTAAGATACTTGTTGAGAACTTTTTTGTCCATTATGGGGCCCCGCAGCGGATCCATTCCGACCAGGGAAGGGACTTTGAGAGTCGTTTGATTAAAGAGATGTTGTCTTTGTGGGGGGTACGAAAGTCAAGAACCACCCCCTACCATCCTCAGGGAGATCCTCAGCCTGAAAGGTTTAACCGTACATTGCTTGACATGCTGGGCACATTGCAACCAAAAGACAAACCGAGATGGAGCCAGCAGATAAGCACCTTGGTTCATGCTTACAACTGTATGAAAAGTGACGCCACAGGATTTTCCCCATACAGACTAATGTTCGGGAGAGAGGCCAGACTGCCAGTGGATGTGTGTTTTGGGGTTTCCCCTGATGGGGTGCAAGCAGAGAACCATTTACAGTATGTGCAGAAATTAAAGGCACAGTTAAATCATGCCTATCAACTGGCACAGACCATGGCTGCTAAACAAAACCTGGCCAACAAAGAAAGGTATGATAAGAAAGTGAAAACAATGGAGCTAAAAGAAGGGGATAGAGTGCTACTGAGGAATCTGGGACTGCATGGGAAACATAAAATTGCTGATAGATGGCATCACCTCCCCCACATTGTTGTAGGAAAATTGACAGACTTGCCTGTATATAAAGTGCGGCCTGAAAATCATTCCAAAGATGTAAAAACTATACACAGAAACCATCTACTGCCAATCGGGCAAATCCTGATTGAAGCCGAATCTCCAAATGCCCCCCCTCCAGGCCTATGACTAGATCTGCTGTCAGAAAGAACACCAAACCCGTTGATTCTTCAACAGGCCAACCCAGAGGGCCTCGCCCAACGTCTGCAGAAGGAAATGATCAACCATTGGGGTCAGAAGACGATGAAGATGATATTGAATACTATCCCTCTTATGAACTGAGTCAGTTGTTTCGGGACAATCCCCTTGTTAACTCTGGAGATGAGGTTGGGCCTTCTGGACTGTCTAAGCCCCCAGCTTTGTCTCCCGAACCCATGTTTCCAGGACTTGAATTGGGTAGCAGCAACGCCCAGGGGGTGGGATCCTTGAGCATGGCTGAACTGTCTGGCCTGGCTAAATTATCTGATTTTTCAGACGAAGAGAGTGAGATGGGGGAACCAGCAAGTGATATGCCAGAACCGGAAGAATATTTTGAATGCCCTGATGGTTCCTCACCTGTACCTAGACAGCCCCCAGCTGGGCCCAGTGGGGTGGGTCATGGGGTAGAAGGTCAGGCCCCCAGTAGTTCTATGAGTGCTGAGCCTGTGTCCCCCATGGAAATTCCCATTGTTAATGTCAAGGAGACTGAAGTGGAATCAGAGCCTGTTTCAAGGTCCCCCGAGACCCCTAGACTATCCGGCTGAGAAATACGGCCGGTAATAAAGCTGAGTTATGAGTCTCTGGGTCAGCCAGTGGACTTGCCCTTAAATGTGGTCCACAAAGGGGTGTATGTGTCCCCAAGTTCCTTGCCTAAGTTAGCCTTGGGGGATAACTCCAGATTGTTAGTATTACCCTTTGAGTGTGGTGCCCCTGCATCAGGTGACCCGCTAGTAGCTAAAAGGGAGGGGTTCCCCCGTCCCGGTGCTGTAAATAGGGACTAGCAACTTGAGTTAACGGGGAACGAGAGCTATGTGTATAATGTTGTACAAATCATAATGCAATGTGAATGTAATATTCAGATATGTAATGCAAAGTGTGACGTAGTGTCAATTAGGCGGTGTGCCTCCAGGTGAATTAAGGGTAATTACTTGGCGAGGATGCCAAGTTTCTCCAGGCCAGGGAGGGTGTAACCCCCCTACAAATGGGGGTTCCTAAAAGCTTCCTCGGAGCTTGGGTAAATGCTCCGTGCCTGGTTGGTGTTCGGCATTAGAAGCCGCTTAATTGTGTTATACCAGTGAGCACTTTTGAAGCCTCCGTATGCTGTCTCTTTAAGGGCTGCCTGTTGCAGCCGAAATTAACTGACTTAGAGGGAGGCTGTGTGGTTGTATGCCCAAGTCCCGCCCGGACCACTGGAAAATGGCTCTTTTTCTGCCACCGCTAGTGGTGTAGGGGGAGCTCCGCTAGCGGATGTTATAGTTTGCTGGAAATAACGTAAAGTACTAATGATAATGCAGCTGTTCTAACCTGCCTTCCTTTGTAGCACAGACTGTGTTGACTGTCTCTTCCATGTTGGTCCAGAACTGCTGAATGGGACCAATCAGTGCCTTGGGACCTTACAGGGCTGACTGACCAATGGGGGAACCGCTTGTAATTTGGGAAAAGGCATTATGGACTATGGCGCTTTTTCGCACCACTGAGAGCAGGAGAAGCTGACTGGCAGGTGCCGCCAGCCAATAGGAGCAGGTAGCACCCGAACTGACAGAAGAGCCCCTGGCTGTTGGGGGCAGATGCATTGTGGCTTAGGAGAAGAGAGGAGCTCTGTGCTTATGCGCTGGAGTGGTGTTCGGGCGGGAAGCGTGTGAAGGCCTGCGGCGGCCGTTTTCTGCCTTGTGAAAATTCGGACTAAATCCACCGGTGTGTGGTCAGAGGAGGCTGGTGCCAGCCCAGCTACCTACCAGGCTCGACCTGAGAGGACTGGAGAGAATTGCTGAATTGCACTCGGTCCATCCGTGATGTTGAAGCTGCAGTTTGTTGCCTGAGTTTCTGCAAGTTTGTAAAAGTCTGAAAGCAGCTGCCTGGTATGGTACCCCTCTGTTGTTTGCCATATAAATGTGAGAAGAGGCTGGTGTAAATTCAGGTGTAGCCCTGCCAGTGTTGAAGGAATCGTTGTGTGCTGGAGTTGTGAGTACTGCATCAGGGTAGCTCCCTGACAATGTTGCAAACAGTGGTTCCCAGTTGAATGATCATACCTCTGACTGCCTAATTAAACTTTCTGCTTATTCTGATTTCTCAGGATCGTAGCTATTATCTGTGTTAAGGGCCCCAACCAGCTGCCACGTGTGAACTAGCCGTTAGGGCTTGGGTACCCAGGGACGGTAAAGACTAGGTTCAGGCCTGTGCACAGAGCCCTAGGTAGATAATTATAGTGATAAGCTAATCAACTTGATTCCCCCGACCTTGTTATTTCTCCCCTGAATAAATCAGATTGTTCCTTGTGCAATTGCACCCTGGCTATTGTGTACATTACTGGTGAACTGCTGCCTGGTGACTTAAATATAACTGTGCCTTATTTTACAAGGGGTCTCCAGAGGGAGAGTGGAGAGATATTAGCCGGGGGGTGAGTGTATCGGTAAAAAGTGCTACTGGTACCCAGCGTGAGCCACTAGTGGGACGAACAGAGGGTTGCAGTAACCCAGAGGGCTGTGACCGAGGCAATCTCGACAATATTGACCCCGACCTCTGGGTGGAGGCACCCATCAATGGACCTGGGCCCCTTACCCTGTCTCTGTGGAGGCAGGCAGGGGTAGTAGCCTAAAGGGTAGCGCCCCCTGGGGGTTACACACGTAAACTGTATATAAGGATGTTGTTGTTTGTTATAGGGTTTTTGGGGGTCCTCTTTTCTTTTTCTATTTAATTTTTTAAGGTTTCTAATAGTGATGAGCATGGTCCAAGTCATTATTCAGTCTTATTACATGGTTATACTTTTATAGTTTTATATGGATAGTTATACTACAGTTTGTTCTTACAGTATAATGTTAATGGCCAGGTGAACCTGTTTAAACTTAGCAAAGTGTTGAGTTTCCTAAGGAAGACAGGTGCGGATTTTATTTTTCTTCAGAAGATGCACCTTTCTTCCCAGGAACATGATAAGCTTTCTCATTTTGGGTTCAGGGCCATTGCCTTTTCTTCTTATAAAGCGAGACAAAGGAGAGGCGTTGCTATTTTGGTCCCATCAAAAGTCCCTTTTGAATTATTGGATACCTTTTCAGATAAAGATGGGAGGTACGTATTTATTAAGGGTCGTAGACATGGTCAGCTCCTTACCTTAGTGTCAATTTATGTTCCTCCAGGGTCTGATTATCAGGTGTATCGGGATATTTTAATTGCGCTACAGAATTGGGCTGAAAGGGAAATACTTTGTGGTGGAGATTTTAACATACTCCTTACACCGTCTCTTGATTCGACTTCTACTATTCCCCATCGGAAGTATAAAACTTCTTCTAGATTTGTTAAACTACTTGCAGAGGTGGGTTACAGGGATGTTTGGCGTTATTTGAATGGGAGTCAAACATGTTACACCTTTTTTATTCTCCACACAATGTATATTCCTGGATTGATTACTTTTTCCTGCCCATAGAGACTTTAAACTTGATTCGTCTCTGTTGGGTGGGAGATATGGTTTTATCCGACCATGCTCTTCTTTTTATGAGTTTAAAATTGGTTGGGGTTAAACGTAATACATTCTGGCACTTGAATTTATCCTTGTTGCAGGATCAAGAGATACAGTGAGTTATTCAAGACATCTATAGTCAGGCCCTGTTGGAAAATCATTCTGATATTTCTGTCTTTTTATGGGATACTGTAAAGGCAATTCTTAAGGGGATATTTATTTCACTGTCAGCTTATAAAAAAAGACAGCAAGATGCTAAAAGGGCTGACTTTACATACCAGATGTCTTTATTAGAAGCCCAGCAACAAAAAAAGTTTGATAAGCAGAGAGGGAAAATTTTGCTATCGCTTAAATGAGAGTTAGGCTGCCGGAAGATTTAGAACGCATAGGTTTTTAGGACAAGATATTATGTCGGAGGCAGCTTAAGGGTATACAAATGTTTAGATTAATCAAGTTGAGCAGAAACTTCTATTTTTGAAACAGTGATTCTATGATGGGGACCTAGGTCTGTCAGGTTTTAGGCCTCACGCTTGCAGGTCCGAAAAAGTAAGGCCTCGATATTGTCATTTACACATTTTATCACTCGTAAACAGGTGAGTTCGATTCCGAATATTGGTGAGGCTTTTAAGCAGTATTATATTGATTTGTATACCCCTGGGCCTACTCCAGATCCCTCTCACTTGTAGCATTATTTACATTCACTTTCACTTCCTTCAGTCATGGCTTTAGATTGTGACACCTTGATGGTTCCCCCAACAATGACTGAACTTTCAGCCAAAATTTCCCACCTCAAGTCATTCAAGTGCCCTGGTACTGATGGGCTACCGGGGGAGTTTTATAAGTCCTATAAGTATCTGATTTCTCCTTTGTTGTTGCAGGTTTATCAGGCAGTGTTAATTCAAGATTCCCCAACCCCAGTATCTTGGTCCCAAGTGATAATTCCCATTATACCTAATCCTGGCAAGGACACCTCGAATTGTGCCTCCTACCGCCCTATTTATATTTTAACTGCAGATTGTAAGATCTTAATATCCATTATCACTAGAAGGTTACAACAGATAGTACCGAAATTGATCCATTTGGATCAAACGGGCTTTATACCGGGTCAGCAGGCTGAGAATAATCTGAGGAGGACAGTGCATATTATAGATCGTTTGCAAAAATTTCAACAACCAGCACTTCTCCTCAGTTTAGATTATAGGTCGTTTGCAAAAATCTCAACAACCAGCACTTCTCCTCAGTTTAGATGCCAAGAAGGCCTTTGATACGGTCTCTTGACCATTTTTCCAGGCACCCTTGTCTAGGTTTGGGTTTTCGGACTCTTTTCTTAATTTTTTGTTTCGTCTATACCGTAACCCTATTGCCTATATTAGGGCAAATGGCCATATTTTTTCTTTTTTTGAGTTAGATTGTGGTACGCATCAGGGTTGTCCTCTGTCCCCCATTTTATTGCCCTTTATAGTGAACCATTGGCCTAAGGTATCAGGGGAAGATCCGGACATATCTGGTGTATATTTGGTGGGGGTCAGCATAAACTGGCACTATATGCTGACGATATTCTATTACATTTGACAAATCCGGACACGTCTATTGTAGCGGTATTTTCTCACATATCTCAGTTTACTTCCCTATTTGGATATACTCTTAATACTACTAAAACTGAGGTATTAAATTTTAATTATACTGCCCCTTCCCTTATCCAGAAAACTTTTGTATTGAAATGGGATCTCCTGTCTTTATGGTATTTAGGTATTCGGCTTTCCTCTTGGCCTTCTCAATTGTTTCACTTAAATTATCCCCCATTTCTGACTCAATTGAAATCAGATTTGCACTGTTGGTCTCTCCTACCCTTGTCCCTTCTTTTCCATATTCAGGTTTTAAAAATGAATGTTTTACCTCATTTTTATGTTGTTTTGCGCACATGCAAGCAACATTTTGTGGTAGTAGGAGAAATGCAGAGGTGTATCAGTGTTGACCAAAGCAGGGCATGCTTTAGAAGGAGAGTCCCTCATTCTCCAATGAGCCAGCGTGCTAGCACTGACACAAGTTTGCAAAGTGCCACCAACCTGAAAGAAATGTGCTGCTGCAATCCGAGACAAGCTTGTCATGCAGCGGCACAGAAGACACGCATCCCCTATGTGCCTTGCCTCATTAAACATTTCAAATAAATATGGTGTGCTGCTGCCGTCCGCTGCACAATACCAAAAACAAAACTGACTTCAGGGTGACCAACTCCTGGCAGCATGTCCACCCCCACACACACACATACAGATTGTGTGGCACACTGGGAGCCCACCCAGTGTGCCTCCATTTAATAAAAGCCGACCACGCCTGCATGTTCCTGCCCCACCCCACTGTGTGGCCCAACATCACCCCCTGAAAGTCATGGGGCACACTGGGAACCCACTCTAGTGTGCCCAACATTTGTTTTATTTAACCTGTAAAGAGAAAACCATCTCATGGGGCAGTGTCCTTTTTTTTTTTTGTTCCTGAAAAAGGAAAACAGTCCGTTGTGGCGGAACACTTCCCCAACCGCACCCACCCTCTGCATCCCACCCCACCCCCTCACCCCATACTTGCCTCCAGAGGGCCAGCGCGATCTTGGTGGAGCAAGAACACGCTCTGCACTTTTCAAGCCGACCACAAACTGAAGAAATGCCAGTAAGCTGTATAATGGCATAAATGGGAGGTTTCAACTTAGGTGGCTATCTCAGCCATTTTTTTGAATTTTGGCTCCAAATTTAAACATGAGGTTCTTGGGACCCCACCGCATGAGTCGTGAACACATGCACTGTCATCTCGTTATTCGGTCCCAAAAGGTCATTTTATGGTCACTGTGCAGAATCACCTTTTGGGACCAATTAACAAAACAACAGTACACTGTTCATGAGACGGGGTCCCAAGAAGTCTATGTTGCAAATTTAGTGAAAAAATTCAAAAAAATGACTGTGTTACAAGCGTGCATCGCGCAGTTTCCAAGCAAGCTCGTAACTTCAACAATTGTTATTATTTTCACTCCAGATTTTCAACATTGCCATTTTTTCACACCTCCTTATGAACAGTACAGCTGAAATGTGTTTTCGCACTTGTGGTGTACAATGGCACGGTCGCTGTGGGAAATTAATATTCAGGACAGATTAACAAAATCACAGTGACACTGTTCATGAGCAGAGGTCCTAAAATGCCTATGTTGAAAATGTGGTTAAAATAATCCCCAGTATAATTGCGTTATGGCGTGCGTTGCGCAGTTTCTACACATGCTCGTGACTTCACCAATTTTTCATATTTTCACTCCAGATTTTCAACATTGTCATTTTTTTACACCTCCTTATGAAGAGTACAGCTGTCATTTTTCACATCCTGCCCAAAATGTGTTTTCATACCTGTGGCGCCAAATGGCACAGTCACTGTGCAAAATCACCTTTCGGCTAACGAACTGATAATGCCGCTGTTCATGAGGTGGGGTCACGAAAAGCCCATGTTGAAAATTTGGAGTGAAAATACCAACAAACACCTGGGGCATTAGGATTTCCAAACATAACGCCCCACCCTGTAGAGACTAACAGGTGTCAGGGGTGTGACTTGGGATTGTCGGCTGTAATGCTGATGCCATTTCACCCCCACCCCACCCTGCAGCCAGTGGCAGGCATTGAGGTGTGCCTTGGAGTCTTCATTCCCCAAAGCTCACCCCATTCTCCTATACTGCACCCATCTTGGTGTATTTCCTTATGGAATGGGATAAGCGTAAGGCTCGAAGACCCCAAGGCACACCATAACACTTGTCGGTGTCTGCAGGGTAGGGTGAGGTGAAATTGGGTGAGCGTTATGGCCAACAACCCAAAGGCACACCCCAATGCCTGTCAGTCTCTGCAGGGTGGGGGTGGGGTTGGCATCAGTTTACTACTTTACTGCCATTCCTATTATGCAACTCTCTAACTCCTGCACTACCAATGCCAATGCCAGCAAGACAACATTCAGCATTGACAAATGCTTGTTTGTTTTTGTTTCAGTGTTTGTCTTGTCCAGTACCATTGAAGGAATTTCAGGTCTGCCAAAGGATTTTGCTGAAGTATGTGTTGCAGAATCAGAAACCAAGAATCTCTCGACAGATCTTATACCTTCCAAAACAACAGGGGGGCCTATCAGTTCCTTGGTTGCTTGGTGATTGGACTTCGGCTTAATTACACGTGGCCATCCTTTTGAAACTAGGAGGTTATCACTCACATTGGAAGTCAATAGACTTAGAGTGTATGCTTTCTCCCCAACTTATTTTTCAATGTTTCTCTGCGGTGCGGCCCTCGAACTGGGATTGGTCTCCTTGTTCGGGTACTGAGACTATGTTAGAGGGATCCCGGAGAGCCTTTAATCGAGGCTACACTAAACTTTGCCTGTGGAAGTATAAGAGTTGGCTTATTGACTATGTATTCTCTCCAGCTCAATATGATTAATGATTCCAGCACCAGTCTTGTTTGGGTATTCATGCACCATGGCATGTGCTGTCTGGTAATAAATTTATCTCTTTCGAAGAAGCTCAATTAAAATTTGGTTGGTTGGAGAAGGACAGGCTTCTTTACTGTCAACTTCATGACTACATAAATGTTTTTTTGTTGTCCTCTGCTAGGCGAGAGGAAGAAAGTTTGCCAGGACTGCCTTTTGAATTGTTATGGAGGTCTCCTTCACGGGACAGTGCTATTTCTTTATTGTATCCTAGCTATATTACTGATTCTCTTCAAACCACTATTGCTATTTGTCGTAAATGGGAGCAAGAACTTGCAATTTGGATTTCTGCTCATCTGTGGTGTCAGAGAGTCTGGTGGTGCAGATGCGGGCCAGACCTGTTGTTTGCCCAGCAGCTATACTACTGCTACAACTTGGCTTGCTGTTTCCCTTTTTGTGTCTCTCCCTATATGTATATTATGGTGTTTTGTTGTCTTTTATGTACATAGGGCTGGCCACCTATGTGTTTTACTTTCATGTTTTTGTCTATCTGTCATTTCCCTGTCCCCCCCCCCCAATTTTTGCAAGTCAAAATAATGTTGCTGCATGTGGTACATATTAAAAAAATATTTGTGAACATTTATTGTATAAACAATCCATTTTGGGTTTTCTGGAAATGGCGTTGCCCCTTTAACAATTTTGAAACTCATAAACTCCTAAAATTGTTCCTTTTTACCTCATAATGGCTTTAAAATAACTCCCCTAGCTTAAAAACGGAGTTTCATGGGCTGTTCGACCCTTAGAATGAGCGTATTTACTATACGCTCCTTCTCGAATACCCCGAACGAGCTGCACGAACGTGTACACCATCGTGCAGCTCGTAAATGCCGAAAACGCTAAAACGGAGCTTTAAATAGACTCACTTGCTCAGAACTGTCTGTATACTTGAAGCGCTTTCTCCCTAGCGCTAAAGCACCTCACTACAAGCAGTTCATAGAGCGAGTCCTATTTCAGCTGTTGTACCTAAACTGAGCATTTGCTTTAGAATACAGCTCAGTAGGCAACACAGCATTCCTCATAGCACAGCATACAGGTAGTCCCTCTTCTAAAGCACAACATATTATGCAGGGAGATGTAAATAGAGAAGAGTTAAAGGGACTTTTACCTTCTGTGCAAGAGTGGTGTGACCTGTGGGATTCTCCCTGGTGGATCATCTCCCTAGGAGCCGGCCGGCCATGTTGTTGTTTATTATATAAGGAAAGAGATACAAGGGGGAGGGGCTTGTCCCACAAAAACTATGTTTTGAAGCTTTAAGCAATGTAATTGATTTATAAACGTGCTATATGGGAAATAAGGTTGCTACAAGGGTTTTCTATGTGCTTTGGAATAAATAATTGAGCTTTTGTAAAAGTTTTTTCAGACTTAACTGACTGATATGTATACTAGCCAATCAGAGATACTCTTATCATATACTGTATATAGCCAGCAGGTATAAAGAGATGTCAGATGTAGCTGAGGGTGTTAGAGTGCATGCACCCTTGAAACTAGTGCTTTCCAGTTATTCTGCTGAAGGAAACTCTTTTGTTTTGTTTTGCTTGCTGTACAAATGTCGTTTTGCTGTTATATGCTACACCATTTAAAACCTATTTTATTTCTTTTGAACGAAACAGTCTGCCTTTTATTTTGTAATTTCTTTTGACTTTTCCAATAAATCTACTTTGGAGACTAGCCTAAGGAAATCACCTGTGTCTGAGTCAATCTGTATCCCATAGCCTCTTACAAGTGGTCACTGATGTGGCATGCCACCTGGCTGACCTCTTCCTCCCCCACCTGGAGGGAATTTTTATAGAGACTACGTATGCATTACTTTAGGGTCCTGGCTGTCATTTCTAAATGGTCTCCATTGGTCCCTTCTGTTTGTTGAAGAGGGTGTGGTGTTCAAACGGCTACACAGACTCATATATTTTGGTTTTGTGCTGCTTTTCATCCTTTCTGGTTTTCAGTATGGGATCATTTGGAATATATGTTTGGTTTTTCCGCGTAGCTTGGACCAGAATACTTAATATTGGGTTGTTGGCCACCTGAGCTGACAGGTAAGGGATGCCAAATATCTCTGGTCTATTTTCATTGCAGTTGCATTTAAAGCTATTACCAGGAGGCAGTACAGCACAGTGGTTTAAGGCTCTGAGCTGAAAATCTGGAGACCTGGGTTTGAATCCCACAGCTCCCCACTTGCATACTGTGTGAGCCGGAACAAGTCATTTAACTTCCTTGTGCTCCCAGGTTGCACCTGTAAACAAGCTTTCAGCTTAGTGTGTCTCACCTGGTTAACTGGGAAAAAAAAAAGAAATGGTTATTGGCATCTCCGCTAACTGTCTCAGACTGGTTCAAAATAGTTAAATCTGTTTACAGTATGTGATGGCAGAAATTACTTTTTCACTCCAGCAGAAACTCTCTCTCTTCCAGAACAGGTGGGCTCATTGGATTCTATATGAGAGTTCATTATTATTATATAGTATATTGACTGCGCTTTATGGTACTGCTCTCTTCTTTTTTGTCTCTTTTAGGTAGTAGATGTTAAATGTTTGCTTGTATATGCTTGGACCTGCTCACTATTTACTCTATGTTTATATGAAATTTTAGCTGCAACTCATTGTAGGAGTTCTTTATTTTATTTGCCTTTTTTTTTGTTAGTTTTTTTATTTTTATTTTTTGCTCCAGGATGGTTTCCCATTTGATTGAGGACCCAGAGACTTTTTTATTTTCTTAACTGTAAGTTTTATATGTGCATGTTTGTCGTCAGATTTCTCTGTATTCTTATTGTTGTTACTTACAAGATATAATTTCTTGTTTCCGATTGTACTTTATATGCTATTGGTACACATATTGCCAGACTTTTATTGGAATTTGTGTTAATTTCTTATATACCTCAACAAAGGCTGAGTATAAAAAAAAAAAAAGAGATTTGGACCGAGAGGAAGCTCTTGTGAGGGCGTTCGGCCCAAAGGTTGTGGGAGACAGATTTGATGATCGAGAGGTTTGCTCAGTAAATCAACAGCAATAGCAGCCAGCCTAGAACAAAACTGCGTGGAAGAAAAGTTAATGCTGTTCTTGTTAAATGTGCTGAATGTTTATCATAGGTCGAGGCCTGTTTTGCCAACTGGAGGCTTCACCAGAAAAACAATTTGAACTTTGTCAGAAGTGTTCATCTTGCCTTGGGCCCTTTGCCAACCTCGGCCCAAGCTGACTGCGTTTGCACCAGAAACTGTTCCTCAGCAAGAGACCAGCTTGGGGATCCAGCCCCATGTGCAGAGACAAATCACAGGTTGAGGCCACCTGGAGGGAAAGGCCGTGAAGTGGAGGTGTGTTGTGACGGCCCAGCCTCCCCGTGCTTTTCAGTGAGTTGCAGGAAGTCTTCATATCACCAGGCCAAGTACAGCCAGCTGGTAGCATGAGTAAATAAAGGATGGCTCCCTGCAACAAGTCATTTAATTATTCTGTGGTACCATCTGATTGTTTCAGTGAATTACCGGGTTACAAGAGCCTGGGTCAGCCGGCCAGGATTACAAATAATCAAAGCTCCGTGTGCACACTAACTGCCATTTTCTTTCCATCAAGGGCCCCTGCAACAACAGCTGCAACGCCAGCCACCACTGGGCACCGATTCTGGCTAGCCAGTATAATATTCTGGGTACCCAGTGTTGTCAGACTGATTACTTGGGACTAAAGTGCATGCAGGGTAACCTGAATCTAATCAGTATAGTAATCATTCATCTAGATTCACACCCCCATTCCTTGTTCATGACCCCTCAATAAATCTGATTAGTTGCTTCCTCTTTAACCTGACGTTTGAGCATATTATTAGTTGGGTTACAATATTGAAAGTGTATACGTGCCTTGCTAACATTGCCTTTACAGGGGGCTCCAGGGAATTTGCTGAAGGCCAGACCCTGGTGGTAAGTGCAAAGGGTGTGTGCATATTATTACTGTTCATTGCTGACTGTGTGTTAACTGCTGTAAAGGGTACACAGTCACTAGGTGGGTCTGTGGGTGGCTATAGCTTCCCAGAGGGCTATACCAGGTTAGGCAGATACCCCGACTTATATTGCTGTGGGTGGAGGCACCAAAATATTGAACCCAGGCCCCTCAATCTGGTAGGAGAAATACAGGCAGGGATAGTAACCTTAGGGATAGCGCCACCTAGGGGTTACATAAGCATTCCAGGTACTCTGGTAACCATTATATCGCCAACATGATTTTGGCCACTGATCCCGCAGAGCCACTGTACCTCTTATCCTGTGTGCTCGCATGCGGGAGCGTTAGGAAGGAGGGCTCCACATCAGCACGGGGGGGGGGACAGCACAATAAAATACAACAAACCACTCTAAATTTATTATCTATCACCCGAGCTAAACGCACGTGATTTGTAATAAGAAAATGCTGCCTCTGAGGGATGCCTCTTATAGTATAAGAGACTCCTCTCACAAGGTTTAGGCAGACAGAACTGCTCAGTTTTGCTTCATGGTCATCTTGCCCAAACCTCATACCATACGAGACATCCCTCGGAGGCCCTATTAACGTATATAAGAGGGATGTCTTATGCATACAGTTCTAAAATTCTGAAGTTCTAGTTTAGTTGGCACAGTCCATTCCTCACATGGGGTTTCTCTAATGTCTGCAAAGTAAAGTATTTAAATTTTTCTTTAAGTTCCATTTAAAGAAACTTTCAACATGATTTATCATGTTTAGATATACTGTTCCTGTGTCTCTTTTAGTTACTGTATAAGAGTTCCTTCTGAGCTTCCTCATGTGGCAGGAGGTCTCAGCTGTGCTTTGCATTACTCCTGCCCTAAGAACTCGAGTAACTCGAGTATGTATTCATAACCATATGGGAAACAGAAACTGTACACATAAACATATAAAGTACTCCTCCCATGCCTTGCAGGATCCTCCTCCTCCTCCTGGACCCCAGCCATCGAGCAAATTACCTTCCTCCCAGCTTGCAGAACATAGAGGGATCCTACCCACAGAGGACAAACTGTGGGTTATGGTCAGGATTCCAGAGAGTTCGTTGAACAGAGGCTGGTGACTGGCTGGACCATAGGAGGACTCCTATAGTGGGCCGAAGGACTTGGGCAGGGTGAAGGAGGACCTGGCGGCGGATGTTGAGAAAAACTTGGAGGCAAAAATACTGTGGAAAGTGAAAAAAAAATAAATTATCAGGACTGCAAGACTCTAAGCCAGAAAAAAAGCCATTAATCTTGCCAACAAAAATACTATATGGAAGATCAGAAAAATATACTTGAAAGTGAAAAAGATGGGAAATATTTCCTAGTCATTTATGAGAAAAAAGATGCCAAGAGGAAAGAATTTCCATTGTGAATCCACAAAGGTGCTCTAGATTCTACAACCGTCTGCTTTATGTGTTGCAGAAAAAACATGTGGTCGCACTGTGACCTGCTATCATCTCTGGTGGGAATACTTCACAGCAGCAGACTCCCTTTATTCTTCCTCTTGTAATGCTTTATGCTATCAAAGTGATTGGATCAGGCTAGTGATGGGGTTGACAGGGTGGTGAAAATTAGCCAGTGAGTTTCTAAGTGAAAGATGTGGACAGTATCAGTCATATTTTAAAGAGCATGAATCGTAGCTTGAAATGAAATAGATTCATTTTTCATCTTGGGCTTTTACGAGCCATGCCCAATTTAAATAGTAATTTACAAGCTCCGGTGTCAGTATGATACCTCCATCTGTCACTCCATCAAATAAACTCTGTCTATAAGGCTTGTCGCTTTGTTTATCCCTGTATACCTTTTGTTTTAGACAAGAACCCCTACCCACCCCACCCTGACAGATGTGTTACAGTAAAGGAGCCAGTAGTCACAAGGAAAGGAAGGAAGAAATGGAACATAATTTAATATAGCATCTGTATCCTCTTTTTTTATATATATACTCAGTTTATTGTGAAAATTCACATCATTCTTCTAAAAGTCCTAATATATCATACATTTTTTAAACTTATACATAAAAATATATTATTTAGTAACTAACACAGTTAACAACAAGCATTTGTCAATGCCAAATGTTGTCTCGCTGGCATTGGCATTGGTAGTGCTGGAGTTAGAGATGGATAATAGGAATGGCAGTGAAGTATTGAAGTGACACCAACCCCATCCCCAACCTGTAGAGACCAACAGGCATTGGGGTGTGCCTTTTGGTCATGAGCTATAACGCTCATGGCATTGTATCTCACCCTACCCTGTAGACACCGACAAGTGTCATGGTGTGCTTTGGACTTTGGGGTCTTTGGGCGTTATACTTACCCCATTCCAGAAGGAAATACGCTGAGGTGGGTGCAGTATAGGAGAATGGGGTGAACTTTGTGACCGAACAGTGCAGGGCACACCATGATGCCTGTCACTGGCTGCAGGGTGGGGGTTGGAGTGGAATGGCATGAGCATTACAGCCGATGATCCCAAGTCACACCCCGATGCCTGTCAGTCTCTACAGGGTGGGGTTCTACAGCTGGAAACCCTAACACCGTAGGCGTGTGTTGGTATTTTCACTCTAAGTTTTCAACATGCGTTTTTTGTGAGTCCACCTCATGAAAAGCGGCACAATCAATTTGTTAGCTGAAAGTGGTTTTGCACAGCGGCTATGCCATTTGGTGACACAGGGATGAAAACACATTTTGGGCAGGATGTGGAAAATTACAACTGTATTGTTCATGAGGAGGCATAAAAAATGGCAACATTGAAAATCTGGTGTGAAAATATGAAAAATTGGTGAAGTCATGAGCATGCATAGAAACTGCACAACACATGTCCATAACCCAATTATTTTTGGAAGTTTGTTAGCCACATTTTTAACTTAGGCATTTTGGGACATCCTGTCACGAACAGTGGCACTGTGATTTTGTTAATCTGTCCCAAAAGTTGATTTCCCACAGCAACCACGCCATTGTGCGCCACAGGTGTGGAAACACATTTTGGGCAGGATGTGAAAAATGACAGCTGTACTGTTCATAATGAGGTGTGAAAAAATGCCAGCGTTGAAAATCTGGCATGGAAATATTGCAAATTTGCGAAGTTACAAGGGTGCATGGAAACTGAGCAACGCATGCTTGTAACACAGTCATTTTATGGACTTTTGGCACCAAATTTTCAACATAAGTATTTTAGGACCTCTGCTCATGAACAGTGTCACCGTCATTTCCTCAAACTGTCCCGAAAACTGATTTTGCACAGCAACCAGGCTATTCTGCGCCGGACATGCGAAAACACATTTCGGCCAGAATATGTAAAATGACAGCTGTACTGTTCATCAAGAGGTGTGGAAAATGCCAATTTTGAAAATCTGGAGTGAAAATATTACAAATTCACAAACTTATGAGTGTGCGTGGAAACAGCGCAACGCACGTTCGTAAAACAGCCATTTTCTGGACTGTTGTTACCAAATTTGTGACATAGGCTTTTTGAGAGCCCCCTCATGAACAGTGGCATTGTCATTTCGTTGCTCAGTCCTGAAAGGTGATTCCGTGCAGTGACCGTGAAATCACCTTTCGGAACAGAATAACACCATGACAGTGACAGAATTCATGAGGAGGGGTCCCAATAACCCCAAGTTGAAAATTTGGTGCAAAAATTCAAAAAAATGCCCGAGATATGCACCAAAGTTGAAAAAAACTATTTATGCCATTATACAGCTTACCGGCATTTCTTCAGTTTGTTGTCAGCTTTGAAGAGTGCAGACATGTTCCTGGTCCACCGAAGATCATTGCGCTGGACTCTGGAGGTAAGTATGTTGTGAAGAGGGTATGGGGAGGCAGGGTGCTCAGAAGGTGGGCGCGGGTTGCGGGAGGGGGGCAGGGAGGCAGCAAGGGACCATTTTCTTTTTCACAGGGTTTAAAAAAAAAAAAAAAAAGTTTGCGGGACGGTTTTTATTTTTCAGGGCGATTTGGTATGCTGGGTTGGGCTCCCAGCATGCCATCTAAGTGTTTTTTTGGGGGGGATGCTGTAGCTGACGGGGGATTGGGCACCCCCATCGGCAAACAACAAGCGGGGGGGCCAGAGCCAAGGGGGATTGGGCACCCCCTCAGCACATAACAAATGGGGGGGTGCATGATGCCAATGGGGAGTGGGCTCCCCTGTCGGCACATACATTGTAACAGGGCATGCCGACAGGGGGATTGGGCACCCCCAAAGTCGACATTATGGCAGGCAGTGTGCCGCCATGTTATGTATTTATTTCACCAGGGAAAGGACGTCGGGAGGTCCACTGCATATGACGAGCTTTGCTCGCATTGCAGCAGACCTTTCGTTTGATGTGATCGCCACATTAAATATGCTTGGTGTGGCACTGGCATGCAGGCTGATTGGAGAATGAGGGACGCACCTACTGATACGTCCCCTGCATTCGCCCAACAGTGACCACGCCTCCAAATCTGCTACTACCGCAATATATTGTCTGCACATGTGCGAGCCAACATAATAAAAAATATAAAAGCTTAACATAGGCCATGAAGTGTCTTAACATAAAAAACAGACACTCATACAATGTTTTTCTTACACATATTTCCTGGATAAAAAACAAAAATAAACCTCTAGAAGTTGGACTTTAGATCCATTATTTCTAACTCCCTAGAGAAGAGAGAGATCTCAAAGGGAATGTGTATGGTGTCCTGGATCAAAGTCCTTATTTTTATAGTGCGGAGTGAGCAAGGAGCAAGTCATATTGTTTTGTGAATATATAGTGATTTGGCATGAAGTCTAAGGAATTTCTTTCAAGGTGCACAATTGGTTTAGGGGAGGGAGGCAAGATACAGGACCCACACTTTAAATAATATCAGTTTGCTATAGTTCCCATCTAGTCCATCTAGGAATAAAAGCCTCCAATCTCTGTTTTAAGTGAAATGTTATTTTCTCCACAGTTTGTATGGAACAAATTGTCTGCTTCCATTCTGCTAGAGTTGGGGCTCTACTGAGAGCCATTTTCTTGTAATTGTTCTTGCAGACAGCTACTAATAATATATTCCACAAAAATAGGGCATCTTTACCTTTCGGGGACAAGGCCCAGAATTGTGTGTTCCAGAATTAAATGTTCTGATATGCCAAATATTGCTTGAACGTGATGTAAAATCGATGTCTAGAAAAGGGTTAATTTTGGGCAGCTAATAAAAATATGCGTATGGGAGGCCTGCTCTGCCCCACCCCACTATCCTCCAGCAGGCCATGGGACTGTCAGGAGACCACTTAGCTAAGAAAGTTGGCACAAAAAAAGCATGCTCTGACTTTCCACACATATTCTTTCCAAAGAGGAGATGAAGTGGTACTCCAGGTCCTTTTCCAAATTGTCAACCACTGCTTCTCTGTTATTACCATATCTAGGTCTTTCTCCCATCTCCCCTTCGCCATCGTCAGAGTGATGAGTTTGTGACGTTAATAGGGTTTAGCATCTGTATCCTTAAACTCAGTACAATAAATCTAGAAAAGGGGCAGAGAGAATGTTGTTGAGATAAGTACTGCATTTAACAAAAAAAGTTCACTTCGGTTGCCAGTAGTTCAGTAATGGGAGAGAAGCAGAATAGGTGAGCAAAAGCATGAGCGAGGAAGGCGGGGAGTGTAGGGCTGTAGTTCATAGTGGTCAAAACTAAAAGCTCTGCAACATATAAGATGCCGCAGATATACAAAAAGCATTAGGGGGGTACTAGGAATGTACAGGACAGTGGCTGTTTGTGAACATGGTGAGGCTTGGAAAAAAACAAACTGACAGCTGTTTAAATTCCTCCCAAAATTACAAGTTCTAAAATGTGCACATTGCTATTCATTTTTTTTAATGCTCCAATGCCCAGTCTGCCCTGTCAGACTCCTGCTATGCCAGCTCCATCACCCCGCCATCCCTGGGGCTTACCATCAGGTCCCTGAAGTGCCTCATGGTCCCCCCCTACCCCCCATGTGGAGTCCCTTGGGATCTCCCCTTACCTCAGGAGATGTTTAGCTTGGTTACGGACCCCAAAGCCCAGTAGGAAGGTGTGGGGCCCACGGAGACAGGAGGCATCATCCTGCAGGCCAGTGTTTTTTTCCTATTTTCTGTCCCCATCCCCAGGATTTCACATGTACCCATAGAGACATGCACAGACGCAGGAATAAATCTGGCATCCTCCCTCCCTCGATCGACGGTGGTGGCTGCACTGTCACCTGTGGTCACCCAGGTGGCGGTTTTGTACTGGCATCCATACACCCTCCCTCCCCGAGGGGGAGAGCATCCACTTGAAAGCTCCACTCCCCTTCCCCAGCCGGCTCTCTGATGACTCAATCTCATTCTCGAACCCTAGTCGACAGCATCGAGAGTGGTAGCACTATTGCTGTGCCAGAAGCCCAACCACTTTACTATTCTTTGTGTGGTGCATCTAGGCTGGCAGCCCTTGTATTTAGCTGACCGTGCATTAGCATCCTGGAATGCATGGCTAACAACCAATCAGAATGCAGGTATAGCCTAGAAGTTAGAGTAACAAGCTGTGAATGAGCTTGGTACATCCAGCAGACCAGACCTGGGTTTGATTCTCACAACCTCCACTTGCATACTGTGCGACTCTGAGCAAGTCACTTAACCGCCCAGTGCTCCCAGGTCACCCCTGAAAACAGGCACTTGTGCCTAGTGGGCCTTACCCGGTTACCAAAGACTAAAATAAAAAAAATTAAAATAAAATAAAAAAATGTCCCTTCCTATTTTATTAGACATTAAGACACGACCAGGGTTAGATTAACAGTCTATTGATAAACCAGGGGATTAATGTGTTGCAAGGCACAGCTGAGTTCCATATTGCCCTTAGGGGGTGTTAGGGGGCGACTGATTTACTGTTAGTCTAACTCCTGGGAGTGCCTCACAGTTATTATAATAAATACTTATAGAATCATAGAATCTTGATGGCAGAAAAGGACCCCTTTGGCCCATCTAGTCTGCCCCTTGCCCCCCTTACTCATCAATCTTCCCACTGGTCCCCCGTCCCCCTGCTACTCAGTCCCGTGTGTCTGTCCCATGCCCTCTTGAATCCCTCCACTGTTTCAGCCCCTACCACCTTCTCTGGTAATCTGTTCCAGGCCTCCACCACCCTCTCCATGCAGAATCCCCCCCCCCACATTGCCTCCGTATCTTCCTACCTGCAGTCTTAGGCTATGCCCTCTAGGAATAGCCCCCTCTTCCTTTTAAGTAACCAGCCCTCCTTCACTTTGTTGATTCCCTTCATATGCTTAAAAGTTTCAATCATGTCCCCTCTCTCTCCCTTCTAGTCTCCAACGTGTACGGATCCAGTTCCCTACACCTCTGCTCGTATGTCTTCCCTTGCATACCCTGCACCATCCCGGTTGCCCTTCTCTGAACTCTCTTTATCCTGTCTATGCTCTTTCACAGGTGTGGTCTCCAGAACTGGTCTCCCTACTCCAGGTGCGGCCTCACCATGGCTTTGTAGAGGGGCATTAGTATCTCCCTAGTAATGCCCCTGCTGATGCATGCCAACATTCCACTGGCCTTCCCCACTGCCCTGCTACATTGGTTACCTACCTTAAAGTTGCTTGACACTATAATCCCCAGATCCCGCTCCTGCTCCATTACATTCCTCCCCTCTTAGAGTATATCCAGCTCGTCTGTTTCTATGCCCCAAGTGCATCACAGTGCACCTTTTGGCATTAAAATTTCAGTTGCCAAGTCTCTGACCATCCCTCAATAATTTTCAGGTCCTGCCTTATGTCCTCCACTCCCTCTGGGGTGTCCACCCTATTGCAGATTTTTGTATCATCAGCAAATAGGCACACCCTTCCCCTTAGCCCCTCCGCTGTATTACTGATATAAATATTAAAAAAGAGGGGTCCTAGTACTGACGCCTGGGGCATCCCACTCATCACCCCCCATCCTAGGGTACACCCCATTTACCACCACTCTCTGGCTTCTGCCCATCAACCAGTTCTCCACCCACCTGGTTATTTTCCCACCCACCCCTATACTTTCCAGCTTACTTACTAACCTTCTGTGAGGGATGGTGTCGAAGGCCTTGCTGAAGTCCTGAAGGGTATGTTCACCGCCCCTTCCTGGTCAACCACCTGCATCACCTAATCAAAGAACTCAATGAAGTTTGTCTGGCATGACTGCTCTTTCATGAAGCCATGCTGCCTGTCATCCTGCAATCCACTATTTTCCAGGTAGTTCACCACCTTCTCCTTTATTAATGCCTCCAGGACCTTTCCCACCACTGAGGTGAGGCTGACCAGGCAACAGTTCTCTGTCACCTCCCTGCTACCCCCCCTGTAAAAAGGCACCACGTCCGCACCCTTCCAGTCCCCTGGCACCCTCCCTGAGTCCAGAGGCAAGCTGAATAGCCTCATCAGTGGGGCAGCCAGCAACTCCCTCAGTTCCCGGATCACCCTTGGGTGCAAACCGCCCGGCCCCATGGCCTTGTCCACCTTCAACATGCCTAGTTCCCCCCTAACTCTTTCCACACTGAATGGGTTCAGGTACTCCCTTTTGTCCTCACTGCCCCTTCCCCTGAGCCTAGGTCCCTTGTCCTCTTCCTCCTCCTTAAATATTGAGCAAAAGTACTTATTAAGTTCCTCTGCTTTCTCCCAGTCCCCTTCCAGTGGTATCCCACCCTGCCCCCTCAGCCTTGAAGCCCCTGCTTTGGCTTCCTTCTTTCCCTCACATATTTAAAAAAAGTTTTGTCTCTCCTTTTGGCCTGCTTAGCTATTCTCCACTCAGTAAATGCTTTGGCACTCCTTATCTTTTGCCCTGCTAGTCTCTTCATCTCCCTATAAGCCTCCCCGTCCATTTGTGTCCTCTTATATCTTCTGAAAGCCTTTCTCCTGCCCCTGACCGCTAATGCCACCTCCCTTGTAAACCACAGTGGTCTCCTCCTTTTTTTGTTCTGGCCTACCTAGACTTTAGCAAGGCATTTGACACAGTCCCACACAAAAGATTAATAAACAAGTTAGCCAGCCTGGGAGTGGGTCCTGGGGTGGTAGCCTGGGTAAAACATTGGCTGAACAACAGGACGCAGAGGGTAATAGTAAATGGAGTCCACAGTGAAGAAAGGGGGGATTACTAGTGGGGTACTGCAGGGTTCAGTACTGGGTCCGGTCCTTTTTAATGTCTTTATAAGTGACATTGCAGAGGGACTGGAAGGAAAAGTATGTCTCTTTGCAGATGACACAAAGATCTGCAACAGAGTTGATGCACAAGGTGGGATGGAAAGGATGGGAAGAGACTTGGCAAGGTTAGAGGAATGGTCAAATGTATGGCAGCTTAGATTCAATGCAAAGAAGTGCAAAGTAATGCACCTGGGAAACAAAAACCCAGGGGAAGAGTGCACAATGGGGGGGTGAGATACTAACAACAACAAAAATGGAAAGGGACCTGGAGGTAGTTATATCAGATGACCTAAAGGTGGGCAAGCAATGTGAGAGGGCAGCAAGGAGGGCTGGGGGGATACTGAGATGCATATGGAGAGGCATCACCAGAAGAAAACAAGAAGTTGATACCCCTCTGTACAGAGAGTAGGTAAGACCCCACACGGAGTACTTCGTGCAGTTCTGGAGACCCCATCTCCGCATAGCCATAGACAGGGAGGAGGCTGTCCAGAGGAGGGCAACCAAAATGGTGCAGGGTCTGCAACAGAAGACATACAAAGAGATACTAAAGGAGCAATAGTATATCTCGAGGAAAGGAGGGAGAGGGGGGGACATGCTAGAAACTTTCAAGTACCTCAGGGGAATCAACAAAGTCCAAGAGGGTAGCACCTTTCAGAAAAAGAGATGTGCAAGAACAAGGGGGCACAATTTGAAGATAGAGGGGGGACGGCTCAGAGGTAATGTGAGGAAGTATTTTTTTATGGAGAGGGCTGTGGATGCATGGAACAGCCTTCCTGAGGAGGTCATGGAGTCAAAAATAGTGGGGGAATTCAAGAATGCATGGGACAGACATAAGGCAATTCTAGTGGGGGGTAGGAGGAAATAGGCTGTTGGTTAACTAGGATCTGCAGCTTATCCATTAGGTACAGACATGGGCAAAATTGGTGGGCCAAGCAGTCCTTATCTGCTGTCAGAGTCTGTGTTTCTATGTTATTCTGTTCTTCTGTTCTTCCTTACCTATATGCACATTTCTGCGGCTTTCAACACCCCTCATTTAATAGTTTCCCGTAACTCCTTCCCTTCTCCTGTATTCTCCATTCCCTCCATTTCTTCCTTCACTATTCTTCTCATCCTGTTAAAGTCTGTGCTCCTGAAGTCCATAACTGTTGTGCTGGTCCGGTTGATGTCCCTCCCTGACCTTAATCTGAACCTTACCGTCCTGTGATCACTGGTGCCCAGTCCGTTTCCCACCTCTTCCTCCTCCACTCTCTCCCCATATGTCAGGACCATGTCCAGCAGGTTGTTTCCTCTTGTAGGTTCCCTAACCAGCTGCTGTAAGAATACACCCTGCAGCACATCTAGTATCCCCCTGCTCCTAGCCGACACTGCATCTGGGATGTCCCATTCCACCTCTGGGAGGTTTAGGTCCCCCACCAGTAGCAGTTCCCCTTTGTGGGTCATCCGTGTGACCACCTTTATCAGCTGACTAGCCCCTTTCTTCCCCTGCATAAGAGGGCTGTATACCACCCCCAGCTGCACCGATTTCCCCAGTCCTCCTGTCCAGTGTTACCCACAGGAGCTTTGACTGCCCCATCTTCCTCTTGCCCCTCGGTTACTCTTATGTTGTCCTTGATATATAAAGTGACTACTCCCTTCTTTCCTGCCCTGTCCCGTTTAAACAGTCTGTAGCCCAGGATAGTCGTCTCCCAGGTATGATGTTCCGTCCACCAACAGAAAAGTGTTCAAAGTGTTCTTGTTGAATGTTCTCATCACTGAGAGGGAGATTTTTAATAAAATAGTTCAGCCACCAACTGTTTAAAGAATACTGGTTCAGAATCAGAATGCATCATTCCAGTCATTCAGCAGTGCAAGAGGATGGAATGCTGACAGGCAGAATTCATGCACCACGGTGATCAGACTGTACATGACAGCGTTACAGATATTAAGGTAAGGGTCTTGGAATGCTGACTGCCAGTCAGATTGCAGTATTCCTGAAACTCGTTTTATAATTAAAAATTATTTTGTTTCCTCGTCAGTAGAATGTGAATCAAGCAAGCAGTACTTATCTTAGAATGATGAATAGTAAGTGAAATATTCAAGCCATTTGAGTGCCACAGACATTTAAAAGAAGCAAGACTTCAGCCGGCCCCATTATATGGAGGGCTGAGGTGCCGAGTGCCTCACCTCCTATCACAGTGGTGACCTGGGTTCAGAAACGGACACGGGTCACTTGGGAGCTGGCCAGATGAGGGAGGATTGAGCATCTGGGGATGGAGGCCACTGTGGCTCGATGTTGACCACCACCAGGAGGTATCTGGGTGGCATCACAAGCGAGTTACACTGTGTAGAAAGGGATGCCATGTACAGAGTGGCGTGGGCATCTACGCGGAGGCGGAGTACGCACATCATGCTCATTGCACATCCATGGGCCCAGGGAGGAAAAAAATGGAGGACTGGCTCCATGAATCCCTGCTCATCATTCTGTGGCCCCCCGCTCTGCAACTCCGGTCTAGGACAAATCTGGATATGCAACCTCGGGGGGGGGGGAGAACAGACCTCCCCCCCAGCCCTGCCATGGGGAAAATCCATGGGGGACAGTTCCCCCGCCTAGGAGTTTGTAAGAGATGGCCGCAGTACACTGAGACAGGGCTGAAACACCACCTGTCCTGTCAAGGAGGAGGAGAAAAACCTTTATGGGAAGAAAAAGCCCAAATTCTCAGTTCTTAAGCATACGGGCTATCTGTGAATTACATTGGCTGACCATTTATTATATAAATACAGAGAATAATGGTTTGGCCACTATGCCCAGCCAGCCTGTACTACTACAGAGGGGTTCTCATTACATCAGAGCTTGAGAGCGTAGCTGAAGAGGTCCGGTGTGCTCAAAACCCCATGTCGGCAGCACAGGCTGGTCTGGCATGTGGTGTCCCAAGCAGTATTTGCTACACTGTATATATTTTTTGTTTAGTGTTATTTTGTTGTAAAACAAAAGGACTGTTATACCACAGAAGGGTACAACCGTGTTCCATGACCTTTGAACTCTGGTACAATAAAGTTTCAGCTGGCATGGAAATCCATGTAGAACAAACCCTCACTATACACTATATAAAAAATTGTGTATGAGCATTCATACACAACAAGGCTGTTTTACAATCGAGAAGTTTCTGTGGTAACAGGAGACCTTGAGAGCATAGCTCGAGAGGTCTTGTTACTATGGAAACCTCAAGATTGTAAAACAGCTTTGTTGTATATGATTGTTCATACCCAGTCTTTTATTGTGTATGGGCAACCATAAAATCACAACAGAGTTCTTACTTTGAAGTTTTTTTTTTCAGCACAGCTTTCTTCCAGGTTCAGCTCTCACCACCGCGGCAGTTTTAAAAAGAGCAGAGGTTCCTAATAGGCACATGTGCGAAGACGTTCGAAGTTGTTGTGCTGCAGTAGTAACGTAGCTAATGCAGCATAACAAAAATTTGACGTCACTACTGCAGCACAGCATGCTGATTCCAGTAACCAAATTCCACTGGCAATGACATTCTCCCATACACTATATGACTAATAATGTATGGGGAGCAGTCTATGACATGTTGGTTTTTTTTTACACATACAGGGAGTGCGATGCTATGTAAACCACAACAGCAAAGCATTAATGGTTTAAAAAAGCATCACACATGCTGGCCCGGTGGCACTGAGGGCTGAGGCACTGGACGTCTTACTTCCCGCCACGCTGACAACCCATGTTCTGGAACAACCTTGGGTCATCGGGGCCGCACAGGGAGGGAGGAATGGGATTGAGCAAACCAGAAGGCTACTCTCCTCCTGGTGGCTGTTGCCCTCTAGAGTTTCTCGCCTCCACCAGGTGGAGGTCTGGTGGATAACGTGGGTGAGGAGGGTGGCAGTATGTGTGGGTGGAAGGGGCTGAGCTGGCTTCGGGTGTGTGTGTGTGCCTCCACGTTACGTCTGCGGTCGTGTCGTCGGGCCTCGGGCAGGGGAAAAGTGGGAGAAACCCCACCGAAAAATACCATAAAATCTCTCTCTCTCTCTCTCTCTATATATATATATATATATATATATATAAACAAAAGCATCACACACTGTGGGTGTGTATAAACAAGTTTTATATACTCCCCGTGCTTTATTTTTTTTTTTTAATAAAAGCCAGATTACAGGTTCATACTCCAAGCTGCTACTTCCCAGCCTGTACCGAGCCACACTCAGTCCAAAACACTGAGGAACAAAAGAAGACGTACTGAATGTTTTAAAGAGCACGTGCTTAGTAGGGACGTATATCTCAATCATGGTTGAACAGGGGGATCCGCATTCTGGGTGACACTGTGGACAGGGAGAGGGGAGTTTTGGTTTCCTTTCAGGACTTACAGTGTAAATACGGTTTGCATGGGAGGAAATTTGGGCATTTTTTGCAGTTGAGACATGCCTTATCGTGTACATTTCTTCTAGTCTATCCAGTTAGAGAATCAGTGGTCACAGGCTATTTGGGGAAATGGTTTCAGTTATCTATGGGGCATATTGGTTGTCTATATAAAGTTCTTATAAAGGAGAGAGGGGACATGATAGAAACTTTCAAGTACCTCAAGGGAATTAACAAAGTCCAAGAAGGTAGCATCTTCCAGAAAAAGAGATGTGCAAGAACAAGGGGGCACAATTTGAAGATAGAGGGGGGACGGCTCAGGGGTAATGTGAGGAAATATTTTTTCACTGAGAGGGTTGTGGATGCATGGAACAGCCTTCCTGAGGAGGTCCTGGAGTCAAGAACAGTGGGGGACTTCAAGAATGCTTGGGACAGACATAAGGCAGTCCTAGTGGCGGGTAAGAGGAAGTAAGCTGTTGGTTAACTAGGATCTGCAGCTCATCTGTTAGGTAGGAAAATGGGCAGACTAGGTGGGCCAAGCGGTCCTTATCTGCCGTCAAATTCTATGTTTCTGTGTTTCTTCAGAAGTATTTTTTGCCAAATTGGGATCCCCACAGGCTCAAATGGATATCGGATATGTACTGTGATATATCGGAACAAGGATGGATCAGGTGTTGGTCCGCGGCACACAGTTCGTCCCCCGATCCTAAACTTCAATTAATTCAGAAGAAAATATTGGGGAGATGACATTGTACTCCAGTGCAGTTGGTTAAGTTGGGCCTGTTGGGGTCTGACTTGTGTTGGCGTTGTTACTCGGCTCCGGGGTCTATTTTCCATATTTTACGGGGTTGTAATTCATTAAAGATTGGTGGAATGCTATTTTTGAATGTCTGGAAGCTGTTTTGCTAATCCCTATTCCGCAGTCTCCATTTATTTTTGGATTCGTGGGGACCCATATTTACTAGATGACCTCTCCAGGCCTCATAAGGTGAAAGGGAAAGGGGAAATTGTTTAACCAGGAGTAGCACACTAAGCCAAAGCCTGTTTCCAGGTGCGACCTGGGAGCACAAGGAAGTTAAGTGACTTGCTCAGGGTCACACAGTATGCAAGTGGGGGATGTGGGATTCAAACCCAGGTTTCAATAGTGCTGACATATAAAAGGCATGTCTGGTGCCAAAAGAAGCATATATTTCTTTTGAAAAAAATAGAAAAATGCCTTCAGCTTCTTATTGAAACACATTAGTCTCCTAAGTAGTTGGCAGGTTTCTGATATACAATACCTGAATTCTGCTGAATTTTTTTTTATTAGCTGTGTGAAAAGCAAATATGAAAACCCACTTGTTTCATTGCACAAACCAATATTTTATTATTATGAAAATAAAAAGTAATTCCTAACACATCGAAAAGCAGGTAGGTCAACCACCAAGGTGCTCCATTTCAGGAGGGCAAATCGTGCGAAGATGAAAGACATGTTACGGAGTGAACTGGGAGGGATTCAAAACCTAGAGGAGGTAGAACAGCTGTGGGGGGCAATAAAGGGTGGAATCCTGACGGCCACGGAGCAATGCATCTGCAAAATTAGCAAAAGGGGGAGGAAAGCCCTGTGGTTCATGGCGGGGATTAAGGAGGCAATCAGGGAGAGAAAAAAGGCATTCAAAGCCTACAAACTGTCGCATGGGTTAGAGGAAAGGGCAGTCTACAAGGAAAAACTCAGGGAAGCAGGAAAGACAATTAGAAAGGCAAAGGCATCTACGGAGGAGAAACTAGCTAGAGAGGTGAAAAGGGGAGACAAACATTTTTTTTAGGTATGTGACAAAGGAGGAAAAGCAGGCAAGGGATTCCAAGACTTCAAGGGGAGAGGGGCAGAATGGCAGAAGGGGATGAGGAAAAGGCAACCCTACTCAACGAATACTTCGCTTCAATTTTCATGGCTGAGAAGGAAGAGGGCCTGCATTAAGAAAAAGGGAGAGGGTGGGCAAGGTGGCAGACACGAGTCCCTTCATGGAGGCAAGGGTGTTGGAGGAGCTGGGGAAAATAAAAGCCAACAAGGCTATGGGACCAGATCAAATACATCCAAGGATACTTAGGGAGTTAAGGGAGGAGCTGGTGAGGCCTCTTTACAAACTGTTTAACTTATCCCTTGAATCAGAGAGGATCCTGGGGGCCTGGAAACAAGTGGAGGTGGTACCACTATACATGGGAGGGCGAAAGGATGAGCCTAGCAACTACCAGTCAACCTCACCTCTGTGGTAGGCAAGCTAACGGAAGCTGTCATAAAGGAAAGGCTGGTACGACACCTAGCGGAGGAAGGGCTAATTGACGACAACCAATATGGCTTCACAGGTGGTAGGTCTTGTCAGATCAACTTGACCAAATTCTTCAAGGGTGTAACAGAGGTGTAGGACCAGGGAGGAGCAGTAGATGTGGCCTATCTTGATTTCAGGAAGGCGTTTGACTTCGTCTCCCATAGAAGGTTGGTAAGCAAGTTGAGCAGTTTAGGGGTTGGAACCTTGGAGGGAGGACTCAGAGGGTGGTGGTTAATGGGAAGCACTCCAGAGAGCTAGGGATGATGAGCGGGGTACCCCAGGGATTGGTATTGGGTCCCATACTGTTCAATGTATACATGGGGGATTTAGCAGAGGGTCTAAATGGAAAGGCGTGTCTGTTCGTCGGATGACACGAAAGTCTACAATAGAGTAGACACTCTAGGTGGGGTGGAGAAAATAAGGCAGGATCTAGCCAGACTGCAGGAGTGGGCAGAAGAGCAGCAACTGCAATTCAATGCAAAAACATACAAAATAATGCACATAGGATGGAATAAGCCTAAGGCTAATTACTGCCTGGAGGGGGAGACACTGCAAGTTACGAAGCAGGAAAAGGACCTAGGAATCTAGATCACTGACACTGACTCTAAAGGTTAGGAACCAGTGTGAGCAAGCGGCCGGTAAAGCAACAAGAATGTTGGCGTGCATTGGGAAGGGCTTCACAAGTAGGAGGAGGAAGGTGATCATGCCACTTTACAAAACACTGGTCAGCCCACAACTGGAATAGAGAGCTCAGTTCTGGAGGCCCCACTTGCAGTGTGACAAGGATAGGCTGGAAAGGGTCCAAAGAAGAGTAACCAGGATGATCCAGGGGATGCAGGGAAGGCCATATGGGGAGAGGCTGAAGGAGCTTGGTCTGTATACACTGGAGGTGAAAAGAGAAAGGGGAGACATGGTGGAGACCTTCAAGTACATGAAGGGAATAAATAAAGTAAAGGGGGAAAGCATATTAAGACTAAGTGAAAACAAAACCACCAGAGGTCATGCACTCAAGTGGAAAGGGGGCAGATTTCGGGGAGATGTAAGGTGGTGTTACTTCTCACAAAGGGTTGTAGGTTCATGGAACAGGTTGCCGGAATGGGCAGTGGAGGCAGATACGGTGGAAAAATTCAAGGGAGCATGAAATAACTATATGGGACTAGGCCAGGGAGGAGTGAGAGGGCAGAGATGTGGGAGGCAAAAAGGCAGGAGAGGGTGGCTATCTTTTTTGGGCAAACTGGATGGGCCAAATGGTCTTTTTCTTTGTTTTGTTTTTTATTATTTATTTTTATTAGTTATTTTCATGCACACATGCAACATTTGTACATTATTCAGGGTACAGTGCAATCACAGGGTACAATAGTTTAGGCACTGCATAAAGTAACAGCCGGAGTCACTAGAGGCATTAAAAATGATGGTACTCCCACCAGAATACGTGACCTTAAGTTAGATAGAAATGCTGTAAAATACATTCAAGGAACAAAAGCTGAATCTACCCCTGAGTAATAGAGTACCCAACCCTGCCATTTAAGTCTTAATCTCTGCATACAGTTTTGAAGTGTTGCCGTAAGGTTTCCATCTGATAGATTTCCAGCATAATGTAGCTCCAATCCTGAATTGAAGGGATTTGTGGGGACATCCATTTTCTAGTAATGGCCTTCTTGGCCGCTATAAGAAATATAGGCAGCAGTGTTTTGGTCCACTGTGGGGAGCGGTCTGGCTATACCGAAAGCAGTATGATTTCCCCTGTTAATTCGACTGATTCCCCCAAACAGTTAGCTCCAACTGAAGTCCACACCAAAAGGGCATGAGGAAGGGGCAGTGCCATAAGACGTGACCCAAATCTGCCAGACAACATCCGCATTGTCTCCAGCAGTGGCCATATGTGGCCGGGAGGAATTTAGTTAGAATCGTCGGGGCTCGAAAATATCTGGATTGGATTTTCCAGGAAAACTCCCACCAAAAGGAGGAGGAGGTCACCCTAACAGCTGGCAAAGTCGCAACGATCCAGTCTGAAAATTGTACCTCAGAGGTTAGATCCCCACTCCATTTATCTAGAATTGATTTTGTCGAGTCTCCCAGTAAGTCTCTTAACGCCTTATATATATTTCCTACAAGGTGACCATACTGGTTCCCCTTAATAGAGTCAATGAAAATTTTTAGCAAGGGTGGGGTTGGAGTACGGAGTTTAGATGCTAATGTTTGATGGTGGAGTATATAATTCCTCACCTGAAGGTATCTAAAAAAGTCTGTGCCTTCGAAGTCCATATTGGATTTTGAGCTTATCAAAAGGTAGAACCCCCCTCTTGTCCAGGAACTGGAATAAGTGCGATAAACCCAATTTACACCACTGCGAGAAGGCCAGATCCATAAGAGAAAGTTGAAAAAGGTCATCTTTGGAAATTATGTTACAGTAATCATATATTGGCTTTATTTCTGGCTTATTTCTTAATCTGTGTGTAACCCCCCTGCAAATGGGGGTTCCCAGAATTCTTCCAGGAGCTTGCTTGAATGCTCCAAGCCTGAATAGTGTTTGGCGTTTAAGCCGTTTATCTGTGAGTGATTTTAGAGCCTCTGGTACTGTCTCTTTAAGAGCTGTCTGCTTGCAGACATAATTAGTTTGTATGGGGGGGGGGACTGTGTGTTTTCCTGCTTGAGTCCCGCTCGAGCTACTGCCAAATCGCTCCGTTTCTGCCATTGCAAAGTGGGCAGAAGGAGCACTCTTCAAAGATGTAATTGTTTGCTTGTAACCTGTTAGAGTACTAATGAAAATGCAGTTTGATTTAACCTGCTTTCTTGTAGCAAGGACAGTGCAAAGTAGCTCCCTCATGTTGATTCTGAACTGCTGAATTGGACCAATCATAGTGGGGATCCTTTAAAATGGAGCCTGCTCTGGGCGAATCAGAACTTGGACTCTCCTCTGAAGCCTGCTGTAAGCGGATTGTAAGGGCAGTGACTCTGGGAAATGTAGTTTTCACTTCGGCGCCTTTTTTCCACCAACAGGGGGAGTTTACTGTGAGTGACAGCCAAACCAGCCAACTGAACTGGGAGGAACTCAAAGGAAATGCCTGCTCTGTCTACTGGAAAGATCAGATCAGTTTGGGCTGTGAAGAGACAGGGAGCTGTGTGTTATTCGTGTGTAGTTTTAGCGCTGGGATCTCGTAAGGCCCAAGTTTCGGGTCTGCAGTTTGTGCAAGCGCCTGTTCGGACTGAAACCGACCTGTGAAGAGAATCAAGGAGATCTGAAGAGTAGAAACCAGGCTCACCCTGTAGAAGACTGGAGAAATTGCTGAATCGCGCTCAGTCTGTCAGGAACTGAATCTGCTGTGTGTTCTCCCGGGTATTGTGCAGTAATAGCGATCGGGATAGAGAAACAGCCTGCCTGGTATAGTACTTTCCTTTTACATATAAATGTGTATAGTGCTTGTGGGGAACAGCATTTCAAATCCCCTGTACAGTGAATAGAGTGCGTGAAGCTGGAAGTAAACCCCAGTTTAATCCAGACTACATCCATTTGCTCTAAACTGCAGTGGGGTCCAGTCACAAGGACCTTGTCCACATAGTCTGCTCCTCCTGGCAATCCAGGCCAATCTGCCTTCCATCCAGTTCCCAACATTGAGTTTGAGAGTACATAGCAGGGTAGCTCCCTGCCATCTGTTTATCGAATTGCAAGTGTGTCACCTAATTGTTGTTTTTTTTTTCATTTCTTCGGGAACTGAGCCAACTGGCTCCGGATTACAGTTTGGGTATTGTGCCAGTGTTTTTTCCATCACAGGGCTCCAACCAGCTGCAACCAATCCTGGCTAGCCCCCCATCCTGGGTACCCAGTGAAAGTGACAATTTGGGACTCTGAATATGCACAGTACTGTGATTATTAATGTGTTTAACCTAATTAACCTGATTTCTCTTCCTTGTTACAGCTCCTTAAATAAATCAGATCTGTTGGTTTCAGCAAAGTTAAACTGGCTGAGGCTTGCTTATGTTAAAGTATTGTACTGTGGTTTTTGCACTGTATCATCTTGTTTTGCAGGGTCCCCAGAGTCCAGTCGACAGAGCCAGTCCTGGGGGTAAGTGTACATTGTGAAGATATTCCTAATGTATTGTGTGGGCCACTAGTGGGAAGAAAGGGGTATGCAGTGTCCCAGAGGGCTGTGACAAGTTAGTTTAACTACTGCAAACCCTGACCTCTGGGTGGAGGCACCCGCCACTGGACCTAGGCCCCTCAACCTGTTAGTAGTTAAGCAGGCAGGGGTAGTAGCCCTTGGGATAGCGCCACCTAGGGGTTACACCTTGGAGACTCACCGCTGGGATTGTATGTCCTCTAGTGGCCATATTTACAAACCACTGTTAAGAAAAATAAATAAATAAATGGGTACCCCAACAGAAGTGGCTGTGCACCGGTTGGTGGTGTGGTGTACTGGGGAGGAGATCGACCCCCAAAATGCTATGCTTATCCTGGACATCCCCCTGGGTATCAATACGGACACTGTACAGGGAGTACTTTCCAAGGTGGAAGGTTTACAAAACCCTGTGGTGGTGGGTCGACATGCTAATCTGCTCACCCACACTTTCCTGGCCCTAGCAGAGTTTAAGGATCCCATAGATAGCTCCAAAGTGCCACAGATTATTACCCCAGAGGGAGCCCTCACTGTCTGGAGAGTGATAACAAGGACAGAAAACTGGGGAATGAGCCCCCCACTATCTGAAAACTTTGAGGAGAAATTGCTAAATGGTTGCTGGGGAGGGAAAACTGTGGAGGACTTGAAGAAACTATTCTGCCACCTGGGGTGTTCCTCCCCAACACTGTCTCCGCCTCCAGTACCTGTAATGGTGGCTGAACCAATGCAGGCTCCTATTTCTGCACCTGCCATTAGTCACGACTCTCACCAAGGTTGAGGGATCTTCTGGCACCCCCACCCCCAAGGAGGATGACTGGGAGACCTGATAGACTATGTTGCCCCTCAAGTGCTAGGAAGGCAATGCTCAGTAGCCGAAAAGCGAAAGAGGGTTAGTGAGAGCCTCCGAGGTCCTGCTGTGGCTACCATCCATGCTAAACGGGCCAGTAACCCTGAAGCGACTGCACAGGACTATCTTGAGGCCTTGGAGAATGTGTATGGGAGCCCAGATTCTGATGAGGACCTGTGGTGGAGAGTAAGAAATGCACAACAGTACCAAGGGGAGTTGTGGTCTGTGTATGTGTAACCCCTAGATGGCGCTATCCCAGGGGCTACTACCCCTGCCTGATTTGCCACTAACAGGTTGAGGGGCCTGGATCCGATGGCGGGTGCCTCCACCCAGAGGTCAGGGTTTGCAATAGTTAAACTAACTTGGTCACAGCCCTCTGGGACACTGCAACCCCCTTTCTTCCCACTAGTGGCCCACACAATATATTCAGAATTACCTTCACAGTATACACTTACCCCAGGACTGGTTCAGGCACTGGGACCTACTGTAAAATAAGATACAGTGCAACAATCACAGTACAATACTTTAACATAGACAAATACCTCAAGCAGTATAACTTTGCTGAAACAAGCAGCCTGATTTATTTAGGGGATATAACAAGGACGGGGAATCAGGTTAATTAGCTTATCACTTTACTCATCTATCTTATGCTCTGTGCACAGGCTCATCCCTACCAGTTACTGTCCCTGGGTACCCAAGCCCCAGTGGCTAGTCCAAACCATGGCAGCTGGTAGGGGCCCTTTCACACAGAGAAGAAAATTAGTTAAACAGTCAGTACAGGTAATTCCATTGGATTTAATGTGGCACTTCAACAGGGGCGACCCTGAATTAGTACTCACGACTCCAAACAAGATAGGGTCCTTCAACGTCAGCAGGGCTACTCTTGAGCTCTACGAGACTCCTCACACATTTATATGGTAAACAGTAACAGGCAGAAGTCCTTTAATGGCAGCAGGATTCACGTGAGCTACACAAGCCTCCTCACACATTTATATGGTAATAAGAAAGTACTATACCAGGCAGGCTGCTTCTCTATCCCGATCGCAATTACTGCACAATACCCGGGAGAACACGCAGCAGATTCAGTTCCTGACAGACCGAGCGAATTCAGCAATTCTCCAGTCTTCTACAGGGTGAGCCTGGTTTCTACTCTTCAGATATCCTTTGATTCTCTTCACAGGACGGATTCAGTCCTAACAAGCAGTTACACAAGCTGCAGACCGAACTCTGGGCCTCACACGTTTCCGGACTAAAACTGCACAATCAAAAGCACAGGCTCCTTCCTCTTCACTGCCAGAGCTCAACTGAAACTCCAGCAGACAAAACCGGCACTTCCTTTGAGTTCCTCCCAGTTCTTGGCTGGATTGGCTGTCACTAACAATAGACTGCCCTGTTGGTCCAAAAGGCGCCAAGTCTAAACTACATCTCCAGAGTCACTGCCCATACAATCCTCTTGTGGCTGGCTCAGATTCGAGTCCAAGTTCTGATCTGTCCAGGCACCATTTTAGAGCTACCTTAACCTACACTTGATTGGTCCAGTTTAGCAGTTCAAAACTAGAATGGGAACTAGGCAAATACAGTTTGGCTGCAAAGAAAGCAGGTTAGACAAACTGTATTTTCATTATTACTCTAAATGATTTCCGAAAACAGTTACATCTTTCAGATAGGTTCCCTTTGCACCCTAGTGACTGCAAAATGGAGTGAATTGGCAGCAGCTCGAGTGGTACTCAAGCAGAGAAGCACACAGTCCCCAGATAACTTTATTATGTCTGCAAGCAGACAGCTCTTAAAGAGATAGTACCAGAGGCTCTAAAAACACTCACAGATAAATGGCTTAAACGCCAAACACCATTCAGGCTTGGAGCATTCAAGCAAGGTCCTGGAAGTCTTTTGGGAACCCCCATTTGCAGGGGGTTACACCCTTCCTGGCCTGGGAAAGCTTGACGTCCGCATCAAGCAAGTACCCCCATAACTTTCAACTGCAACCATATACATTTGCATTAGGCTCACACATGTAATCATCAGTCAATATATCATTTTACCAAGAGCACATTTCTGAAACATTGCAGTACGTCACTCTTTACACAGTATTACACACACATTGTACCATAACTCAAGCTATTACCTCTTGTACATGAAACCTGAAGAGAGGGGGGCCCTTCCTCATCAGTTACCTTGGGGCTGGACGGGCAAGGGCACCTACTTAGAGGGCAACACAAGTAACTTGAGTTAGCACTGACGCCAGTTTGGGCAATGAGCTCGGGACACATACACTCTTTATGGACAACATTGAGAGGCAAGTCCACAGGCCTCCCAAGGGAATCATAACTGAGGTGCACCACAGGCTTTACAGCTCGACCAGTCTTTCTAGGGGGAACTGTTACAGTCTCTGCACTCTGAGCCTCATTTTCAGCATTGTCCTCTCTTGTCAGGGAGTCTCCATGGGGTAGAGAGGCTAGAACTTGGGGCACTTTCAGCTCCAGGAGTTACAGTTTTGAGTCCACAACATTTGGCTGCATGGAGAGCTGGACACTGGCAGTGGACTGTCAGGGCACTCAAAATACTCTTCTTGTTCTGGTGTATCACCAGTCTGCCCTAATCCATAATTTTCCTCCTGAAAGCTCAAACAGTTCAACCATGCACAATGATTCCATTTCATCTGATCTGATGCTTTGCACTTCACTTTCTGGGAGCATTGTTCCAGAGACGAAGTTGGGGCTTAGACAGTCCAGAAGGCCCAGCTTCGCTCAGTATTGGACTAGGATTGCCCCAAAACAATTGACTCAGTTCGAAGAAGGATAGTATTCAAAGTCACTCTCACTTTCTTCTGATATGGACTGACAGTTATGCTCAACTGGGTCTTGTGAGGGAACACTTTAACTCTGCTTCTGTAGGTGCAGACTTTCTTAATATTTTCTTAGCAGCAGCCTAGTCACTGGTCCAGAGGGGCATCTCTCTGGGGCTCAGACTCAATCAAGGTTTGTCCAATGGGCAGTAAATGATTTCTATGCATTGTTTTTACATCTTTTGAATTATTCTCAGGCCTTACTTTGTACACTGGCAGATCATCTAGTTTGCCCACTACAATGTGAGGGAGATGGTGCCATCTGTCAGCAATCTTGTGTTTGCCATGCAGTCCCAGATTTCTTAGCAATACCCGATCTCCTCCTGGAGTTCCTGTGTTCACCTTTTCATCATACCTTTCTTTGTTGGCCAGATTTCTTTGGCAGCCATGGTTTGAGCCAGTTGTACGCATGAGTTAGCTGGGCCTTTAACTTTGCACATACTGTAAATAGTTGTCAGCTTGAACCCATCAGGAGAGACCCCAAACACACATCTACCGTAGTCGAGCTTTCTTCCAAACATCAGGTGGTAGGGGAGAACCCAGTGGCATCACTTTGGTGCAGTTATAAGCATGTACCAGGGTGCTAATTTGTTGTTCCATCTAGGCTTGTCCTTTGGGTCAGGGTGCCTAGCATATCTAGCAAAGTGTTAAAACGTTCAGGCTGTGGGGTCCCTGGGGGTGGTAAGGAGTGGTTCTGGACTTTCACACTTCCCACAGAGAAAGCATCTCTTTGATCAGATGACTTCAAAGTCTCTCCTTGATCAGAATGGATTCTTTGTGGAGCCCCATAGTGAACAAAAAGTTTTCTACAAGTACTTTGGCCACAGTGGATGCTTTCTGGTCTTTGGTGGGGAAAGCTTGGGCATATCTCGTGAAATGGTCAGTGACCACCAGCACATTACTGATATTTCTTTGATCTGACTCCAAACTCAGAAAATCAATACAGACCAGCTCCATGGGTGCACTGGAGTAATGTTAACAAGGGGGAGCCTCTGGGGCAAAGCTTTCCTCTGTAAGCAGCGACTACAAGTTAATGTGTTGCTCCACATCAGCCCCATCTTAGGCCAATAGAATCTGGATCTCACCAAGTCAAGTGTTCTGTCTATACCAAGGTGCCCCATGGTTGTGCAAGGACATCAGTACTGAGTCTCGAAAGGCAGTGGGCAGTACTAGTTGTTGTTTGTCTACTTGTCCCCTCTGTCTACTGTTTCTCTGTATAACAGTTTATTGATCAGTTTCAACTTAGGACCTTCTTTGTATAACAATGCAGTTCTCAAATCAGTGGAGCGTAATTTGAAACATCTTTTCCTGCATAGAGGGCTTCTAAAGCTGCTTTGATCATGGGATCGCTGGGATTGAGCCTGCGTAATACTGTCATTGTCCAGCTGAGGCAGTGCACCAAATGTCTATTGCAGAAAAGTGGCAATAAGTGCAGGTATGCAATTCCTCAGAGGGTCCCAAGCAACACCATGCAGTCCACTGCATCCGTGGACATTTGTTCCTCCCCTGTCAAACTTCCGGCAGAGTGCTCCAATGTCAGGTTCTGCCAATCTGACCTAATCATTCTGGGGAACAGGCCTCCGGAGAGAGCATCAGCATCTATGTGGTTCAGACCTGCTTGGTATTCGAGAGCATAGTCATATGTAGATAATGCAGAAAGCCACCTATGGCCAGTGGCATCCAACTTAGCTGAGGTCTGCACATAGATCAAAGGATTATTGTCAGTTTTACTAGTATTTTAGCCCCATACAAGTACTCATGGAATTGGTCAACAATAGCCCACTTCAAAGCTAGGAACTCTAACTGATGTACAGGATAGTTCTTTCGGATGGGGTCAGGCTTACTGGCAAAGGCCACTGGTCTCAGGCCATTCTCGTGCTCTTGGGACAACACAGCCCCCAACCCTTGCAAGCTAGCATCAGTGTGCAGGACATAAGGTTTTCTTGATCGGATAGGCCAGCACTGGAGCATGGGTAAGTTGATATATGATCTCATGAAAAGCAGTCTCACAATCAGAGTCCAGCGGCCCCAAATACTTCACTCAGATGAAAATACACTTTCAGTCTTGAGGGACGCTGACTTTGGTATTTTTGGTTGGGGATACCCTTGAGTAAGGTTAAGTAAAGGCGGATCACTTGAATAGTCCTTGATGAAATGCCGATAATAACCACAGAATCCCAGGAATCTTTGCAGTTCTTTAGATTTTTGGGCTGCGCCAGGTGGTCAAGGCCTCAACTTTACTTGGTCGGCTCCTATTCCCTGTGGATACTTATGTGTCCCACATACTTTACTGATGTTTGAAAGAATTGACACTTATCAAAGGACAGTTTAAGGCCAAAGTCCTCCAGTCGGTCCAATACCTTAAATAATCTGCCTCATGTTCCTCCAGTGAGCTGCCAAACACAATAACATCATCTAGGTATACCAGGCACTTAGTAAGTTCATGTCCCCACTGCACGCTCCATCAATCGCTGAAAAGTGGCTGGGGCACCTGAAATCCCTTGAGGCATCCTCATGAATTCATAGAAGCCATGGACAGATAAAGGCTGTCTTCTCACGGTCCTCTGGGGCCATCGGGATCTGGTAGTACCCACTGCGGAGATCCAGCACGAGAACCACTTGTCCCGCTTAGGCAGTCCAGCATCCTGAATGCGGGGCATAGGTACTGATCAGGATAGTCCACCGGTTTAAGGTGCAATAACCACGACATCCTTACTGTCCCATTCTTTTTCCTCACTACCACAATGGGGAGCATAAGGGCTTCTGGATTCTTGTATTACACCAGCAGCTAACATCTCTTGCAGATCTGGTCTCATATCATCTATATCAGCAGGTGCCAGGCGTCGAGACCTCTTGCGAAATGGTCTTTCATCATGCAGCCGGATATTGTGCTCAGCTCCTTGCACGCATCCTACGTCCCATTCCTTTAAAGAAAACACCTGGTCTCTCTGGGCAAGCTTCTCACTGATCCTCACTTTCCATTCAGCTGGCAACGGGGAGTCGCCGAAATCAAACAAGTCAGGCATTACTCTGTCATTTTTCTCCGCACTCTTGCTAATGGGTAGCACTGCAGTGTCTGCACAATGCACATTAGCCAGGATGCAACCTCTATTTACTCGAATGTCTCTTTCAGACACATTATGAACTTGGACCATTACCCTTCTGGCATAAGCATGGGCACTAGCGGGCAAAATACTAGACTTGACCAGCAGACCCTCTGGCAATTTTCCATCGCCTGTAAGGTACTCTGGGCATTTGGCGCCAGGATCAGAGACTCAGGATCCTTCTTCCATACAATTCCAACTGGTTCCTCTGGTTCTATTTTTTCAGCATCTCTCTGTGCCTCATAGGCCTTCTTAATTAAAGCCAGAACTCTTAAAGCTGTACTAGTCTTTGACCCCTGTTTTTCATAACACAACTGTGCCAGCCTTCCGAACATATGAGCATTTGTTCCAATCAACAAAGGGACACCATCATACAATCCAGTGGGGGGACACACTAAGGCTAGGGTCTCTACTTGTTCGCCTCCAGCCACTGGAGGTGGGAAAGACAGCCAAATTGGATATACCGGAATAGGGGTAGGCCTTCTCATTTAACCCCCATACATGCAGTCCTTCTAATGGTTGTAAGGGTAGTCTGACAAATGCTTCTGATACCAATCCTGGAACATAATGCCACTTGGGAGCCACTGTCTCAAAACAACTCTTGTAGACACTCCATTCACCTTACAGTGGTCTCCATGGAGGGACCCACTATTCTGGACCAGTCTGGAGAGGCAGTAGCGGGGGCCTGGGCAACTGACCTTGCCACAAAAGGCGTGAGTTAGCATTTTTGGTGCCCTCAGTGGATATTGTGCACTTCAACCACTGATTTGTTCTCTGAAGCCTCCTTGAACCTATATGCAACTTTGCCAGTGTCTTTGGGACCGCACTTCTCTCATGTGCCCATCCTTCCCACAATTATAGCAAAACATACTTTCTGAGTTTGAGCTGGCTGAGGCCACACTGGGAGCCAGGGCGGGGGTACTACTAACTGGAAACCTTGGTGCCATCTCTGTCTGCGGTGTGATTAGCATTTGGAGACATCTCGTCAGTTTCTCCACTTCCATGGTCAAGGAATCGAGTTTGGAGCTGTTATCAGCAGGAGATACATGGGTGGGTACCCCCCCCCATAGCAGATGCAGTCGGATTTAGGTCGGGGCCCGTACTTGTAGGCGTGGCCTTCATTAAGGGACTGTTTTTGAATTCCCGGATCTCTCAACAGTTCGCCCCATTGTGGCATATCTTTTCCTTGTCAGATCACTCATTGACTGCCAACCTCTGCCCCTGAACTTCACTTGATGGGCCACCCCTCAGTCATCGGGTCGAGCCGCAGCTATTGGTGCAGGTCCCTCCCGAGGTCGCCTTTTTTCAACTCCTCAATTTCTCTCATTAACTCATCATAGGAGGGTGGGGATTCCAGCTCGTTTGCCAGGTGTAACTGAAGCAACGCAGTTCTGAGAAGGGCAGACTTAAGGATCCTGTCCAGCCTGGTTCGGTCCAGTTCAATCGCTGGCAAACTACCCTTTCTGAGGCATTCTTGAAACAATTTTGCAGCCAAGATACATACACAGACAACAACTCCCTTGGTACTGTTGTGCATTTCTTACTCTCCACCATAGATCCTCATCAGAATCTGGGCTCCCATACACATTCTCCAAGGCCTCAAGATAGGCCTGTGCAGTCACTTCAGGGTTACTGGCCCGTTTAGCACGGATGGTAGCCAGGGCAGGACCTCGGAGGCTCTCACTAACCCTCTTTCGCTTTCCGGCTTCCGAGCATTGCCATTCTAGCACTTGAGGAGCAACATAGTCTATCCAGGTCTAACATAGAAGTTGACGGCAGATAAGGACCGCAAGGCCCATCCAGTCTGCCCATTACCCTTGGGGGGTGGGGAGGGTGCCAGAGAAGATCCTCAACCTTCGGTAAGAGTCGTGACTAATGGCAGGTGCAGAAATAGGAGTCTGCATTGGTTCAGCCACCATTACGGGTACTGGAGCGGGAGAGGGTGTTGGGGGAGGAACACCCCCAGGTGGCAAGAATAGTTTCTTCAAGTCCTCCACAGTTTTCCTTCCCCAGCAACCATTTAGATTTCTCCTCAAAAGTTTCAGACAGTGGTGGGGCTCATTCCCCGGTCTTTACTGTCCTTAGTTATCACTCTCCAGGCAGTGAGGGCTCCTCTGGGGTAATGGTCTGTGGCACTTGGAGCTATCTGTGGGATCCTCAAACTCTACTAGGGCCAGGAAAGTGTGGGTGAGCAGATTAGCATGCCGACCCACCACCACAGGGTTTTGTAAACCTTCCACCTTGAAAGTACTCCTGTACAGTGTCCGTATTGATACCCAGGGGATGTCCAGGATAAGCATAGCATTTGAGGTCAATCTCCTCCCAGTACACCCTCCACCAGCCGTGCACAACCACTTCTGTCAGGGTGCCCATTTTTTTTCTTAACAGTGGTTCAGAATATGGCCACTAGAGGACACACAAACCCAGCGGTGCCTCCAAGATGTAACCCCTAGATGGCGCTATCCCAGGGGCTACTACCCCTGCCTGATTTGCCACTAACAGGTTGAGGGGCCTGATCCGGCGCGGTGCCTCCACCCAGAGGTCAGGGTTTGCAATAGTTAAACTAACTTGGTCACAGCCCTCTGGGACACTGCAACCCCCTTCTTCCCACTAGTGGCCCACACATATATCAGAATTACCTTCACAGTATACACTTCCCCAGGACTGGTTCAGGCACTGGGACCTCCTGTAAAATAAGATACAGTGCAACAATCACAGTACAATACTTAACATAGACAAATACCCAAGCAGTATAACTTGCTGAAACAAGCAGCTCTGATTTATTTAGGGGATATAACAGGGACTGGGGAATCAGGTTAATTAGCTTATCACTTACTCATCTACTTATGGCTCTGTGCATTAGGCCTATCCCTACCAGTTACTGTCCCTGGGTACCCAAGCCTCAGTGGCTGGTCCAAACCATGGCAGCTGGTAGGGCCCTTTCACACAGAGAAAGAAAATTAGTTAAACAGTCAGCAGTATAGTAATTCCATTTGATTTAATGTTAATTCAACAGGGAGTGACCCTGAATTAGTACTCACGACCTCCAAACAAGATAGGGTCCTTCAACGTCAGCAGGGCTACTCTTTAGCTCTATGAGACTCTCACACATTTATATGGTAAACAGTAACAGGCAGAAGTCCTTTAATGGCAGGATTCACGTGAGCTACACAAGCCTCCTCACACATTTATATGGTAATAAGAAAGTACTATACAGGCAGGCTGCTTCTCTATCGATCAATTACTGCACAATACCTGGGAGAACACACAGCAGATTCAGTTCCTGACAGACCCGAGGCGCAATTCAGCAATTTCTCAGTCTTCTACATGGTGAGCCTGGTTTCTACCTTCAGATATCCTTTGATTCTCTTTACAGGAGATTCAGTCCTAACAAGCAGTTACACAAGCTGCAGACTGGAACTCTGGGCCTTACACACGTTTCCCGACTAAAACTGCACACCGAAAAAAGCACAGGGCTCCTTCCCTCTTCACTGCCAGAGCTCAACTGAAACTCCAGCAGACAAAACCGGGCACTTCCTTTGAGTTCCTCCCAGTTCTTGGCTGGATTGGCTGTCACTAACAATAGACTGCCCCTGTTGGTCCAAAAAGGCGCCGAAGTCTAAACTACATCTCCCAGAGTCACTGCCCATACAATCCTCTTGTGGCTGGCTCAGATTACGAGTCCAAGTTCTGATTCGTCCAAGGCACCATTTTAGAGCTACCTTAACCCACACTGATTGTTCCAGTTCAGCAGTTCAAAACTAGAATGGGGAACTAGGCAAATACAGTTCATAGCTGCAAAGCAGAGTTAGACAAACTGTATTTTCATTATTACTCTAAATGATTTCTGGCAAACAGTTACATCTTTCAGATAGGTTCCCTTTGCACTCTAGTGACTGCAAAATGGAGTGAATTAGCGGCAGCTCGAGTGGTACTCAAGCAGAGAAGACACTGTCCCCCATACAAACTAATTATGTCTGCAAGCAGACAGCTCTTAAAGAGACAGTACCAGAGGCTCTAAAAACACTCACAGATAAATGGCTTAAACGCCAAACACCATTCAGGCTTGGAGCATTCAAGCAAGCTCCTGGAAGTCTTTTGGGAACCCCCATTTGCAGGGGGGTTACATATGTATCTCGGCTGGAAAAATTGTTGCAAGAATGCCTCAGAAAGGGTAATTTGCCAGCGATTGAACTGGACCGAACCAGGCTGGACAGGATCCTTAAGTCTGCCCCTTCTCAGAATTGCTGTTGCTTCAGTTATGCCTGGCAAATTGACTGGAATCCCCACCCTCCTATCATGAGCTAATGAGAGAAATTCGAGGAGTTGAGAAAAGGTGACCTCGGGAGGGACTTGCACCAATAGCTGCGGCTACAACCCCAGTGACTGAGGGTGACCCATCAAGTGAAGTTCAGGGGCAGAGGTTGACAGTTAGTGAGTGCTCTGAGAAGGAAAAAGGTATGCCACAATGGGGCGAACTGTTGAGAGAGTTTGGGGAAATAAAAAACAGTCTCTCTATGAAGGCCGCTCCTGCAAGTACAGGCCCCGACCCTCATCCGACTGCATCTGCTATGAGGGTTGAGGTACCCACCGTCACATCTCCTGATGACAACAGCTCAAAACTCGATGTCTTGACCATGGAAGTGGGAAATTGATGAGATGTCTCCAATGCTTATCATGTCAAGAGACAGAGATGGCACCAAGGTTTCCAGTTAGTAGTACCCCCGCCCTGGCTCCCAGTGTGATGCCTCGGCCAGCTCAATCTCCAGAAGGTATGTTTTGCTATAATTGTGGGAAGGATGAGTACATGAAGAGAGAATGCTGGTCCCCAAAAGACACAGACAAAATTGCATATAGTCTACAAGGAAAGCTTCGGAGAACAAATCAGTGGTTAAGAGGCACACGCAATGATTCCAGTGAGGGCCCCAAAAATGCTAACTCACGTCCCTTTGTGGCAAGGTCAGTTGCCCAGACCCCCGCTACCGCCTCTCCAGACTGGTCCAGAATAGTGGGTCCCTCCATGGAGACCAATGTAAAGGTGAATGGAGTGTCCACAAGAGCTGTATTAGACAGTGGCTCCCAAGTGACAATTATGTTCCAAGACTGGTATCAGAAGCATTTGTCTGATGTACCCTTACAACCATTGGAGGGGCTGCATGTCTGGGGGTTAAGTGAGAAGGCATACCCCTACTCTGGGTATATCTGAATTTGGCTGTCTTTTCCCACCTGTGTGGCTGGAGTGGCCGAGCAAGTAGAGACCCTGGCCTTAGTGTGTGCCCGTGCATGGACTGTATGATGGGGTTCATCTACTAGTGGGGACTAATGCACATATGTTTGACGGCTGGCACAGTTGTGTTATGAAAACAGGGGTCAAGGGCTGGAAGAGCTTTTAAGAATTCCGGCCTTGATTAAGAAGGCCTATGAGGCACAGAGAGATGTTGAAACAGTAGAACCAGAGGAACTGGTTGGAATAGTCTGGAAGAAGGATCCTGAGTCTCTGATCCTGGCACCAAATGCCCAGTGTACCTTACAGGGAGAGGTTCGTATCAGAAAGGATGTCAAGAATAAAATATTAATGTTGGATGCACCAGGCGATGGAAAATTGCCAGAGGGACTGCTGGTCAAGCCTAGTATTTTGCCTGCTAGAGCCAATGCTTATGCCAGAAGGGTAATGGTTCAAGTTCATAATGTGTCTGACAGAGAGAGTCGAGTAAATAGAGGTTGCACCCTGGCTAATGTGCATTGTGCAGACACTGCAGTGCTACCCAGTAGCAAGAGTTCGGGAAAATGACAGAGTAACGCTTCTGACTTGTTTGATTTCGTGACCCCGTTGCCAGCTGAATGGAAAGTGAGGATCAGTGAGAAGCTTGCCCAGAGAGACCAGGTGTTTTCTTTAAAGGAATGGGACGTAGGATGCGTGCAAGGAGCTGAGCACCATATCTGGCTGCATGATGAAAGGCCATTTCGTGAGAGGTCTCGACGCCTGGCACCTGCTGACATAGATGATGTGAGATGGCATCTGCAAGAGATGCTAACTGCTGGTGTAATACAAGAGTCCAGAAGCCCCTATGCTTCCCCCATTGTGGTAGTGAGAAAAAAGAATGGGACAGTAAGGATGTGCGTGGATTATTGCACTTTAAACCAGCAGACTATCCCTGATCAGTACACTATGCCCCACATTCAGGATGCTTTGGACTATCTAAACGGGAGCAAGTGGTTCTCTGTGCTGGATCTCCATGATGGGTACTACCAGATCGATGGCCCCGAGGACTGTGAGAAGACAGCCTTTATCTGTCTGCTTGGCTTCTATGAATTCATGGGGATGCCTCATGATTTCAGTATGCCTGCCACTTTTCAACAATTGATGGAGCGTGCAGTGGGGACATGAACTTACTAGAGTGCCTGGTATACCTAGATGATGTTATTGTGTTTGGCAGCTCACTGGAGGAACATGAGAGCAGATTATTCAAGGTGTTGGACCCGACTGGAAGACTTTGCCTTAAACTGTCCATTGATAAGTGTCAATTTTTCAAACTTCAGTAAAGTATGTGGGACATAGTATCCACAGAGGAATAGAGACCACCCAAGTAAAGTTGAGGCCTTGACCACCTGGCCACAGCCCAAAAATCTAAAAGAACTGCAAAGATTACTTGGATTCTGTGTTATTATCGGCATTTCATCAAGGACTATTCAAGAGTGATCCGCCCTTTACTTAACCTTACTCAAGGGTATTCCCCAACCCACAAAAGATACAAAAAGTCAGCGTCCCTCAAGACTGAAAGAGTGTATTTTCATCCAAGTGAAGTATTTGGGGCCCGCTGGACTCCTGATTGTGAGACTGCTTTTCATGAGATCATGTATCAGCTTACCCATGCTCCAGTGTTGGCCTATGCCAAGCCAACAAAACCTTATGTCCTGCACACTGATGCTAGCTTGCAAGGGTTGGAGGCCGTGTTGTACCAAGAGCACGACAATGGCCTGAGACCAGTGGCCTTTGCCCGTAGAAGCCTGACCCCATTCGAAAAGAACTATCCTTTACATAAGTTAGAGTTCCTAGCTTTGAAGTGGGCCACTGTTGACCAATTCCACGAGTACTTGTATGGGGCTAAGATACTAGTAAAAACTGACAATAATCCTTTGACCTATGTGCAGACTTCAGCTAAATTGGATGGTACTGGCCATAGGTGGCTTTCTGCATTATCTACATATGACTATGCTGTTGAATACAGAGCAGGCCTGAACCACATAGATGCTGATGCTCTCTCAGGGAGGCCTGTTCTCCAGAATGACTGGGTCAGACTGTCAGAACCTGATATTCGAGCACTCTGCCAGAAGTTTGACAGGGAGGAACAAATGTCCATGGACGCAGTGGACTGTATTGTGGATTGTTTGGGACCTTCTGAGAACTGAATACCTGCTGCTTATTGCCACTTTTCTGCAATAGACATTGGTGCACTGCCTCAGCTGGACAATGACAGTATTCGGCAGGCTCAATCCCGAGATCCCATGATCAAATCAGCTTTAGAAGCCCTCTCTGCAGGGAAAGATGTGTCCAAATTACGTTCCACTGATTTGAGAACTGCATTGTTATACAAAGAAGGTCCTAAGTTGAAACTGATCAATAGACTGTTATACAGAGAAACAGTAGACAGAGGGGGACAAGTAGACAAACAACAACTAGTGCAGCCCACTGTTTTCCGAGACTCAGTGCTGAGGTCCTTACACAACCACATGGGGCACCTTGGTATAGACAGAATACTTGACTTGGTGAGATCCAGATTCTGTTGGCCTAAGATGGGGGCTGATGTGGAACAACACATTTGAACTTGTAGTCGCTGCTTACAGAGAAAAGCTTTGCCCCAGAGGGCTGCTCCCCCTTTTTAACATCACCACCAGTGCACCCATTGAGCTGGTCTGTATTGATTTTCTGAGTTTGGAGTGAGATCAAAGAAATATTAGTAATGTGCTGGTGGTCACTGACCATTTTATGAGATATGCCCAAGCTTTCCCCACCAAGGACCAGAAGCGTCCCACTGTAAGAAGACTTGTAGAAAACTTTTTGTTCACTACAGGGCCTCCACAAAGAATCCATTCTGCTCAAGGAAGAGACTTTGAGAGTTGTCTGATCAAAGAGATGCTTTCTCTGTGGGTATCGAGAAGTCCAGAACCACCCCACCACCCAGGGGGACCCACAGCCTGAACGTTTATCCAGACCTTGTTAGGTATGCTAGGCACCCTCCACCCAAAGGACAAGCCTAGACAGAGCCAACAAATTAGCACCCTGGTACATGCCTACAACTGCACCAAAAGTGATGCCACTGGGTTCTCCCCCTACTGCCTGATGTTTGGAAGAGAAGCTCGACTGCCGGTAGATGTGTGCTTTGAGGTATCTCCTGATGGGGTTCAAGCTGACAACTATTTACAGTATGTGCAAAAGTTAAAGGCCCAGCTAAATCATGCGTACCAACTGGCTCAAACCATGGCTGCCAAAAGAAATCTGGCCAACAAAGAAAGGTATGATAAATAGGTGAAAGCACAAGAACTCCAGGAGGGAGATCGGGTATTGCTAAGAAATCTGGGACTGCATGGCAAACACAAGATTGCTGACAGATGGCACCATCTCCCTCACATTGTAGTGGGCAAACTAGATGATCTGCCTGTGTACAAAATAAGGCCTGAGAATAATTCAAAGGATGTTAAAACAATGCATAGAAATTATTTACTGCCCATTGGACAAATCTTGATCGAGTCTGAGCTCCCAGAAAATGCCCCCTCTGGATGAGTGACTGGAGCTGCTGCTAAGAAAAAATCAAGAAAGTCTGCACCTACAGAAGCTGAGTTAAAGTGTTCCCCTCCACAAGTCCCAGTTGAACATGACTGTCAGTCCATGTCAGAGGAAAGTGAGTGTGGTTTTGAATACTACCCTTCTTACGAACTGAGTCAATTGTTTCGGGGCAATCCCCTAGTCAATTCTGGACATGAAGCTGGGCCTTCTGGACTGTCTAAGCCCCCAGCTTTGTCCCTGGAGCCAATGCTCCCAGAAAGTGAAGTGCAAAGCATTAAGTCAGATGATATGGAATCATTGTGTATGGTTGAACTGTTTGAGCTTTCAGAGGATGAAAATGATGGACTGGAACAGACTGGTGACATCCAGAACAAGAAGAGTGTGTTGAGTGCCCTGATAATTCACTGTCCATGTCAGAAAGCTCTCCATGTGAGCCAAGTGTTGTGGACTTAGAGATTGTAACTCCTGGAGCTGAAAGTGCCCCAAGTTCTAGCCTCTCTACCCCATTGGAGACTCTCCTGACAAGTGAGGACAATGCTGAAAATGAGGCTCAGAGTGCAGAGACTGTAACAGTTCCCCCTAGAAAGACTGATCGAGCTGTAAAGCCTGTGGTGCACCTCAGTTATGATTTCCCTGGGAGACCTGTGGACTTGCCTCTCAATGTTGTCTATAAAGGAGTGTATGTGTCCCCGAGCTCATTGCCCAAACTGAACATCAGTGCTAACTCCAAGTTACTTGTGTTGCCCTCTAGGTATGGTGCCCCAGCCCCATCCAGCCCCAAGGTAGCTGATAGGGAAGGGCTCCCTCTCTTCAGGTTTCATGTACAAGAGATAATAACCTGAGTTATGGTACAATGTGTGTGTAATACTGTGTAAAGAGTGACGAACTGCAAAGTTTCAGAAATGTGTTTCTGGTAAAGTGATATATTGACTGATGATTACATGCATGAGCCTAGTGTGATACTGATGTAGATGTATATGGTTGTGTTGAAACTTATGGGTGTATTTGTTTGATGTGGACACCAAACTTTCCCAGGCTGGGAAGGGTGTAACCCCCCTGCAAATGGGGGTTCCCAGAAGTCTTCCAGGAGCTTGCTTGAATGCTCCAAGCCTGAATAGTGTTTGGCGTTTAAGCCGTTTATCTGTGAGCGCTTTTAGAGCCTCTGGTACTGTCTATTTAAGAGCTGTCTACCTGCAGACATAATTAGTTTGTATGGGGGACTGTGTGTTTTCCTGCTTGAGTCCCGTGTGAGCTACTGCCAAATCACTCCGTTTCTGCCATCACTATGTGGGCAGAAGGAGCACTCTTCAAAGATGCAATTGTTTGCTTGTAACCTGTTAGAGTAATAATGAAAATGCAGTTTGATTTAACCTGCTTTCTTGTAGCAAGGACAGTGCAAAGTAGCTCCCTCATGTTGATTCTGAACTGCTGAATTGGACCAATCATGGTGGGGATCCTTTAAAATGGAGCCTGCTCTGGGCGAATCAGAACTTGGACTCTCCTCTGGAGCCTGATGTAAGGGATTGTAAGGGCAGTGACTCTGGGAAATGTAGTTTTGACTTCGGCGCCTTTTTTCCACCAACAGGGGGAGTTTACTGCGAGTGACAGCCAAACCAGCCAACTGAACTGGGAGGAACTCAAAGGAAATGCCCGGCTCTGTCTACTGGAAAGATCAGATCAGTTTGGGCTGTGAAGAGACAGGGAGCTGTGTGCTTCTTTGGTGTGTAGTTTTAGCACAGGGATCTCGTGTAAGGCCCTAAGTTTCAGTCTGCAGTTTGTGCAAAGAGCCTGTTCAGACTGAAACCGACCTGTGAAGAGAATCAAGGAGATCTGAAGAGTAGAAACCAGGCTCACCCTGTAGAAGACTGGAGAAATTGCTGAATCACGCTCGGTCTGTCAGGAACTGAATCTGCTGTGTGTTCTCCCGGGTATCGTGCAGTAATTGCGATCGGGATAGAGAAGCAGCCTGCCTGGTATAGTACTTTCCTTTTACATATAAATGTGTGTAGTGCTTGTGGGGAATCGTGTTTCAAGTCCCTGTACAGTGAATAGAGTGCATGAAGCTGGACGAAACCCCAACTTAATCCAGACTACATCCATTTGCTCTAAATTGCAGGGGTCCAGTCACAAGGACCTTGTCCACATGGTCTGCTCCTCCTGGCAATCCAGGCCAATCTGCCTTCCATCCAGTTCCCGCATTGAGTTTGTGAGTACAAAGCAGGTAGCTCCTGCCATCTGTTTATCGAATTGCAAGTGTGTCATCTAATTGTTTTTTTTTTCATTTCTTCACGAACTGAGCCAACGGCTCCGATTACAATTTGGTATTGTGCCAGTGTTTTTCCATCACAGGGCCCCAACCAGCTGCAACGATCCTGGCTAGCCTCCATCCTGGGTACCAGTAAAGTGACAATTTGGGACTCTGAATATGCGCACGTACTGTGATTATTAATGTGTTTAACCTAATTAACCTGATTTTCCCTTCCTTGTTACAGCTCCTTAAATAAATCAGATCTGTTGGTTTCAGCAAAGTTAAACTGGCTGAGGTATTAGTTTATGTTAAAGTATTGTACTATGGTTTTTGCATTGTATCATCTTGTTTTGCAGGGGGTCCCTGGGGTCCAGTCGATGGAGCCAGTCCTGGGGGTAAGTGTACATTGTGAAGATATTCCTGATGCATTGTATGGGCCACTAGTGGGAAGAAAGGGGGGCTACAGTGTCCCAGAGGGCTGTGACCAAGTTAGTTTAACTACTGCAAACCCTGACCTCTGGGTGGAGGCACCCGCCACTGGACCTAGGCCCCTCAACCTGTTAGTAGTTAAAGGGGAAGTCTCCCATAGTTCTACACCAATATTTTCCCAACTCCTTATGTGTAACTGTTGTGTGCCTCCTCCAGTTGTCACCAGTCCTATTGCTGTCCAGATCTAGATTATAAATAAAAATATACAGCCCCCCAAAGTTATCAAAGTGTTTGTCCTCCATTTTACCATCAATTTTGCTGGAGGATGATGTCATCAGAGCAACAGATAATGGTGCTGCACTAAATGCAGTTCCACCAGTAGACCAAACCCACAATGTTTGGTTCCCCACTTGAGTAATGGAGGAACCCTTTAAGTGTTGTTCACATCCTGAAGTGCAGGTCTAATAGGGACTAGGACCATGTGAGTGTGATGCAGCACTGATTTGAGGTATATATAGTATTCATGTAAGGAAGTGCATGTATGTGTTGTGTTACTGTTTCTGTTAGCAAAACAGTTTACCCAATAAATGATTCTGGGTACAACAAGAGTTTTATGTGGTAGTATGCAGCTGTTGTATTATGGTGTGTGTGTGAGTTAACATTCTCTGTTTTGATTGACACCAGCAGTGAGAAATAATCTTGCAAATAGGCCCCTTTCCCTTTGTAACTAGGCAGTCAGTGATTGGATGGCTGCTGTAAGGCAATAAAGATTTCAGCTATGGCAAGGAATAGGTTACCAGGAAAGCACTAGGGGGCCCTGGTTCAAATCCTATTAGAGTGCCTTACCCTCTAACCCTTAAGAAGTTCCCCTAACCTCCTTAGAAACTGTGATGGCCCCACAGGTCCATGGTTTAAAAGTGCCCCAATTCCCATTATAAATCATTAGCAGTGATGTGAGAGATATAGCACTTCACTTTCAAGGTGCTAAGGATAAGCTGTGGCAGACCCCCCACTTTGTAATGCCAGCATTTGAAGTAGGATGTCCCTCACAAATCAGATGCTACACCTCAGCTGTTGTAGGTAAAGACACTAATCAGTCTCTGTTTGTAGTGCTCTGTATTTGCTTAGCTCACTCCTCCCATGTCATATGCATTCTGTGTCTTGGTATTTCCAGTCAGAAACTCAGATTTAAGGAGCATTTGAAATGTAAAACAATACACTTTATAAAGTAAATGATCTAGCTCTCCATTTTCAGGCTGCTGAAAGGGGATGTGTATAAGTCAGTCTTGTGTGATCCTTTGGTAAACTGCCCAGGCTCATCTTGTAACAAATCTTCTTAAGGGTGCCCACCTGGTTCAATACAGAGTGACTGATTGACCGTTCGATTGATTGATTGATTGGTTGATTGACTGATTCAGTCTACTGCTTTCCACAACATGTTACAACTGTCTCACAGAGAGAAATGTGCAGTGCAAAGAAACAGCTTTTGTTTCCTGTGAATGAAATACTATTAGATGTATTATTTGCTCTACACATTCAGTATTAAGGCTACAGGTACTACTCCCTTTGTAAATTGCATGACAGAACTGCCTTAAGCCATTGCAAACTTAAACTAAAATCAGGCTAGACAGCATTGACACCCCTTATGTTTTGTTCTGCACTGTTGCTGCACTGACATCAAGGAATGGGAGGGGCTGTATTACAAGTACCTCATTTGCATGTAAATGGAGGCTTGCTTGACATTTTACTACTTTGTGTCAGAGCCTCAAACTCTAGATATGTGTTGCAACAGAAGAAATGGCTGATCTCTTATTGACATATGTACAGTACTTGATGTAATGTATAATAAATACATCAGATATATCCAAATCATACATATACAGGAGTCTTCTCCTTTAAGCAGGCAGGGGTAGTAGCCCTTGGGATAGCGCCACCTAGGGGTTACATGTACCATACTTGGAGAGTACCGGATGTGATCTGTGTGAAATGCCTCAGAGCAAGTGTATTATCAATAGAGGAAAAGAGAAGAGCAGATATATTATTTATTTATTAAACTTTGGTGACCGGGTTAGCCCGCTGAGCCGTGGAGGTCCCTTTTTCAGGGGCAACCCAGGAATTACATAAGACAAGAAGCAAATACAGTGATTAGTTCGGGTTACAGGAATCACAACAACACAGTTAAGATGTCAGAGCAGAAGTATAGTAGTACAAATGGAATAAATAGGTTGTTCAACGGTGATAACATTGTGCGATTATTAGCAGTTTGACATATAGTTATACATGTATTATACAAATCATTTAAAATAAACTCCAGAGATTTCCAGGGTGCCAAGAAACTGTCAGTCAGCCAATGGATAAGGATACAAAGAAAAGCTGCTTGAGCGTAAAGTTTAAGATTAGGGAGATTTACTCCCCCTTGGGCCATGGATAGTTGCAGGATGGAGAGATGAACTCTCAGGCGTTGTTTGCCCCATATAAATTTAGAAAGTAGTTTGTCCCAGGATTTAAAATAAAAAGATGAAGGGAAGTAAGGGATGTTTTGGAAAAGGTATGAGTCGAGGAAGGACATTCATACGGATAGTCTCAACCCGCTGGAAAAATGACAATGGTAGAGATGACCATCTCTCTAGGTCTTTTTGTATTGTAATGGTAAGTGGCTCATAATTGACCAGCTCTGTTACCCCCTGATTTAGTGGAATATGTATTCCTAAATATTTTATCTTCATGGATCTTCACCTCAAAGGGAGGAGACCACGAAGACTATTTGTTGGGGAATAATTAAAAAGGAGGGCTTCCGATTTTGAAATATTTAATTTAAATCCTGCTAAAGCTTCGTATTTCTGAAGGATTTGCCAAACCGCAGGAATGGATGTATCCGGTGAGAGAAGGGTTAAGATGACATTGTCCGCAAACATGCCAACTTTATGTTGTTGTTGTCCTAGTGGAAATTGTTGTCCTAGTGGAATGCCTTCCACCTCAGAAGAGGTTCTAAGAGCCGTCCCCAACGGTTCCATATAAAGGGCAAATAGAATTGGGGAGTGGGGCAGCCTTGACGTGTGCCCAGGAATAGGGTAAAGGGGGGGATATTCCTCCGATGACTCTCACATATGCCCAAGGAGCAGCGTAAAGGTTCCTCAGCCATTTTGGGAATGACTCTGGGAAGTGGAGCCTCGACAGGGTGTCCCACAAAAATTGCCAGGACACCCTGTCAGAGGCCTTCTCTGCGTCCAAACTAATGACCGCAGCAGGGATCCATCGGTCCTGGATGTATTCCGTTAGTATAAATGTCCGACGTATATTGCCTGCAGTGTTTCTGTTTTTAATGAAACCAGATTGGTCTTGGTGGATTAGGCAGGGTAAGATCTTCTCCAATCGTGAAGCCCATATGGCCATGAAAAGTTTGTAGTCAGTGTTAAGGATTGAGATTGGTCGACAAGAAGAGGGATTAGTGGGATCTTTATTTTGTTTCAGTAAGGTAGCTAGTGTGGCGTATGCCTGGGGGTGGGGAGACCCTCTGCCACCCTCTCTTAAAGTAGAGAGTAATTTGGGAGAAATCTCGATCCTGAACAACTTGTATTATTCGGACGGAAATGCATCAGGTCCTGGGCAACGGTGGAGAAGAAAGAGATTTCATGCATTGAGAAATTTTGTCGGATGTGACAGGGGATTCTAATAGGTCTCTTTGGGCTGCAGTAAGATGGGGAAGTGGGAGATCTCTCAAGAAGGACAGTCTCTCCGAAGGAGTAGACTGATCGCCTCTCTGATACAGGTACAGATAAAAGGTGACAAAGGAGTGGACAATATCCGCCTCCCTATGTGATATCTTCCCAGAGATTGGGTCTTTAATCTTTAGGATGGTTGTGGAGCCCTTCTGTCCCCAGAGATGCTGAGCAAGTCTACGGGTGCCCCGGGGTCCTCCCTCATATCTGGCCTGTTTTAAATAAAGAAGGGCCTGTTGGATTTGGATGTCTATTAATTTCTGTATTCCGGCCTTTATGTCTCTGATCTTTTGTTGGACCTCTTTATCCCCTTCTGTATATAATAGCTGGTAAGTGCTTAGGTGTTCCAAAAGAGTATTATATTTGGATTCTAGCTCCCACTGTCTTCTAGAAGCATATTCAATGGTCTCCCCTCTGAGTGTTGCCTTTAAGGCATGCCAAACCAAGGCCTCCGCGATATCTGGAGAGGTGTTTTCGTGAAGAAAAAGGGGAATGCACTTCTTAACATATTCTACATATTGCTTGTCTTTTAGCAAAATTGAATTAAAACGCCACAGCATTTGTTTTTTCTTCCTACCCAAATCCAGTCTGAGAATGAGGGGATGATGGTCAGAAAGAACCATAGGATGTATTGTGATGTCCTGCACCTGACCTAGGTGTTCGCAGGTTACCAAAAGTAATCTAGTCTGAAGTCGAATGGTCTTTTTTCTGCTGGCAAGATTCTATGATTCTATAATTATAAATAAGTCCGTTGTCTGTCTATTAGAATTGAACACAGGCTCTTTAAAACATTTTTGTTTTACACACTTTTTAGAATGTTTTAGAAAAAGGGCTTTTGCTACACTCACTGCTCAGTTGAAAACAGCGGGGCAGATTTCTGAACACTGCTGACGCAAGGTTTGCATCAGTCCCTGCATCAAACCCTTGTGCCAGGCCGGCCCGGTAGCGCTGAGGGTTGAGGTGCTGGACACCACACCTCGTGCCACACCGGCGACCTGTGTTCAGGAATGAGCCGGGGCCGCTGGGGGTCGGCAGGGGATGGAAGAGATCGAGCGTCCAGAGGACTTCTCTCTCTTCCCGGGGGTGGGTTCAGGGTGCGCTCGCTCTTGGAGCGACCTCTGGCGGTGGCTAGGGGATCGCCAATTGTAGCGGCGTGGCGTACGCCTGGGGGCGGAGCCACGGCAATTCGTTGCCTTGCTGGCCGGGCTCTGCAGGGAGAGGGAGGGGAAACATGGGAAAAAAGAAATAAAACCCCCATACCTTGGGATAGATGAAGGCACCTCGCCTGCCCAAAGCCCACATCTCCATTTCCGGGCTATCTCCTCTCCGAGGGGCCACTCATGTGCCGGGCACTTTCCCCTATAGATAGAGCGCCCTGGTCAGATAGGGCGGTCCTACCTTCAGAGGGTTCAGACCCGGAGGTGATGCTTGGTGGCACGAGGGAGAGGGATTAGTCATGGAGGAGGGTAGAGGCTGGGTAGCCCTGAGATTGCTGGAAGGAGTTCTCCAGGAATGGAGATAAATAAAGTTAAAAAAAAAAAAACCTTGTGCCACCGCAGCTGTGACATTGATAACTGCTGCAGCTATACCTGATTTTATGATCTTGGGCACAGCTGGCCAATTGATCTGATTTACGGCAGCGTGCGCCATGCTTCGTGTAAAGGGTCTCCAATATTGACGCAGTTAGACCACAAAGAGATGGCCTATTGAGTGTCACTTTGCCGCACGGGATAGAAAATCCCATTAGATTGCAAGGCTCAGTGCGCCATATCTTTAGTGCACATGGGACCTGTGGCAATTCTGGTCCTTCCAAAATCTAGTGCCACGTGTTTTGCCTGAAAACAGTATGGGCTGCTGAATGGGAGCTGAAATTAAGTGAAGCTGACTGTTAGAGAAAGTTATAGTATATAGTGAGGGTTTGTTCTGCATGGATTTCCATAGTAGCTGAAACTTTGTTGTACCACAGTTCAAAGATCATGGAATGCAGTTGTACCCTTCAGTGGTACAGTAACATTCCAGATGATTGGAAATCCTTGAGGTAGCTGGTGTTTTTCACAGAGCTGCCATGTGCACAGCAGTCATTTCAAGTTCTGAACTGAAAGTGCCAGCACCTTTGCTGCTGCTGCTGCTGCTGTGGGCTGTGAAAATGTAAAATAAAAACTAAAACAAAAAAACTATACACTATAAAAATTACTGGTTGGGTAACCACATGCCCAGCAAGCATGTGCCACCACCTCGGGCTCCTGATTACACTGGACCTAACTAGCGTCACTCTCAAGGTCTGATGTAATCAGAACCCCTCTGTGGCAGCACAAGCTGGCTGTGCATGGCTGTCTAACCGGTATTCTCTACGTAATGCATGCACTGTAGAGGGAACTCTGTTATGCAAGGGTTTGATGTCATGCTCATGTATGAAAAACATGGGCATTCTTGTGGGGAATGGTTTTCCTTGTGAAGCACACACTGGAGGAATTACTTCAAACGAGAGAGAGAGAGAGAGATGAGTGGGCCGCTCTAGCCCCAAAACAGGCCACCATACCACAAATACTTGCAAGAGTCAGCTTTTATTTACCAGCCCCGACTTTTTGCCTGTAAGGCTTCCTCTGGGGACACTGAGAGAATGGCATTTAAACTGAGACTGGCTACCAGTCCACTGTCGGAATGCCATATAGCGAGGTCAGCAGACTGAAAGAGGAGAGCAAGCAGCCATTAGGGATTGGCAGCCAAGCAGAAACTTTTATGAGTAAGTTTAAAGAATGATAAAAGCAAATTCAGTATCCCCAGAGGAAGTCTTACAGGCAAAATGCCAGGGCTGAGGAATGAAAGCTGAATCTTGCAAGTATTTTTGGTGAGGTGGCCTGCTTTGGGTCCTGAGTGGCCCCTCTTCTCTCTGATACTCATGTATAATAATGAACATTCAAGTAACTGGTTTAAGTTTAAGAGTGTTATCATATGTAATCAGCAATAATATATAGGATAATGTCTGTACAACCATACACAAGGCTGTGTTTCCATCGAGGGTGAGATGACATCATAGGTTTTCTCAACTCAACTCTCTTTATTTATAAAAAGCACAACTCAGCAAAGTATCAAAGCACTTGTACAATTGATTTAAAACTTTAAAGTTACAAATACCAATAAATAATAAATAAGCTATGTCTGTATCACAATTCATCCAAATTCGGGGAAAGCAAGATTAAAAAGATGTGTTTTTAAAGCAGATTTAAAACTCTCCACAGTCAGGCACTCCCTTATCTGATGAGGTAGAGCATTCCATTGGGTAGGGACCACAAACACAAATGCCCTGGCACCCGAGGACTTCAAGCAGACCCTGGGAACCTCTAGCAATCCCTCGTCAGTGGAGAGGAGTGGGTTGGGGGTGGTAGGGGTGGAGAAGATTTTGCAGGTAATGCAGTCCCTGTCCATGTAGGGCTTGACAGGTCAGCAAACCGACCTTGAAGGTGATCCGCCACTGAATAGGCAGCACAAGTGTGACATGGCAAGATTGTAGTAAACCAGTCAACAACCTGGTAGCCGCATTCTGCACCAGCTGCAAGAGGCAGATGTCAACCCCCGGTAGCCCTGGGTAGAGGGGGTTACAGTAGTCAAGGTGGGAGGTCACAAAGGGGTGGACCAACACTGGAAGGTCACCAGGCAGGGCCAGGTACTTAATCAGGGCGATATTCCTCAGATAGTAAAATGAGGTCTTGACGATGGATGACACCTGAGATCTGAGTGTCAATCCATCATCAAAGATAACTCCCAGGTTTCGCACCCGATCAGAGGTCTTCAGCTGTTTTCTGAGTGAAGCTCAAGTGGTCTGTACGATGTCATCTCACCCTGAGAAGGAAACATCAGCTTTGTTGTGTATAATTGCCCAAAGATAATTTGATATTGCATGTTTGTTTTATTCAGTTGCCTTCTTTCTAATTATGTCTTGAACTGTGGTCAAATAAACAGGAAACATCAAACAGCAGGATGCAATTAAAAACACTTCAAGAGCTAGTGGAGCCAAAACAGACAGACAGGAAAATATTACAAATTTCAAGAAGTAGTCAGTTGTAACTTTTTATTTCTGAAGTAGTTTTCTTTTTCCTTTTGCTCATTAGAAAGTCTTCTATGTGATAATATTGTGCTGGGTGCATGGAACAGCACTTAGCCTGGCAGCTGACATGACTATCCCTACCACCCCAACAGTTCCATGTCAGTACATTGATGATGTCGTTGTCAACACCCCCGACAGCAACAGGAACAATGCCGACAGTCGGCATTGTTTCCAACAGGACAAAGTGTTTTTCTGCAGGGGGCTTTGCCCTCATGCCCCTCCGCATCCCCCCATCTCTAAATAACCAACTCCGAGCCAGAGTTGGTTCGGGGTGGGAGCACACCGGGAGATAAGCTACGATAGGCAGACAGCGAACCACCACAATGACCAGTCTCGACCTGGCAAGATTTGTCGCTGTGGCGGTGTTCGCTGTCGGAATGTTGTTAATGGTGAGGTGATATGGTTTCTGTTGCCATGACAACAGGCATAACAACCTCCCTACAGTGACACATGGTCGCCGACATCCTGATGCCGCCGACTGCGGTCCTGACTGGAAAATGCACCCGACACACTATCGATTGTTCATCTCACGAGGCTATGCCCCCCCGACATAGGATTCCAACTCGTGGGGGCAGATCTCGGCGGAGAGCAACCAAACTCCAGAGCTGATGACTCTGGCATTGTTCCAGCAACCTGGTCGACACTGCGGGTATTGGCAGATTGCTGTCAATGAAACAGCGTTGCTGTAAGAGCGTCACTGTTACAATGGTATACCGGGGTGATACCCCCATCAGCATTGTAATCTCACTGACAGTGACATCACAGGTGATAGCAGCCACTGACTGGCTGTTCCTAAGCAGCAGTGACATCAGTCAGTAAGGTCACAATGCTGATGATGTAGTGGGGGGGAACAGAGACAGATATATCAGCTACCAGGCAGAGCGCGTCCCATGCATCACACTTACTAAAATCAGGTAAACCATCTTCTTTTTATCATACAGCTGTTTGCTCCCCGTGGCCACTTACTCCTTCATCGGGGTTCCCCCTTGGGGGAGCCATCACAAACAACCATGTGGAACATATACATTTTTGTATTTCGTCCCTCTCCCCCAAAGCACTGGTGGCTTGGCAAATCACGTGCATTTAAGGCATGTGCACACTCCGGAAACAAGTGCTTCCTCCACCCTCCCTTTGTCAGCCCTCAACTGTGCTGTGACAGCCGGCCTCCACTGGGTGTCAGCCGAGAGCGAGGGACTGATCCTCCCTGATCTGAGAACTGAGAGCAGCCCATCGGCTACTACAGTCAGCTTCCCGGCCCTCCCCCCAGTCAACCCCTGGCAACCCAAGCTCACTCCCAAACTCAGGTCGCCAGCGTGGCATGAGGTGTGATGTCCAGCGCCTCAACCCTCAGTGCTATGGAGCCGGCATCAGTAAACAATCTTCTGATTAAACAAAGAGAAAAGGAAAAGTACCTCAGATATAAAAGGTAATGGATGACTGTTTTTAAAAATTAATATTAGTTCTAGATAGTACACCAACTCTTCAAGATGATTTTAATAGCCACATGAGCTGCTAACATTTCTCATAGATACACTGATAGATAGATAGATAGATGGATGGATGGATGGATGGATGGATAGATAGATAGATAGATAGATACATACATACATACATACATAGATACTTTATTTTTATAGTGCCCCATTCTGGAGACTCGGAGCTCTTTACATTAACAGTTAAAAGCACAATATAGAGCACACACAATAATCAAATCACAAACAAATTCAGGTGGAGCTAACAGCAATAGACTTAAAAACTATCTATCCTTATACTTTAAAATAATGCATTAAAATCTTTATAAATTAAAAGTCTTGTAGAATAACAAGGTCTTTAAACCCTTTTTAAAAGTTTCCACTGAGGGTGCCTCCCGAAGATGGTTCAGCAGTGAGTTCCACAGGGTAGGCGTGGCAACAGAAAATGCTCACTCACCCGAATGCCGCAACCTAGCCCTGGGAACTCTAAGGAGGCAACCCTTGGCGGAACAGAGAGCCCGGGACAGACGATGGGGCACAAGGAGATCTTGCAGGTAGACTGGTCCCCTTTTGTATAGGGCCTTATAGATCAGTAATCTGACCTTGAGGACAATCCTCCAGCTAACTGGCAGCCAGTGCAGTTCATGGAGGAAAGGCGTAATATGCTCACACCATCGTGCTCCCATCAATCTCGCCGCCATGTTCTGCACTAGCTGCAGCCGGCTGAGATTTCCTCCAGATAGCCCTAGGTACAGGGCATTGTGGTAATCCAGCCTGAATGTGACAAAAGCATGTACCAGTGCGGTCAGGTTCTCAGATGGTATCAGGTTCCAGATCCGGGTGATGTTCCCTTGATGGTAAAATCTGCTTTTAACGATGGCCAACACTTGAGCATCTAATGTCAGGCCATTGTCGAGGATCACACCCAGATCCTTCATCCATATGGAGGGGATCAGTGGGACCCCCCAGTACAAGACCAGGGGGATCCCCTAAACTCCCGTCCCCACCACAATGACCTAAATACACCACCAGCACCTCAGTCTTTTTCGGGGTTGAGTCATAACAAGTTGTGAGCCATCCAAGTCTGGATCTCCCCTCCAGGCAGTTGTTAAATATGGAGGCTGCCATCTGGTTACCACGTGCACAGTACAAGTATAGCTGGGTATCATTAGGATAACAATGAAAACCCAGCCCATACCACCTGATAATGTCTCCCAATGGCATCATGTGCACCGTAAACAGCAAAGGTGACAAAACTGATCCCTTCGGAACTCCACAAGTCAGAGGCTTCAGGTTAGAGGAGGCTAACCCCATCATCACCCTCTGCATTCTGCCTGTCAAGTACAACCTAAACCATTGGATGATATTTCCAGATAGGCCACTCCAGTACCACAGTTGGCCAAGCAACACCTCATGATCCACGGTGTCAAACGCCACCAAGAGATCCAGGAGGAGCAAGATGGTACACGTTGTCCTGTCTCTCGCTATCATGAGATCATTAAGCACCTTCACCAAGGTGGTCTCCATATTATGCCCTTCTCTAAACCCAGACTGGAAAGCCTCATAAGTGGAGGAGGATGTAAGTCGCTCCTCGAGCTGGATGGCCACCACTTTTTCTATAACCTTCCCTAAAAATGGGAGGTTAGAGACCAGTCTGTAGTTGCTGAGACAGTCCGGGTCTAATGAGGGTTTCTTTAATAGGGGTCTAACCAGGGCCTCTATCAAGGCCACTGGGAAGACCCAACTCCTCAAGGAACTCTGGACAATTTCAGCCACCAAAGATCCAATCAGGTCCAAACATCTGACCAAAAGTCAGGTTGGGCCTGGGCTTAGATCACAATGTGTTGGTCACAGCCTCAAGACAATCTCTACTATCTCCTCCACTCCAACTGAATTGAACTCAACCCATACAGGTAGAGTGCTCCAACAAGCCTCAGGGTGAACCTTGCAATCCCTATGAGTGATGTCGGAGATCTCTGCTCTGACAGAGGACACTTTGTTGGCCAAGAACAGAGCAAATGCTTCACACCTTGTGTTTGAACCCGCTCCTCCCACACAGAGACAGGCAGGATGCAATAGCCCATCTACCATGCAGAACAGCTGAGCTGGTCTGTTTCTTGCTGCAGCACTCTCCCTTGACAAAAAATCTGCCTTCTTTTGTGAGATTGCCCCCTGATAGTCTTTATAATGAGACCTCAGGGCCAATTTGTCCTCCATTAGTCCAGATCTCCTCCCACATCTCAATAACCTCTGACCCTAATCTTTAACTCCCTAAGTTCCCCGTCAAACCAGGGAGGTCTCTGGAGAGTAGATAAGGGTCGGACCCATTATAGGCCACTTATCCAATGCTGCTGCACTCCGTACTATGAAAGAACCACAGAAAATGAAGTACTCAACTAAATAGTCGTATTATAGAAAATCCACTATGTGGGAGCCCCAAGCGCCTCGCCTTAGTGCCTTCCAGGGAACTTTTCTTTTGTTTACCATTATAGGCCACCACTGCCTCCTCCATTTCCATCACACACGCAGCCTCCACACTCGATAGGTCCAGCACCGCCTGTAGTCCTGTTGGGGACAATCCCCGTAAAGGGCGGTACCGGACCATCTCCACAGAGGACTGACCTTCGGGGGGGCCCCAAACCTGAACCCCATGGTGCTATGACCCAACCAAACTACTGGATCTCCACTAAGGTCCATGACCTCAAGGCCTACAAAAACCATCAGGTCCAGTGTGTGGCTATGCGAGTGGGTCACTGAGGTAACCTTTTGTGTCAGGTCATGCGATTCCATGCTCCTCAGGAGATCACACCCAAACAACGAGAGCTTGCCGTCGACCCAGGCACTCAAGTCCCCCAGAATTAGCCAACTGGGGACTCCAACACCAGACCATCGACAAACTCTCTGATCTCCCTCAAAAATTCATGCTCCCCGCCTGGGGGTGCGATAGAACAGGAGCATCCTGTAGCCTGTGCCAGGACCCCCCCCCTCATGCGGCAACACACTTAAAAGACTCAGTGGGACCCACAGGTAGCACCGTGAGGCCCAGGTTGGATTTAAAACAAATGGCCCCCTGCCTCTGCAATCCTTCCTCGGGGTGTGTATCATGGAGTACCTGGCTGGCACTGCTGCCTCCAAAATGGTAGCCGCATTCTCATCCAGCCAGGTCTCCGTGATGCAAGCCAGGTCTGCCAAGGCAACCAAGTCTGCCATTATGGCAGTCTTGTGCTCATTGACCTGGCATTCCATAACACAGCCCGAGTAGGATGAGGGGAGAGTGCTGGATCAGCTATCTGTCCACTTCCCTCAGTGGAGCACTTGGGTATGGGAAGCAGACTGGGAACATAGAACATAGACAAGAACAGCAAAAAGAAGCCTGTCAGCCCACCCAGTCTGCTCACCCAACCAACCTACTCCGCACTGGCCCAAGTGGCCATCCCTACCCTTTGTTTTTGCTCCCCTTCCTTTTCTAACTAATTCCATTTGTCTGTCCCATCTCGGCTTGAAGATATTCACCGATTTGGCCTGTACCACTTCCTCCAGCAGCTTGGTCCACTTGTCCACCACTCTTTCTGTGAAAAAGTGCTTCTATACATCCCATTTGAATCTCCCCCTGGGAGCTTAAGTGAGTTCTCTCTCATGCCTGTTGCTGAACTCAGGAAGAAATGTTCCTTGTCATCCATATATCTCGAGGAGTGGTTGAAGGTATGGCAGCTGGGTTTCAATGCAAAAAAGGGCAAAATTATGTGTCATTGGCACAGAAACCCATGGGTAGTGTGTAAAATGGGGCAAAAGGTGGTGGCAGTCACAAAGCAGGAATGAGACCTTGGGGTTATCGTATCTGATGACCTCAAGGTGGCAGAGCAGTGTGACATGGGCAGTAGACAGGGCCAGCATGATGCTGGGGTGCATAGGGACAGGAGCCATCAGCAGCAGAAGGAGAGAGATGGTGTTACCACTGTATCGATCATTGGTGAGACCCCACCTGGAGTACTGTGTCTAGTTCTGGAGACCTCAACTTAGAAAGGACATAGACAGGGTACAGGCTGTCCAACAAGGGGGGGGGGCAACTAAATTAGTTCAGGGGCTGCATCATAAGCCCTATGAGGACAGACTGAGGGATCTCAATATGTACTGTACACCCTGCAAGAGAGGAGGGAGAGAGGGAAGGAGGACATGATAGAGACCTATAAGTATTTCACAGATGTGAATTAGGTACTGGTGGGGAGTATTTTTCCACCTAAACACCAGGAGCATTCTCCCAAAAATGGACGCCATTAAAGTCTGGTTCACCCAGCATGACCCAGATATCCTATGTGTCACAGAAACCTGACTATCGGCCAGGATTCCTGACTCTTCCCTTTCTATCCCTGATTTCATCCTCTACCACAGAACTGAGGTAAACATGGGGGTGGAGTTGCCCTTTATGTACACAGACCATATCCTCCTCAATCTCTTTCCAGGAATCCTTTCCCTCCTCCCATGAACTCCTTCTAGCTCTCCTCTTCATCCCCTCTACTGTCCCCATCTATATTGGTGTCCTTTATGTTCCCCCAAAGAATCTCATGACTCCCTGGTGGCCTGTATCTTCTCCGTCTCCTCCCTGGCTGACAAGGGTGAGCTCATTTTACTTGACAATTTTAACGTGGACCGGACCTCCCCTTCCTCTAAGTCTACCCTCCACAGAATCGAATCCCTAAACTTAACACAACTGATCTCAGAGCCAACACGCATTAACTCTAAATCCTCCAACCACTCCCTCCTTGACTGGGTGCTTTTTTCTCACCCCAGCCGCATCACTGCTGCTGTCGTCCTCCTGGACATCCTCAGTGACTACTGCATTACCTACTGTGTAAGAAAAGAGACTGCCCCACAAACAACCCCCAAATACATTTGGCACTGCCCTCTTCCTGCCCTGGACTCCCACACTCTCCTCCATGACCTGTTCCGTACCAACTAGTTATTGATGTTCCAGGCCTCTAATATCGACTCGGCCCTCAGCTTCTTCACAAACACCCTACTTTGAACCTGGAATACCGATGTCCTGCTGAAAAAAAGAAAGGGTTACATGTCTCCACCATCCCTGGATTACACCTGACCTCTTATCCCTCTGCAGAACTAGAGACAAACTATGGGTACGATTCAAGACAGCCAAGTCTCCTGCACAGCTACAACAATACAAAATCAGCAGACATGCCTGCACCAAAGCCATTCGACTAGCCAAATCAGACTATGTCAAATCTCACCTCCAAGCAAATGTAGTTTCCCCAACTGCATTCTGGAAGATTATTCACTTGCTCATGGACCCCCAGCCAAACAAGCCCCCCCCATCTGCAAAGTTTAATGGTTCGACTATCTCTCAGCTCATATCTACACAATAGATAACAGTCTGTTCTAGTTAGAAATGCCCTATCCTCCCCCCTCCCCATCCAAACTGACATACCCCAAGGTTTCATAATTGGACACATCCTGTTCTCCATCTTTATTAATGACCTTCCCCTCATCTGCGCCACCACCCAAATACATATGTACGCAGACAATACAGTGATTTTTTTCTCCTCTGGTCCCACCACTGAAGTATTCACCCACTTACAGTAGGACTTCGTTAGAGTTCAACATTGGTTCCAGGACACCAGTATAAACCCAACACTAGAAAACCGTATCAGTGGTATTTGGCACCAGGCAGAGGCTGGCTCGATTCCAATCCCCAAAGTTCACCTTACTAGATGGCTCCCCCTGGAAATGATCCACTCCTTCAAATACTTAGGAGTCTGCCCTGGCATCACCTTGATTTTCTCCACTATATTGATGCTATTTGCTCAAAACTCTGCCTAAATTGGGCATCCTCTACCACAACCAAGACTGCATACCTCTACCTACTCACCGTCACCTGGTGTGAAAACAATCCATCCCGTGTTGACCAGCTGACACAGTCTACACTGCCGCACCTACGACCTCCCTCTCTAAGCTTGACACTCTCCTAAACTCATTTTGCCACTTCGCTACCTCCTCCCCTCCTCTCACTCATCACTGTCACCTCTGTTCCTCTCCATCACCCCTCTTCTCCAACAGACAAGAGTTCCATTGCTTCTCCCTTTCCCTCATTGCCAAATACTGGGATTGAGTCTCTCCCCTCCTACCTCACCTCCCGCCTGTCTTCTACTATTTCCTCTACCTACTCCTTCCACTCTAGGGACTCTCAAGGTTTTTCCCTCCCCACCCACCCACTTAACAGCAGGACAGTCCACTTTTTCCTACCACCTTCCATCCTTGTGGAACCAACTCCCCAGGTCTGTTCGCCACTCTCCCACGTTCGCATCCTTAAAAACTAATCTATGTCTCCTCTCTGGCTACACTTGTTGCTGTCCCACCTCCTCTCCTTCCCCTCCCACCTAGCCTACAAATCCTCTTTATCTCCCCTCCTCACTCCTCCCCTCTACCATTCCACACCTCCTATCATACTCTTGCCCTTGTAAGCTCATCATTAATTTTGCACACTAGCTGCACTTGCAGTTTGTGACTCTACCCCGAAGTATGTCCTGCTGGTACTGTATCTGTATCCCCACCCTAATTGCAATTTGCACTTCTTTGTTCCAAAGTGTGTTTTCTCAAAGTGACTCGCATCAACTGTATTTCAAATTTACATGTATGAAATTTCCTGATATGTAGATATTGTGTTATATTATTCCTGTGCTATATTGTATAACTGTCATGATGTTTTAGTCCCCTTGTCTGTATTGTTTCCCTGACACCCCCCGTGTCCCACCTGGAAACAAGCATTGGCTCAGTGTGCCTTTCCCGGTTACCAAATTTTAAATAAAATAAATATATTTTTCAGAACAGAAGGTGCATGGGAACAAGGGGCTAGATACCTGGAACAGTCTTCCAGTGGAGGTGGTGGGGGCGAAAACAGTGGTGAGCTTCAGGCATGCTTGGGTAGGCACAATGGAATCTTAGTGGGAAGCGGAGGGGGGGGAGGAGTAGCCAGAGATCAGGTAGGGTCTGCGGTGACAGTATAGGTAGGGACAAATGGGTAGACTGTGTGGGCTAAGCAGTCCTTATCTGCTGACAGAGTCTATGTTTCTGTGCTTCTGTCCCATACAGGTACTTGCATGGCTCGACCATGTCACTCCTTTCCCTCTTTTTGTTTAAGGATGTGCATGTTCAAGTCCTGCAGCAGCCTCTCCTCATATGTCTTGTTCCCCAGTCCATGGACCATCTGGGTTGCCCTGTGCTGTACTGCCTCCACCTTGTCTCAGTCTCTCCTCAGGTGTGGACTCCAGTACCCTGCACAGTATTCCAGGAATAGTCGCACCAGTGCTTACATACAATGGGAGGATCACCTCCTGACTTTTACTACTTATCCCCTCCCTATGCAACCCAGCATCCAGTTTGCCTTGCCCACACTTCTAATACTATGCAATGGCTCTCAACATCATGACCTCTAGGTCCTTTTCCTCTTTTCTGCACGCTCACTGCATTTCTTGCTGGTTGCTGCCTTAAAGAAGAGTCTGTGTGTTTGGTCACAGACAGGAATTGAAGGGCTTTTGGAAACAACATAAGTGGGGTCAGTTGTGGGGAAACGTCATGAAATACAGTGGTATCTCGTTATAATGAACGCCTCTGGGTCCATCCATTTTATTCCTTATAGTTAGGGTTCGTTATAAGGAGGGATTGTATGTCATGCCAGTGTTTGAGAAGTGTGGACTGGATTACAGCTCCTCCACATGTGTGAAGCATCACCTTTCATTCTTTTTGCTTATTTTCTTTTTCTTGTATTTTATTGTCTAACAGAAGCCCCACTCTTCTGCGGGTGAGCGGCATTGACACTGCCATAAATACTGGCTGATTGCCAGCACATTAAAGCTCTGTTCCTGGTTCTGTAGAGAAGCAGAGTAATGGAAAAGTAAGCTCTGCTCCGTGCAGACAGCAGATTTCTTCATTCCTTTAACGGAGCAGCGGTTCAGAATGCCACAGTACCACAGCATACAGTTCCAGAAAAAAAATTCGCTTTCCATTCTAAATTAAGAATGCTCCCAAATGGAATGAAGTGCTCAAAAATACTGTAGCTTATTCAATGGGCTAGCTGTACAAATGGTATAAAAACACCCCGGCGCTGGGGCTTCAAACTATGAAAGAGGAAGAACTTTCATAGTTGAACGCCAACACGGGTATTTATGACATTTGTACAGCAAGCCCATTGAATAAGCTACAGTATTTTTGAGCACTTCATCAGTTAGGGAGCTTTTTAAATTTAGAATGGATAGTGGATATTTTTTTCTGGAATTGTATGCTGTGGCATTGTGAACCGCTGATCCGTTTTTATTCAACAGGTGTGCCCCAGAGTTTTTGTCTGGTAACTCTATGTTTTTGTAATAAAGGACTCAGTCATGACTAGGGAAAATGCTTTAGGGGACTCTCAGTGTAAATGTTAAAATGGAAAGACAGGCAGTGGCACAAGGAAACAGCTGTGATGAGCCATTGTTTTCACCCATTAAAACCTACTAAGGTTTAAGCTGAAAACAATGAGGTGATCACAACTGTTATTATATAAACCGAAGATTCACTATAACAAGGGATGCTATGGCGAGGGAGCACTGTAGTGTCTTTATTATTGTCTGCCACGTTAGGGTCTAGCAACAGTGTGGGTATAGGTGAATCACCCTATCTAGGGTAGGAATAATTAAGGGTTTAGAGTGAATAAAACAAAAAGCAGGCAGGGTAGAGGTGAGTTAGGGTCAAGCAATAGTTTGGCAAGGGTAAAACGAGGCTAAAGGAGACAAAACAGAAATAGTCTGCCACCACCACCTTGGAGGTTGCCCAAAGGAGGGTGGCTGGACAACAGTGGGCTTAGGAGGGTTGGGACGATGGAGGCGTGAGGCACATTCCCATCTGGTAGGCACATCCCCATCCGGTACCACTACAAAACACCTATGCTGCACTGGCTGGCAGAAGTCCACAGAGGCACCCAAAGTAATGACTACGGTGGATGAGAGGTCCTTCATAGTGAAGACCCCAAGGGGGTGTCAGAGGACCCCAGAGGAGGAGGAAGTGAATCCTGGTGGGGGACTCCATAGTGAGGGAGGGTACAGTTGGGAGCAGCTAAGGATGAGGAGAGGGAGTTTAGATGTCTTTCCAGTGCCACGGCTCACAGGGATGGAAAGAGGATCAAAAGGATCACTGGGGCAGCAGGAAGAGAGGGAGAGCTGGGCATCACTGTCCATCTGGGGACAAATGACCTGGCTAGGGATGAGCCAGCTATAGTTCAGGAGGAGTTTAGGGAATGGGGAAGGGTCTTAGGCAAGTAGCACAATCTGTGACCTTCTCGGAGGTGCTACCTGTCAACGGCGAGGGGAGGATAAATTCTAAGCACACCAGGATCTTCAATGCATGGTTGAAGGAATGGTGCAGAGAAGGAAGGTTTGGCTTCATTGGGGACTGGGGACCCACGTGGAGGGATAAGAGCCTCTACTGGGTGACGACCTGCATCCATCCAGGAGAAACAGGGTCCTCAGTGACCAAAACTACCTGAGGGGGGAGGCAGAATAAGGTAGGGAGACAAGAACCCCCCCCCCACAGGCTCATGAGGTGAGCAGTGGGAATCCTGAGAAAGTGAAATCCCCAAAGTAACTAAATAACAAAAGAATCCAAGGGGTAAAAGGATAGAAAGATAGTAAAATAATAGTGGAGGAAATAAGAAAGAGCAAATGGGGAAAAAAAGGGGGGGGTGGCTGGACAATCTGGAGAGCCATTTGTGCAAATGCTCGAAGTCTGGGCAATAAGATTACAGACCTAGAGGCCACCATGGCAGATGAGGACCTGGACATAGTAGCAGGCAGACATAGGAGGCAGTATGGCGCAGTGGTTTAAGGCTCTCAGCTGCAAATCTGGAAACCTGGGTTTGAATCCCACAGCCCCACTTGCATACTGTGTGACCCTGAGCAAGTCACAACTTCCTCGTGCACCCAGGTGCACCTGAAAACAAGCTTTCAGCTTGTAGTGTGTCTCACCTGGTAAAACAATTGGTAAAAAAAAAAAAAAATTACAGAGTCCTGGTGCAGTGAAAACCAGGACTGGGATGTAACTAAACCAGGGTATACTCTGTTCCAGAAAAGACAGGGTAGGTAAAAATGGGAGAAGTAGCTGTTCATGTCAGGGACAACATAAAAGCTACGGAAATGCAGAGAGCAGAAAGAAGCTGAGGTACTGTGGATTGTGCTGGAGACATGGAGGGACTGCTGTTTGCACAGGGTGATCTACGACCTCAGAACAGGGGAGAGGTGGATAAAGATATGATGGAAGCAATCCAAGGATGGCACACAAAGGGAGGGGTTGCTGGTAGGGGACTTCAGTCTACTAGACCTGAACTGGAGCCTACCAGCTGTGGCAACAGTCAGAAGAAGGGACATCCTGGACTCTCTGTAAGTGGCGTTTCTCGGGCAACTAGTTTAGGAACCCACTCATGGGGGGCAATACTGGACCTGGTACTGACCACTGGGGACAGTGTTGCTGGCGTCTGATGGGTGGCCACCTGGGGACCAGTGATCATCGTATGGTGTGGCTCAGTATAAGAATTGGGTCAGAATCAAGCTGCACAAAGACAAGCTTCCTGGACTTCAGGAGGGCTGATTTTAAGAGAATGACTCAGGGACACCCTAACAGGGATAGGGAAACTGGGAGGAGTCAAGGAACAACGGGCAAAAATAAAGGGGGGGAGGGCATTGAAAAGGCAACAAATCTCGGTGTCGGACAGGTTAACAAAGGCAAGAGAAAAAGAAACTGCTATGGTTCTCTAGAGAAGTAGAGGAGAAAGTAAGGACAAGAAAACTAGCATTTAGAAGGTACAAGAGGACACAAAAGGAGGAGGATAGGGAGAGTTACCAGGAGAAAAAAAAGAGTAGCGGGGACAGCAGTTAGAAGCGCAAAGGCGCAAATGGAGAAGATTGCCCAATCAGTAAAAAGGGATAAAGCATTTCTTAGATATACTGTATAAGCAAGGAGAGAAAGACCAAGGAGGAATATTTAGGCTAAAAAGGGAAGGGAGAGAGGGTTGTGAGGAAGAGGACCAAAAAACAGACACACTGGACAATTACTTTTGTTTAGTATTTACGGAGGAAGGGGTAGATGACAAGACAAATGTAACCCCCAGGGGGCGCTACCCTTAGGGCTACTACCCCTGTCTGCCCCCACAGAGGCAGGGTGAGGGGCCCAGATCCGTTGACGGGTGCCTCCACCCAGAGGTCAGGGTTAGTACAGTTAAGACTACCTCGGTTACAGCCCTCTGGGCTACTGCAACCCCCCTTTCGTCCTCCTAGTGACTCACACTGGGTGCCAACAATTCTTTTCACCAGTACACTTACCCCTCGGATAATATATTCCAACTCACTCCAGGGACCCCCTGTAAAGTAGATACAGTTATATCACAGTCACCATGTAGCAGCTCTTCTGAAAAGTACAAACCAGCCAGGGTGTAGTTATAACACAGCAATCTGATTTATTAGAAGGGCTGATAACGAGGGAAAGGGGGAAAATCAGGTTGATTGGCTTACACTATTCCTACCCACCTAGGGCTCTGTGCACAACCCTAACCCTATGATTTACTGTCCCTGGGTACCCAAGCCCTAACGGCTAGTCCAAACGTGGCAGCTGGTTGGGGCCCTTAACACAGATAAACATTACAGTCTTGAGCTGGTCAGAATAAGAGGAGAGTTTAATTAGGCAGTCAGCAAGATAATAGTGCACTGAAACCACTGTGTAAACACTCTGCAGGGAGCTACCTGAATCAGTACTCACAACCCCAGCAAATAACGATTCCTTCACCGCTACCAGGATGGAGCCTGACTTCACCAGCCTTCTCACACATTTATATGGCAAACAGCAACAGAGGGGTACCACATCAGGCAGCTGCTTCCAAGGCTCCCACAAACTCACAGCCACTGAGATACTGCAACGGCAGCTTCCACTTTTCCTCCGGACCGAGCGCGATTCAGCAATTCTCTCCAGTCCTCCTACAGGTCGGGCCTGGTGGGTAGCTGTACAGGGCACAGCCTCCTCTGACCGCCCGCCAGCGGATTTTAAAGCGAACTCGCTTGCAGAGAAAAACGGCCGCCTTAGGCCTTCACGCGCTTCCCACGCGAACACTTCCCAGCGCAGAAGCACGGAAGCTCCTCACTCCTCACTAGCCACAACGCATATACCCTTGGCAGCACTGAGCACACCTTTCAGATCGGGCGCTACCCGCTGTCATTGGCTGGCTGCACATGCCAGTCACTTCCTCCGGTTCTCAGTGGTGCGAAAAAGCACCATAGCCCATAATGCCTTTCCCAATTACAAACAGTTCATCTATTGGTCAGCCAGCTCTGTGGGGTCCCAAGGTACTGACTAGTCCAATTCAATAGTTCTGGACCAAAATGGAGGAGGCAGTCGAAACAGTTTTTACTGCAAAAGAAGGCAGGTTAGAACAACTATATTATCATTATTATTTTACAGTATTTTAAACAAACATTCACATCCTCCATCAGAACTCCCTCTGCACTACTAGCGATGGCAGCAGGGTTACTTTCGGTGTCCCAGGCGGGACTCGAGCATACAACACACAGTCCCCTTCCATTTCAATTACTTACGGCTGCAACAGGCAGCCCTTAAAGAGACAGCTCACGGAGGCTTTTAAAAGCACTCACCGGTTCCCCATTCAAGCGGCTCTTATGCCGATTAATACCCAGGCATGGAGCATAAAACAGCTCCGAGGAAACTTTTAGGAACCCCCATTTGTAAGGGGGTTACACAAAGATAAGGGACAAGGCATTAAAGGTAGGAAGTGGACACTAGTCCTTTTACAGGAGAGAGTTCTCAAGAACTAGTGCTATTTAAAGGTGGACATGGCAATATTACTGGACGGGTTGTATGCTAGGATACTGAGGAGCTCAGGGAGTTGCTGGCTGCACCTCTGATAGCTCTGTTTAACCTATCACTAGAAGCAGGAGGTTCGGGAGACTGGAGGAGGGCAGATGTGGTCCCACTACATAAAGTGGAAATAGGAAGGAGGCAGGAAATTAAGACCTGTCAGCCTTAATGGTAGTAGATAAAGTAATGGGATCACTACCAAAGGAAAGGATTGGGAATATCTTGCAAGCAGTGGATTACAGGATCCAAGGCAATAGGGGCTCACGGGGGCTTGATAGAGCAAACCAGTCGGAGTTTTTCTCACTGGTGATCAGGGAAGTGGATCAGGGAGGAGCTGTAGATAATGGCCTACCTGGATTTTAGTAAGACCTTCGACGTCATTCCACATAGAAGACTGGTGAGAAAGCTGGGCAACCTAGGAGTACATCCAAAAGTAGTAAAAGGGGTAAGATGTGGCTAAGCAATAGGAGTCAGAGGGTGGTGTAAATGAGGACTCTGGAGAAGGCAAGGTGACAAGCGGGGTGCCACAGGGATCAGCACTAGGCCTGCTCCTCTTCAATATCTTTTTTAGGAACATTGCTGAAGGGCTGGAGGGGAAAGTATGCCTGTTAAGAGATGACACAAAGATCTGCAGTGGAGTGGATACATGAAGGGGTGGAAAGAATGAGGGGCAATCTGAAAAAGCTGGAAGATTGGTCAAGGGAATGTCAGCTGGGTTTCAGTGCAAAAAAGTACAGAATCATGCACTTGGGGCACAGAAACCCAGTGGCAACATACCAATTGAGTGGAGAAATATTAGCAACCACAAAACAGGAAAGGGACCTGGGGTAATCATTTCTGATGTCCTGAAGGTAGCCAAGCAGTATGATAAGGCAGTAGGGAAGGCTAGCAGAATGCTCGGGTGCTTAGGGAAGGCATCACCAGCAGAAGGAGGAAGGTAGTATTGTCCCTGTATAAATCAGTGGTAAGACCCCATCTCATGTGCTGTGTCCAGTACTGAGGCCCCACCTCCAGAAAGACATAGGGTGGAGGCAGTACACAGGAGGGCTACTAAAATGGTGCAAGGCCTGCATCAAAATCCAGAAGGGAAAGTCTCAAGGAGCTAAATATATACTCTCTACAGGAAAGGATGGAGGTGGGAGGTGGGTATGATAGAAACGTTCAAATACCTCACAGGTATTTGTAAGGTACAGGAAGGTAGCATTTTCCATAGAAAAAGATGCTCCAGGACAAGGAGTCACACTATGAAGCTGGGGGGGGGGCTCAGAGGACATGTGAGGAAATACTTCTTCACAGAGAGGATGGTGGATGCCTGGAACAGCCTTCCAGCAGAGGTGATGAGTGCTAAAAGGATAACAGAATTCAAGTGCAACCCCCACCCCTTCGTTTTATAACGACAGGCGGTTATGCTGTTTGAATCTGACAGCAATCACCGGGGGCTGGGTCTGGGAGGACTAGCGTACTGGCACAAAGGCTAGGGTTTGGCCACTCTGCACAGGGGCACCCAAGTAACTCCAACACAGGAAGCAATAACTGTAATGTCCAATACCAGAATTGGGATTCTAAAGTGTTGCTTTTATTCACATCCAAACAGAATAAACAAAGCATAGATGGACCCCACGGGCTAGACTTCTGGTAATGCAGATTAAAGAATCAAGAACACTCTTTAACACTTCAGCCTCAGGCTCTTGAACCCATCGGACACAGCCCAGACTGTACGCTGCTTTGAGTACACAGCCCAAACTTGTACACTATTCTGGGTTTTCCCTGGCTTAGCTTCCTTGCCGGCCACTCGGACACCTTCCATATGTCATGGACACATTTCTGGTGGTTCCCTAAACCACCTAGAGCACCTCAGCTCTATCAGGGAATTCTCCTTTTAATCCCACGTCTGGGTACTTTCCTCAGGCACTGGCCAAGTACCTGAGAGAAAGTAAAGATGCCACAGAGCAAATCCGTTGAGGTGAATTTGGTTACTACTGATGGGGGGGGGGTCTCCCACCTCTTGCTCCCACAATTCATACCTGGCCATTTCTCTGGACAGTAAACATCTCATTCTGTAAAGCTTGGCAATGTAGATTACGGCTAAATGAATGTCACATTTCCTCTACTTGTCTTGCTTTCCCATTGTGTGACTTGAACATACTTTTACTTGGCTTAGCCCATTGCTCTAGGCCTCCCACTGATTAAGCAGTCCGATCCCACTTTACTTCACTCTTTGTGCTGGACTTGAACCTACTTGAATTAACCAGCAATGTCTGTTACACTAGACCTCCTACAGATTAAGTAGTCAATCCCCACTTTCCAACAGTTCAGGTTAAAACACTGGCCCTCTGTCACAGCGAACTCACCCTTTGGTTGCAGGTGCCCCACAAGCGATTCCTCACAGGAATTTCTCTCCCACAGCTTCTGATGCCGCAGCACAACTTGAAATATGTAGCTTCTTCCCTTAGCCAGAACCAGGAGGTTTGCTCCTGGAAAATAGGCAAACCTTCCCCTTCCCCCATCCCCTCAGGGATGGGGCACTTGGACCAGTAACAGCGGTCTCCACCACTTCAACAATTAGCTTCTGTGTTCCTCTTATGGTGGAAACACACACCTTCCTAACAGTAGCTCTAAAACAGAGCTTACAGCTCTGAGACCTGCACACGACAGCTGTGCTACTGCCTCTCTCCAAGACTGCAAACAGACTCTGTTCAAATTCCCCAACATTCTATCCTAACTTCCAACTGCTGCATTCCAGTGTTGCTCATGCAGCTTGAGAGTTCTATGGTGATGTCATCCTCAGTCTCAGCTGAGACTGAGAACAGAGTGAGATAGTGTAAAATCCATTTAACTGGAGTTTCACAAGCTGCCTTCCCTGCTTACACTAGTTCTTACTGGGATTCTAGTAACCCCGGGTAACTGGGGGGTTACACAAGCATGCATGGGATAGACACAAGGAGACCTTAGGAGTAAGGCAAGGGGGGGGAGACCGGAGACTGAGTAGGGTCTGTGGTGGCACAGTAGGTTGGTAATAAGGAGCAGACTAGGTGGGCCAAGAGGTCCTTATCTGCTGACAACTTCTATGTTTCTGTTAGGGATGGGCCAACCATTGGTTAGCTAGATCGTGTAGGCCCAGTATTGGCAATTTTTGGCTGGGTAGGGTAGTCTGGGTAATTTACTACCCTACTCAACATAACAGTGTATTTCAGGGTCTGGTAGTTTTGACACAGGTAACAGGTCGGGTAACAGGTAATTTTTTTAAAAACGGGCATTTTAGGCAGCCTATGGGGTCCTGGGACTCTTCCCAGACTGTAAACAGGCATGAAAGGGCAGCCTGTGGGGTCCTTCATGAGCTTACAGCAGAATTAGGAGTACATGGTAATGGGCTGACAATCTAAGTAATTGGGTGGTGTCTGTGCTCCGTCTACTGTGAACCCGTTATTGCAGATAGCAGCCGGACTGTAAAGGAATCGGGTGCTCACTCTGCATTGTCGCCAAATCATAGTGAAACTTAAAAAAAGAAAAACACAAAATTAAAACCTCTACAAAGGAGCAAGGGGCTGGGGATGGATGTGCTCTAAGGAGGAAAGGGGAATCGGGATCATCCAATGGTGTGGTGCTGGGGAAAGAAGAAGCAAGGGCAGGAAGGCACTGGCAGCTGGTCTGTGTCTCTGCCGCATGGTGAAAGTCATTGAACCGTCCAATTCACGGTTTGTGTTGATGCCCCGGGCCCTGTCATTTTGTTACTGTGACATAGCTGTATATCTCTGCAGCCCTAATAGAAAGCCATTTAAGCTGTATTACACTGTCTGTTAGGTGCCCCAAGCCCTGTCTGTGATATTAGCTAAACTGTGTGCCTCTGCAGCATAGTGAAAGCCATTAAGGCTGTAGTTATTTATTTATTTTTATTTATTTCGTTTCTGATTACCGGGTAGGTGCGCTAGCCATAAAAATGACTATTTTCAGGCACGACCCAGGAGAGTACAGAAACAGCAACATCAGTGACAATTACTTTACAGGTTGATAATTTTGACAAGAAAAATTGATGCAGACAAGTAACACATAAACACCGATAATCATATGATAAACATTGTTAGAAATCTACACATGAAAAAAACAAATACATACCAAAATTAGGGCATATGTTGATCGGAGTAGGGTAAAAAAACTATGGGTAGTAATACTATCATAATTAAAAGGAGATATAAGAAAGAAATTGAAAGAAGGGTAGGAGATGGGTAGGTAGAAGGTGGATGGTGGAAACTGAAGTATGGAATACAAAAAGGTTGAAAGTATAAGGCAGCAGGTAGCCGTGCTAAAAATCAAGCTGCAAGTGCTGAGTTGATTGGAAAAGGCAGGACTGAAAAATGGCGGGAGTGCAGGGTTAGGGAAGGACTAAGGTGGTTTGAAACAGGAGCATTGACTGGAGGAGATAAGATGGGCTCAGAGTAATTTCTTGAGGGAGGCGTGGGTAGAGGCCTGTCGAATAGTTAGTGGGAGGGAGTTCCAGTACTGGGGGGCATGACAGGCAAAAGAGCTTGCGCCTTTAGAGGTAGTATGTCTAGGGATGCAGACCAAGGCATTGTCAGATGAACATAGGTCATAGCAGGATGCCTGATTTTGAAAGAGTCTCATTAGGGACTTAGGTATTTGGGATCTGATAATGTTGTCTATAATGGAGCTGAAGGCATAAGACCTGGCCGCATGAGGGGAAAGCCATCCAAGGTCGGAGTTGAGGAGGCAGTGGTGTTTCATTCGATGGGAGGAGGATGCACAGCGGCAGATACTGTTGTAAGTGACATCCCACTTGCGAAGATTTGATTTACTTGCAGATGTGAAGGTAGCAACCCCATAGGTAAGTGAGGGAAGGAATATCCCTCGGGCTATGGCAAGTCTTGCCGAGGGGGTGAGGGCATAACTGGTTCGATAGGCAATACCAAGTTTCATGTTTACCGACTTACACATTGGTTGAATATGGAGATCAAAATTTAGTACTTGGTCCAGTGTGACTCCCAGGTATTTAAAGGAGTTCACCACCCCAATGGATGCGCCACTTAAGGTGGAGACATTAAACATGTGTTGGGAGTGATTGAGTTTTAAATTTGATCCAAAGAGCATGGTTTGGGTCTTAGATTCATTTAGGACTAGTTTGTGACTACTCAGCCACTGCTGGATTAGTTGAAAGTCATGGGAGAGCCGCTGATTTATGTCCTCAGTACTTTTGGCACTAGTATACAGAACGATGTTGTCCGCATACAACAGGGAGTTAGTTCTCAAGTGGGTTGAGGAGATGTTGTTTACGAAAATAGTGAAAAGCAGTGGGTCCAGTATGGACCCCTGAGGTACTCCAATGTTAGTGGTGGCCTTGTCAGAGAGGGTGGAGTTATATTTTATAATTTGTGTTCTGTCAGATAGGTAGTTACTATACCAATTTACAACATTAGACGAACAGCCAAGTGAGCGAAGTGAGTTGGTAAGGAGGGAGTTGTCAACTAGGTCAACCGCCTTAGTCATATCAATAAATATTGCCCCAGTGAGAGAAGCAGAGTCCATGACTATCAGTGCATCGGATGTGAATTTGAGGAGAGCAGTAGTGGTGCTGTGACCCTTTTGGAAACCATGCTGGGCAGAGGATAGAAGATCGTATTTCTGGAGAAAGTCGATTGTTTGAGTGGCTACAAGTTTCTCTAGAATTTTACTGAGCACAGACAGGATGGCTATGGGTCTATAATTTGAGGGGTCTTTGGGGACACCTTTTTTAAAGACAGGTAATCCGAGCCATCTTCCAGATATCAGGGAAGTGACTCTGGCACAAAGAGAGAGTAAAGATCTTGGCTAGGGGAGCAGCAATGTACGGAGCAGCAAGTTTTAGGAGCTTGGGTTCTAGGTTATCGGAGCCAGCTGCCACATGCTCATAAGTGTTACATAGATACATAGATACATAGACAGTGTCGGCAGATAAGGGCCTATGGCCCACCCAGTCTGCCCATTTGAGCTTGTAAGTTCAGTTTGTTTTCCTAGAAGTCTGTTGCACCTTACCCCTGACCTCCAGAATTCCTTTATGTCTATCCCATGCATTCTTAAATCCCGTGATTGTTTCAGCCCCCACCACTTCCTCTGGCAAGGTGTTCCACTTGTCCACCACCCGTTCTGTGAAGAAATTCTTTCTCATGTTTCCTCTGAATCGTCCTCCCTCCAACTTCATCCCATGCCCTCTAGTCCTGGAACATCTTTTTCGCTTAAAATAGTGTTTTCCTGCACCCTGTTCCTCCCTGTAAGATACTTGTATGTCTCTATCATATCCCCTCTCCATCCTCTCCTCCAGGGAGTACATGTTCAGTTCCTTCAACCTGTCTTCATAGGACTTGTGATGCAATCCATGCACCATTTTGTTGCCCTCCTCTGAACCCTCTCTACCCTGTCTCTGTCCTTACGTGGTATGGTCTCAGAACTACACTGTACTCCAGGTGGGGCCTCACTAGTGTCTTGTATAGCGGAATTATGACCTCCCTTTTCCTGCTGGTAATGCCCCTGCCTATACATCCCAGCATCCTATTTGCTTTACCTGCTGCCTTGTCACACTGTTTCCCTACCTTGAGGTCATCAGAGCTGATAACCCCAAGATCCCTTTCCTGCTTGGTGCATGCTATATCCTCACCCCCCAACTGATATATTGTGCCAGGGTTTTTGTGCCCCATATGCATTATCTTGCACTTCTTTGCATTGAATTTCAACTGCCAAACCCCTGACCATTCTTCAAGTTTCTGCAGGTCGCTTCTCATTCTGTCTACACCCTCTGGTGTGTCTTCTCTGTTACAGAGCTTTGTGTCATCAGCAAACAGTGAAATTCTGCCTTCTAGGTCCTGCGCAATGTCACTGATGAAGATGTTGAATAGGACCGGTCCCAGCACTGATCCCTGTGGTACCCACTGGTCACTCTTCCCTCTGTGGAGTGACAGCCATTTACCACCACCCTCTGTGTCCTGCCACCCAGCCAGTTACCTACCCACCACACTACTGTCCTGCCTACACCCATATTCCCAGTTTGTGTAATAGTCTTCTATGTGGCACAGTGTCAAAGGCCTTGCTGAAGTCCAGATAGGCCATGTCCACTGCCCTCCCCTGATCCACCTCCCTAGTCACCCAGTCAAAAAATTCAATGAGGTTGGTCTGACATAACCTCCCCCTGGTGAAACCATGCTGCCTTGGGTCCTGTAGTCCATTGACAACCAGATGTTCCACCAATCTCTCCTTCAGTAGTGCTTCCATGATCTTCCCCACTACTGACTGGTCTGTAGTTCCCTGCTTCCTCTTTGTTCCCACTTTTGTATAAGGGGACTACATCTGCTGTCCTCCAGTCTTTGGGTACCTCCCCTGTTTCCAGTGATCGGCTAAACAGGATAGCCAGAGGTTCAGCCACCACCTCTCTTAGTTCTTTAAGGACCCTGGGGTGCACCCCATCTGGCCCCATTGCTTTATCAACTCTTATTACTTCCAGTTCCTTCAGGACCCTTTCTCGTGTAAAAGGACTTGTGTCCATTTCTGCACCATTCTCACCCCTTGTACTCCCTTCAGACCCATTACCCTCCTCTTCCTCAGTAAAGACTGAGCAGAAATGTTGTTAAGCAGTCGTAGTACCTCATGCCTAGAGACTGACTTAAAGAAAAATTTAGGCCCATATACATTAGTGGGCGCGACTGAGGTTGGGCTCACAGAGAGGGAGGGTGTGTAATTAGTTAGATCAGAGAATTTCTCATTGAAAAAGTTGGCACTAGTGCGGGGATTGTTGCAGTGGACACCATTTAGTGACATATCATTAGGGGTGGTGGATGAGTTCGAGCCCAGGAAGAACTTGATATGGAACCGGAATTTTTTGGAGTCTCCACAGGAGTTTAGTAAGAGATCTTTACAGTAGGTGCTTTTTGCCTGTTTGATATCCTTTTTACAAGAGTTACGTGTAACCCCTAGGTGGCGCTATCCCAAGGGCTACTACCCCTGCCTGCTTGGCTAGTAGCAGGTTAAGGGGCCTGAGTTCTGAAACGGGTGCCTCCACCCAGAGGTCAGGGTTGGTAGTGGTCAAGCTAACCTGGGCACAGCCCTCCGGGACACTGTAACCCCCCCTTTCCACTCTAGTGGCCTGAACACTGTACAATAATCACTTTCACAATGCCCCTGGCACACCACACAAGTACCCACACTGTTTGCACTTACCACCACGGCTGGTTCCTCTGGCTCGACCCTGGGGACCCCCTGTAAAACAAGGTTATGCACAGCAAATAGCAACAGTACAGTACTTTGAGCACAAACCGGAACCACAGTCAGATTACATGCAGTAAAAGTTAGATCTGATTTATTCAGGGGACTTGAACAAGGAAGGGGCAAAATCAGGTTAATTAGCTTAAAGCTTATATCAATCAAGCAGTTATGCATGCGCTTTGAGTCCCCCCACACAGTCACACATCTGGGTACCCAGGTGGAGAAGAGATGGGCTAGCCAGGACTGTTGCCCGGGGTTGCAGCTGGTTGGGGCCATGTGATGGAAAACACAAAATGCACAGTACACAATATTTGTAATCCGGAGCCAGAGGGCTCAGTTCGTAAAGGAAACAAAACAACAAGACAATCAGATGACACACTCAGATTAAGCTGTTGTTGCAGGGAGCTACCCTGGTATTTACTCATGATACCCAAGACTGGACGAAAATCGAGACTGCAGATGGTTGATCTGGAATGCCAGGAGAAGCAGAGCCCACACAGTACTTAGGGCATCATTCCTGTTCAAGCGTGGAGCGGGGACTGATCCCCAGGCAGGTCTCTCGTCGATGGCTTCTCTGTGCAGTGGGTAGTCTGGCTGGGCCAGTCTGGCAAGGCCCAGACCGCATGGAGACAAATTTGGATACAGTCCGTTTTGGGCTGGATAAAGCTTCCAGCAAGCAGAACACAGTTCACACAGTGGGGAACTAACTCACAACCCACTAGCAGCTCATAGCACATTTACATGTACGGGAATTCTACTGTACCAGGCAAAGCGCTCCCTGGTCACAATCGCAAAGTCTCTGCACACACTTGGGAGCTTGGGGTAGCTGGAACTCCTGACAGGCCAATCACATTCAGCAAAATCTTCGGTCTTCTTCAGGTTGAGCCTGGCCCACTTCAGTAGCTTACTTTAGTCACACAAACTTGGATTTAGTCCAAAATCATTCTCTTCTCTCCCTCTCAGGAGCAGCTGGCAGACATGCAAGCCAAAAACTCAGCCCTTTCACAGTTTTCCCATGCGAATCCACTCAGGATTGCTGCCCAAAATACACTTGAGCTCTTCTCATTTCACTTCCCCCGCTCAGAACTAACGGAAAACTGCAAGCAGCCCGGGACTTCCCCAAGATCCAAAAGATTTGGTTGGCTGATTTGGCTGTCAGTCAAAGCAAGAGCTCCCTCTTCAGTTCCAAAAAAGGTGCAAAAAGCTCCAAACTACAGTTCTTACAGATTTTGACTCCAGACAGCTCCTGTAGTCTGGCTACATTTTAGGTCCCACCAGAACTGATTGGTCCAATTTGCAGTCCCAGGACCAAGATAGTGGAGACAAAACAAAACAGTCCTTGCTACAAAGAAAGCAGGTTAGACAAACTACATTATTATTATCACTCTAAATGATTTTCAGCAAATAGTTACATCTTTCAACAGAGTGCCCTCTCAGATTACTTATGCTGCAATCAGGCAGCTCTTAAAGAGACAGCACACAGAGGCCACACAGTCTCTGGCAATCACATTTAAACTGTTAAAACGCAGGACACCAGCCTGGCAGTGAGCATTTAGGCAAGCTCAAGGAAGACTTTTTGGGAACCCCTATTTGTAGGGGGGTTACATACGCAATGCCCTATAGATATTGAAGTCAGACGTTAGACCAGAGCTCTTGAAACGGACCCAACTTTTGTCTCTTTGATGTAGCTTACTGAGTAGGTCAGATTTAAGCCATTGGGTTTGCTTATTCTTTACTCTGTGTGTTACAAGAGGACAGTGTTTGTCCTGAAGTGCTTGGAAGTTGGTTACAGTGCCTCAAGCCCTGTCTGTGACATTAGCTACACTGTGTGTCTCTCTGCAGCATAGTGAAAGCCATTTAAGCTGTATTACACTGTCTGTTAGATGCCCCGTGCACTGTCATTTATTACTGTGATATAGCTACATTTTGTGTGACGTCTCTCTGCAGCACAGCGAAAGCCATTTAGGCTGTATTACACTGTCTGTTGAGTGCCCCAAACCTTGTCATTTATTACTGTCTGTGATATACTCCTGGAAGTAGTATAGTGCAGTGGTTTAAGGCTCTGAGCTGCAAATCTGGAGACCTTGGTTTGAATCCCACAGCCCCCACTTGCATTTACCTTAATCTCTTTGTCACGTTGCTACTGTTATGTAATCTGTGCCATGTATCATAATGTTCCTGCACTTTGTGCTATGTATCATGATGTCCTTATTGTAGTTTGTCTTTGTACTCTCCCGGGTTGTGCCTGAAAATATTCTTTCTGGCAAGCGCACCTACCCAGTAAACAAAAACAAAACAAAACAAACAAACAAACAAACAAACAAACAAATAAATACATACATACATACATACATACATACTTGTCAGTGGTTCAGTAGGTAGCACACTTGCCTCTGAGGCCGGGAGATCAGAGGGCTGTTGGTTCAGTTCCCACATCTGGCACTTGGGTTAATATCCCAGTACTGACATTGTAGTGCAGCATGAGAGGGGTGCTGCACTTCTGAGGTGCCGTCTTTTGGATGAGACGTTAAACCAAGGTCCCATCTGCCTGGATTGGTGGTGGTTCAGGTGGATGTTAAAGATCCCATGGCACTTATTGAAAAGAGTAGGGGAATTTTATTAGAAAGAAAAACAATACATCATTAAGACAAAATCATACAGAATTTCAGAAACAACATAAGCATATAGTACAGTAAAAGAAAAAGGGGGAAAAAAAGGCATCAACAACAAAAAGTAAACCTAAGCATTTCTCTACAGATAGACTCATACAGTTCGTTAGTCGAGCCTCATCCTATACTAGTTACTTGGAGACAAAGTTCAAAATGAAGTCAATTCAGGCTATCCATGAAATGTGTTTCCAATAGCTGCTAAACAGTTGTCTGTCTATAGTGTCATATTCCAAAGTTTCCTGCCTGGCTATAGCCTGCTCTATTCGTTTAATCAAGACTATGTTTGGAAGTACAGTATGTTGTAGAGAATATTGACATCTAGCTTACCACATGAAATATTTTATACAAACAAATATGAGGGTTAATGTACTAGTATGGTACCTCCGTAAAAAGCCCGTATAGTCACCTAAAATTCAGCTGTGATAAGAAATATGACTAGCAATGCCCCATTTCCAGCGGGATGCTAAATCTGCCCATAGTTGTACTGAATAAATACACTGTAAAAAGAAATGTTCTTGCGTTTCCACCTGGCCAACACATTCATGCCTGATGCACTGTCTTTCCATTATGGGTTTATGCTTCAGGTTACCCCGAACCCCTAGCCTGCCATGGCAGCTAAGCCACTGGACATCCCACATATGTAATGGAATTCTTCTATCCGTTAAGGTGCGTAATGCTTGAAGAACCTTGGTAGGAATGTACAAAGGAAAATCTACCTGTACAAAAAACATATTTCCCATGACTTCATCATAAGAATGTTTTCTGGAAATGTCATGTAATTGAGCCTTGCCCAATTTCCATTCTGAGTTTTTTTACTGCCAAGACTGCAGATGCCGGTGAATCATATGTAGAATTCAACTTAGGTATGCCACCTCCCTCCCACTTAGACATAAATGTCTGAAACAGAGACCGAGTCCAAATGGCCCATGGATGACACTCTGGTTATTGATCTGAAATGAAGATATCATAAAAAAAGAATGAAAAAAAAACAACGGATTAATCATCCCAAGTCCGCCTTGTGAAATCTTTAGATAAGTAAAAGCTCGCTTTATGGGGTTTAATCTACTTACCCATACCATTTGAAAAAAACAGCTATACAGCCTAGTTTATAGGGAAAGTGGCATAGGAAAAACAGAACAGAGATGTAAAAATACTGGGAGTAGAAACTTCTTAATTATCATAACTCTCTTTTTTTTTGAAAATCCCCAAGCTTTCCATTGTTGGACTTTTTGCTCTCCAGTAACCAAGTGTCTTTCCCAATTCTGCAGAGCCATATCTTCACCACCAAAATGAAGACCTAAGATTTTTACTGAATTGGAAACAGGAATATACCCTATTCTCTGTACAAGCGAAGTCCTGCCTATAGCAAGACCAACACTTTTGTCATAATTTAGAACAGTGCCATTCAGAGTAGAAAATTGTTCAAGCGTCTGAAGTGCAATTGTTCTAGAAGGGACATCTTTAACCAGTAAACATATGTCATCTGCATAAACTGACAATTTTTGAACTGGGATACTCAATGAAGGAGTCAGGCCACAAACTGTCTGATTATACTCAATTTCTCATATAACAGGGTCTAAAACAAATGCATATAAGAGAGGGCTTATGGGGCACCCCTGTCTAACTCCTTGTTTTAAACAAATGTTATTACCCAATAAGTTATTTACTATTGGACATAATTGTGCATTGAAATATAATGTTTTCACGAAATTAATGAATTTTGTGGGTATACCATATTTCTCCAAGACTTGAAATAAAAAGTCATGTGAAACTCTATCTATATATCTATGATATAACCAGATAATGTATTCAGGTTCCCATATTCGCATACATCTCTAAGAAAGCGTAAATTTTGCTGTATCGATCTTTGAGGTATGGAACAGGTCTGCACTGGATGGATCACTAATTGTGCTATGATTTGTAGCCTTTTTCAAAGAATGGAAGAAAGGATCTTGTAATCAGTATTGAGCAGGCTGATCGGCCTCCAGTTACCCAATTCAGTACAATCACCTTTTTTATATAAAAATGTAAGTATTGTGGAGTTGAAATTCGTATCCTGAATACCAAATTGTAGAATATCATTAAAAAATTCTGTCAAAATCTCACTAAGGTCCTCTCTAAAGGTTTTATAAAACTCATTCGTGATGCCATCTTCCCCAAGTGAATTTCCTGTTTTTAAATTATTTATAGCTATAAGAACTTCTAACTTAGAAATAGGTGCATTCAGCATTTCCACTTCAGTATGTGGAACTGTGGGGACAGGAAAATGGAGAACTTCATCCCATTTAGCAGTTGGATGAAATGTAGTGCTAAAAACAGATGATAAATGTTGTTCTATGACTGTCAGCATTTCCGTAGCAGATGTTCTAACATGACCTGTAACATCTTTTAAGCCCGTCATTATTTTCTTTTCCAATTTTTGTTTGCATGCAGTGTAAGGATCCTTAAAAGGTTGTTGCATACCAAATCTCATTTCAGCAAACATGGAAACTGCCCTGTCATATTGATATCATTTCATTTTACGTTTGAGTTCCCCCAATTGTTTTTGTATATCGGGAGATGTCATCTGAGGGCTAGACATCAGTTTATAGTACTGGGTTCTATATGCCAAAAAATGTATATAATCTGAATTACTCCTTCGCCTTCCATAAGAAATAAAAAATTCTTTTATAGCAGTTTTGGTATCCAACCACCAGGAAGGCCAGTCATCGTATAAGTCTGCAACTGATTTCCTGGAGGATAGTAAATATTGTAATTGTTGTAAGACAGATGTGTCTTCTAATAAACGAGAGTTTAGTTTCCATCTCCTATTCAGTGATGGAAACCTAGTAGATATCTATCCTAGTCCTATTGAACAAAGGAGTAGTTTATGGTCCGAAAATTCACAATGACGTAAACTAAAATGTTGTGTCACTAAATATTTGGAAGTAAAAAAATAATCTATCCTTGTAGAAAAGGAAGCCCTCTGATAAGTGAAACCAGCAGTCTTATGGAGTCCCCTGTAGGTATCTCTAAGTCTTGCCACCACTAATGTTTGTGTGAGTGCATGTGAATCACAATAAGTTTTTTGTTGAATATTATCCTTCATACGGACATCTAGGCTGCAGTTCATATCTCCTCCCCAAACTATATGTTTGGAAGTAAACAAATAAGGTTTAATTTGTTGAAATAGATCTATTCTCGCAGTTTTAATTTGGGGAGCATAAGTATCAATTAGCCTAAGGGAATATCCTATATAGATACAATCTATGAGCAGAGCCCTACCAGACATTATATCAATGAGCCTAGTAACCTGTACCGCAGTGTGGTTAAAAAGAATTCCCACCCCATCGGCACTATCAGGACCAAAGGACCAAAAGGAAGGACCCTCCCACCAGGCCTTCTGTGTTTGAGTAGCTTCTGCCAAATTAGATAAATGCGTTTCCTGCAAAAAGATGATATCTGCCTGTAGATTTTTGCAGTGCATTAAACAAATCATTTGCCTTCTGTAATTCTTAATACTACAGCAGTTAAGTGCTACCATCTTTAGCCAGGCCATGGCGTTTTAAGTCAAAAGCAAAGGTCTATCCTGTTTCTGTTTTTTCCCTTTCTTTTTTTTAGAGTCTAACAGGTCCCTTTCTCCTTCTTCTTCCACCTCCATTTCAGATAATGCTTCAGATTTGGAGGTTTCAGAATCAGAATCCCCCTCTATGTCCGCCAGAACTTGAAAAGCATTTTGTGTATAGCAGACCCCCGAAGCCCCCTTTTGTCTGCTAGCAGCCCAGGTTATCCATCTGGAAGGGGGAGTCTGAAAATCTGTATCTGGTGGGGGCATTGATAGGGGGTTATCCGAAGGCTGGGAAGGTCCAAGGGAAGGCCCTGAACTATGGTCTAGGACTGTGGACAGTGAGGCCGGCTGGCTCTGAACTGATTCCCTAGGCTTTTGTTTCTCAGGCTCCGTCTTCTGAGCCTGTGGAGGATCAGTTTGTGAGTTCTGATGTATGTCCTCACCCTCCTGACCAGTATTCTCAGTGTCTGCTGTTGCATTGTGTGGTGCCTGCAGCCTATACCTTTCCTGGGCCTGATTTATCAAATCTTCTTTGTTGGGGCCTCCCTGCCGATTCTGACCTGACCAAGGGCACTGATGATAAGCATTGCCTGATTCCTCACAGAGATTTCACTTAAACGCATTCCTGCAGACTTCACTACCATGATCCAGCTCTCCGCACAGGGCGCATTTAACTTTATCGCACGTGCTACTTAAGTGACGCCTGCTGCCACATTTGTAGCATGCTTTGGGCTGACCTAGATAAAAACAAACCCCCCTACCCTTCCCTAAAAAGAAACTGTTGGGTATATGCATAACATTGTTTTCCACAATATGTAATTTCACTTTAAATCGCCATGCCCTTGCCCAAATTCCCTCTGAATCAATAATGGACTCAGGCGGCCCCAAAACAGTGCATTTTGTTTCTAATCAATACTGGATATCCCTCACGTTCACACCCTCATTCCTAAACATTATATTTATAGTTTTAAACAAAGGTTTAGTTATAGGAATTGCCCAAAATGGAAGCCATAAAGGCAAAGTTTTGCACGTCTCATATTTATGCCAGAATTTGTCCAGCCCGAGAAGTGCTTAAAACTAATATCAAAGGTATCCTCTCCATGGATGTTTATTAAAGCGTAAACATCCGTGGCCATAAAGTTCATTGAGTCCTTTAATAATTTCTTGGCGACATAAGCTCAATCTGGATGTTCAGACAGACCGCCCCTGTACTTGAGTCACACAGCGTTCCTACGAGGGGCCTGTTCCAATTTATTATTCCTGAACAAGTCCGAAAAATGTGGGCCCTGCCTGGCATTATTTCTGCATGGTGAATGAGCAGGGGACTCTCTCGGTGGGTCCTCAGAAGAAGGATTGTCATGGGCTTTAATTTCATCAGCCACAGTCCCTGGGACAGAGTCAATGTTTGCAGTAAGGAAAACCAAAGGCTGACCTGTAGGGGAAACTCCCCATCGACATTCTGGAGGTACCTGAAGTTCTGCAGATACAGGTGTCAAAAAAGAGATCCAAGTAGGGTCTGGAACCCAACGACCATCAGGCTACTGAATCCAACCAGCCTGAGTTAACGTGGATTCCTTAGTCCAAGCATCTACTCCTTCCGAATCTGACAGTCGCTTGCTGGAGCCGGCAGCATGGGCAGCCGATGCAAGTGCTTCCGCATTCCTCCCTCCAGCTGTAGCAGTGATGTACTCTGCATCAGGAGTCTGGTGATCTGCTGTCTCAGCTACTGCTGCACAGCCTTCAGTAGTGGGAGCAGCCCAATCTGACACTTTCACATGAGAGGATCTCTCACCATCCATGGTCGGGATCTCGCTTGCAGTTAAACAGCTTGTCAATACCCCCGCTGCACACTCGCTAGCATGCATATCTCCATGAGCCATCTCTTGGTCGGTAAGTCAGGCTGAAGACTCCTGAATCACATTTGCACCAGAAACGATCATTTGCAGAACTGCAGTCTGCACAGCCTGCTCCTCCACACGTCCAGCTCCATCTGCCACATCAGCAGCGCGACAACTCCCCTCACTGATAGCAACTCAGTAGGGGAATTTCCCCAGTGTCCTGACCAAATTTCCCTCATTCACTAAAAATACCACCAACAGTTTCATCTGGTTCAAGGTCAGTTGGCATTCATCTGTATCCCCCTTCCCCGGGTCATGCCTGAAAATAGGCAGGATTTTTCCAGTGCACTTACCCGGTCAACAAAAACGAAATAAATAAAAAAATTAATAAATACTGTGTGACCCTTAGCAAGTCACTTAAATTTCCTGTGCTCCCAGGTCACACCTGTAAACAAGCTTTCAGCTTAGTGTGCCACTCCTGGATAAAAAAAAAAAAAAAATACTGTAGTCAGCTACACTGTCTATCTCTGCAAGCTAGTGAAACAATATCCATTCCTTTCACAGCTGTGTCTACAGCATCTTGTATTTCCCAGTCTAAGTCTACTAAAAGGAAACACCATGCTGCTGCCCCTGCCACTATTAATGATATTTATTTTATTTATTTATTTATTGAAATGTTTCACCCGGAGGGCACACTGAACAGCAAGTTACTCGTCTCTCAGTGTGAACTGGGGGGAAGGGGTTACATGTGGATAATACAACATTATACAATTAATGGATGGAAGAATAGTTACATTGTGTAGGAGCAGGTAGACAAAATAACGCAGCAGTAGGACTCTGTACAGGCAGTACAGTTTGTAAAAATACGACAAAGGAGTCCACAGGAAGGATACAGCATAACAGGTGGTACAATTTATACAAACAGAACAATCATAGTGCTATGATATTTTTTATTTTATTTTATTTTAGTCTTTGGTAACTGGGTAAGGCCCAAGAGGCACAAGTGCCTGTTTTCAGGGGCGACCTGGGAGCACTGGGCAGTTAAGTGACTTGCTCAGAGTCACACAGTATGCAAGTGGAGGTTGTGAGAATCAGACTCAGGTCTGGTCTGCTGGATGTACCAAGCTCGTTCACACCTCGTTCCTCTAACCTCTAGGCTATACTGCCAGCCAATATACCAAGTGCATGCTCAAGGTAGTACACAAGTGCTGCAGTAGGAGTACGGAGGGAAGTAGCTAGAGTGTGAAAGAGCAGGAGGGCAGGCAGCCAACATCAGTTACCCCTTCAGGATGATGAGGAACCCTGCAAGGGGAGCTGGGGCTGAAGGGGGGTGCTACCCAACCCTGGATCCCCCTTCAGGATGCTGTGAACCCTGCAAGGGGGTAGGGAGTCGGTACACAGGAACTAAGAATAAAGGTAATATCACTAATGAAGAACAGAGTGACAATACTAATAACATCAGCAGGACTGGCACTAAATGTCCTCCAGAACCAAAAAAGCACGTTAGCAATGAAATTATAGAATTTCAGAAAGAGCTGACTCGTAGAGATACTGAACGTTTCGCCACATGTGCCAGGATACTTCCAGTTGCTGAAGCAGCATGCAAGGAGGCATCCTCCTCAAATATAAGCTCAGATACTGAGGCAGTGAATTCTGACAGAGGTGGTAGTGATAGTAGGAACTGGGAATGAGATAGCCCAGGCTATGTCCCACATGATGATAACAACAATTCCAGTTCTTCTGAATCTTGTGGTGATGAGGTCTGTAGTGTTGATGAGGGGGTAGGAGAGTATGCCGCTGTAAGGAATGAGAGGCAAGTGCAGCAAAAGAAGAATTTGCTTAAAGTAAGAATAAGAAGATGAGCATGAATGGGGCACATATCATGTCAACAAGGAGACGGCAGAGTAGGGTTTCCTCCAGGTCCCTTGGCTGTACAAGAAATGGTGCCAGGCACCGTGGTACAAAGCACAAAAGATAACTCTTCAGTGTGCAATTTATTTATACTGACCCTGCAGAAATCTCTCGAGGTGTATGCAATCTGCAAAAACAGCATCAGTCATGGTGTCAAAGTGGGAAATTCTGGAACATCAGTAGTGATACGACATACAAAGGCAAAACACCCAATTGAGTGAGGTAGGGCAAGGGACAGTGTGGTTGGTATGGGCGGTAGTGGAGGTGGTGGTGGCAAGGACCGTAGTGACAAAGAAATGGAAACCTGAAGCGACGACACTGAATCACGTGATGCGTCCTTGCAGTCTTCCCAGAAAAACATAGATTGTTTTCTTCTGACACCATCAAGTACTGTAAAATCCCAAGTAGTACTCAATGTGAAAAAGGCATGAAAAATACAATCCTCAAAAATGTATATGTAAGCTCCCCTCTCCGAGTCTAGGGGTATGGTGGCAAAAGTCCTGGGGAAGGAGGAATATACAGCAAAAAAGATCCACATACCTGGTCAGCCTGGCTTACCAGACCTGATGAACCCGGGGTGCCCCATTCTTCAGGGTGAAGAGCTGGTTGACTGGAGAGGGTGTTAGTCTTCACCTGCCTAGCTTTGCCATCTTTGCCTTGAGGCCTTTGCATGCAGTTTTTACCAGGCAGGCTTCTCACCGTCTTCTTCAATGGATCTCTGTCTCTTCTGTTCCACACTCTGGAATGCACAGCAGGGGCTGCAGGCTGGGAAGGAAAAGTCCTTTTCAGCAGCAAACAGTTTATCCAAATGAACAAGGCAAACACCAGAACTGCAGTAACAGGGGATCCCATTTAATGAATAGTTAATAAAGCAGGAAACAGTCACTTCATGGAGCAGTAAAACATACTGGTTTTGCTCTGGACCGAGGGGTCACATCTGAAGTTAATTGGTGTCTAGACTGAGAGGTCAAATCAGAAGCTAGTTGGCACTCTGGACTGAGAGGTCACATCAGAGTATAAAGTCCAGGCAGCTACCTATAATCTAGGCAGCCAGCAGTCCAAACATAGGCAGCTTCATCTGAAGTTGAATCAGGCCTATGAAGCAGACAGCAAAAGTTCTCCTTTCTTCTCTCTCTGTCTCAATCTCCATGAGGAGCACGAACCTTCCCATGGCCATCCTTTTCATCCGTTCCTCTTCTCTCTAAGGTCAGGAGTGCAAACCTCTTGAGGGATGGCTGCGCCAGCCCAGAGACACCCTCACAGCAGGCTCCTTTTGGGTGCTGAGCCCAGAACTAAATAGTCCTCTAACAGGGGCAGTCTAGGACCAGGGGCTGCCCCGGACCCCTGGCTCCTGATCAGACCCCCTCACCTCATGTACCTGTCTTCTTCGCCACCGTCCTCACATTAGGCAGCATTTTATCACAGGGGTCCCACTCAGCAGCGATCCTCCGGGCTGGCAGCAGCTCAGCCCACTCCCAAACTGCAAGTCCCAGTAGCAGTCTCTCACTTTTCTCTCTCTCTTTCTCTCCTGGACAAGCAGTTCCCTTCTGTCCCTTACAAGGGATTGATCTGCAGTCTGGACCCAACAACAGAGCTCCAAAGAAAATGGCAGCTGCCACATCCTCTAAATTAAATACTGCACAGCTGCCCAGAAAAATAACAAACTGAGGCCTCAATGGCTGAGCAGGCAGTCGCCCCCGCTCAGATCTCTCTCCATCTCTTCTACTCCCCCCACTTCTCTTGCTGTTCCCCCTTTTAGACTCTCTTACAAAGGGTGCCAAAAAACCCTGAGGTCCAATCTGGGCCAATATTCTGGGTGTCAAACCACCTTGTGCCCCAAAGCCCTATGGGACCTGTAGTCCTGAAATAAAATATTTACAATGTGCCCCTTTGACACTAGTAGTAACTACCCAACCCAGCGCAACTACTCGTTTTTCATCAGAGTATTTTGGGGTTCTTTAGAGGTACTCACAGGTAGTCCTGAGGATCAGGTATTTTAGCACCCGCCCATCCCTAGTTTCTATGTTTCATATTGCACTTCTGGGTTCCTCTTCATAAACCAGCTGCAAGATCTTTGACCAGCTCTCCAACCTGCCCAGATCATCCTTGAGTTCCCTTATCCCTTCTTCTGTATCCCCCCTTGTGCAGATCTCTGTCATCTGCAAAGAGGCAGATCCAGTCCTTCATGCCTTCCCTTACATCACAAATGAATATATTGAAAAGGAACAGGCAGCACCGACCCCTGAGGTACTCTGCTTGTGACTTCCCTTACCTATGAAAACTCCACATTAAATACTACCCTTTGCTTGCTTCCCCTCAGCCGGTTCTCCACTCAAGTTGCCAATCCCCCCCCCACCCCTACAGTAAGTCCTTTATCTTTTTGAACAGTCTCCTGCAAGGGGCTGAGTCAAAGACCTTGCTGAAATCCAAGTATACCACCTCTACTGCCTGTCCCCTTTCTGCTGCCCTGGTCACTCAGTTGAAGATGTTGATTAGATTGGTCTAGCAAGACCTTCCCCTCATGATCTCATGTTGTCTGGGGTCCTGTAGCTTATTTGCCTCCAGAAAGTCCACCAGTTGCTCCCTTAGTATAGAGTCCATAATGTCTCCCACTATAGACGCACATCAAGCTGACTTGTCTGTAGTTCCCTGAATCCTCCTTTCTTCCACTCTTGTGTAGAGGGACCATTTTTTACCGTAGTTCATCTTTTAACAAATGGTTCACTTAGGTGTTTTAAGGCTTGCTGATATCTTCGTTATGAGGAATCTGCAGTGTAGGTAAGCATAAGAAAGCTTAACAGGCATAGGATTCTATGCTGTTTTACTACACTAGTGACATTGCTACTCTGATTTACAACAGCATTCTGGCATGACTACTATTGAGGTACAACAGCATTCTGACATCACTACTGTGGTACAACAATATTTTTACATAATTGCTGTGAACCAATGGCATTCTGACATTATTGCTGTGGTACAGCAGCATTCTGACATCACTACTGTGATACAATAGCATTCTGACAACACTACTGTGGTACAGCAGTATTTTGACATCACTGCTGTGGTACAGCAGCATTCTGACATCACTATTGAGGTACAACAGCATTCTGACATCACTACTGTGGTACAGCAGCATTCTGACATCACTATTGAGGTACAATGACATTCTGACATAACTACCATGGTGCAACAGAACTCTGACATTACTATTGTGGTACAACAGCATTCTGACATCACTACTGTGGTACAGCAGCATTCTGATATCACCACTGTAGTACAACAGCATTCTGACATCACTACTGTGGTATTGCAGTATTTTAATATCACTGCTGTGGTACAGCAGCATTCTAATATCACTACTGATGTACAACAGCATTCTGCTATCACTCCTGTTGAGGTACGACAGCATTCTGACATCACTATTACCGAGGTACAACATAATTCAGACATCACTACTGTGGTACAATTTTTTGACACCATTGCTGTGACACAATGGCATTCTGACATCACTGCTGTGGTACAACAGCATTTGACATCACTACGTGATACAACAGTATTCTGGCATATCTTCTGTAGTACAACAGCATTCTGACATCACTACTGTGGTACTACAACATTCTGACAACACTACTGTGGTACAACAGCATTTTGACATCACTGCTGTGATACAGCAGCATTCTGACATCACTACTGTAGTACAACATAATTCTGATATTACTACTGTGGCACAACAGCATTCTTACATTGCCACTGTAGAACAACAGCATTTTAACATCACTGCTGTGGTACAATGGCATTTTGACATCACTATTGTAGTACAGAAGCATTCTGACAGAACTGTGGTACTACAGTATTTTGATATCACTACTTTGGTACAGCAGGATTCTGATATCACTACTGTGGCACAACAGAATTCTGACATCACTACTGTGGTACAACATTATTCTGACATCACTACTGTGGTACAACAGCATTTTGACATCACTATTGTAGTACAGAAGCATTCTGACAGAACTGTGGTACTACAGTATTTTGATATCACTACTTTGGTACAGCAGGATTCTGATATCACTACTGTGGCACAACAGCATTCTGACATTGCCACTGTAGAACAACAGCATTTTGACATCACTGCTGTGGTACAATGACATTTTGACATTACTACTGTGGCACAACAGAATTCTGACATCACTACTGTGGTACAACATTATTCTGACATCACTACTGTGGTACAACAGCATTTTGACATCACTGTTGTAGTACAGAAGCATTCTGACAGTACTGTGGTACTACAGTATTTTGATATCATTACTGTGGTGCAGCAGGATTCTGATATCACTACTGTGGCACAACAACATTCTGACATCGCTACTGTGGCACAACAGCATTCTGATATCACTACTATGGTACAACAGCATTCTGACACTACTGTGGTATAGCAGCATTCTGATATCACTACTGTGGTAAAGCAGCATTCTGAAATTACTGTTGATGTACAATGACATTCTGACATCACTACTGTAGTGCAACAGAATTCTGACATTACTATTGAGATACAACAGCATTCTGACATCACTACTGTGGTACAGCAACATTCTGATATCACTACTGTAGTACAACAGCATTCTGAAATCACTACTATGGCCTTACAGTATTTTAATATCACTACTTTGGTACAGCAGCATTCTAATATCACTACTGATGTACAACAGCATTCTGATATCACTACTGTGGTACAACAATATTGGACACCATTGCTTCCACACAATGGCATTCTGACATCACTGCTGTGGTACAACATCATTGTGACATCAATACTGTGATACAACAGTAGTCTGACATCACTTCTGTAGTACAACAGCATTATGACCTCACTACTGTGGTACTACAGCATTTTGACTTCACTACTGTGATACAACAGCATTCTGACAACACTACTGTGGTACAGCAGCATTCTGAAATCACTATTGTGGTACAATGACATTCTTGCATCACTACTGTAGTACAACAGAATTCTGACATTACTACTGCAGTACAACATCATTTTGACATCATTACTGTGGTACAATGGTATTCAGAATTCACTACTGTGATACAACAGAATTCTGAAATCACTACTGTGGTACATCATTATTCTGACATCACTACTGTAGTACAGCAGCATTTTGACATCACTATTGTGGTACAGAAGCATTCTGACACTACTGTGATACAACAGTATTTTGATATCATTACTGTGGTACAGCAGCATTCTGACATCACTACTGTGGCACTACAGTATTTTGATATCACTACTGTGGTACAGCAGCATTCTGATATCACTATAGTGGTACAGCTGCATTCTGATATCACTACTGTGGTACAACAGCATTCTGCCATAACTACTGTGGTACTGCAGTATTTTAATATCTCTACTTTGGTACAGCAGCATACTAATACCACTACTGATGTACAACAGCATTCAGATATCACTACTATTGAGGTACGACAGCATTCTGACATCACTATTACTGAGGTACAACAGCATTCTGACATCACTACTGTGGTACAACAATATTTGACACCATTGCTTTCACACAATGGCATTCTGACATCAATGCTGTGGTACAACATCATTTTGACATCAATACTGTGATACAACAGTATTCTGACATCACTTCTGTAGTACAACAGCATTCTGACGTCATTACTGTGGTACTACAGCATTCTGACTTCACTACTGTGATACAACAGCATTCTGACAACACTACTGTGATACAACAGCATTCTGACAACACTACTGTGGTACAACAGCATTTTGACATCACTACTGTGGTACAGCAGCATTCTGAAATCACGATTGTGGTACAATTACATTCTTGCATCACTACTGTAGTACAACAGAATTCTGACATTACTACTTCAGTACAACATCATTTTGACATCATTACTGTGGTACAATGGTATTCAGAATTCACTACTGTGATACAACAGAATTCTGACATCACTACTGTGGTACATCATTATTCTGACATCACTACTGTGGTACAGCAGCATTTTGACAACACTATTGTGGTACAGAAGCATTCTGACACTACTGTGGTACAACAGTATTTTGATATCATTACTGTGGTACAGCAGCATTCTGACATCACTACTGTGGCACTACATTATTTTGATATCACTACTGTGGTAAAGCAGCATTCTGATATCACTATAGTGGTACAGCTGCATTCTGATATCACTACTGCGGTACAACAGCATTATGATATAACTACTGTGGTACAACAGTATTCTGACATCACTATTGAGGTACAGTGGTATTCTGACATCACATCACTACTTAGGTGCAACAGCACTCTGACATTACTACTGTGGTACAGCAGCATTCTGACATCACTATTGAGGTACAATGACATTCTGACATCACTACTGTGGTGCAGTAGAACTCTGACATTACTACTGTGGTACAACACCATTCTGACATCACTACTGTGGTACAGCAGCATTCTGATATCACCACTGTAGTACAACAGCATTCTGACATCACTACTCTGGTATTACAGTATTTTAATATCACTACTTTGGTACAGCAACATTCTAATATCACTACTGATGTACAACAGCATTCTGATATGACTACTGTTGAGGTACGACAGCATTCTGACATCATTATTACTGAGGTACAACAGCATTCTGACATCACTACTGTGGTACAACAATATTTGACACCATTGCTTTCACACAATGGCATTCTGACATCACTGCTGTGGTACAACATCATTTTGACATCAGTACTGTGATCAGCAGTATTCTGACATCACTTCTGTAGTACAACAGCATTCTGACATCACTACTGTGGTACTACAGCATTCTGACTTCACTACTGTGATACAACAGCATTCTGACAACATTACTGTGATACAACAGCATTCTGACAACACTACTGTGGTACAACAGCATTTTGACATCACTACTGTGGTACAGCAGCATTCTGAAATCACGATTCTGGTACAATGACATTCCTGCATCACTACTGTAGTACAACAGAATTCTGACATTACTACTTCAGCACAACATTATTTTGACATCATTACTGTGGTACAATGGTATTCAGAATTCACTACTGTGATACAACAGAATTCTGACATCACTACTGTGGTACATCATTATTCTGGCATCACTACTGTGGTACAACAGCATTTTGACATCACTATTGTGGTACAGAAGCATTCTGAAATCATAATTGTGGTACAATGACATTCTTGCATCACTACTGTAGTACAACACTTGCCTCGGAGGGGAGAGAGGGAGACCTGACCTGGAGGGCCCCCCCCTTTGCCCTTACATCGATGACTCGTGCCTCCTAGGCTAATCTCCCGAGTGGAGGTGCCGGCTTGACTGGCAAGCTGCGGCTGGCCTCCTCGGGAATATCGCCGACTCGGGACCCAGTCTGCTTCCATCACCTGTTACAAGGAACTTGCTCCTGCTGCTTGCAGGAGAACTTTAAAACTGAAATCCTGCCGCAGCATCCTGCAGTCCAGCGCAACCCTGCTCTACCCGGCGGCATCGGACGACATTGGATGGTTTTTCATCTTTCTCTTTGTTTTAAATTTGGCACCTAAACTGCCTTGTCCACTAAGCCCTGTGATTGGCTGCTGCTACGCACCTCCGAGCCCTCCTGACTTAAGGAGAGCTCTCAGAGTCAATCCTCTTGCCACTTGCCTCAGAGGGGAGAGAGGGAGACCTGACCTGGAGGGTCCTCCCCCTTTGCCTTTACATCGATGACTCGTGCCTCCTAGGCTAATCTCCCGAGTGGAGGTGCCGGCTTGACTGGCAAGCTGCGGCGGGCCTACTCAGGAATATCGACGACTCGGGACCCAGTCTGCTTCCATCACCTGTTGCAAGGAACTTGCCCCTGCTGCTTGCAGGAGAACTTTTAAAAACTGAAATCCTACCCGGCAGCATCCTACAGTCCAGCGGCGAGCCCTGCTCTACCGACGGCTTGTAAGTGCCCCCCCACCTGCCCTAATTTTGAAGTGAGTTTTAATCATTGCCTGCTCCGCCCACTGGCTGCTAACTTGCCTATTGGCTTGAAAGAGGCGGCGTTGCTTCTACCCACTCCCTGGTTTACACCTATGCTCAGCCCATTCTTTTCCATGCCTATTGCGTTTGCTAACCCAGTTCTTTTTCAATTAATCCTGTAACTGCTGTTTACCCAAGTGTTACTGTTATTACTAAATGTGTCAATTTTTGACCTTCAGTTAAGTCGCTCAGAATCCTTACACTTAGTAAGCAGCCTACCCCTGGTGTTTCTGTATCCTGCCTGACTTTGTCCTCAGTCCCCACACTGCTCCCTGGTCCTCCAGCTCCCCACTCCCCACTATCCACTATCCCTGAGTTCACACTACCACCACCTGTGGAGCACATTTCTGGACGGGCATCCCCCATACCTCTCCCAGGTCTCTACAATTTGCCCTTGCCACCAGTCTCCCTAAGGTGTCTCACAATCGTGCACTCATCTAAAGAAGATCTCCTGCTACTACTGAGTCCGGTCTCTCGAATGACTTCTCTCAAGGGAATCTGTTTCCCCCCCCTCCCCACAATGTTCTCTTGGCTATCCTCATCCTGGGACTTATGTCCCTCCACTCTGACACTGCCCCTGGCCTGGGTAGTGGCAGTGGCAGGTCCTCCCTCCACTGCTCAGTGACCGATTTTATGTTCTCAAACCTTATGGCCAATGCCGTAGGCCCCCGCTATCCCCCTAGCGGACTGTTGCCAAGACTTATCACGTCCCAAATCAGGACAGTGCATCGCCGGGTCCGGAGGCTAGTAATCAAAAAGTCCCTCCCCAGAGGACTCCTCCTGTGGCTATCCATACTGATCCTTGCCTTATCTGGAGACATCGAATTAAATCCCGGCCCCTCCACCTCCGACTCTCCCCAGAAATGGTGGATGGGCAAGGGTTTGAAAGTAGCTCACCTCAGCATTTGGAGTCTACTTCCCAACCTCGATGAGCTCGCCGCATGGGTCACTCTCTATAAGCCCGACATCTTGGGGATAACTGAGACCTGGCTCAAACCCCAGATTCCGACTCTGCCTGTGGGCTCCCTGGTTATGAGTTCAAACGGTTAGACAGAACCGGGAGCAAAAGGGGTGGCGGCATCCTGATTTACTATAAGACCCACCTCAACGTATCCCTTATAAATCACACCTCCATGCTGCCGTCATCCTGTGAGCTCCTCCACTCCATACTGCTACTTGGCAATGCCAAGAAACTGCACGTGGTGTGTACCTATAACCCACCCAAGGGAGGGCTCCAGGGCCTCACCCATCTCCTTGATACTGTCTGTCCCAGCACCGGGGACAACAAACTCCTAATCCTGGGGGATGTGAACCTAAACTGGGCAGGGGATAACGTCAAGCAGTTCGAGGCCTTGCTTGCCACCAAAATCCTGACACAACTTGCAAAGGCCCACCGCGACGAAAAAGCTAACGGCACTTTCTGCCCCTTCTGGACTGGATCATGTCAAATCAGCCCGAGAGGATCTCCTCTGTAGGAACCCTACCCGACGCCATCTCTGACCACTCTCCTGTTCTCTATATATGGAATATCCCCTTCCCTAAGGTCCCTCACAAAATCATCCAGGTCCGTAACTTTGCCAAATTTAACCCGGACCTGTTCATGGAGGAACTAAGGCTCACAGACTGGACAGAAGTCCACAGAGCCCAGGACCCCTCCTCCGCCGTCGCCACGTTCCACAACATCTTTGTGGATCTACAAGATAGGCATGCCCCTATCACTAGGCGTAGGGTCCGTGGGACAGCCACCCAGTGGCTGCATGGGGGTCTCCTCTCCCTTATGCGAATGAGAGACAAGTGCTGGGCTCGGTTCAAACGCTCACACGATACTGCCCTGTTTCAGCAATACAGAAAACTCAGAAATGAGTGCAAAAAAACTATCAGGGGGGCAAAAAGTGACTTCTTTAAGGCCACCCTTCTCAGCTCTGCAAAAGACCCCAGACGGTTCTGGAGAACCATCCAAACACTGGTCAGTGGTCACTCCAACTCCGGGGTCACTGACATGCTCATTGGAGGTGTCTCCTGCAACAATCCCCATGTGATTGCCAATGCTCTTAATTCCCATTTCACTGACCTCCCTACCATCCTCCCACTCGGGTCTACGGCCTGGAACTCAAACTGCTCTGCTTCCACGACCCAGCTGGAGTCTGGTCTGCCCTGCCCTCCATTCCACCTAAGGGTGGTATCGGTAAACGAGGTGCGGTCTCTTCTTCAAGGCCTCTCCCAGAATGCAAGCCCTGGCCTAGATAACCTGGAGCCCAAGCTACTCAAACTAGGCGCCCCCCTCATAGCCTCCCCGGTGGCCCACATCTTCAACCTATCCCTTACCCAGGGTCTGATCCCTGATATCTGGAAGGTTGCCAAGGTCGTCTCTGTCCCTAAGCAGGGTGACCCCAAAATCCTGGATAACTACCGTCCTATAGCCATCCTCTCGGCTGTCAGTAGCTCCTGGAAAGGTGGTAGCCAAACAACTCTCGGAGTATATCCACACCCATGGACTGCTGTCCCCCCCAACCACGGCTTTCAGAAAGGCACAGCACTACCACGGCACTCATCTCTGTCTCTTCCAGCATCAGAGCAGCAATGGATCTGGGACAACTCTCAGGTGCTGTGTCAATTGACTTATCCAAGGCCTTCGACCTCGTTGACCACGACCTGCTTGCCTCGCAGATGAGGTCCCTTGGTTTGTCCCCCTCTGCTCTAAATTGGGTCTCTGACTGTCTGCATGGCAGAAAACAACTAACTAAATTCAACAAAGTCCTCTCGGCCCCCCTGCCTGTAACCTCTGGTGTCCCACAGGGCTCAGTGCTGGGTCCCCTACTCTTTTCCCTGTTTATTAACAATCTCTCCGCTGTGGTCACCAGTTGCTGAGTTACCATGTACGCGGATGACCTGGTCCTCCTGGCCCACTCCTGTGATCCAGCCACTCTTAACCGTCACTTATCCGAGGACCTCCAGAACATCCAGGCATGGCTCTCCAACCATAAGCTGGTTCTAAACCAGAAAAAAACCCAGGCCATGCTATTCGGCTCCTCAGCCAAAATTCGGGCCTCTTCAACTCCCCTGCAAATCAACTATGATGATGGTACCCCTCTTCCTACTGTGACCTCCCGTAAATATCTTGGTGTGACGCTTGATCCCCAACTGGACCCGGGAAATCACATCCATAATGCCTGCAGTGGGGTAAACTGTAAGCTGGGGCTGGCCTACAGAGCTCGGTACAACCTCACCCCTGCGGCATGTCTAGCTATTGCCAGGGGAGTATTACTCCCTTCCCTTAGTTATGGTTCCCTCCTATTTGCTCATACTTCCAAGGCCCTCCTAAACAAGTGGAGCACGACGTACAACATCTGTCGGTTTGCCCTGGCCTCACCCCGCCTCACCCATCACTGTAAACTCTATGATAAGCTTGGTTGGCTATCCCCGGTCAATCACCTTAACTTTAGCACTGGGCGCCTCATGAGCAAAGTAATCAGCTCTGGCACCCCTCCGGATCTGGCCCGGTTTCTCGCCCCAGCTGACCTCTCCCCCTACCCTCTGAGATCCCAGGGCCCTGGCCTATTAAATGTACCTACCACCCGCACCATCATGGGGGACTGGAACTTTGCTGTTCATGCTCCCAGGCTTTGGAACTCCCTTCCTGATAGTGTCCGCACTGCCCCTTCTCACAAGTTTTTCCGGACCTCCTGTGGGAACATCTTAAGCTGGCCTCTCGCATGCGTAATGCCTAATGCCCTCCTAGCATTATGTTCCTGGTGCCCACTGGAAAGCTGGCTTCACCTCTCCCATGCTGCTACCTTATCTCACTCCCTACCTCACTGACTGACTCTATGGTGTTCCTACGCTCATTATTCTTTGCCTGCCCTGCTGGTCATTGTAATTTATTTCTCAATTGTATCTTGCCCCCAGTATTAGTAACTGGGTGTACTTTCCAATCAAATGTAAAACTGTAAAACTGTCTTTCTCTCCTGCTTGTTGTATTGATGTACTTGTTATACCCTATTGCTGTATTGTTGCACCTGTTATACCCTATTGCACTCTCCCGGGTCGTTCCTGAAAATAGGCATAAAACTTGTCTAGTGTACCTACCCGGTAAACAAAAACTAAATAAATAAATTCTGACACTACTGTGGTACAACAGTATTTTTATATCATTACTGTGGTACAGCAGCATTCTGACATCACTACTGTGGCACTACAGTATTTTGATATCACTACTGTGGTACAGCAGCATTCTGATATCACTATAGTGGTACAGCAGCATTCTGATATCACTACTGTGGTACAACAGCATTCTGACATCACTACTGTGGTACTACAGTATTTTGATATCACTACTGTGGTACAGCAGCATTCTGATATCACTACTGTGGCACTATAGTATTTTAATATCACTACTGTGATACAACAGCATTCTGATATCACTACTGCGGTGCAATATAATTCTGATAGCACTACTGTAATACAGCAGGATTCCAACATCACTACTGTGGCACTACAGTATTTTGATATCATTTCTGTAATACAATAGCATTCTGACATCACTACTATGGTATTACAGTATTTTAATATCACTACAGTGGTATAGCAGCATTATAATATCACTACTGATGTACAACATCATTCTGATATCACTACTATTGAGGTACAGAAGCATTCTGACATCACTACTGTGGTACAACAATATTTTGATATCATTACTGTGGCACAGCAGCATTCTGACATCACTACTGTGGCACTACAGTATTTTGATATCACTACTGTGGTACAGCAGCATTCTGATATCACTATAGTGGTACAGCTGCATTCTGATATCACTACTGTGGTACAACAGCATTCTGACATAACTACTGTGGTACTACAGTATTTTAATATCACTACTTTGGTACAGCAGCATTCTAATATCACTACTGATGTACAACAGCATTCTGATATCACTACTATTGAGGTACGACAGCATTCTGACATCACTATTACTGAGGTACAACAGCGTTCTGACATGACTACTGTGGTACAAAAATATTTGACACCATTGCTTTCACACAATGGCATTCTGACATCACTGCTGTGGTACAACATCATTTTGACCTCAATGCTGGTAGTGCGTCATTATTCTGACATCACTATATGTGGTACAGCGGCATTCTGACATCACTATTGTAGGTACAAAGTATCTGACACTACTGTGGTACAACAGTATTTTGATATCATTACTGTGGTACAGCAACATTCTGACACACTACTGTGGCACTACAGTATTTTGGTATAACTACTGTGGTACAGCAGCATTCTGATATCACTATGGTGGACAGCTGCATTCTGATATCACTACTGGTACAACAGCATTCTGACATCACTACTTGGCACTACAGTATTTTGATATCACTACTGTGGTACAGCAGCATTCTGATATCACTATAGTGGTACAGCTGCATTCTGATATCACTACTGTGGTACAACAGCATTCTGACATCACTACTGTGGTACGATGGTATTCTGACATCACATCACTACTTTGGTACAACAGCACTCTGACATTACTACTGTGGTACAGCAGCATTCTGACATCACTATGGAGGTACAATGACATTCTGACATCACTACTGTGGTGCAATAGAACTCTGACATTAGTACTGTGGTACAACAGCATTCTGACATCACTACTGTGGTACAGCAGCATTCTGATATCACCACTGTAGTACAACAGCATTCTGACATCACTACTATGGTATTACAGTATTTTAATATCACTACTTTGGTACAGCAGCATTCTAATATCACTACTGATGTACAACAGCATTCTGATATCACTACTATTGAGGTACGACAGCATTCTGACATCACTATTACTGAGGTACAACAGCATTCTGACATGACTACTGTGGTACAAAATATTTGACACCATTGCTTTCACACAATGGCATTCTGACATCACTGCTGTGGTACAACATCATTTTGACCTCAATACTGTGGTACGTCATTATTCTGACATCACTACTGTGGTACAGCAGCATTCTGACATCACTATTGTAGTACAGAAGCATTCTGACACTACTGTGGTACAACAGTATTTTGATATCATTACTGTGGTACAGCAGCATTCTGACACACTACTGTGGCACTACAGTATTTTGGTATAACTACTGTGGTACAGCAGCATTCTGATATCACTATAGTGGTACAGCTGCATTCTGATATCACTACTGTGGTACAACAGCATTCTGACATCACTACTGTGGCACTACAGTATTTTGATATCACTACTGTGGTACAGCAGCATTCTGATATCACTATAGTGGTACAGCTGCATTCTGATATCACTACTGTGGTACAACAGCATTCTGACATCACTACTGTGGTACAGTGGTATTCTGACATCACATCACTACTTTGGTACAACAGCACTCTGACATTACTACTGTGGTACAGCAGCATTCTGACATCACTATGGAGGTACAATGACATTCTGACATCACTACTGTGGTGCAATAGAACTCTGACATTAGTACTGTGGTACAACAGCATTCTGACATCACTACTGTGGTACAGCAGCATTCTGATATCACCACTGTAGTACAACAGCATTCTGACATCACTACTATGGTATTACAGTATTTTAATATCACTACTTTGGTACAGCAGCATTCTAATATCACTACTGATGTACAACAGCATTCTGATATCACTATTGAGGTACGACAACATTCTGACATCACTATTACTGAGGTACAACAGCATTCTGACATCACTACTGTAGTACAACAATATTTGACACCATTGCTTTCACACAATGGCATTCTGACATCACTGCTGTGGTGCAAGATCATTTTGACATCAATACTGTAATACAACAGTATTCTGACATCACTTCTGTAGTACAACAGCATTCTGACATCACTACTGTGGTACTACAGCATTCTGACTTCACTACTGTGATACAACAGCATTCTGACAACACTACTGTGGTACAACAGCATTTTGACATCACTACTGTGGTACAGCAGCATTCTGAAATCACGATTGTGGTACAATGACATTCTTGCATCACTACTGTAGTACAACAGAATTCTGACATTTCTACTTCAGTACAACATCATTTTGACATCATTACTGTGGTACAACGGGTATTCAGAATTCACTACTGTGATACAACAGAATTCTGACATCACTACTGTGGTACATCATTATTCTGACATCACTACTGTGGTACAGCAGCGTTTTGATGTCACTATTGTGGTACAGAAACATTCTGACACTACTGTGGTACAACAGTATTTTGATATCATTACTGTGGTACAGCAGCATTTTGACATCATTACTGTGGCACTACAGTATTTTGATATCACTACTGTGGTACAGCGCAGCATTCTGATATTACTACTGTGGCACTATAGTATTTTAATATCACTACTGTGATACAACAGCATTCTGATATCACTACTGTGGTGCAACATATAATTCTGATAGCACTACTGTAATACAGCAGGATTCTGACATCACTACTGTGGCACTACAGTATTTTGATATCACTTCTGTAGTACAACAGCATTCTGACATCAGTACTATGATATTACAGTATTTTAATATCACTACAGTGGTATAGCAGCATTCTAATATCACTACTGATGTACAACAGCATTCTGATATCACTACTATTGAGGTACAACAGCATTTTGACATCACTGCTGTGGTACAACAATATTTTGACACCATTGCTTTGACACAATGGCATTCTGACATCACTACTGTGGTACAACAGCATCTGAAGTGTAAGGATTTCCATATACAATAACACTGAATCATAGAGATAGTACACACAGGGAAGTTAAGGGACTTGCACAGGGTCATACAGTAATTAAGTGGCCATTGTGAGATTTGAACCTTTGTCTCAAGGTTCCCAGTTCTACACTGTAACCACTAAGCTAATGTGCAGCAAGTAATATAGATGTGGGGGAAGACAGCAGGAGCGGGGCTTCACACAGGCTATGATTTACTGCTACCCATGAGCATACCCATGCCTTGGACCTTTACTTCTTACTGGGGAGGGGTGGACATCAGTGATGTCAAAGTGGATCCAGTGGGGTGCTTAGATCAGTTTGCTGTGTAGTTCCTAGCAGAGGGCCTCGTAAACCTACCTCCCCCAGTGGAGATGATCCGGCACTGCCCGTTATGAAATTTGGAGCCTAATAAACTCCCAGACATATAAGATATCTCAGCTATGGTGGCAGCGTGCAATGGAGGGTCAGTGGTTTCCACTGAAGGCTATAATTTTGTCATCTTTGATGGCACTGAACTCTACTGTCCACCTGCTGGCTTCCCGTCAAAACTCCTTATGTTATAACATTGAGCTCCAGCAGATAAAAGCAACAGGGCGGAGGTTGGAGCATTCCTGGGAGAGGGCCCACTTGGTGGACAGTTGGATGGCTCTGAGGTTTCATTACAAAGACTATTAGAGTGCAGTAATCCTGAGAACAGCAGAGCTCCTGTCACACGTTATTATCTGAGGTAAGACTCAACCAGCCTAGCTCTTACACACCATAGTTAGACTGATTCATCCAGCCTGTCTACCATCCGGGAAGGAGTTGTCTCAGGAAAATGTTGACCAGGTCAGCCGATTCTTCCTGGACAGAGTGTCCTCCATCAAAACAGGTATACTTCCAGGTGGCCTGTCAGGGGCCATCAATGGTCCGATGGAGAGGCAGGACAGCACTTCTTGGGTTTGGGATAGTTTCAGCCAGTTTCTGTAGATGATATTCGCGTTGTGGTCTCGACTTTGCATCCTTTCTGCTTTAAGTCTACATGGCTGGTGGTGGGTTGCCATGAGGCCCTGGGCCCAACTGTCACTGGCATAGTCCAGTCTTCTTCTCAGAGTGTGATTTTGGGATGTCTTTAAAAAAGCAGTGGTGAGACCTCTTCTGAAGAAGCCATTGTTGGACTGAGAGGTGCTGGTGAACTACAGACATGTTTCTAACTTTCGCTTTTAGGGAAGGTGATCGAGAAGGTGGTGGTGGCACAGCTTGGGTCCCACCTTGAGAGTTTTGACATCTATGAGCCATTTCAGTCAGGTTTCTGGCCCCACGACAGCACCAAGACTGCACTTGAAAAGGTGTTTAGTGACCTGTCCCTTTTGGGAGACGTTGGGTGTGATCTATACTTGTTCTCCTCGATCTCCCCGTCTGCATTTGACACTGTGGATCATGAAGTGTTGATCAAACACCTTGCGGAATATAGAGAGGTCACCAGAACAACTTTGAGGTGGTTTGATTTCTTCCTTACCAGCAGATCACAGAAGGTTGTGCTGGGAACTTTCTCATCACAGCCGAGAGTGGTCAGCTGTGGGGTTCCACAAGGGTCAGTTTTGTCACCCATGTTATTCGCAGTGTACATACTATCATTGGGATAAGTCATTAGTTGATACGGTTTGAGTTTTCACTGCTATGCAGGTGATACTAAACTGTACCTGTCTTTTACACCTGTCGTGCAGACAGCAGTATCGGTGATGGAGCAATGCCTTCAGGAGATCATAGCTTTGTCAGTTTAGTTCTGTTAGTGCTAGCCCATCAGCTGGTTTACTCTGGCTGTTTGGGTAGTCCTCAAGCTTTGTCTGCTTCAGCCATACCTCCCTCATAGTATAACCTTAAATTGTAGTTAAACGACTAGCCCTGTTACTGTGTTTTTGTAACCATAACTAGCCACTGCTCAGCTTAATTCTATGCACATTGCTGTTGTCCTGCTTTTCTGTTGCATTCTGCATCCCTCCTCCTGACCGCTATGTTCTTTGCACTCCTCTGCCTTCTCCAGTTTCCTCTCCTGCTCCTACCCCCTCCACCTGTCTCCCCATCCAAATTACCTACCCTCATATTCCCACCTCCACCCATCCTGCTCCCTCTCTGCCTCTCCCCTCCTCCCTACCTATCCATCCCAGTCATCTCCCCCTTAACCTGGAGTTTCTCCACCATCCTCTCCTCTCTGTTTGCTGCCCCCCTTGCTCTTCTCCCCACTCTAAGTGAAGGAAGTTCCACTTCCTCCTTCTCCTCATTTTCCTGCTCCTCCTCCTGTCTTGCAAAGTGGAGACCAACCCTGGACCCTCCCCTCCCTACCTCTCTTCCTACACTACTGCCGAGGGCCTTAATATCTTTCATCTTAATGCTAGGAACCTTCTAAGCTCAACCTCCTTTCTGTCTGGACTCAACAGCACTCTCCTGATATCCTCTGTATTTCTAAATTCTGGCTCTTCTCCAGAACTCTGGACTCTAGCCTGACCATTCTGACTTCCATCTTTTCAGGCAGGAGAGGGGGAAATGTAGTGGAGGTGTTGCCATCTATTTTCGGCAGGGCCTCTCTAGTACTATGGTTATCAGGTTATCCCATGTATTTCTCCTAGTCAGGCTCAGTTTAGTTCAGTTTATTTGTAAGTTTGCATGTACAAAATGATATTCGTTACATACACATTCTTACTAAAAACATATCATGAAAGTTAATATCACACTTTATACAACTCCTGGCATAATTCAGCATTTTTATAAATGCCTCCTTTCTATTTCTACTATAATATTCTTCGAATCTATCATAACGTCTATTTTAATCTCAGTGCCATTTTTTGTGCAAAACTTGCTAGTGTAAACATCTGTTTTGGACTCTGCATTGAATATTGGCTTTAGTTGTTCTTTTTTGTCTTCCTGAGATGCAATTTTCATAAAATCATAGAAATTTGATAGCGGAAAAGGACCCTTCCTGCCCATCTAGTCTTCCCAACCCTCCCTTTTCACATACCCCCCTCCCCACTTGCCCACCCCTTCCCCAATACTCAGCCCCATATGCCTGTCTATTGCACTCTTAAATTCCTCCACCGTCATAGTCTTAGCCAATCTCGATAGGCCACGGCCTTCTTTTGTCCCTTATAACTAAGTAAGTAAACCAACCAAGTAAGCCCCCACCACTCTGTCCAGCAGTCTGTTCCAGGGCTCCACCACCCTCTCTGTGAAAATGCGCTTGCTCACATTGCCCCTGAACCTATTTCCTTGCAATCTGAGGCTGTACCCTCTAGTTCTGGCTCCCTCCTTCCTCCTCAGCAGACCTCTTTCCCCTACTTTATTGAGCCCCCACATATTTAAAGGTTTGAATCATGTCCCCCCTTTCCCTCCTTGTTTCAAATGTGTACAGGTTCAGCTCCTTACACCTCTGATTGTATGTCTTCCCTTGCATACCCTGCACCATCTTTGTTGCCCTTCTCTGAACCCTCTCCAAAGCATCTATATCCTTGCAGAGGAGTGAGCTCCAGAACTGAACCTCATACTCTAACTACGGCCTCACCATGGCTTTGTAGAGGGGCATTATTACCTCCTTCCTTCTGCTAATAATGCCCCTGCCTATGCATGCCAGCATTCCATTGGCTCTTCCCGCCACCCTACTACATTGGAAACCTACCTTAAGATTTGAGAAGACTATGATCCCCAGATCCCTTTCCTGTCCTGATTCTTTGATTTCCTCTCCCCCTTAGCGTGTACCCTGCTTACATGTCTTTCCTCCCTAGGTGCATCACAGCACACTTCTTGGCATTAAATTTCAGCTGACATTTCTTGGCCCACTCCTTGAGCATCTTGAGGTCCCTCCTCATGTCCTCCATGCCTTCCAGGGTGTCCACCCTATTGCAGATTTTTGCATCATCGGCAAATAGGCACACCCTCCCTCTCAAACCTTCCCCAATATCACTGATGTAGATGTTGAAGAGGAGAGGAGAGGACCCAAAACTGACCTCTGTGGCACTCCACTCCTCACCCTTGCCATCTCGGAGCGTACCCCATTAAGCACTACCCTCTGAGTTCTCCCTACTAACTACGCCTCCAGCCAGCCTGCTATTTTCTCACCCAACTCCCTGCTTTCCATTTTGCTCACCAACCTCCTGTGAGGGTGGTGCTGAAGGCCTTGCTGAAGTCCAGATAGGCAACATCCACTGCCCCTCCCTGGTCGATTACTTGAGTGACCCAATCAAAGAACTCAACCAGGTTGGTCTGGCATGATTTCCCCTTGGTTAAGCAATGCTGTCCTGCAAGCCACACTTCTCCAGGTAATTCACCTCCCTCTCCTTGAGTAGTGCCTCCATAACCTTCCCCACCACAGACATGAGGCTGACTGGATGGTATTTCTCCTTCAGCTCTCTGCTATCTCCCTTGTGCCAAGGGCACTATGTCAGCCGTCCTCCAGCACCCTCCCTGTATCCAGGGACAGGTTGAATGAAGAGCCTTGTCAATGGTGCTGCCAATTCCTCCCACAATTCCTTGATCACTCTGGGGTGCAATCCATCAGGCCCCATTGCCTTGTCCACCCTTAGTCTATCCAGCTCAGCCCTGACCCGATCCACAGTGAATGGGCTCTGATTCACCCATTTGCCCTCCTTTCCCTAGTCACTAGTACTGGCTCCCTGCCTTCCTCCTCCTCCATGAACACCAAGCTAAAATGCTCATTTAGTGCCTCTGCTTTTCGTAGTCCTGCTTCAAGTTTATCCCTCCTTCTCCCCTCAGTCTAGCAATCCCCAACCCTGCTCTTTTCCTCTCCCTCACATATCTGAAAAACTTTTTATCCCCCCTCCTGGCCCTTTTGGCTATTTTCTCCTGAGTGGCTGCTTTTGCCCTTCTGATCTCCCTGCCAGACTCCTCTTCTCACTATACTCCTCCCTCTCCTTCTCTGTAAGTGTCATCTCAAATTTTCTGAAAGCCCTCCTCCTTTCCCTGACTGCCCCGCCACCTTTCTAGTGAACCAGTGCGGTCCCCTTCCCCTCTTGCTCTTCCTAACCTTTTTTATACACATGTCTGCTGCTTCCTGAATGCCTCCCCTGATAGCTTCCCAGAGTTCCTCCACTGCCCCATCTTTTCCGTACCTTCCATGTCTTCCCTATCTTTCTCAGCTCATTAAAGTCTATGTGTCTGAAGTCCATGACTGTCATATTAGTCTTACTTGTCTCCCTTCCTGCCATGACCCTGAACCATACCGTGCTGTGGTCACTGGTGCCCAAGACGTCTCCCACCTGCACCTCTCCACACTCTCCCCGTTAGTCAGGACCATGTCCAACAAGTTGCTTTCCCTCGTTGGCTCCCTCACCAGCTGTTGAAGGAATACCCTCTGAAGCTCGGCTAATACCTCCCTGCTCCTTGCCGATGCTGCATCTGGGATTTCCCAGTCAACATCTGGGAGATTCAGGTCACCCACCAGTAGCAGTTCAGCTTTCCATGCCAACCTTGTGATTGCCTGAGTTAGCTGTCTATCGTCTTCCTCTCCTTGCGCAGGTGGCCTGTATACCACCCCCAGCCACAGGGATTCACCCGTCTTCCTACCTAGTGTTACCCACAGCAGCTCAGTCTCCCCTTCCTCCTTCTGCCCTTCAGTAACATTGGTGCCTTCCCTGATGTATGAGGCAACCCCGCCCCCCTTCTTGCCTTCCCTGTCCCTTCTGAACAGTCTATAACTTGGAATGGTTGTTTCCCAGGTGTGATGCTCTGACCACCAGGTCTCACTTATTGTGACTAAATCTAATCTCTCATCCCTCATAATGGCCACCAGGTCCACCATCTTATTTCCTAAACTCCTGGTGTTTGCTGACAATCCCTTCCACCAGTCTCCCCCTTTGTTTCCCTTTGTACCATCACCCTCTTGCCCAGCTATGTAGTGCTATCCTGGGGGGGACTGGTAGCCCCCTCAAAGCTTTCCTCCTTGTGGAGCAGATTTGTCCCCACCACCCCCCCAACCTAGTTTAAATTGTAGGTATCCGCTGTGTATTCTCCTAGCTTGCATTTCAGTACTGCTACCCCCTCCCTATTCAGGTGCAGTCTGTCTGGTGCAAATAGGCTCTCATCTTTCCATGTAGGTGCCCAGTCCCCTACCAAGCCATACCCCATTTGCTCACACCACCCCACCAGCCACTTGTTGAACTACCTTATCCTCGATTTCCTATCAGTGCTTGCCCTCGGTACTGGTAACTCCTCTGAGAACGCCACTAATTTAAACCCCAGACTGCTACAGCATCTAGCTAGAGCTCTGAATCTAGCCTGCACCTCCATCAGGCTACTTCCTGCCAGGTCATTCATTCCCAGGTGGAACAGCAGGTGCGTTTTCTCATCCTGCTGCCTCCCCTTGAAGGGATATAATGAATGACCGTTGCTACTGTCATGCCCAGCAGACACTCCACACACATTGCGCTATTTTTGTCTCCCCCTTCCCCCTCAACTAATCCCTTTTATTTTAGTCCCCAACCAGTAGGACCCTGCTCTCCATTTCCTTTTGATCATATCTCCCTACCATTCTTCCCCTAATCCCCTGCATCCTATTTCCTACCTTATTATCAATACCCCCTTTGCCCATTTCGCTTCCTGAAGCACTATCCTCACTCTGTGCTGTCCAGCTTCTTCTCTCTGCACCCCCCCCAGCTTTGCGCCCCCCCAGGCTCTGTGTCAGGCTGCCCACCCCTGCCCCTCCATTTTCTAACTTTTCCCCTTCCTGTTTATCTGTCTCTGCCCGTGCCCTGGCTGATTTTCCCTGGGGACCTTCCTCCCCATCCAGTTTTTGCTCCTCTGAACCCGAGCACGCTGTCACCCCCTCCTTCTTGGCTTGCCTGTTGGTCTTACCTGTTGGTCTTACTTGATAGGGCCTCCCCCTTTTCCAATTGTTCTGTGCCTTCCTTCGTGCTTGCCTCTCCTTCTTCCCCTGTATGCTCTTCAGCTCCCTTTTCCTGAGCTTCCTTCCATTTAGCGCCTCTAGTGGGGCAAACCTGTTCTTCTGTTCAAAGCCCACTGCGTGTACTCCTCTGGTCGATAGTTCTCAACTTGCTCCCTCCTCCCTTGTGCTTTGCACAGGCTTTGTACCTTTATACTGTATCACCCACCATTCCCCCAGGTTTCTCTTGTGCCCATTGCTGCCCTTACCCAGGATTCCTGTATCTTCTCTGGTGCTTTCCCCTACCTTTGCATTCGTGCTGCCCAACTTTTCTCCAGTCCCTATCCCATCTTTCCCTTCCTGCCGGCCTGGTTTCATCCTTGTCCCCCTGCAGCTCCCCTTTTGACTGTGCCATGTCCCCCCACAGTCTCCCCTCTAGCTGCTGTAGCTCCCTCGGCGGGATCCCTCATGTCTCCCCATCGACTCCTCTCCCTTTCCAGCTTAGTGCCCATCTCAGCATCCCACCTCCTCCCTAAGCTGTGCAATCTGCCTATATACCATACATCCCTCCATTTTCCAGGCTATATTCAGTACCATGGCCGATCCACAACCAGTACACCCTGCCACCCTTCCAAAGATGCCCCCAGCCCTTGAAGCACCAGGACCCTGCCCTGGATCTGCCATCACCCTGCTCCATTTGCCCCTCCAATGTGGTCCCCCCCATATTCTCCTCTTGCCTGTGTTAAGCCCAAGGGTGAGATTTTCCCTGTTTAAAGGTTTTGTGATTCCACACCCTGTGGCTTTCATATGTATGACCAGGGAATGAAATGGCTACACCTATAATGAGTAAGTTGGTGTACGGTGCCAGAGTTATGTGTTTCCACGCCCTGTGGCTTTCATACGTCTGACCAGGGAATTAAATGGCTCCACCTGGTAGTCCTGTCCACCAATCGTAGGGTGTTCCTCCCTATAAGTGTGAAGTGCTTGGTGGGAGGATGGGGGAGGATGGGGTTTGGGCCCTACCCCAACTCTCGTGAGAGTCAATCAGCCCTGACCCTTTCCCCACCGAGACCTCTCAATCCCCAACAAAGGTACAAGGCCAAACTGCAGCTTCCTGTCTGAGCTCCACACCTGAGTGAATCTCACACAGTAACAGCTCCAAACATTCAAATGGCACAGATTAAGTATCACAGCTCAGAATTTCACTCAGTAACAGTTGTAACTCACAGTACTGATTTAAATCCCTAACACCTTATCTCCCCCACAGCACAAACAATTCCAATATCAAAATTAAACAGAAATAAAGAAAGAAAAAACCCAGTACTTCCCTGAACAGCTCTTGCTTCTGCTGCCCCTCAGTGATCTTAAACATTTCCCCAAATCTTAAACATTTCCCCAAACAATTCTTTTCTTTCTTAGGAGAAATTCTCAGATTCTAACACCAGATGTATCATTGTCATTTGTGCATTATTGCACCCTTGACATGTTTGATCCCCTCTTCCTAACAGATCCCATTTTCCCCATTTTGTAAATATTCCAAACCTGCATAAAATCAAATACTTTTCTACATTAAAATTAATTTTAACCATTTTTAAATAACTGCAGTTCCACAGTTCTTTTAAATTATTAATATCTTTTTTGTTTTGCATTGACTATCATTCTTTTAACTGCTAGAGATATGAAGTTTTCTGGGTCAGTCGCACTTCCCAGAATATAATTATACTGTAAGCCACGCCAGTTCAGTTCTTTGTTTAATTGCCCAAACCAAGTCTGAATATTATACTCCTTTCTATTTACAGCATCCAACCGGCAATTATGAATTAAGCTATTCTGGGGTGCCGTTCTCATCTTCTTCCAAAAAAATGATACAGTTTTAACCATAGTAGCATATACTGACATTGTGCCAGTTTCTGCCCTTTGATGTTGCTTTTGGTACCGCCAATAGATTTTTAGATATCTATTTTGGATTGATTCTGTCTCCTTGAAGTTACAGGCCAGCTCCCAAGTTTTGGACCCGTCTAGTAGTTGGGCATTCACTTTTGCAAACAGGCACCTATATTGCACCGGGTATGAATGTTTTGCCATTGCATTTGCTAAGTGATTTATACTATTTAAGGTCTTACTAAAGGTAATACCTAAATATTGAAAATCCTTGACTTCAGCTAGATGTACCCCATTTACTTTCCATACGTGACAGTCAAATTTCTCATTCCAAAATACTACTGTTTTAGTTTTCTCTAAATTAAGCATCATATCTAATTTTTCCAAGTAATCCAAAGCTGACTTTATGGCTCGTTTCAGGCCTAACCGTGTTGGCGCTATCAGCACCGCATCATCTGTGTGAAGGAATAGTTTCACTGATGTCGCATTTATTTTTGGTGGGAAAGTGTCTACTGTTTCCATGTCTTCTGCTATTCTAACCGTATGTAAATTAAACAAAGTCAGTGCAAGCAGGCGCTCTTGCTTTACTCCAGATATTGCATTTATTATGTTTGCTTGCACGCATGTGCAAGAAACATAGTGCCATCATCCGAGTTTTTATAGGTGTGGCACCCTGTCTTCCAATTCAGTCAATGTGTTTGCAGGCGTGGCCGCAGTTCACCAATGAATGCTGCAGCTGTCTGTGACAGCAGTTGAAAATGTAGTGGCATACAGTTGAAAGGGAGAGCTCTGCTTCAGTGAGCAGCGATAAGATAGTGTTGATTAGCATATTGCCGGCAATCCTGCTTGTATATGTCTCTGCTTTCTCTTCCTGGAACATAAATTCAGTTTGAAGTGAACTTTTCCTAGGACTATCTTTCCGGGAGGAGGCCAGTGACTAAAATGACATCCTTGGAATGTTGAGTCAGAGTTCAGGGTAGGAGCAGCATTGACAAAAGCTGGAAAATAGAACCCCAAAGAGACTGAAAAAGTAGACGCAGTTGTCGTCTGTTGGCACAGCTGATCAGTATTGTAATAATATTCCCCAACCCTCTGAATAGTACTCCCCCCTGCCCGCCGCACACAGTATGGCTGACAGGGGTGTCCAATCCCCCATTGGCTCCACGCCCCCCCCCCGAGTTCTAGGTGCCACGCTGGGAGCCCACCCCAGTGTGGCATAAATGAGAATGGCGACAGGGGTGACTTATCCCGTCAGCTCAATTAACCCCCTCCCCAAAAGAAACAGACTTCCAGTTGCCACGCTGGGAACCCACCCGGCATAGCTGCGTCTATGGTCGACAAGGTGCCTAACCTGGTCGCACTGACCCCCCCAAAAAATTCTTTCCAGCTGCCATGCTAGGAGCCCACCCCAGCATGGCACAAGTAAGCGTCATCTTCCTAAAAAGAAAACAAACACCTGAAAAGAAAAAAAAGGTCCCTCGTTGATTGTCTTGTCCCCCCCAACCCGCACTCACCCTCTGCGCATCCACCTCCCTGCACCCCCACCTCACCCCATACTTACCTCCGGAGGCTGGCAAGATGATCTTTGGTGGACTGGGAACACGTCTGCACTCTTCAAAGCCGACCGCAATCTGAAGAATTGCCGGTAAGCTGTATGATGGAATAAACAGGGTTTTTTTTCAACTTTGAGGCATATCTCAGGCATTTTTTGGAATTTTGGCATCAAATTTTAAAAATGGGTTTTTTGGGACCCCTCCTCATGAATTCTGTCACTGTCTTTGTGTTAATCGGCCCCAAAAGGTGATTTTGCAGTCACTGCGCGGAACCACCTTTCAGGATTGATTTATGAAATGTCAGTGTCACAGTTCATGAGGTAGGCCCCTAAAAACCCTATGTTGAAAATTTGGTGAAAAAATTCCCCAAAATGATTGTTTTACGAGCATGCATTCTGCGCAGTTCCTACATGCCTTCGTAAGTTCGCCAATTTTTAATATTTTCACTCCAGATTTTCAACATTGCCATTTTACTACACCTCCTTATGAGCAGTACAGCTATCATTTTCACATCTTGCCCAAAATGTGTTTCCGCGCATGTAGTGCACAATGGCGCAGTCGGTGTGCAAAATCAATGTTCGGGACAGAGTCAGAAAATCACAGTGACACTGTTCATGAGCAGAGGTCTTAAAATGGCTATGTTAAAAATTTGGTGACAAAAGTCCATAAAATTACTGTGTTACGAGCGAACATTGCGCAGTTTCCACGCACCCTCATAAGTTCATGAATTTAATATTTTCAGTCCAGATTTTCACCACTAGCATTTTTCCACACTTCCTTATGAAGAGTACAGCTGTCATTTTTCACACCGTGGCCGAAATGTGTTTTCATACTTCCAGTGCAGAAATGCATGGTCGCTGTGGGAAATCACTGTTTGGGACAGATTAAAAAAATCACAGTGACACTTCATGAGCGGAGGTCCCAAAATGCCTATGTTGACAATCTGCTGTAAAAAAATCCACAAACTAATTACATTGCGGGTGTGAGTTGCACATTTTTTTCGCACGCTTGTGACTTCACCAGTTTTTTTTTATATTTTCACTGCAGATTTTCAACATTGCCATTTTTTACACCTCCCCATGAACAGTACAGCTGTCATTTTCCACATCCTGTTCAAAATGTGTTTTCGCACATGTGGTGCCAAACGGCATAGTCGCTGTACAAAATCAGCTTTTGGCTAACAAACTGATATTGCCACTGTTCATGAGGCGGGGGTCACAAAAAAAACATGTTGAAAATTTGAAGTGAAAATACCAACGAACGCCTGAGATGTTAGGGTTTCCGACCATAACACCCCACCCTGTAGAGACTGACAGGCATCAGGGGTGTGACTTGGGATTGTTGCCTGCAATGCTCATACCATTCCACCCCCACCCACACCCTGCAGCCAGTGAGAGGCATCGAGGTGTGCCTTGGACTCTGCGGCCCCAAAGTTCACCCCATTCTCCTATACAGCACCCATCTCACCATATTTCCTGATGGAATGGGGTGAACATAAGGGCCAAAGACCCCAAGGCACACTGTGACACTTATTGGTGTCTGCAGGGTAGGGTGTGGTGAAATGGTGTGGCTGTTGTGCCTGATGACCCAAAGACACACCCCAATGCCTGTCAGTCTCTGCAGAGTGGTGGTGGGGTTGGCTTCAGTTCAATACTTCACTGCCATTCCTATTATGCAGCTCTGTAACTTCTACAGTACCAATGCCAATGCCAGCAAGCAAACATTCGGCATTGACAAATGCTTGCTTCCTCCATCATGGCTGCATCTTTACCATAGCTCACCACCAATTTGGTGTCTGTGTACAATATTTTAATAATAGAGAGCAGTAGTCCCCCCAGTCCTTTACACTGTAGGTTTTTCCATAGGGTATTATGGTTAACCGAATCAAAAGCTGCCTTAATGTACAGCAAGGCCATATATACTGCATTTTCCTTTTTTATGTTGGCTTGCGTGCATGCGCACGCAACATCTTGCAGTAGTAGCACTTTCAAAGGTGTGTCAGTGTTGTGGCGAATCCGGGGGATGCTTTAGTCGGTGCTCCCTCAGCCGCAAACCAGTGAGCACGCTGCTGCCGATGACAGCAGTTTCAGAGAGCGCCGCCAACTTGAAACGAATCTGCCACTGCAGTTAGAGACAGGCTCGTCATTGCAGCTACAGATCTGACACGCTTCCATTACATGCCATTCCTGGTGAAACACTAAAATACATGTGGCGGCAGCTCCTGCCATCCACCACACAATCCCGACATAGGGGTGCCCAAACCCTGTGTTGGCATGCCCCCTCCCCCCCCCCATTTTGTGACACACCTAACATGGCGGCACCTGCCACACACACTCCCGAAAAGCCGACACCGGGTGCCCAATCCCATGACAGCATCCCTCTTAGTGTGTTTTTCCTGGTTAAATAATATCCCCTTTCCAACACTGGTATGCCCACTCCCAGTATCAGATGTGGCCCCACTCCCTGAATTGTGGCACACTGGGAGCCCACCCCAATGTGCCATTTCTTTTTTTACCTCTTTATAAAAAGAAAACCTTCCCTCAAGGTCTGTTTTTTTACCTGCAATGCAGAAAATGGTCCACCATTGTCTCCCTTGTCCCCCTCTCCCATCCCCACCCTCCCTCTGTGCACCCATCTCCCCACACCCCCTCACCCATACTTACCCTCCAGCAGTTGGGAGCCGCAATCTGCTCTGAAACGGGATGTGTCTGCACTCTTCAAAGCTGAACTGTGAACTGAAGAAATTGCAGTAAGCTTTATAATGGGAGGTTTCAGCTTAGGTTGATAGCTCAGCCATTTTTAGTACTTTTGGCCCCAAATTTTCAACATGGGGTTCTTGGGACCCCACCTGGTGAACATGTAACTGTCATTTCATTTATTGCCCCCGAAAGGTAATTTCACCATCGCTGCATGGAATCACCTTTCAGGACCGATTAATGAAACGACAGTGCCAGTGTTCACGAGAAGAAGTCCCAAAAATCCCATGTTGCAAATTTGGTGAAAAAATTCCAAAAAATGACTGCGTTACCAGCGTGCATTGTGCAGTTTCTGTGCTTGCTTGTAACTTTGCCAATGTTTTATATTTTCACTCCAGACTTTCATCGTTGCCATTTTTGCACACCTTCCTATGACCAGTACAGCTGTCATTTTTCACATCCTGCTCAAAACATGTTTTCGCACCAGTGGCACACAATGGGCACAGTCACTGTGCGAAATCAACTTTCGGGACAGAGTAACAAAATCACAGTGCCACTGTTCATGAGGAGCAGTCCCAAAATACCCATTTTGAAAATCGGGTGAAAAAATTACCAAAAATGATCGCATTATGGGAATGCGTTGCGCAGTATCTACACACGCTTATAACTTTGCAAATTTTTCATATTTTCTCTCCAGATTTTCAACATAGCCATTTTTTACACCTCCTCATGAATGGTACAGCTGTCATTTTTCGCATCCTACCCAAAATGTGTTTCCGCACCTGTGGCCCCCAATCTGACGCAGTTGCTGTGTGAAATCACCTTTCAGGATTGAGTAACGAAATGATAGTGCCACTGTTCATGAGGTAGGGTCCCAAAAAGCCAATGTTGAAAATTTGGAGTGAAAATACCAGCAAACACCCGGGGCGTTAAGGTTTCTAATCATACACCCGCCCTGTAGAGACTGACAGGCATCCGGGACGTAACTTGGGTTCGTCGTCCATAATGTTTGCAGGTTCTACCCCACCCCGCCCCCTACAACCACTTATAGGCATTGAGATGCCTGTCAGAAAGGGAGATACTGTTGATGGGAGACCTTAATATGCCAGATGTTAAATGGAGCACCTTGCTGCAGGCCATTATCCAAGAGCAGGGCCATTCTCGATGCCCTGCAGGGGGCATGCCTCAGACAGCTAGTTTTGGAACCTACTCAGGAGGGAGCAATCTTAGACCTGATACTCTCAAATGGGGAAGGAGAGAGGATCTCTGATCTTGAAGTGGGTAGCCACCTGGGAACAAGCGACCACCAAACAGTGTGGTTCACGATAAACTTAGCTGTACAGTCAAGCCACACAAAAGTGAAGGTACTGAACTTCAGGAGGGCTGATTTTGTTAAAATGGGAGAGTGCCTCAGAAAAGCACTAGCAAACAGGCAAGAAGGTGGGGTGGAGCAACAATGAGGAAACATCAAAACCGCCATCACAGAGGCAACAAGCCTTTGTGTGAAGCAAATAAACAATTCAAAACGAAAGAAAAAAACACTATGGTTCTCAAAAGAAGTGGCGGGGAAGGTAAGGGAGAAAAAGATAGCATTCAGGAAGTATAAGGAAACACAGAAGAAGGACAGAGAACTGTACCAGTTAAAGGAGAAGGAAGCGGGGAAAGCAGTCAGAATAGCAACGGCCCAAAGTGAGGAAAAGATAGCCAACTTGGTTAAGAAGGGGGATAAAACCTTTTATAGGTACATTAGGGAGCAAAGAAAGATGAAGGCAGGGATACTGAGGCTGAATAAAGAGGAAGGTGGTTGGGCAGAGAGCGACAGTGAAAAAGCAGGGCTACTGAACGAATATTTCTGCTCAGTAATCAAAATGGAAAAGCAGGGGGAGAGACATATTCCAATCAATAGAAGCACTCTGGATAGGGGGGTTGATATTAGTCCTTTCACAGAAGAAAGGGTTCTGAAAGAACTCTTAAAACTGAAAGTGGATAAAGCAATGGGGCCTGATGGGATTTACCCCAGAATTTTAAAAGAACTAAGGGAAGAACTAGTAACACCACTGACTACCCTTTTTAATAAATCATGGGAGGATGGGGTGGTACCTGAGGACTGGAGGAGGGTGGATGTGATTCCCCTTCACAAAAGTGGGACCAAGGCAAAGGCAGGAAACTACAGACCTGTCAGTTTGACCTCAGTGGTAGGGAAAATGATGGAATCACTTCTGAAGGAAAGAATTGTTGAGTACCTAGAGGCCAGTGGGGTACAAGACCCAAGGCAGCATGAATTCACAGTGGGAAGGTCATATCAGAAGAATCTAATTGATGTCTTTGACTGGGTGACCAAAGTCGTAGACCAGGGAGGGGCTGTGGACATGGCCTACCTAGACTTTAGCAAGGCATTTGACACAGTCCCGCACAAAAGATTAATAAACAAATTAGCGAACCTGGGAGTGGGTCCCAGGGTGGTAGCCTGGGTAAAACACTGGCTGGACAACAGGACACAGCGGGTAATAGTAAACGAAGTCCACAGCAAAGAAAGGAGGGTTACTAGTGGGGTACTGCAGGGTTCAGTACTGGGGCTGGTCCTTTTTAATGTCTTTATAAGTGACATTGCGGAGGGACTGGAAGGGAAGGTATGTCTCTTTGCAGATGACACAAAGATCTGCAACAGGGTTGATACGCAAGGTGGGGTGGAAAGGATGAAAAGGGACTTGGCAAGGTTGGAGGAATGGTCAAATGTATGGCAGCTTAGATTCAACACAAAGAAGTACAAAGTAATGCACCTGGGAAATAAAAACCCAGGGCAAGAGTACACAATGGGGAATGAGATACTGACAACAACACAAATGGAAAGTGACCTGGGGGTAGTCATATTAGATGACCTAAAGGTTGGCCAGTAATGTGAGAAGGCAGTAAGGAGGGCTGGGGGGGGATACTGGGATGCATAGGAAGAGACATCACCAGTAGAAAACAGGAAGTTGTTGGCCCTCTGTAAAGACAGTTGGTAAGACCACATCTGGAGTACCGTGTACAGTTCTGGAGACCCCATCTCGGCAAAGACATAGACAGGGTGGAGGCTGTTCAGAGGAGGGCAACCAAAATGATGCAGGGTCTGCACCAAAAGACATATGAAGAAAGACTAAAGGAGCTTAAGATGTATAGCCTTGAGGAAAGGAGGGAGAGGGGGGACATGATAGAAACTTTAAAATACCTCAAGGGAATCAACAAAGTCCAAGAGGGTAGCATCTTTCAGAAAAAGAGATGTGCAAGAACAAGGGGGCATAATTTGAAGATAGAGGAGGAACGGCTCAGAGGTAATGTGAGGAAGTATTTCTTCACAGACAGGGTTGTAGAGGCATGGAACAGCCTTCCTGAGGAGGTCTTAGAGTCAAAAACAGTGTGGGAATTCAAGAATACATGGGACAGACATAAGGCAGTTCTGGGGGGGTAGGGGGAAGTAGGCTGTTGGTTAACTAGGATCTGCAGCTTATTTGTTAGTTAGGAAAATGGACAGACTAGGTGGGCCAAGTGGTTCTTATCTGCCATCAAATTCTATGTTTCTGTGAGGTGTGTCTTGGGTTCTGTCCCCTAATGTTTACCCCATTCTCCTATATTGCACCCATCTCAGCTTATTTCCTTATTCAGTGGGGTGAGCATAAGGGCCAAAGACCCTAATGCACACCCCAACACCTGTCGCTCTCTGTAGGGTGGGGTGAGATGGAATGGCGTAAGCATTATGGCCGACCCAAAGCCACACTCCCAACGCCTTTCAGTCTCTGCGAGGGGGGGTGTTGGCGTTAGTTCAGTACTTCACTGCCATTCCTATTTTGCATTTCTAACTCTTGATCTACCAATGCCAATGCCAGCAAGCCAACATTCGGCATTGACAAATGCTTGTTTAATTAAGACATACTTATCTTAGTGTAAATATTTGATCATTTGTAAATCTTCCTATGCAAAATCCAGCTTGGAACATGGATAAGATTTTCAGGCTTTCAATCCCCTCCACTGTACCCATTGTTCACTGTAGTTTTTCATGCCTCATTCAAAATCTCCCAGTCCACCCTGGTTGACTCTCCTTCCATTATCACGATCACCTCTCACTCCTGCATAGGTGAACTCATCTTCCTTGGGTATTTCAACATACATTGACTCTTCCCATCCTCCAAATCAGCCATCCATCGGATTGCATCCCTTAATCTTTCCCAGATTGTTTCTGAACTCAGACAGCTCAATCCCCGCTTCCCCCGCCATATTCTTTTGGACTAGGTTCACTTCTCCCACCCCCACCGCATTGTTGCAGGAGGCATATTTCCGAATTCATTCAGTGACCACTGCGTGACATTCTATGTCAGGAAAATCCAGTGTCCTCCCTTCTCCCCAAAATAAATCTGGTCCAGGTCCGCTGGTCACTAAACACCGGTGCTGTACTGAGCAGCCTCACTGCAAGAGGTTGGTCAGCCATCTGCTCTGCTCTGCTGCTGATACTGATGTGGCCATCACCCTGGGTCACTCCAAATTCCCCTCAGTCTGGCACAAGTACACCCCACTCAAGAAATCCAGGGTAAAAACTTCCCACCACCCCGGATTATATCCAAAATCTTCGACCAGTGCAAGTCCCATGATCTCACCTGGGCCCCTTATAAATTATTCCACTCCATCTCTGACCTCCTGTCTTACAGGGCTCTGAAGAACAATTGTGCAAAGGCTGTACAAAGGCTGTCCAGGCTTATTTCAAGGCCAGCCTTCAGAACAATCTTTACACCCTAGCTAAATTCTGGAAGGTAATCAACTCCCTTTTCAAACCTTCTGCCCAGTCTGCTCAAACCCCCTGCCCAGTCCACTCCCCCAGTCCTCATGGTTAATGGTTCACCTGTTTCTGACCCTCCCTCTGTTGTTGCTCATTTCAATGAGTTCTTCACTACCTGTGCCCACACTTCCCCTTCCCTCCTGGCTCCTCTCTTTCCCCTCCTGCACCACCTTCCTCTCCTTCTCACCCCTGCCCAGATTTCCATTCTCCCCTGTCAGTACCCAGGAAACCTTGCTTGCCCTTTCCTCCCTTAGCCTGTCTAAGGCTAGCCCTGATGGACTGGATCCTAAACTCCTTCACCGCTCAGCTCCTGACTTACATCTCCACTTACTCACCTACTCAACCTGCCATTTTCCCTCTGCACTGTTCCTCAGTACTGAAAAATTCCCAAAGCTGTTCCATTTCACAAAGAGTGTTACCCCTCCCCCTCTGGCAACTTCTGTTCACACCCTTCTTTTTCTAAGCTGCAAGAGAAATTTGTCAATTCCAGACTTTCCAGCTACCTCTTATCCTCCAATTTCCTCTTGTCCTTCCAGTCTGGCTTCTGGAAGCACCATTCCACTGTCTCCTCCCTGCTGCATGTCACTGATTCCATCTTCTCTGGGATGGATCAGGGGCACATGATGACTGCCATCTTCATCGATGTGTCAATAGCACTTTGATTTGGTGTCCTCCTGGACAAGCTAAGCTCTGCTGGCCTCTCAACTTCCACCACTGATTGGTTCCATTCCTACCTCACAAGCTGTCAACAGTCAGTACTGGTAGGAGGCATCCTGTGGCCTCTATTACCCATCCAGGCTGGGGTCCCCCAGGGCTCCATACTGGGTCCAATCCTCTTCTCCATTTTCTGGAATGACATCCCCACTACCTGTGCCAACTCACATATTCACATTTATGCAGATAACAGTCATCCTCACCTCCGGTCCCTTTACCTCAGCTGTGGAAGACCTGCCCCATGCTGGTTCTAATCCAACCAACTCTGAGTCAGCATTAAAAAAGTGGCATCCATGATCTTTGGTATCAGCCAGAAACTGGCCAGATGCCAGACCCTCCCTGCTTTCACCACATTGGATGGCACCCCCCCATCAAGCAGTGCAGTCTTTCAAGTACCTTGTTGTGTGGGCTGACTGCAAGCTTGACTTCTCAGCCCGCATTGATGCCATCCATACAAAACTCTGTCCCAAGCTTGGTGCCTTGTGCCATAACAAAGACTACTTATCTCCACAGCGAGTTTGTTGCTACAATGGTGCTCCTTGTCTTCAGCTACGCTGCTATGGTCTACAGCAGTGCCCTTCCACTTCCCTTGCCAGACTGGACACTCTCTATAATGCCTTGTAACATGGTAAAGATATGGAACATCAAACCAACAGATGTCATTGGCTGAAACCCAACACATGGCAAAGTTTGAAGATGGCATTAATTTAGCACTAATGCCCGCTTCAAAGTGAAGTACAGATGTGAACCACACAGAGCAAAAAAAGCGGTAATGAAATATCGTAGCAGAAGTAGCCGAACGTAGCTCCTTGTCTTTCCCACCCACCAGATAGCCCGAGAGTATCACTGCAAAATACCAGTGTTGCCGAGAGCCGTAGCAGTAGCACTGTGGAAGGAAGTAGTGGAAGCAGCTGCAAAATGTTTCCAGGTGACACAGGAGTGATGGAATCGGTGTTACTGCAAAGTTGCAGTCCCTTTAGCTTTAATTCATTCACAGTGCAAGGCACAGTTCATTTTCACTATGGTAGCAACATAGGGAGGAATGTTAATGAAAATAAGTAATCGTGTAGTCAGAGAAGTGTGTTGACAATGTTGCGTAGCAGACCAGACAACTGGTGACAGCACAGTAAGCAGGTCAGGAAATATGTAAATGAGTTGTTATATTTTCAGCAATTGAGATCATGGCACGAACAGATTAAAGAAAGTTAGACCTCCTAAGCAGTGCAGTGAAATAATAATCATTTAAAATGTTAAAAAAGGTTTAAAAAAATATCAAATCATAGTTAATACTTGCATATGTGTGCTTTTGTGTTCACAACATCAGTTGTTTAATTGATGTATGTACATGGATCCAAGCACTTTGAAAAGTGCATTAAACATATTTTAACATAATAACATGTATATTTTCTTTATTTACTGAGTGTAAAAGGGACGGGACTCGGGAGACCACTATTACTTTTCATTTAAGTCTGTTGCAACAGCTATTTCTTTACTTTTCTGCTTTCTAGCTGCTGTTTCTATTTCCCATCGACAGGTAGGCCACCTGTGGATGTCCTCTTTTCCTATCTAAAACTCCTTTCCTGGTCCCGTAAACTCCAAAATTCTTGTATCCCCCGTAGTGAAACTTTCTTCTCGAAGTGTGCACACTCCTCACCTACACAAATGTGGACATGGGTCTTCTCGATCATGCGGATGTCATGTTAACGAGTCCGTGGCTTCAAAGAAAGTTTGTTTGCTGCACAAAAACAGTGTGAAAGTGGCAAAAGCATTAGGGAAGTGGGTTCCCATTCCTACATCATGCATGCACGTCTAGTTTGGTAGTCCCTCATGTAATAACAAAAGAAAAAACGTTAAAATACGCTTCTGCAAGGTTCAGTGCAGTGCAGGCTCGGGAAAAAATGAAAAAGTTTTATTTCAGGCATGTCTAAGAAAGTATTCTGCAGAAGGCAATTAAACCAGTGCTCCAGATAACTTTTTAGGCTAGGAAGTAAAAACTTAGTTTTTCAAGCTGGTAGTATTTTGGTATGCCAGGTAGTATTTTGCGACGCTGTCACACTGGTCGGGTGATCTGAAGTGCGAATGTGCGAAGTCCGTGGAAACACCTGGTAATGATGATACTACCCAGGACTCTACACAGGGGCCCAGATATTAAAAAGAGTTATGCCGTGCGCAACAGGGATGCGTCAGCGCAAGGCCGAAAATGCGCCATTCTGCTATATTTAGTGGGAGGCAAATGCACCCCCAAATCACAATGCGCAAGAGCACAATGATAGTGAATGCAAGCACAACGGAAGGGGGAGGAACCATGCATAAATAGCGCAGTGCTATATTCAACAACATGCGTCATGCGCAATAGGGGAGCAAACGGAAGTTGCGCAATAGTGGAAATGATCTAAAATAAAATGGAACAAGAGAGAGGCACAAGAATGCTACAGTGAAGCCACATGTTGGTGAATTGCAGTCAGCCACACAGGCACACAAAAGCTGGGAGCAGGACAGGGCAAGAGCAGGACACAGCACCTGGAACCCCCAGGAACAGGGAAGGTGTGGGGAGCCTGTGCCACAGTGCAGGTCAAAAGGGGGAAGTACCACACATCACTGAGGGCACGGACAGTGGGCAGTACGGCCACTACAGGGAGGTGTTCCCGGTGCAGGGGGAGTAACAGCAAGGACAGCGGGGGGAACAGAGAAACACCTGCTAGGGGGGTAACACAAGCCAGGGACATGGCCAGTGCCACCATCCAGATGAAGGCAGTTATGAGGGGTGTGAAGGCAGGCAGCAGGGGGCACGGCCGTGGAAGGGCCCATCGGCGGTATGCCCCAACAGACAGTACTGAGCCCGTACCAGCTTCGAGCTGTACACTGATACTGAGATCGTGGGCTGGTACCGCCTGAACCAGGCGATCCTGAGGTGGCTCTGTGAGCTGTACAGTGATGTGATGCAGGCACCCACACGACGGAGCCATGCTCTGTCAGTGGAGACCAAAGTGACAGCTGTCATTTGCCTGCTCGCCACGGGTACCTTCCAGAGACCAATGGGAACACCACAGGCATAACCCAGTTGGCCGCATCATGCGACCTCACCCAATTCCTCAGCGCACTGCTGCCACATGCTGCGTAGTACATCCATTTCCCCAGCACACCGGCGGAGCACACAGTAAACATACAGGAGTTCCACAGGGTACCACGTGTGCCTGGCATGCTCGGGGCAAAAGACTGCACCCATGTGATGGAGGTGGTTCAGGGGAGGGCGGCTAGGGTGGTGCGGGGTCTGCAGGAGAGGCCATGTGAGGAGATACTGGAGGAGCTTAATGTGTGTACCCTTGTGGAAAGGGGGGGAGGGACATGATAGAAATGTTTGAGTACCTCGACGAAATCAACAAAGTCCAAGAGGGTAGCATCTTTCAGAAAAAGAGGTGTGCAAGAATAAGGGGACAGAATTTGAAGAAAGAAGGGGGATGGCTTAGGGGCGATGTGAGGAGGTGTTTTTTTGCAGGGAGGGTGGTGGGCCAATGGAGCGGCCTTCCTGAGGAGGTTGTGGGGGTGCTAAAACTGTGGGAGAATTCAAGAATGCATGGGACAGACATAAGGCAATTTTTGTTGGGGGTAGGAAGAAATAGGCTGTTGGTTAAATAGGATCTGCAGCTTATCATCTAGGTAGGGAAATGGGCAGACTAGGTGGGCCAAGCGGTCCTTATCTGCCGTCAAATTCTATGTTTCTGTGGCCATCCACACCACCTGGCCGAAGGGGCCGGATACATGAATCGGAAGGGGTATGCAAGCATCAACTGCCAGGTAGTGTGCGATGCCAGGGGGCGCATAATCAATGTCTGTGCCATGCACCCTGGGGAGCACATGATGCCTTCATTTGGCACCAGTCCACACTGTGCCACAGGTTCGAGACTGGGGACATCCCCACTGGCCACCTAGTAGGTGAGTATGCAAACCAGGCAGAAAAAAATGGAGCTTGGGAGGGGCATAATCAGAGGTGACATGGGTATTGGCCAAGATGGCCCAAGGCAGGGCAACGCTGATCACCAAACTAATGTCCACCCTCTACACACAGGTGACAGTGGATACCCACTCCGTCCCTGGCTGCTCACACCATACTGGCAGCCTGCGACCCCATCGCAGCAACGCTACAATGTGGCACATGCCACCACATGCAATGTCATCGAGTGGATGTTTGGGATGCTGAAGGCACATTTCTGTTGCCTGGACATGTCTGGCGGTGTCCTACAGTACAGCCCCTCAAAGGCCTGCAGGCTATTCCTGGCCTTTTGCATCCTGCACAACATGGCCAACGACTGTGGGATAGCCATACAGGTCAAGAGGGGGAAAGCGATGGGGACAATGAGGATGCTGGTGAAGATGGTGATAGGCAGCCCCCCTTGGTCGAAGGGACCCCCGACTGATCCGGATGGCACAGCTGCACCGGGACACCATCATAGAGGAGCACTTTAACCAACCCAGGTAAGTCATGGGGCCATGTGCAACCACCAGTGGCAAGGGCACAACCCACAAACACGCATGGACAAACCCCAGGGGTGCAGGTCATTAAGGGAATTGGCTGAGCATGGAACTGCACACGCCATCAGGGATGAGCAAGGTCTAACATGGCATGCGGTCTCTCACACACACACACACACATACACACACATCTCACAAGACATGCACAAAGGGTAGGAGGCACGCCGACCACAACCGCCACCCCTAGCCACAAACACGTTCACAGACCACCACGCCCAGTGCCTGTCATTGTGCATGTGTCAGACGCTGGGCACCATTGCACAGTGGCAGACAGTGCAACGCAGGCATCATCATGCACATGCCACAGTGGACAGCAGCCGGGAGGGTGTGCAGATGGAACATGTGTGTGCATGCAGGGCCGGGTACCCCAGCCGTGCATTGCACGTTGAACAACACAATGCACACAGGGCAGCATCAGACAGTAGCCGTGGTGGGAGACAGGTCAGTCAGGCGCCACAGTGCCATGGCCACCATGGATGCATGGGCGGCCCTGCCGAGACCCGCCAGAAGTGACAGGCTGACCAATAGCCTCATGGGGTGGCATCGACTGTCCCCCAGGGGTTCCGCTGCATGAACGTGACTGTGCTTGCGCAGGGGTCTGCAGCACACGAACATGCCTGCTCCAGGTGTGCTCGGGATGCCCACAACTGAACCTGGTGTGACAAGGAGGGTGCTGCGCTACGCCGGAATGGGGTGGACATTGCACTGCGCCGTGTCTGCGACGCATCATGGGAAAATAACTGCGTGCCCATTGTGGCCATGATAGCTGTGATTGCCTGTGTCTGCCTGTCAATGGCAGTGGTCACATCCTCCCGCATCTCTGCTGTGCCTCTCCTCTGCCTGGCGCAGAGCTGCACTGAGTGCATCCACTGCTGTCACAAGCCGCAACTGCTGATCGACTGATTCTTGGAGTATGTGGGTGTGCTCTTCTAAGAGGTCAGCTGCCTGATCGGCATGATGTCCCTTATAGTGTTTGCGGCCCTGATGGGCAGCACCCCTTGGGGGTGGGCGCTGCACACCAGGGCCAGGCCTGGGCATGTCCACAGGCGGTGCACTGACACCGCCCCTGACACTGTACCCCCATGGCCATTGACCGACTGCTAACACTGCCCTTCTGGCTGCCATTCCCCAGGGCTCAATGGTGCCACTGCAGTGGCCACAACAGTCCCACTGTCCTGGACACACACCAGTGCTGCCCCACTGGTGCAGACAGGCACAGGCTGGGAGTGTGATGTCATGCAGGCCTCCATGGTGGCACCAACCACAGCCATGCCCGTGATGTCACCTGCTGTGTGGCCATCCAGCGACCCACACGTATCACTGTCCATGAAGTGAGCTCCATCATCATCAGTGACGGATCCGGCACCAGCCCGAGTCTCAGCATGCTGGCATCCATGGACGCTGGCATGCTGGGACACGGGCAGGGCCTCCTCCGCACCTGCTCCACCAACATCAGTCCAGATGTCCAGGCGGGCCTATTGTCGCCCTGACCCTCGCATGCCTGTGGAGGTGGACGGGCCCTCCTCTCTGTCCATGGTATCACCCTCAGTGGACAAGCCCACCACCGCTGACCCATGTAGACGCTCAGGAGCTGTAAGGGGACACATTAGCATTAATGTATCTGCCCTACTCTGCCCCCCCCATTGACAGACCAGGACCTACCATGCAGTGACGGGCTACCATCCGTCTGGAATCCACCACCTGGAACACCCTCAATGGCACAATGCCACATGCTGCCAGCAACCCACTCTTCTTATGGGGTCAGGCATTGCACGGCTGGCTGTCCCCCACCGGTCGCAGCCCATGCTGCCCTGATGGTAGCCACCTTGTCCTTAATCCTCAGCCTGTCCGTGCCCATCTTCCTTTTTCACTCCTGCACGGACCGCTCATGGCTGCCATGCAGGTTGATGGCACACGCCACCTCTTCCCATGCAGCAGCACGGGCCTGTGGTGTTCTCCGCCGTCCGCTGAGCAGCGGCTCCTGGTTGAGGTAGGCCTCAAACAGGGCATCTGTTTCTGCCTTTGTGAAGTTAGGCCTCCTCTTCCTCCCACGTTTCTGTTCCTCTTCCTCCACCTCACGATCGCTCATTATTCATTCTGTGAGAATGACAGGTGTTACCTGTGACTGTGCAGTCCCATGCATGTCCCACACACCACAGTCCACACTCCCAAATAGCATGCAACTCATCACAATAGACTGCAATAACAGACTATGGCCAGTGCAGCCCAATGTCGCATTTTTATAGTGCAATGCATGCAAATGAGGCGAGGCACAATTATAAGTGGATGCAAATGCAGTATCTGCGCCATTGAATGGTTGATTAGCTGATTTGCATATGCTGGCTGAATATCGCGCTGTTGCGCTTTGCGCAAGTGTATTGAACGTGCTCAGGCAAGGGCACATTTCTGTGACATGCGCAGTACACACCGAACAGTGCATGCCCGGGGTGATGATGCAGATGCCTGCTGTGCTGCTGACGTGCTGTGCACAGGAGGCAATGCAGGGCACAGCCACCATTGTGCCAGTGGCGCTACTGTGCTGTTCACATATATGGCGCTCTGGCACTGGGGCACTGTAGGCGCACTACAGGAGGTAGCACACAGGCACCCAATCGCACTACACGCAGTGAGTACCAATCATGCTGTGGCGGTCCGTGCGAGAAAGACCCTTGACCCTGTGCCTGACTTTTGCCCCCTAGGCACCATGCGTCCACATGGGTGCACCACTATCATGCTGTTCAGTGACAGTGCGATAGGGAATGGCAACTCTGTACTGCGCAGCATCTGCACGTGGCGGACCATGCTACCAAGTGCCATTTTGACTCCAACCAGCTTTAGAGATGGCAAGAAAGAGGGCTGCTGTTTGGAGCCAGGTGGAGCTGGCCAATTTGGTGGCCATAGTAGAGCCCCATGCTGGTGCACTTTTTGGAGATGCACCCCTGGACAGGGCCAGGAGTGCAGTACGGGAGGAGGTGGCGGTGGCGCTGGAGGAGGCCACAGGGATCGGGTGCATGGCTGAGCAGTGTCGCCACCGATACGGGGCCCTCCAGCGCAGGGAACTGGACAGGCTTGCCCGCCTGCGGGCATGTGCCAGAAGGGGCACAGTGCCACGGCCAGGTAGGTGCCCCATCCATACATACACTGTTAACAGCCGTACGGGTATCATGGTTGCATGTGTCCAGCACATGGGGGGGCCGTCCAGTGTTGGCTGTGGTGGTGGTATCAGGGTGGAGGGTGGATGGGTATGGCTGTGTGGGATTGCACACACACGGGGGCGGGAGGACTTTGCTAGCGGATTATACTGATGTTCCTCTCTCCATGTTTGCACCTTAGGCCCAGAGGAGCGCTGGCAGGCAAGGGAGAGGAGGTGCCGCCAAGAGGACAAGCAGGCTGGGAGGGATGCCGGACCGCACAGGCGCAGGGACCAACCTGATGATGGTGAGTGCCTTACATCCATGATTACTATTGCATGCTGTGTAACAGGGTGGGCAGCGGGGCATGGCCACCATCCATTGACACCACTGCCATGCACGCAACTTGTTACAGTCAGCACTGTCCAGTGGCACTGTATGTCCGTGAGTGCGTCAATGGTGGTCCATGTGTGCACCGGGTACATGGCTGTGACACTGCCTTCGCACCGCATAGCCATGTCACTGTACGGCCATGGTGGTGCTGTGCAGGACATGGGCAGTGGGTGTGTGCAGCAGTCCGCATGGCTGTGGGTGCCTGGGTAGGCAGGTCTTGTGGACGCAGTCACTGTGGGTGGTCGCACACCATCACAGGGGTGTGGCACACGGCTATATGCCATGCACAATGGGTGGGCTGCAGGGGGCTAGACAGTCACATGTATTGACTCTGCTCCCTTGTCCTAGGTGGACAATGCTGGATGGCATTAGAATGTGGCATGCAGGAGCTGCTGCAGCTGGCGCGGGCGTCCCTGGCACTGCTGGAGAGGATGGAGCGGCATGGGGTCTGGAGGAGAATCACCCGGATGCGCCATAGGAGTGGAAAGCGGTGAAGACAATAGGCCCTCCATGATCCCTGACTCACCTTATCCCCCTGGACCCAACCTCACACCCTTTCTTCCCTCTCCCATTTGTACACCCCTGCCTCATGCCCGCCCCACCTGGTTTGTGGCCCTTTTCCGCCACCCTTGTATATATTTGTAAATATGTTTGATTGTTTATATATTTTAATACATACAATTTGTTATGACAACTGTGGTAGTCTCTGATTTTCAGTGGGCTACAGGTGCTTGGCTGCGGTGGTGTGCATGGCGTCGGGGGTGGTGCAGGCATGGGCGTGTGTGTGTGTGTCTCCGGCAGGGACCTGCCTATGGTGTGGGTGGGGGAATCACTCATGGTCTGTGGTTTGTATGTGTTCTCTGTGTACTGGTTGCCTGTGCAGTGGTCCACGGAGCATGCTCTGTGTCCATGGTGCCCCTGTCAGACGGTCCGTGGGCTGTGCAGCTGGCACCCTTGCATGTCTGTGATATGCACCATCTGCTGGCATGTCAGTAGTGGCTGTCCATGCTGTATAACCACTGTACCCGGCACAATGCTAGGTTGCCTTCTGTCACCGGTGTGGTGCCCATTTGCCTCGGGTGGCACTGTGGCCTCCGCTGTTGTTGTCCCACCTCCATGCTGTCACTTGTGTCTGTTGCGGGGGATGTGCTCCACTGTCTGTCACCTGTGCTCCAGCCGCATGCTGGTGGCATACAACTTCATGGTGCCTCCGCAGGGTGGCTGGCACACCTGTGCCATGTAGGGCTGCTGGCCATGTGTACACGGCTGCCGTGGCCACATGCCAGTGGCGTGTTTGACCCGCTACTGTGTCCCTGTGTTGGTGTGTCCTTGGGTATGGGTGGGTGTTTGTCCATGCACTGTATTGCATCCTGTGTGGCGCATGCTTCCATGCAACACTGTGTGTGTCTGTGCTGGCTGTTGTGGCCAGTGCTGGGATGGGATGTGTCCTTGGGAGGGTGTGCAGGGTGCTGTACCACTGGTGGTGGGGTCTGGGGCATGCCCTGTTGCATGTGGGGTACCTCGTGTGCCGACGCATGGTCGGTCTCTCAGCTGTACCTCAGGGGGGACGTGCAGGGTGGCACTGTGTATGCAGTTGTTGCATCGCTGTCTGCTGCTGCCTGCTGCAGGGTGCACATGGTGGGTCTGCCTTGCATGGCTCCATTGTGCACAGGGCTGCATTGTCACAGTGGGGGTGGTGGCATGCATGGGGTGTCCTGCACTGTTGGGTGCTACTCCTGGGCAGGGTGTATGGGGATCGTGGTGCAGGATGTGCTCTGCATTAGTGGAATGGTGTGGCATGGAGTGGTCGGCTCTCCTTATGTGCCAGTCACAGCTTGCCAGGGGGGTGTGCTGGGGCACCATGCCCTGGCTGTGGGTTGGTTGCTGATATCCATGGGCCGGTGGTTATTCCGGCTCTCCACTGGTTGTGCAGTGCATGGGGTGTGGGGGGGGTGATGTCTGTTCTGCTGTGTGCTCCTCTGCCCATCTGTGGCATGGGTGGTGGGCCCCTGCATCCTGTCCCTGTGCATCCCTGGTTGTGCTGTTGCACTGCTGCCCTGCTCCACTGGGCATCCCTGGTTGCGCTATGGTGCATCTGAACTGTGCAACTGCACATCCCTGGTTGTGCTATGGTGCATCTGAACTGCGCAACTGCACATCCCTGGTTGCGCTATGGTGCATCTGAACTGCGCAACTGCACATCCCTGGTTGCGCTATGGTGCATCTGAACTGCGCAACTGCACATCCCTGGTTGCGCTATGGTGCATCTGAACTGTGCAACTGCACATCCCTGGTTGCGCTATGGCGCAGGTGGCATGATATTCAGTCGTGTGCCGCAGGCACATCTTGACCAGCGCAGTTTTTGAATATTGCGCATTTGCACATGGGTGCAGTGGACTTGCGCTTGCTTCTGCTGTTGCACACTTTTTGGGTGCAGTTTGAATATCCGGGCCAGGGTGTAAAAAGGGCAAAACTGGGTGTAAAATACTCCGATACACCCCTTAACTGGACCACTGCCTGTTGCTACTTACAAAGTATTTAGTATTTGCACTCTGAGCAGAGGAACAAGCAGGTAAAAGAAATACTTTTATTTGCTTGATTGCAATGGGTAGTTTGTAGCAGAGCTGTTTAGCGCTGCAGCTATGTACAAAGCCCACGTTAGTGAAATTGGTTTTGCATTTTATCCTAAATTACATAAAAGAAGAAATCAAACATGGTGACAAAGTCCTCTGTTTAAAATATAATAATATTGCACTTTTGAAAGTCTTTTGCCAGGCTTACCTGATAATTGTTTTGCTTTTCTTGGAACAAGCTCTGTTGCACTTTCTCATGCTCACAGGACCCCCTCAGCCTCCGCCTCATCCACTATATCGCTGGCCGGCCCAATCTTTGTTCTTCAGATGGACAGAGGACTTGAGGGAGGAGTCTGTGTGCTGTGGAGACTGCCCAGAACGCTATTATTTCCTAATATTTTAATTTAAACAAGGTTATGAGCCATAAAATGGGTATGGTTAGCTTGTCAGATTTACAAGAATATATTAAAGCATATAATTATATGTGAAATAAGGAATTTTGTAAAATAAAAAGGAAAGGGGCGGAGCTTAGCCCATCACCTGACCTTTTAATACTATAAATAAAGAGTTGATGCGGATCCTAGTCAGTGAGCTGTAGGGCTTAGCAGGGAGCTGACCCAGCCGAGACCCTAGTGACTTCTAGTGTTATTATTTTGTTTGAGAAGCTGATTAATTTGAAGCGATCATCTTTTATTTCTTTGTCGTGTACAGTTCTTTTACATAATTTGATTTTTCATTTTGCTGAATAAAGCTGTTTTCCGTTCTGTATCTTGGTGTCTGCATTTTGAATCACACATCCTTTTACACTGAGCAATACACAGACCATCCTTGAAACATATTGTAATATATGACCATGTTACAAGAGCGTTAACTCATTGCCTCCACAGGCTCACTCTGAGATTACACCACTTTGTCTCCTGCATCTCCTGTATACTTTTAACAGTGAATCCTGGACCTTTCTAAGCAAAATCAAGCCATAGTCAGCATGTCGCAAACAAATGCTAATAGCTCAATAACCACACATGCTAGACACAAAGTATGAGTGGTAGAGTTATTCAGCACACAATTGTCTTTCCAATGGTGGTATGCATGTAATAATAAGTAATTTAGTTTTTTTATATGCTGGTCGAAACAGCAAAAAAAATATTTTTTTCACTAAAAAAAGGCAACATAAGCCATTTTTATTGGAAAATATGTGAAATATCAATACCATATTAAGTATACAGACATTAGATGGTGTTTTAATATTATGTTTGTTAAAAAAAAGATATATTTTTACTATGAAACGTAATTTTTCCCCATTTTAGTCAAGGTGCTTTAGTGAGATTTGAGGGATGAATCTCAACCACACACACCATATCATAAACAAATGCGTATAACTCCAAAAGTATACATGATATACACAAAGTATCAGCTTGAAAGTTGATCAGCACAAAATTGCCTTTCCAACGGTGCTATGCAATCAATTGTAATTAATACATTTTTTTTTATACCTGTTGAAGTGGCAAAAAAGTGCATTTTATTCAAGCTGCTTAGGTCAGTCTTGATGGAAAAAATGTCAGCCACACACACCATACCATAAACAAATGCAAATAGCTCCTTAAGTATACATGATATACACAAAGTATTAGCATGAAAGTTGATCAGCAGAAAATTGTCTTTCTAACGGTGCTATGCAATCAATTGTAATCAATACTTTTTTTTAATACCTGCTGAAGTGGCAGAGAGTGCATTTTATTCAAGCTGCTTAGGTGAGTCTTGACAGACAACTGTCAGACACACACGCACGCACGCACGCACACACACACACACACACCACAGTAAACAAATGTGCATAACCTTTAATTTATATGCGAAAGACAAAGTATCAGCAGATAGCTTCTTCAGTACAAATAATCTTGCTAACAGGTCCCAGCATCAGTTATAATCAATATTTTTTTGTACTACCTGAAAGACAACAAGTTCAGTTTTCTGAAACTAAAAGCAGTTATTATACAATAGGAGTGAGCAGAAAAAGAAGTATTCTCACTGCAATATGAAAACTCCAGCTGTCACAATGTCTCCAGATATCTCCACATATCACACTGTAATTCTTCATATATTACTGATTACTGCAAACAAACAAAACCCAGCACAAAACAGTTCTGTTGTACAAAAGCACTATAATGACCAGGTGTATGATATAGACTAGATCTGAACTCGTGGCAAGTGAACTCATGCAACTCATGCAACCATCATTCGTGGCATCGCTACGCTTCATCATTCGTTCATGGTATTCCACCAGCTCACTTGCCAATCATTCAGATATATTCTGCATCACACCCCTAGCCTAGTACAAAAGATCAATCTTTCATGTCTTTCTATCGTACCAACATTTGCAATGACATTCAACACAGGGTAGTCCCAAATATCAGAAGGTGCATGGCGGCACACTCTTTCATACACCCACATGTAAGAATGAGCATAAGGGCATGACATCACAACACATACAAGCATGTGCACGGCGGCACCCATGGTATTCGGCACAATGCCCACAAGTCGCAACACAGAAAACAGAATGTCAACAAATGTCGTAAATGTCCTCAAAATTACTACAATCATCACAATTACATTTTTCTTACCGTTTCAGATGGTGTCCCATGATGATGTCACTGCACTGAAGTGATTTCAACATCCTTACCTGGTGTAGTTCCAACCTCTCCTCTGTTGTCTGTCATCTTTCTGTAAATAAAGCAGTTCCATCCTCTCGCCTGAGTCACCCTTCTGTAAATAAAGTAGTTCCATCCTCTCCACTGTTGTCTGTGGCATTTTTATAAAAAGAAAACAAAAGGTCCTACCTCTACCCTGCTGTCTTTGGCATCCTGTGATGAGAAAATAAAAAATTAGTTCCAACAGATTGTCTGTAGTCTGCGTCAGATATTTGCCTTTACAAAGTCCTCCAGTTGTGCTCCTGTAGTCTTCCGTGGCAAATTTGTCATCTTCTGTGGTCCTCTGCTGTTCACTCGTTGTGTTCCTGTCAACTGCCACCTTCACATAGTTGCGGGACCACCACCTCTGCATGTCTCTCCACTCCATGCACTGCAGCAGCTGTAGCTGAAGGTGATACTCCATCTAGCATGTCTTCATATTTTCTTCCATTCTTCTTTCTTCCCCGGGTAGGGTAGGACTTGGCTTCAACCAAACAGTTGATGCCATGCACAATGTACAGTGCAAAGGACAGCGCAAAGCACAGAACAGCCAATGTGGCAGCCAAATGAAAATAAAAAGTACTGAGCTAAAACCTCCACTCCACATAAATTATACTGAAAGAGGTACTGGAGACAAAAACAGGCACACTAACATAGTCACTCATCACTCTTATTGCTGAAGTTTTTTCCTGTGAGTCCTAACAATTCTTAGTCTGCCAACCGACACATCAACCTCTATGCCAGCAGACCACCACATCATCGTTGCGATCGCTCAATGAAAATACTGTCAGTACACTAAGAGATGATGTGGTGGGTGGCCATTACAGATATGTCCACTGTCAGGCCAAGAGCTGCTATGCTCATCACACATTATGACAGGTGACAGCAGTTCCGGACTGACCAAAAGGAAAAGAAACTACTTCAATTATAACAAGGTGATGGCTGACTCCCAAAGTAATGCAAGTTTCAGCCCTCCATTAGCACTTTCAGTTGGCCCCCTTGGTCTGGTGAGTGAAATAAGCCTCACACTGTCATCTGCTGTGTGAAGCCACACTTGCAATTCTTTCTGAACACCCCCACTTTTCTCTCACCACCCGGGCACTCCAAAGTAACGTTTCCATCACTTTTCCCTTTACTATCACTCACCAGACCTCTTTTAGCTTTTTTCCTCCAGCAACAACTTAGCAAATTTCTCTTGAAAAGTCTCAGATAATGGTTGGAGCTCATCCTCCCCAGGGTCTTTACTGTCTTTTGTTATCACTCTCCAGGCAGTTGGAACCCCATTCTGGGGCAATAGTCTGTGGCACTTTGGAGCTGTCCACGAGGTCACTACACTCTACCAAGGCTATGAAAGTTTGGGCAATCAAATCAGCCTGTCAACCCGCCACCACAGGGTTTTTTAAACATTCAAGTTTGGAGAGTACTCCCTCTACAGTGTCTTTACTGGTACCCAGGGGAATATCCAGTATAAGTAGAGCAATTTTGGAGGTCGATCTCCTGCCCAGTACACCACTCCACCAACTGGTGTACAGCCATTTCTACTGAGGTAGCCATTAATCTTTAACAGTAATTCATAATTTTTGGCCACTAGAAGACACAAAATCCCAGTGGTGAGCCTCCAAAATGTAACCCCTAGGTGGCACTATCCCAAGGGCTACTACCCCTGCCTGCTTGGCTAGTAGCAGGTTAAGGGGCCTGAGTTCTGAAATGGGTGCCTCCACCCGGAGGTCAGGGTTGGTAGTGGTCAAGCTAACCTGGGCACAGCCCTCCGGGATACTGTAACCCCCCCTCTTTCCTTACTAGTGGCCAGAATAATATACAATAATCACTTTCACAGTACCCCTGATCCACCACACAAGTACCCACACTGTTTGCACTTACCACCAGGGCATTCCTCTGGCCTGGCCCTGAGGACCCCCCTGTAAAACAAGGTTATACACAGAAAATAACAGCAGTACAGTACACTTGCACAAACTGGAACCACAGTCAGGGTAAATGCAAAAAAGAGTTAGATCTGATTTATTTAAGGGGCTTGAACAAGGAAGGGGCGTAATCAGGTTAATTTGCTTAAAGGCTCTATCAATCAAACAGTTATGCGTGGGTAACCCCTGTTACCCGGGGTTACTAGAATCCCAGTAAGACCTAGTGGTAGGCAGGGAAGGCAGCTTGTGAAACTCCAGTTAAATGGATTTCACACTGTCTCACTCTGTTCTCAGTCTCAGCTGAAACTGAGGGATGACATCACCATAGAACTCTCACAGCTGCATGAGCCACACTGGAATGCTGCAGTAGGAAGTTAGGATAGAATGTTAGGGAGTTTGAACAGAGTCTGTGTGCAGTCTTGGTGAGAGACAGTAGTACAGCAGTCTGTGTGCAGGCTCTCAGATCTTTAAGCTCTGTTTTAGAGCTACTGTTAAGAAGGTGTGTGTTTCCGCCGTAAGAGGGACACAAAAACTGATTATTGAAGTGGTGGAGACTGCTGTCACTGGTTCAAGAGCCCCATCCCTAAGGGGGGGGGGAGGTTTGCCTGTCTTCCAGGGGCAACCCTCCTGGTTCCGCTAAGAGAAGAATTTCAACTATTTCAAGTTGTGCTGCGGCACCAGAAGCTGTGAGAGAGAAATTCCTGTGGATGAATCATCTGTGGGGCACCTGCAACCAAAGGGTGAGTTCGCTCTGACAGAGGGCCAGTGCTTTTCACCTGAACTGTTGTAACGTGGGGGATTGGACTACTTAATCTGTAGGAGGTCTAGTGTAACAGACATTGCCGGTTAACTCAAGTAGGTTCAAGTCCAGCACCAAAGAGTGAAGTAAAGTGGGGACTGGACTGCTTAATCAGTGGGGGGCCTAGAGCAATGGGCTATGCCAATTGAAAGTATGTTCAAGTCCAGCACAAAGGGAAAGCAAGACAAGTAGAGGAAATGTGACATACATTTAGCCTTAATCTACATTGCCAAGCTTTACAGTATAAGGTGTTTATTATCCAGAGAAATGATCAGGTATGAATTGTGGGAGCGAGAGGTGGGAGACCCCCCCATCAGTAGTAACCAAATTCACCTCTACGGATTTGCTCTGTGGCACCTTTACTTTCTCTCAGGTACTTGGCCAGTGCCTGAGGAAAGTACCCAGACGTGGGATTTAAAGGAAAATTCACTGATAGAGCTGAGGTACTCTTAGGTGGTTTAGGGAGCCACCAGAAAATTTTTCTATGACATATGGAAGGTGTCCTAGTGGCCGGCAAGGGAGCCGAGCCAGGGAAAACCCAGAACAGTATACAAGTTCGGGCTGTGTACCCAAAGCAGTGTGCAAGTCCGGGCTGTGTGCCCGGTGGGTTCAGAGCCTGAGGGCTGAAGTGTTGAAGAAGTGTTCTTGATTCTCTTAATCTGCATTACCAGAAGTATAGCCCCGTGGGGGTCCATCTATGCTTTGTTTGTTCTGCTTGGATGTGAACAAAGCCACACTTTAGAATCACATTTCTGGTATTGGACATTACAGTTATTGCTTCTTGTGTTCGGAGTTACTTGGGTGCCCCTGTGCAGAGCAGCCAAACCTAACCCTTGTGCTGAGTGACCTATTCCTCCGCGAACCCAGTCCCCACCTGGTATTGCTGTCAGATTCAAACAGCATACTGCCTGTCGTTGCAAAATGATGGGGGTTGGGGTTACACATGCACTTCAGGGTCCATAAACAGTCACACACTCTGGGTATCCAGATGGAGAATGGTGGGCTAGCCAGGAACGTTGCAGCTGGTTGGGGCCCTGTGATGGAAGAAAACAACATGCACAACACACACTATTTGTAATCCGGAGTCGGAGGGCTCAGTTCATGAAAAGAGAACAACAAGACAATCAGATGAAACACTTTTAGATTAGGCTGTTGTTGCAGGGAGCTACCCTGATGATTACTCATGATATCCAAGACTGGACACAGACTGGACAAAATTCGAGACAGCAGGTGGTTAATCTGGAGTGCCAGGAGAAGCAAGGCCCACACGATTCAGCGAGGCGTAGTTCCTGTTCAAGCGTGGAGCAGGAGGGCTGATCCCCAGGCAGGTCTCTCGTTGAAGGCTTTCTCTGTGTGGTGGGGTAGTCTGGCAGGGCCATCATGGCATGGCCTAGGCCGAAAGGAGATGAACGCAGATTCAGTCCGATTAGGCTGGAAAAAGCTTATAGCAAGCAGAACACAGTTCACACAGTGGGGAATCAAATCACGACCCACTTTCAATACACAGTACATTTACATGTAAAGGATTCTATGGTACCAGCAAGCAGAACACAATTCACACAATGCGGAACCAAATTACGACCCGCTTTCAATACACAGCACATTTACATGTAAAGGATTCTACGGCACCAGCAAGCAGAACACAGTTCACACAATGCGGAACCAAATTATGACCCGCTTTCAATACACAGCACATTTACATGTAAGGAAATTCTACTGTACCAGGCAAACCGCTCTCCGGTCATGATCGCAAAGTCTCTGCACAAACTGGGGGTTCAAAAGCAGCTGGAAATTCTGACAGGCCGATCGCATTCAGCAAATCTTCAGTCTTCTTCAGGTTAAAGCCTGGTCACAGTCCAGTGGCTTAAATAGTCCTTACAACTCAGATTCAGTCCGAATAAACTCTATTTTCCCTGTCAGGAACAACAAGCAGACAGGCAAGCCAAAACTCAGCCCTCTCACAGTTCTCCCATGCAAAACTACACAGAACTGCTGCTCAAAATCACTTGAGCTTTTTCTTCTTCACTTCTCAGCTCAAAACTGAAACTAGTTGCAGCAGCCTGTGAAATTCCCCAAGATCCAAAAGGTTTGGTTGGCTGATCCTTCTGTCAGTCATAACAAAGGCTCCCCCCTTCAGGTGCAAAAAAGGCACCAAAAGCCCAAAACTGCAATTCCTACAGATTTTGACTCTAGACGGCTCCTGTAGTCTGGCTCCATTTTAGGTCCCACCAGTACTGATTGGTCCAATTTGCAGTCCAGGACCAAGATAGTGGAGATAAACAAAACAGTCATTGCTGCAAAGAAGGCAAGTTAGACAAACAACATTATCATTATCACTCTAAATGATTTTCAGCAAATAGTTACATCTTTCAACAGAGCTCCCTCTCAGATTACTTATGACTGCAATCCAGGCAGCCCTTAAAGAGACAGTACACAGAGGCTATACAGACACTCTCTGGCAATCAAATTTAAACTGCTAAAATGCAGGACACCAGCCTGGCAGTAAGCAATTAGGCAAGCTCAAGGAAGACTTTTCGGGAACCCCCATTTGTAGGGGGGTTACACTGAGAATAGAGGAATTTAACAGATGGCTAAGAACCTGGTGTCATGCTAAAGGGTATGGGCTATTGGTGGGGGAAGGGACCTGGCAGGACAGTAGTCTCTATGCCAAGGACAGACTACACCTGAGTGAGGAGGAAAAGAAAGTGTTGAAACAGAGGATGGAGGAGTACATAGAGGAAATTGGGAGTTTAAACTAGGAGCGGGGGGGGTAGCAAGTGGGCAGGAGACATGCAGAGACTACAGGTTGGGAAACCATATGAGCTTACCCCCCATAACAGTGACAAGGGACAAATGGCAAGTATTATTGTTGATGCTAGTAAAGGAGGGCAGGATGGGGGGGGAAGGGTGGAAGGTGGTTACCCTTAATGCTAGGAGCCTTGGGAGGAAAACTGCAGAGTTACAGGTGCTCATGGCAGAGGGAGAGGTGGACATTGGAGCCATAACAGAAACATGGACCACACAATACAATGACTTGGACCTGTCTGTACCAGGGTACAGGTTATTTCGTAGGGACAGGGTGATTGGGAAAGGAGGGGGGGTGGCACTATATGTGAAGGAAGGACTGAAGTGTGTAAGGAAGAAAGGAGAGGAGGGTAGTACGGAGGCACTTTGGATGCAAATCCAGGATTCCAAGAATAGGATTCTCAGAATGGAAGTGGTGTACAGGCTGTCCTCTCAGATGGAGGAGTTAGACACGGAACTAGCTGGACAGATCAGGAGGACCTGTGAAAAGGGTTGTATGATGATTGTGGAGGACTTCAACATGCCAGGAGTGGACTGGAGTACCCCAACAACCAGGAATAGAAGGGAGCAGGTACAGCTGGATGTCTTCCAGGACAGCTTCCTGCTGCAAATGGTCAGTGAACCAACCAGGTTAGGGAGTACCCTTGACCTTGTGTTGGCAAATGGGGAGTTTGTGAGGGAACTTACGGTGGAAGAATCACTGTCAAGGAGTGACCACCACTCAGTATGGCTCACATTGGATATGGGCAAGGAAGGAGTGGAATCTGGCACAAGAGTGCTGGACTTCAGGAGGGCCGACTTTGGGAGGAGGGGGGAAGTGGTAAAAGGGTACCTGGCCAGAATCAACCTAGTATGGGCACTAACCAGAGGTGGGAGCTCATAAAGCTGAGGATAGTGGGGGCAACCAAAACCTGCTGCAAGGCCCAGAGCAAGAAGACTAGGGCTAAGAAATTGAGCTAGGTGAGCAATGAGGTCATGGAAAAGGTAAGGAGGAAAACAGCTGCCTTTAGGAGGTACAAGAAAACAGGGAAGGGAGAGGATAGGGAGGAGTACCTGAAGGAATCTAAGGAGGTGACATGGGCAGCAAGGGGAGCCAAGGCATCTGTGGAGCTCAGGCTAGCACAGGAGGGAGAAGAACTTCTTTATGTACATCAGGGAGAAAAGGAGCTGTAAGGACCACATAGTAAGGATTAAGATGGAGGGGGGTTGGGTGAAAGCAGGGTGCGATAAGGCAGAAGCGCTAAATGATTACTTCTGCTTGGTATTTACCAAGAAGAAGAGGAGGGTGATACCCAAGGGGGGAGGAATGGCAGAAACAGGGGGGAGATGGTGACAGATGGAGAAATCATGGATGGCAGAGTTTGGAAGGGTTTGAAGGCACTGACGGTGGACAAGGTGCCAGACCCAGATGGCATCCACCCCAGGGTACCGAAGGAGTTGGCAGAGGTCCTTGCAGACCTTTGGCAGACCTATTCATGGCCTCACTACACTCAGAGTGTGTATCTCAGGACTGGAGGACAAGAGTGGCCCCAAGGAGAACTGGGGAACTACAGACCGGTGAGCCTCACATCCATCGTGGGTAAGCTGATGGAGACTATCCTGAAGGAGAGGCTGGTGGCCCTCCTTGAGGCCAAAGGACTACAGGACAGCAGACAGCATGGCTTCATACATGGCAGATCCTGCCAAACCAACCTGGTGGAGTTCTATGACTGGGTAACTAGGCAACTGGACAGGGGCCATGCAGTGGATGTCCTGTATCTGGACTTCAGTAAGGCATTCAATTTGGTGCTGCATGGCAGGCTGAGAAGTAAGTTAGAAGGCACAGGGGCGGGTGCAAAGCTGGTGAGATGGGTAGGGAACTGGCTTCATGGAAGGCAACAGAGGGTGGTGGTGGTGGTTGGGGAGCTCTCACACCCAAGGGTAGTGACGAGCGGTGTTCCACAGGGCTCGGTGCTGGGACCATTGTTGTTTGGGATATTCATTGCAGACATATCATTGGACATCAAGAGCAAGATCAGTCTGTTTGCTGATGATACCAAGAAGGGAGCAGTGGTGGACAACCTAGGGGGATGGCAGGGGTTGTAGGACGATCTGGCAAAGCTTGAAACCTGGTTAGACACCTGGCAACTGGAGTTTAATGCCAAAAAGTGCAAGGTGCTGCATTTTGGGGTGAAGAACCCACGGAGGAGTTACCAGCTGGGGGGAGTGCAGCTAGCCCAGACAGAGGAGGAGAAGGATCTGGGGGTGCTCATTACAGGGTCAATGAACAACTCGGCACAATGTAGGAAGGCAGCTGCAAAGGCCAACAAAATGCTGGGTTGCATTGCAAGGGATATATCCTCAAGGAGGGTGGAGGTGATTCTGCCACTGTATAGGTCATTAGTTATAACGTACCTGGAGTATTGCGTGCAATACTGGTGCCCGTATCTGAAAAGGGACATTAAGTTACTGGAGGGGGTGTAGCGCAGGGCAACAAAGATGATCAAGGACTGAGAGTCTTATCATATCAAGGCTTGGAGGTGTCCAGCTAGCCACCTCAGACTGGGTACGGAACCTGGGCATTATGTCTGGATCATCATTCTCAGATCATGTAACACCTGTGCTGGGCAGTGGCACTGGCTCCCTATTTGGTGGTGCACCACCTTCAGGACCCTGTTGTTAACTTAAAAAGCCCTGCACAGATTGGGGCCTGACTACCTTAAAGATCTCTCAATCTAGTATGTTCCTCAACATCCCCACTGCTCCACCATGGGCATGTCTTTGGTCATCCCCAGGGCTCATCTGCATCTGTGTGGGCAGAGAGCCTTCACAGTGGCAGCCCATTGTCTATTGAACCTCCTGCCAATTCAATTGAAGAGTTTGACCTTGGTGGAGAGTTTTAAAAAGGGTCTGAAAACTCATTTATTTAAGCTAGCCTTTAATTTAGATGCTTAGAAAAAACACATGCCTGCTGTGTTAGAAATGTTACTTATTTATAGTAATTATAAATAGAATAAAGTATGGGTGGTGTGTGTAACGAGAAATCTTACATTGAGAGGGTTTCTTCAGTAGGTCATCACATATAGGACTGGCACCACCTGGCGTCGGGCCGCACTTAAGGCCTTTCTAGCAATACCTGACGGGGGATCGCCCACCCAACGGCACGTGACTGACATCAGCGTGACTGTATATAGTGGGCGGTCCCCACGCCCAACCTCCAATTCTTTCCTGCCATCGCCTCATGTCAGTCGCATTGCAGACTTCCAGTAGCGATTGTCAAGAAAGTTCATTCATGTCGGGTGTTTCCCCTCACAATTCTCTTCAAAATCTATCGAATTTTTGATGTCTTCTCAAAAGAAAAAGTGCTCAGCTTGTGGCACGCAGATCCCGCACAAAGACGGTCACCAGAAGTGCATTCTCTGCTTAGGCCCAAACCATCCTATCTCCTTCTGCCCTGATTGCCAGTGGTTCAATCAGGCCACTAAAAATTGGAGACTGCAGGCATTGGAGGTCCACCTTCTCAAAACTCGTCTGGCCTCCCTGGAGAAAAAGATGGAGCGCCTTAAGTATTCGTCCGAGAAATCTTTTCCATCAAAAAAGCATAAGGAGAAGACTAGGGAGCAGGCTCACTCTGTGGATGACGCTAGGCTGTCCATAAGCAAGGTCCATTTACTGCCGAAGACAGACGATAAGTTGGACAAGACTTCAGTGGGTAAGTTGGCCGCCGGCTCCTCCGGCAATCGCGCCGCTCCAGCTGGTTAGTTGGCTTCTGGCTCCTCCGGGGACTGCGCAGCAATCGCTAAGTTGACTCCCCTGGCTGGGAGCAGTCGCCCGACCATGGCCGATAAGCCGGCTGGGGCTCCTTCCCTGACCACTAAGTCAGCCATCTCTGATGACTGCATGGGCATGGTTCCCCCATCGGGGCCTAACGGCACCTCACCTGATGGCCGGTGGGACCAAAGGGAGAAGACCCCTCTCCTTCCTCCTACTACACCCGTGTCCTCTCATTTCTCTCCAGACACATCCGGCAATAGTCTCAGAGAACCCATCGAGCCTCTCAACACTGTGGGTACCTCTCCGCACTCCCCCTCAGAGGTCCCGGATCAGGAGGCTCCTTCATAGCCGTCCGGCCTTCCTGTGGAGGCCCCTCTGCCTTCCGGCGGGATGCCGGTGCCTCCCCAGATGCCAGTGATCCCGAGATCAGTCCCTCAGCTGGGCCCGGTCGACAGGCCCTTACCTCTGGCACTGACGTTGGACCTGGCCCTTACGCTGGAGCTCCCTCATCCAGTTCTGATGCCGGTGCCAATGTCGGTCCATTCGACATGGACTGTCTCGACGCCAGACCCTCCGCCCATTTATACAATGGCAGGTCCGACATGGGTTCCCCCAATGCCTGATCCATTGTTGGGAATCTATTCCAGGCCCAAACTGTCCCCCATTACCCCTTTGGGTATCCTGGGGACCCCTACCCGGGAGGTTCCACTCCTGATTGGAGTCATTTGGGACATTTTCATGGTTACAATCCATATTCCTCTTATATGGGTTTCCAGGGGTTTTATCCCCCCTCCAGTCATCCCTCCTCCTCCTCCCCCCCCAGTCTCAACTGGCCCCTGCTCTCCCTCCTCCGGTGGTCCCAGATTTCAAGACCTTAATCCAGTGTTGGCCGCAGGGGTCCAGGTCAGAGCTGGTTACCGATCTAGAAGCCAGACTCCCGCAGCCGCAGCTTCCTCGATCTCCTTCCCCGAGCAGTTCTGTTTCCACCATCCACATCTCGGGGAAGACTCAACAGGACATTCCCTTGCGGGATTTCCATCGCCATCCTGTTGAGGAGGCAGAAGACAGTTCCGATGGGAGGGAGGACTCCGAGGAGGAGGAACCTGTGGAGGACCCCGAGGATACAAAAGGAAGAACCTCTCCAAAATCTCCTCTGGAGGATCCTTCCTTTTCACGTCTCTTGAGGACCTTAAGAGATCACTTCGACTGGGAGTTGGAGGACCAGGATCCTATGTGGCAAAGACTCGTGGAGCATCTGGATTTAGAGTCTCTACCGTCCATTCCTGTCCCCCCGTGGATGGGTCCTCACCAAGACCTTATCACCACCACCATCTGGCAGATGCCTCATTCAATCCCGGCTATCCCCAAGAGGGTGGACAGGCTCTACCGGGTGCCTAAGGACACATCTTTTTTAAAGGCTTATCCTAAGGCAGATTCTGTTGTCATCTTGGCTGCTCATGACTGCTGCACAGCTCCAAAGCTCATGAGCACAACACCTCCGGACAAAGAGTCGAGGTTGATGGACCTGTTCGGGAGGAAGGTCTACTCATCGGCCATGTGTGCCCTTAGGTCCCCTAGTTACGTGGCCCACATGGTAACTCACCAAAAACAGGCCATGGCCAGGCTGGAGGTGAGGGTCCAGTCCATGGACCCTTTGCCCCATAAGGAGGAACTTGCAAAGGATCTTGACCTCTCCAAGATCTCCTGTAGGCATGCTCTTCGAGCCATCTATGACTCTGTCGATTCGGTGGCCCATACCTCGGCAACTGCCGTTGCCCTTAGGCGGCATTCCTGGCTCCGTCTCTCTGGGCTCACTAACGAAGTCCAGTCAGTGATTCAGGATGCCCCCTTCTGGGGCTCAGTCCTTTTTGGAGGAGATACCAAGGACATTATAATGGATTTACAGGACAAAGGGGTGACCCTTAAATCTGTTAGGTCCATGTACCAATCAGGCACTCAATAACAACAGCAGCCCTTTCAGAAAAGGACTGTGAGGCAGCGGAAAAATGCTCAGGTGGGATGCCAAGGTAAGCATAAGGACATGGGTACCGCTACCCCCCCTGCTCGGGACCTCCTCCCAAGCGCCCCACCACTTCTTGACTCTCTGGACCCACTACCCCCTCAGTCTCGTGACGGGGAGCAGGTGGGGGGAAGGTTTGCCCGCCATGCGCAGGAGTGGAGGGCGATCACTTCAGACGAGTGGGTCCTGCAACTAGTGTCCATCAGACACACTATCGAGTTTCTGGAGATTCCTCCAGAGACTCCTCCGTGGAGGTCCTCTTATTCCCGGAACCAGGCCCTCCTCATTCACAAGGAGGTCAATGCGCTCTTGCTCAAAGAAGCAATTGAGCCAGTTCCCTCCGGGCAAAGGGGAAAAGGGTTTTACTCCCATTTCTTCCTGGTTCCAAAAAAGACTGGGGACTTCAGACCCATTCTCGACTTGAGTCAACTCAATCAGTATGTAGAATGCAAGAAGTTCCGCATGCTGATGCTCCAGAGCCTTCTTCTACTTCTGTTGGAGAATCATTGGCTCTGCACCTTGGACATGCAGGATGCCTACCTGCACATCCCTATCTTCCCCAGCCACTGCCGTTTCCTGCATTTTTGTTTCCAAGGGGAACATTTCCAGTTCTGGGCACTCCCCTTTGGTCTGTGTTCGGCATCTCGGGTTTTTACCAAGTGCCTGGCGGTGGTCGTGGCGTTTCTACGCTGCAGAGATTTTGCGGTGTTCCCTTACCTGGATGACTGGCTGATCTCAGCTCCATCCAGGGATCTTCTATTGGAAACTCTATCTTTCACACTGGACCTCTTCAACCGACTGGGGATAATGGTCAACGTCCCCAAGTCATCCCTAGTTCCATCCCAGAGACTGCAGTTCATTGGAGCAGTCCTGGATACAGTCCAGTGCAGAGCCTTCCTTCCTCAAGACAGGGTGGAGACTTTAATCAGCCAGGCTCGCAAAGTAGTCTCTCTCAGGACCATTCCTGCCCAGGAGGTCCTTCGGCTGTTGGTGCTCATGGCAGCTTCCATCATGACAGTTGCCCTAGCAAGGCTACACATGAGAATCACTCAGTAGTCATTAAGGGTGCAGTGGGATCAGCTCCTGGATGACCTGGACCATCTGGTCTTGGTCTCTTCAGTGGTCCAAAGGGATTTACAGTGGTGGGAGGATCCCCACAACCTTTCCCTGGGACTACCATTCCAAAATCCTGCACCAGTAGCTACCCTCACCATGGATGCCTCGAATATGGGGAGGGGGGCCCGTCTGGGGGATCATCAAGCTCAAGGCCTTTGGACAGGCCTGGAGACTTCTCTTCACATCAGTGTTCTGGAGCTCAGGGCGGTCATATATGCCTTACAGGCTTTTCAGACCCTGCTACCAAAGGGAACACTGCAGATCCAAATGGACAACATGTCAGTAGTTTGGTACATCTACAAACAAGGAGGAACCCGATCGTACCCTCTTTGCAGGGAAGCGACCCGGGTGTGGAACTGGGCAGTCCAGCACTGTCTGATCCTGGTGGCTATGCACATTCCTGGCATTCTAAATAGAACTCGAACCCTCGCCCATGAGTGGGAACTGCATCAGAAAGTGGCGGACTCCATCTTCCAGAATTGGGGGCGTCTGGAGATTGACCTCTTCGCCTCCCAATCCAACACAAAACTTCCCAAGTTTTGATCACTCATTCCAGAGCGTGATGCTTTCTGGAATGATGCATTATCTCTATCATGGACAGGGACATTTTTGTACGCTTTCCCTCCTTTTCCCATTCTTCAGAGAGTTCTTCTCAAACTTCAGGCCGAGGGAGCAAGAATGATCCTCATTGATCCTCTCTGGCTGAGACAAATTTGGTTCCCACTGCTACAGCAGCTCTCCAAGGAACCACCAGTTCCACTTCCGTTGACTCACAACCCCCTGACTCAGGATCAGGGCAGGTTGGTACAGCCGGGGCTCATGTCCCTGCATCTTCATGCGTGTCTCCTTCAGACATAGCGATTTCTCGCTTCGAGGTCTCCTCTAGAGTAGCTGAGGTCCTCATCGAGGCCAGGAAACTGTCCACCCGTTCCACTTATGCTATGAAGTGGAAGCGGTTTTCAATATGGGCTTCCACTCAGGGTTGGGACCATTTCTCCTGTTCAGCCCCTCAAGTCATGGAATACCTCCTTCATTTATCAGACTCCGGTCTGTCTTATTCTTCTTTGAAAGTCCATATCTCGGCCATTTCCACGAACCACGAGCTAGTGGATGGTAAACCCGTGGCTCAGTTGGAGGTCTCAAAGACCTTTCTGAAAGGCATCCTCCATCTGAAACCCCCCATCCGCAACCCAACTCCACCTTGTGACTTGAACTTCATCCTGAAAAAGCTCACCCTTCCTTCTTTTGAACCGGCTATGAGCTGTGATCTGCGCTTCCTTTCTTGGAAGGCGCTTTTTCTGGTGGCTATCACCTCAGCCCGAAGGATTTCAGAGCTTCACGCTCTAGTCTGCAAGGAGCCCTACTTGATTTTCCATAGGGACTGGGCGGTCCTTAGGACGCACCTGAGGTTTCTTCCCAAGGTGATGTCGGAATCCACACTGAACCAGTCAGTAGAGCTTCCAGTTTATTACCCATCCCCTTGTAACAAGGGTGAGGCACTCCTTCACATGATGGATGTCCATCGGATCCTCTGGTGTTATACTCACTGGACTAAAGAGCTCCACTCTTGTGATCAGTTATTCATTTCCTTTGCCCCCAGGTCGAGGGGCAAACCAGTTTCTAAGCAGAGCCTTTCCAAATGGTTGGGAAACTGAATCCAGTACTGTTACCAGAAGTACAATAAGCCTCTTCTGGGTTCCATAATAGGTCATTCTACTAGGGGCATGGCTGCCTCCGTGGCCTTCCTTCAGAACATTTCCACAGCGGACATATGTGTTGCCGCTACTTGGAGTTCTGTCCACACCTTTACCAAACACTACAGTCTGGACATTGCTTCTAGGCAGAGGGCCGGCTTTGGATTAGCCATCCTGCAGGGCCTTTTGTCCTAGGCTGGTTCCATGCTGGACTTCAGTTGTTCTGTTGGAGTTAGCTTCCTCCTCCCTAGTTTCTCTCGGTCTCTCTCTGGAGGGACTGCTTGGGATTCTGTCCTATATGTGATGACCTACTGAAGGAACCCTCTCGAGGTAAGATAGTACAGTTACGTAGGAACTTACTGTAACAGTAGATCTTCGAGAGAGGTTCCATCAGTAGGTCATAATTTTCCCTACCTCCTTCCCCTCATTTTATGTTTTACAGGGACTCCAATTCCTGTTTGCTCCTGCTGTATGGTCTCTTCCTGGCTCCGGCGGGAGAACTGGAGGACGGGCGTTGGGACCGCCCACTATATACAGTCATGCTGACGTCAGTCATGTGATGTCGGGTGGGCGGTCCCCCATCAGGTATTGCTAGAAAAGTCTGCTGTGCAGCCCGACGCCAGGTGGCACCAGTTCTATATGTGATGACCTACTGAAGGAACCTCTCTCGAAGATCTATTGTTACAGTAAGTTCCTACGTAACTGTACTTTTTACACACCGAGGGGTTTATATAAGCACCCAACACCAATGAAGTGTGTAAAATTCGAGTCTACACACACTACCCTATATTTTATTTTGTACAATTGCTGGGTTTTGCTTTCTGGCCACAGCAATTATATAAAATTAACTGACGTTCTGATATGGCCGCGGTCCGGTTGCTTTTTAACACAGTCCACGGTCGCTTTGTCATAGTTCCATTTTTTTTCCATTTTTAACCCCTCTGGTAGTTGTTTTGTGCAGAGTAATGATAAAAAAGAACACAGAAAAATTATTTACTGCCGAGTTAGAGGGGCTGTGCAATTTGATCAAGAAGGCAGGGTGGCGAGTGTTTGCAAACAAGGAAGAGCTGTGGCTGGGCATGCACAGAGCAAGGGAAAGCATGCACGTGTTTGCCGTAATAAACATTCCTTTATTATGGCAAATTACAGCATGGTTTAACCAATAGTAGCAAGCATAACCCAGTAATTATGTTTATTGTTACTGTATGTAATATTGTGAGCCATTCGGTTGAGGCACAACATAAAAAGAAATACCTTACCATTTTCCCAATAGAAGCTGTTTTTTGAGTACTGGTTAACATTCTGTTATTGTTCCATCTCTGCACTCCTTTTATAACCTCAGTGGGTGTTTCTACTTTACAGTCTGATGGTAAGTATCTGGAACTGTTTCATTTTAATGTAGTTTATGTCCGTCTCAGCCACTGAGTTCTACAATACAACGTGGATGCACTGTGCCACCAACAACAGAAGAGTAGAACAGGGACATAAACTACATCATACAGTTCTAAAACAGTTCTTACCAGCAGCATGTAAATCAGAAACAGCCACACGGATGATTAAAAAGCCTGGCCACTGCAGTGACAGAATCTGAACCAGTATTAAAAAAAAACAGCTTCTACTGGTGAAGATGACTTGTAAATTCAGCACAGTTCTCGTTTACAATACGCTTCCAGCAAGCAAAAACTAGTGCTGCCCCAACCGCCAGTTAGTACGTTCACTGAGGCTCCAATAAGCCATTGTGTCACGTATGCATGATTCTGCCTTTGGTTTCACGTGCACCAGACGTACCTTTGTGCTGCGGTGCAAATTTGCATTGTACTGCGCAAAGTTCAGCTTCCTTTACAGGGCCTGTCTCACATACTATGCTCTGCATCCCAGTCTGTGTGTCATAAATGCAATTTAAAGCTTTCAGACTGTTGGAATATGCTGCCCATTGAGTCGAAACTCAGACTATATTTCTTACATCTGTTTCAGAATAATATCTCTTCCCCTCCAGCCAGATCATTTGGTCTTATTGTAACTCTCTTTACATACCAATGTCTCTTCCGGCTGTGCACCTTTCCTTATACTTCTGTACTACAAGATATTTTGCAGTCAGAGTATGGCGTTAGGGACAAAAAAGTCTGACTGAAAGGCGAGGACTACTGCGGTACCACAATGCTCAGATATGGAACTGCTTCTCTTCAGCTTGAAAACTTGGGTGGGCAGTATAGCTTGGAGGTTAGAGTAATGAACTGTGTATCAGTTTGGTACATCCAACAGGCCTGGGTTTAATTCCCACAACCTCCAACTGCATACTGTGTGACTCTGAGCAAGTCACTCAACCACCCTAGTGCTCCCGGGTCACCCCTGAAAGCAGGTGTTGGGCCTCGTGGGTCTTACCCAGTTACCAAAGAATAAAAAACAAAACAAAAGAAAGTCTTAAAGAGAGGCTGGAGGTCCTTAATATATTCACTCTGGAGATAAGGAGGCTGATGGTTGGGGGTGCAATGATTATCTCAGTGTTCTGCATACTCAGGGGTCTGGACATGATCGGACACATGGGGGTGGTGGATTAGGTGTGCTTCAACATGACATGGGGCACAATGTGAAGCCCAGAGATCTGGAGGTAAGGTCAGGAGGAACATGTAGACATTTCAGTGATTTTGTCACTTTTAGAAAAACTTAGGAAAATGCAGTATTTACACATCATTTATCTTATATGGACAGATTTTCAGAATTTCGATTCCTGTCATTCTAAACTTTTAGGCAGGGTAATTATGATGTACTTACTTGAAACAGATGTGTAACTACTGTGTCATTACCTCTGCTGCATGCGGTTAATGATTACCTACCACACAGTGAAATAGTAAGGGACAATTTAAGTGTAGCCGGTTTATTTACACAGAGACAGGAGCTAATCTTCTTTGTTCTGTGTCTTTTTTTTTTGGTGCCCCTTTCACTTATGGCTGCAAAATGACAAGGAACTATATTTCACATCAAAACAGGCAAACTCGTGCACTTTGAACTTTGCCTGGTTTGATGTGAACCACTCATAAAGTTGAACGTTAGTGCAGCTGGGTCACTCGGATGAAGCTTTCCACAGACTTCGCTGGTGGTTCCATGAACCTTTGAGGGTTCTCATCTGATGTCACTGGAGTGAATATCGCACCTGGAAATGAGCCTTGACTCAGTGTGCCTCTCCTAGTTACCATTTTGTTTACTATTTTTCAAATAAAATGAATAAAATATTGAAAACAAAACACCCTGCTCTGTTATAGTACTTGAAGCTGTCGAGACATTCCCCTTCTACAAGGACAAGTTTCACTGAGGAAGAAATAACGTGACCTAACAGGGAACTCGAACCCAGGCCCCCAGTCAAACCAGTACTCTGTCAGCTAAGTTAGCAGAGTAACTGGTACGCTTGTTGATCCTGCGGTCACTTTCCAGACCAAACTGCCAATCCAGCAGCTGGAAGCAATTTAGATGGCAAGGAACAACGGGCCCAGTATTAGCCAGTTTTATAAAATGGTGTCTGGTCAGGGCCCCATCCCATGGTGCTGCTTTACCTTACAGCAGAGCCAGCTATCATGCAGAGCTGTCATTTGCAGTAAATGACATGTCACAAAATCCTGCACTTTATTCTCATTGCACTACACTGTTCCCTACCGCACACTGCAGCATTTTGTGATATACTGCAGCATTACTGTATTGCTTCCTGGCAGGCGCCGTGGCCACTGTAGCATGTACTGCTGCTCAGAAGAAGAAGAAGAAGAAGAATCAGCATTTATATAGTGCTTTTCATACACAGTATCCCAAAGTGCTTTACAAGCAATGCTAGACTGGTAGTGAAGTGACTGAATGTGTGGTGGCAGCCATATCGCACATCATCACCCATCATCACCCACACACAGCCTGGATAATTGCATGAACTGGTTTTATGGGGAATGTTGACCAGGACACCTGGAATGTTCCCTGCTCTTTGCGAAGAGTGTCCTGGGTTCTTTTACTTCCACCTGGACACCCACCAGGATGGGCAGAAGGGACCTAGGTTTAATGTCTCATCCAAAAGACGGCACACCCCAGCAGTACAGCACCCCCCAATACTGCACTCAGATGCCAGCGATTTTTAGGTGCAAGTTCAATCCCAGTGTGGGACAAGAACCCACAACCTTCTAGTCCAGAGGCGGATATGCTACCAACTTAGCCATGCTGACACCCAGAAAACATGATAGGGGTGCATTAATTGAGAGCACAACCACTGAGGGTCAAAATGGTCAATATGCTAATTATATATCCTCAGGGTCAAAAAGGTCACAATGCAAATGAAACAAAATAGCAACATCAAACTACAATCATGCAAATTAAACAGACAAACACACACACACAGCAACATTGTTCAAGAATTACAAACTGTAAAGGAAACCAATCCAACAACTTTAAAAAAAACATACAGTATACTGCCTACTCGGAAATCCAAACCCAAAAAGATTCAGTGCTGCTCACACAACAAAAACATTTTAAACACCTAATAAAAAGACAAAATATATTTCAATATAAAATCACACATGCCCCCACAATGCAAAGTATCATAGGCTGCATATGCAAATCACCACAGAATACTATGCTGGTTCAACTTTAAGCAGAAATGCATGGTGCCGAAAGGCCTCTCACACAGTTTGCAAAGGGCGCCAACAGAAGACATGTTTAAATATGATTCTGCACAACAACAGAAGCATGCATGCATACATCACTAAGCCACCAGCAAAATGCCTACAAACTTTGCTCTAAAATTTAATAAAATATCCACTTAGCTATCTGACATGCAGAAACAAAGGATAGCTCATGCTCCCTGCTTGAATCACATCAACTGCTTTGCACCTGAGTGAGGACACATGACATCCAATCAACAGCCTAGATCTCCAGGTCTGATTCTGATCACATGGAAAGTGCAGGAAGCACAGCCCAGTTTACCAGCTTAGCCTCAAAGATCACATGGGAAGTGCAAGACGTTTAAAGGAAAACAGTCATTTCTGTAACTTTCCCACCCCTGATAGCTCTACCCCCCCGATTAAGCTTTTGGCATAAAAAGAAAAACAAAATTTGCCAGTATACTTCCTGTATTTTTATTTTCTGAAGTCTGTGATTGCCAAACATGGTGGATGTTGCGCGATTCCATTTCATCTAATGCTGCGGCACCTCACCGCTCGCTCCAGTACAAAATGTATTGGAGCGAGCGGTGCGGTGCCGCAGTATTAGATGAAATAGAACCGCTCAGTGTCCACCATGTTTGGCAATTGCGGACTTCACAAAATAAAAATACAGTAAGTAAACTGGCGAAAAAAATTATTTTTATGCCAAAAGCTTAATTGGGGGATAGAGCTTTTGGGAATGGGAAAGTTACAAAAATGACTGTTTTCCTTTAAGGTCAGGAATACTTATTTAAAGCAGCAGTGCTACATAATCAGGAAATAATTACCAAAATTATTTTTTTGGGTTGTAAGCATGCAGCCGTAGATGAGGTTTCCATATCTGTAAATATTTTTTTCTAGCGATCTTTAGTTTTTAGGTATTTAAAATGTATTTTAATTGTTTTAGCACCACAATAAATATGGTGGCTGCCTAATTTTCAGCTGAGCTCCCCCCTTCAGGTCGTATCACGTCTTTTGGTTACTGCAGTGGGACCTTGTGCTGAACATTCCCAACGTCCCTGTGTAGTACTGCCAGTCATATACATGTGCAGTTGGTAGTGGGGGTGTGGGGTTCCAGTTCAACATGGCCGGTGGCAGAAATGTAAACAAAAACAAAGGACAACTAAGCAGATTATGAGGTGACAGTACAATGTCGACGAGAAAAAAGTACCAGGTAAATGCTCAGCAGACCACAGGGAATAAAATGTCGAAAAAGCACAACTTTTTTTTTTTTTACATTGCGTTGCTGCTTTAAAGCAACAAAATAACTCACTTCCTGCAGTACACAACTAGTGCAGTTTACTAGCTGCAACCTAACCCCCACCGCATATCTGATTTATGCTAATGCACTGAAGCCAACCCTTTAAAGATGCAACGCTAAATTACAACATTACTGTACTGCTAATAAACTGACATTATTTAGCACTTTATAAGTGGAATAAGGCAAATCCATCGGGGGTATGCTGTGTTAATGTACAAAATCACACATGCCCCCACAATGCAAAGCATCATGGGCTGCATATGCAATCACCACAGAATGCTATGCTGGTCCAGCTTTAAGCAGAATTGCATGGTGCCTTGTGATCACTCAAACCCACACCTCCATACGTTAACATGGCATGATCCCACCTCTGTCCTTATTCCTTACTTTAGCATTTGAAACGCAAACTGTAATGCTATTCAAAATATGCGACCTAGCTGAGATCTTCATACCTTTCAGAAACCTGGGAGGGCATTCTGGGGGTCAGAGTTCAATTCTTAGTTAGAGCACATTATTTCTATGTAATTAACCATGGTTTCTTTGTATAGCCTGTCATTTTCTGATGAAGAGCTCCGTAAATCTCTTGTTGGTCCAATAAAAGATATCAAATCAAAATATTACATACATCTTGATTATTCTGAGTGGTCTCGGGTCTCTCATGAAAAAGGGCCCTTGGCTCATGTGTTTATCTGGTAAACAAAAGTTTAAATGAATAAATCAGCCACTTAGTTTATCTTACTGTGCCACCAAGTAAGGGATAGCACACAGAAGGATGTGCCGTCATTGGGGAATGTACACACATCTCAAGTGGTTGTTAGGCATGAGGGTAGCCAGGTGTGTTTAACCACTCGAGTTTCTAAGTGCATATATTTCCCATATACATCCTAAAGAGTGTTATCCCACTTATAGAACCCATAGAATTTGTCAGCAGAAAAGGACTGCTTGGCCCACCTAGTCTGCCAAGACGGTCCCTGCCTAGTCTGCCTTCACAGACCCTACCAGGTCTCCGATGACTTTTCCTCCTCCTTGTCCATTTTCTAATATTCTGCTATACCTTTTCTACACATTTTGAAGTCCCCTACTTTTTTCACCTGCACCACTTCCACTGGCAGTCTATTCCAGGTGTTTACCAGTCTATCAATGAAGTAGAATTCTCATTTGAAAGAGACTCTCCTCCTGCACCCTTTCCACCCCCAGGAGATACTTGTAGATCGCAATCATGCCCCCTCTGGCTCTCCTCTTTTTCAGGGGGTACATATTGAGATCTCTCAGTCTCTCCTCATAGAGCTTTTGTACAGCCCCTGCACCTGTTTCTAATTTTTTTGTCTGTCACTTTAAATTTATCCTTGCGCAACCTGCTCTGCTTGGTTGCTACTGTTTGCATCCTGCATTAGTCCTGTAAAAAATCTTGTAAAATGTAATACTGTAAATTCTGTACATAATATATACAATTTGTAAACAAATTCTGCGAATCCCTGATGTATCCCTTACCCCTGTTTGGACCCTGGCGTGCACCCTCCACTTCCTTGGTCCCCTACCCCCTCTGAGCTCTAGTAAGGGGAACTGTCTACCCTGCATGCCCTTCTCCTCTGCACTGCAGAGTGGAGAGAGGCGATATGATTGAAACATTCAAACACCTTAAGGGCATTAACAAGGTGAAAGTGTCTAGTATGTTTCAATATAAGAAAAATAGCAGGACAAGAGGACACAGCATGAGATTAGAGAGAGGCCAATTAAAGGGTAATGTTAGGAAGTTCTTTTTCACAGAAAGGGCGATGGATGCATGGAATGGCCTACCTCAGGAAGTGGTGGATATGAATACAGTGCAGGGCTTCAAACAGGCATGGGATAGGCATAAGAGAGCAATACAGATGAGTATGAATAGATAGGCCACTGACAGAGCAAAGGCTGATGGCACATTTATAAGGTAGAAAAAGAAATGGGCAGACTGGATTGGTCTTGCGGTCCTTATCTGCCATCAACTTCTATGTTTCTATGTTACTTACCATCCTGAAAATGGGACAAATTGCACTTGTATTATTTCCATGAACTGTAACTATTGTTTGCTTGTTCTTACCCTTGATGTATATGCTTATCTGTTCATCATGTACCTGTTTATTTGTATCACCCTGCTCATTGCTTGTATTTTACATTGTTGTAATTCCCTCACACTGTTTTGTAAACCATGCACTTGTAATCTCCCAGGTCGTACCTGAAAATAGGTATTCCTTGTCTAGTGTGCTTACCCTGTAAACAAACGCTAATAAATAAACTGGTTATACTTGCACGTTGTATTTGTGCTGTACTGTCTCCCTTAACTGCCCGCTGCTACGTCAGTACTGTATTCTTAACTGCTAATTTGTATTAGACATCATCTGGAAATGAACACTTGCTGCTCAGTATGCGTTTCCTTGTGAAACTTTTAAATAAATAAAATCTATTTCCCTGGTCACGCAGAAGAAGAAATCAATCAGATTCATCTGGCATGCCCCCCTCCCCCCATGAATCCATGATGCATTTGATCTTGTAGCCCACTGGTTTCAATATACTCTACCAGCCTTTCCTTTAACAGGGTTTCCAATATTTCACAAAAACAAAAATAATTGGCACAAACCAAGAATGTTCAACAAATGTTTTATTTCACCAAAAGTGCCGCCGGACTGATGCTCCTGCACTTCGAGGCATCCTGTCTCTTCATCAGGTAAGAAAATGGGGTTTGGTGGGATTTTTAAAAAGAAAACATGGTTTGGAAAGAAAAAAAAGAGTTCCTGGTTGCAGTGACGATTGCTGACTACATACATGGTGCTCAGATTAGGTATGTGGTTGGGCTGAACATTCTACAACCCCATGTGATCTGTATGAGCGAATCAGGTTACTATATTTTTCCTATCCAGTTTTCAATTACTTATTTTCTACAAGGAAGATATGAATTTTCGCTAAGAAAGGTTTGCTGACTTGCTGTGGGCACCCTGCACTGTAGCTCATTGACCTTCTTGGCACACTTAGGGGTTAATCGTGTCTTGCCCTACAGCGAGATCACAGGGCTGTTGAAGCATGGATTAAGGGGCTGCGGGGGTTTGCAGAGACTTGGCTGTTCTCACAGATGCTGTTGCATTAACAGAGGGGTGAAACCATTCTAGTCGCACGGTCATGTCTCTTTTCAACCTCACAATGAGCCTCAAAATCCTGGAGTGAGTTATGTAATCGACTTGGCTAGACACCAAAGTAAATCACCACGAAAAGAGAGATTTTGTTTTTAAACAAGGCAGAGAAATAGTCATGGAGAGGGGCAGCCAGAACCTATAGAAATCTGTGGAAAACTGCAGCAACCTCCTCTATTATTCGCTGAAGTGGTTGGCTGGATGATTTTGTTCCTTTCTTAGTAGAACTGAAATGCGTGGGAATGGTGCAATTATGCCAAACCCTGTTTTGTTTCAAATCCTTGATCTACTCTTATTGCATCCATCCTGAACATTAGAAACACCCACAAACAGTGCAGCCACTCATGATGCAATAGTCTCACTCCTCTTACACCATTAGGGGTGGCTATACTGTGTTGGGAGCATTCCCAAGTCAAGGAAAGGTGCAGTGGAAGTTAACCAAGGAATGCAAACAGTTTCTGTATGGTAACACCAGCACCATGAGCTGTCTGGTTTTTACTTTCAAAAAGAGAAAAGGAGTCAGAATCCAATATTAGCTGCATTAGCAATCTCTGTAGAATGTGAGCAATCATAGAGTGTGTTTTTAATCTAGGAATAATTTGAGGCCTAGGGGGTTGACAGTGTCCCTAACGGAACTTGTTTTCAGCTAGTGATCCTTTTGGTATCCACTTTAATGAAGTGCACCATCTGCGTGTCTGATCGCTCAACACTTAATGACATGAGGCCTATTTCTTGGTAGTCACCTATATTGTGTTAAATCGCTTCTTTTACACCTCCACTTTGTTAAGCAAGCTGGGACCTGCAAACTTTTGTATGTTTTCTGAAATGCTGGTTTGTTTTCTCTGCACCTGATGAAGGAACCTGACAGCAACAGAGACTGCGCTGTGAGCTGCATCTCGAGCAGACGTGACAGACTGAAGGCCTAATCTGCTGGCATGTTCGTATGTCTCAAAAGCTTGTGTAAAACTTTGTCAGTTAATCTAACAAGCATTTGTCAATGTCGAATGTTTGCTTGCTGGCACTGGCATTGGTGGGGTGTGCCTTTGGGTCATCAGACATAATGGCCACGCCATTTCACCACACCCTACCCTGCAGACACCGGCAAGTGTTACAGTGTGCCTTGGGGTCATTGGCCCTTATGTTCACCCCATTCCATCAGGAAATACAGTGAGATGGGTGCAGTATAGGAGAATGGGGTAAACTTTGGGGCCAAAGAGTCCAAGGCACACCTCATTGCCTCTCACTGGCTGCAGGGTGTGGGTGGGGGTGAAATGGTACGACCATTACAGGTGACAATCCCAAGTCAAACCCATGATGCCTGTCAGTCTCTACAGGATGGGGCATTATGGTTGGAAACCCTAACGCCTCAGGTGTTCGTTGGTATTTTCACTCCAAATTTTCAACGTGGGTCTCTTGTGACCCCCACCTTATGAACAGTACTAATATCAGTTTGTTAGCCGTAAGCTGATTTTGCACAGTGACTATGGCATTTGGCACCACAGGTGCAAAAACACATTTCAAACAGGATGTGAAAAATGACAGCTGTACTGTACTGTACTTTACATTGGGAGGTGTAAACAAGCATTTGTCAATGCCGAATGTTTGCTTGCTAGCATTGGCAGTGGTAGTGTAGAAGTTACAGAGCTGCGTAATAGGAATGGCAGTGAAGTATTGAACTGAAGCCAACCCCACCACCACCCTGTAGAGAGTGACAGGCATCGGGGTGTGCCTTTGGGTCATCAGGCATAACGACCACGCGATTTCAGTACACCCCACCCTGCAGACACTGGCAAGTGGCACAGTGTTCCTTGGGGTCTTTGGTCCTTATGCGGACCCCATTCCATTAGGAAATACATTGGGATGGGTGCGATATAGGAGAATAGGGTGAACTTTGGGGCCGAAGAGTCCAAGGCATACCTCAATGCTTCTCACTGGCTGCAGGGTGTGGAATGGTATGAGCATTACGGACAAGAATCCCAAGTCACACCCCTGATGCCTGTCATTCTCTACAGGGTTGGGCGTTATGGTTGGAAACCCTAATACCTCAGGCATTCGTTGGTATTTTCACTCCAAATGTTCAACATGTTTTTTGTGACCCCTCCTCATGAACAGGGGGAATATCAGTTTCTTAGTCGAAAGGTGCTTATGAGCTGGCCCAGTGGCGTAGAGAGTTGAGGTGCTGGCGCCTTACCTCGACCCACACCGGCGACCCAGGTTCGGGAACGGACTCGGGTCTCGGGGGGTCGGCAGGGGAAGGGCAGGATCGAGCGTCCAACGGACTGCTCTCCTGTTCTGGGGTGGGTTAGGGAGTATCTTCGCTCGTGCAGAGGCCCCTAGTGGAGACTGGAGGCAATGCATGTAGCGACGTAACTAGATGGGGGGAAGAAAAGCGAAAATCTGCACCGGAAGTTAACCGGATGACGGACGTCGGTCCCGGGCCTCCTTGAATACTCCCTGAGAGCCACAATTGCCTCAGCAGCTCCGAGGGTCTGAGACAATAGTAGTGTGCTGGTTCTGCCCCCGCTGGTGCCTTTCCCCTCGGAGGAGGGGGACCCATCCGGTGCAAGGGTTACACCGGACTTGCCCGAGGAAGGCTGCAGATATGAGGTAGGTGGCTAAGGGGAGTTAGTAGGGGAACGCCCGGGTCCTAGGCGGCCTGAAGGAGAGGTAACTCTGGGGCACGTAGGAGGGGAAAAGAGAAAAAAAAAAAAAAGAAAGGTGCTTATGCATAGCAACTATGGCATTTAGCACCACAGGTGCAAAAACATTCTGAACAAGATGTAAAAAAATTACAGCTGTACTGTTAATGGGGAGGTGTAAAAAAATGGCAATTTTGTAAATCTGCAGTAAAAATATTAAAAAAAATGGTGAAGTCATGAGCATACATAGAAACTGTGCAACGCACACCCGTAATAAAATTAGGCTGGAGATTTTTTTACAGCAGATTGTCAATTCAGGCATTTTGGTGCCTCCGATCATGAACAGTGTCACTGTGATTTTCTTTATCTGTCCCGAACAATAATTTCCCATAGTGACCACGCATCTCTGCGCTGAAAGTGTGAAAACACACTTTAGCCATGTTGTGAAAAATGACAGCTGTACTGTAAATAAGTCAGTGTGGAAAAATGCCACTGGTGAAAATCTGGACTTAAAATATTACAAAGTCATGAACTTACCAGGGTACGTGGAAACTGCGCAATGCTCACTCGTAACACAATCATTTTATGGACTTTTGTCACCAAATTTTCAACATAGCCATTTTAAGACCTCTGCTCATTAACAGTGTAAGTGTGATTTTCTTAATCTGTCCCAAACATTGCTTTCGCACACCAACAGCACCATTGTGCGCTACATGGGCGGAAACACATTTTGGGCAAGATGTGAAAAATGACTGCTATACTGCTCATAAGGAGGTGTGGTAAAATGGCAATGTTGAAAATCTGGAGTGTAAATATTGAAAATTCGCAAACTTCTGACGTGCGTAGGAACTGCTAGCCTTGCGCTCGTAAAACAGTCATTTTGGAATTTGTTCACCAAATTTTCAACATAGCCATTTTAAGATCTCTGCTCATGAACAGTGTCACTGGGATTTTCTTAATTGTCCCGTCACGTTGATTTAACTTTTCCGACTGTGCCATTGTGCACTACATGGGCGGAAATCGTTTTGAGTGCGATGTGAAAAATGACAGCTGTACTACTTATAAGAAGGTATGGTAAAATGGCAATGTTGAAAATCTGGAGGAAAATATTAAAAATTTGCGAACTTACGAGCGTGTGTAGGAACTGCAGCGCAGCTCATAAAACAGTCATTTTTGAAATTTTTCCACCAAATTTTCAAAATAGGCTTCTTGAGAGCCCACCTTATGAACACTGGCAGTGTCATTTCATTAATCAGTCCCGAAAGGTGATTTCGCGCAGTGACTACGAAATCACCCTTTGGGCCTGAATAACGCCATGACAGTGACATCATTCATGAGAAGGGGTCCCAAAAACCCCATGTTGAAAATTTGGTGCAAAAATTCCCAAAAATGCCTAAGATATGCAACAAAGTTACAAACCCCCTATCTAGCCCATTATACAGCTTACCGGCATTTCCTCAGTTCGTGGTGGGCTTTGAAGAGTGCAGACGTGTTCCCGGTCCACCGAAGATCGTCACGAGGTCCGGAGGAAGTATGGGGTGAGGGGGTGTGGGAGGTAGAAACGCGTGCGTGGGTGCGGGTTGTGGGAGGGAGCCAGGAGACTATCGGGACCGCTTTTTCTTTACAGGTGTTCTTTTGTTTCCAATGATGACGTGGACGTTTGCCATGCTGGGGTGGGCTCCCAGCGTGGCACAAGGATGACTGGGGGCATTCAGCCAATGGGATTGGGCACCCCGTCGCCCAAAGCATCGATTGCCATGCTGGGGTGGGCTCCCAGTGTGGCACCCAGTACTCGGGGTGAGGACAGTGGAGCCGACAGGAATTGGGCACCCCTGGCTATATCATTAGTTGCCACGCTGGGGTGGGCACCCAGCGTGGCATTTGAAGCTTTGGGGCGGGGGCACAGCACAGCCAACGGGGACTGAGCACCCCGTCGGCTATATACAGTGTGTGTGCAGCAGGGGTATGCACGTGTGTATGTGGGGGAGCTGCACATGAGCAAGCGATATCTTATCGCTGCTCACTGAAGCGTAGCTCCCCCTTTGAACTGTGTGCCACTGCATTTTGGAGCTTGTCACAGACAGCTCCATCATGCATTGGCTTACAGGGGCTGCACCTGCCAACACACTGATTGAATTGAAAGAGAGGGTGACACACCTCCAAAATCTCGGATGATGGCACTATGTTTCTTGCACATGGGTGCAAGCAAACATTATAAACGTAATAAATGTATCTTAATTTTTGAAGACATTTTTTTTTTTTTTGTGCGTGCATATGTGACGTATGAATGAGGGATCCACTCACTATAGATCAAGGGAGGATGTGAAATGGTGCAGGTACATGGGAGGGTGAACAAAGTGGTAGACAGTAAGCCCTACCAGAGCTTCAGGCTGATGTAGCACAGCGATACATTGGGGGTGGGGTGAACAAAGTGGTAGACAGTAAGCCCTACCAGAGCTTCAGACTGATGTAGCACAGCTGGACTAAGGCAAGGGAGGATGTGAAATAATACAGGTACATGGGGGGGTAAACAAAGTGGTAGACAGTAAGCACTACCTGATCCTCAGACTGATGTTGCACAGCTGGACTAAGGCACAAGCAGCCATGGCATGTTCTTATAGTCCCCATTTATATGTCCATTTATGTTCTTACAGCACTGATTGCCTAACTGAGCCAAGATGTAAAACAGATACTAAAATGTCAGGTTTATTTCAGGTGACCAGGATATTAGTGGGGAGAGGGGGCAAGTGAAACAATGTCCTGAGAATGTGCTTAAACTTATTAACCGTTGCTGTGCCACGGAGTGATACACCGGTCCAGAATCCCTATATGTTCAAATTATGTTTGCAGCCTAAAGGTGCTTGGGTGGATTGGCATTTACATTACTCAGCGGCAAATCTTTTTCATACTTTTTGTGATCATCGGTTAAGATATAACCACTAACTGATGAGACACTTGGGGGCATGAAACTGTGCTACCAGCAAAGTTGCATTTGCAAAGCCCTGAATATTTATCTGTTGATAATGAAATGAAAACTGTCAGCTGATAACATTTAGCCACTGTCCATTGCACAGAATAGACATCTCACTGATAGATCTAGAGCAAAGGGACATGCACTTGCCAATAACACCACTACAACTCCAGACACGGAAGAAAGAAGTTCATGCACTTTCATCGCTGTTAACTTTTTCAGCATTTTAAAACAGTTACTTAGCATCTGCACTAAGACGTTACACGTCGCTGAACTGAATTGTGACACCAGAATCCCTTCGATCAACATTTATCGGCAAAAGTGAATTTAAAAAATCAATAGATGTATAAAATGGTAAATGACATGAATCAATAACGACATATCTGTATGTAATACTTGGCTTAAGATTTGAGCACCACCATATTCTGCACCACAGTGTCAAACAGGGATGCCATTTATAATTCAGCTAATGTCAAGCAGTTTTCGAGCCATAAAAAGTATTACTGTATCAGTATGGTGGCAGCAACGGATCAGGAAATTATGAAATAAAATGCACCAGCACCCCCGTCTGCCATATGTTGTGCGGGTGGAGGGAGTGCATGAGCACCCGGGGTGGGCTGTTAGGTGGCTTCAGATTCACCGGAGAAAAGGGTGGATTCGATTGTGAGCTACAGTTGAATTTGTGTTTTCTTTTTCTATACCTAGTTTTTGCTATTTTGTTAGGGCACATGTCCAACCCTAAGATGTTTAGGGTCACAAGGTGATGTGACTTCATTGAGCATCTGATTTGAGAAAGAGCTGTGTGATTCTATCTAAATACCAGCTCACGGCAATTCAGAGGAAAAAAAAATATTTTGAAGCTGCATTACCAGACTAAGTGTGCAGTTTAGTGAATTACCACACAGGGGTGTGTATATGACAGCACTAAAATGATGTGTGGCTTGTCTCTCTAAGCTAGACAAGACTACACCATCCTATCAGGCAACTGACACAGTTGATCTGTGTGTGTGTGGGGGAGAGCTGCTCACTGAGCGTAGCTCCCTCTTTCAACTGTATGCCACTGCATTTTCAACTGCTGTCATAGACAGCTTCAGCAGTGATTGGAGAACTGTGACCACGCCTGAAAACACACTGACTGAACGGAAGATGCTGACACACTTCTAAAAAACTCAGATGATGGCACTATGTTTCTTGCACATGCGTGCAAGCAAACATAAAAATGGCAATGTTGAAAATCTACAGTGAAAAATAGTAAAACAAGCATTTGTCAATGCAGAATGTTTGCTTGCTGGCATTGGCAGTGGTAGTGTTCAAGTTCAAGTTTATTGCAGGAAAACTCCATTGAGCAAGCTCATTCACAAGGAGGTCCTGTGACATAAACACTTAAAGTACAAACACAGATAGGTAATAACAGTATATACATGAAATACACGTTACATGATGCAGGCTGGATATACATACAAGGGTACAACACAGGGTGACCGCAGGTGGTAAACATTGATATGAGACAGGGAAGCGACTTATAGGTCGCATACTGATAAATGAAATATGATGACTGGTGTGATTTGATTTAATCAAATCAAATCAAATATACAGTATTTTGGCAGCTAGAACAAACAACAGTCTACAACTGATATTGGAGGGAGGAGAAATTTGATAGAGTAGCAGTGGAGCGTAAGCAAAGATAAAGCCAGGAGTAGAAGGGGAAGGGAAAGCAGTTAATATGACAAATCAATTATACCGTACCAGTGGATAAATATGGCAGTATTGGTGTATATGGTGTAATAATATGGTGTAGGAGTTACAGAGCTGCGTAATAGGAATGGCAGTGAAGTATTGAACTGAAGCCAACCCCACCACCACCCTGCAGAGAGTGACAGGCATTGGGGTGTGCGTTTGGGTCGTCAGGCATAACGGCCACACCATTTCATCACACCCCACCCTGCAGACACTGACAAGTGTCACGGTGTTCCTTGGGGTCTTTGGGCCTTATGTGCACCCCATTTCATTAGGAAGTATGGTGAGATGGGTGCGATATAGGAGAATGGGGTGAACTTTGGGGCCGAAGAGTCCAAGGCATACCTCGATGCCTCTCACTGGCTGCAGGGTGTGGAATGGTATGAGCATCACAGGCAAGAATCCCAAGTCACACCCCTGATGCCTGTCATTCTCTACAGGGTTGGGCGTTATGATTGGAAACCCTAATACCTCAGGCATTCGTTGGTATTTTCACTCCAAATTTTCAACATGTTTTTTTTGTGACCCCACCTCATGAACAGGGGGAATATCAGTTTGTTAGCTGAAAGCTGCTTATTTATTTATTTATTTAAGAGATTCACCAGGAAGGCATGCTGAGCAGAGTACTGCTCGATTCCAGATGCGTTCTGGGGGTAGGGGGGTTACAGCAGAACAAGAACATACATTGGCAGAGTACAGCGGTAGGTGAGACGGTTCAGTACAGTTACAGGAACAGTTATAGATACTTAATCACTAAAATGTGCTACCAGACATGCGTAGGGAGCAGTGCACTTATGCACAGTGACTACGGCATTTAGCACCACAGGTGCAAAAACATTCCAAACAGGATGTAAAAAATGACAGCTGTACTGTTCATGGGGAGGTGTAAAAAATGGCAATGTTGCAAATCTGCAGTAAAAATATTTAAAAAAATGGTGAAGTCACGAGCGCACATAGAAACTGTGCAACGCACACCCGTAATATAATTAGGTTGGGGATTTTTTACAGCAGATTATCAACTCAGGCATTTTGGTGCCTCCGATCATGAACAGTGTCACTGTGATTTTCTTTATCTGTGCCGAACAATGATTTCCCACAGCGACCACACATCTCTGCACTGAAAGTGTGAAAACACACTTCAGCCATGTTGTGAAAAATGACAGCTGTACTGTTCAGAAGGAAGTGTGGAAAAATGCCACTGGTGAAAATCTGGACTGAAAATATTACAAAGTCATGAACTTACGAGGGTGCGTGGAAAGAAACTGCGCAATGCTCACTCGCAACACAGTCATTTTAAGGACTTTTGTCACCAAATTTTCAACATAGCCATTTTAAGACCTCTGCTCATGAACAGTGTAAGTGTGATTTTCTTAATCTGTCCTAAACATTGCTTTCGCACACCAACAGCACCATTGTGCGCTACATGTGCGAAAACACATTTTGGGTGACATATGAAAAATTGCAGCTGTGCTGTTCATAAGGAAGTGTAATAAAATGGCAATGTTGAAAATCTGGAGTGAAAATATTAAATTCGCAAACCTACAAGCATGCATAGGAACTGCGCAACGCACGCTCGTAAAACAGTCATTTTTAGGAATTTTTTCACCAAATTTTCAACATAGCCATTTTAAGAATTCTGCTCATGAACAGTGTCACTGTGATTTTCTTAATGTGTCCCATACACTGATTTTGCACATCGAATGCGCCACTGTGCGCTACATGGGCAGAAACACATTTTGGGCAAGATGTGAAAAATGACAGCTGTACCGCTCATAAGGAGGTGTGGTAAAATGGCAATGTTGAAAATCTGGAGTGAAAATATTGAAAATTCGTGAACTTACGAGCATGCGTAGGAACTGCACAATGCACCCTCGTAAAACAGTCATTTTTTAGGAATTTTTTCCACCAAATTTTCAACATAGCCATTTTGAGACCTCTGCTCATGAACAGTGTCACTGTAATTTCCTTAATTTGTCCCGTACATTGATTTCGCACACCGCCTGTGCCATTGTGCGCTGCATGGGCGGAAACACATTTTGTGTGAACAATGTCACTGTCATGGTGTTATTCAGGCCTGAAGGATGATTTCGTGCAGTGACTGCGCAGTGATTGCAAAATCACCCTTCGGGCTCGAATAAAGTCATGACAGTGACATCATTCATGAGAAGGGGTCCCAAAAACTCCATGTTGAAAATTTGGTGCAAAAATTCCAAAAAAAAAAGCCTGAGATATGCAATAAAGTTGAAAACCCCCTATCTAGCCCATTATACAGCTTACCAGCATTTCCTCAGTTTGCGGTCGGCTTTGAAGAGTGCAGGCGTGTTCCCGGTCCATCAAGATCGCGCACCGAGCTCCAGAGGTAAGTATGGGGTGAGGGAGGGTGGAGAGACAGGGTGCGCAGTGGGTGGGTGCGGGTTGTGGGAGGGGGGCCAGGGAGACTACATGGGACCGTTTTTTCTTTACAGGTTTTTTTTTTTATTTTTAATGATGGCGCGGGACGTTTCCCATGCTGGGGTGGGCTCCCAGCGTGGCATTTGGGAGGCTTTGGGTGGGGGGCAGTGCAGCACAGCCGATGGGGGATTGGGCACCCCCATCAGCTATAGAGTGTGTGCGTGGGGGGGGCATCACGCAGTATGTGTGCGTGTGTGTGTGTGTGTGTGTGTGTAGGGGGAGCTGCGCATGAGCAGGCGATATCTGATCGCTGCTCACTGAAGCGTAGCTTCCCCTTTCAACTGTATGCCACTGCATTTTGGAGCTTGTCATAGACAGCTCCAGCATGCATTGGCTTACAGGGGCCGAGCCTGCCAACACACTGACTGAATTGGAGGAGGAGGTGACAAACCTCCGAAATCTCGGATGATGGCACTATGTTTCTTGCACATGCATGCAAGCAAACATAAAAACTGGTGAAGTCACAAGCATGCGTAGAAATTGCGCAATGCACACTCTTAATGTAATTACTTTGGGGATTCTTTACAGCAGATTGTCAACACAGGCATTTTGGGACCTCCACTTATGAACAGTGTCCAGCGACCACGCATTTCTGTGCAGAAAGTGTGAAAACACATTTCGGCCATGTTGTGAAAAATTACAGCTGTATTGTTCATAAGGAAGTGTGGAAAAATGCCACTGGTGAAAATCTGGACTGAAAATATTACAAATTCATGAACTTACAAGGGTGTGTGGAAACAGCTCAATGCTCGCTCGTTACACAGTCATTTAAAAGACTTTTGTCACCAAATTTTCAACATAGCCATTTTAAGACCTCTGCTCATGAACAGTGTCACTGTGATTTTCTTAATCTGTCTCAAACATTGATTTTGCACACCAACTGCGCCATTGTGCGCTACATCCACGGAAACACATTTTGGGGAAGATGTGAAAAATAACATCTGTACTGCACATAAGGAGGTATGGTAAAATGGCAATGTTGAAAATCTGGAGTGCAAATATTAAAAATTCACGAACGTACAAGCATGCGTAGGAACTGCACAATACACACTCATAAAACAGTCCTTTTTGGGATTTTTTTTGCCAAATTTTCAGCATAGCCATTTTAAGACCTCTACTCATGAACAGTATCACTGTGATTTTCTTAATCTGTCCCAAACATTGATTTCGCACACCGACTGCACCATTGCGCGCTACATGCGCAGAAACACATTTTGGGGGAGATGTGAAAAATGACAGCTATACTGCTCATAAGGAGGTGTGGTAAAATGGCAATGTTGAAAATCTGGAGTGCAAATAATAAAAATTTGTGAGATTCTGAGGTGTGCCTCAAGTCTTTGTCTTGCTGAAAAACAGTCATTTGTGAATTTTTTCCCCAAATTTTCAATATAGGGTTTTTGGGGGCCTACCTCATGAACCGTGACACTGTCGTTTTGTACATTGTATCGGAAAGGTGGTTTCATGCAGTGACTGCGAAATCGCCTTTCGGGACTGAATAACAAAATGACAGTGACAGCATTCATGATGTGGGGTCCCAAAAAACCCATGTTGAAAATTTGGTGAAAAAATTCCAAAAAATGCCTGAGATATGCATCAGAGTTGAAAAAACACTATTTATTCCATTTTACAGCTTACCGGAATTTCCTCAGTTCTTGGTCGGCTTAGAAAAGTGCAGACATGTTCCTGGTGCACCGAAGATCGTCAGCTGACTCTGGAGAATAGTATGGGTGGGGTTGGAGGTGTGGGAGGAGGGTGCACACAGAGGTAGGCGTGTGGGGTTAAAACAGTCAGCGATGGACCGTTCTTTCTTTGTAGATGTTTTCTTTTAGGAAGACGATGCAGGACGTTTGCCACACTGGGGTGGGCTCCCAGCGTGGCAGCTGCAAGTTTTTTTGGGGGAGCAGCAGAGCCGATGGGGGATTGGGCACCCCCGACAACCATAGAGAGGTTTGACACGCTGGGGTGGGCTCCCAGCGTGGCACCTGGAAGTGTGTTGGGGGAGGGAACAGACAGGTGTCAGCGTGGCACCTGGAAGTGTGTTGGGGGAACAGATGGACGTTTGCCACACTGGGTTGGGCTCCCAGCATGGCACCTGGAAGGCTGTTTGGGGGGAGTGCAGTAGAGCTGACGGGGGATTGGGCAACCCCGTCGGCCATACTGTGTGTGTAAGGGGAGTGCGTGAGCACGCTGGGGTGGGCTCTCAGCGTGTTACTTGTTTGGGGGGGAGAGAGGGGCTGTCTATGACAGCTCTTTCACTGCAGTGCCGACGTTTAGGCACTTTGCATACTGCCGACGAGGTATGCAAATTGCCTACACGCTGCAGTGCTTTCCTTTCAACTGTATGCCGCTGCATTTGCAAAGGCTGTCATAGACAGCTCTTACATTCATTGGCGCTGTGGGGCGGCACCTGCAAAAGGCAGCAGGGCACTTGAAGTAGGGAGGCACACCTCCAAATTCTCGTATGGTAGCACTATGTTTCTTGCACATGCATGCAAGCAAACATAATAAAAGGTACTACCACAATAGTGTACTTTAGCGATATACCATGACAGGGATTATTGGTGGATTTACCTCACCAGAAGTAGTAAATCCACCCATATACCCACTCCCTGTCATGGTATATTGCTATTATACAAGGTTCAATTGGTTTTTTTCATTTTTATAGTGATATCAAACTTTTACAGGGGTATACTAGAGGATTTATCACAGTCATGTGATGTGTTTTGACCAATGAGGTTACAGGATTTTCACACCCCATTGTATAATAGATTCTCCTCCCTCCTCCAAGACTTCATAGAAACATAGAAACATAGAAGTTGACGGCAGAAAAGGACCGCAAGGCCCACCCAGTCTGCCAATTTATTTTTCTACCTTATAAATGTGCCATCGGCCTTTGCTCTGTCAGTGGCCTATCTATTCATAGTCATTTGTATTGCTCCCTTATGCCTATCCTATGCCTGTTTGAAGCCCTGCACTGTATTCATAGCCACCACTTCTTGTGGTAAGCCATTCCATGCATCCACCACCCTTTTTGTGAAAAAATTTCTCACATTCCCCTTAATCGGCCCCCCTCTAATCTCATGCTGTGTCCTCTTGTCCTGCTATTTTTCTTATATTTAAACATGTTAGACTCTTTCACCTTGTTAATGCCCTTAAGGTGTTTGAATGCCTCGAACATATCACCTCTCTCCCTCCTTTGCTCAAGGGTATACATATTGAGCTCTGTTAATCTGTCCTCATATGTCTTCTAGTGCAGTCTCTGCACCATTTTGGTTGCCCTTCTCTGGACTGCCTCAATTTGGTTAATGTCCTTGTGAAGGTGTGGCCTCCAATACTGCACGCAGTACTCCAGATGGGGCCTAACCATTGTCTTGTAAAGAGGAATTATTACCTCCCTCTTACGACTTGTGATACCCCTACTAATACACCCTAACACCCCCCGCCAGCCTTACCTACTGTTTTAGAGGTCTGCTTGGATGATTTCAGGTCATCAGTAATGATGATGCCCAAGTCTATTTCTTCCTTTGTGACTGCTAGCAACTCCCCTCCCAGCCTATAAGTGGCTTCAGGGTTTCTCTTCCCTATGTGCATGATTTTGCACTTTGCATTAAATCCCAGTTGCCACTCTTCTGACCATTTTGCTAGTTTATCCAGATCTCTTCTCATTCTGCCCACCCCATCTGGATCATCTGCTCTGTTGCAGATCTTGGTGTCATCTGCAAACAGACAAGCCTTACCCGCTAGTCCATCTGCAAGGTCACTAATGAAGATGTTGAAGAGGACTGGCCCCAGAACTGATCCCTGAAGTACCCCACTTGTGACTTGCACCTCTTCTGACTGTATACCATTTACCACCACTTTCTGTTTTCTGCCCGTCAACCAGTTTGCCACCCAGTTGACCAACTTCTGACCCACCCTGAGCCTACCCAGCTTATTTATCAATCTTCTATGTGGAACAGTGTCAAAAGCTTTGCTGAAGTCAAGGTAGGCGACATCAACTGCTCCCCCTTGGTCCACCACTCTGTTTACCCAGTCAAAGAAATCTATGAGATTAGTTTGACAGGACCTTCCCTTTGTAAACCCATGCTGTCTTGGATCCTGTGCCCCTATGGATTCCAGGTGTTGCACTATCCTTTCCTTAAGGAGTGCCTCCATAATCTTGCCCACTACTGAGGTAAGACTGACCGGTCTGTAGTTCCCCGCCTCCTCCTTGCTACCACTCTTGTGGAGTGGGATCACATGAGACCTTCTCCAGTCTTCTGGGACATCTCCTGTGCTCAGAGACTCACTAAACAGTTCTGCTAATGACTCTGCTAGTTCCACTTTTAGCTCCTTAAGTACCCTGGGGTGTATGCCATCAGGTCCCATTGCCTTATCCACCCTGAGCTTAGCAAGCTCTTGTAGGACCCTTTCTTTTGTGAAGGGAGTAGTGCTCACCTCCCTCTCCCCCGTGTCCATGATGCTGAGCTGTGGGCCCTGCCCTACCTTCTCTTCAGTAAATACTGAGCAAAAGTATCTATTTAGGATAGACGCCTTTACAGGGTCCTCCTCCTCACATGCTCCCTTTTCTCCATTAAGCTTAGCAATACCCCCTCTGGACTTTCTCCTTTCACTAATGTATCTATAGAAATTCTTGTCACCTTCTTTTACTGTTTGTGCTAGTTTTTCCTCAGTTTGGGACTTTGCCTGCCTTACTGCCTTCCCTGAGGGCAGTTTGGTATGCCTCCCTATCTTCATCCCGCTGTGTTCCCTTATATTTCCTGAAGGCCAGCCTTTTGGCTCTGACCTTTTCTGCTACTGTATTTGAGAACCAAAGTGGTTTCCTTCTTCTTTTGCACTTCCTTTTCTGTGTAACACAATGAAATGTTGCTTCAAGTATTGCATCCTTAATGCTTGCCCACTTTGCCTGTACCCTCACCTGTGTTTCTTTTGCCAGGGCTAGCTTAACTCTGTTGGCCATCTTATCAAAGTCAGCTCCTCTGAAGTCCCATATTTTTGCCTTGGAATGGGATGATTTAGATGTAGTAGCCAAATTGAACCATACCATGTGATGGTCACTGGCCCCCAGGTGATCCCTTCCCTGTTAGTCAGTACTAGATCTAGGATAGCCCTGTCTCTTGTGGGTTGCAGTACCAGTTGTTTGAAACATAGAAACATAGACTTTGACGGCAGATAAGGACCGCTTGGCCCATCTAGTCTGCCCATTTCCCTACCTACAGGATAGGCCGCAGATCCTAGTTAACCAACAGCCTATTTCTCCCTACCCCCCACAAGAACTGCCTTATGTCTGTCCCATGCATTCTTGAGTTCTCCCACAGTTTTAGACCCCACAACCTCCTCAGGAAGGCTGTTCCATGCATCCACTACCCTCTCTGTGAAATAATACTTCATCACATTGCCCCTGAACCGCCCTCATTCTATCTTTAAATTGTGTCCCCTTGTTCTTGCAAGTCGCTTTTTCTGAAAGATGCTACCCTCTTGGACTTTGTTGATTCCACTGAGGTACTTAAAAGTTTCTATCATGTCCCCCCCTCTTCCTTCTTTCCTCAAGGGTATACATATTAAGCTCCTTTAGTCTCTCCTCATACGGCTTCTCTTTCAGACCCTGCACCATTTTAGTTGCCCTCCTCTGGACTGCTTCTATCCTGTCTATGTCCTTGCGGAGATGGGGCCTTCAGAACTGGACACAGTACTCCAGATGGTGTCTCACCAACTGTCTGTACAGAGGGATAACAACTTCCTGTTTTCTGCTGATGATGCCTCTCCCTATACATCCCGGTATACCCCCAGCCCTCCCTACTGCCTTCTCACATTGCTTGCTAACCTTAAGGTCATCTGATATGATTACCCTCAGGTCCCTTTCCTTTTTTGTTGTTGTTACTACCTCCTCACCCATTGTGTACTGTTCCCCATGGTTCTTGTTTGAGGCCCTCCCCATACAGGGAATCCACTATGTGTCTAGTTCTGGCAGATGTTCCTGCTGGTATTGACTAATCTGTATCTGGCATGTTTAAGTCTCCCATTATCAGAACCTCCCCTTTAGCTGTCATGTTTTGTATATCTTCTAACAGTAATGTGTCCATGTCCACCCCCTGGTCTGGGGGCCTGTAGACAACCCCAGTTCTTATGGCTGTCCCATTTCCTGTTTCCAGGGTGACCCACAGTTCTTCTGGCTCCTTATGTGTATTCTGAATTTCTGTAGCTTTGATATTTTCATTGACACACAGGGCCACTCCTCCCCCCCTTTTTGCGCCTCGGTCGCTTCTGAACAATACATAGCCTGGTACTGAAGTCTCCCAAGTGTGGTTACTGGTAAACCACATCTCACTAATTGCTACTATGTCCAGTTTAGCCTCTGACATTATTGTCTGCAGGTCTGGGATTTTATTTCCCAGGCTATGAGCATTTGTGTACATGATTTTCCATTGGCCAGATTTTGGTGTGTTAGTTGTTGGGTGAGGTTTGGCATTACCCTGTGCGCCATATGGGGAGACAAACCTTTTTCTTACCTGATGATGCAAATGAACTGCAAACATCCTGAATCCTGTTTGACCACTAGCTCAGGGGAGGGTGTTCTTCCCATTTGACGTATGGGGTGCTGCACCCCTCTCCCCATTTGCTAGTTTAAATATTCTGCAAAGACGTCAAACTTCTGCCCCAATGCACTGACTCACTCCTTAGTCAGATGCAGTCCATCAAATTTAAAGAACTTTCGCTCCCAGAACTGTTGCCAGTTCCCTACAAATGTGTGTCCTTTTTCCTGGCACCAGCCCTTGAGCCATGTGTTTAGCTCCCCTATCTCCCCTTCTCTGACCTTCCGTCCATCTGCCCCCCTCTCCCAGAGTGGCAGGATCTCAGAGAAGGAGATGCCGGATGAAATGGATGATAGTTTGTCACCCAGCCTGGTCAGGTGTTCCTTGGTCTCCACAACTGACCGGCTGGTGAGATCATTAGTCCCTATGTGTACTAGGATATCAATGTTTTCTCCTGCTTTGTGAACAATTTTAGCAATGCGGTCAGTGTCTCTCCATGCTGATACTGCTCATTGAGCTGTCCACCAACCTCGTACCTCTGCTCCCCCTTCACCCACATCTGCACTGCTGCAATCCCTACTTCACCCTCCCCAATCTACAACCTTTGCTCACACCCTTAAGTTAACATTGCCTCTGCACCCTGCAAATGTTGTTATCCTCCAGTACTTGATTGTATTGTAATTGCAACTGCGGTTTACTCCAGCGCTTATTGTACTGTTCTGTATTTACTTCTAGCAATCCTTGTCTTTGTACAATTATCTATGAAGCTTCTTTACCTGTTACTGTATTATTGTTCTTAGTGTACCTCATTGTCCTCCCTTTTCCTCTCCGCCGTGACACATCTGGTAATGGGCTGTTACCAGCTTAATATGTCTTCTCTGGTGAAACTTATGAAATATTTATTTTTTATTTGTTTGTTCTAGGATTACAAATTACCTTTGAGCCCAGGGTTCTTTCACAAAGGTTCCACGTCATAACAAAGGTTCAACACCATAGGTTACAAGGTCTACACATGTTGCAAAAAGAAGACAAGTGATGAAGATAGGATGGGGGGGGTAGGAGGAGAAAGGAAGAGGGCAGTAGCAGGGGTCAGAGAGGAGCAGGGAGGGGAGGAGAGAAGGGTTGGTGGATGGGATAGTGTGAGGGTTGGAAAGAGTGCGAGGCAGCCAGGTGGTGTCGTCAGTGGCAAGTGCGGAGAGGATGGTGCCCCTTGGTGGGCAAGCGCGGTGGGCATGGGGCCCGGCAGAGGTGAGCACAGGAGGCTCGGTGACAGATAATTAGCCAAGGCAATCACAGTTGCTGGAGGCAACAAGGGTGTTACGGAGCCTGGAGTTGAAGGCACCAAGACTGGTGGTGTTGATAGTATCATAGGCAAGACCATTACACCAGGTGGGGTCCCTGTAGCTGAATGATCGTTGGCCTTGGTTTGTGCAGCAGCGAGGGATCCAAAACAGTTGAGGCTTTGATCCCCTGGTGATTCTAGAGCTGGTTTTTGTTTGGAGAAGGGTGCAGACTCCGGGGGGAGGGGGCAATCAACCAACTGGAATTTCTTTGCCACCATACAGGTCTGGTAATGAATTTGATTTTCAAGTTGCAGCCAGTTCATTTGTGTATAGAGGTCACAGATGTGTGTGAGGCATTTTGCTCCAATGACGAGTCGGCAGGCCTTATTTAGGGTGATGGGACACCCTTCGGAGTGCCGTGCGAGTGGCGGCGCCATAGATGACAAGACCATAGTCTATCTGGGAGACGATGGAGCTTTGAACAGTGGCAGTGAGGGCCTCTTTGGTCAGGTGCCACTGTAGGCGATAGAGTAGACCCAGTCTGGAGTTCACAGTTTTGGCAACATTGGTTATGTGGGTAGCGTAGGACAGGTGGAAGTCTAAGGTGATTCCAAGGTATTTAAAGGATTCAGCCTGCTCCAGAGGGCTACCTAAGCAGGTGTTCAAGGAGAGTTGAAGATGCTTGCGCTTGTTTTGGTGGCTGGTGAAGATCATGGTCTTGTTTTTTTTTCTGGTTAACAATTAACTTATGTTCTTTGAACCAGTTTTGAACCGAGGTGAAACCAAGCTGAAGGGTTTGTTGTAGGTGGCATGGGTCTTGATGAGAGGCAAGAATCACAGCGTTATCTGCATAGAGTATAATTTGTAGCTGACTGGAGGTTGGGAGAGGGTTGAGGAACAGACTGAAAAGTAGTGGGCCCAGGATGGAGCCCTGGGGACACCAGAGTGAACTTCTTTAGTGTCAGAAAGCACGTCCACTATTTTTACACATTGGGTCCAGTTCCCAAGGTAGCTGTTGAACCATGCCACAGATTCAGTCAAGAGGCCAATGTTCAGTAGCTGACGAAGCAGGAGGCGATGGTGGATGGTGTCAAAAGCCTTTGACAGGTCTATGAAGATAGCCCCAGTTAGGAGACCTTGGTCTAGGGAGTTGTGGATGGCACCTGTGAACTCACGAAGGGCAGTGGCAGTGCTATGCCCTTTTCTAAACCCATGTTGCTGCTGGCAAAGGATGTTATGTTTGCTCAGATAGTCGGTGAGCTGGTCCACTGCTATCCGTTCCAGCGCCTTAGAGAGAGGTGGGAGGATAGAGATAGGGCGGTAATTCCCATGAGTGGTCCAGTCACTGCTTTTGTGGATTGGAGTGACTGTTGTTGACTTCCATTTATCTGGGAACTGGCTGAGAGAGAGGGAGAGATTAAAGATCCTGGTGAGAGGCTCCAGTACTTCCTCTCGTGTGAGTGACAGAAGCTTGAGGTCCAGTGTATCAGCACTTGCTCTGGTGTTGCCGATGGCTTTGGAGATGCATTTCCTGACTATATTTTTGTTAACTGCTCTGAAGAAGAAGGGGGGGGCCATTATTGGGTGGAGTCTGATGGGTGGGAAGAGGAGTGTCGCTGACGTTGAAATAGTCGGGGGAGAGGACACTGCTGAGGTCAGTGAAGGCATCGTTGAGAGTATTGGCAATGACCTTTTGGTCCAGTGTAATACTCCCGTTTATTTTGAGAACAGTCGGGGGTGATTTGGTCTCCTGCCCTGTGACATCTTTTATGTTATTCCAGAATGCTCTCCCATTTCCCCATGAGTCAGTGAGTGCTTTCTTGTAGTAGTCAGATTTCTGTTGGCGTATGGATTTGGTGCAATCATTCCTTGCTCTTTTGTATTTTTGGATGTCTGCTTGATTCCCAGTTGATCTGGCCTGTTCCCAGAGATAGTCCCTGTGTTTTAACTTCTTTAGGAGTGAGCCCGAGAGCCATGGGTTGCAGAGAGATTTAACGTTGTGCTTTTTTAGTGGGGCGAAGATGTTACAGGCTTCATTGAAGATGTGGATGAAATGGTCCAGTGCTGTGTTTGTGTCAGTAGCCCAGTCGATGGTGGACCAGTCTTGATTAAGTAGGTGTGTTTTTAGGTTGATTAGCTGTCCACGGGGTAGGACTCTGCTGAGGATGGCTTTAGGTGGTGGTTTGCAGAATTTATTTGACCAGGTGCAGCTGACGGGGGAGTGATCACTGAGGGAGTTAGGCAGAACAGCAGATTCTATGATCCGGGAGGGGTAAGAAGTCAGAATCCAGTCCAGTAGGGTGCTGGTGCCAGTTTTATAGTTTTTTCTGGTTGGGGAGTCCAGTATCTGGGTGAGGTTGGTCGACGTGACCAAGTCCCTGGCAGCTCCAGCCTCAACACCCATCCGGTTTATGTTGAAATCACTGTGTATGACGGTTTCAGAGTCGGGCAGGAGTGTTTTGATGTAATCCAAAACTGCGCAGAGGCCCGGTCCCTGTTCTTTAGGAGGTATATACACTATGATGGCCGATAGGGCTTTATTCTGTGCACTAAGAAGGATTTTGATGTGCAGTAGTTGGACATTGGGTGTTGGTAGGTCAGTGTGGACTGGGTGCCCCATCAGATTGTCTTTTACATACAGGATGCATCCACCTCCTCTTTTAGATTTATGATCCAGCCTGAAGATATTATATCCTGGGAGGGAGATTTGAGTGATCAGGAACTGAGGGGGTGAGCCAGGTTTCAACCACCGCCAGAATATCGGGATAGTGGGCGCTCACGAAGGCTTGCAGTTGGTCAAATTTGGGTAGTAAGCTGCAGATGTTCAGGCAGATAATGGAGAGGGTGTCAGAGCACTTGGTTTGGGTGGAGATCTTAACTGGCTTTGGGCCAGGGTTGGGGTGAACGTTTCCTGATAACAGCAAGAGGAGGAGTAAGAGTTTCAAGGTGGCTAGGCATAAGTCCCTATGGGAGAGCTTGCAGTTGTTTTTTGAGGAGGAGTAGGTAGAGGTAATTTTGTGAGGCTACAGAAGGAGTGTTGTGAACTGAGGAGATAGTGGGGCCCACAGCATCCTGACTAGAAGGTGTAGGTACATTGTGAAGGGCTGACCCCTAGTGTCAGAAACAGTTTCATTAGGAAGGGTGCCAGTTCAGCTGTATGAGTGATTCAACCTATAGTTTTGGAGAGTAGAGGGGAAGCAGGTTGTGGGGAGATGTAGCAGTGGGGCGAGGGCAAGGAGGAAGACTGGTAGGTAGGGCATAGTGGGGAAGGTACGCATGCTTACAGAGGAGAAGGGAGAGAAAAGAATTAGAAGCTGCAGAAGGTAGAAGAAGAAGCAGCAGAAGACGAGCAGAGGGGGGGGCATGCAGGGAGCGAGAGACCAATGGGAGTAGGAGGGAGGAGGGGCAAGTACGAAAGGGCATGACGAGGGGTCTATTTAATAAAGGGTGGCGGAGGGGGAGGGGCGGGTGAAAAAATTCGGCAAAGCTCCGTTGAATCAATGGTCACAACGGCCCTGGGCTAAGTCTGAAAGTCAGTGGGCGCTTCAGCCAGTCAGGGCTCAGCAGAGTAGGCAGGGTCCAATCAGGATAGAGCCCTAAGTGTGCTGGGCCAATGGCGGCATACATGGCTTCCTCAGTCCAAGGAGGACTTATTACCCGCTTGTGTGGTTCCCGGTAGTGGCCAGGAGGCGAGCAGTGGAGCGACAGGGTCTGTAGCCACAGCTGCACTTTCGGGGCAAATGCAGCCCTATCAGGGGCTCAGAATCTGGGGAGGGAGGAAGGAGAAAGCAGAAGTTAAAAGGGGGGGATGAGTAGGAGCAAAACAAAAGGCAGTGACGTGGTGCAGAGTACAGAAATGGGGGCGTGGAGCTGGGGGGCTACCAGACAAGCGGTTTGAAGGAAACTTGACATGGCACCTGTGGGGGTAGGAAAGAGGTGAGAAGAGATGAGGTGCAGATTAGGCAAGCGAGCAAAGAAAGGGGGAACTTGGCAGGAGGGGTGGGGGTAGTTCAAGCCCAGAGCACAGAGAAAGGGAGAATCACAGGAAGGCAGTTAGGCAAGTGTTTTAAAGGTAAGACAATTTAACAGTAGTCGAATTCAACAACAAAACAGTAGTCAATTACGATTAATTCAGATTCGGCTCAGCAGATTATTACAGGCAATTACACAGAGGCCCCAAAATCTCAGGAAATAGAAGTGATAGGACGGTGGGTGCCATGGGAGAATAAAATTCTGCAGAGCTCCATGGAATTCAATGGACGCAACAGCCCTGGGCTAAATCTGAAAGTCAGCAGGTGCTGCAGCCAGTCAGGGCTCAGCAGAGTAGGCAGAGTTCAATCAGGACAGAGCCCTGAGTGCGCTGGGCCAGTGGCAGCACACACAGCTTCCCTGGTCCAAGGAGGACTTCTTACCCACTTGTGTTGTTCCCGGTGGTGGCCAGGAGGTGAGCAGTGGAGCGGCAGGGTCCATAGCCATGGCTGCACCTTCGGGGCAAATGCAGACCTCTCAGGGTCTCAGCATCTGGGGAAGGAGGAAGGAGAAAGCAGAAATTAAAAGGGGGGGGATGAGTAGGAGCAAAACAAAAGGCAGTGACATGGTGCAGAGTACAGAAATTGGGGGCGTGAGTTGGGGTGGGGCTACCAGACAAGCGGTTTGAAGGAAACTTGACCTGGTGCCTGTGGGGGGGTAGGGAAGAGGTGAGAAGAGATGAGGTGGAGATTAGGCAAGTGAGCAAAGAAAGGGGGAACTTGGCAGGAGGGGTTGGGGCGGTTCAAGCCCAGAGCGTAGAGAAAGGAAGAATCACAGGAGGGCAGTTAGGTAAGGGTTTTAAAGGCAGGACAGTTTTAACAGCAGTCAGATTCAGCAGCAAAACAGTAGACAATTACAATTAATTCAGATTCAGCTCAGCAGATTATTACAGACAATTACACAGAGGCCCCAAAATCTCAGGAAATAGAAGTGATAGGACGGCGGGTGCTGTGGGAGAAAAACTTTGGCAAAGCTCCATTGAATTCAGTGGGTGCAATGGCCCTGGGCTAAGTCTGAAAGTCAGTGGGCGCTGCAGCCAGTCAGGGCTCAGCAGAGTAGGCAGGGTCCAATCAGGATAGAGCCCTGAGCACGCTGGGCCAATGGCGGCACATACAACTTCCCTGGTCAAAGGAGGACTTCTGACCCACTTGTGTGGTTCCCGGTGGCAGCCAGGTGGCGAGTACTAGAGCAGCAGGGTCTGTAGCCGAGCCTTTAGGGCAAATGCAGCCCTGTCAGGGACTCAGGATCTGGGGAAGGAGGAAGGAGAAAGCAGAAGTTAAAAGGGGGGATAAGTAGGAGCAAAACAAAAGGCAGTGATGTGGTGCAGAGTACAGAAATCGGGTCTGTGGAGCAGGGAAGGGGCTACCAGACAAGCAGTTTGAAGGAAACTTGACCTGGCACCTGTGGGGGGTAGGGAAGAGATGAGAAGAGATGAGATGGAGATTAGGCAAGCGAGCAAAGAAATGGGGAACTTGGCAGGAGGGGTGGGGGTGGTTCAACCCCAGAGCATAGAGAAAGGGAGAATCACAGGAGGGCAGTTAGGCAAGGGTTTAAAGGCAAGACAATATAACAGTAGTCAGATTCAGGAGCAAAACAGTAGACAATTACAATTAATTTGGATTCAACTAAGTAGATTATTACAGGCAATTACACAGAGGCCCCAAAATCTCAGGAGATAGAAGTGATAGGATGGCGGGTGCCATGGGAGAAAAAAATTTGGCAAAGCTGTGTTTAATTCAGTGGGCGCAATGGCCCTGGGCTAAGTCTGAAAGTCAGCGGGCAGTGCAGCCAGTCAGGGCTCAGCAGAGTAGGCAGGGTCCAATCAGGATAGAGCCCTGAGCGCGCTGGCCCAATGGCAGCAGACACGGCTTCCCCGGTCCAAGGAGGACTACAAAGCTACAGTACACACATATTGAATGTTCCATAGAAATCAGTGTGCATGTTGTATTAAAAGTGATGTGCATATCACACGTAAAATACAAGTCAATGTGCACATTGTATGTTACTAACAAAGCAAGGTGCAATGTGGTTATTGCATGTAACATGCAAAGCAATTATGTAGGGAAAAAAGACTAAGTACATACTATATGTTACATAGAAAGCAATGTGCATGTGGTGTTACAGTATATGCAAACAAATGTGAATACTGTATGTTCCATAGAAAGCAGTGTGTATGATGTATACAACATGCGAAGGAATGTGCATTTTAGATGTTACACACAAAGCAAATGTATATATTGCATGTTACAAGCAAAGCTATGGGCATATTGTATATTATGTACAAAGCATTGTGCTTCTTGTTTGTTACGTACAAAGCATTGTGCATATTGGAACTTATGCACTAACAGGGGTGAAGTACACGTGAGAGGCGCATACCTGGCTCGTGCACATCCACACCCATGGACAGGTGTGTGGGGCATGGCATTCGTGATCACCAGCCTCCACAAGTGCCTGTCTGTGACCCCTCTTCCTGTTACATTGGTGCATGTGAGGCAGCTCGACAGACGCAGGTGGGCAGCCAACTGGATGCCTGTTCTGGTCCAATAGTGGATATCCTGCTCCACACGGAGTAAAACATAGAAAGATGGAAACATAAACTTTGATGGCAGATAAGGACTGTTTGTCCCACCCAGCCCATTTCCCTACCTATTGGATAAGCTGCAGATCCTAGTTAGCCAACAGCCTACTTCCTCCTACCTCCACTAGAATTGCTTTATGTCTGTCCCATACATTCTTGAATTCTTCCATTGTTTTTGACCCCACAGCTTCCTCAGAAGGCCATACCATGCGCCCACCACCCTCTCCATGAAAAAATACTTCCTCACATTGCCACTGAGATGTACTCCTCTATCTTTAAATTGTGTCCCTTTGTTCTTGCACATCTCTTTTTCTGAAAGATGCTACCTTCTTGGACTCTGTTGATTCCCTTGAGGTACTTGAAAGTTTCTATCATGTCCCCCATCTCCCTCCTTTCCTCGAGGCTATACATCTTAAGCACTTTTAATCTCTCTTTGTATGGCTTCTGGTGCAGACCCTGCTCCATTTTAGTTGCCCTTCTCTGGACTGCCTCCATCCTGTCTATGTCCTTGCAGAGACAGGCTCTCCAGAACTGCACGCAGTACTCCAGATGGGGCCTCATCAACTGTCTGTACAAAGGGATAATGACTTCTTTGTTCTCTTCTCTTTTCTACTGGTGATGCCTCTCCCTGTGCATCCCAGTATCCCCCCAGCCCTCCTTACTGCCTTCTCACATTGCTTGCCTACCTTTAGGTTATCAGCTAGCAGTGGGGCCAGTGAACCAGAGGAGTGGCTATCTCTGCAAAGCAGTGTGCAAAAGATGGAGATTAGTGCCCAAGAGGTGGATAGGCAGAAAAGGGGCAAAATTCAGCAGAAGGGCAGACAGCAAGGAGAACCAGGGATAAAGGACAACCAAGGAAGGTGCTGGAGTAGAACAGTGAAACAGTCTAGGGAGGTCAAATAATGGAAAGCCATGTGTGCAAATGCCAGGAGCCTTAGCAACAAGATGGAAGATCTGGAGGCTGTCATGGTGCAGTCAGACCTGGACGTTGTGGCCATCACTGAAACCTGGTGTAATGATAACCATGACTGGGAGATGGCCATACCTGGCTACAACATATTCAGAAGAGACAGAGCAGGCAGGAAGGGAGGAGGAGTGGCACTGTATGAAAAATGACATAAGGGCCAAGAGATCCAGGAGGAACAAATGGGGAGAGATACTGTGGGTTAAGCTGGAAAGGAAAATGGGGACAGCCATCTGCACAGGTGTGGTCTATAGACCACCAGCCCAGGAGGAAGAAACAGATAGGGAGCTGATGCTAGCCATCCAAAGGATGGCAGACAAAGTGAGGTAGTACTGGTTGGAGACTTCAATATACCAGGCGTGGACTGGAGCATCCCAGCAGCAGCATCAACTAGGAGCAGATTTATCCTGGACTCCCTTCAGGGTGCCTTCCTCAAGCAACTGGTCATGGAACCAGCTCACCAGAAGGCAATACTAGACCTTGTGCTCACAAACAGGGACAGTGTGATGGGGGTAACAGTGGGGAAGCACCTGAGGAACAGTGACCACCGGTCATTGTGGTCTGAAATCACAGAAAGAGCAGAACCAAACCACACAAAAACACGTATCCTGGATTTTAGGGGGGCAGACTTTGGGAAAATGGGGAGATACTTGAAAGAGGCATTAAGGGGAATGGGACAAGAATCGGGTTGTGGAACAGTGGGCAGTATTTAAAATGGGGATTACAAGAACAACAGAATTATGCATTAAGCAGGTAAGCAAAAGGAAAAGGAAGAGGAGACCATTATGGTTTTCCAAAGAGGTAGCAAAGAAAGTGAAAGCCAAAAAGATTGCATTTAGGCAATACAAAAAGACACAGGCAGAAGGGGATAGGGAGAAGTACCAGGAGAAGCAAAGGGAGGCAGGGAGGTTAGTAAGGGAAGCCAAAGCTCAGACAGAAGAACACATTGCAAAATCAGTGGGTAGAGGGGACAAAACCTTTTACAGGTACATAAGTGAAACAAGCATTTGTCAATGCCGAATGTTGCTTACTTCTATGTGCTGTTTAGGTATTTGGAAGTCATTGGAGTGCAAATATTGAAAATTTGCGAACTTACGAGCGTGCGTAGGAACTGCGCAATGCACACTCGTAAAACAGTCATTTTTAGGAATTTTTTCACCAAATTTTCAACATAGCCATTTTAAGACCTCTGCTCATGAACAGTGTCACTGTGATTTTCTTAATTTGTCCCATACATTGATTTCGCACACCTACTCGCCATTCTGCTAAGCTACATGGAGGAAACACATTTTGGGTGAGATGTGAAAATGACAGCTATACTACTCATAAGAAGGTGTGGTAAAATGGCAATGTTGAAAATCTGGAGTGAAAATATTGAAATTTCCACGAACTTACGGCCTAAGCGTAGGAACTGCGCTATGCAGCTTAAAACAGTCATTTTTTGGAATTTTGGCACCAAATTTTCAACATGGGGTTTTGGGACCGTTCTCATGAATGATGTCACTGTCATGGCAGTATTCAGGCCCAAGGGTGATTTCACAGTCACTGCAAATCACCCTCTTGGACGAACTCTCGCCATGACAGTGACATCATTCATGAGAAGGGTCCCAAAACCAATGTTGAAAATTTGGTGCAAAATCCCAAAATGCCTGAGATATGCAACAAAGTTGAAACCCCCATCTAGCCCATTATACAGCTTACCGCATTTCCTCAGTTCAGGGTGGGCTTTGAAGAGTGCAGACGTGTTCCCGGGTCCACGAAGATCGTCGCGCCGGAGTCCGGAGGTAAGTATGGGGTGAGGGGGCATGGGGAAGCGTGCCCGCGGGACCGTTTTCATTTTCAGGTTAAAAATAAAAAGCGTAGTGGGACCGTTTGCCATGCTGGGATGGGCTCCCAGCGTGGCACAAGGATGTTGGGGAGCGTTCAGCTGATGGGGGATTGGGCACCCCATCGGCCAAGGACTGATTGCCATGCTGGGGTGGGCTCCCAGCGTGGCACCTAACTGGGGGCGAGACGCAGTTCAGCCGACGGGATTGGGCACCCCGTCGGCTACACAGTAGGTGCGGGCGTGTGGGGGGGGGAGCTACGCTTCTTATCTCTGCTCATTGAAGCGTAGCTCCTCCTTTCAACTTTATGCCACTGCATTTTGGAGTTTGTCATAGACAGCTCCAAAATGCATTGGCTTACAGGGGCCGCACCTGCCAGCTCACTGACTGAATTGGAGGAGGAGGTGACACACCTCCGAAATCTCCGATGATGGCACTATGTTTCTTGCACATGCATGCAAGCAACATAAAAAGAAAGACAAAGGGAGGGATAGTGAGACTGAAGGGGGAGGATGGGGGCCACTGGAGGATAACAGCAGTAAAGCTGACATATTGAACAGGTATTTCTGCTCAGTCTTTACTGAGGAAGAGGTGGGTAATGGGTCTGAAGGGAGTACAAGGGGTAAGAATGGTGCAGAAATGGACACAAGTCCCTTTACATGAGAAATGGTCCTGAAGGAACTGGAAGTAATAAGAGTTGATAAAGCAATGAGGCCAGATGGGGTGCACCCCAGGGTCCTTAAAGAAGTAAGAGAGGTGGTGGCTGAACCTCTGGCTATCCTGTGTAGCCGATCACTGGAAACAGGGGAGGTACCCAAAGACTGGAGGACAGCAGATGTAGTCCCCTTATACAACAGCGGTAACAAAGAGGAAGCAGGGAACTACAGACCAGTCACCTCGGTAGTGGGGAAGATCATGGAAGCACTACTGAAGGAGAGATTGGTGGAACATCTGGTTGTCAATGGACTACAGCACCCAAGGCAGCATGGTTTTACCAGGGGGAGGTCATGTCAGACCAACCTTGTTGAATTTTTTGACTGGGTGACTAGGGAGGTGGATCAGGGAGGGCAGTGGACATGTGCTATCTGGACTTCAGCAAGGCCTTTGACACTGTGCCACATAGAAGACTATTACACAAATTGGGGAATATGGGTGTGGGCAGGACAGTAGTGTGGTGGGTAGGTAACTGGCTGGGTGGCAGGACACAGAGGGTGGTGATAAATGGCTGTCACTCCACAGAGGGAAGAGTGACCAGTGGGGTACCACAGGGATCAGTGTTGTGGGGCCGGTCCTATTCAACATCTTCATCAGTGACATTGCGCAGGACCTAGAAGGCAGAATTTCACTGTTTGCTGATGACACAAAGCTCTGTAACAGAGTAGACACACCAGAGGGTGTAGACAGAATGAAAAGGGACCTGCAGAAACTTGAAGAATGGTCAGGGGTTTGGCAGTTGAAATTCAATGCAAAGAAGTGCAAGATAATGCATATGGGGCACAAAACCCTGGCACAATATATCAGTTGGGGGTGAGGATATAGCATGACCAAGCAGGAAAGGGATCTTGGGGTTATCATCTCTGATGACCTCAAGGTAGGGAAACAGTGTGACAAGGCAGCAGGTAAAGAAAATAGGATGCTGGGATGTATAGGCAGGGGCATCACCAGCAGGAAAAGGGAGATCATAATTCCGCTATACAAGACACTAATGAGGCCCCACCTGGAGTACAGTGTACAGTTCTGGAGACCATACCTACGTAAGGACATAGACAGGGTAGAGAAGGTTCAGTGGAGGGCAACAAAGATGGTGCATGGATTACATCAGAAGTCCTATGAAGACAGGTTGAAGGAACTGAACATGTACTCCCTGGAGGAGAGGAGAGGAGGGAGAGAGGGGATATGATAGCGACATACAGTTATCTCACAGGGAGGAACAGGGTGCAGGAATACACTATTTTTAAGTGAAAAAGATGTTCCAGGACTAGAGGGCATGGGATGAAGTTGGAGAGAGGACAATTCAGAGGAAACATGAGGAAGAATTTCTTCACAGAACGGATGGTGGACAAGTGGAACACCCTGCCAAAGGAAGTGGTGGGGGCTGAAACAATCATGGGATTTAAGAATGCATGGGATAGACATAAAGGAATTCTGGAGGTCAGGGGTAAGGGGCAACAGACTTCTAGGAAAACATAAACTGAACTTACAAGCTCAAATGGGCAGACTGGGTGGGCCATAGGCCCTTATCTGCCGACACTGTCTATGTATCTATGTATCTGATATTACTACCCCCAGGTCTCGTTCCATTTTTGTTGTTGTTAGTAACCCCCCCATAGTGTACTCTTCCCCTGGGTTTTTGTTTCCCAGGTGTGTTACTTTGCACTTCTTTGCATTGAATCCAAGCTGCCATACTTTTGACCATTCCTCCAACCTTGCCAAGTCCCTTCTCATCCTTTCCACCCACCCTTGTGTATCAACCCTGTTGCAGATCTTTGTGTCATCTGCAAAGAGGCATACTTTTCTTTCCAGTCCCTCTGTAATTTCACCTATAAAGATATTAAAAAGGACCAGCCCCAGTACTGAACCCTGCAGTACCCCGCTAGTAACCCCCCTTTCCTCAGAGCAAACTCTGTTTACTAATAGGAGACTCTGGGACACCGCACGTCCCAGATGATTATAATACAGGGATGATTACCCCAGTGGCTGTCTCCAGCCCTCTCTATCTGACCAGAGGATTGGGGCAGCATGGACGGGTGGAATGTTGTTCCTGCAGCAGCTGATGGGTGTGCTTTGTGGGGGGCACACAGAGGCTATGGTCTGCACCCCTCTCACCCAGCACTCCACACCTTAGTAAATGGTGTGGAATGTGGGCACAGGCCCTGGGCACTCCCCTGGACCATCCATGCATAGCTGCAAGAATGGCTGATGGACTGAGTGCAGAAAGAGCAGATGACCCTTTTTTGCATGCTGCAGAGTGTTTGTGGGACCCCCAATGTGCGGCTCGCAGACTTAGTGTTGCCTACGCACCACGAACGTGGCTCAGTGGCAGTGCATCCCTGAATGGATAGGGGCAATTGTATGTTATGTACAAGGCATTGTGCATGTTATTACATGTTACATATGAAGCTTTGTGCATATTGTATGTTATGTAAAGGAACTTGTGGTGCCGTGTTAGTCAGAGTAGAGTTGACTGGAAACAAGCATTTGTCAATGCCGAATGTTTGCTTGCTGGCATTAGAAGTGGAAGTGCAGGAGTTAGACATGCAGTATAGGAATGGCAGTGATGTTTTGAACTGACGCTAACTCCACCTCCACCCTGCAGAGATGGACAGGCATTGGGGTGTGCCTTTGGGTCGTCACCCATAACGGTCACGACATTTCACCTCACCCTACCCTGCAGACACTGACAAGTGTCGAGGTGTGCCTTGGAGTGTTCAGGATTTACACTCACCTCATTCCATAAAGAAATATGCTGAAATGGGTGCAGTATAGAAGAAGGGTGTGAACTCTGGGGCCAAAGAGTCCAAAGTGCACCTCAATGCCTGTCACTGGCTGCAGGGTGGGGGTGGAATGGTGTGAGCATTACTGTCGACAGTCCCAAGTCACACCCCTGACGCCTGTCAGTCCCTACAGGGTAGGGCATTATGGTTGGAAACCCTAACGCCCTGGGCATTTCTTGGTATTTTTACTCCAAGTTTTCAACATGGGCTTTTTGTGACCCCACCACATGAACAGTGACACTATAAGTTTGTTATCCAAAAGGTAATTTTGCACAGTGACTGTGACATTTGGTGCCACAGGTGCGAAAATGCATTTCAAACGCGATGTGAAAAATGACAGCTGTACTGTTCATGAGGAGGTGTAAAAAAATGGTAATGTTGAAAATCTGGAGTGAAAATATAAAAAAACTGGTGAAGTCACGAGCGTGCATAGAAACTGCGCAACGCACAACCATAATGCAATTATTTAGGGGATTGTTTGCACCAGATTTTCAACATAGGCATTTTTGAACCTCTGCTCACAAACAGTGTCACTGTGATTGTCTTAATCTGTCCCAAACACTGATTTCCCACAGCAACTGCGCTATTCTGCGCCGGAAGTACGAAAACACATTTTGGCCAGGATGTCAAAAATGACAGCTGTACTATCCATAAAGATGTGTGGAAAAATGTCAATGTTGAAAATCTAGAGTGAACATATTACAAATTCATGAAGTTAAGAGGGTAAGTAGAAACTGCTTAATGCTCGCTCTTAACACAGTTATTTTGGGGAATTTTTTCACCAGCTTTGCAGCATAGGCTTTTTGAGACCCCACCTCATGAACAGTGACATTGTCGTTTCGTTAATCAGTCCTGAAAGGTGATTCTGCACAGTGACCACGAAATCACCTTTTGGGACTGAATAACCAGATGACAGTCACTGAATTCATGAGATGTGATCCCAAGAACCCCATGATGAAAATTTGGTGTACAAATGCGAAAAAATGACCGAGATATGCATCAAAGTTGAAAAAAAACATTTATGCTATTATACAGTTTACCTGCATTTCTTCAGTTCATAGTCGGCTTTGAAGAGTGCAGATGTGTTCCCGGCCCACTGAAGATCATAGTGCCAGCCTCCGGAGGTAAGTATGAGGTAAGGGTGTGTGTGTGGGGAGGTGGGGTACACAGAGGGTCGGTGCGGGTTGGGGGAAGGGGCAAGAGAGCCAATGAGGGACCATTTTCTTTTGTTACAGGGTTGTTTTGTATATATATTTTTTTTTTTACAAAGACAATGCGGGACTTTTGACATGCTGGGATGGGCTCCCAGCATAGCACCTGGAAGTTTGTTTGGGGGGCAGTGGAGCCAACAGGGGATTGGGCACCCCCATTGGCCATACAGTGTGTGGGGGGGATCACATGATGACAGGGGACTTTTGCCATGCTGGGTTGGGCTCCCAGCGTGGCACCTAGAAGTTTTTTTTTTTTGGGAGGGCACTGGAGCCAATGAGGTTTGGGCACCCCCATCAGACATACAGTGTGCTTGGGGAGGGGAGTGTGCATGAGCCATGGGGAATTGGGCACCCCCTTAGCACACAACAAATGGTGGGGGCATGCATCATGCCGACAGGAGATACATGGTGAACAGTTGAAAGAAAACGATCGCTACAGTCAGCGGTGGTGACGTGTAGGCAATTTGCATATTGCTGACGGCATGGCAGTATGCAAATTGCCTACATGTTACCACTGCTTATTGTGGCAGTCATTCCTTCTCAGCTCCATGCCACTGCATCTGAACTGCTGTCATAGACAGCTTGGACATTCATTGGTGTGGTGTCGCCACGTCTGCAAAAAGGATCAGGGCATTGAAGCGGGAGTGACACACCTACGAAAACTTGTGAGTTGGCACTATGTTTCTTGCACATGCATGCAAGCAACATAAAGAGCAAACAAAAAGTTGTAATAACTTTTATTTGACTAACAGAAATCTATATTATAGAAGCTTTCCAGGCCACACATGCCCCTTCTTCGGGGTTTGTCAGAACACAGCTACATGTAGAAGATTTTATACAATGAACTCAATGTTAATTAGAATAATAAAATCAAATACTTTGGTTGTAAATGAGCTTTTTGCTTATGAGCGTGACAGTTCTGTTGATAAGGAAGTTATCCTGGAAAGAGAGAGATAAACAAATTGATGTCTGCATGAGCTACAAGTGCAGTCTTTGAAGAACTAGGGTAGAAATCAGCTTGGAGATGCAGACTGCTTCCAGAATGGAGTCTGACAGCAGGATGCCTATAAATTGTTAGATGGCTACTTTGCAAGAGCTTCTGTAAAATTAGGCTTTTAAAACAAGAGTATTTGTTAGTCACTGTTTATTTAGTTTTTAGTTATTTGAAATTACTCCAACTGTGATAACCTACGAGATGCAGCATCTCATTTTCATGGGGGTCCCAGGATGGAAAGTGGCAGTCAGCAAGTTACTAGTCCTGCAGAAATAGTTTCATACAGATTAAGTATGCAGTACACAGAGGAAACCAAAAAAACCTCATGATGTAGTCTTTCTAGCAACATTGTTTCTCTGGCAAAAACATCAATGTACCCATCTTACTCCTCCTTTTCCTTCATTCAGAATAGCAATAAATCTGTGTTCAACATAGCCAAGAAAATCAAAAATATGATGAGGGTTAGTTAATCTTAGGATGTGAAAAACACATTTGTGCCAAAAATCTACATAATGATTTTTTTTATTTGTTTGACTGATGACTAACACACACAGTTGCTTTAAGTAATCTTGAGCTTTTTAATGTTTCAACCACAAGGGCAGACTGTAGTGGGTAAAAAGCCTCACAGCTCTGTTCAGTCCATATTCATGAGTTTTGAATATTGTTATGAATTTTATTTCTCATAGTCTCCTTGCTTGGTTGTCTTTAAATTTGTCCTTTAGTACTGTAACTGTCAAATCCTGAAACAGTTTGTGGACTTTCTGTAAACTGAAACATACAGAGAGTTTGTCAGTAGATAAGGACAGCTTGGCTCACCCAGTCTGCCCAGGTTGCCCCTGCCTATTCTGTCATCGCAGACCCTACCTGATCCCCAGCTTCTGCCCCCCCATCAGGATTCCTTTGTGCCTATCCCATGCATGCCTGAAGCCCCCCCATTGTTTTTGATCCCAGGCATATCCGCTAGAAGAATGTTCCAGGCATCGACCACTCTTTCAGTGAAGTAGTACTGCCTCACATCCCTCCTAAGTGCCCCCTTCCAGTTTCATTGTATTCCCTCTTGTGTGGTGCACCTTCTCTTCTGAAAAAAACACTCCCTTACTGTGCCTTGTTCCCCCCTGTGAGGTACTTATAGGTATCTACCATGGCCACCTTCCAGGGTGTACATCTTCAGAACCTTCAGTCCCTCCTCATAGGGCTTATGATGCAGCCCCTGCACCATTTTAATTGCCCTCTTCTGGACTGCCTCTACCCTGTCTATGTCCTTCCAGAGATGTGGTCTCCAGAATTGGATGCTATACTCCAGGAGGGGTCTAGAAGAGGAAGGAAGCAGTTCATTTCAGGGAAGTCGCTGTTGATTTTTACTGATTTTATTGCAGTTGTTATTGTTTCTTTTGCAGTTTATTGTTGTTTTCAGTTGGTACCAGGCTGCTTTCAGGATTCATTTGGAGAGTTACATGTTTGGGGGGATTTTGTAGGTGCAGTTGAGTGTTTCTGTGGGGGTTTGCTGGTGTGGCTGATTGTCTGTGGTGGTCAGGAGGAAATACTCTGTTTCAGTTCAGTACGAACCTGCTCATTGCTGGTTTTAGTTCTATTATACTTCTTATTTCACTTGGGAAACATTTCTACTTATCTTGTGTTTTTTATGTTGGTGCATTTGAGCAGTCAACATCTTGCGGCAGTGGGGATTTGGAGGCATGGTCGCTGTTGGGTAAATGCAGGGCACACACCAGTAGGTGTGTCCCTTATTCCCCAATCGGCCTGCATGCCGGCACCACACCATGCATACATAATGTGGCGAGCACATCTAAGAAAAGGTCCGCCGCAATCCAAGCAAAGCTCGTCAGATGTAGCGGGCCTTCCCTTGACGTGCTCGCAGACATTATGAGCATGGCAGCACAGTGGCCAGCAAACTACCGACTTTGGGGGTACCCAGTCCCCCTGTCGGTTACCCCTGCCCCTCTGTATGTGCTGACGGTGGAGCCCACTCCCTGTCAGCATAAATAACCCCCCATTGTTAAATGCTGAGGGGGGTGCCCAATCCCCCTCGGCTTGGCCCCCCCGCCACTTTCTTTGTGTGCCGACGGGGGAGACCACTCCCCGTTGGCATAAAGAACCACCGCTCTCCATTGTTAAATGCTGAGGGGGTGCCCAATCCCCCTCAGCTCGGGCTCCCTTCTTGCTTTGTGTGCCAACGAGGGTGCCCAATCCCCCATCGGCTACAGACCCCCCCAACAGTTAGGTGGCGTGCTGGGGGTCCACCCCAGTGTGCCAAATCCCCTAAAATAAAAACTGTCCCGCAATGTCTAATTGTGTTTGTTTTACCTGTAAATGAAACGGTCCCTCAGAGTCTCCGGTGGCTCCCCACCTGCACCCACCCTCAGCACCCTCCCTGCCTCCTCACACCTCCACCCCATACTTAGATCCGGAGTCCAGCGTGATGATCTTCGGTGGACCGGGAACACGTCTGCACTCTTCAAAGCAGACCTCAAACTGAAGAAATGCCGGTAAGCTGTATAATGGAATAAATAGGGTTTTTTCAACTTTGCTGCATATCTCAGGCATGTTTGGGAATTTTGGCCCCAAATTTTCAACATGGATTTTTTGAGACCCCTCCTCATGAATTCTTGCACCGTCATGGCATTATTCTGTCCAGAAAGGTGATTTTGCAGTCACTGCATGGAGTCACCTTTTGGGGCTGAATTACAAAATTACAGTGCCACTGTTCATGAGGGGGGCTCTCAAAAAGCATATGTTGCAAATTTCGTGGGAAAAATCCCAAAAATTACTGTTTACTTGGCGTGTGTTGTGCGGTTGTCGCTGCCTTTCGAGGTTAGCCAATTCTATTACTTTCATGCCAGATTCTTAACATTGGCATTTTACCACACCTTCTTGTGAACCATACAGCTGTCATTTTTCACATCCTGGTTGAAATGTGTTTTTGCACTTCAAGCGCAGAATAGCATGGTCGCTGTGCAAAATCACTGTTTGGGACACATTATGAAAATGACAGTGAGACTGTTCATGAGCAGAGGTCCTAAAATGCCTGTGTTGAAAATTTGGTGACAATACTCCATAAAGTGACTGTGTTACAAGCGTGCATTGCGTAGTTTACACGCACGCTTGTAAGTTCGAAAACTTATTATGTTTTCACTCCAGATTTTCAACAGTGCCATTGTTCTGCACCTCCTAATGAACAGTACAGCTGTCATTTTTCACATCCTGACCAAAATCTCTTTTCGCAGTTCCAGCGCAGAATAGCACGGTCGCTATGGAAAGCCCATGTTCGAGACACATTATGAAAATGGCAGTGACACTGTTCATTAGCAGATGTCCTAAAATGCTTATGTTGAAAATTTGGGGATGAAAGTCAATAAAATGAGTGTTTCACGAGCGTGCATTGTGCAGTTTGCACACACGCTCGAGACTTTGTGAATTTGTAATAGTTTCACTCCAGGTGTTCATCATTGGCATTTTTCCCATGCCTCCTTTTGAACAGTACAGATGGCTGAAATGTGTTTTCACACGTCCAGCACAGAATTGCATGGTTGCTGTGCAAAATCAGTTTTCCGGACAGTTTGAGGAGATGACGGTGACACTATTCATGAGCAGAGGTCCTAAAATGCCTATGTTGAAAATTTGGTGCCGAACGTCCATACAATGACTGTGTTGCAAGTGTGCATTGCGCAGTTTCCATGCACCCTTGTGACTTTGTCAATCTGCAGTATTTTCATGCCACATTTTCACCACTGGCATTTGTGCACACCTCCTTATCGACAGTCCAGCTGCCATTTTTCACAGTCTGCCCAAAACACATTTCTGGAGCTGTGGCACTCAATGGTGTGCTCACTGTGCAAAATCACCTTTTGCGACACAGTAACAAAATCAAAGCGCTATGCATCTCTAGCTCCGCCACTGCTAATGCCAGCATGACAACATTCGGCATTGACAAATGCTTGTTTTTTAAGCCATTAACTTTCTAAGGCAGGAACTGTGTTTTGTCTAGCCCTGTAGCTTGAGGGAGGGGTGCTAATTGTCTGGCCTGGCTCCTCAGCAGAGCTACTGCTAACTACTACCTGGAGGTGAGGCTGAGTCAGAGTGATGTAGCTGCTTACCTGTTGGATTCTCATAAGGGGCTAAAAGAGGAAGGAAGCAGTTCATTTCAGGGACATGACTGCTGATTTTTGCTGATCTTATTGCTACTGTTATTGTTTCTTTTGTAGTTTATTGTTGCTCTCAGCTGTTACCAGGTTGCTTTCTGCATTCATTTGGAAAGTTACCTATTTGGGGGATTTTGTAGGTGCAGCTGAGTGTTTCTGTGGGGGTTTGTTGGTGTGGCTGATTGGTCAGAAGGGGCCCATCCCCAGCGCATCACTTCCTTTATACCGTTAACCTGTGACATCATACGGCACCCGCTGACTGCATACACACACTGTTAGCCATCTTATTTCAGTACCCAACATAGGCACACACCACACCCTGACATAAATCTACATTTCTTGATACATTATGTCACAAACCCACTCAGCAGGTCAGCCCTCTACTCCCATAGTGCCAACCTCCAAGTGCAGTCTTGTGAACAGTTAACAGAAACAAGGTAACCCTACTGTCTGTTTTATGGGTTCGAATCAACCTTTGGTCTCAGTTCTGGAGGGATTCAAACTGTGAACCTCTTGCTAGCATACCAATGCACAGGCTCAGATAATTCTGTCTTCGCAGGGGACAGATATCTTTGCCTACAGGAACCTAACCAGTTGTACAAAATGAACCCTTAAAAACTCTAATAAAGACCTCAGATTACTCTTACCTTTTTCCAGTCTGGTATCACCATTCAAGCTTATGCACAGTGTCTACTTGAACCATATATACTTCAATTGTTACAGAAAGAAATTTAAAGACAGACCAAGTAGGCTCTAAAAATATTTTTACTAAAATAGATAAAAGTATGTAAAACATAAAATACATATCCATATATCACAAGAAACATACAATCTTTTAAAAGAACAAGGTTTTAACAGTGCAATTCCTACTACAGTACTTAGATTTTGTCTCTCTCTACCTGTATACTTGCTTAAAGTGCTCAAAGATGTTTCTTTGTCAGAGTGTAGATAGAAGTGTGTCTCTGAAGGAAAACAGAATACTGTTTAAAGAACTGACTTTGGCAACCCATTTGTGTGAGGTCATCTAGCTTCTCCTCCTCTGTTTATTAAAATCATACACCCAGAAAACTTTATCATTTTAGAAGGAAAGTTAATTAAGGTTACATCAGCAGAAACTCCTTTCCACATGTGACTTCCCCAATCAAGTCTGTAAATTTCCTTTCATCTGTGAGCAGTATCCCCTCTCACACAGACATCAAAGCATTTATGATTTCACACCAGTGTACCAAACCTGGTTTCCTCAACGAAACATCATAAAAGGGATACTGATTTCTCTCTTAGCAGTTAAAGCTATATTTAACTTAGAAAAACAGGAGATTCTTGATTAAGGCCTGTTCTAGTCTGTAATTAACATCTGACCTTCCAAGTAACACCTTGTATCTAAAACCTGGGTGCGTGTGTGTCAACTCACATGCTGTCTCAGCATCTCTCATGAGAGACAGTCTATAACACATTTTTATATTACAAAAAAAATCATAGTGTACTCAGAACTGGCTGTCCACGTGTCACAATCCTCCCCACCTAGACTGAATTTGAGGGGTCTATCCCCAGCATGGGATGAGGTTCTCAAATTAGTTCCCTCCTCATACATGCGAGACAGATCATTTGAGTTCTGGTTTCTGGCTCCAGCTCTATGTACGATTGTCATATCATACCCTTGCAAAGTAAGACTCCATCTTAGCAATCTACCATTGTTGTTTCCCATCTGCGTCAGCCAAACTAGGGGGTTGTGGTCAGTCTGCACCACAAAATACTACCCATATAAGTATGGCTCTAATATCTTTAGGGCCCACACTATGGCAAGACACTCTTTTTCCACAGTGGAGTATGCCTGCTCCCTGGGAAGTAACTTCCTACTCAGGTATACTACTGGCTGATCTGTCTCTTGGCTGGATGTCTGACTCAGTACTGCCCCAATACCCACATCTGAGGCATCAGTCTGAACTGTAAAGGTTTTGCTATAGTCAGGACTTGTCAAACAGGAGCACTGCACAGTGCCTCCTTTAGTTTGGAAAAGGCTTCCTCACAGGCTGGGCCCCAGGTAATTTTCTTGGGCATCCTTCTCTATGTCAGGTCAGATGGGGAGCAGCCAGGGCACTGTAATTGGGTACAAATTTTCTGTAGTACCCTGCTGTCCCTAGAAAACTCCTGACCTGCTTCTGTATTTCTGGTCTGGGCCACACCTGGATAACCTCTATTTTTGTTTGGTGAGGACGGAGCTGTCCCCGGCCTACCACATGTCTGAGGTATGCCACTTCCCCCATGGCCACCTGCCACTTCTCGGCTTTGACAGTGAGCCCGACCCTCTGTATCCTGCCCGTCACTTCCATAAGGTGGGATAGGTGTTCCTCCCAGCTGGCACTAAAGATGGCAGTGTCATCCAGGTACACCACAGTGTACTCCTCAGCACCATTTAACACCTGATTCATCAACCTCTGGAAAGTGGCCAGGGTGTTCTTCATTCCAAAAGGCATTACTTTAAATTCAAATAAGCCTATCGGAGTGATGAAGGCCGACCTCTCCCTAGCTCTGTTTGTCAACTCTACCTGCCAATACCCCTTGGTCAGGTCAATAGTCGTAAGGTAGGTCGCCCCTCCCAACTTGTCCAGAAGTTCATCTGTCTGGGGCATCGGGTGGGCATCTGACTTTGTGACTGCATTCAGTCCATGACAGTCTACACAGAAACGAGTAGAGCCATCTGGCTTAGGCACAAGGACTACGGGTGAGGCCCAGAGGCTGTGGGATCTCTGGATTACCCCTAAATCCAGAGATCTCCTCCACTTCCTTCCTAATGTCCTTTGGACAGCCTCTGACACCCAATATGCTGTCCACCATATGGGCGTCTGTGTCCCTGTCTCCACATCGTGAGTCGCTAAGGGGGTTAGTCCAGGCTTGGTGCTAAACAACGTGGCAAAGTCTGCTAAAACCTCCCTTACTTCCTGGATCTAGTCCGGGGTCAGCTGGGGAGACAATTTTAGTGCCTCCACAGAGGACTCCCGCTTACTTTCTTCAAGCAAGTCCAGAAGGGGGTCTCCTTCATCCATTCCCTCCCCATGACTACACACTGCAAACACCATGTCAGCCCTATTTGGATATTGCTTCATCATGTTGACATGGTACATACTTTCTGCCAGTCTTCGGTCAGGTAACTCCACAATATAGTTCACGTCATTTACCTTCCTAACCACTTTGTATGGTCCTGCCCACTCAGCCTGCAGCTTGTCTTTCCAGACCGGAATAAGGACATGACTTCCTGACCCACCATGTATGAGTGAGCTCTGGCTCTGCGGTCGTACCACACTTTTTGTTTCTCTTGGGCAGCTGCCAGGTTGCTCTAGGCTGTCCCCATAAGCTCCTTCAGCCTTTCCCTAAACCTAAGGACATAATCCATTATGGGAGTTCCCTGGGTAGCGTGCTTACCTTCCCAGTCCTTCCAGATCAAGTATAGGGGCCCACATACCTTGCATCCATATAAGAGTTTGAAGGGGGAAAATCCTGTTGACTCTTGGGTCACCTCCCTGTATGGAAACAACAGGTGGGGAAGGTATTTCTCCCAGTCCCTCCCATGCTGTTAAGCAAACACCCGGAGCATTGACTTCAGGGTACCATTGAATCTTTCCACAAGCCCATTGGCTTGAGGGCGATATGGTGTTGTGCATCTCTGCAGCACCCCACACTTCTCCCATAAACATTTCATCAGGTCCGGCATGAAGGAACCCCCTCGATCAGTGATAACCTCCTGCAGAAACCCAACACTGGAGAAAGTCCCAAGTAAGGCATCTGCCACTTTGTCTGTCCTCAGAGTGGATAGGGTGACTGCCTCTGGGTACCGGGTGGCATAATCTACCACAGTCAGGATGAATCTCCTCCCTGAGGAGCTGGGGGTATTTAAAGGCCCCACAATATCCATTCCCACCCTCTGGAATGGCTCCTCCACTATGGCAATGGAATCAGGGCAGCTTGGATTTTCTTGCCCGCCTTCCCTATTTCTTGGCACCGGTGACAAGACCTGCAATACTCCTTCACTTGCTGGGTGAAGTTAGGCCAGTAGAAATTCTGGACCAACCACTGCATAGTGCATACAATTCCAGATGACCAGACAAGGGAATGTCATGGGCAGTCTTGAGCAACTGCTCAAGATACCCCTTGGGAATGACAAGCTGCCTGCCTAGCACCCCTACCTCTATCTGTACTGCCTGAGTATACATAAACCCATTTTCCCAATACACCTTATGTCTGCCGTCACCTCCCTGTGCACGGTCCGAGTCTGCCCAAGCCCTCAACTTCTCTAAACTAGGGTCACTTCTCTGAGCAGCTGCAAATGCCTCACACATTCCGAATGCATGGGACAGGTCCCCTTCAGTCACTAAACTAGGGTCCCTAGCACTAGCATCAGGGCACTCAGGATCACTGTCAGTCCCAACCCTCTGACAGTGAGTCACCCCTCCCTCTTCAGAGTAACCCTCAGTAGCTGTGTGGTTGACTGCTACTGGGGAAATTTTATCCTCTTTTCATTAGTCTCCCCATCTGGAGACACAGGCTGGGAAACCAGCCTCTCAGTGGTTTCCACAATGGTTTCTGTGGGGTTCAGGGAACTACAATTTTCCCTTGCCACTTGGCTACGGGTAACTGCACATTCCATCCCCTGTTTGAGAATGTTGCCCAGGATCACATCCACTGCTAAGATTTTGGCTACAGCCACCTATTGCACAGTTCCCCGTTTCACCCCAGTCTAGGAGAACACTAGCGAGAGGCAATGTTTTCGCTTCACCAGTAAAGTCCTGTACAGTGACGTATTTATTGGGTATAAGTTGACCAGGCTCTACTAGATCCCCTTTTACCAATGTCAGGGACGCCCCGGTGTCCCTTAACCCTTGTGTCTGTACACCATTCACCATGACTGGGTGCATGTGTTCCCTCATGTTCACTGGCATGCTCCCAGGGACACACAAACAACCCACTTCTTTTCTAGTACCATTCTGTGTATTATTGCTTGTTCTTTTGGGACACTGTCTGGCAATATGCCCAGTTTCCTTACACAACCAACAGGTATTTCTTACTTCAGAGAAATCTTTTCTCTGAAACCTGGGGCTAACTGGTTTCGGTGGAGACAGTGAGGGTTTTAGCTGCCCTGAAGGCACGCTTTTCCCTTTCTGTGCTGCCACGCCCACCCTATTCGCTCTTGGCATAGCGGCCCAAGATTTCAGCAGCCTCTTGCACTGTTTTTGGATCTTGGTCCTCCAGCCAGGTTTTCATCTCTGCTGGGAATGCCCAGAAAAACTGTTCTAACAGAATCACATTTTCAATTTTATCAACAGAGTTTGCCTCAATTCCTTCCCACCAACGTTTTAAAAACTGATATTGTTTCGTGGCTAGCTCCTCATAGATCATGTCAGGGCTTCTCCTGAGCTTACGGAATTTAGCTCTGTAAGATTCAGTAGTTAATTCAAATTTTTTTAACAGTGCAGCTTTAAGTTTGCTGTAATCATCACTGTTCTCATTGTCCATTTGACCCAACGTATCCTGAGCTTTCTCGGTAAGTAGCAGGGATAGCTGGAAGCTCCAGGACTCCCTAGGAATTTTAGCTTGAATGCAAACTTTTTCAAAAGAATTTAAAAAGGCATCCATATCCTCCCCCTCTTTAAACTCGGCTATTAATTTGGAATTCAGTTTGTAACCCAGTCCTGTAGTCCCAGTTAAACCCAAGCCACTTACCTGCTCTGGTGCCACTGGTTGGAGTTGTAGCTTCTCCAGTTCATGTTGCCTCTGGCACTCCTGCTCTTCACAGTCTGTGTCTTGACCATCTCACTCTCTCTTCTCCTCTGCAGCTTGCTGGCACTCACACTCCTCACACTCAGTGTCTCTTTGTTCTTGCTCGGCCTCTCAGCGTTCTCGCTCTGCCTCACGGTCCGCCTCTCACTTCTGTTGCTCCCTTTCCCTCTGGAACTCCAGCTCCATCCTGCGCAATTCAATTTGCAGCCTGAGTACTTCTGGATCCAGGATACTGGTGACCTTCCCCTGCTGCTGTGGCCCTTCACTGACAGTGGGCCTGTTGCCCTCCTCATCGGATCTGGATACTGCACTGACTGCTAGCCCTGCCACACTCGAGGTCTGGTCCTTTTCTGTCATGGTCTGTGACTCGGTGCTTTGGGTATCTGCTACTATCAGGGCACCCATTAGGTTCTGTTTGCTGGCTTTCACCTCAAACGGGACTCCTCTGTCCCTGCACAACTGCCTTAAGTAGTCTACAGTGTGCCTGCTGTATTTGGAAGCTATCTTCCCTAACTACTGCTACTCTGACTTGCACTTTAGGAAAAAAAATAAAACGGGTAGAAACTTGACTGTATACCAAGTGAAATAGTTCTGCTTCCTTTTAAAATAAAAATCTGCTTTTTCTTTCTTTGCAAGTGAGCTGATGGTCTCAAGCTGACACACTGAACAATAAGCTTGTAATACCAAAATTTACCGCACCATTGCCAACTAATCTGTCACAAACCCACTCAGCAGGTCAGCTGTCTACTACCAAAGTGCCAATCTCTGAGTGCAGTCTTGTGAACAGTTAACAGAAACAAGGTAACCTTCCTGTCTGTTTTGTGGGTTTGAATCAACCTTTGGTCTCAGTTCTGGAGGGATTCAAACTGTGAACCTCTTGCTAGCGTACCCAATGCACAGGCTCAGATAATTCTGTCTTGGGGGGGCAGATATCTTTTCCTATGGGCACCTAACCAGTTGTACAAAATGAACCCTTAAAAACTCTAATAAAGACCTCAGATTACTCTTATCTTTGTCCAGTTTGGTATCACCATTCAAGCTTATGCACAGTGTCTACTTTAACCACACATACTTCACTTGTTACCGAAAGAAATTCAAAGACAGACCAAGCAGGCTCTAAAAATAGAGTTTTACTAAAATAGATAAAAGTATGTAAAACATAAAATACAGAACTATATATCACAAGAAGCATACAATCTTTTAAAAGAACAAGGTTTTAACAGTGCAATTCCTACTACAGTACTTAGAATTTGTCCTCTCTCTCTACCTGTATACTTGCTTAAAGTGCTTGAAGATGTTTCTTTGTCAGAGTATAGATAATAGTGTCTCTGAAGGCGAAAAAAATCTGTCTATAAAAAACTGACTTTGGCAACCCCTTTGTGTGAGGTCACCTAGTTCCTCCTCTGTTTATTAAAAATCATACACCCAGGAAGCTTTATCATTTTAGAAGGAAAGTTAATTAAGATTACATCAGCAGAAACTCCTTTCCCCATGTGACTTCCCCAATCAAGTCTGTACATTTCCTTTCATCTATGAACAGTATCCCTTTTCACACAGACGTCGAAGCATTTATGATCTCGCACCAGTGTGCTAAACCTGGTTTCCTCCTCGAAATGTCATAAAAAGGATACTGATTTCCCTCTTAGCAGTTAAAGATATATTTAACTTAGATAGATAAGAGATTCTTGATTAAGGCCTGTTCCAGTTTGTAATTAGCGTCTGGCCTTCCAGGTAACACCTTGTATCTAAAACCTGTGTGTGTGTGTGAACTCACATGCTGTCTCAGCATCTCTCATGAGAGACAGTCCATAACACATTTTTATATTACAAAAAAATCATACTGTACTCAGAACTGGCTGTCCACATGTCACACATTATACCACTAAAGACTATTGACAGTACAAAAATATATAGCTGGGCACTGGACATGGTGTAGAAGAAAAGAGCAGCAGAGGGTACAAGGCAATAAGGGGAAGTTAGAGCAAGGATAGTAGAAGGAAGATGATGGGTGTGGTGCTTTGCAGCAGATGTGGGGAAGCAGTGTTCAGAAAGACCTTCTAGACACTGCAGTGTTGTCCTATCTGCAGGCACCTCTCTGTGTTGAGGGAGGAGGTAGCTGACCTCTGAGTAGAGTTAGCAAGGATACAGGTGACCTTCTCCTCATACTGAGACCACCATGTACACACTGCTCCTTCAGAGGTTGCCAAGAAGGAAGGAAGGATTCACAACTTGTATGCCATCAGATTGTGCAGCATCTGTGAAAGTGAACACCAGGGGGGTCGAGGGGGTCATCCAGAACGGAACCCCAAGTGCAGATGCAAGGAGAACAGACAAGAGGAGGAAGCAAATCCTAGTTGGGGACTCCGTGGTCAGGGGACTGAGCTGGGATCAGGTTGCAATGGTGAGAGGGAGGTTATGTGCCTACCTGGAGGCACAGTTCAGAAGGAGGGCAAGCGAATCCTTAGGATTACAAGGGCAGTTGCAAGGAGGGGGGAGCTGGATGTCACTATTCACTTGGGTACTAATGACCTGGCTAGAAAGGGGGTAGATGTAGGAAGATTACAGGAAGAGTTCAGGGAGCTGGGGAGGAGTCTTGGACAAGTAGCACACTCTGTCACCTTCTTGGAGGTGCTACCTGTCCACAGCAATGGGGAAGGGAGGAGCATCCGCATCACTGAATTCAACAAATGGCTGAAGAAATGGTGTGGAGAGGTGGGGTATGGCTGCATTGGGGACTGGAACCTCACCTGGAGGGATGAAGGACTATATTCTCCAGAAGGCCTGCATTTATCCAGGGGAGGCAAAGGTATCCTTTCTGAGAGGTTTAAGGCATCCTTAATGATTGTTTAAACTTGCCAAGGGGGGTGCGTAGACAGTAAAGGGGATTATCATAACCCCCACAGGACATAACTGAAAGCAGTGAGGACCCAAAAACTAACGCAATATCTAACCATAAAACTACCATGGTTACAATGGGGGAGAGAACAGAGGGTACATTACTAATGTGGCACAGGGCAAAGGCCAATAAACAAGGAACATTAAGGGGGTACACAGAGTGGAAGGTCATGTGCACAAATGCCCGTAGTCTGGGAAACAAAATCAAAGACCTAACGGCACTGATGGCAGACACAAACCTGGACATTGTGGCTATTACAGAGACATGGTACACAGGGAACCATGACTGGGATGCAGCCCAACCAGGGTATACACTTTTTAGAGAGGGCAGGGAGGGGAAGAGGGGAGGAGGGGTTGCTATGTATGTAAATAAAGGGATTAAAGTTACAGAAGCTCAGGGATCCAGGGAAGAAGCAGAGGCATTGTGGGTCACTCAGGAGTTGAGGAACAAAACAACCATCTATGCTGGAGTAGTTTACAGCCCTCCTGAGCAGGGGGAGGATACAGATCTAGTATTAGTGGAAGCCATCCATAAAATGGCAGCCAGAGGGGAAGTACTACTAATGGGCGACTTCAACATGCCGGACGCAGATTGGAATACCCAGACTGCAATTACATCACGGAGCAGGGACCTCATGTCTGTCATGTATAGGTCAAACCTAAGGCAGCTGGTGGTTGAGCCCACAAGGGAGGGGGTTGCACTGGACTTAGTGCCGACAAACAGGGACAGAATACAAACATACATACGAACATACGAATGTGCCAGCAGAAAGAGACCACCCGGTCTATGTAAGTCTGCTTGAGTGTGCAGCTAGCACCCCTAGTTTGCAGCTGCCCCATCCCCCTCCTCTCTGTCATCTCACTGCTACCCCCCACCTCCCCACCCTCACTCTCCCCTGTTCTCCGTTCCATGCCCTTTTGAAGCTGTTCACAGATTTACATGATACCACCCCAAGTGGTGGGGAAGGTAAGGGAGAAAAAGACAGCATTCAGGAAGTATAAGGAAACACAGACGGAGCAAGATAGAGAACTGTACCAGTTAAAGCAGAAGGAAGCGGGGAAGGCAGTCAGAATAGCAAAGGCCCAAACCGAGGAAAAGATAGTCAACTCGGTTAAGAAGGGGGATAAAACCTCTTATAGGTACATTAGGGAGCAAAGAAAGACTAAGGCAGGAATACTGAGGCTGAATAAAGAGGAAGGTGGTTGGGCAGAGAGCAACAGTGAAAAAGCAGGGATACTGAATGAATACTTCTGCTCAGTATTCACAGTGTAAAAGCAGGGGGAGATACCTAATCCAGTCAATAGAAGCACTCTGGATAGGGGGGCTGATATTAGTCCTTTCACAGAAGAAAGGGTTCTGAAAGAACTCTAAAAACTGAAGGTGGATAAAGCAATGGGGCCTGATGGGATTCACCCCAGAATTCTAAGGCCCTGGTCACACTGGAGAACTTAAAAAGGTTTAAGTGCCTTAAAATGGTTTAAATCCAGCTAGCACTGTTTGCAGACAGACTACAAGCTCCTTAAAATGTTTTAACAAAAGTGTTTTTAAACCCTGCTAGATACATAGTCTTAAAACCATTTTTATGTTCCTTGCGCGCATTTGCAAGAATTTTCAGAGGTGTGGCACCCGTCCTCCAAAGCAGTCAGTGTGTTTGCAGGCGCAGCCCTAGTTCTCCAATCACTGCTGCAGCTGTCTATGACAGCAGTTGAAAATGCAGTGGTCGTACAGTTGAAAGGGAGAGCTCCGCTTCAATGAGCTGAGCTCCCCCCTCCACACACACACAAACACAAACACACACATGCGCACGCACGCACACTGCGCGCTCATGCGCCTTCACCCTTCCCTCCACACTGTATGGCCGACAGGGGTGCCCAATCCCCAGTCGGCTCCACACACCCCCAAAGCATCCAGGTGCCATGCTGGGAGCCCACCCCAGCGTGGCAGAATGATGTTATGGCCGACGGGGGTGCCCAATCCCCCGTCAGCTCCAGTCCCCCCAACAGTTTTCCAGCTGCCACACTGCGAGCCCACCACAGCGTGGCAAACATCCTCATCGTTGGCCCTCATAGTCTTAGTAAAACAAACAAACCTGTAAATACAAAACTGTCCTCAGCGCTTCTGCACCCTCCCACAACCCGCACTTACCCACCGCGCACCCTACCTTCCCACACCCCTCATCCCATATACTTACTCTCCGCAGCTCAAGCAACATCTTTGGTGGACCGGGAACATGTCTTCTGCACTCTTCAAAGCCAACCGCGAACGGAGGAAATGCCGGTAAACTGTATAATGGGATAGATAGGGTTTTTTCAACTTTGTTGCGTATCTCAGGCATTTTGGGGAATTTTGGGCCCAAATTCTCAACATGGGGTTTTTGGGACCCCTCCTCATGAATTCTTGCACTGTCATGGCATTAATCAGGCCCAAAGGGTGATTTCGCGGTCACTGTGTGAAATCACCTTTCGGGACCAATTAACAAAATGACACAGCCAGTGTTCATAAGGTGGGCTTTCAAAAAGTCTATATTGAACATTTGGTGAAAACATTCCTAAAAATGATTGTTTTACGAGCGTGCATTGCGCAGTTCCTACGCACGCTCGTAAGTTTGCGACTTTTCAATATTTTCACTCCAGATTTTCAGCATTACCATTTTACCACACCTCCTTTTGAGCAATACAGCTGTCATCTTTCACATCTCACCCAAAACATGTTTCTGCCCATGTGGCTCACAATGGCGCAGTCGGTGTGCGCAATCAATGTTTGGGACAGATTAAGAAAATCACAGTGACACTGTTGATGAGCAGAGGTCCTAAAATGGCTATGTTGAAAATTTGGTGAAAAAATTCCTAAAAATGACTGTTTTACGAGCGTGTGTTCGCCAGTTCTCTGCGGCTTCGTGATCCGCAAATTTTATATTTGCCTCAGATTTCAACATTGCCATTTTACCACACCTCCTTATGAGCAGTACAGCTGTCATTTTTCACATGTCGCCCAAAATGTGTTTCCTTGCATGTAGTGCACAATGGCGCATTCAGTGTGTGCAATCAATGTTTGGGACAGATTAAGAAAATCACAGTGACACTGTTCATGAGCAGAGATCTTAAAATGGCTATGTTGAAAATTTGGTGAAAAAATTCCCTTCAGACGTTCTGCAATACTACTAATGAAGACATAGATCAGAACTGGCCCCAGGACCAATCCCTGCAGCACCCCACTGGTCGCCCCCTCTCCCTAGACTGCACACCATTTACCACCACTCTCAGCCTCCTGTCTGTTAGCCAGTTTCTAACCCAGTTTACCACCCTTATCCCCATGCCCAGCCTACCCAGCTAGTTTATCAGCCTCCTATATGGGATGGTGTCAAATGCTTTGCTGAAATCAAGGTAAGCGTTGTCCTCTGCCTCACCCTGATTCACTTCCTTTGTCACCCAGTCAAAGAAATCAACCAGATTTGTCTGACATGATGTCCCCACTGTGAATCCATGTTGTCTATGGTCCTGGGCTCCGATGGCATCTAGATGCCCCACTATCCTTTCTTTAAGCAATGTCTCCATGATCTTCCCTACTACTGAGGAGAGGCCAAACGGCCTATTGTTCCCTGCCTCCTCCCTGCTGCTGGACTTGTGTAGAGGGACCACATGTGTCCTCCTCCAATTCACTCATGTTGAATGACTCAGTGAACATGGCTGCCAGAGGTACTGCTATCTCCCTTCGCAGTTCTGTTAATATCCTTGGGCGTATGCCATCTGGGTCCATCGCTTTGTCCACCTTCAATTTATTGAGCTCCTGCAGGACTCTTTTGCCTTTGAATGGACTATTGTCCACCTCTTCACCCCCTTGGCAACTGCTGTACTGCTGTGGCCCTTGCCCCTCACACTCTTCTCTGAATACTGAACGGAAAGACACAGTGGATGTCTTGGGAGGAAGGCATGGAACTATCACTTCCAAATACCTAAACAACACATACAAGCAAGCAACATTCGGCATTGACAAATGCTTGTTAAAAACGTTTTGGAGCTAGCATGGTTTTACTCAGATGTCTGTTCAGGAGTAAAAATGTTTTCAGCTGAAATGGTTTAACTAAAACAGTTCTAGCTGCAGTGTGTCCAGGCAAGCACAGTTCTGTGTTTTGGACTTAACACAAAATAGTTACAAGAAGAAGAGATCTAACACTAGCAGTGTGGCTACACTAAACCCATTATCAAAAATGGTTACTGAGTAGTGTGGCTGCACTGAAATGGTTTAACTAAACAGGTTTTAAAAACAGTTTTCAAAAACAGTTCTGTAGTGTGTCCAGGGCCTAAAAGAACTAAGGGAAGAACTAGTAACACCACTGACTACCCTTTTTAATAAATCATGGGAGGATGGGGTGGTACCCGAGGACTGGAGGAGGGCAGATGTGATTCCCCTTCACAAAAGTGGGAGCAAGACAGAGGCAGGAAACTACAGACCTGTCAGTTTGACCTCAGTGGTAGAGAAAATGATGGAATCACTTCTGAAGGAAAGAATTGCTGAGTACCTAGAGACCAGTGGGGCACAGAACTGAAGGCAGCATGAATTCACAGCGGGAAGGTCATGTCAGACAAATGTAATTGATTTCTTTGACTGGGTGACCAAAGTCATAGACCAGGGAAGGGCTGTGGACATGGCCTACCTAGACTTTAGCAAGGCATTTGACACAGTCCCACACAAAAGATTAATAAACAAATTAGCCAGCCTGGGAGTGGGTCCCAGTGTGGTAGCTTGGGTTAAACACTGGCTGGACAACAATACACAGCGGGTAATAGTAAATGGAGTCCACAGTGAAGAAAGGAGGGTTACTAGTGGGGTACCGCAGGATTCAGTACTGGGGCCAGTCCTTTTTAATGTCTTTATAAGTGACATTGCAGAGGGACTGGCAGGAAAAGTATGTCTCTTTACAGATGATACAAAGATCTGCAACAGGGTTTATATACAAGGTGGGGTGGAAAGGATGAAAAGGGACTTGGCAAGGTTGGAGGAATGGTCAAATGTATGGCAGCTTAGCTTCAATGCAAATAAGTGCAAAGTAATGCACCTGGAAAACAAAAACCCAGGGGAGGAGTACACAATGGGGGGATGAGATACTGACAACAACAAAAATGGAAATGGACCTGGGGGTAGTCATATCAGATGACCTAAAGCTGGGCCAGCAATGTGAGAAGGTAGTTAGGAGGGCTGGGGGGATACTGGGATGCATAGGAAGTGGCATCACCAGTAGAAAACAGGATATTGTTGGCCCTCTGTACAGACAGTTAGTAAGACCACAGCTGGAGTACTGTGTACAGTTCTGGAGACCCCATCACTGCAAAGACAAAGACAGGGTGGAGGCTGTCCAGAGGAGGGCAACCAAAATGATGCATGGTCTGCACCAGAAGACATATGAAGAAAGACTAAAGGAGCTTAAGATGTATAGCCTTGAGGAAAGTGTGGGGGGGGGGGATATGATAGAAACTTTCAAATACCTCAAGAGAATCAACAAAGTCGAAGAGGGTAGCATGTTTCAGAAAAAGAGATGTGCAAGAACAAAGGGGCACAATTTGAAGATGGGGAGGGATGGCTCAGAGGTAATGCAAGGACGTTTTTCTTCACAGAGAGGGTTGTGGATGCTTGGAACAGCTTTCCTGAGGAGGTCATAGAGTAAAAAACAGTGGGGGAATTCAAGAATGCTTGGGACAGACATAAGGCAATTATAGGGGGTTGGGGTTGGAGGTAGTAGGCTGTTGGTTAACTAGGATCTGCAGCTTATCCATTAGGTAGGGGAAATGGGCCAACTAGGTGGGCCAAGCGGTCCTTATCTGCCATCAAATTCTGTGTTTCTATGCTTCTGTGATCCTTTCCCTGTTAGTCAGTACTGGATCTAGGATAACCCTGTCTCTTGTGGGTTGTTGTACCAGTTGTTTGAGGTCTTCCCCCTGCAGGGAATCCACCATGTGTCTAGTTCTGGCAGATGTTCCTGCTGGTATTGACCAATCTGTATCTGGCATGTTGAATTCTCCCATTATCAGAACCTCCCCTTTAGCTGTCATCTTCTAACAGTAATGTGTCTATGCCCTCCCTCTGTTCTGGGGACCTGTAGACAACCCCAGTTCTTATGGCTGTCCCATTTCCTGTTTCTAGGGTGACTCACAGTTCTTCTGGCTCCTTATGTGTATTCTGAATTTCTGTAGCTTCGATATTTTCATTGACATACAGAGCCACTCCTCCCCCCCCTTTATGCACCTCGATCTCTTCTGAACAGTACATAGCCAGGTACTGAAGTCTCCCAAGTGTGGTTACTGGTAAACCACATCTCGTTAATTGCTACTATGTCTAGTTTAGCCTCTGTCATTATTGCCTGCAGGTCTGGGATCTTGTTTCCCAGACTGCGAGCATTTGTGTACATGATTTTCCATTAGTCAGATTTCGGTGTGTTAGTTGTTGGGTGAAGTCTAGCATTTCCCCTGTGCATCAAAATGGGAGCTGGACCTTTTTCCTTACCTGGTGATGCAAATGAACTGCAAACATGCTGAACTCCTGTTTTACCACTAGCTGAGGAGGGAGGGGTGTTCTTCCCATTCGACTTATGAGGTGCTGCACCCCTCTCCTCATTTGTCAGATTAAATATTCTGCAAAGATGTCAAACTTTTGCCCCAATACACTGACTATCTCCTTAGTCAGATGCAGTCCATCAAACTTAAAGAACTTTCGCTCTCAAAACAGTTGTCAGTTCTCTACAAATGTGTGTCCTTTTTCCTGGCACCAGCCCTTGAGCCACATGTTCAGCTCCCCTATCTCCCCTGCTCTGACCTTCCGTCTGTCTATCCCCCTTTTCCAGACTGGCAGGATCTCAGAGAAGGAGATGCCTGATGAAATGGATGATAGTTTGTCACCCAGCCTGGTCAGGTGTTCCTTGGTCTCGACAACTGACCGGCTGGCGAGATCATTAGTCCCTATATGTACCAGGACAACAATGTTTTCTCCTGCTTCCTGAACAATTTGAGCAATGCAGTCAGTGTCTCTCCATGCTGATGTACCTGGGAGACATCTGACCATTACCTCTAGCTGGAGATAGGTATCAACTCCCCGAATCATGGAGTCTCCTCTGATCAGAAGTTTTTTGGATTTCCTTTTTGCTTTTTTTGTTTTAGTTCCTGTTTAGGGCGAGTTTTGTTGTGCTAGCTCCTGTGCTGCAGTGTCTTGCTCTGCAGTGTCCTCTGCCACTTTTTTTGATTTCGGAGATAGAGGCAGATACCTGTTTATAGTTTTTATATGGTTTGTGGAGGTAATATGTTGGAGAGCACTGAGTGATGGGGTACCCGATTTGCCCTTCCTAACCACCTGCCAACCTCCCGGACCAACTACCCTCTGTGGTTGAGGTGCTTCTGCTGGATGTTGGGGAAATGGTGGGTGGTTCTTATAATATATTTCCTCTTGACTAAGAAATTTGAGGTACACAATCTCTGCCCATGCTGCCTGGAGCTGAGCCCTAAGATCTCCAATGGCTCAGCATGTAGGACAGTATCCTAAATCCTGTAAAACTGCCTTTCTGAAAAGTGTTCCGCAGTACCTGCAGTTAATGATATCCATTCCAGATAATTTGCTGGGTTTATAACCTGGTCAGAGTAATTAGAAGGAAGAAATTGAAAGCAGAAGTTTGAGTTTTTGTTTTGTTTGTTTGTTTTTGTCTAACTTGTTATAACAAGTTAAATTACTAGTGCCCCTGTAAATTCGGTCACCGTGTGGATACCCCACTGATCCGCCTCTTCCTGGTTTGCCACAGGAAATGTCACGACTGTGCTACCCTATAAAAGGAGTGTAGTGTGGGGTGGTTGGTGATGGGGGTTGGTGGCTGGGCCTTTCCCTTGCCGAAAAAGAAGAACCACAGACAAAAGAAACAAGGGGGTAAGAGCAGAAACAATCAGTCAGCAACAAATGCAGTAACCCTGAAAGCTTATCCTAATGATAGATAAAACTGTAAAACCTGTAAAACACCACCTGTAATAATTTAAAAGAAGATATACCCTGTAAGAAACACTTTGCTACAGAGAAAAATAAAGCAGTAACAGAAGATACACCTTGCAAAAGACAATATGAATCAGAAGATTACAGCAGTAATCTGTTAGAACACACAAAGGCACACCCTGTAATAATGCAGCAGAAGGTATGCCCAGCAACAACAATTTGAATCACAGAAAAATAAAGCACTAAAATGTTAGCAACAAACAGTAACAGTCCCTGTGAGTACAAAATAAAAATAACAACACACAGTAAATCTGCCTAGCCAAAAGAAGTCTTAATCCTTTCCCTTGCTCTGGTAAGGTTCTTTGCTCTGTCCTTTCAAGCAACCTAGAAGGAAAGAGCTCAGGTGAAGCTAGGTGCCTTGGCCAGCAAACCTAGTCTTCCACCTCCTAGGAGTAGGAAGAGTGAAGGGGTGATACCATTGTATAGATCACTGGTGAGACATCATCTGGAATACTGTGTCCAATTTTGGAGACCGCATCTCAGGAAGGACATAGACAGAATGGAAGCAGTCCAGAGAAGAGCAACAAAAATTATACATGTACTGCACCACAAGCCTTATAAGGAAAGACTCAAGGAACTAAACATCTATTCACTGGAAGAGAGAAGGGAGTGAGGGGATATGATAGAGATTTTCAAATACCTTAGAGGAATAAACAGGGTACAGGAGGGGAGCATACTTCAGAGAAGAAAGTGCACAAGGACAAGGGGACATAACATGAGACTAGAGAGAGGGAGACTTAGGGGGAATGCTAGGAAACATTTTTTCATAGAGAGGGTGGTGAATCCATGGAATAGCCTACCAGCAGAGGTGGTGGAAGCGAAAACAGTATGGGGATTCAAAAGTGCATGGGATAAGCAAAAAGGCACTCTGTTGTACAGCAGAGAGGGGGAAAGGCAGTCCAGATAAGAGTAGAGATTGCCAAACCAAGTAGGGAAATGAACAGACTAGGTGGGCTGTATGGTCCTTATCTGCCGACAGATTCTATGTTCTATGTTTCTATGTGTAACCCCCCTACAAATAGGGGTTCCCAAAAAGTCTTTCTTGAGCTTGCCTAAATGCTCACTGCCTGGCTGGTGTCCTGCATTTTAGCAGTTTAAATTTGATTACCAGAGCCTGTATAGCCTCTGTGTACTGTGTCTTTAAGAGCTGCCTAATTGCAGTTTAAGTAATCTGAGAGGGAGCTTTGTTGAAAGATGTAACTATTTGCTGAAAATCATTAGAGTGATAATGATAATGTAGTTTGTCTAACCTGCTTTCTTTGTAGTTAGGACTGTTTTGTTTGTCTCCACTATCCTGGTCCTGGACTGCAAATTGGACCAAACAGTACTGGTGGGACCTAAAATGTAGCCGGACTACAGTTGCTGTCTGAATTCAAAACCTGTAGGAACTGTAGTTTTGAGCTTTTTTGCTCCTTTTATGCAACTGAAGGGGGAGCTCCTGCTTTGACTGACAGCCAAGTCAGCCAACCAAATCTTTTGGATCTTGGGGAAATCCTGGGCTGCTTGCAGTTGTCAGTTAGATATGAGCTGGAAGCTGAATAAGAAGATGCTGACTGATTCTGAGCAGCAATGCTAAGTGGATTCGCATGGGAGAACTCTGAAAGGCTAAGTGTTTGGCCTGCATGTTGGTGTGCTGCTCCTGAGAGGGAGAGAGGAAAATTATTTTGGACTAAATCCAAGTTTGTGTGACTAAAGTAAGCTACTGAAGAAGACCAAAGATTTTGCTGAATGCGATCGGCCTGTCAGGAGTTCCAGCTACCCCTATGCTCCTGGTGTGTGCAGAGACTTTGCGATTGTGACCGGGGAGTGCTCTGCCTTGTACAGCAGAATTCCCCTACGTGTAAATGTGCTATGAGCTGCTAGTGGGTCGTGAGTTAGTCCCCCACTGTGTGAACTGTGTTCTGCTTGCTGGAAGCTGTATCCAGACCAAAACGGACTGCATCCGGATTTGTCTCCATGCGGTCTGGACCTTGCCAGGCTGGCCCAGCCAGACTACCCACTGCACAGAGAAGCCATCGATGAGTGACCTGCCTGGGGTTCAGCCCCCTGCTCCACGCTTGAACAGGAAAGACGCCTCTGCGACTCATGTGGGCCTTGCTTCTCCTGGCATTTCAGATCAACCACCTGCAGTCTCGATTTTCATTCAGCCTGCGTCTGGTCTTGGGTATCGTGAGTAAATACCATGGTAGCTCCCTGCAACAACAGCTTAATCTGAATGTAATCTGATTGTCTTGTTGTTTCATTTCCTTTAGGAACTGATTCCTCTGACTCTGGATTACAAATATTGTGTACTGTGCATGTTGTGTTTTCCATCACAGGGCCCCAACCAGCTGCAACCCCGGGCAACATTCCTGGCTAGCCTATCTCTTCTCCACCTGGGTACCCAGAGGTGTGACTGTGTGGGGGGACTCAAAGTGCATGCATAATTGCTTGACTGATATAACCTTTAAGCTAATTAACCTGATTTTGCCCCTCCCTTGTTCAAGTCCCCTGAATAAATCAGATCTAAATTTTCTGCATGTAATCACACTGTGGTTCCGGTTTGTGCTCAAAGTACTGAACTGTTGCTATTTGCTGTGCATAACCTTATTTTACAGGGGTTCCCAGGGTCGAGCAAGAGGAGCCAGCCCTGGTGGTAAGTGCAAACAGTGTGGGTACTTGTGTGGTGTACCAGGGGTATTGTGAAAGTGATTATTGTACAGTGTTCAGGCCACTAGAGGGGAAAGAGGGGGGGTTACAGTGTCCCGGAGGGCTGTGCCCAGGTTAGCTAGACCACTACCAACCCTGATCTCCAGGTGGCGGTATCCGTTTCAGAACTCAGGTCCCTTAACCTGCTACTAGCCAAGCAGGCAGGGGTAGTAGCCCTTGGGATAGTGCCACCTAGTGGTTACATATGTCTCACCAAGGATTGTTACAGTGGCAACACCATCTCTCTCATTCTGCTGGTGATGCCCCTCCTTATTGATTGATTAATTAATTTATTGATTTATGTATTTGAAAATTGGTAACCAGGAGAGGCACACTGAGTCAAGGCTCGTTTACAGGCATGACCTGGGGGAGCAGATTAGTGAAAGGGACAGAAGCATATATATATTAGCAAAAAGGTTGAACAAAATTCTGTCAAAAATTTGTACAAAACAGAAATAAAATACAAACATTTGGCTGTGCAGGGAATAAAGTGTGGTACAGTTCAACTGGAATGCCTAACAAGTGCAGATTTGGAACAGGAAGCCATCCTTGGTGAATAAGAACAATATTGACAACTGGCATATGACTTGAAGGGTGAGTTATTGCCTGGCCTTGTAAGGGAGGGAGAAATGTAGTGGTGTAGAAGTTAACTCGTGATAGGAGTGGGCAAATGACTTGAAGGGTGGGTTGGAGGCAGTATAGTGTAGTGGTTAAGGGCACTGAGCTGCAAACCTGGAGACCTGGGTTTGAATCCTGTCAGCCCCCTCTTGCATACTGTGTGACCCTGGGCAAGTCACTTAACTTCCTTGTGCTTCCAGGTCACATCTGGAAATAAGCTCAGTCTTAGTGTGCCTTTCCTGGTTAAACAATACCCTCCCTCCCCCCTTATTGCCCCACCTCATAAGGGAGGGAGAAATGTAGTGGTGTGGAAGTTAACTCAAGGGAGGAGTGGGCCAATTACTTGAAGAGTGAGTTATTGCTTCACCTCGTACGGGAGGAAGAAATGTAGTGCTGTGGAAGTTAACTCAAGGCAGGAGTGGGGACCCAGCCTGCTGCTGACCATGAGGGTAGGTAGCCATGGAGGCATCAGGAAGAAGAGTAACAGCACATCCGTCTTGTTACTCTAGCTCATGAACAATAAAATATCATGTGCTCATGTGCGCTCTCCCCCCACACACATGCACGCATACTGCGTGCTCATGCTCCCCCCCCCCACGCACACAGTGTATAGCTGGCGGGGGTGCCCAATCCCCCATCAGCTGTGCTGCTCTTCCCCCCAACAGAGTTCCAGATGCCACGCTGGAAGCCCACCCCAGCGTAGCAACAGATTGTATGGCCGACAGGGGTGCCCAATCCCCTATTGGCTCCACTGTCCCCCCAAGAGACTACAGGGTGCCATGCTGGGAGCCCACCCCAGCATGGCAACAGTTCCTAAGGCTGAGAGGGGTGCCCAATCCCCCATCAGCTCCACGGCCCCCAAACAGCCTTCCAGCTGCCACTCTGGGAGCCCACCTCAGCATGGCAAGCGTCCCCTGAGTCCAAATAATAAAAAAAAAAACCTGAAAGAAAAAACCTTCCTCACTGCTGCCTTGACCTCCCACCACCCAGGCCACCCACTGCACACCATGCCTCCTCACACCACCACCTCACCCCATACTTACCTCTGGAGCTCGGCGCAACAATCTTTTGGTGAACCGGGAACATATCTGCACTCTTCAAAGCTGACCGCGAACTGAGTAAATGCTGGCAAGCTGTATAATGTAACAAATAGTTTTTTTTTCAACTTCAGTGCATATCTCAAGCATTTTGGGGAATTTTTTCACCAAATTTTCAACATGGTGTTTTTGGGACCCCACCTCTTGAATTCTGTCACTGTCATGGCGTTAATCGGTCCTGAAAGGTGATTTCATGGTCACTGTGCGGAATCACCTTTCAAGACTAATTTATGAAATGACAGTGTCACAGTTCATGAGGTAAACCCCCAAAAACCCTATGTTGAAAATTTAGTGAAAAAATTCCCAAAAATGACTGTTTTACAAGCATGTGTTACGCTGTTCCTACGCAAGCTCGTGAGTTCACGAATTTTCAATATTTTCACTCCAGATTTTCAACATTGCCATTTCACCATACCTCCTTATGAGCAGTACAGTTGTCATTTCTCACATCTGACCCAAAATGTTTTTCCTTGCATGTAGCGCACAATGGCATAGTCAGTGTGCGAAATCAATGTTCGGGACAGATTAAAAAAATCATAGTGACACTGTTCATGAGCAGAGGTGTTAAAATGGCTATGTTAAAAATTTGGTGAAATACGTCCATAAAATGATTATGTTACTAGTGACCATTGCGCAGTTTCCATGCACCCTTATAACTCCATGGATTTCTAACATTCGCAGTCCAGATTTTCACTGCTGACATTTTTCCATACTTCCTTATGAACAGTACAGCTGTGATTTTTCACACCATGGCTGAAATGTGTTTTCGCACTTCCAGCGCAGAAATGAGTGGTTGCTGTGGGAAATCACTGTTCGCGACAGGTTAAAAAAAACACAGTAACACTGTTCATGAGTGGAGGTTACAAAATCCCTGTGTTGACAATCTGCTGTGAAAAATCCCCAAACTAATTGCATTACGGGTGTGCTTTGCGCATTTTCTACGCACGCTCATGACTTCACCAGTTTTTTTAATATTTTCACTGAAGAATTTCAACATTGCCATTTTTATGTTTGCTTGCAAGCATGTGCAAGAAACATAGTGCCATCATCGGAGATTTCGGAGGTGTGTCACGTCCTCCTCCAACTCAGTCAGTGTGTTGGCAGGCGTGGCCCCTGTAAGCCAATGCATTCTGGAGCTGTCTATGACAGGCTCCAAAATGCAGTGGCATGATTGATTAAAAGAGACTATGATTGAGTGAGCAGTGATAAGATATCCCTGCTCATTCGCAGCTCCCCCACACACACACACACGCGCCGCGTGGGCGTGCGCGCCCATGCACACACTGAATAGCTGGCGGGGTGCCCAATCCCCATCGTCTGCTGCGTTCCCCCGTCCGCCCCAAAGCCTCCGGAAATGCCATGCTGGGTGCCCACCCCAGCGCAAGTATGATCTAGCCGACGGGGTGCCCAATCCCGTCGGCTCCACTGTCCTAACACCCCCAGAACTAAGTGCCACGCTGGGAGCCCACCCAGCATGGCAATCCATCCACTTTGGCGGCGGGGTGCCCAATCCCTGATGGCTGAACAGCCCCCAACTGTCCTTGTGCTTGCGCTGAGAGCCCACCTCAGCGTGGCAAATATCCCTCGTCGTTCTGTTTTTTTTAACCTGTAAAGAAAAAAGCGGTCCCCTGACGCATCTCCAGCCCCCACAACCGCACCACCCACACTGCGCGCAGCCTCCCCACACACCCCCACTCATACTACCTCTGACCTCGAGCGACGATCTTCGGTGGACCGGGAACACGTCTGCACTCTTCAAAGCCGACCATGATATGAGGAAATGCAGGTAAGCTGTATAATGGGCTAGATAGGGGAGTTTCAATTTTGTTGCATATCTCAGGCATTTTTGGGAATTTGTGCACCAAATTTTCAACGTGGGGTTTTTGGGACCCCTTCTCATGAATGATATCACTGCCATGGCGTTATTCGGGCCTGAAGGGTGATTTTGCAGTCACTGCGCAGTCACTGCGCAAAATCACCTTTCGGGCCTGAATAACACCATGACAGTGACATCATCTATGAGAAGGGGTCCCAAAACCCCATGTTGAAAATTTGGTGCCAAAATTCTAAAAATGATTGTTTTACCAGCGCAGCGCTATGCAGTTCCTACACAGGCTTGTAATGTCAAGAAATTTTCAATATTTTCACTCCAAATTTTCAACATTGCCATTTCACCACACCTTCTTATGAGTAGTATAGCTGTCATTTTTCACATCTGACCCAAAATGTGTTTCCGCCCATGTAGCACACAATGGCGCAGTCGGTGTGAGAAATCAATGTACAGGATAAATTAAGAAAATCACAGTGACACTGTTCATGAGCAAAGGTCTTAAAATGGCTATGTTGAAAATTTGGTGAAAAAATTCTAAAACATGACTGTTTTACGAGCGTGCGTTGTGCAGTTCCTACGCACGTGTGTAAGTTCGAGAATTTTCAATATTTTAACTCCAGATTTTCAACATTGCCATTTTACCACACCTTCTTATGAGTAGTACAGCTGTCATTTTTCACATCTCACCCAAAACGTGTTTCCGCCCATGTAGCACACAATGGCGCAGTCGGTGTGCGAAATCAATGTACGGGACAAATTAAGAAAATCACAGTGACACTGTTCATGAGCAGAGGTCTAAAAATGGCTATGTTGAAAATCTGGTGAAAAAATTCCTAAAAATGACTGTGTTACGAGCATGTGTTACACAGTTCCTATGCATGCTTGTAAGTTTGCAAATTTAATATTTTCACTCCAGATTTTCAACATTGCCATTTTATTACACTTTCTTATGAACAGTACAGCTGCAATTTTTCATATGTCACCCAAAATATGTTTTCGCACATGTAGCGCACAATGGTGGTGTTGGTGTGCGAAAGCAATGTTTAGGACAGATTAAGAAAATCACAGTTACACTGTTCATGAGCAGAGGTCTTAAAATGGCTATGTTGAAAATTTGGTGACAAAAGTCCATAAAATGACTGTGTTACAAGTGAGCATTGCCCAGTTTCCACGCACCCTCGCTAGTTCATGACTGTAATATTTTCAGTCCAGATTTTCACCTGTACCATTTTTCCACACTTCCTTATGAACAGTACAGCTGTCATTTTTCACAACATGGCTGAAGTGTGTTTCCACACTCTCAGCGCAGAGATGCGTGGTCGCTGTGGGAAATCATTGTTCGGCACAGATAAAGAAAATCACAGTGACACTGTTCATGATCGGATGCACCAAAATGCCTGAGTTGACAATCTGCTGTAAAAAATCCCCAACCTAATTATATTATGGGTGTGCTTTGCACAGTTTCTATGTACGCTTGTGACTTCACCATTTTTTTAAATATTTTTACTACAGATTTGCAACATAGCCATTTTTTACACCTCCCCATGAACAGTACAGCTGTCATTTATTACATCCTGTTCGGAATGTTTTTGCACCTGTGGTGCTAAATGCCATAGTCACTGTGCATAAGCAGCTTTCGGCTAACAAACTGATATTCCCCCTGTTAATGAGGTGGGGTTACAAAAAAAACATGTTGAAAATTTGGAGTGAAAATACCAACGAATGCCTGAGGTATTAGGGTTTCCAACCATAATGCCTAACCCTGTAGAGAATGACAGGCATCAGGGGTGTGACTTGGGATTCTTGCCTGTGATGCTCATACCGTTCCACACCCTGCAGTCAGTGAGAGGCATCGAGGTATGCCTTGGACTCTTCGGCCCCAAACTTCACCCCATTCTCCTATATCACACCCATCTCACCATATTTCCTAATGAAATGGGGTGCACATAAGGGCCAAAGACCTCAAGGAACACCGAGACACTTGTCAGTGTCTGCAGGGTGGGGTGTGGTGAAATGGCGTGGCCGTTATGCCTGATGACCCAAATGCACACCCCAATGCCTGTCACTCTCTGCAGGGTGGTGGTGGGGTTGGCTTCAGTTCAGTACTTCACTGCCATTCCTATTACGCAGCTCTGTAACTTCTACACTACCACTGCCAATGCCAGCAAGCAAACATTCGGCATTGACAAATGCTTGTTACACTTCCCCATGAACAGTACAGTTGTCATTTTTCACATCCTGTTTGAAATGTGTTTTCGGACCTGTGGCGCCAAATGGCGTAGTCGCTGTGTGAAATCAGATTTGGGTTAACAAACTGATATTGTCACTGTTCATAAGCTGGGGGGGGGTCACAAAAAAATATGTTGAAAATCTGGGGTGAAATTGTCAACAAACGCCTGAGGCATTAGGATTTCCAACCATAACGCCCCAGCCTGTAGAGATTGAGAGGCATCAGGGATGTGGCTTGGGATTCTTGCCTGTAATGCTCATACCATTCCACTCCCTGCAGCCAGTGAGAGGCATTGAGGTATGCCTTGGACTCTTCGGCCCCAAAGTTCACCCCACTCTCCTATACAGGACCCATCTCACTATATTTTCTGATGGAATGGGGTGTGCATAAGGGCCAAAGACCACAAGGCACACCATGACACTTGTCAGTGTCTGCAGGGTAGGGTGTGGTGAAATGGCGTGGCCGTTATGCCTGATGACCCAAAGGCACACCCCAGTGCCTGTCACTCTCTGCAGGGTGGTGGTGGGGTTGGCTTCAGTTTAATACTTCACTGCCATTCCTATTATGCAGCTCTCTAACTCCTACATTACCAATGCCAATGCCAGCAAGCAAACATTCGGCATTGACAAATGCTTGTTTAAATCACTTCTGACACCTGTTTTTGCAGTCGCTATGCCAAATCACCTTTCAGATGGTATTTTAAAAAAATCCCACCTTCGTGGGTCATAACATGGGGTTATAAAAAGACTATGCTGCCAATTTATGCTCAAAATGAAAAAAAAACTAAGTTGTGAATAAATGTTGATTTTTTTCCCCAGTGTTTACTCATAACTTTATTGTTACAGATTCTGGCCCCAGATTTTCAATATGTCCCTTGTGTTAACCCCCCCCCCCACACACACACACACACACACATATGAACATGACAGGTGTCATTTTTTAAATCCTCTTCAAAACATCTTTTTGCATTTGCTCTACAAATCAACTTTTGGATAGAATTTAAAAATAACCCCATCCATCTTGACCATAGCATGAGGTCCTTAAAAGACAAAGTTGAAAATTTAGGGTCAAAATGTCAGAGCCCACTGAAAATAAGCTATTGCTTCTCAGCTGGCCCATCCTGGGTAAATACACTGTAGACATGGGTAAAAGCTGGGCCTCCATCAAAAACAAGGTATTGCATCACTATTCCGTCCTGGGTAAATAATGCAAAAATAGGTGCAAGCAGGACCTCACTGAAAATGAGGTATTACATCTCAGCTGGCCTGTCCTGGGAAAATACATTTTAACAAGCATTTGTCAATGCCGAATGTTTGCTTGCTGGCATTGGCAGTGGTAGTGTAGAAGTTACAGAGCTGCGTAATAGGAATGGCAGTGAAGTATTGAACTGAAGCCAACCTCACCACTACCCTGCAGAGAGTGACAGGCATTGGGGTGTGCATTTGGGTCATCAGGCATAACGGCCACGCCATTTCACCACACCCCACCCTGCAGAGACTGACAAGTGTCACGGTGTTTCTTGTGGTCTTTGGCCCTTATGCGCACCCCTTTTCATTAGGAAATATGGTGAGATGGGTGCGATATAGGAGAATGGGGTGAAGTTTGGGGCCGAAGAGTCCAAGGCATACCTCGATGCCTCTCACTGACTGCAGGGTGTGGAATGGTATGAGCATCACAGGCAAGAATCCCAAGTCACACCCCTGATGCCTGCAATTCTCATAGGGTTGGGCGTTATAGTTGAAACCCCAATACCTCAGGCATTCGTTGGCATTTTCACTCCAAATTTTCAACATGTTTGTTTTGTGACCCCACCTCATGAACAGGGGGAATATCAGTTTGTTAGCTGAAAGCTGCTTATGCACAGTGACTACGGCAGTTTGCACCGCAGGTGCAAAAACATTCCAAACAGGATGTACTCTTTCATGGGGAGGTGTAAAAAATGGCTATGTTGCAAATCTGTAGTAAAAATATTTAAAAAAATGGTGAAGTCACGAGCGTACATAGAAACTGTGCAACGCACACCCGTAATATAATTAGGTTGGGGATTTTTCACAGCAGATACATAGATACATAGATACATAGACAGTGTCGGCAGATAAGGGCCTATGGCCCACCCAGTCTGCCCATTTGAACTTGTAAGTTCAGTTTGTTTTTCTAGAAGTCTGTTTCCCCTTACCCCTGACCTCTAGAATTCCTTTATGTCTATCCCATGCATTCTTAAACTCCGTGATTGTTTCAGCCCCCACCACTTCCTCTGGCAGGGTGTTCCACTTGTCCACCACCCATTCTGTGAAGAAATTCTTTCTCATGTTTCCTCTGAATCGTCCTCCCTCCAACTTCATCCCATGCCCTCTAGTCCTGGAACATCTTTTTCGCTTAAAAATAGTGTTTTCCTGCACCCTGTTCCTCCCTGTAAGACACTTGTATGTCTCTATCATATCCCCTCTCTCCCTCCTCTCCTCCAGGGAGTACATGTTCAGTTCCTTCAACCTGTCTTCATAGGACTTGTGATGCAATCCATGCACCATCTTTGTTGCCCTCCTCTGAACCTTCTCTACCCTGTCTATGTCCTTACGTAGGTAAGGTCTCCAGAACTGTACACTGTACTCCAGGTGGGGCCTCACTAGTGTCTTGTATAGCGGAATTATGACCTCCCTTTCCTGCTGGTGATGCCCCTGCCTATACATCCCAGCATCCTATTTGCTTTACCTGCTGCCTTGTCAACACTGTTTCCTACCTTGAGGTCATCAGAGATGATAACCCCAAGATCCCTTTCCTGCTTGGTGCATGCTATATCCTCACCCCCAACTGATATATTGTGCCAGGGTTTTTGTGCCCCATATGCATTATCTTGCACTTCTTTGCATTGAATTTCAACTGCCAAACCCTGACCATTCTTCAAGTTTCTGCAGGTCGCTCATTCTGTCTACACCCTCTGGTGTGTCTACTCTGTTACAGAGCTTTGTGTCATCAGCGAACAGTGAAATTCTGCCTTCTAGATCCTGCTGCAATGTCACTGATGAAGATGTTGAATAGGACCCGTCCCAGCACTGATCCCTGTGGTACCCCACTGGTCACTCTTCCCTCTGTGGAGTGACAGCCATTTACCACCACCCTCTGTGTCCTGCCACCCAGCCAGTTACCTACCCACCACACTACTGTCCTGCCCACACCCATATTCCCCAGTTTGTGTAATAGTCTTCTATGTGGCACAGTGTCAAAGGCCTTGCTGAAGTCCAGATAGGCCATGTCCACTGCCCTCCCCTGATCCACCTCCCTAGTCACCCAGTCAAAAAATTCAACGAGGTTGGTCTGACATGACCTCCCCCTGGTGAAACCATGCTGCCTTGGGTCCTGTAGTCCATTGACAACCAGATGTTCCACCATCTCTCCTTCAGTAGTGCTTCCATGATCTTCCCCACTACTGAGGTGGAGGCTGGCTGGTCTGTAGTTCCCTGCTTCCTCTTTGTTCCCACTTTTGTATAAAGGACTACATCTGCTGTCCTCCAGTCTTTGGGTACCTCCCTGTTTCCAGTGATCGGCTAAACAGGATAGCCAGAGGTTCAGTCACCACCTCTCTTAGTTCTTTAAGGACCCTGGGGTGCACCCGTCTGGCCCATTGCTTTATCAACTCTTATTACTTCCAGTTCCTTCAGGACCCTTTCTCGTGTAAAGGGACTTGTGTCCATTTCTGCACCATTCTCACCCCTTGTACTCCCTTCAGACCCATTACCCCTCTTCTCAGTAAGACTGAGCAGAAATACCTGTTCAATATGTCAGCTTTACTGTTGTCATCCTCCACGCGCTCCCATCCTCCCCCTTCAGTCTCACTATCCCTCCCTTTGTCTTTCTTTTTTCACTTATGTACCTGTAAAGGTTTTGTCCCCTTACCCACTGATTTTGCAATGTGTTCTTCTGTCTGAGCTTTGGCTTCCCTTACTGACTTCCCTGCCTCCCTTTGCTTCTCCTGGTACTTCTCCTATCCCTTCTGCCTGTGTCTTTTTGTTTTGCCTGAATGCAATCTTTTTGGCTTTCACTTTCTTTGCTACCTCTTTGGAAAACCATAATGGTCTCCTCTTCCTTTTCCTCTTGCTAACCTGCTTAATGCATAATTCTGTTGTTCTTATAATCCCCATTTTAAATACTTCCCACTGTTCCTCAACCCCTGATTCCTGTCCCATTCCCCTTAATGCCTCTTTCAAGTATCTCCCCATTTTCCCAAAGTCTGCCCCCCTAAAATCCAGGATACGTGTTTTTGAGTGGTTTGGTTCTGCTCTTTCTGTGATTTCAAACCACAATGACTGGTGGTCACTGTTACCCAGGTGCTCCCCCACTGTTACCCCCATCACACTGTCCCTGTTTGTGAGCACAAGGTCCAGTATTGCCTTCTGCCGAGTTGGTTCCATGACCAGTTGCTTGAGGAAGGCACCCTGAAGGGAGTCCAGAATAAATCTGCTCCTAGTTGATACTGCTGCTGGGATGCTCCAGTCCACGTCTGGAATATTGAAGTCAACTCAGGCATTTTGGTGCTTCCGATCATGAACAGTGTCACTGTGATTTTCTTTATCTGTGCCGAACAATGATTTCCCACAGCGACCATGCATCTCTGCACTGAAAGTGTGAAAACACACTTCAGCCATGTTGTGAAAAATGACAGCTGTACTGTTCATAAGGAAGTGTGGAAAAATATCACTGGGGAAAATCTGGACTGAAAATATTACAAAGTCGTGAACTAATGAGGGTGTGTGGAAACTGCGCAATGCTCACTTGTAACACAGTCATTTTATGGACTTTTGTCACCAAATTTTTAACATAGCCATTTTAAGACCTCTGCTCATGAACAGTGTAACTGTGATTTTCTTAATCTGTCCTAAACATTGCTTTCGCACACCAACAGCACCATTGTGCGCTACATACAGAAAACACATTTTGGTGACATATGAAAATTGCAGCTGTACTGTTCATAAGGAAGTTTAATAAATGGCAATGTTGAAAATCTGGAGGAAAATATTAATTTGTAAACTTACGAGCATGCATAGGAACTCTGCAACGCTACGTCAAAAATCATTTTTAGAATTTTTTCACCAAATTTTCAATATAGCCATTTTAAGACCTCTGTTCATGAACAGTGTTGCTGTGATTTTCTTAATTTGTCCTGTACATTGATTTCAAGACACCGACTGCGCCATTGTGCGCTACATGGGCGGAAACACATTTTGGGTGAGATGTGAAAAATGACAGCTGTACTACTCATAAGAAGGTGTGGTAAAATGGCAATGTTGAAAATCTGGAGTGAAAATATTGAAAATTTGCGAACTAACGAAGGTAGGAACTGTACAACGCACGCTCTAAAACAGTCATTTTTTGGAATTTTTTCACCAAATTTTCAACATAGCCATTTTAAGACCTTTGCTCATGAACAGTGTCACTGTGATTTTCTTAATTTATCCCATACATTGGTTTCACACACCGACTACGCCATTGTGCGCTACATGGGTGGAAACACGTTTTGGGTGAGATATGAAAAATAACAGCTGTACTACTCATAAGAAGGTGTGGCAAAATGGCAAATGGAACTCTGGAGTCAAAATATTGAAAATTTGCGAACTTACGAGCGTGCATAAGAACTGTACAACACACGCTCGTAAAAGTCATTTTTTGGAATTTTTTCACCAAATTTTCAACATAGCCATTTTAACACCTCACTTCATGAACAGCGTCACTGTGATTTTCTTAATTTGTCCTGTATATTGATCTCGCACACCGACTGCGCCATTGTGCGCTACATGGGCGGAAACACGTTTTGGGTGAGATGTGAAAAATGGCAGCTGTACTACTCATAAGAAGGTGTGGTAAAATGGCAATGTTGAAAATCTGGAGTGAAAGTATTGAAAATTCACGACCTTACGCGAGTGCGTAGGAAATGCGCAATGCATGCTCGTAAAACAGTTATTTTTTAGGACTTTTTTCACCAAATTTTCAACATAGCCATTTTAAGACGTCTGCTCATGAACAGTGTCACTGTGATTTTCTTAATTTGTCCCGTACATTGATTTCGCACACCGACTGCGCCATTGTGCGCTACATGGGCGGAAACACATTTTGGGTGAGATGTGAAAAATGACAGCTGTACTGCTCATAAGAAGGTGTGGTAAAATGGCAATGTTGAAAATATGGAGTGAAAATATTGAAAATTCGCGAACTTACATGCCTGCGTAGGAACTGTACAACGCATGCAAGTGAAACAGTCGTTTTAGAATTTTGGCACCAAATTTTCAACATGGTTTTGGGACTCCTTCATGAATGATGTCATTGTTATTGTTGAGGTCTGAAGGGTGATTTTAGCGAGTGACTGCGTAAATCACCTCGCCCAAATAACGCCATGACAGTGACATCACTCATGAGAAGGGTCCTACAAACCCCACATTGAAAATTTGTGCAAAATTCCCAAAATGCCTGAGATATGCAATATAGTTGAACCCCCATCTAGCCCATTATACAGCTTACAGGCATTTCCTCAGTTCAGGCGTCGGCTTTGAGGAGTGCAGACATGTTCCCAGTCCACCAAAGATCGCTCGCACGAGGTCCGAGGTGAGTAGGGTTGGGGGTGTGGGGAGGCTGGGTGCGAGTGGATGGGAACGGGTTGTGGAGGGGGGCGGAGATTCACGTTGGACCGCTTTGTTCTTTACAGGTAGAAATTAAACAAAAGGACGACGTGGGGCGTTTGCCACACTGGGGTGGGCTCCCAGTGCTGGCAAAGGTGATTGTAGGGGCGTCTCAGCCCGACAGGATTGAGTGCCCCGCCGGCCTAAGGATAGATTGCCACGCTGGGGTGGGCTCCCAGCGTGGCACTTACTACCTGGGAGGAAAGTGCAGCCGACTGGGGATTAGGCACCCCATCGGCTATATTATTAGTTTCCCCAGTGTGGCATTTTGAAAGCCTTTGGGGAGGCGGGGAATGTAGTAGCCGACGGGGATTGGGGCACCCTACGGCTATACAGTGCGTGAAGTGACGCCTGCGTGGGCGAGCGTGTGTGTGTGGGGGGGTGCTGTGCATGAGCAGGTGATATCTTATTGCTGCTCACTCAAGAGTAGCTCCCCCTTTCAACTGTATGCCACTGCATTTTGGAGCGTGTCATAGACAGCTCCATCATGCATTGGCTTACAGGGTTCGCGCCTGCCAGCACACTGACTGAATTTGAGGAGGAGGTGACACACCTCCGAAATCTTCGATGATGGCACTATGTTTCTTGCACATGCGTGCAAGCAAACATAAAAATGGATCAAAGCCAGACCCCATGCCAGCCCGGTCGCGCAGCGGTATAGCTACTGCTTGTTATGCCAGTGACATGCATTCAGGAATGTGCAAGGGCCGTTGTGGGCTTGCAGGGGAAAAAGAATTGAGTGGAGAAGATGCTGTACCCACTGTATAAATGCCAACTGGTGGAAACAGGTCAGCAGCACAGTTGGGAGCATTAGGATGGGAGGGGTTGTCATAGGACACCTGTTATACATGCATGCTGCCCGATGTATATATGGCCCCCTCACTGGATGCCACTACCTTGGAGGAGAACATCAGGTGACAGGAGGAAAATGATGGCCTTCCAAGCCAGCACCCCCTCCCCCATGGCTCTCACATAACCGACATGGTCCCCCACACATTATGGTCATACGGAAGCTACTGATACAGTGTTTGTGAACCTGACCAAGGCCTTCGACCTGGTCAACCACCCTCTACTGTGAATCAAGCTCCACTAACTTGGTTGCTCGAATGAGACCTTGTGTTGGTTCCACAGCTACTTAACTGGACAATCCCAGGCGGTGGTTATTGGTGCTGCCACCTTCCTTGAATTGCTTGTTTCTACAGGTGTCCCCAGGTTTCAATACTCAACCCCCTACTATTTTCTCTATTTATCAACTCCCTCCCCCTCCGACAGCCTACACTGCTCTGTTCTGCTCTCTTGTATGCGGATGACTTAGTCCTCTTTCATAGTGACAAGTCACTTCAAAACATATCCTCAGTACTCACTCACAACTATGACTCTGCCCATAACTGGTTCTTATCTAACATGCTCCTTGTCATGAGAAGAAAACCAAAGAAATGTTACTCGGACCCAGGTCCTACCTGGCTGGCATTCCAAGAATCTTTAGCCAATACAAACTATCTGTTTTCATCTTGAGACTGGCAGTGAGAGTGCCTATTTTTCTGCAGCTAAACATTTTAAGAAACTGACTTTATGAATGTGGCAGTGAGAGGAACACATTTTAAGACAAATATTGGTGGTTAGGAGGTGGTGGGAGCCCCCCCCCCCCACCAACTTCAAAATTTTCTGGATTAATAGAGTGGTTTTATGGACATTTGCTCATTCATTTTAATCTTGACAGTTTTGATGCTGGACATTAATTCTTAATATTTGACTACTGCTATTTTTTAGCTGTTTAAGTTTTAGTTTTATGTTATTTGTTTTCTTTTGGGTATGTTTAGTATATTTTATTGAAGTGGGTAGTTAATTGTATTAAATTTTTTTGGTGGAGAGTGGGGATAGTTGGGGTTGTTTTGGGTATCAAAGGATATAAATGTATAAGGAGTGGATGTGATTGGTTGAGTGAGTGAGTGAGTGAGTTGAGAGACTGTCTTTAGTTGCTGCTGGGGGTGTAAATTTGCAGGATGTGTTGGCAGCGGGCCTTGATGAGCGGGTATTACTCTCCCACTGAACTCCAAGCCCATCACCCCTTTGATTGCCCACTGCTACCAGTAGAGGTTTATAGGCACTGCCGCACCTTGGGGATTGCAAGGAAGCATCAGGGGTGGGGGTGGGGGCCAGGGGGAAGTGGAGTGGAGGTATGAATTGAGGTTGTGGGATCATGGAGAACACCCTGAGGCAAAATGGGTCCAAGCAAGGGGTCAACCCTTCTTGGTGCTCATACCCAAGAGCTCCACCTTGGGTGGGTGGGTAGTGTGGTCAGTCTCGACTACTTATCCAACCCAAGCAGTGATATGCCATGTCAGGTCAATTCAAAACAAGACAGCAGTAATTGCTGACCTTGTTGGGTCATCTGACCTGGCTTGCAACACCAAGACCTGGCTGGACAGCAATGCTGGCCCCATTTTGGAATCAGCTGTTCCAGCCAGGTACTCGGTGATACACCACCCATGGTTGGACCATAGAGGCGGGGGCATCTGTTTTAAGATGGAGCTGGGCCTAGTAGATGTGCCAGTTGGGGCTACTAGATCCTTTGAATGTATCGTGGGTGCAGGTGTGGGTTGCAGGATACTTCTCATTTACCGTCCATCCAGTAGCAAGAAGTAGTTTCTGTAGGAGGTTGCAGAAGTCATCATGGAGATAGTGTTGGAGGCTCCCAGATGGTTGGTGCTGGGGGACTTTAATGCCGGTGTCAACAATGAACTCTCGCAACTTGGAAAAGACTTCCTCCAGCTGATGGTTTCATGGGGACTCGCACATATGATTACCTCCGCGACCCACATATAAGGCCATTTGCTGGATCTGGTGTTCCTGCTGGGGATGGAGATCTTGGACATGTTGGTGGAACCTATCAGATGATCTGATCATCATACTATTGAGTTCAGCTTTGTAGGCCCCCTCCCCCCGCATAAACCCGTCCCTATGGAAATGGTCCGGTACCGCCCTTTATGGGGAGTGACCCCAGATAGTCTGATGGTGGTTCTGGACCTATCGGGTAGTGTGAGTGTTAGCAAGGATCAGGAGAGTCTGTTACAAGCCTATAATAAGGCAGTGGGAGATGCTCTGGATACCATTGCTCCTTTCCATGTTTGTCCGCTCACTCTTCGCCCTTGGTCCTGTTCGTTTGATGGGACCTTGAGGAAGTTGAGGAGAGTGGGAAGAAGGTTGGAGCATTGCTAGCAGAAATCCAGCCTGAATGATGACAAACTTAGATTGATACCCCACTATAAGGAATATCAATCTGCAGTCTCCTGTGAGAAGGCAGAATTACTGTCCAGGAGATTGTAGCTGCGCAAAATCGTCCAGCTCATCTTTTCCATACTGTGGACAGGTTGTGCAATCCAGCCTGTCTCCAGAATCAGAGTGCTTTTTCACAGAAGTGTGAGGAGTTCACTCGATTTTTCATGGATAAGGTTGTGACCATCAGGTTAGAGAGCCATGCAGCCCACTCAGATGGGCAGAGCAGAGATTGGTGTGGGATCACTAGCACCCAACTGGTCTGGTTGGATTTTGCCCAGTTGGCAATCGATGATGCCATGATGATAGTCTGGGGCTTGCGACCGACTTACTGTAGTTTGGATCCAGGTCCGACGCACCTCGTAGTGGGATGCATGGAGGCAACTGGACCAGTCCTTGCTGAGATAGTTACTTGGTCTTTAGAGACCAGAGTGTTTCTGGACACCCTGAAGGAGGCAGTGGTTCACCCTCTCCTGAAAAAACCTTCTCCGGACCCTGACTGTCTTGTAAACTACAGGTCTGTCTCTAACCTGCCTTTTGTAGGCAAGGTTATTGAGAAGGCAGTCGCGTTGCAGCTCAAGGATCATCTGACCACCCACAATATTTACAATTCTCTCCAGTCCTGTTTCAGGAAGAGACATAGTACTGAAACTGTACTGGTCCAGGTACTTAATGATCTCCTGACAGTGAGGGATCAGGGGAGCTGTTCTTGGTTCTCCTTGATCTCTCTGCAGCATTTGACACTGTGGATCATGGGTTGTTGCTACAGCATCTGTGGCTTTTCTGTGGGCTGACTGGTGGTTCAGTTCATTCCTCACCGGCAGAATACAGAGAATGGAGTCCGGGGTGTTTTCCTTGGCCTCTCTTCCCCTATCATGGGGGGTGCCGCAGGGCTCTGTGCTTCCCCCATGTTGTTCGAGGTGTATATGCTGCCATTGGGAGACAATATTAGATGGTACGGGTTGAGTTTTCACTGTTATGCAGATGATATTCAACTGTACTTGTCCTTTGTGCCTAGGCAAAGCGATGCTGTTTCAGTATTTTACAACTGTCTCGCTGAGATTCAGGATTGCATGAGTGCCAGCTGACTTTGACTGTATCCAGATAAGACTGAGGTGTTGTTTGTGGACCCAGGTCACCAGGTGGAGGGATCATTGGCTGGGCAGCCATCTGAACTTTGGCTCGGGGGCAACCAGCTGATGATCTCTGACCGGGTGCGAAATCTAAGCATTATGCTTGACAGCAGGCTGACACTTAAGACTCAGGTGTTGTCTGTTGTCAAGTCCTCATTTTACCATCTGAGCAGTGCCACCTGGATAAAGCACCTGGTATCACCCAATGATCTTCTGATGTTAGTCCACGCTTTGGTGACCTCACGCCTTGATTACTGCAATGCCTTATATCTAGGGCTACCGGGAGGGACCTCTGTCACCTGCAGTTGGTGCAGAATGTGGCTGCCAGATTGTTGACTGGTTTATGTAGATCTGACCGCGTCACACCTGTGCTCCACACCGTGTACTGGCTGCCGGTGCAGTAGAGGATCACCTTCAAGGTCAGATTACTGACCTATAAGGCCCTACACGGACAGTGACTGTGGTACTTGCAAAAGCTCCTCTGTCCCTACCGCCCCCTTCGCTCTTTATGTTCCACCAACGAGGAATTGCTAGAGATTCCCAGGGTCTAGTTGACAACTTTGGGAGTGAGATTATCTGTGTTTGCTGCTCCGACCCTGTAGAATTCTATACCTCATTAGATAAAGGAATGCACATCTGTCAAGGCCTTTAAATCTGCCTTGAAAACTTATTTATTTGAATAGCTTACACTGATACTTAAGCTCCTGACATGATGATGATTTTAGAAATATAGTTCTGTTTTATATTGTTTTAACTTTTTATCATGATTATGTAAAACGCTATGATCTTGTTTGGAATAGCGTTCCATAAATAATGTTTGGTTTGGTCTGGTATTGCAAAACACAACTCCTCTCTCACTATGCTGTTTCCATCTGGTCCTCCCCAGCAGACTGTCACCTACTTCAAATATCTGGGTGTTACCCTAGACCCTTGCCTCTTATTTACAGAACATACTAACACCATCATATGCAGGGTAAACTAAAAGCTGGGTGCTGCCTGCTGACTAAGGAATTTCCTAACCTCAGATGCCCATCTAGCCACTGCCTGGGGCAACCTTCTCCCCATCCTAGACTACTGCTTCCCCAATTTTACGTTTGCTTGCGCGCATGCTCAAGGAATATTTTGGGAGAGTAGCAGACTTAGAGGTGTGCTTCTCTCACCCAATGCACTGCTCCCTTGAGCAGGCGTGGCGGTCCTGCACCAATGGGTGCAGCAGCTCAGTATGACAGTGGTGTTCCTCTGCTTCAAAGAAAAACACCGCTGCCATACTGAGCGCCACCCCCCCTCGCATCACGCGCTACCTCCCCGCAACGTACATCACTTAAAGCTGCACACGCTGGGAGCTCACCCATGTGGCAAACATTGTTTACGCACGGGTGCCCAATCCCCGCCGGCTCCACGGCCCCTTAAAGCAGTACTGCTGCCACGCTGGGAGCCCACCCCAGCGTGGCAAACGTTTGCTTTATTTTGCCAACAGGGTGCCCAACTCTGTCGGCCTCGCCCCCAGCTATCTTGTGCCACGCTGGGAGCCCACCCCAGCATAGCAAATGTCTTACGCCATCTTCTTTTTTTTAAAACCTGTAAAACAAAACTGTCCTGCGCTGCCTCCCAACCCTCCCACAACCCGCACCCACCCACTGCGCACCCAGCCTCCCCACACCCCTCACCCCATACTTACCTCCGACTCCAGCGACGATCTTTGGTGGACCGGGAACATGTCTGCACTCTTCAAAGGCGAATCGCTACTGAGGAAATGCCGGTAAGCTGTATAATGGGCTAGATAGCGGGTTTCAACTTTACTGCAAATCTGTCTTGGAATATTTGACGCAGACCACTAATATGTTTGGGGACCCCTTCTTCATGAGTGATGTCACTGTCATGGTGTGATTCGGGCCCGAAGGGTGATTTCGCAGGCACTGCGCAGTCACTGCGTGAAATCACCCTTTGGCCTTGAATAATGCCATGACAGTGACATCATTCATGAGAAGGGGTCCCAAAAACCCCATGTTGAAAATTTGTGCAAAAATTCCAAAATGACTGTTTTACGAGTGCTAGGTGAAGTCCCTACGCAGGTTCTGTGAAGTTCTTAAATTTTCAATATTTTTACTCCAGATTTTCAAAATTGCCATTTTATCACACCTTCTTATGAGTTTTACAGCTGTCATTTTTCTCATCTCACCCAAAAGCGTGTTCACATGTAGCGTCACAATGGCTAGTCGGTAAGCAAATCAATGTATGGAACACATTAAGAAAATCATAGTGACACTGTTCATGAGAAGAGGTCTTAAAATGGCTATGTTCAAATTTGGTGAAAAATTCTCAAATGACTGTTTTACGAGCGCATGCCATGTGAATTCCTATGCACGTCAAGATGTTTGCATAATCTTTCAATATTTGCACTCCAGATTTACAACATTGCCATTTTACCACACCTCCCTCATGAGCAGTACAGCTGTCATTTGTCACATCCTGCCCAAAATGTGTTTCTGCCCATGTAGCGCACAATGGCGCAGTCGGTGTGCGAACTCAACGTATGGAACACATTAAGAAAATCACAGTGACACTGATCATGAGCAGGGGTCTTAAAATGGCTCTGCTGAAAATTTGGTGAAAAAATTCCTAAATATGACTGTTTTATGAGTCTGCGTTGCGCAGTTCCTACGCACGCTCGGAAGTTTGTGAATTTTAAATATTTTCACTCCAGATTTTCAACATTGCCATTTTACCACACCTCCTCATGAGCAGTACAGCTGTCATTTTTCACATCTTGCCGAAAACGTGTTTCCGCCCATGTAGCGCACAATGGCACATTCGGTGTGCGAACTCAGTTTATGGGGCACATTAAGAAAATCACAGTGTCACTGTTCATTAGCAGAGGTTTTAAACTGCCAATGTTGACAATTTGGTGAAAAAAATCCTAACAATCACTGTTTTACCAGCATGCATTGCACAGTTCCCACGCACGCTCCTAGGTTTGCGAATTTTCAATATTTCCACTCTAGATTTTCAACATTGCCATTTTACCACACCTCCTTATGAGCAGTACAGCTGTCATTTTTCACAACCTGCCCAAAACGTGTTTCCGCCTATGTAGCGCACAATGGGGGTAACAAAAAGGTCATGCTGACAATTTATTGCGCAAATACCAGCAATCGCACAGGGCATTAGGGTAAAGCACCATACATGCCAAACACCACTGCAAACACCTGCAAGCGAACGTTCGGCATTGACAAATGCTTGTTTTCCCTGCTATGTCCTCCACTCTTCACCACAGACTCAATTCTGTCTATAATAGTGTTTACAGCTTCACTTTATTGCCTCCTTACGCAACCCACCACTGGTCCTCGTATCAGTCACTAGGGTGGCTGTCGCTCAAGGACCATCATGACTATGCCTTAGGAAGCCTCATTGATGGCTCCCTGCATGTTGGTGTGGATTCACCATACGCCTCCCTCCTTGTGGCCAGGGTGACAATGTGGTGTCTCTGTGACACATCACCCCCCCCCCGGCGGTCCCCAAAATCTCTTCAGTTATGGGTGCTAAAGCACTGTCTTTCACTGCACCCTCTCTCTCTGGAACACTAGCCCTGCGCCACTCTGCTCAGCCGGTTCGCACCTTATCTTCAAGTCCTTACTCAAAACCTGGCTATTATCCACAACCAGCTGTTTCTGATCATCAGGTAAGCCCCTCCTCCTTACATGTACCCCTCCCCCGGTAACTTTCATATCCCTGGGTGGACTCTAAACCTCCACTTGCACTTAGCCCTTGCACTTCTGTCCCTCACAATGTATCCTTTTCATTTGTACTGTTTTGTTATCACCCATGCATCTTTTCGTAGACTGCAATCTCTGGAGTTGTGCTGTAGCTTATATGTATTTCATTTTTATGTTGATTGCCTGCATGCACGAGAAACATATTACTGCAGGTTGCCAGAAGCAGGTTGTGGAGGCACGGCACTGTTGTGGCCAATTCCCCCACAGCCTTTAAAGCTTGGCCCGCTTTCCTCAATGCCGTGGCACACTGCTGTTGACACTAGTTCAGCCAGCGTGCCACAACCTTGTAAGGTTTCAGCTTCTGCAATCAGGGGTCACCTCGTCATTGCAGTGTAAGCCATTCACTGCAATGAGGGAGTGACTCATCATTGCTGTGTGGAACCATGTAACAGTGATATTATTTGTGAACATGATGGTGGCTTGCCGCAGAGTTTGCAAACAATATTAAGTACCCTCCCCACCAAGGGGTGCCTAATCCCCCTCAGCAGCATGTGTCCCCCCCACCGTGTTTGTTTGCTGATGGGGGCCCAAATCCCCGTTGGCTTCAGTGCCGAGTGATGTTGCCGAAGGGAGCCCACTCCCGCCAGAGGTAATAACACCCCCTCACTTTTGTTGTATGCTGATGGGGTGCCCAATCCTAGTTGGCATAATGTCATAATGTCACCCCTGCTTTTGTTAGTGTGCCAATGGGGTGCCCAAATCAATCCTCGTTGGCTACAGCTGCCTTCAAAAAGAGTCCGTTGGCATGCTAGGAGCCCACCCCAGTGTGCCACATTCCTCTGTTAAAAAAAAAAAAAAAAGGTCCTGCAATGAGTTTTTTTTTGTACCCTGTCAAAAAAGAAAATGGTCCCTCGCAATCTCCCTGCCCCCCTCCCACAACCCGCATCCACCAACTGCACACCCTGCCTCCCCACACTCCCCTCATCCCATACTTACCTCCAGAGTCCGGCACGATGATCTTTGGTGGACCGGGAACAAGTCTGCGCTCTTCAAAGCTGACCGCGAACTGAGGAAATACCGGTAAGCTGTATAATGGAATAAATAGGGTTTTTCAACTTTGATGCATATCTCAGGCATTTTTTGGAATTTTGGCACCAAATTTTCAACATGCGTTTTTCGGGCCCATCCTCATGAATTCTGGCACTGTCATGGCATTATTTGGCCCTGAAAGGTGATTTCGTGGTCACTGCGTGGAATCACCTTTCAGGACTGAATAATGAAATGACAGTGCCAGTGTTCATGAGGTGGGCCCTCAAAAAGTCTATGTTGCAAATTTGGTGGCAAAAATCCAAAAAATGACTGTTTTACGAGTGTGTATTGTGCAGTTTGCACGCACACTCGTAAGTTGGCAAATTTATAATATTTTCACTCCGGATTTTCAACATTGCCATTGTTCTGCACCTCCTTATGAACAGTACAGCTGTCATTTTTCACATCCTGGCTGAAATGTGTTTTCACAGTTCCAGCACAGAATAGCACGGTTGCTGTGGGAAATCTGTGTTTGTGACACATTATGAAAATGACAGTGACACTGTTCATTAGCAGAGGTCCTAAAATGCCTATTTTGAAAATTTGGTGATGAAAGTACATAAAATCAGTGTGCTACAAGTGTGCATTACACAGTTTCCATGCATGCTCACAACTTTGCAATATTTTCATTCTAGATTTTCAGCATTGCCATTTTTCCACACCTCCTTGTGAACAGTGCAGCTGTCATTTTTCACATCCTGGCCGAAATGTGTTTTTGCTGTTCTGGCACACAATAGCATGGTTGCTGTGGGAAATCAGTGTTCGGAACACATTAAGAAAATCACACTGACACTGTTCATGAGCAGAGGTGAAAATTTTGTGATGAAACTCTATAAAATGACTGTGTTACGAGTGTGCATCGTGCAGTTTACACGCACCCTTGTAACTTCGCAAATTAGTAATATTTTCACGCCACATTTTCAACACTGGTATTTTTCCATACCTCCTTATGAACAGTGCAGCTGTCATTTTTCGTATCCTGGCTGAAATGTGTTTTCTTGCTTCCGGTGCAGAATACCGCAGTAGCTGTCAGAAATCAGAGTTTGGGACAGATTAGGATCGAGCGAGTGGGGGGGGGTGACAGAGCTCAACTGAGCTCTTTCAGGACTGCTGCATATTTCTTTGTGGGCAGGAAAAGGCGCCAACTCAGGCACCAGTACAAAAGGGCAGCCTGCAGCAGCAGGAGAAACAGTATGAGCAACTGAGAGAGGGCGAGTGAGCAAGCTCAACGGAGCTCTATCATGACTGCTGTGGATTTCTTTGTGGGCAGAAAAGGGTGGCAATGCAGGCAGGAGCCCCGTACAAAAGGGCAACCTGCAGCACTGGCAGAAACAGAACGAGTGAGTGGGGGGGGGAGTGAGTGAGGTCAACAGAGCTCTGTCAGGACTGCTGCGGATTTCTTTGTGGGCAGAAAAAGGTGCCAACAGAGGCAGGAACCCAGTACAAAAGGGCAGTCTACAGCGGCAGGAGAAACAGTATTAGTGACTGAGAGAGGAGGACTGAGAAAGCTCAATGGAGCTCTGTTGTGACTGCTGCAGATTTCTTTGTGGACAGAAAAGGGTGGCAATGCAGGCATGAGCCCCATACAAAAGGGAGGCCTGCAGTGCCAGCAGAAACAGAATGAGCAAGTGAGAGAGGGTGAGTGAGTGAGGTCAACAGAGCTCTGTTGGGACAGCTGCGAATCTCTTTGTGGGCAGAAAAAGGTGTCAACAGAGGCAGAAACTCAGTACAAAAGGGCAGCCTGCAGCACTGAGAGAAACACAATGAGTGAGTGAGAGAGGGAGAGTGAGCAAGCTCAATGGAGCTCTATCGTGACTGCTGTGGATTTCTTTGTGGGCAGGAAAAGGCGGCAATGCAGGCAGGAACCCAGTACAAAAAGCCAGCCTGCAGAGCTGGCAGAAACAGAATGAATGAGTGAGAGAGGGGGAGTGAGCGAGCTCAACAGAGCTGTGTTGGGACTGCTGCAGATTTCTTTGTGGGCAGAAAAAGGCAGCAATGCACACAGGTGCCCAGAACAAAAGGGCAACCTGCAGCAGTGGGAGAAACAGAACGACTGAGTGAGAGAAGGGGAGTGAGCAAGCTCAACGGAGCTCTATCGTGACTCCTGCAGATTTCTTTGTGGGAAGAAGAAGGCGGCAACACTGGCAGGAGCCCAGTACAAAAGGGCAGCCTGGAGCAGTGTCAGAAATGGAATGAGCGAGTGAGAGACGGGGAGTCAGCAAGCTCAGCGGAGCTCTGTCAGGACTGCTGCAGATTTCTTTGTGGGCAGAAAAAGGTGCCAACTGAGGCAGAAGCCCAATACAAAAAGGGCAGCCTGCAGCACTGACAGAAACAGAATGAGTGAGTGAGACAGGGGGAGCGAGCAACCTCAACGGAGCTCTATTGTGACTGCAGCGGATTTCTTTGTGGGCAGAAAAAGGCAGCAACACAGGCAGCAGGCCAGTGCAAAAGGCTGCCTGCAGCCGGAGAAACATAATGAGCAAGTGAGAGAGGAAGAGTGAGGAGCTCAATGGAGCTCTATCATGACTGCTGCAGATTTCTTTGTGGGCAGAAGAAGGTGGCATGACAGGCAGGCTTCAGTATAGTGCTACAGCTTGCAGCGCCAGCAGAAATGGAATGAGGAGTGAGAGAGGGGAGGAGAGTGAGCTCAATGGAGCTCTGTCAGGACAGCTGCAGATTTTTGTGGACAGAAAAGAGTGCCAGTGCAGGCAGGAGCCCAGTACATAACAGCAGCCTGCAGCACTGGGAGAAACAGAACAAGTGAGTGACAGAGGGGCAGTGAGCGAGCTCAACAGACCAACGCAATCAACATTCGGCATTGACAAATGCTTGTTTGTTATTGTTAGCGCTGAACCCATGTTACAGTTGTATGCTTCACTACTGCTTGACTACTGCGGATTTCTTTGTGGGCAGAAAAAGGTGGCAATGCAGGCAGGAGCCCAGTAGAAAAGGCTAGCCTGCAGCGCGGCAGAAATGGAATGAGCGAGTGAGAGAAGGGGTGTGAGCGAGCTCAACGGCCTGTGTTGTGACTACTGCAGATTTCTTTGTGGGTAGAAAAAGCCATCAACACAGGCAGAAGCCCATTGCAAAAGGGCAGCCTGCAGCAGCAGGAGACACAGAATGAGTGAGGGGGGGGGGGAGTGACTGAGCTCAACGAAGCTCTGTTGGGACAGCTGTGGATTTCTTTGTGGGCAGAAAAAGGCAGCAGTAAATGCAGGGGCCCAGTACAATAGGGCAGCCTGCAGCACCAGGAGAAACAGAATGAGTGAGTGAGACGGGGGAGTGAGCGATCTTAACGGAGCTCTACCGTGACTGCTGCAGATTTCTTTGTGTAAGGAAAGAGGTGGCAATGCAGACAGGAGCCCAGTACAAAAGGCCAAGCTGAGCAGTGTCAGAAATGGAATGAGCGAGTGAGAGACGGGGAGTCAGCAAGCTCAGCGGAGCTCTGTCAGGACTGCTGCAGATTTCTTTGTGGGCAGAAAAAGGTGCCAACTGAGGCAGAAGCCCAATACAAAAAGGGCAGCCTGCAGCACTGACAGAAACAGAATGAGTGAGTGAGACAGGGGGAGCGAGCAACCTCAACGGAGCTCTATTGTGACTGCAGCGGATTTCTTTGTGGGCAGAAGAAGATGGCAGTGCAGGCAGAAGCCCAGTACAAAAGGGCAGCCTGCAGTCCCGGCAGAAACGGAATGAGTGAGCAAGCTCAATGGAGCTCTGTCAGGATAGCTGCAGATTTCTTTGTAGACAGAAAAGGGTGCCAAAGCAGGCAGGAGCCCAGTATAAAACAGCAGCCTGCAGCACCAGAAGAAACAGAGAGAGTGAGTAACAGAGGGGCAGTGAGCGAACTTAACGGACCAACGCAGTCAACATTCGGCGTTGACAAATGCTTGTTTGTTATTGTTCGCGCTGAACCCATGTTACAGCTTGTATGCTTCACTACTGCTTGACTGCTGCAGATTTCTTTGTGGGCAGAAAAAGACATCAACAGAGGCAGGAGCCCAGTAGAAAAGGAACAAGCAAGTGAGAGAGGGGGAGTGAGCAAGCTCAGCACACCTGTGTCGGGACTGCTGCAGATTTCTTTGTGGGCAGAAAAAGCAGCCAACATAGGCAGGAGCCCAGTATAAAAAGGAAGCCTGCAGCAGCGGGAGACACATAATGAGTGAGTTTGTGAGGGGCAGTGAGTGAGCTCAACGGAGCTCTGTTGGGACTACTGTATATTTCTTTGTGGGCAGAAAAAGGCAGCAATGAATGCAGGGGCCCAGTACAAAAGGGCAGCCAGCAGCAGCAGGAGAAACAGAATGAGCAAATGAGAGAGGGGGAGTGAGCAAGCTCAACGTAGCTCTATCGTGACTGCTGTGGATTTCTTTGTGGTCAGAAGAAGGGGGCAATGCAGGCAGGAGCCCAGTACAAAAGGGCAGCCTGCAGCGCTGGCAGAAAAGGAATGAGTGAGTGAGAGAGGGGGAGTGAGCAAGCTCAACAGAGCTCTGTCAGGACAGCTGCGGATTTCTTTGTGGACAGAAAAGGGTGCCAACACAGGCAGGAGCCCAGTACAAAACAGCAACCTGCAGCACCGGGAGAAACAGAACGAGCGAGTGACGGGGGCAGTGAGCGAGCTCAAAGGACCAACGCAATCAGCATTCGGCATTGACAAATGCTTGTTTGTTATTGTTAGCACTGAACCCATGTTACAGCTTGCATGCTTCACTTCTAATGTAATGTACTTGTATCCTGTATTTTATGTTATCTGTGCCACTTCTGTGATCCGGGTCATGCCTGGAAATGGTCCATTGAATGAGTGCACTTATCCGTTACCAAAGACTTAAATAAATGAATAAGTGGTGCAATCAATCAATCAATCAATAAGTCTTTATTTGGCCAGGTGAAACTCCATTGAGCAAGCTAATTTTCAAGGAAGGCATGGTAGGTACACAATAAATAATACAGTATACAGTATACAGTAGCACAACAGATCATATAGCACAAAGAGCATATAGCAATACAAACTGGTACCAGGATAATCAATGTGAGCAGGTCATAAGGTGACGCATCATCCCAGAATACAGCCCAGGAGAAGGTTGGTAGCAAACAGCACCCAATCTGCCGAACCAGTGATTTTAGACACTGATAGCTCTAGTAGAGCAGAGTTAATGCTAATGACAGTTGAAGCTGGGTGCTCAGCAGCAAGGAGATAGGCAAAGGTGAAACCAGGAACATGGTTTAGTGTAGTTCTAGTGAAGGGATAGAGGGTGTACAGGGCTGACTGTAAGAATAGCAATGTATGGCAGTGCAGTTTAACCACAGGGAGGGCACAGACAAGGCTCCAAGAAGGATCTTGAGTAGAGTGATTTGAACTCCGAAAAACCAATAGGATGTACCAATTTTAAGGATTTCTTGATGTTGTTCCACAGTTGGGGCAGCACATAGCTGAAGGAGGCTCTGCCAAAGTGGGAAAAGACTTTAGGCAGAGCTAGTGACATGTACGAACGGCTTCTCAAGGCATAGTTTCACAAGATGCAGGAGGGCAGACAGTCGGAAATGTAGGAGGGTAGCATCTTAGATATGGATCTATAGGTCCATTGTATAGTGTTCCTTGCCTCCTGAACGTAAGTGAGGTCCATCGTACTGTGGAATGGAGTACACAGTGATGGGTATTGTATGCTGCACCAGAAATTAAACATAAAGTCCTATGGTATAGGTTGTCAAGCTCAGTTAGGGCGGTTTTTGGGACATGGCCATATAGGAAGCCTGCATAGTCCAAGATAGCTAGGAACGTGGTTTGTACCAAGCTTTTTCTGGCCTCTTCGGTAAGCAGATGCTTGATTCTAAAAAAAAAGTCCAAGCCTCTGTCTAAGTTTTTTTGAGAGCTCATCTATATGTTCAACAAAAGAAAGTCTGTCATCCACATACCTAGGTGCTTAAACTTGGTCACATAATCAAGGGACTCACCAAGCAAGGTGGTGATAGCGGGAATTTGACTGTGCTTAAACGGGAACTGTAGAAATCAGGCAGCTCCTACCCACATAAGGTGTACCCTCCGGTTTAGCTCTAGCCCACAAAAGCGGCATTTTTCTTGCACTGCTAAGGTGTTTATTTTATTTTGTAAAAGTCTCGCGAATCGGAAGTGTGGCAGATGTTGGGGCTCCAGTAGGAGTGTAATGGTGCGGGCTGCTCCACGCTCGCTTGTAGCAGGGGTGGAGCAGTGCTACCTGTGCACTTGTCGACCCCAGTCGTGCACTTCCGGTTCGTGGACTTTACAAATAAAAATAAACTGTGACTGTAATAAAATACCGTGTGGGCTAGAGTAAACCGGAGGGTACTCCTTACGCGGGTAGGAGCTGCCTGATTTCTACAGTTCCCCTTTAAGGCAGTTTATGGACTTTGTCGATGGGGACAACAGCATAGCCTTGTTCTTTTTGGCATTCAGTAGGAGCTTTTGACTCCAGAGGTTTTGTTGTAGCATAAGGAAATCTGCTTGTAGGTCCGTATAGGCACTTTCTGGAGTAGGTCTGGCAGTATAAAGGACCGTGTCATCAGCAAAGAGATGGACACTGGAATACTTGATTCCACGGTCGATGCTGTTGGTATAAAGTGAGAAAAGTATGGATGGAGCCTTGAGGTACTCCTCTGCTGATCTGTTTTAGAGTGGAGAAATCTCCCACTACTTGTACTTGCTGCATCCCCTCTGCCAGGTAGCGTGAGAACCACTTTAGGGAAGGTACATCCAGACCAGTGCTGTGGAGAGTAAATAAGAGCAATGCATGGTCCACGGTATCGAAGGCCTTGCTTAAGTCAAGGAATACAGTGCATTCATGATTCTTTAAGTCCAGGGCTCTCTGCCAGATGTTTGTGACTTTAGCCAGTGCTGTGATTGTGCAATGACATGTCCTAAAGCCTGATTGTATGGGGTTAAGTATATTTGAGGAATCAAAGTAGTTTCTAAGTTGGCAGTTTGTTAGTTTCTCCAGCAGTTTTGATAGGGTGGGGAGTAAACAGAATGGCCTGTAGTTATTGGGGTTGCTGGGGTCTACTGATTTGAAGAGGGGCATAACTTGGGCAGTCTTCCACACAGAAGGGAGTTTACCCAGGTTGAGGGATATATTAAAGAGGTGTGTTACTGGTGCGGCCAGAGCTTGGTGACCGAGCTTTAGGAAGAATGGGCCAATGAGGTCCGCTTCTGCTCTTTTTCTGGCACCCAGTTGAAGGAGGAGGTCATTCACTTCCTTGTAAATTACAGGCTGGAAGGAGAAACCCATGTCAGGAGTACAGTGGACAGGGGGAGAGCTTACAGGGCCTTGGACAAGGAAATGATAGAAAGTACCCTTAAAATAGCAGAAAAAGGGGATGCACTTCTGATGGGGGATCTGAATGTGCCAGATGTTAACTGGAGTGCATTTGCAGCAGCCACTTCCCAAAGTGAGGTCATCAAAAATGAACTACAGGGGGCATGCCTTAGACAACTAGTATTATTGGAACCCATTTGAGAGGGAACAATCTTAGATCTGTTCTCAAATGGAGATGGCGAGAGGGTCACATGTAACCCCTAGATGGCGCTATCCCAGGGGCTACTACCCCTGCCTGATTTGCCACTAACAGGTTGAGGGGCCTGGATCCAATGGCGGGTGCCTCCACCCAGAGGTCAGGGTTTGCAATAGTTAAACTAACTTGGTCACAGCCCTCTGGGACACTGCAACCCCCCTTTCTTCCCACTAGTGGCCCACACAATATATCAAATTACCTTCACAGTATACACTTACCCCAGGTCTGGTTCCAGCACTGGGACCTCCTGTGAAATGAGATACAGTGCAACAATCACAGTACAGTACTTTAACATAGACAAATACCTCAGGCAGTATAACTTTGCTGAAACAAGCAGCTCTGATTTATTTAGGGGATATAACAAGGACAGGGAAATCAGGTTAATTAGCTTATCACTCTAATAATCTCACTTATGGCTCTGTGCACAGGCCTATCCCTATCAGTTACTGTCCCTGGGTACCCAAGCCCTAGTGGCTAGTCCAAACCGTGGCAGCTGGTAGGGGCCCTTTCACACAGAGAAAAGGAGAATTAAACAGTCAGCAGTACAGTAATTCCATTTGGATTTAATGTGGCAATTCAACAGGGAGCCACCTGAATTAGTACTCACGACCTCCAAATAAGATAGGGTCCTTCAATGTCAGCAGGGCTCACTTGAGGTACACAAACCTCTTCACACATCCATATAAAGAAAGCACTATACCAGGCAGGCTGCATCTGTATCCCAATCGAATTACTGCACAATACCGGGAGAACACACAGCAGATTCAGTTCCTGACAGACAGAGTGCACAATTTTCAGCAATTCCTCCAGTCTTCTACAGGGTGAGCCTGGTTTCTACTCTTCAGAGATCCTTTGATTCTTTTCACAGGACGGATTCAGTCCAACAAGCTGTTACACAAGCTGCAGACCGAACTCTGGGCCTTACACGTTTTTGACTAAAACTGCACACTGAAAAGCACAGGGCTCCTTCCTTCTTCACTGCCAAAGCTCAACTGAAACTCCAACTGACAAAACCGGGCACTTCCTTTGAGTTCCTCCCAGTTCTTGACTGGATTGGCTGTCACTCACAATAGACTGCTGCTGTTGGTCCAAAAAGGCACTGAAGTCTAAACTACATCTCCCAGAGTCACTGCCCATACAATCCTCTTGTGGCTGGCTCAGATTATGAGTCCAAGTTCTGATTCGTCCAAGGCACCATTTTAGAGCTAGCTTACCCCACACTGATTGGTCCAGTTCAGCAGTTCAAAACTAGAATGGGAACTAGCAGACACAGTTCTGACTGCAAAGAAAGCAGGTTAGACAAACTGTAATTTCATTATTACTCTAAATAATTTCTGGCAAAGTTACATCTGTCAGATAGGTTCCTTTGCACCCTAGTGACTGCAAAATGAAGTGAATTGGCAGCAGCTTGAGTGGTACTCAGAGAAGCACACAGTCCCCCATACAAACTAATTATGTCTGCAAGCAGACAGCTCTTAAAGAGACAGTACCAGAGGCTCTAAAAACACTCACTGATAAATGGCTTAAATGCCAAACACCATTCAGGCTTGGAGCATTCAAGCAAGCTCCTGGAAGTCTTTTGGGAACCCCCATTTGCAGGGGGGTTACACACAGATTTAGAAGTGGGTAGCCATCTGAGAACTAGTGACCATCGAACAGTATGGTTCATGATAAACACAGTAGTAGAGTTAAGCCATCCAAAGGCAAAGGTACTGGACTTCAGGAGGGCTGACTTTGTCAAAATGGGTGAGTGCCCAAGAAATGCAATAGCAAATGGGCAGGAAGGAGGGGTGGAAGAACAATGGGGAATAATAAAAACTGCCATCACAGAGGTAACAAGCCTTTGTGTGAAGCAAATAAACAAAACAAAACGATGTAAGAAACCACTATGATTCTCAAAGGAGGTGTCAGGGAAGGTTAGGGAGAGAAGGTCGTGAGGGCCTCAGAGCCTGCCCCCCTCTGCAAGCCGGACCCCCCTGGAATCCTGGACTCTCCAGTGCACAGAAGGTCATGAGGGCCTTGGAGCCTGCCCTCCCCCACTGCTTGCTGGACCCCTGTGGAATCTTCGAACCCCTGGTGCACAGAAGGTCATGAGGGCCTCGGAGCCTGCTCTCCCCCACTGCAAGCCAGATCCCCATGGAATCGTCGACCCCCCGGTGCACAGAACGTCATGAGGGCCTCAGAGCCTTCCCTTCCTCACTGCAAGCTGGACCCTTGTGGAATCCTCAGCCCCTCGGTGCACAGGTACACCACGCTGCAGCCGTGAACAGCAGCCTTATTGTCCTTGGAAGTCACACTGGCCTGCACTGATCACATCGGAGCTCTGAGATTCAAACTTGGTGCCATTTTGAGAGTGTCACACCACTTTTCTGTCAGCACAGCGATGCTGCTAGTTTTTCAGACTCACTCAATGCTGCATTTATTGCTGTGTTCTGCTAATATGGGTGTAACCCCCCTGCAAATGGGGGTTCCCAAAAGACTTCCAGGAGCTTGCTTGAATGCTCCAAGCCTGAATGGTGTTTGGCATTTAAGCCATTTATCAGTGAGTGTTTTTAGAGCCTCTGGTACTGTCTCTTTAAGAGCTGTCTGCTTGCAGACATAATTAGTTTGTATGGGGGGGACTGTGTGCTTCTCTGAGTACCACTCGAGCTGCCAATTCACTTCATTTTGCAGTCACTAGGAGTGCAAAGGGAACCTATCTGAAAGATGTAACTGTTTGCCAGAAATTATTTAGAGTAATAATGAAATTACAGTTTGTCTAACCTGCTTTCTTTGCAGTCAGAACTATGTCTGCTAGTTCCCATTCTAGTTTTGAACTGCTGAACTGGACCAATCAGTGTGGGGTAAGCTAGCTTTAAAATGGTGCCTTGGACGAATCAGAACTTGGACTCATAATCTGAGCCAGCCACAAGAGGATTGTATGGGCAGTGACTCTGGGAGATGTAGTTTAGACTTCAGTGCCTTTTGGACCAACAGCAGCAGTCTATTGTGAGTGACAGCCAATCCAGTCAAGAACTGGGAGGAACTCAAAGGAAGTGCCCGGTTTTGTCGGTTGGAGTTTCAGTTGAGCTTTGGCAGTGAAGAAGGAAGGAGCCCTGTGCTTTTCAGTGTGCAGTTTTAGTCAAAAACGTGTAAGGCCCAGAGTTCCGGTCTGCAGCTTGTGTAACAGCTTGTTAGGACTGAATCCGTCCTGTGAAAAGAATCAAAGGATCTCTGAAGTAGAAACCAGGCTCACCCTGTAGAAGACTGGAGGAATTGCTGAAATTGCACTCGGTCTGTCAGGAACTGAATCTGCTGTGTGTTCTCCCGGTATTGTGCAGTAATTGCGATCGGGATACAGATGCAGCCTGCCTGGTATAGTGCTTTCTTTTATATGGATGTGTGAAGAGGTTTGTGTACCTCAAGTGAGCCCTGCTGACATTGAAGGACCCTATCTTATTTGGAGGTCGTGAGTACTAATTCAGGTCGCCTCCTGTTGAATTGCTACATTAAATCCAAATGGAATTACTGTACTGCTGACTGTTTAATTCTCCTTTCTGTGAAAGGGCCCCTACCAGCTGCCACGGTTTGGACTAGCCACTAGGGCTTGGGTACCCAGGGACAGTAACTGATAGGGATAGGCCTGTGCACAGAGCCATAGGTGATTATTAGAGTGATAGCTAATTAACCTGATTTCTGTCCTTGTTATATCCCCTAAATAAATCAGAGCTGCTTGTTTCAGCAAAGTTATACTGCCTGGAGGTATTTGTCTATGTTAAAGTACTGTACTGTGATTGTTGCACTGTATCTCATTTCACAGGAGGTCCCAGTGCTGGAACCAGACCTGGGGGTAAGTGTATACTGTGAAGGTAATTCTGATATATTGTGTGGGCCACTAGTGGGAAGAAAGGGGTTGCAGTGTCCCAGAGGGCTGTGACCAAGTTAGTTTAACTATTGCAAACCCTGACCTCTGGGTGGAGGCACCCGCCATTGGATCCAGGCCCCTCAACCTGTTAGTGGCAAATCAGGCAGGGGTAGTAGCCCCTGGGATAGCGCCATCTAGAGGTTACATGGGGAGGTGCCTTAATTGTACGACAAGCTTATAGCAATAGTAGAGCCTAAAATCTGCACGTATGTGCACCATTCTGGAGGGAGCCTGAATATAATTTTAAACCGACAGCAAAAGGTTTCTGCAAATTTATACTGAAACACACAGCAGCAGGAGAGCCTGTAACCTGTTCATTTTCTTGCACAATTCGGAAGGGAGTCTTATTATATTTAAACCTACGGTAAAAGGCTTCTGCTAATTTTAAACCTACAACAACAGGTTCCTACAAATTTATTCTGAAGCACACAGCAGCAGGAGAGCCTGTAACCTGCTCGTTACTACTGTGTTTCTGCTGATTGATCTTAAGCTTTTAGCAGCAGGAGAGCTTGTAAGCTGCTGTGTACTTAATTTAGTATATCTCCCATAAAGTTAGAGTTTTGAATTGACTCTTCCTACAGCCTATCTGCTTTCCGCATATAATTTTCTTCACTTCTCCTCTTTCCTCAAAAGATCATGAGGGCCTCAGAGCCTGCCCTCCCCCAAGCAAGCCTGGCCCCCGTGGAATCCTCGACCCCCCCCGGTGCCCATGTACACCATGCTGCAGCCGTGAATGGCAGCCACATTGTCCTTGGAAGTCACACAGGCCTGTACTGATCACATCGGAGCGCTGAGAGGCCCCGCCGGTGCCCTGCGCCGGCTGCCCTACCACCCCCGCCACCACCCTAGGTGAAATTAGCCTTATATAGGCTGGGTCATGTGTGCTCTAAAACCTATCAGCCCTCTTTCCCATAAGCATCTTATCTGCTCTCTCCTCTAGTTGCCACCCTATTGCCTCAACCTGCGACAGGTTGACTAAAATGCCCAGTCTTTTCCCCTGACTTAGAAATCATTCCTGGCTTACCTACTTCTCGGCAACAGCAGGCATCTTACTAGCCTAAGGGTATGAATTTTAGCCGTGATTACTTACTAGTGTTCAGTAGCTTGGCCTGTGATCCCTATTGCAAAATTGTATAAGCGTATCATTGCCATGCTGCATGCCTGCGGTATCACTACCTAGCACTATCCCAAGGGCACACACAGTACTTGAGCTACAGGAAGTAAGTTTTAGGGCTGTTGTTACAGCAACCTCCCTGAGCCTCCCTGATATCTGTCCTTAGCAACGTCCCTGTGCTGGTGCTCTGGGGGCTTAGAAATAAGTGCTGTAGCTAGGACGTGCTGCTTGCATATTGCCCACACACAACCTGCCTGGACACATCCCTGCTGATCTTGGTTGCAGTGTTGCATATTTCTCCTGAGAATTCCCTAACCCGGAGCCACGCTCATATCTGCGGCTTTCACATCTGTTGCCATGGCCGTCCCTGGACTGGCTGGGGTATTGACTAATAATCAAGGACCTCAGGCCACCTTGCCCTCTTTCAAGTTCCTCTCTGCCTGGCTATCTGCTAATCGCTTAAAAATGGCACACCTGAATGTTCGCAGTATCCGGCACAACCTAGCAGAACCAACGGCCTGGGTGGCCCACTACAACCCTGATATTATGGGGATCTCGAAAACCTTGCTGAAGCCTCACATGCCTGACTCCTTGTGTGCCCTTCCGGGCTACAACCTCATCAGACAAGACAGGGCAGGGAAAAAGCATGGGGGCGGAGTGCTCCTGTGTTATAAGGTGCACCTAAATGTGTATTCTGTTGATCATACACCCCCTACATCCCCTGCCTGAGAGTTCCTGCATGCCCTGCTCCTGCTAGGGAATACAAAAAAGGTACACCTGGTCCGTGCCTACAATCCTCCGAAGGGAAGAGTACTAGGGCTCTCCTCACTACTCAACTGCCTTAGTGACAAGGTTGGCTCTAATGAGCTACTAGTCCTGGAGGACCTTATCCTCGACTGGATGGGTCCCAGCACCAAGCAATATGAGCCCCTTCTCTCAGGCCTTGGCCTTAGTCAGCTCATTATGGTGCCCACAAGGCTGTCCTTCCGAGGGATAAAGGATCCCTTATTGACTGGATACTGAGCAATAGACCAGATAGAATAGTCTCTGCAGGAATTCTCCCCGATGTCATCTCAGATCACTCTCCAAGCTACTGCATATGGGGTATCTCCTCACCAAAAATCCCCAGTAAGGTGATCCAGATGAGGGACTATTCAAAATTTAAACTAAACGACTATCTTGCGGACCTACGACAAGCTGACTGGTCCAGGGTCACAGTCACTAACGACCATGCAGGAGCCCTTGACCATTTCCTCACGGTGATTTACGTGCTTTCTTGCAAATTTTGTCCCTGTTGAGCAGAGCCGACTTCAGTTGATGTGTAAACCAAGGGAGAGTCTTTTTCTTGGTGCGTGCTTTGATCAAGGTGGCATGTCTGTCAATAGCTCCACGGACAGTAGTATGGAAGGTCTCGTATGCTGTCTCTACTGCCCTGACTAAGTAGAAGTCTTGTCATAGCAGGGAGCTTTGTGAGTCTGATAGGAAGGTTTGTGGTAATAAGTTACGTAAACATCTCTTGATTGTGAACCTGGACTTAGAAATAGGCTTGGCTGCAGCAGCTCTTATGTAAGCAATAAAGCAGTGGTCACTGAGATCAGTGAAGAAGTCTCCAGAATGAGAGAATAGGTGCAGCTTGTTTACTAGAATGATGCCAAGTAGGGAGCTTTTATTTGGGTTCTTTTTATTTGGATGGGTCACTTCTGAGACAATTTGAGTAAGTCTGAATGAGTCACATAGATTTTTTAAGGGTTTGGAGGAGTCCAAGAACCAGTCGAAGTTACAGTCACCCAGGATTATGACTTCTGACTGCAGGACACTTACAGAATGGGAAAGGTGACTTAACAGTTGAAGCCCTACAGAAGGAGGCCTGTAGCATCCTATGATGTTCAAGGCCAAGGCGGTGAGAGTTGAACTTTGATCGTGAGGCTTTCAAACTCTTTCAGTAATGATGAGGAGTCGGTAATAGAAACGTTATATTTTTCCAGTACATAGATTGCAACCCCCACCTCTAGTCTGTCTGTCCATGTGAAAGATATTGTATTCAAGTAAGTTGACCTCAGAGTTTGGGGTAGTGGGTTTGAGCCACGTCTCAGAAACCACCAGATGTCAGGTTTCGTGTGTGTGATCCAAGCCAGTATGGAGGATACTTAGACCATTAAGGTTGATAACGTTGCAAGGAGCAGAGATAGGTAGAGGGGGGCCTGGGTTCAGTTTGACGCTGCCAGAATAGAGCAGAAGCAGAAATAGGATCATTTTAAGGGCTCTCAACACAAGCTTACCAGTTTGTGTCCAAACCCGTTTGTTCTGTTGTGGTGGGCAAGGCATAACGTAGTTAAGGTGGAAGCCAAGTGCTCCTAAAGTTGCCTGTAGAAGTACCCTGGCCTGGTGCAGTAGAAGGGAAGGGTGTAGCAGGTGGGTTTTGCTGAGTCCTGTCCACATATTAAACATCTGTGACATTGTCCCAGTGTACCATGGCAGCAGAAAAGGGTAGGCCAACTATGAGGACATGAATGAATCAGTAAAGGGAACATCAGTGCGTGGTGGGGCATTCCTAAATGAAGGGTGGGTTCCTATGCAGGGAGCTAGTGAAAAAGGCATAAAACTGACCATGAGGCCTATGCGCAGTAACGGCCACATTCCTTCAGAGATGAGGTGTGCACTAGGCAAGCAATAACACACGCCGAGGTGTGGGTTATGTGCAGATAAGAGCACGCCTGGGGTGTACTAAGGCACAAGGTGCTTGCGCCGAGCGCCTTATGCCCCTGGGCGTGCTCTTATCTGCACGTAACCAACACCTATAAAATGGGCCCCTGGTAAAGAAGTTAATTTGAAAAAAAATGGAGTAATCATTTTCATAAAACAAATAAAAATATGCTATCTGTACAAAATAGAAAAAGTAGTCCCTCTGTTTAATTGAAAATGACTGTAGTATGTCATTGCGTGTCAGGTCACTGTGTGCCTGTGTCTATAGCAGCCAGTCAGTGACTCTGTCTACAGAAGATACCTACAAAAACTGTGAACATTTTTTTTATTTTCTTTAAAATATTTTTCCTACTTTGAGAGTTTGAGGCACCAGGACCGAGTGTCTAACAGCTGGGCTACCCTATTATGTGTGCTGTTTCTTGCATACTGCCGAAGATGTAGACAGGGTTTTTGTGTGTGATTTCTTATATTTATATATATATTTTTTTTATATACGTTCATTTTGTATTATTTTTATGTCAGGATTTTTCAGAAACAGCTGGCTGTGTGGGAGCGAGCATGTCCCTTAGCAGCCTCCATAGATGGATGTTTCCAGGTTTCTGTTATTTTGAAAGTTCCATTTGGCGCTCACTCTGTTTAAGTAAATAATTAATTTTTTTAAAGCTGATTTTCATTTGTAGAACAGAGTGAGCACCGTATAACACAGAAAGTGATTTTGTGTGACTGAACCGACCGCTAAGAACTTACTTTTGGTTTTGTGGTCAGCTTCAGAGATCGCGGTCCAGTTTGGAGAGCAGTTCGAGATTTTTTTTTCACCGTTTGCTTGCAGTGACAGGAACTGAGTTGATGTGCAGAGATGAGGCTGCCTGCAACACAGTTCAGCAGGTAGTTTTGTGACCTTTGTTGTGGGAAAGGGGGCAGCGGCGACCATGTTTCATGATGCTGCTTCTATGCCGTGGTTGCTTCTGGAGCTACTGTGAGGGAGATGCAGTTTCATGGTATTGCGAGGTGAGGTGTGCCACTGTATGTTTTTTGTTTTTAGTTGGCACATCTCAGTCATTTCCTTTTGTAATGTGGTCAGGCAGAGGAAGTTAGTGCTGGTTGGCACAATACATGCTGATAAGCACACGGCTGAAACTAGGTTTTAGCCAATGAGGATCCTGGATTGTTTAAGCCCATTTTATAATGGAAATCAACGTATACCTTTGATCAAGGCAACTTAGGTAGGGTTACCACCTTTTAAGAAGCCCAGAGTGGGACATTTCTTACTGAAACTGGATTTTTCGCAGGACAATATGTCATCTCGACCAATGCAACAGACGTTTTCTCTAAATAATCAAAATTAAGACTAAGTGTTGTAGTTTTTTTAGTTGTTTCTTGTGTTTTTTATTATTTTAAGGTATTTTAGTTAAGGTATTATAGTTTTCCGTAACATTTAGAGGAAAATCAGAAAATATTTTTTCTACTATAATGTCAGGACATTTAGTATTTTTCATGTTTTTCTGCAGGACACAGCTGCTCAAATCAGGACTGTCCTGCGAAAATAGGGACAGCTGGTAACCCTAAACTTAGGACCTATGGAGTGGAGGGGGGAGGGAGGACAGTCCATGAAGTCAGTGGTGGGGCAGGGGTGTTCTGCCATTCAAGACTGGAATGAGAAATAGCTTTGTGGAACATAGAAAACAGCAGGACCCACTGAAAACAATATCTTGCATCTTATTGCTGTCCTGAGTAAATACGATATAAAAATGTGTAAAAGCAGGATCCCATTGAAAATGAGATATTGCTGCTGTTCTGACTTCTAACAGCATGCAAGCAAACATGTTTGACATTGACAAATGTGTGTTTTAAGAAGAGCATTCACATGAAAACTAGATCCCTGTCCTTTGTTCTTCATCTCTGGTGTTTTGTCTATAAGCAACCTCATAATCTATTTGCCTTTGTCATCATAATCATTTCTCCACCAACCTAGAGGTGAGCACAGTGCAGGCCATTCTGCTTTCCAGAATTTCTTTTTGAATTCTGTGGAATTCCAAAACATATCTGTATGTTAACCACAGAATAATTTTTCCAAGAGTCACGTAAGCTGTGGAAAAGAATTTCCGCAGATTGCAGAAAAAAGCATCTGCGGTTTATATAAACTGAAGATTACTAATCTGCAAAAAAAATGTTGCTTTCAGAATATTGGAATTTCACAACCAACTGAATTTCAAAGGATTAGGCAGATTTGGGGAAAATTCTGCAGAATTCTGTTTTTCCATCAGAGTGTGAAGATTCCACACAGTACTTCAGCAACCAGCTGTGATGTCATGAGAGAGGATTGTGGTATCACTTAGGGACAAGCAGAATGAGCAAATGGGCTGGGTGGTATAGGGCTAGGGAGATGGATAATTGAGGGGATCAGAAACTGGCTGTCAGACTCATTTGTAGCTTCGTACTCTAATTATTTTGCAATCTTTGGCCAGGAAAGGCACACTAAGTCAAAGCTTGCTTCCAGGTGTATCCTGGGCCCACAAGGAAGTTAAGCTACTTGCTCATGGTCACACAGTATGCAAATGGTGGCTATGGGATTCAAACCCAGTTCTCCAGGTTTGCAGCTCAGTGCTCTTAACCACTATGCTATACTGCTTCCCAGTCTCAGAGTGGTCCTGGGACAGGTACTCTTCAGTATGCATATCAGTGGGGTTACTCAGTAAAGTAAATCTGTTCACAGATGACGCAAAGCTCATCAAGAGAGTAATGAGGAGGGGATCAACGGTGTAAAACGATATGAGTGGGCAGGCAGTATAGCCTAGGGGTTAGAGTAACAAGCTGCGAATGAGCTTGGTACATCTAAAAGATTTGGATTTGATTCCCACAACCACTGCTTGCATACTGTGTGACCCTGAGCAAGTCACTTAACCTTCCCAGTGTTTACGGGTCGCCCCTGGAAACAGACCTTGGGCATAATCTGGGTCAAGGTCAGTTGTCATTCATGTGTATCCCCCTTCCCCGGCTCGTGCCTGAAAATAGGCAGCATTTGTCTAGTGCACTTACCCTTTCAACAAAAACTAGATAAATAAATAGATAAACAGTGGGCCTTACCCGGGCACCCAAGAAAAAAAAAAAATAATGCAGAAATGCTGGACAAGTGGTCCAGAATATGGCACCGAAATTCTTTGCAAAAAAATGTGAAGTGATGTACAATGGCAACAAAATCCACAGATAGCATATAGCATCCGTGGAGTCAGGGTAAAAGAGGAAAGGGACCTATGGGTTACAATAAACAGCAGTCTGAAATACTCTTCTCAGTGCATGATAGCATATAGGAATGCTAACAGGATGTTGGAAGTTGTAGAAATAGTATTAAGAATTATTTTTAAACAGTAAATACACGCTTTGTCCAGTGCCTGTTTTCAGGTGTATATTTCTGTAACAGTTATACAGTTTCACGAATATCATTCAGCACACTGTTATTAAAAAACACAATATAATTAATTATTACTGGTTGTAAAACAATCACAAGCAAATCTTAGTTTGTTGGTAACAAGCCTTTTGGAATATACTGATTCGTGTGTGCTTTCTTGTAGCAACACAGTCTGTTCTTTGACATAGCAGCATTAAAATGCACACCCACTTCACTGTATTGTTAACATTTTTAGGACATTTTAATCTGCTAACCTTGGTATTTCTCATGTCATAGCTTATCGGCTCTTTCAATTCAAGATGTAGTTTCTCATCTTACACTTGGGAGTACCATTTTAGATGGGTGAACAACTCACAATGGTAGGTATCAAACCCAGAGTGTGTTATGATGCAGGCTAATGTGTTGTAAATGTTATTCAATTTACACAGGTCCCCTTTCCTTACATACATACAAGCACAGCTCCCATACTCCAGAATGGGAAGAAAAATATCATTTTGATGTAACCCCTGCAAATGGGGGTTCCCAAAAGACTTCAGGAGCTTGCTTGAATGCTCCAAGCCTGAATGGTGTTTGGCGTTTAAGCCATTTATCAGTGAGTGTTTTAGAGCCTCTGGTACTTGTCTTTAAGAGCTGTCTGCTTGCAGACATAATTAGTTTGTATGGGGGACTGTGTGCTTCTCTGTTTGAGTATCACTGAGCTGCTGCCAATTCACTCCATTTTTGCAGTCACTAGGAGTGCAAAGGGAACCTATCTGAAAGATGTAACTGTTTGCCAGAAATCATTTACAGTAATAATGAAATTACAGTTTGTCTAACCTGCTTTCTTTGCAGTCAGAACTGTGTCTGCCTAGTTCCCCATTCTGGTTTTGAACTGCTGAACTGGACCAATCAGTGTGGGGTAAGCTAGCTCTAAAATGGTGCCTTGGACGAATCAGAACTTGGACTCATAATCTGAGCCAGCCACAAGAGGATTGTATGGGCAGTGACTCTGGGAGATGTAGTTTAGACTTCGCGCCTTTTGGACCAACAGCAGCAGTCTATTGTGAGTGACAGCCAATCCAGTCAAGAACTGGGAGGAACTCAAAGGAAGTGCCCGTTTTGTCTGTTGGAGTTTCAGTCTGCTCTGGCAGTGAAGGGAAAGGAACCCTGTGCTCCTTCTGTGCACAGTTTTAGTCAAAAACATGTGTAAGGTCCAGAGTTCCGGTCTGCAGCTTGTTAGGACTGAACCGTCCTGTGAAGAGAATCAAAGGATATCTGAAGAGTAGAAACCAGGCTCACCCTGTAGAAGACTGGAGGAATTGCTGAAAATTGCACTCGGTCTGTCAGGAACTGAATCTGCTGTGTGTTCTCCCGGTATTGTGCAGTAATTGCGATCGGGATACAGATGCAGCCTGCCTGGTATAGTGCTTTCTTTTTACCATATAAATGTGTGAGGAGTCTCTTGGAGCTCAAGAGTAGCCCTGCTGACATTGAAGGACCCTATCTTGTTTGGAGGTCGTGAGTACTAATTCAGGGTCGCTCCCTGTTGAATTGCCACATTAAATCCAAATGGAATTACTGTACTGCTGACTGTTTAATTTTAATTTTCTCTGTGTGAAAGGGCCCCTACCAGCTGCCATGGTTTGACTAGCCACTAGGGCTTGGGTACCTAGGGACAGTAACTGATAGGGATAGGCTGTGCACAGAGCCATAGGTAGATGAGTAGAGTGATAAGCTAATTAACCTGATTTCCCCCTGTCCTTGTTATATCCCCCTAAATAAATCAGAGCTGCTTGTTTCAGCAAAGTTATACTGCCTGAGGTATTTGTCTATGTTAAAGTACTGTACTGTGATTGTTGCACTGTATCTTATTTCACAGGAGGTCCCAGTGCCGGAACCAGTCCTGGGGGTAAGTGTATACTGTGACGGTAATTCTGATATAGTGTGTGGGCCACTAGTGGGAAGAAAGGGGGGTTGCAGTGTCCCAGAGGGCTGTGACCAAGTTAGTTTAACTATTGCAAACCCTGACCTCTGGGTGGAGGCACCCGCCATTGGATCCAGGCCCCTCAACCTGTTAGTGGCAAATCAGGCAGGGTAGTAGCCCTGGGATAGCGCCATCTAGGGGTTACATCTTGGAGGCTCACCGCTGGGATTGTGTGTCCTCTAGTGGCCATATTTACGAACCACTGTTAAGAAAAAAAAAAATGGGTACCCCGACAGAAGTGGCTGTGCACCGGCTGGTGGAGTGGTGTACTGGGGAGGAGATTGACCCCCAAAATGCTATGCTTATCCTGGACATCCCCCTGGGTATCAATACGGACACTGTACAGGGAGTACTTTCCAAGGTGGAAGGTTTACAAAACCCTGTGGTGGTGGGTCGGCATGCTAATCTGCTCACCCACACTTTTCTGGCCCTAGTAGAGTTTAAGGATCCCATAGATAGCTCCAAGTGCCACAGACCATTACCCCAGAGGAGCCCTCACTGCTTGGAGAGTGATAACTAAGGACAGTAAAGACCTGGGGGAATGAGCCCCACCACTATCTGAAACTTTTGAGGAGAAATTTGACAAATGGTTGCTGGGGAAGGAAAACTGTGGAGGACTTGAAGAAACTATTCTTGCCACCTGGGGTGTTCCACCCCAACACCCTCTCCCGCTCCAGTAACCGTAATGGTGGCTGAAACCAATGCAGACTCCTATTTCTGCACCTGCCATTAGTCACGATACTTACCAAAGGTTGAGGATCTCTCTGAACCCTCCCACCCCCAAGGGAGGATGACTGGGAGACCTGATAGAATGTATTGCCCCCAGTGCTAGAATGGCAATGCTCGGAAGCCGAAAAGCGAAGAGGGTTAGTGAGAGCCTCCGAGGTCCTGCCCTGGCTACCATCCGTGCAAACGGGCCAGTAACCCTGAAGCGACTGCACAGGCCTATCTTGAGGCCTTGGAGAATGTGTATGGAGCCCAGATTCTGATGAGGACCTATGGTGGAGAGTAAGAGATGCACAACAGTACCAAGGGAGTTGTTGTCTGTGTATGTATCTCGGCTGGAAAAATTGTTGCAAGAATGCCTCAGAAAGGGTAGTTTGCCAGCAATTGAACTGGACCGAACCAGGATGGACAGGATCCTTAAGTCTGCCCCCTTCTCAGAACTGCTGTTGCTTCAGTTACGCCTGGCAGATCGACTGGAATCCCCACCCTCCTATGATGAGTTAATGAGAGAAATTCGAGGAGTTGAGAAAAGGCGACCTGAGGGACCTGCACCAATAGCTGCGGCTATGACCCGAGTGACTGAGGGTGACCCATCAAGGAAGTTCAGGGCAGAGGTTGACAGTCAATGAGTGCTCTGACAAGGAAAAGATATGCCACAATGGGGCGAACTGTTGAGAGAGATCCGAATTCAAAACAGTCCCTTTATGAAGGCCGCGCCTGCAAGTACGGGCCCTGACCTATATCCGACTGCATCTGCTATGGGGGTAGGGGTACCCACCCGTGTATCTCCTGCTGATAACAGCTCCGAACTCGATTCCTTGACCATGGAAGTGGAGAAACTGATGAGATGTCTCCAAATGCTTATCATGCCGCAGACAGAGATGGCACCAAGGTTTCCAGTTAGTAATACCCCCGCCCTGGCTCCCAGTGTGGCGCCTCGGCCAGCTCAAACTCCAGAAAGTATGTTTTGCTATAATTGTGGGAAAGATGGGCACATGAAAAGGGAATGCCAGTCCCCAAAAGACACTGACAAAGTTGCATATAGGCTACAAGGAGAGCTTCGAGAACAAATCAGTGGTTAAGAGGTGCACGACATGATCCCAGTGAGGGCACCAAAATGCTAATTCACGCCTCTTTGTGGCAAGGTCAGTTGCCCAGGCCCCCACTACCGCCTCCAGACTGGTCCAGAATAGTGGGTCCCTCCATGGAGACCACTGTAAAGGTGAATGGAGTGTCTACAAGAGCTGTATTAGACAGTGGCTCCCAAGTGACAATTATGTTCCAAGATTGGTATCAGAAGCATTTGTCAGACGTACCCACAACCATTAGAAGGACTGCATGTATGGGGTTAAGTAGAAGGCCTACCCCTATTCCGGTATATCCGATTTGGCTGTCTTTTCCCACCTCCGTGGCTGGAGTGGCCAACAAGTAGAGACCTAGCCTTAGTGTGTCCCCCACTGGACTGTATGATGGTGTCCCTTTGTTGATTGGAACAAATGCTCATATGTTCGGAAGGCTGGCACAGTTGTGTTATGAAAAACAGGGTCAAAGACTAGTAGAGCTTTAAGAGTTCCGCTTTAATTAAGAAGGCCTATGAGGCACAGAGAGATGCTGAAAAATAGAACCAGAGGAACCGGTCGGAATTGTATGGAAGAAGGATCTGAGTCTCTGATCCTGGCACCAAATACCCAGTGTACCTTACAGGAGAGGTCCGTGATCAGAAAGGATGTTAAGAATAAAATATTAATGTTGGATGCACCAGGCGATGGAAAATTGCCAGAGGGACTGCTGGTCAAGGCTAGTATTTTGCCCGCTAGAGCCCATGCTATGCCAGAAGGGTAATGGTCCAAGTTCATAATGTGTCTGAAAGAGACATTCGAGTAAATAGAGGTTGCATCCTGGCTAATGTGCATTGTGCAGACACTGCAGTTCTACCCAGCAGCAAGAGTTCAAGGAAGAATGACAGAGTAACCCTGACTTATTTGATTTGCGACTCCCGCTGCCAGCTGAATGGAAAGTGAGGATCAGTGAGAAGCTTGCCCAGAGACCAGATGTTTTCTTTAAAGGAATGGGACGTGAGGATGCGCAAGGAGCTGAGCACAATATCCGCTGCATGACGAAAGACCATTTCGTGAGAGGTCTCGATGCCTGGCACCTGCTGACATAGATGATGTGAGACGGCATCTGCAAGAGATGTTAGCTGCTGGTGTAATACAAGAATCCAGAAGCCCTTATGCTTCCCCATTGTGGTAGTGAGGAAAAAGAATGGAACAGTAAGGATGTGTGTGGATTATCGCACCTTAAACCGCGGACTATCCTGATCAGTACACAATGCCCGCATTCAGGATGCTTTGGACTGCCCTAAGCGGGGAGCAAGTGGTTCTCTGTGCTGGATCTCCATGATGGGTACTACCAGATCCCGATGGCCCCAGAGGACCGTGAGAAGACAGCCTTTATCTGTCCGCTTGGCTTCTATGAATTCATGAGGATGCCTCAAGGGATTTCAGGTGCCCCAGCCACTTTTCAACGATTGATGGAGCATGCAGGGGGACATGAACTTACTAGAGTGCCTGGTATACTTAGATGATGTTATTGTGTTTGGCAGCTCACTGGAGGAACATGAGAGCAGATTATTTAAGGTATTGGACCGACTGGAGGACTTTGGCCTTAAACTGTCCATTGATAAGTGTCAATTCTTTCAAACATCAGTAAAGTAAGTGGGACACATAGTATCCACCGAGGGAATAGAGACCGACCCAAGTAAAGTTGAGGCCTTGACCACCTGGCCACAGCCCAAAAATCTAAAAGAACTGCAAAGATTCCTGGGATTCTGTGGTTATTATCGGCGTTTCATCAAGGACTATTCAAGAGTGATCCGCCCTTTACTTAACCTTACTCAAGGGTATCCCCAACCCACAAAAATACCAAAGTCAGCGTCCCTCAAGACTGAAAGAGTGCTTTTGTCCGAGTGAAGTATTTGAGCCCGCTGGACTCCTGATTGTGAGACTGCTTTTCATGAGATCATTTATCAACTTACCCATGCTCCAGTGCTGGCCTATGCCGATCCAAGAAAACCTTATGTCCTGCACACTGATGCTAGCTTGCAAGGGTTGGGGCTGTGTTGTACCAAAGAGCACAAGAATGGCCTGAGACCAGTGGCCTTTGCCAGTAGAAGCCTGACCCCATCCGAAAAGAACTATCCTGTACATAAGTTAGAGTTCCTAGCTTTGAAGTGGGCTATTGTTGACCAATTCCATGAGTACTTGTATGGGGCTAAAATACTAGTAAAACTGACAATAATCCTTTGACCTATGTGCAGACCTCAGCTAAGTTGGATGCCACTGGCCATAGGTGGCTTTCTGCATTATCTACATATGACTATGCTCTCGAATACCGAGCAGGTCTGAACCACATAGATGCTGATGCTCTCTCCCGGAGGCCTGTTCCCCAGAATGATTGGGTCCGATTGGCAGAACCTGACATTTGGGCACTCTGCCGGAAGTTTGACAGGGAGGAACAAATGTCCACGGACGCAGTGGACTGCATGGTGGATTGCTTGGGACCCTCTGAGAATTGCATACCTGCTGCTTATTGCCACTTTCTGCAATAGACATTGGTGCACTGCCTCAGCTGGACAATGACAGTATTCGGCGGGCTCAATCCCGCAATCCCATGATCAAAGCAGCTTTAGAAGCCCTCTATGCAGGAAAAGATGTGTCCAAATTACGCTCCACTGATTTGAGAACTGCACTGTTATACAAAGAATGTCCTAAGTTGAAACTGATCAATAAACTGTTATACAGAGAAACAGTAGACAGAGGGGGACAAGTAGACAAACAACAACTAGTACTGCCCACTGCCTTTCGAGACTCAGTACTGATGTCCTTGCACAACCACATGGGGCACCTTGGTATAGACAGAACACTTGACTTGGTGAGATCCAGATTCTATTGGCCTAAGATGGGGCTGATGTGGAGCAACACATTCAAACTTGTAGTCGCTGCTTACAGAGGAAAGCTTTCCCCAGAGGGCTGCCCCTTGTTAACATCACCACCAGTGCACCCATGGAGCTGGTCTGTATTGATTTTCTGAGTTTGGAGTCAGATCAAAGAAATATCAGTAATGTGCTGGTGGTCACTGACCATTTCACGAGATATGCCCAAGCTTTCCCCACCAAAGACCAGAAGGCTTCCACTGTGGCCAAAGTACTTGTAGAAAACTTTTTGTTCACTATGGGGCTCCACAAAGAATCCATTCTGATCAAGGAGAGACTTGAGAGTCGTCTGATCAAAGAGATGCTTTCTCTGTGGGAGTGTGAAAGTCCAGACCACTCCTTACCACCCCAGGGGACCCACAGCCTGAGCGTTTCAACCGCACTTTGCTAGATATGCTAGGCACCCTGCACCCAAAGGACAAGCCTAGATGGAGCAACAAATTAGCACCCTGGTACATGCTTATAACTGCACCAAAAGTGATGCCACTGGGTCTCCCCTACCGCCTGATGTTTGGAAGAGAAGCTCGACTACTGGTAGATGTGTGTTTTGGGGTCTCTCCTGATGGGGTTCAAGCTGACAACTATTTACAGTATGTGCAAAAGTTAAAGGCCCAGCTAACTCATGCGTACCAACTGGCTCAAACCATGGCTGCCAAAAGAAATCTGGCCAACAAAGAAAGGTATGATAAAAAGGTGAAAGCACAGGAACTCCAGGAGGGAGATCGGGTATTGCTAAGAAATCTGGGACTGCATGGCAAACACAAGATTGCTGACAGATGGCACCATCTCCCTCACATTGTAGTGGGCAAACTAGATGATCTGCCAGTGTACAAAGTAAGGCCTGAGAATAATTCAAAAGAAGTAAAAACAATGCATAGAAATCATTTACTGCCTATTGGACAAATCTTGATTGAGTCTGAGCCCCCAGAAGATGCCCCCTCTGGACCAGTGACTAGAGCTGTTGCTAAGAAAAGATCAAGAAAGTCTGTACCTACAGAAGCAGAGTTAAAGTATTCCTCCACAAGTCCCAGTTGAGCATGACTGTCAGTCCATATCAGAAGAAAGTGAGAGTGACTTTGAATACTATCCTTCTTACGAACTGAGTCAATTGTTTCGGGGCAATCCCCTAGTCAATACTGGAGACGAAGCTGGGCCTTCTGGACTGTCTAAGCCCCCAGCTTCATCCCTGGAGCCAATGCTCCCAGAAAGTGAAGTGCAAAGCATCACATCAGAGAAAATGGAATCATTGTGCATGGTTGAACTGTTTGAGCTTTCAGGGGAGGAAAATGATGGATTGGGTCAGACTGGTGATACACCAGAACCAGAAGAGTATTTTGAGTGCCCTGACAGTCCACTGCCAGTGTCCGAAAGCTCTCAATGCGAGCCAAATGTTGTGGACTCAGAAACTGTAACTCCTGGAGCTGAAAGTGCCCCAAGTTCTAGCCTCTCTACCCCATGGAGACTCCCTGACAAGTGAGGACAATGCTGAAAATGAGGCTCAGAGTGCAGAGACTGTAACAGTTCCCCCTAGAAAGACTGGTCGAGCTGTAAAGCCTGTGATGCACCTCAGTTATGATTCCCTGGGCCGGCCAGTGGACCTGCCACTCAATGTTGTCCATAAAGGAGTGTATGTGTCCCGAGCTCATTGCCCAAACTGAGTCAGTGCTAACTCCAAGTTACATGTGTGTTGCTCCTGCTATGGTGCTCTTGCCCCATCCAGCCCCAAGGTAACTGATAGGGAAGGCCCCTCTTCAGGTTTCATGTACAAGAGGTAATAACTTGAGTTATGGTACAATGTGTGTAATACTGTGTAAAGAGGACGTACTGCAATGTTTCAGAAATGTGTTCTTGGTAAAATGATGTATTGACTGATGATTACATGTGAGCCTAATGCAAATGTATATGGTTGCAGTTGAAACTTATGGGTACTTGCTTGACGCGACATCAAGCTTTCCCAGGCCAGGAAGGGTGTAACCCCCTGCAAATGGGGGTTCCCAAAGACTTCCAGGAGCTTGCTTGAATGCTCCAAGCCTGAATGGTGTTTGGCGTTTAAGCCATTTATCAGTGAGTGTTTTAGAGCCTCTGGTACTGTCTCTTTAAGAGCTGTCTGCTTGCAGACATAATTAGTTGTATGGGGGACTGTGTGCTCTCTGTTTGAGTACCACTCGAGCTGCTGCCAATTCACTCCATTTTGCAGTCACTAGAGTGCAAAGGAACCTATCTGAAAGATGTAACTGTTTGCCAGAAATCATTTACAGTAATAATGAAATTACAGTTTGTCTAACCTGCTTTCTTTGCAGTCAGAACTGTGTCTGCCTAGTTCCCCATTCTGGTTTTGAACTGCTGAACTGGACCAATCAGTGTGGGTAAGCTAGCTCTAAAATGGTGCCTTGGACGAATCAGAACTTGGACTCATAATCTGGAGCCAGCCACAAGAGGATTGTATGGGCAGTGACTCTGGGAGATGTAGTTTAGACTTGGCGCCTTTTGGACCAACAGCAGCAGTCTATTGTGAGTGACAGCCAATCCAGTCAAGAACTGGGAGGAACTCAAAGGAAGTGCCCGGTTTTGTCTGTTGGAGTTTCAGTCTGCTCTGGCAGTGAAGGGGAAAGGAACCCTGTGCTCCTTCTGTGCACAGTTTTAGTCAAAAAAAACATGTGTAAGGTCCAGAGTTCGGTCTGCAGCTTGTTAGGACTGAATCCGTCCTGTGAAGAGAATCAAGGATATCTGAAGAGTAGAAACCAGGCTCACCCTGTAGAAGACTGGAGGAATTGCTGAAAATTGCATTCGGTCTGTCAGGAACTGAATCTGCTGTGTGTTCTCCGGTATTGTGCAGTAATTAAGTATCGATACAGATGCAGCCTGCCTGGTATAGTGCTTTCTTTTACCATATAAATGTGTGAGGAGTCTCTTGAGCTCAAGAGTAGCCCTGCTGACATTGAAGGACTCTATCTTGTTTGGAGGTCGTGAGTACTAATTCAGGGTCGCTCCCTGTTGAATTGCCACATTAAATCCAAATGGAATTACTGTACTGCTGACTGTTTAATTTTCCTTTTCTCTGTGTGAAAGGGCCCCTACCAGCTGCCACGGTTTGGATTAGCCACTAGGGCTTGGGTACCCAGGGACAGTAACTGATAGAGGTAGATGAGGAGAGTGATAAGCTAATTAACCTGATTTCCCCCTGTCCTTGTTATATCCCCCTAAATAAATCAGAGCTGCTTGTTTCAGCAAAGTTATACTGCCTGAGGTATTTGTCTATGTTAAAGTACTGTACTGTGATTGTTGCACTGTATCTTTTTTCACAGGAGGTCCCAGTGCCGGAACCAGTCCTGGGGGTAAGTGTATACTGTGAAGGTAATTCTGATATATTGTGTGGGCCACTAGTGGGAAGAAAGGGGGGTTGCAGTGTCCCAGAGGGCTGTGACCAAGTTAGTTTAACTATTGCAAACCCTGACCTCTGGGTGGAGGCACCCGCCATTGGATCCAGGCCCCTCAACCTGTTAGTGGCAAATCAGGCAGGGGTAGTAGCCCCTGGGATAGCGCCATCTAGGGGTTACATTGAAAATAGGGAAAATAATTTTAGCTCTCTGACAGCTAAAATACTTGTCTAGGTGGACATTTATAGAACAACAATGACCAACTGAAACAGGTCCCTCTGCCAAATAGCCTTACTACCAAAGAAAATCACTAGGCACATAGAATATTATAAATTACTGACCGTTTTTCTTTTCTCGCTTACCAAGCGAGTTAACCAGCTGATGCCCACCCATCTGTCTCATTTTACATCAATCAAAATAAAGTAAATAAACTTAAAAGTGTCTGCCATTTACGTCCACATCCTCCCACAGCTGCCCAAGTGCTCTGTTATGACACGTTTGAGTATTGTGTATCTTCAATATCCTCTGGCCGCCTGAGCGCTGTCTTGACCCGCAAAGCCGTCAGCACATCTTCATCCGCGGGAGACAAAATCAAGAAAGTACCATGGGGCCGGATTCATAAAACTTTGGCCTGGCACAAACCCAGTTTGCGCAGCACAAACTGGGATTTGTGCTGAGTTGGTTTTCACAAAAGCCCAGTTTGCACCCGCAAACTGGGTTTGTGTCAGGCCAAAGTTTTGAGGGGGTTGCAATGCAAATGAGGGGGAAGGGACCTGCATATCAGCACTCTCCCGTTCACAAAGTATTTGCTCCCTCCAAGGGTCATTTGTGAGGTCCCCTAGTGCCGTGCAAATACAGCTGAGGAAAACCTCCTCTTAAAGAGAAATGTCCATGTAGAAATAGGCCCCACCTCAGTATGAAGCAGGCCCAATAGCATTTTTAGAGAAAGCTTAATTTTTTTACCTCTTGTGACTTGTTTTATTAATAATTTATCTGGTTGATCCTGCATTCCTCTCTGCCAGCATTTTACAATACAGTACCCCATGTGGTGTGCTCACTGCCACCCATAGCTGTCCTGAGAATGATGTGGCATGAGGGGACAAGCCACAGGTCCATACGCAAGATTACTGTATAGCCAGAGCTTCTAATACCTCCGGTTTGGAACCTACATGTCTCGGTGCTATACCGAGACCAGGTATAGACTGGTAGTAGACGGAGAGAACATCCTAGTACTTAAATAGTCATTCGATTATGATGTCATAATGACATCACACGGTTCCACTTCCAGAGCTGCAGAAGAGTGTTATATACATATGATGATACCAAGATCTGCAACAGGGTAGACACTGCAGGGGGAAGGGTCGAGAAAATGAGATGGGACCTAGGAAAGCTGGTAAATTGGTCCAATGTATGGCAATTACAATTGAATGCAGAGAAGTGCAAAATCATGCACCTGGGATACAGAAACCCTGAGGAGAGTTACAGGATGCGGGGGGAGTTGTTGACAGTTACCAGGGAAGAAAGGGATTTAGGAATAATCATCTCAGATGACCTAAAGGTGTCCAAACGATGCATCAAGGCTGTGGGGAGTGCCAGTAGCATGTTTGGGTGCATAGGAAGGGGTATCACTAGCAGAAGAAGGGAGGTGGTGATGCCACTCTACAAAAAGCTGGTGAGGCCTCATCTGGAGTATGGTGTACGGTTCTGGAGGGTGCATCTTCGTAAGGACATAGACAGGGTGGAGGCGGTTCAGAGAAGGGCAACAAAGATGGTGCAGGGCTTGTACCAGAAGACATACGAGGAGAGATTAAAAGACCTCAAGTACTGTATGTATACACTGGAAGTGAGTCGGAACGGGAGATATGATAGAAGCTGCTCAGCTATCCTAATGGGCATAAACAAAGTGCGTGAGGGCAACATCTTTCAATACAGGAGGAGTACAAGGATGAGGGGCATGATATGAGATTGGAGGAGGCAGAATAAAGGGAATGTGAGGAAGTTTTCTTCACAGAAAGAGTGGTAGATGCATGGAATAGCCTACCCCAGGAAGTAGTGGGAGCTGGCAAAGTGGGGAGATTCAAACATTCATAGGTTGTTATGAGCTCAGGAGACCATAGGCCTATTGGAACCGCACCTTTTTACAGGTGGGGATGACATGAAGAATTAATTGATGTACTTTTTTGGGTCCCATAAAAAGGTCACGCCTATGTTTAAACACCAGCATAGTTTCACTGTTTACTACCTCCATAGGTAGTGCGTTCCAGGATGCGACAATTCTTTGGCTGAACCAGTTATTATGCTTATTGGTCCTAGTAACCTCACCTTTTAGTTTTAATTTATGGGTTCTGGTTGGGAAGATGCTGGTATATCTGACCAGTCCTAGGGTTTCCATTAAATATTCATTTACTGCTCTGTAAGTTAGACACAAGTCACCCTTAATTGCCTTTTATAAATGGGCTTTTAAATACAGAAATCTTATTGATAATAACCCTTCAGAGCTGTGTCCTCATCAGCATGTATCATGCACAACTGGCACTAATCTTCTCCTGTGGCCCTTAACAGCAACATAACCCTGACCTCTGGCCACTACAAACAAAAAACATAATAGAGTAAAGTTTCCTGCTATTTTTCTGGCTGCCTACCCCCACCGGCCGCTGTCGCCACCCTCACCTAATAGCAGAACCAGTAATACTCGTCTATGCCTTCACAGTGAAAAATTGCTACAATTCAAAATACTCACAGAAAACTAAAACTGCAATCCATTTTTTCCATTTGTCTTCAATTCGCCTCAGTGACACACAACCATTGAAACAGGAAGCGCAAACCGCTGAAACGGGAAGCACCCATGCAGACGACTTTCAGTTCATGCTTCTTGTTTCATTCCCCCATGCCTTGCAGTCTTGCCTCCTCAAAAATAAATAAATCAGTGCTTAAACTAAAGAAATGTGGCCTGCACTTTACTGCACAAATGTTAAAGCGATCTCCATTTTCCACATTCAAATGCCTGTCTACTGCGGTCATGTACGCATACACTCGATGATAGTGAACCGATGCTGAAGCCAGACTTGGACTAGGAAGATACATGTAAAAGAAAAAAAAGTTGGAGCTGAACTCACACCAAAACATCAAATTCTACCTAAAGTCAGAAACACTCGCTATGACACTCGCTAATCCAGCTGAACTCACACAAAACATCTAATTCTACCAAGTCAGAAACACTCACTATGACATTCGTTAATCCAGCTGTAACTCTAACTAAATGGCCACTCACTGTCAGTCACTACTGCCACATAAAAAACAATAAAATAAAAACGTTACATGTTTTGGCTGTTTTTCTACTTCCAATCTCAAAAATAAGCAGGAAACCCTCTCATGCCGATAAACACAGCTTTTAATACTGGGACTAATTTTTTCAATATTTAACCCACTGAAGCCCCGTTTTTATATTTCTAAATTTTCATTTCTTTTTTCTTTTTTTTTTCTTTTCTAAATACTTTGACGCCCATTTTATAAGTGCAATAACACACTCCAAGGTGTGGGTTATCTCCTGATAAAACCGCCCAGGTGCATAAGGTACTTAGGCGCAGCGCCTCATGCCTAACAATGCACCTGGGGTGTTTATCGAGATAACCCACACCGCTGTCGGTGTTGTTGCTTTGCATATCGATGGAGTACAAGCCTAGGTTTTCCAGTCTGTTTGTAGTTTAGATTTTGTATATTCTTAATCTTTTTAGTGACTCGTCTTTGAACTCCCTTGACTAGTTTGTTACTTCCAATTGATGTTGGTGCACATAAAGGGGAACCATAGTCTAAGTGGGAGCATACCAAGCTAGAGTACAAAGGGATAATTACTCTAGAATCTCTGCTTTTAATGTTTTTTTAAGAATGCAGCCTACAATTCTTTGGCATTTTTTAACAGTCTGCCTATTGTGCGTATCAAACGTTAAGTTATTATTATTCCCCCTAAATCCCTTTCGATAAGTATTTTTTCTGGAACTTCATTATTGAGTCGAGATATTCTTGATGTTACCATGACCCAGATGCATGACATTGCGTTTGTTTGTACTGAAGCTCATTTTGTTATTTTGTGCCCAGCGCTCTAGTTTGTCTAAATTATCCTGGAGGTCAGTAGCTGACTGTAAATTATTGACCACACAGCTCAGTTTACAGTCATCAGCGTAGTTAGCTATCCATGTTTCGCCTGCTGGTTGCATGAAGGATATCAAGATATTAAAGAGCACTGGCCTAAAACAGTGCCCTGTGGTACTCCACTTGTAACTGGGCCTCACACTGAAGTGTGTCCCTTATAACTACTCGTTGTCTACGGTTTGTTAACCATGCGGTAACCCATTTTATTATGTTACTGTGGAATTTGAATTTGTTTAAATATTCTATTAATATTTTGTGAGACACATGTCGAATGCTTTCGAGTCATCAAGGAATATTGATGTAATAGGCACAAGGGAACCCTAGAAGTGGGTAGGAAAGGCTAAAGCCAGTGACATAGTAGGGTCAGTGACCACTGATGCAGGCAGGGAATAAGGGCAGACTGGGTGGGCCTAGCGGTCCTTATCTACCATCAAATACTATGTTACGATGTTACAGTGTAAAGTACTGTGCTAATACATAAATATACTAAGTATATTAAAAAATATCACCAGTTCATACAAGAATACAAAAAAATATAATGACACAATTTATAAACAGGAACAATTTTTAGAAACAAAAGTAACATTTTCAGAATTTTTAGGAATAAACCAAGTATACCCAGTTTTAGAATCAATCCTATGATATTAAAAGACCAAGTAATTTGTGAGGTAATAAACAAGCATTTGTCAATGCGAATGTTGATTTGCGATGGTCTGTTGACTTGCCTCAGTGGCCCTCTGTCAGTGGCTCAGTCTGTTTGTCCCGGTGCTGCAGGCTGCTCTTTTGTAGTGGGCTGCTGCCTGCGTTGGCACCTTGTTCTGCTGAGGAAGAAATACGCAGCTGTCCCGACAGAGCTCCATTGAGGTGGCTCACTCCCCCTCTCTGACTCGCTCATTCTGTTTCTCCTGGCGCTGCAGGCTGCCCTTTTGTACTGGGCTCCTGCCTGTGTTGGTGGCTTTTTCTACCCACAAAGAAATCCACAGCTGTCCCGAGAGAGTGTCTGAGGTCGCTACCTCATCCTGTCTCACTCACTCATTCTGGTTCTCCTGGCGCTGCAGGCTGCCCTTCTGTACTGGGCTCCTGCCTCTGTTGGCGCCTTTCTGCTCATTAAAGAAATGTGCAGCAGTCCTGACAAAGCTCCATTGAGCTCGGTCACTCCCCTTCTCTCACTCGCTCATTCTGTTCTGCTGGCACTGCAGGCTGCCCTTTTCTACTGGGCTCCTGCCTGTGTTGCTGCCTTCTTATGCCCACAAAGAAATTTGCAGGAGTTACAATACAGCTCTGTTGAGCTTACTCACTCGCTCATTCTGGTTTTCCTGCCACTGCAGGCTGCCCTTTTGTACTGGGCCCCTGCATGCATTGCTGCCTTTTTCTGCCCACAAACAAATCTGCAGTAGTCCCAACAAAGCCCCATTGAGCTCACTCACTCCCTCCCTCACTCGCTCGTTCTGTGTCTCCTGGTGCTGCAGGCTGCCCTTTTGTATTGGGCTCCTGCCTGCATTGGCAGCTTTTTCTAGCCAGAAACAAATCTGAAGCAGTCCCGACACAGCTCCACTGAGCTCGCTTACTCCCCCTCTGTCACTCTCGCATTCCGTTTCTGCTAGCACTGCAAGCTGGCCATTTGTACTGGGCTATTGCCTGCGTTGCCGCATTTTCTGCCCACAAAGAAATCTGCAGCAGTTACACTAGAGTTCTGTTGAGCTTGCTCACTACCGCTCTGTCACTCGCTCGTTCTGTTTTTCTTGGTGCCGCAGACTGCGCTTTTGTATGGGACTCCTGGCTGAGTTGACACCTTTGTCTGTCCACAAAGAAATCCGCAGCTGTCCCAACAGAGCTCCGTTGAAGTCGTGCAGTCTTCCTCTCTCATCGCTTATTTTGTTTGTCCTGGCGCTGCAAGCTGCCCTTTTGCACGGGCTCCTGCCTGCATTGGCCTTTTTCTGCCCACAAAGAAATCCCAGCAGTCCTGATAGAGCTCCGCTGAGCTGACTAAGTCCCTTGTCTCACTCACTCATACTGTTTCTCCCACCACTGCAGGCTGGCCTGTTATACTGGGCCCTGCCTGTACTGACACCTTTTTCTACCCACAAAGAAATCTGCAGCAGTCCTGACAGCGCTTCGGTGAGTTCGCTCACTTCCTCTCCCTCATTTGCTCTCTCGTTCTGTTTCTCCCAGTGCTGCAGGCTGCCCTTTTGTACTGGGTTTTTGTGCTGGGGCCTTTGTCTGCCCACAAACAAATCCGCAGCAGTCCTGACAGAGCTCAGTTGAGCTCGGTCACTCCCCCCTCTCACTCAGTCAATCTTAATCTGTCCCAAACATTGATTTCCCAGAGTGACCGTGCTATTGTCTGGCAGGAGTGCAAAAACATACTGTAGCCAGGATGTGAAAAATGACAGCTGTAGTGTTCATAAGGAGCTGTGGAAAAATGCCACTGTTGAAAATGTGGCGTGACAGTATTACAAATTTGCGAAGTTACAGGGGTGCATGGAAACAGTTCAATGCACGCTTGTAACACAGTCATGTTATGGCAGTCCCGACAAAGCTCCATTGAGCTCGCTCACTCCCTTTCTCTCACTGGCTCATTCTGCTCTGCCGGTGCTGCAGGCTGCCCTTTTCTACTGGGCTCCTGCCTGCGTTGCTGCCTTCTTATGCCCACAAAGAAATTTGCAGCAGTTACAATACAGCTCTGTTGAGCTCACTCACTCACTCATTCTGGTTTTCCTGCCACTGCAGGCTGCCCTTTTGTCCTGGGCCCCTGCATGCATTGCTGCCTTTTTCTGCCCACAAACAAATCTGCAGCAGTCCAAACAGCCCCGTTGAGCTCACTGACTCCCCCTTCCTCACTCGCTCGTTCTGTGCCTCCTGGAGCTGCAGGCTACCCTTTTATACTGGGCTCCTGCCTGCATTGGCGGCTTTTCTGGCCAGAAAGATCTGGCAGTCCCATTTAGCTCCACTGAGCTCGCTCACTCCCCCTCTGTCACTCTCGCATTCCGTTTCTGCCGGCGCTGCAAGCTGGCCATTTATAGTGTGCTCCTGCCTGCGTTGCCGCATTTTCTGCCCACAAAGAAATCTGCAGCAGTCACAGTTGAGCTCCACTGAGCTTGCTCACTACCGCTCTGTCACTCACTCGTTCTGTTTCTCTTGGCGCTGCAGATTGCGCTTTTGTATGGGGCTCCTGGCTGAGTTGACACCTTTGTCTGTCCACAAAGAAATCCGCAGCTGTCCCAACAGAGCTCCGTTGAGGTTGTGCAGTCTTCCTCTCTCATCGCTTGTTTTGTTTGTTCTGGCACTGCAAGCTGCCCTTTTGTACGGGGCTCCTGCCTGCATTGGCGCCTTTTTCTGCCCACAAAGAAATCCCAGCAGTCCTGATAGAGCTCCGTTGAGCTGACTAAGTCCCCTTGTCTCACTCACTCATACTGTTTCTCCCACCGCTGCAGGCTGGCCTGTTATACTGGGCCCCTGCCTGTACTGACACCTTTTCTACCCACAAAGAAATCTGCAGCAGTCCTGACAGCTTCGTGAGTTCGCCACTTCTCTCCCTCATTTGCTCTCTGCTCTGTTTCTCCCAGTGCTGCAGGCTGCCCTTTGTACTGGGTTTTTGTGCTGGGCCTTTGTCTGCCCACAAACAACCGCAGCAGTCCTGACAGAGCTCAGTTGAGCTCGGTCACTCCCCTCTCACTCGGTCAATCTTAATCTATCCCAGACACTGATTTCCAGAGTGACCGTGCTGTTGTCTGGCAGGAGGCAAAACATACTGTAGCCAGGATGTGAAAAATGACAGCTGTAGTGTTCATAAGGAGTTGTGGAAAATGCCACTGTTGAAAATGTGGCGTGACAGTATTACAAATTTACGAAGTTACAAGGGTGCATGGAAACAGTTAAATGCACGCTTGTAACACAGTCATGTTATGGCAGTCCCAACAAAGCTCCATTGAGCTTGCTCACTCCCCTTCTCTCACTCGCTCATTCTGTTCTGCCGGTGCTGCAGGCTGCCCTTTTCTGCTGGCTCCTGCCTGCGTTGCTGCCTTCTTATGCCCACAAAGAAATGTGCAGCAGTTACAATACAGCTCTGTTGAGCTCACTCACTCGCTCATTCTGGTTTTCCTGCCACTGCAGGCTGCCCTTTTGTACTGGGCCCCTGCATGCACTGCTGCCTTTTTCTGCCCACAAACAAATCTGCAGCAGTCCCAACAGAGCCCCGTTGAGCTCACTGACTCCCCCTTCCTCACTCGCTCGTTCTGTGCCTCCTGGAGCTGCTGGCTGCCCTTTTGTACTGGGCTCCTGCCTGCATTGGCGGCTTTTTCTGGCCAGAAAGAAATCTGGCAGTCCCGACACAGCTCCACTGAACTCGCTCACTCCCCCTCTGTCACTCTCGCATTCCGTTTCTGCCAGCACTGCAAGCTAGCCATTTACTCCCTAATACTCCTGCCTGCGTTGCCACATTTTCTGCCCACAAAGAAATCTGCCTTGGTCACAGTGAAACTCCGCTTAAGCTTGCTCACTACCGCTCTGTCTCCGCCTTTCTGTTTCTCTTGGCGCTGTAGATTGCGCTTTGTATGGGGCTCCTGGCTGCATTGGCATCTTTGTCTGTCCACAAAGAACTCTGCAGCTGTCCTGACAGAGTCCGTTGAGGTCATGCAACTCCTCTCTATCACTCATTCTGTTTGTCCTGGCGCTGCAAGTTGCCTTTTCAGACGGGGCTCCTGCCTGCATTGGCGCCTTTTTCTAACCACAAAGAAATTCCAGCAGTCCTGATAGAGCTCCATTGAGCTCACTAAGTCCCTTGTCTCACTCGTCATACTGTTTTTCCCACCACGCAGGATGGCCTTTTGTACTGGGCCCCTGCCTGTATTGACGCCTTTTTCTGCCCACAAAGAAATCCGCAGCGGTCCTGACTGCGCTTCCGTGAGTTTGCTCACTCCCCCTCCCTCACTCGCTCTCTCATTCTGTTTCTCCCAGTGCTGCAGGCTGCCCTTTTGTACTGGGCTCTTGTGTTGTGGCCTTTGTCTGCCCACAAACAAATCTGCAGCAGTGCCGACAGACCTCAGTTGAGCTCGGTCACTCCGCTCTCTCACTTGGTCAATTTTAATCTATCCCAAACACTGATTTCCCAGAGTGACCATGTTATTGTCCGGCAGGAGTGCAAAAACATATTTTAGCCAGGATGTGAAAAATGACAGCTGTAGTGTTCATAAGGAGTTGTGAAAAAATGCCACTGTTGAAAATGTGTCGTGACAGTATTACAAATTTGCGAAGTTACAAGGGTGCGTGGAAACAGTTCAACGCACGCTTGTAACACAGTCATGTTATGGAGTTTCATCACCAAATTTTCAAAATAGGGATTTTAGGACCTCTGCTCATGAACAGTGCCACTGTCAATTTCTTAATTTGTCCCGAACACTGATTTCCCACAGTAACCACGTTATTCTGCGCCTGAACTGTGAAAACACATTTCGGTCAGGATGTGAAAAATGACAGCTGTACTGCTTATAAGGAGGTTTGAATAAATGGCATTGTTGACAAGCATTTGTCAATGCTGAATGTTTGCTTGCTGGCATTGGCAATGGTAGTAGAAGTTACAGAGCTGCATAATAGGAATGGCAGTGAAGTATTGACTTGAAGTCAACCACCACCACCCTGCAGAGAGTGACAGGCATTGGGGTGTGCCTTTGGGTCATAGGCATAACAGCAGCCATTTCACCACACCCCACCCTGCAGACATTGACAAGTGTCACGGTGTTCATGGGATTATTTGGCCTTATCGCACCCCATTCCATTAGGAAATACGGTGAGATGGTGTGATATAGGAGAATGGGTGAACTTTAGAATCAAGAGTCCAAGGCATACCTCGATGCCTCTCACTGGCTGCAGGGTGTGGAATGGTGTGAGCATTAAGGGCAAATCCCAAGTCACACCCTGATGTCTGTCATTCTCTTACAGGGTTGGGCGCTTATGGTTGGAAACCCTAATACCTCAGGCATTCGTTGGTATTTTCACCCAAACTTTCAACATGGTTTTTTTTGACCCACCTCATGAACAGTGGCAATATCAGTTTGTTGAGAAAGCTGCTTATGCACAGCGACTACGGCATTTAGCACCACAGGTGCAAAAACATTCCAACAGGATGTAAAATGACAGCTGTACTGTTCACGGGAGGTGTAAAATGGCAATGTTGCAAATCTGCAGTAAAAATATTAAAAAAACTGGTGAAGTCACGGAGGACATAGAAACTGTGCAACGACACCCGTAATATAATTAGGTTGGGGATTTTTTACAGCAGATTGTCAACTCAGGCATTTTGGTGCCTCCGATCAAGAACAGTGTCACTGTGATTTTCTTTATCTGTCTCGAACAATGATTTCCCACAGCGACCACGCATCTCTGCGCTGAAAGTGTAAAAACACACTTCAGCCATGTTGTGAAAAATGACAGCTGTACTGTTCATAAGGAAGTGTGGAAAAATGCCACTGGTGAAAATCTGGACTGAAAATATTACAAAGTCATGAACTTACGTGGGTGCATGGAAACTGCGCAATGCTCACTCGTAAGACAGTCATTTTATAGACTTTTGTCACCAAATTTTCAACATAGCCATTTTAAGACCTCTGCTCATGAACAGTGTAACTGTGATTTTCGTAATCTGTCCCAAACATTGTTTTCGCACACCAGCAGCACCATTGTGCGCTACATGTGCGAAAACACATTTTGGGCGACATATGAAAAATGGCAGCTGTACTGTTCATAAGGAAGTGTAATAAAATAGCAATGTTGAAAATCTGGAGTGAAAATATTAAATTCGCAAACTTACGAGCATGCATAGGAACTGTGCAACGCACGCTCGTAAAACAGTCATTTTTAGGAATTTTTTCACCAAATTTTCAACATAGCCATTTTAAGACCTCTGCTCATGAACAGTGTCACTGTGATTTTCTTAATGTGTCCCATACATTGATTTCGCACATCGACTGTGCCATTGTGCGCTACATGGGCGGAAACACATTTTGGGCAAGATGTGAAAAATGACAGATGAACTGCTCATAAGGAGGTGTGGTAAAATGGCAATGTTGAAAATCTGGAGTGAAAATATTGAAAATTCAAAAACTTACAAGTGTGCGTAGGAACTGTGCAGCGCACACTCGTAAAACAGTCATTTTTAGGAATTTTTTCACCAAATTTTCAACATAGTCATTTTATGACCTCTGCTCATGAACAGTGTCACTGTGATTTTCTTAATTTGTCCTGTACATTGATTTTCGTACACCGACTCGCGCATTCAGCGCTACATGGGCGGAAACATGTTTTGGGTGAGATGTGAAAATGACAGCTGTACTACTCATAAGAAGTGTGGTAAAATGGCAATGTTGAAAATCTGGAGTGAAAATATTGAAAATTTGGTAACTTATGAGCTGCATAGGAACTGCGAACGTACGCAGAAACAGTCATTTTTTGATTGTCCACCAAATTTTCAAAATAGGCTTCTTAAGAGCCCACCTTATGAACACTGGCAGTGTCGTTGTTAGTCAGTCCCGAAGGTGATTTTGCGCAGTGACTGAATCACCTTCGGCCTGAATAACGCCATGACAGTGACATCATTCATGAGAAGGGTCCCAAAACCCCATGTTGAAAATTTGGGCAAAAATTCCAAAAACGCCTGAGATATGCAACAAAGTTGAAAAACCTATCTATCCCATTATACAGCTTACCGGCATTTCCTCAGTTCTGTGTTGGCTTTGAATAGTGCAGACGGGTTCCCGGTCCACGCAAGATCGCGCTACCGGACTCGGAGGTAAGTATGGGGTGAGAGGGTGTGGGGAGGCAGGTGCGAGGGTGGGTGCAGTTGTGGGGCAGGAGACGCGTGACCGTTTTTTTACAGGTTTTTTTTTTAATGACAACGCTGGACATTTGCCACGCTGGGGTGGGCTCCTGTGTGGGCCAAGGACTGCTGGTTGGGGGCATGGAGCCGATGGGGATTGGGCACCCCCATCGCCATAGCATCTATTGCCATGCTGGGGTGGGCTCCCAGTGCGGCACGCTGTACTCTGGGACAGTGGAGCCGACGGGGATTGGGCACCTCCGCCGGCTATACCATGAGTTGCCACGCTGGAGTGGGCACCCAGCGTGGCATGTGGAAACTTTGGGAAGGAGCGCAGCACAGCCGACAGGATTGGGCACCCCGTCGGCTATACAGTGCGTGCATGGGGGAGACCGCAGTATGCGTGCATGTGTTTTGTGTGTGTGTGTGTGTGTGTGTAGGGGAGCTGCATAAGCAGGCGATATCTGATCGCTGTTCACTGAAGCGTAGCTCCCCCTTTCAACTGTACGCCACTGCATTTTGGAGCTGTCATAGACAGCTCCAGCATGTATTGGAGGACTGGGGCCGCTCCTGCCAACACACTGACTGAATTGGAAGAGAGGGTGACACACCTTCGAAAACTCGGATGATAGCACAATGTTTCTTGCACATGCATGCAAGCAAACATAAAAATCTGGTGTGACAATATTACAAATCTGCAAAGTTACAAGGGTGCATGGAAAGTGCGCAACGCACACTTGTAACACAGTCAATTGATGGGCTATCATCATCAAATTTTCAACATAAGCATTTTAGGACCTCTGCTCATGAACAGTATCATTGTATTTCTTAATCTGTCCCGGACAGTGATTTCCCACAGCGACCGCTCTATTCTGTGCCGGAAGTGCGAAAACACATTTCGGCCGGGATGGGAAAAATGACAGCTGCAATGTTCATAAGTAGGTGTGGGAAAATGGCAATATTGAAAATTTGGAGTGAAAATATAATAAATTTGCGAGGTTACGAGCATGCGTGCCTACTGCGCAACGCACGCTCGTAACACAGTCATTTTAAGGAGTGTCATTACCAAATTTTCAACATAGGCATTTTAGGACCTCTACTCATGAACAGTGTCACTGTCATTTTCTTAATCTGTCCTGAACACTGATTTCCCACAGCGACAGCGATATTCTGCGCCAGAACTGCGAAAACACATTTTGGCCATGATGTGAACAATGACAGCTGTACTGCTCACAAGGAGGTGTGACAAAATGCCAATGTTGAAAATCTGGCGTGAAAATATTGTAAATTTGCGAGTTACGAGCTAATGAAATGCACAACGCACGTCAGAACAGTAATTTTTGATTTTCATCAATTTGCAACATAGGCTTTTTGAGAGCCCACCATGAACACTGGCATCAGCATTTCTCTAATCGGCCTCGGCGGGTGATTCCGCGCAGTGACCGCAAAACCACCTTTTGGGGCTGATTAACGCCATGACAGTTCAAGAATTCATGAGGAGGGGTCCCAAAAACCCCATGTTGAAAATTTGGTGAAAAAATTCCCCAAAATGCCCAAGATATGCACTAAAGGTGAAAAAACCCTATTCATTACATTATACAGCTTACTGGCATTTCCTCAGTTCACGGTCGGCTTGAAGAGTGCAGACGTGTTCCCGGTCCAGCGAAGACGTGCACCAAGCTCCGGAGGCATGGGGGTGGGGTGGGAGCAGTGCACAGTGGTGGGTGCGGGTTGTGGAAGGGGGCAGGGAGACTACGAGGGACCGCTTTCCTTTTCACAGGTTGTAACAAAATAAGACATTGGGGGACCGTTTTCTGATTTAACAGGTGCTTTGGCACACAGGGGTGGGCTCCCAGTGTGCCACCTATGTGGGCGGGTTAGCCGACGGGGGATTGGGCACCCCCGCTGGCAAACAAGGCAAGGGGGAAGGGAGCTGCAGGAGCCAAGGGGGATTGGGCACTCCTTTGGCTACAGCAACGGAAGGGGGTATCATTATGCCAATGGGGATTGGGAAACCCGTCGGCAGGATCAAAATGGGATAATCATTATGCCGACAGGGATTGGGCACTCCATCGGCAGGAACAACAGGGGTGGGTATAATCATTATGCCAACGAGGATTGGACACCCGTCGGCCGAACATTAGGGTCACAGAATGCCGACGGGGAGGGCTCCCCGCTGGCAAGTAAACACAGTGGGGGAGGGGTATATTGTTTGTGAACACAGCGCAACCCGCCGCCATGTCTACAAACAATATCAGAGATCCTACATCCCTACGTGCAAATGACGGGTTGCTCCCCATTGCAGCCGATGTATTGGACGCTGCAAATGACGAGGCGGCCCCTGATTGCAGCAGCTGATTTTTAGAAAGTTGTGGCACACTGGCTGAACTAGTGTCGCAGCATGCGCACGGCATTGGGGATCGGGGACAAGCCTTTGCAGGCTGTGGGGGCATTGGGCACAACAGTGCCAGGCCTCCACAACCTGCTTCTGGAGAAACCTGCCACAACATATTTTTTGCGCATGCGCGCAATCAACATAAAAATGATATAGAATAATATTTTGTTCATAATGTAGTGGAGGAAACTAATTATGGCACTATATGAGAAGCTTTTAAAGCATATTTGAGAAGCACAATTACATCTCATATCATAATTAAAAAAAGAGACAGAAAGAAATGTCAGAATGACAGCTGCTGATCACTCAAAATGAATGAGAACATGTGCATAACAGGGATCCCAGCAGATTACAGAAATTACTGTATCTGAAAGAATATAATAGCATCACAACAGAAGAGGCTTAAAGACAAGTTTTATATACCAAAACAAAATATTATGTTACGGGTGATAGGACGGACAAGTTAATGGCATGGCAACTAAAATCACAGCAACAGACTAATTTGATTATTAAAATCCAGGATCAAAATGGGCAAATAGTTGACTCCCCACAAAATATAAACAATGTTTTTGTCAATATTACCAATCATTATATAAATTGTAAAGTAATAACCCTCAGGAGGCCATAAATCAAGTCTTCAAAGGAATGAATACACTAACTATATCACAAGACCCCCTGCCCACCCAGCTCCTTCCCTATCATTCGGCAGCAGCACACCCACCGCATACCATCGCCAAATGACAGCTTAGCAGTATGCTGAGTTTTGTCCACACTGTGGACCAAATGAGCTTGCAGCATACTGTAAAAGTTCTTCGTAGTATTTCATTCACATATTTGTGAAGTACTTTTACAGTCACGCACTGCAAGCCCATTGGTCCACAGTGTGGACTCAATGGGCTTAACAGCTGCTACTGTAAGCTGTCATTCAGCAGGCAGCCATGGTGGTAGTGTGGGTGGGTGCTGCTGCCCGCCGATGATGGGGAGGAAGTTGGTGGGCAGGGGTCCTGTGTGGGTGGGGCTACTGGACCACTAGGGACATTTGTATGGCAATGTTAACGGCAATTGGGGTTACGGGCAGGGTGGGGGGAACCACTAGCCCACCAGGATGATTCAAACTGGGGTTCCTCTGCGATCGGGGTTATGGGTGGGGTGGGGGGAACCACTAGACCACCAGGATGATTTGAACTGGGATTCCTGTGCATTTGGGTTACAGGCAGGGAGGGGGGGTACCACTAGACTACCAGGGACTATGGAATCATTTATTCCTTGGCAAGCGGGGCTACGGGATAGGAGGGGGAAACCACTGGACCACCAGAGACATATGTGGGTGCTTGTGCATGGTGTTGGGGGGTGGGTTGCCACCCACTGCTGGCGGCTGCCATGTTGCCCCTTGCAGGATAGCAGCTCATTTGTGGGTGGCCATCATTTGAGCCTTTTTTTTCAGACTCAACTTTGGGCATTGGTATGTGGCACATCTCAGGGTTGTGCCACCATACGCACCGCACATCCCGGGCTGAATATCGGGATGTGCCGCACATGCATGGGCATGCCCCCTTGGGTTGCGCTGCATACATTATCTTTGTGCCCCGGAGCATTGGGATTTGCACTGCACAAGTCCCTTCTTTGAATATTACCCCGGGGTGCATTTTTGGGGTTGCGCTGGTGCAACTCAGTTACACCAGGTGCAACCCCTTTGAATATCTGGGCCTATATTTTTTATACAAATTTCATACCGAAATAGAGTAGTGTGTAGTGAGGGGTGATAGTGGGGAGAATAGACACTGCTGCTGGGTAAGAGGGCAGGACATTCAACACAAAACACAACAGTGCCCTCTAGTGACAATGACAGCATTAGAGGGACTACTTTACACAAAATGGATTTATTCATAAAAAATTGTATTTACAGTATATGTTTACATTTTTAAGCTGTTTTTTTCTAAAATAAAACTCAAATCCCATTTTCTAAGCACAAAAATTCCCTCTAGGGTGAGTGGTATGGGCTACGTGGGACCTTCCATGGGTCACCTTGTAATCTCAAAGGTCATGCCTGAAAATAGGTATTTTACTGTCTAGTGCATGTACCTGGTCAACAAAAACCAAATAAATATAAATAAATAAATATAAGCCCTCTGTCTGTGGTATTGGGCCTCATTATGCCCCCGGGCGGTCTGGTATAACCAATACTGCCCAAACTGTAGGGTATTATTGCTTGAACATGTAATAAATAGGCAAACACAGTTTATGACTGTAATAGAAAGAGAATCTATGTCTAATAGTGCTAGACGTTCTTATGAAAAGGCTTGGTAAAATAGAGTTTCCTGATTATAAACATTCTAGCAGATCTATGTTAATCTTAGGTAAACATGTAAGTAGAGTGAAATCAAATCCTAAACGTGGTACAAATTAATTTTAAAATATCCATTTTTCTAATAGCAATAAGGCACTCCCAGGGGTTATGTTAATGTCCAGTTAATCACCATTTAGGGGCATGCAGCACTCGATTATGCCACATGTCGCATTACGTGCCTAGAGGGTGATTACTAGATGATTAACATAACCCCGGTCTTGCCTTATTGCTTAATTAAACAGTCCATTTTGGCTACTTAAAGAGCAGTTTGACATGCTGGTGTGTGAGGATTGTGGAGCTGCTGATTACAAGCTAATACGCCTGTGGTCGGAGGCAGAATGAGTAGGAGGTGCTGCTATGCAGGGACAGAGCAATAAATGCAGGTAGGTTGGTTTTGAGAACTGGTGTGTGAGTGTAGTAATTTGCAACACGTGTGTTTGGAAATAAGGTTTTCATTGGGGCTGCAGTGCCTATATCATGGCTGCAGTGCATATATCATGGGTTAAACCACTAGTGTCAGGTGATGGACCTTGCCATTTTATAAACACACATGTAGCGCTATTGTTTTATATAATAATCGGTGTTCCAATAGCTCCGTTTACACTACACTGTTTGCAGCACATCAGCCCGTGCACAGAGGTTGATGCGCTGCAAATCCTGCCATGTAGACACTCACCAGAGCGCTTCAGGATGCATTCTGCTACATTTCTGAAGCGGCGCATTTGTGGGAACATGCTGCACATCGAGAGTCTTCCCCTGTACTGTAAACCCACTTCTGCACTCGATCTGCTGCAGTCCTATTTTACCAGCATCTGGAAACGCCCCCATTGAAGGAACAGCCACCCCACGGCACGGCTTGAGGCACAGCAAGGGGGTGCTGTGTAAACACTAAAACGGCGAGTCCGCAGACAGCACAGTGAGCTGCATGGGACATTTTCAAGCGCCATGCCATGTTAATCCAGCTAAAGCTACTGAGAGTCCTAAAGCAGTCCCAGGCAGAAGCAGAAACCCACCTAAAATGAGATATGGTGTCTCAGCTCAGTCATCATGAGCAGATAAAATGCTTGTAAAGCACTTTGGGATACAGTGTATGAAAGGCACTACGAGTAAGAATTTCATGCTTTTCTGCAGCCCATGCAAAACCAGTATTTAATCCAAATACCAATGGTAGCATGCAGTTTCATATACATAGTTCTCCTTTTGCCTTCCTAGTTTCCTCAGTGACCTCGGCTCTAACTTTCCCTGCACTACTGAGGAACCACAGGGAGTGTCTCCTTGTTTCCTGAGCAACAACCAAGCAAAGTGACATGTATTGAATATAAACAAGCTAGTTTGATCACTGCCAGCCACCAGAGGACCAACGCAATGGTGTATACAATGTACTTACTGGTACTCCTCCAGCAAAATAGTCAGTTGTCCACTACAGACAAAAGGATGAGACACCCATTACATCTAGAAGTAAAATATCGAAGATAAGCAGCTTAATGGGACAGATTTCTTTTTACTTTTTTTTGTCTGTAACCTGGAGCATCTTACATTATCACTGGGAATCAGAATGTATCTGGTCACATGATCTAAATAAAACTGCCAATAATGCAGCTCATTATATAGAAACATAGGAACATAGACTTTGACGGCAGATAAGGACCGCTTGGCCCACCTAGTCTGCCCATCTCCCTACCTATTGGATGAGCTGCAGATCCTAGTTAACTAACAGCCTGCTTCCTCCTAACCCCCCAACAGAATTGCCTTATGTCTGTCTCATGCATTCTTGAATTCTCCACTGTTTTTGACCCCATGACCTCCTCAGGAAGGCTGTTCCATGCATCTACCATGCTCTCTGTGAAAAATACTTCCTCACATTGCCCCTAAGCCCGTCCCCCTTCAATGTTCAAATTGTGCCCCCTTGTTCTTGCACATCTCTTTTTCTGAAAGATGCTATCCTTTTGGACTTTGTTGGTTCCCTTGAGGTACTTGAAAGTTTCTATCATGTCCCTCCTCTTCCTTCCTTTCCTCAAGGATAAAGCTCCTTTAGTCTCTCTTTGTATGACTTCTGTTGCATACTCTGCATTATTTTAGTTGCCCTCCTCTGGACTGCCTCTGTCCTGTCTATGACCTTGCAGAGAGGGGGTTTCCAGTACTGCACGCATTACTCCAGATGGGGTCTCACCAACTGTCTGTACAGAGGGATAACAACCTCCTGTTTTCTACTGGTGATGCCTCCCCTATACATCCCAGTATCCCCCCAGCCCTCCTTGCTGCCCTCTCACATTGCTTGCCCATCTTTAGGTCATCTGATATAATTACCCCCAGGTCCCTTTCCATTTTTGTTGTTGTTAATAACCCCCCCCATTGTGTACTCTTCCCCTTGGTTTTTGTTTCCCAGGTGCATTACTTTGCACTTCTTTGCATTGAATCTAAGCTGCCATACATTTGACCATTCCTCCAACCTCCTTTCTCATCCTTTCCACCCCTCCTTTTGTATCAACCCTGTTGCAGATGTTTGTGTCATCTGCAAAGAGGCATACTTTTCCTTCCAGTCCCTGTGCAATGTCAATTATAAAGACATTAAAAAGGACCGGACCCAGTACTGAACCCTGTAGTAACACCCCCTTCTTTGGAGTGGACTCCGTTTACTATTACCCTCCATGTCCTGTTGTCCAGCCAATTTTCTACCCAGGCTACCACCCTGGGACCCAATCCCAAGCTGGCTAATTTCTTTATTAATCTTTTGTGTGGGACTGTGTCAAATGCCTTGCTAAAATCGAGGCAGGCCATGTCCACAGCCCCTCCCTGATCTACTACTTTGGTCATCCAGTCAAAGAAATCTATTAGATTCGTCTGACATGACCTTCCCGTTGAGAATCCATGCTGTCTTGGGTCCTGTGCCCCGCTGGCCTCTAGGTACTCAACAATTCTTTCTTTCAGATGTGATTCCATCATTTTCCCTACCACTGAGGTCAAGCTAACAGGTCTGTAGTTTCCTGCCTCTGCTTTGCTCCTACTTTTGTGAAGGGGAATCACATCCTCCAGTTCTCAGGTACCACACTATCCTCCCATGATTTGCTAAAAAGGTTAGTCAGTGGTGTCACTAGTTATCGCCTTAGTTTTTTTAGAATTCTTGGGTGAATCCCATCAGGCCCCATTGCTTTATCCACCTTCAGTTTTAGGAGTTCTTTCAGAACCCCTTCTTCTGTGAAAGGACTGGTATCGACCCCCCCCATCCAGAGTGCTTCTGTTGATTGGATTAGGTACCTCCCCCTCCTCTTCTTTTGTGAATACTGAGCAGAAGTATTCATTCAATATCCCTGTTTTTTCACTGTCCCTCTCTGCCCACCCACGCTCCCCTTTATTAAGCCTCACTATCCCTCCCTTGGTCTTTCTTTGCTCTCTAACATACCTATAAAAGGTTGTATTCCCCTTCTTAACCGAGTTGGCCATCTTTTCCGAGGTTTGGCCCTTTGCTATTCTGACTGCCTTCCCCGCTTCCTTCTGCTTTAACTGGTACAGTTCTCTGTCCTGCTCCTTCTGTGTTTCCTTATACTTCCTGAATGTTATCGTTTTCTCCCTAACCTTCCCCACCATCTCTTTTGAAAACCATAGTGTTTTTTCTTTCGTTTTGATTTGTTTATTTGCTTGACACAAAGGCTTGTGCCTCTGTGATGGCAATTTTGATGTTTCCCCATTGTTCCTCCACCCCTCCTTCTTACCTGTTTGCTAGTACTTTTCTGAGGCACTCTCCCATTTTGACAAAGTCAGCCCTCCTAAAGTCCAGTACCCTCACTTTTGTATGGCTTGACTCTGCGGCTGTGTTTATCGTGAACCACACTGTTTGGTGGTCACTTGTTCCCAGATGGTCACCCACTTCTAGATCTGAGATCCACTCTCTGTCCCTGTTTGAGAGTACCAGGTCTAAGATTGCTCCCTCCTGAGTGGGTTCCAACACTAGCTGTCTGAGGCATGCCCCATAGGGCATCGAGAATGACCCTGTTCTTGGATGTGGCTGCAGAAAAGGTGCTCCAGTTAAGATCTGGCATATTTGGGTCCCCCATCAACAATATCTCCCCTTTTTCTGCCATCCTAAGGATGCATTCTATCATTTCCTTGTCCATTTCTTCCCTCTGAGATGAGGGTCTGTATACAACCTTTGTGCAGATTGTGGTGCCATTTCCGGTCTCCAGGGTGACCCACAGTGCCACCTCTCCTCTCAGTGTATCCTTTAGTTCCGTTGTGTAGATCCCTTCCCTTACATAGAGAGCTACTCCTCCTTCTCTTCTACCCTCCCTGTCCCTCCTGTAGATTGTGTACTATGGTATGTTGACATCCCAGTTGTGGTTCTCTGTGTACCATTGTTTCTGTGACTGCCACGATATGTAGGCGACCCTCTTCCATCAAGGCCACCTGTTCAGGGAGCTTGTTACCTAGACTACAGTCATTGGTACTAATTACCCTCCATTTTTTGATGGCCTTACCCCTTTTTGCCCCATCCCTGCCCTTACTGCCTTTGACTTTTTCTCCATTTAGCCATGCCCTTCTCCTGTCGACTTCTCTGTCTTGGTGTTTACCTCACTAAGTACTGTGATTTTTTGGGGGCTAGGATTTCCCTGCTCCTTTTCAGTGCCTCCCCCTTGGCTAGTTTAAATGCTTGCCAATGAAGCATTTAAACATATCATTTAGGATCCTGGTTCCCCTCCTGGACAGCTGCAGACCATCCCGCCAGCATAGGCCTGCATCCCTCCAGGTGGACCCCCAGTCCCCAATGAAGACAAAACCCTGAACTGTGCACCAGTTTTTCAACCATTGATTGAATCCCATGGTGCTGGGCACCCTAGCCTCACCCATGCCATAGATAGACAGCACCTCCGAGAAGGTTAATGTGCATGCTATTTGTCTAAGGCCCCTCCCCAACTCCACAAAATCTCCCTGCACTGCTCTGATCCCTTTCCCAGCCAGGTTATTTGTCCCTAGGTGGACAATGAAATCCAGCTCCCTCTCCTGTGCAGCTGCTCCCGCGATCCTGAGAATTCACTCCCAGTCCCTTCAAGCCATGGTGCCAGGCAGGCACCTTACCTCCCTCTCCCCCTCCCCCAGTTCTACCCTCCTAACAATGGAGTCCCCTACCATTAGTTGTTTCCTTTCTCTGTGGGGTCCCATGCCACCCTCCTGTGGGTCTCCTTTGTGGAAGTTCCCAGCATTCTCCATGGTCTCCACTGCGGGTGCTTCCATAGATGAACCACACTCTGCCAGAACGGTGTACAAATTGTGGAGCGGTACAACTGGAGGGATGCGCCTCTGTTCCACCACCCTCACCCTCCCCAAGCCCACTGTGGTCCAACTGCTCCTCTTTCTTGGCAACCTCTGAGGCAGAGGTGGTGGCCGTGGTGATCCCTGGGTGCGAGAGAAGGTCCCCCAAATCCTGGCCAACTCAGCCTGGAGATGAACAACCTCCTCCCTAAACCCAGAGAGGTGCCTGCAGATGGAACAACACCGCATCCTCCAGAATGTCTCCAGGAAGACTGCTGCTCCACAGCCACTGCACTGCACCACTCCCATCATGTCTTATTTGTGGCTCCTCAACTGTTGTTTTGTATGCTTACTCTTTCCTCTCTCTGTTTGTTTATTTATTTTTATTTTTTTTCTCTCCCTACTTTCCAACTGCCTCCATGCCTTAAAGCTTCTGCTGTTCCTGTTCTGGGACAGGAAGTTCCTGTATTCCTCAGTAGTCTCCTTCTTACTTGCTCAGAGTCAGACCTCCAGCAGCTGAGGCGGATGGAGATCTACTCTTGTCCTTCTAGGATGGTGAGTCCTTTGTGCCTCTGTGATCACTCCCATCCTGCTCCCAAACAGGAAGTTCCTGTTGTCAATCAAATCCTGTGCCTATAAAAGTGGAACTGGCTAAGGGTGGAGTGGAGGGTGGGAGGGCTGTATAGTCCCAGTACAGTAGTAAAGTGCTAACAGCACCTCCTTCCATATAAATATAAATATTTTCAATATAAAATTGAATTTCAGACAACCCACCCAGATGCCCCTCCACCCAGGCCCCTTGAGAGGAATTCCGGACCCCGAGGAAAGGTCAGACTCGGGGGCCTATCAGCTCGCAGCCACTTCCCTGCTTACAGTACACTGGGAGGCCTGGGCCCCTGTTGGTGCTGGGCCCTGGGAATTATCCCCTGCTCCCCCACCCTCTCAAGGACCCTGCCACCGCCTGTTGCTCCAGTATGTCCACAATTGAATATGGCACCAAAGCTCCAGTAAACTCATTCATAAGAGAGAGTTCGATATTTTTCAAATAATCCAAGTTTAATCCAAAATAAAACTATAGTCCTAACTGAGCTTGCCAGTGTGTTTGTTTTCATATAATGAATGGTATATCTTATAGAAACTGCACTTTGAATGTAAAGCCATGGCTCCCACGCACATCAGTATTGATGCTGCTGCGTATGCTTGCAGTCATGGTTTTACTTTTCAAAGCGCAGTTATTAAAATTTTTACTGCTCATTTTGTGATAAAAATTCAACTGGCAAGCTCAGTGGAGACCATAGTTTACCTTTTGCATTAAACTCATACAGCTTCAAAAGTATTGAACTTAGCCATTAACCAGCTGACTGGTGTTCAGGTGCCATATTTATTTGGGGACGTGGTGGAGCAGTGAGTAGCAGGGCATAAGGCCAACAGACATAAAATTTAATTTTATATAGCAAACTGCATTTTTGGCAATTTTACATACAATGGGTGATTAAATATGTTATCACTATACAGAATACAAGAGGCACCAGTTTGCAGTAGTTAAAAAAACAGTGAAAAAAGCTGACAATGTCCCTTTAATACAGAGGCAATTTGAAAAACAATCAGTCGGTAGGGTGCAGGAGGCAATATAAGAAGACAGATCATTTTTAATTAGTGTTATATTTGTAAATCCAAGCCATATGTACATATGCATTCTGAAGCATAAAACCATATGCAAAGTATTATGGGTATGCCATTCCTTCTGTGTGGTGGTGGGGGGGGGATGTATTAGAAATCTCAACTGGCACTACATTGTGAAGGCCATGTCACTACTCAGACCTCACCACAGCTGACTCACGCACAGTAAACACAGTAATAATCTTTAAAATCTGCACAAGAGTATGGATAACTCCAAGAGGGACTGTAAGCTGTACTTGCTGCCTAATAACTGATCTGTGCTCATGACCCCCACCTTCAAGCACATCTTTTGTCAGTTTTAAGATTATGTTCTTCTGACAGTTTCTTAAATTTGTGCAGCTCCTCTTTCGGTAAATCAAAAGGTATTTAGGCTTATAGTTACTTTCAGATACCCACCCAGCTGCTAAAAGCCCTTCCCTTTTCTCTTCCTGATCTAGTTTCTTGTTTTGTTAAAGAAAATTGGAGCCACCGACTCGCACGTGCTTTCCTCTGAGATGGCAGCCGAGTGGGACGCACGTGCAAGTATTGCTATGGAGATGCTCAAGTGCCTGTTCACTCAGCCACCAACTCTGGAAAAACTGTATCCAAGCTGGTGATTCCCATTTTATTTCTACTGAGTGCAGAAACTGTATTAGGAAGGGGAAAGGGAGGGCATTTTGCAGCAGGGCGGGTATTTGAAAAGTAAATATCAGCCTAAATATGTTTCATTTACATATAGAGGAGTTGTACATATTTAAAAAAACTGTCAAAAATATCTTAAAACTGATACAAATTTACGGGAAACAGTGGGTCTGGGGGGGGGGTTGTTAACAGCTAGGCAGACAGCCACTGGCACCTTCTTGGCAGTATGGACATCAAAAGACAGGCTTGTACACCTTCCTCCTAAAAATTCCCAGTGACTATACATTGAGGAGGATTTGTTAAAAAAAAAAAATTGAAATCCTTAAAAAAGTATTATTGCTTTGCAAATTACATTATATTCAAATATAAAAAGTCTTTCGATCACAGAACAAGTTCTCAAACTTCATTTGTTAAAAAGCATCACCTGACCATGTTACATCCCTAGATATGCACACTTCGTTAAACCTAAGCTAATCTACCTAGCAACACCTAACTTTAGATGGGATGAATACAGGGAGGAATGGTATGTCGGGGGGTAGCAAAGTGGCAAAAGGGTTGCAGAGAGTGTTTAATCTGGCAAAGGGGCAGCACCATAGACCACATCCATGCAGTCAAAGGCAGGGAGCACCATTTTGGTAACAAGCATCCGGAAGACATGCAGAGATCAGCAGTCTGTGTTACGTACAGGGCACCACACTTGGGTCGGAGTTTTTCACGGATGGCATTGATGTGGGCTAAGAAGTCAAGCTTACTGTCTAGCCAGAATCCAGGTTACTTGAATGACTGAACTGCTTCAAGTGAAATGCCATCCAGAGTGGTAAAAACAGGGGGAGCAGTGAGTCTGGCCAGTTTCTGACTGGTACCAAAGGTCATGGACGCCATTTTTTAGTGTTGACTTGACTCTGTTGGTTGGATTGGAACCAGTGTAGAATGTTACTGAAGTCCTGTTGGAGCAGGTCCTCCAGAGCTACAATGGAGGGACCAGAGGTGTAGATGACTGTGTCATCAGCACACATGTGGGTATGCGAGTTGGCACAGGCAGAGAGGAGGTCATTCATGATGATGGAAAATGGATGAGACCCAGGATGAAGCCTTGTGGAACCACACCCTGGATAGGAATGGGAGCTGACAGGGCACCTACAACCTATACCGATTGTTGTTGGCCTGTTAGATAGGAATTGAACCACAAATCAGGCCAGCAGAGCTCAGCTTGTCAAGGAGGAGTGGATGGGACACTGAATTGAAGACTTTGGCCAGATCAGTGAATACAATGACCGTAATTTGCCCCTGATTCCTCCTGGAGAAGACGGAACTAGTGACACAGCGGGGAGGAGATGGTGGAATGGTGCTTATGGAAACCAGACTGGAAGGGTAAAAGGAAGTTGGAGGATGAAAGAAAGTTGAGGAGCCTAGAACAGACCCATTTCTCTTGCAGCTTAGAGAGATGGAAGTAGAGAGGTGAGTGGGAAGCTGCCTGGGGAGGATTGATCATCCCCTTTATAAAGTTGAATAACTCTGGCCAACTTCCAGGATTGAGGAACAGCACTGAAGGAGAAGGAAAGCGAGAAGGAAAGGTTGAGTGACTATCTCCACATTTTGACACTTGCCAGTCCACATTTTGACTCCATCTAGTCCTCATTTGTACTACTTCCAGTCCTTATCTTGACTTTTTTTCCAGTCCACATCTGGACTCCTTCCAGTCCAAGACTCCACACTTTGACTCTTTCAGAACACATTTGACCCCTTCCAGTCCACATTTTGACTGCATCCAGTCTGCACTTTGACTGTCAGACTGTATTTTACTACTTCTTGTCCATGTTTAGACCCTTTTAGAACACATTTTGACCACTTCCAGTACACATTTATTATGTGTTTGCACAGCAGTATGTAAGGCTGGTAGGTATGTGCTTACAGCTGGCGGTTTGTATGCAATAGAAGCTTGTTGGTGCTGGAGCTAAGCTGTGACAGCAGACTGCTTGTGCTTAATACTGTTGCTAAAGAGATGAGCATATGGCCATTAATACTTTCTGTCCCAGTTAGAGGTACTGCCACCTACTCAGGATACCACGAAGGCACAGGGAATCTCCTTAAAGAGCTACTAGCATGAATAAATAGCAGGCAGACAATGGTAGTCATTTTTATGTTGATTGCACGCATGCACAAGAAACATATTGTGGCAGCTTTCTCCACAAGCAGGTTGTGGAGGCGTGGCACTGTTGTGGCCAATGCCCCCATAGCCTTTAAAGGCTTGTCCAGCATCTCTCAATGCCGTGGCACGCTGTTGCCGACACTAGTTCAGCTGGCGTGCCACCAACTTGTAAAAATGTAGCCGCTGTAATCAGGGGCTTCTCTTCATTGCAGCGTAGCATTCGCTGCAATGAGGGAGCTGACTGTCATTGCAGGGTGGATCTGACACACTGATATTAGTTTCGAGAACACGTGGCAGTTTGCCTCCGTGTTTACTGCATATACAATTATAACCCCACCCCACCGTGTTTATTTGCCGACAGGGACCACAATCCCGCCGACTTCAGTGCCCCAATGTTTATAAGGCCGACGGGGGAGCCCACTCCCCATTGGCATTATGTAACCCTCCCCTTATATTGTCTGCTGACGGGGTGCCCAATCCCCGTCGGCATAATGTCACCCCCCCTTTTTGTTGTGTGCCGACGGGGGTGCCCAGTCCTCCGTCGGCTACAGCTTGCCCCCTGAAAAAGAAAGACTCCAGTGGCATGCTGAGAGCCCACCCCAGCATGCCACATGCCCCTATAAAATAAAAACAGTCCCGCGGTGTCTTTTTTTACCCTGTAAAAGGAACTGTCCCTCATGGTCTCCTGTCGCAACCCGGGGCTCACCCACTGTGCACCCTACCTCTCACACACCCCTCACCCCATACTTACCTCTGAGCTCAGCGACGATCTTTGGTGGACTAGGAACATGTTTGCAATTTTCAAAGCCAACCATGAACTGAGGAAATGCCGATAAGCTGTATAATGGAATAAATGTTTTTTCCAACTTTAATGCATATCTCAGTCATTTTTGGAATTGTGGCACCAAATTTTCAACTTTGGGTTTTGGGACCCTCCTCATAAATTCTGGAACTGTCATGGCGATCGGCCATGAAAGGTGATTTCGTGGTCACTGTGTGGAATCACCTTTCGGGGCCAATTAACAAAACGACAGTGCCAGTGTTCATGAGGTGGGCTCTCAAAAAGCCTATGTTGCAAATTTGGTGGAAAATCCAAAAAATGACTGTTTTATGAACGTGCCTTGTGCAGTTGCTACGCACGCTCGTAACTTCACGAATCTGCAATATTTTCATGCCAGATTTTCAACATTGGTATTTTTCACACCTCCTTGTGAACGGTACAGCTGTCACTGTTCACATCCTGGCTGAAATTTGTTTTCGTACTTCCGGCGCAGAATAGTGTGGTCGCTGTGGGAAATTAGTGTTCAGGACAGATCAAGAAAATGACAGCGACACTGTTCACGAGTAGAGGTCCTAAAATGCCTATATTGAAAATTTGGTGATGATACTCCATGAAATTACTGTGTTACGAGCGTGCGATGCACTGTTTGCACACACGCTCATAACTTCACGAATTTGTAATATTTTCACTCCAGATTTTCAACATTGCCATTTGCCCACACCTACTAATGAACAGTACAGCTGTCATTTTTCCCATCCTGGCCAAAATGTGTTTTCGCACTTCTGGTGCAGAATAGAGCGGTCGTTGAGGGAAATCACTGTTCGGGACAGATTAAGAAAATGACAGTGATACTGTTCATGAGCAGAAGTCCTAAATGCCTATGCTGAAAATTTGGTGATGATAGCCCATCAAATGACTGTGTTACAAGTGTGCGTTGCGCACTTTCCAGACACCCTTGTAACTTCACAGATTTGTAATATTGTCATGCCATATTTTCAACACTGGCATTTTTTCACACCTAATTATGAGCAGTACAACTGTAATTTTTCACATCCTGACCGAAATGTGTTTTCACAGTTCCGGTGCAGAATAACGCGGTCGCTGTGGGAAATCAATGTTCGGGACAGATTAAGAAAATGACAGTGGCACTGTTCATGACCAGAGGTCCTAAAATCCCTATGTTGAAAATTTGGTGACGAAACTCCATAACATGACTGTGTTACAAGCGTGCGTTGAACTGTTTCCACGCACCCTTGTAACTTCGCAAATTTGTAATATTTTCACACCACATTTTCAACAGTGGCATTTTTTCACACCTCCTTATGAACAGTACAGCTGTCATTTTTCACATCCTGGCTAAAATATGTTTTTGCACTCCTGCCGGAGAATAGCACGATCGCTGTGGGAAATCAGTGTTTGGGACAGATTAAGATCGAGCGAGTGAGAGGAGGAAGTGACTGAGCTCAGCTGAGCTCTGTTGGGACTGCTGTGGATTTGCTTGTGGGCAGAAAAAGGCCTCAATGCAAGAGCCCAGTACAAAAGGGCAGCCTGCAGCACTGGGAGAAACAGAACGAGAGAGAGAGAGAGAGAGAGAGAGCGAGTGAGGGAGGGGGAGTGAGCAAACTCACCAGAGCGCTGTCAGGACTGCTGCAGTTTCTTTGTGGGCAGAAAAGGTGTCAATGCAGGGGGTCCAGTACAAAAGGCCAGCCTGCAGTGGTGGGAGAAATAGTATGAGTGAGTGAGACAGGGGACTGAGTGAGCTCAATGGAGCTCTATCAGGACTGCTGTGGATTTTGTGGGCAGAAAAGGCGCCAATGTGGCAGGAGCCCCATAGAAAAGGGCAGCTTGCAGCACCAGGACAAACAGAATGAGCATGTGAGAGAGGAAGACTGAGGTACCTCAACGGAGCTCTGTCGGGACAGCTGCGGATTTCTTTGTGGACAGACAAAGGTGTCAGCGCAGCCAGGAGCCCCGTACAAAAGCACAGCCTGCAGTGCCAAGAGAAACAGAACAAGCAAGTGACAGGGCGGTAGTGAGCGAGCTCAGTGGAGCTCTATTGTAACTGCTGCACATTTCTTTGTGGGCAGAAGAAGGTGGTACCCAGGCAGGAGCCCAATACAAAGGCCAGCTTGCAGCACCAGCAGAAACGGAATGAGTGAGTGAGAGAGGGGAGTGAGCGAGCTCAATGGAACTGTGTCGGGACTGCTTCAGATTTCTTTATGGACAGAAAAAGCCGCCAATGCAGGCAGGAGCCCAGTACAAAATGGCAGCATGCGGCAGCGGGAGACACAGAACGAGCGAGTGAGGGAGGGGGAGGGAGTGAGCTCAACGGAGCTCTGTTGGAACTGCTGCAGATTTGTTTGTGGGCAGAAAAGGGCAACAATGCACACAGGGGCACAGTACAAAAGGGCTGCCTGCAGTGGCGGGAAAACCAGAATGAGTGAGTGAGATAGGGGAAGTGAGCGAGCTCAGTGGAGCTCTACTGTAACTGCTGCACATTTCTTTGTGGGTAGAAGAAGGCGGCAACACAGGCAGGAGCCCAGTAGAAAAGGGCAGCCTGCAGCGCCAGCAGAAACAGAATGAGAGAGTGAGAGAAGGGGAGTGAGCGAGCTCAACTGAACTTTGTCGAGTCAGCTGCATATTTCTTTGAGGCAGAAAAAGGTGCCAACAGAGGCAGGAGCCCAGTACAAAAGGGTAGCCTGCAGCGCCAGGAGAAACAGAATGAGTGAGTGATACAGGGGGAGTGAGCGACCTCAACGGAGCTCTCTTGGGACAGCTACGAATTTCTTTGTGTGCAGAAAAAGGTGTCAATGCAGGCAGGAGCCCAGTACAAAAGGGCAGCCTGCAGCACAGGGAGAAACATATTGAGCAAGTGAGACGGAGGAGAGAGCGAACTCAACGGAGCTCTATCATGACTGCTGTGGATTTTGTTTGTTGGCAAAAAAAAGCAGCAACGCAGGCAGGAGCCCAGTACTAAAGGCCAGCCTGCAGCGCCGGCAGAAATGGAACGAGTGAGTGAGAGAGGGGGAGTGAGCAGGCTCAACAGACCTGTGTCAGGACTGCTGCAGATTTCTTTGTGGGCAGAAAATGCCACCAACAGAGACAGGAGCCCAGTACAAAAGGGCAGCCTGCAGTGCCAGGAGAAACAGAATGAGCGACTTAAATAGGGGGAGTGAGCCACCTCTACGGAGCTCTGTCAGGACAGTTATGGATTTCTTAGTGGGCAGAAAAAGCTGCCAATGCAGGCTGGAGCCCAGTACAAAAGAGCAGCCTGCAGCACCAGGAGAAACAGACTAAGCGAGTGACAGTGGGGCAGTGAGCGAGTTCAACAGACCAATGCAATCAACATTCGGCATTGACAAATGCTTGTTAAAAATAGCCCCTTTTTACTTTCATCTTAAAGTGTTATTTTTTCCTTTTTTTTAATGTTCTCATTAGATGGTTTTCTACCTAATAGTAGTGGGTATGATGTGAAAAGCAACGCTTTACCTGGAACAGACATATCTAGTTCTAGTCCTCCCACTACACCATCAGCTGGTGACCTCACTCACTGCTGCACTACAGGCCCTGCTGCCTGATTGGTAGCCTGTGTGACAAGTTACCAATCAAGCAGCTGGAGATTGGCTCCTCTTGGTTACCAGTGATGTCACAGTCAGTGAGGTCACAGTTCTAATGATGTATAGGGAGAAACAGAACTGACTATGTCAGCCTCCAGGAAAAGTGCCACTCTACACGTCACACCTTGTACTGTCAGGTAGAAAATCTTCCAATTAGCAATACAGAGAAGAAAAAACAAACTACTTCAGATGTAGGAAGTAATTGCTGAGTACATCCGAAAATTACTGTTAATTCCAGGCAGCACGCTAGCTGTTTAAGGAGGGTTCCACCCCTAAAGGTGCCACTGGAACTGTCCCCAAAAAAGAGAGTTGTGCCACCAGTGGAAGAGGAGGAGGGGAAGATGGTGGAGCAAGCAGATGGAATCCGAAGGATTCTGGAGACATGCACTTAAGTAGCACTCGATGGGATGGGGGGGTAATGAGCATCACCTGCAGCCCCACCAAACCCTGTGCTTACCCTTAAAGTATGCACAGTAGTGCCAGTCACGATGCAGTGCAGTAACTTACAATAAATGACACGTCACAAAAATACGGCAGTAAAAAAAGGGCTTAACTGCCATTGAATTGCACTGTTCCCTACAGTATACTGCAGCATTTTTGCGATATACTGCAACATTCCTGCATTGCATCCCTGGTGCCGTGGACACAGTTGCAAAAGATAATAAAATTCAGAAAGGTTATATAAGATATAATACAACGGGGTCCAAGAATACTTCTACTTGATTGACTGACTGGCACATTTGAGCAGTGGTAAGTCCTTGCATGACCACCGCAAAAGGTGCCAGTCAGCCAATTTTCAAAACTGGAAATCATTACACTAAGCCTCAGATGCCTGTGTAGCCACCATCTTGTTTTTTTTAAACTGTCACATCCTTTAAAACAATGATGTACTGTACACCATTTATGTACATAACCAAACAAAAACTTATTTTAAAACTAGCTCTGGATACTGCACAACATACCTCACATTTCACCTGATTCTAATGGAGATCTTCCTGCTCGTATGCGCCGCTCTACCTGTTGCCTGAAAACCACCTGCAACTACTGACACCCTCAACAGCTTAAATACTCTCATTCTCTCACTCTCCTTTCCCCACCTCCCTCAAACTGCCACAGTCAACAATGCCTGGTCCCAAATCACACCACGCCACATCATTCGCCCAACTACAATCCTTACTGTGCTGTTTCTCTTCCCTCTACTGCACGCTTTCACCCAGGCAGAACTACGGGAGCCACTCAGAGCTCCCACCATACTTGCTCTAAAGGAGCCACTCACAGCTCTAACAAAAAAAAAATAAATAAGAAAAACAAGCATGCAATTTCCAGCATGTGTCTGTGTCGTACTAAGAACTGGGAGGAGGACGGCTTCTTTAATCATATTTTACTTAGCAACAGGAAACTATTTCATATTCAGAGGAGGAATGTTATACTAAAAGTCAATAAAAAAAATTGAAAAATTAAATGTAACCTTTTAAATTTTTTTAAATATGTGTTTATTATAATCGTAATAATCCACTCCAGGGTATGGGTTATGCTGGGATTTACCATGTGGCCTTGTGACCAAACCACACCAGGCATGGGTAGATCCCAGCGTAGTCTACACCCTGTCATGGATTACTGCTTAAATATTTTCCCTCTAAATAGCACTAGTTGTTCCCCACTGTTGACTCTTCTTCCCCCCTTCTTCTTGCCCCCACCCAACTGCTCTGGACCCCTTTGACTGTGCTTGCAGTCTGGTTCTGGATCCCACAACATTGTCACCATCCCCACATGGCACTGTGCACTTTATTTGTATTCTTGCACACCTGTTTGCACATCATTGCGATTGTTTGTTTACCCGCTTGTGCGTCGCACTGCTCTTGCACGTGCATTGTTGTCTAGTTAACGGCATTCTGTTGTTTTGTAACTTTAGGCTTTCTGTACTCCCCTCTCCCCCAGGTCACACCTGGAAACGAGCCTTGGCTCAGGGTGCCTTTCCCAATTACCAATTTTAAATAAATAAATAAGTGATCCAACACAGCTGTGTGTGCAACTAGTGCACTCCGTGGCTGCTGGGTGTGTATCGCACACAGTCCCTGCAACACCAGTATCTAACGTGAAAGGCTCTACGTAAAACCAGATTTTCTTCTGCTTTGTTCTATTCTCAGTGAGAAACAAGCAGCCAGCTAAAGGAACAAGGATCATATTAAAAATAAGAATTTTGTAACATGCTGTGTTGAAGAAAACTTTTCAATTTTTTTTAAATGGCAGTAGTTTGTTTTGTAGATACAAAACTTTTAAGCCGAGCCATATAAATGTGAGTTAACTTTTTTTTATAAACCAATCATGCTGTTTTTTTTACCAGTCACTGAATATATGCAAAGCCCAGTCTCCAGAGAGTTAACGTTACCTATATGACTCAGAGGGACGAGATTACTGTGAATTTCATCAGTTGTTCTATATCTTCTGTATTAAGCTGTATCTAAATCGCTTCCTTTACTGTCACTCTGTCTTTTGGAAAGCATCATTTGAGACACAACAGTATTCAGAAATTGCTGAAGGAAAAAAAGAAAAAAAAAAACAACCTAAAATGATATGTAAATCTGGCAATTCATTCTCTGCTGTGTAGTACAGGTTTAATTCCTCCAGCCAGGTCTCAATCGGCAGAAACATTACTCTGATATAACAGCACAAAGGCAGTAACAAAGATGTTCATATTAGCCCATTGTGATCTGGTGGCAGGGAAAGAAATCCAATGAAGCTAGGGGGACAATGGTCCGAGTTTAAACAGGCTGCACAAATTTGCTAAGATGCAGACAAAAGGCTGACACTGAAAAGCGGACTGCCTAGGAATTCCCCGGGTCTCCATTATGCTCCAGAAACAATCCTCACTTAGAGAATGGATTTGCATCTCTAATAGAGTTCAGGCTCTGTTTGTGAAAGGCTTTCGCTAGGTCTGACCCCGTCTCTGAGGATCACATTGACACCCAGTGCCTCACCTTGGCCCTGTCCCTTGCCACAGAGTGCGGTATCATGGGAAAATGCACCAACTTAAAGGAAGTGAAGGAAGGCAGGATGGAAATGAAAGGCTGGAGGCAGTTTTCGTGGTACTTAACGTTGAAAATTACTTCAGGAAATAATAGAACCCACTGCTGGTAATTACTGCTAACAAGCTTCCCACCCCCAACCCAAATGTGACACTTTGATGTGAGAAAAACAGATATTGGCATAGCTTTTTGGTTTGATAAAAGAGGGATCCTTCCTATAAATGCTGTATGAAACACACAAACCACAGCAAGGAATGAGATTTAACTTTTTCTCTTATTATCCAGGGAAAATACAGATGTCATATGCTGGCAAAAGATATTTGTTAGGGTAGTCCGGTCTCATACAATGAATCCTTGACTATATTTAATTTTATACTGATATATTTTCAGAAAATACTGAGCCAAAATATTATTTCTATAATTTGAAACAGATCAACTTTTAATAAAAATACATCATGATGTCGGGCTCCGTGGCAGTGAGTGATAGGACTGCTCTAAGAAGGCGATGCAGGTTTTTCCCTAACCCAGTATTAGCATGAACGGAGGCTTCAGGTGTGATGTCAGGGAACATCTTCTGGAAACTGAATGACAGGCCTGGAAGAGTAAGTGCTGACACCTAGGACTGATCCATGCATACCTGCACTCAGAGACAGCAGTTCTCAGCCTGCTAAAGGGAAAGTCCTGTTAGTCAAGCTAATAGACTAATGTTCTTTGCAAGTTGCAGTCTCACCTTTCACCACCTGATGGCACTCTGCATTGTTTGATTACTAATTCTGTAGTACAGCGGGGGAGGGCTCAGAGTATGTGAGCTGATGCTTTCCTCCCTGAGTGGGTGGTCTACATGAATCGCTCCTCGAGTGACATCTAGGGGTGATCCTGTGGAGGTGTGCACGGTAGTGTGGGTGACTACCCCCCCCCACACCTCTACCAGGGCAAACACAAGCAGCCTCCATCCCTGGGGAGATGGGTGAGAACTGCATAAGGAGAAACTCCCTGGATTAGTCACAGACTGACAATGACCACCCATACTCACTGGTGTTCTGAAACGATGGCCCCTCCACTAATGCAGATGCCATTAGTGTAAACCATGTCTAGCACCCTCTCTCTTCCTCCCTCTCCCTCCTTCCTTTGCGTCTCTCTATCTTTTCACCCCCTGATCTGTTGATGCTGAACCCAGCCTCTGCCCGGCCCTCTTCTGTCCCCTCCATCCTTTCTTCTCTTCTCTTCTCCTTGTCTTTTTACCCCCTGATCTGTTCCCAGTATTGTACCCACTGACCCCTCACCCTGCCCCCCTCTAGTCCCCTCGACAGGTACCTCACCTTACTTCTGCACTCCTGGTTCCCATTCCCTCTCCACTGTCATTTCCAGTCTCTGTCCTATTCGCCTTCCATCTCCTCCCTTCTCCTCTGCCCCATTCCATCCCCCTACCTGTGCTTCAGGGTCCCAGTCGCTTCGCCATGGTTCTTGTCACCTCATCATTTCACAGTTGCTGACCTTATCTGTATTACTGTTGTTAGCTCATTTTCTTATCTACAAACTATTGTGGTACTTATCCTGTATTTCCTTACAATTTATTGTCCATGCTTGTTTTTGATCAAGCCTGTGTTTGGTTACTTTTGTGTATTACCCTGTTATCTTGTAACTTGTTTTCACCCAGGTCCACCTTGAAAATGAGCTCTGCTCAATGGTGTTCACCTGGTTAAATAAAGATTTTGATTTGATTTGATTTTGATTTCTACAGCCAAGGAGAAGGAACCTGCCAGCCTGCTGGAGCAGCAGTTGTGCTACTGCTTGTGGCACCAATGACCCGGGTTTGGGAACGGACTCGGGACATCGGATGGTTGGCTAGTGGGGGGAGGAGAATCAAGCATCCACAAGACTGTTCTTCTCCAGGGAGGGAGTGGTGTGGCACCCAGAGTAGCACTGCCCCCTAGAGGAAGCTAGGGATCAGTGCGCCAGAGCAGTGACAGATATCCAGCATGTCATGTACGGGAGCATGTGTGGTGCCGCTGTTGACATCAGTACACCCTGCTCCTCCATGCCAAAAGGGGAGGGGGAGGCACCGTAAAGGGGAAAACAGTCCTGGATGGGGTGGATGACCTCTGCCCCTCGCAGGCCCTGTACACAGCGACTTGGGCATGGTCACTGGATCCTTGACTGGCAGGTCAAGCACACTTACCGCTACCCCACCGCAGGAGGTGAGCTGTGGGAGGAAGATGAGATAAGTCCTGGGAGAAGCTGGGGAGATGGGGGTGAGCGCTAGCATGAGAGTGAGCCATGCCAGGACAGGGGAGAAAAGAACTAACAGTAAGGAGAAGGAACCCTGCCCTAGGGGCAAGCCCGGGTTATCTAGGGAAGCTAGGCCTGCTGTGACTGAAGTGGATTGGGGACAACCATGATTAGAGGAAGTCCATGCAAGCAGGAGAACCTAAGGTAAGACTTGTATGAGGGGTCAACAGAGAAAAAAAAACTATTCCTTGGAGGGTAACAGCTTAGAAACCCTGGCGTTTTCAAAAACAAATTTGTGGTGGTGGTTGTGATGTATCCGGGGTGATGGCGGATGCTGGTGGTTCATTTCTGTGATTACCTTTCAGTCACATACAAGGAGAGGAGAGGAGAGGAGTCATACTCAAGGAACAAGAATATTGACATTTCTTGAAGAGGTACTCACAGTGATCACACAAGAAAATATGTAAAAAAAAAAAAAGGATCTTGGAGATATCAGAATCAATGGTTAACTAACTTCATGAAACTGCCTTTTAATCTGTAATGTTTATCTTGAGTTTATAAGGGTTACTCTTACACCTTATGTGGGTTCAGTCGAACCTCTGTCAGAATAGGCTTATTCTCTAAGACTCAAGCTCTATAAGAATTCATTTGTACTCTAAAATGTGTGACCGAGTCACGGGGTCTGGGTTCACACCCCTGCCTGGTGACTGTACAGGGGCCACCTCACTCAGGGAGTTGGGTTCATTCTTTCTCCCATGGTGGGGGGTTCGTCCCAGAACAAACAATAAATAGTGCGGTGCCTCCACCCAGAGAGAATAAGTGGGTCAGATGTTGTGTGCAGCACCCTGGGATGCAGTACCTACCCACCTCCCTACACTGAACTGGACCATCCACTGGGGACCATTAAGACAGTCATTACCTTTACCAATAAACACTTCAATCAGACTGTACAAACTGGGCGTCCACACAGAAGTAGAATTCAACCAATTAACAGTGCTTTTATTTAAGAATGCAGGCCTGGAAGCTGGAAGAAACAAAGGGGTTAAACAATTGTAAGTCCCTTTTAGCACTCCCACCCTATGGCAATGCACCCTAAGAGCCACTGTACTGTGGGTCAGCACCACCCTCTCAGATTCCACATAGTTTGAGGAAGCACACACCCAATCAAGGGGCACAAAAATAAATGAATTATCCGAAACAGGGTGCGATAAACTGTTTAACTAGTACCAGCAATAGAACTATAACTTTAAGTATGTCACAAATAGCCATGACTCTGATACCCAAATACTCACACTAGGGTCCTGAGCAGGCCTGATAGCTACATTGCCTGGGTGCTTTCAGTGGCGCACTTGATGACAGTTAGCAACCTCTCTCCCCCAAAAAAAAAAGGTCATTGTGTGCTAGCACAATTTTAAAGAACCTGAAATCCAAACAGAGAATGCTTGAAAACATAACGTGTAATGCAGAGTTGGAACAGTAGAAAGACCCCAGCCAGCAATGCCAGCACTTACGTGGCCCATGGATGCAGCAGTTCAGTTGAGGTGGGTAACAGCACACAGCAGCAGGTCAGGCAACAATTGGGACCTGCAGCTGAAACCTTCGTGTAACCCCCCTGTTACCCGGGGGTTACTAGAATCCCAGTAAGACCTAGTGGTAGGCAGGGAAGGCAGCTTGTGAAACTCCAGTTAAATGGATTTCACACTGTCTCACTCTGTTCTCAGTCTCAGCTGAGACTGAGGGATGACATCACCATAGAACTATCGCAGCTGCATGAGCCACACTGGAATCTGCAGAAGGGAGTTAGGTTAGAATGTTGGGAGTTTTGAACAGTGAGTGTGAGTAGTCTGCAGTTGGAGATTGTTGTGAGAGGAGCACAGCAGTTCTGTACGTAGGCTCTTGGAGCCTCAGCTCTGAAATAGGGCTACATCTAGGGAAAGGTGTGTGTTTCCGCCTAAAGAGGGACACAGTAAGCTGTTCTTTAAAGTGGTGGAGACCGCTGATACGGGTCTCTGTGCCCCATCCCTCAGGGGATGGGGCAGGAAGGTTTTCCTGCTATTCCAGGGGCAACCTCCTGGCAACTGCTAGAGAAGAAGCTGCCTTATATTTTTCCCAAGTGTGTGGGGTACAAGAAGATTTCGAGATTCGCCTGTGGGGCACCTGCAACCAAAGGGTGAGTTCTGCTCTTCCTAAAGGGCCCATGTTTCATCCTGAACTGTGTTAAAGTGGGGATTAGACTACTGAAGTAGTGGGAGGCCTAGAGTAATAGGCTTAGCGAACAGTAAAAGTAAGTTCAAGTCCAGCACAAGGGGAAAGTCAAGACATGTAGAGGAGATGTGACATACGTCTACCCAGTAATCTACATTGCCAAGCTTTCAAAAGAGTTGTTTAGTATCCAGAGAAATGGCCGGATATGGATTGTGGGAGCTGGAGGTGGGAGATCCCCATCTTTAGTAACCAGGTCCACCTCTACGGATTTACTCTGTGGATTTCTACTTTGCCTCATGCACTTGGCCAGTGATGAGGGAAGTACTCAGATGTGGGATTGGAAGGAAATTTCCCTTTAGGAGTTGAAGGCTCTAAGGTGGTTTGGGGAGCCACCAACAGGAAAACTGGTTCATTCCCATATGGCCCGCGGATCAATTGGCTGGCGGGGGAGCCGGGCCATGGGAAAAACCCAAGTAGTGTACAAGTCAGGCTGTGTACCCAAAGCTGCGTGCAAGTCCGGGCTGTGTGCCTGGTAGGTTCAGAGCCTGAGGGCTGGAATAGTGAAGAAGTGTTATGTTGCTCTAATCTGCATTACCAGGAATGTAGCCCTGTGGGGGTCCATCTATGCTTTGTTTGTTCAGTTTGGATGTGAATAAAAGCCACACTTTAGAAACCCATTCCTGGTATTGGACATTACAGTTATTGCTTCCTGTGTTCGGATTTACTTGGGTGCCCCTGTGCAGAGTAGCCAAACCTAAGCCCCTGTGCCGAGTAACCTAGTCCTCCCTGAACCCAGTCCCCACCAGGTACTGCTGTCAGCTTCAACAGCATACCACCTGTTGTTTTGCAAAAAGGCAGGGGTGAGGGCCTTACCTTCGGACTCAGATGTTCTGCAGCAGAACTGCCCTTCTGACTCATACCTCTCAGCATGCAGCCCTTTTTGCTCCACTCTCAGCATACAGACCTTTCTGGTTCAACTCTCAGACACAGGAGCACTACACAGTGGCTTCCCATTTCACAAGAAGCCCAGACCCCAGGAGCGACCCCCGCAGTCCAACTCTCCTTCTGATTGAGAGCACCCATGTACTTAGGGCATGCACCCTGTGTCTCCCTGTTCCCCGATCCACCCAACTAGATAAGGGCTAGCAGGCCCCTTCCACTCCACAGCAACCTGGGTAGGATGCAGATGTCTGTCTCTGCTCGGTACAGTTCAGCAGCTTCAGTATACCGCAGTGGCCCACAGGCTCATCTGGAATAGTCTCTGAACAAATTAAACCCAGGATAAGGCTCCCTGAAAAATTTTCCAAATGAATCCTGGTGAGGGCTCACAGGATTGTTGGCCTGGTTAGGTCTCTGGCTCGGTCTCATCAGCTGCAGATCTAAAAACCTCAGTGTCCCTCTCAGACTGCCCCGAGCTCTTCGAGAGCTCAGAAGCTTCTTTCCCCTCCATTCTATGTCTTATCACACAGGAAGAGCTGGCCATCAGTCATTCTGCCCTGTCCTGCCCTCTAACTGGCCTTCATAGCCCACCCCTTCATTGGGAGGGTCCAACTGCATCATCCTCCCCACAATCCCCTGTTTCAGTCGCTGAGCTTCCTAGCCCTCTGATGGCTGATTGGTGGGCTCAAGGTTTGCCAGCATGGCTGCAGCAATGTGCTGGAGAAGTCTTGTGCTCAAAAGTGTCTTGCTTTATTACTTTCCTTGCCCCCAAATTGTCTGCTGGCCCCAGGGTTCTGCTGCAGCCCTACTGGGTTGCTATGCAGTTGATTGGTGGTAGCCGTATTAGTGTTGGGTCCATGGTCAGGCATGCTGACAAGGTCAGGTGGAGATGGGAGAGCTGAGAAGGAGCCCCTGCAGCATGTGTTCCAGCTCAGACTGGCATCACCATTGTGCTACAGGAGGCCTCTGCCAGGATCGGGGGACCGGGATCTGTAGAGCGGCCGTAGCCACAAATACAAAGGAAGCAGGAGGCAAAAAGCACCCAAAAAAGTGCATCTCTCGCTCTCTCTCTCTCTCTCTCTCTCTCCCTGTCTCACCACCACACACGTGATTGAGCAAGAGCTGCAACCAAGTCTCACAGCAGCAGTCCAGGGCAGCTTTCAGGAGGGTGCAGTCCAGGTAAGCTCCCTTCCTGAAGGTGGGGTTACATAAGATGACTTAAGCTCTAAAGAATTATCTGTGCATAACCATTGCTTTGCCAAGAAACTGAGAAGTGTCTCTCTAGTGTTTGTCAACTAGTATTCAGAATTTAAGAATGTTTGGGGTCAGATCAGGGTTGGAAGTTTTGAATGGCTGCAGCAAAGGTGCCAGTAGACCACAAATACACAGAGAACTGATACGTTGGGACCCAGACACCATGTGGGGCATCAGGGCAAAGAATCCTGAAAGTTGCGGAACAAAGAGCAGTGGTATCCCAGGTGCTGGCTGAACAGACCCGACTGGGTCAGCAGGAGGAATGATACTGGAGAGGGATGCAGACCGAAGAACCACAGGATCCTCAACGCACAAGATGAACACACACTGAGTGGGTCACTGAGACAAACAATGCTGCAGGATGCAGGAGGAAGAAAAACAGGATCCTCACGGCAGTGGTTGAACAGACCCCAAATGAGTCACCAGGAAGAATGAAGCTGAAGAATGTAGAAGGAAGAAGAACAGGATCCTCAAGATGTCAGCCGAACAGAGCCTAAATGCATCACCAGGGTGAACGAAGCCAAGGAAGGAGCAGGTCCTGACTCAGGAAGCAGGCTTGTCCTGAAATATTTGGTTCTATGCAAAGCTTTTCCTGTTGAAAACTCATCCTGAAGAAAGCTGGTCCTAAAAGAGAATCCCCAACCCACTGTATGCTGTAAGCCCTATCTGGCGAGCTGGGACTGCTCCTAAACTACTTAACTCACCTTTGGGTTGAGTACTGGACCAGTAATTGGATGTTGTAACCCGTCCAATTTAACTGTCGCCCTATACTGAGTAATTGACCAAACCAAGTCTGCACTGAAGAAACGCCTTCACTGGTGTGTGTATGTGTGTGTGTGTGTGTGTGTGTGTGTGTGTGTGTGTGTTGTGTGTGTGTGTGTGTGTGTGGTGTGGTGTGTGTGTGTGTGCGCATCTCAGTGTGTGTGTGTGTGTGTCTGTCTCTGTGTGTGTGTGTGTGTGTGTGTGTGTGTTGTGTGTGTGTGTCTGTGTGTGCGTCTCAGTGTGTGTGTGTGTGTGTCTGTCTGTGTGTGTCTGTATATGTGTGTGTGTGTGTGTGTGTGGTGTGTGTGTCTGTATGTGTAACTGGGTTGCCCTGCAGATATTACAGGTGTTGCTTTCTTGACTGTTATCCCTGCCCTACACCCATGGGGCCAAAAAAGGTTAAGGGACCTAGGCTCATTAAACTCCTCACGTTGGGGGGGGGGAGTTGGTTCAGACTGAGAGGAAAGAGAATAGCATAGTGCCTTCACCCAGAGATGGAAATGGGCCTGCTGACCAGTAGAATACTGCCTCTGGGATGCAATACCACCCCACCTCCCCCAAAATTTTCAGACATCACCCTGAAACACACTAGTACTAGTACCCACACTTCACCTGCAATTATAAACACCTTGGACCATTTAAAGTAGGTCGCTAATAATAAGTCCATATGTAACCCTTAGGCGGCGCTATTCTAAGGGCAACTACCCCTGCCTGTATGGCAATACACAGGTTGAGGGGCCTGAGTTCTGTAAACGGGTGTCTCCACCCGGAGGAATGGTATTGGGGTAGCTTAACTGCTCTGGTATAGCCCTCCAGAACGCTATAACCACCCACCAACCCTTCTAGTGGCCTAAACAGTAACACAATGGTATATTCACATTCACCAGATAGCAGTAATAACATGCTCACACCCCTTGCTCTTACCACCAGGGCTGGATCTGCTGTAACTGCCCTGGAGACCCCCTGGAAAATAAGATCAGCAATGCAACAATACAATATTACCACTGTAACCCAACTAATAATATGCACACTAGCCAGGTTAAATGTGAAAACAATCAGATTTATTTAGGGGAAGTGAACAAGGGAGGGGCGTGAATCTAGCAGAATGATTAGCACTCTGATTTAATTTAGGTTGGTTCAGTATGCACTGTAAGTCCCTTTCAAACAGTTCAACAACCCTAGGTAACCTGCATGTCATGCAGGCTTAGCCTGAAGCGTTGCCTGGGATGGCTGGCATTGCAGCTGTTGTTGGGGCCCTTAGGAAAGAAAACAGTTAACATGCACACAACTCAGTTATTTGTAATCCAAGCTGGATGGCTCAGTCCGTTGCAATAACCCAGAACAAAACAATTAGACACACACTGAAACAGAAACACTGGCAGAGCCTCACAGTTCTACAGGTAGCTGAACAGGACCATCTGAAAACTATTCTGGGAACTGGACATTGGGCTGATCTAGCCCATCAACTCCCCTCCCACCACGCCCACCCTGGACTGGCTCAAACACCCCAGTTTCCTATTAGCAAACTATGCTCTGCCACCACTAGGAGTCGCTGTTGCCTCCCCCTCTCCACACTACTTCCTGCTCTCTCCCTACATGCTTATCTCTACCCCCACCCCCTCTTCCTCTACTGCTAACTGCACCTCTATTCCCTACCCTTGGTCAATATTGAACCCCCTACCTTCTACACCAGAAGCGGTTACCCTAGCCACTGCACCATCGCAACAACCTAATGTCCTAAAGTTAATTGGTGCCTCTCAAACCTCCGTTATTATAACTACCATGCTGCTAGTAGCATTTAGGCTGGAAACTGTGAAAGGATAAGGGGACAAACTACAGGGAGGGATTTGGGGGGGGACATTAATGCTGTGTGATCTGTACTGAGATCAGTGTGATCGGTACTGGGGAACTGTTAAATAGTGAAAGGGTTAAACAGTGTGCGGAGAAAGAACTGAAAGGGACTGCTAGGGGGCACAACTGCTGTGTGACCTGTACTGGGAACTGTTAAATAGTGGTAGAGGTACAGTCCTGAGAAGGATTGAAGAGGGCATTACTGCTGTACGATCTGTACTAAGAGCTATCAAATAGTGAGGGGTGAATGTCCCGAGAGGGACCTGTAGGGGGTTTAAAGCTGTGTGATCTGTACTGAGAATCTGTTAAGAGGTAGTGGAATTTGTAAAAACAATTTCTGTTTTTGTTTTCTTTCATTTAACCTTAGCAGGAGTACTATTAGGAGCCTTGTGCATCTTTGACAGGTGATTGGGTAATAGGAATCCAAGGTGTCAGTTTAAGAGAACAAACATATAGAGCCAACAATACTGCTGAAATATTGTTAACAGCATTGACTGTATTGCTAAACTGTATAGGTTACATATCTTACATTCTACCAAAATTATTGGTAGGACTGGCATTAACATGGAAAGGCAGCACAGCTGGAGGGGCAGCCAAAGAGGGGGAATATTTGGTAGAGTGGTAGGGTGTAGTGGATGCGGGATGGCCATGGTCTTAGATTGGGCTTGGAGGATGGGAGGATGCATGGTGTGCAGAAAGCTTACACAGCTAAGGGAGGAAGTGGGGTGGTTGAGGTGGGTAGTAAGTGGGGGGGACAGTGGGGAGGAGGGTGGAGGAACAGGGACAGTACTAGCTTGGCCGGGAGGGAGAAAATAAGGAGGACCACTGGGGATTAGGCACATGGGTTGAGAACATTTATGAGTGCGGAGGAATGAGGATGGGCGGAGGTCCAGTGGATGCATCAGAGCACATAGAGAAGATAGCAGTAACACAAGGGGGGAGACAAGGGACCTAGGGACAGGAAGCATAGGGGGAAACGAGGGGTCAGGAGGTGTGGAAGGTAGTAGGTTCAGGAAAAATTAGGCAGACACCTGCTGCTTGGGGGCGGAAATCAACAAGGGGCACAACAGACAAAGGAAAGAGAAGCAAGGCAGCAGAGCAGAAAAACAGATTTGAACCCCTCAAGGTACTAGTGGAGGATGATATGAAGAAGAGCGGCTGCGATGAGCCAACAGAAGAGGGAGCAGGGACAGAGAACTTGGGAGAGATGGGGATAGACCATTTGGAGCCAAACCAGGGAGAGGTAGTAGTGGAGGACAGTCTTAGGGTAAGAGGCAGCGAGGAGCCCATAGAGGTAGGAGCAAAAGCGGGAAACGTAAAAGAGCAGGAGATAGCACCTTTGGGGGCCATCCATGGAGAGGAGTTCATAGGGAAACGAGAAGGGGAAATGAAGACAATGGGAGGAGCGCCTGTGGAGGCAAACAAACAGGGAATTATCCAAAAAGAACAAGTGGTGAGGAAGAAAGTTCCCTCAAGGGGGACACAGAGGACAGAGGAGTCAGGAAAAGAGACTATATCAGGAGCAAGTAGGGAAAGGGTCAGTGGGGAGGTGAAAGGGGGGTAGTGCATGCTTCAAAAGAAATGCAGGCAGTAGAAGTATAACCACAGAGCACAAGGAAGGGGACGAGCTAGTGAAGAGGGTGGATAGAAGAGGGACTGAGGGAAAGTCGTTGGGGGAAGGAAGAGAGGAAGTGGAAATGGGAGAGAGCGAAAATCCAAATGGGGCAAGGACACCAAGGAAAATGGAAATAGGGTGGCCAAGGGGAGGCATGGACTAAGGTGTAAGCTGGAATAGCAAAGAAACATGCAGGAAGAAGGGAGTACAAAGGTGACACTCATAGGGGACTCGATTATAAAGGGAATCCGATGGGGAGGAAGGGAGCAAGGAACAGTGTGGGTTCAGTGTACGCCAGTGTAACCCCCTATGAATGGGGGTTCTCGAAAGTCTTCCTCAGGCTTGCTCTAAATGCTCACTCCCAGGCTGGTGTCCCGATGCTTAACAGTTAAACGTTATTGCCAGAGAGTGCCTGTGTACTGCCTCTTTAAGGGCTGCCTAGATTTGCAGTGGTGATTAATCTAAGAGGAGCTCTGTTGAAAGATGTAACTATTTGCTGAAAATCATTTAGAGTGATAATGATAATGTAGTTTGTCTAACCTGCCTCTTTGCAGCAAGGACTGTTTTGTTTGTTTCCACTATCTTGGTCCTGGACTGCCGAATTGTAATCAATCAGTACTGGTGGAACCTAAAATGGAGCCGGACTACAGGAGCTGTCTGGAGTCAAAATCTGTAGGAATTGTAGTTTTGGGCTTTTGGCATCTTTTTGCACCTGAAGAGGGAGCCTTTGTTGTGACTGACAGACAGATCAGCCAACCAAACTTTTGGATTCTGGGGAAGGTCCCAGGCTTGCTGGCAGTTCAGTCAGATCTAAGTTGGGAGCTGAAGAACCAACAGCTTGAGACAGTCAAGGAGCCATCTGAGTAGTTTTATGGGAGAACTGTTGGAAAGGCCTGAGTTGTGGCCTGCATGTCTGCCTGTTGCCCCTGAGAGGGAGAGAAGAGAATTATTTCGACTAAATCCAAGTTTGTGAGAACGAAGTAAGCCACTGATTTTTTACCAGGCTCATACCTGAAGAAGACCTAAGATTTTGCTGAATGCGATCAGCCTGTCAGGATTTCCAGCTGCATTTGAATCCCCGGTTTGTGCAGAGACTTTGCGATCGTGACTGGAGAGTGGTTTGCCTGGTACAGTAGAATTTCCTTACATGTAAGTGTGCTGTGAGTTGTTAGTGGGTCATGATTTGTTTCCCCACTGTGTGAACTGTGTTCTGCTCGCTGGAAGCTGTTACAGCCCAAAACGGACTGTATCCAAATTTGTCTCCATTTGGCTGGGGCCTTGCCACAGTGGCCCAGCCAGACTACCCACTGCACAGAGAAAGCCATCGATGAGAGACCTGCCTGGGGATCAGCCCCCTGCTTCAAGCTTGGAACAGGAATGACACCTCGGCGATTCATGTGGGCCCTGCTTCTCCTGGCACTCCAGATTAACCACCTGCTGTCTCAATTTTCGTCCAGCCTGTGTCCAGTCTTGGGTATCATGAGTAATCATCAGGGTAGCTCCTGCAACAACAGCTTAATCTAAAAGTGTGTCATCTGATTGCCTTGTTGTTTTCTTTTCACGAACTGAGCCCTCCGCTCTGGATTACAAATAGTGTGTGTTTGCATGTTGTTTCTTCCATCACAGGGCCCCAACCAGCTGCAACGTTCCTGGCTAGCCCACCATTCTCCATCTGGGTACCCAGTGTGTGACTGTTTATGGACCGTGAAGTGCATGCATAACTGTTTGATACAGCCTTTAAGCAAATTAACCTGATTACACCCTCCCTTCTTCAAGTCCCTTAAATAAATCAGATCTAACTCTTTTTTGCATTTACCCTGACTGTGGTTCCAGTTTGTGCAAGAGTACTGTACTGCTGTTATTTGCTGTGTAAACCTTGTTTTACAGGGGGTCCCCAGGGCCGGGCCATAGGAAAGCCCTGGTGGTAAGTGCAAACAGTGTGGGTACTTGTGTGGTGTATCAGGGGTATTGTGAAAGTGATTATTGTGTATTGTTTTGGCCACTAGTAAGGAAAAAGGGAAGTTACAGTGTCCCGGAGGTCTGTGCCCTGGTTAACTTGACCACTACCAACCTTGACCTCTGGGTGCAGGCACCCATTTCAGAACTCAGGCCCCTTAACCTGCTACTAGCCAAGCAGGCAGGGGTAGTAGCCCCTGGGATAGCACCACCTAGGGGTTATACCAGGTATGACAGCACTAGAGGTGAGGCACAATACACCATCTTGGGGCAAGCATCAGGATGGGAGGACTCACTTGGTGTTTCACCTTGGCACAAATGATCTGGAGGGGAACAGTCTGAAACAGGTACAGGCAAGATTCAAGGAGCGTGCTAGGTTCTGCAGTGGCATGGTTTTCCCTTCCATTTCCTTCTAGGAGGTGTTGCCTGTTCAAAGCAGGCACACCTAGGAAGGAAAAGATCGTGGAATTCAATCAGTGGATGAAGGGATGGTGTAGGCAGATGGGGTTTGGATTAATAGGTGACTGGGGATCAACGTGGAAGGAAGAGGGACTATATGCCCCTGATAAGCTGCACCTGAGCTAAGAAGGGACAGCTGTACTGAAGGGCAAACTGGAGGACTTTATAGTAAGGAAGTTAAATTTAAACTGATTCGGGGTTGGGGTAAAGAAAAGACCACTCATACAGGTGGAGTTGGGAGGCTATCAGCTTCCCCCAGGACAAAGAGGAAAACAGGCAACATGCAACAACAGGAAGGGGTTGGAAGGGAGGACAGGGAAGAGGGGCTACGAGGGAGGGATTAATAGCAAATGCCAGGAGCTTGGGGAGTAAACTAGGGGAACTGGAGGCCACCATGGTGGCAGAGGGTCTTGACATAGTAGCAGTAAATGAGACTTGGTGGACTGAGCATCATGCCTGGGAGACAGTCATAACTGGTCATCGACTGTTTAGGAAAGACAGGGCGGGGAAGAGGGGAGGGGGGTTAGCATTATACATCAAAGAAGAAATTGTGGCCACAGAGGGTCTGGAAGAGGAAGAGGAGACTGAGATAATGTGGGTCAATTTAGACAAAAGGAATGGGAAATCATTGTGGGTGGGGGTGGTTTACAGACCTCCTACACAGGGGAAAGAGGGGACAAACAACTTATACAGTCAGAGACAAAATGGCACAAAAGGGAGATTCTGCTAATAGGGGACCTAAACCTCCCTGACATCGGCTGGGAGATCCAGCAGCGTATCAGCTAGGAGCAGGGGACCATAGAAGCACTGCAAGGGTATTCCTGCAACAACTGGTAAGGGAGCCCACTAGGAGAAAACCTGTTGGACTTAGTCCTCACAAATATGGACAGTGTGGAGGAGATTGAGGTGGGGGAAGGATTAGCACAAGTGACCACAGGGCTGTAAGGATCACAGTAAAAATGGTGAGGGAAGTAAACAGGACAAGAACTAGGGTAATATACTTCAAGAAAGCAGACTTAAACAGAATGAAGAGGATATTTGGGGAAGAAATGTCAGGGATGGGGAATATAAAGGATGTGGAGGAATTATAGGCAGCTATTAAGGGAGGGGTGCTGAAAGCCACTGAAATTTGTGTCAAGAAGGTTAGGAAGAACAGAAGAAGGAGGAGACCTCTATGATTTACAAGGGATGTGGCAGGGGCAGTCAGGGAGAGGAAAAGGGCATTTAGGAGGTATAAGATGACACAAAGGGAGGAGGATAGGGAGGCATATAGAGAGAAAAGAGGAGGGAGGCAGGGCAGAAAATAGGGAGGGCTAAAGAGGTCACTGAGGAAAAAATAACAAAGCAGGCCAAGAGTGGAGATAAAACCTTTTTAGGTATGTAGGAGAAAGAAGGAAGGCATGGCAGGGAATAGTGAGATTGAGGGGGGAGGGAGGAATAAAACTGGAAGGGGACTTAAAAAAAGTGAAGGTATTAAATAGCTACTTCTATTCGATCTTCACGAAAGAGGGTGAGGGTAGAGAACCAGAGCTGGAGGGGAAGGGAGGTGAATGGATTCTAGAATGTTCACATTCTATAGAGTAAGGGAGGAATTGGGCAGGTTAAAGGTGGATAAAGCATTGGGGCCAAATGGCTTGCACCCAAGGGTACTCCGAGAGCTGAGGGAGGAGCTGGCAGCATCTTTGACAAGACTGTTTAACTTGTCCATGGATACAGGGTGGGTGTCTGGGGACTGGAAGATGGTGGAGGTGGTTGCTCTACACAAGAGGGGAAGCAAGGAGGCAGCCGAAAACTACCACCCTGTCAGTCTCACCTTGGTAGTGGGAAAGGTAATGGAGACGTTAATAAAAAGGTGGTAGACTACCTAGTGGCCAGTGGTATGGTGATCAAAGGCAGCCTAGCTTCACGAATGGGAAGTCATGTCAACCAACCTGATAGATTTTTTCAGTTGAGTGATGCAGGTAGTGGACCAGGGAGGGCGGTGGACGTGGCCTATCTGGACTTCAGTAAGGTTTTGACACTGTCCCGCCAGAAAGCTAGCAAACAAACTGGAGAGCCTAGGGGTGGGCCAGAAGGTAATTAGATGGGTGGAAAACTGGTTGACAGGAATGAGCAAAACAGTGGTGGTAAATAGGGTATATTACAGGGGTAAAGGGGGTAACGAGGTACCAGAGGTAGGGTGTGCCTATTTGTGACGCATACGAAGGTCTGCAATAGGGTGGAGTGGAGGCCATGAGGCAAGACCTGGAGAAGCTGGAGAGGTGGTCGAAACCTGGAAACTAAAATTAATGCAAAAAGTGTGCAGTGATGCACCTGGGCGGAAAAACATTAGAGCAGCTTATACCCTTGGGGTAGAAATCAAGGAAACAGAGCTGGAGAGTGATCTGGAGATTATTATATTGAGCAATCTTAAGGTGGGGAACAGAGCAGCAAGGCAGTGGGAAAGGGAAATGGTAAGTTGGCCTTCATTGGAAGTGGTATAACTAGCAGAAGGAGGGAGGTGCTAATGCTGCTGTACAAAACAATGGTGAGGCCGCACTGGAGTACAGGGTATGTTCTGAGACCGCACTTTACGCAGGGACATTGAGGGGATGGAGAGGGTTAAAAGAAGAGCAACCAAGATGGTGCAGAAGATGCGGGGAAAAACATATGAACAGAGGTGGAGGGACTTGAATATTTACCCACTAGAGACTAGAAGTGAGAGGGGGGACATGATTGAAACTTTTAAGTATTTGAAGGAGATCAATAAGGTGAAGGAGGGGAGCTTGTTCAAAAAGAAGGAGGGAGCTAGAACAAGGGGGCATATCCTCAGATTGGAAGGAGGGAAATACAGAGGCAATGTGAGGGGAAGTTCTTCACAGAGGAGACCTGGAACAGGCTACCAGAAGAGTTGGTGGGGTCCGAAATGGTGGGGGGATTCAAGAGGGCATGGAACAGACATATAGGGTTGGGAGGAGGAGGAGGGGAGTTCTAAGCCAATAAAAGGAGGAGGGGTGGAAGGGTGGATATAAAGGCAGACTAGATGGGCCGGTGTGGTCCTTTTCTGCTGTCAGATTTCTGTGAATCTGTGAGATGGTAACACAATGATTGTTGCTTTTGTTGCAGGGTGCTACACTGGTTTGTACTCATGCTACCAGAATCTGGATGCAGGACAGACAAGGTGAAGACCTTGTGGTGTTGATCAGAAAGGCCAGGAGAAGCAGGACCGACATGACTCACCTCCGGGTGGTTGCTACCTGCTCGATGGTGTTGGGCAGGGGGCCGAATCCCCAAGCTGGTCTTTTGCCGAGATGGTTTCTGAAATGGAAGTAGTGGCCTAGGCTGAGGTGGCAAGGCCCAGGCAGGATGAACAGTTCTGCAAAAGTTTGTGGTTTTCTGCTGGTGAAGCCTCCAGCTTTCATAAAAGATTCTGCTGTGGGGAATCAAATTGAGACCTACGAAACACATTCAGCACATTTAAATCACTTATTTCTCTAAGCCACAGTTCGGATACAGTCCTGCTTCAAATTACAGCTTCACTCCAACGTGGCAAGCAGGCCAGCAGATCCTTCCTGCCGATTCCCCTACACTCCTTCTGGGAGCAGCTCCTCAAAAGTTCGAGCTGGTCACTGTTCAACCTCCAACTCTTAACTGATCCACTGCTGCAGGTAGTTCTATTTCCTTTGTAATCCAAAAGGTTCTGTTGGCTGAGGGAACCATCAGTCACAGTATGGGCTCCCCCTCCAGGCCAGTGTAGGCGCCAACAGTTAAAACTACAAAAACTACAGAATTCCTTCCCACAAGACCCCAGAGGACAGTCTCAATTTTAGGTCCCCAGAGGTTCGATTGGTCCAAATATGGGAAGTCTAGGACCTAATATGGTGGCTCCCATTCAAATGTTCAAGCTTTACTATAACAGCAAATTAGCAATAAATAATCACAGTTCTTAAGGGGGCTCCCTCTGCGCAAGTAGCGACTGCAGAATGGAGCAAAATAATAGACTGTCTGGCCAGCCGCAAGCCGTAAATCACTCAGACACAGCCCAGACTAATTTCTAACACAGCTTAGCTAAACTCTTAAAGAGACAGACGCAGAGGCTCACTAGGGCACTCTCACACAAATAGATAGCACTGCTTAAAACAGGACACCAGCCTGACAGTGGGCATTAGAGAGCCCAGGAAGACATTATAGTAAACCCCAAATGTTAGAGACTAACCACAGGACTTCATTATTCTGCAGTTCTGGTTATGTGAAAGAAATGAAATTATACCAAATGGGTTAAACAATGACTTTGAGTAATAACAACACATTGGTTCTTATTAGTGTTTTGAGTGCTGTACTTTTAGCAATACACTTTGGATATCTAGGCCTCTCCTTTGGGTTGGCTTGCTTAGAGAGTGTGGTCTCCCCACACTCACATGTAGGGTGGTAACCCAGGCCTACTGTACTGTAGGACCTTCCACTACCCAAAGCAATGGAATTCCACAGATTACAATGAGTTTCACAACAATCACTTTTTTTAACCATAATCGAGTTTTAGCTACTTGGTACACAGATGACTTGCATACGGTTGCAGGCCTGGTGTTGCAGTGCCTGGGATTTTGCATTGGTGCACTTACTAATATGCGACTTGCTTTAACACCACCTGACTTACTTTTTAGCTAGCACTTCAGTATGAGCAACAAACTGCAGTCCAACAGAAGCTTCAGAACAAATTGTAATCCAGCAGGGAACTGTAGAACAAATTGTAATCCAACAGGAACTGTAGAATAAATTGTTATCCAACAGGGACTGTAGAACAAGTTGTAATCCAACAGGGACTGTAGAACAAATTGTAATCCAACAGGGAACTGTAGAATAAATTGTAATCCAACAGAAATGTCAGAACAAATTCTAATCCAACAGGGAACTGTAGAAAAAAATTGTTGCAGTTTCTCTGGTTGGTTAGTCAGTACTCATGTGTCCTCCACTACGGAAACAGGAGCTGATGCTTCAAGATAAACAATGTCACAGCAACAAGCAAAAGTGGACAATGGCCCAGACTTGGCCCAATCTTTATTTATTTAATAAGAATCTGAATTACAATCCTTTGAGTCATAGACTCCTTTGCAAAGGCTCCTCATCAGTACAAAAACACACACATTACATTGGACATTTTATGCATTGGTCACACAGTATAGTGTATTTATATTGGTTGGTTACCACCACTAGGATCTGATAGGACCCTGGGTCATTGTAGTAGTAAGACGAGACAGGTTACAGATTTGGAGGGTCATTTACAGAACCCTGAGTCGAGGTTTATATGCAGCTAGATTGTAGCATCTGAGGATGTTATCAGATAAGCTAGTTATTTAGTATATTCGCCAAGAGGAATGTTGGTAACAGCCACAGGCTTCTAATTTAAGAAGGAGGCTCTTGATACCAGTTTTGAATTGGCCAAGACTAAGGGCCAGGAGATAGAGGGAGGTAGGTTGTTGCCAAAAGGGACACGATAACAGAAAGACCTTTGCCCTAATGAGGTCCTACTGTGGGGGACTAGTAGGAAAGTGCTTGCAGGGCATCTAGGGGCCCTCCTGTGAGTGGCTGGCTGGATGAGGGGTTGGAGGCCCTTGGGTATAAGATTCATAAGTATTTTTGGGCCTGGAGGTAAGTATGGTTCTTAAGTCTCCTTTCAAAGGTCAGCCAGTCTGCAAGCTTGTAGAGCTCACACATGTGGGTTAGTCTGTCACAGCCTGTGACCAGATGGCAAGCTTTGTTGAGAGCTAGGCTAATGCAGTGTAGGACGGTTTGGTCTGCGGTGCCATAAATTACAATACCATAGTCGACCAATGAAAGGACTAAGCAGGTTACAGCAAGACACAAGGCCTGGGGGGTAGGCAGTGCCTATGCCTGTATAGAATCCTATCCGGGGATTAACAGAGGAGGAAAGGTACTTAATGTGTGTGTGGTAGGTGAGGGATGTGTCCAGCGTGACACCCAGATATTTAAAGTTTGAGACCTGTTCAATGAGGAGTGTTGCAGTGCTCCTCCACTCACACGAATATGTGGCAGTGTGACAAAGTTAGAAGGGCTGAGATCGGGGACCACCAAGCCTCACTCCAGTGGGTGCCCCTTCGATCAAGGGTACAAGTACCCTGGAGACCAACTCCTCACCATCCCCTGCCTTGAACACAGCAGATAGGGCAGAATGGTTTCTTACCACCTCTGCTATCAGCAGTCTGCAGATGGCTTCAGGAGATCTGCCCTCTCACTGCGATACAGGCTTCTTTACACTTGGATGGAACTTCCAGCAACTGGGTTCTCTCACACCAGGATTTCTGTCCCTTATGCCTGACTAGGTGCTCAGCTCTTGTCCTAAGCACTTCTGATCTCACCCACTACTCAGGAAGGACTGCCACGAACTCCTTGACGACTGGAGAAGAATTTAGTTTGACTCCCACCTTTCATAGATTGTAATTGGTTGTCCAACTTTGTGTTTATACTCTGGTTTCCTTAGTGGCTGCCAGAAGATGCCAAACACTTGCTTGCCATTCTTTCATGTGCCCGTCTGCTTTCCAGGACCCCTCACATTCCTGTTGGCCATTGATGTGGTCATGGGTCACAAGATGGCGACATCCATCCAGTTACACATAGCTCAACGTCTAGCTGCTGCTTTACAAGTTAATTTACTGTTATCTGCTGTTTTACTTTACAAACAATTAATCCAACTGGGATTATAATTTGCATTGTACCCGCAACGTGAGCAGTTCTATCAGTTTGGCCTGGGGTGCAGGGGCACCCCTGTCATTGGTGTCACACAATGACAGAACAAACGGGCAGCAACACTCCCATCCTGGACTTCAGCACCAGCTCCAGCCAGAGGGTGCAGGCAACACAAGTGGACCCACCCTGAGACATCGGGAGTTCGACAAATAAGCCCCACCTTTTGTGGGGATTACATGTGCTTAGACAGAAGCTCTTAGCTAACATTAGTTAGTTGCTTAAAGGGGAACAGTCACCACTAAGGGCCCCACACCCAAGTGTGGGACTGGTCCCAATATGCACTTTGTGCAAAAACATTTTAGTTCACTTACTGCTTATTGATACAGTAGATTGTAGACTACTTTTTCTTAGTTCAAGGCTGACATATTTTGGTACTACAAATCCAGAATCCCCTTTAGCTGACATCAGTGCAGGACTGCAGCAGTGAGATATTCAAGAGCGCTTTTGCATGTTAGAGTTTAAATAAACTCTGATCTTTTGTTTGCTGGGCCTGCTGTCCTCCGGGGTATTTATACTTTCAGAGCAATGTACTTAGCCCCTGGAGAAAAGCAGCCCTGGAAAATATCTGATTGGAGGTTACAAAAGCTCTAACATGCACTGCAGACTATTGAATCTCACACTGCTGCCTACTGTTCTGATGTCAGCTACAGGATTCTGGGATTTGTAGTAACAGAAGCTGTCAGCCTAGAACTAAGCAAAATTAGTCTGATAATCTTCTATACTACAGTAAACAGCAAGTAAAGCAAAATATTTCTGCACACATGCATTGGGATCAGCCAAACACTTGAGTGTGGGAACTTTTTGCTGACTGCTCCCTTTAACAAGTGTGCCTATAATTAGGTACTGTCACTTTAAATGTAGTCTGACAAGCAAACATTAGGCAGATAGGCAGTCTTTCAAATGCATGCATTAAAATAGTGTGTAAATAACAGAGTGCAGCTACGAATTCTCTAAATAGGCATATTTCAGATAAGCAGTCTTTAAATAAGGCAGTCTTTAAATCAAGCAGTCATTAACCCTTTAAATACTAAGCCAGTATAGCTGACATGCAGTAAGCTCCTCCTGCTAGCATTGCTGAGGAGACTAGGCTGTCCTTCCCACACAGTCCCTGTTCAGGTTGCCTTGCTCTGTTGGCTGGGGAATTTAAATAAGCTAATATTTAAGAGCCCTGGCTGGGCCAATGGCAGTCACCACTGCCTATGTTCACCCCATGTTTGCCTCTTTTCAGCCTTCACTTCGCCCAACTTCCCTGAGCTGTCTCCAACTGGAAGTGGGCCAAAAGGAGGCATCTTCTCACCTGTGCCCCACCTCTCAGGGTGGGCTTATCAGCCTGGGGCCAGGTTTGTCCGAACCATGACAAGGGTCACTTTCTAAAGCTGCTGACTGGTGCAGTTGCTTTTTTAATTTCTTCTATCTCATATCAGCACCAGAGCTTGGTGCCACCACTCAGATCGCCACTACTGTCTGGACACTGCTGATAGTGCTGGGGAGGTACCAGCACTACTGGACACTGCTGACAGCGCTGGGGGTGGGTACTACCACTGTCTGGACACTGCTGTTAGCGCTGGAGGAGGCGGTTACCACCACTGCCTGGACACTGCTGTTAGGGTTGGAGGAGGGGAGTTACCACTGCTACCTGGACACTGCTGCCAGCGTTGCAGGAGGGGGGTTACCACCACTGTCTGGACACTGCTGCCAGCATTGCAGGAGGGGGGTTACCACCACTGTCCGGACACTGCTGCCAGCGTTGTAGGAGGGGGGGTTACCACCACTGGCTGGATATTGTTGCTAGCATTGTAGGAGGGGTTTACCATGACTGGCTGGATACTGCTGCTAGCACTGTAGGAGGGGTTTACCATGACTGCCAGGACACTACTGTTAGCGCTGGGGGGGGGTTACCACCACTGCCTGGACACTACCGCTAATGCTGCAAGAGGGGGATATTACCAGTGCCTGAACACTGCTGCTAGCGCTGCAGGAGGGGGATACCACCAATGCCTGAACACTGCTGCTAGCGCTGCAGGAGGGGGATACCACCAATGCCTGAACGCTGCTGCTAGTGCAGCAGGAGGGGGTTAAAAATACTGCCTGGACACTTCTGGTAGTGTTAGAGGAGGGGGTTACCACCACTGCCTGGACATTGCTGCTAGTGCTGGAGGGGTTATCATCACTGCCTGGACACTGCTGCTAGCACTGGAGGAGGGGTTAAAACTTTTGCCTGGACACTGATACTTGTGCCAGAAGGGGGCTGGAGGAAGGGTTACCACCACTGTCTGGACACTGCTGCTAGCACTGCAGGAGGGTTAGCACCACTGCCTGGACCCTTCTGCTAGAACTGCAGGAGGGGTTACCACCACTGCCTGGACACTGCTGCTAGCACTGCAGGAGGGGGTTAGCACCACAGCCTGGACAGTGCTGCTAGCACTGCAGGAGGGGGTTAGCACCACTGTCTGAACACTGCTGCTAGTGCTGGAGGAGGAGATTACCACCACTGCTAGGACACTGCTGCTAGCAGTGCAGGAGGGGGTTACCAGCATTACCTGTATACTGCTGCTAGCACTGCAGGAGGGGGTTACCACCACTGCGAGGACATTGCAGCTAGCACTGCAGGATGGGATTACTACCATTGCCTGGACACTGTTGCTAGTGCTGGAGGAGGGGGTTACCACCACTGTCTGGACACTGTTGCTGGCACTGCAGGAGGGGTGTTAACATGTTTGTTTGGACACTGCTGCTAGTGCCAGAAGGGGGGGCTAGAGGAGGGTGTTACCACCACTGTCTGGACACTACTGCTAGGAAAAGCAAGAATACTTTGCACCTGTTCTTAACAACATAATGTCACTTCACTCTAGCTTTAAGATAGAAGCATCACATTTATGTATATCATTAAAAAGTGCAGAACTATGCAGGAATCATAAAATCCTCTTAGGGACCGTGAAAAGAACTCCCAAATGCAAACACTGTTTTGCACCTTGAAAAGCATCTGCGGGGGCAGGAGGGTTACTACCAGTATCTGGACAATGCTGCTAGCGCTGGAAGAGGGAGGTGACCACCACTGCCTGCACACTACTGCTAGCGCTGCAGGAGGGGGTAACCACCACTGCCTGAACACTGCTGCTAGTACTGCAGGAGGGATTTACCACCACTGCCTGTACACTGCTGCTAGTGCTGCAGGAGGGGGTTATCACCACTGCCTGGACAGTGCTGCTAGCACTGCAGGTGGTGGTTACCTCCACTGCCTGGACACTGCTGCTAGTGCTGCAGGAGGGGTTATCACCACTGCCTGGAAAGTGCTGCAGCGCTGCAGGCGGTGGTTACCTCCACTGCCTGGACACTACTGCTAGCGCTGCAGGCGGTGGTTACCTCCACTGCCTGGACACTGCTGCTAGCACTGCAGGAGGGGGTTAGCACCACAGCCTGGACACTGCTGCTAATGCTGGAGGATGAGGTTACCACCTCTGCTGTACACTGCTGCTAACGCTGCAGGAGGGTGTTACCACCACTGCCTGAACGCTGCTGCTAGCGCAGTAGGAGGGGGTTACAAATACTGCCTGGACACTTCTGGTAGTGTTAGAAGAGGGGGTTACTACCACTGCCTGGACACTGCTGCTAGTGCTGGAGGAGGGGGTTATCATCACTGCCTGGACACTGCTGCTAGCACTGGAGCAGGGGGGTTAAAACTTTTGCCTGGACACTGCTGCTTAGCTGGGGGTGGGCTGGAGGAAGGGGTTACCACCACTGTCTGGACACTGCTGCTAGCACTGCAGGAGGGGGTTAGCACCACTGCCTGGACCCTTCTGCTAGAACTGCAGGAGGGGGTTACCACCACAGCCTGGGCACTGCTGCTAGCACTGCAGGAGGGGGTTAGCACCACTGTCTGAACACTGCTGCTAGTGCTGGAGGAGGAGATTACCACCACTGCTAGGACACTGCTGCTAGCGGTGGAGGAGGGGGTTACCAGCACTGCCTGGATACTGCTGCTAGCACTGCAGGAGGGGGTTACCACAACTGCGAGGACATTGCAGCTAGCACTGCAGGATGAGATTACTACCATTGCCTGGACACTGTTGCTAGTGCTGGAGGAGGGGCGTTACCACCACTGTCTAGACACTGTTGCTAGCACTGCAGGAGTGGTGTTAACATGTTTGTTTGGACACTGCTGCCAGTGCCAGAAGGGGGGGGGCTAGAGGAGGGTGTTACCACCACTGTCTGGACACTACTGCTAGGTAAAGCAAGAAGATCTTGCACCTGTACTTAACAACATAAAGTCACTTCACTCTAGCTTTAAGATAGAAGCATCACATTTATGTATGTAACCCCTGCAAATGGGGGTTCCCAAAAGACTTCAGGAGCTTGCTTGAATGCTCCAAGCCTGAATGGTGTTTGCTGTTTAAGCCATTTATCAGTGAGTGTTTTAGAACCTCTGGTACTGTCTCTTTAAGAGCTGTCTGCTTGCAGACATAATTAGTTTGTATGGGGGACTGTGTGTTTCTTGATTGAGTACCACTCAAGCTGCTGCCAATTCACTCCATTTTGCAGTCACTAGGAGTGCAAAGGAACCTATCTGAAAGATGTAACTGTTTGCCAGAAACCATTTAGAGTGATAATGAAATTACAGTTTGTCTAACCTGCTTTCTTTTGCAGTCAGAACAGTGTCTGCCTAGTTCCCCATTCTGGTTTTGAACTGCTGAACTGGACCAATCAGTGTGGGGTAAGCTAGCTCTAAAATGGTGCCTTGGACGAATCAGAACTTGGACTCATAATCTGAGCCAGCCACAAGAGGATTGTATGGGCAGTGATTCTGGGAGATGTAGTTTAGACTTCAGCCTTTTTGGACCAACAGCAGCAGTCTATTGTGAGTGACAGCCAATCCAGTCAAGAACTGGGAGGAACTCAAAGGAAGTGCCCGGTTTTGTCGGTTGGAGTTTCAGTTGAGCTTTGGCAGTGAAGAAGGAAGGAGCCCTGTGCTTTCAGTGTGCAGTTTTAGTCAAAAAACGTGTGTAAGGCCCAGAGTTCCGTCTGCAGCTTGTGTAACTGCTTGTTAGGACTGAATCCGTCCCTGTGAAAAGAATCAAAGGATCTCTGAAGAGTAGAAACCAGGCTCACCCTGTAGAAGACTGGAGAAATTGTTGAAATGCACTCGGTCTGTCAGGAACTGAATCTGCTGTGTGTTCTCCCGGTATTGTGCAGTAATTGCGATCGGATAGAGAAGCAGCCTGCCTGGTATAGTACTTTTTTTTTTACCATATAAATGTGTGAAGAAGTCTCTTGGAGCTCAAGAGTAGCCCTGCTGATATTGAAGGACCCTATCTTATTTGGAGGTCGTGAGTACTAATTCAGGGTCGCTCCCTGTTGAATTGCCACCTTAAATCCAAATGGAATTACTGTACTGCTGACTGTTTAATTTTCCTTTTCTCTGTGTGAAAGGCCCCTACCAGCTGCCACGGTTTGGACTAGCCACTAGGGCTTGGGTACCCAGGGACAGTAACTGATAGGGATAGGCCTGTGCACAGAGCCATAGGTAGATGATTAGAGTGATAAGCTAATTAACCTGATTTCCCCTGTCCTTGTTATATCCCCTAAATAAATCAGAGCTGCTTGTTTCAGCAAAGTTATACTGCCTGAGGTATTTGTCTATGTTAAAGTATTGTACTGTGATTGTTGCACTGTATCTTATTTTACAGGAGGTCCGGTGCCTGAACCAGCCCTGGGGGTAAGTGTATACTGAAGGTAATTCTGATATATGTGGGCCACTAGTGGGAAGAAAGGGGTTGCAGTGTCCCAGAGGGCTGTGACCAAGTAAGTTTAATTATTGCAAACCCTGACCTCTGGGTGGAGGCACCCGCCATTGGATCCAGGCCCTCAACCTGTTAGTGGCAAATCAGGCAGGGTAGTAGCCCCTGGATAGCGCCATCTAGGGGTTACATGTATATCATTAAAAAGTGCAGAACTACGCAGGAATCATAAAAATCCTCTTAGGGACCATGAAAGAACTCCCAAATGCAAACACTGTTTTGCACCCTTGAAAAACACCTGCGGGGAGTTACTACCACTATCTGGACAATGCTGCTGCGCTGGAAGAGGGAGGTGACTACCACTGCCTGCACACTACTGCTAGCGCTGCAGGAGGAGGTAACCACCACTGCCTGAACACTGCTGCTAGTACTGCAGGAGGATTTAACACCACTGCCTGTACACTGCTGCTAGTGCTGCAGGAGGGGGTTATCACCACTGCCTGGGCAGTGCTGCTAGTGCTGCAGGAGGGGGTTATCATCACTGCCTGAACAGTGCTGCTAACGGCGCATGAGGGGTTACACCACTGCCAGAACCCTGCTACTAGCACTGCTGGATGGGGTTATACAACTGCCAGGACACTGCTGCTAGTGGTGCAGGATGGGGTTACCACCACTGCCTGAACACTGCTGCTAGCGCTGCAAGAGGAGGTTACCATCACTGCCTGGACACTGTTGCTAGCGCTGGAGGAGGAGGTTACCACCACTGCCTGTATACTGCTGCTAACACTGTAGGAGGGGGATTGCCAGCACTGACTGGACACTGCTGGTAACACTGGAGGTGGGCACTTTCCATCACTGCTCTGACACTGTTGCTAGCACTGGAGGAGGGGATGTTATCACCACTGCCTGGATACTGCTGCTAGCTCTGGAGGAGGGGGGTTACACCACTGCCTGGACACTGCTGTTAGCGCTGGAGGAGGGGTTACCAGCACTGCCTGGACACTGCTGGTAGTGTTGGTGGAGGGAGGTCACCATCACTGCCTGGATACTGCTGCTAGCACTGGAGAAGGGGGGTTAACACTTATGCCTGGGCACTGCTGCTAGTGCCAGAGGAGGGGGAGCTGGAGGAGGGGGTTACCACCACTATCTGGACACTACTGATAGGTAAAGCAAAGAAGACCTTGCACCCTGTTCACAACAGAAAGTCACTTTATTCCAGCTTTGGAGCTAAAAGCATCAATTTATATTATTATTTGAAAAGTGCACATCTGTACAGGAATTGTAAAAATCCTCTTAGGGACCACATAAAGAACTCCCCAATGCCAATTTGCACCCTTGAAAAAGCATCCGCAGAGGTGCGAAACGGCATTGGGGAGTTCTTTTTGTGGTCTGTAAGGGGATGTTTATGATTCCTGCATAGTTGTGCACTTTTTTTTAATAATTATATAAATAAATGTGATGCTTTTGTCTCAAAAGCTGGAGTGAAGTGACTTTCCATTGTTGAGAACAGGTGTGAGGTCTTCTTGTTTTACCTGACTGAATATTTTGACCCAGATACACTATTTATTCGGAGCGACCCATTTCTTCAGTTACCAAACACTACTGCTAGCACTGGAGATGTGGGGACTGCAACCACTGTAGTCACTACTGCTAGTGCTGAGGAATTGGAGATCCTGATGGGAGACATGATCCCTGAATCTGCTGCTACTGTTGAAGTTGCTGAGGGAAGTTGGGAGACACCCCCGACAAACACTGCTACCACTGCTGAGTACCAAAGCTGCTGCATTCTTGCACCCAAAGGGAGCTGATACTGAGTGGGCAGATGAGGCACTGGCCAGAGGGGAGGCATGTTGATGAGTCAACAAGATGACTTCAACCACCAGGTAAGCCCCTGACTCCCTGAGGAAGATTAAAAGCACCTCAAATCACTGGAGTTAGTGGCACAGCTTTTTTTTTTGCACAATAAATATCTGCCTTATGGAACTTGAGCTAGTACTGTGAATTCTGTTTTCTGTAAGCCCTTGTCTGGTCCCATGTCACTCTCTGTGTTCTCTTCCTCACTTGTTCTGACTCCGTGCTTCGGCAGATGGTCAGGCAATCTTCTGTGGAGTTCCACGGAAAGACACTGGAACACAGCAGGCCACCAACTGCAAATTTTTATCAGCAAGACACAAACTTCCAATTTATTTATAACTCCCCACATGCTGGGGAACAGAAAGCAGGAGTTCCCAGTAGTTGGTGTAGGCTCCTTGTGCTACCGAGGCAAAGGGTGAATCTTGACAGAGGTGCAAGGCAGCCAGAGGATAATGAAAACAAACAAACTGTCCATGTGGCCAGTCAGTGGCAAATCAATCAATCAATCAATCAAAATCTTTATCCAGGCAGGCACCATTGAGCAAGGCTCATTTGCAAAATAGACCAGTCATGAATACATTGAAGTACAGTACAGAAGCAGGTATACAAAAGCAATAATATACAAGGAAGAAAAAGTATATACAGTGTATAAGTACAGTACAAGGTTGAAATAAATAAAAAAAACAGCATTATTTTACAATTGAAGAAGTCAGCAGATGTACAATCAACCATAGGCATACAGGGGTTATAAGAGAGATCTTTTGAGTGAGGCAGGCGGCAACTACACATATAGGGAAAGAGGCCGTGTATGGTGTGGCAGGATAGAGAGGTAAGAGAGGAGGGATATATTACCGGCGACTGGGGGAAAAATTGGGCTAAAACCACAGAAAGTGATGATGGCTGTCGTGTAATTGTTTATTATGATAATGACGGAGGAGGGGTAGATAATTGGGACACTACTATGGATGGGGTGGGATTTTAGCCAGGCTGGAGCGGACAGGGAAGGGTGGGTGCAGCAGGAAGAGTTAATAGGGAAAGAGTGAGAGCTAGGGGTAGAAACATGGCGAGTGTCAGGATGGAAAGGGGGAGTTGCGGAATTAGTGGGCTAGTGGTGAGAAAAACATTTGCAAGGTGCTTTCATGTAGCGATCATAGAGCGCCTTGAAGATATTCAGGCTAACAGGACAGCTCAGCTTCAAGTTCCTTTGTAAACCTGCTCCACAATGTGGGTAAAGAGATGCTTACAGCAGCTTTGCCGAAATGAGTTTTGATCCTTGGAACTTGGAGGCAATTAGAGAATAGCTCCTTAGAGCGTAGGTGCTAACACACTCTGAGAATACAATCTGAGACATATGAGGGAGCTTGTTGGTCACCACTCTGAAGGCCCATAGGGCAGCGTTTCTATTCCTTCTATAGTGAAGGGAAGTCCAGCCTAACGATGAGTAGAGGGCAGTGGTGTGTGGAAAGTGAAGGCCAGTAATGAACCTGATAGCTCTGTGGTAGAGGGTGTCCAACTTAGCCAGTGCAGAGACAGTGCAGTGGCTCTAGAGCAGATACGCATAATCTATTAAACATAGGAAGGTGGCTTGAACCAGTTGAATCTTGGCCTCCTTTGGAGCAGGTGGTTAATTCTGTAGAACAGTCCTAATCTTTGCCTTAGTTTCTTCTGTAGTTCTTGAGATGGTCGGTGAAGGAAAGTTCATGATCGAGCCAAGCTCCTAGATATTTGAATTGCTACATACTCCAGTGATTCTCCAAGAACAGTGGTAATTTGTGGGATAGCTCCCCCAGCAGGAATTGCCGCATGCAAGGAGGGGAGAAAAAGCATGGCTTTTGTCTTTTCACATTGAGCAAAAGCTTTTTGTTTATGAGCTGGTATTGTAGAAGGTTAAATTCAGCTTGGAGGTCTTCTCAGGCTGCTTCCGGAGTGGGACGACTCAAGTACAGTACAGTGTCGTCCGCAAATAAGTGGATGTTGGCTTTTTTGATGGGGTCATTGATGTTGTTAATGTAGACTGCAAAGAGGAGGAGACCAAGGATAGAGCCCTGGGGCACGCCCCTCAGCATAGGTTTTATGGAGAAAGATCACCTTCAGCTTTAACCTGCTGTTTCCGTTCTCCGAGGTAGTCTGCAAACCAGCACATAGATTTATGGTCCAGTCTTAAGGTGCTTAGGGAGGAAAGAAGCAGGCTGTGATCGACTGTGTTGAATGCCTTACTAAGATCCAAGAAAATGGCACAGACATGCTTCTTGTTGTCAAGGTCTAGAGTCAATCATTGGTCACCTTAGCTAGGACTGTTATGGTGCTGTACTTTGCTCTGAATCCAGACTGAACCCGGGTTTAATAGGCTTCTGGATTCTAAGTATACCCTAGCTGGCCACACACTATTTTTCTAGTAATTTAGACAGGATGGGGAGGAGGAAGATCGGTCTATAATTATTTAGATCGCAGGGGTCACCTGCTTTTAATAGAGGGATGACATGGGCTATTTTCCTTTGAGGGGGGAGGCTACCCTGGGAGAGTGACATGTTGTATAGGTGGGTGATTGGCACCACAGGCACCTGGTAGGCACATTTCAGATAGTATGGCTCAATGAAGTCAGAGCCTGCTCCCTTCCTGGTGTTCAGTTGCAGCAGTAGGTCTTCAACCACTTTTAGAGACAGGCAGGAGGGAGAAGGCCTTCTCGGTAGAGGGGGACTCCTGGGTTGGTGGGCCCTGAGCTGTGCAGAGGTCATTGGCAGGAGAAGTATCAAATGCTAGCCCTGCCATTGCAAAATGTTTATTGAGGACTTCCAATATCTCCAATTGGTTAGAGATAACGCTGTCACCGGACTTAATTTTTGCTGGAATGGAATTACCAGGTGCATGTCCAGACATGTCTTTTAATGTTTTCCAGAACTTTGAAGGATTTCTTGAGGCAAATGCCCAGCTATGTACCTCCTGACCCCACATAACACTGCCCTGGGATTCCTACACATTAGCTGGACCCTAGAGATTCCTGCACATTCATGGGCCTCCTGATTTGTTGGTCTCTGGGGTCCCCAGTACCCTTTTCTGTAGGGCCCCTCAGATGTCTATACTTTGGGCACTACACATTATCTATAGTACCATGAAATATATACATTAAGGGAAAAGAGATGGGAAACCCTGGAGTATTCAAACACATGCAGCTCCCTTGGAGCTGCTGTCTACTGGACCTACATTGTACTGTCCCTGACTATGCTCCTCTGGAGTTGCTGATTATTGTATTACCCTGGTAATTTCTCTGTATACCCTGTCCTTGTCCTTGACGTGGAACCTTGTAAAGGGCACTTGTGCTCAAAGGTGCTATCCGAATGACTAAATAAAAATAAACATTATCCACAGTATCCATGAATTATGCCTTGTGGAAAAGAGCTTGGAAACTAGAGGTGTCCAGGGACTGAACAGTATTTCCTGAATACCATTAATAGTAGAATATTCGAAGCCCTTCCTGAATAGAGGACTATTTGTATTGGAAATACTCTTAAAAAGGCAAACAGTAGCAGCCACCGAATCTCCTCCCCAGCCCAAATCCAGCTAAAACACTCCCTGTCCCCCTACCCACTGTAAGAAATCCCATCCCACCTCCCCAGAACCAGCAATATTTATTTATTAATTTCAAAAGTTTCACCAGAAAAACCATACTGAGTTGTTAGCAGCTTGTTTCTAGATGCATCCCGGGGAAGGAGACGGGAACATCATAAAAGCAATACAATAAATATAAAGAGAATACAGCAAATACTATATAAATTAAGACCTATTAAAATTATATACAAATCAGAAAGACATATGCATAGGTAAGGGAAGATAAATGCCCAGGGCAAAGCTGAGGAAGCGAAGGAAGATGGTCAAGAACAGTTGCAGGAGGGAAAAATAGTCATGAAGAGGAGACTTCAAGGACAAAGCCAAAGATGCAAAGTGAATAGACATCAGACCAAGGACCATAGTTTAGGAAAGCGATAAAAGAAAGCAGACTGACCAGCAATAATTTCCTAGAGAATAGCAAGGAATGAGAAACAATATTACGTAAGGATGGCAGGAAGTTGAGGGAGAGGATAAAGGGAAGAAGGTTATGTAGAAAGGAAGGAAACCAAACCAGAATTGAGATATAAAGGAGGCCCAGTGGGAAAGGCACCTGGCATCAAGAGCGGGGAGAGAAAGAGCAGAGCAGAGTAAGCAATGGGTACATGGAGAACAATCTAAAGCAAATCGACAGAAAAAGTTGAAAAGAGGGTCAAGTCTGGCAAGGGTGGATTTGGGAGCTCAACTGTAGACTATATCACCATAATCAAAAATCAAGATGACTATTTTTTAAAATAATCTCACAGAGTATAGGAAGTGGGATACACAATTTGTTCCTGTAAAGTGCACCAAGCTTGGGGTGGAACTTTCAATGAACAACATTGATATAAACAGAGAAATCAAGATGACAGTAAAGCCAGACACCAAGGTACTGAAAAGAGGAAACATCTTCAATAACAGCACCATTAAGGGTGTGAAAAGAAGGGAGAAAGGCAAGTCTAGAAAGCATTTGGTGGGTACCAAAAGTCATACAGACAGTTTGTTTTGGCATTATGGGGGCTGGGCGGAGAGTTGAAGGGAAACAGGACCCGGATTGGCAGCGGAGAGGCACAAGAGCTAGACCAGGCTCTTTCTCACTGTGTTGCTGTTTTTTCTATAAATGCTGTTGTGTCTATAAATAATTAATGACTGCCTTTGTAAACCTGCACTCCTCACTTAGCATGAGTCACTCTTTGTCTCAGCCTGTGTATGTACACCAGTATGTCAAGGTCTTTATATCACGATTTGTTACTGCTTTAAATTCTGGACTTAAACCTCAACCATTGCCTGAGGCACCATTTGAGTCCTCCCTTCTGGCATTGTCCAAATCAAGGCCCCAACATCACGATCTGTCTTTCCTTCAAATATTGGACTTAAACCCCAACCATTGCCTGTGGCATCTGTCGTGCTCTCCCTTAGAACAGTCCTTCCTCCCTAGGCCATCATGTCCAACCCTCTCCTTTCTCGGCTGACCTTCCCTCCCCACTCCCTATACCCCCCTCCCCTTCCCACCCCACTTGCCAGGCCATGCCTACAGTACTTATCAAAGGACTCTTACATCTCAATCTTCTTCGCACTTTGACGCTAGAGGAACTGCCACTCCTGCTCACTATGACTCCTCCAATGATATTTACTGTATAAACTTTAGCTCATTACCTTACATCCATATATCTGTATCCATGCAATTGTATTTAAATGGCACTACCTCCTGTTGAACCTATTGCTATGTTCTGGTGCAAGTATCTTGTCACATGCAATGGTCATATGTTATTATGTTGTTATTATTACTATGTAATTGTTATGTACGTTCACTCAACCTGTGATGTCTTAACCTTGTTGGCATTGTTTTGCCCCAGGTCCATCTTGTAAAATGAGCTTGTCTCAATTATGTCCTACCTGGCAAAATAAATATTTGGATTGACTGATTGATGTCATATGTCTACGTTTTGGTTCTGTAATTAACTACTGGTTGCCTCTGAAAAAGGGATTTTGTCTCAGTGGGCCTACCCAGCAGTTATCAAAATTCAATAAATATATAAACAATTAAATAAATAAACAAACTTTGTGGCTTCAAGTCTTCATAAAAAAAGTAAATTTCTAGCCCTAATGGTTCCAAAGTTATCACATTTTGAAGAAATTGTCATTTGAAAGGTTTAAAGAGCTAGTGTACTGCCTAAAACTACTATTAGTTCAATGTTTGTGGAATAGCAATAAAGAGAGATGAGGTATATAGTGCTTGTGTAACTTGTAGTACTTTTTGTGGCTTTACTCTATTCCCACCCTTGAATAGTAGGTAGGTAGTAATTTGTAGGGAATAGAAGGCCCAGGAGCAAGGGTGGGAAGGCGGCGGAGTAGGAGGACGAGGAGGGATGGTGGTGGATGAAAAACACTCCCTAAGCAAGGGAAGTGTGTTAGCAGAGGCTTATGTAGAGGTTGTGGGAGGATCCATTCCCCACACTGAACCTCGGCAGCCCTCCCATTCAATGTTTGTGGAATAGCAATGAGGAGAGATGAGGTATATAGTGCTTGTGTAACTTGTAGTACTTTCTGTGGCTTTAATCTACTCCCACCCTTGAAGAGTAGGTATGTAGTAATTTGTAGGGCATACAAGGTCCAAAAGAAACCTCCTCCAACTCACGGAGAGTATGACCCCTGGCACTCAGCAGAGGAAAAACCCCAGGTGGAGGAAACCTCTGAGAACCCATGGTTGGAGGTCTGCTCATCCTTCTGGGCATACTAAATGGAAAAGGATCTAGGTTCTAGTAACCATAGCTAATTTGAGGTTGGTGAGTTGCTTGGAGGCGATAATCCATCTTCGATCCGTGGATGATGCCGATCGCATGATGATCCTGAGGTTGAAACGAAGATCCATTCTGAATGAGCGATAGAATTCTGAGTATAAAGTAAATCCAAGTGAAGGAGGATGAAGGAAATCAATGTATCCGAGATGATGAATGATACTTGTCCAACTGAATTGTAATAGGCAGAGGGATCAGGAGTGGATTGATAAGGTACTTAACTGGGAATGGTGGAACTGCAATGGTAGAAGGAGTCATTAGTGAATGATCCAATTTGTGAGAGGCTTGAATGTAAGTGGTTTGGAGGCTAGAAATTCTGTATTGAATGAGGAGTCACTAAGGAAACATCCATAGAATATGATTTATAGAAGAGTCTTTGAGTGCCATGGAGATGATGGTTAATTCTCGAACCAAGGATGATACGGCTTGAATGATGATCTTGTAGATGAAGGGTACATCTTTCCATAGAGATGGTAAAATCCTATGTGTAAAGCAGGTCCAGTTAAAGTAGATCATATTTCTGAAGTGACAAAGGATGGATGTCCAAGGAATTATATGGAGGTTATGAGGTGGGAGAACAAAATAAGATTGATATAAGACTAGACGGTACACTGTGATAGTTACGATGATTAGTAAAATTATGAGTGACTGGTTCAATTTGTATAAGGTTCGATATTCAAGGTAGTCTGCAGGTAAAGAATTGATCAGTGAGCGAAAGCCACTAGGTAAGCATCCTAGAGTAAAAGGAGTAGAGGAGTTTGAGTGCCTAATAAGAGTAATGCCATAAGTGATTAGTAAAGCCCAGAAGATAATTTGAGGAGCCATCTAGCTGGTAACCTAGTGTATATTAGGAATCATTGGAAATGTGGTATAAGGAAGTGATGGCTGCTTTGGTCATGGTGTTTATGACTTTATGCTGAATCCTTTGCTGGTACGCTGCCTGAAGTACATATGGGTATTCCTGTGGTGTGATCATTTAGGAGATGCACTGAGGTGGCATAGGTGGTTAAGTTTACGGGTAATCCCGATGCTGAAGTACATGAGCAAGCTTGAGGCGGATGAGAGGAAGAGTCTATAGGTTGGATTGGTAGTGAGATCGATAAATGCAGGATGCCATAGGATTTAGTGCTACAGCCGATAAATACCAATTGGGATGCAAGGCTGAGTTGGTGAATTTGACTTGGCTGTTATGGATTACCAGATAGAATTCAGGAGAGCCGATTTTCGGTGATGGTCTTTACTGTAGAGATTAGTGAAGGTGCATTGAGAAGAAGAGGCTGAATGGGCCACTGGAAGAATGTTTAACCTGGTGGAAAGTACTAGGTGAACAGGTGCAGATAATAATATAAGGACTAACGATGTCTTGGAGTGAAATCAAAAATGTGGGTGGCGTGGAGTTGGGAATCAGCTAGGCAATGGATATCCCACAATGAATATTCTGGACAATATCTATGCAGTTCCTAAAACTAGCAATGACTGTTGGGAAGTAGGAGTCAAGTAATTTGGTCATCAGAGTCATTGTTGAAATAAGAGGCAGCATAAGGTAAAATGGATGAAGTCCATAGTTGAATGGTTTATCTTGCGATTCCTGGTGTCTCTAGAAGCGATGCTGATTACAAAGTCTGAATAGAACTGAAGGATTTAAGTCCTTTCCATGTATGAAGATGGCTGGGATGAGGCATCCGAGGAATGATGATGATTGGATGGACAGGAATCGGAGAGTATATCCAATAGAGACGGAGGAGATCTTCCTATTGTCCAGGTGAATGGGATTCCATGAATGATTTTAGTTTAGTTGTTTTTTTTTTTTTTAACCAGGTATAGCACACTAAGCTGAAAGCTTTTTTACAGGAGCAACCTGGGAGCACAAGGAGGTTAAGTGACTTGCTTAGGGTCACACAGTATGCAAGTGGAAGCTGTGGGATTCAAACCCAGGTCTGGTCTGCTGGATGTCACCAGATTTGCAGCTCAGAGCCTAGCCCACTGCTATACTGCCTCCTATGATTGTGAAGAACTGAACGGACAGTGTGAGGTTTCAGTGATAACGTAAGAGTCTGTGGGGCATGTGAGCCAAGGAATGTTTTGCAGGCAGAAGTATTATTCCAGAGTAATGAACGAATGATCGAATAAGCCATGGAAGGTACTGTTAGAAGGCAGGAATAGAAGTACGGGATGGATCATATGGAGGCAGATGACTTGGTAGGAGTACTGGCTGGAATTGAGGTACAAGGCCCAAAAAGAGCCACAGGAACAGTACGAAGACCCAAGCCAGCCAAACGAAGAGGAGAAGGCAGCCAGTCAAAGGTGAAAAAAAATTCCCTAAGCAAGGGAGGTGTGTTAGCGGAGTACTTATGTAGAGGTTATGGGAGGAGCTATTCCCCACATTGAACCTCGGGCAAGCTGTCCCATTTTTAAAAGCAGTCATCTAGTACCTTTTATGTCTGAGGTTCTTTTTCTTTTCCCTTTAGTTAATTAAAAGATTGTTTACCTGCAGTTAGTAGCTGTGGTGTGTGGAACAGCACTCTGCTGTGCAGCTGACACATCTAGTTCTGTGCCCCCCCCCAAACACACACTTCATCATCAGCATTGTGACCTCCCTGACAGTGATGTCACTGCTGCTTAGGTACAGCCACTCAGTAGCTGCAAGGTCAGTTGCCTGTGATGTCACTGTCAGTGAGATCACAACTTGATGATGTAGTGAGGGGTTGACACAGACAGATCGTCAGCTGACAGGCTAAGAGCTGTTCAATACACCCAGCACAATATTATCACATAGAAGACTTTCTAATGAGCAGAAGGAAAAGAAAATACTTCAGAAATAAAATATTACAACTGACTGCTACTTGAAATTTGTATAATTTTACTGTCTGTTTGTTTTGATTCCACTAGCTTTTAAACTTTGGAACTGTTGGCGCTAGAAACGTAATCTTTCGTTAATGAAAGATTTGAGTCAATCGTTAAAATTAGCTCTGCTGATACAGATTTTGTGTGTCGATACTATTTTTTAAATGGTATATTTTATTAACATTTTGAAAACATTAACAACAAAGAAAATATAGCATAGGCACATAGATTTTGGTCAGCAGAAAAGGAATTAGGCCCCTCGGTCTGCCTTTCTCCTTGCCTATTCCATCACCACTGACCCTGGCTGGTCATAGGTGTCAATCCCCCCCGTTAAGAGGAGGGAGTGACACATGCATGTTCGACCATCCCTTCAACATTCAGGGATTGGTGGAGGCTACTTGTGATGATACAGATTTCCAACGGATTAGTAGGAGACATGATCCTACTGCACCCCCCGATGGCTACTTGTTTAACTAGTAAAGCACACCTCCCATATTTTCTGTCATGGGGAAAGAAAGGAGTTAGAGTACAAAACATAGTGTCACAAACAAATGACCATTATTAAACTCAGGTCATGAGGAGAGAACTTTTGCTAGGGCTTATGCTAGGTCTGAACTCGGAGGGGTACCCAGTAATTCCACACAGGAAGTAGTAACAAGAATGTCCAAACCAGGCTGGGGTTCTAGAGTGTGGCTTTATTCCAAAGTTGGTACACAGAAGCAAAGGTGGACCCCTTAGGGTTTACAGTTCTACACAAGGCAATGCAGAACAACATCATCTATAGCAGACAGAAACTCTAAACTTCCCATATTGCATAGGACTTTGAACCCTTTTCATCAGCAAAGCCTCAGCTGAAACACACACATTTCTCCTACTGGCACTGGCCATAGCAGTACACAAATTCTTCTAGTGGCACAGCCTGGCCCAGAACATTTCCATATGGCATAGGATTTAAAGGTTTGGCAATGTGGTAACAGGCCACGATAGAGCAAACTGGTGCTCAAATTAGCACAACCCACACTAGGGGTAACCTTTCTCTTTAGGCACTGGCCACCATGTCCTGAATAAGTAGGCACCCTTACAGAACCCATAGTGCTGAACTGGTCACTTCAGATGGGGGGGTTGCCCACCTTTTGTTTCCTCAGTCCATACCCAGCTATTCTTTCAGAGTTACACCTCAGCATTTAGCAAACAGTAGAACTATGCATCTTGGAATGACTTTCACATTCAGCATTAGAGACACACTATTTCTGAGAGTAAATTAAAGTCCTGAACAATGTGTCAAGTCTCACTGGGGACTCCACGATTGTTAACCAACTTTAGGAAAGGCATGAGAACAGTCTCAAACAGAACAGAACTTGGTGTATTAATCCCTTGGGCAGAGTACACCCCAAAAGAAAACAAGCAGATACATTCCTCCTGGGATACCCAAAGTCAGATTACTCACAGTTGTCAAAGAAAGGCAGCTTCAATGTCCTGGATCAAAGCAGGGATTGCCCTCAGATCCACTCTGCAGTCATCCTCATCTCACAGGGGATGAGAAAATCAGGAACTCCTGCTAGACAGTTTCCACCACTTACACAGGCAGGCAGATGGTTCTCAGCACTAGGGTGAGAAAAGTAGGCTCTCCTCACAGATCCCACACTGCAGCTCTTCACTCCTCCAACTGCTCACTCAGAACTCCACTCACAGACTAACTGAAGATTCTAAAACTCCCCACTCACAGCTAGCTACTATTATGCTGCTGCGAGTTCTAAATGACATGCCTCTCTCCTCTCAGCTGAGACCAAGTAAACAGAGAGGAGCAGGTGAAAATCCATTTAACTAGTTATTCACCAGCTACCTTCCTTACCTAGCACTGACACTGATGGGATTCTAATAACCCCAGGGGCTAGAGGGGTTACACCAATGCAGTGTTGGAAAATCATGGATATCTGTTGTGATGTCATTTGTGCCATTAACTAACTGATAAGCAAGAGTGTATCCAGAGTTCCCCACCTCTTCAGATATGCCTTGTGGCTGTTGCACATATAGTCAGTCATTTTCTAATCTGAGTGCTTCTAAAATTGCATTGTGCCACTCATGGTAAGCAGTCTGACAGTCCTCCAGCCAATGCTTTAAGATTAGCTTCTTAGCTGTAGCTGAGATTAGTGAAATATGATGCTTTCTGTGGCCCATCGCCTGATCTAGACTTAAGCCTAGGAGGCAAATGAATGGTGTGAAGGCTGTATATAGACCCAGAAGTGGGTCTAGGAACCTTTGAATTTCATCTCAGAGGGGTTTGACATTTGGGCAGTCCACCAGTATGAGCTTTATGGTACCTTTGTCTTGTTTACATGTAGTATATGTCTTAGATTGTAAGTGACCCATTCTATGACGTTTTGCTGGTATGCAATACAGGTTGAGTCACTTCATACTGCATAAGCCTAAGTCCATTGAATTTAAAAAAATTTCAGATGCTGCACCACATTTTGGATATAAGGTGTGGGTCTGTGAGCTCTGGGAATTCACTTTGCCAATAGTGGCACCTGTCCCAGTCTTTTGGGGTAGTTAATGCAGGGTCCACTACAAGACTGCTAAAACAGACACAGCATGATCAATAAGAGCACACACAAAACACCAACACCAAAAAATGCTTTTCACAAATACAGGGCAAAGTAATGATAATGCAGTGATTTATGATTACAACTCGGGGGCAATTTATGATTACAACTCCTGGATGGGGGGCAATTTATGATTCCCAACTCGGGAGGGAGAAAAGTAGTGGGTAGAGAACAAAATGTTTGAGTCATGTGATAATGTCCTCATGCTGTTCTGTACATGCAGCTGTTTTCACTCACGCTATTTCCGCTGTGTGCATTACACTGTGCTAATATTCAAACACTATTTTGATGGTATACCATTAATGCGAGCAGTTCTTTGTATATTACAGTAGTGGAGTGTCTCGGGTTAGTTGCGCTAATAGTTCATCCCATGCAGTCAATGTCCTCGGACCCAAGGCAGTCGCTAGCAACTGCCATAACTGTAAGAATGGAAACAGGTATCTGTGCATTACCATTATTCTGTTTGAAGTTTGTGAAGGAAATCAAACTGTTACCCTCCAACATTTGACACAATTTGTTCAATTGTACGGGGCCTAGAAAGGCAGCTGGTATGGGCTTATTTTGAATCTTAGATTAACTATGAGAGATTGATTTGGGTCATGGAGGGGTTTACTCATAAGAGCCTGTGTTGCTGCCTACAAACTAGTACTGAAGTGCATGTGGGCATCTGTCCCAGAGTCTGAGGTAGTTTGCTATGTGGGATATAAAGTAAGGACTAGGTTTGCTGGCAAAGGCAGCTAGCTTCACCTGAGCTCTTTTCTTCTAGGTTTGCTTGTAAGGACAGAGCAAGGAACATTATCAGAGCAAGGAAAAAGATTAAGGCTTCTTTTGGCTGAGCAGATTTACTGTGTGATATTTTCTTTTGTACTCACAGAGTTTGTTACTTTCTTTTGCTGACATTTTACTGCTTTATTGTTCTCTAATTCAAATTTCTGTTGCAGGTATACTTTCTGCATTATTACAGGGTGTGCCTACAGGTTTGTTACTGTTTTGTGCTTATAGATTACTGGTGTAATCTTCTCTGATTCAAACTGTTTTTTGCAAGGTATATCTTCTGTTACTGCTTTATTTTCTCTGTAGCAAAGCGTTTTTGCAGGCTATATCTTCTGTGAAATTATTACAGGTGGTGTTTTACAGGTTCTACAGTGTTATCTATAATTAGGCTAAGCTTTCAGGGCTACTACATTTGTTGTTGATTGATTGTTTCAGCTCTTACCTTCTTGTTTCTTTCATCTGTGGTTGTTCTTTTCTGTACGGGAAGGCCCAGCCACCCCATCCCCAACCACCTCATGCTACACTCCTTGTATAGGGTAGCATGGCCGTAGCACCTCTGTAGCACAGAAGGAAGGGGAGGATCAGAGGGTATCCACACAGTGACCTCACTTACAGGGGCACAAGTAATTTAACTTGTTATAAAAGTTATACAAAACAAACAAACAAACAAAACAAATTACCAAACTGTTGCCTTTATTTTCTCCTTCTAATTACTCACACCAGGTTATAAACCTGGCAACTCACCTGGAATGGATATTATTAACTGCAGGTACTGCGGACACTTTTCAAAGGTCAGTTATACAGGATTTGGGATGCTGTCCTACATGCTGTTCCACTGGAGATCTAAGGGCTCAGCTCCAGGAAGCATGAGTAGAGTGCGCATCTCAAATCGCATATTCAGGAGGAAATGTATTATAAGAACCGCTCACCATTTCCCAACATCCAACTGAAGCACCTCAACTGCAGAGGTAGCTGGTCAGAAGGTTGGCAGATGGTTAGGAGAGAGCCGATCAGGCAGCTCCATCACTCAGTGCGCTTCGCGTATCCCTCCACAAACCATATAAAAACTACAAACAGGTATCTGCCTCTATCTTCAAAATCAAACAAAGGAGCAGAGGACACTGCAGAGCAGAACACTGCGGCACAGGAGCTAGCACAGCAATACTTGCCCAAAACCGGGACCAAAACAAAAAAAGCAAAAAGGACATTCAAAACATTTCTGATCATAGGAGACTCCATGATTCAGGGAGTTGATACCTACCTTCAGCCGGGGGTAATGGTCAGATGTCTCCCAGGTACATCAGCATGGAGAGACACTGACCGCATTGCTAAAACTGCAGAAAGCAGGAGAAAACATTGATATCCTGGTACACATAGGGACTAACGATCTCGCCAGCCGGTCAGTTGTGGAGACCAAGGAACACCTGACTAGGCTGGGAGACAAACTGTCATCCATTTTGTCTGGCCATCCATTTCATCCAGCATCTCCTTCTCTGAGACCCTGCTGGTCTGGGTGAGAGGGACAGACGGATGGAAGGTCAGAGAAGGGGAGATAGGGGAGCTAAACATGTGGCACAAGGACTAGTGCCAGAAAAAAAGGACACAAATTTGTAGGTAACTGGCAACAATTGGGAGTGAAAGTTCTTTAACTCATTGTACCAAATAGCTTTGTATGAAGTCCAAACCATCCATTGATTCTCCTGATACAAAATGGCCACCCAGGGTATAATGAGTTAAATTCGATGGACTGGTCCCCTCCCTCACTCTCCTTCATTAGCCCTCTTGTTACGCCTTCTTACATGCATACTGTATCTTGCAGGTTATGGCTATACCATTGTAATGCTCCTTCTCTGCTATTGTTATAAGTTTTGTATGTCTGTTCCTGATGTGTATGTGCTCCTAAGGAAAACTCAATAAAAATTACAAACTGAAAAAAAAAAAAATGATGGACTGCATCTGACTAAGAAGGGAGTCAGTGCATTGCGGCAGAAGTTTGATGTCTTTGCAGAATATTTAAACTAGCAAATGGGGAGAGGGGTACAGCACCTGATACATCGAGCAGGGAAGAACACCCCTCCCCAGCTACTGATCAAAACAGGAGTTCAGCATGTTTATAGTTCATTTGTATCACCAAGTAAGGAAAAGGTCCATTTCCCATATGAAGTGCAGGGAAATGCCGGATCTAGCCCAACAACTAACACACCAAAATCTGACCAATGGAAAATCATGTACACAAATGTCCAATCTGGCAAACAAAATCCCAGACCTGCAGGCAATAATGACAGAGGCTAAACAGGACATAGCAGCCATTATCGAGACATGGTTCACCAGTAACCACACTTGGGAGACTTCAGTACCCAGCTATGTATTGTTCAGAAGAGACCGAGGTGCAAAAGGGGAGGGGTGGAGTGACCTTTATGTCAATGAAAATATCAAAGCTACAGAAATTCAGAATACACATAAGGAGCCAGAAGAACTGTGGGTCACCCTGAAACAAGAAATGGGACAGCCATACAGACTGGGTTGTCTACAGGCCTCCAGACCAGAGGGAGGACATAGACACATTACTATTAGAAGATATACAAAACATGACAGCTAAAGGGGAGGTTCTGATAATGGGAGACTTCAACATGCCAGATACAGATTGGTCAATACCAGCAGGAACATCCACCAGAACTAGACACATGGTGGATTCCCTGCAGGGGGAGGGCCTCAAACAACTGGTACAACAACCCACAAGAGACTGAGCTATCCTAGATATAGTACTGACTAACAGGGAAAGGATCACAGATCTCCAGGTAGAAGGTCACCTGGGGGCTAGTGACCATCACATGGTATGGTTCAGTTTGGCCACTAGAACTAACTCATCTCATTCCAAGGCAAAAATATAGGACTTCAGAGGAGCTGACTTTGATTAGATGGCCAACAGAGTTAAGCTAGCCCTGGCAAGAAGAATTACAGGTGAGGGGATACAGGCAAAGTGGGCAAGCATTAAGGATGCAATACTTAAGGTAACATCCCATTGTGTTAGAAAAGCAAGAGCAAAAGAGGGAAGAAACCACTTTGGTTCTCAAAAACTGTAGCAGAAAAGGTCAGAGCCAAAAGGCTGGCCTTCAGGAAATATAAGGGAATGCAGCGGAATGAAGATAGGGAAGCATACCAAACTTCCCTGAGGGAAGCAGGGAAGGCAGTAAGGCAGGCAAAGGCCCAAACTGAGGAAACATTAGCATGAACAGTAAAAGAAGGGGACAAGACTTTCTATAGATACATTAATGAAAGGAGAAAGTCCAGAGGGGGTATTGCTAAGATCAAATGGCATAAGGAGGAGTGTGTGGAGGAGGATCAAGGAAAACCATATATCCTAAATAGATACTTCTGCTCAGTATTTGCTGAGAAGAAGGTAGGGCAGGGCCCACAGCTCAGCACCATGGACACAGCAGAGAGGGAGGTGTGCACTAGTCCCTTCACAAAAGAAATGGTCCGACAAGAGCTCGCTAAGTACAGGGTGGACACGGCAATGGGACCTGATGGCATACATCCCAGGGTACTAAAAGAGCTAAGGGTGGAACTAGCAGAGCCATTAGCAGAACTGTTTAGTGAGTCTCTGAGCAAACAGAGAGATCCCAGAAGACTGGAGAAGGGCCTCATGTGATCCTGCTCCACAAGAGTGGTAGCAGGGAGGAGGCAGGGAACTACAGACCAGTCAGTCTTACCTCAGTAATGGGCAAGATTATGGAGGCACTCCTTAAAGATCATGTGCAACGGTTGTTACATATTTTTACTAAAAGCTTAAAAAGTTGCAGTTCAAGTCCTTGTGTTATGAGTAGTATTTCCTAAAAATGTCATGCTGTTTGGTTTTGTGGTTTTCTTTAAATCAGTATTTGTTAACTTGCTCTGTAGTGGCTGAAAACAGTGGAGTTATTTCTTTCCTGTCAGTCAAGCTTAGAGTGCAATGACATCATTTTGGAGTAGCTTGCTGTTTCAGATTCCCAATCAGAGCAGCACTCTGTAGAGTTTATGGTTCGCTGAGCTCTCCAGATTTCTTACAAACCCAGTGTCTGGTTTGGGTTTGGATAGATCAGCTTAAAATATAACATTCTCCTCTTTTAAAAAGCTTCAGTTTCAATGCTGAACTGAAGTAGTGGAAATCATTTTCTGTGAGTAATCAGCTTGTCTGTATCACAGCTCTGTTCTTTCTAATCAAAACTCAATTTTTTCTAGCTATATAACACAGGGCTGTTTAATGAATATAAAATAAATCTAAATTTGTTCATTCACAGAAAGTTTGTTTTCGACGTAGCCTTCATAAATACAATCATGTAAGAACATTTTTTTTTCATGTCTGATTAACAAACAGGTGTTTGTCACACTCTGCTGCAGTATTTCAAGCACATGCACTGTCAGAACCCACAAATATCAGTTCTTTGGTGGTTTCTGTATAAAAATACATCATGTATGTGTATAACTAAAAATATTATGTGACATCCCAATGCACCATGTCTCTGCCCCACAGTTGAGGCAGCTGCAGTCTACTGCCACCATTCCCCTGCCTTCTGCTCCACATTCGAGGCTGCTGCACCCTGCTGCCCACTGTCTTCTCCCCCACAGTCAGGGATTGTGCACCCTGCTGCCTCCATCCCCTGCCTAAAGAATCAGCACTACTGCACCCTGCCGCCCCCTGCACAAACAGTTGGGGTTGTTGCACCCTGCTGCCCTCTGTCCCCCACCCTCACAGTTAGGGATGCTGCACCTGTTGCCCCGTTCCTTTCTCCACAGTCAGGGCTGCTGTGCTGTGCTAAGCCCTAGAGTGCCAGGTTACCTGCCTCTACAGCTGGGGCTGCTGCACTGTGCTGCACTAGCACCAGAGGTGGGGCTTTTGCTGTACCCTGCTACCCACTTCCATTGTCCCAAATGGCCAAGGCCGCTGCACCACATGTAGCCCATCTCACAGTCAGGGCTGCTGCACCACATGTACCCCATCTCACAGTCAGGGCTGCTGTACCCTGATGCTCCACGTGTTCTGCCCACAGTTGAGGCTTCTGCACCATGATGTCTTCTATTCCCTGTCACCACTGACAGGGCTGCTGTACCCTGCCCCTTTCTACACAGTTGGGGTTGCAGTGGCTTGCTGGGCCCTAGAGCCCCATGCCTGTGCAGTTAGGGCTGCTACACCATGCTGCCACTTGTCACAAGATTCAGGGCATTTGCTGCACCCTGTTGCATGCCTCCACAGGTGAGGCAGTTGCATCCTGCTGTTTCCCTGCCACCAGAGTAAAATCCTTTGCTACACCCTGCTAAGACAGGAACAGGGGGCAACATGTGCAGTGTCCCCGACTGTGAGGGTCAGAGAGAGAGGGTAGCAGTGTGCAGCAACCCCAGCTGTTCAGGAAGGGTGCAGCACAAGAGTAAGGGCATTTGCTGCACCCTGTTCCCTGCCTGTGGAGGCAAGGGGCTCTGTGGTGCAGCAGGGCACAATGGTGGCAGGGGACAAAGGACAGCATGGTGCTGAAGCTCTGACTGTGGAGCAGGACACAGGTGGGCATCAGGGTACAGCAGCCCTGACAATAGTACAGCGTACACATCGTGCAGCAGCCCAGCCCATTTGGGGCAATGGAAGTGTATAGCAGGGTTCAGCAGCCCCAACTGTGGATGCAGGCAGCATGAGACTCTAGGGTGTAGCACAGCACAGCAGCCCTGACCGTGGAGATAGGAACAGGGGGGCAACAGGGCGCTGTGGCCCTGACTGTGGGTGTGGGAAGAGAGGGAAGCAGAGTGCAGCAGCCCTGAATGTTCAGGCAGGAGATAGGTGTGGCAACAGGATACAGCAGCCCAAATTGTGGGACAGGGTGCAGCAGCCATGCCTGTTTGGGACAAGAGATGTGGGGAGCGGGGTGTAGCAAAGGATTTGACTCTGGTGGCAGGGGGACAGCAGGGTGCAACTGCCTCAACTGTGGAGGCATGGGGCTCTAGATCACAGCAGTCCATAGGAACCTCAACTGTGTAGAAAGGAGCAGGGTGCAGCAGCCCTGTCTCTGGTGACAGGGGATAGAGAACAGCATGGTGCAGAAGCCTCGACTGTGGTGCAGAACACAGGGGGCATCAGCACACAGCAGCCCTGACTGTGAGATGGGGTACACATGGTGCAGCAGCCCTGGCCATCTGGGGCAATGGAAGTGAATAGCAGGGTGTAGCAAAAGCCCCACCTCTGGTGGCTAGGGCAGCATGGTACAGCAGCCCCAGCTGTGGAGGCAAAGAACCTGGCACTCTAGGGCTTAGCACAGCACAGCAGCCCTGACTGTGGAGACAGGAACAAGTGACAACAGGTTCAGCTACCCTAACTGTGAGGGTGGGGGAGAGATGGCAGCAGGATGCAGCAACCCTCAACTGTTTGGGCAGGGGGAGGCAGGGTACAGCAGCCCTGATTCTTTAGGCAGGGGATGGAGGAAGTAGGGTGCACAATCCTTGACTGTGTGGGAGAAGATGGTGGGAAGCAGGATGCAGCAGCCTCAAATGTTGAGCAGAAGGAAGGGGGCTAGTGGGGCAGGAACAGATGGCAGTAGACTGCAGCTGCCTCAACTGTGAGGCAGAGACACGGTGCATCAGGATGCCACATAGTGTTTCTAGTTATATCTAACAATGTATTTTCACACAGAAACCACCAAAGAATTGAAATTTGTGAGTTCTGACAGGTGCCTGTCATACTCTGCTACATTGTTTCAACCACATGTACTGTTTGTCAATTGGACATGAAAAATAAAATGTTCTTACATGAAATCTATTGATGGAGGTTACATCAATGACAAACTGTTTCTGTGAATGAACAACATTTAGATTTATTTTATATTCATTTAATGGCCCTGTGTTATATAGTTAGAAAAACAATCTGAGTTTTGATTAGAAAGAACTGAGAGCTGTGATACAGACAAGCTAATTTCTCACAGAGAAAGATTTTCACTACTTCAATTCAGCATTGAAATTAAAATGATCGACTTTTATGAGAAGATAATGTTATATTTTAAACTGATCTATCCAAACACAAGCCAGAGACTGTGTAAGAAACTTGAAGAGCTCAGTAAACCATTAACTCTACAAACTAATGCTCTGATTGGGAATCTGAAACAGCAAGCTACTCCAAAATGATGTAATTGCACTCTCAGTTTGACTGAGAGTACAGAAATAACCACTTTTTTCAGCTACTGTAGAGCAAGTTAACAAATGCTGATTTAAAGAAAACCACAAAACCAAACAGCATTAAATTTTCAGGAAACACTATTCATGACACAGGGACTTGAATTTCAGCTTTTCAAGCTTTTATAAAAAATATGTATAAACCATTTCACATGATCTTTAAGGAAAGGATAGTGCAACACCTGGAATCCATAGGAACACAGGATCCAAGACAGCATGGGTTTACAACAGGAAGGTCCTGTCAAATTAATCTCATAGATTTCATTGACTGGGTAACCAGAGTGGTGGACCAAGGGTGCAGTTGGTGTTGCCTACCTTGACTTCAGCAAGCATTCGATACTGTTCCACATAGAAGATTGATTAATAAGCTGGGTGGCAAGTGGTGGGTCAGAAGTTGGTCAACTGGGTGGAAAACTGGTTGGTGGGCAGGAAACAGAGAGTGGTGGTAAATGGTATACAGTCAGAAGAGATGCAAGTCACAAGTGGGGTACCTCAGGGATCAGTCCTGGGGCCAGTCCTCTTCAATGTGTTCATCAGTGACATTGCAGATGGACTGGAGGGTAAGGTTTGTCTGTTTGCAGATGACACCAAGATCTGCAACAGAGTAGATGATGTAGATGGGGTGGACAGAATGAGAAGAGATCTGGATAAACTGTCAAAATGGTCAGAAGAGTGGCAACTGGGGTTCGCGAAGTGCAAGATCATGCACATAGGGAAGAGAGACCCTGAAGCCACTTGTAGGTTGGGAGGGAGTTGCTGGCAATCACAAGGGAAGAAAGAGACTTGGGCATCATCATCATCACAGATGACCTGAAATCATCCAAGCAGACCACTAAAGCAGTAGGTAAGGCTAGAGGGATGTTGAGGTGTATTAGTAGGGGTATCGCAAGTTGTAAACTCTCGAACTGACAGCCCTGTGTGTATGCCACAAACAACCACTTCCTTCATTTCCTGTGGCTCCCTAAACTCTTGGTACTTATATGTATTCACCTAGCACTTCTCTTCTTCTTTCCACCTTGGTTTTATTCTGCCAACTCCCACCTACTTGATTAACTACATCTATTTCCACCCCTCACCGACCCTTTCCTTTGTTTTTCCCCCACCCATAAACCTTCGGTTGTTGTTCCCTCACTTACCCTACCTGGTATCCCTTGTCTTATTGTAACGCTGTGACCTTTGTCTGAATAATCCCACATCTTGAGGGAATCCTTTATATATCTACAGTCAATTATCAACCCGGACAGTGTTCACCATATGTACTCTCCAGCTCTGATCTTATCTGTTTCTCTGTAACTGTCTTTTATTTGCTCATTGTGTGTACACTGCTTATCTCACAATTTTGCGGTAGTTGTATATGTCCTACTTGTCCAGGACCATCTTGCAAATGAGCTTGCTCAAAGATGATTTTGCTTGATTAAATAAAGTTTGATTGACTGACTGAAGAGGGAGGTAATAATCCCTCTTTACAAGACACTGGTTAGGCCCCATCTGGAGTACTGCGTGCAGTACTGGAGGCCACACCTTCACAAGCACATTAACAAAATGGAAGCAGTCCAGAGAAGGGCAACCAAAATGGTGCAGGGACTGCATCAGAAGACATATGAGGACAGATTAAAGGTGCTCAACATGTATACCCTAGAGCAAAAGAGGGAGTGAGGTGATATCAAAACATTCAAACATCTTAAGGGCATTAACAAGGTGAAAGAGTCTAACATGTTTCAATATAAGAAAAATAACAGGACAAGAGGACACAGCATGAGGTTAGGGGAGGCCAATTAGGGGTAATGTGAGAAGTTCTTTTTCACAGAAAAGGTGGTGGATGCATGGAACGGCCTATCTCAGGAAGTGGTGGATATGAATACAGTGCAGGGCTTCAGACAGGCATGGGATAGGCATAAGGGAGCAATACAGATGAGTATGAATAGATAGGCCATTGAGAGTAATGGCCTATGGCACATTCATTAGGTAGAAAAATGGGCAGACTGGATGGGCCTTGCAGTCGTTTGTCAATTTCTATGTTTCTAAGGCCTTGATGTTAACCCTTGCTTGTTGACATAGGTCTACTTCAGACAGACAGTTGGTCCTCTATACAGACAGTTGGTGAGACCCCATCTGGAGTACTGCATGCAGTTTGGAGACCCATCTACGCAAGGACATAGACAGGATGGAAGCAGTCCAGAGGAGGGCAACTAAAATGGTGCAGGGTCTACATCAGAAACCATGAAGAGAGAGAGACTGAGAGAGCTTAATATGTATATCCTTGATGAAAGGAAGGATGGGGGGACATGATAGAAACTTTTAAGTACCTCAAGGGAATCAACAAAGTCCAGGAGGGAAGCATCTTTCAGAAAAAGAGATGTGTAAGAACAAGGGGGCACAATTTAAAGTTAGAGGGGGCGGCTCAAGGGTAATGTGAGGAAATTATTTTTCACGGAGAGAGTGGTGGACGCATGGAACCGCCTTCCTGGAGAGGTTGTGGGGTCTAAAACAGTGGAGGAATTCAAACATGCATGGGACAGCCATAAGGCAATTATAGTGGGGGGTTGCAGGAAATAGGCTGTTGGTTAACTAGAATCTGCAGCTTATCCAGTAGGTAGGGAAATGGGCAGACTGGGTGAGCCAAGTGGTCCTTATCTGCCATCAAAGTCTATGTTTCTATGTACTTCCATCTGTCTCCACTGGAGAATGTAGGGAATTACAGTTTCTTGTGTATTTTGTCCCTTCAACCACAGAAACTAACTAGCCTGCATGGTGGGGTAGTAAAGCCTTATATCCAGATGTTGGAGGTTGCCTTGCTCTCTGGGGGAGTAAGTTTATGATGTGCCCTGCTGCTGGGGGGGGGGGGTTGTTCCAGAGAAAGAGACAGAGTAGTTTTCAGTTTGGTAAACCACAAATTTGGCACTACCACACCTATCATGCCCAGGGGGCGGAGCAGCCATGGAAGGAACTTCATTTGTATGATACTGATGTGGGCCTATAGAGTCGGGACGGGGGGAGAGCAGACCACCTGACCAAATCTGTTTTTATTTGGTGGAGTAGGGATTCAAGATTCTTGAAAGCATGACCTTCTTGCTCCTTGTAATCTGGATGTCAGGTAAGTAAGTACCTCTGGGTTCCGTGTGCCGCCCTGTCTCATCACTTGCTCTTTGTCAGTTATATTATTAAAGGGCATTAGACAGGTTTTATCTAGGTTAACTTTATAGCCTGGGAACTGGCCGAATTTTTGCAAGATGCCTAATGCAGCTGAGACAGAATGTTCTGGATCCTTCAGATGCAGCAGAACATCATCTGCATAGGTAGAAATTGTAGATCTATGTTCCCCCAATTCGTAAGTATTTATTTATTTATTTTTTTATTTATTGAGGATTCGGAAAGTACTTTTGAGTCAAAGACTCCTTTTCAAAGGTTCCACATCAGTACAGGTAAAATAAGAGAACAGTAGAGAGCCATACAGAAATAGTACACAAGCAAGCAAACAATATATAAAGATACAGTAAGTCGGCTAACATTTTAGATACAGTAGATTCATGGTATTAGACTTCAACGTACAGGTACATTTAAAAGCTCCATTAAGGAACTAATGTAGAGTTTCAGATTGGGGTTAGATGGCCAGAGGCCTTAGTCAAAGGATAGAGGGGGGAGGGCGGATTCAGAGGCAATCACAGGGATTAGTGGACTGTAGATGGTTCCGAAGGCAGGCTTTGTAGGAGCCGATTCTGTTCACGTTTCTGAGAGCATTAGGCAGGTTATTTACCCAGGAAGGGGCTCGGTAACTAAAGGACCTTTGCAATTGGGAGGTGCGGCACTGGGAAACCATGAGGAGTTGCCTGCTTGAGCTGTGGGTGTGCTAGTGCGACAGGGCCCATTGGATTAGAGGGGAGAGACTGGGGGGGCGAGACCAAGGGTAATCTTATTGGCCATGAGGCAAGTATGAAACCTGATTCTGTTATCAAGGTTAAGCCAGTTCGTGGCATTATAAAGAGAGCATGTGTGGGTTAGATGATCACAGCCCAGGATGAGATGACAGGCTTTGTTGAGGGAGAGCCTTAGTCTGGATAAGGCCGAGGAGCTGACAGTGCTATAGATCTGTATGAATTAATGAAGAATTGGCCAGCAAATTTAATGAAAGAATTGATTGTATTGACTGAACTTTCCTTATCAAAATTGAGGATATGGATTGGGCCTACTATAAATTTTGTTCCATTTTCATTGAAATCTGTAACACAGTTTTTCCGGTTGGATGTTTGGAAGAAGGAATAAATGCTCAAAGGAGAATAGGAAAAATAGGGATGCTAGGCCCTTAATACAGTATAAGGAATTTAGGAATAAATTTAAATCAGCTTATAAGAAGGCAACATTTTTTTCAAAAATCAGCAGTTGAATAATCTTGGTAATTCTATTTTTTTTTTGTTAATCTGTTTATCCTCCCCGCCATGGTGCAGCCTAGCCCTTCACTGACCTCCCCAGCCTCGTCATCCAGCATCCAGGGACTCACCTCAACCAGCTTCCTCCATGGTAAACCTCCCCCGTGGCAGGGTTCAATGGGGGTGCTACATCACTGACGAGACAGATCTGGTGTGGGTCCTCGGCCCAAGCTTCCCCCACAGCATGCCCCCCATGGTGGGGTCTGATGGCAGGCGTGACCCACCAACCAAATGGATCCAGTTTGGGAGAGAGCCTTATATTCCATTGTGGAGCCTATGAGAGGTCGGTGTTAGCCGTGCTGCACCTGCCCATTTTCCTGTTCTGTAGGGAGGGACGGACATGCAATGCCGTCTTAGATGACCAAGGTTTCCATGTGTAATGTGTCAACGCCCGCCTCCTCCAACCCTGAAGTTGAACTGATTGCCTCAAGCCTCCACCAGGGGTCATGTCAGTGCCAAGAACTCACAGCCCTCCATTCCAGAGAAGGAGAGCTGTCCTCCAGATGCTCAATCCCTCTCTCCCCAACCAGCCCCGGGCACACTGAGTGCATCACCAAACCCAGGTTGCCGGCATGGCAGCTGGTGTGCCATGGATGCCTCCACCCTGTGTGCCACCGAGCCGGCCAATCTTGGTAATTCTAAAAAAAGTTTGGCAAACTTTAAATCAAATGACAGGAAAAAGCAAAAATATTTCTCATATTTCAATTGAACATAATCACAAATTAAGTGATTCTTCTATTGAGGTTGCTAAATTGTTTAACAATTATTTTGGCAACCTGGAGGACCTCCGGAACAGCTTTGAGGCTCAAGAGTCAATTCCCCTGAATTTGAACATCAATGACTGTGCCCCTTCTTTTTTTTCAGATCTTTGTCCCCATCTTTGGTTATTGACTATATTTTAAAAGCTAATCCCAAACCATTCACTTGATTTAGATCAAATTGATTATCGGCTTATCAAAATGGCCTGTCATTCCATTTCTTCTCCCCTAACTCATTTATTCAATTATTCTCTCTGCCATGGGGTTTTTCCCCAAATGTTAGAAATCTGCCCTCATCAAACCAATCCATAAATCAGGTTCCAAGAACATTCTCTCAAATTATCGACCAATTTCTTTACTTTCTCCTTTATCAAAATGATTTGAAAGAATTGTTTTGATCAAGTAAATGAACAACTGCTCAAGTATGATCTCCTGACTGGGACACAGCATGGGTTTGGATCTAAATATAACACTGAGATGGCCTTGGTGGAGTTCACAGACTATGTCTATGGAGCTCTGGATAAGGACGTTATGTGGCATCATTCTTCATGGACCTCACCAAGGCCTTCAACCTGGTTGACCATGAACGTGTTTTATACACCACGCTAAACAGGGTTTTTCACTGGATTCAGTTTCCTGGTTTAGAAGTTACTTGCAAGAGACATCCTATTGTACTATTATTTAAGGGTTCAATCTGATTTTAACGATTCAATGTAGAGTCCCCAGGGTCTTTCTTGGGCCCTCTGTTGTTTTCATCATTTTTGAATTTAATGCCCGAGTATGTACCAATTCCAAGTTAATTTTATACACAGACAATTCAGTTATTTTCAGTTCAGACAAGGACCTTTATTGTCATCAGCAAACACTTCAATGGGACTTTAGCAATATTCACAATTACTTGATGTTCCACAAGTTATTAATAAAGTCCAATAAAACCAAGTCTGTGTTTTTTCCCATCCCAGCATGCCTTCCTCTTATGACTTTTAAATTTTTGATCTATTAGGAAATTTAATTGAATGTGTTGACAGTTTCTGTAACTTATTTAGATGCATATTTTACATTTGAGACCTACATTGTTCAGTTAATTAAAACAATTCACAATATTTTTGGTATGTTATATAGGAAAAATCAGTTTCTCATCCAAGAGCCCGTATATCACTGGCAGACAGGCTATTACTTCGAGGTTAGATTATGGCAGTGTTTTTTATCTCTTCCTGACTGATAAGTTGTGCAATAGACTAAATGCACTTTATGATACCATCTGTAGGTTTGCAACAGGTATGAGAGGATTTACTCATCATTGCCACTTATATACGTCTATGGATGTCTCCACTTACACAACTCACTGAATGTAATGCATCAATCTTTGTTCACAAAGTAGCATTAGGCTTCATGTCTGGTACTGTGATTGAGAAATGTCCAAGAAGTATTAATATGTTTTCCACTAGGTCCCAAGTTAGATTTGCTTTTTCTATCCCCAGGTTCATCTCATCTTTGGGTCAAAGATATTTTAAATATAAGGCAATTACTTGTTATAATAACCTGCCCCAGTCTGATTTGAGTAGTGGTAACCTGAATATATTTAAATCCAGACTGTACAATGTTGTACTGCAGGATTCCAAGTGTTCTTGTTATATGTAAAGTTTTAACTGTATTTGTCTGGTGTTTTGTGTAGACTGGTCACTGTGAAAAATGGTAGTTTTGTTGATCTACTCACCAGTTTAAATAAGAAATGAAAAGAAAAATTATCTCATCCATTAGGAGCCTTCTGGTCAGGGGTTCCAAGTACAGGTTGAAGAGGTAAGGAGACAAGGGGCACCCCTGGCAGTTCCCATTTTCTGGTCAAAAGGTTGGGAGCATACACCACTACACATGGTTGTTGCAGAGGGGTGTGAATAGAGTAGTTTTATTCATTCAATGAAATGTGTTGGAGAATCCACAGTGTTCTAATGTGTGGAAGAGAAAGGGCCAGGACACTCTATCAAATTCTTTTTCTGCATCCAGGAACATCAGGATTGCAGGTTGTTTGGAGTCCCTGGATGTGGAAATAATGTGCGTTAGTTTACAGAGATGGTCTGTAGAAAGCCTTCCCTGAATGAACCCCCCCCCCCGGGACCTATCAGCGAGTACCACACTGCTCTTAACCAGCAGGCCATGATCTTTGCCAATATTTTAATATCCCTATGTTTAAGAGAGATCAGTCTGTAATTGGCCAACATCTCTGGGTTTTTGCTTGTTTTGGGCAAAAGTGTTATGGTGGCTTACTGCAGGCTGGGATCAAGACTCCTGCTCTCTGCGGTGGCATCAAATAGAGTAGCTACTGGGCCTGACAGTTCCTGCATTAGTGCTTTGTATAGGTTTGGAAAAAAAAACATCAGGGCCAAGGCCTTTCTCAGGTGTTAGGCTGGTGATAGCTTGCTTCACTTCACTTCTTGTCACCATAGTTTCCAACTTTTCTAGTTGCCCAGGGGCAAGTATGGGGAAATTAGCTGTACTCAGGAATTATTGGATAGCTGTGTCTGTTATTGGGGGTTCTTTAGTGTAGAGATCTTTACAGAAGGCTGCAAAGGCTGCCACAATTTGTCTAAGGCTTGTTATCAGTGGCCTGTTTTGTGGTAGTCAGATACCTTTTATTATTTGGGCCATCTTCAGCTGCTTAGGCCTCAGGGCTAGCAACTTCCCAGCCTTCTCTACTTGATAAATGTATTTAGTTTTAGCGCTTAAAATTGCTAATTCAGCTTGCTCTCATGGCAGTTCCCCATACTTTGCCCTGGCAATGTTTAGTTTCAGCCAGTCCTCGGGTGCTGCTGAGTGAAATATTTTCCTCTCTCTTTCCCTCCTGTTGCCTTTTCTTCTTCTTGGCAGTGGCCAGTCTGGTAAGTTTCCCCCTCAGTGTGCATTTAAAAGCACCCCACAAATGCACTTGGTTTTCCACTGTTGGTGTTTTCTTGAAAGAAATGCTCTGTGCAATCTTAATTTTCCTCAGGCTGTTTACATCTGTAAGTAGGGTATAATTTAGTCTACATATCTTATCCTTGTCAGCCTGACCTGGTGGTAGGAAGGATAATTTTACTGGGGAGTGATCAGAAATTACTTTAGGTAATATCTCTCAGCGGGTAGTCACTTTAAGGATATCCTGGCTGATAAAGAAGTAGTCCAGCTTGGATGAGGTGTCATGTGCAGGGGACCAGAATCCATTCTCCTTTACTCCTGGTACAAAGCACGCCATGGTTCTGTTAGGCCCAAGGAGTCCTGGAGTTCTCTGTTGGCTCATTGATGGGATGATAGACCCTCTTGTCGTGATCCAGTTCTATTCATTAATTCATTACTGTGTCCAAGAACACATTCTAATCCCCTGCCAGGATCATTGGTAGGGTGTCAGAATTAGCTAGTGCAGATAATATGGTAGGGAATACTTGGGTTTCTTCTTTACTGGGATCATAGATCGATGCTGAAACCATTTCAGGTTTTTCAAGCATTCACATAATAATAATATTCCTGCCTGCGGGGTCTATTATCTGTTCTGATAACTCGAAAGGCACATTTCTATTCATCCATATAGCAGTTCCTGCCCTCTTATTGTCATTCATTGTTGTGTAAACTTGACCCACCCACTCCCCTCACCAGAAGTTACCTGAGCTGTTACAGTGTGGGTCTCTTGCAAGAACACAATTTTTGACCCAATGCCTTCAGATGCGAAGTAGCTGATGCCTTTTCTCTTTTGTCTGTGCCTTTTAATTTTCCAAGTAATCAAGTTATAGATGTTATTGGCCCTTAAAGAAACTGGAGGCAAGCACTGTTCAGGATATAGGCCATTTAAACAGCTGGTGACACATTCAGGAGAACTTTAACAAAACATAATATTTAGGCACTGTCCAGCTTGTATTTCCCATTAGTTCAGTATTCCTCCTCTCCATTATTTAGTAGTGAGGTCATTTGCATGAAAACAGGATCTTTGCTCCTGAAGAGTCCATCTATTCCTGCTGCTTTCTCCCTACCTGAAGTCATAGAGCACTGCTTGTGATCTCACAGTTACCCCCATGGCAACAAATTGTGATGTCACAGCAGAGGATTATGACTTGAAGTAGGGAGAAAGCTATAGAGGCAGATGAACTCAAAATGAACTCTAAGGGACAACAATCATATATTCATACACATCCAAACATACAAAATTGCCAGCAGAAAAGGCCTCACGGTCTATCGAGTCTGCTCGAATGTGCAGCTTGCCCCTCATCTTGCAGCTGCCCCTCCCCCATCACAGTATCCCTTTCCCTCACCCTGTCCCACCCCCTCCTGAAACTGCCCACTGTCTTACAGGTCACCACCTCTTCAGATAAAGTGTTCCACTTGTCCAGCACTCTCTCCATGAAAAGTGTCTCCTCACTTCCTCCTAAATCTTCCTCCTTCGATCTCGGTCCGTGCCCTCTCGTGCCCCTCCCTTCTCTGCTGGAAAATCCCCTATGTGTTAGTCTTGTTTATCCCCTTCAGGTACTTAAAAGTCTCAGTCATATTCCCCCTATCTCTCCTCTCCTTCAGTGAGTACATACCTAACTCTCTCAGCCTGCCCTGATAGGGCTTGTCCCCCAGTACCTGGATTATCCTTGTGGCTCTGCGCTGTGCCCCCCTCCAATAATCTGATGTCCTTCTTCAGGAACTGGCACCAGTACTGTATGCAATACTCCAGGTGGGGCCTGACCAGTGACCTGTACAGGAGTAGGATAACCTCCCTCCTTCTGGAGGAGATCCCCCTTGCTATGCACCCCAGCATTTTTGTTGGCTTTTGCTGCCACCCTCCTGCAATGAGCAGAGTTGTTCATGCTCCCTGTTATGATTACACCAGGTCCTCTCCTCTGTGGAGCTTCCAATTGTATCCCATTCAGGTGATAATCCCTCCCCTGGTTCCTGGTCCAAAAAGTGCAGAACCTTGCACTTCTTAGCACTGAACCCCAACTGCCATGTTTCCGCCCACTTCTGCAGCTTAGCCAGGTCCTCCTGTTGCCCCTTCCACACCTCAGTGTTGTCTACCACAGCTCCCATTTTGGTATCATCTGTGAACAGACTGATCTTGCTCCTGATCCCATGGGAGATATCAGCAATAAATATCCCAAACAGCACCAGTCCCAGTACCGATCCCTGTCATACCCTGCTCATCACAGTTCTCGGTGACGAGAGTTCCCCACCCACAACCACCCTTTGCTGCCTTCCTTTTAGCTAGTTTGTGATCCATTTCACCATTCTTGGTCCCACCCCCACATAATCCAACTTCTCCCCCAACCTCCCATGTGGCACTAAATCAAAGGCCTTGCTGAAGTCCAAATACAGGACATCCACCGCATGGCCTTTGTCCAGTTCCCTTGTCACCCAGTCATAGTACTCCACGAGGTTTGTCTGACAGGATCTGCCCATGACAAACCCATGCTGCTGACTATCCTGGAGACCATTTTCCTCCAAGAAAATCACCAGCCTCTCCTTTAGGATGGTCTCCATTAGCTTCCCCACAATCGATGTGAGGTTCACTGGCCTATAGTTCCCTGGTTCATCCTTTGGGTTACTTTTGTGGATGGGTACCACATGGGCCATTCTCCAGTCCTGTGGTATACATCCCATGTCCAGGAAGGTATTGAACAGGTCAGCCAGTGGCCCCGCCAGGACCTCTGCTAACTCCCTTAACACCCTAGGGTGAATGCCATCCAGGTGCTTTGTCCACCTTTAATGCCCTCAACCCTTCGAGTACCCTTGTCCTCTGCAATCCCTATCAATGGCCCTCCCCCTCTACCCATCCCTCCCCTCACCTGAGGTGTCTCCCCCCTCTCTCCTGTGTGAAAACAGCAAAAATGCTCATTCAGTGCCTCTGACTGCTCTGCCCTTTCTCCACCCACCTCCATCCTTCTTAATCCTGACCAACTATCCTTGTTCCTCCTTCTTTCTCCAATGTAGCGAAGTCCTTTTCTCCACTTTTAATTCCTTTGCGTCCAGCCTCAGCCCTGAATGCCTTGGCCATCCTGACCAGTCTGGTATCCTCCCTGGACTTCTCCATGTACATATCCCTATCGTCCTCCCTCCCAGAATGTTCCGGTATTTTCAAAATGTTGCCCTCATGGCCCTCACCCCTTCCATGACCTCCTGTGTCAGCCAACTGGGTTTCTTTTCCCTTCCCTTCTCTTCTTACTTCTTTTCCTAGTGCAAGACTCTGTAGCCTCCGCCAGCCCTTCCTTTATAATGACCCATTTCTGGTCTGCATCCATGTGTGGTTGCATGCCTGCCAGGTGCCTGCCCAAGATTCCCCAATCTTCTTAAAGTCTGCCCCCCCAAACTCAATCACTCTTGTGCCCATGCCCCCTGCTTCCCTCCCCATGTTGAGCGTGAACCACACTGAATAGTGATCACTCCCAGCCAGTGGTTCCCCTACCCCGAGATTCTGTACAGCTTTCCCGTTATCCAGTACAAGGTCCAGAGTCCTATCTAACCGAGTTGGCCCCTGGACCAGCTGTGTCAGAAAGCTGTCTTTAAATGCTTCTAACAGGACCGCCTCCCTTGTACACGCGGTGGATGGGGTGCCCCACTCCATCCCCGGGAGGTTGAAGTCCCCCACCACCAATGTGCTCCCTTTCCTTCATACTCTTTAAATTTGATCAGCTAATTCCCTATCCAGGTTATTCCCATGGGCTGGTGGCCTGTACACCACCCCCAGCCTCAGCATCCTATTCTTTACATCTTGAAACTGCATCCATATGGCTTCTGTCCTCCCTTTCTCTCTTACGCACCTTATCCCTTCCCTTACATAGATCACTACCCGTCCCCCTCTCCCGTTAACCCTATCCTTTCTGAATATCTTAAACCCTGGGATCATCATATCTGAGTTCTGATACTGGGTTGCCCACGTTTCCATGATGGCTGCAATATCCACCCTCTCCACCCCCATGAAAGCCTGAATTTCTGCTGCTTTATTCCCTAGGCTTCTTGCATTCAGTGAGACCAACCTCCAGCCTGTCTCCTTACCTTCCCTACCCATCCCCCCTTTTATCCCTCTCGTGCCCCTGCACCATTGCCTTTACCTATACCTGGGGTGGGGGGGTGAGCTCACTAGGCTCCCCTTTCCATGCTGTAGTAATAGATGATGGGGAGTAGATATATGTAAAATATAAATCGAATGCAAGCAAAATTGTAGCTAATTATGTTTTTTAAAGGTTTTTTGAGGTGTTGGTAGCTGTTTAAGGGCCAGGTAGAATAACCAAGTATAGCGATCCTTATTTTACTTCCATATTGGACTCAAAGCTTGATTAGCCATGTGGGCCACAGGCTAGCAGATGCTTTCTCTGTGCTCCTAACTGACCCTATCATACAATATTGGTATATCATACGCAAAAATGTAATTAGTATGACACTTTAACTTTAACTACATTAAACATAAAAAATCAGTAACCGTCTGCACACAACGAGACTAACAACACAAAACAGAACTATTAGTGCAGATTAAACAGTGCTGGTTCTACAGTCTAGAGGTCGGAGGGTGGTACTACAGGAACTGGATGTCAGCCCATAAGTGTCGGGGGACTAGATGTTTGGCAAGGGTGCATGCCAAAAAGATTGGTGTATTCAGGGCCCATACAAGGGCAACCCTCCATCCATGAACCGTTAAATCAGCATGTCTGGAAAACAACCCTTTACATTTTGTGTGGTGATGGACACCGTCAATAGCCACACCCAACCTTCAAAAGTCTTAGACCACAGTTTCTTGTTTAGTCGGAATTTGGTGAGAATGAAATAAACCATGGGACTACAGAAGAAAGAGCCCCCAATTCCTCTGGGGTCTAACCCAAGGAGATCAACATTACAATATTACCGTCACTTTGGTGAAATATGAGCCAGTCACTGTACTTCACGCCTCAAAATGGCAGGAAAACAGCTGACCTGCAGAAGCATTAGTGATAAGCTGCAGGTCCATCAGGTCTCAGGCACTGTGCATTGCATACTTGTAGTGTGCGACGGCAATTGCAAAAGCGAGAAGCTTCAGTCTGAGATGGGGGCACCAACTTGTTTCTGCATCCAGTGGTGTTCTCTGCATGCAGTCATCTGGAAAGTGGCCATGCTGTTTACTGTGTCTTGACTGTGTGATCGTGCAGTCCTTGCCTTCATGACTGTTATTTGTGTCAACCTGGGCATAGTGATGTGAGGTTCAGAAAAGCGTCTGCAGCGACTGGATGTCCTGTTGCTCTGGAGGGTAGCACAGGGCATGATCCCTACCTCTGGAATGTTGACAGGTTTGACAGCTCCTTTGAAACCTCTGTTTTGCAGCTGTTCAAACTGACAGGCTCTTGTGGCGGCAGAACAGTGGCATTCAAGGAAGAAGGAAGACTGTTGTTTTGTGCCATGTGGTCTCCACCATTTTAGTATAAACCAGTTCCTCAGTGTCCTGTCAGAGCACAGATTAGCACAGTCCCTTCTCCCAAACCATCAGCAGATTCACTGGCAGTGATGATATAATGGGTTTGGCTACTAGAGGCAGGGATGCAGCTAAGAATTTTGGGGCCCAGGACAAGTCACTTGAAATGGGCCCCTGTCTCCCATACCAGCTAATTCTGGGGGTAATGTCAGCTCCTCAGATGGGCCCCCCTATTAAGCCTGGGGCCCAGGACAAATCCCCACTTGTCCCCCCATTACTGTAGCCCTGACTAGAGGGTTGGCATAAGGGGAAGACAGTTCACTCACCACACAGTTCTGTGAGTTAGCTGTAGGTCCCATTAGCAGTCAGCTCATTCCTTAGTTGCGACCCCCGAGGTTTGATCTTGTGAATTTGGAGTGGAGAACATCCCAGGGCTGAGTTTCGACAGTTTTCTCAAAGCTATTTCAGGAGTCACACACTTGTGGGTCCCTCTTACAATCGTCAACATGAGGCATGATGGGTGGATCATACAAAATTTAATCTGGGTGGCATGAAGGGACTGTTTATATTTTATATGCCAGCTGTTTGTCCCTTATGGCTAGGGTAACTTCACTAAAAATGTAGATGTGGGCTCCATTCCAAGACAGAGTGCCACACTTTCCTGCTTAGTTTTATATATACACTTTTCTTGAAAGTTTAAACACCTTAAAATAATGGTTCTGAACTTTTCTCCAAGTGGTGGATTTGGTCTGAGGAGCCTGTGAGCCCTTTCAATAGTGTACACCGTACTGGTTTCTGGTGGACCAGCTAGTTCTAGCAAGTTTCTGTATAAAGGATAACATGTTGTTGCCCTCAGCTTGCTCAGGTATGCCTACAAGGACCAGGTTGTTTCACCTGCTTCTTCCCGCCGAGCCCTCAATTCTATCCTCCAGTTTTGCCACCTTTTACCCCATAGTTCTTTCTTTCAGTACTGTGCTTTCTCTCTCTCTTTCAGTCCTCTGTTGTGCTAATACGGACCTCTGCATCCCCAACCTGTGTGTTAAGGGACTCGAGAGCTGTCTTAAAAGCTCTAAGTTGCTGGCAAGTTCAAACAGGGTGATTTTTATCATGACAAGCTCATTACAAAATCTATCTAGCTTGTCTGCTGGGTCTTTACAGCAGTCCAGCTCTGGCAGTGATTCCAAGGGAAAGCAGTGCTTGTGGCATTTAAAGGAAAGCTTTCATTATCTTTGGCTCCTGACACCCCCAAAGCCTTAGCCCCTGATTAGGCTTTTTGCATGAAAAAACTTTTCTTTGCATGGTTTTACTCACTTTATTTTATTGTTGTAAAGTCAGTGAATCTGCAACATGGCGGACGATGTGCGGTTCCGTTTTGGCTGAAATTACCGCACCACACCTCTCGTTTCAATACACTACCCTCACATATCAACAGACTGTAGCTCTCTGTAGCCACTGTCTGCACAAAGCATCTGATACTCAAACACTGGAAAGATCCCAAGGCACCTTCATTGTCTGAATGGTATAATATGGTGAGTTATACGGTTAACAATGAAAGAATCTCCTACGTGCTTTTAGATAGGGTAGATAAACTCATAGATATATGGGGCCCCTTTCTGCAGTTGGCTACTGTTTTTGGGTATCCATGTACAAGCGACTGCGTTTGAGTGCTTTTTTTTTTAGTTGGTGTTATTTCTAGGACTCCTCGCCTATCCATCTGATGTCACCCTTGGCCGACCAGGTATCAGACCCCTCCCTTCAGCCCCATGACTTACCCCTCATGGCGGAGGTTGGGGAGGTACTCACCCACCAGTCCAGATCCAGTTCGAGGAGGTGCTCTCCAGCAGCACAGTAAGGGGACCATCGTCATCCATGGTGAGGGCTCCATTTTTTCCTGTTCTTCCCTGACGTCTGCGCGTGCATGAGCACTGTGGTCAGGAGGCTGATCATCGCATGCACCGGTGTTTCGGCCCCAGCACATCCCCCAAGTCTTGCTAGTATCCCAGTCACCCCTAGGCACTGCTAGAGGTCACCATCACACTGATGGCAACTCACCCCTCCCTGGAAGGAGAGCAGTCCTATGGATGTTTCAATCACTTCCTTCCCTGCCAGCCCCGATGACTCAGGCCGTTCCCGAACCTGGGTCACTGGCGTGTGCGGTGTGGCGTGCAGCACCTCAACCTCAGTGCCACTGGGCCAGTCCCGTTTGAGTGCTTTCCAAAGGCGACTCAGTCTTGGCGCCTGTGCACAGGGCTACCTGGCAGGGTACCAACCAGATATGGGGGCTAAGGCGAATACATGACGGAATGTAGCTATGTATACATGCATGCGGGGGACCACACTGTGTGATGGGCAGAAGGGGAGGGAGGGCTTGTGGGGTGTAGTGCGGTGGTGGGCTACTGAGCTGGCCATGCGATGTGGTGGGTTGGTGCAGGCTGGGGCTGGGAGGGTGCGGGTTCAGTTCTGGGCACGATCGTGTTTTGCACTGGGTTGTTTTTGTGTTTTTAGTTTTGCACACACACACACACACACACACACACACACACACAATGAACCCCCAGGGTTGAGAATCCTTTAGTAGGGGAGGTTCTAGGGGCACAGCTGCCCGCATAAAAAAGAAAACCGTAGATCTTGGGTTCCCTTTTGCAGTTCGCCATGAGTGTACATCGCTGAAATTCATTTTCGGTGATGTACACTCGCCCAAATGGCAATCCCTATTCCGCAGTTGCCATTATCACATGGAGCCTTGTTTAGGTTCATGTATCAGATACTGTATCTAAAGATGTAATAAGGATGTTATTGTTCACAAGTCTATGGCTAATGCTGTACTGCTATTTTTATCATTGTGTTATTCATAAGCTTTAACCATAGTTCTTTAAAGTTATTAGTCATTTATTTTAAGGCTCATTTATAATTGTTGTGCTACGAATGTAATTTTTTACCTACTAGAACTGTTTTTACAGAGGCTTACTTGATATGAACAGTATGTGCATAATGTTTCTACCTTTTTGTTGGTTGTTTTCAGCTGATTTTATATAAAAATTATTACGGTAAAAAAGTTCCAAATTAAATTAAGCTAACCTACCCATGTGAGGGTGTTGCTGCAGGGCAGCCCTGAGTTCCTCATAGTTTCCCAGTCCAGCAGAATCTCCCTGAGCGTTCAGGGTGCAACAGCAGCAGCAGCAGGGAGCTCGTCCTCTGGCTGCTATGGCCCCTCTGTCAGTGGCAAGCCTCTGGAGACATGTGCAACCGCTCTTCGTAGACTGACAGGCCTCTCCTCCTCTTCCTCACATGTAGCAGACAATTCCTTCCTCTGAACTCACAGGTGCAGCTTCAGCCCACAGAGCCCAACCAGTACAGACCAGTACACCGCATCCTGGCATCCAGTCTCTATGTGTACCAGTACACCACATCCTGGCATCCAGTCCCTATGTGTACAATGACAACCAGTGCATGATAGTGGTGCTGGCTTCAGGGTGGCACCCCAGACACAGAGTTGGTCTCTCTTTTTTTTTTAACTCTCTCTTTTTATCCCACTGCCTCATTCTACCCTCAGCTTTCTTCACTCAGTCAGAGCTCTCAATGCACCAAGCGTTGCGACCTGCCCGACTTCAAGGTCTGCCCCTAGGGTACCTCAGCACGACTTCCCTATACCCTTGATGGCTCGGATTACCCCTGCGTGGTGAGAAAGGTTCCACTCCACCCTTTCCCCTGAGTGTTCTCAGGGAGAGGGCTTCACAACCTAGAGTCTGCCTTGATGTTGTCGGTGATGGCACGCTTGCTGCTGGAGAGATCATCACCTAGGAGAGGTGAAGGATTTTTCCTCCGATCCCTTGTATTGCCCAATCCCTGAGATGCTGGTGCAGAGAGTCAACATGCAGATGCATGCTCTTCTCCAGCGCCTAACAATGTCCCCTCCCGGCTCTGGTAGCGGCGCCATGCCCCTCAGCTTGATTGCATCCACTGGCTTTCTCAGGGTGTCGGAGCTATATAGTCCCTGGAATCCCACCCGAGGGAGAGCATCCATTGGGATGCTTCATCCCCCCTCCCCTAACCGATCCCCGCCGACCCGAGTCCATTCCCGAACCTGGGTCGCCGGCGTAGCGTGAGGTGTGGCGTCCAGCGCCTCAACCCTCGGCGCCACCGGGCTGGCAGAGCTGGTCTCTTTTGAAAGATTTATGCTGACATGCAGCACAGCATCTCTTAGTACCCGAAGAGTGATCACAGGGTGACTAACTCTCTCAAATGCTTCTCTTGGCTTCTTTAAGATTTTCTGGTCTGTGCTGTGCAAGCATGTGACTGCCTCCACTTTTTCTGTGCAGGAATTCTGCCTGGCTCTGCAGATGCATTGACTGCCTCCTTCAGTCTCAGCTTTAGCTCTCCAGTCTGACTTCTACAACAGCCACATGCAGATCGACTATGTTCGGGAACAGCCCCTGATGTTCACTTTAGAAATCCATCTCTCGACTGATCCACGGAGCTGTCTCAGTCACTCTCAGCAGTGCTGGAGATCTGTCACTCGATCAGGGATTGGCTGCATTTGTTGTACCTGATTTAATAAAGTCCTCCTCAGGTCCATGAGCCCATCTGGCTCCCACTCTAAGCTTTAGAGCTTGATTATCCATTGAGCTGACCACTGACCCCATCACCATTAATTCTAGGGGTCAAGGGCAGCAAAAATAACTGCAGCCTCCATAGCCTCCCCAGCTGAAAAGATGATGATTTTTAATGCTGTATCATGAATGATCATTATCCAGCTATGTTCAGAGATCACGTTTAAGCTTCAAAACCATAATTACGATCATCATTAGCAATAATTAACCATCACCGTTAAATGGCGCCAATCAAAAACCATGAAGTTATGGAGATGGTGATTAATGATGATCTCATATCATCATGATTTTCATGATTACCCATGAGGCAAGATTACAGAAATACATTTAAAAATTACATTTATCTTTTCTCTATTCTTTTGAAATTTATCTTGTATTTAGACATCTTTACTGGAATGATCAGTTATAACACCTGTTCCTTAGAAGCCCAGTTTTCAGTTATGCTTACTCTGATACCTCACATCTTAGGTTAGAAAGAAGCTTATATTGGTTTATATATCCACATTAAGTGGTTCCTTTTATAGTTGTGGTGAGTTCCTAAAACTACTTGGAATGTGCTCAAAACCTTTCCTAATAGTCTTATTTATTTATTGAAGAGTTTCACCAGGAAGGGCACACTGAGCAACAGGTTACTCGTCTCACAGTGCATCCTGGGGAAGGATAGTGGAGGAAGCATACAAATATTACAGATACAGAGCAACATGATGACAATATACAGTAATAACAGAACTAATAAGTGTTATAATGGTAACGTTTGTACACGAAGAAGCAGTGAAACAAGGTTGAGTAAGTACAATACAATGGGTAATAACTTCAACACATGAGATACAATATGGCATACAGTAAAGTTGGATCAACTGCAAGTGCAATTCACAGAGAGGAAGTTATGAAGGGCAGAGGAGACAGATGAGGGGAGGAAGAGTGGCAGATTTGAGGGGAGGAATTCCATAGTTCTGGGAGATGATATAAGAAAGCAGCCTGGCCAATATTAGTAGTTTGATGAGGACACCTAGAGTCACAGTCATAGGACCTAAGAGAGCGAGTGGGGAGGGGACAGTTAGGGAGGAGGTGAGCTAGGAAGTAAGAAGCCAAACCAAAATTTGGAGACAAACTTAGCACAGTGGTAGAGACGTCAATTTTCAAGAGATGGAAAAGCCAGGGAGTGGTAGAGATGACAGTGGTGAGTGAGAGGAGATGAGTCCACAGCGAAGTGGCAGAAGGAGTTGAAGAGCGTATCCAGTCTGACTAGGGAGGTCTTGGGAGCGTCACTGGAGACTACATCACAGTAATTGAGGATGGGAAGGATCATCTTCTGGACAAGTTCATGCCTGTCCGGCAGTGGGAGGCAACTCCGGTTTCTGTACAAAGCACCTAACTTGGGGCTCAGCTTTTTAACAATGGCGTCCACATGACCAGAGAAGTTGAGGTGTTTGGTCGAGCCAAACCCCCAGATATCTGAATGAGGTGGTGTCCTCAAGGACCGTCCTGTCAAGGGTGTGGAAGGTGGGTAGGGAGGGAGCCTTAAGAGTCTCTGCCTAGTGCCGAAGGTCATGGAGACAGATTTTTTTGGCATTGCGGAATAGATGATGGTTGTGCAAAACCAGCGCTGAACATTATGGAAGTTCTGCAAACTAATACTGTCAATGCAAAATGTATTTAAAAATAGAAATTACCATTGTTTTGTTCCATAATCTGTGCTGCTGAACTATGCAAATTAGGTATGAAAACATGTATCCTATACCAGACATTGCATGAACTCTTCCTGATGAGATTAATACTTCACTTCACATGTTTTACATTATAATTCATAATTAATTTTCTTTGCTGATATGTGAAATTCATATTTTCATAATTAAAAATACAATTTTAGTATTACTTCTGTGACTTGCAATCTTATAATACAGAACTAATATAATCATCAATGATCATCACTTGATCATCCACAGATCATCAACAACCATCATGCAGATTTAAGCTTACAAGAATAATCAATAATCATCAGTTGGTGATTTGAAAGTTCATGTTTGATGATTAAATCATGATCTAGATGATGATCTTATATCATGATCTCCTTTGATGATCTTATGGTGACATTTGATGATTAACAATGATCAGTCATCATGACTGACCTTCAAAAATCATGATTGATGATTTACTAGTTCGCCTGGGTCAAGGAACTCAGCCTGAAGTTCTTATTTTCCAGGACTCCTGCCCTTCACATTTATGCATGCCTCCTTTAGTATTTGTATGTGATCATGATAGTGTCTGGTCCAGTGTGGGTGGTCGGTGGGAGAATCCTCGGATTATCGCGATTACCAGTTGCTTGCTCTGTTGGTGGCAAGTGAACACTTCTGATGGGTGGCAGGAGACACTTGATACAATGGTGTAGGAGGCACCAAACATGTTGCTGCTCCTCTTCACTCTTTTTTAATTTCTTCTTATTAAAAGTTTTCATTACACACATTGCACGTAAGAAAAGGGTTACAGTTAATTTATAAATGTTTACAATGGTAGCATTATTTTTGCAGCAGAATCATTAATCTCTGAGGGTAAAAACTTTGTCCTATGAGATCAGTACACCAGGTAGTGATATATAATAAGTAGTCCATCTCCATGTTGCACCCCAATTAATAATGTCAAGGAAAGGGGATTAATCCTATAGTTTTAAAAGGTATCCAAATAATCACCAAGGTATAAAGGAGTGTATTTGTGATTTCCTTCCCTCATAATATAGCTGAAGTATAAGAGGAAATCCAGGTCAATTTGACCCCTCTCTAACCCCCCACCCCATTACCTGCTAGGTGAGAAACTCAGGTATGACAACCCACAATAAGGGGAGAATTATGGGCAGAAGGGGGGGTCCACCGTTGATTGGTGAAGAACCCACCACTGCCATTTCAACAGGTAAGATGGACCCTTATTTTGTATTTTAGCATTAAACTTTCAGAACAGTATATATCAGACATGACGATTCTCCATTCTTGGACCGTAGGAATCAGAGTTGACATCCACCTACGAGTTATAGCTTTTTTAGCTGCCAAAAGGCAGACCAGAAGGAGTGTCTTGTACCAAGGGGGAGTGTGGTCCAGAAAGATCCCTAGTATAATTTGTTCGGCTGTTAACTCCACGCTCATTGAATATCCCAGAAAGTTCCATCTGAAGAGAGAGCCAAAAGGGCATCAACAAAGGGCACAGCCAAAACACATGACCCAATGAGGCCCTAGGACACCCACACTCTGTCCATCACCTCCCATATTTTTCTGGTAGAAACTTTAAGAGAATAGCTGAAGCCCTGAAAAATCGGGAACGGCACTTCCAAGCAAATTCCCTCCAACGAGGAGATGATGTAATCTTTATAGCTTGTAGTGCTGATCCCACCCAAGCCTCAAGAGAAATCTCTAGAGACAAATCTCTATTCCATTCTTGTAAGACTGAAGCCGTGGATTTGCTTCTCTTCACTCCTGATCCCCACTGGTAGTTCTGGGGACCAGAGAGCAATGATGCTGCCATCTGGTGATGTGGGGCAGGCTCCAAAGAGCCATTGAGGTAAGCTCAACATGGGGGTTACAGACACAGACAGTACTGAAGGAGGAAGAGAGAGTGAGGAAGAGACAGAAAGAATGAGAGAAAAGAAAGCAAAACAGGTGGATTAACTTATTACACTTTTGCCCGTAATCACGCTGAAACCTCATCATGACTCGTATAGTTCATGGTAGAAACTGGGTCATGACCTTGTCAATGGCACTAAACATTTTTAAACATGGCTGCAATGAATGAGGGCAAACTGAATCTTAAATTAATATATATTATAGCTTGCTGATCCCTGGAAAAGTAGTTTTGAAATGAGACTGAGTCAGCCTGCACTTGTAGGAAAAATTGCTAAAGGGCATATTCCTTTAATAAATGTGGTTAAACTTTGAAAGAATAAAGAAATTACTACAGTTTGGGCTGCCCAGTGACACGGTAGTGATATTGCCAGCCAAGCCGAAGCCTGGGTTTCAGAGTGAACAAGTGCCTGGGGACAGCCAGAGGAGAGTGGACTGAGTGTCCGGAGGCCTACTCTTCTATTCCAGAGAGGTGCGATTGTGCCTCCTGCAATATGCCTGACACCTAGTGGAGTCTAGATGACATAGCAGACAGAAGGCCCACAGGGGTAAGGGGAATCGACAGATGCTCTGCTTCACTGCACATTGATGTTCCTGGGGCACAAAACACAACAGAAGCAAAACATCCTACTGGGTGACAGATGACCCATCCCCAGGCCTGGTAACTCCAACAGGGTGCCACACTGGATCCTATTTCTGGGGAAGGGGGCAAGGATAAGTCCCCCTGATCCCCCCTACCACAAGGGGCACGTCATGGGAGAAATGTGTAAGTCCCAGAGATAGTGGATGACTACTGGGCTGGTGAGGGCCATTCAGACTGGGGCCAGCAGAAGAAGAATCAGCATTGATATAGTGCTTTTCCTACACTCTGTATCCCAAAGTGCTTAACAAGTAATGAGAGACTTGTAGTGAAATGACTGCATGTGTAGTGGCAGCCATTTCGCACATCAACCCCACACAGCCTGGAAAATTGCAGGAACCAGTTTTATGGGAAAGGTAGCGTTGACCAGGACACCAGAGAAAATTCCCTACTCTTGTGAAAAGTGCCATGGTTCTTTTACTTTTACCTGAAGCACACCCAGGGGTATCATGTAATAACAGCGAAGTTATTATGGCAAGTACATTTGGGCGACTGCATGTGAGCAACAGCAACAATCGTGACAGGCCCAACACAGTGAATTGGTGTTAACGATGACCACTGGTATTCTAAACACCCCCACTATCAAAGTGTGCTTGGAAACGGGGGGTGCGGGGGGCACAGCCCCCCACATGAGAAACAGAGAAAGTGCTCAGTTCATGGCGTAACTGACCAGTTCTGAGACAGATACATCCGTCCTGGTTCTGATAATCGCTATATTGTGCATCGCTCTGAAATGCAGTCCCCGCAATGTGCATCGCTGTTATGCAGTCGTCCATCTGACGCTTACCCAAATGCACTTGCCCATTTGACATGGAACCCCCCTCAGGACAGCACCAGAGATGGGTAGACGGGACCTCCATTTAACATTTCATCTGAAGGATGGCCCACCCCAACAGTACAGCACCCACCCAGTACTGCACTCAGGTGCCTGCATTTATAGTATGAGCCCAATCCCAGTGTGGGACCAAAACACACAACTTTCAGCCCCAGAGGCAAGTGTGCTACCAGCTGATCCACACCAATACCAGTGAAGGAAGGTGCTACAAACCAAGCGAAAAATAAAGTAAAAAATGGCTAGTTTCTCCATTCATTTCACCTGTCATCTGTTTTCAGCAGTCTGCACAAAAATGGTTAAATACGGATGTGTGCTGAGACAAAAAACTGTTAGGAACCCAGTGCTATAATCTCTCTGACCTGACCAATAAGAAATAAGCAAATGAACCTGGCGGAGGCGGGGGTCCTTTTAGTTCTAGAATAAGACCATGCAGAATTAAAAAAAAAACTTTGATATCTTAGAATACATACAATTACACACAGCTGTACTATTCAAATGCCAAACCATAATTATGTAAATGTGACATCTTCATAAGTTAGACAGACCAAAGGAAGACAGATCTGTAACAGATCCAGTCTGTGATTATACATGCAAATATCCCCCGTCTGGCAGGCTATCTGCTGTGGATCAGCCTTCCTGTGATCCATGCAACTTCATTACCACCCTTAAAAGTGCATTTTACATGGCTGCCTCTTATGTCTTCTTTGATGTATTAATGTATTCATCACACCATATCTGGAAGGACTGCAGCTCATACAGCTATCACTTTGTCTCTTGCATCGAGCAAGAGACTGCTACATACAGTATGTGGAGGCTGTGACATTGAATCTTCCTGGGTATGTGATGCTACAAAACATCTGCAGTAACCTGGATTCAGTGCGTGAGGTACTGTATACAATCACACTCTGCAGGACTGCACAGTCAGGACAGCTGGATGGAACTATGACACTGTGTCCTCTTGCTCAAAGTGCTAGGAAGTTAGGTTGGCATTCCAGTGCTGGACCTTGAACATTGCTATACCATGAAAGTTTTTTCCCTTTGGGTTGCAGTTAAACTTTTCTTGCCAGCAGCATTTTCTCTTAGTCTCCAGGAGCGCATGTCACCTTTGTTTCTTATTTATGCTGGGCTCATCACCCTTGAGGTGCACCTGACTTTCTCAGAGCATGTCGTCATGTGGGACACAGAGATCATGTTTTCATGCAGATGTTCTGAGTAATAATGACTGAGGGGAGATACATACAGAAAATTAAAGAAACTATCTGTTGAACTGTGTCTGAATATTATATTAATATTATTTTTTCTTTGTTTTAATTTTTCATTGCAGCTTCAGTCTCCTAACCTGCACCCATCCAGACCAATGCCTCCAGCTCTGTCACTCGGCCTACCTGGGACTTACCCTGGCTCCGTCATGCTTTGTCACAGGACTGTGGAGGTGCCTGGTTGTCAGTGCGTGGCCTGTGGGGGACTGGGCTGTCATCCAGCTGTAGTTGGGGTATTTCCATTTATTCTCCTGGGCCCATAGCATGTGTACTGATGCATTGTGCAAGCTCCACCTCCATAGAGATGCCCCCGGTGTCCTGTGGGTGGGGTCCCTTCTCTTGCCTCCCCTTGTATTGCCACCCTAGGTGGCAGCCACCAAGAGGGACAAACGTACTCCCCCTCCCTGAGTAAGGAGATCTGTCTTAGGGATGCTCAGTCCTCCCTCCCTGGCCATCTCCTGAGCGACTCGCACCCATTCCCGAACCTGGCTTGTTGGTACAGCAGGTGATGAGGCAGTCAACGCCCCCACCCACCATGCCACTTTGCCAGTGTAAATATACTGTATCCTATTTCATTTTAATTTATATTTTATATACCCTCTGTTTCTGGCTCTGACTCCCTCCAGAGCTGTTTGGCATCTCCACCCTGCCCCCATTGCCTTCACCCACCATCCTCCATGGAACCTCAGTTTGCCCCTGGGCAGGGTACAGGGTGGAGGATGTATATCCCTGAATGCACATGGCGTCAGGAGGTGGACAAGGAGTCAGGCGTCAGTCCAGAAAAACCAGGTCACTCGGAAGCCATTACTGGGGTCACTTTCCTTGTCTCCTCAACCCCTTTGAAGATGCAGGCATGGGAGGGGCATCAATGTACATGTACACGAATGTGAATAGAGACAGGTTCCTGGCCAGCGTCTTCCTCTTCCTACTCGGCACTCTTGCTGTACTGACACCTGAGGGATGACATCCTCTCTCCACAATGGAGGAGTGTATCCTCTGGGATGCTCAATCCTTCTCCTCCTGGCCCTTGATGACCCAGTCTGATTCCAGAACCCAGGTCTCTGGAGTCACGAGCAGTAGATCTACTTGTGCGCCAACTGGCCAGCCATAAATATTCTATTTTAAAAGGTCTCCATGGACACTGAAAATTCCTTTAATGAGCTGCTTACACTTCAGGCAATACATTGAGACACAGTTCCACTTTTATCTCATGTAAATAATAAGCCACGACACAGTGTGCATTATAGGATTTTAATGCATGCCCCAGGAGTGTAGTAAGGCACAAGACTGAAGGCAGAGTGTCCTTATGCCTCTTGAAAGTGCATTAAAATCCTATGATACACACCCTAGAGGGCTTATTACACTTATAAAATTGCTCTAAGCAGCTTCTTTTTGAGAAAAATGAGATTTGGCACCCGTGTATGCATAGAGATTTAATGCATGGTCAGGTGACATCTCTCAGCCAATGAAATTTCTGGATTTTTTTCTTGCCATTTTATGAATATCATACATAGACTTCTCCAGTTGCAGTGCAGAACCCTAATGGCACATAGACCTAAAAAATTATATTAAAAAAAAGTGTTCTGTCCCTATAAGAGCCAGAAATGCACAAACAGATAGTAATAAGGAACCTACTTGGCAAACTACCACTTAATATTAATAATTTAATTCAGGGGATTAGACCAGACCTGCAGTGACCGCCAATGTTTCATGACTGGAGCTGCTTCATCAGACTGGCAAGCATTAACCTAGGTACCCTAATACCTGGCAGGCCCTTTTTTGATGGGCTTAAATTTCTCTGAAAACTGTCCTCGGACACGTGCTGAAGATCAACTCAGTTTTTTTTAAATAGTTCCCTCTCTTACATGGAGGAGTGAGAACTAGACTGCATATGCTTATGAACAAGACCACCTGAGAGGGATCTATTTAAAGAAAAAGAGAGTTTACCTGGCTACAATCCCTTTAAAAAAGGGCCTGCAAATGCGTATTAGGGTACCTAGATCAGTGCCTGCCATTCTGATGAAGCAGCTCCAGTCATGAAACGTTACTGGTCACTGCTGGAGTGGTCTGGTCTGAATTCCTCTACTCTTGAATAAGATGATTGTTATTAATTGATATTTGGCTGAGTGGATTTCTTATTCCTATCTGTGTGGAATCCTCCTCCCCTTACTTATCGCAAAGAAATTTGCACAGAAAAGGATCTTCATCCGTTAGAGTTGATCTGTCCAGGTACATTTCCGCCTGCAGTCATAATCCTCTGTTGTGATATATCGCAGTCTGTTGCCATGGGAATGACTGTGTTGTCCCAGGCCAAGTATTATGACCACAAATGGGGAATAAATAATTGGAGCTGATGATCTGTTAATGAATCAAAATGCAAATGGCCTCAGTGATACATAGTGGGAAGGAGAAATACTGAGCTAATGTGAATTATAAATGGAATTATGTCGAAGTATTATGTTGTTTAAAGTTCTTCTGGAGGTGCTTGCAGGTTTTTAAACCTGTTGTCAAAGAAAAAAAAAACATGTAGGTGTCAACTTGGGGTGGGATATTCAGAAGAGTTGCGCCATGCGCAACCCACTGATGTGCCCCAGCGCGATATTCAAAAGGGGGAAAGTCGTGGCACAAATCCCGATGTGCCAGGATGTATCAATAATGTATCTACGAGCGCCAAGTAGAAGCGTGCTCATGCATACCCCGCACATCCGATATTCAGCGGGATGTGCGGGCCATGCAGGTGCAACCCCTACAGCGCTGCATACAGTTGTTCCAAAAAATAAAGGAGCAACAGCCGGCCACCCACAAGTGAGCTGTCATATTGCAGGGTGCAACATGGCAGCTACCAGCTGTGGGTGGCCACCCGAGCTCCGGCGGCACCCTCCGTCGGGTAGTGCCCCCTCATGCCCGATCGCGGGCATAAGTATAGCAATATGAAACTCCTATGTCCATGGTGGTCAGTGGACTGCTCGCAGCAATCGCGGGCATAAGTTTAGAAATATGTAACTCCTATATCCCTGGTGGTCCAGTGGACCGCCAGACCAATCTCAGGCAGATGTCTAAGATAAGATTAGATCCATCCCTGATGGTCCAGCAGTACCCTCCCCACCCTCCCACCCCACTTCCCCTGGTCAGCGGCGGACGGCAGCTCCCCACCGCAAGCTGCCTGGCCACCCCCCGACTGACTCTGTACCCAGTACAGCTATGCGGCTCATTGGTTCACAGCGTGGGCCAATGGGCATGCGAACCGTACTGTACTACATAGTCCAGATATCTGAATGGACCACCAGGGATATAGGAGCTTCATATTTCTATACTTATGCCCACTTGATCGGGCTGTGAGACCCTTGCCGCTTGTGCGAGGGGTGCTCGGTCCCCGGCGGCTATAGCCTGGCAGGGGCGCCAGGTGCAGAGTTGCGAGGGATGGGTGCACCTGCATGCAAATGGGAGCCATAATGACATACAAATGGCCCCATTGCACCTTGCATACATTATGGCTCCATTTGCATGTACACCTGAATATCACGGTTGATGCACCTGGCACAAGCGGCACTTGTGCTAGCGCGTACCTCCTGCCCCTTTCTGGCCACTTGCGCTGGTGCAGTGCCACTGTGCCATGCACGTGCGGGTGGCCACAGGCGATATTCAACAGTGCTGAGCCATGGCACATCCAGTTGCGCTGCGCCCAGGTGTGCGCCACAGCCTAGCAGTCTGAATATCCACCCCTGGCTTATTTGGTGTCACATCTGTCTCTGGGCCAGAAGTTAGTGGGTTCTAGTCCCAAACTAGGACTTGGGCTGATACCATAAACACTGGCACCTGTAGAGATGCAGTACTGTGGGGTGTGCCATCCTTTTTGTTTGTTTCTGTGGGTGAATTTAGTGCTCATGAAAGGTGCGGGATTGACAGCACTGGAAATGGAAGCTCTCTGCTTATGCACATGACAGGTACAGCATGTGCAATCTTCTCCACATTGCCTCGCCAAAGTGGCTCAACCTTGGATGGAGGTGACCAGCACCTCATGAGACAGTAGTTCAAACTTCATGCCCATTCAATCCTTGGCCTCTCAGGTGAGATTGCAAACAAGGATGTCAGTTAGTAACAATTGTGTTGCTGGTTTTGTGAATATGATGTGGACACCTGCCCACTGGGAATTGGACTGAGACCAACAAAACTCTTTTCACATAGGCCACTGAACAGCCCTCAGGTGATAATGGCTTTCAACCATTACTGACCTGTGCTGGATTTAAACCCATGACCTTGAGATGAAAGGCTTCTTAACTCATTACCAATCCATGAGCCATCCAGTTACCTTGATGTGAGTTGTTAAGCCAGGTTCCTTCTCTGCCCATTTCTGGTGCTGTCCAGTGGAAGCAAAAGAATCCAAGGAACTTTTTGCAAGAGATAAGGCTTTTCCCCAGTGTCCCTGCTCATAACCAAAAGCATAAAACAGGTTCAGGCAGTTGTCCAAGGTAGTGTGAGGGTGTTGATGTGCAAACTGGCTACACCTACACTTTTACAGTTAGTTTACAACCATTTTCTGACTGCTTGTAAAATTATTTGGGGGCTGGCAGTTAGGAGTGAGTATGTAACAATTAGTATTTCCCGAATGTCACAAATAATGCACTGTTCATTATTCAGATAAGAATAACAAATAGCAGCACTATTCATGCTGATTGGTATTTAGAAAATACAAAAATAAAAATAGTAAAAATAGCCCCTCACCCTCTTCCCTAGCCCAATTGTTTAAACTACAATCCGCCCCTCCCCCACCCTCTGCAACACGCCCAATCTCGCCCTCCTTCCCCAGCCCCCACAACTGAAGGTTTTAAAAATTAACTCCCAAGAGGGTGACTGACACAACCTTCCCATCTCCACAGCTGGCCGCTGTCTCATGTAGCACTTTTATTTAGTAAAAATCCTCCCCACCTCCTCAACCCGTTAACACACCCAACTCCCACCTCCCCCAGTACCCAAGTTTCCAAAATAGAAGCCCCCACCCCCGGCAGGGTGAAGATGGCTGACACAACCCACCCTCTTCTGTGGCTGGTCACCTTCTAGTGAAGTGGAATGCTCCCATGTTTGCTCGCATAGTAAAACAGCTGATCACATGGCAGTTACCGGTACTTTATTCTCAGCTACACTTGTCCACATAAATCGTTATGATCATGGTAGTATTACCAAATTAGGACCATTATTGGATCAGACCTAAGTATAATGGACAGGTCTGACAGGAAGAAGGCAGGCATCTACTATGCAGTTCACACCCTCAACTTAAATATTGAAAGCAAAAGAGACAGCCCTGGTTGGCAGCTGCAGAATGTTTTTTTCTTTAAATAATTTGCCAGTTCTTGGAGTTTTCAAAAAGAGCAGAACTGGGGAAATTTTAAATGTAGCAGTAATTTGGTCTTCCTGCCCAGGCCTTGACATGCACTTACTGTTGTGTTTGTACAGTTTCTGAGATGGAAAGGAAGATTTACATGTTTATCATGAGATGCAAGGTGGAGAATTTCCGTACAGTACTGCTTGCAGCCTGCAGCTCAGTAACATTTCAAAGAAAAGAAATATATGGGTGTGTTGTTGACTTGTTTACCATTTTATACAGCCGCAGTATTTAAATTATTCTGAAAGTTACGTTTTAAAACCAGGATAAAGTCAAAGTGTCTGGAACCAGGCAACAGTCTGCAAGGAATGCCACCAAGATTGTTAGCATAAATCCCTCTTGCAGGTGATAGAACACTGAGTTGATATAATTCTTTTTAATCTCTCGATTTCAGCAAAACCTTTGATATGGTCTCACATAGGAGACTGGTCAGCAAGCTAGGCAGCCTGGGGTTGGGACTCAAAGTGGTGAACTGGATTGGAAACTGGTTAAGGGACAGAAAACAGAGGGTAGCGGTCAATGGACCCCAATCAGACAAAAGGGAGGTGACCAGTGGGGTACCTCAGGGGTCAGTTCTGGGGCCAGTCCTCTTCAATGTCTTCATCGGTGACACTGCAGATGGGCTGCAGGGAAAGGTTTGCCTGTTTGCGGATGACACCAAGATCTGCAACAGGGGGGTTACTCCGGAGGGGGTGGAAAGGATGAGAAAAGACCTGGAACTGCTGGAGAGATGGTCAAGGGCATGGCAACTAAGGTTTAATGCAAAGAAGTACAAAATCATGCATGTGGGGAGCAGGGACCCTGGGTTGAGCTACAGGTTGGGGGGCTGCTGACAGCTAAAGGAGGAGAGGGACTTGGGGGTCATAATCACAGATGACTTGAAGGCTGCTAGGCAGACGGCAAAGATGATGGGAAAGGCAAGTGGAATGTTGGGGTGTATTGGAAGAGGAATCACAAGCTGAAGGAGGGAGTAATAGTTCCACTGTACAAGACCCTGGTGAGACCTCACCTTGAATATGGTGTACAGTTCTGGAGACCACACCTTCAAACAAAATCAAACAGATGCAGAGGAGGGTGACCAAAATGGTGAAGGGATTACATCACATGCCTTATGAGGAGAGAGTGACGGACCTCAGTTTGTACATGCTGGAACAAAGGAGGGAGAGCGGTGACATGACAGAAACATTCAAGTAACTCAAGGGCATTAACAAGATGGAAAGGGGCACCATATATCAGATTAAGAGTAGTGCCAGGACAAGAGGACACAACATGAGACTGCAAGGTGGCCACATTAGGGGAAATGTCAGAAAGTTATTTTTTATGGAAAGGGTAGTGGAATCATGGAATAGCCTGTCCCAGGAGGTGGTGGCACCCTGTACAGTGGTGGACTTCAACCATGCATGGGACAGAAACAAAGGATACTAGAGACAGGAAGAAAAGCTAAAGCCAATGACCAGATAGGGTCACTGGACACTCTTAGGCAGCTGAAACAGGCAGACTGGATGGGCCTAGTGGTCCTTATCTGCCGACACCATCTCTCAGTATCTATGTATCTAATTATTGTGTAGTCTGCATGAGAACTAAAATCATCACAGTCTCAGTGTTATCTTTGCCCAGCAGTGTAACACCCCTTTGCCCCTTTTCTATCTAGGGCTCCTGATGGTAATCGGGAGGCTACAAACAGAAAACCTTCCAGGTATAAGGCCTACAGATGAAAGAAAATAAGGCCTTACCTTGGCTGCAGTTCTCAGCAGTGTAGTGCAGATTGTGTTCACATCCATGGGCTACAGCTTACCACCACGCTGGAACTTCAGCAGCCAGGGAGGACAAAAGTTGGAATAGCTTCTTTAGAGGAAGGAATTGGTTAGTTCATTCAATAATCCCAGCTCACACAAAGTAAAAGATCAAATAAAGGAATTTAATTCTGTTTCTCTTTGAAATGAATAAATAAATAACTTGGGTGCACAGCTGCATGGAGCTGGGAGACAAGGCAGCAGGACATAATATGGGAGATACAACAGTGCCGTTGTGATACCAATGCTTCTAATAGGCCTAAAGGTAATAGAACAGGTGCAAATTCCATGCAGATACCTAGAGCTGGAGTAAAGCTCAGGACTTTAGAGGGCACAATAGCATGTCCTAAACCAGAACTTAGGGAGTGCCTTACTCCCCACCCAAATAACAAACCGGGGATGCGGCCTTTACCTATACCACAGTCACCCTAAAAACCTTGCCAGAAACCAGCTAGTTTGTAAACCTCTTCCCAACGAGTCAGGATGGTAGATTGAACAACAGTATGTGCGACTCAGCTCCATCCTTTCAATTACTCTTCCTTTGCATGACTTTAGTGGGCCTAACACAGGACCTGCCCCAGACACGGACACGGCAGGCCCAATTAAATGAAATGCAAACCACCCAACTCATCTCAGCAGTGTGCCACATCAGGGAAAATGACCATCTCAGAGCTGCCGCCTCCAAGGGGCCCTGGTGCACCCCTGCCACTGCTGCGACAGCCCTACTACCATACCTTTCCTTTGGGCACCAGGCCTCCCAAACCCAAAAATGATGGGCATACCTCTTGGCTTCTGTCCTTCCAGTTGCTGAGCTCACAGGATCCCAGTTCCCAACAGTCACCATACTCCTAACACCTCCCCATCGGAGTTGAAAAACAGCCATTGGCGTAGAAGAAGCCAGCACCTCATGAGCTGGGATTTAAAACCTCAGCCCGACTTGCCTTACATACCTGGCCGCCCCCCCCTTCTCTGAAACCCTCCTTTTAAACCCTGGCATGGAGCAACACTTCTGGGGCAGAAACATGGAGATGCCTACAAAAGAGAACCTAACCTAACAGGTGAGAATACAGCATAGTAAGCCAGCCCCGAGAGCGGTGGCTTACTTAAGCATAGAAAAATAGAAACATAGACATTGCTGGAAGATGAAGATCAAGGATCCTTCCATTTGGCTGATTGAGGGACATCTTTATTTTCAGGCAAGCTCCCCCAACTGTCTGTATTTGCGGCCAGGCAACCACCTTGCCTCATTTGCCACAGAGCTCTCCACTGCCTCTATCTCGAAGATTGCCTTCTGCAGTGGGGCTGAAACCAAGGATTCATATGGGTCGAGCACTCCTTGATGTGGGACATGAGTGTACCAGTGGCCATATGTAGATGGCAAAAGACAATGGGATGGAGGAGCTCAACCGCTTTTTTTGAGGGAAAAAAAAGCGCCTTCACACTGTAGTTTTTCTTTCCCATATTCTTCCATCTGCCTAAGGCTTTGCCCACAGGGCTTCTTCAGAGGACTTAGTGTCTGTGATTTTAAAAACAGAAATATATGTTTCTTATCCTCATAGCAAAAATAACAATTCCTTAATTTTATAATCAATGTCATTTTCTTTGCTCTGTACCTGTATTCTATATTTCAGCAACCTTGTTCCTCTTTCACATTCTTTACTATTCTTTTAATAATGATTTTAATAATGATCATTCCTGAACCTAGAGGCCAGTGGGGCACAGAACCCTAGGCAGCATGGATTCACAGTGGGAAGGTCTTGTCTGACGAATCTAATAGATTTCTTTGACTAAATGACCAAAGTAGTAGCATGGAGGGGCTGTGGATGTAGCCTACCTAGACTTTAGCAAGGCATTTGACACAGTCCCGCACAAAAGATTAATAAATAAGTTAGCCAGCCTTGGAGTGGGTCCCAAGGTGGTAGCCTGGCTAAAAAATTGTCTGGACAACAGAACGCAGAGGGTAGTAGTAAATGGAGTCCACTCTGAAGTAAGGGGGTTACTAGCAGGGTACCGCAGGGTTCAGTACTGGGACCGGTCCTCTTTAATGTCTTTATAAGTGACATTGCGGAAGGAATGGAAGGAAAAGTATGTCTCTTTGCAGACGACACAAAGATCTGCAACAGGGTTGATACACAAGGTGGGGTGGAAAGGATGAGAAGGGACTTGACAAGGTTGGAGGAATGGTCAAATGCATGGCAGCTTAGATTCCATGCAAAGAAGTGCAAAGTAATGCATATGGAAACAATATCCCAGGGAAAGAGTACAGAATGGGGTTGAGATACTAACAACAACAAAATGGAAAGGGACCTGGGGTAGTTATATCTGATGACCTAAAGTGAGCAAGCAATGTGAGAAGGCAGTAAGGAGGGCTGGGGGGATACTGGGATGCATAAGGAGAGGCATCACCAGTAGAAAACAGGAAGTTGTTATCCCTCTGTGCAGACAGTTGGTGAGACCCCATCTGGAGTACTGTGTGCAGTTCTGGAGACCCCATCTCTGCGAGGACATACACAGGATGGAGGCTGTCCAGAGGAGGGCAACTAAAATGGTGCAGGGTCTGCACCAGAAGCCATACAAAGAGAGACTAAAGGAGCTTAATATGTATACCCTCGAGGAAAGGAGGGAGAGGGGGGACATGGTAGAAACTTTCAGGTACCTCAAGGGAATCAACAAAGTCCAAAAGGGTAGCATCTTTCAGAAAAAGAGATGTGGAAGAACAAAGGGGCACAATTTGAAGATAGAGGGCAGCTCAGAGGTAACGTGAGGAAGTATTTTTCACAGAGAGGGTTGTAGATGCATGGAACAGCCTTCTTGAGGAGGTCGTGGGGTCAAAAACAGTGGGGGAATTCGAGAATGCATGGGACAGACATAAGGCAATTCTAGTGGGGGGTAGAGGAAGTAGGCTGTTGGTTAACTAGGATCTGCAGCTTATCCGTTAGGTAGGGAAATGGGCAGACTAGGTGGGCCAAACAGTCCTTATCTGCCGTCAAATTATTTTTCTTTTTTTTTCACTGTTAAACTGTTTTATTTAGTTTCTCTCTGTACATACCCTGTGACTTTTTATAAGAAGATCTCTATGGATTATTTCAAAACTGTACTGTATGCAATTGTTCTGCGTTAAGTGCTTTGAGCCTGACTCGACTGCATTTCCTCTGGAATTCCTTACTATACTTGTAATGTTTTTGTGACTATTTATTTGATGTGAGACCTTTGTAAATGAACACTTGTGCTCAAAGGTAAATGTTGAAGTATTCAACAAATTAAGAAAAAAGTCTTTAAATTACTAGGCGAAGTCCACAATATAAGTGGGAATCCAACAATTATTTCCAGTGGAAAATAAAACAGGTCAAGAAGTAATACAGCAAAAAAAGAGGAGGACTACTGGCTTACTATCCTCTTCCACATAAAGCTCTACACAACATGCCTGTGTTTATGGCCAGTGACATAGAGACAAGTAGGAATAACAGATGGTGCATGTAACTGTGAACATTTAGTAACCTTAAGTTGTGATTCAACTAACACAATACACCCCTACCACATGTACCATGCAAGGAAACATTAGGCATTGACAAAAGCTTGTTACCTGTCGCCTCCATCCTTATTAGGTAAGCCCTTATTTTCCAGTTTGTTTCATTCAGTTCCCATTTTTCTATAGTTTAGCTACTTATTTTCTTCCTGTTCTAATTTGTAAATTCTTGCCTCCTCTCTTTTTAGCTAAGCCTTTAGTACTCCCTTTTGTTTTTATATTATAAAACAGTCTCAGATTTTCATCCAATCAGAGTGGAGAACCTTTGTAGCTCTTACTGAGCATACAGATGTCTCCACTTAAGCTTTTCTTCCACTGACTTCTACTATCAACTGTTGCTTATTGCTCACCATTCTGCTCTACATTTAGCTCCTTCTAACATATGCCACTTTGGTTTTGAAAGTACTTAAGAACATTTAAAAAATGCCTCCCTAAGTAGGTTTTTTGTTCATTTTTTTTTATAATCTTCTTTATTGTGTTTTTCTTTCAGTAATCATTAGACAAACATACACATACCCAGGATAGCCCTGGGCCCACATCTGCCATCAAATTCTATGTTTCTATGTTTCTGTAAGTTTTATAAAGTTCTGGGAGATCATATTGCCAGTTGCCGACAAGTACTGCCACCACCTCACCCTGTGCCGCTAGCACATCAACTGTCTGGCCCAGACCACAGACTGACTGCCCGACCACTCTCAGGATACCTCAGAGTGCGCACTTTTATGACAGGCCCTGCCACTTATGAGCAGGGTCACCATGGTAACGCCCATGCATGGTTGTACCCATGCCCATAATTGTGGGGCAACATTTTAAGGCATTTGAGTGCTTACAAGTAATAAGTTCTTATTAAAAATCAGTTCCTGTTTGGAAAGAAATAAGCAGCAGGTGACTGTGTAGGAGACCAGGTCCTGGGGAAACCTGGCATCACGTCAGATAGTAAATGGCGACTGGTGGTGAACTTTAGGGATCACTGTGGGCAGGGGAGGAAAAACACTGTGCTAGGGGATCTAAACTTGACAAGGGTTGACTGGGGCACCATGGCATCAACATTGGCTAGGGAGGAACATTTGCTGGATGTGTTCCAGGATGCATTCCTATCCCAGCTGGTGACCGATCCGACAAGGGATGGTAGCATCCTGGATGTGGTCCTGTTGGATGGGGAACTGGTTAGGAACCTAGTCATGGGAGATCCTCTTACGAGGAGCAATCTGCTACAGTCTGGTTTTCCCTGGTTCTGGGGGTGGGGGCTTGCACAAAATGGAGGTGGTGGATTTTGGGGCAAATTTCAAGGGAATGGAGGAGATCCTAAGGGGGAACTTGGAGGATCAGCCTGGATATGGATAGGAGGCATGTGGAAATAAGGTGGGATCATGGAAGCTACAAAAGGCCTGCACTAAGGTCTGTTGCAAGTGCAGGTAGGGCCAAAAAAGCCAAGATGGTGGACCAGGGAGGTCCAGGAGGTGGTTAGGCAGAAAAGAGCTGCTTATAGACGATTCAAGGCACTCATGACGGGAAATAGATAAGGTGGAGTATGATGGGATAGCCAAAACCATAGCCAGGGTGGTCAGGCTGGCCAAGGCAAGGATGGAAGACAGGCTTGTGCAGGGGATTAGAAATGGAGAAAAAGGGTTCTTTAGGTATATCAGCGAAAGGAGGAAAGCGAAGGGACAGTTTAGCAGACTGAGGTCAGGTGATGGTTGGGCCGAGGAGGCCAGGGAGCAAGCGGAGCTGCTCAATGAATACCTTGCCTCAGTATTCACTAGGGATGAAGGTGGGACAACATCATGTGGGCGGAGGAAATCAAGAATGAGGTGGGGAGGAGCTCTCAGATATTGAAATCCTTGTCAGTCGGGTAAGGGAGGCTCTCAGGGCTGTAGAATGGATAAGGCACTGGCCCGAATGGCATCCATCCCAGGGTCCTAAAGGAGATGGTGGATGTTCTCGCTGCACTCTAGGCAGATCTTTTTAGCTCCTCCCTACAGATGGGATCGGTCCCTCAAGTTGGAAGATGGCTCATGTAGTACCAATACACAAAAGCGGTTCATGGGAGGAGTTGGGTAACTACAGGCCTGTTAGCCTGACATCTGTGGCGGGCAAGATGATGGAGACCATCTTAAAAGGAGAAACTGGAGGCATTCCTGGAGTCATGGGGCTATCTGGATGATCACCAGAATGGCTTCGTTCATGGCAGATCATGTCAGACAAGCCTTGTAGAGTTCTGTGATTGGGTGACAAGGGCACTGGACCAGGGTAGGCTGGTCAATATCATCTTTCTAGACTTCGGCAAGGCATTTGACTTGGTGCCACACCCTGGATTGCTAGACAAACGGGGGGAAATGAGGGTGGGGGAAAGGATGGTGAGGAGGATAGAGAACTGGCTCACTGGGAGGCTCCAGAAGGTAGTCGTCAGGGGGGAGGTGTCATCCCCTAGGAGGGTCAGTAGTGGGGTGCTTCAAGGGTCGGTGCTGGGTCCACTCCTGTTTAACACTTATATATCGGACATCAGGGTCAGCATCAGGAGCAAGATGAGCCTCTTTGCTGATGATTAAAAGTTGGGGTGGTGGTAGAAGGGGAGGAGGGTGGAAGAGCCCTTCACAGGACCCGTGAACTCTAGAGAGGTGGTCACACACTTGGAGTTGGGGTTCAATGCCAAGAGGCAGGGTTCTCCATTTGGGGTAAGGAACCAGGATCATGAGTACTTCTTGAATGGGAAGAAACAGTAGGTTTCAGGGGAGGAAAAGCATCTGGAAGTGGTTGTGGATGCCAAGTTGAGCAACTCTGACCTGTGCAGGAGGCAGCAGCAAAAGCAAACAAAATACTTGGGTGAATAGCCAGAGGATAACCTATGCGAAAAGGGAGGTGCTTCTCCTTTGTATAACTGCCTGGTCAGACTGCATCTGAGTACTGTGTGCCGCTCTGGCAACTGCACTTGAAAAGGACCTTGCACTCCAGGAGAGGGTCCAGAAGAGAGCTACCAGGATGACACAGGGCCTGGGGAGAAGAACCTGTGAGGTGAGCCTTATGGAGCTAAATCTATACTCCCTGGAGGAGAGGAGGGACAGAGGTAACATGACTGAGAGTCTTTAAATAGCTAAAAGGGTTGAACAAGGTCAACCCAACCAGGATCTTCCAGCTGAGGGAGAAGGGGTCCATTCCATAAGACTTGTTGACGGGAGGCTTAGGGGAGACTAGGAGACATTACTTTACTGAGAGGGTGGTAGGTCCATGGAATGCTCTGCCCATGGAGCTGGTGGCTGTTGAGACAGTTGAGGGATTCAAGAGGGCTGGGACAGACATAAGGGAGGGTAAAACTGAAGAATGCTGGATTGGAGGGTGGGAATGGGAAGGGGCTCTGGGGAGGTGGGGAGGCCAGCAACAGTGTCCTGACAGGCTGCTGATTTTGAGCAGACTCCATAGACGTTTGGCCTACTCTGCTGGCATTGTAGTATATTAGTATGTAAATATGTTACCAACACAAGGACAGGTGGCAGTATTTGTTTGGAGTAAGTAGTATGAAGGTTGACTACAGTAACCAAGAGATATTACTGCTTTTTATTGCTTTATCAAACTTAAAGGAATTGCCATCATTAAAGAATATTATTTATAATGAAAACTGATAGAGAAACAGGTTGCTAAAACATAAAATACAGGTACAAAGAGATGAAAATTTGTGTAATTATAAAATAATGATGTTTGCCTTTATTATAAACAACACATATTTCTGTTTTTAAATCACAGTTGTCCCAGACTGATTTGGCATTTTTCCTGTAACTCCATGGTAATTTTCCTATGTTTTCCTGTAGATTACATTATTTTCTATGGAAGCTAAAATGCTTTGTTTTCCCGTATAACCAATGCAAGTGTATGGAAAAGATTTTCCTGCAAATGGCTCCATTTTTCGGTAAAATACAGGAATCCCTGTAGATCTTGGAGCCCTGAAATTATAGACGTTAAGTCCCCTGAAGTAGCCATGTGGGGAAAACCTTGTGGCAGATGGAATAAATATAGAAAGAAAAAGAAAAACTATAGTGTGAAGGCTCATTGTTTTATGTTTTTTACAAAACAAGCAGTTGAACTCCCGCACCCTCTGACTTTTGATCTACAGCAGATGCTGTGGGTAGCATGCCAAACAACCTACATAAAGTGCAATTACTGTACCTAAACCACATGGATAGACTTTGGGGATATGAAGATGACAGGCAGGCTTTTTCACCACTGTTTTCTGCCTCAAACTCTCCCTCCATCCACCTCACTTGATGTTGCCTGTATCCTCCACTGGTATCGCATGGTGCAGCACGACGTGGAGAAGAGCACCCTGTCACATGGCTGCAGGTTCTCCGGCCCACTGCAGAGGTTCAGTGCACTGGCCTGCTCCATCTCCCTCCCCACGCTGACTAGTAGTGTGGATGGCAGTGCACCCCAGCCCATGCTACAACTAATCCAGCACCCTGAGCCCACTCCCTACCCTGGGCCACATTTGAGTCCACTACTGAGCCCAGTCCACCAGCAAAGAAGCCCAAAGTGGGTCTGCTGGTCCCTCAAGTGGCCTGGTTGTAGAATAAGTAGGCTCATGTAGAAGGCTCAAGGTAGGAAATATTTCAGCCTTGTTGAATGGTTTCACTTGGTTATGTATAGCTGCTGGAGGTTTGGCAAGGTACTGCTGTAAGGATGTCTGTTGTAACGCCATAGTTCTGTATAACGTACCACTATGAATAGCTCTTTATTATGGAAGGAAACAAAGATGATTATTGGCCCCTAGCTACAAATCTAAACAATCAAAAAGAGTTTTACTCAGTTATAAAGCAACGGTTGGAATTTGAGCATCCTGATTGGCTGGTAAGATCTTTTTGGTTTTCAAACTTGGCTTATTAAATGTCATTGGCACCAGACACCGCATTTTGTGAAGGTAAGACTCATGTATACTGACATCTATTTCTATAGGTACACATCTACAAGAATGATGGAAGGCGAAACTAATGCTATCCTGTGCATATTATAGAAGACTGAAGGTTTTTGGTTAAGGTGTGTATCTCTCAAAAAGCTCTGATGTGATGAAAACAGGACCAAGCCCTTATACTGCAAGTCCAAAAACCTGGGCAACTGTAGTGTAATACAGTAACTGGTGATGTTACCAAATTCATGAACCAAAGATTGGGCAAGCCAATAACAAGCTTGTAACATAGGCAACACACCTACAGTATACGTACATAGAATTAAGCATTCCAAAAGGGTTAGGTATGAGCCTTGACTCAGTATGCCCATCCGGTTACCAATTTACAAATAAATAAATCAGTTAATCACTTAGTCAATCAATTATGAAATTAAATGGCTGGTAACTCTCATGAACAATATTACAATTACAACTTTAATTATATAAACAGTCATAAAAATCAAAAACATTTTAGTGTAATAGCATTAAGGCACTCCAGGGATTGGACTGTCTTTGTTAATCTAGCCTAACAAGGGTATCATTTAGGGTAGCCAGGCAGTTGCGGTTGGGATCCCTATGATGTTTCTTGCAACCCCTATGATGTGTCTACATACCTATGAATCCCTAAAACAAAGGTTTTCTTGGGTTTGATCATAAAAAATGGAAGGTTGCGCTTTGCCACCCTTATGATTCTGTGGAAATGAAACTTTACAGTCCCAACAACTTTGGTGAAATGGCGCCACTTGCCCTAGGGTAGAAGAACCTTGCCTTCATAACATCCCTCATGACCTCCTAGCATAAGATTAACAGACGTCATCTAAACCATGGTTATACCTCAGTGTTGGAAGAAATAAATTGGATTATCAGGCAGCCTGTTTTGTAGTGGTGCTGCAACACTATTAAAAGTCAGATTTGACAGACCACCCAAGTGTAAATGGGAGAGTTCCTAAACCATGGTGCGTAGCACCTAAAGAAATCTGGAAACCATGGAAGGCAGCCTGTACACTTTTTAGAAAAGTGAAAAAAAGAGACATAGAAACATACAGTTTGATGCCAGAAAAAGACCCAGCGGCCCACGCTACCTAATTCTCCTGAACTAGCCTTAGTGCCATCCTTCTCCCTTACACACTTCAGTCTTACTCTATCCTTCACGGAATATGCCCAACTACAGTCAGGAGAACAACAGTAGTCCTATTTAGGAGGTGCCAGTAATGCTAGGGAGAGAGCCCTATCGCAAAGGTTGTACCCTTGCAATTAAATTGGCCTTGCCTTTTACAGGAGATGTCCCTTTTAGAAGAATGAAATAGCTTGGCTTTACATTTTTAGTCAGTATATGTCTGCTATAAATACGACATAACGGGAGTTGTGAAAAAACAACAAATGTGATGTGAGAAGAGAATATGTTTTCTACTTCTAATGACAGGCTGTGGTAGAAAAACAAAAATACTGTATATTGGGGAAATGGATAGCTCAGTGGATTGGTAGCAGGTTAAAAAGCCTTTTACCTCTAAGCCAGTGGTTGAATTCAACACAGGATGGTAGTGGCTGAAAGTCATTATCACCTCAGGGCTGTTCAGTGACCTATGTGAAATGAGTTGTGATGGCCTCAGTCCAGTTCCCAGTGGGCAGTTGTCCACATCACAAAAAAACACCAATACAGCTGGCACAGATTGGGACCCTTTTTGGCAGTCTCTCATGCGAGGTCAAAGACTGAATGGGCGTGGAGTCTGAACTACCCTCTTACCTATGTGGTGGTCCCTTCACGGCAGGGTTCAGGCGCATTGGCGGGGCAGTGTGGGGAAGCTTGCACTGTGATTGTCTGTGCTGTGCTTCTTGTGTGGATAATGAGAGGACTTCAGGTTCCTGTGTCGTCGGTCCAGTCCCTGTCATGAGCACTAAAAAAAATGAACACACAGAAAAAAAAGGAATACCGTATATTGGAAATTCCCTTGAATAGAATCAGAAGAAAGTAAGACTGCCTTCTTTATGACTCACCTGGGTGAGGAAGTCCCTTTTCCTGTACATGTAAAGGGATCTTATGAACGTAAGTATAGACTGTGGTTTCCTTAACTACTGGCTGGGCAAGACACTTCCCATAATGGTGAAATTACTTTCATGCTGAAAGCACTATAATTCCCAAAACTCTCATCTGAGTTCAAGAGCTTGTAGAAATAATAAGCAATTCAGAACATTGAAGAGGAAGTTATGCCACTACAGAAATTGTAGGTGTCATAGACCTTTGTCTGTTCTTTTATTTATCCTGCTCCAAAGATGTATTTAGGAAGTAATACAGAACAAGGAGTAAGCTGTGGTCTTCCTCCAAGGCATATAAAATTAAAGAGAACCTGGGTCAAGACTACATTACACAGCCTGTTCCCCAGCTGATGTTGCTATGTTTGTTGATGGATGAATTAGACAAACCTTAAACTTCCAGATGATTATCTGCAGTGACACGGATTACATAAATGCTGTCGCCCAGAACATGTGAACATATGAAATTTGCCAGCAGATAAAGGCCTAGTGGTCTATCAAGTCTGCTAGAATGTGCAGCTAGCACCCCTTATTCTGGAGCTACCCTTCCCTCTCACCCTTCCCCTACCTTAACCCTCCCCCTTGCCCTGTCCCAGTCCCTTTTGAAGCAGTCCACTGTTCTACAGGTAGTCCGAGAGCCACAGCTGTGGTTCTCTGATGAACCTGACCTGCCAGACTGCCATCCGCAGTCCAGGTCTGAAGCCACCAGCCCCTCACAGAAGCTCAGGTAGTCTGAGAGCCACAGTCGTGGTTCTCTGACAAATCCGACCTGCCAGACTGCCATCCGCAGTCCAGGTCTGAAGCCACTAGCCCCTCACAGAAGCTCAGGTAGTCTGAGAGCCACAGCCGTGGTTCTCTGACGAACCTGATCTGCCAGACTGTCATCCACAGTCCAGGTCTGAAGCCACCAGCCCCTCACAGAAGCTCAGGTAGTCTGAGAGCCACAGCCGTGGTTCTCTGACGAACCCGATCTGCCAGATTGCCATCCGCAGTCCAGGTCTGAAGCCACCAGCCCCTCATAGAAGCTCAAGTAGTCTGAGAGCCACAGCCGTGGTTCTGTGATGAACCTGACCTGCCAGACTGCCATCCACAGTCCAGGTCTGAAGCCACCAGCCCCTCACAGAAACTCAGGTATAGACTCGTCCTCAAGGACTGATTACCTATAGGAAGGAGCCCTAGCTGCCTGATTTTCCTTTTACATGAGGACAGTTGTCTGGGTTTAACTCCAGAGTCTGTTACTGCTGTGACCCACTGGCTGCAGTTAGCCGTAGGAGCACTCCGGCTGGTTCCACATAGCTCTACACTGTCATTCTTTTGGATTACAACAAGGCTTTCGATAAAGTATCACACAGTATTTTGGTTAATAAACTTAACCATTTAGGTTTCTCAGCACCTATTATATCCTGGATAAATAACTGGCTGAGTGGCAGAACACAGAGAGTTAGGGTAAATGGTGTACTATCAGAGGTGGGTGTGGTGGCTAGTGGCATGCCACAGGGAACAGTCCTGGGCCGGTGCTGTTTAATCTGTTTATCAGTGACATGTATATTTCACCAAATAACAAAATGGTTAAATTTGCAGATGATACCAAACTTGGAGGAAAGGTTAACACCCCTGTAAACTGTCATAACTTAGCATTGGATCTTGCACTAATTGAACAATGGGCTAGTACTAATAAAATGCACTTTAATATAGCTAAATGTGCGGTACTCCATTTTGGGAAAGATAACCCTAAACAAAAATATTACCTGAATAACAGCATTATTAGGACATCTTCTATAGAAAAAGATCTGGGCATTATGGTTAATGACAAACTACCATCCTCCTCACATTGTTCAAGCATTGCAAATCAAACTAATGCATTGCTACGTAGAATAAATAAAACATTTATTTCTAAATCAGAAGAATGTCTCTTAACTTTGAATAGGTCACACATAAGGCTCTATCTTGATTATGGATCTCCATTTTGGAGCCCTTACTTAAAGACAGATATTAATAAAACTGAACAAGTTCAACATAGAGTTACCAAATTAGTATAGCATCTTACTCACTTGGAATATGATACCAGATTAAAAAAACGATTACATTCTCTTGAGCTTAGGCTAACTAGAGGAGATCTTCTGCAACTGTTTAAAATACTTAAATCACCTGATCAAATGGAACAATGTGGTGTTGTTTATTCAGTAAGGAAGATTGTGTCAAGACTTCACAATAGACAATTGGAAGGGAAGTGGAAAAGTAAATAATAATAAGAGACTAAAATTTATTTTCCATCAGAGCACCCAGACTATGGAATAAATTACCCCAGGATATTGTCGACTCAACAAATATTACAATATTCAGGAATAAACTGGATAACTGGATGAACGAACGGGACACAGGTGAATGATCCATCACTATGAAGGACGATCCTGATGGGTTATCAGCCTTCTTTTGTCCTAAAAACCAAGTGACCAAGTTAATGCTTGAATTATATTTTACTGGATTTTGATTTCTGTTAATACTGTCTTGCTAGAATTTTAGAGTTCAAGTTTGCTGATTTAATCTAAGTGCCTGTAGAGTGTCCCCTCACAAGACCCAGTGGCAATCTCAGCTCAGGTCTTGAACTACCCCCCCCCTTCACCTTTTTACTCTGGTATTGTGTTTTAAATAGCCCTGTTCTTGCTCTCTCAGGCCTTGTGGCACCTTGCCTAACATTTTGGTCTGCTGCAAAGTCACTTTGTTTAAGCCATTTTGCATTTCTTTTTAGCTCCACTAGCAGCCCCACCACCCTGTCTCTTATTTATTTTCCCTCTGTCCTCTTTTCAGGTAGTCTGAGAGCCACAGCCGTGGTTCTCTAATGAACCCGACCTGCCAGACTGCCATCTGCAGTCTGGGTCTGAAGCCACCAGCCCCTCACAGAAGCTCAGGTGGATTTGCCCTCAGGGACTGATTACCTCCAGGAAGGGAGCCCTAGCTGCCTGATTTTTCTTTCGGGCTCCCCATCCACCCCCACCTCAGGTCCTGTTTAAATACACTTAAACCCTGCCCCAGCTTACTAGCTCACTCCTACAGGCTATTGCCAGCCAGCTGCTCAAGCTTTGAGTGACAGCATCACTGTCTCTTCAAAGCACTTTCCCTACCACCAAGTACAGTGATTAACTGTACAGCCTCTCTTTGGCACCAGTGTGTCAGGCTTGATGACAGAATCAAGCTACCATGTCTCCTATCAAAGGGTACTATCTACTTCTGCTTCTTGCTACCTGGCTTGGTACAGCTGGTACCAGGTGCCTTGCTGGGCCGCTGCTACCCCCCTCTGAACCACTACTGGGTAGTACTTGGCTATCAAACACACCTTCAGAAACTGCCTCATTTAGCTGTGGGCAGCGACTCACTCGGCCTTACCCTACAAACACGGGTGGCCATATGCCCTCCCCTCGCATAGGGGTAGTAATGGTTAGCTATACCCTAATAATTAAACCAGTGTCCAGCCACCTGAATCCTCAGTGGCAGAAGGTGCAAGCCAATTTTAGCATAAACCTTTCTTCCATAAAGGTCATCTTTATGCTTCTGCTCCTCTCTGGCAACATTCACTCGAACCCAGGCCTACTCACTTCAACGGGCCCTGGTGTTCATAAGGTTAAAGGCCTAAAAATAGCCTCCCTGAACATCTGCAGTTTAACCGTAAAATTTGACCAACTTCAGGCATGGATGGCCTTCCATACCCCTGACATCCTCTGCCTGACGGAGACTTGGTTGACCAGTAGGATTAAAGATAGCAAAGTTGCTCTCAAAGTTTTCCAAGCATACAGGATTGCTAGAATAGGCAAGAGAGGTGGGGGATGCCTCATCTATGCGAGGGACTCTCTGCAGTGCACCATCCTCCCTGGAACCAGGGTGGCTCAGGACCATGAGATAATAGTGATAAAGGCACAGGTTGGTCAGAATGACAAAACTCTCAACCTTGCCAAAATCTACCTACCCCCTCCAAAGAAAGCCACAGTAGGCTTTCCCACAATTATAGACATTATCAGCACCCTCCAAAGGGGATGGAGCTTGTCATTACTGGGGACTTTAACATAAACTGGGATGGAAGAGGCTGCCCTTTCAGGGATCTGAAGCCACCTCAACAACACAACACTTGTCACCTGCACCACCAGGTAGAACTATAAGGCGAGAAACAATACCCTCCTTGACTGGATCCTAGCAAGCTCACTATCCCGGATCTCTGAGATCAAGGTTCTCCCAGACACGCTAAGTGACCACTCCCTAATCACCTTCCTGTGGTCTAATAAATCTACCAAAAGCCCACTCATCCTTATTGAAAGCAGGGTCTTGATCACTCAGACCTTCTCTGCCTGTGCTACCCTACCCACCCCTTGTACAACCAAACCTCATTCCTTATTCTATCGCTCCCGGCATAAACTCTCCATCTGCCTCCCTCTGACCAGAGCACTTCTCCTCCTTCTGCTCCTAACAGGGAACATACACCCCAACCCAGGCCCTGCCCCCTCCCATCCACCCACTCAGCCCACTGGTCTTCGAGTAGCCTCCATGAACATATGCAGCCTGCTGAAGAAATTTGACGCCCTACAGTGCTGGGTCATGGCTCACCAACCAGACATCATAGCCCTGGTTGAAACCTGGCTGTCCAAATCGACTCTGACTCATTTGTCTCCTCCCAGGCTATACCTTATACCGGGAGCCTGAAGTAGGCAAACGAGGGAGGCTGTGCAATCTACACCAGGGACACAATGCCTGGACATGCACTCCCACCCTACCCTCATAAATGGGGCCCAGGCCCTCCCTCAGACTCACCCCAGACCCCTAGGAGCCCTCTCTATCTCACCACAGCCTACATTCCCCAAAGAACCAGCACCCAGCCCTGATATCTTTAACGGACTACCTAGCCACCCTCACCATAAGGCAGAACAAGTCCTAGTGGGGACCTTAATGTAAATTGGCTCAGCACCTCCTCATCCACCACCAGAGACTCATTTGCAGCCCAAGATCTGACACAGCTCGTCACCCAGCCCACGAGACTTAACCCTAAGAGTGGTACCAGCACCCTGCTGGATGTTATTATAACTAACCGACCCATAAAATCCAAAACATCCAGGTCCTCCCGGACTCCCTGAGTGACCACTCCCTATCCTATTCCACTGGGTAGCCCCCAATCCCAAGCCCAAAGCCCAGACCACCCTCCATGGCGCCTCCGCCTGGTGGGCTGAAGAAACTTAAGGCACTCCTCACCCAGATAGACTGGTCCCCGTTCAGCAGGCAACCAACATTGATACTGCCCTCACCTTTTTACCCACACCTTCAACATGGCCTGTGATCTTTGCACCCTTAACCAAAACCCGGTCCAAAAACAGAGCGCACCTGGGCCAGCTCCGGCCTCCCACAATTACTTAGAAACCGGGATAACCCTGGCACCTTGCCACTTCGAAACAGGTCGTCTGTCTGATAGGCAAGCATACAATGCAGCCGAAATAAATGCTCATGGGCCATCAGGAAAGCCAAGGCAGACCATTACCAGGCCTCCCTTACCTCCTCCTGGGGCTCAGCCCGACCTTCTGGGATAATATTAAGCAACTCAATGGTAAAGCTTGCTCCCTGCCCCATCCAGCTCACTAGAAATGGCACAACCTCCACCGAGCCTGCCACCATAGCTAACTGGTTCAACACCACTTTCACTGACCTTAGCTCAGTCCTCCCTAGTAATTTCTTTGACCCTCCCCCCAGCCAAACTCCCCCTGTCCTCCAGCACCCCAGCTTCCTCCTGCAAAAGATTTCCACCCAGGAAGCCAGACCCATCCTAATCAAAGCTCTCAATGGCAACAATCCCGGCAGTGACTCACTGGACCCCAGCATCCTCAGGCTGGTGCTAGATGAAGTCCTTGCACCTCTCACAAGCCTAATTAACCAGTCACTCTGCCTGGTCAATTCCCCACAGCTTGAAAACAGCCATTATCACACCTATTCATAAAGGAGGCGACAGGTCATCGGCCAACAACTACCGCCAATCTCCATCCTCCCTCCCTCTCTAAAGCCCTGAGAAAGTGGTGGCCATTCAAATCACTGATTATCTGGCTAAGCATAACATCTATGCCCAGAGCAACATGGCTTCCGTGCGGTCACAGTACCAGCACTGCCCTTATTGAATTCTCCAACTTCCTACACTCCTCCTTGGATACCAGCTCCTCAGCTGGTGCAGTGTTCATTGACCTCTCAAAGGCTTTCGACACTGTCTCCCATCCACTGCTGCTGAATGCACTCTGCCTCACTGGTCTCTCGGCTGGCCCCTGGCATGGTGTGCTAGCTATCTTGACACTCGATCCCAGTGTGTCAAGATTAATAGCACACTCTCCAAACACCGTCCCATTCTCTCTGGGGTCCCCAAGGCTCCATCCTGGGCCCCTTCTCTTCTCGCTGTATCTGAACACCCTGCCCAGTGCATGCTCTGGCAAAATTCTGCTGTATGCAGATGACGCTGTCCTTTGCCACCCACCATAATCCCATCTCCCTACAGGACTCCCTACAGCAGTCTTTCAACAGTGCCGAGGCTTGGTTTAAGGAGTGCAGACTCCGTCATCAATCTTAAGAAACCAAAACTATGCTCTTTTCACACCCCAAAACAAAGCTAGCAACCACCCACTCTATATCCTTCCAAGCACCAACCAACCACTGGAACAAGTCTGCTCCTACAAATACCTTGGGGTTACCTTCGATTCAGCCCTCACATTTCACAACACATCGACGCCTAACATCCGCACCAACACACGGCGGCATCCTATTCTGCCATAGAACCTGCCTTCCACCAAATGCTCTCTGGCTAGCTGTTACATACGTCCGTTCTGTCCCTTGTAGACTATGGTCTCACCAGTATACAGTGCTGCCGACACCACTGCACTCAACAAAATTCACTAACCCTGAATAAAGCGTGCAGATTGATTACTGGTGCCCCCAGGCTCACACACACTGTCAGCTATATGTGGATGCTAACCTGCTTACCCTGGATGAGCGACTCCGATACCAGACCTGTCTCCTCACAAAAAACCCTACTTCGGGCTCTCCCCTGGGGTAACGGCATCCATCCACCAGAGCCCTCCCACCATTGCACACACGGTCTTCCTACAAGACCACTCTAAAGGTCCCCAGAACGAGAACCAGCTGTGGCAGAGGTCCTTCAGCTATAGAGCCCCAACCTGGTTTAACTCTCTCCCTGCCACCATCATCAATGCCATCACCATCTCCACATTCAAAACCGCACTTCAGAACCACATCTTCAGCACTCGTAACTGCTCTGTCTCTGAACATAGCCTCCACCTCTGCTTCTCTTGACAATGCCCCTGGGCAGCTCTCACCCTACCATCCCCTCCACCACTTCCTGTACACCATGCCTAGGTTTAACCTGGCCAGTGCCAGCTGTTCTCAATGTTTATCTACCAGAATGCTCACTTGATACCGACTTGTGTAATACCTGTTATCAATTACATGTACCCTGTACCCAATTGTATTTGTCTGACCACTATGTGACGTGGCACCTCTGGTGAATGCCTATTGATTTTTGCAAATCTTTGCTATGTAACCGAAAGCGCAATGTATGTCTTTATGTGACGAGTACCTTTGGAAATGAGCCTCTGGCTCAAAGGTTGTAAACTGATTCTTAAATAAATAAAAAAAAAAAAAACAATAAAAAAAGGGTAAACTGGGAGCCCTCAAATCAGCTCTTGCCCTGCATGACTGGACTCCTATCGACCTGGCGCCTACCCTCGATCAGGCCCTCAGTTACTTCATTAAGGGCTTTAGCTCCATCTGTGACATCCATGCCCCGCTCACCAAAAGAAAAATTCTGGGGCAGGCAAATGGCTGGATTGATGGGGAACTCCTCTCCCACCTGAAAGAAAGGGCCATTCTCTGGGAGAAGGCCAGAAACACAGGTAGCAAGCATGACTACCAGTGCTACAGAACAGCCAGGAACCGCTGCACCAAGCTAATCCAGCTCGCCAAAGCCAGCTATCATAAGGCCCAGCTTTGCAATTCTTGGGGTGATGGGAAAAGATTCTGGGATAACATCAAAAGCATCCTGGAAAGGACGACAAGAAGCACCCTTAGCTGCTCAGTAACACCCGCTCACAGACCCTCTAGCTATTGCAGAAGCCTTCAATAAGGCCTTCACTGATCTTACCCCCAGTGCTACCAGCTGCCTATTTTCAACCTGATTTGAGCCACTGTAACAATGTATCTACTGAGTGTTCTCACCCAACCTTCTACTTTAAAAGGGTGATGGTGAAAGAGGCCTTTACTATGGTCAAGAAAATACTAGGTAAGACCAGACTGGGCAGTGACGGGATAGACATGAAACTTCTATCCCTTACCCTGGATGTTCTTATAGTGCCCATTACCATGCTATACAATAAGTCCCTGGTCCTTGCCCAATTCCTGGTGGTTTGGAAGCAGGCCCTTGTTACGCCAGTGCATAAAGGAGGCAACAAGTCTCTGGTAGCCAACTATAGACCCATCTCGATCCTCTCCCCCCTGTCCAAAGGCACTGGAAAAATTTGGCGGGTCAACTCATTGACTATCTCAATAAGCATAATCTACTGTGCCCCAACCAGCATGGCTTCAGACAAAATCACAGCACCACCACTGCCCTGCTGGACTACACAAACTATTCACATAAGGCCCTGGATGAATGCAGACTGGTGAGGTCTGTCTTTATTGACCTCACCAAACCCTTTGATACAGTCAGCCCACCTATTACTGACCCAACTGCAAAACATGGGTGTGGCGTCCAATGCCCTTTGCTGGTTCCAAGACTACCTGTTATGGAGAAATCAACGTGTCAAAATTGGGCAGACAGTATCCAGTGCAAGAGAGGTATCATTAGGGGTACCCCAGGGATCAATACTGGGGCCCCTACTCTTCAGTCTCTTCTTAAATGACCTTCCCACAGCCTGCAACACCAAACTCACTATATGCAGATGATGCTGTGCTCCTGAGCAGCAGCACATCTCAGGCTCCCTACAATCTGAGCTGCCGAGCTCCTCCTCCAAACTCGAGGACTGGTTCTGTAGTCATAAGTTGCTACTAAACTACAAGAAGTCCAAGGCCATGCTTATGTCCAGCCCCCACAACAAAAATAAGCACCACCACCTCATCATCTCCAACTCATGCAGTGAGCCGCTGGAACAAGTTCACTTGTTCAAGTATCTGGGGGTCATAATAGATGATACCCTCACATTTGCGCACCATATTGACTCTTTGGTCAAGACAGTAAACACCAAGATTGATGTCCTGTACAGGCACAGGCAACACCTCTCTCCTGGGGCCCTCCGCCTCTCAGTCCACAGTTCAAGTATATCTACTATTGACTATGGACTAGTGGCCTACAGGGCGGCAATGGATACAGCACTCAAGAGGGCTCAGACTGCACTCACCAAAGCCTGGAGACTCACCCTGGATGCTGAACATGGCACTCACACCTGTACTCTGTACAGGCAGTGCAAACTGGCTGTCATTAAGAAACAGGGTCAAATTCAGAACTTGCATCCTAGGGAAGAAGGCTCTATTGGGTAAAACACCACCTTGTGTAGGCAATTTGATCAAGGCAGCCAACTCATTACAGGTCACCAGGGGAGACTAGAAGGGCCTTAGCTATCTCCTTCCGTCGCACCTCACTTGGGCAACGTGCATTTGCCTACCAGGCCCTCCTGTGAATGAATGAACTCCTAGGCACCTCTTGCCACCAATTGTCTGCACAATTCAAAACTGACCTCAAACAGCACCTATTAACACACTCTAAGTGCACTGCCCTGAGTCAAGCCACACCTGCTCTCTCTGCCCCCAAGCAAGCACTAGTATCCCCTCCCTCTGTCCCTTCTCATGACTTGTCTCAGCAATAGGTCTGCGTCATGCTCCTTGGCACCCACCACCCTCCCCTCCTCCCTCCCCAATCAAGAGTCCATGAGTTTCCTTAACAGTCCACTACTAATGCAGGCTGCCTGACCATGCCCCACACACCCCACCATTTACTCTAGCATGTCTTCTCCACTCAACCTCCCTCACCCCACCATTTATCCCTATACCTTATCGGCCTTCTTCCCCACTCTTCACCTCCACTGCATTACATACCTCTCTCTCTGTCCTCTCTTTCTTTCCCCCACTGCCAGCTATCCCTGTCCCTCTGAACTACTGACAAGGGCACTCTGTGGCTGCTTATCCTCCCCGCCCTCATAAAGTGTTTTTCTTGTTATTTAGCTTGTACCTATGTTTTGAGTTATTCTGTAAGTTCTGAATCCAAGCTGTTTCGTTCATTGTAATGTACCTTTGCTTTCTCCTGTTGTACTTTGTTTTGCAATCTTGACGTGGAACCTTTGTAAAGAGCTTGTGCTCAAAGGTCTTTCCGAATCACTAAATAAATAAAATAAATAAATACTGGACACCACTTCTGCAGGTAACGCAGATTCCACCCAGCTAGCACCCTCTCCGTAAAAGATGTCTCATCTCTCCTCCTGAACCTTCCTCCTCCTGTTTCATATCATGGCCCCAGGTGTTCCTCCCCTCCTTTACTTTGAGCAGCCTCCATACCCTGTCTTATTTATTCCTTTCATGTACTTGAAGGTTTCAAACATATCCCTTCCCCATACCTCATCTCCTCCAGTGAGTACATGTTCAACTCCCTCAACCTCTTCTCATATGGTAATTCCCCCAGCCCCTTGATCATCTTTGTCATCCTGTGCTGCACCCCCTCTAGTAACTTAATGTCCCTCTTCAGATATGGGTGCCAGTACTCCAGGTGCGGTCTAACTAATGATCTATACAGTGGCAGAATAACCTCCCTTTTCCTTGAGGATATACCCCTTGCAATGCAACCCAGAATTTTGTTGGCCTTTGCAGTTGCCTTCCTACATTGTGCCAAGTTGTTCATAGACCCTTCTCTGTCTTGGCTAGCTGCACTCCCCCCAGCTGGTAACTCCTCCTTGGGTTTTTTTGCCCCAAAATGTAGCACCTTGCACTTTTTGGCATTGAACCTCAGTTGCCAGGTGTCCAATGAGGTTTCCAGCTTTGACAGATCATCCTGCAACCCCTGCCATCCCCCTAGGCTGTCCATCACGACTCCCATCATGATGTTGTCAGCAAACAGACTGATCTTGCTCTTCATGCTCAATGATATGTCTGCAATGAATATCCCAAACAATACTGGTTCCAACAGTGAGTCCTGCCGAACACCGCTCGTCACTACCGTTGGGGATGAGAGCTCCCCACCCACCACTACCCTCTGTTGCCTTCCCTGAAGCCAGTTCCCTACCCATCTCACCAGCTTTGCATCCACCTCTGTGCCTTCTATCTATCTTACTTCCCAGCCTCCCATGCAGCACTGAGTTGAATGCCTTACTGAAGTCCAGGTACAGGACATCCACTGTGTGGCCGCCCTCCAATTGCCTAGTTACCCAGTCATAGAACTCCACCAGGTTGGTTTGGCAGGATCTGCCACTTACGAAGCCATGCTGTCTGCTGTCCTGTAGTCCTTTGGCCTCCAGGAGGGCCACCAGCCTCTCCTTCAGGATAGTCTCCATCAGCTTACCCATGATGAATGTGAGGCTCACCGGTCTGTAGTTCCCCAGTTCATCTTTGGGACAGCTCTTGTGGAAAGGCACCACATGATCTATTCTCCAATCCTGAGATACACACCCTGAGTGCAGTGAGGCATTAAATAGGTCTGCCAAAGGTCCCGCAAGGATCTCTGCCAGCTCCTTCAGTACCCCGGAGTGGATACCATCTGGGCCTGGTGTCTTGTCCACCCTCAGTGCACTCAGACCCTCCAGAACCCCGCCCTCCATGATTTCCCCATCAGTCATTCCCTTCCCCTCGGTTTCTGCCCTCTCTCCCCCCTTGGGTATCACCCCCTCTTCTCCTTAGTAAATACTGAGCAGAAGTAATCATTTAGTGTTTCTGCCTTATCACCCCCTGTTTCCACCCATCCCCCTCCTTCCTAATCCTTACTATATGGTCCTTACAGTTCATTTTCTCCCTGATGTACCTGAAAAAGTTCTCCCCCTTCTTAATGCCCTGTACCAGCCTGAGCTCCTTAGACGCCTTGGCTGTCCTTACTGCCTTTGTCACCTTCTTTGATTCCTTCAGGTACTCCTCCCTATCCTCCCCCTCCCTATTTTTTTGTACCTCCTAAAGGCAGCTCTTTTCCTCCTTACCTTTTCCATTACCTCCTTGCTCACCCAGCTAGGTTTCTTTGCCCTAGCCTTCTTGCTCTGGGCCTTGCTGCAAGATCTGGTTGCCTCTACTATGCCCAGCTTTATGAGCTCCCACCTCTGGTTAGTGACCATACTATGTTGAATTCTGGGCAGGTACCCTTTTACCACTTCCCCATCCTCCCAAAGTGGCCCTCCTGAAGTCCAGCACCCTTGTGCTAGATTCCACTCCTTACTTACCCATATCTAGTGTGAACCATACTGAGCAGTGGTCACTACTGCCAGTGGTTCTTCTACCTCAAGTTCCCTCACAAACACCTCATTTACCAGCACAAGGTCAAGGGTATTCCCTAACCTGGTTGGTTCGCTGATCATTTGCATTAGGAAGCTGTCCTGGAAGGCATCCAGCAGTACCTGCTTCCTTCTATTCCTGGTTGTTGGGGTACTCCAATCCACTCCAGGCATGTTGAAGTCCCCCACAATCACCACACTACCCTTCTCACAGGTCTTCCTGATCTGTCCGCTAATTTCTGTCTAACTTTTCTGTCTGAGAGAGGACTATAGACCACTCCCATCCTGAGAGTCCTGTGCTTGGAATCCTGGATTTGCATCCATAGTGACTCCAGTACTACCCTCCTTCCCTTCCTCCAGTACACACTTCAGTCCTTACCTCACATATAGTGCCACCCCCCCCTTCTTTCCCAATCACTCTAGTCCTACGAAATATCCTGTTCCCTGGTATCAACAGGTCCCAGTCATTGTATTGGGTGGCCCATGTTTCGGTGATGGCTGCAATGTCCACCTTCCCCTCTGCCATGAGAGTCTGTAGCCCTGCAGTTTTCTTCCCAAGGCTCCTAACATTCTGGGTGACTACCTTCCACCCCTTCACCTTCTGCCCTTCTTTATGAGCATCGCCACCAGCACATGCCTTTGTCCTTTTTCACTGTTATGAGGGACACTGCTCATATGGCTTCCGAACCTGTGGTCTCTGCATGTCCCTTGCCCACTTGCCACCCCTGCTCCTAGTTTAAATTCTCAACTTCCGCTATGTAGTCCTTCATCCTCTGTTTCAATACTTTCTTTCCCTCCTTGCTCAAGTGTAGTCTATCCTTGGGCATAGAGACTAATGTCCTCCCAGGTCCCTCCCCACCCCACACCAGCCCATACCCTTTGGCATGACACCAGGTTCTTAGCCATTTGTTAAAATCCTTTATTCTCAGCTTTCTTGCTGTGCTTGCCCTGGGCACTGGAAGTATCTCTGAGAAAGTTACTGATCCTTCTGTCCCCTCACATCATTGTCATAGTTCCTCAAACCTCCTCTGGACTATATCTACCGTCCTGTCAGTCAGGTCATTCGTCCCCACATGTATACCCCTTCTAGCATATTTTAGAACAGATTGTCCCACCCTTCCTGCTGTCATTCCCTGCATGGCCTCAACCCAAATGCAACTATGCCTCTCCCCTTTGCTACCCCACCTGACTCCTCATAGTATTTGAGTCCCTCAGCAGTAACATTCTTCCCCTCTTACTAACTGATTGCTTCCCTTCCTCCCCACCTCGCTCCTGGCTCCGCCTCTTTCTCCCTGTACAGTAGTTCCCCTGTTGTAATTTCTCCAGCAGAACTTCCCCCACTCCAGTTTCATCTGGACTTCTATCAGATTACTCCTCCAATTTCATCACCTCTTACCCTCTAGTACTACAAAACAATTTTCTAAAGACCCGTCTCCAATGCCTGCTTCCTCTCTCCTCATTGTAGGCCATTCCTTCCTTTCAACTCCATGACTGTTGCCACTTCTCCTCCTCCCCTCATGAGACCATTTCTCCTCCTTCCTGTTGTCTTCTTTCCCTTGTTCTGGATTCCCCTGACGCCGTTCTTCTTGGCTTGGGCCCCCCGTCTCTGCTTCCCTTCTTCTGACCCTCTCCTCCCCTGTTGACCCAAACAGACCCCCCTTCATCTCATTCTAGAATGATTGGCACACCACAGTTGTTGCAGCCTACCACCCTACCCATTGCTGTCGTTGCCCACAGTGACCCCCACCCTTCCAGATGAAGGTTACCCAATGATCCCGCAAGTCTCCCCTCTCCCCCTCCGTCATTGCAAAACATTTTTCTCCTTTTCTCAATTTTCCTTACCTTCTTTATCATACACTTTAGATAGATTGAGCAGGTGCCTTTTAAGTTCCTGTCCCTCCTGTCCACACCCAGAAAGAAATTGTAAGCAACTATTGCACAGCCCCTTCTAACTTCAACCCTCCTTTCCACAGTGCAAACACCAATGCGAACAGGTAAAATGAAAGCTTCTTGTGCAGTTACTTCCCTTTCATGGAGATAGCAGTCACCTCTTCGCTGGCTGCTGTTCCTTTCTGGACATCTGTTTCTGCTATGACAGGTGCATGTCCTTTGCCCTTTGGGGAAGTGATGTCAGAACCCCAGTATAAGGAAATGTTGTACCTGGGTGGGTGGGGTGAGAGGCAGGAGGGTGGGACCAGCCGTGCCTTCCAGAAAGAAACAGGTAACTGAGGCCCTGGCCAGACAATTAGCACCCTTCTCCCACTATGTACTCAACTTTGCAGCTAGGGAAGACAGCAAAACAACCACAACTCCACTAAAAGCACAAAAAAATAGGTTTGATGCCAGAAGAAACAGGTTTCCAATTCAAACAGCCTCACCATCACACCAAAATAGGCTTGAAATTAGAAGATATGTTTCCAATTCAAAGAAACAGCCCCACCAGAACAGCCCCAATTAAAACACACCCAAATAGGTTTGAAATCAAAAGAAACAGGCCTACAATTTAAAGAAATGACAGCCCCACTTAAAGCAGAACAAAATAGGTTTCAGAGTTTCAATGGGTCCCAAACAGTTCCCTGCTAGCCCATTTTAAGAAATAAGAAAAACTCAAGCCTGCTACCAAGTGAAACAAGACAAATCAGCTCACTTACAGCACACCAAAATAGGTTTCAAAATTCCGAAAGCCCCAAAACAATGCCCTGCTAGCCCCTTAGAAGTAGTAAGGAAAAAAAAAACAAGCATTTGTCAATGCCGAATGTTGTCTTGCTGACATTGGCATTGGTAGTGCAGGAGTTAGAGAGATGCATAATAGGAATGGCAGTGAAGTATGGAACTTATGCCAACCCCCACCCCATCCTGCAGAGATTGACAGGCACTGAGGTGTGCCTTTGGGTCGATGGCCATAAGGCTCATGCCATTTCACTTCACCCTACCCTGCAGACATCGACAAGTGTTGCGGTGTGCCTTGGGGTCTTCGGGCCTTATGTTCGCCCGATTCCGTAAGGAAATATGCTGAAATGGGTGCAGTATAGGAGATGGAGAACTGTAGGGCGAAGAGTCCGAGGCACACCTCGATCCCTGTCACTGGCTGCAGGGTGGAGGTGGAGTGGAATGACGTGAGCATTACAGCCGACAATCCCAAGTCACACCCCATTGCCTGTCAGTCTCTACAAGGTGGGGTGTTACAGTTAGAAACCCTAATGCCCTGGTTGTTTGTTGGCATTTGCACTCCAGATTTTCAACATGGGCTTTTTTGTGACCCCACCTCATGAACAGTGGCACTATCAGTGCATTAGCCGAAAGGTGATTTTGCACAACTGTGCCATTTGGTGCCACAGGTGCGAACCCATTTTGGCCAGGATGTGAAAAACTGCAACTGTACTGTTCATGAGGAGATGTAAAAAAATGGCAATGTTAAAAAATCTGGAGTGAAAATATGAAAAATTGGTGAAGTCACAAGCGTGCGTAGAAACTGCGCAACGCACGCCTGTGACACAATTATTTTGGGGATTTGTTTAACCAGATTTTCAACATAGACATTTTGGGACCTCTGCTCATGAACAGCATCATTGTGATTTTGTTAATGTGTCCCGAACACTGATTTCCCACAGCGACCGCGCCATTGGCCCTCATCTTTAATTTATCTTGTAATTGTAGTGAGTTTCCAGAGGGATGGAAGGTAGCTAGAGTAAAGCGTATTTTTTAAGGGTGGGGACAGGAATGAGCTGGGCAACTATAGGCCCATCTTGCTCCCGTCACAGATTTCAAAGATCTTTGAGAAAATTATATCTGTTCAATTGAGGGAATATTTGAACTCTATTGGTAGAATGTCTATTTATCAGTCTGGTTTTAGGTCCCAACATAGTACCAATATTGCATTGTTTAAGGTGGTTAGTGATCTGCAGCAGAGCCTGGACAGGAGACAAATGGTTGGAGGTTTATTTATAGATCTTTCTAAAGCTTTTGATACTTTAAACCACCAGGTGCTCCTGTCCAGGCTCAAGCCAGATCGGTTTATCTATCCAAGTTGTTAATTGGTTCTCATCTTACTTAAATGGAAGGAAACAATTTGTTGAGATTGGCCCTTTTAGGTCTAACTTAGTTAAAATATTAAATGGTGTCCCACAAGGGTGAATTCTGGGACCATTGTTATTCAATATCTATGTTAACAATCTTAGTTTTGACCTTCCAGATATAGGATACCACCTTTATGCTGACGATATGATTATATATGTAGAGGGTCCAACTTTGGATTTGATTAGACCTAAGCTCCAGATGGCCTTTGATCAGGTGCAGGATTTTTTCAAGAAGCATTTCTTAGTATTAAATTCTAAAAAGACCCAGGTTGTTGTATTTAGGAATAAGCAGTCCAAAGAACAGAATTCAAGTCTGAATATAACAACTTTGGATGGTACTATTTTAACGGAAGGGGATAATTATAAATATTTGGGTCTATGGTCAGATTGTAATCTATCCTGGTCCCTTCATATAAATAACATGATAGTGGGTTTTAATAAGAAATTAGGGGCTCTTTATAGGTTTAAGGGATATATGTCAAGGGATGTCTGTTCAAATGTTGTGAACTCTTTATTAATGCCTACATTAGATTATGGGGATCTCCTTTATGGTGGAGCCTCTGGCTTTTTATTGGACAGGGTGGATCTGATGTTCCATAGAATGGCTCGACTTGTACCGGAGGTCTCTTATAGGACTCATAGATGTCTTCTGTTTGACAGCTTGGGTTGGGTTAGGCCTTCTGAGTGTAGGAACCTTCATATTCTTAAATTTATTTTCCAAATTTGGAAAAAAGGGGTTCCAATTTATGTCTCTCAGTTATTTCCTCCTAGAAGTATGAAGGATAATCTTAGGGCTGCCCAGGGGCTGCATTATTTAACCCCAAGATGTCATTTGAATGTTGGCAAGTCATCGGTTCCTTTTAGAAGGATGACTCTATGGAACAAAATTCCTGTGTGTCTAAGGGATGAGAATCAGAAAATTTATTTTTCTGATTTGAATAAATGGTACCTGGGTGGGCTAGTAGTCAATTTAATTGTAATCAATGTAATATTTATTAAAATTGATTGTTTATATATATTGCTTCTTGCTGTATATTGTATATCTCTGCATTGTAATTTAATAATGTTGACTGTTTTGTTTTTTGAAACTGATGTCTGATGTTTGTTTGTCTTTTTGATCATGAGGACTTCATTGTAAATGAGCTATGCTCAATTGAATGCTTCCTTACTCTTAGGAATGAAAAAGATTTACTACTACTACTACTACATTGTGTGCCACATGTGCGAAAACACATTTCAGGCACAATGTGAAAAATGACAGCTGTACTGTTCATAAGGAGGTGTACAAAAATGGAAATGTTGAAAATTTCAAGTGGAAATATGAAAAATTGTTGAAGTCATGAGCATGCATAGAAGCTGCGCAACGCACGCTCATAACAGTAATTTTTTTTAATGTTTTCACCAAATTTGCAGTATAAGTTTTTTAGGGGCCCACCTCATGAACAGTGGCACTTTCATTTTGTTCCGAAAGGTGATTCCACGCAGTGACCACGAAATTACCTTTTGGGACAGAATAATGAAATCACAGTGACTGTGTTCATGAGGTGGGGTCCCAAGAACCCCATGTTGAAAATGTGGGACCAAAACTTCCAAAATGGCTGAGATATCCACCTACATTGAAACCCCATTCAAGTGTCATTATAGGACTTACCATCATTTCTTCACTTTGCGGTCGGCATTTGAAGAGTGCAGACATGTTCACAGTCCACTGAAGATTGCTGCTTCTGACCTCTGCAGGTAAGTGGGGGGAGGGAGGGAGGTGGGGGCACAGAGGGATGATGCGGGTTGGGGAGGGGGCCAGCGTAATGTGACAAGGGATCGCTTTCTTTGTTTTTCTGGTTAAAAAAAAAGACACCGTGGCCCATTTTTTTTTTTTAGCAGGGAAACCATGGTGCTGGCACACTGGGGTGAGCCCAGTGTGCCACAGTACTAGGGAATAAATGCCAACCCCAGGGATTGGGCACCCCGAGGTCGGAGGATATGTTGGGGGAGTGCATCTGACACCGGGAGTGAGCATCCCTGTGTCAGAAGCATCACAGCAGGGTTTGGCACATTGAGGTGGGCTCCCAGTGTGCCACATTAAAGGATCTGGGGGAGTTACGCACCCCGATGTAGGCAGGCAGGGAAGGGGGTTCCGTCAGCGTGATCGGATCACGCTTACAGTAAAAGTGCCTTTGGGCACTGACTACTCCCAGCCCATACAGAGCTTAGGCTGTGGCCTGCTCTGCATGGTTGGGAGAAACTTTCCAGACTAGAGACAGTGGGACGTGGAGGAGGCAGGTGAGGAAAGCGCCTCCTCCCACCATTCAGGCAGAGACTGGTGGGGTGGCAAGGCAGAGAGCTTACAAGGTTTGCTCTCCTGCCGCCACTGCCACCACCATGTTTATTGAAATGTTTCACCAAGTAAGGCATGTAGCGGAGGCGTGTCATCTGTGCTGCTACATGACTAGCTTGTCTCTGATTGCAGCGGCAAATTTGTTTCAAGCTGGGGGCACTTTGCATAAAACTTGTGTCACTGCTAGCATGTTCGCTAATTGGGGAATGGGGGATGCACCTTCTAACGCTTGCCCTGCGTTTGCTGAAACTGACACACCTCTGCATTTCTCCTACTACCGTCTCCTACTGCTACAAAATGTTGCTTGCGTGAGTGCAAGACAACATAATAACCTGTTACCAAGTGAAATCAACAATAAGCAATTTAAAAGCAGCAAGATGCAGCTACTGCACTGAAATGGATCTGATCCCTGACTACCAGGGAATTAGAGATCGTAATCTATTTTATCATGCTCGAAGTGACTTCAAGGATACGTAACAACTATAATACTTTTACACAGATTGGGGGCCACCAGACTACTAGGGATATAGAAAAGCAATATTTATGAAATATACATTGGATGGGCCACTAGACTGCAGGAATTAGAAAGCGTAATCTATTTTATCATGATCGGGGCTGGACCACGGGATATTGAAAACATTATTTTTTTTATTCAGATGGGACAGAACAAAGCCCCCTGAGCAAAACACATCCTCATTTAACTTTCTAGGGCACCCCTGGGCTGAGAAAATAGATTTTTAAATCTGGCCATCTCGTCCCTTGCTCGCAATGCACGATCGCGATCAAAGAATCTCGCGATCAAAGAATTTGCAGGCTCGCGATCAGAGATCGTTAGTGAGCCGCGAATTAAGATTTTAAAAGCTCAGAACTCTATTTTTTGACCGATTTGTATCAAACCAAAGGCACGACTCGATAGATCGGAGTCCCCTGAGTAAAACCCATCCAAGTTTTACTTTAGAGGTGACCCTTGAGCCGAGATATTTGTGTTTTTCTGATTGGAAATTTAAAAACAAGATGGCGGACCTCGCGATCAAAGAATTTTTAAAATACTCGGGGACAAAGATTCTTGAACCGTGAGGCTGCAAATTCGTAGACTGCCAGGCATGACCAGATGGCCAGAACTCCATTCTTTGTTCGCAAAACATACATATAAATGTTCCTTTTGACTTATAATGGGAACTTAAAAGTGGCATAACTTTTGAATGCCTTAATATTTTTTCACCAAACAAAAAGTGACATGTTTGGCCACCAAAGGTCTTTCAAATGAGCCATCATGCAGAGTGGCACGCCACACAACGGTCGTGCAGGACCATGTCCAAAATCCCAAAAGCTGCCTCCAAAAACAGATAATTTTACATCTTTCAGCGTTTTCATACGCAAAGACCGTAAGTCCGACTGAAACACAATTTGGCAGATCAAGAGATCTACCATGCCCCACTGTGTATACCAAATTTCAAGCAAATCCATTGAACGGTCCAAAGTTATTAACCTGCAAAGTTTGAGGTTAACATGAAGTGACCTCTGAACCTCTAACTATAGTGGCGCTGACCGCACCACTATAATATATATATATATTATATAGATATATATATTTTATTACAAAAAACTTTGTTAAAGCATCAGTTGAGGGTTGAAGCAACAAAAGCAGGAAATGAGGCATTAGGGTGAAACCCTAACACCCACCACCCATCCCAGCCTCCACAGACCAATGGTGACGAGGGGTGTGCCTTGGGGTCATCAGCCCAAACTCTCACCCCATTCCATGTGTAAGAAAACTGACATGGTACAGTATAGGAGACTGGGATGACAGTTAGTCCGACAACCCCAGAAGGCACACCCTCTACGCCTGTTAGTCTGTGGGGAGGGTGGGGTAGGGTGGGATGGTGTCAACAGTAATGCCCTCATTTCCCTACTTTTGTTACTTCAACCTTAACTGATGCAGTAACAAAGTTTTTGCAATGAATTTCCTTACTTTTGGAGAAAGTGTAATCTTTTCCTTATATGGTTTTGGGAGCTCAGGGCCTATCTATCCATAACTGTACAGACATTGTAATAAACTGTCATCTCCCTAGGGCCCTGCGCTCCCAGTATTTCATAATGGATGGCCTAGCAGTCCAATTACTGGATGATGGTATCCATATGTGGTAGTGCAGTCTCTACCTATAATTGTAGAGAAGCAGCATAGCCCTAGACACATTCCAAGAAAGCCCTCTGCTGCAGATGGTGCAATATCTCAGTAACCATAGCAACTTTGGAAAACATTCCACTGCAGTTGTAATAATAATAATAAAAATAACAATAATAATAGTTTTATTTACAAAGCACCTTTCAATTTTCAAAGCACTGTACAAGTTAAAACAATACAGATTAAACATTAGAATCCAATATCAAACACAGATAAAAACCATGATACAGTCAGCAACTTCAGAGCAGTCAATTTCCTAAAAAGGCCATTTGCCAGAGGTGGGTTTTCAAACCCCACTTGAATTCCTTAACGGTGGTGCACTCCCGTAACTGGCGGGGTAGAGAATTCCAAAGACTGGACGCAGCATGAGAAAATACTCTACACCCAGATGTTTTAAGATTCACTCTTGGAATCTCTAGCAACCCCTCATCGGCCGAGCGGAGCGATCGGCCAGGGAAGTGAGAAACCAGAAGATCTTTCAGACAGGCTGGACCCTGGCCATGAAGGGCTTTAAAAGTCAGCAAGCTGACTTTAAAGGCGATCCGCCACCGTATAGGCAGCCAGTGCAGTTCGCGCTGCACCGGGGTAATATGACAGGACCTATTTGACCCAATCAAAACCTGGGCCGCTGCATTCTGCACTAGCTGCAGGTGGTGGATTTCAACCCCTGAAAGCCCAAAGTACAGGGAGTTGCAGTAGTCCAGATGCGAGGACACAAAGGCATGAACCAACATTGGCAGAGCATCAGACGGAACAAGGTGCCTAACTCTGGCGATATTCCTGAGATGGTAGAAGGAAGTCTTGACGACTGCTGACATTTGTGACTACAGTGTCAGCCTGTCATCCAAGATAACTCCCAGGTTACGCACCCGTTCAGAGGTCAGGAGTGAAATGCCACACCTCTATCTGGCGACCCGGGTCCATTACCAATACTTCTGTCTTTTCTGAGTTCAACTTCAACCAACTAGAATCCATCTTTTCCTGGATTTCTTTCAGACAGTTGCTAAACACTGAGAGAGCTCCATCCTGGTCAGGTGCAAAAGACAGGTATAGCTGGGTATCATCTGCATAGCAGTGAAACCTCAGCCCATACCATCTTAAAATGTCTCCAAGGGGCAGCATATACACCGTGAATAACATGGGAGACAGCACTGAACTCTGAGGCACCCCACACAACAAAGATGTTGGGCTCAAGGAAAAAACCCTGGACACAACTCTTTGTGATCTCCCAGTGAGGAATGAGGTGAACCATCGAAGGATTCCACAACTATGCCTCAGGCGTGCTATCAACACGATGTGATCCATGGTTTCAAAGGCTGAGGAGAGCTCAAGGAGAACTAAGATGGAACGCCTTCTGATCCTCACCCTCAGAAGATCATTAACATCTGAACCAGCACTGTCTCAGTGCTATGTCTTTACGAAAACCGGACTGAAGGATTCAGATGTGTCATGGATGGTTAAATGGTCCTCCAATTGGGTTGCCACTATCTTCTCAATCACCTTCCCAATAAAGGGTAGGTTTGAGATGGGTCTGTAGTTTGTGAAACAGTCTGGGTCTAAAGTAGCTTTCTTCAAGACAGGTGTCACCACTGCTCCTTTCTGGGAGCTAGAGAACTCACCCGACTCCAAGGAGCATCAGACTATTCGCACAAGGACTGGACCTATGATATCACTACAACCCAAATTTAGGGAGGTCGGTCCAGGGTCCAAACTACAGCATGTAGGGCACACACTATGGATAATCCTCATGACATCCATGAAATCAAGTCGACTGAAGGAACTCCAAGAAAATTGAGGTACTGTGAACTCGCACTGTTCAACAGCATCCCCCCTAGAGTGTGCTGGTTGCAGATCTGCCCTGATGTCGCCACCTTAGTTGCAAAGAATCGAGCAAGCCCTGACTATAATTGCAAAAGGCTTTCCAAACTTGCAGAGACAGGCTGGTTTGCAAAGTCTGTCTACAGTTCGAAAAAGCTGAGCTGGTCGATTCTGAGCAACCACAATCTCCCTGGACAGGAATTCTGCCTTCTTATGGGTGATTGCAGATTGATAGACTAAATAATGGTCCATCAATCTAAGGTGGTCGGCTTCAAGGGCGGACCTGCACCAGCACCGCTCTAACCTTCGCCCCTGTCTCCACATCTCCCTCAATGTCCCATTAAACCAGGGGGACTTGGGGTGAAGGGATAGAGCAAACATGGACAGGAGCAATAGAATCCAGAGCCTCCGTAACAGCTGTATTATAGGCCGACACGAGGGCCTCTGGACTATTGCTCGCCAATGCGGGGGACGAGAGGTCAAGGACCACTGCAAGGCCTTAGGGAGTAATATCCCATATAGGGTGGTACCTATCCATCTTCACAGGGGTAGGCCTTCTCAGGGGGATGCAAAAACTGAACCTCACGATGTACTGGTCTGACCAGGTGACTGGTTCCACCCCCAAATCGGATGTTTCAATCCCTAGAAGGAAGACTTAAGTCCAGAGAGTGTCCAGATTTATGGGTAGCAGCGGAAATCACCTATGTAAGGTCCAAAGAGGTCCTAATTGTAGGAAGTGATTACCAAATTGCGAGAGTTCATCGTCGACCCAGGCGTAAAGTCATCCAGAACCATCCAATAACCCTAACCGGCCGGGTATTTGGTGATACACCACACGAGATTGGATCACAGGGGTGGGGGGGTTGCAGTCTGTTTTAAGACTGAATTGGATCTGACTAGTGTCCCAGCTGAGGAGACCAGACCATTCAAATGTGTCGTAGTGGCAGGTGGGGGCTATAGGATGATTCGTCTATCGCCCATCCGAGCGAAAGCTATTCCTTAAGAGGTGAAGCGGGACTTAAGTAAGTCAACCTGGTGTTTGAGTCGCCTAGGTTGATGGTGCTGGACTTTAATGCCTGGATCGACGTATTTAACTCTAATTTGGACAGCACTTCCTCCAACTGATGTACTCATTGGGCCTCTCACAGGTGGTTACCTCTGCCACTCACAAACATGGCCATTCCCTTGACCTGGTCTTCCTCCTGGGGATGGAAGCCTCCGACGTGGGGGTGGAACCTGTTGGATGGTCTGACCATTACACTGTGAGATTCAAATTTTGCACCCCTCTGCGTAGACCAACCCCTGTGGAGATGGTCAAGTACCGCCCTTTATGGGATGTGACTCCTGATGGTCTAACTGCGGTGCTTGATCTATCAGAATTTCCTGTGATGAGCTTGGATCTAGAGGTTCTGATTGTGGCTTATAACAAGGCCATTACCTCTGCGCTGGATTACATTGCACCAATCTGTGTGCGCCCTCTCTCCCTTCACCCTCGGTCGCCATGGTTTGATGGGGACTTGAGGGAGATGTAGCAACTAGGATGCAGGTTAGAGAGGTGCTGGCAGAAATCCGGCTTAGATGCCGACCATCTCAGACTCCTAGAGCATTATCAACTCTATCAGTCAGCAATTACTTGTAAGAAGGCAGTATTCCTGTCCGGAGAAATTGCTGCTGCACAGAACTGACTGGCCCAGCTCTTTCGAACCGTAGACAGGCTGTGCAACCTGGCCTGTCTACAGGATCGTAGAGCCTTTTCACAATTGCAGTGTGAGGAGCTTGCTCGGTTCTTTGCAGATAAGGTGGATGACATGAGGGCGGAGACCCGCACAGCACTCTCTATGGGAATTGCCGTAGACCAGCCCCTGGTCGCAATCCCTCGGTTTTCCTGGAGTTCCTTCGAAAGGCCAGAAATCGAAGATGTTATGAGGATTGTCCAGGGTATGCACACTACATGTTGTAGTTTAGACCCGGGTCCTACAGCCCTGGTTATGGGCTGTGGGGAGGTTATCATCCCGGTTCTGGCGAGGATAGTCTGGTGCTCTTTAGACTCTGGTGAATATCCCCGCTCCCTGAAGGAGGCAGTGGTGACACCAGTGTTGCAGAAGGCTTCTCTGGACCCAGACTCCCTCGCTAACTATAGGCCTATCTCGAACCTTCCCTTTGTGGGGAAGGTAATTGAGAAAGTAGTGGCTACCCAGTTGGACAACCATTTGACCATCCATAACATCTATGACCCTCTTCAATCGGCTTTTCGAAAGAGGCACAGCACCGAGACTGCACTGGTTCGGGTGCTCAATGATCTCTTGATGGTGAGAGACCAGAAAAAACAGTCCATTTTGGTCTGTTGGATCTGTCAGCAGCATTTGACACCGTAGACCATGGGGTGTTGCTTGAGCGCCTGAGATGCATCTGTGGGCTGTCAGGTCTGGTTCACAGATGGTTTACCTCTTTCCTCCCTGGTAGAACTCAGAGGTAGTGTCGGGGGTATTTTCCTCCGGTCCTACCTCTCTGTCGTGTGGGGTGCCTCAGGGCTCTGTGCTACCCCCCATGTTGTTTGCTGTGTACATGCTTCCCCTCGGAGACATTGTAAGATGATATGGGCTGGAGTTTCATTGTTATGCCGATGATACCCAGCTCTGTCTTTGCACCTGACCAGAATGGAGCACTCTCTGTGTTTAACAACTATCTTGGTGAGATCCAAGGTTGGAAGAGGTCCAGCTAGCTGAAGTTGAATTCTGGGAAGACAGAGGTGATGGTCATGGATCCTGGTCGCCGGATAGGGGGGTTGGGAGCAAATCATCCCTCAGGTTTATTCTTGGGGGATGTCGAGCTCCCTATCTCTGAACAGGTGTGTGACCTAGGGGTGATTCTTGACGATCAGCTGACATTACGTGCTCAGGTGTCTGCTGTCGTTAAGTTATCCTTTACCACCTGAGGAACATTACTAGGATCAAGCACCTTGTTCCATCTGGCTGGTGCCTACACTGATCCACGCCTTTGTGACCTCGCGTTTGGATTATTACGCTCCCTCTACTTTTGGCTTCTGGGGGTTAATATCCGCTGCTTGCAGCTGGTGCAGAACTCAACAGCCCGGTTGTTATTAGGATTCCTCGTTCTTCCCACATTACACGTGGCCTGCGGAGGATCTCACTGAGCTGTCGGTTCAGTGGCGGATCACCTTTAAAGTCGGTTTGCTGACATACTGGCCTACGGTTTGGGCCTGACTACCTGAAGAGCTTCTGGTTCCTTACCTTCCAGGCGACCGCTCGCCTCAGGCAACGAGGGGTTGCTAGAGATTCCGAGGTAGCTTTAAAATCTTCTGGCACTTCGAGCTTTTATGTTAGTGGCACCAACCCTCTGGAATTCTCTATCCCATTGGATTAGAGGTGCATGACCGTGAGGGGTTTTAAACAAGCATTGAAGTCTTTCCTGTGGAAGAAGGCATATGGGGATGGTACTGACATGGATTGATATTACTGTTTTTAGTGTTTTTATGATGTTTTATTGTGATGTTATTTTAAATGTACTGCGCCTTGACTTTTGAAAGACGCACTATAAATAAAGATTATTATTATTATTATCAATGATGGACTGGTAACTAGCACATTTGCTTAGCACACCTAAAGGTGTACTAAGCTGTGCTGAGCAAAAAATATGGAATCCAGTGATTGGCGACTGCAAGAATGTCGAACACCCATTAACGGCGAGTGTCAAAACTGTGAATGGGCAAGAGGGCGACTGGCAATATGATGATGCACAAAGAGGGCAAAGGAGGAAAAAAGGCAACTCACCAAAACAGCGATTCCCAAAATCAGCATGCATAGTTTGCAGCAGTACTACAGGAGTCAAAGCTGCTCCCCCCAAACCACGGACCCCAAGCAGAACACAGCCCCCTTCAAGCATATCCCTCCACCTCCCTCAGACTAGCTCCACCCCCCCACTGGAGCACCTACCTGTGTCAGCCCCCCCACACACACACACACATATACACAGAAGGTGCATGGCAGTGGGTTTGCTGGCAAGCTGCCATCATAGCACTCCGCTAGGACACCCGCTGCCGATGTAGCAGTGGTATGGTGAGGGCAGCACGTTTGGTGTTTGAAACCCACATGCAGCACCCACTGCCCAACACCACACAAACAACAGACACCACACCAATCAACATTATCCAGGTGAAGGGGCACCAGCAATATCGCGGATGCAACAGTGCTCACATCGTGCATCACCACAGGGAAAAGAACTCACCAGGCAATCCACGTTTGCAGCCATGCAGCTGCCGGATGCCACATAGCATAACATCTCTGCATGCCATGGACAATGCTTTCGTCACACAGTCTGCCCACGGCGGGGTTCCACCTCCACATGGCTGCCACAGGGTGGGTCACACACATGCACAGATGCGCACAGGTGTACGAGCACATGACCCTGTCACTTTAAAGGGCCCAGATGTGGAAATGCAGGTGTTCCAACCGAAGGGCGACCTGTATGATGGATTTACGCCTGATTTCTTGGTTAGCCAGAACGGGAAACTACTCCTGACATCATGGCTTTATGTACCAGCGTGACTAGGTTAAAACAATGGTTTACTGGAGGTACAGAAGTTGAGATGGTGAACTGTAGGAGAATGGGTTGAGAGTTAGGACCAACGACTCCCAACGCACACCGATGCCGCTGGGGGCAGGGTGGGGTGGGTCCAAGGGTTTTCAACCCTAACATCAATTTCTTTGCTTTTCTCACTGTGGAACAACCCAAACTGATGCATTAAACGGAGTTTTTTGCCTCTAATTATATATATATATATATATATATATATATCTTTGTGACTTTGCCCCCTCCTGCAACTGTTCCTGCTCCCTGACCCATGCATTCCTCCTCCCGTGTTGTTGATGTCAAATGTGTGTGTGTGTGTGTGTGTGTATCTAGATATGTTAGGCAGAGAGATACTGTAGGTAACTAGATAGATATAGTGATAGATAGATAAATAGATAGATAATGTATATCGCTGGTAGTTACAAAAACTTGACCCAGTATTGCGGTATTTTTATTTATTTATTTGTATAATTGGATACAATATCTTTTGAGCCAGAGTAACTCATTTGCAAAGGTTCCTCATCATTACAGATATATTTCACATACAGCAGAGTTTAAACATTGCAACAAGATATATACATGTTACCTACTAGATACAGAGCAGCACACATAATGTGGCATTGTCAGGGCACAATTAGACAAAGGTAGAAATTGAGGGTGAGGGCTTAAGGGCATGGGGGGGAGTAGTAACTTCAAGAGTATTGTCAGTTGGACTTCGGTGACGTCAGCAACCTAATGGCTACTTGTTCCTCCTGCTCTGTCCACCTCCTGATCTTAATCAGGATTCATCTGCTAGCATACAAAATGGACTCACCTTGAAAGGGCACCAGATCGAAGGCTGTACCCCAAGAAAACCCAGGGACACCAGCTCAGAAGTTAAAAGAGCTCTTACTTCAAGAAAAACTCCGCTCACACATGGAAACTGCAGACCCTGTGGAGCACGCAGAGGCCACTCAACCAGTCGAGGATGACAGTGTAGATCTAATTGCATCCATTCTGCAAACAGCTAAGACTGTAACTAAAATAGATCAGACTCTGTCTGATCTCCAGTCGGACACTGGAAAGATCGGACATAGAACAGATCAAGTCACACTGGCTTAAGCAAAATTTCCGACCAGGCTGACGAACACGACTGCCTGCTGTTGTACTGCTGGCAGGGACGATGAGCTCACATCGCCTAGATGATTTGGAGGAGCACAACCACCTGCAAAATATCCACATTTATGAAGTACCCGAGGGAGCAGAGACTGGTGCTCCTAGTGTAATTATTGTCAGTTGTAGTGGAGGGGCATTATTCAGAGGTGAAGATGTATCAATTGCAGTTGGTGTTGGGGTGAGTAATTGTTTTAAAAGTTTTCTTGAATTGTACTATTTTGGGTATATTTAGTAGGGATTCTGGTAGCCCATTTAGCCATTTTGGTGCCCTAGTGGCAAAAGAGTGTGAGGTTTGGGTTGTTTTATGATATGGAACAGTGAGCACATTCCTGGTTACATTCCTAGTGGAGTACTGTGTTGGGAGTGGACAAAGTAGGTCCTGGATTCCAGCTTGTACAAGACAAATAGTGTTTCCTTGCCAAGACACATTTTGGAATTTTATTCTGTCCTGCAGGGTGAGTCATCTGGTCTGGGAGTAGAGGAGCAAGTGTGTGCTAGCCTGTCTGCACCAAGAACAAATCGACAAGCCCTCTTCATGGCTAGTTTGACTCTACTGAGGACAGTGTCAGAGGCTGCAGCAAATATTATGATTCCAAACTCAATTAAGGGGAGGACTGAGCTGGCCACAACTATATGTTTTGATTCTTGAGTGAGGTTGTGCTTATGCCTGCATAATGCTCCAAGTTTTTTATTTATTGTATTGACTAAGATGTCCAAATGGGGTGCAAATGAAAGGGCATCATCTATAGTGACATCCAGATATTTTAAGGAGGTGTCTTGTTCTAGAGTAGCACCATTCTCATTGAGGATTATTAGGGGATGAGTGTTTCTGTTCATCTGTGGTCCAGTGAATAACATTGTTTTTGTCTTGTAGTTTAAGACTAGTTTAGTTTGAACCACTGTTCGAATGAGTGGAAACTACTTTGTAGGCTCCTAGTGAGAGTGTCCTGGCTTGGGCTGCTAATGAAGATTACGGCATCATCTGCTTATAGCAGGACTCTGGAATTGTGGCATGCTTATAGTAGGCTATTTATAAAGAGGCCAAACAATATACAAGTAGGTTCCAATATTGATCTCTGAAGCACCCCCACAGTGACATTTTTGAAACCCGATAATACCCCATTGATTTTGACTCTCTGGGTTCTACCAGTGAGAAAGCTACTGAACCAGGGCACAGTGTCTTGTGAGAGAACAAGTGAGAGAAGTTTCATAGTCAGGAGTGTGTGGTGGACTAGATCAAAGGTCTTTGTTAGGTCAGTATAGATTGATCCAACAAGGTGGCCGGTGTCAAGGGCTTCATGTAAGTAGTTGGTGTATTACAGGAGTGCTGTGGTGGTGCTATGCAGCTTACGGAAACCATGCTGTTGATTGCACTGGATATTGTACTAACTGACGTATTCAACTAGCTGGTCTGATGCAACTTTTTCAAGAGCTTTAGACAGTGGCGAGAGGATTGAGATGGGTCTAAAATTAGAGACTATGGAATGGTCGCCATTTTTATGAACCAGTGTAACTAAACCTATTTTCCAGATATCTGAAAATCGGGAGTATTGCGGTGAGAGATAAAATATTTTTGCTAAAGGGATAGCAATCTCATTAAGTGGTAGGGCAACCAGTTTCATGTCATATAACAAAGTTGCGGTTAAAACAAGCATTTGTCAATGCCGAACGTTCGCTTGCAGGTATTTGCAGTGGTGTTTGGCACGTATGGTGCTTTACTCTAATGCCCTGTGCGATTGCTGGTATTTGCACAATAAATTTTCAGCATGACCTTTTTGTTACCCCCATTGTGCGCTACATAGGCAGAAACACGTTTTGGGCAGGATGTGAAAAATGACAGCTGTACTGCTCATAAGGAAGTGTGGTAAAATGGCAATGTTGAAAATCTGGAGTGGAAATATTGAAAATTCGCAAACCTACGAGCGTGCGTAGGAACTGTGGAACACACGCTCGTAAAACAGTCATTGTTAGAATTTTTCACCAAATTTTCAACATTGCCATTGTAAAACTCCTCTGCTAATGAACAGTGTCACTGTGATTTCTTACTGTGTCCCATACATTGATTGTGACAATCACTCGCGCCATTGTGCACTACATGGCGAAACATATTTTGGGTAGGATGTGAAAAATGACAGCTGTAATTGCTCAGTAATGAGGTGTGGAAAATGGCAATGTTGAAAATCTGGAGTAAATATTGAAATTACATGAAACTTACGGTAACGTGGAACAGCACAACATGCGCTCATAAAACAGTTATTTTAGGAATTTTTCAACAATTTTCAACATAGCCATTTTAAGATCTCTGCTCATGAACAGTGACACTGTGATTTTCTTAATGTGTCCCATACACTGAGTTCGCACACCGACTGTGCTATTGTGCACTACATGAGGGGAAACACGTTTTGGGCAGGATGTGAAAATGACAGCTGTACTGCTCGAGGAGGTGTAGTAAAATGGCAGTGTTGAAAATCTGGAGTGCAAATATTGAAGAATTAGGTGAACTTACGGTCATGACCAGAACTGCATAGCATGCTCATAAAACAAATCATTTTGGAATTTTTGCCAAATTTTCAACATGGGGTTTTGGGACCCTTCTCATGAATGATGTCACTGTCATGGCATTATTCAGGCCCAAAGGGTGATTTCGTGCAGTGACTGCGCAGTGACTGCGAAATCACCCTTCGGGCCCGAATAACGCCATGACAGTGACATCATTCATGAGAAGGGGTCCCAAAAACCCCATGTTGAAAATTTGGTGCAAAAATTCCCAAAAATGCCTGAGATATGCAATAAAGTTGAAAACCCTATCTAGCCCGTTATACAGCTTACCGGCATTTCCTCAGTTCGCGGTCGGCTTTGAAGAGTGCAGACGTGTTCCCGGTCCACCGAAGATCGTCGCGCCGAGTCCGGAGGTAAGTATGGGGTGAGGGGTGTGGGGAGGCTGGGTGCACAGTGGGTGGAGTGCGGGTTGTGGGAGGAGGACTGGGAGAAGCGCCCGTGGGACGTTTTTGCTTTACAGGTGAAAAAAAAACACAAGACTATGTGGGGCGTTTGCCACGCTGGGGGCGGCTCAGCATGGCAGAAGGATGGCTGGGGGGCGAAGAGCCAGGGGGATTGGGCACCCCATCGGCGGACAACCCGAGACGTTGCCACGCTGGGGTGGGCTCCCAGCGTGGCAGAAGGATAGCTAGGGGAGCCGTGGAGCTGACGGGATTGGGCACCCCGTCGGCAGACGACGGACGCTTTGCCACGCTGGGGTGGGCTCCCAGCATGGCAGCAAAGATTTGGGGGGCGGATGTGCGGGGTGGCGTGAGCTGGTGCTGTGTATGACAGCGTGCCTTTGAAGCCAAGACCACCACTGTCATATACAGCTCCCGCATTCCATTGGTGCTGGACCGCCACGCCTGCTCAACGGAGCAGTGGATTGAAAGGGAGAGGCACACCTCCAAAGTGTGCTACTCTCCCAAAACATTCCTTGCGCATGCGAGCAAGCGAACGTAAAAAGGTACCATGGTATAACGTAGTTGCAGTAAATGCTATTCAATACTTTTTCTTTTTTTTCCACAAATGTATTATAGCGCAGTACTGTTTTTACTACAACTATGTTATACCACAAGGTCAGCTTTTTTGTAACCAAACCACTGCATATATTCATTGCAAAAAACTGCATTAATGCTCCAGTTAGGGTCTGACTTAATCCCACAAAAGTAGGGAATGTGGCATTATGGTTTCCAACCATAACTCCTAACCCCCACCCCCAAGCAGCAAAGGACAAGACCACATAAACAGTCACAGACAGCCATCATTAGATAAGACAAGCAACATGCAATGGTTTACCAAATGACACAAATGCAGAAGCACTGATATGGCTAAGTTTGTGGATTTCTATCGCAAAGTGTGTGTCTTGCAATTTACACAAGTACCTGTTGCTGCAGAAGCATTGTTCTATTAGGGGCTGAAGCTTCGCAGACATAAGTAGTGTTTTAATCTGAGTATCATAGATTTCTGTCTGCAGACACAAGCGTGTGTGTCTTTACAGTGTAATGACTAACAGCAGCTACAGCTGGTTTCAGTGTTGGATTAGGCATTGTGATGTCATCAGCATTGTGAAAGCTACTCTCCGGTTCAGTATTCCACTGTGATAATAGTAACCTTAGAAACATAGACAATGACATCAAAAAAAGACCATTGGTCCATCTAGTCTGCCCATAAATCCCTAACACACCCAGGACCTATTGTCCATACAGAGTTCTAAAGCACACTATCCACCCCCATGCTTTCCACCCTACCGCTACCACACTGAGCAACCACTGTTGCTGTCAGTACCTCTTCCTCTTCACCCCAGTATGCTGTTTGCCTTACTGTATGTAGGCCTTGTTACACTGGCTTGATTCTCTTAGGGAGTCAATGATGATGACCTCTAGGTCTCTTTCCTCAGAGGTCATGCCCAACTTTACCTCCCCATCCAGTACTCTGTCCTGGGGTTCTTGTTCCCTATGTGCATCACCTTGTACTTTACTTTTTGACATTGAATTTCAACTGCCAAACCTTTGACCTCCTCTCTAGCCTTTGCAAGTCAATCTGCACCTCCCTAATCAAAGTAGAGTAAATCCACTGCATGGCCCTTACCCACTAACCTCATTACTCAGTCAGATATTGTCAGATTCGTCCAACCAGCCCTCCGTGCCTCAAATCCATGCTGTTTACTATTCTAGAGTCCATTGTTCTCCAAGTAGTCCATGGGGTTTTCCTTGACTCTCAACCCCTCCACGTCTGGGTCTGGAGAGTGGTAGGTAGCAGGAGGGGCAGCAGGGTAGCCAGAAGGAGGCTATCTAGTCCAGCGCCATACAGAAGGCAAACCGTTTTGCACCTCTGGAGGAGGCTCAGTCACCTGAATCCTCTGGGGGGACTCTGAGTCAGTCAATGGGAAAGGGAAGGACAACATGATGGCAGCCAAGGGGAGCAAATCTACCAGGAGAGTTTTAGTGGTTGGGGATTCCATGATTGGGGGTGGAAAGGGTGATGGAGGTAGGGTTAGATGGGAGAGGGATAAGCCGGTGCCTTTCTGGTGCATCGGCCATCCAGGATTTGGACAAGATAGGAAGGATGGTGGAGAGGGAGCGGTGGGAACTGGGTGTGCTGGTGCAGCTGGGTACCAATGATCTGGCAGATCAGCTGGTGGAGATGGTGAAGTGGAACATCCATAGACTGGGGGACAGATTGGTGGCACACTCAGCCTCCCTGGCCTTTTCCAAGTCCTCCCTGTGTGAAGAAGACAGGGGAAGCAGGATAGGAGATCAAGTAAGGTAATCAAGGAGTTTAACATGTGGCTTAAGGGATGGTGTCAGGAGAAAGGGTACCACTTTGTGAGGGATTGGGGGGACTTCTGGGACAGAAGACTCTTCAGGGGTGATGAATGTCACCTGACAGGAGAGGGGGCCTGTACAGTAGGGCAGAAATTTGATGTCTGTATCAGACATTTAAACTAACTGCAGGGAAGACTGGGTCTAGGGGAACCATGGTGGCAGGTGAAAGGAAGGGGATACTAGCTAGTACTCCCCCACATCTGAGGGCTTGTAGCATTAGAGCTACAGTACAAGGGGATCTGTGGTCCAAACTGAACTGGGTGAGGGGACATTAGAGAGGGGTAATGCAAAGTGTGCAATCACCAGAAAGAACATGAGGAAGAAAGGGCAAGGAAAACACAAGGGGAGGAGGTTCTACAGCCCCTCGCCAAACTTTTGAATCTGTCCCTCAGCCTAAGACAATTCCCAGCCTGTCCCCCAATAACTATCATCCCATCTCCCTTCTACCTCCCCTCTCCAAGGCCCTCGAAAAAATAGTGGCCGATAAGCTGATAGACCATCTGTATAAATATAACCTACTGTGCCCTGAACAGCATGGTTTCTGCCAGAGCCACAATACCACCACTGCCCTCTTAGAATACTCCTCCTTCATCCATGGTGCCCTCAAACATGGTCACCTTGTGGGATCGGTGTACATCGACCTCACAAAAGCGTTCAATACCATTAATCATACTATGCTTCTGGCCTCCCTGCCCTCCCTGGGGCTCTCAGATAAAACAATAACTTGGTTCAAAGGTTACCTCTCTGACATTTACCAGCAGGTGCAAATCAGCTCCACTCTATCAACTAGCCTCCATGTCTGTTCAGGAGTACTCAAGGCTCCATCTTGGGACCCATCATCTTCAGTCTCTTCCTAAACTCCCTCCCCAGCTCATGCCCTGGAAAAATTCTGCTCTGTGGGACAAGCGGTAATTTCTGGAGCCACCCCAGCCCTGATTCTCTCCAGCGTGCCCTGCAGGGTTTATTCAATGAAGCTGAGACTTGGTTCAGTTCCCACCGCTGAGCTCTAAACTACAAGAAAACAAAATCAGTGATCTTTGCCCACCGTCAGAGTCCTCATTGTGATTTCCCACTGACCATCACCAACTCACTAGGATTCCACCTTGAGCTGGCTGATTTGTTCAGATATCTAGGTGTCACCCTTGACACATCTCTCACCTACTATGCACATATCCAATAACTGTCCTCCGCTATCAACTCCAGACTCGGGCTTTTGTACTGCCATAAACACTGCCTTCCTCAGTGGCTATCCGCCTGGCTGTTATCTCTTCAGTCCTCTACCTGGTAGATTATGGCATTGTCATCTACGCACTGCTGACCCTATTGCATTGCGATGCATCAAAGTCACCCTAAACAAAGCGTGCAGACTGGTCACGGGTTGTGACAGATGGACACATGCTGTGATCTTTACAAGTCTGCTGAATGGTTGCCATTTGACACCTGTCTTAGGTACCATACTTGCCTCCTGGCCAAGAAAATCCACCTCGGTCAAGCCCCACCTGGTCTGCATAGCCTCATCCAACCCGTCCCATTGGTCAGAACCTCCCGTAGCTCTACTGGGACCTCCCTACTAGTCCCCCACTGCTGAACATTGCCTTGGACAAACAGCCTTTTTCTACAGAGCCCTCCCGTTGGATTAATAGCCTCCCCCCTGTCTCCCTGGAGCCCAGGATTGGTCCCTTCAAGACCAGTCTCAAAGCTCACCTGCTAGAATCTTCAGCCTGTGATTGTCCCTAACCCTCTCTTCCTCTTGCTCCCCCCACCTTGGCGGGGCTCTGTAGTATAAATCTACCTCATAAATGTTATGATATATATATATGGAAAACAAAATGTGTATTCATGCACTACCTAAATATTATGCATATTATGGATAACGCTGGGTCCTCCTCTCCCAAAGACTACTGTTTCAGTATCCCCGTCTGTGTGTTTTTGTGTATTGTCTTTCTTCCATGGTCACTGCACTTATAATATTGTATAATTTTTTTGTATGCATAACTTCCATTACTTGTTTTCTTTCTTGTTTCTACTACCTGAACACTGTACTGCTTAATACTACATGTATGTCCTTATTGTTGTTTGACGTGGAGCCTTTGTAAAGGAGTCTGTGACTCAAAGGGTTGTAATTCAAATGTTATTAAATAAATAAATAAATGGTATGTAACAAATAGAATCAGGGTCAGATGGAAGGGGTATGCCTTAACGCCAGGAGCCTAGGTAACAAATCAGCGCTCCAGGCACTGATGGTGGACATTGAGGTGAACCTTGTGGCCATCTCAGAAATGTGGCTTCAGAAAATACCAACTGAGAACTTATGGTCCCTAGGTACTCAGTGTTCAGGCAGGATAGAGGAACAGGTAGAGGGAGAAGTAGGCATTTTTGTCAAGGATGGCATCGAGGTGATAGAAGATGGGTGTATCGGGGTAGTAAGGGGGAGACAGAGTCACTGAGGGTGCAACTCACAGTAGCCTCAGGCAAGAAACTGTACTTGGTGGTGACCTACAGACCACCAGAGCAAGGAGAAGAGAGGGACAGAGAACTCTCAGAAGAACTTGAAAGGAGTGGCAAAGGGAGAAGTGGTGGTGGTGGTGGGTGATCTGAACCTGCAAGACATCGACTGGGATGTTCCAGTGGCCATGAGTACCAGAAGTCAGGTCTTGTATTGTTAGATGCTTTCCAGGACTGTCTACTGGTACAGATAGTGAAGGAACCCACGAGGCAGACTGCAATTGTATATGTGGTGCTTACCAACTCAGAGGTGATAGGAGCTGTGAGAATAGGGGAGCCACTGGGGAACAGCGACATAAATCCATTTGGTTCAAACTGGCCTTTGGTTCTGGAAAACCCCAATCAAGAGCTGAATTCCTTGATTTTAGAATGGCAGACTTCAATAAGATGAGGGAGCTGATCAGGGAAAAGTTAATAGGAGTGGAATGTGGGGGCAGAAGAGAGATGGAAGACAATTAAAGGGGCCATTCTTGAGACATCTATCTTATGCATTAGAGTGTCAACCAAAATAACTTATTCAAGAGACCAAAATGGTTCTCTGCAAGGATCAGGAAAGTGGTGAAGACCAAGAAAAAGGCCTTCTACAAGTATAAAGAAAAGCAGGATGAGGAAGAATGGGGAGGATATTTATTGAAAAATGGGGATGCAAAGAAGGTGGTTAGAGAAGCAAACACAGACACAGAGCTACATATTGTTGAGGGGAGTGAAGAGCGGAGAAAAACAGTTCTTCCAATATATTAGGGAGAAAAGGAAGAAAGGAGGGGGAATCATAAGGCAAGCTGAGGGCAGCTGGGTGATACAGGAGGTTGGCAAAAGGCCTCTGTCCTCAGTGATTACTTTTGCTAATTTTTCACTAGGGAGGATGGTGGGCTCTTGCCAGAGAGTGGCATCACAGTGGTCACTAATGAGGTCCAGGAGATGAAGCATCCAACATTTACAAGCAAAAGGGTCAAGAAAGGGCTGGCAGCCCTAAAGATAGATACTGTGGCATCCCCCAGGATGAAACGCACCTTTAATGCACTCTGCAGTATACTGCAGCTGACCTACTGAATAAAGCAATGTAATTTCAATGGCAATTAGTCCCCTTTGTCATGCAGGAAACTGTGGCATTCATTTCATCCTGGCAGTGCCACATTTTCCTGAATGACAAAGGGGACTAATTATCATTGAAATTGCAGTGTTTTATTCAGTAGGTCTTTTGCAGCATTCTGCAGAGTGCTGCAAAATGCTGCAGAAATGCATTTCATCCTGGGGAATGCCACTATAAGGCCTGGGACCAGATGGGTTGCATCCGAGGTTACTCAGGGTACTTCCAGTGGAACTGGCTGAACTCCTGATAGGTCTATTCAACAGTTCACTGAGGACAGGGGTGGTTCCAACAGCGTGAGAGTTGCATCATTCCGCCTCCACAAGGAGGGGGACAAGGAACAAGCAGGGAACTGCAGACCTGTCAGTCTTACCTCTATTGTAGGAAAGCTGATGAAGTCACTGGTCAAACAGGACCTTGTGGACTACTTGGAGAGCAATGGACTCCAAGATAGTAAACAGCGCATTGGTTTTTGGCAGAGAGATCTTGTCAGACTAACCTGTTAGTTTTCTTTGACTGGGTGGCAATGGAATTGGATAGGGACCACATTGTGGATTTACTCTACTTTGACTCCAGCAAGGCTTTCGACTCAGTGCCTAACAGATGCTTGTTGAAGAAGATAGAGGATCTGGATGCAGCTAAGGTCATAGTAAAGTGGTAGGTAACTGGCTGAAGGTGAGGCAACAGAGGGCTGTGGTCAATAAGGTCAAATCAGAAGAGGGAGTTCATGAGCAGGGTATCACAGGAATCTGTTCTGGGTTCAGTCTTCTTCAATGTGTTCATCAGTGACATTGGTGAAGAAACCCGGGGCAGGTTGTGTCTCTGCAGATGACACTAAGCTTTGTGGGAGGGTGGATAGCGATGAAGGAATCAGGAAAATGCTTTGGGACTTACAAAAGCTGGAGGGGTGGTCTAAGGTTTGGCAACTAAAAGTCAATACCAAGAAGTGTAAGGTAATGCATGTAGGGAACAAGAATCCCAAGACAGAGTACTGGAAGGATGGGGTGAGACATAGACTACAGCTGAGGAATGGAACCTTGGAGTTATCATCAGTGACTCCCGAGAACAATCAAATAAGTGCAACAAGGCATATAGCAAAGGGAATAGGATACTGGGTTGTATTGGGACAGGTATTGATAGCAGAAGGGAAGAGATAATACTTCAAAAACAACAAGAAATACTCGCACTCCAGAGCCAGGGGAGTGTACCCCAGTGAAGGTGGCAGGTAATACCAAATGATTCTCCAAATACATTGTAGTAATCCACCAAAAACGATTTATTTAGCTTTATTTTTATTTTATTTTAAGAATCAGTTTACAACCTTTGAGCCAGAGGCTCGTTTCCAAAGGTACTTCGTCACATAAAGACATACATTGTGTTTTTGGTTACATAGCAAAGATTTGCAAAACAATCAGGCTTCAACAGAGCCACGTCACATTGTGGTCAGACAAATACAACTAGGTACAGGGTACATGTAATTGATAACAGGTGTTACACAAGTCGGTATCAAGTGAGCAATCTGGTAGGTAAACACTGAAACAGCTGGCACTGGCCAGGTTAAACATAGGCGTGGTGTACAGGGAAGTGGTGGAGGGGATGGTTAGGTGGAGAGCTGCCTGGGGGGCATTGTCAAGAGAAGCAGAGGTGGAGGCTATGTTCAGAGACAGGAGCAGTTACGAGTGCTGAAGATGTGGTTCCGAAGTGTGGTTTTGAACTTGGAGATGGTGATGGCATTGGTGATGGTGGCAGGGAGAGAGTTAAACCAGGTTGGGGCTCTATGGCAGAAGGACCTCTGGCCACGGCTGGTTCTTGATCCGGGGACCTTTAGAGTGGTCTTGTAGGAAGACCGTGTTGCAATGGTGGGAGGGCTCTGGTGGATGGATGCCGTTACCCCAGGGGGGGAGAGACAGTAGGGTTTTTTTGGTGAGGAGACAGGTTTGGTATTGGAGCCGTTCATCCAGGGTAAGCAGGTTAGCATCGACATATAGCTGACAGGTGTGTGTGAGCCTGGGGGCACCAGTAATCAATCTGCATGCTTTATTCAAGGTTAGGTGAATTTTGTTGAGTGCAGTGGTGTCGGCAGCACCATATACTGGTAGACCATAGTCTACAAGGGACAGAACGGATGATGTAACAGCTAGCCGGAGAGCATTTGGGGGAAGGCAGGTTCTATGGCGGAATAGGATGCCAAGCCATGTGTTAGTGGCGGATGTTAGGGCATTGATGTGGTTGTGAAATGTGAGGGCTGAATCGAAGGTAACCCCAAGGTATTTGTAGGAGCAGACTTGTTCTAGTGGCTGGTTGGTACTTGGAAGGATATAGAGTGGGTGGTTGCTAGCTCTGTTTTGGGGGTGGGAAAAGAGCATAGTTTTGGTTTCCTTAAGATTGATGATGAGTCTGCGCTCCTTCAACCAAGCCTCGGCACTGTTGAAAGACTGCTGTAGGGAGTCCTGTAGGGAGATGGGATTGCGGTGGGTGGCAAAAAGGACAGCATCATCTGCATACAGTAGAATTTTGCCAGGGCATGCACTGGGCAGGGTGTTCAGATACAGCGAGAAGAGAAGGGGGCCCAGGATGGAGCCTTGGGGGACCCCAGAGAGAATGGGACGGGTATCAGAGAGTGTGCTATTAATTTTTACATTCTGAGATCGAGTGTCAAGATAGCTAGCGCACCATGCCAGGGGCCAGCCGAGAGACCAGTGTGGCAGAGTGCATTCAGCAGAAGTGGATGGGAGACAGTGTCGAAAGCCTTTGAGAGGTCAATGAACACTGCACCAGCTAGGAGCTGGTATCAAGGAGGAGTGTAGAAAGTTGGAGAATTCAATAAGGGCAGTGCTGGTACTGTGACCCGCACGGAAGCCATGTTGCTCTGGGCATAAGATGTTATGCTTAGCCAGATAATCAGTGATTTGAATGGCCACCACTTTCTCCAGGGCTTTAGAGATGGGAGGGAGGATGGAGACTGGCCGGTAGTTGTTGGCCAATGACCTGTCGCCCCCTTTATGAATAGGTGTGATAATGGCTGTTTTCCAAGCTGTGGGGAATTGTCCCAGGCAGAGTGACTGGTTAATTAGGGCTTGTGAGTGGTGCAAGGACTTCATCTAGCACCAGCCTGAGGATGCTGGGGTCCAGTGAGTCACTGCGGGATTGTTGCCATTGAGAGCTTTGATTAGGATGGGTCTGGCTTCCCGGTGGAAATCTTCGCAGGAGGAAGCTGGGGTGCTGGAGGACAGGGGAGGTTGGCTGGGGAGGGTCAAAGAAATTACTAGGGAGGACTGAGCTAAGGTCAGTGAAAGTGGTGTTGAACCAGTTAGCTATGGTGGCAGGCTCGGTGGAGGTGGTGCCATTTCTAGTGAGCTGGGATGGGGCAGGGAGCAAGCTTTACCATTGAGTTGCTTAATATTATCCCAGAAGGTCCGGGCTGAGCCCCAGGAGGTAAGGGAGGCCTGGTAATGGTCTGCCTTGGCTTTCCTGATGACCCATGAGCACTTATTCCGGGCTGCATTCTATGCTTGCCTATCAGACAGATGACCTGTTTCAGTGGCAAGGTGCCAGAGGTTATCCCGGTTTCTAAGTAATTGTAGGAGTGCTGGGCTAACCCAGGGTGCGTTCTGTTTTTTGGACCGGATTTTGGTTAAGGGTGCAAAGAGATCACAGGCCATGTTGAAGGTGTGAGTGAAGAAGGTGAGGGCAGTGTCAATGTTGGTTGCCTGCTGAATGGGGGACCAGTCTATCTGGGTGAGGAGTGCTTTAAGTTTCTTCAGCCCACCAGGGCGGAGGCGCCTGCGGAGGGTGGTCTGGGCTTTGGGTTTGGGATTGGGGGCTACCCAGTGGAATAGGATAGGGGAGTGGTCACTCAGGGAGTCTGGGAGGACCTGGATGCTGAAATAACTTCAACACTCCTACACCCAGGAATGCTGCTACAGGTTTCGTTGGCTCGCCACTACAAGGCTTCATCTGAGATAATACTTCCCTATACAGATAGAGAGGCCACACCTGGAGCACTGCACCCAGTTCTGGAATCCTCACCACAGAAAAGATAGGGATAAGCTTGAGAAGGTGAAGCGCAGGGTGATGACAATTATTCAGGGTCAACACTGAACATGTACTCGCTGCAGACCAGAATGGAGAGGGCAGATATGATAAAGACCTTCAAGTTCCTAAAAGGAATTAGCAAAATGAACTGCAGGGAACTATTTAGCTTGAATACTAGCTCGAGGTCATGCAGAAATGAGTGGAAACTAACAGGAGGGAGGTTCAGGAGGGATGTAAGGAAGCATTGTTTTACAGAAAGAGTGTGCAGCTGTGGAACAGTCTACCGGCCAAAGTGGTAAGTGCAAAAACCATTGGAGGTTTCAAGCATGGTTGGGACAGAGTGAAGGACATAGTGCTTGCTTGGGACAGCAGAAACAGGGAGGAGAATGGAGGGGCTGGGGGGGCTGGGACCCTGGGCGACAGTAGGTCTCAAAGCTAAATAAGAGACTTGGGCAGACTGGATGGACCATGGGTCTTTTTCTGCCATCATTTTCTATATTTCTAGTGTCTCCATCAGTTTACCCACAGTAGAGGAAAGACTGACAGGTCTGTAGGTACTGGGTTGTTTTTGTCCACACCCTCATGGAACAAGACTATGCCCACTACCATCCAGTCTTTTGGAACTACCCCTTGTCTAAACTGAGCTATTGAATATCTTAACAGGGGTTGTTATTTCTGTTGCCAATTCCTTGAGCACCCTCAGATGCATTCTGTCTGGTCCTTATCTATCTTTAGGGCTGCTAGCCCTTTTTGAACCCTTTCATTGGTAAATACTTGCTGCCTTATCTCAGGGATCCCCCTTACAGCTGCCTTAACGACACTCACTGACAGAGGCCCTCTGTCTTTCCTTGTGAATGCAGAGCAAAAGTAGTCATTAAGAATGGCTGCTTTCTGTCCGTCCTCCTCAGTTACCTCACTTCATTCTGTTAGCCTAATAATCAATTCCTCCTCCTCCCTCCCTTCTTTCTTTCCCTAATACAGTATATCTAAAGAACTTTTTTCCCTCCCTTGACCTCCTAAGCAATACGCAGCTCTGTGCCTGCCTTTGCTTCTTTGTTCACCCTCTTTGTTTCCCTTGTTCTCATTTGCTCCTCTCCTCTTTTTTCCTTCCCTTGTCATTCCTTGTATCAGGTGAAAGTTTTCTTTTTGGGCCTCACTGCTTTCTTGATCTTTCCAGAGAACCACATTGGTCTCCTGAACATGTTTCTTTTTAATTACTGTTCTCGTGTAAGACTTTGTTCCCTCCAGAATGGCCCCCTTAATTGCCCCCATCTTTCCTCCACATCCTTGATGCTATGCACTCCAACTGACTTGTCTTGGACCAGCTCCTTCATCTAGTTGAAGTCTGCCCTTCTGAAATCTAGAACTTCAGCCTTTTACTTGTCCCAAGGCCCAGACTGAAACAAATAGAGTTATGGTCACTGGACCCTAGTGGCTCCACTGTCTTCAGTCCTCCTACCACATCTGTGTTGCTGAGCAACACATCGAGAATGGCGGCCTGCCTAGTGGGGTTCTTTATCAGCTGCACCATCAGGCAGTCCTACAATTTACCCTACCCAGCAGGAAACAGAAACATAGAAGCTGACGGCAGATAAGGACCACAAGGCCCATCCGGTCTGCCCATTTCTCTTTCTACCTTATAAATGTGCCATCTGCCTTTGCTCTGTCAGTGGCCTATCTATTCATACTCATCTGTATTGCTCCCTTATGCCTATCCCATGCCTGTTTGAAGCCCTGCACTGTATTCATAGCCACCACTTCCTGAGGTAGGCCGTTCCATGCATCCACCACCCTTTCTGTGAAAAAGAACTTCCTCACATTACCCTTATTGGCCTCCCTCTAATCTCATGCTGTGTCCTCTTGTCCTGCTATTTTTCTTATCTTTAAACATGTTAGACTCTTTCACCTTGTTAATGCCCTTAAGGTGTTTGAATGCCTCGATTATATCACCTCTCTCCCTCCTTTGCTCAAGAGTATACATATTGAGCTCTGTTAATCTGTCCTCATGTGTCTTGTGATGCAGTCCTGCACCATTTTAGTTGCCCTTCTCTGGACTGCCTCAGTTTTAGTTAATGTCCTTGTGAAGGTGTGGCCTCCCAGTACTGCCGCCAGTACTCCAGATGGTGCCTAACCAGTGTCTTGTAAAGAGGGATTATTACCTCCCTCTTACGACTTGTGATACCCCTACTAATACACCCTAACATCCCCCTAGCCTTACCTACTGCTTTAGAGGTCTGCTTGGATGATTTCAGGTCATCGGTGATGATGATGATGATGCCCAAGTCTCTTTCTTCCTTTGTGACTGCCAGCAACTCCCCTCCCAGCCTATAGGTGGCTTCAGGGTTTCTCTTCCCTATGTGCATGATCTTGCACTTCTTTGCATTAAATCCCAGTTACCACTCTTCTGACCATTTTGCTAGTTTATCCAGATCTCTTCTCATTCTGCCCACCCCATCTGGATCATCTACTCTGTTGCAGATCTTGGTGTCATCTGCAAACAGACAAACCTTACCCTCTAGTCCATCTGCAATGTCACTAATGAAGATATTGAAGAGGACTGGCCCCAGGACTGATCCCTGAGGTACCCCACGTGTGACTTGCATCTCTTCTGACTGTATACCATTTACCACCACTCTCTGTTTTCTGCCCATCAACCAGTTTGCCACCCAGTTAACCAACTTCTGACCCACCCAAGCCTACCCAGCTTATTTATCAATCTTCTATGTGGAACAGTGTCGAAAGCTTTGCTGAAGTCAAGGTAGGCGACGTCAACTGCTCCCCCTTGGTCCACCACTTTGGTTACCCAGTCAAAGAAATTTATGAGATTAGTTTGACAGGACCTTCCTCTTGTAAACCCATGCTGTCTTGGATCCTGTGCTCCTATGGATTCCAGGTGTTGCACTATCCTTTCCTTAAGGAGTGCCTCCATAATCTTGCCCACTACTGAGGTAAGACTGACTGTTCTGTAGTTACCTGCCTCCTCCCTGCTACCACTCTTGTGAAGCGGGATCACATGAGCCCTTCTCCAGTCTTCTGGGACCTCTCCTGTGCTCAGAGACTCACTAAACAGTTCTGCTAATGGCTCTGCTAGTTCCACCCTTAGCTCCTAAAGTACCCTGGGATGTATGCCATCAGGTCCCATTGCCGTGTCCACCCTGTGCTTAGTGTTCTCTTGTAGGACCCTTTCTTTTGTGAAGGGAGTAGTGCTCACCTCCCCCGTGTCCATGGTGCTGAGGCTGTGGGCCCCTACCCTGCACCTTCTCTTCCAGTAAATACTGAGCAAAAGTATCTATTTAGGATAGATGCTTTTACAGGGTCCTCCTCCTCACATGCCCCTTTTCTCCTTTGAGCTTAGCAATACCCACTCTGGACTTTCTCCTTTCACTAATGTTTAGATCTCCCATCACAACCCCCTTGTCACCCCTTTTTGGTTCTGCTCCTGCTCCCTATCTCTCTTCCCCTGAAGGGCCTGACTTCTGGAGCTCCTGACTGATGGAATGACCTAATCAATATCTGGCAGGTTCAGATCTCCATCACACCCCCCGCCACCCTTTTTGGTTCTGCTACTAGCTCCTTATCTCCTTCCCCTGTACTGGAGGTCTATAGATCACCCCATCCATAGTTTCTTGCCTGGGGTTGCCATGAGCAGAACCCAAAAGCGATTCTGTTCCCCATTACCTACCCTGATGTTTCTGTCCTACACTGCCTCTATGCTTTCCCTGACAGATAGAGTTGCACCTCCTACATCACCTTTTCCTCTGTCTGGACTAAACATGGTGTAGCCTTGGAGTGTCCCATCCCAGTCATGATTCGTTGTGGCCCAAGCTTGTGTGATGGCTACTTGATCCATCTCAGTGTCTGCCACCATTGCTGAGAGCTCACTAATTTTATTTCCCAGATTCCTGGTATTAAGGCAGACCCCTTCCCATCTTTTTCCTGATCCCCTCTGGCTTTTTCCTATTCTTTCTCCCTTATTCTTCCCTAGTCTCCTTAACTTTTTATTTTTCATGCTGAATGTAGACTTCTTTAGGACTTCCTCATTGGCCTCTTCCCCAACCTAATTTTAACTTCAACTTTACTGTTACCCACCTTGCTGCTACTAGTTCCCTGTTAAGGGGGAGCCCTAGCTAGGTTTACCATCCACTCTTCCTACTCAGTGGTTCCCCTTTTCTCTGTCTCTCTCTCGCAGTTTAATTGTCCAGTGTAGACATCAGCCTTCTGCCCCAGAGCACTGGTCCCCTCTCTAGTCAAGTGAAGGCCATCACTATTGAAGAGCCTCCTGTCCCAGAACCCCCGCAGTTCCCCACAAAGTAGTACCTCTTTTCCTGACACCATCCCTTCAACCACCCAGTAAACTTCCTAGTCACTTCCTTCCTTACTGTATCATTCCCATTCTCCCTACTTCACACAGAAAGGACCTCGGAAAAGGTCAAGGAAGCCGAGTTCACCTCCAATCTGTCCTCCAGCCTCTTAATGTTCTGTTTCACTGCCTTCACAGACTAGTTTGCCAGAACATTGGTACACAACTGTACCAGTGCCCCAGCTCCCTCTCCCTTCTCCACTATCCTCCCTATCCTACCTATATCCCAAATAGCTGATGTACCAGAAGGCATCTGACCATTTCACACCATCTTCCCTCCCTGCCCACTACCCTCTCTACTTCCCTAGTCATCGAGTCCCCAATCACTAAGACTCACCTTGCTGACTTCCTCCTGTTCACCACCCCCAGGTGCCACCAAGTCATCCTGCCCATTTTCTCCCACTGACTCAAAGTCTCCCCCAGTGGAGTCAGGTACCCGAGCCTCTTCCAGGGTGCAAAGCGATTTACTGTCTGTATGGTGTGACTAAGACTGGTCAGATCCCTTGTGGCTGCCCTGCCATCCTTTCCCCTTCCTTCCTCACCACCCTCCATCTCCCAGGGCCAGCGGGCCTCTGGGGAGTGGGAGTGGACCCAACTGATCCAGTGCCACAGCTGAGATTATCTCCTCTCTTGCTGCTACCAGCATTGACCCCCCAAAGGTCCTGCAGATGGGACAGTGTCCCCTTCTCAGAGTGTAACCATGGAGAAGAGCGCCCTACAGCCCCCACAACTGACTACCTCCCCACTGTACCTCATCTCCATACTATTGACTCCTATGATAACGCCTAGACTGTTGTTAATAACTGGCTTTCCTCTATATGCCAAGTATCCTTAGATTAGAACCAAAATGACCTATCTTATATATGGAGTTTCGTATATATGAGTACTTTATACACCTCCCTTAATCTCTTAACCTTGGTTAATTCTAATTATATATGTATAATATACATTAACTTAAATATACAAAAATCTATAATACCTGTTTTACCTGTATCATCCAGATGTAACAGCAACTCTCAGTCCTTGTGAGAGAAGGCTTCCGGACCACCACAAGGTATCACCTCATGCTGCAGAACAGTGAACAGTCCTTTCCAAGGCTAGGAGCGGTGACACATGACAGCACCAACCCCATCCTCAGGACGCACAGCCGGCTCCCCGAGATTGTTCCCGAACTTGAGTCGCTGGCATGGCAACACAGCACTCTACCCTTTGGGCCAACAGCCAGCCCTGTACACAACATGTCTTTTATTTTAAAACAGAAACTATAAAAGGGAGCTGAGTATTCTGTTACCTCTTTCTTTCCAGCTAAGGCTCTAACTGCACAGGAAGTCACAGTCATGTGACTAAGCTGTACAACAGGGTGCAGTTCTCAACTGCTGGTGGCAGCAGAGAGCAGGTGCTCCAGTACTGTACTGTGAAAGGCTGTACTTTAACGAGAATTTTAGGGGAGTACATTTAACAGACTAAGTACCTTCATTACACTTGCACAGTTTATTTTGAATGAACACCCATTCAGGGCCTCCATGGGTGATTTTTGGTGGAACATTTGGGTGGACACTGGGTGCACGGGAGTAACCAACATACCTGTTACATCAACACATGCACAACTCTTTAGGCAATTTTTACTCTGAAGCAGCCTAAACCCTGGAAACAACGATCACTGAGAACAAAATACCTTGGCAAAGAGGGATTACATTTTGGAAAAATACACATGAGATGCCAGCCCTCGGACAGCCTCTCATGGTGATCATGACTGACTCAGTACTTTTCCTCCTTTATTCCATCTTAGAACATAGAATATAGAAACATAGACTTTGACGGCAGATAAGGACCTGCTTGGTCCACCCAGTCTGCCCATTTCCCCACCTACAGGATAAGCTGCAGATCCTAGTTAACCAACAGCCTATTTCTTCTTACCCCACACAAGAGTTGCCTTATGTCTGTCCTATGTATTCTTGAATTCTCTCACAGTTTTAGATCCCACAACCTCCTCAGGAAGGCTGTTTCATGTGTCCACCACCCTTTCTGTGAAAAAATACTTCCTCACATTGCCCCTGAACCGCCCCACCACCCCCATCTTTAAATTGTGTCCCCTTTTTCTTGCACACCTCTTTTTCTGAAAGATGCTACCCTCTTGGACTTTGTTGATTCCACTGAGGTATTTAAAAGTTTCTATCATGTCCCCCCTCTCCCTCCTTTCCTCAAGGGTATACATATTAAGCTCCTTTAGTCTCTCCTCGTATGGCTCACAATTTTAGTTGCCCTCCTCTGGACTGCCTCTATCCTGTCTATGTCCTTGCGGAGATGGGGTCTCCAGAACTGGATGCAGTACTCCAGATCGGGTCTCACCAACTGTCTGTACAGGGGGATAACAACTTCTGTGTTCTGCTGGTGATGCCTCTCCCTATACATCCCAGTATACCCCCAGCCCTCCCTTCTGCCTTCTCACATTGCTTGCTAACCTTAAGGTCATGTGATTTGATTACCCCAAGGTCCCTTTCCATTTTTGTTGTTGTTACAACCCCCCCCCCCAATTGTGTAATCTTCCCCTGGGTTGTTTTTTCCCAGTTGCATTATTTTACACTTCTTTGCGTTGAATCCAAGCTGCCATACTTCTGACCATTCCTCCAACCTTGCCAAGTCCCTTCTCATCCTTTCCATGCCTCCTTGTGTATCAACCCTGTTGCAGATCTTTGTGTCATCTGCAAAGAGGCATATTTTTCCTTCCAGTCCCTCTGCAATGTCACTTATAAAGACATTAAAAAGGACTGGACCCAGTACTGAACCCTGCGGTACCCACTAGTAACCCCTCTTTCTTCAGAGTGGACTCCATTTACAATTACCTTCTGTGTCCTGTTGTCCAGCCAATGTTTTACCAGGGCTACCACCCTGGGACCCATTCCCAGGCTGGTTAATTTGACTATTAATCTTTTGTGTGGGACTGTGTCAAATGCCTTGCTAAAGTCTAGGTAGGCCATGTCCACAGCCCTCCCTGGTCTACTACTTTGGTCATCCAGTCAAAGAAATCAATTAGATTCGTCTGACATGACCTTCCCGCTGTGAACCCATGTTGCCCACTGGCCTCTAGGTACTCAACAATTCTTTCCTTCAGAAGTGATTCCATCACTTTCCCTACCACTGAGGTCAAACTGACAGGTCTGTAGTTTCCTGCCTTTGTCTTGGTCCCACTTTTGTGAAGGGGAATCACATCTACCTTCCTCCAACCCCAAGGAGATCCCCAAAACAGCAACAATTCACAAGGGTATAAGGTGGGCCACGGGAGGACCCTTAATACACTATGGTTCCTGTCTTTTAGAAGCATCCTGCAGCAAGCTCTGACCTCCTGTGAAGACATGGCTGATGTAATCGTCACTCCCCCGCTGTGCTATGGGGGACACTCAACCTGGTGACCCAAACTCTGATGGGGCCATTTCCACAGTGGCCTCAGCCACTTACAACTCAGCCATATGACTCTCACACTGGAAAAAAATAGGGCACACATTTTCCTGGATGCCCAGCAGCTCTTCTCACTGCTCCTTTCTATCTTTTTACCTGCAGACTCTTCCTCCAAAGAATACTTCTGTCTCATATCCTTTGTGGACTCTACCAGTTGGCAAATCTGCCAGCCTGCGGGGATACTGGACCATACCAAGACAGGCAGATGTCTGAGTTACTGGACGGCTCAAGAGGAGTTGCCAGGTGCTTCAGTGTATGCTGTATGGCCCAGGCGAAGAAGGCTGGGGAAAGAAACCCAGTTGGATAAGTAAAGGGGTGCTAGACAGGGTGAGGAAGAAAAGGGCAGCTTACAGGAGATACAGAAAATTGAGCAAGTAGAAACATAGAATTTGATGGCAGATAAGGACCGCTTAGCCCACCCAGTCTGCCCATTTCCCTACCTAATGGATAAGCTGCAGATCCTAGTTAACCAACAGCCTACTTCTTCCTACCCCCACCCCAAGAATTGCCTTATGACTGTCCCATGCATTCTTGAAATCCACCACTGTTTTGACAACACTACCTCTTCAGGAAGGCTGTTCCATGCATCCACAACCCTCTCCATGAAGAAATACTTCCTCACATTACCTCTGAGCCATCCCCCTCAATCTTCAAATTGTGCCCCTTGTTCTTGCACACCTCTTTTTCTGAAAGATGCTACCCTCTTGGACTTTGTTGATTCCTTGAGTGCTTGAAAGTTTCTATCATGTCTCCCCTCTCCCTCCTTTCCTCGAGGCTATACATATTAAGCTCCTTAAGTCTCTCTTCATATGTCTTCTGGTGCAGACCCTGCACCATTTTAGTTGCCCTCCTCTGGACTGACTCCATCCTGTCTATGTCTTTGCAGAGACTGGGTCTCCAGAACTGCATGCAGTACTCCAGATGGGGTCTCACCAGTTGTCTGTACAGAGAAATAACAACTTCCTGTTTTCTACGGTGATGCCTCTCCCTATGCATCCCAGTATCCCCCCAGCCCTCCTTATTGCCCTCTTACATTGCTTGCCCACCTTTAGGTCATCTGATATGACTACCCCCAGGTTCCTTTCCATTTTTGTTGTTGTTAGTATCTCACCCCCCTTCCCCATTGTGTACACTTCCCCTGGGTTTTTATTTCCCAGGTGCATTACTTTGCACGTCTTAGCTTTGAATCTAAGCTGCCATACATCTGACCATTCCTCTAGCCTTGCCAAGTCCCTTCTCATCCTTTCCACCCCACTTTGTGTATCAACTCTGTTATAGATCTTTGTGTCATCTGCAAAAAGACATACTTTTCCTTCCATTCCCTCCGCAATGTCACTTATAAAGACATTAAAGAGGACCGGTCCTAGTACTAAACCCTGTGGTACCCCACTAGTAACCCCCCTTTCTTCAGAGTGGACACCGTTTACTATTACCCTCTGTGTCCTATTCTCCAGCCAATTCTTTACCCAAGCTACCATCTTGGGACCCACTCCCAGGCTGGCCAGCTTGCATATTAATCTTTTGTGTGGGACTGTGTCAAATGCCTTGCTAAAGTCTAGGTAGCCCATGTCCATAGCCCCTCCTTGATCTATTACTTTGGTCACCCAGTTAAAGAAATCTATTAGATTCATCTGACATGACCTTCCACTGTGAATCCATGCTGCCTTGGGTCCTGTGCCCTCTGGCCTCTAGGTACTCAACAATTCTTTCCTTCAGAAGTGATTCCATCATTTTCCCAATCACTGAGGTTAAACTAACAGGTCTGTAGTTTCTTGCTTCTGCCCTGCTCCCACTTTTGTGAAGTGGAATAACATCTGCCCTCTTCCAGTCCTCAGGTACCACCCCATCCTCAGTTTGTTAAAGATGGTAGTCAGTGGTGTCACTAGTTCTACCCTTAGTTCTTTTAGAATTCTGGGATGAATCCCATCAGGCCCCATTGCTTTGTCCACCTTCAGTTTTAAGAGTTCTTTCAGAACCCTTTCTTCTGTGAATGGGCTGGTATCAACCCCATATCTAGAGAGTTTATATTGATTGGTTTCAGTACTTCCCCTCTTCATTTGTGAATACTGAGCAAAATATTTGTTTTAGTATCTCTGCCTTTTCACAGTCACCCTCTGCCCACCCCCTCCCTTTATTAAGCCTCACTATCCCTCCCTTGGTCTTCCTTCGCTCCCTGATGTACCTATAAAATGTTTTATCCCCCTTCTTAACTGAGTTGGTTATCTTTTCCTCGGTTTGGGCCTTTGCTGTTCTGACTGCCTTCCCTGCTTCCTTTTGCTTTAATTGATACAATTCTCTGTCCTGCTCCTTCTGTGATTCCTTGTACTTCCTGAATGCTTTCCTTTTCTCCTTAACCTTTCCTGCCACCTCCTTTGAGAATCATGGTGGTTTCTTACATTGTTTTGTTTGTTTATTTGCTTCACACAAAGGCTTGCTGCCTCTGTGATGGCAGTTTTGATTATTCCCATTATTCTTCCACCCCTCCTTCCTGCCCATTTGCTAATGCATTCCTTAGGTACTCACCCATTCTGGCAAAAGTCAGCCCTCCTGAAGTCTAGTACATTTGCCTTTTATGGCTTGACTCTACTGCTGTGTTTATCGTGAACCATACTGTTCAATGGTAACTAGTTCCCAGATGGCTACCCACTTCTAAATCTTGGGGAGGGAGGAGGATAGGGAGGAATATCTGAAAACAAAGGAAGTGATCGGGGTGTAAGGGTAGCCAAGGCAGCAAGGGAACTCAGGCTGGAGCAGGGCATTAAAAAAGGGGAGAAAGACTTCTTTAGGTACATCAGGGAGAAAAGAAGCTGTAAGGACCAAATTGTTCATTTTTTTTATTGGTTATACTGGAAAGGCATGTGAGCATTGCTGCACATTTACACAAGCATCCAGTTACATACAACAATCATGAGACATGACATAGGCTAAAACATTTAACTAACAGCGAGGGTTAATACAATGGTACATAAAGTCAGGATAATATAGACTAAAGGGCAAACCATGAACTAGCCTTGGTGAATTAACAAATACAAGGTGACATTAAGCATTCAATAAGGGTTTAAGAATAATATAACAGTGGGAATCAAAAATGTAAGTGCAATTTAAAAACTAGCCTAGGTGGATTAACAGTACTGCAAGTGCTAAAAAGAGAAGGTAAGTGCCAGAGGTGGATAACCAGAGAATGAGGGGAAAAGAGTGCAGAAGGGAGCCAGATTAGGGCTGTGAGCAGGTGTAGGTGGGAGAGAAATGTCTCTTGATATTGTGTTTGAAGGCATTTGTGGAGGGACAGAGTTTTAGTTCTAGAGGAAGAGAGAGTTGAAGAGCTTGGGTCCTATAAAAGAGAGTGTTTTCTGGCCTAAGAGTTAAAAGGAGGGGATAGGTGGAAGAGGGTGAAAAGGCAGAAGTGCTTATTGACTACTTCTTTTCAGTCTTTAAAGAAAAGGAGGGCCCTACCATAGTAGGAGGGAGGACAGAAACAGATGGGGAGAGGTGCAGACGGAGAAATCACAGTGGGGAGGGTGCTGGAGGGGTTAAGGGCATTGAGGGTAGACAAGGCACTGGGATCGGATGGAATACATTCGAGAGTGCTGAAGGAGCTGGAAGAGGTCCTGGCAGGACCCTTGGCAGACTTATTTAATTCATCTCTAGACTTGGGATGCATACCGCAGGCCTGGAGACTGGCTCACATGGTTCCCCTCCACAAGAGTGGACCCAAGGACGAACCGGGGAACTATAGGCCAGTAAGTCTAATGTCCATAGTGGGAAAGCTAATGGAGACCATCCTAAAGGATAGGCTAGTGGCACTACTGGAGGTGAATGGGGCACGGGACGGGAGGCAACATGGCTTCATCAAGGGAAGGTCATGCTAGACCAGCGTGGTGGAATACTATGACTGGGTGACTAGGCAAATTGACGGAGGCCATATGGTGGATGTCCTGTACCTAGACTTCAGTAAGGCCTTCAAATCAGTACCACATGGGAGACTTGGAAGCAAGCTACAGGGTACAGGGGCAGGAACAAAACTGGTGGGGTGGGTGGAGAACTGGATGAAAGATAGGCAGCAGAGGGTGGTGGTAGGTGGGGAATATTCACCCCTAAGCCTGTGACTGAAGTGGTGTTCCACAGGGGTCAGTGTTGGGCCCAGTGCTGTTGGCATATTTATTGCAGACATCTCCAGATGGCATCAGCAGCAAAATCAGTCTATTTACGTATAGCGCCTAGATGGTAACGGTGGTGGATGACCAGGGGGTGTGGCAGGGGCTACAGCAGGATCTGGCAAGGCTGGAGGCATTTTCTGACAGATGGCAGCTTGGGTTCAACACAAAAAAATGCAAGGTGCTGCACTTTGGAACAAAAAATCCAAGGAGAAGCTACCATCGGGGGGGAGTGCAGCTGGAGGTAACAGAAGAGGAGAAGGTTCTGGGGTGCTCATCATGGGAGCAATGAACAATTCCACACAATGCAGAAAGGCAGCAGTAATGGCCAACAAAATGCTGGGGTGCATTGCAAGGGGCATTATCTCGAGAAGAAGGGAGGTTATTCTACCATTATACAGATCGTTGGTTAGACCTCACCTGGAATACTGCGTCATGTACTGGCTCCATACCTACAAAAGGACATTAGGCTGCTGGAGGGGTGCATCGAGGGGCAATGAAGATGATTCAGGGCCTGGGGAATTGCCATTTGAGGTCAGACTAAGAGAGTTAAACATGTACACACTGGAGGAGGAGAAGAGGGATGGGGGACATGATTAAGACCTTCAAACACATGAAAGGGATAATCAGAACAGACACAGAAGGTCTTTTCAGGACGAAGGTGGGGAGAGACACTAGGGCCATGACATGAGATCGAGGGGGTAGATTAAGGAGAGAGGTGAGGAGGCATTTCTTTACAGAGAGGGTGGTTGTAAAGTGGAACGCACTACCAGCTGAGGTGGTGGCATGTAACCCAGTGGAATGCTTCTGAAGAAGTGGGACTGGGCAAGGGAGGTAAAGGGAATGGGGAAGGGGTGCAGCAGCTGTTGAATAGGAAGCTAGCTGTACTCACGAGCAGCCTAGATAGACCATGATGGCCTTCTGCTGCTGGCAATTTTCGTAAGTTCATATGGGCCTGCATTAGCATTTAAAAACTTTAAGCAGCTCTGCCTAAACTCACCCTGAACCCCACCTACCTGTTCCAACACCACGTCTGGCACTTCACGTTCCAAAATGCTGCTGGTTCACCCTAGTCTTAGCTTGATACAAGTTCTGATTCAGAAAATTACAGAGTATTACAAATAAACCAGAAGTAACAGTACAATGACTATATGAAGGTAAGAGTATATTTTCTTTTTTAATTCTGTTAATTAGTAATCTTTATAAAACCTCAGAATAAATTACAGTACATGATGACAAAAATAGTTTCAAGAAAGTGGTGCACACTATTCTATAACGAGCATGACAATAATTAAGATAATTATGCAGCATTATTTAGGAAGATTATATTGACTGCCAAGAAGCATGAGATGTTACTAGGGACATAATTCATACCTTCTCGGCCTGCACACCATAGAGTAAAACACATTAGAAGTGTTCTGCCCTTAAAACATTTGCTCCCATGTCATGTCAGAGACCAGAAATACAATAGTAAGCTTTTTTACAGAAACAGGCATGATTTGGGCATGTTTTATTTGCTCTGTGTTTGATGAATGTTCCTCTGCTGCTATTACATAGAGAATAAGGAGCAAGAGTGCACACCACGGCTTTGTTTCCATCAAGGGATTCTGATGACATCACAGGGACCTCGAGGGTGAAACTCAAGAGGTCCCTGTCTTCAAAACCCTAGGATGTAAATACATCCCAACTGTGCATGATTCCCCATGTGTTATTTTATATACGATGTGGTTTGAAACATAAAATGTAAAAATGCTGTTTTTTCTTTTCTTTCCAAGAAATTATCATTTAAAAAAAATTCCTACTCTCTAGTAAGCTGCTGAAAACCCACACGGGTCAGGGTTCTTTGTTTCTTATAAAAATGGAAATAATAGAAGATTTTGTGTTACTGTAGAAGAGGGACTGGGTTCAGTGTGTGTGTGTGTGGGGGGGGGATGAAATGCAGCAGGTGGTACCAGTTTCCAGTCTAATTAAAAAAAGTTAGTGTACCACAGAAGGGTACAACCATACAGATCCTATATATGTAAAGCTAAAAGGAACATCATTATGGTATTTCTGGAGCACTACAGTAGGTCACCATATTCAATTTATTCCCTTTCTTTAACATTAGGAAGTGAAAGACAAGATACAACAAAAGTCACATGATGTCTCCTCTAGTTATGTTGCTTGCGCATGTGCAAGAAACATAGATGCCATCATCCGAGTTTTGGAGGTGGCACCCGTCGCTTCCAATCAGTCAGTGTGTTTGCAGGCGCTGACCCAGTTCCCCAATCACTGCTGCAGCTGTCTATGACGGCAGTTGAAAATGCAGTGGCATACAGTTGAAAGGGAGAGCTCCGCTTGAGTGAGCAGAGCTCCCCCCTCCACACACACACGTGCAGGCACGCACACTGCGTGCTCATGCGCCTTCCCCCTCCCCCCCACACTATGCAGCCGACGGGGGTGCCCAATCCCCCGTTGGCTCCACGCCCCCCAAAGCATCCAGGTGCAACGCTGGGGAGCCACCCCAGTGTGGCAATTGATGCAGTGGCTGACGGGGTGCCCAATCAGCCTCCGGGCTCCAGCCCCCCAACAGTTTCCAGCTGCCATGCTGGGACCCAACCCCAGCATGGCAAATGTCCTTCCTAGTTCGCCCTCGTAGTCTTATTAAAAAACTGTAAATACAAAACTGTCCTCGGCTTCTCCCTGCCCCTCCACAACCTGCACCCACCCATTGCGCACCCTGCATCCCCACCCCCTCACCCCATACTTACCTCCGAGCTCGGCATGGCGATCTTCGTTGGACTAAGGAACACGCCTGCACTCTTCAAAGCCGACCGCGAACTGAGGAAATTCACGAATTTTCAATATTTTCACTCCAGATTTTCAACATTGCCATTTTACCACACCTCCTTATGAGCAGTATAGCTGTCATTTTTCACATCTCACCCAAAACGTGTTTCCGACCATGTAGCGCATAATGGCATAGTCGAAAGCAAATCAATGTATGGGACACATTAAGAAAATCACAGTGACACTGTTCATGAGCAGAGGTCTTAAAATGGCTATATTGAAAATTTGGTGAAAAAAATTCCTAAAAAATAACTGTTTCTGGGCGTGCGTTGCGCAGTTCCTACGACGCCTATAAGTTTTCAACATTTTCAGTATTTTCACTCCAGATTTTCAAATACTGCCATTTTACCACACCTCCTTATGAGCAGTACAGCTGTCATTTTTCACATCTCACCCAAAACGTGTTTCCGCCCATGTAGCGCACAATGGCGCAGTCGGTGTGCGAAATCAATGTATGGGACACATTAAGAAAATCACAGTGACACTGTTCATGAGCAGAGATCTTAAAATGGCTATGTTGAAAATTTGGTGAAAAAATTCCCTTCAGACGTTCTGCAATATTACTAATGAAGACATTGAGCAGAACTGGCCCCAGGACTGATCCCTGCAGCACCCCACTGGTCGCCCCCTCTCCCTAGACTGCACACCATTTACCACCACTCTCTGCCTCCTGTCTGTTAGCCAGTTTCTAACCCAGTTTACCACCCTTTCCCCATGCCCAGCCTACCCAGCTAGTTTATCAACCTCCCTATGGATGGGATGGTGTCAAATTTTGCTGAAATCAAGGTAAGCGTTGTCCACTGCCCCACCCTGATTCACTTCCTTTGTCACCCAGTCAAAGAAATCAACCAGATTTATCTGACATGTTGTCCCCACTGTGAATCCATGTTGTCTATGGTCCTGGGCTCCGATGGCATCTAGATGCCCCTCTATCCTTTCTTTAAGCAATGTCTCCATGATCTTCCCCACTACTGAGGTGAGGCTGAATGGCCTATTGTTCCCTGCCTCCTCCCTGCTGCCGGACTTGTGTAGAGGTACCACATGCCCTCCTCCAGTTCCTCATGTTGAATGACTCTCAGTGAACATGGCTGCCAGAGGGTACTGCTATCTCGCCGCGCAGTTCTGTTAATAGCCTTGGGCGTGATGCCATCTGGTTCCATCGCTTGTCCACCTTCAGTTTAGTGAGCTCCTGCAGGACTCTCTTGCCTTGAATGGACTATTGTCCACCTCTTCACCCCTTGGCAACTGCTGTACTGCTGTGGCCCTTGCCCCCCACTCTTCTCTGCATACTGAACGGAAAGACACAGTGGATGTCTTTGGGAGGAAGGCATGGAACTATCACTTCCAAATGCCTGAACAGCACATACAGCAAGCAACATTTGACATTGTCAAATGCTTGTTTTTATATATATTTGATCTGTATGGGTACAACAGCATTCTATGACACCTGAACTCTGATACAACAGCTTTTTAGTTAGGCTGGAAATCATTGTACAACAAAGGGTAAATGTATACTATTAACAGAATAATGCATAGGGGACTGTGTATTACTAAGGCTATAATACCTTTAAGAGGTTCAAACATATCACCAGAGCCTCAAGATTGTATTTTGGTACTTTAACCAAGAAATACACAGTCCCCTATTTGTTATTTTTGAAATATATGGATCCAAGAAGATTTCTGTATTGCAAATAAAATATTGTATTTTGATTTTCTTGAGCATCAGTGAATTTCAGCCTGTGTTCTGTACTGTAATTTCCCTCCGAGAGAGCTATTTCTGAGGATTTCTTAGCCGTGAGCTGGATTTTGCCATACACAATAGTTACGGTGAAAGCCAGCTTGTGTTCGGCATCATAAATTCAGTAGTACGTGGGAAAAGTTATTTCCCATAACACTGCTGTTAGATCTCACAACAATAGTATTATGAGCTGTAATGATAGTATTATGGAATTTAACAATAGTATTACTTTTTTTTGTTATATAGGGAAATTATACTATTATATGACTTATCCATGTATTACAAATGTATATTAGGTGCTGAGACAATCTCTTTTGCCTGCACCTCCTCATGTGTTCTTAGGGAGAGAGAATCGTGAACTGAAAGGGAGCGTTCTCGAGCTCTAAAGATATAACAGGTGCCAGCCTTTACAGCACTAAGAGACTGTCCTGTTCACCTATAAAGAAGTATGAATCTTTTAACTATGTTTGATGACCTATAATATCTTTAAAATATAAATACATGTTTTTTTAAACATAGAAGAGACAAATGTCCCCATTTGAAAAATGGAACTTTCCACAGTTTCAAACGATGCGCTAATTGGTTAAATTAGTGCTAGTAGTTTACATAATTGGTTGAAACAGCGCTGATGGTTTATATTATTGACTGAATCAGTTGATGGTTTCTATGACTGGTTGAGTCAGGGCTGACAGTTTGTATAATTGGTTGAATCAGCATTGATGGTTTATATTATTGACTGAATCAGTGCTACTCATTCATATAATTATTTAAATCCGCATTGATGGTTGAAAATGAAGCTGGAAGTGGGGAACTTAGGAGGGATGTGAAGAAGCACTTCTTCACTGAAAGAGTGGTGGACCCCTGGAAATGTGTTCTGGGAGGGAAAACAGTGGAGGGCTTCAAGCATGCATGGGATAGGCACAAAAGAATCTCAGTAAGAAAGAGGGGGGAGCAGCTGTAGATCAGGTAGGGTCTGTGGTGCAAACTATGCAGATCAGATGGGTCAAGTGGTCCTTATCTACCAACAAATTCTATGTTTCTATGATGTTGAACACCCTCCCAATACAGCCTAGTATTGTTGCTTTTCTGTATGCTTTATGCTGAGACTTGAGGTTTTGAAACTATTATATTATGCTTCTAGGGTCCTGTTTTGGGTGAAGAGTTATGTTTTCAGATTGTATATTTTGGAAGAAGAATCTGAATTTATATAGCACTTTTCATGCACGCTGTATCCCAGCATGTTTTCAAATAATGAGACTGGCAGTTCCAAACAATGAGACTTGTTGTCCCCCCTATTCTGTACTGCCCCAACCAGGCATGGTCCAACCTCTTGTCTCTCAATGTACCTAATATCCCAATCCCTGTTGTTTGACTCGGTACCTCCTTGCCTTCCCAAAGTTCCCTGATATTGTTGTCCTCATTACAGTTATTATGGTGTCAAAATATTGTAATTGAAATTACCTGTCTCTTTGTTATGTACTTACTCATTGTATTGTACTGAAATTACTCATCTCTTGTTATTCACTCATTGTAGTGTAATGGAAATTATCTGTCTCTTGTTATGTACTCATTGTATTGTACTGAAATTACATGTCTCTTTGTTATGCTACTCATTGTATTGTACTGAAATTACATGTCTCTTTGTTATGTACTGACTCATTGTACTGTGCTGAAATTACCTGTCTCTTGTTATGTACTCATTTGCAGTGTACTAAAATTACCTGTCTCTTGTTATGTACTTACTCATTGTAGTGTACCCCTAAATTACGGTCTCTTATTACATTACTCATTGTACTGTGCTTTAAATTACCTGTCTCCTTGTTATGTGCCCCACTCATTGCATTGTACTGAAATTACCTGTCTCTTGTTATGTACACATTGTAGTGTACTGAAATTACCTGTCTCTTGTTATATACTCATTGTATTGTACTGAAATTACCTGTCTCTTGTTGTATGCCTCACTGTAGTGTACTAGAAATTACCTGTCTCTTGTTAAATAATTCATTGTATTGTACAGCAATTACCTGTCTCTTGTTATGTACTTACTCACTGTATTGTGACTGAAATTACCAGTCTCTTGTTATGCACTACCTGTGAGTGTACTGAAATTACCTGTCTCTTGTTATGTACTCATTGTAGTGTACTGAAATTACCTGTCTCTTGTTATGTGTACTCATTGTAGTGTACTGAAATTACCTGTCTCTTGTTATGTACTCATAGTATTGTACTGAAATTTTCTGTCTCTTGTTATGTGTACTTACTCACTGTATTGTACTGAAATTACCTGCCTTTTGTTATGTACTCACTGTATTGTACTGAAATTACCTGTCTCTTATTATGTACTCATTTGCAGTGTACTGAAATTACCTGATTCTTGTTATGTACTCATTGTATCCTGAAATTACCTGTCTCTTGTTACATACTCATTGTATTGTACTGAATGACCTGTCTCTTGTTATGTACTCATTTTATTGTGCTGAAATTACTTGTCTTTGCTATATTTACTCATTCGATTGTACTAAAATTACCTGCCTTTTGTTATGTACTTACTATTGTAATGTACTGAAATTACCTGTCTCTTATTTACATACTCATTCTATTGTACTGAAATTACCTATCTCTTGTTATGTACTTACTAATTTTATTAGACTGAAATTACCTGTCTCTTGTTATGTACTTACTCATTGTAGTGTAGTAAATTACCTGTCTCTTGTTATGTACTCTTTGTAGGTACTGAAATTACTGTCTCTTATGTACTCTTTGTAGTGTACTGAAATTACTTGTCTCTTGTTATGTACTTACTCACTGTAGTGTACTGAAATTACCTGTCTCTTTGTTACATACTCATTGTATTGTACTGAAATTACCTGTCTCTTGTTTATGTACTTACTCACTGTATTGTATTGAAATTACCTGTCTCTTGTTATGTACTTACTCATTATAGTGTACTGAAATTACTTGTCTCTTATTACGAACTCATTGTATTGTACTGAAATTACCAGTCTCTTGTTATGTACTTACTCATTGTATTGTACTAAAATTACCTGTCTCTTGTTATGTACTTACTCACTGTAGTGTACTGAAATTACCTGTCTCTTGTTACGTATTCATTGTATTGTACAGCAATTACCTGTCTCTTGTTATGTACTTACTCACTGTATTGTACTGAAATTACCAGTCTCTTGTTATGTACTCATCGTAGTGTACTGAAATTACCAGTCTCTTGTTATGTAGTTACTCATTGTAGTGTACTGAAATTACCTGTCTCTTGTTATGTACTTACTCATTGTATTGTACTGAAATTACCTGTCTCTTGCTATGTACTCATTGTAGTGTACTGAAATTACCTGTCTCTTGTTATGTACTCATTGTATTGTACTGAAATTACCTGTCTCTTGTTACGTACTCATTGTATTGTACTGAAATTACCAGAGGTAGCTGTGCTACCAACTGAGCCACACTGACACCATTACTAGGCATTGTAACATGGGGAAGAAAAAGGGTTGCATGGTATTGGACAAACAGCATCATGTGTGGTGAGAGTGGTGATACATTAACTCTTAATTAATGTATGCCCATGGTAGAATTATTGCATGGTATCATTTTAATGTTGGCACGCTTCCACAGCCAACATCTTGCAGTAGTGCAGATTTGGAGGAGCAGTCACTGTTGGGCGAATGCAGGGCACACATCAGTAGGTGCATCCCTCATTCCCCAATCAGCCTGCATGCCAGGGCCACACCACCTGGGCGAGCACATCTAAGGAAAGGTCCGCTGCAATGCGAGCCAAGCTCGTCACATGCAGCGGACCTCCCGACGTGCTTAACTGGAAGCACAAACATGGCAGCACACTGGCTGCCAAACTGCCGATTTCAGGGGTGCCCAATCCCCCTGTTGGCTTACCCTGCCCCCAATGTATGTGCTGACAGGGGAGCCCACTCCCTGTTGGCATAAAGAACCCCCCATTTGTTATATGCTGAGGGGGGTGCCCAATCCTGTTCGGCTCTTGCCCCCCCACTTTCCTTGTGTGCCGACAGAGTGCCCAATCCCAGTTGGCATAATGTAACCCCTCCTTTTGTTGTGTGCCAATGGGGTGCCCAATCCCCTATCAGCTATAGCTGCCCCCAAAAACAGAAGCTCCGTTGGCATGCTGGGAGCCCACCCCAGTGCCACATGCCCCTGTAAACAAAAACGGGTCCCGCAATGCTTTTGCTTTTTTGTACCTGTGGAAAAGGAACGGTCCTCGGCAGTCTCCCTGCCCCCTCCCACAACCCGGCCACCCACTGCACACCCTGCCTCCCACACCCCTTACCCCATACTTATCTGTGGAGTCTGGCACATTATCTTCGTGGACCGGGAGCACGCTCTACATTTTAAAGCCAACTCACACCTGAGGAAATTCCGCAGCTGTATAATGGAATAAATAGGTTTTTCTCAACTTTGATTCATATCTCAGGTTTTTGGAATTTTGGCACCAAATTTTCAACATGGGATTTTTGGGACCCTCCTCATGAATTCTGGCACTGTCATGGCGTTATTCGATCCCGAAAGATGATTTTGAGATCACTGCAGCGAAATCACCTTCGGGACCAAGTAATCAAATGACAGTGCCACTGTTCATGAGGGGAGCTTTCAAAAGCCTATGTTGCAAATTTGGTGACAAACTCCCCCAAAATGGTTGTTTTACAAGCGTAAGTGCTGCACTGTTTCTATGCACGCTCGTAACGTCATGAATTTGTAATATTTTCACTACAGATTTTCAAACTTGCCATTTTTCCACACCTCCTGATGAACAGTACAGCTGTCATTTTACATACCCTGCCCAAAATGTGTTTTTGCATGTCCGGTGCAGAATAGCGTGGTCACTGAGCGAAATCACTTTTCGGGACAGTTTAAAGAAATGACTGTGACACTGTTCATGAGCAGATGTCCTAAAATGCCTATGTTGAAAATCTGGTGCTGAAAGTCCATAAAATGACTGTGTTACAAGCATGCATTGCACAGTTTCCACGCACCCTTGTAACTTCGTAAATCTGCAATATTTCCATGCCAGATTTTCAACACTGGCATTTTTTCACACCTCCTTATGAACAGTACAGCTGTCATTTTTACATCCTGCCCAAAATGTGTTTCCGCACCTGTGGTGCACAATGGTGTGGTTGCTTTGGGACATCAACATTTGGGACAGATTAACAAAATTGCACTACAACTGATCATAAGGGGAGGTCCCAAAATGCTCTATGTTACAAATGTGGCTACCAAACTCCCCAAAATAATTGGTTTACGGACGTGTGTTGTGCAGTTTGTATGCATGCTCATTGCTTCACCAATATTTCATATTGTCACTCCAGATTTTCAACATTGCCATTTTTTTACGCCTCCTCATCAACAATACAGTTGTCATTCTCCACATCCTGCCCAAAACTGTGTTTTCGTCCCTCTGTCGCCCAATGGCACAGCCACTGTGCAAAACCACCTTTCAGCTAACAAAGTGATTGTGCCACTTTTCATGAGGTGGCCTGACAAGCAGCCCATATTGAAAATGTGGAGTGAAACTACCACCACATACCTACGGTGTTAGGGTTTCCAACTGTAGCACACCACTCGGTACAGACTGACAGGCGTCAGGGGTGTGACTTGGGATCATCGGATGTAATGCTCTCGCCATTCCACCCCCCACCCTGCAGCCACTGACAGTCATCGTGGTGTGCCTTGCACTGTTTGGCCACAAAGTTCACCCCACGCTCCTATACTGCATCCATGTCAGCATATTTCCCTTATGGAATGGGGTAAATATAACGCCCAAAAGACCCCAAAAGCACACCCGACACTTGTCAGTGTCTACAGGGTAGGGTGAGGTACAATGCCATGAGCGTTATAGCTGACGACCTAAAGGCACACCCCAATGCCTGTCGCTCTCTACAGGGTGGGGGTGGGGTTGGCATCACTTCAATACTTCACTGCCATTCCTATTATGCATCTCTAGCTCCAGCACTGCCAATGCCAATGCCAGCGCGACAACATTCGGCATTGACAAATGCTTGTTATTGTAGCCACTACAGGTTCCCGCTTGTACCAGGGCTGTCACAATGCCAATTTCTGTTTCCGCACTGAAGATGTAATTTGGTAAGCATGTGGTGTTCTTATTCTGCTGGTCTGCACCCCTTCAATAATCCCCATGAAACAAATCCCTGAAGTGAAAACAGCTGGTTTCTGAAGCAGGATTGCAGTCTAGCAAAATGTAAAGGACAGGAAAGTAACTGCAATGTCGTAGCCAATGGCAAGAGAATGTAGGCCTGAAATATTCAGAAACGGGAGGGATAAATAAAGTAAGTGGTACAACTCAAGGTGTACTTAAAGCAACTGTATTTATTTTTATGGACCGTTACCTGATGTTTCCAACTTCTTTATCGCTTCCAAACAGAGTGCGGTGCCTGCCCATACTGAGGCTTTTTGAAGCTCTCGTTGCCGGTTGCTTCAACTCCAACATTTTCAGACAGCTGTCACTGGAATTTATTCCTCTGGCGCTCACTCCCTGTCCTGTGGGGTCCCGCAGGGCTCCATTTTAGCCCCCATGTTGTTTGCAGTGTATATGCTGCCATTAGGAGAAATCATCAGGCTACAGCTTGGGCTTTCACTGTTATGCAGGTGATGCCCAGCTGTATCTGTCCTTTCTCCCCAGTCAGGGTGATGCACTCTCTGTACTTAACAACTGCCTTGATGAGATCAGACTTTGGATGAGTTCGAGCTGGTTGAGACTCAATCCGGACAAGACTGAGGTATTGGTGGTGGATCCAGGTCATCCGGGGTTGGGTGTGGGAGCTGGACAACCATCAGGTGTATTACTTGATGGTGTACCGCCCTACCTCCGAACGGGTGAAATCTGGGCATTATTTTGATGACTGTTTGACTCTGAAATCTCAGGTGTCAACTGTTGTCAAACCTCTTTACCATCTGAGGAATATCACCCAGGTGAGACATCTGGTTCCCCAACATTGGTTCATGCCTTTGTCACTACTCGTTTGGACTATTGCAACTCCCTTTACCTAGGGCTACCTGGGGTTGATATCCGCCACCTTCAGCTAGTGCAGAGCAAGCAGCCAGACTTTTGACTGGACTTCTAGAACTAAATATGACTACGCCTGTGTCTGCGAACTGCACTGGCTGCCTGTATGGTGGTGGATCACCTTTAAGGTTGGTTTACTAACCTTTAAAGCTCTACATGATCAGGGACCTGGTTACCAGGAAGATCTCCTGGTTCCTTACTGCCCCCTCCATCCTCTCCGTTCCGCCAACTAGGGATTGCTGGAGATTCCCAGGGTCCGTTTGAAGTCATCAGGATCTCGTGCCTTTGCTTTTGCGGCACCAACCCCATGGAATTCTCTACCTCATTGGTTAAGAGAATGCCCAACCATCGACAAGTTTAAGATCGCCTTAAAAACATATCTTTTTGAACTAGCATTTTTAAATTGAATCATTGTTTATAAGTGATTGGTAACATCATGTAGATTTAATGTTTTTTTCTGTGCTTTTAATTCTGGTTGATTTTAAATTTGTAATTTATAATTTTAATGTTGTACAGCGCCTTGGTTCTGAAAGGCGCTTTATAAATAAAATTGAATTGAATTGAATTGAATTGAATTGAATGAACATGGAGGTCAGGCGTTTACCGGGGACTATTCTACAGAGACTGTCATGAGCCCTGTTGGAGATGAACTACGTACCCGCTGGTTAACCGGTGGTCTTGCCTTTACCTGTTGTACTTCTCTGTGGAATCAAGGCTTTTTCGTCACTTCTGGAGACAACGTTTGACTCATGACACACCTCAGTGCGGGGCTAAACTTCCACCGTGATTCTTGAGGAACGCCTGCCTGCCTACCAGCTCAATACTGGCAGTTGCCAGTTGACTCTGTCACTCAATTAGCCATTTAAAGTGGGATAGAGAGGAGTGCACGCAGCTCACCGTTTTTTTTAGCAGAATGGATTACCAAATCCTAAAACTCAAGGTAAGCATCAAAATTGCAAAAATGTAACATACAAAATGCATAATGTAGTATCAGAAATGTACTCATGTTCCTGCAGGAGACCAACAATTGGAAACTGAGAAGCACAAAGTAATAGTGCAAAATAACTTATTAAAACCTGTAACATGGAGCCGGCTTGGTGGCACTGAGGCTGAGGCGCTGGACGCCTTACCTCGCGTTGCACGGTGATCCGTGTTTGGGAATGGACATGGGTCACCAGGGTTGGCAGGGAAAGGATTGAGCATCCCCAGGACTGCTCTCCTTCTCCGAGAAGGGTTAGTAGGGCCCGGCAATTTGCCTGCCCCTAGCAGAGGCACTGGGAGGTGGCATGTCAGCTCTAAGAATGTGGGAGGGGCTGAGGCAGGTGCTTGGCAAGGTGTGCATGGGAGCATATGCTCAACACCGCTGGCACCATTGCATCACTACAGCCTCTAGGGAGAAGAATGGAAAACAGTGAAAAGAGAAGTCCTCTGGAGGCGGGTGCAATTGCCCCTCCTCGCGTGGCTCAGAAAGGTACCTCCCTGATACTATATCTGGACAGGTGGGTCGAGTCGCTCCCCACCCCCTGCCATGAAGGATAAGTTGTGGGGTTAAGGGGAAGGGCTCTCATACTCAGTGCCGATGTGAGGGGGGATGTCAGAGGTATAGCAGAGGACTCGGTGGGGGGGGGGAGAAAAAAAGAATTGAAAACAAACCCGGTAACATGGGAACAAAACATTCTCGACAGTGAGCTGAACCCTTTTTCTTCCCCATATTACAAGTGAATTAACTCACTCTAGAGCATGGGTCTATCTGGTATTAATGTATGGCTGGGTGGTTGGAATCACTCGGCCTTTAGCCTCATGGTCCAAACCCCCCAGCCATACATTCACACCTAACAGACCCATGCTCTGTCATGGGTTAATCCTTAGGTAGGTATTCCATAAAATTTTGTGTGGGGGAGGAGGGATCTAACCACAAAATCATGGTCACTAGCGGATTGTAGCCATGATAATAATACAAGGTGGCTTTGCCCTTGACCCAGTCACCTTGTGGAAATGCCAGCAGAAACAGGGGCCAGAAGGTCACCGATGGCAGAATGGGTCCTGCCTCTGGCTTTCAAAATGAATTTGAAAACTGTGAAATTAAACCAGTCTGGTGGTACTGAGGGCTGAAGTGCTAGCTGCCATGCCTCGTTCCACGCCGTGACCCATGTTCGGAAATGCACACAGGCTGCTGGGGGTTGACTCGGGGTGGGATTGAGCATCTGAGGGACTGCTCTCCTCTCCTGGGGGGAGGATTGTGTGCTCTGCCGAATGACTGCCACCACCTGGAGGCCTGCGATACTGCGAGAAGGGAGCAGCAGAAAGAAGGAAGGTGCTGCAAGACTCTGCAGCGTGCACGTGCCCCCACGTGTGCATGCTGACATGCATCACAGTGTGGAGAATGGGAAGAAACATGGAGGAAAATATTGGCAGGACGGGGATGCATGATGCTAGTGTGCTGATCCCCCCCCCACCACATCACCAGGACCCAGAGACAGGGAGCTGGATTTGTGCTCGGTTGGGGGATGGCCTTCCCTCCTGAACCCACTATGGAGGATAATCCATGGTGGTATCCTGTCCTCTGTAAGTCCTGGGGAGGTGTAGTATGTTGAGGGTTGGCAGTGCAGAGCAGATGTGAACCTAGCCTGTCCTGGCCACACAGGGAGACAAAAGATTAAAAAAAACTGTGAAATCAGTCCTCCATTTAATTGGCAGCCATGTACAGATCCTGAAGCCCAGGCTGAATATGTTCAGAGATCTCAAAGAATGTCCGAAGCCTTGCTCCAGTAGTAACGTATGATGAGTCCATTTGTTCCACGCTGACAGAGCCTGGCAAGTTGGCTATGCCAGGACTTTTGGGTTCTATTTTTATTGGCAGATTCCAAAGTAGGAACTGTCCAACTAAAAGCTTATCATTGACTCAGAGAGATGGTTCCTGGACGGGTGACAAACCACAGAACAGAACAGCACATGATACAGTATGTGATGAGTAATGAAACTTAATATAGTATCACATGGCCCCAGACATGTCAAATGAAGCACTTTCTGTAGTACATGTTCAAGAATTTAGTGCAGAAAATCCTTAAAAAGCAAAAGGAGAAGGCAGATTTATATAGCACATTTCATACACATTGTATCCCAAGGTGCTTTACAAGCAATGAGGGACTGGTTGTGAAGTGCCTGTAAATGTGTAGTGGCATCCATTTCTCATCAACCCCACACAAAGTCTTTAACGATTGCCTGAATCAGTTTTATGGGAAGGGAGTGCTGGCCAGGACACGGGGAAAATCTCCAACTATTGCAAAAGTGCCTTGAGTTCTTTTATTTCCACCTGGACACCCACCATTACAGCCCCAGAGATGGGCAGATGAGGCCTCAGTTTAACATCACCCCAGCAGTGCAGTCACACTGTAATATGCACACACCACTGATGGTATGAGCACAATCAAGCTGTGGAACATTGAACCCATGAACTTCTGGCACAGAGGAAGATGTGCTGAACTGAGCAGTGCTGGGATGTGTGTATGTGCGGAGATCCTGGTTCTATCCTGCCGGGTAGCGGCATTTAGCCCACTTTCCCTAGGGTCTCTCCCTGGGGCCTGCTGGAAGTGAGCCCAGGTAGGGGATCTGATAGTTGCGGCTGTTGACCTGCAGCTTGGCTGCCCAGTTGGATTCATTGGGGCTCTCTCTGGCTCCAGAGTAGTTAACCATCGAAGTGGACCATTTTGGATTTCCTCTTTGCAATTACGGTCAGACTTATGTTTACTTCCATATTTATGTCTGCTTAAGGCAGTGTGAGTGCCTTTCTCTCTTTGGGTCTTTGGTACAGTGAGAGTGTGCCTTGTACTAAAGAGTCTGGGTATATTCTACCCCCCCCCCTTTGGAGTGAGAGTATTGAGAGGTTTGGGGAGAGTTTCAAGACTTTCTTTAAAAATGTATTCCCTCTGGCGGTGCATGGACAATTGGAGGGGTTGATTTTCTGAATTTCCCAATCATTATTTATAGTTTAATGCTTTTGATTACCTATGCCTTCACTCGTACTAATTGAAAACTGCAGGCTTGGATTAGATGACTGAGGCATTTTAGGTCTACATATTAGTCTGTGTTATCACTGAGATAAATTTGTTTTAGTTTATGGTTATTTCTTTTGATTATAGATTTTGTTTAATATTTCCTTGAAGTGAGTTGAGGGATTTATGGTTTTATTGTTTAGGAAATTTATCTTGTGTTATTATTGTATAGTTGTATTTGAGTTATTGAAATGTGTAGGAGACCTGCCCCCATGGTGGGCACTATTCATCCTCCGCCTTTCACCCTCTGCCCCTCACTCCCCCACTTCACTTTTCTACCTACCAGTACTGTAGAGCTTGGGTATTGTCTCACCTGGGGGGATGAGTAGGGACCATCGCATCAGGGTTATGAGATCTAGGAGGCGCGGGGCGAAATAGATTCCAAACCATGGTTCTCCATATCTGGTTCCCATACCCAAGAGCACTACCAATTTAGGTGAGCAGGTGGCTCGGACTGCCCTTTAAGTCCATCCAGCTTGGGCGGTGTTATAGAATGCCAGGTTCCTTAAAAACAAGACTGCAATTATTGCAGATCTTGTCAGAACAAGCGGACCTGGCATGTGTCACCAGACTTGGCTGGATGAGAACTCTGGCCCCATATTGGAGGCTGTGATTCCGACTGAGTACTCAGTGACTAACCTCCCGAGATTGGATCGTGGGGTGGGGGGGTTGTGGTCTGTTTCAAGATCAAACTGGGCCTCACGAGTGTACCAGTTGAGGAGACTCCGTCATTTGAATGTACCGTGGTAGCAGGTGTAGGTTGTAGGTTCGCCCTCATCTACTGTCTTCCCGGGGATGAGAAGCGGTTCCTTTAGGAAGTGGCGAACTTCGTAATTGACATGGCATTTGAGTCATCCAGGCTGATGGTCCTGGGTGACTTTAACGCCTGGATCAACGACGAACTCTCGCAATTTGGTCAGCACTTCCTCCAGTTGATGACATCTCTGGGCCTTACACAGATTGTTTCTACTGCTACCCATAAACAAGGTAATTCTCTTGACTTGGTCTTCCTCCTGGGGTGAAGCCTCGGACTTGGGGGTGGAACCAGTGAGATGGTCCGATCACTACACTGTCCGGTTCAGTTTTTGCACACACCCCCCGTAGGCCTACCCCTGTGGAGATGGTCAGTTACCGCCCTTTACGAGATATAAGCTCTGAAGGCCTGGTGGCAGTTCTTCCATTGGCAAACAGTGACCCAGAGGCCCTAGTGGTGGCCTATAATATGGCCATTTCTACAGCCCTGGATGTCATTGCTCCTGTCTGAGTTCATCCTCTCTCCCTTCGTCCTTGGTTCCCTTGGTTTGATGGGTCCTTGAGGGAGATGCGGCGACTAGGACGAATGTTAGAGCGTTGCTGGCAGAAATCCCCCTTGATGCCAATCACCTCAGATTGATGGACCATTATCAAGCCTATCAATCCACAATTACCGTAAGAAGGCAGAGTTCCTGTCCGGGGAGATTGTGGCCACTTAGAATTGACTCGCCCAGCTTTTTCGAACCATGGACAGACTGTGCAACCCAGCCTGTCTACAGGTCTGAAAAGCGTTCTCTCTCCTAAGCTGGCCTCCGGGCTTCCTTACTCCTAGGCTGTACCTCCTGATGCTGATCCACAGGCAGGAAACAGTCCTCTGCAGCAGGGGACATCCAGCCCTCCACTTCCTGTTCTCCTCAGTTTACTTCCCGCCTTCAGTCTGGCAGGTACTCTGCAAGCAGAGCTCTGCCATGTGCCAGAGCTGAAGACAGCAGACTGTAAGTTAAGCAGTTTTGTTTCAATGAGGATCAGAAATCACTGCTGTATGTTGGAATCCCAGGGTGGGTGCCAGTCTCAGCCTTGCAAGCTGCACAGTCTGGCCCCATTTTCACCGGGTTGTTTTTTCCCTACACATCCTGCACTAGGCCTGGAATGCTACTTAGTGCAGTGGAAAGGGTTTCTCAGGGAATCAAAATGGGCACCGAAGTGATTTGACTTTCAGGGAATCAGAATGGGCCCAGAGTGCTCAGTAACCCGTAACATCTATTTTTAGGGGGTCAGAACAGGATGGGCCCCATCTCTTCATGAGGCTGTTTTCCCCGTGCTTTCTAGGGTGTAAACGGTATGAGGAGTTAGGGAGAAAACATCTCCCCTCAGCTTTTGGGCAGAAACTGTGTGTGTGTGTTTGTTTTTCTTGCATACTACCTCAGAAGGATCGTGCAAGGCAATAAACAGCACAAGGACTTAGGGAGACTACATCTCCCCTCAGCTGGCAGCCCTGTATCTTTTCCCCGTATTTTTTCTTGTTATCCCATCAACGGCATTCTAATTGAGGCACTCATCGATGGTGGGCCGGCAGCTTGTCAGCAGCAACTTGTTGACAAATCACTGCTCGACACGGGGCGATACTCAATCCCTGGCTCGCCACAACCCCTCGCCGTGGCCCTAGCAGGCAGGGTCCTCTCCCAGGAGGTGTTTGGTAATGCATGTCATAGTCTAGGGCAAGGGCAATTCAGGGTCCCGAGACCCCAGATGCAGAATTCATGGCCAAGCTTATAACTAGGATCAAACTCAACATCTCGAGGAAAAGTGAGTACGGGTCTCCTTACCTAAGCAATGTAACCTCAGAAGGGATGAATTTAGTGGAGAGGGTGACAGCGATCAACAACAAGTAGTCACAAGCTATCTGGGCCCATTCTCGAGTAGGGGGCAGACCTTCATATTTCTCGAGCAAGGGGTCCAAACCAAGTCAGTCAGGTGGGTCCTATGCATCACCAACAAGCCACCGCTTCGTGTCGTGCCCTCCCCTCTCTATGGTGGCTCATCCAAAAACGCAAACCCTCTACAGTCTGAGGATATTGTACAAAGTGCCCCCTTGAACAAAGTGCAGTCACAGAGATTCACTAAGGGGCTGTTCCCTATTCTTCATGGCGCAAAAATATATAGGGGGTTCAGGCCCCTCCTACATCTCAAAGGACTGAACAAGCAAGAGACCCATTGGCAGATTCCTATTCAGGAACTACACAAGCACCAGTTCAAATTCAAGGTGGGGGAGCAGTTCTATTCAAAATTCTGACATCTTGAGTATTCCCAAGACCCACGGGCATTATTAACGATGCCATCAGTGGAAACAGTCCATTAAAGGCCCCACAGCTCGACAAAACAGTACGTGGCAGGGGATTTTCCCGCCCCATAATTCTGCAAGATGCCTATTTGCTTATTCCCATGCAGTAATGGTGCATGCACTATCCCAGATTCAGAGTGGGAGAGCAGTACTCCAAATCAAACTCTACCATTGCTGTCTTCACAGACCCATGGACAGTATTTAAGGTGCTAGTAGTGGTTATAGTCCACTTAAAGGCCCCACAGCTCAATCAAGCATTACAGGCAGTGGCAGAGGTAGTCAGGTCCCTATGGCACATGGTTTTCCCATCAACTGGAGAAAGAGCTCCTAATTCCAAACCAGACCTTGATCCTCCTGGGGACTCACATCATGACACAAGGTTTCTCCACCCGAAAACTAGATTTTGGGATCTGTAATTGCTCATCAAGGAGTTTTGTAAGCTCCTCAGCTGCCTGCTTATTTTTTCACACAGCTCATTAAGACGGATTAAGCCCGTCCTCCAGGGACAGTCCCAGAGGTCAGAGGTCATGAAGGGCCACAAATTAGGCCATCCGCAGTAAGTCGGAATCGCGACCAATGCAAGCCTCAGGAGCTGGGAAGGACTCACCTGCATCAGCTGTTGGCACCAGGCAGGGGATTGCTGTTGGACACATGGTACAGTATAAGCATTTCTGAGGGGGAACAGTAGGCCATGCCCCGTGACACGTTGAACAGCAATTCCTCAGTCAGGCTAGCCTGATTCCAACTGACAATCTGGCAACGTTGACATACACTGACCATCAGGGTGAAACGAGAAGCTCAAAGATGCTAAAGGAATCCCTTCTCTTTCAGTGGGTTGAGCACCACTGAGTGATGTTTGTACCAGGACAGAAAAATGTCATAGCAGAATGTCTCAGTCACAAGGTGGGTCGACCAAGGGATTGCAACTGAAGGACAGTGCCTCCCACATTCAGACAGAATAGTGGGGCAATACTCAAACAGACCTTTTCGCCTGCTGGCAGAACTCCAAGGTAAAGCAATTCCGTTCCCTGGCCAAGGATGAACCAGCGGTGGCACAGGACGCCTTTTCCCCATAAACTGGGATCTGTTCGGTCTCCTGTATGCCTTCCTCCAATACCACCTCTAGCAAGAGTCCTCCACAAAGTGGCCTTGGACAGGATAGTCAGAATTCTATTCTGTCCCTTATGTTTTTTTCCCCACTTAGTTGTTTCTCATTCATTGGTCAGGGCTACCACTTTGAACATTCAGGTTCAGCCTGGGCATTCTCCATCAAGGTCCAGTTCTGCACCCCATTTTAACAACTGGTCTCTCTCTAGACCTGGAGAGTAAGTGTAAAAACTTTCAAGGAGCTATGCAGCATAGCTCCTGCTATTGACATGATGGGGAACTCGTGTGTCTCTTCTTCCTCCAAAGTGCATTATAGAATCCGGAGGAAATTTTGGTTCTGGCTTCATTCCAGACACATACAGAATGACACAATATAATTGTCTGTACTACTGCAGTTCCTTTAGGACAGATGGACAAAGGACTGCAACCAACCACCTTACAAAGTAGAGTTTCTGCACTGGGGGCACTCTCGACGGACCCTGGGGAATTGTTGGGCTCATATCCCCATGTCTGGTAGTTCTTCAGGCAGCAGCATTAAAACATCTTCAATCCACCAAAGCTATCACCTTAGAGTCTTAATATGGTTCTCAAGGCCCCCTTTAGAGCCTCTCAAGCCATCCATCATGCATCTCAAAATAAAGGTCCCCCTTTTTTCTCAAAGTTATTATTCCAGCCAGGAGTTTCAGCAAACTAAAAGCATTGCTTGCCCAAGAGCTGTGCACTCGTTCATCAGGCTGGAACAGTTCCAGTTTTTGTTTGCCAAAGTTATGTCTCCCATCTATTATAATCAAGGGTTCATTGTTCCTTCCTTCTGCCCACTCTCTAAAAGTAACAAGGATGGAAAATTGTATACACTAGACCTGGGAAGAGGGAGAAAAATGTACATTAAGAGAGAGGACACTATTCACAAAACTTCAGCTATGTTCTTGCCAGCTAAAGGGAAAAAATTTGAGGCAGCAAGGATTCAATAGGCTCTATAGCCAAACAGATTCTATCCGTCACCTCTACGGCTTATGATCAGGCCAGAGTAACTTGCCTGGCCCAGTGAGAGTCCATGGCCCCCTTCGTGGGCATAATTCAGAGAAGCATCGACAGCACACTCACACCGAGTGGCTTTTTTGATCCTCCATTCACACACTATAGCGCAAAAAAAAAAAAAAAAAAAAATTCACTGGGGGTGATGTCCTCGGCAGAGGCATCCTTTGGCTGCAGAGTATTTCAAGCGGTGGTGAACCCTTATGGGCTCTTGACATTCTTCCCACCCGGGACATCTGGGGACGTACTGCTTTTGTATATCTCAGGAGTACGGAAGCCTGGAGGAGACCAGCTTAGGAGAGAGAAATCGAAATTTAAATGGCTGTCAATTTTCTTTCTCCAACGGCTGGTCTCCGGGCTTTGGATTCCCTCCCAGGCTGTATATAGTTGGCTGGCCTAACAGCCATATATGCCTTAAAATTCTTGTTTTTTGTTTCCAAGTTCTTGTAGTATTACCACATTGGACTGCTTTAGGAAGAACTGAGGAGAACAGGAAGTAGAGGGCTGGAAGTCCCCTGCTGCAGAGGTCTGTTTCCTGCCTGTGGATCAGCATCAGGAGGTACAGCCCAGGAGTAAGGAAGCCTGGAAACCAGCCGTCGGAGAAAGAAAATTTACAGGTATTTAAATTTTGATTTTTGCAAGTTAAGTGCGAGGAACTTGCTTGATTCCTTGCAGCTGAGGTGGTTGACATCAGGGCGGTACTCCAACTGGCGCATTCTATGGGTGCAGCTTTAGACCAGTGTTTGGGCACTGTCGCTCAGTTTACCTGGAGTACCTTCAGCCAGCCTGAGCTTGTGGACATCATGCAGATTGTCCAGAGTATGCACCCTACCTGCTGTAGTTTGGATCTGGGACCAACTACCCTGATTTTGGGTTGTGGTGACATTCTTGGCCTGGTCCTAGCACGGATAGTCTGGTGCTCCTTGGAAACAGGTGAATTTCCTAGCTCCCTGAAGGAGGTGGTGGTAACACCCCTCCTGAAGAAAGCTTATTTGGACCCAGACTGCCATGCAAACTACAGACCAATCTCAAACCTTCCCTTTATGGGGAAGGTGATTGAGAAAGTAGTGGCCATACAACTGGAGAACCATTTGACCATCCATGATGTCTATGAGCCGCTCCAGTCCAGTTGTTGAAAGAGGCATAGTACTGAGACGGCGCTGGTTCGGGTGCTCAATGATCTCCTGATGGCTAGAGATCGGGAGAACCACTCCATCTTGGTTCTCCTCAATCTCTCTTCAGCATTTGACACTGTGGACCATGGGGTTCTGCTCGACCACTTGAGATTCATCTGTGGCCTGTCAGGTCGGTCCTCAGGTGGTTTTCATCTTTCCTTACCGGAAGAGCTAAGAGGGTGGTGTCAGGGATTTATTCCTCTGACCCAGTTTGTTATCATGTTGGGTTCCTCAGGGGTAGGTGGTGTCCCCCATGTTGTTCACAGCCTACATGCTACCCCTCAGAGACATTATAAGAAGGTATGGGCTGAGGCTTCGCTGCTGTGCTGATGATACCCAGCTCTACCTGTCTTTCATGCCTGACTATGATGGAGCTCTCTTAGTATTTAACAACTGCCTTGCTGAAATCCAGTAGCGGATGAGTTTGAGCTGGCTGAGGTTGAACTCAGAAAAGACTGAGGTGCTGGTAGTGGGCCTGGGTTGCCGGATAGGGGGGTTGGCAGTGAGGTCACCCTCTGGACTTTTTCTTGGGGGTTTGCCACTTCTGACCTCCGAACGGGTGCAAAACCTGGGATAATATTTGACAACGAACTGACACTGCATTCACAGGTGTCGACTGTCATCAAATTCTGTTTTTACCACCTTAGAAATATTTCCAGAGTCAAGCATCTCATTCCGTTTGGGGACCTTCCTATGTGGGTCCATGCCTTTGTGTCCTCACACTTGGATTACTGCAATGCCCTATACCTAGGGCTTCCAGTAGTGGATATTTGCCACTTGCAGCTGGTGCAGAATGCAGCAACCAGTTATTGACAGGAACCTCTCCAGTCCGGTCCATATTTTTCCGGTGCTACTTAAACTGCACTGGCTACCGATACTGATGGCGAATCACCTTCAAGTCAGTCTTCTTACTTACAAAGCACTACATGGACAGAGTCCAGTCTACTTGAAAGAGCTCCTGGTCCCTTACTGCCCTGGGTGATCACTCTGCTGGACTGATGAGGGGTTGCTAGAAATTCCAAGGGTTTGTTTAAAATCTTCTGGGTCTCGATTTATGCACGCCCCCCACCCTTTGGAATTCTCTACCCGTCAGCTACGTGAGTGCACGACCATGGAGGGTTTTAAAAGGCCTTAAAAACCTTTTATGGAACCAGGCATTTAGAATAACTGGAATACCATTTTATTTTCCCATTTTATACTATTTATAATGTATGGATTTACGCTGTAACTGTTTTAATTGTTCTGTGAGGCACCTTCATAATTAGAAAGGTATCATATAAATAAAATTGATTTGATTTGATTTGATACTAGAGGCCCATACCATTACATACAGTACAGATGCTTGACATTTATCATGAGGACTTGGCATCACTTCATAGTTTGATGCCTTTTATTATTAGCATTATGCTGTACAAGGATGGTTTAGTCAGGGGTCCTTGCTCATGCGGCGCTTTGAAGTGATTTCTGTGGCAGGGCTCCAAGGCTTCTACTGCAGCATTTTTGTTTGACTTCTGCAGCATAATTCATTCAATTCTGTGGCAGAATGCATTCCTTCCATTGGCTAAAATGTGATCGATGTCATCAATGACATCATATGCCAAGCTTATAGAGGATGGGCTTCTGGAGAAATGAGATACAGAAGGGCAGAACACTTTGAAAGAAATGTATATTTGAACGAAAATTCACCCAAAACAACAAATTCTGCAGATCTGTATATATTCTGCAGCATGATGCAAATTCTGCAGAAATTTCCATGGCTGCAGAATCCCAGACTCCTGGGGCCTTGGGTATAGCATACAAGCTTTTGGACTCTAACAGGTCCCTCTGTCAGTATGGAAACATTTTCACCTTGATACATGAACATAAAAATCTGTGGACATGCTACAGATTCCTCTTATATATTTCCCAATGATAACAAGAGAGTAGCGTGTAGTTTGCATCCATAGGAGAATCATAGCGCTTCCTTGCTATGATTCTCCAGACTACAGGAGGGTAACTTTGAGAGGAAGGGCTTTATCTAACTAAATGTTCTGCCAGTGAATGGCACTGGCTGATAAATGTTTGGGGAAAGAAATACTAATACAGATCTCTGACAAGAGGGCCAGCCCAATGACTTGGCAGTGGCACGACTGCCCGCCACGCTGATGGGCAGGGTTCGGGAGCAGACTTGGGTAGTGAGGGATCAGGCTGGGTGAGAGGATGGAATGTCGTGTGGAGTGCTCTTCTCCCGGGGAAGGAAGACTCGCAGCTCCGCCGCTAAACTGCCACCAGGTGGAGGCTTGGCGGTGATGCAGGCATGAGTGGCCCAGAGGGAGGGTGCTGCAGGTTTGATGGTGCACATGTGTATCTCCACATGGCATGTACTGATGTCCGTGCCTCAGCTAGGAGGGTGGGAGGAAATAGTAAAAATGGCAGAACAGGCACAATGAAGCCCTACCTGCCTGCCTGCCCCAACCTGCACCACAGCTCAGACAGCTGACCCTGAACTTCTGGATGAGAGTCACCAGGGAGGGGGAGAAAGGCCCACCCACTACTGCTCCACCGGGGGGGGGCAATCCGTGAGGGAATTTCTGGGCCAAGGTAAGTCCCAGGGGAGGTAGTAGCCAATCAGGGGAGGCAGGAGAAGATCTGAGGGCCGCCTGCTCTGGCTGGGAGGAAAAACAATGTTATGGCAAAAAAGAGCTCTGACAACTCTGGGAAGATTAAAAAAAATCTTTCTTAGATTCATTCAATCTATTTCATATATATTCTGTATTTACTTTCCCCTTTTTTTCATTAAAATGCACTTTACATTTCCCCTTAATATGCAGCTCCCATAGTATTGTTGGCAGGTAAATGTTATCCTGTATACCTAGCCTGAGGTTAAGTCTAGGAGGGTCTACAGAGGGAATGTAATTTGCAGTATAAAATATAATGTTTTCTTAACTCCTAGTTTTAGAAGGGCTAAGTGGGCAGTTTAAAGCATGGTGCTCTGAATCTAGAATGTGTGTATACCTCTTGGTACATTTAAAAGCTGGTAAAGCATGCGTTGTATTTCATTTTTCCCTTTACAGGTTAAAGGGGAGTGGATTTAAGATAAAAATACTAAGGCATTTGATAGTATCATGCAGCTCATGGGTTCATAAATGCAACATGTTTTTAAATAACCAGTTATTGAGTTGATTATTATTAAGGTTTCTCCCCCACATGACGTAACTGATTAATGTGCTGAGTAAGATTATTTGCATGTGTAACCCCCCTGCAAATGGGGGTTCCCAAAAGACTTCCAGGAGCTTGCTTGAATGCTCCAAGCCTGAATGGTGTTTGGCATTTAAGCCATTTATCAGTGAGTGTTTTAGAGCCTCTGGTACTGTCTCTTAAGAGCTGTCTGCTTGCAGATAATTAGTGTTGTATGGGGGACTGATGCTTCTCTGAGTACCACTCGAGCTGCTGCCAATTCACTTCATTTTGCAGTCACTAGAGTGCAAAGGGAACCTATCTGAAAGATGTAACTGTTTGCCAGAAATTATTTAGAGTAATAATGAAATTACAGTTTGTCTAACCTGCTTTCTTTGCAGTCAGAACTGTGTCTGCTAGTTCCCATTCTAGTTTTGAACTGCTGAACTGGACCAATCAGTGTGGGGTAAGCTAGCTCTAAAATGGTGCCTTGGACGAATCAGAACTTGGACTCATAATCTGAGCCAGCCACAAGAGGATTGTATGGGCAGTGACTCTGGGAGATGTAGTTTAGACTTCAGTGCCTTTTGGACCAACAGCAGCAGTCTATTGTGAGTGACAGCCAATCCAGTCAAGAACTGGGAGGAACTCAAAGGAAGTGCCAGTTTTGTCGGTTGGAGTTTCAGTTGAGCTTTGGGCAGTGAAGAAGGAAGAGCCCTGTGCTTTTCAGTGTGCAGTTTTAGTCAAAAACGTGTGTAAGGCCCAGAGTCCGGTCTGCAGCTTGTGTAACAGCTTGTTAGGGACTGAATCCGTCCTGTGAAAGAATCAAAGGATCTCTGAAGAGTAGAAACCAGGCTCACCCTGTAGAAGACTGGAAGAATTGCTGAAAATTGACTCGGTCTGTCAGGAACTGAATCTGCTGTGTGTTCTCCGGTATTGTGCAGTAATTGCGATCGGGATACAGATGCAGCCTGCCTGGTATAGTACTTTCTTTTATATGGATGTGTGAAGAGGTTTGTGTACCTCAAGTGAGCCCTGCTGACATTGAAGGACCCTATCTTTTATTTGGAGGTCGTGAGTACTAATTCAGGGTTGCTCCTGTTGAATTGCCACATTAAATCCAAATGGAATTACTGTACTGCTGACTGTTTAATTCTCCTTTTCTCTGTGTAAGGGCCCCTACCAGCTGCCACGGTTTGGACTAGCCACTAGGGCTTGGGTACCCAGGGACAGTAACTGATAGGGATAGGCCTGTGCACAGAGCCATAGGTAGATTATTAGAGTGATAAGCTAATTAACCTGATTTCCCTGTCCTTGTTATATCCCCTAAATAAATCAGAGCTGCTTGCTCCAGCAAAGTTATACTGCCTGAGGTATTTGTCTATGTTAAAGATACTGTACGGTGATTGTTGCACTGTATCTCATTTCACAGGAGGCCCCAGTGCCGGAACCAGACCTAGGGGTAAGTGTATACCGTGAAGGTAATTCTGATATATTGTGTGGGCCACTAGTGGGAAGAAAGGGGGTTGCAGTGTCCCAGAGGGCTGTGACCAAGTTAGTTTAACTATTGCAAACCCTGACCTCTGGGTGGAGGCACCCGCCATTGGATCCAGGCCCCTCAACCTGTTAGTGGCAAATCAGGCAGGGGTAGTAGCCCCTGGGATAGCGCCATCTAGGGGTTACACATGTATTGAGAGGGGTGGCGCACTCATGTGAATTCTATTGTAAATTCTTATATAATGCATCTATAACATAAACTTTGTATTTTTTATGAAACTTAACAAATAGAAAGTTTACAAAAATGCACTGTAACACAAAAACAGGATTCCTTGCTCCCAGACTTCATCCACTCTTGGTGTTCGATTCTTGACATCACGATCTGCTGCAGAAAAAATGTTTATGATGCCACTGGCAGAGGAGTGCGTTAAATAAGCAATAAGACACGTCAGGGTGTGGGTAGTTATGTGATAGATGCACACCCAGATGCATTATGTGAGGCATGAGGCGTTTACATCGAGTGCCTTCAGCACCTGGAAGTGCATTTATCACATACTACTCACACCCTGACATGTCTTATTGCACTTATAAAATGGAGAAACTGAGATATCTTCAAAAATTCCAACTTTTCTATTCAAAATGGGTGTTTTCTTTTATTAAGCGTTAATAGTAAAAAGTAGTCAATCCCACATGTATATATCTGTCTGTCCCACAGTCAGTATAGGTAATGTTTGTTTATTTATTATGGAATGCAGAATTCAAACTTCTGCAGAAGTCTTCTGGGTGAATGTACACTTCTCCTCAGAGAAACACACACCAGAAGACCTCATTAAAGAGCAGCTACGCCACTGGAAAAACACTGAAAAACAATAGCTGGACACAGTTCTGCTTGTATTTCATATATATCATCCACTTTTTCTCAATGCCAAAAACTGTCTCCATGAGCTTTGGTACAAGGCAGAGACTCTCTAGGCTTTCCTCCCTGACCACTTTCCACACTCTTGATGGGACTTTACTTGAGGACACATCCTCCTTCAGGTACCTAGGAGTTTGGCTGGATCAGCAACTAAACTTCTCCAGACATATTGGCGCCATCACAAAAAGAATCGCCCCAAGCTTGGTGCCTTGTTCAGGAACTGTAGTTGTATCCCTCTACAGTTAGGTGTGAACTTGTTCAGAAAATGATCCTGCCCATCTTCAACTTCTGTGATGTAGTCTAGGGTGCTGCTCCCAAGTCCTCCCTAGCCAGACTGGGCACCCTCTTCAATTCCTTCTGCCGTTTTGCCCTTGATGCTCCCTCTTGCTCCCACCACTGTGACCCCTATCATGCCCTATCCTTCCCCTCTCTTACAAACAGATGACTCTCCCATTGTGCTAAATTCACCTCCAAGCACTGGCTGGGTGAACTCCCTTCCTGCTGCTCCCCCTCATTTATAACACCCCCACGTCCTCTCTCACTACCATAATCATCAGCTCCTGTAATATGGCGGTCCCCACAGAGCCACCCTCATTGTATCTGAGTTACTCTTACCACCTCCCAAAAATGTGGAATTCCCTCCCCCCTCAAATTCGTCACTCATCCTCCTATTACTCCATCAGCTCTGCCCTCAAAAACTTCCTTGCACCTAGCTGTTCCTGCTAAGACCCTCCCTAATTCCCCATCTAAGCCCCTGACAAACTCTACCCCTCTTCAGTGCCCATGCAATGACCCTGCTGCAGCTCCACCTCCCACTCACCTAAAAATCAGCATTCCTTCCCTTTCCCCGATTCCCTCCCTTCAGACCTTCCATTGTTCTCTTACTGTGATTTCTCAATCATCCAAAGTTGTACCAAGAACCTGTCCCTACCCTATCTTTACACCATTAACCCAACTTTCCCTCCACTTCTCAACATCCTGAAGAGCTGGGATTCGGCCTCTCTTCTCTCTCACTTTTACCCTCTCTTCTGTTCTTCCGAAGTCTATTCCCCCTTGCTGTCTACAACCTGCTTCCCTCCTATTGTACTCTACCTCTCATTGTCACACCTGCTCCCTTCCTGTCATGTTTGACTCCTGCCTTGTGCAGGCAGGGTCCTCAGCATACTGGAGGGGTCAGGCCCCAGCAGACCTTTCTCCTCTTACCTCTTCCTTTGCCTCCTCCTTCCATCCCCTTTTACCACCCCCCACTTCTCTGTCTACCGACATACCTACCTCTCACCTTCCCTGCTCCCCCTTATGTAGAAACATAGAAACATAGAATTTGATGGCAGATAAGGACCGCTTGGCCCACCTAGTCTGCCCATTTCCCTACTTAATGCATAGGCTGCAGATCCTAGTTAACCAACAGCCTACTTCCTCCTACCCCCCACTAGAATTGCCTTATGTCTGTCATATGCATTCTTGAATTCCCGCACTGTTTTTGAGTCCACTACCTCCTCGGGAAGGCTGTTCCATGTATCCACAACCCTCTCCATGAAAAAATACTTCCTCACATTACCTTTGAGCTGTCCGCTCTCTATCTTCAAATTGTGCTCCCTTGTTCTTGCACATCTCTTTTTCTGAAAGATGCTACCATCTTGGGCTTTGCTGATTCCCTTGATGTGCTTGAAAGTTTCTATCATGTCCCCCTCTCCTCAGTGTATGCATATTAAGCTTCTTTAATCTCTCTTCATCGTCTTCTGGTGCAGACCCTGCACCATTTTAATACCCTCCTCTGGACAACCTCCATCCTGTTTATATCCTTGCAGAGATGGGATCTCCAGAACTGGATGCAGAACTCCAGATGGAGTCTCACCAACTGTCTGTACAGAGGGATAACAAATTCCTGTTTTCTACTGGTGATGCCTCTCCTATGCATCCCAGTATCCCACAACCCTCCTTACTGCCTTCTCACATTGCTTGCCCACCTTAAGGTCATCTGATATGACTACCCCCAGGGATAGTGGGGTTGGCGCCAGTCCATTTACAGAAGAAAGAGTACTGAAAGAACTCCTAAAACTCAAGGTGGACAAAGCAATGGGGCCTGACGGATTCACCTAGAATCCTAAAAGAGCTAAGGGAGGACCTAGTGACACCACTAACCACACACTTTTAACAAATCATGGGAGAAGATGGGGTGGTACCTGAGGACTGGAGGAGGGGAGATGTGATTCCCTTCACAAAAGTGGGAGCAAGACAGGAGCAGGAAACTACAGACCTGTTAGTTTGACCTCAGTGGTGGGAAAATGATGGAATCACTTCTGATAGAAGAATTGTTGAGTACCTAGAGGCCAGTGGGGCACAGGACCCTAGGCAGCATGGATTCACAGCAGGAAGGTCATGTCAAATGAATCTAATCAATTTCTTTGACTGGGCGACCAAAGTAGAATTGACCAGGGAGGGCTGTGGATATGCCTACCTAGACTTTACATAGAAACATAGAAACATAGAAGTTGACGACGATAAGGACACTAAGGCCCATCCAGTCTGCCATTTCTTTCTACCTTATAAATGTGCCATCGGCCTTTGCTCTGTCAGTGGCCTATCTATTCATAGTCATTTGTATTGCTCCCTTATGCCTATCCCATGCCTGTTTGAAGCCCTGCAGTGTATTCATAGCCACCACTTCTTGTGGTAAGCCATTCCATGCATCCACCACCCTTTCTGTGAAAAAGAATTTCCTCACATTCCCCCTTAATCGGCCTCCTCTAATCTCATGTTGTGTCCTCTTGTCCTGCTATTTTTCTTATATTTAAACATGTTAGACTCTTTCACCTTGTTTATGCCCTTAAGGTGTTTGAATGCCTCGAGGCATACCTCTCTCCCTCCTTTGCTCAAGGGTATACATATTGAGCTCCGTTAATCTGTCCTCATATGTCTTCTGATGCAGCCCTGCACCATTTTAGTTGCCCTTCTCTGGACTGCCTCAATTTGGTTAATGTCCTTGTGAAGGTGTGGCCTCAGTACTGCATGAGTACTCCAGATGGGGCCTAACCAGTGTCTTGTACAGAGGATTATTACCTCCCTCTTCACGACTTGTGATACCCCTACTAATACACCTAACACCACCTAGCCTTACCTACTGCTTTGGGGTCTGCTTGGATGATTTTAGGTCATCAGTGATGATGATGCCCAAGTCTCTTTCTTCCTTTGTGACTGCTAAACTCCTCTCCCAGCCTATAGGTGGCTTCAGGGTTTCTCTTCCCTATATGCATGATTTTGCACTTCTTTGCATTAAATCCCAGTTGCCACTCTTCTGACCATTCTGCTAGTTTATTCAGATCTCTTCTCATTCTGCCCACCCATCTGGATCATCTACTCTGTTGCAGATCTTGGTGTCATCTGCAAACAGACAAGCCTACCTCTAGTCCATCTGCAAGGTCACTAATGAAGATGTTGAAGAGGACAGGCCCAGGACTGATCCCTGAGGTACCCCACTTGTGACTTGCATCTCTTCTGACTGTATACCATTTACCACCACTCTCTGTTTCTGCCCGTCAACCAGTTTGCCACCCAGTTGACCAACTTCTGACCCACCCAGCCTACCCAGCTTATTTATCAATCTTCTATGTGGAACAGTGTCAAAAGCTTTGCTGAAGTCAAGGTAGGCGACATCAACTGCTCCCCTTGGTCCACCACTCTGGTTACCCAGTCAAAGAAATCTATGAGATTAGTTTGACAGGACCTTCCTTTGTAAACCCATGCTGTCTTGGATCCTGTGCCTATGGATTCCAGGTGTTGCACTATCCTTTCCTTTAAGGAGTGCCTCCATAATCTTGCCCACTACTGAGGTAAGACTGACCGGTCTATAGTTCCCGCCTCCTCCTGCTACCACTTTTGTGGGCGGGATCACATGAGCCCTTCTCCAGTCTTCTGGGACCTCTCCTGTGCTCAGAGACTCACTAAACAATTCTGCTAATGGCTCTGCTAGTTCCTCCTTTAGCTCCTTAAGTACCCTGGGATGTATGCCATCAGGTCCCATTGCCTTATCCACCCTGAGCTTAGCAAGCTCTTGTGAGGACCCTTTCTTTTTGTGAAGGGTAGTGCTCACCTCCCTCCCCTGTGTCCATGATGCTGAGCTGTGGGCCCTGCCCTACCTTCTCTTCAGTAAATACTGAGCAAAAGTATCTATTTAGGATAGATGCCTTTACAGGGTCCTCCTCCTCACATGCTCCCTTTTCTCCATTAAGCTTAGCAATACCCCCTCTGGATTTTCTCCTTTCACTAATGTATCTATAGAAAGTCTTGTCACCTTCTTTTACTGTTCGTGCTAGTGTTTCCTCAGTTTGGGACTTTGCCTGCCTTACTGCCTTACCTGCTTCCCTTAGGGCAGTTTGGAATGCCTCCCTATCTTCATCCCGCTGTGTTCCCTTATATTTCCTGAAGGCCAGCCTTTTGGCTCTGACCTTTTCTGCTACTGTATTTGAGAACCAAAGTGGTTTCCTTCTTCTTTTGCACTTCCTTTTCTGTCTAACACAATGGGATGTTGCTTCAAGTATTGCATCCTTAATGCTTGCCCACTTTGCCTGTACCCCCTCACCTGTGTTTCTTTTTGCCAGGGCTAGCTTAACTCTGTTGGCCATCTTATCAAAGTCAGCTCCTCTGAAGTCCCATATTTTTGCCTTGGAATGGGATGATTTAGATGTAGTAGCCAAATTGAACCATACCATGTGATGGTCACTGGCCCCCAGGTGACCTTCTACCTGGAGACCCAGGTGACCTTCTACCTGGAGACCCAGGTGACCTTCTACCTTTAGCAAGGCATTTGACACAGTCCCGCACAAAAGATTAATAATCAAGTTAGCCAGCCTGGGAATGGGTCCCAGGGTGGTAGCCTGGGTAGCAAACTGGCTGCACAACAGGACACAGAAGGTAATAGTGAATGGAACACATTCTGAAGAAAGGGGGGTTGCTAGTGGAGTACCTCAGGGCTCAGTACTGGGTCCAGTCCTCTTTAACGTCTTTATAGGTGACATTGCAGAGGGTCTGGAAGGAAAGGTATGCTTCTTTGCAGATGACACAAAGATCTGTAACAGAGTTGATACACAAGGGGGTAGAAAGGATGAGAAGGGACTTGGCAAGGTTGGAGGAATGGTCAGACATATGGCAACTTAGATTCAATGCAAAGCAGTGCAAAGTAATGCACCTGGGAAATAAAAATCCAGAGAAGAGTACACAATAGCAGGGGAGGTACTAACAACAACAATAATGGAAAGGGATCTGGATGTAGTCATATCAGATGACCTAAAGGTGGGTAAGCAATGTGAGAAATCAGTAAGAAGAGCCAGGGGGATACTGGGATGCATAGGGAGGGGCATCACAAACAGAACAAGCATTCGTCAATGCCGAACGTTCGCTTGCAGGTATTTGCAGTGGAATTTGGCACCTGGACATGGCTTAAATAAATCAGTGACAAAGAAGTACAAGCATCTGTCAATGCCGAATGTTGCTTGCTTCTATGTGCTGTTTAGGTATTTGGAAGTCACTGGAGTGCAAATATTGAAAATTTGCGAACTTACGAGCGTGCATAGGAACTGCACAACGCACGCTCGTAAAACAGTCATTTTTAGGATTTGTTTCACCAAATTTTCAACATTGCCATTTTAAGACCTCTGCTAATGAACAGTGTCACTGTGATTTTCTTAATGTGTCCCATACATTGAGTTAGCACACCGACTGCGCCATTGACTGCGCTACATGAAGCAGCTGCGATTTTGGGCAGGATGTGAAAAATGACAGCTAATGCTGCTATAAGGAGTGTGTGGTAAAATGGCAATGTTGAAATCGGAGTGGAAATATTGAAAATTGAACTCTACGCCAGCATGAGAGAACTGTGCAACGCATCAGAAACAGTCATTTTGAATTTTTTTAATTAAATTTTCAACATAGTCATTTTAAGACCTCTTCTAATGAACAGTGTCAGTGTGATTTTCTTACTGTGTCCCATACATTGATTTAGCACACCAACTGCGCCATTGTGCGCTACATGGGGAAACACATTTTGGGCAGGATGTGAAAAATGACAGCTGTACTGCTCATAAGGAGGTATGGTAAAATGGCAATGTTGAAAATCTGGAGTGAAAATATTGAAAATTCGCGAACTTACGAGCGTGCATAGGAACTGCGCAATGCACACTCATAAAACGGAATCATTTTTAGGAATTTTTCCACCAAATTTTCAAAATAGGTTTTTTGAGACCCACCTTATCAACACTGGCAGTGTCGTTTCATTAATCATTCCAGAAAGGTGATTTCGCACAGTGACTGCGAAATCACCCTTCAGGCCCAAATAACGCCATGACAGTGACAGCATTCATGAAAAGGGGTCCCAAAAACCCCATGTTGAAAATTTGGTGCAAAAATTCCAAAAAATGCATGAGATATGCAATAAAGTTGAAACCCCCCTATCTATCCCATTATACAGCTTACGGCATTTCCTCAGTTAGCGGTCGGCTTTGAAGAGTGCAGGCGTGTTCCCCGTCCACCGAAGGATCGTTACGCCAAGTTCCGGAGGTAAGTATAGGGGTGGGGGTGGGGAGGCAGGTGCGAGTGGGTGGGTGCGGGTTGTGGGAGGGTGGGGAGACAGCGATGGAATGTTTTCTTATTTACAGGTTTTGTTTTTTTTAATTCAGACGATGCAGGACGCTTTGCCACGCTTGGGGTGGGCTCCCAGCGTGGCAGCAGGAAAGCTGTTTGGGGACATGGAGCCGACAGGATTGGGCACCCCGTCGGTCAAAACAAGATTTGCCACGCTGGGGTGGGCTTCTAGCGTGGCACCAAAGCTTTGGGGCCAGAATGGCCAGGACAGCAACAGGTGTTTCTTGAAGTGAACACCACTGCTGACATACACAGCACCCGCATCCATTGGTGCAGTACTCACCACGCCTGCTCAATGGAGCAGTGGATTGCACATGTCAGTCACACCTCCAAAGTGTCCTATTCTCCCAAGACGCTCCTTGTTCATACGCATGCTTGAATGTAAAAAGGGAAGTGGTTCCCTCTATACAGACAGTTGGTGAGACCCCATCTGGAGTACTGCGTGCAGTTTTGGAGACCTCATCTATGCAAGGACATAGACAGGATTGAAGCAGTCCAGGGAAGGGCAACTAAAATGGTGCAGGGTCTACATCAGAAACCATATGAAGAGAGACTGAGAGAGCTTAATATGTATACCCTTAATGAAAGGAGGGACAGGGGACATGATAGAAACTTTTAAGTACCTCAAGGAATCAACAAAGTCCAGAAGGGTAGCATCTTTCCAGAAAAGAGATGTGTAGAACAAGGGGGCACAATTTAAAGTTAGAGGGGATGGCTCAGGGGTAATGTGAGAAATTTTTTCACGGAGAGAGTGGTGGACGATGGAACCACCTTCCTGGAGAGGTTGTAGGGTCTAAAACAGTGGGGGAATTCAAACATGCATGGGACAGACATAAGGCAATTATAGTGGGGGGTTGCAGGAAGTAGGCTGTTGGTTAACTAGAATCTGTAGCTTATCCAGTAGGTAGGGAAATAGGCAGACTGGGTGGGCCAAGTGGTCCTTATCTGCCGTCAAAGTCTATGTTTCTATGTATTATCTCACCCCCCATTGTGTAGCCCTAGCTATGGCTAACCACTAAACTCTACTGCACTTGTAGTTAACTTGCACTTCTGTTATACCTTAGCCAACCTGTTCTGCCTGTGTTAACTCCTCACTAACTTCCCTAGATCAAACTACAACAATTCTATTCAGCCATTGTCTAGCTACACAGTTATGTGTAATTTAGTGTATGCCTAAATGTTATTTTGTGTTGTGTGTTGTATCTATCTAGTAATGAAAGTGTTGGCATAGTATCTATCTAGTTCAAAACTGTTAGCATCCCACTATTTCATTACTCCTGTACAGTCTACTCAGATTATTTGAATATAATAACCGGGTCTCTCCTTTTTACCATAGGGAGACCGTGGCGTAATTTGCCATTATAAAGTAGCATTTTATAATGGCAAATGCCCATTCTCCTCCTTTTGCGCATGTGCCCGCTACAGTGTCTCCCTTCCTGGCTTACAGCTTCCTTATCGTCCGCAACCCAGCCGCCAAAGAAGCACAGTGGTAAGTACACTTACACCAAAAACAAAAAACTGTTTTTTTTCTACTGATAGGGGAATGGAAATATATATTTTTTTTAAAACTGTGAGCTGCAGACGAAAATCTAGGACCGAATGAAAAGTGAACTGGAGCGTGGTTGCACGGAACTGCTGTGTGTAGTTTTTATATAGTTGCTGTGCCAAAAAGGAGACCCAGCAATTATATAAAATAAAAATGGGGTAGTATGTGTTAACCCTAGATGGCGCTATCCCAGGGGCTACTACCCCTGCCTGATTTGCCACTAACAGGTTGAGGGCCTGGATCAATGGCGGTGCCTCCACCCAGAAGTCAGGGTTTGCAATAGTTAAACTAACTTGGTCACAGCCCTCTGGGACACTGCAACCCCCTTTCTTCCCACTAGTGGCCCACACAATATATCAGAATTACCTTCACAGTATACACTTACCCCCAGGTCTGGTTCCGGCACTGGGACCTCCTGTGAAATGAGATACAGTGCAACAATCACAGTACAGTACTTTAACATAGACAAATACCTCAGGCAGTATAACTTTGCTGAAACAAGCAGCTCTGATTTATTTAGGGGATATAACAAGGACAGAGGAAATCAGGTTAATTAGCTTATCACTCTAATAATCTACCTATGGCTCTGTGCACAGGCCTATCCCTATCAGTTACTGTCCTGGGTACCCAAGCCTAGTGGCTAGTCCAAACCGTGGCAGCTGGTAGGGGCCCTTTCACACAGAGAAAAGGAGAATTAAACAGTCAGCAGTACAGTAATTCCATTTGGATTTAATGTGGCAATTCAACAGGGAGCGACCCTGAATTAGTACTCACGACCTCCAAATAAGATAGGGTCCTTCAATGTCAGCAGGGCTCACTTGAGGTACACAAACCTCTTCACATCCATATTAAGAAGCACTATACCAGGCAGGCTGCATCTGTATCCCGATGTAATTACTGCACAATACCGGAGAACACACAGCAGATTCAGTTCCTGACAGACAGAGTGCAATTTTCAGCAGTTCCTCCAGTCTTCTACAGGGTGAGCCTGGTTTCTACTCTTCAGAGATCCTTTGATTCTTTTCACAGGACGGATTCAGTCCTAACAAGCTGTTACACAAGCTGCAGACCGAACTCTGGGCCTTACACACGTTTTTGACTAAAACTGCACACTGAAAAAGCACAGGGCTCCTTCCTTCTTCACTGCCAAAGCTCAACTGAAACTCCAACCGACAAAACCGGCACTTCCTTTGAGTTCCTCCCAGTTCTTGACTGGATTGGCTGTCACTCACAATAGACTGCTGCTGTTGGTCCAAAAGGTGCTGAAGTCTAAACTACATCTCCCAGAGTCACTGCTCATACAATCCTCTTGTGGCTGGCTCAGATTATGAGTCAAGTTCTGATTCGTCCAAGGCACCATTTTAGAGCTAGCTTACCCACACTGATTGGTCCAGTTCAGCAGTTCAAAACTAGAATGGGAACTAGAGACACAGTTCTGACTGCAAAGAAAGCAGGTTAGACAAACTGTAATTTCATTATTACTCTAAATAATTTCTGGCAAACAATTACATCTTTCAGATAGGTTCCTTTGCACTCCTAGTGACTGCAAAATGAAGTGAATTGGCAGCAGCTCGAGTGGTACTCAGAGAAGCACAGTTCCCCATACAAACTAATTATGTCTGCAAGCAGACAGCTCTTAAAGAGACAGTACCAGAGGCTCTAAAAACACTCACTGATAAATGGCTTAAATGCCAAACACCATTCAGGCTTGGAGCATTCAAGCAAGCTCCTGGAAGTCTTTTGGGAACCCCCATTTGCAGGGGGGTTACACCCTTCCTGGCCTGGGAAAGCTTGACGTCCGCGTCAAGCAAGTACCCCCATAGGTTTCAACTGCAACCATATACATTTGCATTAGGCTCGCACATGTAATCATCAGTCAATATATCATTTTACCAAGAACACATTTCTGAAACATTGCAGTACGTCACTCTTTCACAGTATTACATACATTGTACCATAACTCAAGTTATTACCTCTTGTACATGAAACCTGAAGAGAGGGCCCTTCCCTATCAGTTACCTTGGGGCTGGATGGGGCAAGGGCACCATACTGAAAGGGCAACACAAGTAACTTGGAGTTAGCACTGATGCTCAGTTTGGGCAATGAGCTTGGGGACAATACACTCCTTTATGGACAACATTGAGAGGCAAGTCCACAGGCCTCCCAAGTGAATCATAACTGAGGTGCACCACAGGCTTTACAGCTCGACCAGTCTTTCTAGGGGAACTGTTATAGTCTCTGCACTCTGAGCCTCATTTTCAGCATTGTCCTCACTTGTCAGGGAGTCTCCATGGGGGTGAGAGGCTAGAACTTGGGGCACTTTCAGCTCCAGGAGTTACAGTTTCTGAGTCCACAACATTTGGCTGCATGGAGAGCTTTCGGACACTGGCAGTGGACTGTCAGGGCACTCAAAATACTCTTCTTGTTCGGGTGTATCACCAGTCTGCCCCAATCTATCATTTTCCTCCCCTGAAAGCTCAAACAGTTCAACCATGCACAATGATTCCATTTCATCTGACCTGATGCTTTGCATTTCACTTTCTGGGAGCATTGGCTCCAGGGATGAAGCTGGGGACTTAGACAGTCCAGAAGGCCCAGCTTTGTCTCCAGTATTGACTAGGGGATTGCCCCGAAACAATTGACTCAGTTCGTAAGAAGGATAGTATTCAAAGTCACTCTCACTTTCTTCCGATATGGACTGACAGTCATGCTCAACTGGGACTTGTGGAGGGAACACTTTAACTTTGCTTCTGTAGGTGCAGACTTTCTTGATCTTTTCTAGCAGCAGCTCTAGTCACTGGTCCAGAGGGCATCTTCTAGGGGCTCAGACTCAATTAAGATTTGTCCAATGGGCAGTAAATGATTTCTATGCATTGTTTTTACATCTTTTGAATTATTCTCAGGCCTTACTTTGTACACATTGGCAGATCATCTAGTTTGCCCACTACAATGTGAGGGAGATGGTGCCATCTGTCAGCAATCTTGTGCTTGCCATGCAGTCCCAGATTTCTTAGCAATACCCGATCTCCTCCTGGAGTTCCTGTGCTTTCACCTTTTTATCATACCTTTCTTTGTTGGCCAGATTTCTTTTGGCAGCCATGGTTTAGACCAGTTAGTCGCATGAGTTAGCTGGGCCTTTAACTTTTGCACATACTGTAAATAGTTGTCAGCTTGAACCCCATCAGAGAGACCCCAAAACACACATCTACTGGTAGTCGAGCTTCTCTTCCAAACATCAAGCGGTAGGGGAGAATCCAGTGGCATCACTTTGGTGCAGTTATAAGCATGTACCAGGGTGCTAATTTGTTGGCTCCATCTAGGCTTGTCCTTTGGGTGCAGGGTGCCTAGCATATCTAGCAAAGTTGGTTGAAACGTTCAGGCTGTGGGTCCCCTGGGGTGGTAAGGAGTGGTTCTGGACTTTCGCACTCCCCACAGAGAAAGCATCTCTTTGATCAGGCGACTCTCAAAGTCTCTCCTTGATCAGAATGGATTGTTTGTGGAGCCCCATAGTGAACAAAAGTTTTCTACAAGTACTTTGGCTACAGTGGATGCTTTCTGGTCTTTGGTGGGGAAAGCTTGGGCATATCTTCGTGAAATGGTCAGTGACCACAGCACATTACTGATATTTCTTTGATCAGACTCCAAACTCAGAAAATCAATACAGACCAGCTCCATGGGTGCACTGGTGGTGATGTTAACAAGGGGGCAGCCTCTGGGGCAAAAGCTTTCCTCACATGGCAGCGACTACAAGGTTCGAATGTGTTGCTCCCACATCAGCCCCATCTTGGGCCAATAGAATCTGGATCTCACCAAGTCAAGTGTTCTGTCTATACCAAGGTGCCCCATGTGGTTGTGCAAGGACCTCAGTACTGAGTCTCGAAAGGCAGTGGGCAGCACTAGTTGTTGTTTGTCTACTTATCCCCTCTGTCTACTGTTTCTCTGTATAACAGTTTATTGATCAGTTTCAACTTAGGACCTTCTTTGTATAACAGTGCAGTTCTCAAATCAGTGGGCGTAATTTGGACACATCTTTTCCTGCATAGGGGCTTCTAAAGCTGCTTTGATCATGGGATGCAGGATTGAGCCGCTTGAATACTGTCATTGTCCAGCTGAGGCAGTGTACCAATGTCTATTGCAGAAAAGTGGCAATAAGCAGCAGGTATGCAATTCTCAGAGGTCCCAAACAATCCACCATGCAGTCCACTAAGTCCGTGGACATTGTTCCTCCCTGTCAAACTTCCGGCAGAGTGCCCGAATGTCAGGTTCTGCCAATCGGACCCAATCATTCTGGGGAACAGGCCTCCGGGAGAGAGCATCAGCATCTATGTGGTTCAGACCTGCTCGGTATTGAGAGCATAGTCATATGTAGATAATGCAGAAAGCCATCTATGGCCAGTGGCATCCAACTTAGCTGAGGTCTGCACATAGGTCAAAGGATTATTGTCAGTTTTTACTAGTATTTTAGCCCCATACAAGTACTCATGGAATTGGTCAACAATAGCCCACTTCAAAGCTAGGAACTCTAACTTATGTACAGGATAGTTCTTTTCGGATGGGGTCAAGGCTTCTACTGGCAAAGGCCACTGGTCTCAGGCCATTCTCGTGCTCTTGGTACAACACAGCCCCCAACCCTTGCAAGCTAGCATCAGTGTGCAGGGCGTAAGGTTTTCTTGGATCGGCATAGGCCAGCACTGGAGCATGGGTAATTGATATATGATCTCATGAAAAGCAGTCTCACAATCAGGAGTCAGCGGGCCCCAAATACTTCACTCGGATGAAAATACACTCTTTCAGTCTTGAGGACGCTGACTTTTGGTATTTTTGTGGGTTGGGGATACCCTTGAGTAAGGTTAAGTAAAGGCAGATCACTCTTGAATAGTCCTTGATGAAGCGCCGATAATAACCACAGAATCAGGAATCTTTGCAGTTCTTTTAGATTTTTGGGCTGTGGCCAGGTGGTCAAGGCCTCAACTTTACTTGGGGTCTCTATTCCTCGTGGATACTATGTGTCCCACATACTTTACTGATGTTTGAAAGAATTGACACTTATCAATGGACAGTTTAAGGCCAAAGTCCTCCAGTCGGTCCAATACCTTAAATAATCTGCTCTCATGTTCCTCCAGTGAGCTGCCAAACACAATAACATCATCTAGGTATACCAGGCACTCTAGTAAGTTCATGTCCCCACTGCACGCTCCATCAATCGTTGAAAAGTGGCTGGGGCACCTGAAATCCCTTGAGGCATCCTCCATAATTCATAGAAGCCAAGCGGACAGATAAAGCCATCTTCTCACGGTCCTCTGGGCGCCATCGGGATCTGGTAGTACCCACTGCGGAGGATCCAGCACAGAGAACCACTTGCTCCCGTTTAGGCAGTCAAAGCATCCTGAATGCGGGGCATTGTGTACTGATCAGGGATAGTCCGCCGGTTTAAGGTGCGATAATCCACACATCCCTTACTGTTCCATTCTTTTTCTCACTACCACAATGGGGAAGCATAAGGGCTTCTGGATTCTTGTATTACACCAGCAGCTAACATCTTCTTGCAGATGCCGTCTCCCATCATCTATGTCAGCGTAGCCAGGCGTCGAGACCTCTCCACGAAATGGTCTTCAGTCATGCAGCCGGATATTGTGCTCAGCTCCTTGCAGCATCCACATCCCATTCCTTTAAAGAAAACACCTGGTCTCTGGGCAAGCTTCTCACTGATCCTCACTTTCCATTCAGCTGGCAGCGGGGTCGCGAAATCAAACAAGTCAGGCGTTACTCTGTCATTCTTCCTTGAACTCTTGCTGCTGGGTAGCACTGCAGTGTCTGCACAATGCACATTAGCCAGGATGCAACCTCTGTTTACTCGAATGTCTCTTTCAGACACATTATGAACTTGGACCATTATCCTTCCTGGCATAAGCAGCATGGGCTCTAAGCGGGCAAAATACTAAACTTGACCAGCAGTCCCTCTGCAATTTTCCATCGCCTGGTGCATCCAACATTAATATTTTATTCTTAACATCCTTTCTGATACGGACCTCTCCCTGTAAGGTACACTGGGCATTTGGCACCAGGATCAGAGACTCAGGATCCTTCTTCCATACAATTCCAACCGGTTCCTCTGGTTCTGTTTTTTCAGCATCTCTCTGTGCCTCATAGGCCTTCTTAATTAAAGCCGGAACTCTTAAAACTCTACTAGTCTTTGACCCCTGTTTTTCATAACACAACTGTGCCAGCCTTCCGAACATATGAGCATTTGTTCCAATCAACAAAGGGACACCATCATACAGTCCAGTGGGGGGACACACTAAGGCTAGGTCTCTACTTGTTCAGCCACTCCAGCCACGGAGGTGGGGAGAAAGACAGCCAAATTCGGATATACCCGAATAGGGTAGGCCTTCCACTTAACCCCCATACATGCAGTCCTTCTAATAATGCTGTAAGGGTACGCCTGACAAATGCTTCTGATACCAATCCTGGAACATAATTGTCACTTGGGAGCCACTGTCTAATACAGCTCTTGTAGACACTCCATTCACCTTTACAGTGGTCTCCATGGAGGGCCCACTATTCTGGACCAGTCTGGAGAGGCGGTGGTAGGGGCCTGGGCAGCTGACCTTGCCACAAAGGGCGTGAATTAGCATTTTGGTGCCTCACTGGGATCATGTCGTAACCTCTTAACCACTGATTTCTTCTCTGAAGCCTCCTTGTAGCCTATATGCAACTTTGTCAGTGTCTTTTGGGACTGGCATTCCTTTTCATGTGCCCATCTTTCCCACAATTAGCAAAACATACTTTCTGGAGTTTGAGCTGGCCGAGGCGCCACACTGGGAGCCAGGGCGGGGTATTACTAACTGGAAACCTGGGTGCCATCTCTGTCTCTGGCGTGATAAGCATTTGGAGACATCTCGTCAGTTTCTCCACTTCCATGGTCAAGGAATTGAGTTTGGAGCTGTTATCAGCAGGAGATACATGGGTGGGTACCCCACCCCATAGCAGATGCAGTCGGATATAGGTCAGGGCCCGTACTTGCAGGCGTGGCCTTCATAAAGGACTGTTTTGAATTCCGGATCTCTCTCAACAGTTCGCCCCATTGTGGCATATCTTTTCCTTGTCAGAGCACTCATTGACTGTCAACCTCTGCCCTGAACTTCACTTGATGGGTCACCCTCAGTCACTCGGGTCGTAGCCACAGCTGTTGGTGAGGTACTTCCGAGGTCGCCTTTTCTCAACTCCTCGAATTTCTCTCATTAACTCATCATGGGAGGGTGGGGATTCCAGTCGATTTGCCAGGCGTAACTGAAGCAACAGCAGTTCTGAGAAGGGGGCAGACTTAAGGATTCTGTGTCAGTCTGGTTCGGTCCAGTTCAATCGCTGGCAAACTACCCTTTCTGAGGCATTCTTGCAACAATTTTTCCAGCGAGAGACATACACAGACAACAACTCCCTTGGTACTGTTGTGCATTTCTTACTCTCCACCATAGGTCCTCATCAGAATCTGGGCTCCCATACACATTCTCCAAGGCCTCAAGATAGGCCTGTGCAGTCGCTTCAGGGTTACTGGCCCGTTTAGCACGGATGGTAGCCAGGGCAGGACCTCGGAGGCTCTCACTAACCCTCTTTCGCTTTTCGCCTTCCGAGCATTGCCATTCTAGCACTTGGAGGGCAACATAGTCTATCCAGGTCTCCCAGTCATCCTCCCCTTGGGGGGTTGGGAGGGTGCCAGAGAAGATCCTCAACCTTCGGTAAGAGTCGTGACTAATGGCAGGTGCAGAAATAGGGTCTGCATTGGTTCAGCCACCATTACGGGCACTGGAGCAGGAGAGGTGTTGGGGAGGAACACCCCATGTGGCAAGAATAGTTTCTTCAAGTCCTCACAGTTTTCCTCTCCCAGCAACCATTCAGCAAATTTCTCCTCAAAAGTTTCAGATAGTGGTGGGGCTGATTCCCCGGTCTTTACTGTCTTAGTTATCACTCTCCAAGCAGTGAGGGCTCCCTCTGGGGTAATGGTCTGTGGCACTTTGGAGCTATCTATGGGATCCTTAAACTCTACTAGGGCCAGGAAAGTGTGGGTGAGCAGATTAGCATGCCGACCCACCACCACAGGGTTTTGTAAACCTTCCACCTTGGAAAGTACTCCCTGCACAGTGTCCGTATTGATACCCAGGGGGATGTCCAGGATAAGCATAGCATTTTGGGGGTCGATCTCCTCCCCAGTACACCACTCCACCAGCCGGTGCACAGCCACTTCTGTCGGGGTACCCATTTTTTTCTTAACAGTGGTTCGTAAATATGGCCACTAGAGGACATACAATCCCAGCGGTGAGCCTCCAAGATGTAACCCCTAGATGGCGCTATCCCAGGGGCTACTACCCCTGCCTGATTTGCCACTAACAGGTTGAGGGGCCTGGATCCAATGGCGGGTGCCTCCACCCAGAAGTCAGGGTTTGCAATAGTTAAACTAACTTGGTCACAGCCTCTGGGACACTGCACCCCCTTTCTTCCCACTAGTGGCCCACACAATATATCAAATTACCTTCACAGTATACACTTACCCCCAGGTCTGGTTCCGGCACTGGGACCTCCTGTGAAATGAGATACAGTGCAACAATCACAGTACAGTACTTTAACATAGACAAATACCTCAGGCAGTATAACTTTGCTGAAACAAGCAGCTCTGATTTATTTAGGGGATATAACAAGGACAGGGGAAATCAGGTTAATTAGCTTATCACTCTAATAATCTACCTATGGCTCTGTGCACAGGCCTATCCCTATCAGTTACTGTCCCTGGGTACCCAAGCCCTAGTGGCTAGTCCAAACCGTGGCAGCTGGTAGGGCCCTTTCACAGAGAAAAGGAGAATTAAACAGTCAGCAGTACAGTAATTCCATTTGGATTTAATGTGGCAATTCAACAGGAGCGACCCTGAATTAGTACTCCACGACCTCCAAATAAGATAGGGTCCTTCAATGTCAGCAGGGCTCACTTGAGGTACACAAACCTCTTCACACATCCATATTAAAGAAAGCACTATACCAGGCAGGCTGCATCTGTATCCCGATCGCAATTACTGCACAATACCGGAGAACACACAGCAGATTCAGTTCCTGACAGACAGAGTGCAATTTTCAGCAGTTCCTCCAGTCTTCTACAGGGTGAGCCTGGTTTCTACTCTTCAGAGATCCTTTGATTCTTTTCACAGGACAGTTCAGTCCTAACAAGCTGTTACACAAGCTGCAGACCGGAACTCTGGGCCTTACACATGTTTTTGACTAAAACTGCACACTGAAAAGCACAGGGCTCCTTCCTTCTTCACTGCCAAAGCTCAACTGAACAACTCGACAAAACCGGGCACTTCCTTTGAGTTCCTCCCAGTTCTTGACTGGATTGGCTGTCACTCACAATAGACTGCTGCTGTTGGTCCAAAAAGGTGCTGAAGTCTAAACTACATCTCCCAGAGTCACTGCTCATACAATCCTCTTGTGGCTGGCTCAGATTATGAGTCCAAGTTCTGATTCGTCAAGGCACCATTTTAGAGCTAGCTTACCCCACACTGATCGGTCCAGTTCAGCAGTTCAAAACTAGAATGGGGAACTAGCAGACACAGTTCTGACTGCAAAAAGCAGGTTAGACAAACTGTAATTTCATTATTACTCTAAATAATTTCTGGCAAACAATTACATCTTTCAGATAGGTTCCTTTGCACTCCTAGTGACTGCAAAATGAAGTGAATTGGCAGCAGCTCGAGTGGTACTCAGAGAAGCACACAGTCCCCGTACAAACTAATTATGTCTGCAAGCAGACAGCTCTTAAAGACAGTACCAGAGGCTCTAAAACACTCACTGATAAATGGCTTAAATGCCAAACACCATTCAGGCTTGGAGCATTCAAGCAAGCTCCTGGAAGTCTTTTGGGAACCCCCATTTGCAGGGGGTTACATGTGTAAACTCAAAGTTTACACACACCCTCGGGGTTAGATGCTTTGTACAAACCCCTCGAGCTTCGCTCTCGGGATTTATGTAGGATCCAACCCCTCGGGTGTGTTTAAACTTCTCATTCAACACACCACCCCATACTTTATTCTCTATGTAATCTACTGTAAATTTATATTGTGTACCAAATCTCTGTAAACTATCCTCATGTTCCCCTACCCCCCTATTTCGCATGGGGAGATGAGTAACTTGTTGCTCAGCGTGCCTTCATTGTGAAACATTTCAATAAATAAATACCTTCTATAGATTTCTCCTATCTATTATTTATTGCTGAAGAAATTCACACAGAAACAAGACCTTTACCTCCAGAGTTCATCTTCCTCTTTAGCTTGCTCCTACTTGAAATCATAATGCTCTTTTGTGACATCACAGCAGTTGCCACGGGAATAACTGTGATATCACAAGCAGAATATTATGATATCAGGTTGGGAAGAGGCAACAGGAGCAGAGAAACCCTCAAGGAACAATTCTGCTGTTTTCATGCATATGACTTCAGTAATACATAATGGGGATAAGAAATACATACCTAATGAGAAATATATAGCTGCTTTGTGCCCAGATATTATATAAACATAGAAATATAAACTTTGATGGCAGATAAGGACCACTTGGCCCACCCAGTCCTCATTTCCTACCTATTGGATAACCTGTAGATCCTAGTTAACCAACAGCCTATTTCCTCCTACCCCCAACAAGAATTGCCTTATGTCTGTCCCATGTATTCTTGAATTCTCCACAGTTTTAGACCCCACAGCCTCCTCAGGAAGGTTGTTCCATGCATCCATTACCCTCTCTGTGAAAAATACTTCCTCCACATTGCCCTGCACGCCCCCTCTGTCTTTAAATTGTGTCCCTTGTTCTTGCCGTCTCTTTTCTGAAAGATGCTACCTCTTGGACTTTGTTGATTCCACTGAGGTACTTAAAAGTTTCTATCATGTCCCCCTCTCCCTTCTTTCCTCAAGGGTATACATATTAAGCTCCTTTAGTCTCTCTCGTGTGGCTTCTCTTACAGACCCTGCACCATTTGGTTGCCCTCCTCTGGACTGCCTCTATCCTGTCTATGTTCTTGTAGAGATGGGGTCTCCAAAACTGCATGCAGTATTCAGATGGGGTCTCACCAACTGTGTGTACAGAGGGATAACAACTTCTTGTTTTCTACAGGTGATGCCTCTCCCTGTGCATCCAGTATCCTCCAACCCTCCTTACCCTCTCACATTGCTTGCCTACTGTCATCTGATATGACTTTGATTGTGTTTTCAAAGTTCTTCTTGAGCGTCAGTGGCTCTTTAAACCAGGATTCTATTTTTCTGGGCAGGGTTAAGCAGCAAAGATTTCCTGGTAGGCTGTTAAGAATAGGAAAGGTTTTTGATAGCCCAGAAATAAGTTGAAAATAAGCGCTATAAGTAGTGCATCATTTTTATGTTGGCTCGCCTTGCGTGCCAGCCAACATATTGCATTAGGAGCAGATCTGGAGGTGCTGTTTTGTGGGCGAAGGCAGGGCCGCATCAGCAGGTGCGCCCCTCATTCCCCAGTAAGACAGCATGCAGGCGCCACACCAGCAAGATGTAATGTGGTGATCCATCTAAGAAAACATCCACTGCAATGAGAAGCAAGCTTCTCATTGCAGCAACACAACCTCCCCACGTAAACATGGCAACAGGGTGCCCCATCCCCTGTCGCATTCCCGACTCACTTCATTTGCCCGTCGGGAGCCTGCACTCGCCGGCATAATGACCCCCCAAGCAGTGTGCCTAGGGGTGCCCAATCCCCTCAGCATCATGAGCTCCCCAACAGTCTTCCTTTGCCGATGGGGCCTAATCCCTGTCGGCTACAGTCCCCCATCCCTGTTTATTTATCTGATGGGGGAGGCCACTCCCCATTGGCATAATGTCCCCCCCATCTGTTGTGTGCTGAGGGGGGTGCCCAATCCCCCTCATCTCTTGCCTCCCATGTGAAGACGGGGGTGCCCAATCCCCCGTTGACTACAGCCCCCCCAAAACAATCAGGTGACATGCTGGGAGCCCATCCCAGCATGCCAAATGTGCCTGAAAAAACAAAAACCGTCCCACGATGTCCCCTCCCCCTTTTTTTTTACCCTGTAAAAAAAGAAAACGGTCCCTCATGGTCTCCCTGCCCCCTCCCACAACCCGCGCCCACCCACGCGCACCTGCCTCCCCACACCCCTCACCCTATCGTGCCTCCGGAGCCCAGCGATGATCTTTGGTGGACGGGAACATGTCTGCACTCTTCAAAGCCGTCCGTGAACTGAAGAAAAGCCAGTAAGCTGTATAATGGCATAAATAGGGTTTTCAACTTTGGTGCATATCTCGCCCATTTTTGGGAATGTGACAACAAATTTTCAACATGGGGTTATTGGACTCCTCCTCATGAATTTAATCACTGTCATGGCATTATTCGGTCCTGAAAGGTGATTTGCGGTCACTGCACAGAATCACCTTTTGGAAATGATTAACAAAACGACAGTGCCACTGTTCATGAGGGGCTCTCAAAAGCCTATGTTACAAATTTGGTGGAAAAATCCAGAAAATGGCTGTTTTACGGCGTGCATTACGAAGTTTGCATGCACGCTCATAACTTCATGAATTTGTAATATTTTCACTCTAGATTTTCAAAATTGGCATTTTTCCACACCTCCTCATGAAGAGTAAAGCTGTCAATTTACATATCCTGGCCAAAATGTGTTTTGTGCACGTCCAGCGCAGAATAAGCTCCGCTGTCAAAATCAGTTTTGGGACAGTTTCGAAATGATGGTGACACTGTTTATGAGCAGAGGACCTAAAATGCCTATATTGAAAATCTGGTGAAGAAATCCATAAAATGACTGTGTTACAAGTGTGTTGATTTTCCACACCCTTGTAACTTCACAAATTTGCAATATTTTCATGCCAAATTTCCAACACTGGCATTTTTTCACACCTCCTTATGAACAGTACAGCTGTCATTTTTCACATCCTGCCCAAAATGTGTTTTCGCACCTGTGGCGCACAATGGCGTGGTCGCTGTGGGAAATCAACTTTTGGGACAAATTAACAAAATCGCAATGCCACTGTTCCTGAGAGGTCCCAAAATGCATATGTTGAAAATGTGGTTAAAAAAAATCCCAAAAATAATTAGGTTACGGATGTGTGTTACACACTTTCTATGCATGCTCATGACTTTACCAATTTTGAATATTTTCACTCCAGATTTCAACGTTGCCATTTTTTACACCTCCTCATGAACAATACAGCAGTCATTTTTCACATACTGCCCAAAATGTGTTTTTGTCCCTGTGTCGCCAAATGGCACAGCCGCTGTGCAAAACCACCTTTCAGCTAACAAACTGATTGTGCTGCTCTTCATGAGGTGGGGTCACAAAAGGCCCATGTTGAAAATTTGGAGTGAAAATACCAACACACGCCTACGGTGTTAGGGTTTCCAACTGTAACACCCCACCCTGTACAGAATGACAGACATCAGGGGTGTGACTTGGGATCATCGGCTGCAATGTTCACGCCATTCCACTCCCACCCCCACCCTGCAGCCATAGACAGGCATCTTGGTATGCCTTGGAGTGTTCGGCCACAAAGTTCACCCCATTCTCCTATACTGCACCCACCTCAGCGTATTTCCTTATGGAATGGGGTAAGTATAATGCCCAAAGACCCCAAAGCACACCATGACACTTGTCAGTGTCTACAGGGTAGGGTGAGGTAAAATTGCGAGAGCGTTTTAGTTGACGACCCAAAAGCACACCCCAATGCCTGTCGGTCTCTGCAGGGTGGGGGTGGGGTTGGTGTCACTTCAATACTTCACTGCCATTCCTATTATGCGTCTCTAACTCCTGCACTACCAATGCCAATGCCAGCAAGACAACATTCTGCATTGACAATTGCTTGTCTTAATTGGTGTGTGTCTTGTGTGTGTGTGAAAGTGTGAGTGTATGTGTATATATACGTGTGTGTGTGTGTGTGTGTGTGTCTATGTGTGTAAAATGGGGATTATTAAGAGAAAGAACATTTAATTATTATTTTTTAACATTTTGAGGGAGGTTTGTGTTGGGGCCTAGCTGACTATTGTATTTGGAGTAAAGGTGAGAGCCATGTTAGTAATGGAAGTCAGGAATTTTTAACAAAAGGTATTGATAAGTCAGTGTGCTATGTACAAATTGCCAGCACTCTTTTTAGCTTGTGGTGGTACTCTGATATTGCTTAGCTGCTGACCAATCAGGACACAGTAATTTCCCTTACCCATTTTACAAATGCAGAACAAGCAGCTGCAGCACATGGCGTCTAGGGGACACTGATTCTTCTTTACGCTAATGTTTAGTTTTTATTGCAAAAACAATCCTTTAGGCAAGGGTCTATTTCCAAACAATCTGGAATCAAACCTACAAACAAACAATGCATACATACATACATAATATTATGTGAAAGACATAGTGCGAAATAAAAAAAAATTACATGGGCTGGCTGCGTGGTGCTGAGGGATGGGGCACTCACTTGGCACGCTGGCAGTCCAGCTTTGAGCCCCATGCCCAGGACGTTAGGAGTGGAGGCTAGCAGGGAGAGTGATAGAGTGTCCACATGGATGCTCTCCTCCCAGGAAGGGTGCTGCAGGGCACTGCTCAGAAAGTGATACCTGTTGCTGTGTGGCAGGTTTGCCAGCGTGGGTGACCACACGTCAGCTGAGTCACCTCCAGGGTGTCGCCGTGATGCATGCCACTAGGGCTTGGGGTGTGGCCCAGAAAACAGAAACAGCACTCGTCTTGGCCTGCCGGATGATGGTTGCCTATTCCCCCCACGCCACAGTCCCCCTAGCACACCACTCCAGCCCCCCCACCCAGGAATGTTGGGGGGGGGCACCAGCAGGGATAAGCCTGACTCTCTGAGATGTGGGGCTAGTCTGGGAAGCCAGGTGGCAGAAAGTGGCAACGATGGGTGAGACTGGCCGGCAGAATGGTATGATGAGCAGTCAGAAGGAGTGGCAGGTTGGTGGGTGCAATATTACGTGGAGTAAGACACATACAACTTGCAAGTATTAGAAGCACTAAGTTCAACCAGCTGATGATCTTTGAAGGAAGAGATTGAGTAACTCCCCCTTACGAAGTCTGTTAAGGCATTCTAGGATTTGGCAAATTTAAAGGAGAAGGAATACTGTCCTAGCGAGGATTTTCTGAGTGGTAATAGCAAATAGTTTTGTGCCATGTGCCTGGTAGAGTATTTATTATCAAAAACTAGAAGAAGGACTGCAGTCACAGGGAGTGTAGACCAAGCAATACTTTTTTGGCCTTGGCCATAGAATGGAATTGCTCCCATAAGTTAAAATTTAGCCATCTGGAAGTATTGTACAGTACACAGGAGTGAGTATCCAGCTTGAGGTCCAGCACAAAACAGAAGGACCTGTCCAGAAGTTCTTTAACTCTGGACAGTACCTTATCATTTGCCAAACAATAGTCTACAATGACAGTCGATGATGCTTAAGATAAAACTTGGCACATAGAAACATAGAAGATGACAGTAGAAGGGGACCTGTGGTCCATCGAGTCTGCCCAAGTGAAGTATCCCAGGATCTATTGTGCATCTGTGTTCTGTGCACTAGGACCAGAAATTTTCTAATTTCAGGAAGGAAATTTTGCCTATTACGGTAAAAAGCCAATCCAGGAATAGACAGTCTTAGTCAGATGGTCCATGTGTTACGGCAAAGGACAGTGTACAGCTCAGGATAACTCCAAAGTATTTGAATTTGTAAACCTGTTCTAGGATAGCACCAGCATCAGTATTAATGATTAAAGCTGGGGAGGAATCAAGCCCACTATGAGTGCCAAACAGCATACTCTAAGTTTTCTTCATGTTGATGATTAGGAGATGTTGTGAGAACCAGCCTGAATTAAGTTAAAGTCTTGCTGTAGCCTCAGTCACAGGTGGTCAGGGTTTTTATCACTTGCAAAGATTACAGCATCATCTGCATATATAATAATGTCAGTTGATTGACAAAGTGATGGAAGTTGGTTGAGGAAAAGACTAAACAAAATGGGACCAGATATGAATCCTGGGGAACCCCTACATTGGCTTCCCTGTCATCAGACAGTGCATTCCTACATTTTACAGTTTGTGTTCTACAAGACAGGTAGTCACTGAAGCATTAGAAACAGAGTTTGTCAACAGTTGTGGACCACTTGGCTCACCAAGTCCACCCATTTTGTCCTGGTCTATATTGTCACCACATAGCCTACCTGATCTCTGACTACCCCCCCTCCTCCACGCATTTCTACCAAGATTTCTTTATGCCTGTCTCATGCATGCTTGAAGCCCACCACTGTTTTCACTGCCACCACCTCCACTGGAAGACTGTTCTAGGTATCCACCACTTTGTCCATGAAGAAGCACTTCCTCACATCCCTCCTAAATTCCCCCTCCCCCCTTCCAGCTTCATTGCATGCCCCCTTGTTCTCATGCACCACTGGGCATCTGCCACTCTGTCCATGAAGAAGTACTTCCTCACATCCCTCCTAAATTCCCCCTTCCTGCTTCACTGCATGCCCCTTTGTTCTTGTGTACCTCCTCTTTTGAAAATACTCCACTCCTGTACCTTATTCACCCCTTTTTCAATTGAAATTATTGTTTTGAAAAGTAATCACATACCTTTCATATAAGTAAACTTTAAAATATATCACTTAGTCTGTCAATCCAAAACAACAACATTACATCTTATACAAAAGGAACTATTTCTTATACAGCCTTTCAAGTTATAGGTAAGCTAGATATATTGTCTTATTCACCCCAGTGAGGTACTTACAGGTCTCTATCATGTCCTCCCTATCCCTCCTCTCTTCCAGGGTGCACATATTGAGATCCCTCAGTCTTTCCTCGTATGGCTTATGATGCAGCCCCTGCATCATTTTAGTTGCCCTCCCCTGGAGAGCCTCTACCCTGTCAATGTCCTTCCTGAGATGTGGTCTTCTGAACTGGACACGGTACTCCAGGTGGGGTGTCACCAGTGACTGATACAGTGGTAACTGCTCCTCTCTCTCCTTCTGCTGGTGATTCCCATCCCTATGCCTCCTGGCATCCCGCTGGCCCTGCCTACTGCCTTGTCGCACTGTCTTGTCACCTTGAGGTCATCAGACATGGTAACCCCAAGATCCCTTTCCTGTTTAGTGACTGTCAATATCTCTTCCCCATTTTATATATAACTTTTGGGTTTCTGTGCCTAGGTGCATACTTTCTTTGCATTCAACCCAGCTGCCATACCCCGACCACTCCTCGTGTTTCCTCCAGTCTCTGCTCATTCTCTCCATCCCTCCAGGTATCTACCCTATTGCAGAAGACACTGAAGAAGACTGGTCCCAGCAATGAACCTGAGATACCCCACTGGTCAGTCTCTCCTCCATTAGAGTGAGTGCCAGTTACCACCACCGTCTGTCAACTACCCACCAACCAGTAACATATCCAGTTTACAGCCTTGAGTCCCATACCCAAACTGCCCGGTTTCCTTATAAGCCTCCTATGTGATGCGCTGTTGAGACCTTGCTGAAGTGTAATAGGCCACATCCACTACCCCACGATGATCTATTTCCCAGGGCACCTAGTTGAAGAAATCAATCAGGTTTGTCTGTCATGACTTAACCTCCATATGAATTCATGCTGCTTTAGATCTTGAAATATGCTAGATTCAAGATATTCCACTAGCCTTTCTTTTAAAAGTGTTTCCATTAACTTCCACACCACTGACATTGGACTGACTGGCCTATAGTTACCAGCCTCTTCCCTGCTGCCACTGTACGACTACATCTGCCCTCCTCCTCTAGAACCACTCCTATCTCCAGTGAGATGTTGCATAGGGCTATCAGAGGTGCAGCCAATACCTTCCTGAGCTCCCTTAGCACCCTTGGGTGTATCCCATCTGGCCTCATAGTCTTATCCACTTTCAGATTCTCAAGTCCTTTCAGGACTCGTTCCTCTGTGAATGGACTTGTGTCCACCTCCTCTCCTAGAGTTCCTGCTGCTTCTATGTGGTCAGTCTCCCTCTTCCTCCACTGTGATGACAGAGTAGAAGAATCTGTTCAGAATATCTCCTTTTTTCTACTACTCCCCTGCACAGTCTCCCCCTGCCTTTCTACCTCACAATCCCTCCTCTTGTCTTTTCATTTTCTCTTATATATCTCAAAAGGGTCTTGTCCCCCTTTAGTTACCCTTTTGGCTGTCCTTTCTTCTGTTTGCAGCTTTGTGCCCCTGGCCTCCTTCCCTGCATCCCTCTGCTTTTCCTGGTACACCTCCCAATCATTTCCCTCTGTGTCTTCTTGCACCTCCTGAGTGCTACCCTTCTAGTCTTTACCTTCTCAGTCATTTCTCTCGAGGACCATAGTGGTCTCCTTTTCCTCCTGTTTTTGCTCAGTTCTTTCACCCAAAACCAGCCAACAGTATCTTTTGATAGGCCCAGCAATAGTCATTCCTGGCACAGTAAGGCATGGACAACAGGATCGAATGCCTCAGTTAGGTCTGCCTAGCTATGATGAATAAGCTAAATACCAGACAGATGAAACAGCAGCTGGATTGTGTATAACCAGTGTTTCTTCATTGTTCTCCTGGTAAATCAGAAGTTCTTGAACTCAACATTTCCCAAACATCCTCCTGACCTGTCCTTGGGGAAACAGTTGATTAGATAGAAACATAGAAACATAGAATTTGACAGCAGATAAGGACCGCTTGGCCCACCCAGTCTGCCCATTTCCCTACCTACTGGATAAGCTGCAGATCCTAGTTAACCAGCAGCCTACTTCTTCCACCCCACCCTAGAATGGCCTTATGACTGTCCCATGCATGGCATGATTCCACCACTGATTTTGACTCTCAACCTCCTCCGGAAGACCGTTTCATGCATCCACAACCCTCTCTGAAAAATACTTCAATCAATCAAAGAATTTTATTGTATGGTTAAAAACCTTCACAATTACAAACACAATTAAAATATCGTAAGGTATATATCTAAAAAGGAATCAGTTCCCCATTCATAAAAACTCATTTATACAATATTTTTATAATCTTATTTATACATTACAAACTGAGTGACAAAACTTATATAGATTCATTCATATCTCTAAAAATCAGATATATATACACATCCATGCCTTCAGATAATTTGGATTTTACTTTTGATTTTCTTAATACTCAATAAATAATTAGCTAGCCTTTTCACCGTCCAGCTATCCTCTGTATGGAACAAAATACAAGTAAGCTCTTTTTATCAACATTATATCTATTATTTAAGAATGGACCAAGCCAAAACATCGTTGGCTATCATACCATTTACAGACCCATAAAACATGGTATAAATCCTCCTTATCTCCAATACCACAGTCACATTCCTCAGAATGAATTCCCACTTTTTATATCTATAATCCAACACTTTACTAGAATTGTTCAAATTTATAAATCATAAAATTAGATCGCACTGAGGAATAGTCAATATATCCAAATATTTTTTATACCCATGTCTATAGTTATTTGCTGCAAACCATTTAGAATAATGAGACTGCTTTATTTCCTCCAAATCTTTCAACTTCCATTGGTTGCTAATTTTCTTTGTAATATATTTTTATATTTATCACTAATATGGACACATTTTATTACAGAATCCTTTAGATGTACTAAATGATATTTCTCAAGTATGGAGTAAACTCTATCCAACCAATAATCAGAGCATAGTCCCCAATCGTCCAATTCTTTTTCCCTCCAAACATTTCTTACAACTACAGTTTCATTTAATCCGACCAATCTAATCCAATAGTTTACTTTTTGGATTGATTGCTGCATTAATATCTATAATACCCAACTCTGCACGAATATAAGAAGAAGGGCAGGAATGTCCTAACCTTAACAAGGATCTTAAGGATTTATAGATGGGACTCTTAAATTTATTTGCTGAATTATTTTCCAAATTTCACATCCATATAACAATTGGGCTTCTAGCTTGGATTTTAACACTTTCAACAATGGTTTTATCGTTAGTCCCCAAATTTACAATTAAACCTATATAATCCTCCTACAGTTCTTTTTAATTTCTCTTTAACCCATTCCAAATGGCGAACCACATACAATTTTGATGAATTACTATTCCAAGATATACATAAGTAGAGACTATCTCCACCTTGTCTTGGCACACTTTACCAACTGCCATTTGTACTTCCGTTCTTCTTATTTCCACCCAGTACCATAATCTTTGTTTTCTCCATGTTTATCTTCAATTTTAATTTCTCAGATTCTTTTACAAGGAAATTTAGTTTTGTTTGTAAACCAGATTTTGTTGGGACAGGACCACAATATCATCAGCATATACCAATAAGGGAACAGGAAAATCCTAATTTTGGGGAATCTATATCTATATCACACTATATTTTAATATATTATCCAGATATAATATAAAAAAAGCAGAGGCAAGTATACAACCTTGTCTCTACCTACTCATTACATTCAAATATCTTTGATAACTGGCCCCTAAGGCCTAGTCTAATTTTAGCCCAAGTTTTAGTATATAAATGTGCTATTTATATTTACTAGCCGGGTCAATACCTCTGTTTAATAAAATTTGCCATAATAGACTTCTAGATACACTGTCAAAGGCATTACTATAATCAATAAAACATATATATTCTTTGGACCCTGATTTTCACATATTTTTCCATCAAAATGATTCAAAACAAAAATATTATCCAGTGTGGACATACCATTTCTAAATCCAATTTGGTAGTAAGGAAATACTTGTTTTTCAACCGCCTGCTGTAACCGCCCAGAATTATCTTAGAAAAAATGTTAAGATTCACATCCAAAAGACTTATAGGTCTATACATTTTTGGATCATCTAGTGAGCCTTTTTATGTAATGGAATGAGATTAGCCTTGCCACGAGGTAGGTAACTTTCCGAGAAATACATTTATTGTAAAATACTGTTAGTATTTACACCATATTGGGGCTCTGTTAAAAAACTCTCGCTGGAACTCATCAGGCCCAGCTGCTTTTTGCTTTTTAAAGTATACAATGCTAGGTAAGTTTCATCTAGTGTAATGGACACATAAAAACACCAGAACCATTTATTGAAGAGTTATCAGCTTCTGTATCAAAGTAAATCCTTAAAATAAGTTACCCATCTTTCCTCACTAATAAAAGTATCAATATTAACTTTCTGGGTCTTAAAACCATTTGCCACAAGTGACCAAAATGTTTTATTATTTCTACCCTGAATGTAAAAACATTTCTTCCCACTTAAGTGCGAAAAATGTCTTTTTGTTAGCAATAAGATCCTTATAGCTCTTTTCTTAAAATTCAATAATTTAAGATTCACCTGGGTCTTTTTTATTATACAGTCTACAGAATTTCCTAATATCCGCCTTTGCTTTTTACAATCCCTATCATACCAGGTATCCATAGGTACAACCTTCCTGATTTCCTTGGCACTTCTAACACAGATTTAATCTTATTTAATAGAGCATCTAGCTCTTCTGTAAGATAAGTAAGGTCACATTTACTAATAACTTCATAAGAATAAGTTAGTATTGAACCATGAATAATTGGTAACAAGTCATAATGTGAACTTTGTTTCCATATGATCTTATTTGAAGCTGTAATTTCAGTAAATTGAAAAGACTGATGCTCCTTTCCATTCACTTGTTCTAATTGAGATTCCAAAACCAATGGGTAATGGTCACTTTCTGCTCTAATCAATATTTCACATTTGGTCCAGTGGTACATATCACTGACCAAAAAGCAAAATCAATTACTGAAGCTCCCTCTGGAAACATATGTAAAATTCCCTCTTTATCTCCTTCTAGCCTTCCATTTAAAGGGTACATGTTATTTTCTTTTACTAACTCTATAACAACTTTCCCATTTTGATTTACCACTTTATCTTTAGATTGTCTACATACTACTTTATCAAAGTAATCACATGCAGAAAATGTATGGTCTGCTAGGCCATCAAACAGGCAACGGCATTTAAATCACCTAATAAAAGTATTTCTGCATGTGGAAAATTTGCTGGGCTTCTTTTAGCAGATTAGATATTTCTTGCCATATGCCCATTGGAAAATAATCAGAATTTTCTGGTGGTACATAACAATTCAATACAATAATTTCCTTTAGTCCACATTTGACTAAAACTATCACATAATTTTGTGCAAGTTTCCAACATACAACCTTATCAAATACACTTATTTTAATTAGGTGATAATTCCACCTGACAATCTCCTACTTTTTACATTTCCTACCAGGGAATGCAAAATTCATATCCATTAATAACAACTTTACATCTTTAGAGTGCCAAGTTTCCTGTAAACAAATTAAGTCATATTCGATAGAAATTTAATACAGTCAGCATCTGCCCATATGGACTTCCAGCCGCTATATTCCAAGTTATAAATTGTTTTTACAATATGACTTGGCTATCCCAGAAGTATTCGGAGTTAGTCACTCATTATACCCTGCTAATGTTTTAAATCTGTTCTCCAACGGGAGGACAGAAACTTCCTCATACACCTTACCTCCGTTAAAGCCCATACTAAGCGCTGTAAAATCTACCAGATGCAGACCTAAATAATCCAGATTTCTAGCTTGGGCTAAAATTAGATCTGCTAATTCTCCATTAGACACATAAATATCAATCTGACTCCCACATGTCTACGTTCAGCTTGTATACTATCAGGGTGTTCCAGTGAACCATCATAAAATTTTTAGCAAGTTCTCAATTGCTATGGACAATTCTAGGTCTGTTTCTTGAAACATATGGTTCATCCCAAAAGAGTTAAAATTCTTCCTCCCACATCCTTCACATTTGTTTCATTACATTTTCCAATATTAAATACTTCTCTATTGGGAAAAAACAAAGATACTTCCTTGTTACTTAACAGGCCTCTATTTATCCAGACATGATTTGCTGTTCTTGGTGCATCAAAATAAACATCAATAATGGTAGCCTCCTCTATTATTAACCTCTTAATCCCAGTTATATCAGCTTCTACAAGTTCAATATCCAATTCTTGATTCAAAAATGAAAGTATATGCAAGTCTAACATAGCCTCGTCAAAAGTACACCAGTTAAGTGGTCCATATAATCTGATTAGAGGCTTCTTCCCACTAATGTCTGTCCAACTTGGAAACACTCTCCATTTCTGTCCTCAATAATCTGCTCTTTCACAGCATCTCCAAAATTCTTCTTTTCCTTATCCTTATTATTTTCATTACCCACTTGGCCTTTTAATTTTATATCACACTTTAACCCTTCCATTTCCTGTTCTAACCTTGCTAGCTCCACTTCCAGCTTAGATGGCACAAATTGAGACTGAAGAGTATAACATCCCGCAATTTTATCCACACCTTGGGTTACTATACCTCCCTTACTCTTCCTCCTATTTTTTTTCCTTCTCCTTTGAAATTTATTTCTAGGGGACTTTTTAGCTGTTAATTCAGTGAACTCAATTGTGCTAAAGTCAGGTCTCAAGCACAGTGATCCTAGAGCTTCATTATCATCCGAGCGCCTTTCTATAACGGGCACATCTTCCGACTTCTCTATATTTAATGTTATCTCCTCAACTTTTCCAGACAGATCATCAACTTTCTCCATAATCTGTCTCAACTTCCCATCATTAACCACCATCTGTGTTTTAAGTTCTTCCAACAAATCCTTATTAAGTACCAATTGTTCCATCAGGATAATAAAAGAATTCACTGGATTCCTTAAAAGAGTAATCAATTTATCGCTCAACCTAGCAGGTATAAAACCTCGTTCTCCACTGAACAACTGTCACCTTTTGAGAAAGATTTACAGTATTATATTGATATCTAGAACTGAGCAAATCTTTTCCTACTTCTTTAAGTCCATCTATTGTTTGTTGTAGGTCTTCCATTACCTCTTTTAATTCATGGTTCTTATATGTTGTTACTAACTCTTTTTCCTTTACCACCCCCATCATATCATCAGATACCCCCAGGGATATATTTGCCTCCAAAGACACCTCAGGTCTCCACCAAGGTGGAGTACTTTTCAATTCCTCCACAGCAGAAGCTCCTGCTGAGGACTCCCTATCCAGATTCATTGACTTTTCCATAGATAGAGGTTCCTGATTTTCCATCAATGAACCAGCTACATAGCTACAATCATTTGACCCCCATGACATTCCCCCTTTGTCTACATAAACAGATGGAGCAATAGTGGCATCCACATATTGATGCATACTTTTTAGTTGACTTGTTTTACCCATACTCTCAACTTGAGTTAAATTACCATTTGGGGTAGAAGTATTATTTCCCCAATCCCTTTTTTTTAGATGCTCAGTAATCTTGGTCTGTCTTATAGCATATTTAGGTTTCTGATAGAGAGCTCCTGTAATGGTGAAGGCTTGAGGACATGCATCCTTTGGTTTCTAGTGATAACCATACCAAAGGATACTCTTCTAAACCAAATATCCACTTAATCACTTATACAAATTAAATTCAGTTATATGTCTCAATTCCACCCAAATCAGATAAATTCGGAGAAAAAAAAAAAGTCTTTTAAATAGCAGCAGGCAAGTAAAGTTATTATTTCCCAAACAAAGATAGTCTTGCATCAGGACGCAACAAGAACACAGGTACCCAGGTACACACAGTGACTTCTCTCCACACACCAGTGTGAAACCAGTATGATCAACGTTTCCCAAGGACTTCACTCTTGCTCATATACCATAAATATCAGCACGACGGACAGATTAATATCCCAGGGTTTCTCAAAACAAAGAAACCTAATATCAATGCTGTTCACAGTGCACACAGCTGGATTATAGTGGAGCCCTGCTAACCACTCTCAAATCATATCCTTGGTCCGACTCGGTCCAGCTGGCAGCTTACTGTCTGTCCACAAAGCTGCCAATGCCAAGCAGGGAAAGGGCTCTATGCAGCCCGCCGAGTGTTTTCCTTTTAGATGGGCAATAAAATAAAGGCTGCCAAACTTTGTAAACCCCAAGGAAGGCACAGGAACAGCAAAAACTAGGCTTTAGACCCTCACAGCAGAGTCCAGGCAGACCCGAAATACAGGATTCCAAGTTCAAAAAAAAAAAAAAATTTCCTGATATCGGTAGTCCAGCCTTTGGAGCTTATCCAGCAGTATAATCATAAACAAAGGTAAAACACTCCAGGTTTTCAGATGATGCTTAAACCTGACCAACCCTAGGCAGGTTGCGTAGCCACCAATCTCCCTACTTGGAGCACCGAGAAAGCACAGCCACCGGGCAACTCCGGTAACTCGTGGAAGCCCCAAGAACACCAACCCTTCGGCAAGCACTCCTGACCCTCCCTGGGGGAAACGGCTACATCCCGCACCCACCTTTAGATCAGCTGGGCTGGCTAAATAGCTTTTCCTCCTCCGCCGAAACTCCACAACGATGGCAAGCCAATAATGCAGCAGTCCCAGAGCTCCAATTCCATCCAAGCACTCGGTCTTCACTCGGTCTTCACTCCTGCGGCCCAACAGTTTCAGCAAACGGGAAGCAAACAAGAGACAAACGGCAGCAAGCGCAATAAACTAGCACTCAAGCAACTTTCCCGCAGGCTTCAGGAATCTCGCGCGTTCTCGTCCAACAGGCGGAAGCTCCAACAAAATCAAAAGAGTCACACTCGAGGTTTAAACTAAGCGATCCTCATCACCCCAGACCTATGCACCACACTTCAACACAGGGTCAGAGATTCGTAAAGGCAGAGTTAGGGAAAAGAACCCACCGACTCCACGACAATCACGGCAATCGTGCCTCCACCCGAAAAATACTTCATAAAATTGATTACCTCTGAGCCGCCTCCTCTATCTTCAAATTGTGCCCTCTTGTTCTTGCACACTCTCTTTTTGAAAGATGCTACCCTCTTGGACTTTGTTGATTCCTTGAGGTACTTGAACGTTTTCTATCATTCGCCCCTCTCCCTCCTTTCCTCGAGGCTATACATATTAAGCTCCTTTCGTCTCTCTTCATATGTCTTCCAGTGCAGACCCTGCACCATTTTAGTTGCCCTCCTCTGGACAGCTTTCATCCTGTCTATGTCTTTGCGGAGATTGGGTCTCCAGAACTGCACACAGTACTCCAGATGGGGTCTCACCAGCTGTCTGTACAGAGGAATAATAACTTCCTGTTTTCTACTGGTGATGCCTCTCCCTATGCATCCCAGTATCCCCCAGCCCTCCTTGCTGCCCTCTCATTGCTTGCCCACCTTTAGGTCATCTGATATGACTACCCCCAGGTCCTTTCCATTTTGTTGTTGTTAGTATCTCACCCCCCATTGTGTACTCTTCCCCTGGGTTTTTGTTTCCCAGGTGCATTACCTTGCACTTCTTAGCATTGAATCTAAGCTGCCATATATTTGACCATTCCTCTAACCTTGCCAAGTCCCTTCTCATCCTTTCAACCCCACCCTGTGCATCAACTCTGTTGCAGATCTTTGTGTCATCTGCAAAGAGACATACTTTTCCTTCCAGTCCCTCTGCAATGTCGCTTATAAAGACATTGAAGAGGACCGGTCCTAATACTGAACCCTGCGGTACCCCACTAGTAACCCTCCTTTCTTCTGAGTGGACTCCATTTACTATCACTCTCTGTGTCCTATTCTCCAGCCAATTCTTTACCCAGGCTGTCATCTTGGGACCCACTCCCAGGCTGGCTAACTTGTATATTAATCTTTTGTGTGGAACTGTGTCAAGGCCTTGCTAAAGTCTAGGTAGGCCATGTCCACAGCCCCTTCCTGATCTACTACTTTGGTCACCCAGTCAAAGAAATCTATCAGATTCTGTCTGGCATGACCTTCCCACTGTGAATCCATGCTGCCTAGGGTCCTGTGCCCTCTGGCCTCTAGATACTGCAATTCTTTCCTTCAGAAGTGATTCCATCATTTTCCCTATCACTGAGGTTAAACTAACAGGTCTGTAGTTTCCTGCTTCTGCCTTGCTCCCACTTTTGTGAAGGGAATCACATCTGTCCTCCTCCAGTCCTCGGTACCACCCCATCCTCCCATGATTTGTTAAAAGGGTAGTTAGTGGTATCTAGTTCTACCTTTAGTTCTTTAGAATTCTGGATGAATCCCATCAGGCCCCATTGCTTTGTCCATCTTCAGTTTTAAGAGTTCTTTCAGAACCCTTTCTTCTGTAAATGGGCTGGTATCAACTTTTGTATCCAGAGTGTTTCTACTGTTTGTTTTATGTACCGCCCTCTTCATTTGTAAATACTGAGCAAAATATTTGTTTAGTATCTCTGCCTTTTCACAGTCTCCCTCTGCCCACCCTCCCTCCCTTTATTAAGCCTCACTATCCCTCCCTTGGTCTTCCTTCGCTCCCTGATGTACCTATAAAAGGTTTTATCCCCCTTCTTAACTGAGTTGGCTATCTTTTCCTCGGTTTGGGCCTGTGCTGTTCTGACTGCCTTTCCAGCCTCCTTTTGCTTTAACTGATACAGTTCTCTGTCCTGCTCCTTCTGCGATTCCTTGTACTTCCTGAATGCTTTCTTTTTCTCTTGAACCTTCACTGCCACTTCCTTTGAGAACCATAGTGGTTTCTTACGTAGTTTTGTTTTGTTTATTTGCTTCACACAAAGGCTCGTTACCTCTGTGATGGCAGTTTTTATTATTCCCCATTGTTCTTCTACCCCTCCTTCCTGCCCATTTGCTAATGCATTCCTTAGGCACTCACCCATTTTGGCAAAGTCAGCCCTCCTAAAGTCCAGTACTTTTGCCTTTGTATGGCTTGACTCTATTGCTGTGTTTATTGTGAACCATACTGTTCGATGGTCGCTAGTTCCCAGATGGCTACCCACTTCTACATCTGTGATCCTCTCTCCATCTCCATTTGAGAGAATCAGGTCTAATATTGCTCCCTCTCGAGTGGGCTCCAATACTAGTTGTCTAAGGCATGCCCCCTGTAGGGCATCTAGAATAACTCCACTCTTCGAAGTGGCTGCTGCAACTGCACTCCAGTTAACATCCGGCATATTCAGATCACCCATCAGCAATATCTCCCCTTTTTCTGCCATTCTAAGTATACTTTCTATCATTTCCTTGTCCATTTCCTTCCCCTGAGAAGGGGGTCTGTATACAACCCCTGTGCGGATTGTGGTGCCATTGCCTGTCTCCAAATTTACCCATAGTGCTTCTTCTCCTCCCTGTTTACCCTTTTGTTCTGTTGCTTTTATTCCTTCCCTTATGTAAAGAGCTACTGCTCCTCCTCTTTTACCCTCCCTGTCCCTCCTGTAGATAGTGTATCCTGGTATGTTTACATCCCAGTCATGGTTTTGTGTGTACCATGTTTCTGTGACTGCCACGGTATCCAGATGTTCCTCCTCCATCAAGGCCACTAACTCAGGAAGCTTGTTACCCAGACTACGGGCATTGGTACTCAATGCTCTCCATTTTTGGATGGCTTTACCTTCTGTTGCAGCATCCCCCACTGACCTTTCTACCTCGGTCTTTTTCTCATTTAGTACCCTGTTTTGTAGGGAGAGGCTGGGATTTTCCTGCTGCTTATCAGTGCCTCCCCCTTTGACTAGTTTACAGTACAAAGGTCTCGATTACGAGAATGCGTTTTCTCCTCAGTTTCAGAATATCATAGTGGATACCCGTGTCTTCTGATCTGAGTTACAGAACCCTAAGAAAGTTGTGTTCCTGCTGTCAAATCTTGCTTTGTGATCGAGGATGGCTGAATTATGTTGATCCAGCGTGTGAGAGTAGTCAGCCGCCGCCTCCTCCAATTTCACCGCTCGGTTTTCAGGGGCCCTGATGTCTCTGGTGTTGTCTGCCACTAGAGATTCTAATTTTAAGAGGGTATCACAGATTTTCTGCTGCTGGCCCACCAGTTGCCTGGATAGTATGGTAAAATCTGGCTCCTGTTCATCGTCCATCTGGTTCAGCTCCACGTTGGTGCTTGGCCCTGCCGCCATTGTGTTAGAGGTGAAGGTCCACTATGATAAGTCAGGGTGCCTGGACGATAGACAGCATGGATTCATCCCGGGGAAATCATGTCAGACAAACCTGGTGGAGTTCTATGACTGGGTGACAAGTGCCTTGGACCTGGGTAGACCAGTGGATGTCCTCTTTCTAGACTTCAGCAAGACATTTGACTCTGTTCCTCACGTGGGCCTGTTGGATAAACTAGGAGAAATGGGGTGGAAACCAGATGATCCGATGGATAGGAAATTGACTCCAGGACCAGACCCAGAGGGTCGTGAGTTGGTGGGATAGTCTCTTCCCAAGGAGGGTCATTAGTGGGTCCCACAGGATCAGTCCTTGGGCCCCTTCTGTTCAACGCCTACGTATCTGACATAAGGACAGGAATCAGGAGTGAGATGAGTCTCTTTGCAGATGACTCGAAACTGGGGGCGGTGGTGGATGGGGAGGAGGGGAGGTTGGCCCTGCAGGGGGACCTGGAGGCTCTGGAAAGATGGTCTAGAAAGTGGAAGCTGAGGTTTAATGCAGGGAAATGCAAGGTACTCCACCTGGGGGCCAGAAACCCAGGCCAAGTGTACACCCTGGGGAATACTACAAGTCTCAATGGCTGAGAGGGACCTGGGGGTGGTGGTGGATGTCAAGATGAACAACTCTGAGACTTGTAGGAGGGCAGCAGCCAAGGCCAACAGGATGCTGGGATGCATCGCTAGGGGGATCACCTCCAGAAGGAGGGAAGTGATACTCCCTCTGTATAACTGCTTGGTGAGGCCGCACCTGGAGTACTGCGTGCAGTTTTGGAGGCCGCATTTAAAGAGGGACATTAACCTCCTGGAGAGGGTCCAGAGGAGGGCAACCAAAATGATTTGGGGCTTGGGGGACAGGACCTATGAGGAGAGGCTCGAAGAGCTAAATATGTACACTTTGGAAGAGAGAAGGGACCGGGGGGACATGATAGAGGTCTTCAGGTACATGAAGAGGGTAAATAGGGGAGGAACAGTGAGGGTGCTTCAAGGAAGGAGGAGGGGCCACTAGAGGGCATGGGTGGAAGCTGGAGGGAAGATTCAGGGGAGAAAGGAGAAGGTGGCTTCACTGAGAGGGTGGTAGAGCCATGGAATGCACTTCCTAGGGGCTGGTGGAGGCAGAGACAGTGGAGGGGTTCAAGAGGGGTGGGACAGGTAACAGGAAGGGTTCAGGAAGCAAAATCCAATGCAGCAAGAATATCCGGAACTGGGAAGGAGAAGCCAGAGAAGGCGAGGGGGACAGCAAGGTCAGCACCCAGGGTTGGGGCTGACCAAACGAGCAGACACGAAAGACCATTAGGCCTATTCTGCTGGCATTTTAGTATGTTAGTATGAAGGCGGGTTGCTGGCTCAGTGTTGCCTGTCTGCTCACCTTCTGTGCTGAACTCGCCGCAAAGTCTTTGTTATGCCTGGTAGACATTTTGGCTGTACAGCTATCACTTTCTGCCGGTTTAAACTTGGATTATAGCTGGAGGATAGACTTTGATTCGGGATGGTGAGCAGAGCAAACATTTCAGGCTGCCATATCCCAGGTGACGCCACCGGAAGTCCGGCTGAACATTCTTAAGGGTAACATCAGAAAGAGATGAGCTAAAGAAGGTGAGGTTAATGCCCTTTGAAGCTGTACAGTGTGGTGAATAAAGAAGTATCTTGCTTGATCCCAGCACCAGCTTTGATCTCAGCTTGCTTTAATTTTTTCTCGCGGCCTTCTATCTTTCACCCTTCCAGCCTACACTCCACTTACTGAAAGTATTCTTTTGCCCCTCCTGTAGCTTTTCTATTCCTCCTCCCACAGCACCTCAGTAACTACTCACTCCTTTTTTTTTAACTCTTTAGCTTGGTGCCACAGCCTGTGGTGCCCCAATTGTATTTTTTCCTTCTCCTTCCTCCCCGTCCACACCTTTTTCTCACTTACTCATTCTCCATTGTCTCCCTCTAGGACCTCCCCCAATCTTGCCTAGGCTCCTTTAACTAATCCTCTCTCTCCCTCTCTCTCTCTCTGCTTCTCTCCTCAGGTGCCTGCCCTTGACCAGGTGCATTGCAGTTCGCAGCACCGGCTTTGAACAGAGTCGGACGTGCTCTCTCTGCTGCCCGCCCTTCCCAACTCAGGTAAGCCGCTTAGAGTTCCAGGCACTCAGCACTCAGGCCGACTCACTCTCAGTTGAGCTGGGCTCATCATTGGTCAGCTCCTCTGTGTGCTCCTTCTCGATTGGTCCTGCACCTCTCCTGTTTCTTAGCACTCAGTTTAAAATTGAATACCTTTGATGTGCTTGCTTTACTGTAATATTTTGTCTCGGCCGCCACCCCTGCCCCGACCTCTATTAAATACCTCCTCCCCAATAGATACCACCTTCTAGTACCTCTCCTTCTATCTGTACACTCAGCTGTATCATCCCCCTTAAAGGAACCTATCTCTATATAACATCTCCTATACTCTGTTTTACTCACTCTTCTTACTTGAACTTTCACTTTACTCTACCAGTAAACCTTTTCTGTTACTTGCCAGCCTTATTTTAACTAAATGCTACTGTACCTTCCCTCATCTGCCCTGCTGTTGCTCTCACCTTCATACATCGTAGACCTGCTGAATATTTCCCCCATTCCTATCTCAACCACATTGTCATAAGCTGCATAACTGGCAACCACATTCACCTCTTGTTACCCCTGCCTCCTGTTAAATCTTCCACTTACATACTGTGTGACACTGAGCAAGTCACTTAACTTCCCTGTGCTCCCAGGTCGTGCCTCTAAAAGCTTCAGCTTAGTGTGTTAATCCTGGTTAAACAACTAAAAAAAAAAAAAATATATCAGATACCTACCTTTCTCCCCTGCAGCAATACATGATGTCTTATTCTCCTGTTATCCTGTCATTGTTTTTCTCCTCCTCTTCCCACTCAACTATACGAGCACCACTCCCACCCTGCAGACATACCCTCCAGTACTTTACCCTCAGACAATTACTTTGCCTGGCCTGCCACCCTAATCTCCGCTGTCTCGGGGCAGATACCCAACCACTACCACTCAGAGTATTACCATCTTTTATTGCTACTCTCCCCAGTCAGTAACACCCATCTAATTAACCCTCCAGACAGAGGCAGCTAAGGAATCCAAACTTATTGCTCATTATCTTACTAGAATCATATTACTCCTCCTACTTCTCTCTGGCAGTGTTCACCTGAACCTGGGTCCCAGTGCAATATCAAATTTCCCACATTCTAATCCAAGTGCCTCATCTTAGCCTCCATTAATATTAGAAGCCTACTTCCTAAACTCGATGACCTACAAGTTTCGGTGTCACAACATAAGCCTGATATTTTCGCTCTCAACGAAACCTGGCTTTCCCACAAGGTTCCTGACAATGCTATCTCAATTTATTTATTTAAAAGTTTTACCAGAAAGGCACACTGAGCAGTGTACTGCTCAATTCCAGGTGTGTCCTGGGGAAGGGGATAGTGGAGATAAGCATACAGTATTCAAGTGGACGTCAGTACAAGGAATACAACAATTAAGAAAGGTTCGATACAACAGTATACAAGGATATTGAGACAACAATAGACATAGTAACACAATTTAAGATCATGCAACAAGAATGCAATCTAAGCAGGTATACATTTCGGGGCTCATCGGTGATAGCCTAGACAGTTAGCCACAATCACAGGTTGAGGAGAAATGAGCTTTGATGAGATGGTTGAGTTGTTGAGTTGTGGACACGAGTCTGATGGAAGCAGGGAGGGAGTTCCACAGTTTTGGCATGTGATGTCTGAAGGCTGCCTGACTCACAGAGGAGGACATACACAGCACCTCCAGGAGGCGGGTGTTGAAGTTTCTGAGATGGTATGCTGGAGGGGACTGGGCTGTTAGGGCAGTTGCGAGATAAGGTGGCAAGGACTGGGACCAATGCTTGGCTGTGAGACTCGCACAGTGGGACTGTCTACAGTCTGGGAGTGAGGGGAGGTTGAGGGCCTGGTAGAGAGCGCAGTGGTGTGTAGTGGATGAACAGTCAAGAACGAAATGGCAAAAAAGTGAAAGAGGGGTCCAGTCTGGCTAGAGTAGACTTGGGAGGCGGCACTGTAGACAACATCCACGTAGTCAAAGGTAAGGAGAATCATTTTCAGCACAAGGGGCGGCAGGCTTGGCAGCAGGATGCAATCACGGTTACAAAATAGGGCACCCAACTTGGGGTGGAGCTTTTGTGATGGCATCAACATGTACAGAAAAGTCGAGGTGCTGGTCAAGGTTCCCTCCCCCAGTTATGGAAAGTTACTCACATCATCCCCCTGTTTAAATCAGGGGATCCCTGTGACCTAAATAGCTATAGGCCAATCTCCCTCCTCCCCATACTCTCCAAGCTCCTAGAAAAAATTGTGGATACCCAGCTGAGATCTTTCATAGCCAACTTGAACTTACTAAACCCTATGCAGTCAGGCTTCAGAGCAAAGCACAGTACCATTACGGCCCTGGCAAAAGTAACTAACGACTGGCAACGGGACTTAGACAACAAAAAATTCATCTGTGCAGTTTTCCTGGATCTCAGTAAGACCTTCGACACCATCGACCACTGTTTGCTCCTCTCCACTTTACAAACAATAGGCCTAGACTGAACCTCCTTGTGTTGGTTCCATGACTACCTAACTGGTAGGCAACAACAAATCAAGGCTGAAGGGGAGATTTCTTCACTTAAACTGATAAAAAGAGGTGTCCCTCAGAGGTCCATATTGGGATCATTACTGTTTGCTATCTATATCAACAGCCTGGATGTAGGTATTAAGGGAAGCAAGCATTCACCTGTTTGCTGCGACATGGTGCTCTACATAAGCCGTGAATCTCCCTGAAGCTGCCTGTGCGACCTGCAAACCGACTTTAACATCCTGCAGCACCAGCTCCTCAGTAAAGACTACTACTTAATGCCAAGAAAACCAAGGCAATGCTATTCTCACCAACTGGCCAGGGGCATATTCTGCCACTGCTGGTCCATTACCTTCTATCTCCACCTAACTAGGTGAACATCTTGAATACGTGCATCAAATTCAAGTATTTGGGTGTCTGATAGACAATAAACTCTCCTTGTGGAACATATAGAAGAACTGCTGAAAAAGCTGAGGCAGAGGCTTGGACTCTTCTTCAGAACAAATTGCCTCCTGACCGCAGACCCAAAAGACAGCTTGTCCAATCCATGTTCCTCTCACTAATTGACTATGCTGACTTCATATATGGCCAGTGCCCAGCCTCACACCTTGCTAAATTGGACATACTGTATCATAGAGCTCTGAGATTTATAACAGGCCTCCCCTTTTCCACCCACCACTGTTCATTATATGCAGCTGTGGGTTGGCCCTCCCTTCAACACAGGCGGTATAGAAATGCAGCCCTCTGGACGCTCCGAGCCATCACCAACAAACTATTGCTGACTGTCTCCCACTAAGCCTGATTGGGAATTATGCCTTGAGAAGTCACTCTCTCGAAGTACATAGGGTCGGTACCCACTTTGGAAGAGCAGCCATAAGCTTTGTCCTGCCCACGCTTTGGAATAGGATACAGAAATTGCTGAGACTTAGCTCCCCTGTTAGTCTTGCTATGTTCAAGACCCTGTATGCCAAAACATTTGTGGAGCTCTGTAACTGTTTCCACTGTTCCTAGTTGTCCAGCTGACGTTTCCGCTCAATCTAAGTCCTTCCCATTCAAACTAAGCGTTCCCTTACCAAGATTACTCCCCCCCTTCCTCAGTCCATTTCAGTCCCACCGGTACTACCGGTTCATCTCAGTCCATTCCAGTCCCACCAGTACTATGTACTCACTGCAACACACCCCCCATCGCCCACTCTTATGCCCTGATACCACCTGCTTAGTATCCCAGAATCTTTCTTCCAGCGTTCCTGCCTCCTACACATGCGCTTTTCCATATCCCAGGGACTCCTTTACAGGCTATGAACATGTTATTGATGGATAGGATTATAAAGGCATCTCTGTATATATTATTTACCTTATTTCTATACTGTATATATTTTGTTGTATACGCTTGCTACTGTTGTTTTATGTATATTTTACTTGTACTCTATTCTGTACCTTTGTCTTGCAAACTACAGGTCCACCTTGTAAATGAGCTTGCTCAATGGTGATCGCCTGGGTAAATAAAGATTTTGATTGATTGATTAATTAAAGCCAGACCCGAGATATCTGAAGGAGGAGCAAGCCTCCTGCATAGCCCCGTCCAGGGTGTGGAAGGAAGGGCTAGTGGGGACCGAGAGAGTCTCTGCCTCGTGCTCAAAATCATGGAGACTGTCTTCTTGGTGCTGAGGAGTCATTTATTTGCGTGAAACCAGAGCTGAACATCTTTGAAGTCCTGCTGTAGCCTGGTCGACACATCAGCAGTTGAGTGGCCTGATGTATACAGTACCATGTCATCTGCATACATGTGGATGGATGTGTGCAGGCAGGGCAAGGGCAGGTTGTTTAGGAAAATGGAGAAAAGGAGCTGGCTAAGTACTGAACTTTGGGGGACTCCAGTGGTGATTGGGAGTGAGGTAGAGGTGGAGTTACCTATTTTTATGGATTGGGACCTACCAACCAAGTAGGAATGGAACCAGCTGGTGGCCTTGGTAGAGAGCCCAGTAAGAGAGAGCTTGTCCAGGAGGAGTGCATGGGAAACCATGTCAAAGGCCTTTGTCAGGTCTATGAAAATAGCTGAGGTGATGAGGCCTTTATCCATACCATCAAGAATGGAGTCTGTGAGCCGTAGGAGGGAAGTGGTAGTGGAGTGAGACTTCCTGAAGCCAGATTGGTAGGATGAGAAGAAAGGGGAGGTGCTGAGGAAGGAGGAAAGTTGTGAGAGTACAAGGTGCTCCTGTAGTTTTGCCAGAATGGGGAGGAGGGAAACTGGACAGAAGTTGCCAGGGTCTGAGGGGTCACCACCCTTTGGGAGTGGGATAATGGCTGCATGCTTCCATTCCGATGGAACAGCAGCCAGAGAGAATGAGAGGTTGAAGAGAGCGGCCAGGGGGAAAGCAATGACGGGAGCAGCTAGGCAGAGCATTTTGGTGCCTAGCCCAGAAGGACATTTGCCCTTGGAAGGGTTTAGTGCAGACAAGGCATTGTAAAATTCCATGGGGGTGACCTGACAGAAGGAGAAGGAGAAGGCAGGAGATTTGGCCCTTGTGTCGGTGGCAGAGGGGGTGGCTTTTTGATGGTAGGGAGGGAATGAGGACAAGAGTGACGTGGTGCAGTTTGTAAAAAAAGAGTTAATTTTGGAGCCCACTTCCAGGGGGTGCATCACAGGTGTACCTCCTACAATTAATGTCGGTGTTGGGGGCTGGGAGGGGAGAAAAGTGATTTGACCACGTTTCAGAATTTAGCCGGGTGGTTTAAATTCAGTTGGAAGGAGGCTTTGAATACTGGCTTTTGCCAGCCAGATTAGCCTGGTGGATGCATTGCATATGAGAGCTTATATTTGGCGTGCTGCGGAGGACTTGGAGGCCTTTAACAACTTCCAAGCCTGGTCTCTGGCTCTCATATGGGACAGTATTTTGGCTGTGATCCATGGCAGGCGATCCCTGGCTATGTCCTCTTTAGACTTGACCATGCTTGCAAATGGGGCGGAGGCGGTGCCATTTACCTAAAGAATGCCCTTAAGAGCCAAGTTCTCCTACAAGTGCCTCCTACCAACAACTTCCAAATGCTTGCAGTCAAAATTATCGTCAGTCAAAGAGGAAAATCCCTCACCATAATTTCTACCTACATCCCACCGCATGACCAGCCCTCTGGCTTTCGAATGATAACCATGTACCTCAATAATCCCACCCACCGTACTAAGACAGTGGTTTGGGGGGACTTTAATATCAGCTGGCTTGCCCCCGACGCCAAACCTTTTAAAGATGCTCTTGCATCAATCGATATCAGCCAGATGGTACCAATGCCAACCCGTATCAACTGCAGAACAGGATCAAGCTCCCTTTTGGACTGGATTCTTACCACCCACCCTGGGAGAATCGCTAACATTAGGGTCCTACCTGACTCATTAAGTGATCATTCCCCAGTCGTCTGTCAGTGATCTAACAAGCTGCCCAAATCAAAGCCCAAATTTGCCTACAGACGTACTCTAAAAAAAGGCAAGCTCCCGCAATTTCTCACCGCAGTCTCAAGTACTGACTGGTCCCTCATTAACTCCATGAGCCGCATTGATGTTGCTCTTAACTTCTTTATAAAGCGTTTCAATGAAGTTTGTGACCAGTTTGCTTCCATCAAGAAAATAAAAACGAGCAGTCTCTAACCCTTGGATCACCCCTGCCCTATTAACCCTGATGAAGAACAGGGACAGTCTCTGGCACTATGCAAAGGCCACTGATCAACAGGCAGATATGCAAATTTACAAAGCTGCAAGAAACCAGTGTACCCAAGAAAGTGGAGAGCTAGCAAGACTACTATAAAAGTGAGCTCATTAACAACTGGGAAACGGTAAACAATTTTGGGATAAAATAAAAGTCCTACTGGGAAACCTAACAAAGCCCCTTCTATGATTGAGGTTAATGGCTTTGTTATCCAGACCTAAATTAATTGCTGACACCTTTAATGTTGCATTTATGGATTTCAGTGGTACTCCCACCCGTTTTTTTCACTGACTCCTCACTGCCTGGCAACAATGCTAAATCTGCTCCTTCCTCTAACTCTCCTCCCTTCAACTTCCGGAGAGTATCCCTTACTGAAGCAAGAAAATACCTACTAAAAGTGCTTGGAAAATCCCGATTTAGCAGTGACACCCTGGATCTAAAACTTCTCTCCATTGCATTCGAGGTCATCCTGCTCCCCCTCACCAAGCTCCTGAACCTTTGGCTCTCCCTCAAACAGTTTCCATAGCTTTGGAAATCTGAAATCGTAACACCAGTGCATAAAAGTGGAGATAGGACTCAATACTCCAATTACTGCCCCATCTCCATCCTCCTCCCACTTTCTAAAGCCCTAGACATAGTTCCTGACCAACGTCAGAAGACCTTGACAAATATAACATCCAGTGTCAGCAGCAACACAGCTTTAGAAAAGCACGTGAGTATGACCACTGCTCTGCTTGAATTTACAAACCACATTAACAAGGCCTTGGACTCTAGGCACTTACTAGGAGCGGTGTTTGTAGATCTGACCAAGGTGTTTGACACCGTCAGTCACCATCTCCTTCTAAACTCCCTCACCACCATTGGCCTATCCAACGATGTTACTGAATGGCTTGCAAGCTACCTGTTGGGAAGAAACCAGCGAGTTAAGATTAGGGATTCTCTCTCCGATTGCCTCTCCGTGAACTCTGAGGTACCTCAAGGGTCCATCCTCGGACTGTTACTCTTAGCCTCTTTACCAACAACCTCCTGCAGCCTTCAACAACAATATGTCTTTATATGTGGATGATGCCATCCTCTTCAGCACTCACACTGACCCTGTCACCCTATCCTCTTGTCCTGCAGTCAAACTTTAACTTTGTTGAACGTGGTTTGATCAGCAGCAGTTGCTGATGAACTACAAAAAATAGGCTATGCTGTTCACCAATGCTCACAGCAAACACAAAACAGCTAGCCTATTTTTCCTGAATAAGCAGCTCCTACCAATTGATCAAGTCCATGAGTTCAAATACTCAGGTTACATTAGACAGCTCACGTTCCTATAATACCCATGGTTCACTCATCTCCAGGCGATAAACACTAGGATAGGTATACTTTGTGCCATTGTCACTGTCTTACCACTGATGCCCTGAGGATAGCTGTAACCAGCTCAGTCCTTTCAATTATCAAGTATGGGCTAATCTTCTATGGGTCTGCCACTGACACCACCCTAAAAAGAATCAAAACTGCCTTGAATAAGTGCCGTTGTCTCGTGACAAGAGCTGGTAAAAGAGCACATACCTGTCAGCTCTATAAACAATCTTCCTGGCTCCACCTTCAAAAAAGGATAGCCTACCAGATCTGCCTCCTGGCCAAGAAAATCTGCCTTGGCCTTACACCTCCAGCAACTCATGGCATTATAGTTACCCACTCCCCACACTTGTTGCACTTGCAATACCAACAGATTCCCTTTCCTGATTTCTTTCTGTCACATCTCCTAAGCCCAATGCTCCTTCTCGGTAAGGGCCCTTTCCCTAGTTAATGGCTCCCTCCTGATGGCTGTGCTGAAAACAAGTTAGGCCCTTACAAATTCAAACTGTGCCAGCACCTCTCCAGCCTTTGTAAATGTGACTGTAAAATCTAGGATGCCTCTGCACTTACTGTCGTCACTGCCCGTCTTTCTCATCTCTAACCCCTCGTCTCTCTCTTCGTGTCATCCTTCCTCCCCCTCTTCAATACCCCTACCTTTCCTGTTCACCTTCCCCCTCCCTTCTCCTCTCCCCTCGTCCTAATCACAATTCGCCTAACCTCCCCAAGAACACCATACCCTGTCCATCGTATACACCCCTCTCTTCACACCCTTTTCCTCAAGTATGCCACCCCTTATTGTTCCCTCTCTCTTGGCCTGGCTCCTATTGTCTCCTTCCTCTCACAGCCCATACTCTATTCCACCTTCATACTTCCCTCCACGGCCTCCTGTTTCCTTCCCCGCTTTCTTCCTGCATCCTCTCCTTCTCTTCCCCTCTCTCCTTTGCCCGCAACCCTGCTAACACTTCTTGCAACCTCCAGCACTTTATGATGACAAAATATTTCCCCTAGACTGCCTCTTGCCTCCCTACCCTCTCTCCCTATGCCTCAGATATTATTATTCACTGTTTTATTTTAACTTTGTATTGTCTGTACTCAACCCAATATGTAACGTGTGTTTGCTATGAATCTGTTTCATTCCCCTGTATTGCTGCATTCTCTGTACTTGACATGCAACCTTTGTAAAAGAACCACTGGTTCAAAGGTGATTGTAATCCTAGAATACAATAAATAAAAATAAATAAAAATAAAAAGTGTGGGCATTCACGTATCAGTGGTTGCCTGTTAGTGGTACCCCAAAGTGCTCGTTGGTTACCCTGGCCCCTGTTGGCCCTGACCTGTGGTGGCAAAGTTTAAGGTAAAGAGGTACCGGTGTTTCATGGTGGGGCGGTGTCTGGCTGGATGAGAGATGTCACCATACCCTAGACACTGGGGGTGGAGTGGGGTGGGGTGGTGGCCCTTACACGAAACGTCTCTTTGCAAATGACACAAAACTGTGCAGCAGAGTAGACAGTTAGGAGGCAGTGAGGGAGCTAAAAAGGGACTTTGAGAGGGTGAAGAGATGGTCTGAAATGGTCCAAAATACAGCAATTGAGATTTAGTGTCAAGAAGTGCAAAGTAATGCACATTGGGAAAAGGACCCCATTTACAGCATACTGTATGGGTGGGGGTGGTGGGGTAAGCCACAACATCTGAGAAAGGGATACTGTGCAATAAAATATACAGCAAAGCAACAGGGATGCTGGGATGCATTGGGAGAGGTTCAGCAGTAGATCAACGGAGGTGACATAGCCTTGTACAGGTCCTTGCTGGTGAGGCAACACCTGGAAATGAATACTGTGTCCAGTTATGGAGTCTGCGCCTGAGAAAGGACAGGGATAGGCTGGAGAATGTGCAGTGCAGGGTCTCCAGGATGATCCAATGCCAACAGGGCCAACCATTAACATTTACATGCTGAATGCCAGGAGGGAGACGCGATCCAGACGTACAAGTTGCTGAAAGTGACATTAACAAAATGAAAAGTGAAGATCAGTGCACCAGGAACAACCATGCAGTAAGAAGAGGGCCTAAAAGGAGCCGAATCAATTGGAACTTCACAAGAGACGCAAGGAAATGGTACTTCACCGAGAGAGTGGTGGAGCGATGAAACAGATGGTCAGTGGAGGTGGCGGCGGAGGGGAATTCAAGAACAGGTTGGACAAAGCCAGGCCACTGGCGAGGAGGGTTGAGGTGCTAACACCTTACCTTATGCCATGCTGGTGCCCTGGGTTAGGGATCAGGCACGTATCACTCGGGACCCAGCTAGGGAAGAGAGGATCGAGTGTCAGTAGGACTGCTCTCCTCCCTCAGGGAGGGTGTGAGTGTGACTCACGGCCTGTCTGCCACCAGGAGGCATCTAGGCAGCAGTGCAGTCAGAGCACACACATGAAGGGGATGGACCCCACACAAGATGCTGGGGTGTGTCCGCGGAGGTGAAGCATGCATGTTGCGTCCAATGTACATGTGTGGATCCAGGACGGAAAAAGGAGGGGAAAAAAACCCACTGGCTGTAGGACACATTTTGCTGGCCCTGTACTGGTAACTGGCACTCCTTCCCCTCACACACACACACACAAGGTCCTGCAAGTAGAGGTTACCAGCTGTAAGGTAAGTCTGGAGAAGTAGGTGACGGGCTGGGGCACTGACAGAAGTGGTGGCCAGGAGTAAAAAGGTGGACAAAATGCATATGGAAAAAATAATGAGTAGGAGAGGTTCAGGGGATGGTAATACCAGAAGGAGGAGTTAGAGAGGTGGAGGGACAGAGGGGGTGGCTAGGGGAGGCATTTGGGCTAAATACCTCTGTAAGACAGCAGGTCTAAGGGATAGGTAGGAACATTTTCTGAGCAGACTAAAACTATGCTCATTATCTGCTGGCAACAGCTGTTTCTGTTGTATGTTGGGGACACAGCTCTTGCAATACTAAGTTACACCAGCTGAAAGTTGAACCAACGTATGTGTGCAAATGCTTCGACTTGCAGCATTCAGGAGCCACATGTCTGAGAAAAGACACATGCAGCAGTATACAGTATGAAGCATGTATCACTTTTTTCAGCAATAAAGTGAGTGAAACTGTAATGTAAGTGGCAATATTTTTGAAAATATGCTTCCACATCCAGTCTGCCACTGGAGTAGCAGAAATGGGGCCAAATGTCCTGTGGCAGTCTGGTTTAAAATCCAGCAAACAAAGGACGATGCACAAAAACTGGTCACTCTAAAGGTGCCAGCTGTAAAAATTGAAACCACCCAACCAAGAAAATAAGCAACACAGCCACACAAAGAGGCAGAGTAAAAATGATTTTTAATTAATGAAAGCATCGACACAGAAAATTCCCATGCGCATTTGCAGTAAGGTTTAGTAAGAGCCCCCTCAAAGCCTTATGGCAAAATACACATGGGGAATTTTTTGCCTTCTGGTTCTTTAATTAATTAAAAATCATTTCATTTTGCCTCTTGTGTGGTGCAGCCATTTTTGCTCATTTTCTTGGTTGAAAATTCAGCCCTTGGTATTTAGGTCCCCCGCTTGGGTATTCAGGGTCGGAGGAAAACTCGAGCAGCTTGAGTCTGGATTTGGCTCTGGTCCTGGAACACCTTCTGACAGCCCTGTGTGCAACTGTCTTGCATCCTATGGATTTGTGCTGTGTCAGTGTGAAGGGAAGCAGTCAGTCGGCCACCTGCAGACCCAAGGGAGATACATGATCCTGATGGATATTGATCTCGTGTTGCCATATCCAGTACAGATCAAGTGACCCATCAGTCGTTATCAGGGTAGGGCAAGTCACACATTTATCTTAAAAGGGAAAGTCTCAGAAGGCATTTCTTTAAAACTGTGTAGGCTCTAAGCTTGAACGATGATTGCCTCTATTGTACCCTCCTGATTTAATCCAGAGTTTTAGAAACTCCAGTCTGACCTACTGGGAAAACCTGCGGGTCATGAGCTTGTCTCATGTTGCTAACACATTTCATGGAAAGAGCACGGCTGTTTTCTGGGACTGAAGTGTATCAGAGTAGGAAAAAATGCTTTGACAGGAGGTTGCTGTTGTCTGTGAAGTGTTAATTTGACAGGATAACTGGATTATGTGATGGAAAGCAAGTCACATTGCTCGAAACTGTAGTTTACCTACTACTGCAATCCCTGTATGAGCACGTTCTTCAGTTTAGGGAGACATGCGTGAATGTATTTTTCTAGGGAAGCACACCGGGACAAAGCTCCTTTTACTGGGGCAATATCCATGCACACAGATGAAATACAAAATATGTAACAGATATTGCAAAAAATAGTTATAACTCAGAACATTTTTTTTTCAGTTGTTTAACCAGGAGTAGCACACTAAGTTGAAAGCTTTTTTACAGGAGCGACCTGGGAGCACAGGGAAGTTAAGTGACTTGCTCAGGGTCACACAGTACGCAAGTGGAAGCTGTGGGATTCAAACCCAGATTTGGTCTGCCGGGATATCACCAGATTTGCAGATCAGAGCCTTAAACTACTGCACTATACTGCTTCATTTTAAAGAGCATACAGTCAGGCTTTCCTCTGTGGTTTACCATAATTTCATTTGGTCTAGCAATTTGACTCAGTTATTGGCCCAGTGGCAACCAGGTGTTATTTAGCTAAAAGTCAAGCCCTGAATTGAGTGGCAAATAGTCTGGAGATGGGCCATGCCCGGGTTGCAGTACTATGAATTGTTTGTTTATCCAGGCCAGGTGTGGGCTATGTCACTATGTGGTGTGGTAGTCTGTGGGTTTGGGGTTGTTGGTGGCTGCATCACCATTTGTTTATCTGTTATAATTTTTGGTTACCGAGTAAGCCCAGTGGGACTGGAGGCCCATTTCTTAGAGGTGACATGGTTATTTATGTAACCCCCCTGCAAATGGGGGTTCCCAAAAGACTTCCAAGAGCTTGCTTGAATGCTCCAAGCCTGAATGGTGTTTGGCGTTTAAGCCATTTATCAGTGAGTGTTTTTAGAACCTCTGGTACTGTCTCTTTAAGAGCTGTCTGCTTGCAGACATAATTAGTTTGTATGGGGGACTGTGTGTTCTTTGATTGAGTACCACTCAAGCTGCTGCCAATTCACTCCATTTTGCAGTCACTAGGAGTGCAAAGGAACCTATCTGAAAGATGTAACTGATTGCCAGAAATCATTTAGAGTAATAATAAAATTACAGTTTGTCTAACCTGCTTTCTTTGCAGTCAGAACTGTCTGCCTAGTTCCCCATTCTGGTTTTGAACTGCTGAACTGGACCAATCAGTGTGGGGTAAGCTAGCTCTAAAATGGTGCCTTGGACGAATCAGAACTTGGACTCATAATCTGAGCCAGCCACAAGAGGATTGTATGGGCAGTGACTTGGGAGATGTAGTTTAGACTTCAGTGCCTTTTTGACCAACAGCAGCAGTCTATTGTGAGTGACAGCCAATCCAGTCAAGAACTGGGAGGAACTCAAAGGAAGTGCCTGTTTTTGTCTGTTGGGAGTTTCAGTTTGAGATCTGAAAGTGAAGGAGGAAAGAAACCCTGTGCTCCTTCAGTGCACAGTTTCAGTCAAAACGTGTGCAAGGCCCAGAGTTCCGGTCTACAACTTGTGTAACTGCTTGTTAGGACTGAATCCATCCTGTGAAAAGAATCAAAGGATCTCTGAAGAGTAGAAACCAGGCTCACCCTGTAGAAGACTGAAGAAATTGTTGAATTACACTCGGTCTGTCAGGAACTGAATCTGCTGTGTGTTCTCCTGGTTATTGTGCAGTAATTGCGATTGGGATACAGATGCAGCCTGCCTGGTATAGTGCTTTTTTTACTATAAATGTGAAGGAGTCTCTTGGAGCTCAAAGTAGCCCTGCTGACATTGAAGGACCCTATCTTATTTGGAGGTCGTGAGTACTAATTCAGGGTCGCCCCTGTTGAATTGCCACATTAAATCCAAATGGAATTACTGTACTGCTGACTGTTTAATTCTCCTTTTCTCTGTGTGAAAGGGCCCTACCAGCTGCCACGGTTTGGACTAGCCACTAGGGCTTGGGTACCCAGGGACAGTAACTGAGTAGGGATAGGCCTGTGCACAGAGCCATAGGTAGATATTAAAGTGATAAGCTAATTAACCTGATTTCCCTGTCCTTGTTATATCCCCTAAATAAATCAGAGCTGCTTGTTTCAGCAAAGTTATACTGCCTGAGGTATTTGTCTATGTTAAAGTACTGTACTGTGATTGTTGCACTGTATCTTATTTCACAGGAGGTCCCAGTGCCGAACCAGACCTGGGGGTAAGTGTATACTGTGAAGGTAATTTGACTATATTGTGTGGGCCACTAGTGGGAAGAAAGGGTTGCAGTGTCCCAGAGGGCTGTGACCAAGTAAGTTTAACTATTGCAAACCCTGACCTCTGGGTGGAGGCACCTGCTATTGGATCCAGGCCCTCAACCTGTTAGTGGCAAATCAGGCAGGGGTAGTAGCCCTGGGATAGCGCCATCTAGGGGTTACATCTTGAGGCTCACCGCTGGGATTGTGTGTCCTCTAGTGGCCATATTTACAAACCACTGTTAAGAAAAAAATAAAAAAATGGGTACCCGACAGAAGTGGCTGTGCACCGCTGGTGGAGTGGTGTACTGGGAGGAGATCGACCCCAAAATGCTATGCTTATCCTGGACATCCCCTGGGTATCAATACGGACACTGTGCAGGGAGTACTTTCCAAGGTGGAAGGTTTACAAACCCTGTGGTGGTGGGTCGGCATGCTAATCTGCTCACCCACACTTTCCTGGCCCTAGTAGAGTTTAAGGATCCCATAGATAGCTCCAAAGTGCCACAGACCATTACCCCAGAGGGAGCCCTCACTGCTTGGAGAGTGATAACTAAGGACAGTAAAGACCCGGGGGGGAATCAGCCCCCACCACTATCTGAAACTTTTGAGGAGAAATTTGCTGAATGGTTGCTGGGAGAGGGGAAAACTGTGGAGGACTTGAAGAAACTATTCTTGCCACCTGGGGGTGTTCCTCCCCCAACACCCTCTCCTGCTCCAGTGCCCGTAATGGTGGCTGAACCAATGCAGACTCCTATTTCTGCACCTGCCATTAGTCACGACTCTTACCGAAGGTTGAGGATCTTCTGGCACCTCCCCACCCCCAAGGGAGGATGACTGGGAGACCTGGATAGACTATGTTGCCCCCAAGTGCTAGAATGGCAATGCTCGGAAGCTGAAGCTGAAAGAGGGTTAGTGAGAGCCTCCGAGGTCCTGCCCTGGCTACCATCCGTAGTAAACGGGCCAGTAACCCTGAAGCGACTGCACAGGCCTATCTTGAGGCCTTGGAGAATGTGTATGGGAGCCCAGATTCTGATGAGGACCTATGGTGGAGAGTAAGAAATGCACAACAGTACCAAGGAGTTGTTGTCTGTGTATGTCTCGGCTGGAAAAATTGTTGCAAGAATGCCTCAGAAAGGGTAGTTTGCCAGCGATTGAACTGGACCGAACCAGACTGGACAGAATCCTTAAGTCTGCCCCTTCTCAGAACTGCTGTTGCTTCAGTTACGCCTGGCAAATCGACTGGAATCCCCACCCTCCTATGATGAGTTAATGAGAGAAATTGAGGAGTTGAGAAAAGGCGACCTGGAGGGACCTGCACCAATAGCTGTGGCTATGACCCGAGTGACTGAGGGTGCCCATCAAGTGAAGTTCAGGGGCAGAGGTTGGCAGTCAATGAGTGCTCTGACAAGGAAAAGATATGCCACAATGGGGTGAACTGTTGGAGAGATCCGGAATTCAAAACAGTCCTTTATGAAGGCCACGCCTGCAAGTACGGGCCCTGACCTATATCCGATCAGTATCTCGTTATGGGGTGGGGGTACCCACCCATGTATCTCCTGCTGATAACAGCTCCAAACTCAATTCTTGACCATGGAAGTGGAGAAACTGACGAGATGTCTCCAAATGCTTATCACGCCGCAGACAGAGATGGCACCAAGGTTTCCAGTTAGTAATACCCCGCCCTGGCTCCCAGTGTGGCGCCTCGGCCAGCTCAAACTCCAGAAAGTATGTTTTGCTATAATTGTGGGAAAGATGGGCACATGAAAGGGAATGCCAGTCCCCAAAAGACACTGACAAAGTTGCATATAGGCTACAAGGAGAGCTTCGAGAAGAAATCAGTGGTTAAGAGGTGCACGACATGATCCCAGTGAGGCACCAAAATGCTAATTCACGTCCTTTTGTGCAAGGTCAGTTGCCCAGGCCCCACCACCGCCTCCAGACTGGTCCAGAATAGTGGGTCCCTCCATGGAGACCACTGTAAAGGTGAATGGAGTGTCTACAAGAGCTGTATTAGACAGTGGCTCCCAAGTGACAATTATGTTCCAAGATTGGTATCAGAAGCATTTGTCAGGCGTCCCTTACAACCATTAGAAGGACTGCATGTATGGGGTTAGTGAGAAGGCCTACCCTATTCCGGGTATATCCGATTTGGCTGTCTTTCCCCACCTCCGTGGCTGGAGTGGCGAACAAGTAGAGACCCTAGCCTTAGTGTGTCCCCCACTGGACTGTATGATGGTGTCCCTTTGTTGATTGGAACAAATGCTCATATGTTCGGAAGGCTGGCACAGTTGTGTTATGAAAAACAGGGTCAAAGACTAGTAGAGCTTAAGAGTTCCGCTTTAATTAAGAAGGCCTATGAGGCACAGAGAGATGCTGAAAATACAGAACCAGAGGAACCGGTCGGAATTGTATGGAAGAAGGATCCTGAGTCTCTGATCCTGGCACCAAATGCCCAGTGTACCTTACAGGGAGAGGTCCGTATCAGAAAGGATGTTAAGAATAAAATATTAATGTTGGATGCACCAGGCGATGGAAAATTGCCAGAGGGACTGCTGGTCAAGCCTAGTATTTTGCCCGCTAGAGCCCATGCTTATGCCAGAAGGGTAATGGTCCAAGTTCATAATGTGTCTGAAAGAGACATTCGAGTAAACAGAGGTTGCATCCTGGCTAATGTGCATTGTGCAGACACTGCAGTGCTACCCAGCAGCAAGAGTTCAAGGAAGAATGACAGAGTAACGCCTGACTTGTTTGATTTCGCGCAACTCCGCTGCCAGCTGAATGGAAAGTGAGGATCAGTGAGAAGCTTGCCCAGAGAGACCAGGTGTTTTCTTTAAAGGAATGGGATGTAGGATGCGGCAAGGAGCTGAGCACAATATCCGGCTGCATGACTAAAGACCATTTCGTGAGAGGTCTCACGCCTGGCACCTGCTGACATAGATGATGTGAGACGGCATCTGCAAGAGATGTTAGCTGTGGTGTAATACAAGAATCCAGAAGCCCTTATGCTTCCCCCATTGTGGTAGTGAGGAAAAGAATGGAACAGTAAGGATGTGTGTGGATTATCGCACCTTAAACCGGGCGGATTCATCCCTGATCAGTACACAATGCCCCGCATTCAGGATGCTTTGACTGCCTAAACGGGAGCAAGTGGTTCTCTGTGCTGGATCTCCGCAGTGGGTACTACCAGATCCCGATGGGCCCCAGAGGACCGTGAGAAGACAGCCTTTATCTGTCCGCTGGCTTTATGAATTCATGAGGATGCCTCAAGGGATTTCAGGTGCCCCAGCCACTTTTCAACGATTGATGGAGCGTGCAGTGGGGACATGAACTTACTAGAGTGCCTGGTATACCTAGATGATGTTATTGTGTTTGGCAGCTCACTGGAGGAACATGAGAGCAGATTATTTAAGGTATTGGACCGACTGGAGGACTTTGGCCTTAAACTGTCCATTGATAAGTGTCAATTCTTTCAAACATCAGTAAAGTATGTGGGACACATAGTATCCACCGAGGAATAGAGACCGACCCAAGTAAAGTTGAGGCCTTGACCACCTGGCCACAGCCCAAAATCTAAAGAACTGCAAAGATTCCTGGGATTCTGTGGTTGTTATCGGTAGCTTCATCAAGGACTATTCAAGAGTGATCCGCCTTTACTTAACCTTACTCAAGGGTATCCCCAACCCACAAAAATACACAAAGTCAGCGTCCTCAAGACTGAAAGAGTGTATTTTCATCCGAGTGAAGTATTTGGGGCCCGCTGGACTCCTGATTGTGAGACTGCTTTTCATGAGATCATATATCAACTTACCCATGCTCCAGTGCTGGCCTATGCCGATCCAAGAAAACCTACGTCCTGCACACTGATGCTAGCTTGCAAGGGTTGGGGGCTGTTGTACCAAGAGCACGAGAATGGCCTGAGACCAGTGGCCTTTGCCAGTAGAAGCCTGACCCCATCCGAAAAGAACTATCCTGTACATAAGTTAGAGTTCCTAGCTTTGAAGTGGGCTATTGTTGACCAATTCCATGAGTACTTGTATGGGGCTAAAATACTAGTAAAACTGACAATAATCCTTTGACCTATGTGCAGACCTCAGCTAAGTTGGATGCCACTGGCCATAGGTGGCTTTCTGCATTATCTACATATGACTATGCTCTCGAATACCGAGCAGGTCTGAACCACATAGATGCTGATGCTCTCTCCGAGGCCTGTTCCCAGAATGATTGGGTCCGATTGGCAGAACCTGACATTCGGGCACTCTGCCGAAGTTTGACAGGGAGGAACAATGTCCACGGACGCAGTGGACTGCATGGTGGATTGCTTGGGACCTCTGAGAATTGCATACCTGTTGCTTATTGCCACTTTTCTGCAATAGACATTGGTGCACTGCCTCAGCTGGACAATGACAGTATTCGGCGGGCTCAATCCCGCGATCCCATGATCAAAGCAGCTTTAGAAGCCCTCTATGCAGGAAAAGATGTGTCCAAATTATGCTCCACTGATTTGAGAACTGCACTGTTATACAAAGAAGGTCCTAAGTTGAAACTGATCAATAAACTGTTATACAGAGAAACAGTAGACAGAGGGGGACAAGTAGACAAACAACAACTAGTGCTGCCCACTGCCTTTCGAGACTCAGTATTGAGGTCCTTGCACAACCACATGGGGCACCTTGTATAGACAGAACACTTGACTTGGTGAGATCCAGATTCTATTGGCTAAGATGGGGCTGATGGGAGCAACACATTCGAACTTGTAGTCGCTGCTTACAGAGGAAAGCTTTCCCCAGAGGGCTGCCCCTTGTTAACATAACCACCAGTGCACCCATGGAGCTGGTCTGTATTGATTTTCTGAGTTTGGAGTCAGATCAAAGAAATATCAGTAATGTGCTGGTGGTCACTGACCATTTCACGAGATATGCCCAAGCTTTCCCACCAAAGACCAGAAAGCATCCACTGTGGCCAAAGTACTTGTAGAAAACTTTTTGTTCACTATGGGCTCCACAAAGAATCCATTCTGATCAAGGGAGAGACTTTGAGAGTCGTCTGATCAAAGAGATGCTTTCTCTGTGGGGAGTGCGAAAGTCCAGAACCACTCCTTACCACCCCAGGGGACCCACAGCCTGAACGTTTCAACCGCACTTTGCTAGATATGCTAGGCACCCTGCACCCAAAGGACAAGCCTAGATGGAGCCAACAAATTAGCACCCTGGTACATGCTTATAACTGCACCAAAGTGATGCCACTGGTTCTCCCCACCGCCTGATGTTTGGAAGAGAAGCTGACTACCAGTAGATGTGTGTTTTGGGGTCTCTCCTGATGGGGTTCAAGCTGACAACTATTTACAGTATGTGCAAAAGTTAAAGGCCCAGCTAACTCATGCGTACTCAACTGGCTCAAACCATGGCTGCCAAAAGAAATCTGGCCAACAAAGAAAGGTATGATAAAAGGTGAAAGCACAGGAACTCCAGGAGGGAGATCGGTATTGCTAAGAAATCTGGGACTGCATGGCAAGCACAAGATTGCTGACAGATGGCACCATCTCCCTCACATTGTAGTGGGCAAACTAGATGATCTGCCAGTGTACAAAGTAAGGCCTGAGAATAATTCAAAAGATGTAAAAACAATGCATAGAAATCATTTACTGCCCATTGGACAAATCCTGATTGAGTCTGAGCCCCTAGAAGATGCCCCTCTGGACCAGTGACTAGAGCTGCTGCTAAGAAAAGATCAAGAAAGTCTGCACCTACAGAAGCAAGTTAAAGTGTTCCCTCCACAAGTCCCAGTTGAGCATGACTGTCAGTCCATATCGGAAGAAAGTGAGAGTGACTTTGAATACTATCCTTCTTACGAACTGAGTCAATTGTTTCGGGGCAATCCCTAGTCAATACTGGAGACAAAGCTGGGCCTTCTGGACTGTCTAAGCCCCAGCTTCATCCCTGGAGCCAATGCTCCCAGAAAGTGAAGTGCAAAGCATCAGATCAGATGAAATGGAATCATTGTGCATGGTTGAACTGTTTGAGCTTTAGGAGGAAATGATAGATTGGGGCAGACTGGTGATACACCGAACAAGAAGAGTATTTTGAGTGCCCTGACAGTCCACTGCCAGTGTCCGAAAGCTCTCCATGCGAGCCAAATGTTGTGGACTCAGAAACTGTAACTCCTGGAGCTGAAAGTGCCCCAAGTTCTAGCCTCTCTACCCCCATGGAGACTCCTGACAAGTGAGGACAATGCTGAAAATGAGGCTCAGAGTGCAGAGACTGTAACAGTTCCCCTAGAAAGACTGGTCGAGCTGTAAAGCCTGTGGTGCACCTCAGTTATGATTCACTTGGGAGGCCTGTGGACTTGCCTCTCAATGTTGTCCATAAAGGAGTGTATGTGTCCCCGAGCTCATTGCCCAAACTGAGCATCAGTGCTAACTCCAAGTTACTTGTGTTGCTCTCTAGTATGGTGCCCTTGCCCCTCCAGCCCCAAGGTAACTGATAGGAAGGGCCCCTCTTCAGGTTTCATGTACAAGAGGTAATAACTTGAGTTATGGTACAATGTGTGTAATACTGTGTAAAGAGGACGTACTGCAATGTTTCAGAAATGTGTTCTTGGTAAAATGATATATTGACTGATGATTACATGTGCAGCCTAATGCAAATGTATATGGTTGCAGTTGAAACTTATGGGTACTTGCTTGACGCGACGCCAAGCTTTCCCAGGCCAGGAAGGGTGTAACCCCCTGCAAATGGGGGTTCCAAAGACTTCCAGGAGCTTGCTTGAATGCTCCAAGCCTGAATGGTGTTTGGCATTTAAGCCATTTATCAGTGAGTGTTTTAGAACCTCTGGTACTGTCTCTTTAAGAGCTGTCTGCTTGCAGACATAATTAGTTTGTATGGGGGACTGTGTGTTTTTGATTGAGTACCACTCAAGCTGCTGCCAATTCACTTCATTTTGCAGTCACTAGGAGTGCAAAGGAACCTATCTGAAAGATGTAACTGTTTGCCAGAAATATTTAGAGTAATAATGAAATTACAGTTTGTCTAACCTGCTTTCTTTGCAGTCAGAACTGTGTCTGCTAGTTCCCCATTCTAGTTTTGAACTGCTGAACTGGACCAATCAGTGTGGGTAAGCTAGCTCTAAAATGGTGCCTTGACGAATTCAGAACTTGGACTCATAATCTGAGCCAGCCACAAGAGGATTGTATGGGCAGTGACTCTGGGAGATGTAGTTTAGACTTCAGTGCCTTTTTGGACCAACAGCAGCAGTCTATTGTGAGTGACAGCCAATCCAGTCAAGAACTGGGAGGAACTCAAAGGAAGTGCCCGGTTTTGTCTGTTGGAGTTTCAGTTGAGCTCTGAAGTGAAGGGAAAGAACCCTGTGCTCTTCAGTGCACAGTTTCAGTCAAAAAACGTGTCAAGGCCCAGAGTTCCGGTCTGCAGCTTGTGTAACTGCTTGTTAGGACTGAACTGTCCTGTGAAAAGAATCAAAGGATCTCTGAAGAGTAGAAACCAGGCTCACCCTGTAGAAGACTGGAAGAAATTGTTGAAAATTGCACTCGTCTGTCAGGAACTGAATCTGCTGTGTGTTCTCCGGTATTGTGCAGTAATTGCGATCGGGATACAGATGCAGCCTGCCTGGTATAGTGCTTTTTTTAATGAATGTGTGAAGAGTCTCTTGAGATCAAAAGTAGCCCTGCTGACATTGAAGGACCCTATCTTCTTTGGAGGTCGTGAGTACTAATTCGGGTCGCCCTGTTGAATTGCCACATTAAATCCAAATGGAATTACTGTACTGCTGACTGTTTAATTCTCCTTTTCTCTGTGTGAAAGGGCCCCTACCAGCTGCCACGGTTTGGACTAGCCACTAGGGCTTGGGTACCCAGGGACAGTAACTGGTAGGGATAGGCCTGTGCACAGAGCCATAGGTAGATTATTAAAGTGATAAGCTAATTAACCTGATTTCCCTGTCCTTGTTATATCCCCAAATAAATCAGAGCTGCTTGTTTCAGCAAAGTTATACTGCCTGAGGTATTTGTTCATGTTAAAGTACTGTACTGTGATTGTTGCACTGATCTCATTTCACAGGAGGTCCCAGTGCCTGAACCAGACCTGGGGGTAAGTGTATACTGTGAAGGTAATTCTGATATATTGTGTGGGCCACTAGTGGGAAAGAAAGGGGTGCAGTGTCCCAGAGGGCTGTGACCAAGTTAGTTTAACTATTGCAAACCCTGACCTCTGGGTGGAGGCACCCGCCATTGATCCAGGCCCCTCAACCTGTTAGTGGCAAATCAGGGTGAGTAGTCCCTGGGATAGCGCCATCTAGGGGTTACATTTACATAAATATAATAACGGGACTCTGTTTTTTTTTCCCCATCAGGAAATCCAGTTATAATTTGCCATCATAACCAGTTGGTTATAATGGCAAACACCCACCATGTTTCCCCGACAACCCACAGCCACACTGAATCGCGTTGCTACGTACGTGCCTTTATGGGAAAGATGGCAGACTACACTTTCAACTCCTAGCCCGTAAGGAGCTCAGACTGTGGTCTGCTCGCTGTGAGTGCTTGAGGGGGCTTCAGTTTATAAATAATTCTGGGGCAAAAAAACACAGAGTCCAGCAATTATATAACACAGAACACGTGGAAGTGTACAAAACTTGAATTTTATACACTCCATCAGCGTAGGAGGCTTTTAAAAGCCCCTCAAGCTTTGCTCTTGGGGTTTTTGCAGCATCCTATCCCTTGGGTGTGCATAACGTTCTCATTATGTGCACCCTCCCATGCATTATTCTGTATATCATTACTAGATCAACATATCTATAGCAGCAGTCATAGGCTCAAACATAATCTGATTGATACAGCTTTTAGCACTATCCAGAGTATTAGTTACTAGATTCACATGCAAGAGACAAAACAACAACAGGATTCTTGGAGCAGGCACCACGGGCAGGAAAATGTAGTGTACAGCGGCTGTGCTCAATAGACATGGTGGTGTAAATTCATATAGTACACAGTCAGGGCCCACAGCAAAGCCAAAGTACCAGTAAATTATATTTTAGAATGTCAAGAAAAGTGATCAGGGGTGTTGCTGTGTGTGCCTGCTGCAGAGGTATGCAGTTTTTGTGGCGAATAGGGTGAGGGCAGTAGTTTATGTGGTGGGTTGCTGGCTGTGGGGGTTGTGTATCCAGTGACTGACTTTGAGCTGTGTTTGAGAGGGGATAGGGTCAGGCATTCAATGTCTGAGGGTGTAGTGGTGTTCAGCTGGTTTTCAGACATTATCACCTGTTTATTGCTATCTTCTTCCCACAGGACTGAGCATTTTGAAAATATGTCTTCCCAGAACTGTACTGATTGTTTGAAGAAAGAACAGCAACTTAAGAACTTACCATAACAGTAAATCTGCGAAGGGATCTCAGTCATCAGGTCACACCATTGGAACTTCACTGTCAGTGAAACAGGATCCACATGAAAGATTTCAGCAGTACCACTGGGGCCACCCATGCTGACATCATCTGCCGACGTCACCAACCGTATAAAGGCATGAGTGGCCCCGCTCCCTCCTCAGTTCTTTCCTCCTGAAGACTAAGGGAGCAAACCTGTGCCACAGGAGACCAAGGAGAAGAAGAGATGCCCAGGCCTGAATAAAAAGCTAGATACACCAGATAACCAGTCTGAGACAGGAACCCCAGATGGGGGGATGGTGGGAGGGAAGGCTGACCTGATGATAGAGATCCCCTCGAAGATCTACTGTTACAGTAAGTTCTTAAGTAACTGTTCTGTCTTCTTTGAGGGTATCTCAGTCATCAGGTCACATTGTAGAAACAAATCTCAAGCAGTGACAAGTAACTGCAAAACAGTCTGGATGGCAGGCATGCCGAGGCCCAGGACAGGAGGCCCTTAAGAACAGCACAGTCAAAGCCTGCTCTGGCTCTAGAAGCAATGTCCAGACTGTAGTGCTCGGTGAAAGTATGGACGGTGCTCCAAGTGTTGGCAGCTCAAATGTCAGTGGCTGAGACCCCTTTAAAGCAAGCCACAGAGGTAGCCACACCCCTTGTGGAATGAGCTTTGACTGCCCCAGGCAAATCTTTGCCATACTTATTGTGGCAGAAAACTGGCCAACCATTTGGACAAACATTGTTTGTTAACCTGAACGCCCTCTCATCATGGGGCAAAAGAAACAAAAAGCTGCTTTGACTTCCTGCTTTCCTTAGTTCAGAGCAGTACGTCCCCTGGATTGGCACGCTTGGGAAAATAAACCGGAAGGTGGATGGATTGATTCAAGGTAAACTCAGACACCACCTTGGGGGAAAACATAGGATTTGTGCACAAAGACACCCTGTCTTTGTGAGAAATTAAATAAGGCTCCTCACACCAGAGAGCCTGAAGCTCAAAATCCTTTGAGCCGAGGTAATAGCAACCATAAATAACGCTTTCCAAGAGAGAAAGCCAGCTCACAAGTTACGGCTGGCTCAAACGGAGACAGGGTCAACTTCTTCAAAACAAAATTCAAGTCCCAAGCCAGGACAGAGGAATGGATTGGAGGTTTCAGATGCAGGATGCCCCTGAGAAAAGTACAAGATACATCCATTTGAGCCACAGTGCAGCCATCCACGGCCTCGTGAAAGGCAGAGATAGCTGAAAGGTGCACCTTGAAGAGCTGCTGATGCCTCAAAGAAAACTTTGAAAAGCATAATATTTAGGTACAAGTTACCTTGCATTCCATCTATTCAATAGATTTCTCCTCCCCATTACTCAGTACTGCGAAATATGCGTGGAAGCATTATCTATATCCCTTAGAGTTCATCTTCCTCTTTAGCTTACTCCTTACTTCATGTCATAGTCCTCTGTTGTGACATCACAGTCTGTTGCCATGGGAGCAATTGTGATGTCACAAGTAGAGCATTATGACCTGAGGTAGGGAGAAAGTAACAGAAATAGATGAACTCTTCAGGAGCAAAGATCCCATTTCCATGCAAATGGTCTCAGTAATAAATAATGGGGAGGAGAAATACAGAACTAATGTGAAATACAAGCTGAACTGTGTCTAAATAGTATGCTTTGTTAAAGTTGTCCTAATGGCATCAGCTGCTCTTTAAGGGAGGAGTACTGGAGGCCAGAGTCCAACACCTATATCAGGTAGTCCAGGATCTTACTCACCAGACAGGTAAAAGGGTCCAGGTGATGCTAGGCAGCCCGGTATAACGTAATGCGGGTGAGTCAAATTGAACGACTCAATTTGAGTGCCTCAATTTGACCGCCGGTAGGAACAGCGAATGTTAAACTATAGCGAGGATTAGTATATAGCGAGTGTAGCAGTGAGCTACACCAGCTGCAGCAGGTTATGGGGCTATATTCGGCCAAGCAGTTCCCAGCTGGCTGTTTGGTGCAATGACTTCAGTGACTGCCTCTGTAGCTGGTGGACCCGGGTTTGGGTCTGGCTGTGGTGAATTTTTTTAGAGGGATATATATTTTTCAAGTTACTACTGTTCCCCACCCTCCCAGGTTTGTTCCCTCCCTCCTGAGGTTATCCCCCGAGCAGCCCCCCTCCTGAGTTTTCTCCTTTCCCTGTGTCTGCCACCCCCACACAGAGTTGATTATATTAATTTTGGGGTGTGTGGGACAAAACCCTCTGTAAAGGGGTGTGGGGGGGGTGTAGCCCCCTGCATAAATATTTAATTTATATTGTTCCCACAGAGAAAGTAAGTGACTGTCGCTGTTTGCACTGGTTGGTGTAATTCAGAAAGCCATTTTCACTTTCGGCAATGTTGTGGTCACTGTTGTCGGTGCTCTTTTTGAGTCACCATTATCACATAAAACCGGCAGCCCAGATGGCAAACCTTTTAAACTTCATGGCATATGTGGCTCTAGTGGAGGGCTTCTGAGCTGCCACAAGGATGCCCGCCACTCTCTGGAACACTCTGAACAGGGCGATAGCTATGTTCTCAGGAGCAGACAAAGGGGCTTGAGGGGTCCCCTGAGCCTGTGTCAACAGATCCCTGCAGAGGGGCAGAGGGACAAGAGGCTCCTCCGCCAACTGTTGCAGTAATTGAAACCATAGCTGCTGTGACCAGAATGGTGCTACACTGCTACCAGAATCATGTTGGCCCTCTCCATTAGCATCTTGATTAGAACCCTCTGAATTAGATGGAAGGGAAGGAAGGCATAGAGGAACCTCCCACTCCAGGAAAGGGACAACGCTTTCACCAGAAAACTTTAGGCCCTGGATCTAGCGAACAAAACCTGGGCAGTTCTGCATTGTGTAGAGATGCAGAAAGGTCCAACTCTGGCCGAACTCATCTAGCGAACAGGTCTTCTGCTATGGATGAGAGAAGTTCCCACTTGTGCCTGCTGCACTGCATCCTGCTGAGGCTGTCTGCCAGGGATTTTAGCATGCCTGGAATGTGGACCACCGAGAGACTCAGACTGTGGTCTAGTGCCCAGTACCATACTCTCATGGCCTCCCTGCTCAGGAGGTACAAATGCACCCCCGCTTGTTGGTGTAGCAGACCGCGCTGAGGCTGTCAGAATGGATCAACAGCTGACCCGGGAGGAGATGGTTCTGAAAAGCCTGCAAGGAATACAAAACCATCCTCCTCTCCAGGATATTGATATGCAGGGAGGTTTCGATCTAGGACAATGTTCCTTGAGTCTGAAAAGGATCCAGGTATGTGCCCCAGTCCAAGTCGGAGGCATCCGTGGTGAGGATCTGCTGGGGAGAGGAAATCTGGAATGGGACTCCTTGTGACAGATTTTGTGGGTCTATCCACCACTGGATCACTTTATGGACTGGGGAGGAGACCAGCACTAACTGATGTAGTTCATCCATGCGTTGGTCCCATTGTACTCTGAGGGTCCACTGAAGGACCCGCCTGTGCAACCTAGCTAGGGGAACTGTGGGAATGGCCATGGCCATCAGACCCAGTGAGCTCAGATATACCCTGGCCGAGATATAATGGCTCCGTGCTACCGCTTGGGTTTCAGCAATGAGGCACTCCACCCTATTTTGAGCTAGGAAGGCCGTGCCCTATGCTAAATCCAGAACCACCCCTATATATTTCAGCCTCTGGGATGGGGACAAGATGGAAAGGTTGACTGTGATGTCCACAGATGAGAACAGCTGACAAGTTCTTTCCAGAGACTGAAGGAGCTGGTCCCTGGATGAGGCCTTTAGGATACAGCTGTCCAGGTAGGGGACAAAATACAGCCCCTTCCTTCTGAGAGCTGCAGCTACTGCTGCTAAGCACTTGGTAAAGACCCACGGCACAGACTATAAGCCAAAGGGCAATACCTTGAATTGGTATTGCTTAGCCTGTGGACAGGGGTTATCTCATGTGAGTAATCTGGCTGCACCTGCCTCTGTATAGCTCCGCTGTGAGAGACGCTTTCCTACTCTGTATTTCCCTTTTGTGAAATGTCTCATAATTCTAAGTTAAAAGAGGGGACAGGGAAGAGTTTGGAGCAAATCAAGAGGTATTTTTCCCCAAAAACTGCTTCGAGGAAGTCGACTTCTCAGCGGGGGGCTGAAGGAATACAGCCCGTGCCAGCAGGAATGGCCTCCCCAGCAACAACGCGCTCTGACATGGGACAATGGTGAAAGCTCCACAAAAGTCAGCAATGACATCACTTCAGTCGTTTCTAACGGATTTTCAGGCTGACACTAAGTCTGCATTATTGGAAATAAAATTTTCACTTTCCGACATTGGGACCAGATGAGAAAGCATCGAAGCAAAAATTACAGTAATAGAAGAATGGCTTACTACCTCTGAGAGAACCATGGAGAAATTAAATGCAAGAGATTTAACTTTGGAAGGGGCTGTGAATACTGCTCTCTATGAACATGTCAATACCATGGGTAAACTTGAAAAAATTGAGAATACCCTGCTCTTAAAGAATTTGCAATTGATTGGTTTTATAACTGCAGTGCTGGATACAGAGTTAACAAGCATTTGTCAATGCCGAATGTTGGCTTGCTGCCATTGGCAGTGCAGGAGTTAGAGAGATGCAGCATAGGAATGGCAGTCAAGTAGTGAACTGATGCCAACCCACCCCCACCCCGCAGAGAGTGACAGGCATTAGGGCGTCCTTTTGGGTGTTTGGTAGTGCAGTGCAGGAAAACATGCTGGGCAGGGTGTGAAAAATGACAGCTGCACAGTTCATAAGGAGGTGTAAAAAAAGGCCAGTGTTGAAAATGTGGCATGTAAATATACGAAATGTGCGGAGTTACAAGGGTGTGTGGGGAATATGCAACGCACGATTGCAACACTGCCATTTTATGGGCGTTCAGTACCAAATTTTCAATATAGGCATTTTAGCACCTCTGATCATGTACAGTGTCACTGTTATTTCCTCAAAGTGTCCCAAGAAGTGATTTTGCACAGTGTTGACGCTATTCTGCGCCGGAAGTGCGAAAACACATTTTGGGCAGGGTATGTGAAATGACGGCTGTACTGTTCATCAAGAGGTGTGGAAAAATGGCAATGGTGAAAATCCAGAGTGAAAGTATCATGAATGCATGACGGTACGAGCATGCATGCAATCTGCCAACGCACGCTCGTGACACAGTCATTTTATGGAGTATCAGCACCAAATTTTCAACATAGGCATTTTAGGGCCTCTGCTCATGAACTGTGTCATTGCCATTTTCATAATCTGGCCCAAACACTGATTTCCCACAGCGACTGCGCTATTGTGCGCCAGAAGTGTGGAAACACATTTCGGGCAGGATGTGGGAAATGACAGGTGTATTGTTCACAAGGAGGTGTACAAAAATGCCAATGCTGAAAATCCGGAGTTAAAATATTGGGAATGCACGAAGTTACGAGCCTGTGTAGCAACTGCACAACGCACGCTCGGAAAACAGGCATTTGTTGGATTTTTCCCACCAATTTGGAACATAGGTTTTTGAGAGGCCACCCTCATGAACACTGGCACTGTCATTTCTATGAATGGTCCTGAAGGTGATTTCGCCGCAGTGACCGCGAAATCACCTTCTGCCGACAACGCCATGACAGTGATAGAATTCATGAGGAGGAGCCCAAAAACCCCATGTTGAAAATTTGGTGCCAAAATTCCATGAAATGCCTGAGATATGCAGCAAAGTTGAAAAAACTCTATTCACTCCATTACACAGCTTACCGGCATTTCCTTAGTTCACAGTCGGCTGTGAAGAGTGTAGACGTGTTCACGTCCTCGGAAGATCGTCGCGCGGACTCTGGAGGTAAGTATGGGGTGGGGGGGTGAGGGAGGCAGGGTGCAGTGGGTGGATGCGGGTGGGGGAGGTGGGCATCGAGACTCGAGGGACAGTTTCGTTTCACAAGACAAAAAAAAAAAGGAAAACCATTGCGGGACAGTTTCATGTTGCAGGGCATTTGGCACATTGGGTGGGCTCCCCAGCGTGCCACCCTAACTGTTTTTTAGCAGGAGTCATGCCAGCGAGGATTGGGCACCTCGTCGTGAACAAAGAAAGCAGAGGGGCACAAGCCGAGGGGTTGGGCACCCCCCGCAACAACATTTGGGGGGTATGCTGATGGGGAGGGCTCCCCCACAGCACACTAACACAGCGGGGGGATTTATCATCATGGATTGGGCACCCCTAATGTTGGCAGGCCTGAGCCACTCGCTGACTGTTGCATATGACGAGCTTTGCTCGGATTGCAGGACCTTTGCTTAGATCTGCTCACCCCATTATATATGCATGGTGTGGGCGCTGGCATGCAGGCTGATTGGGGAATGAGGGGCGCACCTACTGATGCGTGTCCTGTATTCACCAACAGCGCAGCGCCCTAACCCGCGTATCATCAAGAAGAGCTTGCCGCAAGCCCACATAAAATGGAAGTGGAAAAATGCTCACTCTGACTCTTTCCCTGACCAACCAATTTTACTGGAGTCTGTTTTTCGACCTAAACAGCAAGCACTTCCCAGATCGGAAATAAGGGCAAGGATGACTCCAAGATGGGAGCAGTAGTTGAGGGAGAAGAGGGGAGGTTGGCCCTGCAAGGGGACCTGGACACCCTGGAAAGTTGGGCTCACACATGGAAATTAAATTTCAATATCACCAAGTGCAAGATGTTACATCTTGGTCAGGGAAACCCTAAACACAGGTACACCCTGGGAGGGGAGGCGCTGGAGGCCTCAATAGGGGAAAAAGACCTAGGGGTCATGGTGGATGCAGTACGAATAACTCTGAGCAGTGCAGGAGAGCGGCTAGCAAGGCAAACAGGATGTTGGGATGCATCAGAAGGGGGATCACCTCTAGGAGCAAGGAAGTGATTCTGCTGCTGTACAATGGACTGGTTAGACCACACCTTGAGTACTGTGTACAGTACTGGAGACCACACTTGAAGAGGACATACAGCTCCTGGAGAGGGTACAAGGAGGAGGCAACAAAGATGATACGAGGGCTAGGGTATTTGACGATGAGGACAGACTTGAGGAGCTCTGCCTGTTTTCATTGGAGGAGAGGAGAGGAGAGACAGGGGGACATGATTGGGTCTTCAAGTACCTCAAGGGAATAAATATGGTAAACATGGAGGGGATCTTTAGACTAAAGCAGGGAGGTATCACCAGAGGGCATGGTTTGAAGTTGGAAGGTGGAAGGGTGAGGGGGAAAAGAGGAGGAGGTTTTTCACTGAGAGGGTGGTGGACCCTTGGAATGCACTGCCTGGCAAGCTGGTTCAGAGATCCACGGTGGAGGGCTTCAAGAGAGGGTGGGACAGACACAGAAAGTGGATGTATCAGATGATGGCCTGTCCCAGGGGGGTGGGGATGGATGATAGGGGTTTCTGGAGCACAAGGGATGGGAGGGCCTCGGCACCCAACTAAGGATCCAAGGTTCGAGCAGACTCGATAGACCGTAAGGCCTAATCTGCTGGCAAATAGTATGTTAGTATGTGATTTGTACCTTTTTAAAGCTATCTCAAAGGAATAAGCTGTTACAACTAGCAAGAGCTAAAAAAGGTATAATTTATGAGGGATTGAAAATGCATTTGTATACGGACTTCTTTGTAGCAATTCAATGTCGTAGGAAATGTTTTCTGACACTTATAAATTAATTTACACAAGCTGGAGTTTTTGCAGTTTTTCAGGCACCTGCCAAGCTTAAGGTGTCTTTCCAGAATAAAGACTATTTCTTTTTTGATGTAGACATAGCAAAGGAATTTTTTGAAAGAAAAAAAAATTGCATTACCTACAGAACTTGAATCGGACTCTGAACAAGAAGTGGAAGATCCTGGAGAAAATATATTCCTATGATGGATGTGAACGATAGTGAATAGATTGTTGTTAAGTTTAAATTTAGCTAGAATATATTGCAGGGGAAATAGGTTTAATAAAGATTTGGGACTACAACTTAAAAGAATTGTTTAATTTATCTAACATTTATATGGGGTGGATTAAAGCTTGGGGCTAGTCAGAGGTGGAGGTAGTACTTTGTGTTTAATTTCCGCCCCCCCCGTAAAGTCAAAGAACATTTTTTTATGCTCTTTGTTTTGTCTATGGGGTACATTTGTTCGAGATGAAATATTAATTTAAATTGTATGGTTGATTATTTTCTTTTTCTCTCTTAATAAAAAGAAAGTATAAAAAAAGGTACTGCTTACCCTGAAAGAGAAACTGGAGGAATCACCTGTGTGGTGGGAACACCGAGATATGCAGGCAAGTATCCGGCATGTCCAGGAAGCTTAGCCAGTCACCTTGCTTGAGTAGAGGCATCAGGCCGGTTGAGACCTTTGAGGTCCAGAATGGGCTGAGTATGATAGAGCGAGTGAACAGACTTGATAGCCCTGCCAGAGGCCTGGAGATCACTGATGATGTCCTGAACATCTAGCCTGAACAGTTTGAAGCCATTATTGTTTTCCTTCACAGATGAAGAATTACTCTGTTTTGTATTCTTACCTTGCTTGTTATTAATTTACTCCTGCCTCAAAGTGTTCCCATCCTTGGAAAATGTTTATATTAATGTAATGTCATTTTGTTCAAATATGTTATCTCTTATGCTTTGTATACGTTTTTTGTTCTGTACCCTCCCGGTCATGCCTGACAATAGTCATTGCCATGGCTAGTGCACCTTACCCAACCAATAAAAACTAAAGGAATAAAAAGCCAGAAATGCTCAGCCAGGAGTGCCTATGAAGGCAAATACATGTAGCAGCCGCCCTGGCACCTGTATCCAAGATATCATAGAAGGCCCTAAGGAGTTGCTTGATGATATCCTCTGTGCTTTGCAAGCATTTGAGAACCTCCTGTTTCTGGGTACAGTCTGGGAGGCCCTGGGCAGTGACCTTACCCATCTTCCAGATGGTATTCTGGTATTTGACCATGTGAGAGAGATAGATAGCTGGCAATTCACAGCCCCAGGGTAGAGGAGGCATAGACCCTTTTACCCCAAAGGTCAATCCTGCGGGATTCCCTGTCCGGGAAGGGAGCTGAGGTGCTTAGGCACCTTTGACCTGTCACGGCCGCCTTAAAGACCACAGAGTCAGTCCAGGCTGGACAGTGCAGAGGGAAGGCCCTGGGGCGTGATATACCCCACTGCGGGGCATGGCCGGGACCATATCAGGTCAGTGCAAAGCAACAGTAGTGGCATTCTTCAAGGCAGGGAGGATATGAGGAATGATCTTAGGAGGAGATTCTGGGATTTCCAGAAAGTCTACCAGATCCCATCTTGTGACATCCTCTTCCTCAGTATGGAAGCCCACAGCTGAGGAAAGCTGCTTCATAATAGTGAAGAAAATGGGGTCCTCTGGAGGAGACCTGGGAGTGTGCTTGACTGAGTCCTCACTCACTGATGAGGCAGTGGACCTGTCTGAACAAGGAGATTCTTCCTCAGGTATGATGAGGTCAGGATGGTACTCCTTCTCGATGTCGACCTGTTCCACCTTGAGGTCCGATGAATGAGGGACCCACAACGGCCCACGGGGAGCAACCCTAGGGGGCTAACGTGGCATTGGTGATAACGGGACCGTCAACAGCACCAGGGACCCAGACCTATAAGTGCTCATCTGATGGACTAAGACCGCAGTAAACTTGGTCAGGATATCATAAAGGTTGATGAGAGTAGACTGCTGCATCGATGGAGGAGTGGTCTATGGTATGAGGCATGATGACCTTTCCGTCAGTGCTTGGGAGCCTGAAGAACCCAATGCCCAAGGGCCTGGAGAAGCATCAGGCCTCTATGGGAGGGCTGTCATTGATGAACTGGGGGTCGATAACTGGCCACCATGAGAGGCAGGCAGTGGCACTGTCAGTATGGGCCTGGTAGGAATAGAGACCTGGACAGTGACAGGCATTGATGCAGCCGCAGCCAATGGAGTAACCCCAGAGGGAGAAAAAGAAACCATTGACGAATGGGACTGCCGCTGGGGGAGTGGTCCCAGTCTCAGTCTTTTTTATGACTTTTCCCCAAGGACTTGTCTTGTGCCTTAGCAGCCTGGGAGCTGGAAGAACCCACCGGCGATTGGGAAGGAGGGACCTCCAAGGACCTCTGCCCAGAACTGGCTTCCTGTTGCTCCATCAGAAAGTTCTTGAGAGCCTTTTTACATCATTTGAGGGCGGCTTGGTTGAAATTATGGCAGAGCTCACAGTCCGAAACATTAAGGTCAGGCCCAAGACAGCAGACACAGAGAGAATGTTCTTCTGTAGAGGCAATCTTCTTTCTGCAGCAATGGAAGAGAGAGGTGGAAGGAATAACTCTCAACATAAAAGAGGCAGGGAAATCTCTTGTAAGAAAGAGATTCCAAAAATGAAGTAAAATAAAGTTGTAGGCAAAAAAGACTCAAAACAGCATCAGAGCTTCTTCGGAGACCCATGCGAATAAAGTCGAAGGCGGGAAAGAACTGAGGAGGGAGTGGGGCCACTCACGCCTTTATAGGGTTGGTGATATCAACAATTTACGTCGGCATGGGTGGTCCCAGTGGTACTGTTGAAAATCTTCCGTGTGGGTCCTGCCTCACCGACAGTGAAGTTCCTATGGTGCGACCTGATGACTGAGATACCCCCGAAGAAGTTATTTCTTGACTGTGTGAAGATATGTACTTTACTTACTGTGAACAACTGTACTTATTGTTGGACTGACTGTGTGAAAAACAAGCCCGATTGTATGAAGAACTGAGAAATTAATAATAGAAAAACCAACATCTGGGCTCTACACACTGTGCCATGATGTGACAGTGTGTTATAAATTCAACCACTATCCTTAGCTCGAACCCTTCCCATTCCTCAAAAATAACTAATCTATTGCTATATGTCGTATATGCCATAATATATCTATAATATATATATATATATATATATATATATATATATATTATAGATACGATGGGATATTGGGAGAAGAATAAATGATTTATGTGGTATATGTAGTTTGACCTCTGAAAACCTCACGAGTGGCCTAAGCAACGCATGAGGTGTCTGAGGTCAACCTGCTCAGGTGCACATAAATCATTTATTTAACAGGTTCCACATTGCACGTTCCATTTGTGTAACAGGGATGTAATTTTCTGTATGGTTTGTGTTCAGTTTTTGTTTAGCTTTCTTTCTGGGTGTTTTTCACAAGTAAGTGGGATTTTTTGTGGTGCACCATGAGTGTATATACTCGCACTGTTGGGTTGGCTGCTAAGGTGACCAGCATGGTTGCTAGAGATGCGATGTCCCAGCATCGAAAATGTGCTTCGTGGCAGGCTGTTTTGCATGTGTGGGAGCGCCAGAAACTCTGTAAAACATGGCAACTCCTTTTCTCGCTTAGCAAGAAACCGCAATACATATAGCGAGCCTGCTAATTTGTTTTTTTAAAAGACTGCTATGTGCCGACATCTGTTTGATCCTGCCATTTCAATAAATGCTATAAATTAAGAATATGGTTGATCCTGCTTTTGAGATGTGCCTCGAGTTTGGGAATGGGTGAGTGCAACTGGGATCGGTGCCTTGGCTGTAGCTGTAGTGCTAGTGTGTGCAGGTTCACAGTGTATGACATTAAAAAAAAGAAATTAAAAGATGTTTGTTAGAATAGGTTGTTCAGAGACAGAGAAGTATGGCTGTTTGGTGTCTTTAGATTTAGGAACTTTGCTGGAGACCTGATGCTGAAGGTAATTACTGGTGGGGGGGGGTGGAATGAGCAAGCATTAGGCTTAGGTCAGGGATGGAGTGAGTGGGAGCACAATCGTGGTAGGGGCATGGCAAAAAAAAAAAATACTTAATCTTGTGCTTTTTGTGCATTGCTGCTGAAACCAAGAAACGGGACCTGAGAGGGAGCTTGATGCAGTGAGGTGCCACATATGATAATAATAACTTTATTTATTAAGCACAATTCAAAAACCAAAGCGCTGTACAATAATAAAAACATCAAAACAGAAATGCTGACAAAGGTTTGTTTTTAAGGCAGTTTTGAAGCTCTCCATGGTCCTGCACTCTCGAATCTGTCGAGGTAGAGAATTCCACAGGTGGGGGCTCCGTACATAAATGCATGGGTCCCAGATGTTTTAAGCCATACCCTGAGAATCTCTAACAACCCCTCATCAGCTAAGCAGATGGGATGGCTGGGCAATAAGGATTCAGGAGCTTTTGCAGATAGCTCAGACCCTGTCCATGCAGGGCCTTATAGGTCAGAAGTCCAACCTTGAACGAGATCCGCCACTGAACTGGCAGCCAGTGCAGTTCACGCAGCATGGGGGTAATGTGACTGGAACGAGAAGTTCCTGCCAAAAGGCATGCTGCAGCATTCTGCACCAGATGCAAGCGGGGGAGATCAACCCCTGGAAGCCCTAGGTACAGGGAGTTGCAGTAGTCAAGGCACGAGGTCACAAAGGCGTGGATCAGAGTCAGAAGATCGCCAGATGGAACAAGGTGCTTAATCCTGGCAGTGTTCCTCAGATGGCAAAAGGAGGACATGATGACTGCCGTCAGCTGCAAATGCAGTGTCAGCTCATCATCAAGAATCACCCCCAGGTTTCATACCCATTCAGAGAAAGGCAACTGGGTACCTCTGAGCCAAAGTCCGGAAGGCAGCCCTGCTACTGACCTCTCTATCCGGTGATCTTGATCCACCACCAACACCTCACTCTTCTTGGAATTCAATTTTAACTAGCTGGATTTCATCCAGTCATGGATTTCCATAAGGCAGCAGTTAAAGACCGAGATTGCACTATCCTGGTCGGGTACAAAAGACAGATAGAACTGGGTATCATCAGTGTAGCAGTGAAGCCTCAACCCATATCGTCTTACAATGTCTCTGAGGGGCAGCATGTACACTGCGAATAACATAGGGGACAGCACTGAGCCCTGGGGAACCCCACACAACAGAGGGAGTGGGTCAGAGGAAAAAATCCCTGACACCACCCTCTGAGATCTCCCAGTGAGAAAAAGATTGAAACCAACTGAGGACTGGACCAGCCAGGCCACAGATGACCCTCCGATGCTCAAGCAGTACCCCATGGTCCACAGTGTCCAATGCTGAGGAGAGATCCAGAAGTACCAAGATGGAATGGCGCTTCTGATCTCTTGCCATCAGGAGATCATTGAGCACCTGAACCAGAGTGGTCTCGGTACTGTGCCTCTTATGAAAACTGGACTGGAGAGGATCGTAGACATCGTGGATGGTAGGATGGTTCTCCAGTTGCAGCGCAACTACTTTCTCAATCACCTTCCCTATAAAGGGAAGGTTAGAGATAGGCCTGTATTTAGCCAAGCAGTTTGGGTCCAGAGCAGCTTTCTTTAGGAGCAGTGTCACTACTGCCTCCTTCAGGGAGCTAGGAACTCACCCGACTCTAAGGAGCACCAAACTATCTTGGCAAGGACAGGGTGATAGCATCAACACACCCCACTACCAAGGTGTGTTGGGTCAGTCCAACTACAGCATGTTGGCCGATACTGGAAAAATCCGCACGTATGTACACAATCGCTGGCCGCTCAAAAGATATCTAGGAAAACTGAGGTGCAGTGACTGAGCACCAACCATCTCCAACCCCCACAGAGTGCACTGGTTGGATCTCAGCCCTGATTTCAGCCATCTTATCCACAAAGAATCGAGCAAACTCATCACACTTAACTTGTGAAAAACACAGTTCGAACTTGCAGACAAGTTTGGTTGCACAATCTGTCCACAGTTCGAAAGAGCTGAGCCGGTCGATTCTGAGCAGCAGCTATGTCCTCTGACAGGAACTCTGCCTTCTTACAGGTGATAGCTGATTGATAGATTTGATAATGCTCCATCAATCTAAGGTGGTCGGCATCAAGGGTGGATTTCCGCCAGCATCACTTTAACCTTCGTCCATCTCATCTCAGCTCCCTCAAGGTCCCATCAAACCAAGGGGACTGAGGGTGAAGAGAGAGCGGATGGACACGGACAGGAGCAGTAGAATCCAGAGCTTCAGTATCCGCCTTATTATAGGCCTGAACTAAACTCTCTGAATCCTCACTTACCCCGGGAAATCCCGATAGGTCTAACACCACCAGTAGACCATCCCGGTTCAAGTCCCTCAAAGGGCGGCATCTGGCCATCTCCACAGGGGCTGACCTATAAAGGGGAGACTGGAGATTGAACCTTACGGTGTGGTGATCGGACCATCTGACTGGTTCCACCACCAAGTTGGAGGTCTCCATCCTCATGAGGAAAACCAGGTCGAGTGGGTGATCGTGATTATGGGTAGCAGAGGCAACTACCTGTGTGAACCCCAACTAATTCATAAGTTGGAGGAAGTCCTGTCCAAATAATGAGAGTTCATCGTCGACTCAGGCATATGGTATGGTATGAGAGATGTGGGTGACAGACTGTAATGAAATTGATAGTAAGTGTAATTAGTGCCGGTAGGAGGAAGGATGATTTACAGTGGGGGGTAGAATAAATCTGTGTTCTAAAAGTTATTTAACACCAGTGGAAATAAATACATTTATTTAATTGCTATTGTGCCCACACCTATTGCATAAATTTATTTATTTCAAAAGTTTCACCAGGGAAGACATATTGAGCTGGTAACAGCTCATTTCCAGATGCATCCGGGGGGAGCAGGAGAAGAGGAGAAGAGACCATATACCAATAATTTGCTAAATAGATCAATAAAATGGGAATAATAAATCAAAGTAAACAAAGTATAAATACTCAAGAATAAATTGCCAAACAGTAAATTACTTATGAATTAAATTGTGAAAAGGACAAAAAGGTCTCCTTCCCCAATCCATGAGTGGGGTGGAGGGGGCAGCTTGTAGTCCAGATTCCTCTCCCAGCTATATCAGTTGTCCCATGCCCATCAGGTTTCACACCTATATCAACACTTGTCTCCTTCCTTGAAATAAACTGTGCAACTAGTGTGAGGAGCGTACAGACTGGAAGGGAGGGGCAGAGTGATAACTGGCCTGCCCCCCCACCCCGGTTGTAGTCAAACAGTTTTTTTCTGTGGAAGAGACAGGTACATGTGCAAAACCTGTTTAACATACTCTGATGACGTGGAGTGGGGATGATAGCGTTAGCATGGAGCTGAAGGTTTGCTACTGCCCCTCCTAGACAGGAATTAGGGGTCAAGAGGGGGTTGCCCAGTGATAAAGTAGGTAGGTACATTTAGGGAAAGGGAGGGTCAGGCTGAGGGATCTGACTGTAAGCCATGCTGTCTGCTAGCACAGTGCCAGGAATCAATTTTTTAAGATTATATGCTTGTCTCTGCCATCAGTATTGCTGTCTCAGAAAGGAGAGGGGGTCAGTGTCTAGAAGCAGAAGACGAATTAGCCTTTATATATGTAACCCCCCTGCAAATGGGGGTTTCCCAAAAGACTTCCAGGAGCTTGCTTGAATGCTCCAAGCCTGAATGGTGTTTGGCGTTTAAGCCATTTATCAGTGAGTGTTTTTAGAACCTCTGGTACTGTCTCTTTAAGAGCTGTCTGCTTGCAGACATAATTAGTTTGTATGGGGGACTGTGTGTTTCTTTGATTGAGTACCACTCGAGCTGCTGCCAATTCACTCCATTTTTGCAGTCACTAGGAGTGCAAAGGGAACCTATCTGAAAGATGTAACTGTTTACCAGAAATCATTTAGAGTAATAATGAAATTACAGTTTGTCTAACCTGCTTTCTTTGCAGTCAGAACTGTGTCTGCCTAGTTCCCCATTCTGGTTTTGAACTGCTGAACTGGACCAATCAGTGTGGGGTAAGCTAGCTCTAAAATGGTGTCTTGGACGAATCAGAACTTGACTCATAATCTGAGCCAGCCACAAGAGGATTGTATGGGCAGTGACTCTGGGAGATGTAGTTTAGACTTCGCGCCTTTTTGGACCAACAGCAGCAGTCTATTGTGAGTGACAGCCAATCCAGTCAAGAACTGGGAGGAACTCAAAGGAAGTGCCTGTTTTGTCTGTTGGAGTTTCAGGTTAGCTCTGGCAGTGAGGGAAAGGAACTCTGTGCTCTTCAGTGCACAGTTTAGTCAAAAACATGTGTAAGGTCCAGAGTTCCGGTCTGCAGCTTGTGTAACTGCTTGTTAGGACTGAATCTGTCCTGTGAAGAGAATCAAAGGATATCTGAAGAGTAGAAACCAGGCTCACCCTGTAGAAGACTGGAGAAATTTCTGAGTTGCACTCGGTCTGTCAGGAACTGAATCTGCTGTGTGTTCTCCCGGGTATTGTGCAGTAATTGCGATCGGATAGAGAAGCAGCCTGCCTGGTATAGTACTTTCTTTTTACCATATAAATGTGTGAGGAGGCTTGTGCAGCTCAAGTGAATCCTGCTGCCATTAAAGGACTTTTGCCTGTGACTGTTTACCATATAAATGTGTGAGGAGTCTCGTGGAGCTCAAGAGTAGCCCTGCTGACGTTGAAGGACCCTATCTTGTTTGAGGTCGTGAGTACTAATTCAGGGTCGCCCTCGTTGAATTGCCACATTAAATCCAAATGGAATCACTGTACTGCTGACTGTTTAAACTAATTTTTCTTTTCTCGTGAAAGGGCCCCTACCAGCTGCCACGGTTTGACTAGCCACTAGGGCTTGGGGACCCAGGGACAGTAACTGATAGGGATAGGCCTGTGCACAGAGCCATAGGTAGATGAGTAGAGTGATAAGCTAATTAACCTGATTTCCCCCTGTCCTTGTTATATCCCCCTAAATAAATCAGAGCTGCTTGTTTCAGCAAAGTTATACTGCCTGAGGTATTTGTCTATGTTAAAGTACTGTACTGTGATTGTTGCACTGTATCTTATTTCACAGGAGGTCCCAGTGCCAGAACCAGTCCTGGGGGTAAGTGTATACTGTGAAGGTAATTCTGATATATTGTGTGGGCCACTAGTGGGAAGAAAGGGGGGTTGCAGTGTCCCAGAGGGCTGTGACCAAGTTAGTTTAACTATTGCAAACCCTGACCTCTGGGTGGAGGCACCCACCATTGGATCCAGGCCCCTCAACCTGTTAGTGGCAAATCAGGCAGGGGTAGTAGCCCCTGGGATAGCGCCATCTAGGGGTTACATATAGCACTTTTCATACACACTGTATCACAAAGCTCTTTACAAGCAATGAGAGACTGGTAGCAAAGTCACGATAAAAGTGTGGTGGCAAACATTTCACGCATCAGCACCCACACACAGCGTTGGGCAATTACCATGTCAATTACCCCGTCCCAGGGTTGACACTGGCTGCATACGTTGGCCAGTGCCACAAGAGTGCTGCATAGACTTTCCCAAGGAGCCTCCAGGGGCCCTTTGGGTAACACAGAAACTGTAATGACTGGCGTAATGAATACCAACCGTGAATAAATGTTATTCCTGTGATCCATTACGATAAATGCATGAAGAATTTAAAGGGCTAGTAACACCAAAAATAGCAGACAGAAATTGCCATTAATCTTTAGAGACAGTTAGTTCTTACTTGCTATGAAAAAAATACCACCATGGTAATGTTGTTTCTTCTAATGGAGTCTTGCTGTATTCTGATGATATGCAGTTAGCCCAAGCATTTGAACTGCTCCGGGGAGGAAAGGGTTAACTCTATGCCAAGGCATAGAATGTTGAGCTCGAGCTCGGTTTTCAAACCTCTGTCCCAGGTACTCCTTAGTGTAACTGTCAGATTCTTACGAGCACTATGCTAACTAACTAAAAACAGAAATTGTTTTTCTAAAATGTTTGAGCCGAAAGGCAATAACAGATTTTTAGGGTCCAAAAGACTCAAGTCGAGAACCCCAAAAAGAACACAGGTAGGTAGTAAAACTAAATAATATATTTAAAATAACAGCAAAAACCTCATTCTAAGAAGAGGTAACCCAGGCACACCCCTGGGTTGCAGCACTGCACCTGCCCACCCACATAACAAAAACAACTAGGTTCCAGGAGGAGAGGCAGGGAGGGAGGTCAGAATATAGCAAGACTCCATTAGAAGAAACAACATTATATAGTGAGCAATTTTCTCTTCAAACAACATATAGTCTTGCTGTATTCTGACTACATGCAGACTACCAAGCAGTACCCCCTTGCAGGAGGGAGTTACAGAACCTATTTTGGGAACAAGCTCTGCAGTACTGCTGTGCCAAACCTAGCATCACTTCTTGACTGGATGTTGAGAGAGTAATGCTTGGTAAATGTGTGAACAGTTTTCCAGGTGGCTGCTTTACAGATTTCCACTAAAGGTATGTCTCTGGCTGCTTCGGTTGCAGCAACCGAAGCAGCTGTACCTCTGGAGGAGTAAGCCCTCAGGCCTGAGGGTGGCTGCTTCCCCAACTTTGAGTAGTAGAACTGTATACAGGAGACAATCCACCTGGCAATAGTTCTCTTACGTGCAGGTTTCCCTTTTCCCACTTCTCCATAAGTGAGAAACAGCTGTGAACAGTCATTTCTATGGGCCTTAGTGAATTCTATATAATAACCAAGGGTCCTCTTTTACATCAAGACTGTGTAGTCTTCTTTCCCCAGAGGAAGAATGGTTAGTGAAAAATACAGGCAATGACACAGACTGGTTCAAATCAAAGTCTGATACCACCTTGGGAAGGAATTTTCTATTTGTTCGAAGGACCACCTTATCCCTATGAAATGAAATAAAATCAGGTTCCACTGATAAAGCCTGTAACTCACTGATTCTTCTGGCAGAGGTAATGGCTGCTAGGAACACAGTTTTCCAAGTCAAGTATTTTAGCTCAGCTGAAGATAACGGTTCAAAAGGAGGCTGCATAAGCTGTGCAATGCAGATATTCAGATCCCAAACAGGCGAAGGGTCCCTAAAGGGAGGATTGATATGAACCAAACCCTAAAAACATCACTTGAAAACTGGATGGGAGGCTAAGGAACAGCCCTTCCCAGCTGAAAGAAAGGCAGAGATGGCTGCCAAATGCACTTTGAGAGTGGTAGGCCTGAGGCCTAAGCTGTTAAGATGCACCAGATAGTCCAAAGCAGTGGCAATGTCAGCTGAATATGCCTCTGAGAACACCAAAAATCAAATCTCTTCCATCTGGAATTGTAGGTTTTCCTAGTGGAAGGTTTTCTATTAGCCTTAAGAATGTCCAGGGCTGATTGGGAAAGATGCAGGCCTGCATATTCTAGCTCCTCAAGAGCCAAGCCTTGAGTCTGAGAGTCTGAAGTATGGGATACAGTATCCTTCCCTGTGAGGAGGTGAGGAAATTGTACTGTCTGGGAAGACAGAGAGGAATTGTCACTGACATTGACAGTAGTAGGGGTACCAAGGCTGCCTGGCCCAGTCTGGGGCCACCAGAATCACAGTGCAAGTCTGAGATCTGATCTTGATCAGAATTCTGAGTATCAGAGGAAAAGGAGGAAAAGCATGCAGAGACCTGTTTGTCCAATCCAACAGGAGAGCATCTTGAGGAACAGACCGCAAAAGAGGGGGTCTGAAGCAGAATAGGGGGAGCTGATGATTATCCGGGGCTGCAAAGAGATCTATCTCTGGAGTGCCCCACCTTTTGAAAATGATCTGAAGAATTAGAGGATTCAGGGTCCATTCGTGGTGACCCTGGGAAATCCTGCTGAGAGCATCTGCCAGTACACTGTCCTTTCCTGGGAGATGCACAGCTATCAGGAAACTTGCAGGGAATAAGCTAGTGACCATATTTTCATGGCTTCAGTGCACAAGGCCGAGGACCGAGTGCCCCCTGCTTGTTGATGTACAACATGGTTGTGGTGTTGTCTGTCCTGATCTGCACCACTTTCCCCTGAATTGTGTTTGAGAATGTCTGAAGTGCTAGAAAGACAGCCCTGAGTTTGAGAAGATTTATGTGCTGAAGAGACTCCTGATGAGACCATGTTCCCTGAGAAGTAAGCTGATCCAGATGGGGTCCCCATCCCAGCGGGAAGCGTCTGTGGTGAGAATCACTGTTGGGGCCTGACTGAGGAAGGGGACACCTTGCCTCAGATTGTCCTCCTCCAGCCACCACTGAAGGGCCTGGACCAGATTTGAGACACTGGAACTAACTTGGAGAGAGGGTCTTTTTTCTGAGACCAAAAAGATTTTAGATGAAATTGAATATCTCTCATTTGAAACCTTGCCCCTTGCACTACTGCAATGCAAGCTGCCATACGGCCTAGCAACTGCAAGAACTGTCTGGCTGGCCGAGCCACTAGTGGATGAAAAGAGGAAGCCAGAGTGATGAGGGACTGAACCCTTGAAAAAGGAAGAAAGACCTTGCCCTGGACAGTGTCCAGTTCCACCCCTATAAATGTGAGAAGCTGGTCTGGTTCCAGAACAGACTTTTCTAAGTTTAGAATGAATCCTAAGGAGTCCAGGAGATTCTGAGTGACCTCTAGAGCTAACTTGACTTGGTCTGAGGACTGACCCACTATGAGCCAGTCGTCCAGGTAAGGAAACAGTAAGATGCCTTGTCTCCTGAGAAAGGCTACCACTACTGCTAGACACTTGGTGAACACCATTTGAGCAGATGTTAGACCAAAAGGCATTGCTCTGAACTGATAGTGGCCTGAGGACAACTCGAACCTGAGGTACTTTCTGTGGGAATGTCTGATAGGTGTGTAGAAATAGGCATCCTTGAGATCCAGAGAGGCTAGCCAGTCTCCTGGTCTCAGAGAGGGGAGAATTATTTCCAGTCACCATTTTGAACTTTGGCTTTAGTATGTGTTTGTTCAGGTTATCGTTGCTCTAGGATGGGTCGTCACTCCCCTGCCTTTTTTGGGGTAAGGAAGTAATTGGAATACAGTCATTTTCCTCTGTGATTGAGAGGTACCCTTTCCACTGCTCACAGGAGCAGTAGAGAGGAGACCTCTGCCTCTAAATCCTTTGTCTCCAGAGGAGAGGGAGGACTGAAAGACTTTGCTCTCATTCTTGGGAGCCTTCTGAAGCTGAAAGCAAGTCCCTGGCTCACTACTTCCAGGACCCATTTGTCTGAGGTAATAGACTTCCAGACCTGGAAATAGTGAGCCAGCCTGCCCCCTACTGGAACTGAGGAGGCCACCCTGACTGACACCTCAGGGTGTCTGTTTGGCAGGGGGCTTGGACTGAGTGGAGGATGGAGTCCTGGTCATCCCCTTCTGCCTCTTCCCTTAAAGAACCCCCTCTGCTGGAAAGAAGAGGAGGCCTGGGCTTGGTAATAAGGCCTTTGAGAGGGCCTGCCCCTGCCAGCCCTAGATTGCTGCCTCTGAGGAGTGACCTGCTTTTCCTTAGCTGCAGCACTCCTGTAGGTGGTCCTGTATTTGTCCATCTTTTTCATGTAAGCCTCTGTTTACTCCCCAAACAGAGAACCTGTGACAGAAACATCCATGGCCTTGGTCTGGGTGTCCTGTGATAAATTGGTACACCTGAGCCAAGCAAATCTCCTCAGGGAGACAGATGTAGCCATGACCCTAGAATGTATATCATTCAAGTCAACAGCAGTATGAAACTGGACCTTAGATGCCTCAATACCATCCACAGCCACCTGCTCCAGCTCATTGGCCAGCTGGGGAAGGGCATTCTTAGCCAGCTCCAGAACCGTATCCCACATTGACTTCTGGTATCTGGCTGTATATGCCATGTAATTAGATTGTCTGAGCCCCAAAGAGGATGCCAAGTACTGTTTCTTGGCCATGGCATCCACTTTCCTGAAATCCATATCTGGGGGTAAGATGCCAAGGAAATGTTAGCCTTGTCACAGGCTGCAGCTTGCACTACCCCAACATGGCTGCAATGGTTTGTAAGGAATTCCATCCCAGGACATGACAGGACATATCTCCTGTCCATCTTTTTATCCACAGGAGGTATGGATGTTGGAAAAAGAAGAATTTTCTGTGTCCGTTTCCCCAGGGATTTATGCAAAGGAATAGACACCCTTTTGTACTCTGGAATATCCATCATCTTTACATAGTCAGGTTCCTCCTGATCCTGTTCAGCCTCTTCCACTGGATGCTGAAGAGTATCAGCCACTTTCTTGTAGAACAAGAAGTGTGGGGGGACTCAGGAAGTCTGTGAGGAGACACATTGGAAGGCCTGTCTGGGGAGATGTCAGGCTCTACTGGCTCATCTAGGTCTTCATAATCCTCTTCTTCATGACCTTCATCTCCTTCCCAATCACCCTCATAGAATGCTTCAGGGTCATATTCAGAAGCAGATAAATCCGACCTAACCGACCGTATTTGAGTCGGTGTCAGTTCGGTTGGAACCGGGCAAAGTTGCTTTACAATAGCAATCGCTTTAGCTATCTCATCAACGGTCAGAACATGGGAATGGGGATCCGAACCAGCTGACTTGTGCTTTCTCTTAGACAGAACTGATTCTGCAGAATTGGCTCTTCTTTTGCCTGAGGAGGTATTGCCCAGCATGGGTGTAGGAAGGATACTCAAGCACTCCATGGTGTGCAATTTTATTTATATGAGTAAATAAAGGCTCTTGAACTGCTTTCTTTTCCATGAAAATTAACAAACAAAATACTGAACCTTTCTGTAATTTTAGTCATAGGAGTCAAAACTAGAAGGACTGGTCACTAATACTGTCTTTGCATCCCAAGAACAATACAACTTTACAGGCTCGGGGCGGTATGTGGGTGTCTTAGGGAACAATGCATGGCATTTGCATTTACCCATGCATGGCTACTGGGGGAGTAGCTCATCCTAACAAAGGGGAGGGTAGCAGTGGTACTTGAATTGTTGCAGATCTGAAATCCCTGGCTACACCCTGTTGCCCAGGCAGTAGGCACCACTCAGGTTCGGTCGGAACCGAACCGCCTGGCCATTCGGTCCGTGGATTTCGCCTCCCTCCTTCCAGCCTACTTAAACATTTATCTAAAGTGGCTTTGGGAAAGTTTTTGCAGATTTGCCAGTTTTCTTTGAGGTGGTCAAACCCAGACAGTAAACACAGACGAGGTGGAATCGGTTTTACAAAGCCCCTTACTCGTGCAGTCCTGAACTTGTGTGGGACCAGTTTTTTTTTGGTTTATCAGACATGCGTAAAGGAAAAAGTTACCCTTACCAGCATTTAAGCCAAGCAACTACAGATCTATCAGTTCCAACTGTACCATGGGTCGGTTAAAAAAAATGAGGAAATTATTTTTAGGATCCGATAGGTACTGGAAACCACTATACAAATCACAGAAAAAAACAAAAAACAAATTGCTTTGGTTCCCAACCAGACCGACTGGGAAGAAACCAAACAAAAAATGGTTTCTACCAGAAAACATTAAACTGCCTACTACACACTTACTGTACCAAGGACAGAGATTCAAACACCAAAAAAATATGTAAGCGGTTGACAAACCAACTGATTTTTTACTAGAACTGAAAAGAAGGAGAGAATCTTTGGAGCGACTTCTCAGTTAAGCAGAGTAAAGAATCTAACGGTTACACTAAGGAGTACCTGGGACAGAGGTTTGAAAACCAAGCTCAAGCTCAACGTTCTATGCCTTGGCATAGAGTTAACCCTTTCCTCTCTCCGGAGCAGTTCAAGTGCTTGGGCTAATTGCATATAGTCAGAATACAGCAAGACTTCATGTTGTTTGAATTATTTCTTCCCTTCCGCCAAGAGCTCGTCTTAAAGATTATACTCCCAATCTTCAACTGTGGTGACATAGTATACAGTGTTGCTCCCAAGTCTAGCCTGGCTAGACAGGATCTGCCATTAACTCATTTTGTCGCTTTGCCATGGACTCTCCCCCCCCTCCCATCACCACTGCTCCAAGTACTCGTCCCTCTCCTTCCGCTTCCTTGAGGCCAGACGCATTGCCCATTGTACTTACAACATTTTTAAAAACTGGTTTGGCTCCCTTCCCTCCTACCTTGCTTCCCTCCTCTTTCCACCTCTAACCACTTCTTACCCCCTACGGAACTCTGGCTCCTGCTGTCTTGCACTCGTCTCTAGGAAATCTACTGGTAAAGCTACTTCTCCTTCTGAGTCCCAAACTATGGGGTACCCTCCCCCTTACCATTTGCTCTGTCTTTTCCCACCAGTCACTCTCCTCCCTCCTCAGTGACTTCACAACTCACTCCTGCAGTTGCCCCTCATACTGGTCCTGGGCCTCTGCCCACCACCCTCACATCTCTGTTCCCCCTTCACCCTGCATCTACACTAACTTAGTCCCATCTTCAACCCTTTGCAATCGACTACCTTTGCTGCCATTCCAATGTCACTGTTGCCTCTGCACATTGCAAATGGTATTATCCTCCAGCACTTTATTATATTGTAATTGCAATTACAAATGATGTATCCATCCCCCTTCCGTACTGTCATGACCCAAAGGCAAGGGACATGTTCGGACTCTTGTTGCACACGGGATTAGTTTTATACATGTCCTATTAATGCTAGATCCATATTAAGAATACTTTGGGGTGCGCATCTGCCGAGGCTCACATTCATTTATGTCATGTGGCTTACTTTGCATACTGTATTGTAGACCCACATTTTAAATACCACAAAGGAAAAGGCAGCTGGAAACACTGATTATCTCTGGTTTTCTGGTAATGAAGCTGTTATAAACATCTCAGGAATACATAAAAACTTTGATGAAAATCATGGAAAGTTATGTGAACTAGTAAACAAATGACTAGAAATAGAACTAGAGATTCCAAATGGAAGAAATAACATAGTCTAGTGTGCAAGGAATAACTTAAGTCCTGACGTCCCAGTTTATGTAGTACTTAATGCATTTGGGGACAAGCAAATGGATTTGGAGTCAGGCTTGTAAACATAACCATTTAAGAGTGGAAATAGCACCCTGTATCACTATATTGTCATATTTAAGGGAGACCAAGGAAAATCTGATGCGAGGCGAACAGATATCCATAAATTTGTATTAATTACTGGTCATCATTTTTTATACACAAATAACAAGAGTTTTATCCTGAAATATAATGGCCCAGTTGATGTATTTGGTTATAACTGGGCAGTTGTAATCAGTAGCTGTCAATCTAGCTCAATTAACTTACCTCTAAAACAAGTTAATGTTAAAAACATTTTAAAATAAATGTTCTTCACAGAAAACAAAGAAAAAGTTTTACTTTCATGTTAAGCTTTACTGAACTAAAACTGTACAGCAATTTAACTTTCTCTCACTGTTTGATTTTTTTAAGGACAATGTCATAAAAATGATGACCCGTAATTAAATAAAATAATGTATGGGTGGGTGTGTGTGTTGCAAACTGAAGTTTACACACACCCTCACTGTGGGATGCTTGTATAAACCCCTCGCGCTTCGCTCTTGGGATTTATGTAGCATCCCACACCTCAGGTGTGTTTAAAATTTTGGTTACACACACCCACCCACTCACCCATACATTAGTCTGTATTTTGAATTAATTTATTTTACCAGGAAAAACAGTAGAATACTACGAAAAACAAGCTCCATTTACATGGAGGCCCTGGTTAGGACAGGTAACAATACAAAAGATGAAATGACAGTACATACAATACAGTGCAGATAATACAGTACATATAATACAGAGATTAAAATTAGTTCATATTACAGGTCGGCAGGTATAATCTAATACAAAGATTAGTACAGTAGCTACTACTATATACAGGTTTTGCAGCAGAAAAAATAAAACAAAATCCAGTGTTTCATGTAATAATGAAGTATAGTGTATATAGTGTTTTAATAGCACACACATTTGTCAGCACAAAATTGACCAAGGAGGACTTTAAAATAAAAGGGTCTGACTAGCGAATTCAGTTTTAGTGGTTCCTGTAGGACATTCCAAGCTGTGGGGGCAGCCCAGCTAAAGGCCATCTTACCATATTTTGATAAGTATCTGGTGACATCAAGCAGGGTAGCACTGTACTTTCTTAGGTTGTACAATCTCATAGATCTTCAAAGGAGGCTAGATATAATATGTTGGCAAAGAATTCTGCATCCCTTTACCTAAAAACACAGAATTTTATAGCAGATAACCCCTGAAAAAGGAACTATCATGGTCTCAGTGGGTCTACCCAGTTACCAAAATATAAATAAAACAAAATAAATAATAAAGATAAGGACAGCTTGGCCTACCCATTCTGTCCATTTTCCCTACCCACTAACACTGCAGACCCTACTTGATCTCCAGTTTTACCCCCCTTCTCCTGCCACAAGGTTTCCTTGTACCTGTCCCATGCCTTCTTGAATCAATTACAGTTTTTGCCGCTACCCACTGTGACACTTGGACAGCTGGTTCTGATCACTGTATCATTTTTTTGTAAAATAAAAATGGGCTATGGACTGTCTCTCTTGAGAAATGCTGAAACAGCATGTGAGATCACACTCTCTCTCACACACACACACACACACACACACACACTCCTACACACACAGGTTTTAGATACACGGTGCTACCTGGAAGGCCAGAAGTTAATTACAGACTTTTCTAAGTTAATTATAGCTTTGACTGCTAAGAGGGGAATCAGTATCCCTTTTATGATGTTTCTAGGGAGAAACTAGGTTTAGTACACTGGTGCAAAATCATAAATGCTTTGGTGTCTGTGTGAGAGGGGATACTGCTCACGGATCAAAGAAATATCATTTGAAAAAGAAAATGAGTTATGCTGAGGTTACAGAATTTAATACTTTGAAAAGACATCCAGTTTTTGTATAGATATATATTTTTTATATATATTCTGACAAGGTGGAGCTAGGTGACCTCATGCAAAGAGGTGGGCAAAGCCAGCTTTGAGACAATATTCTGTTTTACTTCAGAGAGACAATTCTATCTAGACTCTGACAAAGAAACACCCTTTCAGCACTTTAAGCAAATATTTAGAGAGACAGACAAATCTAAGTACTGTAGTAGGAATTGTACTGTTTAAAACCGTTTTCTTTTAAAAGATTTGTATGTCTTGTGATATAATAGTACTGTGTTTTACGTTTTACATATTTTTTTTATCTATTTTAATAAAACTCTATTTTTAGAGCCTACTTGGTCTGTCTTTGATTTCTTTCCTCTGTAAGTGGAGTATATATGGTTAAGCAGACACTGTACATAAGCTTCAATGGTAATACCAAACTGGAAAAAGGTAAACGTCTTTAATCTGAGGTCTTTTATTACAGTTTTTAAGGGTTCATTTCTGTACACCTGCTTAGGTGCCCGTAAGTAAAGATATCTTGCCCCCTGAAGACAGAAATATCTGAGCCTCTGCATTGGGTACACTAGCAAGAGGTTCACAGTTTGAATCCCTCCAAGACTTGAGACCAAAGGTTGATTGAACCCGCAAAACAGACAGGAGGGTTACCCTGTTTCTGTAAACTGTTCACAAGACTGCGCTCGGAGGTTGGCACTTTGGGAGTAGAGGGCTGACCTGCTGAGTGGGTTTGTGACAGATTGGTTGGCAGCGGTGGCATAATTTTGGTATCACAAGCTTTTATTGTTCAGCGTGTCAGCTTGAGACCGAAGCTCACTTGCAAAGAAAGAAAAAGGCAGTGATTTATTTTAAAAAGGAAACAGAACTATATCACTTGGCGTACAGTCAAGTTCCTACCCTTTTTTTTTTCTAAAGTGCAAGTCAAAGTAGCAGTACTGAGGGAAGAAGATGGCTTCTGACTACAGCAGACACACTGTAGACTTCTTAAAGCAGTTGTGCGGGGACAGAGAAGTCCCGTTTCGGTGAAAGCCAGCAAGCAGAACCTCATAGATGCCCTGATGGTAGCAGATACCCAGAGCAGCGAGTCATAGACCGTGACTGAAAAGGACCAAACCTCGAGTGTGGCAGGGCTAGTGGCCAGTGCAGGGTCCAGTTCCAGTGAGGATGACAGTAGGGCCACTGTCAGTGAAGGACCACAGCAGCAGGGGATGGTCACCAGTTTCCTGGATCCAGAAGTACTCAGGCTGCAAATTGAGTTGTGCAGGATGGAGCTGGAGTTCCAGAGAGAGAGAGGGACAGTGAACAAAGGGAGGCAGAGGAGAAGAGGGAGCGAGAATGCCGAGAGGCAGAGTGAGAACAGAGAGACGCAAACCGTGAGGAGCATGAGTGCCAGTGAGCTGCAGAGGAGAAGAGGGAGCGAGAACGCCAAGAAGCAGACCGTGAGGAGCAGGAGCACCAGCGGCAACATGAACTGGAGAAGATACGACTATGACCAGCAGCACCAGAGCAGGTAAGTGGCTTGGGTTTAACTGGGACTACAGGACTGGGTTACAAATTGAATTCCAAATTAATAGCCGAATTTAAAGAGGGGGAGGATACGGATGCCTTTTTAAATTCTTTTGAAAAAGTTTGTATTCAGGCTAAAATTTCTAGAGAGTCCTGGAGCTTCCAGCTATCCCAGCTACTTACCAGGAAAGCTCGTGATGCATTGGGTCAAATGGACGATGAGGACAGTGATGATTACAGCAAACTTAAAGCTGCACTGTTAAAAAAGTTTGAAATAACTGCTGAATCATACAGAGCTAAATTCCATAAGCTCAGGAGAAGCCCTGATATGAGCTACGAGGAGCTAGCCACGAAACAACGTCAGTTTTTAAAACGTTGGTGGGAAGGAATTGAGGCAACCTCTGTTGATAAAATTGAAAATGTGATTTTATTAGAACAGTTTTATTGGGCATACCCAGCCGAGCTAAAAACCTGGCTAGAGGACCGAGATCCCAAAACAGTGCAAGAGGCTGCTGAACTCTCGGACCGCTATGTGAAGAGCAGACCTGCTCTGAGAGCAAATGGGGTAGGTGTAACAGTGCAGAAAGGGAAAACCATGCCTTCAGGGTAGCTAAAACCCTCACTGCCTCCACCGAAACCAGTTAGCCCCTGGTTTCAGAGAAAAGATTTCTCTGAGAGAAGAAATGAATGTTGGTTGTGTAAAGAAACTGGGCATATTACCAGACAGTGTCCCAGAAAGGTGAGCAATACACAACAGGGTGCTAGAAAGGAAGTAGGTTGTTTGTGTGTCCCTGGAAGCATGCCAGTGAACATGAGGGAACACATGCACCCAGTCATGGTGAATGGTGTACAGATGCAAGGGTTAAGGGACACAGGGGCAACCCTGACCTTGGTAAAGGGAGATCTGGTAGAGCCTGGTCAGCTTATACCCAATAAATATGTCACTGTAAAGGACTTTACTGGTGAGGCGAAAACATTGCCCCTCACTAGTGTTGTCCTAGACTGGGGTAAAACAGGGGGAACTGTGCAACAGGTGGCTGTAGCCAAAACCTTAGCAGTGGATGTGATCCTGGGCAACAATCTAAAACAGGGGATGGTATGCGCAGTTACCCATAGCCAAGCGACAGGGAAAAGTGCAGTTCCCTGAACCCCACAGAAGCCATTGTGGAAACCACTGAGAGGCTGGTTCCCCAGCCTGTGTCTCCAGATGGGGAGACTAACAAAAAGGGGGTAGAAATTCCACCAGTAGCAAGTAACCACACAGCTACAGAGGGTTACTCCGAAGAGGGAAGGGTGACCCATTGTCAGAGGGTTGGGATTGACAGTGATTCTGAGTGCCCTGAAGCTAGTGCTAGAGACCCTAATTTATCGACTGAAGGTGACCTGTCCCATGCCTTGGGAATGTGTGAGGGGTTTGCAGCTGCTCAGAGAAGTGACCCTAGTTTAGAGAAGCTGAGGGCTTGGGCAGACTTGGACGGTGCACAGGGAGGTGATGGCAGACATAAGGTTTATTGGGAAAATTGACTTATGTGTACTCAGGCAGTACAGACAGAGGGAAGGGTGCTAGGCAGGCAGCTTGTCGTTCCCCAGGGGTATCGTGAGCAGTTGCTCAAGATTGCACATGATATCCCCTTACTGGTCATCTGGGAATCACGCACATGACGCAGCGGTTGGCCTAGAATTTCTACTGGCCTAACTTCACCCAGCAGGTGAAGGAGTATTGCAGGTCTTGTCATTGGTGCCAAGAAATAGGGAAGATGGGCAAGAAAATCCAAGCCGCCCTGATTCCATTGCCCATAGTGGAGGAGCCATTCCAGAGGATGGGTATGGATATTGTGGGGCCTTTAAATACCCCCGGCTCCTCAGGGAAGAGATTCATCCTAACTGTGGTGGATTATGCCACCCGGTACCCAGAGGCAGTCACCCTATCCTCACTGAGGATGGACAAAATGGCAGATGCCTTACTTGGGATTTTCTCCCATGTTGGGTTTCCACAGGAGGTAATCACTGATCGAGTGGGTTCCTTCATGTCGGACCTGATGAAATATTTATGGGAGAACTGTGGGGTGGTGCAGAGATGCACAACACTGTATCACCCACAAGTCAATGGACTTGTGGAAAGATTCAATGGTACCCTAAAGTCAATGCTCCAGGCTTTTGCTGAACAGCATGGGAGGGACTGGGAGAAATACCTTCCCCACCTGTTGTTTGCATACAGGGAGGTGCCTCAAGAGTCGACAGGATTTTCCCCCTTCAAACTCTTATATGGACGTCGGGTACATGGGCCCCTAGACTTGATCCGGGAGGAATGGGAAGGGAAGCACGCCACCCAGGGAACTCCCAATGTGGATTACATCCTTAGGTTAAGGGAAAAACTAAAGGAGCTTATGGGGACAGCCCAGAGCAACCCAGCAGCTGCACAACAGAAACAAAAAGTGTGGTACGACTGCAGAGCCAGAGCTCTCTCGTACATGGTGGGTCAGGAAGTCATGGTCCTTATTCCGGTCTGGAAAGACAAGCTGCAGGCTGAGTGGGCAGGACTGTACAAAGTGGTTAGGAAGGTAAATGATGTGAACTACATTGTGGAGTTACCTGACCGAAGACAGACAGAAAGGATGTACCATGTCAACATGATGAAGCCATATGCAAATACGGCTGACATGGTGTTTGCAGTGTGTAGTCCTGGGGAAGGGATAGACAAAGGAGACCCCCTTCTGGATTTGCAGGAAGAAAGTAAGCAGGAGTCCTCTGTGGAGGCAGTAAAATTGTCTCCCCAGCTGGCCCCGGACCAGATCCAGAAAGTAAGGGAGGTTTTAGCAGACTTTGCCCCGTTGTTTAGCACCAAACCTGGACTAATCCCCTTAGTGACTCACGGTGTGGAGACAGAGACACAGACGCCCATACGGCGGACAGCATATCGGGTGTCAGAGGCTGTCCAAAGGGACATTAGGAGGGAAGTGGAGGAGATGCTGGATTTAGGGGTAATCCAGAGATCCCACAGCCCCTGGGCCTCACCCGTAGTCCTTGTGCCTAAGCCAAATGGTTCTACTCGTTTCTGTGTGGACTATCATGGACTGAATGCAGTCACAAAGTCAGACACCCACCCAATGCCCCGGATGGAAGAACTCCTGGACAAGTTGGGGGGGGCGACCTACCTTACGACCATTGACCTGACAAAGGGGTATTGGCAGGTAGAGTTGACAGACAGAGCTAGGGAGAGGTTGGCCTTCATCACTCCGATAGGCTTATTTGAATTTAAAGTAATGCCTTTCGGAATGAAAAACGCCCTGGCCACTTTCCAAAGGTTGGTGAACCAGGTGTTAAATGGTGCTGAACAGTACACCGTGGCATACCTGGATGACATTGGCATCTTTAGTACCAGCTGGGAGGAACACCTATCCCACCTTAGGGAAGTGCTGGGCAGGATACAGAGGGCCGGGCTCACTGTCAAAGCCGAGAAGTGCCAGGTGGCCATGGGAGAAATGGCATACCTTGGCCATGTGGTAGGCCAGGGACAGCTCTGGCCTAACCAAATAAAAATAGAGGTAATCCAAGCATGGCCCAGACCAGAAACGCAGAAGCAGGTCAGGAGTTTTCTAGGGACAGCAGGGTACTACAGAAAATTTGTACCCAATTACAGTGCCCTGGCTGCTCCCCTATCTGACCTGATAAAGAAAAGGATGCCCAAGAAAATTACCTGGGACCCAGCCTTTACCAGATTAAAGGAGGCACTGTGCAGTGCTCCTGTTTTGACAAGTCCTGACTATAGCAAAACCTTTATAGTTCAGACTGACGCCTTAGATGTGGGTATTGGGGCAGTACTGAGTCAGACATTCAGCCAAGGGACAGATGACCCAGTAGTGTACCTGAGTAGAAAGTTATTTCCCAGGGAGCAAGCATACTCCACGGTGGAAAAGGAGTGTCTTGCCATAGTGTGGGCCCTAAAGAAATTAGAGCCATACTTATATGGGCAGCATTTTGTGATGCAGACTGACCACAAGCCACTGGTTTGGCTGATGCAGATGGGAAAAAACAATGGAAGATTGCTAAGATGGAGTCTTGCTTTACAAGGGTATGATATGACAATATTACATAGGGCTGGAGCCAAAAACCAGAACTCAGATGGGCTGTCCAGGGTCGATGAGGAGTGAACTGATTTGGGAAGCTCATCCCATGCAGGGGGTACAGCCCCCAAATTCAGTCTAGGTGGAGAGGAATTGTAACACTTGGACAGCTGGTTCTGATCACTGTATCATTTTTTGTAAAATAAAAATGGGTTATGGACTGTCTCTTTGAGAAATGCTAAAACAGCATCTGAGATCACACACACACAGGTTTTAGATACAAGATGTTACCTGGAAGGCCAGAAGCTAATTACAGACTTTTCTAACTTAATTATAGCTTTGACTGCTAAGAGGGGAATCAGTATCCCTTTTATGACGTTTTGAGGAGGAAACCAGGTTTAGTACACTGGTGCGAAATCATAAATGCTTTGGTGTCTGTGTGAGAGGAGACACTGCTCACAGACCAAAGAAATGTCATTTGAAAGAGAAAATGAGTTATGCTGAGGTTACAAAATTTAATACTTTGAAAAGACATCCTGTTTTTGTATGGATATATATTTATATATATATTCTGACAGGGAGGAGCTAGGTGACCTCATGCAAAGAGGTGGGCAAAGCCAGCTTTGAGACAATATTCTGTTTTACTTCAGAGAGACACTTCTATATAGACTCTGACAAAGAAACACCCTTTGAGCACTTTAAGCAGGTATTTAGAGAGAGAGAGAGAGAGACAAATCTAAGTACTGTAGTAGGAATTGCACTGTTTAACACCTTGTTCTTTTAAAGGATTTGTATGTCTTGTGATATGATAGTTCTGTATTTTATGTTTTACATATTTTTTTATCTATTTTAGTAAAACTCTATTTTTAGAGCCTACTTGGTCTGTCTTTGATTTCTTTCCTTTGTAAGTGGAGTATATATGGTTAAGCAGACACTGTACATAAGCTTGAATGGTGATACCAAACTGGAAAAAGGTAAGCGTTTTTAATCTGATGTCTTTTATTACAGTTTTTAAGGGTTAATTTCTGTACACCTGGTTAGGTGCCCGTAGGCAAAGATATCTGGCCCCCCAAAGACAGAAATATCCGACTCTTTGCATTGGGTACACTAGCAAGAGGTTCACAGTTTGAATCCCTCCAAGACTCGAGACCAAAGGTTGATTGAACCCACAAAACAGACAGGAGGGTTACCCTGTTTATGTAAACTGTTCACAAGACTGTGCCCAGAGGTTGGCACTTTGGGAGTAGAGGGCTGACCTGCTGAGTGGGTTTGTGACACCCACCTCCTCTGGGAGGCTGTTCCAGGTATCCAACACTCTTTCTGTGAAGAAGTACTTTCTTACATCTCTCCTGAGTCTACCCCCCTCCTGTCTCATAACATGGCCCCATGTTCTTGAGCATCTTTTGCTCTGAAAAAGGCTTTCTCCTAAAGGAAATAAATACATTTTAAAGGACCAGGAATGTCGATTCCTAAGCCTTCTGATTTCAAGTGAAGTCCATCCCGCTTCCACATAGAGAAGACAATGATGGATTTTGGCCTGTAAACCAGTAATGAATCAGACTGCTCTACAGTAGAGCACATCTAGTTTAGCCAGATTAGAAACAGAGGCACTTCTATATCCATAGTCTAATAGGAGCAAAAGCGTCTCCTGGACAAGTCTTTTCTTTGCTTCAAGGCTGAAACAGAATTTATTTCTATAATAAAATCCAAGTCTCTGGCATAACTTTTTACAGAGATTTTCAATGTGCTCAAGGAAGGATAACATATTATCCAGCCACATGCCCAGATACTTAACATACTAAAATGCCAGCAGAATAGGCCTAGCAGTCTTTCGTGTCTGCTCGTTTGGTCAGCCCCCACCCTGGGAGCTGACCTTGCTCCCCTCGCCCTCTCAGGCTTCTCTCTTTCCAGTCCAGGGTATTCCCCTTGCATTGGACTTTGCTTCCAGAACCCTTCCCCTGTACCTGTCCCACCCCCTCTTGAACCCCTCCACCATCTCTGCCTCCACTAGCCCCCTGGGCAGTGCATTCCATGGTTCTACCACCCTCTCAGTGAAGTAGCACCTGCCCCTTGAGTCTTCCCCCTTCCAGCTACCACCCATGCCCTCTAGCTGCCCTGCCTCCTTCCTTCGGAGCACCCTTACTGCTCCTCCCCTATTAACCCCCTTCATGTACCTGAAGAACTCTATCATGTCCTCCCTGTCCCTTCTCTCTTCCAATGTGCACATATTTAGCTCTTCAAGCCTTTCCCCATAGGTCCTTTCCCCCAAGCCCCAGATCATTTTGGTTGCCCTCCTCTGGACCCTTTCCAGGAGTTCAATGTCCCTTTGTAAGTGTGGCCTCCAAAACTACATGCAGTACTTGAGGTGCGCCTCACCAAGCAGTCAGTATCATGTCCCTCTTTCTGGATGTGATCCCCCTAGCAATTCATCCCAGTATCCTGTTGGCCTTGGCCACTGCCCTCCTACAAGTCTCCGAGTTGTTCATCTTGACATCCACCACCACTCCGAGGTCCCTCTCAGCCATCAAGATTTGTAGCATTTCCCCCTTAGGGTGCACAGTTGGCCTGGGTTTCTGACGTCCAGGTGCAGTACCCTGCATTTCTCTACATTGAACTTCAGTTTCCACTTTCTCAATCACCTTTCCAGAGCCTCCAGGTCCCCCTGTAGGGCCACCCTCCCCTCCTCCCCATCCACCACTGCTCCCAGCTTTGAGTCATCCGCAAAGAGACTCATTTCACTCCTGATAACCTTCCTTATGTCAGAGACATCACAACTCTTAAACCCTTAAAGGACTCTACCATTTCCAGCCTTTCACCTGTTAGAGTTGTGATTCATAATGTGGTTGTGGGCAAGAAAGATTTGGAAGAGAATGCCATGTACTTAGTTTCTGGAGCATTTAGAAGAAACTTTGAAGCACACACATTAGCCTGGAGTTGATCAAACGCCTCTTGAAGAGTGTTCATAGCCATCTCAAGTGTAGGACTCGCAGCACAGAGAACAGTAGCACTGGCATAAAAATGCAGCTTTGCATTTGCAATGCGTTAAATGAGTCCGAAAATATATTAAATAGCAAGTGGGAACCAGCAAATACAGAATTTTCTGGCAGTTAAGGACCGCTTGGCCCTCCTTGCCTATGACATCACTGCAGATCCTACTTGATCTTCGTTCCATTCACCCCCTTCCATTTCACTAAGATTCCTTGTGCCTATTGCATGCATCCTCGAACCCCACCACTGTTTTTGCGCCCCACCAGCTCCGCTGGAAAACTGTTCCAGGAATCCACCACTCTTTCTGTGAAGAAATACTTCCTCACATCTCTTCTGAATCTACCCCCTCCAGCTTCTTATCATGCCCCCTAGTCCTTGATCACCTTTTTTTCTGAAAAATACTTCCCTCCTGTACTTTATGTACCCCCCATGAAGTATTTAAAATCTCTATCATATCCCTCCTCATTCCTTTCTTCCTGGGTGTACATATTTAGGTCCTTAAGTCTCTCCTCGTGGGGCGTCTGACGCAGCCCCGCCACCATTTTAGTTTCCTTCCTCTGGACTCCCTCTTCTCTGTCTATGTCCTTCCAGAGATGTGGCCTCCAGAACTGGACACAGTATTCTAGGGGGAGTCTTACTAGTGATCTATACAGAGGCAATACCACCATCCTCTTTCTGCTGGCGTTACCCCTCGCTATGCACCCCAGTATCCCACTAGTCCTCCCAACTGCCTTGTCCCACTGCCTGGCCACCTCTAGGTCATCCGATATGATTACCCCCTCCCAGTCTCTTTCCTGATTGGTGGTTGTCAGTACCACTTCTCCCGTTTTGTACACCGCCTCTGGATTTCTGTGCCCCTAGTGCATTACTTTGCACTTTTTCATGTAAAAACCCAGTTGCTATACCTCTGACCATTCCTCAAGTTTTCTCTGGTCTCTGCTCATCCTATCTACTCCCTCTACCCCCCGAGTGTCCACCTCATTACAGATTTTGGTGTCATCCACAAAAGGGCAGACCTTCCCTTCCAGCTACTCTGCAATGTCACTTATAAAGACATTAAAGAGGACTGGCCCTGGCACTGATCCCTGAGGCACCCCAATGCTCACTCTCTTTTTCCTCAGAGTGAACTCAATTTACCACCCCCCTCTGCCACCTATCCCCTAAACAATTTCTTACCCAGTTTACCACCTTCAGGCTCACCCCTAAGCTATCCAGCTTGCTTTACTAGTGGGACAGTGTTGGATGCCTTACTGAAATCTAGGTAGGCCACATCCAGCACTCCACCCCAATCTAATTCCTTGGTGCAGTAGCAATAATGATGTGTGGTTGCAACCTCTTCTGACTATTCATGGTTTAGAAACAAATCTGAATGAAAACCATGTGTAGTCCCTCTCTGGCGCCGTCCAGGAGAGGGCCACTACCCCTGCCTGCTACCTAGGATACAGGTTAAGGGCCTGGGATCCCATAAGCTGATACAGGGGATCCTTTCCCAAAATAAAATAGGAATGGTGGTGCCGCCACCCAGAGTACAAAATAGTGGGTCTGATCACTTGCAGTACAACCTCCTGGGATGTTGCACCAACCCACCTCCCCAGCAGTTACCCCAGACATGGACTTAGCAGGATTCAAACCTCCCCATATTCAGTTAAACCATTAGCATTTCTCATTTCAGATAGCATGCTCACTAAAATTAGGCTCTGGAGTCAGTTCTTCTGCAAAACAGTAACATCACAATTTATTTACAGGGGGGAGGGTTAGGATAGGGGTAAAGTGGAACAGAGGTTATGCAAAACAGTTTAAAGATTTAGAAATTTTCCCCTTTTAGTTTCAAAACCCAACATTTCAATCATTGCAGCCACCAGATCTATCTAGCTAGCTAACTGCTGCAAGTGTTACCATGCCCAGAACCCTAAACTGGTACCAGTCCAGAATGATGCCCCTAATTCTGTCCTTGGGTACCCAGATCTTACAGTTGCAGGCCTGAGGTGCAGCTGGTTGCCGGCATTGGCAAGCGTGCTCATTTAAAATTTACTGTTTACAGTCCTGTATCTTGGGCTTGCTGTACTGGCTTCCTGTACCAGTGAGCATACTTGAACACTAACTATATACAGTCCCCAGGTAGTTGCAGGGCAATTCCTGCTGTTTACTCATGGTTCTGCAGAATCAGTCCTCGGCTGGCACAGTTCACTGAAGTGCTGGGGTAGATGAAAACAACTTGCAGAACCGGGATCGATGCTTGATCACACAGGAATGGGCACAGAGGCTGCAGCCTGTGTCTTCAGCTTGCTTGGAGATCTTGCAGCTTGTCCCCTTTGGCCTATTACGGGTCTGTTGCAGAGTGCATGCACAAGGCCTGCCACCCACAAGGGACCCAGACCCCAGAGAGGTGCCCCCGGCCAGACTCCGCCTCCATGGATCAGAGTGTGGGTGCACTCGGGGACAAGCCCCATGATCCCCAGCAGGCAGCAGACCCCACTTGATGGGGGTTAGTGAGTTCCCCACCTGGCCCCAGTGTCAGAGTTCACATTCAGCACATAAAAACATAGAATTTGACGACAGATAAGGACCACTTGGCCCACCTAGTCTGTCCATTTTCCTACCTAACAGATAAGCTGCAGATCCTAGTTAACCAACAGCTTACTTCCTACTACACCCCTCTAGGACTGCCTTATGTCTGTCCCATGCATTCTTGAAATACCCCACTGTTCTTGACTCCACGACTCCTCAGGGAGGCTGTTCCATGCATCCACAACCCTCTCCGTGAAAAATACTTCCTCACATTACCTATGAGCCGTCCCCCTTCTGTCTTCATATTGTGCCCCCTTGTTCTTGCACATCTCTTTTTCTGAAAGATGCTACCCTCTTGGACTTTGTTGATTCCCTTGAGGTACTTGAAAGTTTCTATCATGTCTCCTCTCTCCCTTCTTTCCTCAAGGGTATACATATTAAGCTTCCTTAGTCTTTCTTCGTATGTCTTCTGGTGGTGCAGACACATTTCTCCTCTTTTTCTCCTTCTCTCAGTTACCAGCTACAGTGTGTAGCCAAAGCAACTGTTTCTATCCTTTCCTGTCTCCCAGACCCCAGGGTACAAAGTCTGGTCTACAGGTTGAGCACAACAGTTTATTCCTTGCTGTATCTCAGGAGCAGACAGCAGGTACCCAGCCCTGATAGGCTCCTGTCCATCCTTCTGCTTTCACAGTTTCTCAACCTTAACACAGCTGCGTTCTTGCTCTAGTGCACACACGCACACACACACACACACACACACACACTTGTAATTTGTGGCACACTGGAGACCCACCCCAGTGTGCCTAAATTTATAGTTTTTTTTTTTTATTTCACCTGTAAAAATGAAAATGGACCCTCGTCTCCCGTCCCCCTTCCCCATCCCGACCCTCCGTCTGTGCACCCACCTCCTCTTACCCCATACTTACCCTCTGAGGTCAGCGGACACGATCTTCTGTGGAGCAGAACACGTCTGCATGCTTCAAAGCTGACCGGCAAACTGAAAGAATTCAAGGTAAGTTTATAATGGGAATCAATGGGGGGTTCAACTTACCTTGATATCTCAGCCATTTGTAGGAATTTTGGGCTCAAATTTTCAATATAGGGTTCTTGGGACCCCACCTCCTGAACATGTTAGCATCATTTTGTTCCTCAGTCCCGAAAGGTGATTTCATGGTCACTGCTTGGAATCACCTTTTGGGACCAAGTAACGAAACAACAGTGCCACTGTTCATGAGCAGGGATCCCAGAAAACCCATGTTCCAGATTTGGTGAAACAAAGTCCAAAAAATGACTGTTACGAGCGCGTGTTGCACAGGTTCTACACACACTCGTAACTTAACCAATTTTAAATATTTTCACTCCAGATTTTCAACATTGTCATTTTTTCACACCTCCTTATGAATAGTGCAGCTGTGATTTTTTCACATCCTGCCTGAAATGTGTTTTCGCATCAGTTGCATAGAATGGTGCGGTCGCTGTGCTAAATCAATTTTCAAGATGGAGTAACAAAATGACAGGGCCACTGTTCATGAGGGTAGGTCCCCAAAAGACCATGTTGAAAATCTGGTGGAAAAATTACAAAAAATGACCACGTTATGGGAGTGTGTTGCACGCTTTCTATTCACGCTCGTAAGTTTGCCAGTTTCTCATATTTTCACTTGAGATTTTCAACAGTGCCATTTTTTCACACCTCTTCATGAACAGTACAACTGTAATTTTTCACATCCTCCCCAAAATGTGTTTTAGCACCTGTGGCACCGAATAACGCAGTCACTGTGCAAAATCACCTTTCGAGACTGAGTAACAAAATGATAGTGCTACTGTTCCTGAGGTGGTGTCCCATAATGGTCATCTTGAAAATTTGGAGTGAAAATACCAACAAACATCTGGGGCATTAGGGTTTCCAACTGTAACGCCCCCTCACCCTGTAGAGACTGACATGTGTTGGGTGTGTGCCTTGGGGTTGTCGGCCATAATGTCACACCATTCCACTCCCACCTTGCAGCCAGTGGCAGGAATCAGGGTGCGTCTTGGTGTCTTTGGCCTAAATGTTCACTCCATTCTCCTGAACTGCACCCATCTCAGCTTATTTCATTATGGAATGGGGTGAGTGTGAGGGCCAAAGATCTCAAGGCACACCGTGATGCCTGTTAGTGTCTGCAGGGTGGGGGTGGAATGGCATGAGCATTACGGCCAATGACCCAAAGGGACACCCGCAATATCTGTCAGTCTCTGCAGGGTGGAGGTGGGGCATTAGGGTTGTAAACCTTAATGCCTCATTAAGAAAGTAAATCAGGGAGGGACATTTTATGTCACCTACAGTAGCTTGATTTGAGCAAAGCCTTCAACAATGTCCAACATAGAAGGCTAACAAGATAAGTAGTCTAGCAATGGTGCACAAGCTGATAAACTGGGTTAGAAACTGGCTGATCGACAAGAGGCAGAGGGTGGTGGTAATGGGATCCAATCTGGAGAGAGGGAGTGACCAGCGGAGTACCTCAGAGATAAGGCCAGGAACCAGTCCTGTTCAATGTCTTCATTACAGACATAGGGGAAGGGCTAGAGGCAAAGCTCTGTCTACCTGTTTGCAGATGACACCAACATCTGTAAAAGAGTGAATACTCCAGAAGGGGTGGAGAAAATGAGCAGGGACATGGAGAGACTTAAAAAATAGCCAGAGGAGTGGCAACTGAGGTTCAATGCAAAGAAGCCCAAATAATGCACCTGAGAAGAGGACAACCTGTGGAGAGTTACAGGATGGGGTGGAGGTGCTGATAATCACCAAGGAAGAAAGGGACCTAGGAGTTACCAGTTCTGATGACCAAAAGGTGTCAAAGCAGAGCACATATGTTGCAAGGAGGGCCAGTGGCATGCTGGGGTGCATAGGCAGAGGTATCACTAGCAAAAGGCATGAGGTGGTGATGTCATTGCATAAAACACTAGTGAGGCCTCACCTACAGTACTATGTGCAAATCTAGAGACCGCAAGAGCTCTGTGGTGTCAATTATTGATAATGGCCTCATTATCTATGGCTCCGCCATGACATCCACTCTCCGACATATAACAACTGCTCTTAACAAAGCATACCAACTCACAACTGGTGCCCACCGCCTCACCCACACCTGTGCCCTTTATGAACAATCCAGATGGCTCCAACTTTCCAACTGTATAAAGTATCTCACATGTGCTATGGTGGGAAAAATCAACCTTGGCCTCACACCCCCTGGTGTTACTGCCTTGTTACATCAAAACACCAACCGACAGAACACCAGGAGCTCGACAACCCAGATTCTACAAGTTCCTCGCTGTCCAACTACGCAGTGCCAATGCTCCTTCGCCTATAGGGCTCCTCTATGGATGAATGGTCTCAGCCACACCATCTCCTCTGCCTCAATACTAGGTCTGTTTAAAACCAGGCTCTGGGCCCATCTTAATGCCTCTAGCTCCTGTGACTGCCTCTCCTAGCTGATGACCTACACAGCTTTAATCCTAACTTATATACTGCTTAACCCCAGGCCCCTCCCCAGTCCCCCTTCCCCCAGCTCCTGAGGCGCCACTTCAAATCTCAGGCTTTCATACCACCTCATTAGTCTCTCCTTGCCCCATTACAGCACTTATCCCCCCATCCTGCCCCCTTTTTCTCTTCTATCACTCCTTCTCATTTATTTTTTGACAAATGCCTCTGGTTGCACCTTCATCCTCCCCCTCTCCTCTCATCCCTGTTTCTCTGCCACACCCGGGCACCTGACCCTACCCATTCCTTGTGGGCACATGCGTCCTAGCTGTGTTCACCATTTTACTATAGCTGCCTCTGTTAACTACCTACACTTCTCCTCCTCCTCCTCCTCTACACCTTACTTTTCCTATAGTTGACCCCTTTCAATAGCACTGTTGTACATGAATTGTTTACTGTTATTTCACTGTTGCTTCCTTGTTGTTTGTTATTTCTGACGTGGAACCTTTGTGAAAGAGCCTTGGCTCAAAAGCACTTGTAATCCTAGAATAAATAAATAAAAAAATAAAAATAAATAAATGCGAAGGGCCATTGACAGGGTGGAGGCAGCCCACAGAAAAGCAGCCAAGATGGTGCATGACTTGCAACACAGAACATATCAGGAGAGATTAAAAGGACCTCAACATGTGCTTATTGGAGGAAAGGAGGGAGCGGGGGAACACGACAGATATATTCAAGTACCTCAAGGGTGTAAACAAGGTGCAGAGATAGACATCTTTCAATACATCAAATGTTTGGCATTGACAAATGCTTGTTTTTTTATCCCCCCCAAAAAAGAAAACCATCTATCATTGTCCGCTGTGTAACCCCACCTCCCCTAAACAGTATACAGACACTGGGAGAGCCCAATCCCCCAGTGTCCTCATCTGTCTGTCCATTGTTGTACTCTGTGTAAACCCCCCCAAACAGTATGCAGACAAGGGGGGGGTGCCCAATCCTCAGTGTCATCTGTCCGTCCATTGTTGTCCGGCTGTGTAATACCCCAACAGTATACAGACACTGGGGTGTCCACCCCCCCATGACACCAGTGTACACGAGGAACTTTTGGCATTGACAAATGCTTGTTTTATTCAGTGTTTTTTGCCCTTCTCCTGAGTAGCCCCTATCGTCCCAAGCCCACTCAGCCCTGTCACCCACCTTCTCTGGGATGTATTGGCTCCTTGAGTCTGACATGGATTGTTCCTTGAGGTGAGACCAGAGGGGGATGGGCCACCCCCCCCCACACAAATCCTGATCTAGAGCCTTCCCAGTCAGTGGTGTGGGGCCTGCGATGGGCCAGAGATTCACCTAGCCAGTCAGGTGCAGTCTTGTCTGTTTTTTCTAGGCCTGCACACTTCTTCCCCTAGATCCTGATTGGCCCTGACTACTGGAACAGCTGATTTGTTCTCTCTCCTCATTATGAAACTCATTGATTTGTTATTGAAACTTTTTATTTATCTTTTAAATTGCTATATCCAAATGTTCACATCATCCTCTCCTTTAATAACAACCTACCTCTCTTTCCCTGATTCCCTCCCTCTTCCCCCTTCCCCTCACAACTTTGAACTTCTTTCTTCTCTTTCTTTTCTCTCCTTTTTTGTCTTTTTGCTATTAAAAGCAACCTGTAAAAAGTATTGCTCTGCAAAAGTTCTTGCTTCAGTTGACCTTTTGCAGTAATATATGACCTCCCACCTTGTGTTTAGAATTGACAAACCTGTTCAGCTTTCGGTGCTTATGGAGCTGCTTGCTAAACTTGTATAAATAAAGAGATTTATAAAACATTTTTTGTTTAAGCTCAAGTGATTTGCCAGAGTTTTTCTCAAGTGATAGAAATTTTGTCTCCAGAGGTCAAATTGATATGAACATAGGTGCAATTATAAAGATAAGAAATGAATTAACTTATAAAATAGAAGTATAGATCTTATTTAATAACAAGCACCTGGTTCAAAATGGTCTGCACTTGAATGTTTAACAATGGCCAGTACTTGAATGTTTTGTTTCTTTTTTTATGAATAATGTTTTGTGCACTAATTTGCACATTAAGAGTGTATCACTTTAAATGAAATTGTAAAAATAATTACCTGATGTGTCAGTCTCCAGATACGCCCCCGTTGGAAGGCCCACTGAAGGATTGAGGCGCTAGGGGTTACTGGTCTCAATCAGGCCTCTTCCCAAAAAAACTTTGCACCTTGCACTTTTGCACCAAACCAAACCTCAAGTGCCTAGTTTTCTTTTTGTTTTGTTAAACTGAGCTGGCAGCTCTACTCCGAGGCACTGCCATTTCCAGTGTGCACCTTTTCCTTGCTATAGGATTTGTTACATTCTAGGCCATTGGTGCTGGAATGGTCTGAAAAGTGGTAGGGCCAGAGATGTAAGAGGTAAATTCTTCCCAAGTACTGTAATTAATTAACATTAATTAATTGAGGCAGTATAGCGCAGTGGTTTAAGGCTCTGAGCTTAAAATCTGGTGACATCCAGCAGACCAGACCTGGGTTTGAATCCCACAGCTTCCACTTACATACTGTGTGACCCTGAGCAAGTCACTTAACTTCCCTGTGCTCCCAGGTCGCTCCTGTAAAAAAGCTTTCAGCTTAGTGTGCTACTCCTGGTTAAATAAATAAATAAAAAACATGATTGCGAAAACTGATGGGGCCACTTATGAAAGTGGTAGTGCCCCCCCCCTCCCCGTTCTGGCACCTATGTTCCAGGCTCCTTTCCCCAGGAGCTGCTGAGACAGGATCTAATGAAAATAACCACTGTGACACAGGAACTTCCACTCACTTGATTCTCCTTTACTGAGGCCCATGGTAAGGGTGGCACAGTCAACTCATACAGGTCACAGAGACCTAAATCAGTTCATCTATACAGTTAACTATGGCAAGACTGAGTTTTGCCTTGGTCTTGGCACTGCAGGAACAGCCTGCACTGTAGTTATGTCCTGAACTATCCCGGTTAGCTCCGTATGAAGTGAAAAAATTCTTCAATTCCGTAGGATGGAGTGTAGTGCCACAATTCACATAGTAAAATTCATGCAATTACATGAAATTTCAACGACGTGAATTGCCACACTACGCACGCACTATGCAGTTGCAGTAAATTTTACTACGTGAATTAATGCACTTCCCAATAACAATTCACTGCAAAGTACGAACTGCATCAATTCACATAGTAGAAATGCACGTAGTTGTGTTGAATTGCACAGTGCACACTATGTGAATGCTACACATAGCGTGTAGTGGGCAAATTCACCACAATTCAAATTTTAAATTCCCAATTGCACCTAATCCCACTCCCTGTTAAACTGTGCTTCTCCAGTGTTTGAATAATCTGGGTCCCACCTTGCTACTGTTGTATTGGAATCTCCATTTCCTGAATCACCTTTAAACTGTTCTGCACCTTTTGGGGTTTCCTTTTCCCACTTGTGGTTACCCTTCTGACAATAGCTAGCCTTATGACAATGCATAATTTTATACTGGTATGCCAACAAGGCACCCCGTAACATTCAGGGTGAATAAATTACCTTGGGCCCACCAAACTAGTGTTCCTAGCAGTGCTCCAGTGCCTGGGAACTCCCAATGCCCCCACCACACACACACACACACACACACACACACACACACACACACACGGCATGGCTTGCATGAGCCAGAGCTTTGCATTCAATGCAACATCTTGTAGTTGCCACCCCCCACCCATGAATGTACTGCCACAAGTGCTCAGCTTAGTATATTGGGAACTCTCTCCACATTCTCATAGACCATCTCCTAGGCATACCCAAATGTGACACTTCAGTTCTGATTCCATTCCATATGCCAGTTCATTGGATGGCTAGACTGCATAGTTACTGATGTCACCCCGTTACTCACCCTCCTCAATCCATCCTCACAGGACTTCTCTTCAAGTCTGAAGTTCATTTTATGCACTCATGGAGGGCATATGCCCAGGATTCTCTCACCCACCCCAGGATCCCCCAAACTGTTCCCTCATTGGGCCGCGTGGTTCCATTCCAACCTCTGAGTCTTGGATTGTGGAATGGCCAAACATCCAAGGACTTCCTTGGCCAAGTCAGGCCTGCAGATGTACGGAGTGACTCCCCTGCCAGATATGTTGTCTGGACCTCATGCCACCCCATAGCTGCAAGGATTGCAAGACATTCCCATACCCAGGTGAAAGCCCACAACAGAAACTGCACTCAGATGGGGGAAACTTAACTTGTCTTTATGGGGAAAACTAAACACAGTAAAGAAGAATATTGACCCAGGACTTTTTCACTTATTTCAAAACCTGCCAATCTTAGTTGGGAAAAAATACTTAAAAGGTTAGACAGGATATTTAGAATTTTCCTTTGGCAGGGGAAGCCACCTAGGTTAGGGATATCTAAACTAATGGCGCCGTGTGCCACTGTTGGTTTTGCTCTCCCTTGGTGAGAGTGATATTAACTGGCTTTCACACTCAAGCATGCTTTGAAACACCTAGAGAATTCTTCTGTAAACAGGGAACCCCAGCCTCTATGGCTAGCCATGGAAAAGGACATACTTAGTCCTCCCTCTTTGACCATCTGTATGTCTCTCAACGTGTGCAATTGCTAGATAATCCATGTGTACAAGGTTCTGTGTTGGCACTGAAGAAAGTTAATGGCATCTTAAACCCTAAACAGACATCCTTAGACTTGATGCCAATCTGGCATAATTCTAGGTTAACTGGGGGAAAAAAGGGCATCTTTAATGCTGACTGGTCAAAGACGGGCATCACAAAGCTTGCTCACTTGGTAGGTCCAGACTAGAATTATGCTCTCTTTTCAGGAACTCAGGGACAGATATGGAATTTATAGATACCAATTTCACTATTTTTTGCAACTAAGGGAGGCCCTTAGGAATTCCCATATACTAAGTAATGAGTGTGCATTACCAAAATGTGAGGAATGGGATCAGCTGATACAGATAACATCACTTAGAAAGAGAGCTGGGCTACGTACAAGTATCTGGCTAATTTTACTTTTACCTATTTGACCCTAAAGGCCAAAAGAATGTGGGACGAGGAAATGCACCTTAGCATAGCAGCTGAGGAATGGGAAGACACATGGGAACTGGCCAGCAAGAACTATGAGGAGTTGCAAGGTAGATTAATCCAATATAAGATCGTGCATGAATACTGTCTTAGCCCAGAGAGATTGAATGCCACGGGGTATTTAAAAGATGCCAACTGCTGGATATGTAATAGCCCCAGTGCAGGCCCAGCACATATACTGTAGGACTACCCTATGATTCAGAAATCCTGGAATTCAGTTTTGTCCATCTGTCATAAAGTAACAGGTTAGACCATCCCACCTTCCCCCAGATCTTAATAAAATAATAATATAAAATGTATTTAATAAAGCACCTTTCAAAATTCCAAGGCATTGTACAGAATGAATTCAGATAAAACATACACAAATACATATCTTATAAAATCACAATAAAACTGGAAATGTCTTTCCCCATAGAAAAGTTTTTAGTGCCTGCTTAAAATTCCCCAGTGTCCTGCATTCCCGGAGCTGACGGGGCAGAGAATTCCAGAGGGTAGGTGCTGCAAATCTGAAAGCACGCGCACCAGATGACTTCAAATTAACCCTCAGAATCTCCAGCAACCCTCATCAGCTAGCGGAGCTGTCACACAGGAGTGTAAGGAACCAGAAGTTCTTTCAAGTAATCGGGACCCTGTCTGTGTAGGGCTTTGTAAGTCAATAGACCTACTTTGAAGGTGATCCGCCACTGTATTGGCAGCCAGTGCAGAGCGTGCAGCACAGGGGTGATGTGGGATCTCCTCGATGCCCCAGTCAACAGACATGCTGCCACGTTCTGCACTAGCTGCAAGCGGTGGATATCAACCCCAGGAAGCCCTAGATAAAGAAAGTTGCAGTAGTCAAGGCGCGATATCACAAAGGCGTGGACCAGAACAGGCAGGTCACTGGGTGGAACAAGGTGCCTAAATCTGGCCAAGCTCCACTCCCAGGTTACACACCCGTTCGGAGGTGAGAATCTGTTCCTCCCCCAGAACTAAGCCGGAAGGAAGCCCGGTCCTCAATCCCTCTACCCTATGATCTGGGTCCACGACCAAAACCTCAGTCTTTCCAGGGTTCAACTTTAGACTGCTGGAATTCATCCAATCTTGGATTTCTGTGAGGCAGTTGTTCAGTACCGAGATAGCACCAACCTGGTCGGTGCAAAAGACAGGTAGAGCTGGGTATCATCAGCATAGCAGTGAAACCTCAACTCATACCATCTTACAATGTCTCCGAGGGGCAGCATATATACTGCAAATAACATGGGGGATAGCACCGAACCCTGTGGTACCCCACAAGGCAGAGAGAACGCCCCGGATGAAAACAAACCTGAGACCACCCTCTGTGTTCTCCCAGTGAGGAAAGATGAAAACCATCGGAGGACTGTACCCGACAGCCCACAGATGAACCTCAGGCGTTCGAGCAAAACCCCATGGTCCACAGTTCATTCTAGGGCTATTCCTGGAGTCCCTAAAGTTGGACAGATATCTACAAATATGGGTCTGACATGCATTGCTTAGTCTTAAAAGACTTATTCTACAGAACTGGAAAGGTACGCCTGTGCCCTCTTTTAGTGAGTGGTATAACCAGATGGTCTTTTTATTTAACAACAAGAGAATCTGTTATTACTTGGATGATAATTTGGACACCCTGCAGAGAATGGTCACCCTTTTGGGACATGTAGTAGTTTCTCTTTTTGTGTTGATAATAGTTTTGCATTGTATAAATATATGTTAGGGTTTTATCCTATTATAAATTATTTTAGTATATGAGCAGTCAATGGGCAAAAACATTTTTTTTGTTAACAGTGTATTAGTTTGATGTCATCTCAACCTAAAATCCTATATATGTGATTGCAGTGTTTACCTTTTACCTCTTTGTATCTTACGTTTTGTTTATTAAGTTGATCCTGTAATGTATTAAGAATGTTAAAACTCAATAAAAAATTATTATGGAAAAGAAAAAAAAAAGAAAGAAACTGCTCTCCCCAGGCCCATGTCTTGAGCCAACCAAATGGGAAACAGCACTGTGCGGGCCCCTCTGGGAGCATATCAGAACCCCTACTTGCAGCCAGCTGCCAAACTGGCATCCCTGTAGAGCATCCCTGGTAGTACCCTCTGCTGGGGTACTGCACCAGTCTCTCGCCTGTGCCCAATGACACCCATCCAGCGAGGGTAGCTGGGCTGCGATGCCCTCTCCTCACATCAACCCTGGCTTCTCACCAAGCCCATGGATTTTTATATTCCTAAACTCCTGCCACTACCACTATCCCTCAGAGGGTGATGCACAGACACCCTATACCTGTGATGGATATGGCTAGCAACAACCCTACCACTACCATCGGGGAAGAGGGGTTGTTACATACTGTATGTTATTTTAGTTACATACTGTATGTTATTTAAATTACATACTCTACTGTTATTTAATATCGATGGACAAAATCATATTTGTCCTGTTAAGGACAACTTTTTGCCTGATTAAACAATTTCCCTTTTCCCACCATCGGCAGCTTCCCTGTTGATCGGTGGCTGAGGGACGCACCCATTAAAGCGTCCGCTGCATTGGCCACAACACTGCCACACCTCTACAATGCTCTACTACCTCAATGTTTCTTGTGCGCTACACACGCAAGCAAACATAAAAATGAGGAGGCGAATACAGAAAATCAATGAAGTATAAGCTGTATATTATATTTTGAGTCATTTACCAGAATACTAAAAAGAAAGAAAAAAAAAAGAAGTTATATGAAACCATGGCCTATAATTGGCCTACACATCATATGATACGGCATCAAGCCCTCCCCAATACTACCAGCTGTGTAAAACTTCTGTATAGTGTACAGTAGAGCATTGTTCCATATAGAATTCCATCCCTTTCAAAATGCTGTTGTACTGTATTTCAAAGGTCATGGAATGTGGTGTACCCTTCTGTGGTACAACAGCATTCTGGAACCTTGAGAGACTACATGAGTCAGTTTCATTTTCAAAGTGGAAAACGTGATGCACACACATTTCACACAATGCTATACACTATAAAAAATACAGGATGAGTAACTTTATGCACAAAAAGTGTGTTCTGCCACCCTGGGGTTCCAATTCCCCATAGACCTCTCCAGCTTCACTCTCACGGTCAGAGTGAATCAGAACCCCTCTGTGGCACAACACACTGGTTGTACATAGTTGCCCATCCAGTATTCTCTATATCTTAGCAAAGAAAACAGGTAGAGTTCTACAGTTATTTGTTGTGACACTGCACTGACATCCCCCCCCAAAAAATAAGCAAAAAAACAACAGTCCCTGACAATTTGTTTCACTTTTTAAAATACATTTTAAAGAATGCTGTTTTCCTTATGCTGTAAAAATGTCCATTTTATAAACACAATATAGAGATTGTGTATTAGCAACCATACATAACAAGGCTGTGTTTCAATCGAGAGGTTGTAATAGTAACAAGAGACCTTAATATCGCAGCTCTGGAAACCTCACTTCATCAGGTGCTGTGGTCCGAATAAAGTGACCACGCAAAAACATTCTGTGTTGTTCTATGTTATCTTGTACTGCAACAGTGATGTCATGGCATTGCTACTACAGCACAACAAGCTTATTCTAGGGATTGAATTCCATCCTCAACCCCTTTCAGTCATACACTACGAGCCTTTTCAAAATGGGAATTGTGGGGAGCCAATGTACTCTCATATGACTGAAAGTACTCAACGGTGTTGTGCATCTCACAACACACCCAGGATGAGCAGTGACCCATGTCCACTCTGGCATGGCTTACTGCTTACACAGAACAAAAAAAAATTCAGAGTACCTTCCATGCAAACATCTGCCTTCATGCATTTTACATAACAATGATGTAGATACCAGTAGTGCAGTCAGTGACTGTACACATCCAGCAGCCACTGAATGTGCAGCGATAACCACACAGCCATACAGAACAGAGAGCAATGCATCCTCATGATTCTCAGTATACGCCTCTAAATAACCACTTAACATCCCAATACTTCTGTCCACCAAGCTGTAAAACAAAAAATAAATAAAATAAAATAAAAACTTGGACTCCACTGAAAATGAGATGGTGCATTTCAACTAGGTTATCCTGGGTAAATGAAATGAAAACCAAATCAAGATACTTATTTATTAAGCTTTTTTTTCCTGCTTGTGGATTTAGTGCTTATGAAAGGTGCTGGATTGCCAGCAATGGAACCAGAAGTCCTCTGCTTATCCACACGGCAGGCACAGCATTGGCAATCACAGTGCAAGCTTCCCCACACTGCGCCATCAGTGCACCCCAAACTGTCATGGAGGGACCACCATGTAGGTAAGAGGGTAGTTCAGACTCCTTTCCTATTCAATCCTTGGCCTCTCACGTGAAGCTGACAAGGGTGCCAGTTAGTGCCAATTTTGTTGGAGATTTTGTGATGTGGACACCTGCCCACTGAGAACTGGACTGAGACCATCACAACTCATTTCACACTGGCCACCAAACAGACCTCAGGTTATAATGTCTCATCTACTGCTGACCTGTGCTAGACTTGAACCAGTGACCTTGAGAGGAAAGGCTCCTTAAACCAATACCAATGCACTGAGCCATCCAGTTACCCATGATGAAAGATTCTAAGAAACAGTATTGTTGTACAGGGACAGTTTGCCAAGACACCGTACATATGGTATACTTAACTCATCAAAGAGGGTCCACCAAGACAACCATCTGACATGAACACTGAATGGTCCTCATCACTTGAAGAATGACACTACAGGCCCCCCCAGTCTCAGTGTCGAATATAACCGTGCCCCCCCGATCTAAGCCCCGAACCCACAACCTTCTAGCCCTGAGAAAGGAAAATTGCAAGTGAAATGCCAGGCACTTATCTTCTATAGCAAATGTCTATAGAAGTGCTAGTACTCATAAAAATCAAGAAAAGACTAGCCCAATTGAGCCAGAGCTCATTTACAATGGGGTCCCGGCCACTCACTCTCACAGTTACAAGTATATATCAATATTATATTAGTAGAGAGGCAAACCAGAAAACATATATTTATATTCCATAGTATAGTACAGTAACAGAAACATTGAATGTGTCGACAGAAAAGGAATGGTAAGCTATTTAGTCTGCCTTTTTTTGCCTGGCTGCCTATTACTATATCCTGGACCCTGTTCAGTCATATGTGACCCTCCTTCCTGCCTTTCCTGTACCTACTGTGCACACGTGCCTATCCTACATATGCTTGAAGCTCCCCACTGTCTTCGCTGCCACCACCTCCTCTGGTAGGCCATTGCAGGTGTCCACCACCCTTTCTATGAAGAAGTTTTCCTTACATCCCGTTCTCCTCCAACTTCATAGCATGCCACGTGTTCTGGTGTTCCTCCTCTGAAAAAGAGACCCTTCCCGTTACACCTTGTTTACCCCAGTGAGGGAGTCTCAATCATATCCCCTCTCACCCTCTTCTCCTCCAGGAAGTACATGCTGAGCTCCTGCAACCTCTCCTCGTATAGTTTCTTGTGCAACCCCCACACAATTTTGGTTGCCCTCCTCTGGACTGCGTCCACACTGTTAATGTCCTTGCGGAGGTGCGGCTTCTAGAAATGAAAATTAAGTACTCATCCTAATTCTTGATCTTCTTCAACCATATTCACCATTGGATTACATTGATGGGTTCTGAGCTGGAGGTGTTAGCACCCTGAGCGAGCCAAAACTTTTCAGAAGGGCCGGCGATGAGGTAGGCTGGGCACATGCGTGGCATCACGAGACTAACTCATGCTGCATGGCCTACCTTGGCATTGGCCCTCAACAAACTCAGCACCTTTTTTACCAACTATAACCCTAACCTAAAAGGGCATAAGATAGCCCTTCAGGACCTATATAAGAAGGGTCAACAGCAAAGAAAACAGTGTTTTCACAGCCCAAACCAAAAACAGGGGTGGGGGGGGAGAAGATCAATGAACAGAATCAGTGAGGCCAGGGGATAGTGGATGTTTGAATCAATGGTGAAGATGGTCCAAGAAGACTAAGAATTATGGTGAGTACATCATTTTCATATCTTCCAGGACCAATTTTCACTATTGATTAACATGGATGGGTTAGAGTACCAAGCTCAGATGAAAGTCCCCTGGGCAGGGTGGTATGAGCCAGAGCCCATTAAGGATTATCCTGCTAAAAGAGGCATGCTGTCTGGCATGGACATCCACGGCATAGTGACTGATGAAGGTGTGCGCACTGTGCTGTATGTGGCAGTTCCACAAATATCAGTGACAGGCACAGAATGAATCTCTGCCAGGGATGTTGCAACTGCTCTGGTGGAGTGGGCACAAACCTGGCCTTCCGACTTGATTTGCAGCATGGAACAACACTGGCGGAAGCAAGTGACTATCCACGTGGAAATGCATTTGATTGTAACCAACTGACCCAGTCAGTTGGGGTTGAAGGAAATGAGGAGCTGTTTCGACTGCTGGAAGTCCTTAGTTCTATCGAGGTAGAACATGAGGGCTCTTAACATCCAGAGAGTGGAGGGTGCACTCCCTCTCATTCTAGAAGTTAGGAAAATATGTAGGCAGTACCAAAGGTTGGTTCAAGTGGAACTCTGACACCACCTTAGGTAAAAACTTGGGGTGCATGCGGAGAGCTACCTTATCCTTATGGAAGACAGTATCCAGAGGATCTGTGGCCAACGCTTGCATCTCAGAGACCCTACGGACAAAGGTGATGGCCACTGAAAACATGGTTTTCCAGATTAGGAATAAGCATATCCAACACAAGGCTGAGGTCCCCGGTGGTGGCAGGGTTCCTGACCAGTGGCCTTGTGTGCCAAATGTCCTTGAAGAACCCCTCCCCTTATATTTATTTATTTATTTTTGTTACTTCTTTTCCCCTCTGGTCACCAGAGTGGTGGCCTCTCTCAGGCGACGTCCTGGTTGTCTCCCACTCAACCTGATAACCCCCCATTCCTGGATCCCCTCATGGAGCTCCACAAGTGCCTTACCTCTGCCTGGCGAGAGACCCCCCCCGGCTTACAGCCTAGGGCAGGGCTGCCACTCCTACAGGCACCCTAGACATATAGCATCAGTCCAGGCATTGGTGGCATGCAGAGGATTGGGATCCAGGTAGGTGGGGTCCAGTGGTGGGCGTGGGGCCGGGGTGTGCCGTCACCTACCAGTACTCATGGGCATTTCCTTTGTTCTGGTGGTTCCATCCCCCTCACTTTAGGCATGCACAATTGTGCAGTGATGCCCGGTGAAGGAGACTCGCTCGCTCCAGAGCACATTCCTGCTGACATCTGCCATGTACCATCTTCCCTCTTGCATGTGAGCTGCGGCTCTGTACCCCCCCTTAGCCACCAGGAGGCACCACAGTGCCAAGTCCTGCAACCTTCCCTAACCAGGAGAAGGTGAGCTGTCATCAGATGCTCAAGCCTTATTCTCCCCTGTTGACCCCCGATGGCCCGTGCTCATTCCCAAACACGGATCGCCAGCGTGGCACGAGGTGTGACATCTAGCACCTCAACCCTCAGTGCCACCAGGCCGGCTGTCCTTCAAGAACCTCTTAAAAAGAGGCAGTTGAGCTAGAGTGAGGTTCTGAACTGGCTCATGGTATGTTGACACAGCGCACAAATGGACCTTAACTGAAGAGTATTGCAATCCTCCATCAGAAAGGTCCAAGAGATACTCCAAAACCTTGTTCAGTCGACATTGGAATGATCTATACAGGATCTGGAGTGTCATTCAGAAACACTGTGCAAGTCTTTCTACTAGAGGGCTTACAAGCAGCCAGGAGAATCTCAGAGACCCTCTGGGACACCTTGTACCTGTTCATTTCTATCTCTTTAGGAGCCAGGCACGGAGATGAAGGGAGCACAGGTTGTAATGAAACAGGGACCCCTGCATTAGAAGATCTGTCCAGAGGGGAAGGGGCCTCGAGGGGCGACTGACAAATTATTAAGCAGGGGAAACCATATCTGTTGAGGCCAACATAGGACGATCAGAATCAGTTTACCCCCGTGGGTCTTCATCTTGAGCATTAGCTTCTGAACTAGAGGGATAGGAGGAATGCGTACCGGAAGCAATTGGTCCACCGCTGCCTGAATGCATCCTGATGGAAAACGTCACATTTTGGATTTCTGGAGCAGAATCTAGGCAGTTTGGTGTTGAGCGGGGATGCAAAAAGGTCCACCTCTGGGGTTCCCAACTAACTGAAGAGTGACTGCATGACATCTGATGCCAATGACCACTCATCAGGATCTGCCTCTGTCCAGGTGAACTTGTCTGCCAGACTGTTCTGAGCACCTGGTAGATAAATTGCTTGGATCAGAGCACCCTTATCCATGCACCATCCCCACATTCTCATTGCTTCACTGCAGAGAGGATAAGAGTATGACCCCCCCTTGCATGTTGATTTAGTACATGACAGACTTGTTGTCCATCTGAAGGAGGATGACCTTTTGGCAGACAAAGTCCACCAGGGCCTGAAGGGTGTATAGCACTGCTCTCATCTCCAAGATATTGATGTGGAAATGGGACTATGTAAGGCTCTAGACCCCTCCCTAAGTGTGGTGGCCTGAACAGCGAGCTCCCCACCCTAAGAGACATGTCCATGGTGAGGTAACCTGAGACTCTAAGGGGAGAAAGGGAGATCTCGGAGGAGGCTGTCCCCCTGCATCCACCATGCAAGCGATCGAAGCAACAGAGGCTTTGTCATTTTGATGGGCTAAGTCTGAGGATGCATTGTCAGAAACCACTGTGTGCTGAGCATCCAGTGAGTCATCCTCATGTACAGGTGTGCTAGAGGTACTGTGAAGACAGTGGAGGCTATGAGACCCAACAGCCACTGAATGGAGTGAGCCCGAATGGACTTGTTCTCCAAGATGAAATGAGCCATCTGAAGGATGGCTTTTCTTCTGTCTTCTGGGAGAAAGGCCCTCGCCTTGGTGGAGTTGCTGAGATGATTGAAGCTGCGACTTGTCTAAATTCAACAGAACTCCTCTGGAGATCAGGAAATGAGCTGCTGTGGTCACTGGATGTTCTGTGCCTTGCTTGGATGGGCTGGCTAGTAGCCAATCGTCCATACAGGGAAAAACTTGGGAGTTCAAGTTCTCTGAGGTGCACAGTGAGAACCACAAAGCACACTGTAAAGATCTGAGATGTCAAGGATAGCCCAAAGGGCAGGACCAAGAACTGGTAATACTGGCCCAGAGCCATGAAGCAGAGAAACTTGTGGTGGCTGGGGTGGACCAGAATATGCTGGCAGATGTCCTGCCTGTCCAGAGAAGTCAACCAGTCCTGCAGCTTGAGGAGCAGCAGCAGGGTCCCTAGGGAGACCATCTTTAACTTCTCCAGGTGTAGAAAACTGTTCAGCTTTTTGAGGTCAAGAATGGGGCGCATGCCGTACCCCGACTTCTTCAGAACGAGGAAATAATAGGAGTAGAACTGTGTATTGTGCTCTGTTTCTTGCACTTCTTCCATTGCGCTGTTGCTCAACAGGCCTGCAATCTCCATGGCAAGAAGATCTGACATGACAAATGAAATGGGGTACTGCCTCCTGGATGGCTAATCCAGAGGGATCTCTGAGTAATTCAGTGAGTACCCCTCCCGTATGATCCTTAAAACCCACTTGTATGATCCTTAAAACCCAGTTGTCTGTTGTGATGGATTTCCATTGAAAGTAAAACGGAGTCTGAGGACCCCCCCACTGGAGAGGAGAGGTCTGTATCGGGCATCTGAGGCAGAACCGGATCAGGAGCTTCAGAGGGTGGCACTAGGAGCCTTTGGGGCCTGTGCCTTCGGTTGCACTTTCTTCTGCTGCCATGGAAGCTGGGACATGACTTGGACTCCCTTGCCTTTGCCACGAAAGGACTGTTTATTTTAGTAAAAGACTCTGCCCTTTCCTCTTTGAGGGTGAGCTGGGGCAGGCCGAGAAGTTTTAACAGCTTTTCTAGTCTTCTGATAGGCCTCAAGAGACTGTTCTACCTGTTGACTGAACAGATAGGGGCCACTGAATGGGAGATTCATGTCTTGCTGCTGGAAATCATTGGAGAAGCCTGATGTTCAAAGCCAAGAGTGTCTCCCAATGCAGATTCCTGCAATAGCTAAGCAGAAAGCAGTGTCATATGCTTCCATAGCCATCATTAACTGATGATTGTTGGACTCAATACCACAGGTAACGGTCTGAAGAATTTTCTGCTTAGTGTCAGAATTGGCCTGGCCTCCACGAGAGACTTAAGAGATGTCCACTGGGCATACTCATACTTGGAGAAATGCCCTTGGTAGCTATCTTTTCGCATACTAAGGGTAGCTGCAGCGAAAGTTCTCTTACCCAATGTGTCCGTCTTGTGAGACTCCTTACTGATGGCGTGTGCCATAACCTCTGGAGGGAGAATGTCAGCCAGAATGACTCTTACCCGCAGTGGGCTGGGAAGCCAAAATAGGTCTGTCTTTAGGAGCAGTACACTTACAGTCTATCTGCCGAAAGAGGGAATTGACCCTGGCCTGGCCCACACTGGTTCTGAGAGAGTCTCAAAAGCAGGGGGAATAGGCGGTATAAGGTTAATAGACATGGTGGGAACTTTGAGCCATTCCAACTGGAGTCGTTGTCCTGAGTCAGTGGCAGAGGGCTCAAAAACAAGAGTTGCATGCATATTGTGAAGCAGAGCCTGGAAAGCAAGACCCTCTTTTGGAACACTAGAGGGGCCTGGATTTGAGTTATCCAGGCTGTAAAAAAAACAAATATAAATAAAAAGTTATCGCCACCCTCAGAGATGAGGTCGGAGTTGGTACCAGGTCAATATGTCACTTCAAAAACAGTGCATGAACCACGCTGTGTGAAGCGTGAAAGCACTTACAGTGACAGGGGTATAAGAGTGGTAGGGAATTACAGCCAGCCCACCAGCTCAGTGGCAAGGCGTCTGTGTGTGGCACCGACATCCCAGGTTCGGGGACAAACTCGGGAGTCGGAGGACTGGCAGGGGGGAGAAGGATTGAGTGTCCCATGAACTGCTCTCCTTCTCCAGGGGAAGGAGGGAGGGAGAGTGTCCTGCACAATGCAGACCTCTAGCGGAGGCTGAGGGCACAGCTACAGCTGGCGCCACATGTAACAGGGGGCAGAGTGGACGCTGGTGTCATTGCACATCCCCATCCCCAGGGAAAAAAATCTGCAAAAAATGTATCGCCGGTCGCTAATGACGGCCTCCGCCTCTGCTGCCGCTTCCCACTGTGACCAAAGTCCACCAAGGAGGTCCCGCTCCCATGATCCCACCCTGGGGGGCAAGCCTGGGCTTTGCGACTGTATTTCATGAGAGGGGGTTCCCACCCGGTGGCTCCGTCTGGGGGGTGGGAGGAGTGACGAGTGGAGCGGGGTACCAGAACTTCCAGCAGGGGGGCAAAATAGCCGGTGAAGAGAGAAAAAAAAAAAAAGAGTGGTAGGGAATTACCACTACCCCTGTCACTAACTGCGATGTGGAGGAAGGGGTGAAGAATCCTGTGCTGCTGTGCCTGGTCGAGTCGCTAAGGCACCAGCACACAGCAGCGATGGAAACCTGGGACCACGGTTCAGTTCCCCCCAGGTCTCATGCTGTTGCAACTTTTTTTTTATTAAATAATCAAAAAAAAAAATACATTTCCTCCAGAGTTTCTCTGTATCCCCAAAGTCCACACCCCTTGGAGCTGATTATTTAAAGTCCGGGGGTGCAGAGAACTGTCCTGCAAAGAAACTATCCCATTGATTTCAATGGGGTGTGCGAATTTGTTGTGTGGTCGCTGTTTTGCCTGACGTTGTATTGGAGCGTGACGTTTTGATTGTGGCATTAATTGCTGCGCTGTTTTTTGTATTAGTCATTATGACCTTGTGCCATCGAGGTCAGATTCATCCCCCTCTAACTCCTCTCCGGGAAGAGGAGCTAGAAGAAGAGTGGATCTAGAAGTGCCAACCCCAGCTCTTGGAATCGGAAAGACAGTCGACACTGGCACCAGCAGCAGAGGAGGAGGAGTTGGCACTGAGTCCAGCACTGAAAGTAAAGAAGTTGGCACCAGTACCAAAGGAGCCGGCACTGGGAAGGCATTGCCAAGAGACTGAGCCCTGTGCCGAGGAATCCCTCGATGCTGGAGGTGGCACTGGGACAGGCTACAAAAGGTCTGATCCCAGCGCTGGGCCCAGCACCATCCACAGTGAAGGTCCAGCCAGCACAGAAGTGACCAGAGAAGATATCTAGGCCAGTACCAAGACAGTGACACTGCAAAGGGGTCCGGCCAGTGGGACAGGCTGCAGCAGTGCGGTCACCAGCAAGGACTCGGAGGCTGCTGCCAGAGCCAAACGCTCTACTTGGCTAGAATGTCCCAAATGCATTTCCAGTGTCCCTAGCCCTGTGGGACCCGGAACTGCAGGTACTGGCAAACGAGCCAGATGCTGTGGCCACTGTTTCATAAGAGCTGCCCGGTGTTGAAACTGTCCAGCGGAGCCCCTACAGGAGAGTAGAGAAGGGCTTTGGGCCCAAGACCTTGAACTGCCATGAGAAGAGTCAACAGGTAACCTGATGGTGCTGGAGAGAGCCTCCTACTCCTGGACCTCGAAGACCCCGTGGCAGATGTACCAGAGGGAACCTCGAGCAGTACTGCTTCGTCCCCTTCCAACGGGAAGAACTCGAGGTCGAGCAGCGCTGTGTCCCCAGTCAGGAAAGGAAACTGGCCTGCTTCTTTCTGTGTTTACAGGAGGGCTGTCCTCGCTCCTGAACACATGTCTGTCCATCGTCACAACCATCAGCGAGAGAAGTGGACTGGACATGACACGACCCCACTGCCCAAGCAGCATGCCTGAAGAGGCTCCTTGCCATCACCATCAGCATCCTGTTCAGCAGGGTTGAGAGAAACTGACAAACAAATAAGCAGACATACATTTTTTTTTAAATACTAAACTGACACAAAAACAACCAACACTACAACACTAGCTTTAAACACTGAACTCAAACAAACTGAGCGCTGCTATCATATATATGTGAAGTTCTGACTTCCAGAGGACAAGCAACATCGAAACTGAAGCGCACTCAACAACGGGGAAAAAAGGAACTGAGGTGGCTGTTGGCCAGTGCTGAGGTAAGCCATGCAGTGCAAGCTAGTCTCACAGTGCTACGCATGTGTGCAGCCTACCTTGGTGCCAGTTCTTCTGAAAATTTCTGGTTCCCACAGGGTCCTAGCACCTTCAGTTTAGAACCCATCAGTGTGAATCACTGGTGAAGATTGGTCCTGGAAGATCTAGAAACAGTACTCCAGGCGGGGTCTTGAGTGATACAGTGGCAACACCACTTCCATTCTGCTAGAACTCCCCTTCCCTATGCAGCCCACCATCCAGCTAGCCTTGCCTACTACCTTGCCACACTGCCCTGCCAACCTTGAGATCATCTGGTATATTTATATTGTCTTGAACAATGTCTGTGATCTGTGTCATGTAGGTAACCTTTCCAAGCTCACAACTTCGTTAAACAGGGCCTTTGGTCCTAAAAGTTTTTATCTTGTTCAAAAATCAAGATCTCTCTCTCTCAGATATGACTACCCCAAGGTCACTGTCTTGCTTAGTGACTGTAAGTATCCCCCCCATCTTATACACAGCCACTGGGTTTCCCACCCCGATTGCATGGCTAAGTTATACAGAAATACTGAAAGGAATTCGGAGGCTGCTGCAGATCGCTACTCGTGGCAGCATGCTGATCGCAGCAGCCTCTGGATTCCTTTCAGTGTTTCTCTCTTTTGTGGTTTGATGCTCAGTAACTTTGTTTTTTCCTAAACTGAGAATGAGTCAGTCTGCATGATCTAAGTGAATTTCTGTGTAACTTAGTACTGAATAACAGTACAACAGCATTTAGCTAAAAAACTGAAGTTTCCATTTTATTTCCAGTCACACCTGATAGGAGTTCATTTTGATTACCTATAGTGACTGCAAGGTGTTGTATTCTGTTTCACATATTCTGAATATTTATGAGTTGTCATTATTTATAGGATGTTTCTGCTATTGCCATGCCCCCTGACGAAGGGTTCTTCCCAAAGCACCGGGGCAGTCTGGTGGTGCGGTCTGAGTGTTTCTGCATCACACTATTTTCTAGTATGCATTAAAGCACTTTACTTATCTAGATTTTGTCATTTAGTGTAATATGTTCAAGTTCATTAGTGTACGGGTACTCTGATCCTTGTGGTACTCCACTGGTCACTCTTCCATCCCCAGAGTGACTGCCATTTACCACCACCCTCTGCCTCCTATCTTTCAACCAGTTGGATACCCAGTTTACCACCTTCTCCGCCACTCCCAGTTTGCTAAGTTTCTTAATCCGCCTCCTGTGCGGTACAGTGTCAAAGGCCTTAATGAAATCCCGATGAGCCTTATTCAGTGCCCTCCCCTCCCTCGATTCACTTCCCTAGTTACCTAGTCAAAGATATCTATTAGATTTGTTTGACATGACCTTCCACTGTGAAGCTTTGCTACTGGTGGTCCAGCAGCCCATCTGCCTCCAGGTACTCCATCAGTCTCTCCTTCAGTAAGGTTTCCATTACTGTCCCCACCACTAACTGGTCTGCAACTGCTAGCTTCCTCCCTATTGCCGCTCTTGTGCAGAGGGACCACATCGGCCCTCTTCCAGTCCTCTGGAACTACTCCATCTCCAGTGAGTTGCTGAATAGTTTTGCCAGAGGGGCGGCTAACACTGTGCTGAGTTCCTTTAGCATCCTTGGGTGGATCCCATCTTGCCCCATTGCCTCGTTTTACCTTTTAGGGCTTCCAATCTCCAGCAGACTCTCTCTTCTGAAAAAAAAAGGCTTGTGCCCATCCCTCCCCCCACCCACCCACCCCCAGTCTCTGCTGATGCAGGTCAAGCCATTCCCTCCTACCTCCACTGTGAAAACCAAGAAGTAGTTGTTTAAAAAATGTTAGCTTTTCCTTGCTCTCCCTCTGAGTCCCCCCTGCTCTCCTGATCCACACTATCCCTCCCCTGGCTTTGCCCTCCTCTTTTCGCTCACGTACCTGAACAAAGTCCTATCCCCTTTTTTGATCTCCTAGGCAATCCTCTCATCTGTTTAAGCCTTTGCTGCCCTATCCGTTCTCCCCACATCCCTTTATCTAGATATATCAACCTGTTCCTCTCTGTTTGGGTCTCCTTGTATTTCTTAAAAGCTGTCTTTCCCCCTTACCGCTTTAACCACCGCCTCTGAGAATCATAATGGCTCCTCCTCCTCTTAGTGCTTATTCCCTTCAAACAGCATGCTGTTGCCTTGGTTATAGCCTCCGTTATCCTTTTCCAGTTTGCCTCCACTCCTACCTGACCATGACCCCCTTCAAGTATCTACTCAGGCAGTCTCCTGTTTCTTTAAAATCTGCTCTCTTGAAGTCCAGTACCCTCATCGCAGTATGTTTTTTTCTGGCCAATCCATATGCCAAGTTTTTTTCCTGGCCAATCCGTATGCCAAACCACACTGTACAGTGTAGCCAGGGGGCTACACACGGTGATGTCTTCAGTGCAGTCCCTGTTCAAAAGTACCAGAGCCAGCAGCATTGCCCTGTTTTTAGTGGCTTCTGCAACCAGCTGCCGAAGAAAAATGCCCCTTTTAGGGAGTTTATGATGGCTCTGCTTCTAGTTGTAGCTGTGGTTACACTGCCCCACTCTACATCCAGCAGATTAAAGTCCCCCATAATCAGTACCCCCCCTTGTCATTCTGCCAATGGCCTCTCCCAAAACCCAGACCAACTCCTCCTCTGTTGGTGGTCTGTGCACCACCTCAACGTGGATCAAGGCCATGGACCCAGCCTCCAAGCCAACCCAAGGAAACTTCTAGCCCTTAATCATCCACATAGCATCCGTGGCCTTTGTACCCTTCCTTACATAGAAGTCAACCCCCCCTTTCCTCCCTGTCCTATTCTTACAAAACATTGTATAACTCATTAGGAGTGTTAGAAGGCAGCGTAGTGCAGTAGTTTAAGGCTCTGAGCTGTAAACCTGGAGACCTGGGTTTAAGTTCCACAGCCCCCACTTGCATACTATGTGACCCTGAACAAGTCACTTAACTTCCTTGTGCTCCCAGGTCGCACCTGTAAAACAAGCTTCAGCTTAGTGTGTCTCTCCCGGTTAAAAAAAAACTAATAAACAAAAAAAGGGAATGGCACGTCCCAGCTGTGGTTGTCGATGCTCCGTGATTCTGTTATTAGCACTAGATCCAGGTCCACCTCTGCAGTGGTTGCCTCAAAGTCACAAATTCTGTTTCCTGAGCCCCTTGCGATGGCACACATGGCTGTACTCTGCTCTCCATTCCTAGTCCATTCTTCACCCTTCCTATGTCCCTGTCATCCCTTTTTTTAACCATCCTCTGTCCACCCTACCTAATTCCTCTCTCTCCCCTAGACCTACCTCCCGACTCTTCCCCCTGCTTGTCCCCATGCTCCTCAACCCCACTGGAATTTATTTCCCCTGGGCTTCTCTCTGAAGCTTCACTTTCAGGAAGGGGGGGCATTCACTGCCTTCCTCATCATTTCTGTTTCCCCTCTTGACTAGTTTAAATGCCCAAAGAAGTAGCATTTACACCTTCCACCCAGGACTACCACTCCCCTACTGGATGGATGGATATTATCGCCTCTGTACAGGCCTCAACCTTCCCAGGTAGGACTGAGTCCCCAGTGCAGCCAAACCCCCCTCCACCCTGCACCATACCTTCAACCAGTCACTGAAGACACTGATGTGATGTTCCCTCTCCTCCCTCCAGCCATATACAAGTAGCATATCAACGAAAGCCATCTGCCTCCCACCTTGGGACCTCCCCTCTGGTGGACCCTCACATCCTCCCTTGCCACAAACATGGGTGCCTCCTCTTGGAAGTCCCATCCCACCAGAACAGCGAGAGAGTTGTGTAGTGGCACCAGCTGAGAAATATGTTCCCAACCCTCCACCCCACCCTCCAAGAGCCCACCATAATCCAGTCAGCCATCCTTCTTGACACTCTCTGAAACATAGAAACATAGACACTGACGGCAGATAAGGACCACAAGGCCCATCCAGTCTGCCCATTTCTTTTTCTGCTTATGAATGTGCCATCGGCCTTTGCTCTGTCAATGGCCTATCTATTCATACTCATCTGTATTGCTCCCTTATGCCTATCCCATGCCTGTTTGAAGCCCTGCACTGTATTCATATCCACCACTTCGTGAGGTAGGCCATTCCATGCATCCACCACCCTTTCTGTGAAAAAAAACTTCCTCATATTATCCCTTAATCAGCCTCCTTCTAATCTCATGCTGTGTCCTCTTGTCTTGCTATTTTTCTTATATTGAAACATGTTAGACTCTTTCACCTTGTTAATGCCCTTAAGGTGTTTGAGTTTTCCATCATATCACCTCTCTCCCTCCTTTGCTCTAGGGTATACATATTTAGCTCTGTTAATCTGTCCTCTTATGTTTTCTGATGCAGTCCCTGCACCATTTTGGTTGCCCTTCTCTGGACTGCCTCAATTTGGTTAATGTCCTTGTGAAGGTGTGGCACGCAGTACTCCAGATGGAGCCTAACCAGTGTCTTGTAAATAGGGATTATTACCTCCCTCTTCCGACTTGTGATACCCCTACTAATACACCCAAACATCCCTCTAGCCTTACCTACTACTTTAGTGGTCTGCTTGGATGATTTCAGATCATCAGTGATGATGACGCCCAAGTCTCTTTCTTCCCTTGTGACTGCCAGCAACTCCCCTCCCAGCCTATAGATGGCTTCTGAGTTTCTCTTACCGTTGTGCATGATCTTGCACTTCTTTGCATTAAACTCCTGTTGCCACTCTTCTGACCATTTTGCTAGTTTATCCAGATCTCTTCTCATTCTGCCCACCCCATCTGGATCATCTACTCTGTTGCAGATCTGGTGTCATCTGCAAACAGACAAACCTTACCCTCTAGTCCATCTGCAATGTCACTGATGAAGATATTGAAGAGGACTGGCCCCAGAACTGATCCCTGAAGTACCCCACTTGTGACTTGCATCTCTTCTGACTGTACCGTTTACCACCACTCTCTGTTTTCTGCCCGTCCAACCAGTTTGCCACCCAGTTGACCAACTTCTGACCCACCCTGAGCCAACCCAGCTTATTAATCAATCTTCTATGTGGAACAGTATCAAAGCTTACAAGTCAAGGTAGGCGACATCAACTGCTCCCCTTGGTCCACCACTCTGGTTACCCAGTCAAAGAAATCAATGAGATTAGTTTGACAGGACCTTCCTGTTATAAAACCCATGCTGTCTTGGATCCTGTGCTCCTATGGATTCCAGGTGTTGCACTATCCTTTCCTTAAGGAGTGCCTCCATAATCTTGCCCACTACTGAGGTAAGACTGACAGGTCTGTAGTTCCTTGCCTCCTCGGCTACCACTCTTGTGGAGCGGGATCACAAAACCCTTCTCCAGTTTTCTGGGACCTCTCCTGTGCTCAGAGACTCACTAAACAGTTCTGATAATGGCTCTGCTAGTTCACCCCTTAGCTCCTTTAGTACTCTGGGATATGTATGCCATCAGGTCCCATTGCCTTGTCCACCCTGGGCTTATGAGCTCTTGTAGGACCCTTTCATTTGTGAAGGGACTAGTGCACACCTCCCTCCCCCCTGTGTCCATGATGCTGAGCTGTGGGCCCTGCCCTACCTTCTCTTCAGTAAATACTGAGCAGAAGTATCTATTTAGGATACATGCTTTCACATGGTCCTCCTCCTCACATGCTCCCTTGTCCCCTTTGATCTTAGCAATACCCCCTCTGAACTGTCTCCTTTCACTAATGTATCTATAGAAAGTCTAGTCACCTTCTTTTACTGTTTGTGCTAGTGTTTCCTTGGTTTGCGCCTTTGCCTGCCTTACTGTCTTTCCTGCTTCCCTTAGGGAAGTTTGGTATGCCTCCCTATCTTCATCCTGCTCGTTCCCTTATATTTCCTGAAGGCCAGCCTTTTGGCTCTGACCTTTTCTGCTACTGTTTTTGAGAACCAAAGTGGTTTCCTTCTTTTGCACTTCCTTTTCTCTCTAACACAGTGGGATGTTGCTTCAAGTATTGCATCTTTAATGCTTGCCCACTTTGCCTGTGCCCCCTCGCCTGTATTTCTTTTTGCCAGGGCTAGCTTAACTCTGTTGGCCATCTTATCAAAGTCAGCTCCTCTGAAGTCCCATATTTTTGCCTTGGAATGGGATGATTTAGTTCTAGTGGCCAAATTGAACCATACCATGTGATGGTCACTGGCCCCCAGGTGACCTTCTACCTGGATATCTGTGATCCTTTCCCTGTTAGTCAGTACTAGATCTAGGATAGCTCTGTCTCTTGTGGGTTGTTGTACCAGTTGTTTGAGTCCATCCCCCTGCAGGGAATCCACCATGTGCCTAGTTCTGGCAGATGTTCCTGCTGGTATTGACCAATCTGTATCTGGCATGTTGAAGTCTCCCATTATCAGAACCTCCCCTTTAGCTGTCATGTTTTGTATATCTTCTAACAGTAATGTGTCTATGTCCTCCCCCCTGGTCTGGAGGTCTGTACACAAGCCCAGTTCGTATGGCTGTCCCATTTCCTGTTTCCAGGGTGATCCACAGTTCTTCTGGCTCCTTATGTGCATTCTGAATTTCTGTAGCTTTGATATTTTCATTGACATAAAGGGGCACTCCACCCCCCCCTTTTGCACTTTGGTCTCTTCTGAACAGTACATAGCCAAGTACTGAAGTCTCCCAAGTGAGGTTACTGGTAAACCATGTCTCGCTAATGGCTACTATGTCCAGTTTAGCCTCTGTCATTATTGCCTGCAGGTCTGGGATCTTGTTTCCCAGACTGCGAGCATTTGTGTGCATGATTTTCCATTGGCCAGATTTTGGTGTGTTAGTTGTTGGGCGGGGTCTGGCATTTCCCCTGTGCATCGTATGGGGAGCTGGACCCTTTTCAAAACCTGGTGATGCAAATGAACTACAAACATGCTGAACTCTTGTTTGACCACTAGCTGAGTGGGGAAGGGTGTTCTTCCCATTTGACGTATGGGGTGCTGCACCCCTCTCCCCATTTGCTAGTTTAAATATTCTGCAAAGATGTCAGACATCTGCCCCAATGCACTGACTCCCTCCTTAGTCAGATGCAGTCCATCAAATTTAAAGTACTTTTGCTCCCCAAACTGTTGCCAGTTCCCTACAAATATGTGTCCTTTTTCCTGGCACCAGCCCTTGAGCCACATGTTTAGCTCCCTTATCTCCCCTTCTCTGACCTTCCGTCCATCTGCCCTCCTCTCCCAGACTGGCAGAATCTCAGAGAAGAAGATGCCTGATGAAATGAATGATAGTTTGTCACCCAGCCTCGTCGGGTGTTCCTTGTTCTCCACAACTGACCGACTGGCAAGATTGTTAGTCCCTATGTGTACCAGGACGTAAATGTTTTCTCCTGCTTCCTGAACAATTTTAGCAACAGTGGTGGACTAAGTAGCCCCTTGGTGGGGGTGGAGGTCTCCCAAATCTCAGCCAACTCAACCTGCAGTCTAGTGACCTCCTCCTTCAACCCAGAGGTGCACGCAGATGGGGCAGCACCTCAATCTCCCGAAGGTCTCTCTGAAGACTGCCACTCCACAGCCACTGTACTGCACCTCTCCGATCATTCTCAATACTACTCTCCCTATGCCCTTAAGAACTTATGTCTTTACCCGAGATAGTGTTCCCCTTTTCTGATTGGTAGCTATACCCTTGCTATGTTGGTTCTATTTAACTTTCACGTTGTAAGACTTTACTAGCTTTCCCCTTTAAGTTTGATTTAATCCTTATCACCTGAACCTAGATAGGGTTTCTCAGGTTTTCACTGTGTCACCCCCTTCTTACCCCTACCCTAGATAGGAAGTTTCCTTTTTGCCCCCCTCCCCCGGTTATCTTACCCTCTTATCACCTGACCCTAGACAGTGATTTATAAGTTTTCCTTTGTCACCCTCTTCTTACTCTTACCCTAGATAGGGAGTTCTTACAATACCCTTAACAAGTGCTTACAGTTCCTGTACTCGTATAGTATAGTATAGTATACTATCGTATGGTGTAACCCCCTTGCAAATGGGGGTTCCTGAAAGCTTTCCCGGAGTTTGTCTCCATGCTCCATGCCTAGCTGGTGATCGGCATAAAGCCGTTTAAGTGGGTAACCAGTGAGCGCTTTAAAAGCCTCCGTGAGCTGTCTCTTTAAGGGCTGCCTGTTGCAGTCGTAATTAACTGAAATGGGGGGGGGCTGCGTGGTTGTATGCCCGAGTCCCGGCCGGGACACTGAAAGAATGACTCCCTTCTGCCATCGCTAGTGGTGCAGAGGGAGCTCTGTTGGAGGATGTGATTGTTTGCTTGAAATAACGTAAAATAATAATGATAATGTAGTTGTTCTAACCTGCCTACCTTTGCAGTAAAGATTGTTTCGATTGTCTCCTCCATTATGGTCCAGAACTGCTGAATTGGACCAATCAGTACCTCGGGACTATGGAGAGCTGTCTGGCCAATAGAGGAACTGCTTGTAAGTGGGGAAAGGCATTATGGGCTATGGTGCTTTTTTGCACCACTGAGGGGAAAAAAACTGGTTGACTGACAGGTATGCCAGCCACTAGAAGTGGGTAGCGCCCGAATTGAAGGAGGCGCCCCTTACTTCTGGGGCCAGATGCGTTGTGGCTGAGGAGAAGAGAGGAGCTTTGTGCTTCTGCGTTGTGTGAGAGTTCACGCGGGAAGCGTGTGAAGGCCTAGGCGGCTGTTTTTCTTGCCTGTTCAAGCAATTCGGACTAAATCCACCGGCGTGCGGTCGGAGGAGGCTGGTGCCAGCCCAGCTACCTACCAGGCTCAACCTGAGAGGACTGGAGAGAATTGCTGAGTCGCGTTCGGTCCGCCTGTGATGTTGAAGCTGCCGTTTGCTGTCTAAGATCTTCTGCAAGTTGGGAAGGATTGAAAGCAGCTACCTGGTATGGTACCCCTCTGTTGTGGCCATATAAATGTGTGAGAAGGCTGGTGAAGTTCAGGCTCCGTCCTGGCAGCGCTGAAGGAATCGTTATTTGCTGGGGTTGTGAGTATTGATTCAGGGTAGCTCCCTGCAGAGTGTGTACACAGTGGTTTCTAGTGCATTATTATACTGCTGACTGCCTAATTAAACTTTCCTCCTATTCTGACCTGCTCAGGACTGTAATGTTTATCTGTGTTAAGGGCCCCAACCAGCTGCCACGTTTGGACTAACCCGTTAGGGCTTAGGTACAGGGACAGTAAATCTTAGGGTTAGGCCTGTGCACAGAGCCCTAGGTAGATCATTATAGTATAAGCTAATTAACCTGACCCCCCTTTTCCTTGTTATCCCCCCTTCAATAAATCAGATTATCGTGTTGCAACTACATCCTGGCTGGTTTGTGCATCCCTGGTGAACTGCTGCAAAGTGACTGTGATATAACTGTACCTTACTTTACAGGGGGTTCCCGGAGTGAGCTGAGAGATACTATCCGGGGGGTAAGTGTACTGGTGAAAAGAATTGTTGGTACCCAGTGTAAGCCACTAGTGGGACAAAAAGGGGGTTGCAGTAACCCAGAGGGCTGTAACCGAGGCAGTCTTGACCGTATTAACCCCAACCTCTGGGTGGAGGCACCCGTCAATGGATCTGGGCCCCTCACCCTGTCTCAGTGGCGGCAGGCAGGGGTAGTAGCCCTAAGGGTAGCGCCCCTAGGGGTTACAAATTGGAGGCACCGCTGGGATCTGCATCCTCTAGTGGCCAAGTGGGGACGCACATAAGAAATGGAAAAAATGGAAGGGGATATGATGAAAAAAATTAAACTGGGACCCATCAAGACCATGGTACACAGACTGATGGGGTGGGGTGAAGCCGAAGAGCTAGACTCCCAGAAGATTGTGTTACTGTTAGATGTGCCTTTGGGAACCCCAACTGTTGACATCATTTCTGCTGCAGAGCGAGTAAAATGTTTGGGCAAAGTGGAGGTAAAAGGGCGTATGGCTGATTTGCTTGACCGGACGTTGCAGGTGTTACTTCTATGCAGTGTGGCCATCGACCCCGAGAAGGTACCTCCTGTGATTTATCCGGAGGGTGCTTCACAGGGATGGAGGCTAATTCATATTCGAAGTGGGTCAGTCACTCCTGGGGGGTCTCCTCAAATGAACAGTTTTAAAGACAAACTGCTTAAATTGTTGGCCGTGGAGGGGAGAACTACCCAGGAGCTGCTACAAGCCATAGATTTATCCAGTGATGCTACCCCTCAGGACTCCCCTGGCACTTCCCCTTGCCCGCCTAAGAGTTCTGTGCTGGCTTCCCTGCCCCTGGTGGTCCCACCCATACAGCTCAATTCTTACCATAAGTTAAAACTTTTCTCTGGTACCGTGCCGGTGCCTCCAGGGGAGGATGACCTGGAGGCTTGGATGGACTATGCCACCCCTTTAGTCCAGGAATGGCAATGTTCTGAGGGGGAGAAAAGGAAGAGACTGATGGAGAGTTTGAGAGGCCCTGCTTTAGAAGCTATTAGATTCTTCCGGGCCACCCATCCGGAAGCCACTGCTGCAGAGTATCTCTCTGCTTTAGAAGGGGTTTTTGGGAGTACCGAGACTGGTGAAGACTTATTATGGAAATTCAGGTCTGCTAAGCAGTGGAGAAGTGAGAAACTGTCCGCTTTTGTCACTAGAGTGGAGCGGGCCTTGCAGAAGGCCTATAGAAAAGGGGGAATCACTGCCGCAGCCCTGAATCAGGTCCGGTTAGAACATGTTCTAAAGTCTGCCAGATTTTCTAGTGTAATACTGCTGAAACTTAAGCTACAGGATTGGCGGGCCACCCTGCCTGAATATTGTCAATTAATGAGGGAAATCAGGGAAGTGGAAACTGATGAAGAGGGGTGGGGGCCATGTGTGGGGGCAGTACACCCTAGTGGGACCCCTGAGCCTAACACCCCTGAAGAGACCGATCTGTCCGGAGGGTCTGAGGGATCCCCAGATTTTCCAGGTACTGCGGGAATGCGAGTTATTTCCTCCAACCTCCACGTAGAGAGTGAGTTGAGGGCCGAGGTCAGGAATTTACGGGAACTGGTGAGGGACTTGAAGCAATCTACCATGTACCCTATTAGGACTGGGGCCCCTGAGTCTTGTAGAAACCCGAGCCCCAGCCAAAGAGAGCCCTCTCACCCCCCTCTCGGAGTCCCCCCACAGATAAGGTGCCCCCCGCAGAATAGTGACACCCAGGATCCCAAGTTCTGTTACCGTTTGGGGAAGATGGGCATTCCAACTCGTGCCAGAGGCCTGAGAATTTAAGGAAAGTTAACAACAGACTGATGCCCGACATCGCCAGGCCCAGTCTCAGGCTCCCAGGAAAGTTTTGTGACTCAGGCCCATGCCCAGGTGACTAGCATTGCTGTGGCCCCAACTGGTCTGATGTGGTCGGGCCTTCAATGGAACCCCGATGCGGGTAAATGGAATTCCCATTCGAGCTGTATTAGACAGTGGCTCTCAGGTAACCATGATGTTTCAGGACTGGTACCAGGCACATTACCTGAGGTGCCCTGCAACCTTTGAATGGTCTATATGTGTGGGGTTGGCGACAAGGCCTATCCATATTTGGGGTACATCCAGTCTGGTTGTCTTTTGCAACTGTGGCTGGAATGGATGAGCTGGTGGAAACCTTGGTTTTGGTTTGCCCACCACTGGACTGTATGATGGGGTGCCTTTGTTGATTGGGACGAATCATATGTTGGACGATTGGCCCAATTGTGTTCAGAAAAACAAGCATTCGGGCAGGCGAGCTTTAAGCACCTGCTGTGATTCAACGAGCAAGTGCCACTCAGAAGAAGGTTAGTCCAGAGGAACCTGAAGACCCGGTGGGTGCGGTGTGGCAAAAGGATCCGGCCCTGGTGATACTTGCCCCGCATGCCCAATGTGTCTTGCATGGAGAAGAACGACTGAAAACCGATGTTAAGAATAAGTTGTTGATGTTGGATGCGCCTGTGGAGGGAAGATTACCCGAGGGACTGTTGGTCAAACCCAGCATCTTGCCAGCTAGAGCTCATGCTTATGTTAAGAGGGTGATGGTTCAAGTGCATAATGTGTCTGACAGAGAGGTTCGCATAAGAAGAGGGTGCATCTTGGCAAGCGTACATTGTGCGGATACTGCAGTACTGCCAAACAGAAAGGGTTCCAGGACAGACGATAGAGTTACTCCTGATTTGTTTGACTTCGGTGACTCCCCGCTGCCAGTTGAGTGGAAACAAAGGGTCAGTGAGAGGCTTGCCAAGAGAGACCAGGTTTTCTCCCTGAAAGAGTGGGATGTGGGATGTGTACAAGGGGCTGAGCATCACATTCAGCTGCATGACAAAAGGCCTTTCCGAGAGAGATCCCGGCGCCTGGCCCCCGCTGATATAGATGATGTAAGGGGGCATCTGCAAGAAATGTTGGCTGCTGGTGTAATACAAGAGTCCATGAGCCCCTATGCCTCCCCATAGTAGTAGTAAGAAAAAGAATGGGGCAGTTCGGATGTGTAACTATTGCACTTTGAATCAGCGGACCATTCCGGACCAGATGTACCATGCCGCATACAGGATGCATTGGATTGTTTAAATGGTAGCAAGTGGTTCTCTGTGTTGGACCTTGCATGATGGATACTCCAGATCCCGATGGCCCCAGACGACCGGGAAGACTGCATTCATTTACCCCTGGGCTTCTATGAATTTGTCCGGATGCCTCAAGGATCTCGGTTGCCCCAACCACTTTTCAGCGCTTGATGGGCAGGCCGGCAGGGACATGAATCTACTCGAATGTCTGGTCTATTTAGATAGCGTCATAGTGTTTGGCGATCGTTAGAAGAGCACGAACACGATTATTCAAGGTCTTGGATCGGTTGGAGGATTTCGGCCTCAAGCTGTCTATCGACAAGTGTCAATTCTTCAGAACTTCTGTAAAATCGTGGGCCACATAATGTCCAGTGAGGGCATAGGAGACTGACCCTAGCAAAGTGGAGGCTCTGACCACTTGGCCTCAGCCCAGGAATTTGAAAGAGCTGCAACGATTCCTGGGGTTTTGTGGATACTATAGGAGGTTTGTTAAGGACTATTCTCGAGTGATTTCCCCCTCCTCAACCTCACTCAGGGGTATCCGCCTATGCACAAAAGGTATAAGAAGGCTGTGCGCTCGGAGACAGAAAAGAAGTATTTCCAGACGAATGATGTGTTTGGGGATTGCTGGACTGCTGAGTGTGAGGAAGCCTTTTATGACATCAAATATCAACTTACTCATGCCCCAGTACTGGCCTATGCTGATCCGGCCAAGCCGTACATTCTTCATACTGATGCCAGTCTACAAGGGTTGGGGGCTGTGTTATAACAGGAGCACTCGAATGGTCTGAGACCTGTAGCATTTGCCAGCAGAAGCCCGACTCCTTCAGAAAAAAATTATCCAGTGCTCAAACTAGAGTTCCTGGCTCTGAAGTGGGCCATTGTTGATCAGTTTCATGACTATTTGTATGGTGCCAAGATATTGGTAAAGACTGATAACAATCCTCTGATGTATGTACAGACCTCTGCCAAGTTGGATGCCACAGGCCATAGGTGGCTCTCCGCCTTGGCCACCTACGACTATGCTGTTGAGTACAGGGCGGGCCTAAACCATGTAGATGTGGATGCTCTCTCTCGGAGGCCTATGCCACAAACTGATTGGGTCAGGTTGTCCGAACCTGACATAAGAGCCCCCTGCCAGAAATTTGACAAAGAGGAACACGTGTCTCCTTACGGGGTGGACTGTATGGTGGAATGTTTGGGATCATCCGAAAATTGCATACCTGCTGCCTACTGTCATTTCGCTGCATTAGACACTAGCTCACTGCCCCAATTCAACAATGATAGTCTCCGACAGGCTCAATCTTGTGATCCTATGATAAAATGGCAGTGGAGCTTTGCAGGCCGGGAGGATTTGTCAAGTTACGTTCCCTGATCTAAGGACTGCCTTGTTGTATAAAGAAGGGCCCAAAGTGAAGCTGATTAACCAACTGCTATACAGAGAGACTGTGAATAAGGAAGGCGGGTAGACAAACAACAACTGGTGCTGCCCTCAGCTCTTAGAGAACTGGTCTTAAGGTCCTGCATAATCCAATGGGGCATCTCGGCATAGACCGAACACTTGATCTAGTATGGGCTCGATTTTACTGGCGAAATGGTACAGATGTAGAGCAATATGTCAAGATTATAGCCGCTGTTTACAAGAAAGCTATACCCCAGAGAGCTGCCCCTGGTCATCATTACCACTAGTGCCCCTATGGAACTGGTCTGTATTGATTTTTGAGTCTGGAACCCGATTTGAAAAGTGTCAGTAACATATTGGTGGTCACTGATCATTTTATCTGGTATGCACAGGCCTTCCCGACTAAGGATCAGAAAGCAACCATGGTGGCTAAGATACTTGTTGAAAACTTTTTCGTCCACTATGGGGCTCTGCAGCTGATCCATTCTGACCAGGGAAGGGATTTTGAGAGCCGTTTGATTAAAGAGATGCTGTCTTTGTGGGGGGTGCGAAAGTCAAGAACCACCCCCTATCATCCTCAGGGAGATCCTCAGCCTGAAAGGTTCAACCGTACATTGCTTGACATGTTGGGCACTTTACAACCAAAAGACAAACCGAGATGGAGCCAACAGATTAGCACTCTAGTTCCGCTTACAATTTATGCGAAGAGTGACGTACTTAAGTTTCCCGTACCGACTGATGTTTGGGAGAGAGGCTAGACTGCCAGTGGATGTGTGTTTTGGGGTTTCCCCTGATGAGGTGCAAGCAGAGAACCATCTACAGTATGTACAGAAATTAAAGGCACAATTGAACCATGCCTACCAACTGGCCCAGACCATGGCAGCTAAGCGAAACCTGGCCAACAAAGAAAGATACGATAAGAAAGTAAAAACAATGGAGCTAAAAGAAGGGGACAGAGTGTTACTGAGGAATCTGGGACTGCCTGGGAAACATAAAATTGCTGACAGATGGCATCACCTCCCCCACATTGTTGTGGGAAAATTGACAGATCTGCCGGTATGTAAAGTGCGGCCTGAAAACAATTCTAAAGATGTGAAAACTATGCATAGAAATCATCTGCTGCCAATCAGACAAATACTGATTGAAGCTGAATCTCCAAATGCGGCCATCCACCCCCCCCCAGGCCTATGACTAGATCTGCTACCAGGAAAAGCATCAGACCCGTTGATTCTTCAGCAGGCCAACCAAAAGGGCCTTGCCCAAGGTCTGCAGAAGGAAGTGATCAACCAGTGGTGTCAGAAGATGACGAAGATGATATTGAATACTATCCCTCTTATGAATTGAGCCAGTTATTTTGGGGCAATCCTCTTATTAACTCTGGAGATGAGGTTGAACCTTCTGGAGTGTCTGAGCCCCCAGCTTTGTCTCCAGGACCCACGCTTCCAGACCTCGAATCGGGTGGCAACAGCACCCAGGAGGTGAGATCCTTGAGCAGGGCTGAACTGTCTGGCCTGGCTGAATTGTCTGACTTTTCAGAGGAAGAGAGTGAGATAGGGGAACAAGCAAGTGATATGCCAGAACCGGAAGAATATTTTGAATGCCCTGACGGTTCCTCACCTGTACCTAGACAGCCCCCAGCTGAGCCCAGTGGGGTGGGTCCGGGGATAGTCGGTCAGGCCCCCAATAGTACTATGAGTGCTGAGCCCTTTTTCCCTGTAGAGATTCCCGTCACTAATGTCAAGGAAACTGAGGTGGAATCAGGGCCTGTTTCAAGGTCTCCCGAGACCCCTAGGCGATCCAGCCAAGAAATATGGCCGGTAATAAAGTTGAGTTATGAGTCTCTGGGTCAGCCGGTGGACCTGCCCTTAAATGTGGTCCACAAAGGGGTGTATGTGTCCCCGAGTTCCTTGCCTAAGTTAGCTTTGGGGGATAACTCCAGATTGTTAGTATTACCTTTTGAGTGTGGTGCCCCTGCTTTAGGTAACCCACCAGTAACTGAAAGGGAGGGGTTCCCCCAGTCCCGGTGTCATGAGCAGGAACTAATGACCTGATTTAAAAAAAAAAAAAAAAGGGAACAGGAGTTTGTGCGTATAATGTTGTACAAACTATAGTACGCTATAAATCTAATATTCATGTATGTAATGCAAAGTGTGATATAGTGTTAACTAAGGTATTTGCCTTAAAGTCACTCAAGGGTAACTACCTACCCGGACGCAGACAGAATTTTTCCAGGCCAGGAGGGTGTAACCCCTTTGCAAATGGGGGTTCCTGAAAGCTTTCCCGGAGTTTGTCTCCATGCTCCATGCCTAGCTGGTGATCGGCATAAAGCCGTTTAAGTGGGTAACCAGTGAGCACTTTAAAAGCCTCCGTGAGCTGTCTCTTTAAGGGCTGCCTGTTGCAGTCATAATTAACTGAAATGGGGGGGGGACTGCGTGGTTGTATACCCTAGTCCCGCCGGGGACACTGAAAGAATGACTCCCTTCTGCCATCGCTAGTGGTGCAGAGGGAGTTCTGTTGGAGGATGTGATTGTTTGCTTGAAATAACGTAAAATAATAATGATAATGTAGTTGTTCTAACCTGCCTACCTTTGCAGTAAAGACTGTTTCGATTGTCTCCTCCATTATGGTCCAGAACTGCTGAATTGGACCAATCAGTACCTCGGGACTATGGAGAGCTGTCTGGCCAATAGAGGAACTGCTTGTAAATGGGGAAAGGCATTATGGGTTATGGCACTTTTTCACACCACTGAGGGGCCAAAAACTGGTTGACTGACAGGTGTGCCAGCCACTAGAAGTGGTGGCGCCTGAATTGAAGGAGCCTTACTTCTGGGGCCAGATGCGTTGTGGCTGAGGAGAAGAGGAGCTTTGTGCTTCTGCGCTGGCCAGTGAAAGTTCGCAGCGGGAAGCACATTGAAGGCCTAAGCGGCCGCTTTTCTTGCCCGTTCAAGCAATTGGACTAAATCCACCGCGCAGGTCGGAGGGAGGCTGGTGCCAGTCCAGCTACCTACCAGGCTCAATCTGAGAGGACTGGAGAGAATTGCTGAGTCGCGCTCGGTCCGCCTGTGATGTTGAAGCTGCCGTTTGCTGTCTAAGATCTTCTGCAAGTTGGGAAGGGTTGAAAGCAGTTGCCTGGTATGGTACCCCTCTGTTGTGGCCATATAAATGTGTGAGAAGACTGGTGAAGTTCAGGCTTCATCCTGGCAGCGCTGAAGGAATCGTTATTTGCTGGGGTTGTGAGCACTGGATTCAGGGAAGCTCCTGCAGTGTGTACTACGTGGTTTCCAGTGCATTATTATACTGCTGACTGCCTAATTAAACTTTCCTCCTATTCTGACCTGCTCAGGACTGTAATGTTTATCTGTGTTAAGGGCCCCAACCAGCTGCCACGTTTGGACTAACCGTTAGGGCTTGGGTACCCAGGGACAGTAAATCTTAGGGTTAGCCTGTGCACAGAGCCCTAGGTAGATCATTATAGTATAAGCTAATTAACCTGATTACCCCCTTTTCCTTGTTATCCCCCTTCAATAAATCAGATTATCATGTTGACTACGTCCTGGCTGGTTTGTGCATCCCTGGTGAACTGCTGCAAAGTGACTGCGATATAACTGTACCTTACTTTACAGGGGTCCCGGGTGAGCTGAGAGATACTACCCAGGGGTAAGTGTACTGGTGAAAAGAATTGTTGGTACCCAGTGTGAGCCACTAGTGGGAGAAAAGGGGGGTTGCAGTAACCCAGAGGGCTGTAACCGAGGCGGTCTCGACCGTATTAACCCCAACCTCTGGGTGGAGGCACCCGTCAATGGAACTGGGCCCCTCACCCTGTCTCAGTGGCGGCAGGCAGGGGTAGTAGCCCTAAGGGTAGCGCCCCTAGGGGTTACAATAGTATAGTACAGTACAGTACAGTATAGTATATACATCTCTTTTATTTGTTGGTAGTCTATTAAATGTCCCACATAAAACTCCACTGGCCAACATGCTAGTGACGCTGACAATTATAACCTCGGGGTCTAGGCCAGAATTTGCTTCAAACTGTATTTTACCAAGTGGCTCCTCTGAAGCTATGTGTGTTTTATATTGACTTTAATAGCACACTGATCATGCAAGGTTATTTGGGGCATCTAAATGTAACCCCCCTGCAAATGGGGGTTCCCAAAAAGTCTTCCAGGAGCTTGCTTGAATGCTCCAAGCCTGAATGGTATTTGGCGTTTAAGCCGTTTATCTGTGAGTGCTTTTAGAGCCTCTAGTACTGTCTCTTTAAGAGCTGTCTGCTTGCAGACATAATTAGTTTCTATGGGGGGACTGTGTGTTTCCCTGTTTGAGTCCCACTCAAGCTGCTGCCAAATCGCTCTGTTTCTGCTGTCACTAAGTGGGCAGAGTGAGCACTTTTCAAAGATGTAACTGTTTGCCAGAAATCATTTAGAGTAATAACAAAAATACAGTTTGTCTAACCTGCTTTTCTTTGCAGTCAGAACTGTGTTTGCCTAGTCCCCCATTCTAGTTTTGAACTGCTGAACTGGACCAATCTGTGTGGTGGGACCTTTGAAATCGAGCCTGCTGCTGGCAGATCAGAACTTGGACTGTCATTGTGGAGCCAGCCACCTATGTACTGTACGGCCAATGCCTCTGGGGATTGTAGTTTGGACTTTGGCGCCTTTTTGCATCAACAAGGGGAGTCTGATTGTGAGTGACAGCAAAACCAGCCAACTGAACTGGGAGGAACTCAAAGGAAATGCCCAGCTCTGTCTACTAGAAAGATCAGATGATGTGAGACAGCGAAGAGGAAAGGAGCTATGTGCTTCTGCTGTGTATAGTTTTAGCACGGTAAGCACACGTAAGGCCCTGAGTTTCAGTCTGCAGCCTGTGCAAGCGCCTGCTCAGACTGAATCCGACCTGTGAAGAGAATCAAGGAGATCTGAAGAGCAGAAACCAGGCTCACTCTGTAGAAGACTGGAGAAATTGCCGAATCGCGCTCGGTCTGTCAGGAACTGAATCTGCTGTGTGTCTCCCGGGTATTGTGCAGTAATTGCAATCGGGATCGAAGCAGCCTGCCTGGTGTAGTACTTTCCTTTTACATATAAATGTGTGTAGTGCTTAGGGGAATCGTTTAAATCCCTGTACAGTGAATTGAGTGCATGAAGCTGGAAGTAAACCCCTGCTTAATCCAGACTACATCCATTTGCTCTAAACTGCAGTGGGGTCCAGTCACAAGTACCTTGTCCACGTAGTCTGCTCCTCCTGGCAATCCAGGACAATCTGCCTTCCATCCAGTTCCCAGCACTGAGTTTGTGAGTACAAAGCAGGGTAGCTCCCTGCCATCTGTTTATTGAATTGCAAGTGTGTCATCTAATTGTTGCTTTTTTCATTTCTTCACGAACTGAGCCCTCTGGCTCCGGATTACAATTGGGTATTGTGCAAGTCTTTTTTCCATCACAGGGCCCCAACCAGCTGCACCGATCCTGGCAAGCCCCCATCCTGGGTACCCAGTGAAAGTGACAGTTTGGGACTCTGAATATGCGCACTAGTACTGTGAGTATTAATGTGTTTAACCTAATTAACCTGATTTCCCCTTCCTTGTTACAGCTCCTTAAATAAATCAGATCTGTTGGTTTCAGCAAGTTACACTGACTGAGGTATTCGTTTATGTTAAAGTATTGTACTCTGGTTTTGCACTGTATCATCTTGTTTTACAGGGGTCCCCAGAGTCCAGTCGACAGAGCCAGTCCTGGGGTAAGTGTACATTGTGAAGATATTCCTAATGCATTGTGTGGGCCACTAGTGGGAAGAAAGGGGGGTTACAGTGTCCCAGAGGGCTGTGATCGAGTTAGTTTAACTACTGCAAACCCTGACCTCTGGGTGGAGGCACCTGCCATTGGACCTAGGCCCATCAACCTGTTAAGCAGGCAGGGGTAGTAGCCCTTGGAATAGCACCACCGAGGGGTTACATCTTGGAGGCTCACCACTGGGATTGTGTGTCCTCAAGTGGCCACATTTATGAACCACTGTAAAAAATAAAGAAAATAAATAGGTACCCCGACAGAAGTGGCTGTGCACCGGTTGGTGGAGGGGTGCACTGAGAAGTAGTCGACCCCAAAATGCTTATGCTATCCTGGACATCCTATTTCATCACGGACACTGTATAGGAGTAATTTCAAGGTGGAGAGTTTACAAAACCCTGTGGTGGTGGGTCAACATGCTAATCTGCTCACCCACACTTTCCTGGCCCTAGTAGAGTTTAAGGATCCCATAGATAGTTCCAAAGTGCCACAGACTATTACCCCAGAGGGAGCCCTCACTGCCTGGAGAGTGATAACTAAGGACAGTAAAGATCCGGGGGGGGGACAAGCCCCCTTCCACTATCTGAAACTTTTGAGGAGAAATTTGTTAAATGGTTGCTGGGGGAAGGGAAAGCTGTGGAGGACTTGAAGAAACTATTCTTGCCACCTGGGGGTGTTCCTCCCCCAACACCCTCTCCCGCTCCAGTACTCGTTATGGTGGCTGAACCAATGCAGGCTCCTGTTTCTGCACCTGCCATGAGTCACGACTCTTACCGAAGGTTGAGGATCTTCTCTGGCACCCTCCCCACCCCCCCAAGGGGAGGATGATTGGGACACCTGGATAGACTGTGTTGCCCCTCCCCCCGATACCTGAATGGCAGAATGTGGAGGCTGAGAAGTGAAAAAGAATCATAGAAAGTTTGAGGGGCCCTGCCCTAGAGGCCATTAAATTTTTGAGGTCCACAAATCCTGATGCATCTGCCCAGAAGTACCTATCTGTGCTTGAAGGCAATTTTGGAAGCATTGAGTCAGGAGAGAGCTTGATGTGGAAATTTCAAGGTACAAAACAGTGGCCAGGGAAAGTCTCTCTGCATATGTTACTCATCTGGAGAGAGCTCTGCAGAAGGCTTACCGAAAAGGTGGGGTAGCCGTCAGTGACTTAAACCGTGTGAGGTTGGAGCACCTACTACAGCAGGCAAAGCATTCTAAATTGCAGCTTCTTCAATTAAGGCTCCCAGACAGAAGGGGTAACCCACCGGACTATTGTGACTTAATAAAAGAACTTTGGGAGGTAGAAGATGAGGAGGGGGATTCTAATTTTGGGGTGAGCGCAGCCCAAGTGATCACAGCATCGGAAGGTCCTTGTGAAGTGGGGACCAATGAGGGTGTGCCACCATGGGGTGAACTGCTGAGAGAGATCAGGGAATTCAAAAACAGTCCCTTTATGAAGGCCGCGCCTGCAAGTACAGGCCCTGACCTATATCTGACTGCATCTGCTATGGGGGTGGAGGTACCCACCCAGGCATCTCCTGCTGACAACAGCTCAAAACTTGATGTCTTGACCCTGGAAGTGGGGAAATTGACAAGATGCTTCCAAATGCTTATCACGCCGCAGACAGAGATGGCACCAAGGTGTCCAGTTAGTGGTACCCCCATCCTGGCTCCCAGTGTGGCGCCTCGGTCAGCTCAAACTCCAGAAAGTATGTTTTGCTATAATTGTACAAGGATGGGCACATGAAGAGAGAATGCAGGTCCCCAAAAGACACAGACGAAGTTGTATATAGGCTACAAGGAGAGCTTCGGAGGACAAATCAGTGGTTGAGAGGTACACAAAATGATCGCAGTGAGGATCCAAAAAATGCTAACTCATGTCCCTTTGTGGCAAGGTCAGTTGCCCAGGCCCCTGCTGCTGCCTCTCCAGACTGGTCCCAAATAGTGGGTCCCTCCATGGAGACCACTGTAAAGGTGACTGGAGTGACTACAAGAGCTGTACTAGACAGTGGCTCCCAAGTGACAATTATGTTCCAAGACTGGTATCAGAAGCACTTGTCTGATGTACCTTTACAACCGTAGGAGGGGCTGCATGTCTGGGGGTTAAGTGAGAAGGCCTACACCTACTCTGGATATATCCAAATTTGTCTGTCTTTTCCCACCTCCGAGGCTGGGGTGGCAGAGCAAGAAGAGACCTTGGCCTTAGTGTGTCCCCCTACTGGACTGTATGATGGGGTTCCTTTACTAACTGGGATTAATGCACATATGTTTGGATGGCTGGCACAGTTGTGCTATGAAAAACAGGGGTTAAGGACCAGTAGAGCTTTAAGAATTCCAGCCTTGATCAAGAAAGCCTATGAGGCACAGAGAGATGCTGAAAAAGTAGAACCAGAGGAACCGGTTGGAATTGTCTGGAAGAAGGATCCTGAGTCTCTGATCCTGGCACCAAATGCCCAGTGTACCTTACAGGGAGAGGTCCATATCAGAAAGGATGTCAAGAATAAAATATTAATGTTGGATGCACCAGGCGATGGAAAATTGCCGGAGGGACTGCTGGTCAAGCCTAGTATTTTGCCTGCTAGAGCCCATGCTTATGCCCGAAGGGTAATGGTTCAAGTTCATAATGTGTCTGACAGAGAGATTCGAGGAAATAGAGGTTGCACCTTGGCTAATGTGCATTGTGCAGACACTGCAGTGCTACCTAGTAGCAAGAGTTCGGGGAAGAATGACAGAGTAACGCCTGACTTGTTTGATTTCGGTGACTCCCCGTTGCCAGTTGAATGGAAAGTGAGGATCAGCGAGAAGCTTGCCCAGAGAGACCAGGTGTTTTCTTTAAAGGAATGGGATGTAGGATGCATGCAAGGAGCTAAGCACCATATCCGGCTGCATGATGAAAGGCCATTTCATGAGAGGTCGTGACGCCTGGCACGTGCTGATATAGATGACGTGAGACAGCATCTGCAAGAGATGCTAGCTGCTGGTGTAATGCAAGAATCCAGAAGCCCCTATGCTTCCCCCATTGTGGTAGTGAGAAAAAAGAATGGGACAGTAAGGATGTGCGTGGATTATCGCACTTTAAACTGGCGGACTATCCCTGATCAGTACACAATGCCCCACATTCAGGATGCTTTGGACTGCCTAAACAGGAGTAAGTGGTTCTCTGTGCTGGATCTCTGCAGTGGGTACTACCAGATCCCGATGGCCCCAGAGGACCATAAGAAGATAGCCTTTATCTGTCCGCTTGGCTTCTATGAATTCATGAGGATGCCTCAAGGGATTTCAGGCACCCCAGCCACTTTTCAACGATTGATTGATGGAGCGTGCAGTGGGGGACATGAACTTACTAGAGTGCCTGGTATACCTAGATGATGTTATTGTGTTTGGCAGCTCACTGGAGGAACATGAGAGCAGATTATTCAAGGTATTGGACCAACTGGAAGACTTTGGCTTTAAACTGTCCATTGATAAGTGTCAATTCTTTCAAACATCAGTAAAGTATGTGGGACGTATAGTATCCACCGAGGGAATAGAGACCGACCCAAGCAAAGTTGAGGCCTTGACCACCTGGCCACAGCCAAAATCTAAAAGAACTGCAAAGATTCTTGGGATTCTGTGGTTATTATCAGTTTCATCAAGGACTATTCAAGAGTGATCCACCCTTTACTTAACCTGACTCAAGGGTATCCCCAACCCACAAAAAATACAAAAAGTCAGCGTCCCTCAAGACTGAAACAGTGTATTTTCATCCAAGTGAAGTATTTGGGGCCCGCTGGACTCTTGATTGTGAGACTGCTTTTCATGAGATCATATATCAACTTACCCATGCTCCTGTGTTGGCCTATGCTGATCCAACAAAACCTATGTCCTGCACACTGATGCTAGCTTGCAAGGGTTGGGGGCTGTGTTGTATCAGGAGCACGAGGATGGCCTGAGACCAGTGGCCTTTGCCAGCAGAAGCCTGACCCCTTCCGAAAAGAACTATCCTGTACACAAGTTAGAGTTTCTAGCCTTAAAGTGGGCCACTGTTGATCAATTCCATGAGTACTTGTATGGGGCTAAGATACTAGTAAAAACTGACAATAATCCTTTGACCTATGTGCAGACTTCAGCTAAGTTGGATGCCACCGGCAATAGGTGGCTTTCTGCATTATCTACATACGACTATGCTGTTGAATACACAGCAGGCCTGAACCACATAGATGCTGATGCTGTCTTCTGGAGGCCTGTTCCCCAGAATGACTGGGTCAGACTGTCAGAACCTGATATTCGAGCACTCTGCCCGAAGTTTGACAGGGAGGAACAAATGTCCACGGACGCAGTGGACTATATGGTGGATTGTTTGGGACCTTCTGAGAATTGCATACCTGCTGCATATTGCTACTTTTCTGCAATAGACATTGGTGCACTGCCTCATCTGGACAATGACAGTATTCGGCGGGCTCAATCCCGAGATCCTATGATCAAATCAGCTTTAGAAGCCCTCTATGCCGGGAAAGATGTGTCCAAGTTACGTTCCACTGATTTGAGAACTGCATTGTTATACAAAGAAGGTCCTAAGTTGAAACTGATCAACAGACTGTTATACTGAGAAACAGTAGACAGAGGGGGACAAGTAGACAAACAACAACTAGTGCTGCCCACTGCTTTTCGAGACTCAGTGCTGAGGACCTTACACAACCACATGGGGCACCTTGGTATAGAAAGAACACTTGACTTGGTGAGATCCAGATTCTGTTGGCCTAAGATGGGGGCTGATGTGGAGCAACACATTTGAACTTGTAGTCTCTGCTTACAGAGGAAAGCTTTGCCCCAGAGGGCTGCCCCCCTTGTTAACATCACCACTAGTGCACCCATGGAGCTGGTCTGTATTGATTTTCTGAGTTTGGAGTCAGATCAAAGAAATATTGGTAATGCGCTGGTGGTCACTGATCATTTTACGAGATATGCCCAAGCTTTCCCCACCAAGGACCAGAAGGCATCCACTGTGGCAAAAGTACTTGTAGAAAACTTTTTTGTTCACTATGGGGCTACACAAAGAATCTATTCTGATCAAGGGAGAGACTTTAAGAGTCGTCTGATCAAAGAAATGCTTTCTCTGTGGGGAGTGCGAAAGTCCAGAACCACCCCTTATCACCCCCAGGGGGACCCACAGCCTGAACGTTTCAACCGCACCTTGCTAGATATGCTAGGCACCCTCCACCCAAAGGACAAGCCTAGATGGAGCCAACAAATTAGCACCCTGGTACATGCCTACAACTGCACCAAAAGTGATGCCACTGGGTTCTCCCCCTACCACCTGATGTTTGGAAGAGAAGCTCGACTGCCAGTAGATGTGTGCTTTGGGGTCTTTCCTGATGGGGGTTTGAGCCGACAACTATTTACAGTATGTGCAAAAGTTAAAGGCCCAGCTAAATCATGCGTTCCAACTGGCTCAAACCATGGCTGCCAAAAGAAATCTGGCCAACTAAGTAAGTAAGTAACTGTTTATTTCTTTAAGGCACCCTTCCATAGCTCAGGGCGCCTTTACAATATCACTCATACAAATTAAAACCACAACTATAAACAGCATCAAATTCAAAATACATTCCAATATAATTTAAATCACTAAAAAAAAGCTTGGTTAAAAAGGAAGGTCTTTAAAGCTTTTTTAAAACTCTCCACAGTCAGGCAATTGCGTATCTGGCAAGGTAGAGAATTCCACAGGGTAGGGGCCATAAAGGCAAATGTTCTTCCACCAGATGTTTTAAGGTTACCCTGGAATCTCAGCAATCCTCACCAGAGGATCCGAGGGAGCAGGAGGGACAGTAAGAAGTCAGGACTTCTTTCAGGTAGCGAGGTCCCAAACCGTGTAGGGCTTTATAGGTCATCAGCATGACCTTGAAAGTGATCCGCCACTGTACAGGCAGCCAGTGCAATTTGCGAAGCACAGGTGTTATATGGTTGGACCTCAGGCTTCCAGTCAACAACCTAGCTGCTGCGTTTTGCACCAGCTGTAAGCGGCGGATATCCACTCCCGGCAGCCCTAGATAAAGGGTGTTGCAATAATCAAGACGATTGGACAAAAAGGCGTGGACCAGGGTAGGAAGATCCTCTGATGGAATCAAGTGTTTCACCCGTGCTATATTCCTTAGATGAAAAAAGGATGATTTGACTATGGCTGACACCTGTGCCCTCAGGGTCAAGCCCTCGTCAAATATAATACCAAGGTTACATACCTGACCAGATGCCATGAGCGGGGTTGCTCCCAGAAATAAACCTGAGAGTTTTCTCACCACGGACTTGATATCCTTACCCCGGTTCCACCACCAATACCTCTGTTTTCCCGGGTTCAACCTCAGCCAATTGGTACTCATCCAGTTCTGTATCTCCTGGAGGCAGTTGTTAAACAATGTACTTGACTCAGACTCCTGCTCAGGCACAAAAGACATATAGAGTTGAGAATCATCGGCATAGCAATGAAAACTCAAACCAAAATGTCTTATAATGTTCCCTAATGGAAACATATACTCCGCAAATAACATGGGGGACAACACTGAACCCTGTGGCACTCCACAGTGTAGACAGCGAGAGGTCGAGGAATAAATCCCCGACACTACTTTCTGAGTCCTACCCTGCAGAAAAGATTTAAACCAACTGTGGACCACCCCCCTTAGTCCACAGAGAGACCACAGGTGTTCAAGCAGCACCCCATGATCCACGGTGTCAAATGCTGCTGAAAGATCAAGGAGAACCAAGATAGAACGAGTTCTCCGATCTCTTGCCATCAGGAGATCATTCAATACCCGAACAAGAGCCGTCTCAGTACTGTGCTGTTTCCTGAAGCCAGACTGGAGAGGGTCCAGATATTATGGATGTTTAAATAATCTTCCAGCTGCAAAGTGACCACCTTCTCAATAATCTTCCCAAAAGGAAGATTCGAGATCGTCTGTAGTTTCCTGGGCAGTCAGGATCAAGGAGGCTTTTTCAGGAGGGACATACTATTGCCTCCTTCAAAGGATCAGGAAGAATCCTCTCTCCAATGATGCCACTACTATCCCAGTAAAGATCGGGCGATAACCTCTACACAACCCACAAGTAGGCGTGTAGGGCCTGGATCCAACCACAGAAAGTTGGGCGCAGAGTCTGGATGATTCTCACCTTATCCATAACTACCGGTTGACTGAACATGGACCAAGTCAAATGGGTACTTGTGTCCCTCGATTGGTCACTGCAAGACCCAATGGGAAGGCCCTGGCTGATCTCATCTCTGATAGCAGACACCTTATCAGCAAAGAACATCGCAAACTCCTCACACTGTAACTGTGATAATGCTCGACCGGCATGAAGACAGACTGGATTGCACAGTCTGTCCACAGTCCGGAAGAGCTGGGCCGGTCTATTCCTTGCTGTAGCAATCTCCCTGGACAGGAACTCTGCCTTCTTATGGGAGATTGCTAACTGGTAGATTTATAATGATCTAGCAATCTAAGCCTGTCAACTTCCAGGTGAGTCTTCCGCTAGCGTCTCTCCAATCTTCAGCCCTGTCTCTTCAACCCACGGATCTCCGTGGTAAACCACGGGGACTCGGGGTGAAGAGTACAGGGGCGAACACGGAAAGGAGCAATGACATCCAGGGCCCCCACAACTGCCCTATTATAGGCCAGCACTAAAGACCCTGGATCCATGCTATCCATTGGAAAACCCGAGAAGTCCAGCTCCGTCATTAGGCCTTCTGAGGTAACTCCTCTCAAAGGATGGAACTGTACTATCTCCTTAGGGGCAGGCCTCTTTCGGGGGGCCACGGAACTGAACCTCAGGGCATGATGGTCAGACCAACCGATGGGCTCCACCTCCACATCGGAGATTTCCATCCCCAGATGGAATATCAAGTCCAATGAATGTCCCCCCTGGTGGGTTGCAGTGGTAATAACCCATGTCAGGCCCAACAAATCAGTCAGTTGGAGGAGGTTTTGTACAAAAAGCGCGAGTTCATCATCGACCCAGGCATTGAAATCCCCCAGAATTATCCATCAGGGGAATTCCAAAACCCTCTCAGCGATGAAATCCGCCACCTCCCTCAGAAATTCTCTCCCATCACCTGGTGGACGATAAATGAGGAGTATCCTGAATCCTGCACCTGCACCCACAATACATACAAAGGAGTTGGTATATCCAACCGGCTCCTCCCTGAGGTCCAGTTCCTGTCTAAAACAGACTGCAACTCCCCCACCTCTACAGTCCACTCTCGGGCGGTGAATCACGAGAACCCGTCCGAACTCGAGATCCCAAAATGGGGCCCGCATTTCGTCAAGCCAGGTCTCGGTGATGTAAGCTAAGTCCAGAAGCAACAAGATCTGCTACTAAAGCAGTCTTGTTTCTAATAGACCTAGCATTGTTAACACACGCCCGAAAGGGGGAGACTCAAGGATGACTCCGCTTCCTGCCTGATCAAGTCAGTGCCCTTGGGTATGGGCCTTGCCAAGATACGACGGACCACGCTCCTGCATCCATTTCGCCCCAGGGCGCCTCCTGGTTCTAACTGTTCCTATCCGCCCACTCCTTTCCCATCCTCCCCCCCCCGAGTTCCAGGATCTCCTATTCCCACCACTCCTACGTCTCGAAATGCCAAGTATTTGGCATTTCCTATACACTTCTGAAGGGAGTGCGAGACATTCAAAAGGTCGAAGATCCTTTAGTCTTGAGGGGGAGTACCGCCTGACTGTGCTTTCACCAACCCAACACATTAAAACCTATTAATACCACTAAAAATAACACTCTAACAATGCGCCCCCTAGTCAACTTTACCAAAAAGCAAAAAAAATAAATAAATAAATAATAAAACGAACAAAAACACAAAAACCACTCTTTTGATGAAAACTCCACCACTTCCTCTCACAAAGTAGTGGAAAAGAGAGGCCAAATTATTTACCAATCCCACCCACTGTCTCTCACACAGAGGGGAGAATAAAATACATTTTCAAACTTAATACTTGTTTAAACTAACATAAAACTAAACTGAAATAACTAAATTATACAATAAAAATATTCAGCCAACAAATTCACTTAATAATCTTAATCAATTCAACAGCTTTATCATATCAGAAAAGGTTCACATCTCAGGGAGTCATAAATGTAAATTGGTCCTTCCCATGGGCTCTCACTTCCACGGAGGACCAAAAACAGTCATGAATCCAACGAAGTTCTAAAAGGGAAACTCTAGTACAACTTATTACTTACTGACTGTAGATTCAGATTGTAGATAAAGAAAGGTATGATAAAAAGGTGAAAGCACAGGAACTCCAGGAGGGAGATCAGGTATTACTAAGAAATCTGGGACTGCATGGCAAACACAAGATTGCTGACAGATGGCACCATCTCCTTCACATTGTAGTGGGCAAACTAGATGATCTGCCTGTGTACAAAGTAAGGCCTGAGAATAATTCATAAGATGTTAAAACAATGCATAGAAATCATTCACTGCCCATTGGACAAATCTTGATTGAGTCTGAACCCCCAGAAAATGCCCTCTCTGGACCAGTGACTAGAGCTGCTGCTAAGAAAAAAATCAAAAAAGTCTGCACCTACAGAAGCTGAGTTAAAGTGTTCCCTCCACAAGTCCCAGTTGAATATGACTGTCAGTCCATGTCAAAGGAAAGTGAGTGTGGTTTTGAATACTACCCTTCTTACGAACTGAGTCAGTTGTTTTGGGGCAATCCCCTAGTCAATCCTGGAGATGAAGCTAGGCCTTCTGGCCTGTCTAAGCCCCCAGCTTAGTCCCTGGAGCCAATGCTCCCAGAAAGTGAAGTGCGAAGCATCAAGTCAGAAGATAAGGAATCACTGTGTATGGTTGAACTGTTTGAGCTTTCAGAGGAGGAAAATGATGGACTGGAACAGACTGGTGACATACCAGAACAAGAAGAGTATGTTGAGTGCCCTGATAATTCACTGTCAGTGTCAGAAAGCTCTCCATGTGAGCCAAGTGTTGTGGACTCAGAGATTGTAATTCCTGGAGCTGAAAGTGCCCCAAGTTCTAGCCTCTCTACCCCAATGGAGACTCCCCTGACAAGTGAGGACACTGCTGAACATGCTCAGAGTGCAGAGACTGTAACAGTTCCCCCTAGAAAGACTGGTCGAGCTTTAAAGCCTGTGGTGCACCTCAGTTATGATTCCCCTGGGAGGCCTGTGGACTTGCCTCTCAATGTTGTCCATAAAGGAGTGTATGTGTCCCCAAGCTCATTGCCCAAACTGAATATCAGTGCTAACTCCCAGTTACTTGTGTTGCCCTCTAGGTATGGTGCCCTGCCCCATCCAGCCCAAGGTAACTGATAGGAAGGCCCCCTCTCTTCAGGTTTCATGTACAAGAGGTAATAACCTGAGTTATGGTACAATGTGTTGTAATACTGTGTAAAGAGTGACGTACTGCAAAGTTTCAGAAATGTGTTCCTGGTAAAGTGATATATTGACTGATGATTACATGTATAAACCTAATGTAATACTGATGAAAATGTATATGATTGTATTGAAACTTATGGGGGTACTTGCTTGATGCGGACGCCAAGCTTTCCCAGGCCAGGAAGGGTGTAACCCCCCTGCAAATGGGGGTTCCCAAAAAGTCTTCCAGGAGCTTGCTTGAATGCTCCAAGCCTGAATGGTGTTTGGCATTTAAGCCGTTTATCTGTGAGTGCTTTTAGAGCCTCTGGCACTGTCTCTTTAAGAGCTGTCTGCTTGCAGACATAATTAGTTTCTATGGGGGACTGTGTGTTTCCCTGCTTGAGTCCCGCTCGAGCTGCTGCCAGATCGCTCCATTTCTGCCGTCGCTAAGTGGGCAGAGTGAGCACTTTTCAAAGATGTAACTGTTTGCCAGAAATCATTTAGAGTAATAACGAAAATACAGTTTGTCTAACCTGCTTTTCTTTGCAGTCAGAACTGTGTTTGCCTAGCCCTCCATTCTGGTTTTGAGCTGCTGAACTGTACCAATCAGTGTGGGGGGACCTTTGAAATGGAGCCTGCTGCTGGCAAATCAGAACATGAACTCTCATTGTGGAGCCAGCCACCTATGTACTGTATGGCCAATGCTCTGGGAATTGTAGTTTGGACTTGACACCTTTTTGCACAACAGAGGAGTCTGATTGTGAGTGACAGCCAAACCAGCCAACTGAACTGGGAGGAACTCAAATGAAATGCCCGCTCTGTCTACTGGAAAGATCAGATGAGGTGAGACAGTGAAGAGAAAAGGAGCTTGTGTTCTGCTGTGTATAGTTTTAGCATGGTAGGTGCGTGTAAGGCCCTGAGTTTCGGTCTGCAGCCTGTGCAAGCGCCTGTTCAGACTGAATCCGACCTGTGAAGAGAATCAAGGAGATCTAAAGAGCAGAAACCAGGCTCACCCTGTAGAAGACTGGAGAAACTGCTGAATCGTGCTCGGTCTGTCAGGAAATGAATCTGCTGTGTGTTCTCCCGGGTATTGTGCAGTAATTGCAGTCGGGATCAAGAAGCAGCCCACCTGGTATAGTACTTTCCTTTTACATATAAATGTGTGTAGTGCTTGTGGGGAATCGCATTTCAAATCCCCTGTACAGGGAATTGAGTGCATGAAGCTGGAAGTAAACCCCAGTTTAATCCAGACTACATCCATTTGCTCTAAACTGCAGTGGGGTTCAGTCACAAGGACCTTGTCCACATGGTCTGCTCCTCCTGGCAATCCAGGACAATCTGCCTTCCATCCAGTTCCAGGCACTGAGTTTGTGAGTACAAAGCAGGGTAGCTCCCTGCCATCTGTTTATCGAATTGCAAGTGTGTCATCTAATTGTTGCTTTTTTCATTTCTTCATGAACTGAGCCCTCCGGCTCCGGATTACAATTGGGTATTGTGCAAGTCTTTTTTCCATCACAGGGCCCCAACCAGCTGCACCGATCCTGGCAAGCCCCCCCCCCATCATGGGTACCCAGTGAAAGTGACAATTTGGGACTCTGAATATGCGCACAGTACTGTGAGTATTAATGTGTTTAACCTAATTAACCTGATTTCCCCCTTCCTTGTTACAGCTCCTTAAATAAATCAGATCTGTTTGTTTTCAGCAAAGTTACACTGACTGAGGTATTCATTTATGTTAACGTATCGTACTGTGGTTTTTGCACTGTGTCATCTTGTTTTACAGGGGGTCCCCAGAGTCCAGTCGGCAGAGCCAGTCCTGGGGGTAAGTGTACATTGTGAAGATATTCCTAATGCATTGTGTGGGCCACTAGTGGGAAGAAAGGGGGGGTTACAGTGTTCCAGAGGGCTGTGACCAAGTTAGTTTAACTACTGCAAACCTTGACCTCTGCGTGGAGGCACCTGCCATTGGACCAAGGCCCCTCAACCTGTTAGTAGTTCAGAAAAAGAGATGTGCAAGAACAAGGGGGCACAATTTGAAGATAGAGTGGGGATGGCTCAGAGGTAATGTGAGGAAGTATTTTTTCACAGAGAGGGTTGTGGATGCATGGAACAGCCTCCCTGAGGAGGTCGTGGAGTCAAGAACAGTGGGGGGATTCAAGAATGCATGGGACAGACATAAGGCAATCCTAGTGGGGAGTAGGACGAAGTAAGCTGTTGGTTAACTAGATCTGCAGCTTTTCTATTAGGTAGGAAAATGGGCAGACTAGGTGGGCCAAACGGTCCTTATCTGCTGTCAAATTCTGTGTTTCTATGTTTCTATAGTAGTTAATCAAGCAGGGATATTAGCCCTTGGGATAGCGCCACCGAGGGGTTACACAAAATGCCCATACTTAAAAGAAAATTAAACATTTATTTAGAAATAGCTATCCCCATATTATCAGGGCAGGAACATAAATGTCAAAGGCTCCTTTTAGAACCAGAAATATGACACACCATAGGCCAAAGAAAGGCCCTGTAAACTGTTACACTACTTCCTTAATGGTACTTTGAGCACTTGTAATTGCATACCCTTCTGTTTTTCCCCCATCTTCCCAAAGTGCAACAGATCTGCAAGGAAAAATTCCTTCTCTTGGTGCTCTTGGAGTCAGACATTCTGTAATCCAAATGTCTGCCCACAAGGTACAATATAAATGTCTGCCCACAGGGTACAATCCAAACACTTCACGATGTGAAAACACAACACCCCTCCGCCTAAAGAAAATAACACTCTCCCTGTCTCTTCCTCCTCCTCTCTCTCTCTCTCTCTCCCCGTCTCTCACACACACACACACACACACACACACACTCTCCAAGCCATGACTTTGTAACCAGGTATCGGCCCACTAGGCATAAGTGCCTGTTTTCAGGGGTGACCTGGAGAGTTTAAGTGACTTGCTCAAAGTTACACACCATGCAAGTGGAGATTGTGGGACTCAAACTCAGGCCTGCTGGGTGTACCAAGCTCAGTCACAGCTCGTTACTAACCTCTAGGCTATACTGCCAGCCCAAACTTACAAATTTATTGGAGGGGAGGTGGCATTTTAGGACGTGATCACTGATTTTGGTTACTCCTACAGTCTGATGTCCACTCCTACTGGTGTTATAATATGACTGTGCTACCTTTGAATCAAACATCACATAATGCTAACTGCAAAAAAAGCAACTAAGTAATATAGTGTGTACAAGGGGTCTGGGCAACAAATATGGGTATGTGTACAACCCGGGGAAGGGGGCACAAAGAGGGACTAAAGGGCCCTGGCTTACATATGTTATTTTTCTAGCTACACCGCTGCAGGCAGGTGGGCACATTCTTAGCTATACCACTGCAGGCAGGCGGGCGGGCACATTCCTAGGGACACCACTGCAGGCAGGTGGGCACATTCCTAGCTACACCACTGCAGGCAGGTGGGTGGGCACATTCCTAGCAACACCACTGCAGGCAGGTGGGCACATTCCAAGCTACACCACTGCAGGCAGTTTGGCACATTCCTAGCTACACCACTGCAGGCAGGCGGGTACACTCCTAGCTACACCACTGCAGGCAGGCAGGCACATACCTAGCTACACCACTGCAGGCAGGCAGGCACATTCCTAGCTACACCACTGCAGGCAGGCAGGCAGGCACATTCCTAGCTACACCACTGCAGGCAGGCGGGCACATTCCTAGCTACACCACTGCAGGCAGGGGGGCACGTTCCTAGCTACACCACTGCAGGCAGGCAGGCACATTCCTAGCTACACCACTGCAGGCAGGGGGGCACGTTCCTAGCTACACCACTGCAGGCAGGGGGGCACATTCCTAGCTACACCACTGCAGGCAGGGGGGGATGTTCCTAGCTACACCACTGCAGGCAGGTGGGCACATTCCTAGCTACACCACTGCAGGCAGGCAGGCACATTCCTAGCTACACCACTGCAGGCAGGCGGGCACGTTCCTAGCTACACCACTGCAGGCAGGCAAGCAGATTCAGAAAGTGTCTGGCCAAGGCAGAACCATACTCCATCTAGCGAATCAGGCCCAGCATCCCCAACCACCACCTTGCAATTTCTGTACTGGCTACAGGCCTACTACAAACATAAGGTCTACAGTAGCAGACCAGTGAGCTCTGATCATTTCATCAGTCCACTTTCCTGTTCGGCCTGACATGCCAATGTATTTCTGCTTCACACAACCACATTCTTGGGTGTGCAAAGGTGTGTGGTAGCTAAGAAATGAAGTATAAGCCAAGGCGTGCAGCATCTAAGAAATGAAGTTTCATGGGGTAATCAGTTGCTAAAGCATTTGGATAGCTCAAGGGAAGAGAATTTGGTTTTACATACCACTTTTTCACACACACACACAATAAAACTCCGAGAGCTTTACAATGCAATGAGTTGGATCATGGGTGCAGGAATACACATGCCAAGTAAGCCATGGTGGCTTATAGTTGATTTTAGAGGGGTGCAACATTCTGGGCCCTAGTCGTCACGTTTTGTTTCTCCCCACTGCCTACTGCCCACCCTACTCATTATGTAACTGTTGTACTCTGTTTGAGTTATACTGGTAGTGCAGTGACTGTATGCAAACAAATGGAGCAGCCTTCAAGTGCTTAACTATATTATATGAAACAGTCATCGATAACTGCATTAGAGCGTTCTGTTTATGGAGAAGCAGGGAATGCTGAGTAGGAGTAATCAATGGTGTTTTAACAAATCCCAGTGGATCACTACATTCCACCAAGCACCTAGAAATGAACCTAACAGGCCAGTCTCCTTTCAGTCCAACTGGCTGTACCTAGACCTGAGCAACCCAAAATGCCGAATGGGATCTTTACATTCCAGGTAAATGCAGCTCACCTCTATGCTTTGCATTCACTTCCATTTAATTTAGGGGTGAAGCAGAAAGCAGAGCAAAGCTTAGTTTAATGACTTATCTCTGTCACTCAGGGCAGTACTTGTAGACCTGTCCGCTGACCCACCCCACTGCACTGCAGTGTCACACACAACCTTCTGGCCCAGAGGTGAGTGCAACTCTGAGCCGAAGTGACCCGCACTGTGGGATTGTCCCTTCAAAGATGTCTGAAAGAATTAAACTGCGTATCAGTCTGACAAACTACACCAACAGTTATGAAGAACATGGGTTTGTAGCCTTTTTCTGTTGTTTACCATCTCTGTGTACACACACACACACATATATATATATATATATATATATATATCTCTAGTTAAAGTTAGAGATAGGCAAAAGAAATTCAGGATTATTTCTCTAGTGGATGCTAGAGATGGGGGAGAAAAGCCAGATCTAAAAATAAAACCTCAACATTTAGTATGAAAAACCTCACTTTAAAAACTGTCACAGTAATTCAAAATGCAAATCATCCAGCAACATGTTAATAATAAGTGAGCAATAACCAATGGCAGGGTATGGGGTTATTAAGGATTAATCCACATCCCAGGTGCATTATGAGACATGAGGTCGCAGGCATACACACAGACACACACACACACACACACACACACACACATATACACACACACACTAGTGTGCTTGAAAAGAGGCTTGATAAGAATGTTATAGAGTTCTATTTACTATTATTTATTTAATTTGAAATAATTTAAACTAGGATAACTCCATGAAGATGTATAATCTAATTTTCAAGGAGTTCCCTGGGAGGGCGACAGCTGTCACCAGGGTAACATATTCCAGCAGGAAGAGTTACATAAAGGTGAAAAGAGTTTAGAACCAGAAGAGGTTTACCCACCACCCATGCCTGGTGCAACTGGACATAAAAAGAGTCAGTCAGCATCGCAGTAGAGTTCTTATCAATAGGCAGAAAATTACAACTGTACATGAAAAGATCATTTTAGTCTAGAAAAAATAACATCCAGTATAAGGACAGTGGACTATGGAACTTCTTCCTACATTTCTGAGTTCTGGTGAGCCCATGGAAACAAGAAAAAAAAAAAGTGCGTTCAAATGCAGCACTGCAAAAATATACATTTTGTTGTAATGATTTCTTTTGGCTTCTCGCTATTCCTGAAGTTAGTCCAGGTGTGAGCTCTGCAATAACACTAAATGGGTCTTTATTGTCTGGCACTGGATACCTTGCACTGCAGCGTCACTGATCAGTTCCCCATACACAAGGCCAGTGCTGCACTTCAGTTTTTCTATTAAACAGAACTCCAGCCACCAGCTAATGCATGCTCACTATTTAGTGAAGCGGTTCAATGAAGTCTGTACCAGTTCGAATGCTGAATGTTACCAATTTAGTGTAGACCGTGTAGGTGGTCGGTCACTTCCCTGGGTTTAATGAGGCTCAAGTTGGACAGGCAGGATGAAATATTTTTGGGGGTAGGGGCAAGATGGAAAAAATGACAGCTGTACTGTTCATAATGAGGTGTGGAAAATGCCAATGTTGAAAATCTGTAGTGAAAATATTACAAATTCGCGACAACTGAGGTGTGTGGAAACTGCGCACGTACGCTTGTAACACAGTCATTTTAAGGACTTTTGTCACCAAATTTTCAACGTAGGCATTTTAGGACCTCTGCTCATGAACAGCGTCACTGTGATTTTCTTAATCTGTCCCAAACACTGATTTCCCACAGCGACCGAGCTATTCTGCACTGGAAGTGTGAAAACACATTTCGGCCAGGATGTGAAAAATGATAGCTGTACTGTTCATAAGGAGGTGTGCAAAAGTGCCAATGTTGAAAATCTGGAGTGAAAATATTATAAATTTGCGAAGTTACGAGTGTGCGTGGAAACTGCGCAAGGTACGCTCGTAACATGGACATTTTTGGAATTTTTTCACCAAATTTGCAACATAGGCTTTTTGAGAGCCCACCTCATGAACAGTGACACTGTCATTTTGTTAATTGGTCCCGAAAGGTGATTCCACAGTGACTGTGAAATCAACTTTCAGGACCGAATAACACAATGACAGTGACTGAATTCATGAGGAGGGGTCCCAAAAACCCCATGTTGAATATCTGGTGCCAAAAGTCAAAAAAATGTCTGAGATATCCACATAAGTTGAAAAAAAAACACATTTATGCCATTATACAGCTCACCAGCATTTCTTCAGTTCGCGGTTGGCTTTGAAGAGTGCAGACGTGTTCCTGGTCCACCGAAGATCGTCGCACTGTGCTCCAGAGGTAGCTATGGGGTGAAGGGGGAGTGTGGGGAGGTGGAGTGCGCAGAGGTTTGGTGCGGGTTGGGGAGGGGGCACAAGAAACAGCGAGGGACCGTTTTCTTTTTTTTACAGGGTTTAAAAAAAGACAATGCGGGAGCTTTTGGCACACTGGAGTGGGCTCCCAGCATGCACCTGGATGTTTGTTGGGGGAGACTGGAGCCGACGGGGATTGGGCACCCCCATCGGTCATACTTTGCACTGGGGGGAGCACATGAGCACGCTGGGCTGGGCTCCCAGCATGCTACCTGGGTGTTTGTTGGGGGGGACTGCAGCCGACAGGGATTGGGCACCCCCTTCGGCCATATAGTGTGCTTGGGGTGGTCTGTGCATGAGCTGAGGGGACTGGGCACCCCTTCAGCACACAACAAATGGGGGAGCGCATCAAGCCGCCGGGGATTGAGCTACCCCGTCGGCAAATGAACTGGGGAGGGGGCATGCTGACAGGGGGATTGAGCACCCCTGTTAGCTTTAACAGGGACTGTGACAGGCGGTGGCTGTCCGTCAGCTTCCGTGAGGACTGTGAGAGGCCGACAGAGAAACTGTTGCCATGTTTATTGAAAGGAGACACCAGACAATGCAGCTGTAATTGGCTGCTGCAGTCTGGGACCACCCTGCAAAAACAGCTGATTGCTGATGACGGGGCGCTCCCTGATTGCAGCGGCCAGTTTGTTTCAAGTTGGTGGCAAGCTACACTACTGCTGTCATGGACAGCATGATTTTCTATTGGTGCCACACAGACCAGCCCCAAAATGGGCTGCTGGCATTGGCAACAACACTGCTGTGCCTCCACAACTCGCTACTGAAGCAAGCTGCCGCAATATGTTTCTTGCACATGTGTGCAAGCAAACATAAAAACACATTTGATTATTGGTAACTTTCATTAGAGACTGCTGATGTAGCTGGTAGTTTGATTCTGATTTAGTTTTTGGTTTTAAATGTAAAGAACAGACTACCCACAATGCAGATGTTACCACACAAAATGTGTTTGTTTATACAGTCCTTAATCAGCTCCCACTGCATCTTCCCTGGACACCAGAACACCCGCAACACAGTCTAGCCTTTCATTATACAGTGGGCGGTGAGCAGACTATTGTGTTGTGAGTGGCTACATTGTTTGTTGGTGTTCTTAATGTTCAGGAAGTATGCAGTAAGAGCAAAGCAAAGATTTGAAACAGAACAGGATTGGTTATAATTACAACATTAATATGCATTTCAGTTATTCTAAGAAAGGAAGCAGATAAAACAACCAGCAACATCAATTAATTTCAGAGAAGGTAAGCAATCATTTTTCAGCTAGAAATAATATGATGCAAAACAGGGCTGTCAGTGCCCCTTTGAGTCAGTGAAGCAGTTTAAGTGCATGTTTACTGTAGATAGATAGATAGATAGATAGATAGATAGATAGATACTGTCTGTAGATAGATAGATACTGTCTGTAGATAGATAGATAGATACTGTTGCTTGATTGACAGATAGATAGATAGATACTGTCTGTAGATAGATACTGTCTGTAGATAGACAGATAGATAGATAGATAGATAGATATATAGATAGATAGATAGATAGATAGATAGATACTGTTGCTTGATAGATAGAAAGATAAATACTGTAGATAGATAGGTACTGTTGATAGATACTGTCGATAGATTCTGTAGATAAATACTGTCGATAGATAGCTACTGTAGATAGATAGATACAGAGAGATAGATACTGTCTGTAGACAAATAAATACATAGATCGACATAGATAGAAGCTGTTGATAGATACAGTCGATAGATAGATGATAGAAAGATAGACAGATACTGTCGATAGATAGATACTGAATATAGACAGATAGATAGATACTGTCTATAGACAGATAAATACATAGATCGACAGATAGATAGATAGATAGATAGATAGATAGATAGATAGATAGATAGATAGATAGACAGATAGACAGATAGATAGATATAAACCTTGTGGAGTTCTATGACTGGGTGACGAGTGCCTTGGACCTAGGTAGACCAGTGGACGTCCTCTTTCTAGACTTCAGCAAGGCATTTGACTCTGTTCCTCACGAGGGCCTGTTGGATAAGCTGGGAGAAATGGGGGTGGGGAACCAGATGATCAGATGGATAGGCAATTGGCTCCAGGGCCGGACCCAGAGGGTCGTGGTTGGTGGGATAGTCTCATCCCCAAGGAGGGTCATTAGTGGGGTCCCACAGTGATCAGTCCTTGGGCCCCTCCTGTTCAACACCCACGCTCTGACATAAGGACAGGTATCAGGAGTGCGATGAGTCTCTTTGCGGATGACTCAAAACTGGGGGCAGTGGTGGATGGGGAGGAGGGGGTGGCCCTACAGGGGGACCTGGAGGCTCTGGAAAGATGGTCTAAAAAGTGGAAGCTGAGGTTCAATGCAGGGAAATGCAAGTTACTGCACCTGGGGGCCAGAAACCCAGGCCAAGAGTACACCCGGGGGGGTGGGGATGCTACAAGTCTGGATGGCTGAAAGGGACCTGGGCATGGTCGTGGATGTCAAGATGAACAACTCAGAGACTTGTAGGAGGGCAGCAGCCAAGGCAACAGGATGCTGGGATGCATCGATAGGGGGATCACCTCCAGAAGGAGGGAAGTGATACTCCCTCTGTATAACTGCTTGGTGAGGCCACACCTCGAGTACTGTGTGCAGTTTTGGAGGCCACACTTAAAGAGGGACATTAAACTCCTGGAGGGGGTCCAGAGGAGGGCAACCAAAATGATTTGGGGCTTGGGGACAGGACCTTTGGGGAGAAGCTCGAAGAGCTAAATATGTACACATTGGAAGAGAGAAGGGACCAGGGGACATGATAAAAGATCTTCAGGTACATGAAGGGGGTAAATAGGGGAGGAGCAGTCAGGGTGCTTCGAAGGAAGGAGGAGGGGCAACTAGAGGCATGGGTGGAAGCTGGAGGGAGGAAGATTCAGGGGAGAAAGGAGGAGGTGCTACTTCACTGAGAGGGTCGTGGAGCCATGGAATGCGCTGCCCAGGTGGCTGGTGGAGGCAGATACGGTGGAGGGGTTCAAGAGGGGCTGGGATAGGTACAGGGGAAGGGTTCTGGAAGCAAAATCCAGTGCAGCGAGAATATCCAGAACTGGGAAGGGAGAAGCCAGAGAAGGCAAGGGGGGCAGCAAGGTCAGCTCCCAGGGTGGGGGCTGACCAAATGAGCAGACATGAAAGACTGTTAGGCCTATTCTGCTGGCATTTTAGTATGTTAGTAGATAGATACTGTCAATAGATAGATAATATTTGTAGATAGATAGATGCTGTAGATAGATACAAATATATAGATATGGGGCAGGATTCTCAAAGAAAGCCAAAAATCCTGCAGCTGCGGGAAAAAGACTTGCAGCACTGCAGAAACGCAGTTGCGTGATATTCCCAAAGAAAAGTCGTGCAGGTGCGGAATTCCATAAATAGTCCCACAGCTGCGCAAATTCAGCAGCTACGAAAATTGTGCAAGTACTGAAAATTCATAGCTGCCGATCCGCAGCTGTGTAAATGGCTGAGGAGGTACAGCAATAGTGAACCTAAGTAGCTGAAGCAGCAGACTTTACCAGTACTGCCATAGCATGAAGCAGAACGCACCCACAAAGAGACCAGCAACCAGTCCCTCGACTGGGACCCCTGCAGTACCACAGGTACCAGCAATACCATGGCACCACAGTGGCCGACTCTCAGTGCTGGTCAACCCTCCCTTGGGTGTTCCTGTTGCCTGCAGGGGTAGCACTCGCTGTAGGCTGGTCAGGCTGTACTGCCTGTGGGACTCTGTCATGGGCTGCACTGGGTCTGGTGGTTATTGCCTGTTGCCATATCATGGCAACGTGTGCTATTGTTGCTATAACATCGGCCACTGGTATACCCACGTGGGATGCTATTACCTGTGCCTCACATCTACCATAATTGATTTCAATTGTTGGGGCACTACTGCAGTTTGCTGAGGGAGAGTTACACCTCACGCTAATGTGTGTAACATTTTTTCCGCAACTGTGGAAAACAACTGGCTGAGAATAGCCTTTAAGGGGCTGTGCCTTACTTATCTCACACCTTTTTTTCCTCAGGGACTTCCGCAGCTGCACTTTTTTCCACGGTCTGTAGTGGTGTTTTTTTCCGCAGCTGTGGAGGTTTCTGTGAATAGCACTCAGAGCAATCTCCCCTTTTTTTCCATAGCTATGGCAGTTTTGTGGACTTAGGGAAGGTTTTGCACCTTCAGAAAGCTTTGTGAATCCAGCCCACTGTCAGTAGATAGATGGGTACTGTAGATAGATAGATAGAGAGAGAGAGAGAGAGAGAGAGAGAGAGAGATAGAGAGATAGATAGCTAGATAGATACTGTCTGTAGATAGATAGAGAGAGAGAGAAAGATAGATAGAGAGATAGATTGCTAGATAGATAGATAGATAGATAGATACTGTCTGTATATAGATAGATAGCGATATATAGGTACTGTCTGTAGATAGATACTTTAGATAGATAGACACTGTCTGTAGATAGAGAGATAGATACATAGCTACAGGTATATAGATACAGTCTGATGATAGATAGACAGACAGATACTGTCTGTAGATAGTTACTGTAGATAGATAGATAGGTAGATAGACAGACAGACAGGCAGACAGACTATGCAATGCCCTGGCTCAAAATATACAATTTATCTTCTCATGTGAGGGGCCAGGAGGACCATAATTCATGAGTGGAAGAGCCGCCAGTGAGTTATGAAAGTTATTGAAGTCCTGCCCCCTCACAAATGAGGATAAACTTTGTATTCTGAGTCTGCCAATTGCTTATTTGATTTTATATAACATTGGTTTACTAGTTATAATTTTTAAATCTGCTGTTTGAAGGTTTAACTGTTTCTCTTTGATGTCAACTGCTGGTTTCAGTACTGTGTGCTATTGTGATGTCATCAGCATTGTGAAATCAGATCTCTGGTTGGTTCATATTCCGTAGTGATGTACCATACTTTCAGGATATCAATTATAACAACACCAACAGCAAAATATCATGAGATTAAATGGAAAAATATCACTTTATCTTCTCATTTTTATCTCCGCTGGATTTTTCATTAATTACAGGATGATTACAGTGTTGATTTACTTATTCAAAGAGTGACCACGTGTTTGCACAATGTAGATAGCTGCAACATAATGGTATGTACTGTTGGTGGTCTTAATATTGTTACTAAAACAACTGAAGATAGAATTACAGAACATCATGGACTATCAGGGGGATCAACAACTATTATTTATGAGACAGAAATATTATGGGGGAGGACCCAGGGCTTTAAAATTATTAGCAGGATGTCTAAGGGGACAAAGGGCTTGAGCATGTATAAATTCTATACAAAACCCTAGCACGACAAAATTTGAGACCCAAATTTCCAGAATAGCAGCAGTCTTTAGAGACCTTTACGCTAAACTATATAAACCAGATCCAGAACCAGATAAAGAGACGGTGACTCACTTCCTGAATAGTCTCAAGCTACTGAAAATAAGTAAAGAGCAAGGAGAGAAGTTGCTTTTACCTATTGGGGCAGAGGAAATGAAAGAGGTAATCGGGAAGTTAAAACCCAGAAAATGCCTGGGAACAGATGGGTTACCTCCGGAATTTTTTAAAACTTTTTGGGAGCTAGTACAACCTTTTCTAATGAAAGTTTATAAAGAGGTGATGGGGGAGCGAGGTAGTGCTTTGCCCTCCTGGTTCAGGGCAATTATCTCGGTGCAGCCCAAGCCGGGAAAGGACCCAACCAGATGTTCCTCATATCGCCCAATTTCATTATTGAATAATGACTATAAGATTTAAACAGCTATCTGGGCTTGGAGGCTCCAGCAAATTCTCCCAGGACTTATACAATGGATCAGATGGGGTTTGTCCCAAGGAGGCAAGCACATGACAACCTGAGAAGAACAACTCATATAATTGATCACGTTATTAAGACAAAAGTACCTTCAGTCCTGTTGAGTCTAGACACCGAAAAAGCATTTGATAAGGTGTCTTGGAGTTTTATGGGGCAGTCCTTTCCCAGTTTGGGCTACCAGAGGAGTTCCAGAGAGGGATTTTTAGGTTATATGAGGGACCTAATGGCTATGTCAGAGCCAATGGACACATCTCTTCTAATTTTAAGTTAGGCAGGGGTACCAGACAAGGATGGCCCATGTCACAGTTGTTATTTGCCTTATATATCGAACCGTTGGCTCAGGCCATAAGGCAAAGCAGAGAAGTAACAGGAATTAAGGTGGCAGGGGTAGAACATAAAATGGCATTGTATGCCGATGACAAACTTTTGTATGTAAGTAATCCAGACACAACTATTGAAAAACTGTTTAAAATAATTGAATCTTATTCCACCATATCTGGATATACACTGAACAAATCAAAAACTGAAGTGCTCAGTTTTAACTATGTCAGTTCAGCAAGCGTTAGAGATAAGTACCCAATGAATTGGGACAGGGAGTCTATTAAATATTTAGGCATGGAGTTATGTACAGTGAACACCCAGTTATTTGCATTGAACTATCCACCTTTGATAGCCCAATTAAGGAGGGATTTTGGGAGGTGGGCTTTGCTGCCGCTGACACTTCATGCCAAGGTATAGTTCCTGAAAATGAATGCTTTGCCACGATTATTATACTTATTTCAATGTGTACCCTGTTCAGTTCCAAAAGGAGAACTAGATAAATGGCAGAAGATGTTCCTGGACTTCATTTGGGGGGGGGACTCCCCAGGGTTAGGAGAAACCTTTTGTATCTTCCAACAGCTGAAGGGGGACTTGCATTGCGAAATTTACATGGATATTGGTGTGCAGCTCAGATGAGAGTGGCCCTGTTGTGGGGTAACTCCCAGTATGATGCACTCTGGAAAAGGACAGATATAGCTGAACACTCAGATCCACCTGTTGCTAGAAACCTGAAAACAAATTATACCAGAACTAAAGCAGCCTTAGAAGGTTGGAGAAGAGGAACTAAGAGGGGAAACACACAGAAACAGATGTGGCGCTATAGATAGTTCTTGTATGATACACATTTCACACCAGCAGAACTAGATAACTGAAGACAGGCACAAAGTGGAGTGGTTTCTCCAGGGCAATTATTCACGGGGTCAACTATGATGTCATTTGAGGCTGCCAAACAAAAATTTAATTGGGAAGAGAGAGATCAAATATGATTCTATCAAATTAGGGACTATATACAAGACAGGAGAAGGAAGCGGGGTAGAGAGGGGTTGGAGATGGGTGAGGATACAGTATTTCACAAAATTTGTGCCTCACCAAACGGGGAACATGCTATTTCAATTCTTTACACAAGTTACATAGCAGATCTTCAGCTCACTTCTGAACATATAAAGGCTAAATGGGAAAAAGACTTAGGGGTATCCCTGACTAACAAACAGTGGGAACAGATTTGGGCAAACACGTGGCATACAACGTCCTCTCCAGTGTGCAGAGAATTTGGGTGGAAAATTCGTACAAGATACTTCTTAGTCCCAACACAGATGATGCATGGGACTCATGGGGGTTCCAGTGTATGCTGGCTGGGATGTGGGGAAACTCAGGCCCCACAGGCACACATCTTTGGATATGTTCAGAGTTAAGGGAGTTTTGGGGAAACGTGAGGGACACACATCAAAGGTTTTTATGACACCTACACCGTTAGATCCGGAGCACTTTATCTTGGGAATACACTCTGTTGGAATGAAAGGGAAAGATGGAAAATAGCTATGGGTCATCCTCATGGTTGCTGCCCTTAAAGCGGTAACAAGGAAATTGATGAGAATAGAACCACCGACTGCAGGAGAGTGGATAGAAATAATTGCAGAAATTCAGAGAATGGAGAGGGTCACAATGGGGCTCAGAAGACAGACACCAAATTTCAGAACCGATGGACAAGGTGGCTGTTATATGAGGCCCAATTGGAAGCCTCCTGAAATGGTATTTGGAAGGTTGAAAGGAGAAGAAGGGGAGAAATATGACCTAAAAAGTGAGCAGATAGACTAGAGCAGGGGATAAATAACACGCAGACTCCATTTGCACAGTAGACAGATGTTTTTTAATTTGTGACCAATTTCTGTTACATGTTTAAGCTGAGTTTTAACAATTTTTATTGGGTACTGATAAACAGACAAGAGAAAATATATTTAGTACATGAAACAAGCATCTATGAAACATATAATTCTGATTAACAATGTGTAAACTGTATAAATGAAAAGATGTATAAAATGAACAGGATTTAACAATGTGATTTATAATCTAATGTTCATGTGGAAAAGAACATTTTCTCTGAACCAAAATAAAAGACAAGTATATAAAAAAATATTGTTACTAGTGTACAGGAACTGTAAAGTGTGCATAGGCTAGCATGGCTCACATTTGGGCATTTCACACTCTCTGTCCCGTGTAAGCACTACCAAACTTTCAGGGTACTATAAATGCCATGGGACCTTTCTGATGAGAGTTCCACCATTAGAGGTGCCACTGGAATGTAGGTACCCATGTCTACAGGTACCTTAGGAAAGATGCCCACATGGAACAGTTGTGCCACTGGGAGAGGAGGGGAGAATGGTGGGGCAAAGAAATGAGTGTCCTAAGGGACACTTAAGGCATGCATTTTTACGTAACGTACGATGGAGGATGCGGTGGGGGTTGCCCGCTGGCCCCAATGAATCACAGACCAATAATATTTATTTTTGTATTTGAAAATTGGTAACTGGGCCAGGCACATGGAGTCAGAGCTCCTTTCAAGGTGCAACCCAGGAGAGAGAGACAGAACAAAGGGGTCCAAAGGAGGAAGTAAAACAAGTAACGTGGTATAATTAAAGGACAACTACACCCTCATATCACGTAAATTTAATTTGTTTCCATGTCAGCAGGCAACACTTTTCCTGTAGCTATTAGGGCTACATGTGTTGGCTTTAGTGTATTTTCACTGTTCATGATAGCTTCCTGTGACTACCCTGGGGGTTTCCATTTTATAGAAACACAGAAACATAGAAGTTATTGGCAGATAAGGGCCTCCAGGCCCACCTCATCTGCCCTATTTTCCCTACCTACAGTGACACCAAAGGCCTTAATTGGCCTTAGTCTCCTCCTCCTTAACTTCCAAGATCCCTTTGCATCTATCCCATGCATTCTTGAATCCTGTAACTGTTTCGCCCCCCACCACCACACTGGGTAGGTTGTTCCACTGGTCTACCACCCTCTCCATGAAGAAGTACTACCTTACATATCCTCTGACCCCACCCCCAACTTCATATTTTGACCTCTTGTCCTTGAGCATCTTTTTCTTTGGAAAATGGTACCTTCCTGTACTTTGTTCTTACCTGTGAGGCATTTGTAAAACAAAGCAAATGCTAACTCAGCAGACCCAAGTTCTCTGACTCATCTGCTCACTGCAGAAATAAACAAAAACCCAGCCAAATTATACAAAAATGTGAATTTAATATCCTGGTATCTCCGACACCCCTGCTGAAAAATACAAATAAATGTGAAGCAAATTTTACTGTCTACTGAGAAGCCCTCCATTTCGTCTCTGTCCCAAAGGCAGTCTGTCTTGAGGTGGGCTTTGCCTTCTACTTAAATCCCCAATGAAAGAGGCTTATGGCTCCTATCTCTGATTGATTGCTGGAGTTCCGGTTCCCTGATTGGCTCTGCCCTGGTCTCCACTTCCTGTTCCCTGCTCCACAAAAAAAATTCAGATATTGAATTCTTTTAGAAACAAAACAAATGTCAATTCAGCAGCCCTGCTGCAAATATCAAGCAGCTATCGAATGGCAGTGTAAAACAAAGCAAATGGTAACTCAGCAGCCCTGAGTCCTCCAACTCCTCCGCTCGCTGCTAAAATATACAAAAACCCTGCAGAAATATACAAAAATGTGTGTAACCCCTGGGTGGTGCTATCCCAAGGGCTACTAGCCCTGCCTGCTTGGCTAGTAGCAGATTAAGGGGCCTGAGTTCTGAAACGGTTGCCTCCACCCAGAGGTCAGGGTTGGTAGTGGTCAAGCTAACCTGGGCACAGCCCTCCGGGACACTGTAACCCCCCTCTTTCCTCTCTAGTGGCCTGAACACTGTACAATAATCACTTTCACAATACCCCTGGTACACCACACAAGTACTCACACTGTTTGCACTTACCACCAGGGCTGGTTCCTCTGGCTCGAACCTGAGGACCCCCTGCAAAACAAGGTTAAGCACAGCAAATAGCAACAGTACAGTACTTTGAGCACAAACTGGAACCACAGTCAGACTACATGCAGAAAAAGTTAGATCTGATTTATTCAGGGGACTTGAACAAGGAAGGGGCAAAATCAGGTTAATTAGTTTAAAGGTTATATCAATCAAGCAGTTATTTATGCGCTTTGAGTACCCCCACACAGTCACACCTCTGGGTACCCAGGTGAAGAAGAGATGGGCTACCCGGGACTGTTGCCTGGGGTTGCAGCAGGTTGGGGCCCTGTGATGGAAAACACAACATGCACAGTACACAATACAGTATTTGTAATCTGGAGCCAGAGGGCTCAGTTCGTAAAGGAAACAAAACAACAAGACAATTAGACGACACGCTCAGATTAATCTATTGTTGCAGGGAGCTACCCTGGTATTTACTCACGATACCCAAGACTGGACACAGGCTGGATGAAAATCAAGACTGCAGGTGGTTGATCTGGAATGCCAGGAGAAGCAGGGCCCACACGAGTCGCAGAGGCATCATTCCTGATCAAGCATGGAGCAGGAGGCTGATCCCCAGGCAGGTCTCTCAATGTCTTCTCTGTGCAGTGTGTAGTCTGGTTGGGCCAGTCTGGCAAGGCCCAGACCTCATGGAGACAAATTCGGATGAAGTCTGTTTTGGGCTAGATACAGCTTCCAGCAAGCAGAACACAGTTCACACAGTGGGGAACTAACTCACAACCTACTAGCAGCTCATAGCACATTTACATGTACGGGAATTCTACTGTACCAGGCAAAGCACTCCCCGGTCACAATCGCAAAGTCTCTGCACACACCAGGAGCTTAGGGGTAGCTGGAACTCCTGACAGGCCGATCGCATTCAGCAAAATCTTCGATCTTCTTCAGGTTGAGCCTGGCCCACTTCATTAGCTTACTTTAGTCACACAAACTTGGATTTAGTCCAAAATAATTCTCTTCTCTCCCTCTCAGGAGCAGCAGCAGACATGCGAGCCAAAACCTCAGCCCTTTCACAGTTTTCCCATGCGAATCCACTCAGGATTGCTGCCCAAAATACACTTGAGCTCTTCTCATTTCACTTCCCAGCTCAGAACTAACTGAAAATTGCAAGCAGTCCAGGACTTTCCCAAGATCCAGAAGGTTTGGTTGGCCGATTTGGCTGTCAGTTAAAGCAAGAGCTCCCCCTTCAGTTGCAAAATAAGTGCAAAAAGTTCAAAACTACAATTGCTACAGATTTTGACTTCAGACAGCTCCTGTAGTCCGGCTACATTTTAGGTCCCACCAGAACTGATTGGTCCAATTTGCAGTCCAGGACCAAGATAGTGGAGACAAACCAAAACAGTCCTTGCTACAAAGAAAGCAGGTTAGACAAACTACATTATCATTATCACTCTAAATGATTTTCGACAAATAGTTACATCTTTCAACAGAGTTCCCTCTCAGATTATTTAGGCTGCAATCAGGCAGCTCTTAAAGAGACAGTACACAGAGGCTATACAGGCTCTGGTAATCACATTTAAACTGCTTATAACCCCCCCTGTTACCCGGGGTTACTAGAATCCCAGTAAGATCTAGTGGTAGGCAAGGAAGGCAGCTTGTGAAACTCCAGTTAAATGGATTTCACACTGTCTCACTCTGTTCTCAGTCTCAGCTAAGACTGAGGGATGACATCACCATAGAACTTTCGCAGCTGCATAAGCCACACTGGGATGCTGCAGTTGGAAGTTAGGATAGAAGGTTGGGGATTTTTGAACAGAGTTTGTGTGCATTCTTGAAGAGAGGAGCAGCACAGCAGTCTGTGTGCAGGCTCTCTGAGCTTTAAGCTATGTTTTAGAGCTCCTGTAAGGGAGGTGTGTGTTTCCACCGAAAGAGGAACACAGTAAGCTGATTGTGAAGTGGTGGAGACCGCTGTTACTGGTCCATGTGCCCCATCCCTGAGGGGATGGGGGTAGAAAGGTTTGCTTGTCTTCCAGGAGCAACCCTCCTGGTTCCGGCTAAGGAAGAAGCTGCCTTATTTCAAGCTGTGCTGTGGCACCAGAAGCTGTGGGAGAGAAATTCCTGTGAGGAATCGTCTGTGGGGCACCTGCAACCAAAGGGTGACTTCGCTCTGACAGAGGGCCTATGTTTTCACCTGAACTGTTGAAACGTGGAGATTGGACTACTTAATTTGTAGGAGGTCTAGTGTAATAGACATTGCCGGTTAATTCAAGTAGGTTCAAGTCTAGCACAAAGAGTGAAGTAAAGTGGGGACTGGACTGCTTAATCAGTGGGAGGCCAAGAGCAATGAGCTAAGCCAAGTAAAAGTAAGTTCAAGTTCAGCACAATGGGAAAGCTAGACAAGTAGAGGAAGTGTGACATATATTTAGCCTTAATCTACATTGCCAGGCTTTACAGAATGAGATGTTTAATGTCCAGAGAAATGGACGGGTATGAATTGTGGAAGCGAGAGGTGGGAGACCTCCCATCAGTAGTAACCAAATTCACCTCTACGGATTTGCTCTGTGGCACCTTTACTTTCTCTCAGGTACTTGGCCAGTGCCTGAGGAAAGTACCCAGACATGGGATTAAAAGGAGAACTCCCTGATAGAGCTGAGGTGCTCTTAGGTGGTTTAGGGAGCCACCAGCAAATGTTTCCATGACATATGGAAGGTGTCCGAGTGGCCGGCAAGGGAGCCGAGCCTGGGAATCCCAGATAGTGTACAAGTTTGGGCTGTGAACCCAAAGCAGCATGCAAGTCCGGGCTGTGTGCCGGTGGGTTCAGAGCCTGAGGGCTGGAGTGTTGAAGAAGTGTTCCTGATTTTTTTAATCTGCATTACTAGAAGTGTAGCTCCTTGGGGGTCCGTCTATGCTTTGTTTGTTCTGCTTGGATGTGAATAAAGCCACACTTTAGAATCCCATTCCTGGTATTGGACATTACAGTTATTGCTTCCTGTGTTTGGAGTTACTTGGGTGCCCCTGTGCAGAGTAGCCAAACCTAGCCCTTGTGCCGAGTAACCTATTCCTCCCCGAACCCAGTCCCCACCTGGTACTGCTGTCAGATTCAAACAGCATACCACCTGTCATTTGCAAAAAGGCAGGGGGGTTGGGGTTACATGCTAAAATGCAGGACACCAGCCTGGCAGTGAGCACTTAGGCAAGCTCAAGGAAGACTTTTTGGGAACCTCCATTTGTAGGGGATTACACCCTTCCCTGCCGGGGAAAACTTGGTGTCCATGTCAAGTCTGTACCATCATAATATTGAAAATGCAACATATGCAAGACATTTATACCATTAGCATGCTATACAAGTACTATCTGATTCATCAATTGGCATAACTTGTCACTTTACTATACATTTCAGTGTACTTCACTATATCATTTCCATTCTGACATCACTATATCATTTCCATTCTGACAATACATTATGCATATTTCACACAGGTAAATTGAACATTACTATACAGAATCATGTAATAACTTCTTGTACTCTAAACAATGCAAGAGGGGGCCCTTCCCTATCAGCTAACGTGGGGCTGAATGAGGCAGGGGCACCATGGTGAGAGGGCAGAACAAGTAACCTGAAATGGGCCATCAAGCTCAGTTTGGGCAGTGAGCTCTGAGAGACATAAACACCTTTGTGGACTACATTGAGAGGCAAATCCACTGGTCTCCCAGGGGAATCGTAACTGAAGCCCACCACTAGCTTGACAGCTCGGCCAGTCTTTCTGGGATGAGCAACCACAGTCTCTGTACTTTCAGCAATGGTCTTGGAGCTTTCATCACTTGTGAGGGGTGCCTCTGCATGAAGGGGAATGTCCAAGCTGGGTGCACTGTCAGCCCCTTGCTCTGTAGTCTCTGTTTATACAGCACTTGGCTCATTTTGAAGACACTCTGGCACTGAAGGGGGGTTGTCAGCACTCTCATAGTGTTCCTCAAGTTCTGGCATGTCACCGGAAAGACCCATACCATCAGTCTCTCCTTCAGGCAAATCATACAGTTCCATGATACACAAAGACTCAGCATCCTCAGACGTGATACTTTGCACTTCACCTTCAGGGAGCACTGGCTCCAAGGATGATGCTGGGGCGTTAGGCAGTCCAGAAGGCCCAGCTTCATCCCCATAATTCAACATAGGATTCCCACAAAACAACTAGCTCAGTTCATATGAGGGGTAATAGGCATTATCACACTCACTGTCATCCGAGTTAGACTGGCAGTCACTATCATTCTGGGCCTGCTGCGAGGGAAGTCTTAAATCGGCGACCACTGGGGCAGGCTGACTCTGTTTCTTTCTTGCAGCAGCATGAGTCACTGGTCCAGGGGAATCAATCTTGGTGGGTTCAGCCTCAATTGTAACTTGACCAATAGGTAGCAGGTGGTTACGGTGCATGGTCTTGACAGCTTTGGAGTTATTCTCTGGGTGTACTTTGTACACTGGTAAACCACCCAACTTTCCCACTATGACATGGGGAAGATGGTGCCATTGATCAACCAATTTGTGTTTACCATGCAATCTTAAATTTCGCAACAACACATGGTCCCCAGGCCTAAGCTCTTGAGTCTTTACTTTTCAATCATGTCTCTCTTTTTTGGCTAGATTTCTTTTGGCGGCCATTGTCGGGGCCTGTTGATAGGCATGGTTCAATTGAGCTTTCAGTTTTTGTACACATTGCAGGTAATCTTCGGCTCGGACCCCATCAGGAGAAACCCCAAAACAAACATCAACAGGCAACCGGGCCTCTCTCCTGAACATGAGGCGGTAGGGAGAGAAACCGGTAGCATCATTCTTTGTACAATTGTATGCATGTACCAAGGTGCTAATCTGCTGGCTCCATTTATGTTTGTCTTTTGGGTGGAGGGTGCCTAGCATATCTAGTATAGGGTGTGGTTAAAGCGTTCTGGTTGAGGATCCCCCTGCGGGTGATAAGGGGTGGTTCTTGACTTCTCTACCGCCCATAGAGAGCATTTCTTTGATTAGCCGACTCTCAAAGTCCCGGCCCTGGTCAGAGTGAATTTGCTGGGGGGCACCATAGTGGATGAAGAAATTTTCCACTAGCACCTTGGCCACGGTAGATGCTTTTTGATCTTTGGTGGGAAAAGCTTGTACATACCATGTGAAATGGTTGGTAACCACTAACACATTGTCAATGTTTCACTGATCAAGCTCTAAACTCAAGAAGTCTATGCAGACTAGTTCCATTGGGGTGCTGGTAGTAATGTTGACAAGGGGGGCAGCCCTCTGAAGCAGAGCTTTTCTCTGCAGGCAGCGACTATAAGTCCTTACATGGTACTCAACATCGGCCCCCATCTTGGGCCAGTAGAATCGAGATCGTACTAGGTCAAGGGTCCGGTCAATACCGAGGTGGCCCATATGATTGTGGTGGGACCTCAGTACCAAATCTTTGAAGGCTGTGGGCAGTACCAATTGTTGCTTGTCTATTTGGCCATCCCAATCTACCATTTCTCTATACAACAACTGATTAAGCAGCTTCAATCTGGGCCTTCTTTAAACAATAAGTGGTTCGCAGATCAGAGGAATGCAACTTGGACACATCTTTTCCTGCACAAAGGGCGTCAAGTGCTGGCTGAATCACAGGATCTCGGGATTGAGCCCACTGAATGCTTTCATTGTCAAACTGAGGTAGTGCAGTAATATCTAGAGCAGAGAAGTGGCAATACACAGCCATTATGCAGGTGTCAGAGGGGCCCAAGCAATCTACTAAGCAGTCCACTGTGTCCGTAGACATCTGTTCATTTCTATCAAACTTTTGGTACAATGCTCGGATGTCAGGTTCAGACAGCCTGACCCAGTCGCTCTTGGAAATAGGCCTCCGAGATAAGGCGTCAGCAACAATATGATTCAGACCTGGTCTGTATTCGACAGCATAATCATATGTTGACAATGCAGAAAGCCACCAGTGCTCCATGGCGTCTAACTTAGCTGAAGTCTGTACATAGGTCAATGGGTTATTGTCAGTCCTCACCAATATTTTTGCCCCATAGAGGTAATCATGAAACTGGTCAACAATGGCCCATTTTAACGCAAGAAACTCCAACTTGTGCAAAGGGTAGTTTCGCTCTGACAGGGTCAAGCTCCTACTGGTGAATGCCACTGGTCTCAAACCATCCTCATGGTCTTGATACAGTACAGCTCCTAGACCCTGCAGACTGGCGTCAGTATGCAGCACATAGGGTTTGGTGGGATCAGCATAAGAGAGGATGGGGGCTTGGGTGAGCTGGTATATGATCTCGTGGAAAGCTGCTTCACAGTCAGGCATCCAACGGGACCCAAAAGGTTCACCTGGGCGGAAATATGCTTTGTCTGGCTCTTTGATGGACCCTTTTTTGTATTTCCAGTTGGTAGGAGGGTAACCCGGGGTAAGATTCAAGAGTGGTCGAATCACTTTGGAATAGTCCTTTATGAACTGGCGGTAGTAGCCACAGAATCCCAGGAAACGTTGTAGTTCTTTCAAATTGTGGGGCTGGGGCCAAGTAGTCAAGGCTTCAACTTTACTAGGATCAGTCTCTATCCCCTCTGTAGACACTATGTGCCCCACATACTTCACAGAGGTTTGGAAAAACTGACACTTGTCGATGGATAGCTTAAGGCCAAAATCTTCCAGTCGGTCTAGTACTTTGAACAGTCGACTCTCATGTTCCTCTAGGGAGCTCCCCAACACAATGACATCATCCAAGTACACCAGGCATTCTAGCAAATTCATGTCTTCCACTGCTCGTTCCATCAGTCGTTGGAAGGTGGCTGGGGTGCCCGATATTCCCTGTGGCATTCTCAGGAATTCATAGAACCCCAAAGGACAGATGAAGGCAGTCTTCTCATGGTCCTCCGGAGCCATTGGAATCTGGTAATATCCACTGCGAAGATCCAACACCGAGAACCATTTGCTTCCATTTAAACAATCCAGAGCATCTTGTATACAGGGCATGGTGTATTGATTGGGGATGGTCCGACGATTCAGAGTTCGATAATCAACACACATTCTCACAGATCTGTTCTTCTTACGCACAACCACAATGGGAGAAGCATATGGGCTCCTGGATTCTTGTATCACACCAGCCGCGAGCATTTCCTGCAAGTGTCTTCTCACATCGTCTATGTCTACAGGGGCTAGGCGTCAAGACCGCTCTTGAAATGGCCATTCATCGTGCAGGCGTATGTGATGCTCCACACCCTGGACACATCTCATGTCCCATTCCTTCAACGAAAACACTTGATCTCTCTGGGCAAGTTTCTGGCCAATTCTAGTCTTCCATTCAGCTGGCAATGGGGAGTCACCAAAATCAAACAAGTCAGGAGTCACTCTATCTGTCTTGCCAGAGTGCTTGTTGCTGGGCAACACTGCAGTGTCTGCACAGTGTACCGTAGCTAGGGTGCATCCTCTGTTCACCTGGATCTCCCGATCTGACACATTATGAATCTGGACCGCCACTCGTCATGCATAGGCATGAGCATGAGCTGGCAAGATGCTGGGCTTAACCAATAATCCTTCCAGCAATTTTCCATCGCCTGGCTCGTCCAACCTTAGTATTTTGTTCTTGACATCTTTGTGGAGGCGGACCTCCCCATGAATGGTACACTGGGCATTAGGGGCCAGTACCATTGAATCAGGATCCTTCTTCCACACGACCCCTACCGGTTCATCCTGGTCCACTCCCTTGGGGTTCTGTTGCAAATCATAGGCCCTCTTGATCAGAGCGGGAATTCTTAGGGCCCTCCCAGTCCATCACCCTTATTTCTCGCAACAGAGTTGTGCCAGTCTCCCAAACAAATGGGTGTTGGTCCCACTAACAGGGGAACCCCATCATACAGTCTAGTAGGGGACACACTAAGGCCAGTGTCTCGACTTGCTCCTCTACACCAGTTACAGCTGCAGGAAATGACAACCAGAGGCAGACATATCCTAGGTAGGGATAAGACTTGTCGCTCAGCCCCCACACATGTAGACCTTCCAGGGATTGTAAGGGCAGAGCAGATAAGTGTTTGTCATACCAGTCCTTAAATATAATGGTCACTTGCAACCCACTGTCCAGCACAGCCCGAGTAGGAATTCCATTAACAGCCACGGTAGTCTCCATTGAAGGGCCCACTATTTTGGACCAGTTTGGAGGGACAGCAGCAGGGGCCTTGACAGATGATTTAGCCATATAGAGATTTGAGTTACTACTTCTTGAACCCTCTCTGTGGTCATTTTGGGCACTCCTTGACCGCTGATTCATTCTCCGAAGCTCTCCTTGAAGCCTATAAACAACTTTATCTAGGTCTTTTGTGGACCAGCATTCTCTCTTCATGTGCCCATCCTTCCCACAATTATAGCAAAATATGTTTTCTGGGATTTGGGGTGGCCGAGGCATCACACTGGGAGCTGGGGCGGTGGTACTACCAATTGAAAACCTTGGTGCCATCTCTGTCTGCTGTGTGGTGAACATTTGGAGACATCTCATCAATTCTCTTACTTCCATAGTCAAGGCATCGAGTTTAGAGCTGCTGTCAGCAGGAGATGCCTAGGTGGACACCCCCATAGCAGATGCAATTGAATAAGGGTCACTGCCTGTACTTGCAGGAGTGGCCTTCATAAAGAGACTGTTTTTTTGTTTCCCTGAACTCCTCAGCAGTTCATCCCATGGCGGCACACCCTCATTGGTCCCCACTGAAGGGCTTCCTGCGTCGTGATCACTTGGGCTGCACTCACCCTAGAATTACAATTCCCCTTCATCTTCAACCTCCCGGAGTTCTTTATCAAGTCACAATAGTCCTGTGGGTTACCCCTTCTATCTGGGAGCCTTAATTGAAGGAGCAGCAATTTAGAATGCTTTGCATGTTGCAGTATGTGCCCCAACCTCACATGGCTTAAGTCACTGGTGGCTACCCACCTTTTCTGTAAGCCTTTTGCAGCACTCTTTCCAGACGAGTAACATATGCAGACAAACTTTCCCCTGGTCATTGTTTTGTACCTTGAAATTTCCACATCAAGTTCTCCCCTGACTCAATGTTCCCAAAATTGCCTTCGAGTGCAGATAGGTACTTCTGGGCAGATGCATCAGGGTTTGTGGACCTCAGAAATTTAATGGCCTCTAGGGCAGGAGGGACCCCTCAAACTTTCTATGATCCTTTTCCATTTCTCAGCCTCTGCACACTGCTATTCAGGTACCAAAGGGGCAACACAATCTATCCAGGTCTCCCAATCATCCTCCCCTTGGGAGGTGGGGAGGGTGCCAGAGAAGATTCTCAACAGAAGAGTGGCAACTGGGATTTAATGCAAAGAAGTGCAAAATCATGCACATAGGGAAGAGAAACCCTGAAGCCACTTATAGGCTGGGAGGGGAGTTGCTAGCAGTCACAAAGGAAGAAAGAGACTTGGGCATCATCATCACTGATGACCTAAAATCATCCAAGCAGACCTCTAAAGCAGTAGGTAAGGCTAGGGGGTGTTAGGGTGTATTAGTAGGGTATCACAAGTCGTAAGAGGAGGTAATAATCCCTCTGTACAAGACATTGGTTAGGCCCCATCTGGAGTACTGCAGTATTGGAGGCCACACCTTCTCACAAGGACATTAACCAAATTGAGGCAGTCCAGAGAAGGGCAACCAAAATGGTGCAGGGACTGCATCAGAAGACATATGAGGACAGATTAACGGAGCTCAATATGTATACCCTTGAGCAAAGGAGGGAGAGAGGTGATATGATCGAGACATTTAAACACCTTAAGGGCATAAACAAGGTGAAAGAGTCTAACATGTTTAAATATAAGAAAAATTGCAGGACAAGAGGACACAGCATGAGATTAGAGGGAGGCCGATTAAGGGGGAATGTGAGGAAATTCTTTTTCACAGAAAGGGTGGTAGATGCATGGAATAGCTTACCACAAGAAGTGGTGGCTATGAATACAGTGCAGGGCTTCAAACAGGCATGGGATAGGCATAAGGAGCAATACAAATGACTATGAATAGATAGGTCACTGACAGAGCAAAGGCGATGGCACATTTATAAGGTAGAAAAGAAATGGGCAGACTGGATGGGCCTTTGGGTCCTTATCTGCGCAAACTTCTATGTTTCTATGTCTTGTAACTCCGGTGAGTCGTGACTAATGGTAGGTACAGACACAGGAGCCAGTATTGGCACAGGCACAGAAGGAGGGGCAATAACAGGTGCTGGAGTGGGAGGGGTGTTGGGGAGGAACACCCCAGGTGGCAGGAATAGTCTAAGTCCTCCACAGTTTTCCTTTCCTTCAGCAACAACTTAGCAAATTTCTCCTCAAAAGTCTCGATAGTGGGGGGGGGGCTCATTCTCCCCGGGGTCTTTACTGTCTTTAGTTATCACTCTTCAGGCAGTGAGGGCTCCTTCGATGGTGATAGTCTGTGGCACTTTGGAACTGTCTACTGGGTCCTTACACTCTACTAACGCCATGAAACTTTAGGCGAGCAGATTAGCCTGTTGACCCACCACCACAGGGTTTTGTAAACATTCAACCTTGGAAAGTACTCCCTCTACAGTGTCCTCATTGGTACCCAGGGGAATATCCAGGATAAGTATAACATTTTGGGGGTCGATCTCCTGCCCAGTACACCACCCCACCAACTGGTGTACAGCCACTTCTGTTGCGGTAGCCATTTATTTTTAACAGCAGTTCGCAAATTTGGCCACTAGGGGACGCTAATCCCAGTGCTGAGCCTCCAAGATGTAACCCCTAGGTGGTGCTATCCCAAGTGCTACTACCCCTGCCTGCTTGGCTAGTAGCAGGTTAAGAGGCCTGAGTTCTGAAATGGGTGCCTCCACCCAGAGGTCAGGGTTGGTAATGGTCAAGCTAACCTGGGCACAGCCCTCCGGGACACTGTAACCTCCATCTTTCCCCTCTACTGGCCTGAACACTGCACAATAATCACTTTCACCATACCCCTGATACACCACACAAGTACCCACACTGTTTGCACTTACCACCAGGGCTGGTTCCTCTGGCTCGACCCTGGGGACCCACTGTAAAACAAGGTTATGCACAGCAAATAGCAACAGTACAGTACTTTGAGCACAAACTGGAACCACAGTCAGATTACATGCAGAAAAAGTTAGATCTGATTTATTTTATTTAATTTATTTTATTTTATTAAACATCAGTTTACAACCTTTGAGCCAGAGGCTTGTTTACAAAGGTACCTCGTCACAGAGAGGACAAAAGAGTGATAACAAACAATTACAGGATAACAGTGTACAAGATTTGAGGAACAAGAGTACATAAAATAGTTACAATTTTCAAGGTTACGGGATTGGCATAGATCACGTAGGTTGAGAATAATTAGTACATCAGGCAAAAACAGAGGAGGGTCTATACAGTGATAAGCTTAGTGGAGTCAAGGGAGAGGTAAAGGAACCAAAACAGAGGAGGTAGTAGGTTGGGTGCAGCCATTTATTCAGGGACTTGAAACAAGGAAGGGGCAAAATCAGGTTAATTAGCTTAAAGGTTATATCAATCAAGCAGTTATGCATGTGCTTTGAGTACCTCTACACAGTCACACCTCTGGGTACCCAGGTGGAGAAGAGATGGGCTAGCTAGGACTGTTGCCTGGGGTTGCAGCTGGTTGGGGCCCTGTGATGGAAAACACAACATGCACAGTACACAATATTTGTAATCCGGAGCCAGAGGGCTCAGTTCGAAAAGGAAATGAAACAAAAAGGCAATCAGATGACACACTCAGATTAAGTTGTTGTTGCAGGGAGCTACCCTGGTATTTACTCACGATACCCAAGACTGGACACAGGCTAGGCGAAAATCAAACTGCAGGTGGTTGATCTGGAATGTCAGGAGAAGCAGGGCCCACACGAGTCGCAGAGGTGTCGTTCCTGTTCAGGCGTGGAGCAGGGTGCTGATCCCAGGCAGGTCTCTCGTCGATGGCTTCTCTGTGCAGTGGGTAGTCTGGCTGGACCAGTCTGGCAAGGCCCAGACCTCATGGAGACAAATTCGGATCAGTCCGTTTTGGGCTGGATACAGCTTCCAGCAAGTAGAACACAGTTCACACAGTGGCGAACTAACTCACAACCCACTAGCAGCTCATAGCACATTTACATGTACGGGAATTCTACTGTACCAGGCAAAGCACTCCCCACTCACAATCGCAAAGTCTCTGCACACACCGGGAGCTTGAGGTAGCTGGAACTCCTGACAGGCTGATCGCATTCAGCAAAATCTTCGATCTTCTTCAGGTTGAGCCTGGCCCACTTCATTAGCTTACTTTAGTCACACAAACTTGGATTTAGTCCAAAATAATTCCTTCTGTCCCTCTCAGGAGCAGCAGCAGACATGCAAGCTTAAAAACTCAGCCCTTTCACAGTTTTCCCATGTGAATCCACTCAGGATTTCTGCCCAGAATACACTTGAGCTCTTCTCATTTCACTTCCCAGCTCAGAACTAACTGAAAATTGCAAGCAGTCCAGGTCTTCCCCAAGATCCAAAAGGTTTGGTTGGCTGATTTGGCTGTCAGTCAAAGCAAGAGCTCCCCCTTCAGTTGCAAAATAGGTGCAAAAAGTTCAAAACTACAATTCCTACAGATTTCGACTTCAGACAGCTCCTGTAGTCTGGCTACATTTTAGGTCCCACCAGACCTGATTGGTCCAATTTGCAGTCCAGGACCAAGATAGTGGAGACAAACCAAAACACTCCTTGCTACAAAGAAAGCAGGTTAGACAAACTACATTATCATTATCACTCTAAATGATTTTCAGCAAATAGTTACATCTTTCAACAGAGCTCCCTCTCTGATTACTTAGGCTGCAATCAGGCAGCTCTTAAAGAGACAGTACACAGAGGCTATACAGGCTCTTGTAATCACATAAAACTGCTAAAATGCAGGACACCAGCCTGGCAGTGAGCACTTAGGCAAGCTCAAGGAAGACTTTTTGGAAACCCCCATTTGTAGGGGGGGGTTACATGCAAATGAACTGTTAATACCCCGGTATCTCTGACCCCTCTGCTCCCTGCTGAAAAATACAAACAAATGTGAAGCCAATTTTAATATCTACCGTGGAGCCCTCCGTTTTGTCTCCATCCCAAAAGCAGTATCAGAGATTATGATTGTTGAAATCTCATTGCTCATGAGAGCTACATTAGCATATAAGAACATGATGTCACCCATTTCACCCAGTCACACATTTATGACATATATTTCTATGCTGAAAACAATACACCCCAAAACTCTGGAAACACCTAAACCGAATGCAATTTAATGAGAAAAGTTCTGTATTCCAACTGAGACAGTTTGCAAAACCAACGGAAGAACAATATGGTATTTCGCACCTTCCTACAACTTGTTTCTTTGAAGTCTAATTAGGCAGACAGGCATACTGTAGAGTCTAAAGGGTGATTACACATCTTGTTTTCATATGCTAATGCAGTTCTCAAGGACAATGAGATTCCAATAACCAGCAAATGGAGATCCCCAGCATAGTTACATAGAAACATAGAAGCTGTCAGCAGGTAAAGACCTCTTGGCCCACCTAGTCTGTCCAGTTTTCCCTGCCTACTGTGCCACTGTAGACCCTACTTGACCTCCAGTTGTCTCCTCCCCTTGCCTTACTACCAAGGTTCCCTTGTACAGTATCTGTCCCATGCATGCTTGAATCCTGTCACTATTCTGGCACCCACCACTTCCACTGGAAGGCTTTTCCAGGCATCCACCAGCCTCTGCATGAAGAAGTATTTCCTCACATTTCCTCTGAGACCCCCCCCAACTTCATAGCATGGCCCTTTGTCCTCAAGCCTCTTTTTCTATGGATAATGTTACCTTCCTGTACCTTATTAATACCTGTTAGCTATTTCTGAATACTTCTATCATATGCCCCCTTTCCCTCCTTTCCTCTAGAGAGTACATATTTAGTTCCTTGAGTCTCTCCTCATAGGGCTTTTGATGCAGGCCCTGCACCATTTTGGTAGGCCTCTTCTATACCGCCTCCACCTTATCAATGTCCTTCCAGACCGTACAGGGTCTAGTACGAAGCGTGAAAATAAAATAAAGCAATTGTATACATCTCTGACAGCTACACGAAAAGAGTTGTCTGTGACATGGAAACAAATGAAATTTACAAGATATGAGAGTGTAGTTTTCCTTTAATGACATACTAAAATATAGAGAAATACAATATACCAACAGCTGATAACCGAATAGTAACTTAAATACATACAGAGGAGTGGGCTAGAATTTAAAACTGTATAAAAGGTACAGGTTAATAAAATAAGCAGTCAGCAGATATCAGGGAATATAAGTTAGACATAGTAGGAAGCTTGCTAGGTGGGTGAGGGATGATTATAATTAAATGCCTTGGGAATAAACCATGTCTTGCTTGATGATTTCACCAGCTTTGTTAATCCAGTTGCGCAAACATCACAGCATTATACAATTTACATTATTAGAACTGTTGGTAATCAGAAAAATCACATTACAAACTATTCCAGGCCTCTGCTGATGCCTAATCGGCCTGTGCAGTGAGGAGCTGTCTGGAGTTGCCTGTCATATTACAAACGATATTGTTCAGCGCTGATGGAAATTAAAATGCCACATGTTCAGTGTTTAAATTAATGAAGTGGTTTTCTCTTTGCAATGAGCTAGAACACTGACACGGAGGCAAACATATTTTAATAGGAATAAAGTGCACATATACGCATAATATCCAAAGATGCAATCTACCACTCATAGCAGCATACACGGTGCAGACAGGCAAACAAACATGTGGAATGACCAGAGACAGAAAGCCAGACAGAATAGCTGTGTAATACACTTATGCACTACAGATGATGCCTCTTAATAGGGATAACTGTGAGCACCCCAGTTTGTCCCTATCATACGACTGTCCCTTTTAACAGAAGCACATTTAGTTTGATTGACAGAAATACTAATTGTACTTTACCAGAAATAATTCATTTAAGAAACAATGTTTGAGCATTCCATTTATTTCATTTCATCTTTTCAGCTCAGTTTACTTGCAGTTTTGAGTTGCAGTCTGCCCTGACCCTTCAAATGCCAAACCCTTTGGGGACTGTAGCCAAAGATGTCTTGGGGCTTGAAAGTGCCTCTATGACTTTACAATTGAGTGAAGTGGGTAAGTTAATATATCCTTAGACAGTAGTTGGACAGTCTGTCAGACTGACAGACAAAACAGACAGATAACACAGACACAGAGAAAAAATGTATCAAATTTAAAGATATGTGTGACAACATTGTTGCATCACAAATACAGGACATAAAATATCTTATGATAAACAAGCATTGTTGATGCCAAACGTTTCCTTGCTTGTTTTTGCTATATAGGTGTTCATCATTGATAGCATCCTTTCAGTCAAATATACAATAAGCCAACAATCCTAATGAATGTTCATTTTATCTTAAGGTAACAGCAGCAGCAAATGAGCAGGGAGAGGGAGGCAGGATGCCCCATCATGGCGGCACCTACCCACACGGACATCCATGACACTGACCCGATGACTGCACTGACTGGCCAGGTCAGGTATGCAAGAGGAATCACGTGTCTGACTGACACTGTCTGTGCTGCTGGAAATAGAATTCTTGCAGGCTGCCAGCCTGTGCAGTGATGTCTCGTCGTCCTCAGAGTACCACCGACTCCCAGTCCCAGTTCGCCATGTCAGTGCCATGTGTGTGTGGACTAGATCTGATCTCAGATCATTTTATTATTTGCATAGCTACTATGTGATAGCCAGTAATTGAGGTTAATCACAATATCAGATAATTACTGGAGCAGTGTCCTTTCAAACTATGAGATGAGTTTTCTGAAAAGATTGTTTGACTGTGCTTACGTAACTGGATGGGATGAGATGAGATGATGCTTGTGTAACTTGATTTGCTTTGTGGCTTTCCGCCTCTCTGTCCGTGGGATATACCACTCTGTAGGGGTACGATTCAAGGAACCCTAAAGGAGGGTTCCCCCTCCCCCCCCCACAGGTGCAGCAGGAATGATTGCATTGGCTAAGGGTAGGTCAGAAAGAAGCCCAATGGAAAGAGAGTCGAGCCACTGGAGGAGGAGGAGGAGGGGTTGAAGATGGTCAACTAAAAATGAACTCTGGGGAGGCCCAGGATGTGTGACCTTCTAAGCCCAATGGGGGAGTGATGTTGTTGCTCCACCCATCGAACTTCGGGCTTAAAGCCCTCCCATTCAATGTGCTTACACAACTAGATGGGATGGGATGAGATGAGATAATGCTTGTGTAACTTGATTTGCTTTGTGGCTTTCTGCATCTCTATCTGTGGGATATACCACACTGTAGGGGTACAATGCAAGGAACCCTAGAGGAATGTTCCCCCCTTACAGGTGCCACAGGAATGATTGCATCATTTAAAGGTAGGTTAGGAAGAAGCCCAAAAAGAATACCCAATGGTGTTGAGCTTTGAAGAGGCAAGGATGATGAATGAATTCTGAGCAGATGATTAGGGTGGACTTCCAAAGGAGAAAGGGGAAAGCTGGGGCCACCATCTGCCTCCATCCAACAGCAGAACCCAACTGACTAACTGAAGAAAGCACAAACTCTAACTAATATTATGACCATTGGCACGGAGGAGAGGAAAAACCTCCTTTGAGGAGGAAACCTCTGGGGATCCAAGGCCTAGGTCGCCTTCCCTCCAGGCTGACGACATTTCATTTGAGGACGTATGTCAGTAAAGAGAACGGTTCATTAATGAGGGATATAAGTAGGGAGGATGATGATGGGATAGGGGAAAAAACCCAAAGAAGCATGGATTAAAGAAGGAACATGAGGCATCAGGGACCCGAGAAGGGTATGCTCGAGTAGTCAATGGGAAGAAGTAGATCCATGTAGAAGTCAGAGGAGCAAGGGGTATCCAGATGTGCTCACGAGGAGACTGAGGATAATGCAGACTGACTCGACTGAGCGATGTGAGGGAGCAAACACTGAGTCTGATGAGGCATGCTTGAATATGCGATGTGAACTGATTATGCAATGTTAACGATGAGACGCTGAGGTCAGAGGTGATGAGGTAGCATAAGATTCAATGATAGGAATGGTCAAGAAAGTGGATAGAAATGCTCGAGTAAGTGCTGCTGAGAAGACTGAGGATCAGAAGACTGAGGAAGCACTGACGATGATGGAGAGAAGCCATGAAGGCTAGAAAGGATGAAGAGGAGACAAAATGAACTTGAAATTGAACTTGCATGATGGTGGAGAGCAGCCATCCAGCCCTTAGCAAGGGCAATTGACAGGAAGGCATGTCCTTGATTAGATATCAGTCGATTTGAGGTAGCAGGGTATGGAGGCTCTCGAAGGAGGTAGACTGAGGCCAAGAAGGCATGTCTGGAACCAGAGGGTAGGCAAACCAGAGGATACGCTCAGGACGAGCGATCGGGAGGCACAAAATTGGACTATGTTCGATGAGGAATGAAGCCTTGAATGGAGAGACTCCATGACAGCTGGGATGAGAATAGGCGCTAGGCCAAGGAAGGTAAAACAGGAATGGATGAGGTACGATGGTGTACTGAAGCCATGGAGAATGATATGGGAAAGCGAGGTATGAAAGAACAAAGGATGGTAGGGAGGTCAATGGGGTAGCATAGGACCCAGCCTGTACAGGATGAGAACTGCAGTAGGGTGAGTTGGACGAGGCTGGATGGAGTCAGCCAGAGCATATGATTAAGGATAGGTATGCCCAAAAAGAAATATGAGGTGCAGGCCAGACAGAGCCCGCTGAGGTATCCGATTGGTCAGCCGAGGCAGATCGATTGAGCTATGAAAATAGATGAGCAGGACGGAGCGAGGCAGCGGAGCTGAGAGGGCTAAATTAACTGGAATGAGTCAGCTACAGATAGGTTGAGTGATATGGCAACATAGTGAAGCCCAGAGTTGAAGGCAGAGTGACGGAGTAAGGGATGCAAAGACCTACATGAGGGCTCGGATCGGGTGATCGATGGGAGCAACTGGAGGATGATGAATGAGGATGGAGTGAAGCCATGATTGGAGTGAATCCTTGATGGCCGGTATAAGATAATAAATGATAAATGATGACCGGAGCCAGGAACTTGATAGATGTGGCATGTGGGCCGTGGGTCGATGAGGTAGCCTGAGATGCATGATAGGGATGCCCAAAAGAAATATCGGGTGCAGGCCAAATGGAGCCAGCTGAGGCAGACCGATTGGCCTGGATTGGAATGACTCTTCGATGGCAGAGACACCTTGAGTGGAGCTACTCAGCGATGGCCGGGACAGGATGAGAACTGCAGGGCCAGATGGAGATAACGAAAGACAGCTAATGAAATGGATGGCGGCAGAATGAAATGGGGGTCGACCTATCAAACACTGCAGGCAAAGGGCCAAGTCCTTGGGTAGCCATTGTCCACTGCAGAAAAACGGGAAGGTGTAGGAAGCACTTCCCGCAGAGGGTGATGAACCCATGGAACAGCTAAGCAGAGGAGCCAGTAGACATGAAAACTGACATGGTAGTCCAAGTGAGACTAACACTAGCTACAAGAGCAGTCCAGATGATGGAAAGCTGCTGTCAAATATTGCATTTGATCATGAAAAAGAAATACCAGTACCAGGCCTGTCTTCTGGAGTCACATACTACTGAAACTGACAAGGAAATGAATAATGCTGTAACGTGTCAAGGCGAAGTGATATATACAACTGGCCATTTCTGTACCACTGTCTCATGAGGTTTCAGAGCTCACACTGTCATCTCCATGAAACAACACAGGAAAGACACAGGATGAAAGCAGAGGCAAGCATGGTGCGGGAGCAGGGGCACTGAGGAGGCGAATGCTGTGGGGTAAGTGTTGCAGCATGAGTGAAAATCCCTCTCCAGACATTGCTGAGGGCCAGAAGGAAAACTGCTACTCAGACAGCTACTCGGACAGCTCCGCAATGGGCACAATGGTCTGAGAAAATGAGGAACCGGCCCGAGTTCTGGGAGAGCAGAGAAGAGAAGAAACTGCAAGTCCTATCTGGCAGGAGACAATGAGGAATGACACAAAGTGAATGACCACTCAAGACTACCACAAGTGGCATTTAAAAGGTTGAGCAGAGGCACCAAGCAACAGGACTGGTCACCAGAAAAGGCCCAGAAGAAAGCAGAATGGTGACAAAACTCAGAGGGTACGAGGCAGCCAGACTCTAACATCAAATTTGTGAATGTGGAAGACTCATAGACAGATCCGAAGGCCACTGACAAAGCAGCAGAAGCAGAATCATGGAAATAGGTACAAGGGCAGCCTCCTGAGCAAGGAGAAGCCCAACCTCGTGGGTTGACGAGCGGGTGACAATGAGGAACGAAAAAAGGGAAATGTAACTCAGAAGGAGGGGGCACTGGGATTGAAAGTTGAGGGACAGGAAGAGCGGTTGAGGTGAGACAATGCCAGGAGGGGACAGAAACTGGAGGAGCAGGGAAACGATGAGAGAGGGGGGTAGAGATCGAGAAGGCAGCTGGAGGCGAGGCAGCTAACTAGCAGCAATGAGGAAAACGGAGAGAAAGAACAGCCAACCGAGCCTCTGGCTGCAACGAAAAATGAATTCTGGCAAGGCCCAGGATGTGGACTCTGTTAAGCCCGATGGGGAGTGACGTTGTTGCTCTCATCGAACCTCGGGCTTAAAGCCCTCCCATTAAATATCCTGCTATACTTTGAGATAATTTAAACGCTATTAGTAGGAACCTAGTTAGTATTGCATGCAAGTCCTACATTTTAACTATGCATATCTGTGATCTCCTGTGCTGATGGGATGCTATTGGAAGCTAACATTATATTTGAGGAACAAAGAGAATGCACTTATAGAAAGAAACAAGCCAGCATGTAAGTCAGCAGATGTACTCATAAAGAATTTAGGATTTTGTTTTTCTTCTTAAGTAGACACAAGATAAGGCTGTGAGTGGGTTGAACAAGGAGAAACATTGGGAGACATTTCTTAACTCAAATGGTGGTGCACCTGTATAACAGGCTGTCAAAGGATGCTGTTGAGGCTGGGAGTTGAATACTTTTAAAACGTTGCAAGATGGCATTCTAGTGGAATAGAATATTACTGGATATACAATTTGAACAATCAAGGGGAGGGCATAGTTTTCCCATTGAATTTTGAAACAGCATGGTTGCATGCCAGGGTAATGAGAGGAGAACGTAATCTGGATGGACAACTGATTTGATTTTGTCTTGCACAGCCTAGATGCCAGGGAAATGTAACAGCATTTTGTACCTGTCCCCCATCCCTGGAATCATAGTCAGGAAAGTCATTGTCTGGCTAAAAACAGTGAAAAATAAATGAACATGTTTAATATGTTGAAAACATTTCTGTTACCGTATTTATTCTGCACAAGGATAACAACATACACAGTTGCTGTTTATGTGCTTGAATAGTTTGTCCATGAAGTCATCAGAAGTTTGGGGATGACATGCGGCACTTTTCATTTCATGCATTTGTTATATTGTGCCGGTGACAGGTTTACAGATTAATATCATGTACTTACTTTTAACATCTGATAAAGGCCATTCTTTTCAGATGCATGCCTTCCTGAATGCTGGTAACAATAACTAGAATGCACAGTCTTGAAAACCGAAGATACTGTAGTAGTTTTCCACATCATTTTTTATGTTTGCTTGCACGCATGTGCAAGAAACATAGTGCCATCATCCGAGTTTTCGGAGGTGTGGCAGCCCTCTTCCAATTCAGTCAGTGTGTTGGCAGGCGCAGCTGCAGTTCTTCAATGCCTGCTGGAGCTGTCTATGACAGCAGTCCAAAATGCAGTGGCTTACAGTTGAAAGAGGGAGCTATGCTTCAGTGAGCAGCGATAAGATATCGCCTGCTCATGCGCGCCCCCTACACACACACCCACACACACACGCATTCCATACCGCGCGGTCGCTTCCACGCACACACACTGTAGCCGACGGGGTGCCTAATCCCCTGCCGGCCGTGCTGCACCCCCAAAGCAGAGTTACATATGCATGCTGGGTGCCCACCCAACGTGGCTGCACATCTTATAGCCGACGGGGTGCCCAATCCCCATCGGCTCCACTAGTTCCCCCCAGTACAGGGGTGCCACACTGGGAGCCCACCCCAGCGTGGCAACAGATGCTATTGCCGACGGGGGTGCCCAATCCCGTCGGCTCCACCCCTCCCCAGCCGTCCCTGTGCCATGCTGAGCCCACTAGCGTGGCAAATGTCCGCGTCGTCATTTAAAAAAAACTGAAACTTAAAATGGTCCCCTGTGTCCTGCCCCCACCCGCACTCCACCCACGCGCACTGCCTTCCTCACACACCTTCATCACCCCATACTTACCTCCGGACTCCATTGCGACGATCTTTCGTGGACCGGAACACGCCTGCACTCTTCAAAGCCGACCGCGAACTGAGGAAATGCCGGTAAGCTGAATAATGGGATAGATAGGGTTTTTTCAACTTTGCTGCATATCTCAGCCATTTTTTGAAATTTTTGCACCAAATTTTCAACATGGGGTTTTTGGGACCCCTTCTCACGAATGCTCTCACTGTCATGGCGTTAATCGGGCATGAAGGGTGATTTCGAAGTCACTGCGTGAAATCACCTTTGGGACTGGGTAATGAAACAACACTGCCACTGTTCATAAGGTGGCTCTCAAAAGCCTATGTTGAAAATTTGGTGGAAAATTCTAAAATGACTGTTTTACTGAGCGTGCATTGCACAGTTCCTACATCTATCGTGTAAGTTTATGAATTTTTCAATATTTTCACTCCAGATTTTCAACATTGCCATTTTACCACACCTCCTTATGAGCAGTATAGCTGTCATTTTCACATCTTGCCCAAAACGGTTTCCTACCATGTAGCACAGTCTAAGCGTAAATCAATGTATGGGGACATTAAGAAAATCACAGTGACACTGTTAATGAGCAGAGGTCTTAAAATTGCTATGTTGAAAATTTGGTGAAAAATCCTAAAATGACTGTTTTACGGAGCGTGCATTATGCAGTTCTTACGCACCTCATAAGTTTGCGAATTTTCAATATTTTCACTCCAGATTTTCCATATTGCCATTTTATTACACTTCCTTATGAGCAGTATAGCTGTCATTTTCACATCTTGCCCAAAACGTGTTTCACTCAATGTAGCATAATGGGTGCAGTCGTGCTAAATCAATGTATGGGACACATTAAGAAAATCACAGTGACACTGTTAATGAGCAGAGGTCTTAAAATGGCTATGTTGAAAATATTAGTATTTTATTTACTATTTACTATGCAGTAAAAATATTTAAAAAACTGGTGAAGTCATGAGCGTGCATAGAAACTGTGCAACGACACCGTAATGTAATTAGGCTGGGGATTTTTACAGCAGATTGTCAACACAGGCATTTTGGGACCTCCGATCATGAACAGTGTCGCTGAGATTTTCTTTATCTGTCCCAACAATGATTTCCACAGCGTAATTATGATCTCTGCGCTGAAAGTGTGAAAACACATTTCAGCCATGTTGTGAAAAAATGACAGCTGTACTGTTCATAAGGAAGTGTGGAAAATGCCACTGGTGAAAATCTGACTGAAAATATTACAAAGTCATGAACTTACTGGGTGTGTGGAAACTGCACATGCTCACTGCGAACACAGTCATTTTATGGACTTTTGTCACCAAATTTTAAACATAGCCATTTTAAGACCTCTGCTCATGAACAGTGTAACTGTGATTTTCTAAATCTGTCCCAAACATTGCTTTTGCACATCAACTGCACCATTATGCGCCATATGCGGAAACACATTTGAAGCATATGAAAATGACAGCTGTACTGCCCATAAGAAGGTTTATTAAAATGGCAATGTTGAAAATCTGGAGTGAAAATATAGAAAATTATGAAACTTACAAGCAGGCGTGGGAACAGTACGAGATAAAGCTTGTAAACAGTCATTTTAATGTTAATTAAATTTGAACATGGTTTTTAGGCCTACCTCATGAACTGTGACACTGTCCTTTCATAAATTGGTCCCAAAAGGTGGTTCCATGCAGTGACAACGAAATCACCTTTCGGGGTGATTAACATCATGACAGTGACAGAATTCATGAGGTGAGGTCCCAAAAACCCCATGTTGAAAATTTGGTGAAAGAATTCCACAAAATGCCCAAGATATGCACTAAAGTTGAAAAAAACCCTATTTATTACATTATACAGCTTACCAGCATTTCCTCAGTTCGAGGTAGGTTTTGAAGAGTGCAGATGTGTTCCCGGTCCACCGAAGATCATCATGCTGAGCTCCGGAGGTAAGTATGGGGTGAGGAGGGAGTGGGAGGCAGGTGCGCAGAGGGTGGGGCGCCGGTGGGGAGATTGGGTCAGACAGTCAGCGAGGGAAGGTTTTTTCTTTCAGGTTTTTTTTTTTTAATCTAGACAACGTGGGATTTGTGCCACGCTGGGGTGGGCTCCCAGCGTGGCAGCTGGAAGGCTGTTGGGGGGCCGTGGAGCCGACAGGGGATTGGGTACCCCCATCGGCCATACGATCTGTTGCCACGCTGGGGTGGGCTCCCAGTGTGGCACCCTGTAGGGGGGGGCAGTGGAGCCGACGGGGGATTGGGCACCACAGTCGGCCATACGATCTGTTGCCATGCTTGGGTGGGCCCCAGCGTCATCTAGAACTCCTCGTGGGCTCCCCAGCATGGCATCTGGAACTCTGTTGGTGGGAAGTGAGCACAGCTGACAGGGGATTGGGTACCCCGTCCAGCTATACAGTGTGTTCATGGGGAGCATGAGCATGCAGTATGCGTGTGTGTGTGTGGGGGACGCATGAGCACATGATATCTTATTGCTTGCTCACTGAAGCATAGCTCTCCTTTCAACTGTACGGCCACTGTATTTTCAACTGCTGTCATAGACAGCTGCAGCATTCATTGGAGAACTGTACGCTTCTGCAAACACACTGACTGAATTGAAAGATCTTTTGCCACACCTCCAAAAACTCGGATGATGGCACTATGTTTCTTGCTCATGCGTGCAAGCCAACATAAAAATTACTTTGCTAGAATATGTCGTGTGGGCAAATGCAGTGATATCCATAGAAACATAGAAACATAGAAGTTGACGGCAGATAAGGACCGCAAGGCCCATCCAGTCTGCCCATTTCTTTTTTCTACCTTATAAATGTGCCATTGGCCTTTGCTCTGTCAGTGGCCTATCTATTCATACTCATCTGTATTGCTCCCTTATGCCTTTCCCATGCCTATTTGAAGCCCTGCACTGTATTCATAGCCACCACTTCTTGTGGTAAGCCATTCCATGCATCCACCACCCTTTCTGTGAAAAGAATTTCACATTCCCCTTAATCGGCCCCTCTAATCTCATGCTGTGTCCTCTGTCCTGCAATTTTCTTATATTTAAACATGTTAGACTCTTTCACCTTGTTAATGCCCTTAAGGTGTTTGAATGCCTCGATCATATCACCTCTCTCCCTCCTTTGCTCAAGGGTATACAAATTGAGCTCTGTTAATCTGTCCTCATATGTCTTCTGATGCAGTCCCTGCACCATTTTGTTGCCGTTCTCTGGACTGCCTCAATTTGGTTAATGTCCTTGTGAAGGTGTGGCCTCCAATACTGCACCAGTACTCCAGATGGGCCTAACCAGTGTCTTGTAAAGAGGGATTATTACCTCCCTTACGACTTGTGATACCCCTACTAATACACACTAACACCCCCTAGCCTTACCTACTGCTTTAGAGGTCTGCTTGATGATTTCAGGTCATCAGTGATGATGATGCCTCAAGTCTCTTTCTTCCTTTGTGACTGCTAGCAACCCTCCCAGCCTATAAGTGGCTTCAGGGTTTCTCTTCCCTATATGCATGATATTGCACTTTTGCATTAAATCCCAGTTGCCACTCTTCTGACCATTTTGCTAGTTTATCCAGATCTCTTCTCATTCTGCCCACCCCATCTGGATCATCTACTCTGTTGCAGATCTTGGTGTCATCTGCAAACAGACAAGCCTTACCCTCTAGTCCATCTGCAAGGTCACTAATGAAGATGTTGAAAAGGACTGGCCCCAGGACTGATCCCTGAGGTACCCCACTTGTGACTTGCATCTCTTCTGACTGTATACCATTTACCACCACTCTCTGTTTTCTGCCCGTCAACCAGTTTGCCACCCACTTGACCAACTTCTGACCCACCCCGAGCCTACCCAGCTTATTTATCAATCTTCTATGTGGAACAGTGTCAAAAGCTTTGCTGAAGTCAAGGTAGGCGACATCAACTGCTCCCCCTTTGTCCACCACTCTGGTTACCCAGTCAAAGAAATCTATGAGATTAGTTTGACAGGACCTTCCTTTTGTAAACCCATGCTGTCTTGGATCCTGTGCCCCTATGGATTCCAGGTGTTGCACTATCCTTTCCTTAAGGAGTGCCTCCATAATCTTGCCACTACTGAGGTAAGACTGACCGGTCTGTAGCTCCCCGCCTTCTCCTGCTACCCACTCTTGTGGAATGGGATCACATGAGCCCTTCTCCAGTCTTCTGGGACCTCTCCTGTGCTCAGAGACTCACTAAACAATTCTGCTAATGGCTCTGCTAGTTCCTCCTTTAGCTTCTTAGTACCCTGGGATGTATGCCATCAGGTCCCATTGCCTTATGCACCCTGAGCTTAGGCAAGCTCTTGTAGGACCCTTTCTTTTGTGAAGGGAGTAGTGCTCACCTCCTCCCCTGTGTCCATGGTGCTGAGCTGTGGGCCCTGCCCTACCTTCTCTTCAGTAAATACTGAGCAAAAGTATCTATTTAGGATAGATGCCTTTACATGGTCCTCCCCTCACATGCTCCCTTTTCTCCATTAAGCTTAGCTAATACCCCTCTGGACTTTCTCCTTTCACTAATGTATCTATAGAAAGTCTTGTCACCTTCTTTACTGTTCGTGCTAGTTTTCCTCAGTTTGGGACTTTGCCTGCCTTACTGCCTTCCCTGCTTCCCTTAGGGCAGTTTGGTATGCCTCCCTATCTTCATCCCGTTGTGTTCCTTTATATTTCCTGAAGGCCAGCCTCTTTGGCTCTGACCTTTTCTGCTACTGTATTTGAGAACCAAAGTGGTGTCCTTCTTCTTTGCACTACCTTTTCTGTCTAACACAATGGGATGTTGCTTCAAGTATTGCATCCTTAATGCTTGCCCACTTTGCCTGTACCCCTCACCTATGTTTCTTTTTGCCAGGGCTAGCTTAACTCTGTTGGCCATCTTATCAAAGTCAGCTCCTCTGAAGTCCCATATTTTTGCCTTGGAATGGGATATCCATGTTGTCAGAGAAGATGCTCAGGAGAATGAAAGTACTTTCAGCATTGAAACTGTGACTACCTATAAGCCAGAGGCTGATTGGCAAGTAAATCTGAGTATAAATGAGAAAATGGTGATGTTCAAGTTAGACACAGGAGCACAGTGCAATGTGATGCCTTTTCAGATGTGTAAGACACTGTCTGGAGACGCTATTCAAAGGTCATCTGCTAGACCGGTTTCCTATTCCAGGCATAAACTGGATGTAAAAGGCAAAGTGATGTTGCTAACATGTTTTAGGCAAAAGTATTACCTGCTGCCATTTCAAGTGGTTAACGCAAACGTGACCCCGGTGTTGGGGCTGTCTACTTGCTTGGAAATGAAGCTTATAAAGAAACTATTTTTTCACTAGACATTGCAAATGGAAGTGCAGGGGGCACCACAGTAGGAATACTGGCTGAATTTGCAGATGTATTTGAGGAATTGGGATGCTTTGAAGGTGAATACCACATTAAAGTAGATAAAACAGTCAGCCCTGTGATCCACCCCCATGAAAATACCTTTTGCATTACAAGACAAAGTGAAAACTGAGCTAGAGAACATGGAAAGATTGGGGGTTATTGAGAAGGTGGAGAAACCCATGAGCTGGGTCAACTCAATTGTGATTGTAGAAAAACCAAGGTACAAATTTGAATAGATCCCAGAGATCTTAATAGAGCAATTAAAAGGAACATTACCTCGATGAAAACAGTTGAAGAGGTTGCAGCCATGCTAGCAGGGCCAAAGTATGTCCACTTGTTGTCAGTATTGTGAGAGATGGGAGCGACCAGACATGTGATGGGGGTTACATTATTGATGATGCTAAGCAGACTGGTCAGTCTGCCTCACATCACCAATGATGAAACTGCTCTGTCTCCTCTATTCTGGGCATACACCTGCTTGCTTCCATCTCCCACACTACTTACACTGGAGAGGGCATGCTTTTGAGGGGGAAGGGGATAGGCTTACCCAATTGAACCAACTACTGTTCCCACCCTCCACCCTCTGAAATCATCCATCTGGAGTCAAAGGTGGGGGCACCCTCCATGCCCCCGCCATACCCTGGCCTCACCATATAAATTCTTAGTGGGGGAGTTGCTAGAGAAGGGGAATCCTATAGCCTAGGTCTACATGTGTGCTTCAGTGTGTGTGTGTTAGTATTTGGATAACATGGCCACTGTGGACAGACACCCAGATGGTATTGCATCCAGGGAATGTATCTGTGCTGGTTGGCACAATAGGTTGGAGGATATGATACAGTGGCATTGTAAAGTAAGGGTGTTCTGTGGCAATTATCTGAAGGAGACCTTGCAGTCTTGGGGTTGTTTGGTAGCCTGTTGCAGCTGCCTGGTCCAGTGTTGCCGAAAGTTTACTTGCTGCAGTTCTTCACATACTGTATCTTGGGACAGTTTAGAAGGTCATCTCATCAAGCCTTTGGGAATATGCATGAGGGGCTGTCACAGAGTAGGACTTGAGATGGAGGAGGCTTTCCTTTGGAGGAGGGTAAGCCAATTAGTGTCCCCCTGCACTTGTAGGTTCCATCTGCTCCTTCAGCTGTTCACAGATTGAGCTGCACTGCATTCTGGGATCATAATCAAGTGAAAATCTATGAAGTACATCCTTCCTCCCTTCAGTGACATTGACTGTTTCCCTGTTCTCTCCTCCTAGAATGTTCAGAAGAGCTGCATTTGGTCTGATAGCATTACCCATTTAAAATACCTGAATACATTAATCCTGTTTCCCTGAGTCTTTTCATTTCTAGACTAATCCTGCCCATCAATCCTCATAGCCCATGTTTCCAAAGCTGTCGACTGTCGTGGTCACTCATTTCTAATTTTACAAAAATAGTAATAATCTGATTGGAGGAAGGTAGGGAATTGGGAATCATGGTTGCACCCGGAGAGGGTTACACTGCCAGAACAGGAAGTTAAGACACTTTATCAAGGCATATTGTGGTGTATTGTGCTGAACAATAATTGTGCCATTGTTTTTTACAAAATAAACTATTGTCAGTGATAATTATCATGATATATTACTATATTGTGATATCACTCCTTTCTCTGCACTTTCTCTGTTATGTCAATATGTTTTCACAGATATGGAGACCAGGACTGGGCTAAGGATATGAATAAGGACAATACATCACTTGACCTAAAATTTCTCGACATGCATGACAAGGTTTAGTTTGCATATCTGTTGCCTCCTGCTGCCACTTCCATTTCAAGTTGCTGCTGATCAGGACTCCTCGGCCTTTTCCTGCTTGGGTTCAATAATCATTAAGCCACTGAGATAGTATTTTGCATTTGTGTTCTTTTTTATTAAATATACAGTATCACCTTGCAGTTCGTAACTTTGACATTCAGCTGCAATCTTGCTACCCATTTCCCACATCTGGCCAGATGCAACCTACATTTCATTTTTCTCCCATCTGAAACAGAACTGCAGATTGACTGCAAAATTTGGCCATGCTTTTCACATCAAAGCAAACTCAACCCGAGGTCCCCTTGGCCTCAGCCTTAGTTCTCTGTCAGGTCCCCATCTGATGGTTGTGATTTCAAGTACCTTGGTCTCTGGTTAGACTCCCAACCTTGGCTTCTCTGCAAGTACGTAGTAATATACAAAGTATCATAATACTCGTGGTCCATCAGGTCTTCCCTCACCTTTATAAGCAGGGGCCAAGAAATATGCCATGCAAACATGTACTAATTTAGGGGGATTCCCCACGGACCTAACTACCCAAGGTATCCTGTCTTCCCTTTTGTAAGCAGAAATTTGTTAAGGCTTACTTAAAAGGCCTGTACTGTCTTCATGTCCTCTGTCACTGCTGGTACAGTATTCCATTGGTTCACCATCTTCTGGGAGAAGGCATGCCTCAACGTTACCCTTAAATGTACTTCCTTGGGCTTCAGGAGGTTATTCCCTGCAACCTGCTACAGCACACCAGATCAGACATCTTTGTTTGAGCTTGCTCATCATGCTTTAGCCCATCTATTTTGCTCACCCGGGGCCAGATTTTCCGTGAGCCAAAGACAGCTCAGGGACTATGTCCTGTATCACAGCCTGCTGGTGGAGAAACAAATCGCCACACTGACCGTCATTTCAGTTCTCAGCCCATGGTGCACATAGTGGTGGGCACAGGTGTGGAGGATGATACACCTGGTGCTTCCAGCTATAGCATTTTGATGCAGCGACACACACAAAATTGCCACAAGCTGCCATAAATCATGAAACCGGTTGGAAGCCAGCTCTGCATACAAACATACGGCACATACAGCAAAACCCGTGGGTGTGCAATAGAAGCCCCTCTTGCACACAGGTTTTGCAGCCAGTGCGCGACGTTCTCCTTATTTTTAAATCCACTCCCAAGTTTTTTCTGTCCTCCACTGCAGGATGAGGAGCACCACACAGTGCATATGTCCTAACTCTGTCTTTCCTGTTTAGGTGTGGCACCCTGCGTCTGGCTACAGTGAAGCTAAGACTCCACAGACCTGACCAGTCCCCCAGCTGGTTCAGGTACGCTGAAGTTTGTCCACATCCTCGAGGGAGTCCACGTCCCTGGCCAGCTGAATGCCACCAGTGAACAATGCAGCCTGCTGGGGACCCTGACTTCCCAATCATTGATAAAAATGTAGAATAACAGTAGCCCCAGCACGAATCCTTGACGGGCCACTGCAAAGTAATCTCTACTCTGAGTAATGCCCATCCACTACACTCTCTGCTTCCTACTCCTAAGCCAGTTAGCAGTCCACCTTGTGTGTTCCTGGTATGTACTGCACTGGTGTATTTTGACCAGAATGTTATCATGTGCCACAGTCTCACAGGCCTTGCTGAAATCCATATAGACTGTGTGCATGACACTGCCCCTGTCCACCACACTGGTCACTCCTTCAAAAAATTGGATCAGCTTAGTTTGGCAGGATCTGGCCCTCATGAAGTCATCTTGAACTGAGGTGAGAACTTTGTCATCAATCAAGTATTCCATTATTTTGTCATTGTTAATGGACTCCTGGACCTTGTCCAGCGCTGATTTCCAGATGGTCCATCTGTATCTGCCCAGATCTGACCTTGTCCCTGTCGGCGTGCCATCAGCACATTGACATTTTTAACAGCGAAGACCATCACAGTGACAAATCTCGCCAGATCGCTGTGATGGACCACTGTACACCGGCACTGTTTCTCCCAGTGATACGTCCACACCCCAAACCAACTCCAACTTGGAGTTGGTTATTTAGAGATGGGGTCAGGGGACATAGCCTCCTGCACAGGGTGGGGGCAAAGCCCTCACAAGAAAAACATCTGCCCTGACAGGAACAATGCTGACAGTCGGCATTGTTACTGTCACAGTTCGGGATGTTGATAACACTGTTGTCGAGATTCTGACATGGAACCGTCCCTGTCCTGTAGATGGGGACTGTATTAACATAGAAACATAGAATTTGATGGCAGATAAGTGACCGCTACCCACCTAGTTCGCCTTTCCATTTCCTACGGTCCTTATCTGCCATCAAATTCTATGTATTAGCAACTTTCCGGTCCTGTATAGATAGACACAGGAACAATTACTGCAGATGGCCCAGACATTTGTCCCTTTGGCTCCACGATGATCCTGGGGTGTATCCTGTCTGCCCATTGGCTGATCTTCACCTGGGAGTCAGCTACTAGGGTAGGCATGATGTTTGCAGGTTGTATCATGGTCATACCCATGACGTCATGGACTATCCCAGTAAGCACTCTCCAGTCTCAGCCCTCTGGGGCTCTTTGGCGATCACTAATGTGAAGTGAAGGCATATACTGGCGAAACATCAGAAAAAGTACAGCGAAGACCATTACAGCGACACGTTCGAGAGTGTCGCTGTAATGGTCCAGCCGTACACCAGTGACATTTTTCCCAGTGTTTTGCCCCCTTGCAAATCAACTCTGCCTCAGAGTTGATTATTAAAACATTGGGGGTGGGATGAGGGGGGATGTGCCCCCCACATCCCCCTCAAAAAGCACAGTGATTTTCTGATGGACAAAATTTGGACACTCGAAGTTTCGCCTGTCGATGTCAGGGATTTCAACAACTCAGTTGTCAAAGCTACTTGGTGGAACCAAGTGAGGCAATGTGCTCTAGTGATTAGAGCTCTGGCTTGGGTACCAGATCAATCATAGGTTCAAACCCCACTAAAGCCAAAATACTGCTTGTGTGACTTTGGGCAAGTCAGTTACCCTCATAGTGCTCCAGTCCACTCAGTTTTGGAAATAGGTATAAGTATAAACCCACTGGAAATTAGATTTTGCATTTTAGCCATGCTATCCTGGGTAGACAAACAATAAAACAAAAAAAGCATTATATCAGCAGCTCAGCCATTGTCCCTGGCTGTTTCACAGGTCCTTCTCACTGTTTGTGGTTTCAGTGCACCAGTCCCTCCTTCACCTTACCTTTTCCAGTTATGCCAGTATAGACTCTTGTTTTAATCTTTACCCCAAGCTGGGTGTACTGTACTGAAATTGAGACCACCTCCCCCAACTGCAAGAAATGCAACTTTTCAATCCTGTACAACTAGACAGATGAAATAATATTGCAAGTGGTCCAGCTATTTCTTCCTTTAGCCCTGCTATCATCCTGGGATGTATCCTGTCTGCCCAGGGGATTTGCCAGGTTGATCTTCATCTGGTGGTCAGCCATCATGGTGGGTGTGACGTTATGTCATATGCTTGCCCAGTGAGCACTCTCCACCCCTGGGGGCCTTTTGGTGAACACCGAAGTGAAGTGGAGACAGTGTGAGCTAGTGGTTAAAGCCCTGGCTTGGGAACCAGAAGATCACAAATTTAAATCCCATGAGAACAAAAATTCTCACTATGTGACCTTGGACAAGTCACTTAACCTTCCAGTGCTGCAGTCCACCCAGCTATTGGAATGGGTAGCAGCAGGAACCCACATGAAAAAGGATGTCCCATTTACATCGTCGCCAGTTCTCTCTCAGGTTCCTTCCTGTTTTATTGTTTTCAGTGACCAACTTTCCTCCTTTACCTTCCTCTTTCCATTTATGCCAGTGTAGATTCTGTGTGTCCAGTTTCTACCCCAAACTTAGTGCTCTTCACTGAAATCGAGACTGCCCCTCCCCCCACACACACACACACACTCTGCAAGAAAGGAGATGTTTCTATGATCCGATGCTTGATTATGGAGACATCATCTACGGGCCAACTTCCAAGTCTCAAGTTACCAGATTGGACCCTTACTTTGCTCTTTTTATAGATTGATCCTCAACTGCCCAAGCCACGCCCATCACTGAAAACTTTACAGTTAGCCTGGTTGGCCCTCTGTTGAGAGCCCCCACATCTTCCTCTGCTCTACCTTTCTTTATAAATTCTGGATTGGTAAGCTTCCCAGCTACTTCTCAGACCTCCTTACCCCAGCCCAGACTTCACCTATCCCATCACAGCCCACAAAGAGAGGTGCCTGCGAAAGCACAAGGAAAAAAAAAAAAGAAAAAAAGGTTCTGGCACACGCTAACTCATAAGAGGAAGCGTCCCTCTTATGAGTTAACGTGTGCCAGAACCTTTTTTCTTTTTCCTTTAAGTTGGTTCTTGAGCACCACGTCCCAGTGCGTACTCATTTTGGAATAAATGTGCCTGCGAAAGCCTCTAGGTGTTCTAGAGCTATAGGTCAGGTGAATTTAGCTTACCAGTTCCTAAATCTGTGGAATAACAGTCCCCTTGAAATTAGTGGTGCTGCGTGTGTCATTACCCCAAAGAATTTTCTCGAATCTCACTATGTCCACTGCTGCACTTGTCAGCCATACTAGCACAATGGTTTTGTCCCCGAGTTTTTTAATTTTGTTTACCAACCCAGCTGAAGTACCCCAGATGGCTTCAAGTTCCTGGTTCTAGAAGCACACTGCTCTATTTCTAGTATGTGTAAACTTGCAAATTTCCATATGGCACACACAGGATAATGTATGGCTTACTTAATGTATGGTAATACATCTAGAACAGTGGACTGCTTCAAACAAGGATGGAACAGGACAAGGGGGAGGGTTAATGAAGGGGAAGGGTGGAAGGGAGGGGCAGCTGCAGAATAAGGGGTGCTAGCTGCACATTTGAGCAGACTTGATAGACCTCTAGGCCTTTATCTGCTGGCAAATTTCATATATTCGTATTCACAACAAGCCTGTTGTAGGCATTGAAAGGTTGCCCTGGCAACCAGTGAACCTCGTGAGCGAAGCTCAATAGGTTCTTAGTTGCCATGGAAACCTTGAGATACTAGTTCAGGGTAGTTGTGTATGGATGGCCATACATTGTCTTTTATAGTATGTGGTTAGTCTAATACAGAAAGCATGAGTCAGTTACATTTAAGAAATGTGAATTTTTATTTTAACTAGGCAGCATCTGGTGTACAGGGGGCCACAATGGGCAACAGCAGTGAGAAATTTGGACAACAGTCAGTTTAACAATAAAACACAGTCCGTTTCACAATAACGTTTTTTTTTCAAGTTTTTTTGTCTTTTCTGTGTGTGTAATCTTTAGTGTTCGTGAAATGTGCTGAACTGACAGCACTGGGACCTGAAGCCCTCTTTTTTTCTATATGACAGGCACAGCACAGGCAAGCACAGTGCAAGCTTCCCTGCATTGTCCCACCACTGTACCTCAACCCTGCCATGAAGGGACCACCACATAGGTGAGAGGGTAGTTCAGACTCCATGCCCATTCAGTCCTTGGCCTCTCATATGAGACTGCCAACAAGAGTGCCAATTAGTGCCAAGTGTGTTAATGTGATGTGGACAGTTCCCACTGGGAACTGGACTGAGACCACCACAACTCATTTCACAAAGGCCACTAAACAACCTTCACGTGATAAGGGCTTTCGACCACCACCGACCTGCACTGGATTTGAACCCGTGACCTCAAGGTGAAAGACTCCTTAACCTGTTACCTGCTACCAATCCACTGAGCCATCCAGTTCCCCCAAACAAAAAAGAGTTTGCCCTACTTGTGTGGCTACTTCACTTATACATTCACTGTGACACCGTGTCCCACTATTACAAGATGCTCTGCATGGAGATAAAAAAAAAAGAATAACTTTCTTGGATCACACTATCTACGTCCATTACGAGTTATAGGAATCAACTGTCAGAGCGGCACTGGTGGGAGCATGAGAAAACGTTCGATCTTGTTATGCTGCAGTAGTGATGCACCTAGAGTAGCACAGCAACATTTTGACATCACTGCTGCAGCACAACAGTGCTATTCCAAGCATGGATTTCCATGCAGAACAGCTGCTCCACCATACAGTATAAACTACATTCTGAATAATGCTTTTGTGCAGTTTTGTTTCCTTTTTCCATTGTGATCTGCATGATTTTGTAATGCTATTGTTGAATTCTTTCCCTGTGCTCTCCCTGTTTTTGTCCCCCCGACCTGGAAACAAGCTGGTTTTATCTCAGCATGTCGTCCTGGTTTAAAGGAGAACACCTGTCTTCCTAGCATCCCACTGCAGCGAGCAGCTCTGCGCTGAGAATGTGAAATGGTGTTGCCCAGCTCAGGATATGTTTACATTACAGCTGATACATCAGTGTGAATATTAAGCTAAAGATGTAATTTTAACATTCTTTTGGGGCTTAAAATCGTAATCGGTGGGGGTGAGGTTTAGGGGATGGGGTGCCGGGAGCACAGATGTTCTCTTTTAAAAAAGATTTAAATACTAAAGCCATAACTTCCACATTAAAATAATAAATGGCTATTTGTTTTACAAATATGACTTTAAAGGCTAATTTAGGCCTGGATTATATGGGCTTGCATTAACAAATACTGTTTTCAGGTTTTTAATGTTCAACAGTTCACTGTTTTTTTCCTTCATATTTTTGTTATAGAGACATAGACTTTTTTTTTTTAACTCTGTTTTATCTCCCTACCTACAGGACCCTGGTATGGATGCTCGTTGCGGCTTCTCCCGTCCCCTTGAAGCCTCCAGCTCCTAACACTCCATTGGGCCATTTCTCTGTTCCTCCTCTCCTGGTCACAGACAACCCACCGGCTGTGAGCCACCTGGGTGGGACAGCCAAAACTTCTCCTGGCACCTATCAATAATCTAGTAGAGTGATCAGGGATTCTGAGGGAGAACTGGTGCGGGTGCTGGGAAGCCCGGCATTGGACGTGGGGCCGACCACTGGTCCTGCCTTTGCCTACCAGTAGGCAGGGGGAATTTTTAGTTACACCCCCAGAGGCGCAGCCAGACAGTGGCAATGGTGTGTGGAGGATGAGTTCCTGCCCCCTCCCTTGCCAGCCGATGCCATCCCTATTGGCTGTCCTGCTCTGCTGTGAAGCACCCCCCCCAGCCACCACTGGGAGCCGCCACACATGGGGAATCCCTCGAAAACCCACCCCAGGAGAAGACAGTAGTCCTCCAGACACTCAGTCCTCTCCTCCCCTGTCAACACCCGGCAGCCCAAGTCTGCTCCCGAACCCGGGTCACCGACATGGCGCTAGGTGTAGCGTCCAGCACCTCAACCCTCAGTGCCACCAGGCTGACCTAGAAACGTAGACTTTGATGGCAGATAAGGACCGCTTGGCCCACCCAGTCTGCCCATTTCCCCTACCTATTGGATAAGCTGCAGATCCTAGTTAACCAACAGCCTACTTCCTTCTACCCCCCACTAGAATTGCCATATGTCTGTCACATGCATTCTTGAATTCTCCCATTGTTTTTGACCCCACAACCTCCTCAGGAAGGCCGTTCCATGTGTCCACCATCCTCTCCATGAAAAAATACATCCTCACGTTGCCCCTGAGCTGTCCTCACTCTGTCTTTAAATTGTGCCCCCTTGTTCTGGCACATCTCTTTTTCTGAAAGATGCTACCTCTTGGACTTTGTTGATTCCCTTGAGGTACTTGAAAGTTTCTGTCATGTCCCCCCTTTCCCTCCTTTTCTCGAGGGTATACATATTAAGCTCCTTTAGTCACTCTTTGTATGGCTTGTGATGCAGACCCTGCACCATTTAGTTGCCCTCCTTGGTACTGCCCCCATCCTGTCTATGTCCTTGCAGAGATGGGGTCTCCAAAACTGCACACAGTACTTCAGATGGGGTCTCACCAACTGTCTGTACAGAGGAATAATAACTTCCTGTTTTCTACTAGTGATGCCTCTTCCTATAAATCCCAGTATCCCCCAGCCCTCCTTGCTGCCCTCTCACATTGCTTGCCCACCTTTAGGTCATCTGATATGACTACCCCCAGGTACCTTTCCATTTGTGTTGTTGTTAGTAACTCCCACCCCATTGTGTACTCTTCTTCTGGGTTTCTGTTTCCCAGGTGCATTACTCTGCACTTCTTTGCACTGAATCTAAGCTACCATTCTTTTGACCATTCCTCCAGCCTTGCCAAGTCCCTTCTCATCCTTTCCACCCCACCTTGAGTATCAACCCTGTTGCAGATCTTTGTGTCGTCTGCAAAAAGTCATACTTTTCCTTCCAGTCCCTCCGCAATGTCACTTACAAAAACATTAAAGAGGACCGGTCCCAGTTCTGAACCCAGTGGTACGCCACTAGTAACCCCTCCTTTCTTCAGAGTGGACTCCATTTACTATTACCCTCTGTGTCCTGTTGTCCAGCCGTATTTTTACCCAGGCTACCACCCTGGGACCCACTCCCAGGCTGGCTAACTTGTTTATTAATGTTAATATATATTAATTGTTTTTTTTGTATGAGCATATTTTATTTTTATGTGGAATCAGCTTTTGTTTTAGTTTTTGCTGATTTTGCAGCAAGTGTCTCTTTAGAAAAAAGTAACCCTGATTAAACAACTAAATCTCAAGTTCATGAAACAAACTGACACTATTGTGAAACGACATGTTAAACATACAGTAAGTCATACAATGGCACTAAGACCTGCTTTTCCTTAGATACCCAGAGAAAACTAACCCTCTAGTGCCTAGTCCCAGTAATTGACATGGGTGACACTGTATGCTTTAACCTCTTAAGGAAATACGAACTAAACACACAACCCAGAGTTGACAGATCATTCAGTAAGTGAGCAAAAGGTTACGCCATGCTAATTAAAGCTTTGTGTAACTGATGCAAACTGACTCCCAGCTTTTGGTGAATTTACTTAACCTGCTAACGCAATCTGACAGCAGCTCATTCAATCACAACTGGTGCCATTTGTGAGCTGCTGTCTAAGTGGATGCTTTGCTGCCTCTGTTGGTGCCGTGTCTCTGGGCTGCTAATGGGACCAATTAGTGAGGGTTTCTGAAACATACTTCATGCAAGAAGAGGCATTTTCCCACTGAGGGTTTCTGAAACATACTTCATGCAAGAAGCAGGCATCTTCCCAGTGAGGGTTTCTGAAATATACTTCATGCAAGAAGAAGGCAGGGGTTCTGAAATATACTTCATGCAAGAAGAAGGCATTTTCCCACTGAGGGTTTCTGAAACATACTCATGCAAGAAGAAAGCATTTCCCAGTGAGGGTTTCTGAAATATACTTCATGCAAGAAGCAGGCATTTTCCCAGTGAGGGTTTCTGAAATATACTTCATGCAAGAAGCAAGCATTTTCCCAGTGAGGGTTTCTGAAACATACTTCATGTAAGAAGCAGGCATCTTCCCAGTGAGGGTTTCTGAAACGTACTTCATGCAGAAGAAGGCATTTCCCCAGTGAGGGTTTCTGAAATATATTTCATGCAAGAAGCAGACGTTTTCCCAGTGAGTGTTTCTGAAATATACTTCATGCAAGAAGCAGGCATTTTCCCAGTGAGGGTTTCTGAAACATACTTCATGTAAGAAGCAGGCATCTTCCCAGTGAGGGTTTCTGAAACGTACTTCATGCAGAAGAAGGCATTTCCAGTGAGGGTTTCTGAAATATACTTCATGCAAAGAAGCAGGCATTTTCCCAGTGAGTGTTTCTGAAATATACTTCATGCAAGAAGCAGGCATTTTTCCCAGCGAGGGTTTCTGAAATATACTTCAAAGAAGAAGGCAGGGTTTCTGAAACATACTTCATGCAAGAAGCAGGTATTCTCCCAGTGAGGGTTTCTGAAACATACTTCATGCAAGAAGAAGGCATTTCCCAGTGAGGGTTTCTAAAATATACTTCATGCTAGAAGCAGGCGTTTTCCCAGTGAGTGTTTCTGAAATATACTTTATGCAAGAAGAAGGCATTTTCCCAGTGAGGGTTTCTGAAACACACTCATGCAAGAAGAAGAAGGCATTTTCCCAGTGAGGGTTTCTGAAACATACTTCTTGCAAGAAGAAGGCATTTTCCCAGTGAGGGTTTCTGAAACATACTTCATGCAAGAAGAAGGCATTTTCTCAGTGAGGGTTCTGAACATACTTCATGCAAGAAGAAGGCATTTTCCCAGAGAGGGTTTCTGAAACATGCTTCATGAAGAAGAAGGCATTTTCTCAGTGAGGGTTTCTGAAACATACTTGCAAGAAGCAGGCATTTTCCCTAAACAAGACACAATCTAATGAGTGCCAGCTGAGCTGCTTGAATCTGCAGCCTGAAGCTACTAATTAATGAGAACATGACTCTGATCTTAGCAACCAGTTCCACAGTACAGAAGTTCACACCTTTGCAACAGAGCAGATACTATAAAGCATACTCCCAACAGTTTATTTAGTGATTGATTGATTGGCTAGCCAATAACTCTCTCACACACATATTGGCCTCTAAAGCTGATCATTTCAGACCCGGGCTGAACTCTGTGAAATCCTGCTGCTTGCCTCCCCCACTATGGTGGGGCCCAACTGGTGCACCCAGCACACCCAGCACATCATGCCTGCCAGCAATTTGGAGCCACTGGCCCATCAGTGCAGTGATAACGCTCGCTACCACTTTTCCCTTTTGTTCTGTTGCTTTGATTCCTTCCCTTATGTAAAGAGCTACTCCTCCTCCTCTTTTACTCTCCCTGTCCCTCCTGTAGATAGTGTATCCTGGTATGTTTCGTCCCAGTCATGGTTTTGTGTGTGACCATGTTTCTGTGACTGCCACATATCCAGATGTTCCTCCTCCATCGAGGCCACGAGAGGGAGCAATCTTAAACCTGATTCTCTCAAACAGAGATGAAGAGAGGATCACTGATGTGAAGTGGGTAGCCATCTGGGAACTACCGACCATCGAACAGTATGGTTCACAATAAACACAGCAATAGAGTCAAGCCATACAAAGGCAAAAGTACTGGACTTTAGGAGGGCTGACTTTGCCAAAATGAGTGAGTGCCTAAGGAATGCACTAGCAAATGGGCAGGAAGGAGGGGTGGAATTACAATGGGGAATAATAAAACTGCCATCACAGCGGTAACAAGCCTTGTGTGAAGCAAATAAACAAAGCGAAGCGATGTAAGAAACCACTATGGTTCTCAAAGGAAGTGGCAGTGAAGGTTCAAGAGAAAGAAAGCATTCAGGAAGTACAAGGAATCACAGAAGGAGCAGGACAGAGAACTGTATCAGTTAAAGCAAAAGGAGGCTGGAAGGCAGTCAGAACAGCAAAGGCCCAAACCGAGGAAAAGATAGCCAACTCAGTTAAGAAGGGGATAAAACCTTTTATAGGTACATCAGGGAGCAAAGGAAGACCAAGGGAGGGATAGTGAGGCTTAATAAAGGGGAGGAAGAGTGAGCAGAGGGTGACTGTGAAAAGGCAGAGATAGTAAACAAATATTTTTGCTCTGTATTTACAAAGGAAGAGGGGGAGGTACCTAAAACAAACAGTAGAAACACTCTGGATACAGAAGTTGATACCAGCCCATTTACAGAAGAAAGGGTTCTGAAAGAACTCTTAAAACTGAAGGTGGACAAAGCAATGGGGCCTGATGGGATTCATCCCAGAATTCTAAAAGAACTAAGGGTAGAACTAGTGACACCACTGACTACCCTCTTTAACAAATCATGGGAGGATGGGGTGGTACCCGAGGACTGGAGGAGGGCAGATGTGATTTCCCTTCACAAAAGTGGGAGCAAGGCAGAAGCAGGAAACTACAGACCTATTAGTTTAACCTCAGTGGTAGGGAAAATGATGGAATCACTTCTGAAGGAAAGAATTGTCGAGTATCTAGAGGCCAGAGGGGCACAGGACCCAAGGCAGCATCGATTCACAGCAGGAAGGTCATGCCAGACAAATCTGATAGATTTCTTTGACTGGGTGACCAAAGTAGTAGATCAGGGAGGGGCTGTGGACATTTCCTACCTAGACTTTAGCAAGGCATTTGACACAGTCCCACACAAAAGATTAATATACAAGTTAGCCAGCCTGGGAGTGGGTCCCAAGATGACAGCCTGGGTAAAGAATTGGCTGGAGAACAGGACACAGAGTAATAGTAAATGGAGTCCACTCTGAAGAAAGGGGTTACTAGTGGGGTGCAGGACAATAATAGGGCCGGTCCTCTTCAATGTCTTTATAGCGACATTGCAGAGGACTGGAAGAAAAAGTATGTCTCTTTGCAGATGACACAAAGATCTGCAACAGAGTTGATGCACAAGGTGGGGTGGAAAGGGATGAGAAGGGACTTGGCAAGGTTAGGAATGGTCAAATGTATGGCAGCTTAGATTCAGTGCTAAGAAGTGCAAGGTAATGCACCTGGGAAACAAAAACCCAGGGGAAGAGTACACAATGGGGGGTGAGATACTAACAACAACAAAAATGGAAAGGGACCTGGGGGTAGTCATATCAGATGACCTAAAGGTGGGCAAGCAATGTGAGAGGGCAGCAAGGAGGGCTGGGGGGATACTGGGATGCATAGGGAGAGGCGTCACCAGTAGAAAACAGGAAGTTATTATCCCTCTGTACAGACAGCTGGTGAGACCCCATCTGGAGTACTGTGCAGTTCTGGAGACCCAATCTCCACAAAGACATAGACAGGATGGAAGCTGTCCAGAGGAGGGCAACTAAAATGGTGCAGGGTCTGCACCAGAAGACATATGAAGAGAGACTTAAGGAGCTTAATATGTATAGCCTCGAGGAAAGGAGGGAGAGGGGACATGATAGAAACTTTCAAGTACCTCAAGGGAATCAACAAAGTCCAAGAGGATAGCATCTTTCAAAAAGAGGTGTGCAAGAACAAGGGCACAATTTGAAGATAGAAGGGTGCGGCTCAGAGCTAATTTAAGGAAGTATTTTTTCACAGAGAGGGTTGTGGATGCATGGAATGGCCTTCCGGAGGAGGTTGTGGAGTTAAAAACAGTGGTGGAATTCAAGCATGCATGGGACAGTCATAAGGCAATTCTAGGGGGTGGTGGTAGGAAGAAGTAGGCTGCTGGTTAACTAGGATCTGCAGCTTATCCATTAGGTAGGGAAATGGGCAGACTGGGTGGGCCAAGCGGTCCTTATCTGCCGTCAAATTCTATGTTTCTATGTTATGATGACAACCCAGGAGGACTGCTCTCCTCCTCCTAGGAGAGGATGAGTTTTGGATCCCGGCATCAGTGCAACTCCCAGCAGAGGCTGGGAGTACAGCACCAGCAGGGGACCATGTAGTTGGGGCTTAGATGTTGGTCCATGTCTGTAGGGCACATCCAGGACTGCACGCTCCCCGTGCTGATGTCACTGCATGTCTGTAGGGCACATGCAGGACTGCACGCCTCCCTGCTGGATGCCATTGCATGTCTATAGGGCACATGCAGTGACTGCATCTCCGCTGATGTCATTGCATGTCTGCATCTCCAGGGGAAACCTTATGCAGAAACCCTGAAGCAGCTACAGAATAATACCAGTGCCCTTGCAAGCACCACCTCTAGCTGTCTCTGAGGATGCGGGTGGACCGGATTAGGGTCTCAGCCTCCCCTTGGGTCCAGGGAGCCCCAGCATGAGGCACAAGACACAGTCTCCCAGCTTTCCTGTTAGGTCACCAGAGCCATATGAGCATGGAGGCCAACCTGAAGGGGCTGACTGCAGAAGTGGTAGCCCTGCCTCCTCCAGGTGAATAAACAGAATTAAAATAAGAAAGTTGGAGCCAATAAGGAGGTGCTTTTGGGGTGGCTGGCAACTCTGGGGTGAGTGAGTGATGACCTGATATCACATGCTGTGGGGCAGTGTTATTCCCTCATAGAAAGGTCATCTCTCCACCCAGTCTAAAACAGAAGCTCAGCCCATAGTGTGATCTGATTAGTGGAATTTGGTAGATGCTGTGTGGTCACCAATGATGTCAGTACCATTTCTATCCACTGTTGGGGGCGCTGTTGAAGTTATCCAACCTGTACCTCCCCTGATGCCAGAATGCAATCTTTTCATGTTTAAATGCGGCTAACCTTCAGCCTATATGGCATGTGATTAGCTGCAATGATACTGGAGGGTCGTTAGATCACCACTGGTGGTACAATAGCTGATTATGATTGACTTGAGGCCCCACTGGCATTTTCTTTCCTTGCTAAGTGCTGTCCTCTGTCAGGGGTGATGCACACAGCTGTGTTCTCTCCGAGGATAATGCAATGGTTTGTGGTCACCCGCCCTGCCACGGGCATCACCAAGTAGCAGCCACGAGGAGCAACTCAGAATCAATGCATTGCATAGACCTCCCCCCAAGGGGACAGTATCCACACGGGTGTTCCTTCAGCCTTCCTGCCAGCCTCCTCTCATTATGTCCTAGGTTTTGGTTATGAACTCAGGATGCCAACATGCCGTTGTGGTCCCCCATCAGTTAGCTCCACTGAAATAGCCCAGACTTGAACTTTCAGAGAGAGTGGCAATGTGCACTTCTTTGGGTTGAAGCTGGCTATCTACAGCACGTTATATAAATTTCACTGCTTTAGCCCAAATACCTGGATATTCTTCAAAGTATTCAGCAGCTATTCATCAAATGCAGAATTAGGATACAGTATTCACACACCTGTATTAATGGGTAGGTTTGTTACTGTTTTGTGCTTACAGGTTACTGTTTTACCTTTCTGATTCACATTTTTTGCAAGATATAGTTTCTGTTAAATTTTTATAGGTTGTGCTTACAGGTTTTGTTACTGTTTTGTGCTTCCAGGTTTTACATTTTAATCAATCTTTAGGCTAAACAAAAGTTACTGTTTTGTTACTATTTTGTTTTGCGCTTACAAGTTTTTGTTTTGGGCTTCAAGGTATTGCAGTCTCTTTCTCACATTGAAGGAGCTAATTGCTTTTCTTCCACAACTCTTCCAGGGGATTAGTGGTGTAACTGGGGGGTTGGGGGAGCTGACAAAGCTATACTACATTCCAACAGAAGGAAGATTTAAATGGTCAGGTTAGTTGGTGTGTTGTGGTGAAGACTAGGTTTGCTGGCATAAAGCACTTAGCTTCACCTGAGCTCTTCTCTTATAGGGTTTGCTTGAAAGGACTGAGCAAGGAGCAACATTAACAGAGCAAGGAGAAACATTAAGGCTTCTTTTGGCTAAGCAGAGTTACTGCTGTGTTACTATTTTATTTTGTGCTTACAGGTTGTGCTTACAGGTTTTATTACTGTTTTGTGCTTACAGGTCGTACAGTTTACTGCTTTATTTTTCTCTGATTTAAATTTTTTTGCAGAGTATTTTTTCTGTTAAATTGTTGTGCAAGTTGTCTTGCTGAAAGGAAGGATAACACTCACCAGGGTGGTGGGTCAGAGCTGTAGCTGATTGTTTCTGGAGGACACTGGCTCGGTCCCACCCAACCTACCCATCACCCCACCCATGCTAAGTGCATAATTTCCTTTATACCAGAGGTTTTTACATCACTTCCCCAAAAGGGCAAAGGACATACACCTGTCATAACCATAACAGCCCAGCATGCTGCATAGAGGGTAGGCGCATGCGTGCACTCACACACACTAACAAAAAAGAACTATACAGGAAGGGACAGCGACATATGGGAAGTGGTACAATGCACTGGTTGTGGGGTGGCAGTCTTTCCGGAGATGTTCTGGAGACTGTGATGCTGCCCTATTTGCAAGCACCTCTCTGGTCTGAGGGAGGAGGTTTCCTGTCTCCATGCCAACCTGGTGAGGATTCAGGCAACCTCCTCCCCCACCCAGGGACCACCAGGGCCATTGCCTCAGATGTTGCCAAGAAAGAGGAGTGGTTGGACCATGGTGGGCTCAGGATGGTGAGTGTGGTGGAACAGAGTGCATCCTCCAGTTGTACCTCTCCACAATTCATATGCCATTCTAGTGGAGCATGGTTCCTCTGGAGGCACCCACAGTGGAGCTCAAGGAGGATGCTAGGAACCTCCAAAGAGAGACCTATAGGAGGGTGGCATGAGACCCCACAGGGAAGGAAACAACTCTGGTAGGGACTCAAATCAGGAGGGTAGAACTGGGGAGGAGACAGGGAGGTAAGGTGCCTGCCTGGCATCATGGCTGGGAGGGACAGGATGTGAATCCTTAGGATTGCGGGGCAGTGGCACTGGAGAGAGCTGGACACCATTGTCCACCTAGGGACAAATGACCTGTCTGGGAATTAGATCAGAGCAGTTCAGAAGGAGTTTGTAGAGTTGGGGAAAGGCCTTAGACAAGTAGCAGACATGGTAACCTTCTCGGAGGTGCTGTCTGTCTATGGCATGGGTGAGGCTAGGGTACTCCGCACTATGGGATTCAATGAATGATTGAAAAACTAATGCAGAGCTCAGGGTTTTGGCTTCAATAGGGACTGGGGGTCCACCTGGAGGGATGCAAGCCTATACTAGCATGATGGTCTGCATCTGTCCGGGAGGGGAGGGGAACCAGGATCCTAGGTGATAGGTTTACATGCTTCACTGGCAAGCATTTAAACTAGCCGGTGGGGGGCACTGAAAAGAAGCATGGAAATCCCATCCCCCCTCCCACAAAACAGGGTATCTAATGAGGTAAACACTAAGGTAGAGAAGTCAATAGAGAGCAGGATGGGGTAAATGGAGAAAAATGCAAAGACAGTAAGGACAGGGATGGGGCTAAAATGGGTAAGGCTATCAAAAAATAGAGGGCGATGAGTACCAATGCACATAGTCTGAGTAACAAGCTCCCTGAACTAGTGGCCTTGATGGAAGAGGGACAGCTGGATATTGTGGCAGTCACAGAAACATGGTACACAGAGAACCATGACTAAGATGTCAACATACCAGGGTACACAATCTACAGGAGGGACAGGGAGGGTAAAAGAGGAGGAGGAGCTCTGTATGTAAGGGAAGGGATCAAAGCAATGGAACTAAATGGTAAAAAGGGAGGCGAGGAGGCACTATGGGTCACCCTGGAGACAGGGAATGGCACCGCAATCCGTACGGGCATTGTATACAGACCCCGATCTCAGGGGGAGGAAATGGACAAGAAAATGATAGAAGGCATCCTTAGAATGGCAGAAAAGGGAGAGATATTGTTGATGGGGGACCTGAATATGCCAGATATTAACTGGAGCACCTTTTTTGCAGCCACATCCAAGAGCAGGGTCATTCTCGATGCCCTACAGGGGCATGCCTCAGACAGCTAGTGCTGAAACCCACTCGGGAGGAAGCAATCGTAGAACTGGTACTCTCAAACAGGGATGGAGAGAGGATCTCGGATTTAGAAGTTGGTAGCCATCTGGGAGCAAGCGACCACCAAACAGTGTGGTTCACGACAGACACAGCCATAGAGTCAAGTCACACAAAGGTGAGGGTATTGGACTTTAGGAGGGCTGACTTTGGCAAAATGGGGGAGTGCCTCAGAAAAGTGCTAGCAAATGGGCAAGAAAGTGGGGTGGAGGAACAATGGGGAAAAATCAAAGCTGCCATCACAGAGGCAACAAGCCTTTGTGTGAAGCAAATAAACAAAACAAAATGAAGGAAAAGCTACTATGGTTCTCAAAAGAGGTGGAGAGGAAGATTAGAGAGAAAAGATAGCATTCAGGAAGTGTAAAGAAATGTAGAAGGAGCAGGACAGAGAACTGTACCAAAGTAGAAGGAAGCAAGGAAGGCAGTCAGAATAGCAAAGACCCAAACTGAGGAAAGATAGCCAACTCAGTTAAGAAGGGGATAAAATCTTTATAGGTACATTAAGGAGTGAAGAAAGACCAGTGGAAGGTTAGTGAGGCTTAATAAAGGGAGGGTGGGTGGCAGAGGGTGACAGTGACAAAGCAGAGATACTGAATGAATACTTCTACTCAGTATTCACAAAAGAAGAGGAGGGAGAGGTGCCTAAACCAAATAATAGAAGACACTGGATAGGATGATCGATACCAATCCATTCACCAAGAAAACAGTCCTGAAAGAACTCCTAAAACTGAAGGTGGACAAAGCAATGGGGCTTGGTGGGATTCACCCAGAATTCCAGAAGAAGTAAGGGAAGAACTAGTGGCACCGCTGACTACCCTTTTAACATATCATGGGAGGATGGTCCAGGACTCTGCCATGCTCACCCCCTGCGCCCCATGGCTCAGCACACTGTCTTGGACCTCAGCTAGTCGTGAGCCCTTCCTTGGAATCCAGCCCAACTGCCAACCCACAGGACTCTGCCACGCTCACCCCACCTGAGTGTCCTTTGGCTCAGCTCATGGCTTGAACTTCAGCCAGCTGCAAGCCCTTCCTTGGAATCCAGCCTGACTCCCAACCTACAGATACGGCTAAGATCCTCTGGTGGTGTTCGACTTTTAAGCTGTAGTCTGGATTGGTCCAGAAGGCTGAGAAGCGGCTCCTCATTGGATGGCTATTTCCTGCTTTCTTCTGGCACCCATTTTAAAATTAGGGCTGATTTCAACACGGACTGTTTTCTGTAGGAGGATTTTTTTCTGTTGGCCATATAATTTGTCCTGCCCACCTTCCCTGGCCCCAACCTTTTTTCCTACTTAGCCTCCCCTCCCCATTTCTTCTCATGTTTTTATTTTGCATCCAAGACTTTCACCTCTAGTCCCCTTCCTACTTCACTTCCTGATTTTTAATTGCTCCATAGTGGATATAAATACTGCTTATGTTGCTCAGTCTTGCTATTCACTCTGAAGAAGGACCGTGTGGTCCCGAAAGCTTGTGTATAATTCCATCTTTGTGCGAAGACACTTATTGGTCCAATAAAAGGTATCAAACCTTCCATCTTCTCCTGTTTTGCAAGGACCAAAATGGCTGGAATCTCTTTTATAAAATTAAGTAGGAAACTCATTATAATCCTACTGCTGATGTCAGGAAACATCCACACCAATCCAGGATCCCAGGCAACATCAGCCAAGACCTCTGCGACGAATGGGCAACTGAGGATTGTAACTATGACTATCTGTAGCCTCCTAGCCAAACTGCACAGTTTGAAGCTTGGGTGACACATACCCAGCTTGACATTATTGAGTTGGCTGAGACTTGGCTCACTATATGAACAACCGACTCAGCAGTCTCCTTACCCGGCTAAAAACCTGCACAGGCTGGACCGCACAGGGAAAAAAGCAGGCGGATGTTTAATCTATACCCACAACAACCTGCAATGCCACAGAGTCCAACTGTCGATCACCAATACTGACTGTGAATGCCGAGCAATAGAAATACTGATAGCAAGGGGTAAAGGCCTGATTGTTATGGCAGTGTACTTCCCACCTCGGCACCATCGAGTGGGACTTGAAGCCTTTGCTAACCTCTACACCCAGGCAAGCCAGAATAAAGAGACCATTGTACTAGGAGACTTTAACTCCACAGAGATCTGGTATCTGGACTCTATCTAATGCAGATGGTCAAGAACTGCACCTGTACAAATTACCGCCAGGCTCAAGCACACTGATTGACTGGGAACTGACAACACACCTGGAGGACTGAAGAATGTCAAGGTACTCTGACATTTCAGTGACCACTCACCTATCCAATGTGAGTGGTCCACTAAACAGATTACGCCTCCCCCAAGAATGGTGAGGAACAGAGTCATTAAAAAAAGCTCAATGGAAGACTTTAGGAAACACCTCAAAGGGACAGACTGGGGCTTTCTTCACTCACTCCACTCTGTTGACACAGGCCTGCAGCTCTTTCTCAACCACTTCAATGCAGCAGTGGATAAGTTCGCCCTGTATTGTAAGAAGCTGATTAAGGGCTGCAGCATGGACTGAGACACCCCACAATTTCTTGGCTTGATGCCGCATTGGAATCTACTTTGGTACTAGGCTAGGATGTCTGGGACTGCAACGGATGTCCAAAACTACAAGGCGGCCCAACAGGTGCACTTGGGCAATCTGACAGGCCAAGGCTACGTACTCACAAGAATTATCAATCTCAATGCTGGGGCGATGGAAGAAATTCTGGGCCTCTGTAAAACCTCACCGAAACTATGACAGTTCCCTCCATGCTTCACCACAATGATGACGTAATACTAGATGCTGACATTATGGCCAATATTTTCAACAAAGCACTTACTGATTACAGTGCTGTCCTCCCTCCAAAACCGACTACATACCCGGATGAAAATCTGACCACTGACTACTCACCCCCTTCTTCCAAAACCAGGACCTGACCAACCTTTTACTTCAGATGAGTAACCATCAAGGAAACAAGGAAATACCTTACTAGAGTCCTTGGTAAAACAAGGGTGGGTGGTGAAGGTATAGACATGAAACTGATCTATATGGCCCTTCCCGAGGTCATTGTACCCATCAACAAGCTTTTCAACTTGTCCCACCACCTGGCTACTTTCCCCATCATCTGGAAAACCACCCTGGTCATACTTGTTCACAAAGGGGGTGATCGGTCACTAGTTTCAGATTACCGACCCATCTTAATTCTCTCACCTCTCTCCAATGTACTGGAGAGAATCATAGCCGACCAACTCATGGATCATCTGCAGAAATACGACCTCCTCTCCCCCCAACAGTACAATTTTCGCAGACTGCATAGTACTACCGACGCCCTAATTCATTTCACTGGATACGTACACACAGCACTTGATCAGGGTCAGCTGCTCAGGGCAATCTTTATAGACATAACCAAGGCCTTTGACCTTGTGGATCACCAGCTGCTGCTCCACAGGCTAAGTGGACTAGGGATGTCCCCGGTCACAGTCTGGTGGTTCTTCAGCTATTTATCTGGGATATCTCAGAGAGTCAAAATTAACGGTGTCATCTCCAACACCTACGAGGTCTTAGTAGGGGTCCCCCAGGGATTTATACTGGGCCCACTTTTATTCAGCCTCTTTGTGAATCACCTCCCTGATACCTCCCCTCATCTGAGATCCTGCTTTATGCAGAAAACACAGTGATATTCTGCCTCGACTCCTGCCAAGAAACGCGAACTAGGGAGTTGCAGCACAACTTTACCAACTACAGGAATGGTTCAAGGACAGCATGCTGGTGCTCAACAGTAAAAAAAAACAAGATGATGCTCTTTGCTGGATGGCAAAAGAAGAGACCTACCACATCCCTCTCAATTACCTGCAGCTCTCACACCACCTTGGAGCAGGTGTCTTCATTCCGATATCTTGGCCTCACAATAAATGAGTCCTTGTCGTTTGATGAACACATACGCAGTATTACTACTGCAGCCAATAGGAAACTAGGGACCTTACATAGGCTTCGGTTCTGCCTTATTCCCAAGGCCAGGACAGAGGCGGTCAGCAGTACAATCCTACCTATCCTGGACTATGAGAATATTGTCTATGGCAATAGTTCTCAGAGTTTGTCACAGTGAGCCTCCCCAAATCCGTGGAAAAGATTTTGAGCCTCCCCCAAAGATTGAAATAATCTTGGGCCTCCCCAAAGAAAAATAACATACTGTACTTTGCGCAGTACACCATGAATAAACTGAAACCCCTCTGAGTACTTGGCTCACATTCAGTTATTTGTCTTACACTGACTTGGAACTTTAGTAAAAAATCTCCTGTGCTCCAAGGTATTATCTGTATAACAAATAAATAAAATAAACACATATTATTCAGGGTAGGTGCAACAGATTTCTAAGGAAAACAAACTGAACTTACAAGCTCAAATGGAGGCAGACTGGGTGGGCCATAGGCCCTTATCTGCTGACACTGTCTATGTATCTATGTATTCAGCTTATTGTAACCTCCCACCCCACAGGCCAACCTACTTGCTCTGCTATTTTTATTCTTGAACCATTGTTACCCCTTGTTGCAGTACCTTCATAGGTCAGACTACTTCCCCTGTTTCCTCTCTATATGAAATAACCTTCCTACATACTTTACCTCTCCTCCTCCTTCTCTGCTCCTAAACATCTCAGGGATTATGTTGCTCCTTCCTATTATTGCTCTTAGCACTTCTATGCTCAATCCTTGTACTTGAGCTGTTCTGCCATCAGTTTACAAATTGATCAGTTATCACCACTTGTTATTCATATTTATTTTGCACTATTGCTCATTGTATATTTCTTGATTGTTTTGCAGTTACCTTCTGAAATGTATTCACTCCCTACCCTTCCCTGGGTGCACCTGAAATGAGCCTTGGCTCATTCACCTTCCTTGTCACCTATTAGTAAATAAATACATAAAATTCACCTACTGTTATTATCCTCTTTCAGTTTGCTTCATCTCTTCACACAAAATATATAAAACCCAAAATTTAAATACAATAATTTTTCAGACTTGCTTGAGCCTCCCCTGGAACAGGTTGGGGCCTCCCCAAGGAGGCTGGCCTCACCATTTGAGAACCCCTGGTCTATGGGGCTGCCTCTGATACAAGCCTACTCAAAGTGCACACCTTGCTAAATAAAGCCTGTAGGTTTGTGTTAGGTGCCGATCACCTAACGCATACATGTGACCTTTACATAATGACTGAATGTCTCTCTCTTACGGACCGCATTAGGCTTCATGCCTGCCTTCTGGGAAAGAATGCCCTACTTGGACTTGCCCCTTCCTCCCTGCAAGCCTTATTCCATACTGTGTCAGCCGAACATGCCACAAGAAGTGTTACTAACATAGAAACATAGAAGTTGATGGCAGATAAGGACTGCAAGGCTCATCCAGTCTGCTCATTTTTTCTACATTATGAATGTGCCATAGGCTTTTACTCTGTTAATGGCCTATCTAGTCATACTCATCTGAATCGCTCCTTATGCCTATCCCATGCCTGTTTGAAGCCCTGCACTGTATTCATATCCACCACTTCCTGAGGTAGGCCATTCCATCCATCCATCCACCACCCTTTTGTGAAAAGAACTTCCTCACATTACCCCTAATCAGCTCCTCTAATTTCATGCTGTGTCCTCTTGTCCTGCTATTTTCTTATATTGAAACATGTTAGACTCTTTCACCTTGTTAATGCCCTTAAGATGGCCTTAAGATACTAAGCAAGCATTAACTGTGCTGTTCAGAAGGACTGCCTTGAGGAGGAGAGCCTTTGCAGTTAGGGCTTCCGCCTGGTTAAATGAGCTACCACCTGCTGCCTCAAGACTTACACGCCTCAGTCCTTTCAAGTCTGAACTATGAAAGTCTGTCTCCCCCTTCTACACTGCTACTGCCATTCTTAAACCACAAGCCCTGCATCACACTGTCCTCCCTAGCATCAGCTATGAAGTCTCTCTCCGTGCCTGTTCACTGCTACCGCCACTCTTAACCCAGCAGTTACCTGCCCCCTGAATTGAGGGCCCGCCAATGTTCATCCTGCGCTCTACAGACTGGCCTGAAGCTCCCTGCTCTCCTCCTGCCCATGCCTGCCAACCTACCTACCATGCACCCCCCGCTCTCTTCACCTACGCCCTGTTAGCCCTCACCTCCCTACTATCTACCCTCTCCATACCCTCTCCATACCCTCCCTACCCATGAGCCCAACCTCCGTCCTCTTCTGATTCCTCTTCTGCTACCTAATCCTGATTAGTTCCAACCACCCTGATTGTCTACCATGGCATATGCTTACTCCCTGGCTGTAGCCTAAGTGACCAATTAGGAATCAGTAATGATGTACAGCCACATCTCCTGTTCCTCCCGACAAGCTCCTGTATAGCGTCAACCTTTGATTTTCTCCAGCTAGTATATAACTTGACTTATGCACTTTTAATTGTCTGGCCTGCTCTGTGAACTGTATCCCCATGTACTCTGTACTGGCTCTACCACGCCGGTTCGACATCTCTGATGTCGACCGGCATTACAGAGACAGGAATCATGTCGACTGCAAATCGCGGTCGGCATGATTCCATGACAGACTCCCTGTCCTGCTTTCAGTGGGAGCTTCACCCCAGAACCCCCCATGCAGGGGGCTGCACCCTCCGCACCACCCCACTAAAGGATTCTTAACTCCAGTCGGAGTTAAGTCAGGGTGGGGGTGCAGGTCCGGGAGACAGCACGCCCCTGTCTCAGGCACACAAGCACAGCGACCTGTCGGCAAAGTGTCAATTTTGCTGGCAGGAGCGTAGTTCGCTGTGTTGGTGTCGCTGTAAGGGGGGCATACCCTCTGTACCCATGCTTTGGTTATGTGTTGCTTTTGCCAATGTTATTGATTGACACTGATCACATTATGATGTTTTTGACAATGCCTATTTAGTTGCTATTGACTCCCAAACTCATGTATTCTCCCCTTCCTTTATGATGAGGATCCTTTGTAAATGAGCTTTTAGCTCAAAAGTTGTAATTCCGATTACTCAATAAATAAAAAAATAAAAATGGTGTGGTACCTGAGGACTGGAAGAGGGTAGATGTGATTCCCCTTCACAAAAGTGGGAGCAAGGCAGAGGCAGGAAACTACAGGCCTGTTAGTTTGACCACTCTAGTAGGGAAAATGATGGCATCATTTCTGAAAGAAAGAATTGTTGAGTACCAAGAGGCCAGCGGGGCACAGGACCCAAGGCAGCATGGATTCACAGCAGGAAGGTCATGTCAGATGAAGCTAATCGATTTCTTTGACTGGGTGACCAACGTAGTAGGCCAGGGAGGAGCTATGGACGTGGCCTACCTAGATTTTAGCAAGGCATTTGACAAAGTCCCACACAAAAGATTAATAAACAAGTCAGCCAGCTTGGGGGTGGGTGCCAGGGTGGTAACCTGGATAAAAAATTGGCTGGACAACAGGACACAGAGGGTAATAGTAAACAGAGTCCACTCCGAAGAAAGGGGAGTTAGTAGTTGGGTACCACAGGGTTCAGTACTGGGACTGGTCCTCTTTAATGTCTTTATAGGTGACATTGTGGAGGGACTGGAAGAAAAGTATGCCTTTTGTAGATGACACAAAGATCTGAACAGGGTTGATACACAAGGGCCTAGAGAGGATGAGAAGGGACTTGGCAAGGTTGGAGGAAGGGTCAAAGTATGGCAGCTAGATTCAATGCAAAGAAGTGCAAAGTAATGCACCTGGGAAACAAAAATCCAGGGAATAGCACACAATGGGGATGAGGTATTAATGACAATAAAATGGAAAGGACCTGGAGCTAGTCATATCAGGTGACCTAAAGGTAGGCAAGCAATGTGAGAAGGCAGTAAGGAGGGCTGGTGGGATGCATAGGAACAGGCATCACCAGTAGAAAACAGGAAGTTGTTATCCCTCTGCAGAGACAGTTGGTGAGACCCCATCTGGCGTACTGCATGCAGTTCTGGAGACCCCATCTCTGCAAGGACATAACGGGCTATGCACGAAGTAGTGTAGTGGCTACATGCCACGTATCCATGGCGCAGAGCCACTCCGCACCCACTGAGCCCCCCCACGTGGGATGGACTAACTGAGGCATGCAGCCCCTTTGCACCTGATCCCTCAGCCACGCAGAGCACAACACACCGGGGGAGGGGAAGAGTGTGCCAGCACTATGTGCCATGCACAAAGGCGCATAGTGTTTTCCACGGGGGGGGGGGCGTATCTGCCTGCTGATAAGAGCTATACATGCCGCGCTGCGCACACAGACACCCACCCGGTCCACGGAGGAATGTCTGTGTTGGAAACCAATGGTACCTCAGTGCCCAGCCGTTGTGGCTGCCCTCCCACCCCAGCACACACCTATTCCGCTCCCCGTCACTGTGCCCTCCTCAAAGAGGGCTCCAGCCCTGGGACTGCAGTACATCCCACCCCCCCTCCACAGCCCAGCCCCTTACATGTTCCTTTGCACCCGGTCCCGACCCAGCTGCCCATATACTGCAGCTAGAGTAGTGCATAGAAACATAGAAACATAGACTTTGAGCGGCAGATAAGGACCGCTAGGGCCCATCTAGTCTGCCCATTTCCTACCTACAGGATAGGCCTGCAGATCCTATTTAACCAACAGCCTATATCTTCCTGCCCCCACAAGAATTGCCTTATGTCTGTCCCATGCATTCTTGAATTCTCCCACAGTTTTAGACTCCACAACTTCCTCAGGAAGGCTGTTCCATGCATCCACTACCCTCTCTGTGAAATAATACTTCCTCATTGCCCCTGAACCACCCTCCTTCTATCTTTAAATTGTGTCCCTTGTTCTTGCAAGCCTCTTTTTCTGAAAGATGCTACCTCTTGGACTTTGTTGATTCCTTGAGGTACTTGAAAGTTTCTATCATGTCCCCTCTCCCTTCTTTCCTCAAGGGTATACATATTAAGCTCCTTTAGTCTCTCCTCATCGGCTTCTCTTGCAGACCCTGCACCATTTTAGTTGCCCTCCTCTGGACTGCCTCTATTCTGTCTATGTCCTTGCGGAGATGGGGTCTCAGAACTGGACACAGTATTCCAGATGGGGTCTCACCAACTGTCTGTACAGAGGGATAACAACTTCCTGTTTTCTGCTGCTGATGCCTCTCCTATACATCCCAGTATACTGACCCCTCCCTGCTGCCTTCTCCACATTGCTTGCCTAACCTAAGGTCATCTGATATGATTACCCCAGGTCCCTTTCCTGTTTTGTTGTTTTACTACCTGTGCATCCCAACAGAGTCCCCAGTGTGAGGGGCCATTGTCTGTAAGGCCGAATGTTGGCATGCCACCTGCTGCTGTGAGCACTGTCCGGCAAGCTGGTAGACCCCGGTCTGTCCCCCCACCCACAAGGTACTCTGTGGCTCCCCCACCCCCTTGGCATCGACACCCCCCACACCTGCATTGTTGGTGCCGCAGCCGGATGGCCAGTGGCACAGCCCTCACGCCTCCTGACCACCGGCACGTCCTAATGATGCTAGTGACTTGCAGCCTATTTATAAGGGTGAGCTCCCAGCAGCACTTGAACGGCCAGTGGCCATGGAGGTGAGAGGAGGGCTGTGCCACCAGACATCCCAATCTGCAGATCATACAGTGTGGGACGGGGGAGGGGTTCAGAATGCCTGACGCTCACCCGGTGTGGGCAGCCTTGGGGGCATGGTGCCTACAGGGTCGGGGCAGGTCTGTGTTCTTGGGGGCACTGGCACTAATGGGGCCATGGCAGGCATGTGTGTTGTGGGGAGAGCCCCCTTTCATAAGACTGTGGCAGGCATGTGTTGGGGGCAGAGGGCTGCACCTGCCGTATGGCAGCCTGGTGTGGCTGTGCGGTGGGGGCGCGAGCCCTGGGGCCATGCCCTCACTGAGTGGTGGGGGGGTCCATTCCATGGGCTGCTGGTCCAGGGGAATGACTGCGTGGGTCTGGGTGCCCTCTTGTGTCATTTATGCTCCCAGCCCCTTGCCTGCCCACATAGGGGATCCACTCTGGGACCCAGTATGGACATCCAATTGAATGCCCGGCTGGGTCCTAGACTCTGCCCATGGCTGCCCTGCGAGGTCCTGCGTGCTGGGAGGCAGGGCGCAGACAGGTGGCAGCCAATAGTGAATGCTGGCCGTGCACACCTGTCTGCAGCCGCGGAGCTACATTGTGGGATACGTGCCTCCGTGCGATATCCTGTCCATTCTGCATAGGTCCCATAGACAGGATGGAAGCAGTTCAGCTGGAGGACAACTAAAATGGTGCAGGGTCTGCACTAGAAGTCATACGAAGAGAGACTAAAAGAGCTTAATATGTATACCCTCAAGAAAAGGAGGAAGAGGGGAGACATGATAGACACTTTCAAGTACCTCAAGGGAATCAACAAATTCCAAGAGGGTAGCATCTTTCAGAAAAAGAGATGTGCAAGAACAAGGGGCACAATTTGAAGATAGAGGGGGAATGACTCGGGGCAATGTAAGGAAGTATTTTTTCACAGAGAGGGTGGTGGACGCATGGAATGACCTTCCTGAGGAGCTCATGGGGTCAAAAACAGTGGAGGAATTCAAGAATGCATGGGACAGGCATAAGGCAATTCTAGTTAGAGATAGAAGGAAGTAGGCTGTTGGTAAAACTAGGATCTGCAGCTTATCCAGTAGGTAGGGAATGGGCAGACTGGGTGGGCCATGCGGTCCTTATCTGCCGTCAAAGTCTGTGTTTCTATGTTTCTATGGTATACAGTAGGTGTGCACTAGAGTAGCCCATAGAATCTGGCACGAATTATGTTTTTAACATTTGTTCCAACTAGGACAGCTCCGTCAAATGCAGCATCTCATTTTCATGGAAGTCTCGGAGAAAACAGTAGCAGGAAAAAGACAGATATAGCTTAGAAATCTCTGATGGAGCATCATAAAAATGTTCTCCATTTTGCCAATAGCAGGGTTCCCCAATTTTGTTTCTTATTGAAGTTACACTCCCATCAAACCATTCGCGTGATTGTAAATGTTCTTTCTAAAACACTGACATAGTAAAAGTTCCACTCAACATTATGCCATTAGTCCAAACGTCTGTTAAAAATGATAATTAATTTTGACAAGGCCTTTTGGCTTGTAGGCATGCTACCCACCTTGGCTTCTAGCTCAGCCATAACATGCTGTTGTTTGGTGGTGCAGATGGCTGGTATACTGAGTTTAAGCCCCACTGAGAGGTTTGCTTTTCCCTTTTCCTTGTCAGCAGTTTTTCCTCTTACGACGGCTATTTTCTCAGGCCATTGCAGACCTTCATGTGAGTTCTCAGCTCAGCCCAAAGGCATCTGTGGTTCTGTGCACTTGATGATCTAACTTCTTCCAGCTTTGCCATTGATCGTGACTGAGGTCTTTGGATAAAACCCTATAATTGGCTCCTGCATTTCACAGAGATGTCAGAAATCATTTGTGCTGTCAGCTTTAACCCGAGTCTTATCTGCCATCTGTTTAAGCCACATGGCTTTGTCATGCCCAAGTATTTTTTTTTCACTTTTCCATCTTTCTGGTCCTTTTTATTTTCGTAGCTCGGATGTGTGAACATTGCATGTCCTGACCTTTCTTCACTCTGCATTGTTTTACTGGTCCCATCTCCATCCCAATCAGCTTCCTTTACTCCCACCTGGTGTTCTAAATGCCCCCAGAGCAAAAGCACTCTCGTCTAATCTTCTCCTGTCATATCTCAATAAGCCAGTGTGCGAGACCCTGTTGTTTTTAGTGTGTCAGTGCTGTGAGTCAGCTTCCTGATTTGAGGTGGAACGTGAAGACGGGTTGCTGTGGTAGTGGTTATTACCCAGTGAGACTTGGCTTTCAGCTTTACAGTTTTACACACCTCCAGATTCCTTTTCTCTTTCGGTTCCTGACAGCATCCATCACTGACTGTGTGCATTTGACCATGTTCTAAACAGCCTGATGTACTGCTTGATCATTACAGCTGACCTATATGTCGAATAAAGAATCACCTAAGAACACATTCATGTTGCTAAGTGCAGTACAGTGCATGGTGGGGTGTTGTGTATGGAAATCCATACACCTGAAAAAGTTATTCTGCTGCAGTAGTGACGTAACTACTACAGCAGAATGACTTTTCATTCTGCTGTAGTAGCTAGTTCATAATACAAGAATCCCCATCAGTGTGGGTCATCGGACAGAGGGCAATTGAAGCGTCGCACAATAGAGTTGGTTGGTTGGTAGATGCGGTGAATTGTGGGTGGCAGAGGGCAAAGCCTGACTGCTGTAACCAGATAAAGTACGTGATTGTGTGTGTGTGTGTGTGTGTGTTTTTTTCACCATACAACATATAATATACTGTATGGGAGCCTAAATATACAACAACATTAGGTTATCGTCATCATGGTAATGACTCAGTATAAGAGTAGCATCATAATGTATGGTAAGTGCCTATTAACCACCATAATCAGCAGTTACACAGCTTTGTTATGCACTGTTTAGAATTTTAAAAGTTGTTACCCACACTTCGGAACTTCCAAACAGTGGCATAACAAAAAAGAATGCACCAGAGTTCCATAATTCTCACACATAGAATGCAAACAGTGTTTTTGACCATACACCATAAAGATGATGGCTGGTGATCGGGTGACAACCAGCGTGGAAATCACCTCTCGTGGTTGCTAGGGCTACAGTAAACCTAAGGAGCACAGCTCTCGGGGTTTACCATGTGCCCTAGCAACCACTAAAGTGATTACAGCGTGGTTATCACCCGATCCCCAGCCATTATCCTCTATCTATGTTATGTTTGGGCTCTCATTCTTTATTTAATATGTTACATTGGAACAGAACAGAGCAGAGCAGGATAGAACAGAACAAAGCAGAGCAGAACAGAGCAGCCCAGCCGAAACAAGTGCGACCACCTCATAAATGTTTGGTAATTATTCATGAACTGTTCATGAATTTAGGGCCTGAGCATTCATCAAGTGGGCATCAAATTGTTCATGAACTCTGAGTGAACACTGAATGACACGCCTTTGTTTATGAATGTTCATGAACATAAAGGTTCATAATCGTAAAGAAGCAAAAAAAAACTGTGAAACTCCCCCGTTGAACATTTATGGACACCATCCAGAAACATTTTTGGTTACCAGAAATACCCTACTTTTATAATATTGCTTAATACAAACATACAAAGAAGCCAGCAGAACAAGGCTGTTTGGTCTATCAAGTCTGCTCATATTGCAGGGTCCATAGCTTGAGCTAATGTCCCAGTCTTCCCTCCTCACTCCTCCCATCCTCTCTACCCATGACCCTTACCCTCCTCCTATGCCTGTCCCAGCCTCTCTTAAAGCTGTCCACTGTCCTCAACGAGATGACCTCTTCTGGCAGTGCATTCCAAGTATCCACCACCCTCTCTGTGAAGAAGTGCTTCCTGACCTCCCTCCTAAACCCCCCACCCTCCAGCGTAAAACTGTGCCCTCTCGTGTTATGGTTGCCACTCAGCTTAAAGAGACTCTCCTTATCAATCTTATTTATCCCTTTCAAGTACTTGAAGGTCCCAATCATGTCCCCTTCTCTCTCTCCTGTCTTCCAGGGAGTACATGTTCAGTGCCTCAACCTCTCCTGATATGCCTTACCCTGCTGACCAGCTATCATCTTGTAGCCCTCCTCTGGACCTTCTCCAGCAGGTTAATGTCCTTTTTGAGGTGTGGGCACCAGTACTGAACTCCATACTCTAAATGCAGCTTTACCAGTGACCAGTACAAAGGCAGTATAACCTCCTCTCTTCTACACTGATCCCCCTAAATATGCATCCCAGCATCTTGTTTGCATTTGCTGCTGCTTTCTTGCACGCGTGGAGTGCTTCAGGTTACTAGTGATCATCACTCCCAGGTCCTTCTCCTCCTCCTCTGATGCAGATACTCGGACTCCACCCAGGTAGTACTCTGTCCTGGGACTCTTGGCGCCGGTATGCATAACTTTGCATTTCTTGACATTGAAGCCAAGCTGCCAGATACTGGACCACCTCCCCAGCTTTTCCAGATCTTCCGGTAGGTCCTGTATCCCTTCAGCTGTGACCACTCTCCCTCAGTGTTTGGTGTCATCCGAGAATAGGCACATTTTGCTCTTATTGACATCTCCAATGTCATTCATGCAGACATTGAACAACACTGGCCCCAGCACCGAGCCCTGCGAGACCCCACTAGCTACCTGTCTGGTGCCAGATAACTCCCCCCACAACCACCCTCTGGGTTCTGTCCCTCAACCAGTTTTCCACCCATCTGGCCATCTTTTACCCAACTCCAAGGTCCACCAACTTCCTGATCAAACTTTTGTGGGGCGCAGAGTCAAAGGCCTTGCTGAAATCAAGATAGAGGATGCCTACCACTTGGCCCCTGTCTACTGTCTTAGTGACACAGTCAAAGAAGTCAATTAGATTTGTTTGACACGATCTCCTCCCCATGAACCCATGCTGCCTAGCATCCTGGAGACCATGCTCCTCTAGATATTCCACCAACCTCTCCTTTAGTATGGTCTCATGAGCTTGCTCACAATGGAGATCAGACTGACTGGTTTGCAATTCCTGGGTCATCCTTGGGACCTCTTTTGTGGAGGGCACTACATGTGCTGTTCTCCAGTCCTGCGGAACTACACCTGGCTCTAGTGAACTATTAAATAGGTCTGCCAGTGGCCCTGTCAGCTCTTCAGCCAGTTCCTTTATTACCCTTGAATGTACTCTCTCTGGGCCTGGTCATTTGTCCACCTTCAATGCCAGCAGCTTCTCCCTCACTCTATCCTCCTCTATCCTCCTCTATCACTACATCTGTGTTCCCCTACTCCTCCTCTTTTTCCCTCCTAAAGGCACTGGTCCATCCTTCTCCCTGGTGAAGACGGAGCATAAGTACACATTTAGTATCTCTGCTTTTCCCTCATTATCCTCCACCCACTCCACCCCTTTCCTAAGCCTAATAATCCCTTCCTTGTTTCCCTTTTCTCACTTATATAGTGAAAGAAAGCCTTCTCCCCCTTCTTAATTCCCTCAGCTATCTGCAGCTCCTTCAGTGCCTTTTCTCACCGGACTTTCTTACTTGCCTCACTAGTCAACCTTAGGTAATTTTCCCTCTCCACCTCTCCCTTGGTCTTCCTGCATTTCCTATAGACCAACCTCTTTTCCTTTACTGCCTGGGCAACCCCAGGCCTACTGTTCCTCCAAGGTCCTAGTGCTCACTGCTCCCAACTCCATTCTCCTCCCTGATTCCGATGCCCTGAGCAACCAGTTTAAGCCCTGTTCGAAAAAAAAAAAAACATGGCCAATGTAAAATTTGAAGATCCATGCAGCCCTTAGTTATTTTATCATACAGCCTAAGCAATTAAACATGACATTTAAATGTTTAACATACTCAACATTTTTAATGAATGACTTTTCTTATCATGCATTTTAGAAATTAGTAACTTACCTTTCTTCTGTTCTTCTTTCAAATCAAATCAGTGCTCACCTTTCATTCATAAATAAAAAAAAGCCTAACTATTTATATCAGCAGAGTCTGTCCCTGTTTTAAAATGCAGTGAGTTTGGGTACTCAAACAGTTAAGGGAGAACAGTCAGCAGCAGCACTAAGAGCCCCACACCCAAGTGTGGAGCTGGTTCTAATTTGCACTTTTTTATGTAAATACTTCTTTCTTTCTTTTTCTTTCTTTCTTTCTTTTTTTTTACTGCAGTATAGCAGATTGTATCAGATGGATTCTGCTGACTTGCAAACTGACATTCTCTGTAACTACAAATCCCAGAATACCTTGCAGCTGACGACAGAGGAGGGCTGCAGCATAGAAACATAGAAACATTGACAATGCCGCAGAAAAAGGCCAAAGGTCTATCCAGGCTGCCAGAGTTCCCTATTTAGCCCTGAGGCCTACTGTTCCTCCAAGGTCCTAGCCCTCACCCCCACCTCCATTCTCCTCCCAGATTCTGATGCCCTGAGCAACCAGTATACTTTCATTCTGTTCCAGCCATGCTCAAAACTACTCATGGTTTTTGTACCCACCACCTTGACTGACAGCCTGTTCCACATCCCCACCACCCTTTTTGTAAAGTAGTATTTCTCACATCCTCCTGAATCTCCTTCCTGTTAGCTTCCACCCATGGCCATGTGACCGCAAACTGGTATTCAAGTTAAATAGTTCCTGCAGCTGAAGATCCCTGTCATATCTCCTCACTCCCTTCTGGTCTCCAGCGAGTACCTGTTCAGTGCCTTGAGGTGCTCCTCATAGGGACGTGCCCCGCTGGCCCTGAATCATTTTGTTACCCTGTGCTGCACTGTCTTGAGCCTATTCCTATCCTTCCTGAGGGAGACCCACAACTGGGTGCAGTAATCCATCTGTGGCCTCACCAAGGATCTATACAGGGAAGTATTACCTCCGTTCTCTGCTAACAGTACCCTCCGATACAATCAAGCATCCTAGTTGCATTGCTATAAGTCTTGTTACATTGACTCAGTTGCTTTAGGAGTCACTGGTGATAACTCCAAGGTCACCTTCTTTGATCATAGTCTTACCCCTCCCATTCATTACTCTGTCCTGGGGTTCTTGTTCCTAGGTGCATCACCTTGCACTTTTTGGTGTTGAATGTCAATTGCGAAACCCTTGACCACCCCTCCTGCTTTTGCAAGTCTCCTTGCATTTCCTTAATTCACTCATTACTGTCCACCCTCCCACAGAGCTTAGCGTTATCTGTGAAGAGACACATCTTTCCCGGATCCCCTCACCAACGTCGGTAGATGAACATGTTGAAAGGAGTGGACCAGGACAGATCCCTGTAGAACCCTGCTTGTACCTCCTCTCTTCTGATTTAACCCCGTTGACCACTACCCTCTGTTGCCTCCTCTTTAGCCAGTTACCCACCAGTTTACTATGACCGTAGCTGCACCCGGATTCTCCATCTTCAGCTAGCATCTGTGGGGTACTGAAGTCAAAGTAGAGCAATCCACAGCATGGCCCCTGTCCTGGTCCTTGTCACCAGTCAAAGAAACTATCCAGTTAGTCTGACAAGACTCTCCTACCATGAATCTGTGTTGCTTGCTATCCTGGAGTCTGTTGCTCTCAAGTAGTTCTTTCAGCACAGTCATGGAAGAGTTGGTAATCTGCACAGCACATTACGAGTTTTAAAAGCTGTGATCTTTTTGCTGATCTCATTGTCCTCCCTTGGCTAAGTATAGTCTCAAAGGACTGTACTTAGCCCTGAGAGAACAGCAGGACCAGCAACACCTGATTGGAGCTTATAAAATCTCTAACACACACTGCTGTCTATTGAATATCCAACAGCTGTAACCATCTTTTGAGGGTCAGGGCAGAATAGAGAAGAACAGGGCAGGGCAGAACAGGGAAGGGGAGAACAAAGCACAGCAGAGCACAGCAAAACACAACATGGCAGAACAGAGCAGAGCAGGACAGAACAGTGTAGGGCAGAGCACAGCAAAACAGAACAGGGCAGGGAAGAACAGAGCAGGGCAAAACAAAAGAGGCTGGGGTAGAGCAGAGCAGGATAGAACAGAACAGAGCAGAGTAGAAAAGAATGGGGCAGAGCAGGTGAGAACAGAGCAGAGCAGAAAAGAACAGAGCAGGACAGAACAGAGCAAAACAGAACAGGTAAGGGCAGAACAGCAGGGCAGAGCAGAACAAAAAAGAACCGAGCAGGACAGGGCAGAACAGAACAGAGAAGAACAGAAAAGAATAGAGCAGGGCAGTAAAGAGCAGAGAAACAGAACAGGACAGGACAGAACAGAACAGGGCAAGGCAGGACAGGATAGAGCAGAACAGAACAGGGCAGAACTGAGCAGAACAGGGCAGAACAGAGCTGAGCAGGACAGAACAGTGCAGAGCAGAATAGAGCAGGACAGAACAGAGCATAGAAGAGCAGAACTGAGGGCAAAGCAGAAAACAGAATGACAGAGCAGACCAGAACAGAACGGGGTAGAGCAGGGCAGGGCAGAATGGAACAGAACAGAACAGAGCATAGCAAGGCAGAACAGAGCAGAACAGAACAGGACGGGGAGAACAGAGGACAGAACATAGTAGAGCAAAACAGAACAGAGCAGGACAGGACAGAACAGAGCAAAGCAGAAAAGAACAATGCAGGGGAGAAAAGAGCACAGCAGAACAGAACAAAGCAGTGCAGAACAGAGCACAGAAGAGCAGGACAGAACAGAGCAGAACAGGGAAGGGCAGAACAGGGCAGACCAGTACAGAACAGAGCAGAGCAAAACAGAGAAGGGTAGAGCAGAGCGGGCAGAATAGAGCAAGATGGAATAGAGCATAGCAAAACAGAGCACAGTAGGGCAGAACAGAGCAAAACAGAACAGTGCAGGGCAAAACAGAACAGGGCAGGGCAGAAAAGAGCAGGACAGACCAGGGTAGAACAAAGCGCAGCAGAACAGAGCAGAGCAGAGCAGGACAGAACAGGGCAGAACAGAGCACAGCAGAGCAGGACAGAACAGGGCAAAGCAGGGGGCCAGCCCGCAGGCACAGCGGTAGAGCTATTGTTTGCGATACTGGCAACCTGGGTACAGGAACAAGTCTAGGTCATTGAAGGACCATCTGGGGAGGAGGACTGAGCAACCCATGGACGCCCTCCTTCGGGGAGGAAGGGCCACCACTCCTGCTGCGACATTGCCGCTGGTGCACACGGGGTGTAGATGCAGCCAGGAATGCCAAGAGTGAGGGGAGGAGGATGTCACGGAGGTCTGGAGTGGTGGCACATCTCAGTGTATGCATGCTCCTTGGACCCCTTGTTGGCGCTGTCTTGGGGAATGGGGCAGAAAATGGAAAATGGACCCTGCATTCTCTCCTGGCAACAGGCCAGGGTGCCTATCTGATGGACTGACCCTGGAGGCCCAGAATAGACAGCCCAACACAATCTGTGTAGGTAGGGTGGAAGCTGAGACTCCCTTCTTCCCCGCCTGCAAGGCAAACCATGGCTGGATGGGGGCTGATCCTTCTGGGTGCTGTTGAGGTAAGGCTCAGCCACACGGACGCCTTGGGAGACCCTGAGAGAGAGGAGTGATGCAGTGCTCAGGGTGCTTAAAACAGAGAATAAAAAAAAACAAGAACAGGACAAAGCAGAACCAAGCACAGCACAACAGAACAGGGCAGAAGAAAGCAGAGCAGAATACGGCAAAGCAGAACAGAGCAGAGCAGAATAGAACAGGGAAGGCAGAACAGAGCCTTGGATGCCCTCTCCAGTGTTGCTGATAAACAGATCCCTGCAGCACCCCACTCATCATGACATCCCTCTCTTCCAATTTGACCCCATTTACCACCACCCTCTGGTGTCTCTCCTTCAACCAGTTCCTACCTATCTATGTGCCTTACCATGCCTAGGTCCTCCAGTTCCTCCAGCTTCTTTAGCAATCTTCTGTGTGGCATAGTCAAAAATCTTGCTGAAATTAATGTAGAGTGAATCCACAATGTGGCCCTTATCTATTACCTTTGTTATGCAGTCAAAGAAAAAGAAGAGATTAATCTGACAGGATCTCTGCCACAAACCCATGCTGTTCACTTTCCCGTAGACTGTTGCCATCTAGGTAGTCCACAAGGTCTTGTTTGATCAGTGACTCACTTTACCCACTACAGAGAAAAGGCTGACAGGTCTGTAATGCCATGGTTGCTCCTTCCCCCCTACCTTGTGGTAGGACTATATGCTACCTTGAGGAATACTACTGTCTGAATTAAGCTATTCAGTAGCCTCTTCTAGGGGTTCAGCCAGTTCCACAGCCAATTTCTTGAGCACCCTTGGTGCATCCCATCTGGCCCTGGGGCTTTATCTACCTTTAGGGCTTCACGCCCCTTCTGGACAATTTCTCTGGCAAGTACTGGCTGCCTCATTTCGTGAATGCCCCGACAGCTGCCTTGATGCCACTTTCAGGCAGGGGCACAGTCTTCCCTCGCAAAGACAAAGCAAAAGTAATCTTTAAGGAGCCTTTGTTCATTTTCTTGTATTGCTCTCCCTCTTTTAGCTTAACAATACCCCCTCCTTGCTTCCTTTTTTTGTATCTGATTGTGTTTCCCCACCCTTGACCCCCTCCACAATATGCAGTTCCATGTCTGCCTTTGCTTCCCTGATCGTCCTCTTTGCTTCCCTAGTTTTTATTTGGTACTCTCCACGTCCCTCTTCCCCCTGTTTTTCTGTGTACCTGTTGAAAGCCTTTTTCTTGGCCTTCACTGCTTCTCTGATCCTTTTTTGAGAACCATCTTGATCTCTTGTGCCTGTTTCTACAATCCTTGTGCATGAATTTGTTGCCTTAAGAATGGACCACTTGACTGTCTCCCATCTTTCCTCTACACCTCCAGTGCTGTCCACCCTGGTCAGTTTGTCTCAGACCAACTCCTTCATCTGGTTGAAGTCTACCATTCTGAAATCTAGGACTTCAGTTTTTGATAGGGGCATTCTGGCCCTGAGGGCCAACCTGACCAAATGAAGTTGTGGTCGTTGGACCCCAGTGGCTTTCCTAACCTAACTCCACCCACCATCTCTGAGTTGGTGAACACAAATCAAGAATAGATGCCTGTCTAGTGGGTTCCTTAATCAGCTGCCACAACAGGCAGTCCTCCAGTGTGTCCAACAGGGCCTGACTTCTGGTACATCTGGCCGCTGGAATGTCCCAGTTGATATCCGCAGGTTCAGAACACCCCCACCTTTTCCCCTTCTTCACTCCCCTGCCAGATCTTTCCCAAGCTCCATATCTCTCTCCCTCTCTGCTCAGTGTCCTGGTGGTCTATAGATCACCCCAATCATATTTTCTTGGCTGAGGTGCCATGAGGTGAGCCCATGGTGACTCTGTTTCTCATTTGTTTCCCCTGATGCGCCCATCCTCTATGCTCTCTCTGACATAAAATGTGGGTTTTCAGTCAGAAATAAAATGATACAAAACTGGTTGACAGTGTCCTTGTAAGACTGGGTCTGACTAGTAATTTCCCTTGCACAGCACGTATAGATCACATATAGAAAACTAACAGTGCAGAGATACAGATGTTAGTGGTCTATATATTATTTCCAAAACCATTTTCTTTTTAATTAGGTTTGTTTTTATTGAGTTTTAGCATGACCAACATACATGCAACAGTGGACAAAATGAAAAAAGGTACACGTCCCCAACTATATCCGTGGAGATGGGTACAGCATTTCCTGTATTATAATATTTATGTGTTGTGTACCATGATATGTTTTAATTAATTGTAGGGCACCTTGGCTCTTGAAAGGCACCATAAAAATAAAGTTTTATTATTATTATTATTAAAAATAATCAGCAAGCAACATCAAAGGATAAGACCATTGATCTGGACAGAAAATGACAGGTTACGTAGCTAAAGGAAAAGCAATTAGTCATACAGTGAGTAAGAACTGAGTAAATTAGGGGGCGTTTATGGGATGACTAGGAAACGTATATAGGGTGCACCGTTTACTCCATCTGATATCATGAATTTTCATACAGTTACAGACACTGGCAATCATTTTGTCAGTCCTTAAGTTAAATCATAAGTCCTATAGCCCTTCACTGTGTGAAATGCACTCTTGGTCCAGCCAGTAACGGAAGACTAATTTTTTGACAGTCAAAGAGATCATGGCTATGAGATTCTTTCATTCACAGAAATGGCTCTATAATCAACTACTAAACAGATCTCAGGAGTAAAGAGCTTGTCAATGCCCAGAAGAGGGTTAGCTTTGTTCCTCATGTCTTCCCAGAGGGCCTGCACCTTTGGACAGTTCCAAAAAATGTGATAGAGATTTCCTTCCTCGGACCCGCATCTGGCACAAATGTTGGACTGCCCTACAAAAGGCTGGTAAGGTCAATATACTTTCTGGCAACATACTTTAAAAATACTGTCTTGAAAGTAGCATATTAGATATCTTTGTGCAAAAGCTATAAACTCAAATATGAGTGCAGAAGAGTGGAATATTTTGGGAAATAATGTTTGTTTTTAAGCAATATTGTTCCTCAGAGGAATATTTCTTTAACCACAGCCCTTTCTGTAGCAGCAATTATATTTTACAGGAACGGACATAAAACAAACCTTAAAATGAAGTCTGAGATCATTTTGGACCTTCACTGTAACATCCTCAAAAATAGCTCAGTTGAGCCGCAACTCTTTTGTAGTCTGTAGAACCTACTTTGTTATTTGTAAGAAGCCATTCTGAAGAAATAAAAAGATCATGCAAGGCCTAGTCAAGGCATGCACGACACATGTGTAAGCTTAACACAAGAGTTTTGCAAAGAAAATATTTATTTTTAATTTATGTATGGTATATATTGAAGATGTGATAACTGGGATTGGCTTTATGACCCGGAACGCATTTCCAGATGTGACGTGCAGAGGGGTTATCAGCAGGAGAAATGCAGCAACAGCAAAGTATTGTGATGACAACAGGTGTGTTTAGAGGAACAATAAAACACAAGGTACAAGTAATAAATTCCAGACAAAAGAAAATGCACAAAGTGTGCAAGATATATCAGTTACGGGGAGCCAAGGATGAATGTTAAGGGAGTTTCCCTAACTTTCAAGGATAACAGAAAATCCTGGCATACCTTGCACTATGGATTTCATGATAACCATGTTTCATGATAAACATGATATGTTTAATGATGATACTGATATTGGGTCTGTTTTCTCTCTCTCATAATAACTGTTTTTTAAAGATATACCACAATATACCAAATCATTGCTCCCTCTACATCAGCCTCTCCCACCCTCCTCTTGCATCCTGTCGCCTCACACATTGTGAATCCTTTCTCTTTAAATTCTGGGTCTCCTCTCCTCTCCCCTTCCCTCCCTTGCTCACTTGGCCTCCTACTTGCTCCGCTCTAGGGACTCCCACATCTTCTCTGTTCCTGTTCCACATCTGTGGTTGTGCAAACCTCTTTCTCCTCCTGTCTCACCTCCATCAAGAACAACCGTAATTCCCTCCGCACCACACTGTGTCTGTCCTCTTCCTTTCTCTCCCTCAAACATCGGCTTAAATGCTCCCTTCTGTTCCGGCTCTGACCCTGGCTAGACTATTTTTGGCTCTTCTCCTATTGTCATACTTACTCACCTTAGAGCATTGTGCTGCACTAATGTTCACCTTTTTATTATTTATACTTTTAACCAAATATTCTGTATTTCTTCATTTTTTATGTTCCTTGCACGCATGTGCAAGAAACATAGTGCCATCATGGAGATTTCGGAGGTGTGTCACCTCCTCCTCCAATTCAGTCAGTATGCTGGCAGGCGCGTGTTCTGTAAGTTAATGCATGCTGAGCTGTCTATGACATGCTCCAAATGCAGTGGCATACAGTTGAAAGGGGAGCTACGCTTCAGTGAGCAGAGACAGAAGCGTAGCTCCCCATGCAGGCGGCACGCCCCACACCTACTGTGAGCCGATGGGTGCCCAATCCCCATCAGCTGAGCTGTCTCTCCCCAGTTGTAGGTGCCACGCTGAGGCCCACTGCCGTGGCAGTCAGTCCTTTGGCCGATGGGGTGCCCAATCCCCGTCGGCTGGAGCTACTAACATCCTTGTGCCAGCTGGGGCCCACCCAGCGTGCAACAGTCCCACGACATCTTTTTTTATTTTGCACCTGAAAACGAAACGGTCCCAGCGCGATCTCCCGACCCCCTCCCACAACCCGCACCTGCCCGCTGCGCACCCAGCCTCCTTCATGCCCCCCTCACCCCATACTTACCTCCGGACTCTGGCGCGACGATCTTCGGTGGACCGGGAACACGTCTGCACTCTTCAAAGCCGACCGCGAACTGAGGAAATGCCGGTAAGCTGTATAATGGGCTAGATAGGGGGGGTTCAACTTTGTTGCATATCTCAGGCATTTTTGGGAATTTTTGCACCAAATTTTCAACATGGGGTTTTTGGGACCCCTTCTCATGAATGATGTCACTGTCATGGCGTTATTCGGGCCTGAAGGGTGATTTCGCACAGTGACTGCGCAGTGACTGCAAAATCACCCTTCAGGCCTGAATACCGCCATGACAGTGATATCATTCATGAGAAGGGGTCTCAAAAGCCCCATGTTGAAAATTTGGTGCCAAAATTCCAAAAAATGACTGTTTTACGAGCGTGCGTTGTGCAGTTCCTACGCAGGCTCGTAAGTTTGCGAAATTTCAATATTTTCACTCCAGATTTTCAACATTGCCATTTTACCACTCCTTCTTATGAGTAGTACAGCTGTCATTTTTCACATCTCACCCTAAAATGTTTGCTCACCATGTAGCGCAGAATGGCGCAGTTGGTATGCGAAATCAATGTATGGGACAAATTAAGAAAATCACAGTGACACTGTTCATGAGCAGAGGTCTTAAAATGGCTATGTTGAAAATTTGGTGAAAAAATTCCTAAAAATGACTGTTTTACGAGCGCAGTGCTGCGCAGTTCCTACGCAGGCTCGTAAGTTCGCAAATCTTCAATATTTTCACTCCAGATTTTCAACATTGCCATTTTACCACACCTCCTTATGAGCAGTACAGCTGTCATTTTTCACATCCTGCCCAAAATGTGTTTCCGCCCATGTAGCGCACAATGGCGCAGTCGGTGTGCAAACTCAATGTATGGGACACATTAACAAAATCACAGTGACACTGTTCATGAGCAGAGGTCTTAAAATGGCTATGTTGAAAATTTGGTGAAAAAATTCCTAAAAATGACTGTTTTACGAGCGTGCGTTGCGCAGTTCCTACGCACGCTCGTAAGTTCGCAAATTTTCAATATTTGCACTCCAATGACTTCTAAATACCTAAACAGCACATAGAAGCAAGCAGCATTCGGCATTGACAAATGCTTGTTTTCCTCCTCCTGGTGGCCCTGGGTGGCTACTCCCTCCCACACTGTCCCTCCACAGGTCCACCGCTTCACGATCCTGGGGACTCCTGGGTTCCCCCATGGATTCCCCCCATGGTGGGGCCAGGAGAGAGAGATTTATCCTTCCTCCACCCAGAGCACAATCCAGAATGGGGGCCGCGACGGTGGAGGAAGCGCAGGAGTGCGGCAGCCAGGAGCTCTGGATCCCAGGATCGCCATGTCATGTTTTCATTTTGTCCCACCCCTTCCCTGCGGCACGAGCATGCATGTGTGGTGGCATGCACATGCCACATACCCACGCCTCCTATGCCTCCTTAACTCTGGCACTGCCCCTGCCTTCACCAGGCGCAGCCATGGAGCAGGACGACAATCCTAGGAGAGGAGAGCTGTCCAATGGATACTTGATCCTCTCCCTCCCCTGCCGATCCCCATTAACCCAAAGTCACTCCCAGCCCCTGGTTGCCGCATGGTGCAAGGTGAGGTGTCCAGCGCCTTATCCCTCAGTGCCATAGGGCCGGCTCCTATATTTCTTCATTTTTTAAAGGTTTGTATTTAATTGCACCTTCCTGCCTGTACCATTTTTGCTGTATATATTAACTATCATTTTTTCCATGTAATGTATATTGTCTGTATCATTGTTACCGTGTATATTATCTTCTACCTTTCCCCCAGCTGGCATTTGGAAATGAGCCTTGGCTCAGTGTGCCTTTTCCATTTACCAGTGTTTTGAAAATATGTAAATACATAACATTGAGATAAAATGACAAATGCAGTTTGTCAGTCTACTACCCCTCCCATGTAGGGTCTGAAGGTTCATTACACAAAACCCAATCCAGACACCATCATATAGTGATAGTACGATAACAGTGGTAATTTTGGCAAGGTCATATCCTATGGTGCAAATGTTCATATCGTGACACACCTACCTTGTGTGATTTAGGCATAATGCTTCTGTTTGTTTTTCCAATTATGCAGAAAGGTAGCTATGAAATAAGTTCATGCAAGGGTTATGTCTGAATGCTGGGAGGTATTTCAACATTTGGCACTTATCCTTGAATTTGCCTCGCAAAACTCCTGTTTTAGAGGACACGTAAACAGAATATTTGTTCTTTTAATTTAATGGCAAACATCTAGCGATGCCAAACGTGTTTGCTTGCATGCTGCTATAAGTTACAACAGCAGCAATATCTCAGTTTCAGCAGGGTTCAGCTTTACACAGTTTCACACTTTATTTATTCTGGGAACAAGTGACCACCAAACAGTGTGGTTCATGATAAACAGAGCCGCAAAGTCAAGCCGTACAAAAGCAAGAGAGTATTGGACTTTAGGAGGGCTGACTTTGGAGAAATGGGAGAGTGCCTCAGAAAAGCACTAGCAAACGGGCAAGAAGGAGGGGTGGAGGAACAATAGGGAAAAATAAAAACTGCCATCATAGAGGCAACAAGCCTTTGTGTGAAGCAAATAAACAAAACAAAATGAAGGAAAAAAAACGCTATGGTTCTCAAAAGAGGTAGCTGGGAAGATTAGGAAGAAAAAGGTAGCATTCAGGAAGCATAAGGAAACACAGAAGGAGTAGGACAGAGCAATGTACCAGTTAAAGCAGAAGGAATTGGGGAAAGCAGTCAGAATAGCAAAGGCCCAAACTGAGGAAAAGATAGCCAGTTCAGTTAAGAGAGGGGATAAAACCTTTTATAGGTACATTAGGAAGCGAAGAAAGACCAAGGGAGGGATAGTGAGGCTTAATAAAGGGAAGGGGAGGGGTGGGCAGAGAGTGGCAGTGAAAAAGAGATACTGAACGAATACTTCTCAGCATTCACAAATGAAGAGGAGGGGAGGTACCTAAACCAAAGAATAGAAGCACTCTGGATAGGGGGTCGATACCAGTCTGTTCACAGAAGAAAGGGTCCTGAAAGAACTTCTAAAACTGAAGGTGGACAAAGCAATGGGGCCTGATGGGATTCACCCCAGAATTCTAGAAGGACTAAAAGGAGAACTAGTAACACCACTGACTACCCTTTTTAACAAATCACGGGAGGATGGTGTGGTTCCTCAGTACTGGAGGAGGGTGAATGTGATTCCCCTTCACAAAAGTGGGAGCAAGACAAATGCAGAAAACTACAGACATTAGTTTGACCTCAGTGGTAGGGAAAATGATGGAATCACTTCTGAAAGAAAGAATTGTTGAATACCTAGAGGCCAGCATGGCACAGTACCCAAGGGAGCATGGATTCACAGCGGGAAGACCATGTCAGATGAATCTAATTGATTTCTTTGACTGGGTGACCAAAGTAGCAGACCAGGGAGGGGCTGTGGACATGGTCTACCTCCACTTTAGCAAGGCATTTGACATAGTCCCACACAAAAGATTAATAAACAAGTTAGCCAGCCTGGGAGTAGGTCCCAGGGTTGTAGCCTGGGTAAAACATTGGCTGGACAACAGGATGCAGGGGGTAATAGTAAATGGAGTCCACACTGAAGAAAGGGGGGTTACTAGTGGGGTAACACAGGGTTCAGTACTGGGACCGTTCCTCTTTAATGTCTTTATAGGTGACATTGCAGAGGGACTGGAAGGAAAAGTATGCCTCTTTGCAGATGACACAAAGATCTGCGCCAGAGTTGATACATGTGGGGGAGGGGAAGGATGAGAAGGAACTTGGCAAGGTTGGAGGAATGGTCAAAAGTATGGCAGCTTAGCTTCAATGCAAAGAAGTGCAAAGTAATGCACCTGGGAAACAAAAACCCAGGGGAAGAGTACACAATGTGGGGGAAGGTACTGACAACAACAAAAATGGAAAGGGACATGGGGGTAGTCATATCAGATGACTTAAAGGTAGGCAAGTAATGTGAGAGGGCAGTAAGGAGGGCCGGGGGATACTGGGATGCATAGGGGGAGGCATCACCAGTAGTAAACAGAAAGTTGTTATCCCTCTGTACAGACAGTTGGTGAGACCCCATGTGGAATACTGCATGCAGTTCTGGAGACCCCATCTCTGCACGGACATAGACAGGATAGAGGCAGTCCAGAGGAGGGCAACTAAAATGGTGCAAGGTCTGCAAGAGAAGCCATATGAGGAGAGACTAAAGGAGCTTAACATGTATACCTTTGAGGAAAGGAGGGAGAGGGGGGACATGATAGAAACAGTTAAGTACTTCAAGAGAATCAACAAAGTCCAAGAGGGTGGCATCTTTCAGAAAAAGAGATGTGCAAGAACAAGGGGGCACAATTTGAAGATAAAGGGGGGATGGCTCAAGGGCAATGTGAGGAAGTATTTTTTCATGGAGAGTGTGGTGGATGCATGGAATGGCCTTCCTGAGGAGGTCGTGGGGTCAAAAACAGTGGGGAAATTCAAGCATGCATGGGACAGACATAAAGCAATTCTAGTTGGGGGGTAGGAAGAAGTAGGGTGTTGGTTAACTATGACCTGCAACTTATCCAATAGGTAGGGAAATGGGCAGACTGGGTGGGCCAAGCGGTACTTATCTGCCGTTAAAGTCTATGTTTCTGCTTACCCAGGATAGCATGAGTAAGCTGCAATATCTCATTTCACTGAGCTGTTTCTCGCTCCAGCATTTTCCAGTGGCACCCCCCAGCCCCATCACCAACTTGCTCATAGACTTCCAGGTTATCCAGCACTTTTTTCTTCTTCTCTTTTTCTACCCCTCCCCTTCCCCTAGTTATTTTGTCCAAATCTTGTAGATTTCTGTTGTCCTGGGGTGGCAGTGCAATATCATGAACCAATATACTGAAGTATTTTACCACTTCCATGTACATTTGCTTGCACAACACCATGTGGCTATCAGTACTATGGGGATACTAGCACGTGACCCTAGTTACTAGCCGTTCTGTCCCTAAGGCTACTATTTTACTTTGTCGGCTTTATTGGCTCTTTTTTCTTTAAATTTTTACACTGATATTTTTTTCACTCACACATATGCTGATTGAATTTTTGCAATTATACTATGTAAGCAATAATACCTGACAGGGTGGGTGGCATTGGGCAATACCAGCCCACCCGGGGCGTACTGCAGCCTGACGCCACAGGCAGATGGCCTTATAGCCCGTGGAAGCAGGGATGCCCCACAAGTAACTACCACTGTGCCTTAGTCCAATGACAAGCAGCAAGCAGTGAAACTACATACCAGTTTAACTGCAAAAATGTTTATTGTTTAAAATACATAGTTTTTTGTTTTGCCTTTGGTAACCAGGTAAGGCCCACAAGCCTGTTTTCAGGGGTGACCTGGGAGCACTGAGCAGTTAAGTGACTTGCTCAGAGTCACACAGTATGCAAGTGGAGGTTGTGGGAATCAAACTCAGGTTTGGTCTGCTGGATGTATCAATCTCATTCATACCTCATTCCTCTAACCTCTAGGCTATACTGCCAGTCGTATAGTTACTTACAGAAATACAAAATCAGAAGCAGCAGAGCAGAGGGAGAAGGCACCCCCTAACCAGTTTAACCAAGGGCTTCATCGGGGGCTGCTTTTAAATACAAAAATCTTTTAAAGTGACAGTATACCAGCAGTCTTATAACTACTATGAAATGTTAATTAATTCAGAAATAGATCACTCATTATTAATACATGCATTTAAAAAGCAGAAAGAAAAAAAACACTAACATGAATTACTTGCAGTCTACATTGTAATGAACACAATTTGGAAACGGCAGAAAAAATTAATAAGAGAAATCGTGTGAAGTTCCCACAGGTTTCCAGTATTTCTCAATATTATTTAAATTAATTTCTGCTGATTCAGATAGTCCAAATGTAAAAGTAGGGATCCTGGAACATTGCTATTAGAAACAGAGGAGAGAGACAGTTAGTACAAGGAATTATGCAAATAAAGTAAAATTATGTCCTGCATTTTTCATTCAAAATTGTGGACTCTATTCTATCGTTCGGTACTGGAGCAAAAAGAGCTCCTTTTTTTTTAGTTGTTAAACCAGGAGTAGCACACTAAGCTGAAAGCTTTTTTACAGGTGCATCCTGGGAGCACAGGGAAGTCCAATGACTTGCTCAGGGTCACACAGTATGTAAGTGGAAGCTGTGGGATTCAAACCCAGGTCTGGTCTGCTGGATGTCACCAGATTTGTAGCTCAGAGCCTTAAACCACTGCGCTCCTAGCCGAATGATCCACATTGCTTCCCTTCTGAGAGTAAGGGCATTAAGATCCCCTCCCCTCCCCTCCTCTCTTGCCTAACCTAACCTTTTCTATCTAGCAAAACTTAAACTGGTGAATACCTCTCTCTCTCCTGGATACAGATAGGATTGGCCAAGGCAATGGTGCATTCGTTTCTTTCTTTTCTACGTAGGTGCTCTGCTATCTGCACTTTAAGCGCATATGATGTCTTTACCCACGTAGAATGCTCCACAAGTACAAGTTGTTAAGGTACATAATGTTCTCAGTATCACAATTAATAAATGACCTTAACTCAAAAGTTTTAGTAACATTTATACTTGTGAAGCTTGAAGTCTGGGAAACATTCTGACTGAACTTGCAATGCCCACATTGAAAGGTACCGTTAGGTAATGGCGGTAGCCACATTTGCACTGGAAGGTCTTGAATCATAAACTGGATGGAGACCATGAACTAGTATGTCATTCAGGTTCCTACCGTTTTGTATACCATTCTGGGCAGGTCCTTTGTATAATTTCTAAGAATACTGCAAAACAGACCAGTTTTTGAATTATTTCCTTTACTTTACCACTTTGCCTACAATATGTAGTCACAAGGTTAAGTTGGGAGCATTGCTTATGTCATTGCAGACTCCTGGACCCAAAAGAAACACCGTCACTGTTCCTAGCTTGAATTAGAGCATCTTCTAAAATCTCTGCCTCATAGCCCTGATCTTCAGATCTGTTGTACAAATCAAGACTATGCATTACAAAAGCAGTGTCGGTGGCTCAGCAGGTAGTACACTTGTCTCTGAGACCAGAAGGTGGTGGGTTCTTGCCCGACCCTGGGAATGTGGGATAAATTCCAATAATGACACTGTAGTGCATCAAGAGGGGAGTGCTGCACTCCAGAGGTGCTGTCTCTCAGATGAGATGTTAAACTGAGGTCCCATCTGTTCTGGTGGTTGTTCAGGTGGACATTAAAGATCCCATGGCACTTCTCGATAAGAGTTGGGGAATTTCCCCTTGGCCAAATTCCCTCCATTCACTAAAAAAAAAAAAAAAAAATAATACCACCAACAGCTTAATCAGGTTCTGTAAGTCAGTCTTCATCTGTACCCATACTCCCCTTCCCTTGCCCCGGGATCGCACCTGGAAACAAGTCTCAGCTTAGTGTGCCTCTCCTGGTCACAAACTTTCACATAAATAAAAATCAGCATCATAACCGCAATTTCTCCTTACCCTTAGGAACTGGGATTTTGGTATATTTTTTATATGTTGTGGCCTTGGTGACAGCTGGGTGAGTGAAGTAAGGTATTTCTGTCTCTTTCCTATATACTGTAGCTTAGTGTCAATGCTACCATCAGAGAGTTTAATTATTTTAAGATCCAAAAATGTTATGGTTTGTTCACTGGCCTGGACATGAAGTATAAATTTGGATTACGCTGTTCTAAATAATTTACAAATTCCTTCCACTCGGCCCTCTCACCGCTCCACACCGAAAGTATGTTGTCTATGTTTCGCCTCCATAAGTCAACCCTATCATATTAAGGGCTGACCTCAGGATCACAGACTGTTTTTGTTTCCCATTTTCAGTGTGCCATCTCCTTTCCCTCGTCTCCCCATGCTATATACACTCAGAAAATACCTGTTCAGTTAATGTACCTTTTAATATCTCTGTTGATCATACCTCCACCTTGTGAGTATAATGGACAGAGTGCCTTTCAGCCCAGTTATTTAACATACTGAAAAAAACTCTGTAATCAATTCTTTTCATTCAGATTGTAATCCTTTTTGGTTTACATGGTGTTCGACTGATGAGGATGGACAACCATGTTCAAAATCCTCAGTTGCTGTGTTTACAGAATGGGGATCAGTCACCTTGTAATCAATTCAAACTGAACTGATTATCAGGTGACTGATTCCCACCTGCATAAACACACAGCAATTGAGGATTTTGAATCTGGTTGCATTCCTTTGCAGCAGTTTCAACAGTAAGTATAGCAGAATCAATTCAGGAATCAGGTTTACATGTACAAAGTAACCGGGTTCAAAATAATCAATGCTTTTGAACCACTGCAGTTGAACCCGGTTCCAAATGAAACAGGAACCCAACTCAAAATGAGTTTACATGAGCTTCCAATTGACGGATGCAGCATTGATTCCACTGAAACTGGAGTGTGAACCCGGTTCAAGTGTGTATGTAAACGAGGCAAATTGTGCACCTGGAGGCATGGAACAAACAATCTGGCCCCCGGCCCACCCACCAACAGACCGAGCGCCAGCAATCCAGGAAGCCGACACCGCAAAGGGAAGCCACGGATCCCCATCCCACTGGGACTCTGACATGTCACCCTGGAGCATGGAGCCGCAGCTCCCCAAGGTAAGCCTGTTTTGGGGTTTACAAAAATTATCATCATTTTACTTTAATTTATTGCCACATCCGGGGCATATTTAGTCACTGATATGTTGCCTGCTTCAATTTTTACACAGTCTCACATATGACATATGATTGAGCATGTAATGGAGAAAACACCAGAACCCCCTTATAATCGCTTGACAATTCTAAATAAACTTCTTATGCTACATTTTTTTTTAATATCTTACAAATATTCATAGCTAATATCTGAAAATCCTTCAGTTTTATTATCGCATGTGTATTCCTTTCATAGTCTAATTAATTACATACTTCATCTCAGTGATGTCTGTTATATCCATTCAGTGGCCAATTAATTTACTCAATTATATATAAATCATAATGCATACAAATGCGTGTGTATCTGTATTTCATAATCATGGATGCTACTTTAAGTCCTACCTAGGCTTCTTTGACATAATCTTGTTAATTCTCAAGACATTCCATGACTTGTATGTGCGCCCAGTAAGTTCAAATGAAGTGTTTTTTCAATTCAAAAGTTACAGTAACTCCTAAGACACTTCTAAAGCTGTTTATAAGTTTCAGTTCAGAACCTTTTTAATTCAAATAACACACTGTAGCTGCCACATATTTGTCTACTGCTCAGTTACCCCAATGTGTACATTCCTTTACAAAGGCTCCTGTCAGATTGGGTAACAAAAAAGGTTTTAAATGTTCCTTTACTACAAAGATTTTTCAGTAAAGTGGCTGTCATGCATTTGCCTGCTTCCTATTCGTCATGTCCCATTCATAGTTTGAGGCTTCCCACAACTGTGTGCCCGTCACCAAATGAAGTCCCCCCTCCGTCACCATTGCCCAATGTTCCAGTAGTTTGTTGCCAAGGCTCCTTGGGTTGGTGCAGATCATTTTCCAACATCTCCCCCTTCTCCCTCCCTTTCAGTTTTCTGTGAGTATGTTCGTTCCTGCTGAGTTCAGAGGGGGAAGGCTAGCAAGTCTCCCCTTATTTGTGATACTCGTGTGTGCCTTGCCAGTCTGACTTCCATCCTTACTAGTTTAAACTTAACTATGTGTTGTGTGTACCTTTCTCCCAGTACTCTCCTGTCCTCCTCCTTTAGGTAAAAGATATCCCCTTTGAACAGCTTCCAACCCCTCCAGGTTGGACAACTGAAATCCCTCCTTTCTGCACTATAACCCTTTAGCCATGCCTGGAACTGGAACATGTGGAACTGTTCTCTCTGGTTCAGGTATGAGGAAGGTAGTACCTTGGGGAAGGCTACTGTTCCCACTTCCTGCTTCGCTACTGTCCCCAGAGCACAGAAGTCTGATGTCTGCTCCTCTTTGCTCAGATCATTCATGCTGACGCTACACGCACAATCAGATCTGGCCTTCCTCCCTAGATTGCTGACCTTCACCTGTATATCTGATGAAGGTCCTCTACTCAGTGCAATTGCTGCTTCTCATCCAACCTGATAGCTGATTTGGTGACTGTGTGCTGGGGCGCCTGATATCCAGTCCTCCAACGTGCCCTGATAGGGAGGATTTCCTGAAACGTCGGTCCTTACTTAATCGCAGTACTGATACCTACTGGTGTTTACACTAAAATAAAATACAAATTTATATTTTCTTTGGTGTAGGAGTCATGCTGTATCTCTAATATCACTTGGGACAATTCAAGCCCTGACTTTACTCATGGTTTCCTGGACCAGAAGATCCCTCACTGTGCAGCAGTTTTTGGGGCAATTGTAGCAATCCGTTTCTGTCTGTTTCTCTCTCTCACTCTGCTTCTCTATCTCCCCTCCTGTAATGGTGTTCAGAGTTGCAGGGTTCTGGCTGTCCCCCACCAGTGCTATATGAGGCCTCTTTGGCTCCAGCAGTCAGAAGCGGAATGCCACGTCATAGGACAGCTTCTCCTGTGGCAGTTTCACTAGATCTGTCCCACCCAGCATGCCCAGGCATCCAATTGTACGGGATGACAATAACCAGCACCTGGGTATGGTGCTGATCAAACAGTTTTGGTTGCATACCCACAGCTGTAGTGCAAGCAAAAGTAGTTTTGCAAGCTGCAGCTTTCAGTCTGTTTTGTGTAGAGCTTAGTACTGTAGGTGGTTACGTCTCTTTCTGTAGACAGGAATCCTGCTTCACACTTTGATCAGTTTTCCGTCTCAGGCAGACATGCAGTCTACCTCTGCAGCACAAGTTCTTCCTCTCAACAGCACTTAGACACCAACCTGTCCAGCAGCCAGGTTCAGACAGACTGAAATAGCTGTGCAACAGCCTGCTGTTCATTGGGGAATCTGTAGCTCCAACTGGTAGATCAAGCTGTCAGAATTATTAGAAAAAGATTGGAACTCTTTTAGAACCCAGGGGTTCAAGTTCTAATTTAAAGCTAGAACACCCATGGGTTCTAAGTATCAAGTGTTCTAACTACTAAATATAGAGAATACTGGATGGGCAACTATGCACAACTAGTGTGTTCTGCCACAGAGCGGTTCTGATTCCCTCTGACCTCGAGTGCGAAGCTTGAGAGGTCCATGAGAATCAGAACCCCGAGGTCATAAAGTTGCTCATCCTGTATTTTTATGTTGGCTTGCCGCGCTTGCGCGGCAGTCAACATATTGGGAGAGTGCAGCTTTGGGGGTGCGGCTGCTGTTAGGCGAATGCAGGGCACGCATCAGTAGGTGCTTCCCTCATTCCCCAATAAGCCAGCATGCTAGCGCTGACACCAACATTATGTAAAGTGGACAAAACTTCAAAACAAAGTGCCGCTGCAATCAGAGACAAGCTCGTCATGCAGCGGCACTTTGTTAAGTTATGTCACTTTACTACGTGCCGCCTCTAGTACAGGGTGCCATGCTGGGAGCTCACCCCAGCATGGCAACTGATGCCATGCGACCGACGGGTTCCCAATCCCCATCGGCTCCACTGTCCCCCCAGTACAGGGTGCCACGCTGGGAGCCCACCCCAGCGTGGGCAACTGATCCCATGGCCGACGGGGTGTCCAATCTCCCGCCGGCTCCACGCCTCCAGCTATCCTTCTGCCACGCTGGGAGCCCACCCAGCATGGCAAACATCCAGCGTCGTCTTTTTTTTGTTTTTTACCTGTAAATTAAAACGGTCCCACGGCGCTTCTCCTGCCCCCTCCCACAACCCGCACCACCCACTGCGCACCCTGCCTCCCCACACCCCCCTCACCCCATACTTACCTCCGGACTCCAGTGTGACGATCTTCGGTGGACCGGGAACACGTCTGCACTCTTCAAAGCCAACCGCCGACTGAGGAAATGCTGGTAAGCTGTATAATGGGCTAGATAGGTTTTTTTCAACTTTGTTGCATATCTCAGGCATTGTCTGGAATTTTTGCACCAAAATTTCAACATGGGGTTTTTTGGGCCCTTCCTCATGAATTCTGTCGCTGTCATGGCGTTTATCGGCCTCGAAAGGTGATTTCGCAGTCACTGCGCGAAATCACCTTCGGGCCCATTAATGAAATGACAGTGGTGGTGTTCATGACGTGCCCTCTTAAAAGCCTAAGTTCCAAATTTGGTGGAAAAATCCAACAAATGCCTGTTTTACGAGCTGCATGCAAGAAGTTGCTATGCAGGCTCGTAACTCTGCCGCGACTGCTGTATTTTACTGCTGGATTTTCAGCATTGACATTTTGTATACCTCCTTGTGAAAGTACAGATGTCATTTCCACATCCTGCCCAAAATGTGTTTCCGCACTTCCGGGTACAATAGCACAGTCGCTGTGGGAAATCAGTGTTTGGGCCAGATTATGAAAATGACAGTGACAAGTTCATGAGCAGGGGACCTAAAATGCCTATGTTGATTTGGTGATAACTCCATAAAATAACTGTGTTACGACATGCGTTGGCAGATTGCACGCCGCCGTACTGCCGTGACATTTGTGATATTTTCAGTCTGATTTTCACCATTGCCATTTTTCCACACCTCTTGATGAACAGTACAGTCGTTATTTGACATATCGTGCCCAAAATGTGTTTTCGCACTTCCGCACAGAATAGCGTGTCGCAGCGAAATCACTTCTTGGGACACTTTGAGGAAATAACAGTGACACTGTACATGAGCAGAGGTGCTAAAATGCCTATGTTGAAAATTTGGTGCCGAACGCCCACATAAATGGTAGTATTGCAAGGCAGTATTGCATATTTCCTACGCACCCTCGTAACTCCTCAAGACATTTCAGATATTTGTATGCCACATTTTCAACACTGGCATTTTTTTACACCTCCTTATGAACTGTGCAGCTGTCATTTCTCACATCCTGCCCAACATGTTTTCCCGCACTGCACTGCCAAACACCCAAAGGGACACCCTAATGCTTGTCACTCTCTGCAGGGTGGGGGTGGGTTGGCATCAGTTCAATACTTCACTGCCATTCCTATGATGCATCTGTCTAACTCCTGCACTACCAATGCCAATGCCAGCAAGCCAACATTTGGCTTTGACAAATGCTTGTTTATATTGTATAGTACTGAATGAAATGTGTGCACCTCAGTCTTTTCGCTTTCAAAACAAATCTGATTCATACAGCTTCTAGAGGTTTTAGAATGATGTTGTACCACAGAAGGGTACAATCAAATTCCATGACCTTTTAACTGTGGTACGACAGAACTTTTGAAAGGGATGTAATTTTATACAGAACAACACTCTACTATACACTATGAAGTGCTTTTTTTGTTGAGATATTTCAAAAAACAGGAGGTTCCAGACTGGAAAACAATCTGACTGTTGGGATTTACATTCTAATATGAGACATGTATGAGAACGTGCTGCTCATATGCAGATGTGCCAAACTACAGCACATGGAATTATGACTCTTGGCATCTGCATTGTGAGTGGCACCCAGTGATCTTCTTTTACTGCATGTGCACTGAGGCAACAGTACTGTGCTGAGAGAGCAGGTCCGTTTTTTTTCTCCTCTCAGTATCTAGCTCTGTTCTTTCCTTCCAGTCCTATACACAAAGGCATAGAACTCTTAGGAGTAGGATGGCAATGACCCCTGTACATACGTGCTTACCTTGCAAATGACGTTTATACAGGCAAGTGTTTCTCTATGAGAAAAACACTGTCATGTGACCTGATGTCATATCATCACGCCATATACAGGCATTTCCATTCTAGTCCTAATAGTTCTATGCACAAAGGAGCTTGGGTTCTAAAGAAGATTAGAAACCTGGAACTATCTGCAAAGCTCTAGACCGGAACTAGAACCCAGACCTTTGGTGGATTCTGACAACCCTAGTGTCAGTCACCAGAGGCAGTCCTGGAGCGCTGTCACATGACAGGTGATTGATGGCTGCAAAGATGCCTGACTCAGTTAGGTCCAGTTCAGGTCCAAGAGTCTTTGTGGCTCTTTCCTCAGGCAGCCAGTTCTAACAGGCCACTCACTCACTCTCTGACCCTGTTACCATGCCAGCTCAGGTCAGAAGCAGCAAAAATGGCTGCCGGTTTGTAGTCCAAAGACAGTTTTCCACAAAAGCCCATATTTACACAAACTCAGTGGTTTAAACACTGTTCTGCACCCCAAACTAGACCTTTACAGGTGTATCAGTTAGTGCAATGAACTGGCAAATGTCAATCTCGCCAGTAGCACAGATATCTGTTCTCTGTCAACAGCAACGGACACCTTTGATATGCAAGCAAGTCTTAAAGGTGTAGTATCTAAATGGGGATTACACAGCAACATTTTTTTCAAAGTGCGAGGAATGCAGACATATTTACGAAAGACATAATATTGTTGGGAAAAATTCTTCCACATTTCATGAGCTTAATAAACAAGGAAAATGGACTGTGGGGAAATCCAAAATGTGGGTTCCTTTTCCTAGATTCAAATAACTTGTCAAGCAAGTGAAAACAAAAATGTTCCAAGTAAAACAAGCATTTGTCAATGCCGAATGTTGTCTCGCTGGCATTGGCATTGGTAGTGCAGGAGTCAGAGATGCATAATAGGAATGGCAGTGAAGTATTGAAGTGATGCCAACCTCATCCCCATCCAGCAGAGACTGACAGGCATTGAGGTGTGCCTTTAGATTAAATCAGCTATAACGCTCATGCCATTTCCTGCCTACTGTAGACACTGGCCAGTGTGGTGTGCTTTAGGGGTCTTTGGGTGTTATACTTACCCCATTCCATAAGGAAATATGCTGAGGTGGGTGCAGTATAGGAGAATGGGGTGAACTTTGTGGCCGAACACTGCAAGGCACACCACGATGTCTGTCACTGGCTGCAGGGTGGGGGTGGGGGTGAAATGGCGTGAGCATTACAGCCAATGATCCCAAGTCACACCCCTGACACCTGTGAGTCTCTATAGGGTGGGGTGCTACAGTTGGAAACCCTAACACTGTAGGTGTGTGTTGGTATTTTCACTCCAAATTTTCAACATGGGCTTTTTGTGACCCCACCTCATGAAGAGCAGCACAGTCAGTTTGTTAGCTGAAAGGTGGTTTTGCACAGTGGCTATGCCGTTTGGCAACACAGGGACAAAAACACATTTTGGGCAGGATGTGGAAAATGACAATTGTATTCTTCATGAGGAGGCGTAAAAAATGGCAACGTTGAAAATCTGGAGTGAAAATATTAAAAATTGGTGAAGTCATGAGCATGCATAGAAACTGCGCAACACATGTCCGTGACCCAATTGTTTTTGGGAGTTTTTTAGCCACATTTTCAACATAGGCATTTTGGGACCTCTCCTAACGAACAGTGGCACTGTGATTTTGTTAATCTGTCCCAAAAGTTGATTTTCCACAGCACTATGCCATTGTGTGCCACAGCTGTGAAACACATTTTGGGCAGCCTGTGAAAAATGACAGCTGTACTGTTGATAAGCAGGTGTGAAAAAATGCCAGTGTTGAAAATCTGGCATGAAAATATTGCAAATTTGCGAATTTACAAGGGTGCATGGAAACTGCACAACACATGCCTGTAACACAGTCATTTTATGGACTTTCGCACCAAATTTTCAACATAGGCATTTTAGGACCTCTGCTCATGCACAGTGTCACCGTCATTTTCTTAATCTGTCCCTAAAACTGATCTGCCACAGCGACCGTGCTATTCTACTCCGGACATGTGAAAACACATTTCGGCCAGGATATGTAAAATGACAGCTGAACTGTTCATCAGAAGGTGTGGAAAAATGCCAATTTTGAAAATCTGGAGTGAAAATATTACAAATTCACAAAGTTACGAGCGTGCTTGGAAACAGTGCAACGCATGCTAGTAAAACAGCCAATTTTATGTTTGTTTGCAAGCATGTGCAAGAAACATAGTGCCATCATCGGAGTTTTCCAGAGGTGTGTCAGCCTCTTCCAATTCAGTCAGTGTGTTTGCAGGCACGGTCGCAGTGCGCCAATCACTGCTCCAGCTGTCTATGACAGCTGAAAATGCAGTGGCATACAGTTGAAAGGGAGAGCTCGCTTCCAGTGAGCAGGCTCCCTCCTCCAACACTGCAGCACTCGTGCGTGCTGACGCCTCCCACGCACACACTGTGTGGCCGACGGGGTGCCTCAATCCCGCTGGCTCCACGCCTCCCCAACAACAGCTGTCCAGGTGCCACGCTGGGAGCCCACCCCAGCATGGCACATGTCCAGATGTGACGGGGTGCCCAATCCCCATTGGCTCCAACCCCAAACAGCTTTACAGCTGCCACGCTGGGTGCCCACCCCAGCGTGGCATGCCAGCCCATATGGGCTGACAGGGTGCCCAATCCCTGTTGGCTCCAGCCCCAAACAGTTTTTCCAGCTGCCACGCTGGGAGCCCACCCAGCATGGCAAACATCCCTGTCATCTTAGTAATAAAAAAACTGTAAATTGAAAACGGTCCTTGCAGTCTCCCTCCTCACCCATACCCACCCACTGCGCACTCCTTCCTCTCCACACACCCTCACCCCATACTTACCTCTGGAGTCTGGCGCGATGATCTTCGGTGGACCGGGAACACGTCATGTCTTCTCATGAATGCTCTCAATGTCATGGTGTTCCTCGGGCCCTAAGGGTGATTTCGCAGGCACTGTGCGAAATCACCTTTCTGGAATGATTACTGAAACAACACTGCCGGTGTTCATAAGGTGGACTCTCAAAAAGCCTATTTTGAAAATTTTGTGGAAAAATTCCTAAAAATGACTGTTTTACGAGCGTGTGCTGCGCAGTTCCTACACATGCTCGTAAGTTCGCGAATTTTCAATATTTTCACTCCAGATTTTCAACATTGCCATTTTACCACACCTTCTTATGAGCAGTACAGCTGTCATTTTTCACATCTCACCCAAAATGTGTTTCTGCCCATGTAGCGCACAATGGCGCAGTCGGTTGTCGAAATCAATGTACAGGACACATTAAGAAAATCACAGTGACACTGTTCATGAGCAGAGGTCTTAAAATGGCTATGTTGAAAATTTGGTGAAAAAATTCCTAACATGACTGTTTTATTTAGCCAGTATGCTCGCAGTTCCTACGCACGCTCGTAAGTTTGCAAATTTTCAATATTTTCACTCCAGATTTTCAACATTGCCATTTTACCACACCTCCTTATGAGCAGTACAGCTGTAATTTTTCATATCTCACCCAAAACGTGTTTCCGCCCATGTAGTGCACAATGGCGCAGTCGGTGTGCGAAATCAATGTACGGGACACATTAAGAAAATCATAGTGACATTGTTCATGAGCAGAGATATTGAAATGGCTATGTTGAAATTTGGTGAAAAAATTCTTAAAAAATGACTGTTTTACGAGCGTGTGTTACAAAGTTCCTACGCACGCTCGTAAGTTCGCAAATTTTCAATATTTTCACTCCAGATTTTCAACATTGCCATTTTACCACACCTCCCTATGAGCAGTACAGTTGTCATTTTTCACATCTTGCCCAGAGCGTGTTTCTGCCCATGTAGCGCACAATGGCGCAGTCGGTGTGCGAAATCAATGTATGGGACACGTTAAGAAAATCACAGTGACACTGGTCATGAGCAGAAGTGTTAAAATGGCTATGTTGAAAATTTGGTGAAAAAATTCCCAAAAATGACAGTTTTAGGAGCGCACGTTGCGCAGTTCCTACGCACGCTGGCAAGTTTGCGAATTTGTAATATTTGCACACCAGATTTTCAACAGTGCCATTTTACCTCACTTCCTTATGAGCAGTACATCTACCATTTTTCACATCTCGCCCAAAATGTGTTTCTGCACATGTAGCACACAATGGTACAGTCGGTGTGCGAAAACAATGTTTGGGACAGATTAAGAAAATCACAGTGACACTGGTCATGAGCAGAGGTCTTAAAATGGCTATGTTGAAAATTTGGTGACAAAACTCCATAAAATGACTGTGTTACGAGTGAGCATTGCGCAGTTTCCACGCACCCTCATAAGTTCATGAATTTGTAATATTTTCAGTCCAGATTTTCACCAGTGGCATTTTTCCACACTTCCTTATGAACAGTACAGCAGTCATTTTCCACAACATGGCCGAAATGTGTTTTCACACCTTCCGCACAGAAATGCGTGGTCGCCGTGGGAAATCATTGTTCGAGACAGATAAAGAAAATTACACTGACACTGTTCATGATCGGGGGTCCCAAAATGCCTGTGTTAACAATCTGCTGTAAAAAAAATCCCCAAACTAGTTACATTACGGGTGTGCGTTGCACAGTTTCTACGCAAGCTTGTGACTTCACCAGTTTTTTTAAGATTTTCACAGCAGATTTTCAACATTGCCATTTTTTACACCTCCCCATGAAAAGTACCTGTTCGGAATGTGTTTTTGCACCTGTGGTGCCAAATGCCATAGTCGCTGTGCAAAAGCAGTTTTCAGCTAACAAACTTATATTGCCACTGTTCATGAGGTGGGGGTCACAAAAAAACCATGTTGAAAATTTGGAGTGAAAATACCAACGAATGCCTGAGGCGTTAGGGTTTCCGACCATAACTCCCCACCCTGTAGAGAATGACAGACATCAGGGGTGTGACTTGGGATTCTTGCCTGTCATGCTCATACCATTCCACCCCCACCCACACCCTGCAGCCAGTGAGAGGCATCAAGGTGTGCCTTGGACTCTTCAGGACCCAAACTTCACCCCATTCTCTATACGCACCCATCTCACTGTATTTCCTGATGGAATGGGGTGCGCATAAGGGGCCAAAGACCCCAAGGCACACCGTGACATTTGTCAGTGTCTGCAGGGTAGGTGTGGTGAAATGGCGTGGTCGTTATGCCTGATGACCCAAAAAGCATACCCCACTGCCTGTCACCTCTGCAGGGTGGTGGTGGGGTTATTTCAGTTCAATACTTCGCTGCCATTCCTATTATGCAGCTCTGTAACTTCTACACTACCAATGCCAATGCCAGCAAGCAAACATTCGGCATTGACAAATGCTTGTTAGGATTTGTTTCACCAAATTTGCAACATAGGCTTTTGAGAGCCCCCTCACGAACAGTGGCACTGTTGTTTCATTACTCAGTCCTGAAAGGTGATTCCACGGTGACCATGAAATCACCTTTTGGGACAGAATAATGCCATGACAGTGACTGAATTCATGAGGAGGGGTCCCAATAACCCATGTTGAAAATTTGATGCAAAATTTCAAAATGCCCAGATATGCACCAAAGTTGAAAACCTATTTATGCCATTATACAGCTTACTGGCATTCCTTCAGTTCGCGGTCGGCTTTGAAAAGTGCAGACGTGTTCCTAGTCCACGAAGATTGTAAATTGCGGACTCTGGGTAAGCATGGGAGTGAACAGGGGTGTGTAGGGAGGCAGGAGTGCGCAGAGGGTTGGCGCGGGTTGTGGGAGAGGGCAGGGAGACGCGAGGACCGTTTCTTCTTTCACAGGGTTAAAAAAGAAACATGCGTGGGCGGTTTTATTTTCTGGGGATGTGGCATGCTGGGGTGGATTCCCAGCATGCCACCTAAATATTTTGGGAGGGATGCTGTAGCCGACAGGTTGGGCACCCTGTTGGCCTGCGACGAAAGCGGGGGCAAGAGCTGAGGGGATTGGGTACCCTCAGCACATAATAAATAGGGGTTGCATTATGCCGACAGGGAGGGCTCCCCTGTTGGCACAAACATTGCATTGGGCATGCCGACAGGGGATTGGGCACCCCCGAAATCGGCATTATGGCAGGCAGTGTGCCGCCATGTTCAATTTTTTTTTCACCAGGGAAAGCACGATGGGAGGTGTCGCTGCATATGACAGCTTTGCTCACAATGCAGCGGACCTTTTCTTAGATGTGCTCGCCACATTATGTATTCTTGGTGTGGCGTCCACATGCAGGCTTATTGGGGAATGAGGGACGCATCTACTGATGCATGCCCTGCATTCGACCAACAGTGACCACGCCTCCAAATCTGCTACTACTGTAATATGTTGGCTGCACATGCACGAGCCAACATAAAAAGGTCTACACAACAGTCATACAGCCATCTAGTGGTGGTATAGGGGATAGCAAGAATGGCAATTAAAGGAGCTCTCTAACCTCCCAGCTAATGGGGAACATGTTGTTATCTATTGTTGGCATCTACGTCAGGGCACACCAGAGAATGTGCCCTAGTAAAAATGCTTTGTCCCAGTTGGCGCCCTCTGTGGTACAGAGCTACCCCCCACAGGAACAGTGTACAGTATGTGCCTTGTATTGGTACCCTGGATGCCAGCTGTTGTGCCCTCCATGTCTGGGTAACCAATAAAGGCTGGAGCCACTGCTGCCTAGATGTAATGGTTAGACTTGCTTCCACTGGACTGTGGGTCTTCAGGCATGATTCCTCGCAATGGCCAGAGACACGTCTGTGGACACTGAAGGGACAGACATAACAAACAGCATCCTATATGTGAAAACATATATATGCAAATGAAGGAATATGTTACCAGTATAATGGAGGAAGCCTCCCCGAGGTGAAGAGCATCCTCTTGGACACTCTGCTCACCTCACCCACGCTGGCCCTCTAACTACTCAGGTCCATTCCTGAACCCAGATTGACAGCATTGCAAGTAATAGCTCTAACATGGAGCCGGCGGGCCAGCCCACTTCACGTAGGGAAATGGTCTCTGGTCTACACCTATTTGTTCTCCATATGGCAGAGTTCTAGTTGACTTTATAATTGTGGAATAAAAACACTTTCTAAATCCTAAGCAACTCCTTGTGCCTATAATTTTTGTTGCTTTGTGCTGTGATCTGGAAGGCAAGCACCACAAGGAAAGAATGGACATACTCAATTATTCAGCCTAGAAAAGGCAAGGTGGAGAGGGACACAATCACATTAAATACAAAGAGTGGGTGGCCCAGTGGCATGGAGGGCTGAGGAACCAATGCCTAACCTTCTGCCACGCTGGTGACCCATGTTCGCGATGCAAGCAGGTCATCGAGAGTTGGCAGGTGAGGTGGAAGATTGAGCATCCCAATTACAGCTCTCCTCCTCGTGGGAAGGAGGGAACCAGTGGCCAGTTTTAACCTGGCCCCTAGTAGTGGCTAGGGGTCGGCACACTGATGCTGCACAAAGGGACCGAGGTGGGACAGATGTCTCATGTGACACGTATGAGAACGTGCACATCACCGCCATTGGTGTCATTGCATGCCCTTCCGCTGTGCCGGGAGAAAAATGGTAAAAATACCCAGACGTGCATGATGACCTCTGGCCTCTGCAGACTCTGCATGCTGACGACTTAGGCTCCTCCTGAATCTTGGATCTGGTATGGTGGGTCAAGGGGACTCCATACCCCCCTGCCACAGAGGGCTAGCCAAGGGGGACATAGGGGGCAGGTAAGTCCTGAGGCTGGGTGACAGGGCTGAGAGGACCAGGGGAAAGGAGGTGCTGGCCAGGAGGGAGAGAAACAAAGAAAAAAAAATACTAAAGGGAGTGTGGGCCATTTTGCGCGTCCATGCTAGTGACGCGGTTTGGTAGTGAGCCTGGGATTACTGGGATCGGGTGGCCTGACTGGGTGGTGTTTCCAAGGGGAGCACAAGACAGCCAGAGAGAGAGAGATGGCTGGGTTCTGGCACAGCTGCAGCCCCCCACGGTGAGCCAGGGAGTCAGCTCCCTCGTGGGGTGTGGTGTTAGCCCAGGGCACACTGCCGTAGCCAAAGCTGACAGAGGCATGACTCGCTGTCATGGGGTGGTAGGAGGGACCAAAGGAACGGAGGTGAGAAAATGCTATGTGCTATAACCGCCATTAATGACAGTCTCCCTGGGCCTCAGGCCCTGCTCCACGTGGTCCCCACACTCAGCGGTGGGGGAGTGACAGACAGGGCTTGGGACTGGTGGCTGACCTGATGATAGAGCATAGCAGTAATCATGGGCCAAAAGCTTTATAGAAAAAAGAAAAATACTAACTAGGATAGAGCAGTGCATAAACAGAAGTTTGAGCTGGTGGTTGCAAGCAGAGCAAGAGAGCATTCTCTCAAACTGTGAGAGGGAAGGATGAGGAGAAATATTAGAAAGCATTACTTCGTACAGAGAGTGGTTCAGATGTGGATCTGCCCACCTGGTGAGGTCGTGTAAGCTAGTGTTTTTTTTTTTTTTCTGAGTCTTGGAATTAAGACCTTTGAGCCAGGGGCTCATTTACAAAGGCTCCATGTCAAACAGTTTGGATAATACATAGGAATAAGTAACAAACACAAGTACGCTGGGTACAATGAAACAATCACAGTGGGATACAACAAGCCAGAATAACAGTAACATAAAGTACATGCTAAAACAATTGCATACTAAAACAATTACATACTAAAACAATGGAGTGCTAGCAGGACGAGCAAATTTAAGAATATTATCAGGCAGCCTAGTTGTAAAGAAGGCCAGATAAGTGCTAGACTGGGATAGGGAAGACAGAAAAGGTGATTGTGCAATAAATGGAGGTGGAGGAGAGGAAGTAGGGGTGGTGTATTCCTGCGGACAGGGATCATACAGGTGGTGACCCTGAAGGAAGTAGGTAGAGGAGATCCATGGACTCAGTGGTCACGCAGAATAGCAGCCCATAGGGCATTGTCAACAAACAGGTGGGTAGATTCTAACCACAGAACATTCAAATTAAGTGTGGCAGTCACAGCTGCTGAGGTTGGCTAGGTGTTGAGAAGACAGTTTTGAAAGGTTTAGTGTTTAGGCTTTCAAATAAGGAATAGATTGATTCTTGAGGAGAATGGTATTAGAAGTGGTAGCATTCCATCTCTTAAGCTTTGATTTGTGTATGTACTCAAATGGGGCACAGTCACAGCCTTGGGGCAGGAGGAGCAGACAAGATGGACCCTAAGTCCCTTCTGTAATCACAATAATAATTGTAAACCAGTGGCTCATATATTTAACTCTGCCCCAGCTGGTCATAAAGCAAGATTCTGTACTTTAATCGTTCACCACTGCTTTCCCAGGTGGAGATGTGCAGTGTCAGTGGCTCAGTAGGTAGCACACTTGCCTCTGAGGCTGGGAGATCAGAGGGCTGTGGGTTCAGTTCCCACATCTGGCACTTGGGTTAATATCCCAGTACTGACACTGTAGTGCAGCATGAGAGGGGTGCTGCGCTTCTGAGGTGCTGCCTTTCGGATGAGATGTTAAACTGAGGTCCCATCTGCCTGGATTGGTGGTAGTTCAGGTGGATGTTAAAGATCCCATGGCACTTATCGAAAAGAGTAGGGGAATTTCCCTGGTGTCCTGGCTAAATTTCCCTCATTCACTAAAAATACCACCAACAACTTAATCTGGTTCAAAGTCAGTTGCCATTCATCTGTTTTCCCCTCTCCCGGGTCGTGCCTGAAAATAGGCAGGATTTGTCTAGTGCACTTACCCGGTCAACAAAAACTAACTAAATAATAATGTGTTGTTGGCTACAGGCCTTCATATGAAATGGCACTCTGATCTGTACAGAAGTTGTCAGTTGCTAAAAGACAGAAGTCTGGCTAGGCTTGCAGTTGCTTGGCAAATGGTAGGTAAGTGTATAACAGCAGTCAGCTACTTTGCAACTTTGTGTTTACCTAACTGTTAGCGTTTTATGACTGCTTTCTGATATCACAGTGCTGACTGCAATACGGAAAATAACTCTGCTTGTCTGGGGAACTGCAGCTACAGATCAAATTTGTTTTCTTTTCCTTCCTGGTTGTCTGACACTCTTCCCTGAACTTGTAGAGAAACAAACATAGAAATTACAGTGACCAGAGCATTCATAACCTTCCTGTTACCCCAGGCTAGTCTGGTGTCCAAGACTGCCACACTGATAATTAGAACAGGAAAATCCATAAAGTGACACCCTCCCTAGTGGTTTGCAGTGCATAAAGAGTTAAATCATTCACCAGATGTCTGCAAAAGGATGGCAAGCGCCTTCTGTCTTGCACATTGTGAGAGGCGCACGGCCAAACGTGTGTGCAAGCGACTCATTTCTGTGCACACAGTATGTGGTTTGTCTTATTGCTTCAGGGAGCTGCAGAGTAATGATCAACAGAAGCTGCAGTGACAACGATCGAACTGCCAATGTTAACCTGGTCTGTTAGCCCAGGGAAATGTCTAAGGCCACTGTTAACGTAGATTCAGTATTCTAAATAAAACTGAACATTTACTGATATGGGTTCATAGGAGATGCTCCTCAGCTAGCAGTTCCACCACAAGCTTTGCTGGTTCCACGTTCCTGGTTGGTTTCCGTCCAAAGGTTGCTGTTTTCTGAGCAAGTTCAGTTAATGTAATTTACGAAGGCCCTTAGGGTTTTATAGAGACTCACTTTTCTCCTTGAAAACTGTTTCCTGACCTGACCAACCATAACTGTGTCAGATATAAAAGTCTGTTTAAAAGTGACTTTGGGCTGGTGTATCCTTGTCAGCCGGTGCCCCACACAGGAGTTGGCATACCCACGATGCCTTGCAAGAGCATATTTGTGTGATTTGACTAGCATCACAGAAACAAAACAAACCATATATTTGTTCTCTCGTTCTATCCTTTAATGGCACCTGGACACTGTTCTTCTTGCTAACTACCTCTTCGGTGTACTGCCCTTGAGCAAGGAGGCGACATCACGTGATGTCATCAATAACACCAGATGTCAAGCGTGGAGAAGGAACTTCAGGATAAACAAAGTGTGGAAAAGTGTCAGGCTCTGTGGAAATAGAAAAATGTAAATTTTTCATGAAAAATCCTCAAACATTGAATTCTGAGGCAGGATTCACATTCTCACCAGTGCAGCATTAACCAGTGCTAGACATGGTGAGAGCCAAAGTAGGAACTTCGCAGACTGGAAAATCCAGCACTCTTTTGTCTATAAACATCTGTCTATTCCAGTGCCATACCTATGTCCACAGAATACGAGAATTCGAAGATTCCTGCCTTTTGATCGGCAAACGATATTTGTTTTAGTCTAATTTGCATTTAAATGCAGATGTTTCTGTGCCAGGCAGAAGTGCTATCCCCCTTTACAAAACTGCTACCTCCTTAAACAGTTCTGGACTCACCCCTGCACTCATTCCCTGCTGCCTGCCATGTATGCAGCTGCCACTGACTTTTGGATTCTTCATGCTTCTGATTTACTACATTCTCCAGCCTTAATTTTTGTGCCCTTTCCATGTTTGCTTGCCAAAGGCTATGCAAATGTAACCCCCCTGCAAATGGGAGTTCCCAAAAGTCTTCCAGGAGCTTTCCTGAATGCTCCAAGCCTGGGTGGTGTTCGGCGTCTGAGCTGCTTAACTGTGGTTGCAAGTGAGTGCTATTTGAGCCTCCACGTACTGTCTCTCTAAGAGCTGTCTGCTTGCAGACTTAATTAGTTTGTATGGGGGACTGTGTATTTAATGCTCGAATCCCGCCCGAGCTGCGGAGTAATTGCTCCATTTTGCGGTCGCTGAAGGTGCAAAGGGAGCCCATCTGAAAGCTGTAACTGTTTGCCTATAATCATTTAAAGCATTAGCAAAATTGTAGTTTGTCTAACCTGCCTTTATTGCAGCTGGGACTCTGTGTGTGTTACCTCTCCATTTTGGACCTAAACTGCTGTGCAGGGCCAATTGGGTTAAGGGAGCCCTAAAATGGAGCCTGTGGACGAATCAGAACTTGGACTCTTAATTTGAGCCAGCCACAAGGGGATTGTATGGGCAGTGACTCTGGAAAATGTAGTTTTGACCGTGGCACCTTTTTCTACCAACAGAGGGAGTCTTATTGTGAGTGATAGCTGAATCAGCCAACAGAATAGTGTGGAGCTAATGGAAATGCCCTGCTCTGTGACTGGAAAGATCAGATCAGTTGTGGCAGTGAAGAGAGAAGGAGCTGTGTGCTTCTGCGGTGTATAGTTTCATGTGGGAAGCGCATGTGAGGCCTTGAGTTTCGGCCTGCAGCCTTTGTGAGTGCCAGTTTGGACTGAATCTGAGTTGTGAGGAGAAAGAAGCACTAGAAGTGTGGAAACCAGGCTCACCCTGTAGAAGACTGGAGAAATTGCTGAATCGCGCTCGGTCTGTCAGGAACTGAAGCTGCTGTGTGTGATCCCGGGTATTTTGCAGTAATTGCGATCGGGATCGAGGAGCAGCCTGCCTGGTATAGTACTACATCCATTTGCTATCAACTGCAGTGGGGTTCAGTCACAAGGACCTTGTCCTCATGTCCTGCTCTTCTGGCAATCCAGGGGGACATTCTCCATCCGATCCTCAGCTTGGGTGTTGTGCATGTATTTTCTTCTACAGGGCCCTATCCATCTGCACCTGCTGGCCAACCCGGCAACGGACCTGGCTCGCCCCCCAGCCTGGGTACCCAGAGTGTGACTTTTCAGACCCTGTATGTGTGCACAGTACTGTGATTTAATGCCACCAATTAACCTGATTTCCCTCCCATGTTACTGCTCCCTAAATAAATCAGATTTGTTGTTGTTATACTATATACTGTCTGTGGTGTTGGTACTTATGGAAACAGTATTGTGTTTTGCTGTGTATGTTGTTTAACCTTATTTTACAGGGGGTCCTCAAAGACGTGCTGCAGAATTAGTCTCGAGGGTAAGTGGTATCTATATGAGTGAACAGTGTGTATATGTGGGGTATTGGGGGCTGTAACTCCAGTGTACTGTGTGACCCACTAGAGGGAATAAAAGGGGGTCTCAGTGTCCCAAAGGGCTGTGGCCAAGCTAGTCTAACCACTACAAACCCTGACCTCTGGGTGGAGGCACCCACCATAGGACCTAGGCCCCTCAACCTGTCTGTAGTCAAACAGGCAGGGGTAGTAGCCCATGGGATAGCGCCACCTAGGGATTACACAAACATATTGCTGTCACTCAGGGGCGCTCTCAGGGTCTTTGTGGATTGGCAGGGCCCAACCCCTCACAGAGCTACAACTACTGTCTCCACCTTCTTTATCTGCAATACCCAGTTGGCATGCAGTTATCCAGCCATTGCCCACCACATGTGCAGTACATTTTGCTTTATTTTTGCAGCCAATCACACTGGTTGCCAAGTCGCTGTCCCACCTATCTGCTTTTCGATCCTGCAATAACCTCCAATCACAAAGCTTTTGACTTCCACAGCTACTACACTCAATACCTTTCTTTTGCTGTTAATCATTTACTTTTAGTCTTCTCCACAAAATAACATAAACAGGCATAAGACTGCCTGCATTACCCACAACCGTCAAGAGTTATTATAAAAACTCTTTGAGGCAAATATAAAAGCTTCTGGATGCTTGTTTAAGGAGCCATGGCTCAGCGGCTCTCCTGCCCACCCACCTTGGGAGAGGGGTGACTTTAGTAAGTGAGCCGTGGCCCACCTGCACTCCTGTATGCCCCTAGGGCAAGGTGGACTTTGGTTATTCAGCTGCAGAGAGCTGAACCAAGGAGCAAGAAACAGAACCTGAGAGAAGCGGTGAGCCCCCACCAAGGTCTGATCCTGACCACTCTGAGACTTCCGAGGCTGAGACGAGGAGAATGTGTGCCCTGACCTGGACAGGTCACAACAGAAGGCAGCAGAGGGTCAACAGCACTGTGGCTGCAGGAAGCAAAGGAGAAATGACTTCCATAAGAAAGGGACCACTGAGCCCAAGTTTCTGTTCCTGTCGAGCAAGAAGGCGGAGGTGGGAGCCTAACCTGTAGACTCACCCTCAGTCTTTCAGAGTCCAGGACTTCAGTCACTGGGATCTGGGTCTTGATCTAAGTGTTGCTGTGAGAGGTGGGAGTCCTGATCTTTGATGTCCCAGTCTTGGTCTCCATGCTCTTGCCCTCCATAGAAACACAGAATTTGACAGCAGACAATGGCCCACCTAGTCTGCCCATTTTCTCTACCTGTTTCATACACCTCAGATTCTAAATGATATGAAGCTTACCCTCTTTTTTCTGTCGTAAGAGTTCCTTTATGACTGTCCCATGCATTTTTGAATTCCCTTACTGTTTTTGGCCCTTACCATTTTTCCATGGATCCACCACCCTTTCCGTGAAAAAATACTTTCTCACGTTACTCCTAAGTCTACCCCCTCAGTTTATCATCATGGCCCTTGTTCTTGAACATCTTTTTTGTTTTGAAAGGTGCTACCTTCTTGTACCTTATTTACACCTTTGAGGTATTTAAAGTCTCTCTCATATCCCCTTCTCTCTCTTCAGGAATACATATTAAGATCATCCAGTCTCTCCTCATATGACTTTTGGTATAGCCCTGCACCATTTTTGTCACTCTTCTCTGAATGGCTTCTACTCTGTCTATGTCCTTTTGGAGATGCGGCCTCCAGAACTGGACAAACTACTCTAGATGAGATCTTACCAAGGTTCTATACAGTGGCATCACCACCTCCTTCCTTCTGCTGGAGATACCTCTCCCTTTGCACCCCTGCATTCCATTGGCTCTCCTGACAGCCTTCTCACATTGTTTGGTGACCTTTAGATCATCAGATATGATTACTCCCAGGTCCTTTTCCTGTTTGTTGGCCATCAGTACCTCCCCCCATCATGCACTCCTCCCCATGCTACCACCCGGCTTGCGTGAGCTGCAGGTTGGGGTTGATATACCAGTCAAACAGAATGGCTTGGCACCACTCCTGCCCACCCCTGTTGTTGGGAAGAGGGGGCTATGGTAATTCAGCCAATGCTTGGTGGTCCTCCAGCTCACCCCCCGGGGAATGGGGAACTTTAGTAATTCAGCCGCAGCTAAGCGGTACCCCTTCCCTCTCCCCTCAGTAGATGGGGACTTTGTTAATCTGGTCTAGGTTCAGCAGCACCCCCGTCTGCCCCCCCTTGAGAGAGGGGGACTTTGGTAATTCAGTCACATCTCAGTGGCACTCCTGCTCACCCCCTTCAGGAGAGGGGAACTTTAGGAACTGAGCAAAAGCTTGTTTAATGTCTTATGCCACTGCAGGGAAGGAGAGCCACATCTACAACTTTTCTTGCCTGTCGCAGTTCTATTGGGGGGGTCGTGAGAAGTGGGTCCCCAACAAATTGCTGTCCCCTGCTTTGGGTCTACAGGGGCCTCCCAAGGAGTGTGAGCCCCAACCAAAACTTCCAGCATCTGGCATGGCTCTATGGGGACTCGCGATGAATGGGAGCCCCTGCCAGGATTTCCACCATTTGGTGCAGCTCTGGGGGGGAAGCTTCTGAACAGCAGGAGCCATGACAAAAATTCCACTGGTTAGCATAGATCCAGGGACAGCTTTCAAGGAGTAGGAGTCCCCACTAGGATTTCTGCTGCTGACCGTGGCTCTATAGGGCTAAACCTGATCCACCACCACCTCCACGCCCCCACTGCAGCTTTCTCTGTATTTCCATTTGTAACCCCCCTGCAAATGGGGGTTCTCAAAAGTCTTCCAGGAGCTTGCCTGAATGCTCCAAGTCTGGGCGGTGTTCGGTGTCTGAGCTGTTTAAATGTGGTTCCAAGTGATTGCTATTTGAGCATCCACGTACTGTTTCTTTAAGAGCTGTCTGCCTGCAGACTTAATTAGTTTGTAGGGGGGACTGTGTATTTAATGCTCGAATCCCACCAGAGCTGCTGCTAATTTGCTCCGTTTCTGCTGTCGCTACATGTGCGGAGGGAGCCTTGTTGAAAGATATAACTGTTTGCCAGAAATCATTTAGAGTGACTGAGAAAATGTAGTTTGTCTAACCTGTCTTTATTTTAGTACGAACTGTTTCAGTGTAGCGCTTTCATTTTTGTCCTGAACTGCTGTGCTGGGCCAATTGGGTAAAGGAGCCTTAAAATGGAGCCTGTGGACGAATCAGAACTTGGACTCTTAATTTTGAGCCAGCCACAAGGGGATTGTATGGGCAGGGACTCTGGGAAATGTAGTTTTGAACTTGGCGCCTTTTTCCACCAACAGAGGGAGTCTTATTGTGAGTGACAGCCGAACCAACCAACAGAATGGTGGGGAGCTAAAGGAAATGCCCTGCTCTGTGACTGGAAAGCTGAGATCAGTTGTGACAATGAAGAGAGAAGGAGCTCTGTGCTTCTGTGGTGCATAGTTTCATGCGGGAAGTTCGTGTGAGGCCCTGAGGTTCGGCCTGCAGCCGTTGCAAGTGCCAGTTCGGACTGAATCCGATTGTGAGGAGAAAGAAGGAAGTCTGAAGAGTGGAAACCAGGCTCACCCTGTAGAAGACTGGAGAAATTGCTGGTGTGCTCGGTCTGTCAGGAACTGAAGCTGCTGTGTGTGTTCCCAGGTATTTTGCAGTAGGTCACGATTGGGATCGTGAACAGTCTGCCTGGTATAGTACTTTCCTTTTACATATGAATGTGCGTAGTGCTTGTGGGGAATCGCTATTTCCAATCCCTGTGCTGTGTACTGTGTGTTGAAGCTGGAAGCAAACCCAGCTTGTCTCAGACTAAATCCATTTGCTATAAACTGCAGTTGGGTCCAGTCACAGGACCTTGTCTCCATGCCCTGTTGTTTCTGACAATCCAGAGAACATCCACCATCCAGTTCTCAGCTTGGGTATTGTGAGTACAAATCAGGATATTCCCCTGCAGCCTGTTTTCAATCACAAGTGTGTCATCTAATTCTTGTTGTTTCACTGCTTTATGGACTGAGCCATCCAGCTCCGGATTACAACTGGGTGTTGTACATATATTTTCTTCTACAGGGCCCTATCCATCTGCACCTGCCGGCCAACCCCAGGCAACAGACCTGGCTAGCCCCCAACCTGGGTACCCAGAGTGTGACTTTTCAGACCCTGTATGTGTGCACAGTACTGTGATTTAATGCCACCAATTAACCTGATTTCCCCCTTCCGTGTTACTGTCCCTAAATAAATCAGATTTGTTGTTGTTATACTATATACTGTCTGTGGTGTTGGTACTTATGGAAACAGTATTGTATTTCGCTGTGTATGTTGTTTAACCTTATTTTACAGGAGATCCTCAGAGACATGCAGCAAAATCAGTCTCGAGGGTAAATGGTGCTTTGTGAGTGAACAGTGTGTATACGTGGGGTATCGGGGCTGTAACTCCTGTGTACTGTGTGAGCCACTAGAGGGAACCAAAGGGGGTCACGGTGTCCCAGAGGGCTGTGATCAAGCTAGTCTAACCACTACAAACCCTGACCTCTGGGTGGAGGCACCCACCATAGAACCTAGGCCCCTCAACCTGTCAGTAGTCAAGCAGGCAGGGGTAGTAGCCCTCGGGATAGCACCACCTGGGGGTTACATCTTGGAGGCTTACTGCTGGGATTTTGTGTCCTCTAGTGGCCACATTTATGAACCACTGTAAAAGAAAATAAATGGGTACCCCGACAGAAGTGGGGGTACTGGGAAGGAGATCGACCCCCAAAATGCTGTGCTTATCCTGGATATCCCCCTGGGTATCAATACGGACAGTGTACAGGGAGTACTTTCCAAGGTGGAAGGTTTACAAAACCCTGTGGTAATGGGTCGACATGCTGATTTGCTCACCACACTTTCATGGCCCTAGCAGGTATAAGGACCCCATAGATAGCTCAAAGTGCCACAGACTATTACCCCAGAGAGCCCCACTGCCTGGAGAGTGATAACTAAGGACAGTAAGACCTAGAGGAATGACCCCCACTATCTGAAACTTTTGAGGAGAAATTTGCTAAATTGTTGCTGGAGGAGGGAAAACTGTGGAGGATTTAAAGAAACTATTATTGCCACCTGGCGTGTTCCTCCTACACCCTCTCCCTCCAGCACCCGTTATTGCCCCTCCTTCTATGCCAGTGCTAGCCCCTATGTTTGTACCTGCAATTAGTCATGACTCTTACCGCAATTCAAAGTATTCTCTGGCATCCGCCCTGCTCCAAATGGGGAGGTCGATCTAGAAACCTGGATAGACTCTGCTACCCTTGTGGTACAAGACTGGCAATGGTCTGAGGCAGAAAAAGGGCTCACCTGGGGTGAGCTCCAGGGAGACCACCAATGTACTTTTCGCTCCCGAGGGTCTCTGACCTGATGTCAAAGCCCAAGAGTACCTAATTGCCCTTGAAAATGTGTTTGAGGCACCACTAGTGTTGAGGCCTTGAAATGGAAGCTTAAAGATGTTAGACAACAGCCGGGGGTATTTATCTGCCTATGTGGATCGATTAGAGGGAATCTTGCAAACCATTTTTCGAAAGGGGGGGTTGGACCTCTAGTGAAGTGGACGGTAAGACTGGATCATATACTCTGCTCTGCCTGGCACTCTAGCTGGGTGTTGCTCAAACTGCAACTGCATCAAAGGAAATCTAGTCCCTTGCCTTTCCATCTGTTGATACAGGAGGTATGAGAAGTTGAGGAGGAGGAAGGTTTTTCAGAGCCCTGTGCAGTCGTAGCTGCTGCATCCCCTGCTCCAGGTGCGGGGTCAGACGCTGATGGTCTGGAATCTCCAAAATCACATGACAGAACCCGAGATCCAAATGTCAGCCAAGGGGGGCCCAGCCAGAGAGGGTTGGCTACTGATGTTCTGCCATGGGATGAACTGCTGAGGGAGTTCAGGGAAGCAATAAATAGTCTCTTTATGAAGGCCCCTCCTACAAGTACAGGCCCCAACTCTTACTCGACTGCATCCGCTATGGGGGTGGGGGTGCCCCCCCAGACATCTCCTGCTGACAGCAGCTCAAAGCTTAATATCTTGACTATGGAAGTGGGGGAACTGAAGAGAATTCTCCAAATGTCCAACCCACTGCTGGCCAAGGTTTTCTATTAATAGTATCAATGCCACAGCCCCCAATGTAATGCCTTGGTCACCCCAAACTTCAGACATATTTTTCCATAATTGTGGGAAGGATGGGCACATGAAGAGGGAATGCCAGTCTCGGAAAGACTTAGAGAGAGTGGTGAGCCAGCTACAAGGAGAGCTTTGGAGCACAAAATACTGGTTAAGAGGTGCATGAAATGACCGCAGTGAAGGTCCCAAAAATGCTAACTCACTTCCTTCTGTGGCTAGATCATCTACCCAAGCCCTTGCTACCACCTCTCCAGACTGGTCCAGAACAGTGGGCCCTTCAATGGAAGCTACAGTAAAAGTGAATGGTGTGCCCACCAGAGCTGTGTTGGACAGTGGCTCCCAAGTGACAATTATGTTCCAGGATTGGTATCAGAAGCATTTGTCAGACGTACCCTTACAACCATTGGAAAGACTGCATGTATGGGGGTTAAGTGAGAAGGCCTACTCCTACTCTGGGTATATCCGAATTTGGCTATCTTTCCCTACCTCCGTGGCTGGAGTGGCAGAGGAAGTAGAGACCCTGGCCTTAGTGTGTCCTCCTACTGGACTGTATGATGGGATTCCTCTACTAATTGGGACGAATGCGCATATGTTTGGATGGTTGGTGCAGTTGTGTTATGAGAAACAGGGGTCCAGGACTGGTAGAGCTTTGAGAATTCCGGCCTTGATCAAGAAGGCCTATGAGGCACACAGAGATGCTGAAGGAGTGGACTCAGAGGAACCGGTTAGAATTGTCTGGAAGAAGGATCCTGAGTCTCTGATCCTGGTGCCAAATGCCCAGTGTACCTTACAGGGGGAAGTCCATATCAGAAAGGATGTCAAGAATAAAATCCTCATGCTGGATGCACCAGGCGATGGGAAATTGCCGGAAGGACTGCTGGTCAAGCCAAGTATTTTGCTTGCCAGAGCCCATGCTTATGCCAGACGGGTAATGGTCCAAGTTCATAATGTGTCTGATAGAGAGATTCGAGTAAATAGAGGTTGCACCCTGGCTAATGTACATTGTGCAGATACGGCAGTGCTACCCAGTAACAAGTGTTCAGGGGAAAATGACAGAGTGACGCCCGACCTGTTTGGTTTTGGTGACTCCCCGTTGCCAGTTGAATGGAAGATGAGAATCAGTAGAAAGCTTGCCCAGAGAGACCAGGTGTTTTCTTTCAAAAAATGGGACATAGGATGTGTGCAAGGAGCTGAGCACCACATCCGGCTGCAAGATGAAAGGCCATTTCGTGAGAGGTCTTGATGCCTGGCACCTGCTGACATAGATGATGTGAGACGGCATCTGCAAGAGATGCTTGCTGCTGGTGTAATACAAGAATCCAGAAGCCCATATGCTTCACCTATCGTGGTAGTGAGGAAAAAGAATGGGACAGTAAGGATGTGCGTGGATTATTGCACCTTGAACCAGTGGACTATTCCTGATCAGTACACAATGCCCCGCATTCAGGATGCCTTAGACTGCCTGAATGGTAGTAAGTGGTTCTCAGTGTTGGATCTTCACAGTGGATGCTACCAGATCCCGATGGCCCCAGAAGACCATGAAAAGACAGCCTTTATCTGTCCGCTTGGTTTCTATGAATTCATGAGGATGCCTCAAGGGATTTCAGGTGCTCCAGCCACTTTTCAACAACTGATGGAGCGTGCGGTGGGGGACATGAACTTGTTAAGATTGCCTGGTATACCTAGATGATGTTATTGTGTTTGGCAGCTCACTGGAGGAACATGAGAGCAGATTGTTCAAGGTGTTGGACCGACTGGAAGACTTTGGCCTTAAACTATCCATCGATAAATGTCAGTTCTTCCAAACCTCTGTAAAGTATGTAGGACACATAGTATCCACCGAGGGAATAGAAACAGACCCAAGTAAAGTTGAGGCCTTGACCACCTAGCCACAGCCCCACAATCTAAAAGAACTGCAAAGATTCCTGGGATTCTGTGGTTACTATCGTCAGTTCATCAAGGACTATTCAAGAGTGATTCGTCCTTTACTTAATCTTACTCAAGGTTACCCTCCTACTAACAAACAAGCATTTGTCAATGCCGACGTTAAGCTTGCAGGTATTTGCAGTGGTGTTTGGCATGTATGGTCTTTACCCTAATGCCCTGTGCGATTGCTGGTATTTGCACAATAAATTGTCAGCATGACCTTTTTGTTACTCCCATTGTGCGCTACATAGGCGGAAACACGTTTTGGGCAGGATGTGAAAAATGACAGCTGTACTGCTCATAAGGAAGTGTGGTAAAATGGCATTGTTGAAAATCTGGAGTGGAAATATTGAAAATTCGCAAACCTAGGAGCGTGCGTGGGAACTGTGCAATGCACACTCGTAAAACAGTCATTGTTAGGAATTTTTTCACCAAATTGTCAACATTGGCATTTTAAAACCTCTGCTAATGAACAGTGTCACTGTGATTGTCTTACTGTGTGCCATACATTGATTTTGCACACCGACTGCGCCATTGTGCACTACATGGGCGGAAACACGTTTTGGGCAGGATGTGAAAAATGACAGCTGTACTGCTCATAAGGAGGTGTGGTAAAATGGCAATGTTGAAAATCTGGAGTGGAAATATTGAAAATTCGCAAAGCTAGAAGCGTCGGGGAACTGTGCAATGCAGCTCGTAAAACAGTTATTTTAGGAATTTGTTCACCAAATTTTCAACATAGACATTTAAGATCTCTGCTCATGAACAGTGACACTGTGATTTTTCTTAATGTGTCCCATACTGAGTTCACGGCGAAACTGTGCCATTGTGCGCTACATTAGTCGGAAACACGTTTTGGGCAAGATGTGAAAATTGACAGCTGCAGTGCTCATAAGGAGGTGTGTAAAATGGCAATGTGTGAAAATGTGGAGTGAAAATATTGAAAATTAGCAAACTTACGGCGTGCATAGGGACACTGGCAATGATGCACTAAGTAAAACAGTCATTTCTAGGATTTTATCATCAAATTTCCAACACAGCCATTTTAAGACCTCTGCTCATGAACAGTGCCTGTGATTTTCTTAATGTGTCCATACATTGAGTTCGCACACGGACTGCATCGATATGCGCTACATGGGTGGAAGCTGCGTTTGGGCAGGATGAAAAATGACAGCTGTACTGCTCATGAGGAAGTGTGGTAAAATGCCAATGTTGAGAAATCTGGACTGCAAATATTGAAAATTCGATTCGCAAGCGTGCAATGCATGCGTAGGAGCAACGCAACGAAGTAAAAGTAATTTTAGGAATTTTTTCACCAATTTTCAACATAGCCATTTTAAGACCTCTGCTCATGAACAGTGTCACTGTGATTTTCTTAATGTGTCCCATACATTGATTTTGACACCGACTCGCCATTGTGCGCCTATAGGCAGAAACACGTTTGGGTGAGATGTGAAAAATGACAGCTGTACTGCTCATAAGAGGTGTGATAAATGGCAATGTTGAAAATCCGAGTAGAAATATTGAAATTTAAACTCACGCCGGCAGAGGAACTTGTAACGCACGTCAGAACAGTCATTTTTGATTCTTATATGCCTCACAGGAGATTCTTCATGATGTCATGCCTATTCAGGGCCCGGAAGGGTGATTTCACGCAGTGACTGGCGAAATCGCCCTTCGGCCCCGAAATAACGCCATGACAGTGACATCGTTCATGAAGGGTCCAAAGCCTATGTGAAAATTTGGTGAAAATCAAAATGCCTGAGATATGCAAAAAGCTGAAACCCCTATCTAGCCCATTATACAGCTTACCAGCATTTTCCAGTTCGCGGTCGCTTTGAAGAGTGCAGGCGTGTTCCCGGTCCACCGATCATCGCGCCGGAGTCCGAGGTAAGTATGGGGTGGGGGTGTGGGTACTGAAAGCGCAGGGTGGGTGCGGCTGTGGGGCTGGTGAGACGCCGTCAGGACCGCTTTTTATTTTACAGGTTTAAAAAAAAAAAAGACGACGGTGGACGTTTGCCATGCTGGGGTGGGCTCCCAGTGTGGCAGAAGATGGCTGGGAGGGGCGAGGAGCCGGCGGGGATTAGGCACCGGTTGGCAAACCTTCGTGGGGGGCGAGCCGACGGGGATTGGCACCCGTCAAAAAAAACGCGAACGCTTGCCATGCTGGGGTGGGCTCCTTGTGGGTGGCAGCAGGATGGCTTGGGGAGCCGTGGAGCCGATGGGATTGGGCACCCCGTCGGCAACACGTTTGCCACGCTGAGTGGGGCTCAGCGTGGCACCAAAGCTTTGGGGGGCAGCGTGGCCTGGGAGCGCGATTGCGGCAAGGAGGGACGGTGATGTGTACTCAGTATGGCAGCAGTGCTTTGCTTTGAAGCAGAGGAACACCGCTGTCATACAGAGCTCCTGCACCCATTGGTGCAGGCACCATGCCTGCTCAACAGAGCACTGATTGAAAGGGAGAGGCACACCTCAAAGTGTGCTACTCTCCCAAAACGTTCCTTGCGCATGCGCGCAAGTGAACATAAAAATATAAGAGGTCGTTTTTTTCTAAGCCTGAGAGAGCGTATTTCCGTTCTAATTAAGTATTTGGAGCCAGATGGACACCTGAGTGTGAAGCTGCTTTTCATGAGATTATATATCAACTTAACCACGCTCCTGTCCTTGCCTATGCAGATCCAGCAAAGCCCTATGTCTTGCACACTGATGCTAGCCTGCAAGGCTTGGGGGCTGAATTGTACCAAGAGCACAAGAATGGCCTGAGACCAGTGGCCTTTGCCAGTAGAAGCCTGACCCCATCCGAAAAGAACTACTTCCTGTACATAAGTTACAGTTCCTAGCTTTGAAGTGGGCCATTGTTGACCAGTTCCACGAGTACTTGTATGGGGCTAAGATACTAGTAAAAACTGACAATAATCCTTTGATCTATGTGCAGACTTCAGCTAATTTGGATACCACTGACCATAGGTGGCTTTCTGCATTATCTACATACGACTATGCTGTTGAATACAGAGCAGGCTTGAACCACATAGATGCTGATGCTCTCTCCCGGAGGCCTGTTCCCCGGAATGACTGGGTCACACTGTCAGAACCTGATATTCGATCACTCTGCCAGAGTTTGACAGGGAGGAGAGAATGTCCACGGATGCAGTGGACTGTATGGTGGATTGTTTGGGACCCACTGAGAATTGCATACCTGCTGCTTATTGCCACTTTTCTGCAATAGACATTGGTGCACTGCCTCAGCTGGACAGTGACAGTATTCAGCGGGCTCAATCCCGAGATCCCATGATCAAATCAGCATTGAAGCCTCTACACAGTGCAGGGAAAGATGTGTCCAAATTACGCTCCACTGATTTGAGAACTGCATTGTTATACAAGGAAGGTTCTAAGTTGAAACTGATCACTAGACTGTTATACAGAGAAACAGTAGACAGAGGGGGACAAATAGACAAACAACAACTAGTGCTGCCCACTGCGTTTGAGACTCAGTACTGAGGTCCTTACACAACCACATGAGGCACCTTGGTATAGACAGAACACTTGACTTGGTGAGATCCAGATTCTGTTGGCCTAAGATGGGGGCTGATGTTGAGCAACACATTCAAACTTGTAGTCGCTGTTTACAGAGGAAAGCTTTGCCCCAGAGGGCTGCCCCCCTTGTTAACATCACCACCAGTGCCCCATGGAGCTGGTCTGTATTGATTTTCTGAGTTTGGAGTCCGATCAAAGAAATATTAGCAATGTGCTGGTGGTTACTGACCATTTTACGAGATATGCCCAAGCTTTCCCCACCAAGGACCAGAAGGCATCCACTGCAGCCAAAGTGCTTGTAGAAAACTTTTTTGTTCACTATGAGGCTCCACAAAGAATCCATTCTGATCAAGGAGGGACTTTGAGAGTCGTTTGATCAAGAGATGCCTTCTTCTGTGGGGGGTGCGAAGTCCAGAACCACCCTTACCACCCTCAGGGGACCCACAGCCTGAACGTTTCAACCGCACTCTGTTAGATATGCTAGGCACCCTCCACCCAAAGGACAAGCCTAGATGGAGCCAACAAATTAGCACCCTGGTACATGCCTACAACTGCACCAAACGTGATGCCACTGGGTTCTCCCCCTATCACATGATTTTTGGAAGAGAAGCCCAACTACCAGTAGATGTTTGTTTCGGTGTTTCTCCTGATGGGGTTCGAGCTGATAACCATTTACAGTATATGCAAAAGTTAAAGGCCCAGCTAAATCATGCGTACCAACTGGCTCAAACTATGGCTGCCAAAAGAAATCTGGCCAACAAAGAAAGGTATGATAAAAAGGTGAAAGCACAGGAACTCCAGGAGGGAGATCGGGTATTGCTAAGAAATCTGGGACTGCATGGCAAACATAACATTGCTGACAGATGGCACCATCTCCCTCACATTGTAGTGGGCAAACTAGATGATCTGCCTGTGTACAAAGTAAGGCCTGAGAATAATTCAAAAGATGTTAAAACAATGTATAGAAAACATTTACTGCCCATTGGACAAATCTTGATTGAGCCTGAGCCCCCAGAAAATGCCCCCTCTGGACCAGTGACTAGAGCTGCTGCTAAGCAAAAATCAAGTAAGTCTGCACCTACAGAAGCTGAGTTAAATTGTTCCACTCCACAAGTCCCAGTTGAACATGGCTGTCAGTCCATGTCAGAGGAAAGTGAGTGTAGCTTTTGAATACTACCCTTCTTACGAACTGAGTCAGTTGTTTCGGGGCAATCTCCTAGTCAATTCTGGAGATGAAGCTGGGCCTTCTGGAATGTCTAAGCCCCCAGCTTTGTCCCTGAAGCCAATGCTCCCAGAAAGTGAAGTGCAAAGCATGAAGTCAGATGATATGGGATCATTGTGTATGGTTGAACTGTTTGAGTTTTCAGAGGAGGAAAATGATGGACTGGGACAAACTGGTGATATACCAGAACAAGAAGAGTGTGTTGCGTGCCCTGATAGTTCACTGCCAGTGTCAGAAAACTCCCCATGTGAACCAAGTATTGTGACAACTGAAATTGCAACTACTGGAGCTGACAGTGCCCCAAGTTCTAACCTTGCTACCTTGAAAGAAAAAACCCTGGCAAGTAAAGGTAGTGCTGAAAGTGAGGCTAAAAGTGCAGAGACTGTAACAGCTCCCCCTAGAAAGACTGGTCAAGTTGCAAAGCCTGTGGCACACCTCAGCTATGATTCTCCTGGGAGGCCTGTGGACTTGCCTCTCAATGTTGTCCATAAAGGAGTGTATGTGTCCCCGAGCTCATTGCCCAAACTGAGCATAAGTGCTAACTCCAATTTAATTGTGTTGCTTGCTAGGTATGGTGCCCCTACCCCATCCAGCCCCAAAGTAGCTGATAGGAAGTTCCCCTCTCTTCAGATTTCTTGTACAGGAGGTAATAACCTGAGTTACGGTACAATGTGTGCATAATACTGTGTAAAAAGTGATGTACTGAAAAGTCTCAGAAATGTGTTTCTGGTAAGGTGATATGTTGACTGATGATTACATTTATAAGCCTAATGTGATATTGATGTAAATGTATATGGTTGTATTGAAATTTATGGAGGTACTTACTTGACGCAGACGCCAAGTTTTTCCAGGCCAGGAAGGGTGTAACCCCCTGCAAATGGGGGTTCCCAAAAGTCTTCAAGGAGCTAGCCTGAATGCTCCAAGTCTGGGTGGTGTTCGGTGTCTGAGCTGTTTAAATGTGGTTCCAAGTGAGTGCTAGTTGAGCCTCCATGTACTGTCTGTTTAAGAGCTGTCTGCTTGCAGACTTCATTAGTTTGTATGGGGGGACTGTGTATTTAATGCTCGAATCCCGCCAGAGCTGCTGCCAATTCGCTCCGTTTCTGCCGTCGCTACATGTGCAGAGGGAGCCTTGTTGAAAGATATAACTGTTCGCCAGAAATCATTTAGAGTGACTGAGAAAATGTAGTTTGTATAACCTGTCTTCATTTCAGCATGAACTGTTTCAGTGTAGCTCTTTCATTTGGGTCCTGAATCGCTGACTTGGACCAATCAGGATGATAGGGAGACCTTAAGATGGAGCCTGTGGACGAATCAGAACTTGGACTCTCAATTTTGAGCCAGCCACAAGGGGATTGTATGGGCAGTGACTCTGGAAAATGTAGTTTTGACCTTGGCGCCTTTTTTCACTAACAGAGGGAGTCTTATTGTGAGTGACAGCCGAACCAGCCAACAGAATGGTGTGGAGCTAAAGGAAATGCCCTGCTTTGTTACTGGAAAGCTCAGATCAGTTGTGACAGTGAAAAGAGAAGAGAGCTGTGTGCTTCTGCGGTGTATAGTTTCGTGCGGGAAGTGCGTGTGAGGCCCTGAGTTTCTGCCTGCAGCCGTTGTGAGTGCCAGTTTGGACTGAATCCAAGTTGTGAGGAGAAAGAAGCACTGGAATTGTGGAAACCAGGCTCACCCTGTAGAAGACTGGAGAAATTGCTGAATCGCGCTCTGTCTGTCAGGAACTGAAGCTGCTGTGTGTGCTCCCGGGTATTCTGCAGTAAGTGCGATCGGGATCGAGGAGCAGTCTGCCTGGTATAGTACTTTCCTTTTACATATGAATGTGCGTAGTGCTTGTGTGGAATTGCTATTTCCAGTCCCCTGTGCTGTGTGCTGTGTGTTGAAGCTGGAAGCAAACCCCAGCTTGTCTCGGACTAAATCCATTTGCTATAAACTGCAGTGGGGTCCAGTCACAAGGACCTTGTCTTCATGCCCTGTTGTTTCTGACAATCCAGAGAACATCCACCATCTGGTTCTCAGCTTGGGTATTGTGAGTACAAATCTGGGTATTCCCCTGCAGTCTGTTTTCAATCACAAGTGTGTCATCTTATTCTTGTTGTTTCACTGCTTTATGGACTGAGCATCCGGCTCCAGATTACAACTGGGTGTTGTGCATATATTTTCTTCTACAGGGCCCTATCCATCTGCACCTGCTGGCCAACCCCGGGCAATGGACTTGGCTAGCCCCCCCCCCAACCTGGGTACCCGGAGTGTGTCTTTTCAGACCCTGTATGTGTGCACAGTACTGTGATTTAATGCCACCACTTAACCTGATTTCCCCCTCCCGTGTTACTGTCCCCTAAATAAATCAGATTTGTTGTTGTTATACTATATACTGTCTGCGTGTTGGTACTATGGAAACAGTATTGTATTTACGCTGTGTATGTTGTTTAACCTTATTTTACAGGGGGTCCTCAGAGACGTGCTGCAGAATCAGTCTTGAGGGTAAGTGGTGCTTTATGAGTGAACAGTGTGTATACATGGGGTATTGGGGCTGTAATTCCTGTGTACTATGTGAGCCACTAGAGGGAACCAAAGGGGGTCACAGTGTCCCAGAGGGCTGTAATCAAGCTAGTCTAACCACTACAAACCCTGACCTCTGGGTGTAGGCACCCGCCATAGAATCTAGGCCCCTCAACCTGTCAGTAGTCAAGCAGGCAGGGGTAGTAGCCCTTGGGATAGAGCCACCTTGGGGTTACACTTATAAAGACATTAAAAAGGACTGGACCCAGTACTGAATCCTGCGATACCCCACTAGTAACCTCCTTTTCTTCAGAGGGACTCCGTATTACTATTACCTTCTGTGTCCTGTTGCCCAGCCAATGTTTTATAGGCTACCACCCTGGGACCCACTCCCAGGCTGGCTAATTTGTTTATTAATCTTTTGTGTGGGACTGTGTCAGATGCCTTGCTAAAGTCTAGGCAGGCCACATCCACAGCCCTCCCTGGTCTACTACTTTGGTCACCCAGTCAAAGAAATCTATTAGATTCATCTGACACAACCTTCCACTGTGAATCCATGCTGCCTTGGGTTCTCTGCCCCACTGGCCTCTAGGTACTCAGACAGTTCTTTACTTCAGAAGTGATTCCATCATTTTGCCTTCCACAGAGGTCAAACTGACAGGTCTGTAGTTTCCTGCCTCTGTCTTGCTCCCACTTTGTGAAAGGGAATCACATTCACCCTCCTCCAGTCCTCAGGTACCACACCATCCTCCCATGATTTGTTTAAATGGGTAGTCAGTGGTGTCACTAGTTCTCCCCTTAATTCTTTTAGAATTCTGGAGTGAATCCCGTCAGGCCCCATTGCTTTGTCCACCTTCAGTTTTAGGAGTTCTTTCAGAACCATTTCTTCTGTGAAAGGACTGGGATTGACCCCCCCCCCATCCCGAGTGCTTCTGTTAATTGGATTAGGTACCTCCCCCTCCTCCTCTTTTGTGAATACTGAGCAGAAGTATTCATTCAGTATCCCTGTTTTTTCACTGTCCCTCCCTGCCCACCTATCGTCCATTCTATTCAGCCTCACTATCCCTCCCTTTGTCTTTCTACACTCCCTAATGTACCTATAAAAGGTTTTAGCCCCTTTCTTAACCGAATTGGCTATCTTTTCCTCAGTTTGGGCCTTTCCTATTCTGACTGCTTTTCCTGCTTCCTTCTGCCTTAACTGGTACAATTCTCTGTCCTGCTCCTTCTGTGTTTCCTTATACTTCCTAAATGCTATATTTTTCTCCTAACCTTCCCACCATCTCTTTAACCATAGTGACTTTTTTGTTGTTGTTTTGATTTGCTTACTTGAGTCACACACAGGTTTGTTGCCTCTGTGATGGCAGTTTTGATGTTTCCCTATTGTTGCTCCACCCCTCCTTCTTGCCTGTTTGCTAGTGCTTTTCTAAGGCACTCTCCCATTTTGCCAAAGTCATCCCTCCTGAAGCCAAGTACCCTCACTTTTGTATGGTTTGACTCTGCAGCTGAGTTTATCGTGAACCACACTGTTTGGTGGTCACTTTTTCCCAGATGGCTACCCACTTCTACAGCTGAGATCCTCCTACTGGCCCCATTTGAGAGTACAAGGTCTAAGATTGCTCCCTCCCGAGTGGGTTCCAACACTAGCTGTCTCAGGCATGCCCCCTGTAGGGCATTGAGAATGGCCCTTCTCTTTGATGTGGCTGCAGCAAAGGTGCTCCAGTTAACATCTGACATATTCAGGCACCCCATCAACAGTATCTTCCCCTTTCTCTGCCATACTAAGGATGCCTTCTATCATATCCTTGTCCATTCCCTCTCACTGAGATGGGGGTCTGTATACAACCCCTGTGCGGATTGTAGTGCCATTTCCAGTCTTTAAGGTGACCCACAGTGCCTCCTCTCCTCCCTGTTTATTCTTTAGTTCCATTGCTTTTATCCCTTCCCTTACATAGAGAGCTACTCCTCCCCCTCTTCTACCCTCCCTGTCCCTCCTGTAGGTTGTGTACCCTGGTATGTTAATATCCCAGTCATGGTTCTCTGTGTACCATGTTTCTGTGACTTCTACGATATCCTGGCATCCCTCTTCCATCAAGGCCACCAGTTCAGGGAGTTTATTGCTCAGACTACGGGCATTGATACTCATTACCCGTCATTTCTTGGTGGCCTTACCCCTTTTTCCCCATCCCTGTCCTTATTGCCTTTGTCATTTTCTCCATTTACCCTGCCCTTCTCCTATCAACGCCTCTATCTTGGTGTTTACCTCACTAACTACTTTGATTTAGTCCCTAGATAGCCCAAACTTTAAAAGTCCTGGCAGAAATGGAAAGAACTTGAGAGGTTTGGGGTCACCCATGTTACAGACGTGCTGACAATGTGCATCATCGTTGGTAGCTTGCGGGCAAAAGTTTCTGGGTAGTTCCAATGCTGATGGTGTCTGTTCTGTACCACGTTGCTCTCTGGAGAGATATCCCGAAGAAAATTGGTTTCTACTGTGGGGTTGAGTCTGTCTCCCTGTTCTGGTCACCTCTTCTACTGGGGTTAAACTCAGAGAAGACAGAACTGCCATTTGTGTTGGTTGTGATGAGAGCCACTGTTCAGCTGGGGTTGAGCTGAGGTGACCAGATGTCTTTCACTTGTAAACACAATCAGATTCACAATCAGGTCTTCAGCTAATGAATGCTGTGTATTGTCTGATGTTCAGTCTTGCAAGCAGAACTGGGTTCAATGACAGGCCTTCAATGAATAATGCCCCACCCTGCCTGATACCCAGATATGCATCAATGTCTGAGGCCAGATTTATAGAATGTATCTTTCTCTGGCCTGAATAACCAAGACATAATCCAGAAGGCCCTCAAGTCAAGTTATGTCTGCAAAAGAATTGTTGTCAACCAGCCAGACCACCTTGTCACATGATGTTTCATTAATAAACTGCTTCTGTTCATGTTATTGGCAGAAAGACTGTTGAAGGGTATGACTGTACAGAAACAGCGATTGACTAGTTATGTTGTTAGGCACGTCAGTCTCATCTGAAATTGCTTCATCTGCTCTTTAACCCAACTGTTGTTTGCTACATGTGCTGTTGTCACAGAATTTGGTGCTGCTTATGAACTATTAACTATCCTGTTAAATGCTCACGTATTGAATAATCTTGCTTCTCTCTGTATTGTTGTTTTTCCCTGTACACAAAAATGTATTCCTTGTTTATCCCTCCTCATTGTAATCTCCCAGGTTGTGCTTGAAAATAGTCAGGTCTTGGCTATGGTACTTACCTGGTAAACAAAAACTAAATAAATAAAGTATCAAAAATGGCTGCGAAATAGAGAATTGCACTCCATCAGTATTGTTATTCTAGTTGTTACTATCACTTGGTGATACTGATTGATTTGGTGAGGTAACTTGTGTTGCAAAATGAGCATTAGTAGTGCAGATTTTTCAGCGGTGCTACTGCACATTTAGAACGCTTATATAAGTTTCTTTTTTCTTATTCAATTTGGTAGGCATAGGTAGAATTGCTGTTAGCTAATTCTAGTAGAATAATAATCAGCATTTATATAACGCTTTTTCATACATATTGAATCTCAATGTGCTTTACAAGCAGCAAGAGACTGGTAGAGAAGTGATTGAATATGTAGTGGCAACTATTTCACACGTCAACACCGGCACACATCCTTGGACAATTGCATGAACTGGTTTTATGGGAAGGGGAATGTTGGCCAGGACACCAAGGAAAACCACCCACTTTTGCAAAAAGTGCATTGGCTTACGAACATATGAAAATTGCCAGCAGAAGAAGGCCATCTGGTCTATCGAGTCTGCTTGAGTTTGTAGCTAGCATCTTTATTTTGCAGCTGCCCCTCACCTTTGTCCTGTCCCACCCTCTTTTGAATCCCTCCACTGATTCACATGCCACCACCTCTGCTGACAGCGCATTCCACTCTGCCATATCCTTTCTGTAAAGAAATGCCTCCTCATTTCCCTCCTGAATCTCCCCCCTCCCTTCCTCCAGTTTCATGTCATGGCTTCTTTTACTTCCACCTGGACACCCACCAGGACAGCACCAGAGATGGGTAGAAGGGACCTCATTTTAATGTCTCATCCAAAGGGTGGTACACCCCAACAGTACAGCACCTCCCCCCATACTGCACTCAGGTGCCAGCATTTATTATATCAGCTCAGTCCTAGAGTGGGACAAGAACCCATGACTTTGTACCCAGAGGCGGATGACCTACCAACTGAGCCACTCTGACACCTACAGCTCCTAGTGCATACACTGGAATTTAAAGAGGACATTAAGGGGTTGGAGTCTGGTTACCAACATCCCCATCAGTGTTTATGTAGCCCATATTCCCAAATTCTGAGAGAGGTGCCCTAACTAGGAGCCAGAAAAGGCTATGCTCTACTTATGTCCACATACTCATTGATTTATGCCCTTTTAATAGACAAGTGGTTATTGTTTAATTGGCATGAGCCAGTAGAAGGTTTTGAAAGAGCCCTTTTTACCACATCAAAGTAACAATCAGAAGAAAACTGACAGTATATCATCAGATTAAAATAAAACAATGCGGGCTTAAAGTGGTTCCTCGAGAAATAATTACAGACAACAGTAATGACAACAGCACCAGCAGGGTGCGAGAAGCTACCATACATCCAGGCACATCAGTCAGTATCAGCTACAAAATAAATGCAGAGTTTTATTTTACTTTCATGTTTGTTTATTTTTATTTTCATATCCTGGTTAAGTGCACTGAAACCAAAATCCATGATCCAGTCTCGAAAGTACAACAAATTTACAGATAACTAAATTCATCCATAATGCAGTAAATACATAACAGAGACCAGTGTCCAACAAATAGAGGATAATGGATGGGCAGTTGACAATAACTGCGCTGTACTTGCAGTGAGCAGTTTCCATGACAACTAGGTAAACCTCAAGAGCGCAGCGTGAGAGGTTTACAGCTGTCATGGAAACCGTGAGATGCGATTGCAGTGCGGTTATTGTCCATTGCCCATCCATTAGTTTTATAGTGTATGGGGCAAATGCACTGTAAAAGCCGCTGATTTTCAATAATAAATATCAATCAGTAATGATGGGTTTGAGACCTGATGTGGCAAAATAGCAGGCAAGCGGGATTCAAACAAGGAAGAGCATTTATTGAAGGTTTGAAATTCAACAGACAAAATCAAGCTGCTGATTCAGGTGGACAAAACAATTAATTTTAGATTCCCCATAGCGCCGCTCTGTTAGGGTGATCTCACTGCCATGGCGGTTGTCCAGAGCCGCATATTTAAAACCATGCATGCGAATAGGCTCTCGTTGTTACGGTATCAATGTGGTGTAGACAAGAGGGGTTAACAACCTCTTGACGTCACATTGATACCATAACAACGCAGTAAACTATCTGAATTGAGGCAGTATTAAGGGCTCCCCATACATTATAAAGCTAAGTAACACATGTACCAATATCATAGAGCAGGAAGTGTCCCTAACCAGTCACAGCTGTCCCTTCAGCAGCACATGAGGTACTCTTATTACCGTAAGAGTACCTCACACGCTTGAGCCACTGTAACAGGCTCCTTGATGACTGCTCGTGCTGGCCAGCATTTTAAATAAACAAAATTTGTCAATGCCAAATGTTGTCACGCTGGCATTGGCATTGGTAGTGCCGGAGTTAGAGATGCATAATAGGAATGGCAGTGAAGTATTAAAATGATGCCAACCCCACCCCCAACCTGTGGAGACTGACAGGCATTGGGGTGTGCCTTTAGGTTGTCAGCTATAACGCTCATGCCATTTCACCTCACCCTACCCTGTAGACACTGACAAGTGTTGTGGTGTGCTTTGGGGTCTTTGGGCCTTATACTTACCCCGTTCCATAAGGAAATACATTGAGGTGGGTGCAGTATAGGAGAATGGGGTGAACTTTGTGGCCGAACAGTGCAAGGCACACCACGATGCCTGTCACTGGCTGCAGGGTGGGGTTGGGGTGGAATGGCGTGAGTATTACAGCCGATGATCCAAAGTCACAACCCTGACGCCTGTCAGTCTCTACAGGGTGGGGTGCGACAGCTGGAAACCCTAACACCATAGGTGTGTGTTGGTATTTTCACTCCAAATTTTCAACATGGGCTTTTTGTGAGCCCACCTCATGAAAAGCGGCACTATCAGTTTGTTAGCTGAAAGGTGGTTTTGCACAGTGGCTATGCCATTTGTCAACACAGGGATGAAAACATATGTTGGGCAGTATGTGGAAAATGGCAACTGTATTGTTCATGAGGAGATGTAAAAAAATGGCAACGTTGAAAATCTGAAGTGAAAATTTGAAAAATTGGTGAAGTTATGAGCATGCATAGAAACTGTGCAACACACGTCCGTAACCCAATTATTTTTGGGATTTTTTTAACCACATCTTTAACATAGGCATTTTGGGACCTCCCTCATAACAGTGGCAGTGTGATTCTATAGATGTGTCCGAAATGTTGATTTTGCACAGTGGCCACGCCATTGTGCGCCACACGCTGAAAACACATTTCGGCAGGATGTTAAAAATGACAGCTGTCCTGTTCATAAGGAGATGTAAAAATGCCAGTGTTGAAAGTCTGGCATGAAAATATTGCAAATATGCAAAGTTACAAGGGTGCGTGGAACTGCACAACACATGCTTGTAACAGTCATTTTATGGAATTTTGTCACCAAATTTCAACATAGGCATTTTAGGACTTCTTGCTCATGAACAGTGTCACTGTCATTTCCTGAAACTGTCCCTAAAATTGATTTTGTGCAGCGATCACAGCTTATTCGCCCATTGATGTGTGAAAACACATTTCGGCCAGGATATGTAAAATGACAGCTGTACTGTTCATAAGGAGGTGGAAAATGCCAATTTTGAAAATCTGGAGTGAAAATATTACAAATTCATGAAGTTACGAGCATGCGTGAAACTGCACAACGACATATAAAACAGTTATTTGGATTTTTTCCACCAAATTTGCAATATATATGCTTTTTGAGAGCTCCCTCATGAACAGTGGCACTGTCATTTTGTTAATCCATCCCAAAAGGTGATTCCGCAGTGACCATAAAATCACCTTTCGGACTGAATAACGCCATGACAGTGACAGAATTCATGAGGAGGGGGTCCCACTAACCCCATGTTGAAAATTTGGTGGCAAAATTCCAAAAAATGCCCGAGATATGCAGAAAAGTTGAAAAAACACTATTTATGACATTATACAGCTTACCGGCATTTCTTCAGTTCGCGGTCAGCTTTGAAGAGTGCAGACGTGTTCCCGGTCCACCGGAGATTGTCGCACCAGACTCCGGAGGTAAGTATGGGGTGAAGGGGGTGTGGGGAGGCAGGGTGCGTAGAGGGTGGGTGCGGGTTTTGGGAGGGGGCAGGGAGACCACGAGGGACCATTTCTTTGTTACAGGTTTCGAAAAAAAAAAAACACCATGGGACTTTTTTTTTTTTTTTAGAGTATTTGCATGCTGGGTTGGGCTCCCAGCATGCCACCAAACTGTTTTTGTTTGGGGGATGCTGTAGTCGATGGGGGATTGGGCACCCTGTCAGCTCATTCAAAGGGGGACACGAGCCAAGGGAGATTGGGCACCCCTCGGCACACAACAAAGGTGGGGAGACATTATGCGGACAGGGATTGGGTCCCCATCGGCAAAGAAAAACTGTTGGGGCACGCATGATGCCAAGGGGTTTGGGCACCCCTCGGCGCGTGTAAATGGGAGGGTTATTATGCCGGTGGGGTGGCTTCCCCATTGGCATTCTGACAGGAGGCGGTGGCAGTGTTGCATGCATGTCGGGAGGCGTAGTTATGGTCACGCTTGATGAGAGCTCTGCTCTCATTGCAGCGGACATTTTGTTAGATCTGGTGGCACATTCCAAATTGTTGATGTGGCGCCTCCATGCTGCCTGATTGGGGAATGAGAGGCGCACCTACTGATGCGTGCCCTGCATTCGCCCAACAGTCACCGCGCCTCAAATCCTACATTATCAAATATGTTGGCCAGTACGCGAGCCAACAAAAAGGATTAAAAAAATAATAATTTATAGAGTTAGCGATCTATAATAAGTTTATGGGTCTGTTTGAAGGGCCTCTAATAGATCTAAAAGTGTTGCCTCTTGCATCCTCAGGACCACAGAACTGCTCAGCTTTGGTTAGTCCTCTGATCCTAAGAATGCACAAGGTAACACTCTGTATCCATAAGAGGCCCTCCTAACGGCCCATAAACTTATATAAGAATCAAAAAGATACTTGCTTAGACCTGTAGAGATGGCATCAATAGATGTAAACAACTTTATGGTTAGCGGTAATGTATTCCATATTGCAGAGGCTGTGGGACAGCCAAAATGCTGACAGACCATGTCTGCACACATCAAGGGGTAGTTGCAAGAGGTGGCTGCATGCTGAACATGAGTTAAAACAGCCTTCAGTAAATTTCAGTTGGTTAACTAAGCACTGAGGTTTGTTCCAGTACAACAATCTAAGAACAACGTTATATAGCATAAATTCTGCCCCAGATTCAAAAATGAGCCAATTTAATTGACTCAAATTACAACACTGCCGTGTTCTATTACCATTTGCTAGTGCATGTGTTCTATTACCATTTGTTAAATTCTAGCACAACTTTAACAATTTTGTTGTGTACAATTTTTGTTTTTTTGTCAATACAGTTTTGGGTGCAGTATCAATCATGACTGTCCCATAGTTGATTAGAGGAAGGAGATTGTATTGTGCAATTAATCTGGATTTGCTTGTCAAACATTTGTTTACTATACATAAAACCCAGAATTACTAATAGCTGTAAGGATCTGTAGTTTAGTGAATGAGGTCATAACAGGCCCAAGGAGGGCAGGTTTGACAGTGTGGCTCTAGTTTGGAAGAAATCTTTAAAAAATAGATGGCCCACTAGTTCCTGTGGTACAGCCATCACTTGTGACATAGGTGACCCGGATTGGGGAATGCACATGGGTTGCTGAAGGGCTAGTGAGGGGGGTTGAGCATCTCACACAATACTCATCTCCTTGGGGTAGGAGCCAGATAAGCCGAGATAGCAGAAAGGGAGGGGAGACATTCTGGCTTTGCCTATTGCATGGTACATCTCACATTCACAGCAACCATCTTGGAGGTACGTGGAGAACAGTGAACAATTCACCAGTCCAACAGGATGACAGGGGGTATGTCCGAACCCCAGAAACCCAGTCCACCCAGTTTGAAGAATCCACAACATCAGACCTGGAATTACCAGAGGGGAGTGCAGCGGATAGCTATTAGAAGTTGTTCTGGGATTCTTGTTAGCAGTGGGGCAGGGCGGTTTATGGACAAATGGGGCTGCATGGGTAGAATAGGAAAAGGGGCTGCATGAGTAGAACAGGAAGAAAAGAATATATATTAAAAATAATCTTTAAAAACTTTATGATAAGGGCCTCATTCGATGCCAGTTGGCCTGGAGTCTCATCCCAAGCATGGGATGCTGGCACAGAGTGCAAGAAGAGGGCTTAGCATCCCAGCAAGTGCTCTCATCCTCCATAGAGGAATGGTACTCCTATTGTGATGAGTGCTGGGTCTGGTGTGACAATCAGCCTGAGAGGGTCGTGGTCAGAATGACATCTGAATAGCAGCCCAGAGTGGCTTGGCCACTCGACAGATCTGATGACATTCAGGCTTCATGCCCTCATCCCCTGATGTGACCACCGACTCAGTGGCCTGCTTAGTGGTCAGTCCTCAGTCAGCCCTACCTGACCCCTGGAGGAAGGAGAAGGACAGCAGCACCACCACCATGACACTGGAAGAGAAGGAGGAACCAGAGCCTACAGATGTGGTGGGGGAGCAGGTCAGAAGCCAACATCCCAGTTGTCCAGTGTCTCCCATGGGATTCTCCAAGTCCCTTCCTTGAAAGTAGCCCTAGCCTCCGTGCCAGAGGCTCCAGCATAAGCATCCACAGAAGCCACGGTTGGAGAACCTAAGTAAGAGACTCAGCAGGCAATTGATGAAGCAATGAAAAAAATGGTGTTGTAGACTTTGGCTGCCCCATTCAAAGGAGACATAATATGACTTAGGAAAACTTGTCCAAGCTAATCCATGCCATTAAGAGATGGGTTAAGTCCGCTATGGATACTGTTTCCCATTTGGGAAATCATAGCAGCTCAGCACGAGCACTTGTTGCCACCGGAGACCAAAATGCTCTGGTCAGTGGTGGTGGTGGGGGGGGGCATGGGTATTACAAACAGCACAAAGATAATTTTTTGTAAACGTGCTTTACTGAAGTTAATTTAAATATGATACATACAAAAGTTTCAGTGGTGCTTTAGCAGTACAATTCGTATACTGTTAGGTTATAGCAATCTACTACAGTCACACTTACTAAAGGGCTGACATGAGGAGTTACACCACTACGTTGGTTCCCTTTAGTGCGCACTGTGGAATGCCCACAAGTTCACGAATTCATCCAGAGGATGAATATTTAGGTCCATATATGCTGCAGCAAAATGGGGAACTTGTTGGCCTTTTGTCAACTTATAGGGGACCCCATATTTTTGGAAAGGTGTTGCCTTCCACATTGGCTGCGAACATTAGTCTCTCCAATTTTACCAATTTTAAACATAACTACAGGTCTTTAGACCATAACGTTATACGAGGGGCATCACATTAAGCCATTGCACTATCGTTTTCCTGGCATTAATCAGTGCCAGGGCCTACAGCCCTCTCAATTTCTTTGGACTTTCAGTCAAGGGGTCACTCCAAGGAGGAGCTCCACAGGAGAGTTGGACAACTGGATACCCACCACTCTCTATGATTTTATGTACTTCATGCCAGAGTGGTAACACCTTGGGGCAGGTCAGGAACATGTGAAGAAAATCTCCACCTTCAACATTACACCTGGGGCATTTCAGTTTTTCTGGGAAAATCATTTTGTTCTTGCCTGAGGTAATATCGCCCTGTACATAAATTTAAATTGAATTTGTCTAATGTTATTGCTCTGGGCACAGGTCGAAAGGCTCAGGGCTGCCGTGTCCATGTGTCAGGGTTAAACATCTCCCAGCTCTTCTTTCCATGATGTGAGTTATTTTTGAAAGGGAGTGAGTAAGCTAGTTTGTAGTGTTTATAGATTCCGGTCAGAAGTTTTGCACAAGCTGAGGCCTATAAAACATTTCCTCTATAGGTGAAGGGGTGATCAAATTCATTGTTGTGTCTGCCCTCCGTGTTATTACTAACCTAAGCATAAGGTATATAAACAAGCATTTGTCAATGCCGAATGTTGATTGCTTTGCTTCTTCCCTGAGCTTGCTCACTCCCCCTCTGTCACTCACTCATTCTGTTTTTCTTGGCGCTGCAGACTGCGCTTTTGTACTGGGCTCCTGCCTGCACTGGCACCTTTCTCTGCCCACAAAGAAATCCTCAGCTGTCCCGACAGAGCTCTGCTGAGGTTGCTCAGTCTCCCTGTCTCACGCTCATTCTATTTCTTCTGGTGCTGCAGGCTGCCCTTTGTACTTGGCTCCTGCCTCTGTTGGTGCCTTTTTCTGCTCACAAAGAAATCTGCAACAGTCCCGACAGAGCTCCATTGAGCTTGCTCACCCTCCTCTCACTCGCTCATTCTGTTTCTGCTGGCGCTGCAGGCTGCCGCTCTGTACTGGGCTCCTGCTTGCGTTGCTGCCTTTCTGCCCACAAAGAAATCCGCAGCAGTCACGATAGAGCTTAGTTGAGCTCGCTCACTCCCCCTCTCTCAGTCGCTCGTTCTGTTTCTCCCACCACTGCAGGCTGCCCTTTTGTACTGGGCCCCTGCCTGCATTGCTGCCTTTTTCTGCCCTCAAAGAAATCCACAGCAGTCCCAACAGAGCTCCGTTGAGCTCACTCACTCCCCCTCTCTCACCCGCTCAGTCTGTTTCTTCCAGTGCTGCAGGCTGCCTTTTTGCACTGGGCTCCTACGTTGGGGCCTGTTTCTGCCCACAAAGAAATCCACAGCAGTCCCGACAGAGCTCAGTTGAGCTCAGTCACCCCCCCCCCACTTGTTCAATCTTAATCTGTCCCAAACACTGATTTCCCATAGCGACCATGCTATTCTGCGGCAGGAGTGCAAAAGCATATTTAGGCCAGGATGTGAAAATGACAGCTGTACTGTTCATTATGAGGTGTGAAAAATGCCAGTGTTGAAAATGTGGCGTGAAACACGTCTGCACTCTTCAAAGCCGACCGCAAACTGAGGAAATGCTGGTAAGCTGTATAATGGGATAGATAGGGGTTTTTCAACTTTGTTGCATATCTCAGGCATTTTTTTGAATTTTTGCACCAACTTTTCAACATGGGGTTTTTGGGACCCCGTCTCATGAATGCTGTCACTGTCATGGTGTTATTCGGGCCCGAAGGGTGATTTCGTAGTCACTGCGCAAAATCACCTTTCGGGACTGATTAATGAAACGACACTGCCAGTGTTCATAAGGTGGGCTCTCAAGAAGCCTATTTTGAAAATTTGTGAAAAATTCCAAAAAACGACTGTTTTACGAGCGCATGCTACGCAGTTTTCACGCGACGCCATAAGTTCGCGACCCTTTCAATATTTCACCCGATTTTCAACATTGCCATTTTACCACACCTTCTTATGAGCAGTACAGCTGTCATTTTCACATCTCACCCAAAATGTGTTTCCACCCATGTAGCGCACAATGGCGCAGTCAGTGTGCGAAATCAATGTACGGGACAGATTAAGAAAATCACAGAGACACTGTTCATGAGCAGATGTCTTAAAATGGCTATGTTGAAAATTTGGTGAAAAGTCCTAAAATGACTGTTTTAAGAAGCGCAGCATTGTGCAGTTCCTACTAGCTCATAAGGGTCGAATTTTCAATATTTTCACTCCAGATTTTCAACATTGCCATTTTACCACACCTTCTTATGAGTAGTACAGCTGCCATTTTTCACATCTCACCCAAAATGTGTTTCTGCCCATGTAGCGCACAATGGCGCAGTCGGTATGCGAGATCAATGTACGGGACAAATTAAGAAAATCACAGTGACACTGTTCATGAGGTGAGGTGTTAAAATGGCTATGTTGAAAATTTGGTGAAAAAATTCCAAAAAATGACTGTTTTACGAGCGTTCGTTGTACAGTTCCTATGCAAACCAGAAGTTCGCGAATTTTCAATATTTTCACTCCAGATTTCCAACATTACCATTTTTCCATGCCTTCTTATGAGCAGTACAGCTGTCATTTTTCACATCTCACCCAAAATGTGTTTCCACCCATGTAGCGCACAATGGCGCAGTCGGTGTGTAAAATCAATGTACGGGATAAATTAAGAAAATCACAGTGACACTGTTCATGAGCAGAGGTCTTAAAATGGCTATGTTGAAAATTTGGTGACAAAAGTCCATAAAATCACTGTGTTACGAGTGAGCATTGAGCAGTTTCCACGCACCCTCGTAAATTCATGACTTTGTAATATTTTAAATCCAGATTTTCACCAGTGGCATTTTTCCACACTTCCTTATTTATAGTACAGCTGTCATTTTTCACAACATGGCCAAAGTGTGTTTTCTCACTTTCAGCGCAGAGATGCGTGGTCGCTGTGGGAAATCATTGTTCGGGACAGATAAAGAAAATCACGGTGACACTGTTCATGATCGGAGGCACCAAAATGCCTGAGTTGACAATCTGCTGTAAAAAAATCCCCAACCTAATTATATTATGAGTGTTGCTGTACAGTTTCTATGTACGCCGTGATTTCACCATTTTTTTTAATATTTTTACTGCAGATTTGCAACATTGCCATTTTTACACCTCCCCATGAACAGTACAGCTGTCATTTTTACATCCTGTTTGAATGTTTTTGCACCTGTGATGCTAAATGTCGTAGTCGCTGTGCATAAGCAGCTTTCGCTAACAAACTGATATTCCCCTGTTCATGAGGTGGGGTCACAAAAACCATGTTGAACATTTGGGTAGAAAATACCAGCAATGCCTGAGGTATTAGGGTTTCCAACCATAATGCCCAACCCTGTAGAGAATGACAGGCATCAGGGGTGTGACTTGGGATTCTTGCCTGTAATGCTCATACCTTTACACACCCTGCAGCCAGTGAGAGGCATCGAGGTATGCCTTGGACTCTTCGGCCCCAAAGTTCACCCCATTCTCCTATATCGCACCCATCTCACCGTATTTCCTAACGGAATGGGTTGCGCATAAGGGCCAAAGACCCCAAGGAACACCATGACACTTGTCAGTGTCTGCAGGGTGGGGTGTGGTGAAATGGCGAGGCTGTTATGCCTGACGACCCAAAGGCACACCCTAATGCCTGTCACCTCTGCAGGGTGGTGGTGGGGTTGGCTTCAGTTCAATACTTCACTGCCATTCCTATTACGCAGCTCTGTAACTCTACACTACCACTGCCAATGCCAGCAAGCAAACATTCGGCATTGACAAATGCTTGTATGGACTTTCATCACCAAATTTTCAACATAGGGATTCTAGGACATCTGGTCATGAACAGCGTCACTGTCATTTTCTTAATCTGTCGAACACTGATTTCCCACAGCAACGCTATTCTGTGCCACAAGTGCGAAAACACATTGGCCAGGATGTGAAAATGACAACTGTATTTTTCATAAGGAGTGTGGAAAAATGCCAGTATTGAAAATCTGGCATGAAAATATTACTGATTTGCGGTTACAAGGGTGCGTGAAAACTGCACAATGCACGCCGTAACACAGTCATTTTATGGACTTTCATCACAAAATTTTCAACATAGGCATTTTAGGACCTCTGCTCATGAAGAGTGTCACTGTGGTTTTCTTAAATCAAATCAAATCATACTTGATTTCTAATGCACTTTCCTTAAATCAAAGCACGTATACAAATTAAAATAACCAATAAACAGTTAAAACACAAGGAATTAAAAGACAGCATACATATGACTAAGTATCCTCCCCAAATGCTAGGCTGAATAAATAAGTTTTCAAGGAGGATTTAAACGTCTCAGTGGACAGGCAATCTCTAATCCGACAAGGTAGAGAGTTCCACAGGGTCTGGGCTAGAAAAGCAAAAGCTCTAGCAACTGATGTCTGTAAACGGACCCTGGGAACTTCTAGCAATCTCTCGTCGGCAGAGCGGAGAGGGCGGAGGGGGCAGTAAGGTCACAGAAGGTCTTGCAAGTAACCCGGTTCCTGTCCGTGTTGGGTCTTATAGGTCAGCAATGCGACCTTGAAGGTGATCCTCCATTTGCACCAGCAGCCAATGCAATCCACGAAGCACAGGCGTGACATGGCAAGATCTTGACTGCCCTGTCAACAGCCTGGCCGCTCCATTCTGCACCAACTGCAGGCGACGGAGATCCACCCCCGGTAACCTTAGGTATAGAGCATTGCAGTAGTCAAGACGAGAGGACACAAAGGCGTGAACCAACACAGGAAGGTCATTGGGTGGAACAAGGTGCTTTATCCAGGCGATGTTCCTCAGATGGAAAAATGAGAACTTGACAACTGCTGACACCTGTGCTTTAAGTGTCAGTTCATTGTCAAGCACAACCCCCAGATTCCGCACCTTCTCAGAAGATCTCAACTGGTCACCCCCCAGCACTAGGCTGGACGGTTGCCCAGGAATCAATTTCTCTACCCGGTGACCAAGGTCCACCACCAACACCTCAGTCTTATCCAGATTTAGGTTCAACCAGTTAGCACTCATCAAGTCCTGAATCTCAGCAAGGCAGTTGTTAAATACCGAGACAGCACTACTCTGTTTGGGTTCAAAGGACAAGTAGAACTGAGTATCATTTGCATAGCAGTGAAAACTCAGCCCATACCGCCCTATGATGTCTCCCAACGGCAGCATATACACCGTGAACAACATGGAGGACAGTACGAACCCTGTGGAACCCCACAAGGCAGGGCAAGGGGCTGAGGAAAAATCCCTGACACTACCCTATGAGACCTGCCCATGAGAAAAGAATGGAACCATCTGAGGACTGTCTCCGACAGTCCACAGATTAACTGCAGGTGTTCCAACAACACCCCGTGATCCATGGTGTCGAATGCGGCAGAGAGATCAAGGAGGACTGGGATCGAATGAGTCCTCCGATCCCTCGCTGTTAGGAGATCATTCATCACCTGAACTAATGCTGTCTCAGTACTGTGCCTGTTTCTGAAACCAGACTGGAAAGGATCAGAGCTATAAATATTCACTAAAACACATCAACAACAATTACAACGTTCTATTAATGTAATACCCCTCGATCTCTCACCTCAGGGGTTTAAAACATACTGAATTTAATAAACTTTGAATATGTACTATGAAAACCAGAGTTCTCTCAGTACTCTGGCAAAATGAACAACCTCCCCCCCCCACCACCACCTCTCACATAGCAGAGGAGAGTTCTTTACAGAAAATAAAAAGAAAATCACTCAGACGAATCAGCATTTGAACTGTTTGGTCACTTAATTTAGGTCCAGCAGCAGTATCCACAAGCAGCAAACTGTGCACACAATGACTGGCATCCTTAGAGAGCCCTTCCCCCCAAATTGTAACATCAGGAATAGCCCCCTTAAACCCCGGCTACCCATGACCCATGCCCACAGCTGCTCCAGAGGCTGGCCTAGATCTGCCTCCTAGACAACCTAGGGGGCTTCCCACTCCACCCAGACTTCCCGGAGAGGAAGAAGGGACACCCTGCCTGGTCCCGGGCTGCACAGGGAAAAAGAATAAAGGCCCCAAGCACAAGGAGGGAGGACCCCTCGCCCTCGCCCTCGATACTGCATAGTTCTGCTCCCAGACCCTACTGCACTATTTCTTCCTGCTCACAAGTCCAGAACACATAAAGTTCATATACGGTATTTCAGTACTAAAAATCAGCTCCAAGAACTCTCAGACTCCCGTCAATAAACTTCCCCCAGTTCACACAACATTCAGGGAGTTTAATAACAGTTAGGGATCTTCATCGAATAGGCATATCTGTCCACAGCATAACTTTTCACTCCCACACTTCATAGAAAGAGACACCCAAAAATATCCACTGAGCAAACACCAATTTTTAACAGTTATCAAACATTCGATGCAACAAGCACCCGCTGATATTCCTCTCTTCGCCTCTTCACCAGTCAAAGTCACTCGGAGGCTCCCACTTAACTCCAGGGCAGGTTCAAACAAACACCCGCTAATATTCTTCCTTCACTGCTCTGAATCAATTAGTAGCCCCCAATCAGTTCAAGCTGTTCAGCAGCTCCTAGTCAATCCAAGGAATGAGCTGCTAAATGAAAAGGAGAACGACATCCACCAGCGATATTCCTCCTTCACCAGTCTAAATCCCTCGGTGATTCCCAATCAGTCCAAATTGCTCAGCAGCTCCCAATCCTAAGAAACAAGCTGATAGGGGTGAGGGAGAAGCAAACGTTGTCGGTGTTGACACATTCCCTCAAGCAACAGCAGACCCACATGCTTTTACATGGAGAAGCAAAAACGATCACTTTAAAATTAAAAACTGAACTAGACACGTAAATTTTAACGCATAATAAAATAAAACTCTAACGAGCCAAAAACACATCTGACGGCCGGCACAGCATGGCCGCCATCTTGAAATCTACACACAGGACACTGATTTCCCACAGCGACCGCACTATTATGCGCTGGAAGTGCAAAAACGCAATTTGGCCAGGATGTGAAAAATGACAGTTGTACTGTTCATAAGGAGGAGTGGGCATATCCAGTCATTGCTTTGTCTCCACTCCAGAGACCTTGCTGTAATATAGGACCACGGAGGACCCTGGGCGGGAGGGAGGGCAACTCTAAAGTTCCAGCACAGCTCCATTGAGCTCGCTCACTCCCCCTCTCTCACTTGCTCATTCTATTTCTCCCGACGCTGCAGGCTGCCCTTTTGTACTGGGGTCCTGCTTGCCTTGTCGCCTTTTTCTGCCCAAAAGAAATCCACAGCAGTCCCAACACAGCTCCATTGAGTTCACTCACTCCCCCTCTCTCACTCGTTCATTCTGTGTCTCCCCGCGCTGCAGGCTGCCCTTTTGTACAGGGCTCTTACCTGTGTTGGTGCCTTTTTCTGCCCACAAAGAAGTTCACAGCTGTCTCGACAGAGCTCTGTTGAGGTCGCTCACGCCCCCACTCTCACTCGCTCATTCTGTTTCTCCTGGCGCTGAAGGCTACCCTTTTTGCACTGGGCTCCTGCCTCTGTTGGTGCCTTTTTCTGCTCACAAAGAAATCTGCAGCAGTCCCAACAGAGCTCCATTGAGCTTGCTCACTCCTCCTCTCTCAGTCGCTCATTCCGTTTCTCCTGGCGCTGCAGGCTGCCCTTTTGTACTGGGCTCCTGCCTGCATTGGCACCTTTTTCTGCCCACAAAGAAATCCGCAGCAGTCCTGATAGAGCTCCGTTGAGCTCACTCAGTCCTCCTCTCTCACTCGCTTGTACTGTTTCTCCCACCACTGCAGGCTGCCCTTTTGTATTGGGCCCCTACCTGCATTGACGCCTTTTTTCTGCCCACAGAGAAATCTGCAGCATGTCCCAACAGAGCCCTATTGAGTTCGCTCACTCCCCCTCCCTGACTTGCTCTCTCGTTCTGTTTCTCCCAGTGCTGCAGGCTGCCCTTTTGTACTGGGCTCCTGCGTTGGGGTCTTTTTTCTGCCCACAAAGAAATCCGCAGTAGTTCCGACAGAGCTCAGTTGAGCTCGGTCACTCCCCCCTCTCACTTGCTCGATCTTAATCTGTCCCAAACACTGATTTCCCACAGAGACTGGGCTATTCTGTGGCAGGAGTGCAAAAACATACTTTGGCCAGGATGTGAAAAATGACAGCTGTACTGTTCATAAGGAGGTGTGAAAAAATGCAAGTGTTAAAAATGTGGCGTGAAAATATTACATTTTTGCAAAGTTACAAGGTTGTGTGAAACAGTTCAATGCATGCTTATAACACAGCCATTTTATGGAGTTTCATCACCAAATTTTCAACATGGGCATTTTAGGACCTCTTCTCACGATGAACAGTGTCACTGTCAATTTCTTAATCTGTCCCAAACACTGATTTCTCAGTGACGCTATTCTGTGCTGGAAGTGCAAAAACACATTTCGGTCAGGATGTGAAAAATGACAGCTGTACTGTTCATAAGGAGGTGTGAAAAAATGCCAGTGTGAAAATCTGGCCTGAACAATATTACAAATCTCTGCAGTAACAAGGGTGCGTAGAAACTGCATAACACACACTTGTAACACAGTCATTTGATGGGCTATCGTCACCAGATTTTCAACATAGGCATTTTAGGAACTCTGCTCATGAACAGTATCACTGTCATGTTCTTAATCTCCCGAGCACTGATTTGCCACAGCGACCGTGCTATTCTGCTCAGAAGTGCAAAACACATTTTGACCAAGATAGGAAAATTGACAGCTGTACTGTTCATAAGTAGGTGTGGGAAAATGGCAATGTTGAAAATCTGAGTGAAAATATTATAAATTCGCGAAGTTATGCGTGCCTTCAAGCTCATAGCACGCTATTAACACAGTCATTTTATGGAGTATCATCACCAAATTTTCAACATAGGCATTTTGGACCTCTGCTCATGAACAGTGTCACTGTCGTTTTCTTAATCTGTCCCAAACACTGATTTCCACAGTGACTGCTCTATTCTCGCGCGCAAATGCGAAAACACATTTCGCCAGGATGTGAAAAATGACAGCTATACTGTTCACAAGGAGGTATGAAAAATGTCAATGTTGAAAATCTGGCATGAAAATATTGCAAATTTGTGAAGTTATGGCGTGCGTACCAACTGTGCACAGCATGCTAGTAAAACAGTCATTTTTGGGGATTTTTTCCACCAAATTTTCAACATTGGCTTTTTGAGATCCCACCTCATAAACAGTGGCACTGTCGTTTGGTTAATCGGTCCCAAAAGGTGATTCCATGCAGTGACCGCGAAATCACCTTTCGGGGCCGAATAACGCCATGACAGTGGCAGAATTCATGAGGCGAGATCCCAAAACCCCATGTTGAAATTGCCTGAATATGCACCAAAGCTGAAAAAACATATTTATGCTATATATACCTTACCGGCATTTCTTCAGTTCGGATCGGCTTTGAAGAGTGCAGGCGTGTTCCTGGTCCAGCGAAGATCATCGCATACGGACTCTGCAGGTAAGTATGGGGTGGGGTGGGGAAGCAGGGTGCGCAGAGGGTGGGTGCAGGTTGTGGGGGGCAGGGAGACCGCGAGGGATCGTTTTCTTTTGACAGGTTAAAAAGAAAAAACATTGCAGGACATTTTTTTACAGGGCCATTTGGCACTCTGGGGTGGGCTCCCAGCGTGCCAACAGAGTGTTTTTGGGGAGAGCTCTAGCTGACAGAGGTTGGACACCCCATTGGCACAAAGAGGCGCAAGAGCTGAGGGATTGGGCGCCCTTGGCACAACTATACTGCGTGTTTGGGGAATTATGCCGACAGGGATTGGGCTCCCCGTCAGCAAATGAAACTGGGAGGGGACATAATGCCGGCGGGAGTGGGCTCCCCATCGGCAACATGAACATCAGGGCACTGAAGCCGATGGGAATTGGGGCCCCGTCAGCAAACAAACAGGGTGAGGAGGGCACATGCTGCCGAGGGGATTGGGCACCCCTTGGCACAACTGTACTGCGGTGTTTGGGGGGGATTATGCCGACAGGGTGTGCTCCCCTTCAGCAAATGAAACTGGGAGGGGACATAATGCTGATGAGAGTGGGCTCCCCTGTCAGCAACATGAAGGTCAGAGACACTGAAGCCGGCGGGAGTGGGGCCCCCATCAGCAAGCAAAAGGGTGGGGGCACATGCTGCTGAGGGGATTGGGCACCCCTCGGCAGTGGAGGTGCTTAATATTGTTTGTGAATATGGCGGCAAGCCACCGCCATGTTCACAAACAATATCACAACAACAGGGTTCCACCCTGCAATGACGAGTTGCTCCCTCATTGCAGCATGGCTGATGCTGCTAATGGCGAGGCGGCCCCTGATTGCAGCGGCTGAAACCTTACAAGGTTGTGGCACACTGACTGAACTAGTGTCAGCAGCAACGTGCCACCCCATTGGGAAAAGCGGCCCAAGCCTCCAAAGGCTGTGGGGGCATTGGCCACAACAGTGCCGCGCCTCCACAACCTGCTTCTGCAGCAAGCTTCCGCAAAATGTTTCTTGCGCATGCGCACAATCAACATAAAAAGGCCCTCGGGTGCAGACCATGCTCAGTTTGTATATGTAAGAAAGTTTTCAAGGTCCCACCATAGAAGGGCTGGCTTAGGTGAAGAACACCCTTTTCTCTCCATCGGAGCAGTGCTGTGCGTATCTCTACAGTGTAATATGCTTGACCCTTATAGCTACTGTCAGACTTGTGTATGGAGATGTGCCCAGTTTGTATGCAGTGGCTGTTTGTAACCTTTCCTATATATCTGCTGCAGTTCTGGTGAAGGAATTTATGTAACCCCCCCTGCAAATGGGGGTTCCCAATAAGTCTTCCAGGAGCTTGCTTGAATGCTCCAAGCCTGAATGGTGTTTGGCGTTTAAGCCGTTTATCTGTGAGTGCTTTTAGAGCCTCTGGTACTGTCTCTTTTAGAGCTGTCTGCTTGCAGACATAATTAGTTTGTTTGGGGGGGACTGTGTGTTTTCCTGCTTGAGTCTCGCTCGAGCTACTGCCAAATCGTTCCATTTCTGCCATCGCTAAGTGGGCAGAAGGAGCACTCTTCAAAGATGCAATTGTTTGCTTGTAACCTGTTAGAGTAATAATGAAAATGCAGTTTGATTTAACCTACTTTCTTGTAGCAAGGACAGTGCAAAGTAGCTCCCTCATGTTGATTCTGAACTGCTGAATTGGACCAATCATGGTGGGGATCCTTTAAAATGGAGCCTGCTCTGGGCGAATCAGAACTTGGACTCTCCTCTGGAGCCTGCTGTAAGGGATTGTAAGGGCAGTGACTCTGGGAAATGTAGTTTTGACTTCGGCGCCTTTTTTTCCATCAACAGGGGGAGTTTACTGTGAGTGACAGCCAAACCAGCCAATTGAACTGGGAGGAACTCAAAGGAAATGCCCGGCTCTGTCTACTGGAAATATCAGATCAGATTGGGCTGTGAAGAGACAGGGAGCTATGTACTTCTTCGGTGTGTAGTTTTAGCGTGGGGACCTCGTGTAAGGCCCTAAGTTTTGGTCTGCAGTTTGTGCAAGCGCCTGTTCGGACTGAAACCGACCTGTGAAGAGAATCAAGGAGATCTGAAGAGTAGAAACCAGGCTCACCCTGTAGAAAACTGGAGAAATTGCTGAATCGCGCTTGGTCTGTCAGGAACTGAATCTGCTGTGTGTTCTCCTGGGTATTGTGCAGTAATTGCGATCGGGATAGAGAAGCAGCCTGCCTGGTATAGTACTTTCTTTTTACATATAAATGTGTGTAGTGCTTGTGGGGAATCGCGTTTCAAATCCCCTGTACAGTGAATAGAGCGCATGAAGCTGGAAGTAAACCCCAGTTTAATCCAGACTACATCCATTTGCTCTAAACTGCAGTGGGGTCCAGTCACAAGGACCTTGTCCACATGGTCTGCTCCTCCTGGCAATCCAGGACAATCTGCCTTCCATCCAGTTCCCAGCATTGAGTTTGTGAGTACAAAGCAGGGTAGCTCCCTGCCATCTGTTTATCGATGCAAGTCGTCATCTAATTGTTTTTTTCATTTCTTCACAAACTGAGCCAACTGGCTCCGGATTACAATTTGGGTATTGTGCCAGTGTTTTTTCCATCACAGGGCCCCAACCAGCTGCAACTGATCCTGGCTAGCCTCCCCGGTACCCAGTGAAAGTGACAATTTGGGACTCTGAATATGCGCACAGTACCATGATTATTAATGTGTTTAACCTAATTAACCTGATTTCCCCTTCCTTGTTACAGCTCCTTAAATAAATCAGATCTGTTGGTTTCAGCAAAGTTACACTGGCTGAGGTATTTATTTATGTTAAAGTACTGTACTGTGGTTTTTGCACTTATCATCTTGTTTTGCAGGGGGTCCCTGGGGTCCAGTTGACGGAGCCAGTCCTGGGGGTAAGTGTACATTGTGAAGATATTCCTGATGCATTGTGTGGGTCACTAGTGGGAAGAAAGGGGGGTTACAGTGTCCCAGAGGGCTGTGACCAAGTTAGTTTAACTACTGCAAACCCTGACCTCTGGGTGGAGGCGCCCACCACTGGACCTAGGCCCCTCAACCTGTTAGTAGTTAAGCAGGCAGGGGTAGTAGCCCTTGGGATAGTGCCACCTAGGGGTTACACTTACATTCCACAGTGTCCACCAACACAGAAAACGAAGGCCTTCAAATTCAATTCAATTCAAGTAGTCATCAATTTTTTTTAAAAACTAGTACATTATTTGAAGTACTTCAAACTGAATTCAATTGTACCTCAAACACCATTTTTTATCCAGTGCAAAAGTCTCAATTTGTTCTCAAATGCCCTTCAAAAAGTGCACATAAAATGCTAATTAGCCTTCAAAAAGAAGGGAAAAAGAGTGGTAAAAAACTGTTCTGAACAAATCCTTCAATTGTACATTAAACACCTTTCTTTTTCCCACCTAAAATGAATGCCTTCAAATTCATGTTTTCTTCAGTTTTTATGTTTGCTTGCACGCATGTGCAAGAAACATAGTGCCATCATCCGAGTTTTCGGAGGTGTGTCACCCCCTCTTCCAATTCAGTCAGTGTGTTGGCAGGCGCGGCCCCAGTCCTCCAATGCATGCTGGAGCTGTCTATGACAGCTCCAAATGCAGTGGCGTACAGTTGAAAGGGGGAGCTACACATCAGTGAGCAGCAATTAGATATCGCCTGCTCATGCGCAGCTCCCCACACACACACACAAACACACGCACGCATACTGCGTGCTGCCCCCCCCACGCACACATTGTATAGCCGACGGGGGTGCCCAATCCCCCATCAGCTGTGCTGCACTCCCCTCCCAAACCCTTCCACATGCCACGCTGGTGCCCACCCCAGTGTGGCAACTCATATATAGCCGACGGGTGCCCAATCCCCATCAGCTCCACTGTCCCCCAGAGTTCAGGGTGCACGCTGGGAGCCCACCCCAGTGTGGCAATAGATCTTATAGCCGGCAGGGGTGCCCAATCCCCGTCGGCTCCACCTCCCAACCAGCAGTCCTTGGCCTCGCTGGAGCCCACCCCAGCATGGCAAAGCGTCCACGTCGTCATTTAAAAAAACCCTGTAAAGAAAAACGTCCCACGCAGTCTCCCTGCCCCTCCCACAACCCTCACCCACCCACTGCGCACCTGCCTCCCTACCCCTTCTCTCCCATACTTACCTCCGGAGTCCGTCGCGACGATCTTCCGTGGACCGGGAACACGTCTGCACTCTTCAAAGCCGACCGCGAACTGAGAAATGCCGGTAAGCTGTATAATGGAATAGATAGGGGTTTTCAACTTTGTTGCATATCTCAGGCATTTTTGGAATTTTGCACCAAATTTTCAACATGGGGTTTTGGGACCCCTTCTCATGAATGCTGTCACTGTCATGGCGTTATTCGAGCCGAAGGGTGATTTCACAGTCACTCGGCGAAATCACCTTTTGGGACCGATTAATGAAATGACACTGCCAGTGTTCATAAGGTGGAAGCTCTCAAGAAGCCTATTTTGAAATTTGGTGCCATCAAGCATCGACTAGTTTCACGGCATCTGCGTGGGCAGTTCCTACGTTCGTAGTTCATAATTTCAATATTTTCCTCCAGATTTTCAACATTGCCATTTTACCACACCTTCTTATGAGTAGTACAGCTGTCATTTTTCACATCTCACCCAAAACGTGTGTCCGCCCATGTAGCGCACAATGGCGCAGTCGGTGTGCGAAATCAATGTACAGGACAAATTAAGAAAATCACAGTGACACTGTTCATGAGCAGAGGTCTTAAAATGGCTATGTTGAAAATTTGGTGAAAAAATTCCTAAAATGACTGTTTCTGGCGTGCATTGCGCAGTTCCTCGCTTGCTTCGTAAGTTCATGAATTTTAATATTTGCACTCAGATTTTCAACATTGCCATTTTACTACACCTTCTTATGAGTAGTACAGCTGTCATTTTCACATCTCACCCAAAATGTGTTTCCGCCCATGTAGCGTACAATGGCGCAGTCGATGTGCGAAATCAATGTTTGGGACAGATTATGAAAATCACAGTTACACTGTTCACGAGCATAAGTCTTAAAATGGCTATGTTGAAAATTCAGTGAAAAAAAATTCTAAAGAGCGTGGCTGTATTTCACAATGATGCGTTCGCAGTTCCTATGCATGCTCGTAAGTTTCGAATTTAATATTTTCACTCCAGATTTTCAACATTGCCATTTATTACACTTCCTTATGAACAGTACAGCTGCCATTTTTCATATGTTGCCCAAAATGTGTTTTCGCACATGTAGCGCACAATGGTGCTGTTGGTGTGCGAAAGCAATGTTTGGGACAGATTATGAAAATCACAGTTACACTGTTCATGAGCAGAGGTCTTAAAATGGCTATGTTGAAAATTTGGTGACAAAAGTCCATAAAATGACTGTGTTACGAGTGAGCATTGCGCAGTTTCCATGCACCCTCGTAAGTACATGACTTTGTAATATTTTCAGTCCAGATTTTCACCAGTGGCATTTTTCCACACTTCCTTATGAACAGTACAGCTGTCATTTTTCACAACATGGCCGAAGTGTGTTTTCACACTTTCAGTGCAGAGATGCGTGGTCGCTGTGGGAAATCATTGTTCGGGACAGATAAAGAAAATCACACTGACACTGTTCATGATCAGAGGCACCAAAATGCCTGAGTTGACAATCTGCTGTAAAAATTCCCAACCTAATCATATAACGGGTGTGCGTTGCACAGTTTCTATGTACGCTCGTGACTTCACCAGTTTTTTTAATATTTTTACTGCAGATTTGCAACATTGCCATTTTGTACACCTCCCCATGAACAGTACAGCTGTCATTTTTACATCCTGTTCTGAATGTTTTTGCACCTGTGGTGCTAAATGCCGTAGTCGCTGTGCATAAGCAGCTTTCCGCTAACAAACTGATATTGCCACTGTTCATGAGGTGGGGTCACAAAAAACCATGTTGAAAATTTGGAGTGAAAATACCAATGAATGCCTGAGGTATTAGGGTTTCCAACCATAACGCCCAACCCTGTAGAGAATGACAGGCATCAGGGGTGTGACTTGGGATTCTTGCCTGTAATGCTATACCATTCCACACCCTGCAGCCAGTGAGAGGCATCCGGTATGCCTTGGACTCTGGCCCCAAACTTCACCCCATTCTCCTATATTGCACCCATCTCACTGTATTTCCTAATGGAATGGAGAGCGCATAGGGCCAAAGACCTAAGGAACACCGCGGATACTTGTCAGTGTCTGCAGGGTGGGGTGGTGGGAAATGGCATGGCCGCTATGCCTGATGACCCAAAGGCACACCCCAATGCCTGTCACTCTGCAGGTGGTGGTGGGGTTGGCTTCAGTTCAATACTTCACTGTCATTCCTATTACGCAGCTCTGTAACTTCTACACTACCACTGCCAATGCCAGCAAGCAAACATTCGGCATTGACAAATGCTTGTTGTAATTGTTTTTGAAGTACTTCAAATTGCCTTCTATTTTACTTGGAGCACCAGTTTTTATCCAGTGAAAAAAGTCTTAATTTGTTCTCAAATGCCCTTCAAGAATTGCACGAAAAATGCAAATTAGCCTTCAAAAACACAGAAATACTGCTAATAAACTGATAACCTCCTGAAGCACATGCAGGGAGATATGTAAATGGGTATGGTTTTTGATTTGAATGTCTTTTTAGAAACATTCTGTTTACAATGTAACTAGAATCTTTCTAAAAAGAATCCAACAACAAAACCTGCTCCTTTACAGATTTTGCTGCATATGCAAACAAGATGCTGGGATGCATAGCTAGGAGGATCAGTAGTAGGAGAGAAGAGGTTATACTGCCTTTGTACAGGTCACTGGTAAGGCTGCATCTAGAGTACGGAGTTCAGTACTGGTGCCCACACCTCAAAAGGACATTACCCTGCTGGAGAAGGTACAGAGGAGGGCTACAAAGATAATAGCCGGTCAGCAGGGCAAGGCATACGAGGAGAGATTGAGGGCACTGAACATGTACTCCCTGGAAGACAGGAGAGAGAGAGGGGACATGATTGGGACATTCAAATACTTGAAAGGGATAAAAAAGTTGATAAGGAGAGTCTCTTTAAGCTGAGTGGCAACCCTATCACAAGGGGGCACAGTCTTAAGCTGGAGGGTGGAAGGTTTAGGAGGGAGGTCAGGAAGCACTTCTTTACAGAGAGGGTGGTGGACACTTGAAATGCGCCGCCAGAAGAGGTAATCTCGTTGAAGATGGTGGGCAACTTTAAGAGAGGCTGGGATAGGCATGGGGGAAGGTAAGAATCATGGGTAGGGAGGATGGGAGGAGTGGGGAGGGAGGGCAGGGACATTAGCTCAAGCTGTGGACCCCGCAATACGAGCAGACTTGATAGACCAAATGGCCTTCTTCTGCTGGCTTCTTTGTATGTTCGTATGCAGCCTAATGTAAGGCATAAACAATCCATTAGGGGTTCTTTTTGACTTAGAATCAAGTCTAGCTGTACCTTCTCATGTGTAAGTTCCCCTTTCTTTGTGTAACAATACTCAGCTAATTATCATATTAATCCTGGTTACTTCGGATGCATTCCAGGTATACCAGATGGTAAACACCACAAGAAAAGCAACGTGTTCAAAGGCATTGTAACTTAGAAAAAAAACTGTATTTAGTTACCATACTGGTAAAAAAAATATTTTGTTTATGCTACACTTTTCTGTTACTAATTTATACCATCTGTCTGTTCTTCAGAAGTTATGCAACCATAAACATCCTCTGTTACGGTCACTGCACTGTAACAGTTCACTCATTTAGTATAGGTAATAAGCAGGGGATCTCTTACCTGGGTCCTTCGAAGCCTGGGATGGGGTCTCAGGATGATGTCTAGTTGTACCTGTAAAATAACTTTTTGACCATGCGGTCAAAAAGTATGGGGAGGTACACATAGGGAGGTACAAGACTTAAAGTGTGAGCCCAGAAATAAAGTAAAAGGTAATTTAGAGAAGCACATAAGTGTTTAAGATAAAAGTGAGGGAGAGAGTGAAAAAAGATCTAGAAGTGAAAAAACAACAAGAAAAAGAGACGAAGAAATGAAGCAAGTGCTGTGGGGTGGTCTTATTTACTGTAGCTATGATTTAGCCAATGGTTCAGTAAGCTAGTGTAGGCTTTGGGCTATAGGCCCATTCCTTTAAAATGGAGTATCCCTGGCATTTGGTGGGTCCAACAAGGGCTTCTTTCCCCAGACTGCTGGCTTTCTGTCTTCCTCCTCCATGGTGTCAGAGCAAGTTACCAAAGCCTGATAAGCAATGAAGGAGCCACCAATGACAGCATACGTGGAAGCCCAATCGGACAATAAAGGAACCACCAATAGTGGCATAGTAGGAAACCAGAGCAGCAGGCAATTAAGTAGCAGTCATTGGTAGCATAGAAGTAAACTATGGGGGGGGAGATACTGTGCTGGAGGAATGCCATATAGCAGAGGGCTAAGTGAGGGTAGGCACTCAAAACCTAGAGAGAGAGGACTTACCCATTACTTTTTCCTTGGAAGCCAGGCTGGCAGTGATCAGAGGACAGCATAAAAAAGAAAAAAAGGGACTAGTTATACAATGTCTTTGGGAAAAGCCCCACTCGAGAACCCAAGGATGGGACCAGGGAGAATGGGATAGGGCCCCAGAGAAGGGAAGGGAAGAAGGGAACCCAGGTGGAAGGGGAAGCTTCTCCTAGTCGTGGACTATTGTCCGACGAGTGGAGTTAGGGTCACCTAGCGGGGGATATCAAGTGCCTCCCAGGACACGCTGCATGGAGGGATGGGAAGCGGATCCATAGGATCGCTATGATAATAGCTAGAAGGGAGCAGCTGGATGTCATTGTCCACCTGGGGACCAATGACCTGGCCAGGAGAAGGGTAGAGTTAGAGTCCAGAGTGATTTCAGGAAGCTGGGGGAAACCTGAAACAGACAGCATGCTCCGTCTCATTCTCGGAGGTGCTACCTGTCCAGGGCACAGGGGAAGTTAGGACACTCCACATCCGTACCTTCAACTCTTCATTGAAGGATTGGTGTGGAAGGGAGGGTTCTGGCTTCATAGGGGACTGGAGCTTGACCTGGGCAGATGCAGGCTTATATAAGAAGGATGGCCTGCATCTGTCCGAGAAGGGGACCTTGGTCCTTTGTGAGAAGTGTAAATGCTTCAGCAGGAAGCATTTAAACTGGCCAAGGGGAAAGCCAGGAGACTTAGGAACACCCCCATGGGAACATGCAGAAACATAACTTGTCTACGGTACAGTTAAAGCAGGCAGGAAGGGGCAGGCAGGTGAAGAATGTATAACAAATGTTTTTGGGGGCAAGAGCACATACGAAAGGAAACCGGGGAGACATTCTGGAGAGGAGAACAAAAGCAGAGGGTGGGCAGAATGTAAAACATGGAAGGTCATGCTAACGCATGCCCGTAGCTCAGGAAATAAGGTTCCAGACCTGGAGGCCTTGTTGGCAGATGCAGACCTTGACATAGCAGCAATAACAGAAACATGATACTCTGCTAATCATGGCTGGGAGGTCAATGTACCCGGCTATACGTTGTTCAAGCGGGACAGGGAGGGTAAAAATGGTGGGGGAGTAGCCCTGTACATCAGAGATGGTGTAAAGCCTACAGAAGTTCAAGGAAGACAGTGGGAGGCCAAGGTAATGTGGGTCATCCTGGAGCCAGAGAATGGAACAGTAATACGCACTGAGGTGATCTACAGACCTCCGGTGCAGAGGGAGGAAGTAGACAGGGAACTAGTGGAGACATGGCAGCTAAAGATAAAATCCTACTACTGGGGCATTTTAATATGCTGGACATGGATTGGGCCACCCAGGTGGCTGTTTCAGCCAGAAGCACAGCCATCCTTGAATCCCTGCAGGGGGTTGGACTCAGGCAACTGGTGAATGAGCCAACCCGGGACAAGTCAATTCTGGACCTAGTATGGACCAATGGAAACAGAGTCAAAGAATTACAGGTGGAAGGGCAGCTGGGGTCCATTGACCACCACATGGTGTGGTTCAGCATGGAGACATGGACTCAATTGAGCCACACAAGGGCAAGGGTATTAGATTTCAAGAGGACGCATTTCATTGAAATGGGTAGATGTATACAAGCAGTCCTGGGGAAGGAAGACATAGTAGAGCAGGTGGAAGAACAATGGGAGAAACTGAAAGGCACCATAGTGGACATAACAAACCAATACGTTAGGATAGTGACCAAAGGGAAAAAGAAGGAGGAAACCACTATGGTTCTCCAGCAAGGTGCAGGACAAAGTCAGGGCTAAAAGGCAGAGTTTCAGGAAAGAAGGGGAGCCAAAGGGAGGAGGACAGGGAGGTGTGTATTTTGAATGTCTAAGGGAAGTAGGGAAGGCTGTTAGGAGGGTGAAGGTGCAGACAGAAGAGGGATTAGCACAGTCTGTAAGCAAAGGGGATAAGGTATTTTACAGGTACGTCAGTGAAAGAAGAAAAACTGGGGGGGGGGTTGTGAAGCTAAAATGGTAGAAGGGAGAGTGTAAGGAGGAGGATCTGGACAAGGCAGAAATACTAAACAAATACTTCTGCTCAGTATTCGCTAAGGAGGGGGAGAATCAAGGACCACAGTTGGGTTGCAGAGGAGATGGGGTGAAGTGGGGGAAGAGGTGAACACCAGTCCATTCACAGTGGAGAGAGTTCAGGAAGAACTCACTAAGCTGAAAGTGGATAAGGCCATGGGGCTAGACGGCATCCACCCGAGGATATTAAAGGAGCTGCAAAAGGAACTAGCAGCACCTCTGGTGGCCCTGTTCACAGAGTCACTCAACACAGGTGTCATTCCAGAGGATTGGAGGAGGGCACATGTAGTCCCACTGCACAAAAGCAGGAGTAGGGAGGAGGCGGGAAACTACAGGCCAGTCAGCCTCACTTCAGTGGTGGGAAAGATCATGGAGACACTGCTGAAAGAAACGATAGTGGTACATATGGAATCCAGTGGTGCTCAGGATCTGAAGCAACATGGATTCACAGCAGGAAGATCATGTCAAACGAATCTAATAGTTTTTTTTGACTGGTTGACTAAGGAACTTAATCAGGGAGGGTGGTAGACGTCACCTACCTAGATTTCAGCAAAGCCTTCGACACCGTCCCACATAGAAGGCTGATTAACAAGATGGGTAGTCTGGGCATGGGAGACATGGTGGTCAACGGGGTTAGGAACTGGTTAACAGACAGAAAACAGATGGTGGTAAATGGGGTACAAGCTGGGGAAAGGAGGTGACCATTGGGGAACCAAAGGGACCAGTACTAGGATCAGTCCTATTCAATGTCTTCATTAGTGACATTGCAGAGGGGCTGGAAGGAAAGGTCTGCCCGTCTGCAGATGACACCAAGATCTGTAACAGGGTGGATACTCCAGAAGGGGTGCAGAAAATGAAGAGGGACCTGGAGAAGCTTGAAAGATGGTCGGAGATGTGGCAACTGAGGTTCAGTGCAAAGAAGTGCAAAATAATGTACCTGTGTAGAGGGAACCCTGAGGAGAACTACAGGTTGGGGGGGGGGTGGAGCTGACTGTCACCAAAGATGAAAGGTACCTAGGGGTGATCATCTCTGATGACCTTAAGGTGTCAAAGCAGCGTACAAAGGTGACAGGGAGGGCCAGTGGCATGCTGGGGTGCATAGGCAGGGGTATCACTAGCAGGAGGTGGGAAGTGGTGATGACATTGTATAAAACATTAGTAAGGCCTCACCTGAAGTACTGCATGCAGTTCTGGAGACGTCTCCTGCATAAGGACATATAGATAAGGTGGAGACTATCCAGAAGAGGGCAACAAAGATGGTGCAGGGCTTACACCACAAAACATATGAGGAGAGATTAAGGGACCTCAATATGTACTCACTGGAGGAGAAGAGACAGCGGGGGGACATGATTGAAACTTTCAAGTACCTCAGGGCATAAGCAAGGTGCAGGCAGGGGACCTTTTCCAATGTAGGAAAAGTACTAGAACAAGGGGTCACAGTGTGAAATTGGAAGGGGGTAAATTAAGAGGTAATGTGAGGAAGTGTTTCTACACTGAAAGGGTAGTCTACACTTGGAATAGTCTGCCACAGGAGGTAGTGGGGCAAGTGCAGTGGAGGAGTTTCAGCATGCTTGGGACAGGCACAAGGGAAGCCTGAGAGGGGAGGGAGTGATGAAAAGCCATTGATCACATAGGGTCAGTGGCCACATACAATGTATAGGGCCTATGGGCCCACTGGATGGGCCTAGCAGTTCTTATCTGCTGACAATTTCTATGTTTCTAGTTTCCCCTTAGAAGTGAGACATGCAGTGATCAGAGGATGGCATAAAAAAGAAAAAAGGGACTAGTTTCCCATAAGAGTAGAACAGGTAGAGATCCCAAGGACAGCATCAAAACAAGGAAACTTATAAGCCCAACAACAGCATTCAGTGGGGGTGGGGCATCACAATACCAGAGAGACTGATATTTGGGGGAGGGGAAAACAGCAGAGTGCCAGCATTGGGGGTTGTACCCCCATACTACAGTCCAACTAGGACATGCAGGTTCCCCAATTGCTGTCCTGTGAACTAACAACAATAATATTTTTCTGCAGTAAACATCGCTAGTCAATTCCAAATCCATACTGGACACACAGCAGCTTGGTATGGGGCATGAGTGTTCGCAGTGACTGTATTCAAAAAAGACACTATGAGTGGCTGTTAAGCAAGAGAACTGCTCCTGGAGTTGCTGCGCCAGTTAACCCCGCTCCAAAGGTGCCAGCGAACAAATGCCACAAAAGATACTAGATCCTTACCTGATATTATTGGGTATGCTCAGCAGCATTGTGGCCTCAGTGATATCACAAGTGATCCAATTTAGCAGCATGCGATTGGCTCTTCTTGGCTGTGATGTCACAGTAATGTCATATGGCCCTTTTTTGGTTGTGATGTCAGTGAGGTCACAGGGCTGATGCATATTACCTGGAAAAGCAGAGGTTGTGATGTCAGTGAGGTCACAGGGCTGACGTATATTACCTGGAAAGGCAGAGGTTGTGATGTCACAGTGAGGTCACAGGGCTGACGCATATTACCTGGAAAGGCAGAGGTTGTGATGTCACAGTGAGATCACAGGCCTGTGGTATGTTAACGGGAAAAGCAGAGGTCGTGATGTCACAGTGAGATCACAGGCCTGTGGTATGTTACCGGGAAAAGCAGAGGTCGTGATGTCACAGTGAGATCACAGGCCTGATGCATGTTACCGGGAAAAGCAGAGGCTGTGATGTCACAGTGAGATCACAGGCCTGATGCATGTTACCGGGAAAAGCAGAGGCTGTGATGTCACAGTGAGATCACAGGCGTGATGCATGTTACCGAGAAAAGCAGAGGCTGTGATGTCACAGTGAGATCACAGGGCTGATGCATATTACCTGGAAAAGCAGAGGTTGTGATGTCACAGTGAGATCACAGGGCTGACATATGTTACCAGGAAAAGCAGAGGTTGTGATGTCACAGTGAGATCACAGGGCTGATTCATGTTACCTGGAAAAGCAGAAATAAATGCAGGTTGAACTTTATAGAGTACTGCTCCACAGATCACACCTACTTCCACTACTATGTGAACACACCTACTTCCACTACTGTGTGAACAGACCATTAAAATGCCACTTAACATACCCAATAAAGGTTAATGATGCATACCATGAAATTCCTATTAATTGATACATAATTAATGGCCCAAATTATACATTAGAGTCTTTCTAAACATTTAACTTGTTAAACTGAATGGGGTATTTTAAATCATAAGGGAATTAATATGGTGCAGGAGTTGCACAAAAGGCTCTATGAGGAGAGATGGAGATCTACACTCTTGGTAGTCAGGAAATCAAGAGGGAACATCATAGAGATCTATAAGTACCTCATGAGGCTGAACAGAGTGCAGGACAGAAATCTCTTTCCAATGAGGAACAGCACCAGAACCAGAGGGCATGCGATGAAGCTGGAGATGGGGGTGGGTGGGAATGAATAGGGAACTAAGAAAGGTTGAGGAATGGTCAAGAGGGGAGTTTCTAAGTTTCAATGTGAAGTGCAAAATCATGCAGTTGGCATGCAGAAGCCCAGGGGTGGAGTCATACTGGTGACCACCGAACAGGAAAGAGACCTGAGGTAACCATAGCTGATTACCTAAATGTGGCTAAAAAATGTGACAAGGCAGTGAGGAAAGCCAGTGGGATGCTAGTGTGCATAACGAGGGGTATCACCGGCACAAAGAGGGAGGTGGTAATACTAGATTACTGTGCCCGGTTCTGGAGACCACATCTCCAGAAGGACATAGAGTAGAGGCAGTTCAGAAGAGGGCAGCTAAAATGGTGCAGTCTAAAGCCCTATGAGGAGAGACTGAAGGACCTCAATATGTAAACCTTGGACAAAAGTAGGGAGTAGGGGATATGACAGGGACTTTTCAAATACCTCACTGGTATAAATAAGGTTCAAGAGGGATGTCTTTTCCAGAGAAAAAGGTGCTCAACAATACGGGATCATGACATTAAGCTGGAGAGGGTAGGCTCAAGGGTAATGTAGTGGATGCCTGGAGCAGCCTCCAAGTGGAGCTGGTAGGGGCAAAACCTAATGGGATTCAAGAATGCATAGGTCAGACACAAGGGAACCTTAGCGATAAAGGGGTGGGAGGCAGAGATCAAGTCGGGTCTGAGGTGTTACAGTAGGTAGAGGAGATGGGCAGACTGGTTGGGTCAACCAGTCCTTATGTGCTGTCGGACTATGTTTCTAGGCCGGCAATGTGGCATGGATGGCTGAGGCACTGGCGCTCTACCTCCTGTTACACTGGCAGCCAATGTTCGGAGAGGAGCGCAGGTTGATGGCGGTTGGCAGGGGAGAGGCACTGGCACTCTACCTCCTGTTACACTGGCAGCCAGTGTTCAGTGATGAGTACGGACTGATGGTGGTTGGCAGGGGAGAGGCACTGGCACTATACCTCCTGTTACACTGGCAGCCAGTGTTCAGTGATGAGCACATGCTGATGGTGGCTGGCAGGGGAGAGGCACTGGCACTCTACCTCCTGTTACACTGGCAACCAGTGTTCAGTGATGAGCACAGGCTAGTGGCAGTTGGCAGGGGAGAGGCACTGGCGCTCCACCTCCTCTTACACTGGCAACCAGTGTTCAGTGATGAGCACAGTTTGATGGCGGTTGGCAGGGGAGAGGCACTGGCACTCTACGTCCTGTTACACTGGCAGCAAGTGTTCAGTGATGAGCACAGGCTGGTGGTGGTTGGCAGGGGAGAGGCACTGGCGCTCTACCTCCTGTTACACTGGCAGCCAGTGTTCAGTGATGAGCACAGTTTGATGGTGGTTGGCAGGGGAGAGGCACTGGCACTCTGCCTCCTGTTACACTGGCAGCCAGTGTTCAGTGATGAGCACAGGTTGATGGCGGTTGGCAGGGGAAAGGAGGGAAAGGGTTGCACTCCTGATGGCTGCTCTCCTTTCCCGGTGGTGGGGTTGGGGACCTGCACACTCCACCAAATGACTGCCACCTGGTGATGGTAAGGTGGTAGTGTGGGTCAAGGGTAGTAGAAGGGAGAGATGTGGGACACCAGGGCTCGTCTCAGTGTAGGGAACTGGGAGTAAATTGTGGAAAAAGAACATGCCACCCCCCATGCCATATTTATTTATTTATTTTATTTATTTATTTAAAATTTTGGTGACCGGGTAGGCCCACTGAGCCCGAAGGTCCCTTTTTCATGGGCGACCCAGGATAACAATACATATTTTCATACAGAGAAAGACTTGGGTTACAGAGTAGTTTCAGGTGTGTGAGCAGGTTGCAGCCATGGTTATCATCATGCATCAGTCCTTACAAATATGTTGACAGTAGAATTAACAAAAGGTGCAGAAGAAATGTAATTTTACATGGTAAGCTGATATGTGTCAACCCTCAGGAGAGCTCCGAAGGGCCCGATGACAGAAGGTGGCAACGGAAAACAGGTAAGGCATAATGTCTGCCCAGACCTGTAAAGAACTGCCTTCTATATGAGTAGGATGTTGAGACATTAACAGCAGCAATACAACTAGGGCGTGGAGGGTAATTCTAGCGCCATCGCCCTGAAATGCTATGCATATACCTGCAACCTTTATTCCCAGCTGCTATTTGTTGTATTTTCTGTGATCATCTGCAACCATTCTGTAACCACTGTGTTTAACTACTATGTTACTAGTTACTCTGTACACTGTTGTCTCTTCTTATGTATGACGTGGAACCTCTGTAAAAGAGTCTTTGACTCAAAAGGTGTTATCTGATATTTATCAATAAACAATAAACAATTCCCCATCAAATATAGTTACAGATTAAAGGTTTTGCTTACCTGATGCTAGGTGAACCTAAGGCTAGGATTCCAAAAAGAAGAGAGGGACCTGTAAAATAATAATCAAAAGGGTCACAAAGGATCTGTAGTTCTTTGGGAAAGGTAAAGACAGGAAAGGCAAAACAGGTAAAGAAAACTTATCTGACACGATGTAGGCTGCTCTACAGAGCTACTCATCAGATATGATCCTGAGTGATGCCTAAAAATGAAAAATAAAATAACTTGACATGCTCAGAACAACCAAATAGTGGAAGTACACTTAATTTATTAGATGGAACTCCAAGTTCACAGCTCCTTGCTCGAAATACTATGCCAAACTGCTTTCATTCTACTCCGACTCAGGTTGCACAGTAAGGGTTTCCAAATCTACAGGGATCCCTGTATTTTACAGGGAAAATGGTTCAGTCTACAGAAAAATTGATCACATGGGCTTGCATTTTTCATAGGAAATGAATGTAATTTATAGGAACACACAGATGAAGCTCTGGGAGAACAGGATGAGCCTGCATGGAGCTTGAAAGGACTGTGGGCAGGCACTCCTCACTCCCTCAACAATTGGCAGCACCTGGATTTCCCTAATGAGCATTTTATTTTATACTCCTTACCCAGGCCACCAGTCCGCCACTCCTTGAGGCTCGCATTGTCCCTACTGCCCGGCGGTCACTCCCCCACTGCCACACTCCGGCGCCAGTCATGTTCTGTGGGCCCCACTACTGGGGGTGGTCTGGATCTAACCCTACCAGAAGGGCCCCTCCCCCCAGCTGGGGAATGGGGAGAAAATCTGAACGCAACTCCTGGCAGTCATGATGGACGGAGATGGTGCACTCTGGGGACCACGGTGTGGTGGGTCAGGCAGCCATCATCCAGCAGGGCTAGAACAGGCCCAATTTCCATTTTTCTGGCCCGGCCCTCTCACACAAGCAAGCACCACAGCTGCATCCTAGGGTTGGGGGATGTCTGGGAGAAAGTCTGAAAGCAACTCCTGGCAGTCATGGTGGACGGAGATGGTGCACTCTGAGGACCACGGTGTGGTGGGTCAGGCAGTCATCATCTAGCAGGGCTAGAACAGGCACAATTTCCATTTTTCTGGCCCTGCCCTCTCACACAAGCAAGCACCACAGCTGTGTCCTGGGGTGGGGGATGTCCGGCAGCGCATGGTCCCCAACTGCTAAGACATCACCACTATCCACCACCAGGAACATCATGAGAGCGGTGCAATGCAGCCCACAGCCCCCCATCAATTAAAGGGGAACATCTATCCCCAGTGTCCCACACCTTAGTGTATAGGCAGCCTTCAACTAGCACCTTTGAGGAAAATGGCATACTTTACCCAAGTTGCTGCTGCATACTTTATATTTAATCTAGTTGATTCTGTCATCCCTCTCACCCAACATCCTCAATTCTTGCTACCAAAAGGCCATCTCAAAATCTCCTTGAGTGTCAGACTTTGATTTTCATAGGGGAACAGAAGGGATGCCGCTATGGCACAGATGACCTAGGCAAAGAAGCAAACCCTGGAAGTTGTCATGTGGCAGTCCATAGCTGAGACAGCTGCTGCTCGGCCGGGAAGGGTTAGCGGCTGGTTCCATCACCACATTGACCACTTCTAGTCTGCCTGGGAGCTTGCTCCTGCTGCAGGGGAAGATGTGTGTGCAAAGCAGACGTAGACATCACCCATGCCAGGGGATGAGAGAAGGAAAATGGGGGTGGGGGAGAACAGTACCTGTCTAAATGACGGTTGGGGTCCTCAGCCCAAACAGGGTAAATCACTGAAGACTACCAGGCAATGGAAAAAATGTATAGGGGAAAAATAAATAGAGCAGCAGGACAAGGGGCTGGCAAAACTTTAGTCACCATGGTGGCAAGCCTAGCAATAACATGCGTAAACAGACTGGATTGTGGGACAGCAGGGCAAGAGGTCCCTCTTGCTGACTGGGGTCCCCATCAAAATGCATGGGTTGCACGTGCGCAACACCTCCCCTGGATGGTGTAGAAACACACTCACAGAATTAAAAGGAAACTTCAGACCCCCCTCACCCCCTGAGCCAGCCTTCAAGAACAGGTCTGCAACAGAAGCCATACGAAGAGAGACTAAAGGAGCTTAATATGTATACTCTTGAGGAAAGGAGGGAGAGGGGGGACATGACAGAAACTTTCAAATACCTCAAGGGAAGCAGCAAAGTCCAAGAGGGTAGCATCTTTCAAAAGAAGATGTGCAAGAACAAGGGGACACAATGTGAAGATAGAGGGGGGGCACAATTTGAAGATAGAGAGGGGATGACTCAGGGGTAATGTGAGGAAGTATTTTTTCACAGAGAGGGTGGTGGACACATGGAATGGCCATTCTGAGGAGGTCCTGGGGTCAAAAACTGTGGGGGAATTCGAAGAATGCATGAGACTAACATAAGGCAATTCTGGTGGGGAGGGTAGGAAGAAGTAGGCTGTTGGTTAACTAGGATCTGCAGCTTATCCAGTAGGTAGGGAAATGGGCAGACTAGGTGGGCCAAGCGGTCTTTATCTGCCGTCAAACGTCTATGTTTTTTAAGCAATTTCGGGTCCTACCATCAAACAAAAAAAGCTGCATTCAGTTGTGAGAGTGAGAGTGTGTGACCAGCCTAATCTTCTGCTGCCAGACTTCCTGTTGTCCCACAGTACATGGAGGGGTAGCATGATACCCAGCCCCTGCTTGATTAGAGGGTTTGGAGTGGAGACGTAATGGGGTAGTGGTATGTCACTTACACTTAAACCCCAGCACAACATGCTCAGCCGCCACCCCCCCCCAACAATTTCACAATGCAAGAAAGACCACACGAGACTAGCAAGAGGGGCAAGCGATACAGCAACAGTAACAAAATTGGCAAGGACTCATATTTTCCTAGACAGTAAAAAGCTTTCCACCATAAGAACAAAGAAAACTTCCCTCTGCATGTAACGTGTTATGTTAAAACAAATCAACAGAATCCATTTTTCCTGCAGCCTGCACTCCTACATTGAAAAGTTTACAGCAGTAGTAGTAAATAATTTTCATTCAAAACTCAAACTGATTTAACTGGATGCTCTCAACATATTTCTTTAATAACTGCTCACAACATTTGATTTTTTTACCTGCCTGATGTGTTTCATGGCTGCTCGAAGAAAACACACTTCTTGCAAAATGGGATGCGGCTTCCAGCTGGAGGTCTCCTTTTCATCATGGCACCACAGTCCGCTTGCTCCTTGCGACCAATGCAACCCAACATTGTTCTGAGTCCCAACACATGCAGCAGTTGAGTTAATGATCAACACATCATATGCTTTGTGGACAAGGCTACTTGCAACTGGGAGGCTACTTTAACGTCCCAAACAATACAAACAAGTATTTGTCAATGCCGAATGTTGAGCTGCGTAATAGGAATGGCAGTGAAGTATTGAACTGAAGCCAACCCCACCACCACCCTGCAGAGAGTGACAGGCATTGGGGTGTGTGTTTGGGTCGTCAGGCATAACGGCCACGCCATTTCACCACACCCCACCCTGCAGAGACTGACAAGTGTCACTGTGTTCCTTGGGGTCTTTGGCCCTTATGCGCACCCCATTTCATTAGCAAATATGGTGAGATGGGTGCGATATAGGAGAATGGGGTGAAGTTTGGGGCCGAAGAGTCCAAGGTATACCTCGATGCCTCTCACTGACTGCAGGGTGTGGAATGGTATGAGCATCACAGGCAAGATCCCAAGTCACACCCTGATGCCTGTCATTCTCTATAGGGTTGGGCGGTATAGTTGAAAACCCTAATACCTCAGGCATTCGTTGGTATTTTCACTCCAAATTTTCAACATGTTTGTTTTGTGACCCCACCTCATGAACAGGGGGAATATCAGTTTGTTAGCCGAAAGCTGCTTATGCACAGTGACTACGGCATTTAGCACCACAGGTGCAAAAACATGCCGAACAGGATGTAAAAAATGACAGCTGTACTCTTTCATGGGGAGGTGTAAAAAATGGCTATGTTGCAAATCTGTAGTAAAAATATTTAAAAAAATGGTGAAGTCACGAGCGTACATAGAAACTGTGCAACGCACACCCGTAATATAATTAGGTTGGGGATTTTTTACAGCAGATTGTCAACTCAGGCATTTTGGTGCCTCCGATCATGAACAGTGTCACTGTGATTTTCTTTATCTGTGGTGAACAATGATTTCCCACAGTGACCACGCATCTCTGCACTGAAAGTGTGAAAACACACTTCAGCCATGTTGTGAAAAATGACAGCTGTACTGTTCATAAGGAAGTGTGGAAAAATGTCGCTGGTGAAAATCTGGATTGAAAATATTACAAAGTCATGAACTAACGAGGGTGCATGGAAACTGCGCAATGCTCACTCGTAACACAGTCATTTTATTGACTTTTGTCACCAAATTTTCAACATAGCCATTTTAAGACCTCTGCTCATGAACAGTGTAACTGTGATTTTCTTAATCTGTCCTAAACATTGCTTTCGCACACCAACAGCACCATTGTGCGCTACATGTGCGAAAACACATTTTGGGCAACATATGAAAAATTGCAGCTGCACTGTTCATAAGGAAGTTTAATAAAATGGCAATGTTGAAAATCTGGAGTGAAAATATTAAATTTGCAAACTTACGAGCATGCATAGGGACTGTGCAACGCACGCTCGTAAAAGTCATTTTTAAGAATTTTTTCACCAAATTTTCAACATAGCCATTTTAACACCTCTGCTCATGAACAGTGTAACTGTGATTTTCTTAATTTGTCCTGTACATTGATTTCGCACACCGACTGAGCCATTGTGCGCTACATGGGCAGAAACACGTTTTGGGTGAGATGTGAAAAATGACAGCTGTACTACTCATAAGAAGGTGTAGTAAAATGGTAATGTTGAAAATCTGGAGTGAAAATATTGAAAATTTGCAAACTAACGAGCGCGTGGGAACTGTACAACGCACGCTCGTAAAACAGTCATTTTTTGGAATTTTTTCACCAAATTTTCAACATAGCCATTTTAAGACCTTTGCTCATGAACAGTGTCACTGTGATTTTCTTAATTTATCCCGTACATTGATTTTACACACCGACTGCGCCATTGTGCGCTACATGGGCAGAAACACGTTTTGGGTGAGATGTGAAAAATGGCAGCTATACTACTCATAAGAAGGTGTGGTAAAATAGCAATGTTGAAAATCTGGAGTGAAAATATTGAAATTTCATGACCTTATGAGCCTGCGTAGGAACTGCGCAATGCACGCTCCTAAAACAGTCATTTTTAGGACTTTTTTCACCAAATTTTCAACATAGCCATTTTAAGAAGTCTGCTCATGAACAGTGTCACTGTGATTTTCTTAATTTGTCCCATACATTGATTTCGCACACCGACTGCGCCATTATGCGTTACATGGTGGAAACACATTTTGGGTGAGATGCGAAAAATGACAGCTGTACTACTCATAAGAATGGTAAAATGGCAATATTGAAAATCTGGAGGAAAATATTGAAAATTTGAACTTATGAGCCCTGCGTAGAAACTGCATACGCCTCGTCAAAACAGTTATTTTGAGATTTGGTACCAGTTTCAACATGGGTTTTTATTCCTTCATGAATGATGTCATTGTCATGGTAAAGACAGTTCGGGCGCGATTTCCACGCAGGTGACTATGAAATCACCTTCGGGCCCGAATAACGCCATGACAGTGACATCATTCATGAGAAGGGGTCCCAGAAACCCCATGTTGAAAATTTGGTGCAAAAATTCTCAAAAAATGCCTGAGATATGCAACAAACTTGAAACCCTAGCCCATTATACAGCTTACCGGCATTTCCTCAGTTTGCGGTCGGCTTTGAAGAGTGCAGACGTGCTCCCAGTCCACCGAAGATCATCACGCCGAGGTCCGGAGGTAAGTATGGGGTGAGGGGAGGGTGTGGGGAGGCTGGGTGCGCAGTGGGTGGGTGTGGGTTGTGGGAGGGGTGGGAGACTACGTTGGACCGTTTTTCTTTACAGGTACAACTACAAGAAAAAGGATGATGTGGGGCGTTTGCCATGCTGGGGTGGGCTCCCAGCGTGGCACAAGAATGGTTGTGGGGGGCGTTCAGCCGACGGGGATTAGGCTCCCCGTCAGCCTAAGAGAGATTGCCATGCTGGGGTGGCCTCCAGCGTGGCACTTATTACTCGGGGGGACTGTGGAGCCGACGGAGATGGGCACCCCGTCGGCTATATTATTCGCTGCATGCTGGGGTGGGCACCCAGCGTGGCATTTTGAAGCCTTTGGGGAGGCGGGGGAAAGCACAGCCGACGGAGATTGGACACCCGTCGGCTATACAGTGCGTGGGGGCGCACGCCATGCACACGGTGTGTGGTGTGTGTGTGTGTGGGGGAGCGCATCAGCAGGCGATATCTTATTGCTGCTCACTCAAGCATAGCTCCCCCTTTCAACTGTATGCCACTGCATTTTGGAGTGTGTCATAGACAGCTCCATCATGCATTGGCTTACAGGGGCCATGCCTGCCAGCACACTGACTGAATTGGAGGAGGAGGTGACACACCTCTGAAATCTCCGATGATGGCACTATGTTTCTTGCACATGCGTGCAAGCAAACATAAAAAGTGCCAACAATGAAGGCCCAATAGGGTTGGTCATCCAGCACCTTCAAGCCATTTGAAACCAATCAGAAGGGCTAACTCTAATCTCAGCAGCCATGAGATTCTCGGCAGCCATTTTGAAACTTGCTGCCAAGAATCTCGTGGCCACTGAGATCAGCATTTGAATGTTTTTGTTTTCCCACACCTGTGGCCATGTCTCCAGATTCCCATGGCTAGAAGAGCAATCAAGAGCAGGTCGGTAGTGAAGTGGCGTGCGACATTGATATTTCGGTAGCTCCTAATAAATGAGCCCATGCCTTGTGTCTTGACTGTGCTCATTTTTTATGTGCTGTGGCATGATGGGGACCAGTTGTTAAAGCAGGAGGGATTCTTGAGCTGGCTGCGCGAGCAGAGAAAAATGGACTGACAGAAGCGCTGTGAAGCATGAGTTACAGTAATCAGATCAGGCTTCACGCGCTGGGCAGTAGTGTGGCTAAACTGACTTTAGAGTCTTTCTGGCAGCATATGCATCGCCTGAGTCAGTGGATCCGCTGTTCTGTTTAAACTTCTTGTCAAACTTGAGTGAAAGCTGGCACACGAACAGCTGACCCCTGATTAATTGCCACTTGGTCTAAAGGGATACTCCCAGAGGGAAACATCATTATATTGCAGGCACCTTATTTTATTTGAAATACAAGAAAATCTATGCCACTATTAATTTTTCTCCTTCCCCCATATGCAGTTGTTTTACAGATTTGTCTTTGAAAGGACCCTGTAAGTCCCTGTCTTGTTATCGAGCGTGGTTTCCTGCTGTTATTCTATTGTTGCCCGTTTGCGTAAAATACCTTTATGTGAAAATGGGATTTTTTTATCATCATTATTTTTTATGTTTGCTTGCGTGCATGCGTAAGAAACATTATGTGACAGCTTAGGAGAGAAGCGGGTTGTGGAGGCACGGCACTGTTATAGCCAAGGGAGGCATTGCATTTGGGGGCTTGGCAGTGGTGGACCAATGGAGGCACAGTGTTCTGATGACACTGGTCTCCAAAAGTGCACCAAGGAGAAACTTGTTCGCTGCAGCAATCAGGGGTCGCCTCGTCATTGCAGTGTCAGTCATTCTGCTGCAATGAGGGAGCAACCCGTCATTGCAGGGCGGGACGTTAGCTAGCCTAATACTGTTTGTGAACATGGTGGGCGGCTTGCTGCCACATTCAGAAACAGAACAGTATTAAGCAGCCCCCATGCCGAGGGGGTGCCCAGTCCCCCTCAGCAGCATGTGCCCCTCAAACAGTGTCTTTGTTTGCCGGATGGGGCCCCAATCCCCACCGGGCTCAGTCCGCCTGAATTTTTGATGGTCAGCGGAGGGAGCCCACCCTGTTAGCATAATCCCCCCCACACACACACACACACAAAACCTATGTTTGTGCCGAGGGAGTGCCCAATCCCCAGTCGGCTACAGTTGCCCCCCAGCAACGTTAGGTTGGCATGCTGGGAGCACACTCCAGCATGCCAAATGTCCAGTTACATGTCCCTGTAAAACAAAAACTGTCCCGCGATGTTTTTTTGTTTTATTTTCCCCTGTAAAGAAGGAAACAGTCCCTCGGTGGTCTCCCTGCCCCCCCACTACCCGCACCCACCCACTGCGCACCTTGCATCCCCACACCCCCACCTCACCCCATACTTACCTCCGGAGTCCGGCGCGATGATCTTCGGTGGACCAGGAACACATCTGCACTCTTCAAAGCCGACCGTGAAGGAAATGTCAGTAAGCTGTATAATGGAATAAATAGTGTATTTTCAACTTTGATGCATATCTCAGGCATTTTTTGGAATTTTTGCACCAAATTTTCAACATGGGGTTTTTGGGACCCCTTCTCATGAATGCTCTTACTGTCATGGCATTAATCAGGCCTGAAGGGTGATTTCGCAGTCACTGCGTGAAATCACCTTTCAGCACTGATTAATGAAACAACACTGCCAGTGTTCATAAGGTGGGCTCTCAAAAGACCTATGTTGAAAATTTGGTGGAAAAAGTCCTAAAAATTACTGTTTTACTAGCATGCGTTGCGCAGTTGCTACGCATGTTCGTAACTTCACGAATGTGCAATATTTTCACTCCAGATTTTCAACATTGGTATTTTTATGCATCTCCTTATAAACAGTGCAGCTGTCATTTTTCACAACCTGGCTGAAATGTGTTTTCACGGTTCCGGCACAGAATAGCACGGTCGCTGTGGGAAATCCATGTTCAGGACACATTACAAAAATCACAGTGACACTGTTCATTAGCAGAGGTCCTAAAATGCCTATGTTGAAAATTTGGTGAGAAAAGTCCGTAAAATGACTGTTACAAGTATGCGTTGCACAGTTTCCACGCACGCTCTCATAACTTCGCACATTTGCAATATTTTCACTCCAGATTGTCAATACTGCCATTTGTCTGCACCTCCTTATGAAGAGTACAGCTGTCATTTTTCACATCCCGGCCGAAATGTGTTTTTGCACTTCTGGCGCAGAACAGCACGCTCGCTGCGGGAAATCCATGTTCGGGACACATTAGGAAAATCACACTGATGCTGTTCATTAGCAGAGGTCCTAAAATGCCTATGTTGAAAATTTGGCGACAAAAGTCCATAAAATGAATGTGTTACGAGCGTGCATTGCACAGTTTCCATGCACGCTCGTTACTTCGCACATTTGCAATATTTTCACTCCATATTTTCAACATTGCCATTTTTCTGCACTTCCTTATGAACAGTGCAGCTGTCATTTTTCACATCCTGGTCGAAATGTGTTTTTGCAGTTCCGGCTCAGAATACCATGGTTGCTGTGGGAAATCAGTGTTCAGGACACATTAAGAAAATCACACTGACACTGTTCATGAGCACAGGTCGTAAAATGCCTATGTTGCAAATCTGATGACAAAACTCCATAAAGTGACTGTGTTACATGCATGCGTTGAGCAGTTTCCACATATGTTTGGAAGTGCGAGCATTTTTAATATTCCCACTACCAGCCCTTCAGATAACTCTATTTTGGACGTATTTTACGTCCATAAATTTTCTTAAAACGTCCCAAAATTTACTCTTTGGAGTCATTGATATCCACTTAACAATCCCTTGTTTAACAGCTGACGTCCATTTTTCCAGGTGTGGACGTCACGTCTGTTTTTTTTTATCCTGCTGTGAGCCGGTTGCCAATTGCCATGAAGACGAGATAGAATCTGTTTTTTTTTTTTTCAAATTCCATCCTGACCTCCCCCCCCAGCAAACTGCCAACCACATTTGCTTGGCTTCGCGCATGCACAGTTAGTTTGGCGCCTTTCTATGCCTGGCAAATGGTCATCACGAGCAGAGCAGCCCGGTCACCAGTGAGCAGCAGAGGTGAGGTGAGGTGACTGAGATAGAAAGCTACACCGTTTCTTTTTAAAGCTTTAGCTATCCGGCATTCAAAGTTAGCCGGCATTTAAAGTAAAAAGTTTTTTCGGTTTAAGCTCTTTTTACGTTCGCTTGCGCGCATGCACAAGGAGCGTTTTGGGAGAGTAGCACACTTTGGAGGTGTGCCTCTCCCTTGCAAGCCAGTGCTCCGTTGAGCAGGCGTGGCGGTCCTGCACCAATGGGTGCAGGAGCTGTGTATGACAGCGGTGGTCTTCGCTTCAAAGAAAACACGCTGTCATATGCCAGCTTTACGTCACGCCGCTCCCCTCGTGTCACGTGCTCCCCGGCGTCACGCTGGCCCCCAAAGCTGTGGTGCCACGCTGGGAGCCCACCCAGCGTGGCAAGTGTTGCTCGGCCGGGGTGCCCAATCCCCGTCGGCTCCACGGCCCCAAGCCATCCTGCTGCCACACTGGGAGCCCACCCCAAGCGTGGTAAGCGTGAAGGTAGTTTGCCGACGGGGTGCCCAATCCCCGTTGGCTTTCGGCCCCCGCGGTTTGCCGCGGGGTGCCCAATCCCTGTCGGCTCCTCGGCCCCCTCAGCCATCTTCTGCCATGCTAGGAGCCCACCCCAGCATGGCAAACGTCCCACATCGTCTGTTTTTTTTTTACCTGTAAATGGAAAACGGTCCCACGGCGCATCTCCCAGTCCCCCCTCCCACAACCTGCACCCACCACTGTACCCAGCCTCCCCACACACCCTCACCCCATGCTTACTCCGGAGCTCGGTGCGACGATCTTCGGTGGACCGGGAACACGTCTGCACTCTTCAAAGCCGACCCTGATTGAGGAAATGCCGGTAAGCTGTATAATGGGCTGAATAGGGGTTTCAACTTTGTGCATATCTCAGGCATTTTGGAATTTTGCCAAATTTTCAACATGGGGTTTTTGGGACCCCTTCTCATGAATGATGTCACTGTCATGGCGTTATTCGGGCCCGAAGGGTGATTTCTCAGTCACTGCACGAAATCACCCTTCTGGCCTGAATAGCACCATGACAGTGACATCATTCATGAGAAGGGGTCCCAAAAACCCCATGTTGAAAATTTGGTGCAAAAATTCCATAAAATGACTGTTTTACGAGCGTGTGTTGTGCAGTTCCTACGCACGCTCATAGGTTTGCGAATTTTCAATATTTCTACTCCAGATTTTCAACATTGCCATTTTACCACACCTCCTCATGAGCAATACAGCTGTCATTTTTCACATCCTGCCCAAAACATGTTTCTGCCCATGTAGCGCACAATGGCGCAGTCGGTGTGCAAACTCAATGTATGGGACACATTCAGAAAATTACAGTGACACTGATCATGAGCAGAGGTCTTAAAATGGCTGTGTTGAAAATTTGGTGAAAAAATTCCTAAAAATGACTGTTTTACAAGTCTGCGTTGTGCAGTTCCTACGCACGTTCGTAAGTTTGCGAATTTTCAATATTTTCACTCCAGATTTTCAACATTGCCATTTTACCACACCTCCTCATGAGCAGTACAGCTGTCATTTTTCACATCCTGCCCAAAACATGTTTCCGCCCATGTAGCGCACAATGGCACAGTCGCTGTGTGAACTCAGTGTATGGGACACATTAAGAAAATCACAGTGTCACTGTTCATGAGCAGAGATCTTAAAATGGCTATGTTGAAATTTGGTGAACAAATTTAACAAAATAACGTTTTCTGACGTGCGTGTGCAGTTCCTCATGCGCTCGTAAGTTTGCGAATTTTCAATATTTTCACTCCAGATTTTCAACATTGCCATTTTACCACACCTTCTTATGAGCAGTACAGCTGTCATTTTTCACATCCTGCCCAAAAGGTGTTTCCGCCCATGTAGTGCACAATGGCGCAGTCGGTGTGCAAAATCAATGTATGGGACACAGTAAGACAATCACAGTGACACTGTTCATTAGCAGAGGTTTTAAAATGCCAATGTTGACAATTTGGTGAAAAAATTCCTAACAATGACTGTTTCTGACGTGCATTTGCACAGTTCCCACTGCCTTCGTAGGTTTGCGAATTTTCATATTTCCACCCACATTTTCAACATTGCCATTTTACACACTTCCTATGAGCAGTACAGCTGTCATTTTTCACATCCTGCCCAAAACGTGTTTCCACCTCTGTAGCGCACAATGGGGGTAACAAAAAGGTCATGCTGAAAATTTATTGTGCAAATACCAGCAATCGCACAGGGCATTACGGTAAAGCACCATACATGCCAAACACCACTGCAAATACCTGCAAGCAAACATTTGGCATTGACAAATGCTTGTTTTTAAGTCTGTTTACCAAATTCAGAATTAAACCTCTATTATTTTTTTCTGCTGGAGTGCTTTTATTGAGTCCAGCAATCGTTCACATTCACATTTTGGATGTCTTATGTTTTGTGCTATGCCGTTCGGTGTATAGGCACGCTTTGTGCATTTAAACTCTAGAGAGCTGAGATAGTGTTTTGATTAACCACAGCTCAAGTTGATGAATGAAACCTTTCCTTTAGCTAATCGCTAAAATGGGTTTAAAATGACTAAGAGCTGCGTTTGTTACTGTTTGGTCGAGCTCAGCCTGAAGTTATGTGCCTGGTGGACCCTGAACCAGTGGCCTGGAGTTCGTGGTTTTTGCGATTTGGGGATCTGTTTGGTGAGCCCTGACTGGTGATGCAGTGGCAGGAAGAAGGATGCCCTGTATAGGAAGGGTCAGTGATATTTCACTGCAGCAGCACTGTGGGTGCTGATACGCTTATTAAGCCTTTTTAAAAGTATGCCACCTTACTATTAGCAGTTTGAAATAGAAAAATGCTGTTTGGTGAGAGATTTCAGTCGTTTGTGAGGGGAAAAAACTCATAGATTAAATTAAATCAAAGCCTCTGCTTGTGGCCCGGTATCTAACAATGAGTTCCTAGAAAATGGGACTACAGTGGAAAGGTCCACATGCTTTAGTTAATATTTCTAGAGGACTCTAACTCTTTGCGACATCTGTGGCTTGTTCTTGATCAGTGTGGCAACTTATGTTGTATGGTAACAGCTTTTGAGCCTGTCTGGATAGCAAAGTATACAGGTATGGGGACTCCTGGCTAAGGAGCAGAACTAATGAATGAACTGGTTTCTCTGAGATACAAAGTGGCTCTTTAATGACTATAGAGGCAGTAGGTTTTTTTGCCTGTTTCTGCCTGTTCTCAGGAGGATGAGCATTTGATCTGAGTGCTATAGGTTCACTCACAGCTCACAGCTAAAATTATGAACACTTTGAAGAGTCTAAAAAAGTGTCATTTTAATGTGAACCTAGCAAACCCAGTGTCTGATAATTGATGTATTGTCTGGTTGATTTTTTTTTTTTTTTGGGGGGGAGCCTTCTAAGATACTAATATGTGGTTTGTTGGCTTGAATTATGAATACTTGTTCATTTTATTTAGCACACAGCCACACAGTATTAATTTTCGATAATCTGTAATGTATAGATTCTGTGACATTTACCTATTTATATGCTAATAATTTATAGTATGTATGAATCTAGGACTTATGATTAATAGTAATCTAGGAGGATGTTTAGCCAGGGATAAGATCTATTGAAAAAATGTTGCCTTTTTGTTGTATGAAGACCCCTGGATGCTTATGCATGGCAACCTTGGATTCTTTGCATATGGACTTACTGTGGCCCTGAGCTAGGGGTGGGGAGGGCTATGGAGTCATGGCTTTTGGCCGATACTGACTATGGGGGGGGGTACTGCTGAGTGGTATTGGGTATGTGTGCAGGCAATTCACCCCTTCTAGGGTGCTGCTGCTGACAGCTGCAGGGGCAAACCCTTGGCCACCAGAATTACAATCACCAAGAAAAGTAAATTACTTTTTCTAGTAACTGCAACTCCAGCAAACAAGAGCCTGCCCCTGCAGCCGCCAGCAGCACCCCAGAAGAAATGAACTGCCAGCACCCCTTGGTTGGCAACTTCTCTGTGTGTGGACAATGGACCTACTTTAAGTAAGTCCATTGTCCACACACAACAGAGAAGGTGCCAAACTGATTTGATGGGGTTCTTCAGTTAATCAAAACTGCTCTATTTAGGAACAGCCTAACAGCCTCAGTCAGGGTACAAAAATGTGATTTTTTTTCAGGTACATTCTTTGGTGGATATGGCATGGATTACAGTGAGGGAACCGTATTCAGAAGGCCCATGAGTTGACTTTCAAAAACTATAGGACTTGGAGTATTTTGACTTCCAACATTTGTCGATCGGAGTTATTTTGACTTCCAAAAATTCACAGCTGGAAGTATTTTGACTCCAGTAAAACTAAAATGACTTCCAAAGTTCAACCCATGGAAGTATTTGACTTCCACCCAAAAAAGATTATCTGAAGGCCTGCCCACTACAGATTTTCAACATTGCTATCTCTTCATACCTCCCTATGGATGGTACAGCTGTCATTCTTCACATCCTGCCCGATCTGTGTTTTCGTACATGTGGCGCAAAATGGCACTGTCGCTGTTGGAAGTCAGTTTTCGGGACACATTGACATAGTCACACTGCCATTCTTCATGAGAAGAGGTCCCAAATGCTTTCCTGAGGTGGGGTCACAAAAAGGCCATGTTGAAAATTTGTACTGTAAATACCAACAAACGCCCGAGGCATTAGGGTTTCTTTTTTTGCAAATAACCAAACTTTATTGAAATTTATCAAACATAACATATATATCGTACAAGTAAATAATACAGAGGCACCATAAAACAATAAATAGAAAAAAAAAAGAGAAGTAACAAAGCAAAACAAGACCCCTAAAACCCCCCCACCCCTGGCAGCTATCCCTATGGCTGACTCACTTATGTAATGAATGCAATCATAATGTAACCTCGGAAAACAAACAAAATAAGACCCAATTATAAGTAATATAACTAAGTCTTCAAAAGGAGGTACCATGGAGGAGAGGATTCACCCAAATAATGTGCCAAACTGGGGTCGATATCCTTCCAATAATTAGAAGCGAGTATTATAAGCTTTAACACTAATACCCGTACCTATCCTTCAAGCATTGGAATAGCTTCCCCCAACATTGCAGAAATATTGGTGAAGCATTATAAAAAGAAAGAACCGATCTTTCTGCATTCAATGCACTCATAAACTCCTCCCACCACTCCGCACACGAAGGAGTCCAATCACCTCTCCAGTGGCTCAGAATTATCAATTTAGTTACCGCTGCTACCATAGCTAATTGACATTTAGTTAATTTACTATGTATTTTATCAAACACACCAAATATACAAGCCTCTGGAGTGAAGAATCTGTCCAGATCGTAAAATTGACCAATCATTTGCTTCACCAAATGCCACAATCCCACCACCTTGGGGCAGGTCCAAAACTTGTGGTAGCTGGTAGCCAGAGAATCATTACACTCAGTACAATTCGCTGTGAAGTGACTACTCATCCTTGAAAGCTTAGCTGGTGAAAAATATAGATTATGAAGTAACTTAAATTGAACTTCTCTTAATCTATCCTGCTTGACAAATTTATAGATATCGACCCAAGCCTTTTCCCAAATTTCTGCTGATTTACCCAGGACAGATTTAATTCCCAGTGTATTGGAACTGGTAACACTTTCAAAGAATCTTTGACTATTATATACTTGTACATTTTGATATCACCTTGCCGCTATGTAAACCCTTTCAACTCCACAAACATAGGTCCCAAAATATTTTGCCCCAGCCTCTTACCAAATACGACTTTAACGCAACTTAAAATTTGACTTAATTTTAAGTAGGATTGACATTACCTTCCAATTTCCCCGCCAGAGCCTGAAGTGAAAGAAGCCTATTATTCTGAAAGAGATCCTTAACCCGCCACTTCATTTCCCTTCAGTTCCCTGTCTAGATATAGGTTGCTTCCAATGATCAAATTCGGATTTCTACTATAGGTTGGGATAAATCATATCGTTGTGAGATTTGACATTTCGTAAAACTGTTGCAAGGCTTTAATATCCTATCCTAACGGGTATCCTCACCCTCTTTGGAATTTTAGCCCATGGAACATAAAGTAAAGACTCTAAATCCAGCTTAAGGCCACTAACAAATAACGATCTAAATGAAGGCCAGGGTATGTTAGTCCTCGTCTTTACGCTTGGGCACTCGACCTCGCCAGGTGGATCGCAAGGTAATAAGCGTAAAAGTCCGGTAATTGGAGCCCTCCGAGTCGCCGCTGCCGAGTAAGTTTGAGGTAACTTCTTCTAGGGGGTCTCCCATTCCATAGGAAAGCCACACATTGTTGAAATAACGGCTTGAAAAGGGACTTTGGCAAGTACACATTTAAATTAGATAGAGTATAAAAAAGTTTGGGCATAACCATCATTTTTATCGTATTGGCTCTTCCCGAAAAAGTCAGTGGGAGCTTTGACCATCTAACCAAATCTTCCTTGATAATTTTAACTAAGGGTTTAAGATTTAAATCAATTAAGTTCTCTAAATTCTTAGATATTTGAATCCCCAAATAGGTTATTGATTTGGTTTGCCAACAAAGTCCCAGAGAGAGGCACCAACTTCTATGAAGAAATGGGGACAAAGCATAGACTGACGTTTTGGCCTTGTTCAAATTATACCCTGAACACCTACTGAACTTATCAATTAAATCAAGAGCTTTAGGAAGGGAAGAAGTAGTGTCCGAGATGTGTAACAGTAAGTCGTCTGCAAATGCAGATAGTTTAAACTCAGTGCCTCCAATCCTTAGCCCCTTCACCTCTATATTGGACTTAATGGAACGAATCAACGGTTCAATGTATAAATTAAAAAGGTATGGTGATAAAGGGCAACCCTGCTGAGTACCTCTAGAGAGGGGAAAGGCCTCGGAAATTAAGTTATTACATTGGATTTTAGCTACAGGGCAAGAATATAAAATGCGAACCATGTGAATAAATCTATCTGGGAGGCCTAGCTTTGACAGGGTAGTGAACATGAAAGCCGATTCCACCCTGTCAAAGGCTTTCTCTGCATCTAAAGAAACTAATGACGCATCCAACGCAGGGTCCATAGACTCAGAAACCAGGTAAAACTACTTACGGAAATGATCAGCTGAGGAGCAACCCTCCACAAAACCAGCTTGCTCTGGACTCAGTAAAGTCCGCCAAACTCGTTTTAATCTGTTGGCCAGAATTTTAGCAAAGACTTTAACATCCAAGTTTAGCAATGAAATCGCCTATAGCTACCCACTTCGTCAGTGGGCTTGCCTGGTTTTGGCAACAGAATAATCTTAGCCTCAAATGGTGTCTGGTCCTGATCCCTTGATCACACCAAAAGAAATAGCTCCTGCAATAAAGGTGCAAGAATATTTTTAAATTGCTGATAAAAGAAAGCTGAAAATCCGTCCAGGCCAGGCGCTTTATCTGAGCAAAATGAATCAATAACATTTTCTATTTCTTCCACCAAAATGGGAGCTATCAATTGAGGACCAGCATCTCTTGACAGTTTCGGTAACGGAATGGTTTCTAAAAACTCTTGGGTCTCATCTAATACCTGGGTGGGGGGCTGCTGGCTTGTATAAAGCTTTTGGTAAAAGGACTTAAAGATACCTAGTATTTCAGCCGGATCCGTAATACTTGCCCTGATTCTGGGTGGTTAAGAGCAGTCACCCACCTTGCCGAAGATTTCTGTTTTAGCTGCCAAGCCAGCAGCCTCCCTGCCCTACTACCTTGTCCCAGGTATAAAGCCTTGACTCTGGAGGCTAAACTAATGACTTTCTCTCTGCATGTCCGGTCACGATTTCTTAGAAAGATTAGTTTAATTTCTTGTTCTTCCATTCTTTGATTATCGTTAACTTTTCTAATTCCTTTATCTCCTTTAAACATTTGTCTAATAGTGTCCTTGACTTGATCTTGCGGACAGTTGCTAAGTGTATTAACTCGCCACGCCACACAGACTTAAGAGCCACCCACGTTTGGTCAATAGCATTAATGGAACCCCAATTACTGGCGATAGAGCTTTCTAAGAACAATTTAAAGCTGGCTAATGTCTTGGATTCTTTTAAAATACTGTTGTTTAATGACCATGAGTATGACCTATTTGGTAAAAGCGGTAGAGAACATATAATCCTTATAGGTGAATGGTCAGAGATTACACGGGGCAAAATTGCAGCATCCACCACCCAGGACAAACTAAACTGGCTGACCAGAAAAAAGTCCAATCTCGAGTGTGATTTATGCACTGCAGAAGAAAATGTATACTCACGGAGGCTAGGGTTGAGGGTACGCCAGGGATCTATTAGACCTATTGAAGACATAAGCTCCCGCAAGGCCTTCTGAGCTGGAGAGAGGGAAGAGCCTTTACAATGTGATCTGTCTAGTCGGTTAGCCTGAACTAAATTCCAGTCCCCACCTATGATTATTTGGATGTTCCCAAAAGAAGCCAAGGTCAATCCTAACTGTGTAAAAAAGTCCGGTGAATCTAGGTTAGGCCCATATACTGAACCCAGGACTAGATTAATCCCTCCAATACTACCCGAAACAAATATAAATCGACCTTGCGGGTCGGATATTATTTGAGAATGCGTGAATGGAACCCCCCGAGCAACTAAAATAGCTACTCCCCGGCTATTAGAGGAGAATCCCGCTCCAAAAACCTGATTCACCCACTTCTTCTTAAAATGGGCCAGTCGGTCAGCAAGAACGTGAGTTTCTTGTAAAAATACTATTGCTGGTTTCAAGTGGGCAAGGTGATTCAGAATGACAAATTTTTTACAATTATCCTTTCCTCCCTTGATATTCCAGGAAATTATATTCAACCTATCTACCATCTGTTATACAGACCATAGAATTCTTGGGATAGCTGCACCCTCCCCATACGAATTCCTCAGAACAAAAAGAATTTACCTTTCCAAATGCCCCACCAACCCCTAAACAGAATAATAACATACCCATAAATAACTTATAACTCACCCTCCTGGCCCGAAGCCAACACCCCATTCTCCGGTACATGATGCTGCATAGAGACGGGTATATCCACCCCTGCCACAACTATTGATATAATTGAATATATAATCGTATCAGACTCTATCTATGAGCTAGGCTACTAAAAGAAAATTAACCTCCCTCTTTAGGTCTATGGTTACGCCGTGAGTAAAACACTAATTGACAAGACCCCCCAAAAAAAAGAGAAAATTAGAAATTAAGGGTATAATGCAACCATTAAACTAATAAAACATATATTAGGCCATTAAGTACCTCCAACCATCCAAACCCTAGAAATGAGATTATAGGCCAATCCATGGCACACCCAACCTTAGTCCTGTAAGGGACTCTATCTGGAAACCTGCTAACCCGAAGGCCGGCGAACTATATCTAACAGACCTATTAAGTAAACAAGACAGGGCTGTCCGGCCTGCCTAAAAATCATAACTAGCATTATACCCCTTGGCAGTTCGAATCTAACTGGATCCTTATAGCTAGTTAGGTACCCCAGCCATAAATTACCAATAAGAAAACTATTGTTATACGTCAAACACCATTAATACAAGTGTCACAAAAAAGGGAACAAAAGTATTCTTCCAGGCGTACGTGCAAACAATGTAGCCTGCCTCCTCATAAAAATATTGACCTTAACTTTATATCTACAAGGACTGATGTAAGACCCACCCTGTACTCTAATTGTAATCCAGAGTACTATAATACTTCTAACCAAGGTATATCAATAATGTAGCTGGTAAAGCTCCCTTGCCCATCTTAATAGTGGTTAAGTGTCACACACAACAACAGACGTAATACTTAACCCAACTTGTCAGTAATCTATGGACATTCCCGAGTTACATATTGCTCTAATACCCTCAATCAAAATCAGATTATGAATGTTAATAGCAATCCAAGAATCTCAGTCACCAAGCTTAGCAAAAACAAAAAGTTACTATACGCTGTCCATATAGTCAGACTTATCTCTCATCCCTTGGGAAACAAGTCGGGTAACAAAGTTCTCAGGGAGTCGAGTGCTTCTTCCGCCGAGTTGAACCTCTTCGGGCCTTCCTTGAAAGTAACCTCCAGCCTCTCGGGATAAAGTAGACAGTGTCGGATCCCTGCCGCCCAGAGCTTCGACGTAATCGGCCTGAAGCTGGCACGAGCTTGTCTCATCTTCCAGGTTAAGTCGGGCACCAGACGCAGTTTCTTACCTTCCCATTGGAAAACCTCCGATTTCCTCACTCCATTTAAGATGTACTCCCTGTCCAAATAATTCAAAAGTTTGAAAATAACCGGCCTCGGTGGCTCCGAAGATGGAGGTTTGGCTCTAAGGGCTCTATGACCCCTCTCTATAATATATTCCGGCCCATTGGGTGAGGGGCCCACCGATTTCTTAATAAGCTTCTGCAGAAACTGAATAGTATTTGGCCCTTCCTCACCTTCTGGAAGGCCCAGCAGGGCCAGATTATTAAGCCTGTTTCGGCCCTCCAGGTCATCTAGACGATCTTCTAATTTGACAATATTTCTTTTACACACACTATATTAGGGCCTGATTTATCCATAGTTTCCCAAAGATGAGATTCTGGCCTCAGCGTCGGTCACCCTTCTCGCTTAACTGTGTCAAGGCTGGTTTTATCTCTGCTACTCTCTATAAGTTTGAATAAAGCTTCTTTGTAGTAGAAAGGTCATTGTAGATCTTCTCAGGTTTTAGCTCTTGTTCCTGGAGCAGAGGTGATGAGCCTCACGCTGGCGCTGGTTTCAATTGAATCAGTTGTCTGCATCTTCCAAAACGAAAGTTGTCACTGGTTACCCCAAAATCCACTCCTAGATGGACCCAAAGATTTCAGTATCAATTCAGGTAGCTTTGCAGTGTAAAATATAGGATTTGGGGTGTAGAGTAAATTCCTTGCTGATAGGGAGAGAGAAGCCCACAGGCTGTAGGTTTACCGCCGCATACAGTTAACAAATCTAGTGCTGGCTCCTTTAAGATTCTGAAAACGAGCGTTATCACCAAATTACTCAAAACCAGTGATGATAGGCTTCAACAGTGTCCCAAAGTCTGCTCAGTGTGCAGTGGTGAACAAAATTGGAGTTTGTGCTGGCAGGGAGCAGAAGAAGAGCGCGTTGCTGCCTAATCGCGGGCGGACTTTCACCGACGTTTAGATCGGCTCTTAAATTACTCGAAAACGAGCGATATCGCCGAATGGTGCGGGACCTGTTCCTACAGGGTCTGGCTGGCTTCCAAATACTTGTGAACCCTGTTAGCCCTTGCAAAAGTCAAATTTGGAGTGGCAGGGAGCGGAGAACCCTCAAGCTGCTGCCATCACTCCATGAGCGTCACGTGATCTCCCGGCATTAGGGTTTCTAACCATAATGTCCTACCCTGTACAGACAGACAGGCATCGGGGTGTGCCTTTGGATTGCCGACTGTACTGCTCATGCCATCCCAACCCCCAGCCACTGACAGGCATCGAGGTGTACCTTGGACTCTTCAGCCCAAGACTTCACCCCACTCTCCTATGCTGCACCCATTTCACCGTATGTCCTTATAGAATGGGGTGACTATAAAGCCAAACACCCTAAGGCACACCTCAACACGTGTTGATGTCTGCAGAATAGGGTGAGGTGATATGGCTTGACCGTCATGGGCGACAACCCAAACACTTACCCCAAATAATGTCCGTCTCTACAGGATGGAGGTGGGGTTCACGTGAAGTTCAGTACTTCACTGCCATTCCTATTCTCCATCTGTCTAACTCCTGCATTTCCAATGCTAATACCAGCAAGCAAACATTCGGTATTGACAAATGCTTGTTTACTTCAGCTGTGGGTCAGCAGGTTTTTCTCAGGAGGAGGGAGATCAGGAGGATGGGTTGCCTTGGTAGTTTCTGGCCACCTGGCAAGAAGTATTGTTTTTTAAACCTTTTTTTTCTATACCAAATAACAAATACTGGATAATCGATACCAAAATGCCCCCTGCAACGAAGGTATTTGCACACACTTACTTTTTTCAGCTACCTCCTACTGATCTCCTGCCGAGCCCTTCTCCTGAGAACAACCTGCAACCCAGAGCTAAAAATATTTTTAAAAATCCCATTTTACATGTACGGTATCTTCCACAGCTAGGACAAATGACTGAGCCACAAGTTACAGCTTACAGAGAACCGCACTGGAGTCAGTAAGGCTCAGGGACTTACAGGGTACCTTTCAAAGACAAGTCTATAAAATAATTTCATATGGGGGAAGGAGAGAAAATAAATTAATGGTGACACACAGTAGTATGGATCTTTTTATTTCAAATAAAAAAGGTGCCTGCAATACAATGATTGCCCCCCTCAGAGTCTAGATCCGTTTTGACCAAGTGGTGCTGTCCTATCAGGGATCAACTGCTCATGTGTTTGCTTTCACTCAACCTTGACAGACTGAGATTAACTGGGATAACAGCTGATCCACTGACTCAGATGAGGCTGTGCACGCTAGGCTGCCTGAAAGACTCCCAAGTCAGTGCAGCCATACTAGTACCCAGCACACGAAGCGTGAGTCTGATTACTGTAACTAATATCACTGAGACTTGGGCTTCACAGTGCTTCTCTTCAGTCCATTTTTCTCTGCCCCCAGTCACTTGCAAGAACCCTGCTTTAACAACAGATCCCCAATATGTCACAGCACATGAAAAAATTAGCACAATACACAAGGTATGGGCTAAAATGTTATTAGGAGCTACCAAAGACCATCACTGTCACACACCACTCTTCACTACCAAGCGGCTCTTTAAGCATTTTGTAGAAGAGGCAGCTGCCCACGGCCCCCAGTATGAGCTGGGCCCGCAGAGACAGAGTTTGTTTTAAGTTTCATATGTATACTTTTATTTGCTGCACTTGCCAGACAAACTTAATGTTGTTTAGTGAGAGGGTGCTGGGCTGGGCTGGATCCACAAGTGAAAGTGCAGAGCGCAATTCACCCTGCTTGTCCCTTTCATTCTTGACCGCCCAGCTATGCTGCATCAGTAATGGTGCAGCCAGTTGCTTTAAACCAGAGTCTTATCTGTTGTGAGCAGCAATTCCCATCCCATTCAAAGCTGCGAAGTCTGAAGTTGCCACGGGTAAGTCCGACAAATGAGCAGAGCTGCAATGAAATAAACAGGGCTGCTGCAAGTTGCAGCGACCTTATTGCATTGCTGCTCTAGCATCCATCAGACTCGCCCAAGGGAAGCTCAGACAGAGCTGCTTTGGAAATTACAGGCAAGACACCAACCTTCATCTGTGTAACAGAATTAGAAGTGATTTTAGGAGTGAGAGTTTTAAAAAAATAGACACACCAGTCCATTAGAATGCAATTGTTAATCTTGTTAAAAGAATTTGCTTAACTCTCAGGGAGTTAGCCTAACTGAATTCAAACTGGAACATCAGGCATGCCATTTTTTGTGCCTTATTAAAAATTGCATGCATCTGCTGGCACAGGATGCCTGTCTGCGATGCCGATGGCCCGGGTTTGGGAATGGACCTGGGACATCAGAGGGCCAGCCGGGGTAGAAGGACCGAGTGTCCAGAGGACTGCTCTTTGGGGGGGAGGGGGCTCAGTGTCCAGCACCCCTTGGACCCCTGGCGGAGGCCAGGGGTTCTGCAGTGACCGGCACCATCATGTACCGGGGTGGGGTGGATGCGGGATGTCATTGCATGTCCCCACCCATAAAGTGTCGCACAAAACAAAAATGCTGGCCACAGCGGATGATGCTGGCTCCAATACTGTCCCTTTTGTCCACCAGAGTCCCTGTGGTCCTGACCTGGGGTGCAAGTCGGGTCTCACCTCCCAGTGTCTGTTGGGAGGGGGTGCCCATCCAGTGGCCCCACTGAGGTGGACAAGCCTCAGTATGGGGGAAGGGAAGTCAGAAGAGCCAAGCTGAATTAAGATTGGGACCCGGCAAAAAAAAACAAAAAAACTGCGTGTATGCCCTCATTGCTTTGCCAGATTGCCAATGCAGTTTCTCTCCCCCATGCCCCAAGTGTATTTTGAATCCCTCCCTACTTTGGACCCTCCATCTCAAGTGACAGATAAACATGCATGCTTCAAAGGTGTCACTGTCAATGACTCATCTGACTCACATCCACTCCTGCTTGCCTTTCCCCTGCCAGACTAGTAGCCACTCTGTCTGCTGCCTATGTGCCTATAGTTGGCAGAACAGTAATTGAGCATCCCTCTGTCCTGTAAGTCACCCATTTCTAATCTCTGCTTTTTGAGATTCTGTAAACACAGATCTGCTGTTTTTACTATGTCACCGGCTCACCATTTTAAAGAGCCCCTTTCCTGGCATACCTAGGGCAAGTCAATATGAAGACTTACCCCCCCCAAGTCCATCCATCAATAAAGTATCATTGTTCGAGCCATGGCTTATGGAAGGGATCATATTTTGGCTCTGTGGAGACCTGGGTTTGAATCCCCAGTTTCCACTTGCATACTGTGTGACCCTGAGCAAGTCACTTAACTTCCCTGTGCTACCAGGTCACTCCTGTAAAAAAGCTTTCAGCTTAGTGTGCTACTCCTGGTTAAAACAACTAAACTAAAAAAAAAAAAATTTAAAACTGCTGATCCCTTCCACATCCTTGTCTTGAGCGCTGTCCCGTGCTAGCATGTTTTGTGATGGTAAATATTTGGCAAGCTCAGATATGCGCTCCATAGACAGCGATAGGCTTTAATGTCCTCTTTTTTTTTTTTTTTCACTTTATCTTTTTATTGCTTTTCAACAAAGAACAAAATGTCCTTTTTTTAAGGGTTTCCATCTAAATGCATCAAGGCCATCTCACAAGGCTCTTGTTAGCTAAGGGTGGCATTGATTCAGATTCCGATTCCGATCCCTGAACTATTAACAAAAAGACATTAAAGTCAGTCCCTGTAGTAGTTTATGGAGTGTGTCCCCATGTTCTCCGTATAATTAAATTAAAAAAAAAAGAATGCTAGCATGGGGGGGCCTCAAGACTAGGAAGTGGAAGGGATTGGTAGCTTGCCTCCCTGAAGCCAAAGTACAGTCCCTTTCTTTCTGTAAACCAGGGCCTGAAATGTTATATTTTGTGTATGGATGAACTCCAGGGGTGGTAAGGCTCCTTACCATGTTAAAAAGGGATTTGAATAAAAATGCCAGGGAAGTTGCTCTCTAAACTACCTGATTGACTTATTTACGTCATTATTACAATGACAGAAATTGAGCTGGCAGTTTATTCATTTATTTTCTTGTTAGTCATGCTTCTTACCTTTGGTCCACAGTCTGCCATCCACGTCCAGGCATCCACCTACTCCGGCCGCCATCCAGATGCCCCAGGCTCCTTTTTGGGCATCACTACATACCCCCCATGGCTTGCCCCCCACGGCAGGGCAGTGGAGATACCTCCTTTATTTCCGCTGACACAGGATCCGGTAACCGCAGTGAGCCCTCGGAGCTGGGCATCCTGCCAAATGGCCATCAAGCCGCCGTGACTGGTGCAATTTTTCCCTGTTCTTGATTCCCCTTGAGTTGGAGGGCATGCAATGATGCCAGCAGCCATGAGCGTGCACGTGTCCGTGTGTGTCCCCATCCAGGCGTCAGCCCCCAACTCCTCCCCAGTGTACGACAAGCGTCTCCGACCCCCAGCCTCCACCAGGGTGCAGTCAGACGCCGACCATTGTGGACCCCCCTTCCTGGAGAGGAAGAGCAGTCCATTAGATGCTTGATCCCTCTCCTCCCCTGCCAGCCCTCGGTGACTCATGCTTGCTCCCGAACCCGATTCGACAGCATGGCGCAAGGTGTGGTGTCCAGCACCTCAGCCCTCAGCACCACCGGGCAAGCTTGAGCTGGCAGTTTAAATAATTATTAGAAGTCAAAATCAGACTTCACATCCAGTTTAGAATGAGGCATTGTTCGCCCAATAGCAATTTTAACATTTACAATACATTAACTTTACATACTGTGGGGGGATGGGGACCAGTGAACCTCTTTCCTTTTAACTGGAGGGGCAGCTCTGAGGAGACTCCTTTGGCATTACTGACTGGACCCTGATGCTGTCCCCTCTTCTACTGAGGACTAGGAGAGGAGGACACAGCAGTAGAGCAGGGATGCCTTGCCAACGGGGGGGGGGGGTCCTTAATTACCCTGTGGGTTTTTCTCATCCCTGTGCTTCAGATGGATCTGGATAAAGAGAGCAGACATCAGTTGCCCATCAACCAACAGCAGTGTTGTAAAAAAGTAAATGGCAAATTAATAATGCCAAGGTCACATCAAAGGAGGAGGGTGGAAGAGAGTTCATCATCACCTGTTACATACAGTAGTGATGCTGGAACTCAGACAAGCAGATTGTGTGTTTTGTGGAGCCATTTGGTTAGTGCAGAGTTGACCAAAGGAAGTGAGGAACCAGGGTGTCTGCATGAGCTAAGGTGACAAGTTAGCTTTAGAGAAGATCCCGATCTGACAAAGGAGGCGGTGGGACAGAGGATCAGCATACACCCAAGTGTGCTGTAGTGGGCACAGCAACTACTTCATGGCCTGCCTGCTGTAATGACTGCCTGAAGGTGCAAAGGAAGCTGCTTCAGGACAGAGTTCGGAGACAGTGAGGAGAACTACTCAGGATTCCTAAAAATACAGAACCTGCAATGTTCAAATGAACATTTTAATTACAAGTGCATGTACTCTTCTTACACATGATCATCAAATAAGACAGTTTAAAAAAGTATTCCTCTTTGATCAAATGTTGAAAAAAGTGACTAGCTTAACAAGCATTTGGCAATGCCGCATGTTGTCACGCTGGCACTCGCATTGATAGTGTCAGAGCTAGAGATGCATAATAGGAATGGCAATGAAGTACTGAAGTGACGCCAACCCCACCCCCACCCTGTAGAGAGCAACAGGCATTGGATTGTTCCTTTGGGTCGTCAGTTATAACGCTCATGCCATTGTACTTCACCCTACCCTGTAGACACTGACAAGTGTTGTGGCATGCTTTGGGGTCTTTGGACATTATACTTACTCCTTTCTATAAGGAAATATGCTGACATGGGTGCAGTATAGGAGCATGGGGTGAATTTTGTGGCCGAACAGTGCAAGGCACACCACGATGCCTGTCAGTGGCTGCAGGGTGGGGGTGGAATGGTACGAGCATTATATCTGATGATCCCAAGTCACACCCCTGGTGCCTGTCAGTCTGTACTGGGTGGGGTGCTACAGTTGGAAACCTTAACACCGTAGCTGTGCGGTGGTATTTTCACTCCAAATTTTCAACATGGGCTGTTTGTGAGCCCACCTCATGAAAAGCGGCACAATCACTTTGTTAGCTGAAAGGTGGTTTTGCACAGCAGCTATGCCATTTGGCGACACAGGGACGAAAACACATTTTGGGCAGGATGTGGAGAGTGACAACTGTGTTGTTCATGAGGAGGCGTAAAAAATGGCAACGTTGAAAATCTGGAGTGAAAATATGAAAAATTGGTGAAGTCATGAGCATGCATAGAAACTGCGCAACACACGTCCGTAAACCAGTTATTTTTGGGAGTTTGTCACCCACATTTTTAACATAGGCATATTGGGACCTCCCTTCATGAACAGTGGCACTGTGATTTTGTTAATATGTCCCAAAAGTTGATTTCCCACAGCGACCACGCCATTGTGTGCCACAGGTGCGGAAACACATTTTGGGCAGGATGTAAAAAATGACAGCTGTACTGTTTATAAGGAGGTGTGAAAAAATGCCAGTGTTGAGAATCTGGCATGGAAATATTGCAAATTTATGAAGTTACAAGGGTGCGTGGAAACTGCGCAATGCACACCTGTAACATAGTCATTTTATGGACTTTCGGCACCAAATTTTCAACATAGGCATTTTAGGACCTCTGCTCACGTACAGTGTCACCGTCATTTCCTCAAACTGTCCCAAAAAGTGATTTCGCACAGCAACAGCACTATTCTGCACTGGATGTGTGAAAACACATTTTGGCCAGGATACGTCACATGACAGCTGTACTGTTCATAAGGAGGTTTGGAAAAATGCCAATTTTGAAAATCTGGAGGAAAATATTACAAATTCACAAAGCATTTAGAAAAGGCAACCGCGCAACGCACGCCAGAAAACACTATTGTATGGATTAATAATTTTCAACATAGGCATTTTAGACCTCTGCTAATGAACAGTGTCAGTGTCATTTTGTAATCTGTCCCAAACACTGATGTCCCACAGTGACTGCGCTATTCTGCGCTGGAAGTGCGAAAACACATTTTGGCCAGGACGTGAAAATGACAGCTGTACTGTTCACAAGGAGGTATGGAAAATGCCATTGTTGAAAATCTGGCGTAAAAATATTGCAAAGTCACGAAGTTACGAGCGTGTCTAGTAACTGCGCAACGCACGCTCGTAAAACAGTCATTTGATTTGGATTTTTTCCACCAAATTTTCAACATAGGCTTTTTGAGAGCCCACCTCATGAACACTGCCACTGTCGTTTCATTAATCGGTCCCAAAAGGTGATTCCACACAGTGACCACGAAATCACCTTCCAGGGCTGAATAATGCCATGACAGTGGCAGAATTCATGAGGAGGGGTCCCAAAAACCCCATGTTGAAAATTTGTTGCCAAAATTCCAAAAATGCCTGAGATATGCATCAAAGTTGAAAAAACCCTATTTACTCCATTATAGAGCTTACCGGCATTTCCTCAGTTCACAGTCAGCTTTGAAGAGTGCAGACGTGTTTCCGATCCACCGAAGATCATCGCGCGGACTCGGAGGTAAGTATGGGGTAAGGGGGTGGGAGGCAGAGTGCGCAGGTGGGCGTGGGTTGCGGAAGGGCAGGAAAATGCCAGGGCCGCTTTAACTTTACAACAAAAAAAAACATTACGAGACTTTTTTTTGCAGAGCATTTAACACGCTGGGGTGGGCTCTAGCGTGCCACCAAAAGTCTTTTGGGAGGGATTCTGTAGCCTACGGGGATTGGATACCCTGTCGGCACATACTGGGGACATGGCCGGTGATTGGGCCCTCGGCAAGCAACAACGGGGGACGATTATGTCGACGGGAGTGGGCTCCCGTTGGCAAATACAATGGTATGGGGGATAAATGCTGACGACTGGGCCTCTGCTGGCAAAAGAAAAACTGTTGGGGCGCATGATGCTGAGGGGGATTGGTCACCCTCTGCATACATTCTAAATGGGAGGCTGCTCATTATGTCGGCGGGGAGTGGCTCCCCCGCCAGCATTGTGACAGGCAGTGGCGGCAGTCACTGCCGCCATGTTGCCTGCATGTGGGGGAGGCGTGTTGTGGTCATGCTGCATGAGAGCTTCACTCTCATTGCAGCAGACCTTTTCTTTGTTCTGGTGGCCACATTAGGGATGCGTGAGGTCACCGCCTGCTGCTGGCTGATTGGGGAATGAGGGACGCACCTTCTGATGCGTGCCCTGCATTCGCCCAACAGTAACAGCGCATCCAAATGTGCCACTACTGCAAGATGTTGGCTGGCACGCAAGCGCGAGAGCCAACATAAAAAGCATAAGTTTCTCAGTTTACACACGATCCCTAAATATGCCAGAGTTCCTGGGACAAATTGCACTGACTGGCTTCTCTCTGGACAATTAAATAGAGCTGCCATGTTTTTCAAATGGATACCAAGCTTTTCTAGCATGTGCCCAAAGTTTAGTAGCTCATTTTCTTTTCTTACACAATTCTGCCTTTGTATTCAAAGAGACACTGCAGTGTGTGTGTGTGTGTGTGTGTGTGTGTGTGTGTGTTGGGGGGGGGCTTTCCCTGTAGATTGTCAAGATAAACCCAGTTGTTTTGCACCATTAAAGTTGACTACAGTGTAGATAATCAACACTTAAAGTATAACCAGATAAATATATGCAAATGTTCTATTGCCCTGCAGTAAGATCCCTGTATTAATTTTTTTTTATTACTTTTTTTTTTTTTTAACCAAGAGAGACACACTAAGCTGAAAGTTTATTTACAAGTGTAATCTGGGAGCACAAGGAAGTGACTTGCTCAGGTCATAGAGTATGGAGTTGGGGGCTGTGGGTTTCAAACCAAGGTCTCCAAGTTTGCTATTTATTTTTTTATGTCGGCCCTTCCATCACCATGGCTGCCCCTTAAATCGGGGTCCCCAATGCAACCACTCAGGCAGTGCTGGGAGGACCTGAAGATGGCTGCTCCCATTAAGTGCTCTGGTCCCGGAACCATTCAAGTGTCCCGGATACCCCCAGGTGGGGTGAAGGGGACTTCTCCAACTCCTCTGTACCTCAAGTGAAGCAGATAACTGAAGCAGCCACAATAAAAAAATGTAGTGGTTAAAATAATTAAATTGTTACAAGATGGCTCATTTGAAGGTCATTTGAATGGATACTGGGTGCAGTGTTGACAATGAAAGATAAAAAATGGAAAATGGAAAATGAATGGTTCAGAATAATAAACAAGCATTTGTCAATGCCGAACGTTTGCTTGCAGGTATTTGCAGTGGTGTTTGGCACGTATGGTGCTTTACCCTAATGCCCTGTGCGATTGCTGGTATTTGCACAATAAATTGTCAGCATGACCTTTTTGTTACCTCCATTGTGTGCTACATAGGTGGAAACACGTCTTGGGCAGGATGTGAAAAATGACAGCTGTACTGCTCATAAGGAAGTGTGGTAAAATGGCAATGTTGAAAATCTGGAGTGGAAATATTGAAAATTCGAAAACCTACGAGCATGCGGAACTGCAACGACGTCAGAAACAGTCATTGTTAGGGAATTTTTTCACTAAATTTTCAACATTGGCATTTTAAAACCTCTGCTAATGAACAAGTGTCACTGTGATTTTCTTACTGTGTCCCATACATTGATTTCGCACACCGACTGCGCCATTGTGCACTACATGGGTGGAAACACATTTTGGGCAGGATGTGAAAAATGACAGCTATACTGCTCATAAGGAGTGTGGAAAAATGGCAATGTTGGAAATCTGGAGTGAAAATATTGAAAATTCGCAAACTTACGAGCGTGCATAGGAGCTGCGCAATGAACACTCGTAAAACAGTCATTTTTAGGAATTTTTTCACCAAATTTTCAACACAGCCATTTTAAGACCTCTGCTCATGAACAGTGACACTGTGATTTTCTTAATGTGTCCCATACACTGAGTTCGCACACCGACTGTGCCATTGTGCGCTACATAGGTGGAAACACGTTTTAGGCAAGATGTGAAAAACGACAGTTGCACTGGTCATAAGGAGGTGTGGTAAAATGGCAATGTTGAAAATGTGGAGTGAAAATATTGAAAATTCGCAAACTTACGAGTGTGCATAGGAGCTGCGCAATGAACACTCGTAAAACAGTCATTTTTAGGAATTTTTTCACCAAATTTTCAACACAGCCATTTTAAGACCTCTGCTCATGATCATTGTCACTGTGATTTTCTTAATGTGTCCCATACATTGAGTTTGCATACCGACTGCGCCATTGTGCGCTACATGGGCAGAAACACGTTTTGGGCAGGATGTGAAAAATGACAGCTGTACTGCTCATGAGGAGGTGTGGTCAATGGCAATGTTGAAAATATGGAGTGCAAATATTGAAAATTATAAACGTATGAGCATGCGTAGGAACTGCCAGAACGCACGCCGTAAAACAGCTGGTTTTTAGGAATTTTTCACCAAATTTCAACATAGCCATTTTAAGACCTCTGCTCATGAACAGTGTCACTGTGATTTTCTTAATGTGTCCCATACATTGATTTCCGCACACTGACTGCGCCATTGTGCGCTACATGGGCAGAAACACGTTTTGGGTGAGATGTGAAAAATGACAGCTGTACTACTCATAAGAAGGTGTGGTAAAATGGCAATGTTGAAAATCTGGAGTGGAAATATTGAAAATTCGCAAACCTACGAGCGTGCGTAGGAACTGCGCAATGCACGCTCGTAAAACAGTCATTTTTAGGAATTTTTTCACCAAATTTTCAACATAGCCATTTTAAGACCTCTGCTAATGAACAGTGTCACCGTGATTTTCTTAATGCATCCCATACATTGATTTCGCACACCGACTGTGCCATTGTGCACTACATGGGCGGAAACATGTTTTGGGCAGGATGTGAAAAATGACAGCTGTACTGCTCATAAGGAGGTGTGGTAAAATGGCAATGTTGAAAATCTGGAGTGAAAATATTGAAAATTCGTGAACTTACGAGCCTGAGTAGGAACTGCACAACGCACGCTTGTAAAACAGTCATTTTTTGGAATTTTTGCACCAAATTTTCAACATGGGGTTTTTGGGACCCCTTCTCATGAATGATGTCACTGTCATGGCATAATTCAGGCCCGAAGGGTGATTTCACGCAGTGACTGCGAAATCACCCTTCGGGCCCAAATAACGCCATGACAGTGACATCATTCATGAGAAGGGGTCCCAAAAAACCCATGTTGAAAATTTGGTGCAAAAATTCCAAAAAATGCCTGAGATATGCAATAAAGTTGACACCCCCTATCTAGCCCATTATACAGCTTACCGGCATTTCCTCAGTTCGTGGTCGGCTTTGAAGAGTGCAGACGTGTTCCCGGTCCACCGAAGATCGTCGCGCCGAGCTCCGGAGGTAAGTATGGGGTGGGGTGGTGGGGGGAGGCTGGGTGCACAGTGGGTGGGTGTGGGTTGTGGGAGGGGGGACTGGGAAAAGTGCCGTGGGACCGTTTTTGCTTAACAGGTGGAAAAAAAAAAAAAAAAGACTATGTGGGAAGTTTGCCACACTGGGGTGGGCTCCCAGCGTGGCAGAAGGATGGCTGGGGTGGGCCGAGGAGCCGACGGGGGATTGGGCACCCCCGTCGGCAGACAGCACAGGACGTTTGCCACGCTGGGGTGGGCTCCCAGCGTGGCAGAAGGATGGCTTGGGGAGGCCGTGGAGCCGATGGGAAATTGGGCACCCCAGTCGGCAGATGACGCGGGACGTTTGCCATGCTGGGGTGGGCTCCCAGCGTGGCACCAAAGCTTTGGGGGGCCTTTGGGGGGACGTGGAGCTGACGGTGGATTGGGCACCCCCGTCGGCAGAGCATGCAGGACGTTTGCCACACTGGGGTGGGCTCCCAGCATGGCACCAAAGCTTTGGGGGGGGGGCGTGAGGCCTATCAGCGCTGTGTATGACAGCGGTGGTTTTCTTTGAAGCGAAGACCACGCTTCTATCATACACTCTACGCGATAGTGCCAGGACCGCCATGCCTGCTCAATGGAGCAGTGGATTGAACGGGAGAGGCACACCTCTAAAGTGTGCTACTCTCCCAAAACATTCCTTGCGCATGCACGCAAGTGAACATAAAAATGGAAAATGAAATGTTCAGAATAAACTGATCAAAAAGAGGGGTCATTTGATTTGAAGGGATATTGGGAGCAGAAAATGAAGGGTAAAGACAAAAAATGGAAAATGAAGGGTTGGATGGTACAAATACTGAGAAATGAAGGGACTTTGAGAATAAAACAACTGGAAACTCACCAGTATTTTTTAGTATGGGCAGTGCTTGCAGGCATATAACCTGCAGCATCTCCAGGAGTTCCATCCCCAGCTCCTCTTCCTCCTCCAAGACCAGCCAAGTGGGCCCCCTCCCCTCCCCCTATGCCAGAAAGAAAGTAAGCAGTGCAGGCCAAAAGTAGCTTTGGAAGTGGGGCAAAGCTCCCCATATTCTTTCATTGACAGTTGGAGTATCTGTTTCTTCATTTGTGCACGTTTCACCTTCCACAGGAAGGTGTGAATTGCAGAGTCAGGTTTCCTAAAAGAGACATCAGGTACCCCGATCGGTACAGTGCCTGGAAAAGATAGAGGCACTTAGGGAGATGGCACATTTTAGTTACACTGATCCACCCCAGCAAGGAGAGTGGCAGGAGTCCCTATTTGGTGTTGTCATCCTTGACTGTATTCAATAAGGGCACAAAGTTCCACCTGTATAAGCGGTTCACCACAGCAGGTAACCATACTTGCAAATACTTTTGTTTCTCTATCACCTCGCACCCCATGGTGTTGGATGCAAGGTGCCCCCTGTGCAGTTTGTAAATTGGTAATATCTCACTCTGATCCAGTTTAATTTGTGGATGGAGAGTTTCCCATATTCCTCCAAGAGTACCTGTATAGCTGGCAGCCCCTTGCCTGGGTCCTGAAGATATAAGAGAAAATCGTCTGTGAAAAGTGCGGTTTTGTGCTTGGCACCTCCCTCGGCCCAATATTTTAGGGTCATTCTTTATGGCCACAGCCAGAGGTTCCAAGGGCATTACATACAGGAGCTGGGATAGGCAGCATCCCTGCCTCATGCCCCTAATTAGTGCAAAGGGTGGGGTCAGTACACCATTAAGATGTGGGCTGAGGGGTTACCCTAGAGTGCGGCTATCCGAGTCGTGATCTGGTCACCCAAACCATACTTCCTCAGCATCTCAAATATGTACTTCCATTCCACAGTGTCAAAAATTTTTTCTGTGTGCATGGAAAGAACCACTGCTCCATGCCACCACATCATTTCCCCCCATCTGGGTACAATATTGACGGTCACTTTCCATTGTATTTCCCTTGCCTGTCCTTGACAAATCCAGTTTGCTCTTAATGCATACAGTGTGGTAGGATTTGTTCAACCCTGGCAGCTGTGATGTTGACTGTCACCTTGTAGTCGGCCATTAAAAGTGAAATGGGTGGGTGGTAGGACAAACACTTCACAGGGTCGTTGTCCAGTTTAGGTAGCACCATATAGGTAGCTGATGGCAGCTGATTGTGTGGAAGGGGCATTGCTCCATTCGCAAAACTATCACTATCTTCCACACTAGTACAGAGGCTCCTGCAATAGGTGGATGAGGACTTTATAAAAGTCAATTGATAGCCCATCAGGGCCTGGTGCCTTGCCCCCACTAACAGCTCTTATTACCTCTCCAACCTCCCTCTGGTGTAAAGGTGCGTTCAACACCTACCTTTGGTCTGTCATGACTTGTTACATGGAGACCTTTAGGAACAATAAATTATGCTGAGTAGTGGTGGGGTTAAATTTGGAGGTGCACAAGTCCTGGTAAAAGGTAATGAACACATCTCGAATTGCTTTCCATTCTTCTGTGAGCTCTTTCTCCTGATGATGGAGTTTGGGCTATGGTCCTCTCTTCCTCTTTGTTGCTTAAGCGGCCAGGCTAATAATTGTCTCCATTGTCCCTGTCCTAATAGTGTCCAGCCCTAGATAGCAGAATAACTCCTTATTATACACAAAGCCCTTGGAATTCTTCATTTTTGCAGCTGCAGAATTTTACTACATAGATATATATTCATTGTAAAAAACTTTGTTAATGCATCAGTTAGGGTTGTGCCATGGGGTTGTCAGGCCCAACTCTCACCCCATTCCATATGTAAACAGGCTGATATGCTACAATATAGAAGAATGGGGTGAGAGTTAGGCCTGATGACCCCATGGCACACCCCAGCGTCTGTTGCTGTGTAGAGTGTGAGGGTGGGGGGTATCCCTAATATCACATTTCCAAACTTTTGTCGCTGTGCTAGCAACCCTAACTGATGCATTAACAAAGTTTTTTTTGCAATGAATTTCCCTACTTTTTGAGAAAGTGTACTCTAACTAGTACTGTAACTGGCATGTGGTAGCAAGAGGGTGGGCCCTCCAGTGGACTAAGCTGTGGAGAACAAAAAATCTGTATCTTGCACCATTTCTGAGATACGGGCATTGAAAGTTGTCGCAGGCGCTGCAATGTTAGCCTATGGGAAATTTCTCAATTTCGGAACACTGTAACTATTGGCCCATTGAATGTTTTGGGACCAAACCACCAAAAGGCACATCTGTGAGACCAGAGCTTGCAACCCTGTAAATTTCAGCCCAAAAGCCCCAACCATTGTGATGCTATGGGTGGCAAAGATTTGCTGTTTTTGGGTGCTGTTCTGTTGCAAATTGCGACACTTTTGCAAAAATGTACGAAAGAATGGGCATCACACTTTCGTGATTTGCGAAAAAATGTCACATCCGTTTTGTCACAATTATGCGACGCTACGGGAGGTACAATCACCAAAAAAGCATTTCTGGGGGGTTTTGCCCCCCAAAAACACAGTGCTGTGATCCTCAGGGCCCTACTAGGTAAACACAACTGTCAGTGTTTAACTAGGGTGTCCCAAATTTAAATGCCAGGCATTTTTCTCTCTTGCTAACTGAAAACAAAATGGTTGCCACATGACAGTAAAAGGGCCATTTGCGACAGTAAAATGTAGTGGCGGCAGCTTTCAAGAGGCACATATATTTTGTTCCCCATTGACTATAATGGGAAACTTGTTTTTTGAATAACATTTGAACAGTTTATTATTTTTTCACCAAATCTTCAAAAGGCAAATCAGTGACCCAGACTGCATCTTCCCCTGAAGATTTCAGATCAAATGGACAAATCATGCGGGCTGTAGCCACGAGCAAAGAAACGCTCTGTGGCGCTCTGCAGCTCCACAACTGCTCATCTGACCACAACACAACTTGCCAGATCCAGAGATCTATGACACCAGACCACGCATGCAAAAGTTCAAAAAATCCGTCATATGGTGGCAAAGTTATTAAAGTGCAAACTTTGAGGTTTAACCTAGAAGTGGCCAGGCAACCCTAACTATAGCTGCACTACTACAAAAAACATTGTTTATGCATCAGTTACAGTAGGGTTCTTACTAAAGCAACAAAAGTAGGAAAATGTGGTGTTAGGGTTTCCAGCCCTAACACCCCACCCCCACCCTGCACACACTCACAGGCATCGAGGGGTGTGCCTTGGGGTCTTCAGGCCTAACACACACCGATTCCAAAAATAAATAAGCTGAGATGGGGACAGAATCAGAGAATTGGGTGAGCGTTATGGTGAACAACCTCAATGCACACTCCTAACGCCTGTCAGTGTCTGCAGGGTGGCTTGTGGTGTTAGGGCTGGAAACCCTAACACCACATTTCCCTGCTTTTGTCGCTTTAGTAAGAACCCTAACTGGTGCATTACCAATGTTTTTTGCAATTAATTTCCTTACTTTTTCAGATAATATAATCATATCCTTATGTGTCTCTGGGAGCGCAGGACCCTCTGGGCCCTGCAATCCAATCCCTCCATAGTTGCGCATATGTTTGTAGGTGTGGAAGAACAGGGCTATAGAACAACAGTGACCAAATTGTCAGCATAGCCATCTTGTTACCCCACCTCATGTACCCCGGTACAGAGCAATTGTCAAATCCACACCAAAATGTAATTCTGCGCAACTGCAATGTCATTACGCACCACAGGTACAAAAACACATTTTTGACATGATTTGAAAAATGACAGCTGTGACATACATGAGGTGGGGTAATAAGAAAGCTATGTTGAAAATCTGGGGTTAAAATATTTCAATTTTCCAAAGTTACGAGTGGGTGTAGTGAAAGTGCAATGAATGGTCATACCTTTGGCGTGTTTTCATATTTTGACCCCAAATTTCCAACTTAGTCTTAAACACGATAGGTGAAAATGTTAAAATCAGTGCCAAAATGCCATTTCATGCCACAGGTGCAAAAACACATTTTGGGCAGGATGTGAAAAATGACAGCTGTACTGTTCATGAGGATGTGTGGAAAAATGGCTATGTTGAAAATTTGGCAGCAAAATATTGAAAATTACAAAAATTATGCATGTGCATAGAAGAATTTGCAATGAATGCACATTTCTCAGGCATTTTTAGGAATTTTTTCACCAAATTTTCAACATGGTCTTTTTGGGACCCCACCTCATGACCACGGTCATTGTCATTTTGTTAATTGGTCCCGAAAGGTGATTTTGTGCATTGACCACGAAATCACCTTCCAGGCCTGATTAACGAAACAACAGTGACAGTGTTCATGAGGTGAGTTCCCAAAAAGGGCAGGCTGAAAATCTGGTGACAAAAATACCTAAAAATGCCAAAGATATCAACATAAGTTCAAAGCACCATTGAAATACCGTACATTATACAACACTTACTTTGATTCTTCAGTTTGCGATTCAACTTTGAAGAGTGCAGACATGCCCCGGTCCACAGAAGATGACAGCTGATGACCTCTGGTGGTAAGTATAGGGCAAGGGGAGCGTGGTTGTGGTGAGTGCTCAGTGAAAGGGTCAGGATGGGAGAGGGGGACGGGGAAGATGACGAGGGACTATTGGACCTGAGGGACCTGGGAGCCAGTGACCATCACATGGTATGGTTCAATTTGGCTACTACATCTAAATCATCCCATTCCAAGGCAAAAATATGGGACTTCAGAGGAGCTGACTTTGATAAGATGGCCAACAGAGTTAAGCTAGCCCTGGAAAAAAGAAACACAGGTGAGGGGGTACAGGCAAAGTGGGCAAGCATTAAGGAAGCAATACTTGAAGCAACATCCCATTGTGTTAGACAGAAAAGGAAGTGCAAAGAAGAAGGAAACCACTTTGGTTCTCAAATACAGTAGTAGAAAAGGTCAGAGCCAAAAGGCTGGCCTTCAGGAAATATATAAGGAACACAGCGGGATGAAGATGAGGAGGCATACCAAACTGCCCTAAGGGAAGCAAGTAAGGCAGTAAGGCAGGCAAAGTCCCAAACTGAGGAAACACTAGCACGAACAGTAAAAGAAGGTGACAAGACTTTCTATAGATACATTAGTGAAAGGAGAAAGTCCAGAGGGGTATTGCTAAGCTTAATGGAGAAAAGGAGCATGTGAGAGGAGGACCCTGTAAAGGCATCTATCCTAAATAGATACTTTTGCTCAGTATTTACTGAAGAGAAGGTAGGGCAGGGCCCACAGCTCAAGCATCATGGACACAGGGGAGGGAGGTGAGCACTACTCCCTTCACAAAGAAAGGGTCCTACAAGAGCTTGCTAAGCTCAGGGTGGATAAGGCAATGGGACCTGATGGCATACATCCCAGGGTACTTAAGGAGCTAAGGAGGAACTAGCAGAGCCATTAGCAGAATTGTTTAGTGAGTCTCTGAGCACAGGAGAGGTCCCAGAAGACTGGAGAAGGGCTCATGTGATCCCGCTCCACAAGAGTGGTAGCAGGGAGGAGGCGGGGAACTACAGACCGGTCAGTCTTACCTCAGTAGTGGGCAAGATTATGGAGGCACTCCTTAAGAAAAGGATAGTACAACACCTGGAATCCATAGGGGCACAGGATCCAAGACAGCATGGGTTTACAAAAGGAAGGTCCTGTCAAACTAATCTCATAGATTTCTTTGACTGGGTAACCAGAGTGGTGGACCAAGGGGGAGCAGTTGATGTCGCCTACCTTGACTTCAGCAAAGCTTTTGACACTGTTCCACATAGAAGATTGATAAATAAGCTGGGTAGGCTCGGGTGGGTCAGAAGTTGGTCAACTGGGTGGCAAACTGGTTGACGGGCAGAAAACAGAGAGTGGTGGTAAATGGTATACAGTCAGAAGAGATGCAAGTCACAAGTGGGGTACCTCAGGGATCAGTCCTGGGGCCAGTCCTCTTCAACATCTCCATTAGTGACATTGCAGATGGACTAGAGGGTAAGGCTTGTCTGTTTGCAGATGACACCAAGATCTGCAACAGAGTAGATGATCCAGATGGGGTGGGCAGAATGAGAAGAGATCTGGATAAACTAGCAGAATGGTCAGAAGAGTGGCAACTGGGATTTAATGCAAAGAAGTGCAAAATCATGCACATAGGGAAGAGAAACCCTGAAGCCACCTATAGGCTGGGAGGGGAGTTGCTAGCAGTCACAAAGGAAGAAAGAGACTTGGGCATCATCATCACTGATGACCTAAAATCATCCAAGCAGACCTCTAAAGCAGTAGGTAAGGCTAGGGGGTGTTAGGGTGTATTAGTAGGGGTATCACAAGTCGTAAGAGGGAGATATTAATCCCTCTGTACAAGACACTGGTTAGGCCCCATCTGGAGTACTGCGTGCAGTATTGGAGGCCACACCTTCACAAGGACATTAACCAAATTGAGGCAGTCCAGAGAAGGGCAACCAAAATGGTGCAGGGACTGCATCAGAAGACATATGAGGACAGATTAACAGAGCTCAATATGTATACCCTTGAGCAAAGGAGGGAGAGAGGTGATATGATCGAGGCATTCAAACACCTTAAGGGCATAAACAAGGTGAAAGAGTCTAACATGTTTAAATATAAGAAAAATAGCAGGACAAGAGGACACAGCATGCGATTAGAGGGAGGCCGATTAAGGGGGAATGTGAGGAAATTCTTTTTCACAGAAAGGGTGGTGGATGCATGGAATGGCTTACCACAAGAAGTGGTGGCTATGAATACAGTGCAGGGCTTCAAAGAGGCATGGGATAGGCATAAGGGAGCAATACAAATGACTGTGAATAGATAGGCCACTGACAAAGCAAAGGCTGATGGCACATTTATAAGGTAGAAAAAGAAATGGGCAGACTGGATGGGCCTTGTGGTCCTTATCTGCCGTCAACTTCTATGTTTCTATGTTTCTTTTTTCAGGAAAAAAAGCCGGGATGCTGTTTTCTTTTTTATAGGTACAAGTCAAAAAAATAATTGGGGACACTGGGGGTGGGATCCCCAGTGTCCCACACTGCAGGGGGAAGTAGGATATATCTCAGGAAATTGGGAGTGGGCTTCCCAGTGCCCCTCACTGGTGGGTGGGGTGTCTAGTGCCGACACAGGGATTGGGCATCCCGCTGTCGGTAAAGAAATGGATTTAATTTGAATACATATTTCGGGACACCGGGAGTGGGCTCCCCAATGTCCCACTCTGTTGGGTAGGGATACATATCTGATGACAGTGGGAGTAGACTTCCAAGTGTTCCACACTGGCAAGGGGGTCTTCTACTGATGACACGGGGATTGGGCACCCTGATGTTGGTAAATATATTTATATTAACATGCATCGGACCCCTTCCCCTTAGAGGCAGTAAAAGGAGGAAAAAATGCTTGTTTAAGGTAAACACCAACAGGTGTTTACCTAAACAGGAGCAGAGGAATCGGATTCTGGGGTCTGTTAGCTCCAGAAATGTTTAGAAATGTTTTTGTGGCCTCACAGCTGTTAGTGCTGCAAACTGCGGCACAACACCCACCCCCACCCCTGTTGTTTCATGAAACAAACAGCCTGATTAAAATAAAAACATTTCTGGGCATTATTATGAAAAACTAAGCACAGAATCCAATTCCCTGCCCTACGATTAGGTAAACACAACTGTTGGTGTTTACCCAGGGGCAGTATTTTTTAAACTATTAAAGTTTTTCTACCTCACTAACATAAAACAAGATGGTGGAATCTTGACACAACATTCCGCATTTGCTAAAGCAACTACCGCTTTCGCAGTAGCAACAAGTGCTTTCACATGGCACATTCTAATTTTTCCCATGGGAGATAATGGGAAACTTGAAATTTTTATAACTTTTGAACAAATTAGTATTTTGTTCACCAAGCCTTCAAAAGGCTCATCTGTAACCTAAGCCCCATATACCATGAAAGTTTCAGACCAAACCCCCAAGCCATTTTGGAGAAACAGCGTGACAAAGAAATTGGCAAAAAAAAGTGGTCATTTTCACATTTTTGTGTTCACTTGCGCTTGTGCAAGGAATGTATTGGGACAATACAGCATTTGAGAGGTGTGTCACTGCCAGAGTCAGTAATAGCTGTAACTGCAGTGGGCTAGGCAGTGTACACCAATGACCAGGCACTCTGGCCATGACACAAGTTCAGCTTGCTGACATGGCATGTTGTCTACTTAAAAGAAATAAACCGCTCCAATGGGAAAGTGCTTCATTTCTTTTGTAGCCATAACTCCGGCCATGCAGATTACGGTTGATACTAATGCATATGGCCGGAGTTATGCTGCTCCTGTCACCCGCCACCATACTCTCTGTCCCTGGCCCTCGCTCTTTGCCCCCCCCCAGGCTTCCTCATGAGCCGCGGTATGGCTTCTCGTATTGGTGGCTTCTGCTGCCCACCGCTGGGCTCCCCTGTCCCTGGTCCTCACTCTTTGCCCCTCCAGGCTTTCTCATGAGCCTTGGTGTGGCTTTCTGTATTGGCTGTTCCTGCCGCCTGCCATTGGGCTCTCTGTCCCCGGTCCTCGCTATTTGCTCCCCGCCAGGTTTTGAGCCATGGTGCAGCTTTCTGTATTGGGTTTCACTGTAAAAAAGAAATTGATCCCCTGATGTGTTTTTTTTATACATGAAAAGAAGAAAATGGTCCCTCGTCATCACCCCCATCTCCCTTCCCCATCCCGGCCCTCCAACTGTGCACCCACCTTCCTGCACCCCCCCTTCACCCATACTTACCTCCCGAGGTTGGCCGCAGCGATCTTCTCTGGACCAGGACATGTCTGCACTCTTCCAAGCCGAACCATGAACTGAAGAATCAAGGTAAGTGCTGTATAATGGTTGTTAATGGTGGGGGAGGGTTCAACTTATGTTGATATCGCAGCCATTTTTTGAATTTTTCCCCATATTTTCAACATAGCCTTTTGGGGACCCTATCTCATGAACACTGGCACTGTCATTTCATTACTTGGTCCTGAAAGCTGATTTCATGATCACTGCACGTAGTCACCTTTCAGGACCATTAATGAAATGACAGTGCCAGTGTTCATGAGGGGAAGTCCCAAAAAGCCCATGTTGAAAATTTGGTGAAATAAATCCCAAAAATAACTTAATTGAGTGCGTGCATTGCTCAGTTTCTATGCACGCTTATAAGTTTGCCAATTTTTATGTTTGCTTGCATGCATGTGCAAGAAACATAGTGCCATCATCCTAGTTTTTGGAGGTGTGGCACCCTGTCTTCCAATTCAGTCAGTGTGTTTGCAGGCACAGCCACAGTTCACCAATGAATGCTGCAGCTGTCTATGACAGCAGTTGAAAATGCATTGCTGTACAGTTCAAAGGGAGAGCTATGCTTCAGTAAGCAGCTATAAGATATCACATGGCCATGCACTCCTCACACACACACACACACACACACACACACACACATATTGCATGCTCATGCTTCCCACCCGCACACACTGTATGGCCGACGGGGATGCCCAATCCTCTGTCGTTGCTGCTGTGCTCTCCCCTTCAACAGAGTTCCAGGTGCCACACTGGGAGCCCACCCCAGCATGGCAACAGCCTGTATGGCCGACGGGGGTACCCAATCCACCATCAGCTCCACTGTCCCCCCCCCAGGAGACTACCGGGTGCCACGCTGGGAGCCCACCCCAGCGTGGAAACAGTCCCTATGGCCAATGGGGGTGCCCAATCCCCCATTGGTTCCAGTGTCCCCCAAACAGCCTTCCAGCTGTCATGCTGGGAGCCCACCCCAGCGTGGCACAAGTTCCGCGTCGTCTAAGGAGAAAAAAAAACCTGAAAGAAAAAAACCTTCCCTCGCTGACTGTCCTGACTCCCCTCCCCCACCCGCGCCACCCTCTGTGCACCCTGCCTCCCACACCCCCACCTCACCCCATACTTACCTCCGAGTCTGGCACGATGATCTTTGGTGGACTGGGAAACATCTGCACTCTTCAAAGCCGACCGCAAACTGAAGAAATGCCGGTAAGCTGTATAATGGAATAAATAGGTTTTTCAACTTTGCTGCATATCTCAGGCATTTGGGGGATTTTATCACCAAATTTTCAACATGGGGTTTTTGGGACCCCACCTCATGAATTCTGTCACTGTCATTTTGTTAATCGAGCCCGAAAGGTGATTTCGCGGTCACTGCACAGAACCACCTTTCAGGGACTGATTTACTAAAGCACAGTGTCACAGTTCATGAGGTAGGCCCCCAAAAACCCTATGTTGAAAAATCTGGTGAAAAAATTCCCAACAATGACTGTTTTATGAGCATGCATTGCTGTTCTATCAAGACGTCAGTAAGTTCACAAATTTTCAATATGTTCACTCCAGAGTTTCAACATTGCCATTTTACCACACCTCCTTATAAGCAGTACAGCTGTCATTTCTCACATCTCGCTCAAAATGTGTTTCCGTTACATGTAGCGCACAATGGCGCAGTTGGTCTGCGAAATCAATGTTCAGGACAGATTAAGAAAATCACTGTCACACTGTTCATGAGCAGAGGTGCTAAAATGACTATGTTAAAAATTTGGTGAAAAAATTCCCAAAAATGACTGTTTTACGAGCATGCGCTGCACTGCTCCTACGCACACTCGTAAGTTTGTGAATTTTCAATATTTTCACTCCAGATTTTCAACATTACCATTTTACCACACCTCCTTATAAGCAATACAGCTGTCATTTTTTACATCTCGCCCAAAACGTGTTTCCACTCATGTAGCACACAATGGCGCAGTCGGTGTGCGAAATCAATGTTTGGGACAGAATAAGAAAATCACAGTGAAACTGTTCATGAGCAGAGGTGTTAAAATGGCTATGTTAAAAATTTGGTGAAAAAAATCCATAAAATGACTGTGTTATGAGTGACTATTGCACAGTTTCCATGCACCCTCGTAAGTTCATGGATTTCTGATATTTTTCAGTCCAGATTTTCACCACTGGCATTTTCCACACTTCCTTATGAACAGTACACCTGTCATTTTTCACACCATGGCCAAAATGTGTTTTCGCACTTCCAGTGCAGAAATATGTGGTCACTGTGGGAAATCACTGTCCAAGACAGATTAAGAAAATTACAGTGACACTGTTCATGAGCGGAGGTTCCAAAATTCCTGTGTTGACAATCTGCTGTAGAAAATCCCCAAACTAATTGCATTATGGGTGTGCATTGCGCATTTTCTATGCACGCTCGAGACTTCACCAGTTTTTTTAATATTTTCACTGCAGATTTTTAACATTGCCATTTTTTCACCTCCCCATGAACAGTACAGCTGTCATTTTCACATCCTGTTGAAATGTGTTTTGCACCTGTGGTGCAAATGGTGTAATCGCTGTCTTGAAAATCAGCTTTAAACTAGCAAACTGATATTGCCACTGATCATAAAGTGGGGGTCACAAAAAACCCATGTTGAAAATTTGGAGTGAAAATGCCAACGAACGCCTGAGGCGTTAGGGTTTCTGACCATGACGCCCCAGCCTGTAGAGATTGACAGGCATCAGGAGTGTGACTTGGGATTCTCGCCTGTAATGCTCATACCATTCCACACCCTGCAGCCAGTGAGTGGCATCAAGGTGTGCCTTGGCCTCTTCAGCCCCAAAGTTCACCCCATTCTCCTATACTGCACCCATCTCACCATATTTCCTGATGGAATGGGGTGCGCATAGGCCAAAGACCCCAAGGCACACCGTGACACTTGTCAGTGTCTGCAGGGTAGGGTGTGGTGAAATGGCATGGCTGCTATGCCTGATGACCCAAAGGCACACCCCAATGCCTGTCAATCTCTGCAGGGTGGTGGTGAGGTTGGCTTCAGTTCAATACTTCACTGCCATTCCTATTATGCAGCTCTGTAACTCCTACACTACCAATGCCAGCAAGCAAACATTCGGCATTGACAAATGTTTGTTAATAGTTTCACTCCAGATTTTCCACATTGCTATTTTTTCACACCTCCCCATGAACAGTACAGCTATCATTTTTCCCATGCTGCCTGAAATGTGTTGTCGCACCTGTGGTGCAGAATGGTGTGGTTGCTGTGCAAAATCAACTTTCGGGATGGATTAATGAAATCCCAGTGTTAATGTTCATGAGGTGGGGTCCCAAAAAGGCCAAGTTGAAAATCTGGTACAAAAATACCCCCAAACCCCCATGTCACATGCAGCCACTGAAATTTTGTTACGCATGCGTGTAACTTAGGCAAATGTTTATATTTTTACTCCAAATAGTAAACACTGCCAGATTTTCACACCACCTCATGAAAAGTATAACTGTCATTTCTCGCATTCTGCCTGAAATGTGTTTTCGCACCTGTGACACCGAATGGCGCTGTTGCTGCACAAAATCACCTTTCAGGAATCAGTAACAAAATGATAGTGCCACTGTTCATGAGGTGGGATCCCAAAAAGCCCATGTTAAATCTTTGGAGTGAAAATACCAACAAACACCCGGGGCGTTAGGGTTTCCAACTGTAAGGCACCCTCCCCCACCCTGTAGAGACTGACAGGCATCAGGGGTGTGACTTGGGGTCATCGGTCGTAATGCTCATGCCATTCCACCCCCGCACCCCCACCCTGCTGCCACTGACAGGCATCAGGGTGTGCCTGGGGTCTTCAGCCCTAATGTTCACCCCATTCTCCTATACTGCACCCCTCTTGGCTTATTTCCTTATGGAATGGGGTGAACGTTAGGACCAAAGACCCCAAGGTGCACCAAGACACCTGCCAGTGTCTGCAGGGTGAGGATGGAATGGCGTGAGTGTTATGACTGACAACTTCAAGGTACACCCCCAATGCCTGTCAGTCTCTGCAGGGTGGGGGTGAGGGTTGGGCATTAGGGTTGGAAACCTTAATGCCTCACTAAGCAAGTAAATCAGGGAGGGATGGTTGACTTCATCTGCCTTGATTTCAGCAAAGCCTTTGACAACGCCCAACATAGAAGGCTGATTAACAAGATGAGTAGTCTGGCCACATGGCACAAGCTGATAAACTGGGTTAGAAACTGGCTGACTGACAGGAGGCAGAGGGTGGTGGTAATGGGATCCAGTCAATCAATCAATCAATTTAGTCTTTATTTGATCAACCAAGATACTAAGTATATTGATTATTTTCATCGTAACATACATAAAAAGAAAAAACCAAAAAGAAAACTCTTACATAAAAAGGTTTGTAGAAAATGGGCATACAAAATATAAAAAGCACAGAATCATAAATAACATTTGTTCTAGCAATATTAAAAACATTTTGAGTTCCTAAAACATCAATCCACACTTTCTATAATATCATATCTATCTCTTTGAATTTAGCAGCCTATAATTTCTTTTTTTACTCTTAATAACAAATTTTGAAAATTTTGCAGTCAGGATTGCATTTTCTACTGTTTGAAGATGCAGCAGAATAAATGTTAAATCATAAACAGAGTCTGCATAAATCGTTAGATAATTCTTTAAAAATTTATCTCTCGCCTTTTTATGCAAAGGGCACAGCAATAACATATGCTTTACAGTTTCTTCATGTCCTTTGTTACACACTGGCAAAACCTTTCTGTCCCCATTACATCCTCATTAGTACTAGCAGTATTAAAGTATGTGTACTTTGAATTAACTAGCCCCATCCTTGTCCAGGTAATGGCTTTTCTATATGATGGGATCAACCAAAAAGAAAGGTACAATTCTAAAGCATGGTCTATTTTGTTCTCCTTATACCATCTTGCACATTTTTGTTTTCTAATTTGTGCCATATCTAGGCTTCTCCCTAGAGAATACAGTTTTTTTTTTACTGATTCTCTGTATTGGGGAAGAATCAGGATTCCTCTAATATAGTCCGTCCACAAATGGCCCGTATCTATCTGCTCTAATTTGGTTCGAAGTCCATTAAGCCATAACAATGGTAAGTCTTTATCTGCCCATTGCATTTTTTCTTTAATACAAATGTTTGGGAGTATATTTTTCCCTTGATTTATTATATTAATCCAATATGAAATCAATGTAAGATCTTTGAAGTAATGAATCGGAACTCTTCCTAGCTCTGCCCTTACCATAGTATTTGAGGTAGAGCTAGGTACCTTTAAAAGTGCTTTGTATTAATATGACAGGGGCTTCTCCAACTCCATCTTACTTACATATGCCCAAACTTATGAGCCAAATAACAATAATGGTTGAATTTTTTCCTCGCCAGCTATTAAAGCGGGTACAACTGAATTTCCTCCGTAAGCATAATTAAACTTCAATAATGCTCTTACGGCTAATTTTGCTTTATTTATTTGGTTAGTAATATGGACAGACCAGGAACATGTAGAAGTTAACTGTACCCCCCCAAATAGCAATATTCCTTTACTGTTTCAATATTATCAGCTTCAATTCTTAACCTATGTCCTTTCACTTTCTTATTACCATTCCTAAAAAACATTGTTTTTTTTTCTTTATGTTTATCCGAAGTTCTAGTGATTGACATCTCATCTGCAGAATACCAAGCTTCTTCTGTATCCCAGATCTGGATAGTGAGAATATTACCAGGTCATCTGCGTATGCCACTGAATGAACATATTATTTAATTTGGGGGAATCGAATACTTCTGAGTCTTGGAATATTAAAAGTTCATTAATATACAAATTGAAGAGAACGGGGGCCAAAAGACATCCCTGTTTTACTCCACAATTTGACTCAAATGGTTGAGACAGCCTATCTTCATTATCATACCTAATGTATGTAGATGTACCTGAATAGAGCCTTTGAATTAATTTAAGGAGACTTGGGTCCAAGCCCTTCTGATATAAGAATTCCCATAGCTTTAACCTGTTTACAGAGTCAAAGACTGATTCAAAATCTATAAAGACTGCGTACAACTTGGATTTCCTAAGAAATACATATTTTTCCATCAGATGTGCTAGACAAAACAAGCTGTCAGTCATAGAGAAACCCCCCCAAAAACCTGCCTGATAAATTAAAATTTGGGAGGTCAATTCGACCCATTCATTTACTCTGTTCAGTAAAAGTCTTGAGAATATTTTGGAACTTATATCTAATAAACTAATGGGTTGAAAATTCTTAGGCTCATTCAATGAGCCCTTCTTATGAATCGGGACTATAATATTATGTGTCCATGAAATGGGGATAAAATTATGTCTCACACATAAATTAAAGAACACTGTGAGCAGAGGGATCCAAAATTCCTTGTGTTATTTATATACTGCCGGAGGAAAACAATCGGGACCAGGAGCCTTATTGTTTTTTAGTGTCATTATACAGACTTCTATCTCCTCAGGGGAAAAAACCAGCAGAGTTCCTACTTTACCTAAGCTATCCAACACAATGCTGTCAGAACTTATCAAAGAGGGAATCTTAAAAAAAATTTCCTTAAAGTGTTTTACCCAAATTTCTCTTGGTACATATACCAAAAGAGAAGGCTGATATGCATTGGTTCCCTTCGCAACCATGCTCCAGAAAGCTTTAACATCTTTATTTTTAATAATCTGGAACATCTTATCCCATGTTTCATTTTGAAAGGATAGCCTCTTTGTCTGAAGGAATTTATTGTATGATTTCCTGGCCCTATTTAGAAATGCACAATTTTCCCTGGAAGGATGGTTTCTGGTCTTTCTAATAAGTGTCTTAAGATTCCTTTTTTTTGATTTTGCATTCTTTATCAAACCATGTTTTTATTACTTTCTTTGGTTCTGAGTTAACATTTATATAAAGTGATGCTCTTAGGTCCTGATTAAGTTTATTTAGAAAATGGCAAAGAACATTCTCATTATCTGATTGGCTGGCAGGCTCCCAGAGCTGGGCAATTATTTTTTGATAGATGCCCAGCAAAAAACAAGTGCCAATCCGGGGTGCCCCATTACTTATCATATGATTGGGCACCCCGAATTTTCAGTCTGACCAGCCGCCATTTTCTTTCTCTCGCTCATCGATAGACATTCCCCCAACCCAAACACAGAAAAAAACACAACAGCAGGCCGACACATATCTAACTAGTATTCCAGACTGGTATTCCAGCGCCAAACAGTCTAAAAGTTTTTTTTTTTTTAAATTACCGTAACGTTGCGTGGTTGTAACATACGCCCCGCCTCCTAAAAGCCGGGCCGACGAGTAGTGAAACTGCACATATCTGGAGCCAAATACAAGAATTCCCACCTCCGCTCTGCATCCTGACTTCACAACACGCATGCTGTCCACATACCTCCTCCTTCTCTTGCATGTTCAGGCTACTCAACTGCCGTTTCTCTTTTTTTTTTTCTTTTTCATAAAATGTGCCTATATTGTCACAGCCAGCACTCCCGATGGCTGATTCCTCACTGGCTCTCCAAACCACCGGTACCTGGACTCCATATGTTAAACTAAACTCCCGCAACAAAATGTACCTCACCTCCACATTACTCCACGGCCTCGAACCCCATCCCCATCTTTCACACACGACTACAAATCCCATAAACCCACGAGGCAGCCACATAGCTCATTAGACAAAATGTTGTAAGCTAGATTGCCCTCTAGTGGTAGACATGCAGCAGTGCAGGAACTATTTTACAAAAAAATGTATTTCAAAGTTTTTTAAACATTAATCACACTACTTCAAAGCTTTTTTTTTATACTTTTTAAAAAATATATTACCATGGGCCATTTTCTAAGTGCAATAATACCCTCCAGGGTGGGCATTATTGGGAAATACCAGACCTTCCAGGGGCTATAAGGCCCTCCGCCTGTGGCGTCGGGCCTCATTACGCCCCTGCGCGGTCCGGTATTTCCCAATAATGCCCACCCTGTCAGGTATTATTGCTTACTTAATTGTGCATTTATCCATTCTATATTTTCCCATTCTTGGATTTGCACTTCCTTCTTTTTTTCAAATTCTCTCAGTATATTTTTTACTTTATTCCCATGAATGGACTTAAAATTCAAACACTGTTTCCCTTCTAAACATAATTGTGCCAGGGGTACACAAGGGGGCAGATCGCAAGAGATATTGCCTTTGTCAGACTTAACTTGCATACTTAGGGCAGCATGATCACTTTCTGATCGATCGCGTAAGAATTTTTAATGAAGCAAAATTCTCAAAATGCTCAGGACTAATTATAACATAGTCTACTGTGCTATGACTCACCCCAGAAAAAAAGTATATTCTCCCTCCCTAGCCCATTCTATTCTCCCATTCAAGATCATTAGAGCATTATCCTCGACAAATTTTATCAAACTTTGACCTTTGTCATTTACACCTTTGTCCTTACTGGATCTATTTTTACAAAACTTGAGATTTAATTGATTCTCTAAATTTGTAAAGTTATCATGGTTTGAGATACAAGCGTCAAAGTCCCTTAATATTATAAGAATACCCTTTGGGTGTTTAAGAAAGGAAGCATCTATATCCGCCCCCAATGAACTCCAAATATCTCTAGACTGGTCTGATTTATTAAACAGAGACAAGTATACATTAACCTTAATCAGCTTAACCTGACCTATGCCTATAGTAGCCAAAATATAATTTTGCACATTTTTAAACATTTCTAATATTGAAATTTGGGGTCCTATTTTTACAAACAAGGCCAATCCCCCTTTGCTCTACCAAATTTCTTTTCCCTAACTGCTGAACTTAATATTGCTTGATATCCATTAATATTTATATTTTCTAGGGCCCACGTCTCTTGCAGGGCAAGAATTTCTTGTTTTAGTAGAAATTCCATACATTCTTGATCTACTAACTTATTACAAAATCCTGCGATGTTCCAAGATACCAGCTCAACAAATAAATTATTTTGTTCAACAACAAAAGTAGTTTCGGAGGAATTTTCATCCACTATTCCTAGTCAATGTTCTACATCAGAAGCCCTAGACCCTTCATCATGCAGATTAAACAGATCCACTATTAGTATGCCTATATTGTCAAAGATCTCCACATTATTTTTTATCAAAAAGAATAATTCGGCTGACGCACATACTGTAGTACATCTATTTGGCTATCCTTTTTATCTGTGGATACTCTCTTTGCATAATAAATGTAAGTTTTCCCCTTTGGTCTCTTAAGATGTGAACCTACAAGGGAATTTATGTAAACATTCAGGACTTACTCATTTTCTCCCATAAGTCTGTCTACACCAAAAAAAGACAGAATATAGGGGTTACGGTCCCTACTGTCTGATGTAAATTTACTAAAGTCCCATTGTAGTTGAATTAAATTCCTCTTGTAAATATTCAAAGTTAAATAGTTTCCAGTTCCATAATGTTGCTTGGTATGGGCTATGATGGTTTTCCAGGAGATAGGGGCCCATATACTTAAACCTAATGAGGAAAGCCTGTATGATTTAGCCCAACTAGACTTTGCTAAGGACATGTCAGGGACTAAAACATACACAGGTTTGTTCTCAATATTTTCATTCCTGCATACCATAATGATATTATCCTTAGCTTGGGTTATGCCCAATTCTGCGGTAATTATGTACTCAATAAGATCTTTTAATAATTCCGGTGATTCGTCTACTTTCTGATATACACCATCAAGTCTTAAACAGACTTCATTCCCATTAAGTAATCTTTTGCTTTCATTAGTTCAGTAATCTCATCATAAGGGCTATTGCTACATTCTATACATACAATTTCTTCAAGTATTCCTCTATCTTCTCCTACAGTATTCTTAACAGAATTTTCTTCAGTCTTTAGATTTTCCTTTCTCCTAAACCAGGATTTATATGTTTTTCTTTGATTACTTCTTTCTGATTTTTTGTTACTTTTGTTGTAGGTTTCTTCCCATCCCTTTCCTTTTCCCGATGTTTCTGAGTGCCTTTCCTTTTCCTCTTACTTTTTAGTGGATTATTTGGAATGTGAATTGATGAAAAAGACAGTTTACCTGTCCTTTTTTGGCAGATGGCTTCGTCCATTTTTTCCTCCAGTTGTTGTAATTTTAAGAATAGAATATCAACAGAGCTTTCCATATTAGTTTTTAAGTCCCTTAACACTTCTAACAGCACTACGTTTGCCATAACAGGGCGTGTTAGTGCCTTAAAAGTGAACTTTGATAATGTATCTGGGCATTGAGCAAATGGATCTTTTTTTATTATTTGTTCTACTTATCCATTTTGTCAAATATTGTTGTTGGGGATCCTGTCAGTACAGAGCAATTATTTCTTGTTAGCCCGACATGATTGGCTAATTCTTGACAGAGATTATCAAAATTTTCAGACAGTCCTGAAGAAATTTCTAAGGGACTATATAATTCAAATCTTGAGTTCTGAACTTTTCTAGGAGAAATAATCATATTCTCTGGTACTCTATAGCCAAAACTTCCTACAAGGAAGTTGTAACATCTTGGACTTTGTTTTCCCTTATATTGTGTTTAGATTTAGCAATCAAAAAATCAGTGATATTTTTCTGATTAGTTTGTCTGTCAGCCATCCCCATGGTCTGATTAATATGGGGATTACCTTTAATAATTTTTTCCCCTTTTGAGAGTTTTGAGTATTAGTAAATAACTCTTGGTCATCATTACTGACTGAATCAGTATTCTTTTCTGCTCTAGCTATCTCATTTCTTAATTTTTTCCCCATACCATCTACCTTCTCAGAGGCCAATTTTGTAGTGTTTTTCAGTGCCTCAGTATAAGTGAAGATTTTTTGCTCAATGGGGTTAGAGGTAATACATAGTGTATCGTTAAATACACATCCATTATTTTCTATCTTCTTTTTTTAATTTATCCTCCAGTATTTTTCCTTTTTTACACCCCCTTTCCGATAAGCATTTTACCACTTCTTGTGAACATCAAATAAAGCTATTATAGGATAGGATAGGATAGAATATTATAGGATAATAATTACCCAATAATGCAAGAAATATAGCAAAGAAACAATAGAATGCAATAATAGAATAGGGGCTAAATGACTTGTTATATTCAATATCCAAAAGCCAATATTAAGGATATTCTAAGGGGATTCTAGATCCAGTAAAAACTCTTCCTACTCGATTAATCAATCAATCAGTCAAGTCAGAGTGGGACCTGTGCGATAAGCTAACAGTCAACTCTTCTCAACAAAGTCCATCTAAAAGTATTTAAGCAGAAAACTAAATGTGCAAAACTTACCAGTTCACCAGGAGGGTTTATACAGTACAATTGGTATTATCGGAGCTCAGGAGTATTATAGCTCTCATAAATACTCTCATAAAACGTCCCTATAAAACACAAAGATGTTTAAATATAAAGATCAGAATCTTTTCTTAGACCATAAAGAAATAGTGATCAGCGAATTCACACACCCATAAGCATAAGAGGGATGTGCCAAAATCAATTAGCAGTTTTTAATTAGCTCATTGGTTCATTACTTTTACCTAATTTCCTGTTGGCCCAGCTAATAAGAATCCATAGACAGGCCCTTATATATTAACACATCTTTTAGTACCCGAAAAGACATGCTTAAAAGCAGTGGCGCTATTAAACACAGATGAAAAATATTTTGTGAGAAATCAGTCCACTCTTCAAACTCTTTAAATTCCCTTCAGATTCCCACACTTAAGGCAGAAGCCAAGGCGCTAATAAGGACTACTAGGTGCTATCAGATGTTGATTAATATGGAACTATGAACAAAAAATAACAAATTTCAGTCCAATCTTCAGGATCCCTTCAGATTCCCACCAGTGTTCAAAAAGTTCTCCTTGATTTTGCAGGAAATCGAACATCCAAGGCACTTGGTTAAGGTGGGCCAAATGAATATCACAACGTCCGTCCTCATGGGAATAGTATACTTGCAAATACAGGGTCTAGACACTGTAACAAAGATAAAAAAAAAAATGAACTCAGAAACTAAAAAAAAAAAGCAAATGATTCATAAACCCTGTATAACAATGAACTGCCAAAGTAAAATTACTCATTTGTTTGTAATTTCACGCCTCTGATCCTTTTATACTTCTTGCAAATTGCCCCTTAGAAAGCCATAAAACCCAAAGTTCAAATCACAACTTTGTAAAGCTCAGAATGAAATAAATGTTTCTTACTTGTCTCAGCAGTCTTTCACAAACTGAGATTTCCCTTCTTAAGCCTTAGCCATTAAGTATGTCCCTTACTAATTAGTAAGAAATTTTAACACGGCAACGTTTTATTATAATCCTTTATAAAAAGGAGTAACTTGCTGCTACACTCGTAAAGTTACATCCATACTCCTCTCTCCTCTCCAGTTACTGATGTATCTGAGGGAGAATGCCACACATGCACTTAAATACCCCAAGGGATAAGTGCTATTAATCTATTGGCCAATCAAGCACACATGACCCAGGCAACCCCGGGAAATTTTAAAATTAAAACTTAATAAAATTATGTTTAAAATCTAAATTCAAAACAAGATAAAATATTCCAATTCTTCAGTCATTACTCATCAGATAGCAATGCAAAGCAGGAAAAAAATGAGACCAAAAAATTAAAATACGACCAAACAAAACAACACAAACACTGAGAGAAAAAGCAAAAAGTAAAATGAAAAAGACTCCTTTACATCCCTCTAGAAATAACATCAATAGCTGTAATCGATCCTGATACTTCCACTTTATAGTGCTCATTTTGGTTAAGGGGATCCAGGTCTCTCCTTTTTGCCCTGTTCTTCGTTTCTCTCAACCGGCCAGAACGGCGTCTTCCTGGATGCTCCTTCACTCTCCTGCCATTACATAGAGAGAACAAAAATTCTCCTCAATCACCTCGTCTCCTAGAGCAACTGGAAGAAATAAGAAAGAGTGGGGAGAAGCAGACAAAAAAGATGTACCGATAAGACTGCAAGCTTCAAAACATAGATAGCATACCTTTGATAGCGATAAAACTCACAATGCAGTCCTGCTATCTGTGGCTACTCCTCAGACACAAGCACGCGTCTGCACCTCCCAGCAAGTCTCCAATCCAATCCAGGGAGCAGGAAGTGACCAACGGGGCACTTCAGGGATCAATCCTGGGACCATTTACAGTGCAGTTTACACCATACAGCATCCGCCGCTCTCACTGCTGCCTCCTGTCTCCTCTAACGCCAGTACCAGTACCAAACACAACTGCAAATATCTGCAAGTGAACATTCGGCATTGACAAATGCTTGTTTGAAATTCTGTATCTCCACACCTGTACATCTGATCGTAACAACACTTGCCAGATCCAGAGATCTATGGTACCTGACGGAGCCTGCAAACTTTCATGCAAATTGGTCCAATGGTTGCAAAGTTATTAAAGTGCAAAATTGTGGGTTTAACTTAGAAGTGACCATTGAACTCTAACTACTGTGTGTGTGTGTGTGTGTGTGTGTGTGTGTGTGTATATAAAGACAAAGAACCTCTGTGCGAAAGCACTGAGGCAATGGTTACCCCACAGGGCATTTGGCTGGGAAGCCAAGTTTCAAAGAAATACAAAATCACACATGAACCTACAATGCAAAGCATCATGGGCTGCATATGCAAATCACCACAGAATATTATGCTGGTTCAACTTTAAGCAGAAATGCATGGTGCCAAAAGGTATGTATGTTTATAAAATGGGTAGGAAAAATCATGTCTGTTGATTGGTTGAAACACATCAAATGACTGTGTGTATATCAGAGCATGACTGCACACCTGCACGTTCACCCCCTTCCAAAATAATTTTGCCATTTTATAAGATAGATAACCCACTCTAGAGTATGGGTCATGCTCTGATATATGCACACCTTGTAGTTGATGCACCAGCCTGCTCAGTAACAATGCACACAAGGCGCAGCATATATTAGTGCGCATGACCGCGACACCTCAGAGTGGGTTATCTATTACAGATATGTATATATATATATATATATATATATATATATAGCACGGTCGCGCCCCTATAGTTAGGGTTGAGTAGGCACTTTAATGTTAAACCTCAAATTTTGCACGTTAATAACTTTGCAACCATTTAACGGATTGGCACAAAATTTGGAATGTGCAGTCTGGTATGGTAGATCTCTTGAATTACCAAGTTGTGTTTCAGTAAGACATACATTTTTTCTGCAGCAAAACGCCAAAAATGCACTTTTCACCAGTTTTGACATGTTCTTTGCCTGTGGCGCTATGACCACACCGTGTGGTCTTTTGGTCTGAAACTTAGAATGTAGAAAGAGTTTGGGGCAGGGAACAATCCAGCATTGATTTGGTAAACAAATAGTAATCTGTTCCAAAGTTATTCCATTTTTAATTTTTGAGTTCTGAGCATGCTTAGTTCAGTCAAAAATGTATGTATTTTTTGCAAAAGATAAATAGCCTCGCAATCAAAGATTTTATCAGCTTGCGAATGAAAATACCTAGTTCATGAGAAAATTCTTTGTTCACAAGCCACCATCTTGTTTTTAATTTTCCAGTCAAACAAAATGTCATAACTTTCTCCACGGGTGACTTTGTGGGCAAATGTGGCGTGCGTTTTGTTCAAGGTGACCCCCTCTACAAAGCCATGCCTTTGGTTTGCTTTGTTTCTGTCAAAAAATAGTTTTTTTAAAAATTAAAAATTCTTCTTTCATCACTCACTAACAATCTCATTCGTGAGCCTGCAAAATCTTGGGTCACAAGAAAATCCTAGTTTGCGAACTTTGTTCTTGAGGGGACAACCAGATAGCTGGAATTTCATGACCAGATAGCCCAGACTGGCGTGACCAGATGTCCGCTCGTGGACTAGGATTTTATTAGGTCGCGAATTAAGATGTATCTCGTGGCCGAAAAATTTGCTATCTCACAACTGAAAAATATTTAAAGGTGTAAAAACTTTAAAATTGCATAGCTCATTAAAGGTTTGGTCTTTTTGCTTGAAATGTTCAGGGTGTTGAGGGGGTGCCCTAGGGGTGTGAAGTATGGTGTTTAGATGTTGGGGAATTAAGTGGTTGCATAGATATGGCATGATGAAGTTGACATTTTCCCCTAAGGATTACATTGCAGTGTCTGTCATGCCTTTCGGCGCCGTTATCTTGAAAACGAAGCGAGATGCAGAGTTTTCTCTACTGGTGGCTTAGGTGATCTATGCTGCTGGAACAAGATTTTAAACCATAGAGTAAGTCTGCAGTGGATTTTTTTCAAATCTTGCATGGTGGGTAGCACAGTGGTTTAAGGCTCTAAGCTGCAAACCTGGAGACCTGGGTTTGAATCCCACAACCCCCACTTGCATACAGTGTGACCCTGAGCAAGTCACTTAACTTCCCTGTGCTCCCAGGTTGCACATGTAAATAAGCTTTCAGCTTAGTGTGTCTCTCCTGGTTAAACAATTGGAAAACCAAAATAGATATTGCCAAATTTGTGTTGCAAGGGTTCCTTGCCGTATAGGGTTGCTGCATAGCTATGCGTAAGTGGGAGCACGGGCCCTCCGGGCCCACACTCCCATAGATGAATATTGTTATGCAGTAATGGCCAACTTGGTGGTTTTACTAGTTATATTACATTGTTGCACAGTCATGGACAAGTCGGGCCCCGTGCTCCCACCAATACATGTTTTTTACTAGCTATATTACACTTTTTCAAAAAGTAAGGAAATTCATGGCAAAAAACTGCATTTAATGCATCAGTTAGGTTAAAGCAACAAAAGTGAGGAAATGAAGGCGTTAGTTGAGCATCTAACCCCCCACCCATTCTCCACAGACTGACATGCTGGATGTGCCAGTGAGGGGCATTAACTCTCACACCCCATTCTCTTTACTGTAGCATGTCAACCTGCTTACACATTGAATGGGGTGAGAGTTAGCCACACAACCCATGGCACGCCCAGGCATCTGTCAGTCTGTGGAGGATGGGTGGAGGGGGATTAGGTGCTCAACCCTTACATCTCATTTCTTAACTTTTGTTGCTTTAACCCTAACTGATGCATTAAATGCAGTTTTTTGCCATGACTATACCCCTTGAACAAGTCCGATCTTACAAGTACCTTGGGGTTTCCTTCGACTCAGCCCTCACCTACCACACCCATATTGATGCACTTGCTTCTGCTACTAATGTGCCGTTAGGTATCCTCTACCGCTTTAAAAATTGTCTCCCCCCCGTTGCCCTCCGACTAGCGGTTACATCCTCGATACTGTCCCTGGTGGACTATGGCCTACCTGTATACAGTGCTGCTGACTCGACCGCCCTCAATAAAATCTGCCTCACCCTGAATAAGGCATGCAGGCTTATTACGGGGGCCCCTAGGCTCACCCACACATGCCAGCTCTATGACAAGGCAAAGCTGCTTAATCTAGACGAACAGCTACAATACCAAACCTGCCTCATAATGAAAAAAACTCTTCTCGGGCTATCCCCTCCTGGGCTGACAGCCTCCATCCACCAAGCCCAACCCTTGGTTTGTACTCGAACCTCTTGCAAGGCCACCCTTCTGATCCCAAGATCCAGGACCACCCATGGACAGAGGCCCTTCTGCTATAGAGCTAATCCTGGTATAACGTGCTCCCTACCCCCATCTCTGACACCCCCACGATCTCCACCTTCAAAACTGCACTCCGAAACCAGCTATTTAATTTACGTAGCTGTACCTGTCTCTAGTTGATGCATAGCCCACCATGCACTGACAAAGCTCGCTCACCTCACCAACCTCAACCTGCCCATTTGCCCATTGAACTATCATCACCATGCTGCTTCTGCACGTTCCCTCATGCAAGAATGTGCCACTGTAACTAAGCTGTTTTTTCTCTCTACAAATTACTGTAACTACATGTTGTTTTTTTTTGCTAAAAGTTGTAACCGTATGATGTAACAAAGAGTTTGTAATGTATTTGTCCTCAATGTGATGAGGTACCTTTGGAAATGAGCCTCTGGCTCAAAGGTTATAAACTGATGTACAAATAAATAAATAAATATACAAATATATATATATATATTTATTTTATACTGGTGCTGTTGCCAACACATTTTACTACCCCCAAGACCTCAAGATCTATGCCCAAGCCCAAATACCCAGTGATTATCAGAATAAACAGATAAAATCACACTCCAAACAATAAACAGACAGTTCAATTCTCCATCATCTCTCACTTAATGGAAGATCGAATAACATAAAAGAATAATAATAATAATAAATCAAAAACACAAAAATTAAACTCACCCCTTCAAAAAACTCCTCTCTCTCTCTCTCTTACAGAGAGGATGGGGTTTTAAACAAACTATTTAAAATAACAAAAACAAAAAAATAGTCTTAAAATAATAAAAAACATTACACTCTCAACCCCTACCCATACAATACCCTTTAATATACTGTATAGAGGGTTCTAATAACAGCTGCCAAAACAAGCCAGTCACCGAGGTCTCTAGTATAGGTGATTCTGTTCAAGGAGCTCGTGTCTCACAAAGTAGATGTCCATAGCATCGAAGTGCACCTCCTCCTTACTGAGATGCACTAAATCAAGGCAAGTTATTGAAAAAATGGAGTCGGCCAACTTCAAATAGCCGAGTGGATTTCAAGTGCACCTCCTTTCACTAAGATGCTCTGAATCCCAAAATTATTGCAGAAAGTATATTCGGACCCCTCAGACACTGTCACTGCTTGGAGACTCCAAAAAGGTTCATCAGGCACTCTCACTGCCTGAAACTTACAGTTTCACCAAGAATAGAGAAGTCAAAAAGATCTGACCATCTCTGATGGCTCAGTTCTCACAATAGGTTCCTCTTCATGTTGGTAATCCAGAGAAAATCCAGGGTCTAACTGCCAAGGAGCAAGCGGGGGTCCTAAAAACTCTGTCCGCTGAGACCGCTGCCGGAGATGCTATATCGCCGCAACTACTGCCCTCGGCTAGTGTCAAACCACCAGCCAACCCCCCCCCAAGGGCCTGGGAGAACCACGAGCTTGTCAGCCAGTTCTCCGGCTGACTCAAAACCCGGTCCCACGTGTGGCAGCAGATCCAGCCACAGGTCACTGGACAATGTCGGTCCCTCCCACAGCAACAGTGACTGACCCCACCGATATCCAAGCTCAGAACCACAACATCCCGAGACCAACTCCAGGGGAATACACCCCGTCACAATGGCAGTCCAGATGGTAGCAGTACCGATCTTCTGACTTCAACTCAGGGAGCGAGAATGTCTTCAGACGAGCTCCACTCTGACTCCACAATAATACCTCCTCCAAGTATGTCCCCACGCTGCCTCTCCTCAGCTTAGAATGGCTTCGGCAAAGCAGGCGATAAAGAATGGTGAATCCATTCATTCAAAAATATATATCGCACAGATTAAAATGGAAGAAAAGGGACCAAACAGAGAGAAAATCCCCTTTTGTCTAGGCGGTATTGGGATTGTTAAACATCCCTAGTCCACACTGCAAGGAGATCACGAATCCTGATAATGCACAGTACTAACTACCTCACTGAAAAGGTCCCTAACTATCAAAGCTGAACTAAGCAACAAAAATGAGTAAGCTAAATTGAAAATGAGGTAAAGAATATGAGCAAGATAGTGGAATAACGAAGCAGAAAAAGCAGAAAACACAAGCTAAGTTGCAGCTTGCAGCACACCCAGCCCAGCATGCTTGCTTTAAGCAGTTTAATGTTAAATCTCAAATTGTGCACCTTAATAACTTTGCAACTGTTCAACAGATTTGCTCAAAATTTGGAATGTGTGGTCTTATGTGGTAGATCTCTTGATTTGCCAAGTTGTGTTTCTGCCAGGCTTGCGGTTTCCGTGCAGCGAAGTGCTGAAAAATTCCTTTTTTGCCTTTTTTGGCACTTTTTGGCTGATTTTTGCCCTTCTTGCTGTGGCCGCACCATTTGGAATGTTGGTCTGAAATGTTCAAAGCAGAAAGAGGTTTGGTCAAAGAACAATCCAGTGTTGGTTTGGTGAAGAAATATTAATCCGTTCCAACGTTATTTAATTTTGAAATTTAGGATTCTGAGCATGCTCAGTTCACTCCATGATTGGTATGTATTTTTTGCAAAAGGGGATTGGGCTCACGATCAAGGATTTCTTTTTTGTCAACTTTATTTATTCGCCCTGCGACCTGGAACTATCTCGGGCTTCCTGTGCTCGCCAGCCGCTCTACCGCCAACCTGATCCCCTGTCTCTTCAGATGGTATGCAACTCCTCCATCAACCTCTGACCGGGAACCCCCCCAGCTCTGAGCCCCCTTGGGCAGGGCCGCCACTCCATTTGGCATTCTATCTACAATCTAGTGCTGGCCAGGGTGGAGGAGGGGAGAGAGGCATGTGGCGATGGCCTGGAGAGGAGCCGTCGCCTATCCAGGCACAGGGCTTTTTTCCTGTTTGTGTGCTTGCCCCCCATGCGTGGCCATGCAATGACATCAGCATGGAAGGATCTGTAGACATCAGCCGCGCACGTTACCCGATCTGATCCCGGCATCGGTAGTACCTCCGGTCTCCACTGGAGGTCACTATTGCACTGAGATGCCCCCGGATCTCACTCCAGGGGGAGGAGAGCTGTCATCCAGATGCTCAATCCTACTCCCTCACTGCCGACCCCCAGCACCCGGGCTCATTCCTGAACCCGGGTTGCTGGCGTGGCGCGAGGTGTGGCATCCTGCTCATCAACTCTCAGTGCCAACAGGCCAGCCTGAGATCAAGGATTTTGTCAGCTCAGGAATGGGGATTTATAAAATCCTCATTTATGAGAAAAAATTATTTGTTCGCGAGCCACCATTTAGTTTTCATTTTTCTCCCCAAGTGATTTCTTACACAAATGAGGCATGCGTTTTGTTCAGGGTGACACCCTCTACAAACCCATGCCTTTGGTTTCCGTCATTTTGGCCAAAACCCGGTCATTTTACATTTTAAAATTCTTTATTTGTGATTCACTTCTGGTGACAAAATCCCCATTCGCGAGCCGATCCCCTTTTGCGAGGTAGCAAAATCCTTGAACGTGACTTAGGGACCAGATTGTCCTATCTCACCAACAAGGATCAGCTCATGAATGAGGATTTTGTCAGCTCGCGAAAGGGGATCAGCTCACAAACTGTGATTTTGTCATGTCGTGAAAGGGGATTGGGTTTTTGACCCCTTTCATGAGCTGACAAAATCCCCTTTTGCGAGGTGTCAGAATCCCCATTTGCGAGCCGATCCCCTTTCACAGGCTGACAAAATTCTTGATTACATAGATTGTACAGAGCATAAAGACAACTAGTCCGTGAGCTCGCGAGCAACGTTTTACTTATACCCATTAATATTTTTATTTAAGAGATATTTATCTAACTGTGTTTTAAATATCTGCATTGTACTACTCTCCATGATCTCTCCTGGTAGCATGTTCCAAACTTCCGTCACCCTGTTATTTAGCCAATATTTCCTTCTGTTTGTATTATATCTTTCTTTAAGCAATTGATAACAGTGGGCTCTAGTATCATATGTTTGGTCCCTTTTAACCAAGCCCAAGAGATCCCACAAATTTGCATCAGTCAATGCCCTATAAATCAAACACATATCTCCCCACAATCTACTGTACTCCAAGGGATAGAGTTTTAAATTATGAAGTCTCTGTTCATAGTTCATACCCTCTGTCCCCTTAATTCTCTTTGTCACTCTCCTCTGTACTCTCTCCACCAGCTCAACATCACCTCTCTTATATGGGGCCCAGAACTGAACACAGCACTCCACATGCGGACGCACCAGTGCATTATACAGTGGCATCATGACTTGCCTGTCTCTACTTTTAATATGTCTCATTATGTAATTTGCTATGCCACTAGCTTTTTTCACCACTGTATTGCATTGTAAGCTAAAACTAAAATTGTGGTTAACCATAATCCCTAGATCTTTCTCTTCAAATACTACCTTCAGTATGGACCCACCAAGGGTATACTGAAATTTGTTATTATTTTTCCCAAAATGCATAACATTGTACTTATCAATGTTAAATATGGATTGCTTCTGGGTGGCCCACATGTCCAAACTATTTAATGCGGTTTGCAGGAATAACTGCTCTGCCAGATTATTCACAGGACACCCAATTCTGATGTCATCCACAAATTTAGACATCCAGACCGCTGATTTTACTTGCATCGGTGAGATGTACAAATTGAACAAACATGGTCCCAGCACTGAGCCCTGGGGGACACCACTAGCCACCCCAACATGACCGGAAAATTCACCTTTGATACATACTTTCTGACCTCTTCCAGTAAGCCAAGCCTTTACCCATTTTTGTATCCAGACTGGTAAGTCTAACACATAGAGTGATTTAACAAGCTCCCCATGAGGGACCTTGTCAAAGGCCTTCATAAAGTCCAGGAAGATCACATCAACTGACCTACCCATATCAATGGCCTTACTAACCCTATTATAAAACTCCAACAGGTTAGTCTGACACGATCAACCTTTGGTAAATCCATGCTGAGTCTTGTCTATTTTACCTGTGTTTTCAATATACTCAACTATATAGTCCTTGATTATACCCTCTAGAATTTTTCCAAGCACTGAGGTCAAACTAATGGGCCTGTAATTTGAGACCTCCTGCCTACAACCTTTTTTGTGTATAGGTATAATCACAGCTTGTCTCCAAGCATCTGGGACCTCGCCAGTGTCAATACTTTCCTGAAAAAGGTAAGTTATTGACCCCACTAGAAATGTTGCCATTTCTTTTATCACTCTTGAGTGAATCCCATCTGGTCCCTGTGCCTTAGTCTGGTTAACTTCTTTAATCTAGTCAGGGCATCAGTAGGATCTATCTCAAAGGTGCTCCGCTTAGCTTGCTCACTGTCCCAGGTAATTTGGGAACTTTTGTTATAGATTGATGAAAAGTAAACATTATATTCCTCCGCAAGTGCCTTATTTTCTATTACAATGCTCCCGTCCTGAGTTTTTAATGGTCCTATAGTTTTAATTTTCCCTTTTTTACTATTGATGTATGCATAAAAAGTCTTGTAATTATCCCCGACCTTTGTTGTTATTTCATACTCATATTCTCTTTTGGCACTGGCTATAGCTTTTTTTTGCAATTTTAAGATTATTTCTATATACTTCCCATCCTTCCTTGGTATTATTATTTTTTGCTGTGTAGTAAGTTTTATTTTTAGTTGTAATCAAGCTTTTAACTGTTTGGTTCATCCAGGGTGCAGGTGGATTTTTTGCTTCATTATATTTTGTTTTTGGTAGGTACATATCTAGTGAGTAATCCATTTATAGTGACTGTCAGAAAATCCCACATATGAGCTACTGTCTGATTCTGAAATTCTGATTGCCATTCCCATGTAGCCAAATCATGTCCCATCTGTATAAAATTGGCTGCATTGTATCTATGGATTACAGCAGTACCTTTATTTTCCCCTAGACCACCAGAATACTGGAACCCTACCATAACATGATCACTTGAACCCAAAGGGGGAACTATCATGCAGTTTGAAATATTATCACCCAGGTTGCTTAATACCTCTAAGTATTTAGATTCAACTGATGTGCTAGCTTTCCAGTTACCCCACTCTATGCCTGGGAGGTTAAAATCACCAGCTAATATTACATTTCCAGTTAGTGTTAAATGGTTGACTAGATTTAATATAGTTTCATCCTCCTTTAACCTCGTGGATGGTGGCCTATATATTACTGCCAGATTGATCTTAGCTGCTCTGGGTGGGCTTATCTTGACCCGGATAGCCTCGGCTTCCTGCCACCTAGTTGTGTCCATGCTTTCGGTAATAATACCCTCGGCAACATATAGAGCCACCCCTCCACCTCTACATTGTAATCGATCTTTATTGTACAATACATACCCCTGGATTTGCCTATCCCAGGTGTCCTTGGGTTGCCACCATGTTTCTACAATTGCACAAATGTGTATGTTTTGAGTTTTCAGGGTTAATTGTAACTCATCAAATTTATCAGTTACGCTCCTTGCATTAATTAAAATAAAATTCCACTTGTTTACTGATTGGCCAGATTTTATATCCCCCACATCCCCCTGCTTTTTGAGTTTAAATGGTGGTTCACACAATTGTTTAATTGTTGTGTTAGTATGCGCTTGTCCATTTTATTAAGGTGTAACCCGTCCCTTGCAAACAGCGGCCTGCTTTGAAATTCTTGCCAATGATCTATATACAGATACTCTTCCCTAATAGCCCATCTCTTTAACCATCCATTAAATTGTATATTTCCTGATTTGTTCAATCATTGGCCCTTGGTGTAGGTAGAGTTCCTGAAATCAGCACCTCACACCCACTCCTTCTGAATGCAGCTCCTACTGCTTCAAAATCTCTCTGTATCTCCAATGTATTCCTTTTTCCCATGTCATTCACTCTCATATGCAACACTGTAAATGGGGCAGTGGTGTTTTCTAGTAAACCTGGCAACAAATTTTTGATGTCCCCATGCCTGCTCCTGGTAGTACACTCACAGTTGTGTATTCATTTTGCTGTTTACATAACACATTATCTGCATATCTCAACATTGAATCACCAATATATAAAATGTCAAGTGGAGTATTGCTTGCTGGGACTTGAAATTGTGATGGTAGATGTTGTGCTGTATTTTGGGTAATTCTACTTACGTTTATTAGTTCAAAAGGGTCTACATCAGTATCTAGTAGTCCTGCTGGTATTTCTGCATTATTCTGTGTGCTTGTGCATACATAGTCCGACCAGATCAGCATTTGTTTGCTGAGTTTCATCGCCCTCCTCATTTACTGTCAGTGCCTGAAATCTGTTTGGAGTCAGGATATTTGAAACACCTCCAATATTCCATCTCCCTCTTTTATATTTCCCTTTTTGGTGACCTCTGGCCATTGCTCTGGACTTTTATCTATCATGCAGGGTAACAAAGTCTCTACACACCTCCTCGGTTTCCCTAGTACTATCCTGTATATTCCCCTCAGCCCTAGCATCGATATATTTTTCCAACAGGGATATTTCTAACTGTACCCTGATCCTTGTTTTTAACTCAATAATTTCTGCCTTTAATTCCTTGATCTCCCAACACTTGCTGCAAATAAAGTTTTCCTCCTTTTCCCCTTTCTTAAACATCTCGCATGCACTGCACCACAGCATTTTTGCACTCAATATTACTCACTTTTCAGCTTAATCTCCTGGTTTACTCAGCTGCCTCAGCTGACGGCAAGCGCCAACCATGTGTGTGTCTCTCAGTGTGTCTCCAAGGCAACTATGAGCGCTCTTGCTCACGCCGCCTGCTCGCTTCTATAGGAGATTTATAAATCTCAACCCAGAAGTAGCAGTGTGTACCGCTGCACTGCTTCGCAACAAAAGTTGCGATGTTTCAACATAAATGTTTTCTGAGCCTCCTTCCAGAATTAGGGCTCCTGGGCTACTAACAAATATTACAACACAGATGGTATATTTAGCACTACAGCGCGATGGCAGTTTTGCTCCTCAGACTGTATTAAGGGCTAACACTCCCCTCTGCCTAACACCATAAAGATATTAGGGCTCCAGTAGTTTAAAAATAGTGCAGCACCATTTAAAATGAGTCTGTTCCCAGATTCAGCTATCTCAAGAAGAGCTGCGGTTATCTGCTCAGTTTAAATCTGTCCCCGGTACCCAGAAGTAGCGGTGTGTACCGCTGTACTGCTTCGTAACAAAAGTTGCAATGTTTCAACATAAAAGTTTTGTGAGCCTCCTTCCAGAATTAGGGCTCCTGGGCTACTAACAAATATTACAACACAGATGGTATTTTTAGCGCTACAGCGCGATGGCAGTTTTGATCCTCAGAATGTATTAAGGGCTAACACTCCCCTCTGCCTAACACCATAAAGATATTAGGGCTCCAGTAGTTTAAAAATAGTGCAGCACCATTTAAAATGAGTCTGTTCCCAGATTCAGCAATCTTGATCATCATTTCACGACCAGATGGCCCTTCTCACGAACGAGGATTGACTTGCAAAAGGAATTTTGACACCTCACAAAAGGGGATTTTTTTTTAATTCCTCGTTTGCGAGCTGACAAAATCCCCGTTCATGAGCTGACAAAATCCTTGATCGTGACTTAGGGATCAGATGGCCAAAATCTGACAATAAAGTATTTCTTGCGAATGCCGATTTTGACAGCTAGTGAACGGGGACTGACCTCGCAACGGAATTTGCCACCTCATGAACTAGGAATTTAAAAACTTGTACTGTAAATAAACGGTTTGGTCTTTTGGCTTGAAATTTGCAGGGTATAAAGGGGGTGTCCCAGAGATGTGAACTGAGCCTTTTAGGTGTAAAAAAGATATTCGGTTCCATAGATCTGTCATTACAAAGCTGAGAATTTTCTCCATAGGATAACATTGCGGCACCGCCAGTGACTTTCGGCGCCCGTATCTCGGAAACAATGCGAGATATGGATTTTTCGCTACCCGCACGGTGAATTAAGCATGCATGAAGGTATGGAAGTCATAATTACAATGGCAGCAGAATTTTTTCCTAGCTTGTACGGTTACTGAGATATTGGCAAATTAGTGTTACAAGGGTTCCTTTTCAGCCCTATGGGGTACTGTATGGCTCTGTTGTTATGTGTAAGTGGGCCCGCACTCCTACACGTGCATATTGTTATGCACAAATTGGCAGCTGGGTCCCATGCTCCCACCAATACATACAGTTACCAGCGACATTACACTTTCCAAAAATTTTTTAAAAACTTTGCCAGTGCACTGTAACTAAATGGTTTGGTCTTTTGGCTTGAAATTTGCAGGGTATCAAGGGCGTGTCCCAGAGATGTGATTTATATTGTTTAGGTGTACAAAATGTTATCAGTTCCATAGGTATGCCATTACAAAGTTGAGATTTTTCTCATAGGATAACATTGTGGTGCCCACAGTGCTTTTCGGTGCCTGTATCTCAGAAATGATGCGAGATACAGGTTTCACTGTCATGATTACAAAGGCACTTGAATTTTTTTCACAGCTGCTATGGTTGCTGACATATTGGCAGATTGGTGTTAAAAGTGTTCCTTGCCCTATAGGTCTGCTGTATGGCTCCATAGTTATGTTTAAGTGGCGCTCCCACAGACGCATATCGTTATGCACAAATGGTCAGCTTGGTGGGAGCACGGGGGGAGATGCATCATGGGTATGTAAATAATATGGGTTATGCAACAGCTCTGTCATTCCCTGAGAAATACACTTTTAAACAGTAGCTCACATACCCACAATGCAGTGCTTGCACTCATGGAAGTCGTGTATTCTCATACATGGTAAAAAGCAAGTAAAACAGATGTTCTAACATGTTTCTACATGCATTGATTACTTTAGGAAAAGACCTGTGTTACTTTGCTTTCCTGTGTTTTGAACACTAAAAATTAAAAGTATTACACTATTTTGGTCATTACAATATAAATAAACAAGACTCTACTCATATGCTCCAAGAAGCTGTGTGGGTAGAATATGCTTTTTGGGGGATAATCACAACACCTGGTTTGCTGAAAGTAGTCTAGGTCACTAATTGTAGATTAAAAAGGAAATTTAATCCATGGTCACCTGATGTTGTTTGACCAATCAGCAACTTATCTTCTTGCAACCCATTTTATATATAAATTGGTGACCCTATTTATTAACCGGATTACAAGTAGTGCCCAACACCATAACAACCTGAAAGCGGGTTATTATGGTAGCCATTCACTAATCTTTTTTTACCTCTTTTACCCTTTGTATGTCAGTTATGCATATCGCTCCACTTCATTGGCTCATGCTCTGCATGTGGATGGACTGAACAGTGTTTCAAAAATGGCGGCTCGATTTTCCATTTACCGACTAGTCGCTTTTGTTTACTACCCTGTCCATTTTCATGTTTTATTCTTTATCTGGTTGATCCTGCCTTTTACAGAGAAAAGAAATATCTGGTTGATTCCACCATGTCCCTGGATAGGTAGATGCGCCGACTCCGAGTAAAATCCATGACGGACCCCAGTACCAGCCGTGACTAACACTTTTTGGAAAAAAAAAAAGAGTAAGCCTCAGAGAGCAAGGGAGAAAGGGAAAGAGAAAGTGTGTGTGTGTGTGTGTGTGTGTGTGTGTGTGTGTGTGTGTGTGTGTGAGAGACAGTGTCTGTGAGACAGAGAGGGGGTGTGTGTATGTGTGAAGAGAGTGCGTGTGTCTGTAGGTAGGGGACAAAGACACTGAGCAAACTCCCTGCACCAGTAATCATAAAAAGTAAAGCATAGGCAACTGTATTTTTATGGATTTTTTTACACACCCTCAGTGTGTGATGACCTCATAAACCTCTTGAGCTTCGCTCTCGAGGTTTATAAATCATAATACACCTCGGGTGTGTAAAAATAATCCATAACACACAGTTGCCTATCCATTATTCTCTATATAAATATAAATAAATCTGATTGACTTCTTTGACTCTGTCACTAAGACAGTAGACAGGGGCCAAGCGGTGGACATTCGCTATCTTGATTTCAGCAAGGCCTTTGACTCTGTGCCCCACAAAAGGTTGATCAGGAAGTTGATGGATCTCCAGATTGGGGAAAAGATGGCCAGATGGGTGGAAAACTGGCTGAAGGACAGAACCCAGAGGGTGGTTGTGGGGGGAGAGTTATCTGGCACAAGACAGGTAACCAGTGGGGTCCCTCCCGCAGTGCTCACTGCTGAGGCCAGTGTTGTTCAGTGTCTTCATCAGTGACATTGGAGATGGCATTAATGGCAAAATGTGCCTATTTGCAGATGACACCAAGCTCTGTGGGAGAGTGGACACAGCTAAAGAGATATAGGACCTACAGGAAGATCTGGAAAAGCTGGGGAGGTGGTCCAGGTTCTGGCAGCTTAACTTCAATGCCAAGAAATGCAAAGTTATGCATACTGGAACCAGGAATCCTAGGACAGAGTACTACCTAGGTGGAGTCTGAGTATCTGCATCAGAGGAGGAGGAGGAGGAGAAGGACATGGGAGTGATGATCACTAGTGACCTGAAGCACTCCATGCCATGCAAGAAAGCAGCAGCAAAGGCAAACAAGATGCTGGGATGCATATCTAGGGGAATCAGTAGTAGGAGAGAGGAGGTTATACTGTCCTTGTACAGGTCACTGGTAAGGCCACATCTAGAGTATGGAGTTCAGTACTGGTGACCACACCTCAAAAAGGACATTACCCTGCTGGAGAAGGTCCAGAGGAGGGCTACAAAAATGATAGCTGGTCAGCAGGGTAAGGCATACGAGGAGAGGTTGAGGATACTGAACATGTTCTCCCTGGAAGACAGGAGAGAGAGAGAGGAGACATGACTGGGACCTTCAAGTACTTGAAAGGGATAAATAAGGTTGATAAGGAAAGTCTCATTAAGCTGAGTGGCAACCATAACTTGAGAGGGCACAGTCTCAAGCTGGAGGGTGGGAGGTTTAGGAGGGACGGCAGGAAACACTTCTTCATAGAAAGGGTGGTGGACACTTGGAATGCGCTGCCAGAAGAGGTAATCTCATTCAAGACAGTTGGCAGCTTTAAGAGAGGCTGGGATAGGCATAAGGGAGGGTAAGGGTCATGGGTAGGGAGGAGGGGAGGAGGGGAGGAGTGGGAAGAGGGGCCAGGGACAGTAGCTCAAGCTGTGGACCCTGCAACATGAACAGACTTGATAGACCAAATGGCCTTCTTCTATATTGCTGCAGAATTCATTGCTTTTGGTGAAGTTGCATTCAAATATAGTTTTTCCATAGTGCCCAGCTCCCTTCCCCATCTCATTTATGTTGATGCCCCTCCTCTATGCTTGGCATGTGATGTCATTGATGACATATTTTAGCCAATGACAGGACTGCAGTCTGCCACACGAATGAATAAATCATGCCACAGAAATCGGAGGCTAGTGGAACCAATGAGAAAGGAGAGCAGGTGGGGACTAGTAGCAGCAAGGTGGGGTAACAGTAAGGTTGAAGTTCAAATTAGGTTAGAGGAAGAGGCCAATGAGGGAGGGCTGACAAAGCCTACAGTCAGCATGAGAACCAAAACAAGCGTTTGTCGATGCCGAATGTTTGCTTGCTGGCATTAGCATTGGAAGTGCAGGAGTTAGACAGATGCAGAATAGGAATGGCAGTGAAATATTGAACTCACGCCAACCCCACCCCCACCCTGTAAAGATGGACAGGCATTGGGGTGTGCCTGTGGGTCATCACCCATAACGCTCACATCATTTCACCTCACCCTACCCTGCCGACACCGACAAGTGTCGAGGTGTGCCTTGGGGTGTTCAGGCTTTACACTCACCCCACTCCATAAGGAAATATGCTGAAATGGGTGCAGTATAGGAAAATGGGGTGAACTTTGGGGCCGAAGAGTCCAAGGCACACCTCAATGCCTGTCACTGGCTGCAGGGTGGGGGTGGGGTGGAATGGTGTGAGCATTACTGACGACAATCCCAAGTCACACCCCTGACGCCTGTCAGTCCCTACAGGGTAGGATGCTATGGTCAGAAACCCTAATGCCCTGGGCACATCTTGGTATTTTCACTCCAAGTTTTCAACATGGGCTTTTTGTGACCCCACCGCATGAACAGTGACACTATCAGTACATTAGCCGGAAGGTGATTTTGCACAGCGACTGCACCATTTGGCACCACAGGTGCAAAAACACATTTTGGCCAGGATGTGAAAAATGATAGCTGTACTGTTCATGAGGAGAATATAAAAAATGGTAATGTTGAAAATCTGGAGTGAAAATATAAAATAATTGGTCACAAGCGTGAGTTGAAACTGCGCAACTCACACCCGTAATGCAATTATTTGGGGGAATTTTTACACCAGATTTTCAGCATAGGCATTTTGGGACCTCTGCTCATAAACAGTGGCACTGTGATTTTCTTAATCTGTCCCAAGCGTTGATTTTGCACAGTGACCTCACCCATTGTGTGCCACAGGTGCGAAAACATGTTACAGGCAGGATGTGAAAAATGACAGCTGTACTGTTCATAAGGAGGTATGGAAAAATGGCAATGTTGAAAATCTGGAGTGAAACTATTAAAGATTCTTAAAGTTACGAGCGTGCGTGGGAACTGCACAGCACACGCTGGTAACAGTCATTTTTTGGGAGTTTTTCACCAAATTTGCAACATAGGCTTTTTGGGAGCCCTACTCATGAACAGTGACACTGTTGTTTCGTTAATCAGTCCCGGAAGGTGCTTCTACGTAATAGCCACAAAATCACCTTTCAGGACCGAATAATGACATGACAGTGACTGAATTTCATGAGGTTGAAAATTTGGTGCCAAAAGTCACAAAAATGGCCGAGATATCCACCTAAGTTGAAACCCCCCCATTTATGCCATTATACAGATTACCGGCATTTCTCCAGTTCGTGGTTGGCTTTGAAGAGTGCAGACGTGTTCATGCTCCACCGAAGATCATGGCGCCGGACTCTGGAGGTAAGTATGGGGCGAGGGGGTGTGGGGAAGGTGGGGTGCGCATTGGGGAGGGGACCCGACGGCGAGGGACCGTTTTCTTTTTTTACAGGTATAAGGAAAAGTTCTGGGGCGATGTTAGCCACACTGGGGTGGGCTTCTGGTGTGGCACACAATGGGGGTTGGGTAACATGGTGGCACACTGGAGAGGGCTCCTAGTGAACCTCACAATCTTGGAGAGGGTTAAACATGCCAACAGGGGAATTGGGCACCCCATTGGCAAGAGTGTCTGTGTTTGGGGGGGGTGATGCCGAGGGGGATTGGGCACCCCCGTAGGCAGATTGGGGTCAGGGCATTGAAGCTGATGGGGATTGGGCCCCATCAGCAAGCATGTCTGTGTTGGGGGAAGGATGATGCAGATGGGGATTGGGCTCCCCCGTCGGCAAACGATCTGGGGAGGGGGCATGCCGTAGGTGGGATTGGGCAGCGGGGTGTAGCCAGGAGTTTCAGATCTGCACACCAAGTAGACCCATTGCTACCTCCCCCCCACCATTGTTTGGGCCAATTACCCCTTTCCCCACTGTCCATGCCATGTTCGTGCTCTCACCTGACACAAGCATCATTTTCTCTGTGTTGTATACCAGCACAGCACACCACTAGCCATACTTCCACTTTGGTTACAAGAAGAATCTGTATTTATATAGCTCTTTTTATACAAGTGTATCCCAAAGCACTTTACAAGCAATGCTGGACTGGTAGTGAAGTGACTGAATGTGTAGTGGCGGCCATATCACACATCAACACCCACACACAGCCTGAACAGCTGCATACAATATTGCATTGTGACAAGCTTCTGTACCACATCAAGGTAGCCAGTCCCACAGAGGTCCATTCACACACTACTAGCCACACCACCAACAATTGTCAGACTAACAGACTGGCTTTTGGTTACAATATTGCATTGTGACAAGCCTCCGTACCACATCAAGGTAGCCAGTCCCACAGAGGTCCATTCACACAGCACTAGTCACACCACCAACAGTTGTCAGACTAACAGACTGGCCTTTGGTTACAATATTGCATTACAATGTGAGCCTTCAGGAAAAAAAACATGTCTGACATGCCACCAGGCAGGCACCGCCATGTTCGTTCTGTGACATCAGCAAATGAATGCCGAGTGTGACTTGACCTGTATGGGCACGATTGTTCTATAGCTGTTTATAGCTGCAATTTAAAAAATTCAAAGCAGCAGCTGGAACAGTCAGTTACCGGAGGGGTCAGTCTGATTTTTCTGCATTGCAGCAGTAAATAGTACTAAATGCTGTAAAACATTGCACCCATAAAGGTCAACTGAGTGCACACACTCACCATTCTTTGGCAGCCGTCACAAAATGAGCATGGGGTGCTTGCCTGGGGGCCAGGGGTGTTGAAATCAAAACTTTTATTACTTGCCCAGCCATGCCTGTAGCTGAATTTTCACTTGCCCCTTTATTAATTACAGTGACATTTTTTTTGTACTTGCCCTTCAAAGAAATTTACTTGCCCCGGACAGGGGGCAATGGGATGTGCACACCACTGTTGGGGGCGTGCACATGTCAGCAGGTTAAGGCAGTCTGTTCTTCTGGGAGTACACATTCGGGGTGCTATAACTTTTTCAGGAGGGAAGTGCATGCAATTTCTAATACCCCTCAACACTGGAGCAGGTCAGCTACTATATTATTTGAAGGTGACTGGTGACAGTGTGCACCTGTTCTGGTACAGGTTTATGCTAAAGCAAGATAGAGCATTGTAATGAAGCAACAAACAAGCATTTGTCAATGCCGAATGTTTGCTTGCTGGTATTAGCATTGGAAATGCAGGAGGTAGACAGATGCAGAATAAGAATGGCAGTGAAGTATTGAACTTCACGTCAACCCTACCTCCATCCTGTAGAGACGGACAGGCATTGGGGTAAGTGTTTGGGTCATCACCCATGACGGTCATGCCATGTCACCTCACCCTATTCAGCAGACACCGACACGTGTTGAGGTATGCCTTGGGGTGTTTGGCTTTACAGTCACCCCATTCCATAAGGACATATGCTGAAATGGGTGCAGCATAGGACAATGGGGTGAAGGCTGGGGCCGAAGAGTCCAAGGGACACCTCGATGCCTGTCAGTGGTTGGGGGTGGGGGTGGGATGGTATGAGCAGTACAGTCGGCAATCCAAAGGCACACCCTGATGCCTGTCAGTCTGTACAGGGTGAGACATTATGGTTAAAAACCCTAACGCCCCGGGGGTTTGTTGGTATTTGCACTACAAATTTTCAACATGACCTTTTTGTGACCCCATCTCATGAAAGCATTTGGGACCTCTTCTCATGCAGAGTGGCAGTGTAATTTTATCAATGTGTCCCGAACTTTGAGTTCGAACAGCGACCGTGCCATTCTGTGCCACATGTACGAAAACACAGATTGGGCAGGATGTGAAGAATGAGAGCTGTACCATCCATAGGGAGGTGTGAAGAGATGGCAATGTTGAAAATCTGTAGTGGGAATATTAAAAATGCTCGCACTTCCGAGCATACGTGGAAACTGAGCAACGCATGCACGTAACACAGTCACTTTATGGACTTTGGTCAGCAAATTTTCAACATAGGCATTTTAGGACCTCTGCTAATGAACAGTGTCACTGTGATTTTCTGAATGTGTCCCGAACACTGATTTCCCACAACGACCATGCTCTTCTGCGCCGGAAGTGCGAAAACATATTTTGGCTAGGATGTGAAAAATGACAGCTGTACTGTTCATAAGGAGGTGTGGAAAAATGTCAGTGCTGAAAATCTGGAGTGAAAGTATTACAAATGTGCGAAGTTTTTATGAATGTGCGTGGAAACTGCGCAACACACGCTCGTAACACAGTCATTTTATGGACTTTCATCACAAAATTTTCAACACAGGCATTTTAGGACCTCAGCTAATGAACAGTGTCACTGTGATTTTCTGAATGTGTCCCAAACACTGATTTCCCACAGCGACCGCGCTATTCTGAGCTGGAAGTGCAAAAACATATTTTGGCCAGGATGTGAAAAATGACAGCTGTACTGTTCATAAGGAAGTGCGCAAAAATGGCAATGTTGAAAATCTAGAGTGAAAATGTTGCAAATTCGCTAAGTTATGAGCATGCATAGCAACTGCACAACACACGCTCATAAAACAGTCATTTCTTGGATTTTTTTCCACCAAATTTGCAACATAGACTTCTTGAGAGGCCACCTCATGAACCCAGCACTGTCATTTCGTTAATCGGTCCCAAAAGGCGATTCCACGCAGTGACTGCAAAATCACCTTTTGGGACTGAATAACGCCATGACAGTGGCTGAATTCATGAGGAGGGGTCCCAATAACCCCATGTTGAAAATCTGGTGCCATAATTCCCAAAAAATGCCTGAGATATGCAACAAAGTTGAAAAAACCCTTTTTATGACATTATGCAGCTTACCGGCATTTCTTCAGTTCGCGGTTGGCTTTGAAGAGTGCAGACGTGTTCCTGGTCCACCGAAGGTTGCCGCGCTGGGCTCTGGGGGTAAGTATGGGGTGAGGGGTGTGTGGGGAGGCAGGATGCGCAGATGCTGGGCATGGGTGGGGGGCAGGGACACTGGACTCAACGAGGGACCGTTTCTGATTTACAGGGGGAAAAAAACATCACAGGATTTTTTTTTCTTCACAGGGACATTTGGCACACTGGGGTGGGCTCTCAGTGTGCCACCCGAGTGTTTTTGTTGGTGGGGATTGGGCACCCCGATTGGTACATATGGGGGGGCACAAGCCAAGGGGGATTAGGCACCCCCTTGGCACAAAACCAATGTTTTATTTTGGAGGGGGACATAATGCCGATGGGGAGTAGGCTCTCCCATTGGCAAATTACACTAGAGGTAATAAACCCGACAGGGATTGAGGCCCCAAATCGGCAAAAAAAAAACTGTTTTAGGGTAGCATTATGATGCCAAGGGGACTGGACCTCCCTCGGCACTAAGGCGTCTAATATTGTTTGTGAACATGGCGGCAGCTTGCTGCCGCGTTCACAAACAATATTACACTAGGCAACATTCCGCCCAGCCATGACGGGTCGCTCCCTCATTGCAGCGGAATGGCTGACGCTGCAATGACGAGGCAGCCCCTGATTACTGAGGCGAAAATGTTACAACTTGGTGGCACTTTTGGAAGCCAGTGTCATCAACACACTGTGCCTCCATTGGTCCACCAGTGCCAAGCCTCCAAATGCAGTGCCTTCGTTGGCTGCCACAGTGCCGCACCTCCACAACCCACTTCTCTCCTAAGCTGCCACATAATGTTTCTTGCGCATGCACGCAAGCAAACATAAAAATGGTAAGCACATGACCTTTGGATTACAAACAATGCCCACAGCCTAGAGGGTAGTTGGTACAAGATAAATCAATCAATCAATCAAATTTTTATTTTACCAGGTGAAACATCGTTGAGAAAAAACTCATTTGCAAGGTGGACCTGGGTTGTGGTACACAAAAGACATATGATACACGAGAATTTAAGGCAATTCTTACAACAGAACATGAGTCATTACAGGGCAACAAGTATGTACATGGTATACAAGCATAGGGGGCTACAATGTGCGCTGGTGAGTACAATAAATACAAGAAATATGTACAGCAGTAGAGAAGCAGTATGCACGGATGTATACAACGTGTACAATTTATATGCCCCACTGAGCAGGATGCATCAGGCAGGAGGGTAGAATGTCAGCGGTAAGGCAAAGGAAGATGGTAGAGAACAGGATTGTAGGAAGGGATGCTGGTCACCAAGACCGGAGTGGCGTGCATAGCCAGGTAACCCTCCACTCCTTCCTGCCCTCATAACCTTAGCAAGCAGAATGGGGGAGGGGCACAGGCAGATATGTAGAAGAGCAAAAGTTTCACTGCCGGAAACAGTCACAGGCTCCAGGAAGGACCGTTGAATGAATTTTTTAAAAGCAGCTACTGATACGGGTGTAGCAAACTGCAATATATTTTGAGCAGTGTTCCAGAGGACCGGTAAGGCGTGGCTAATTGCCGCATGACCAAAGTGCATCCTTACTTTGGGGATATATAGGGTGATTCGAGTTAAGCTTTTCAACAGGTAGTTACCAGGAATGCGAGTGGGTAGGCAGTCCTTGCTATATTGGGGAAGCTTACTGGATATGGCCCTGAAGATCCAGAGTACCGAGTTTTTGTGTCGTCTGAGGCTAAGTGAGCCCCAGCCCGTACTTTTGTGAAGGGTACAGTGGTGTGTTGAGTAGGGGGCATCATGATAAACCTAAGCACTCTCTATGGTACAGGGTGTCGAGTTTGGCGAGGGCCACGCTAGAGCTACTTCCATACAGAAAGTCTGCGTAGTCAATGAGGAGCAAAAATGTTGTTTGTACCAACCTGATTTTCCCCTCGTATGTTAATAGATGCCTGAATAGGACAGCAGGGGTCAAAATTAAGTTTTGCAGCCACTCGCCAGCAGGGCCAGTGACTGAGAAAATCTACTAGCCCCACAGACTTTTACACTGGCCCAGCTGTTTTATGTATTGATAGGTTACCTTCCAGTACTAGCCAGATACAAAATCTACCAGGAGAGGGATAACCTATACTTATTTGAAAGACAGGTTCTTTATTAAGAAGTTCTGTCAGCACAGCAAGTAATACCAATGTATCAACACTCAGTCAATAAATTCTGTATGGTACAAGGAGGTGCCTTGCGTTATCGTAATACATTCAGTGAACACCTGACAAACATACAGTGTATTAGCCAGTACACCAGACAGTCAAAGCAAGGTACCTACCGCCTTGCACCTTAGAGAACTTATTTGTTGATGAAATTAGATGCAGATACATTGGTATTACTTGCTGTGCTTCCTGCCCTGAACTTAATAAAGAACCTTTCTTGTACATAAATGTGGAGTTATCCATGTTTTTTCTTCAACCAACTCCCTCCCAGTTGGACAACATACATTTTCTTATAGCCTGCATATTCTTCAGCAGCTGTGCACAGTTACAAACTTATATTCAGATATCCACAGCAGCAAAAAAGGTAACGGCACCAAGTTGTATTGAAATTGGGGTGCTTGCCTTACATAGTACATATGGTAAAACAAATCAAGCCCCCACCCAGCTAGCTAGCCATTGTGTCTCACCTGGTTAAACAACTTGAAAAAAACAGTTAAGTGCATACATCTCATCTCATGGCTGAGGTGATGATATATGCACTTGGTATTTTTGCTTAAATAAAATATTGATACTCCCCCCCCCATTAAAGCATTCTTTGTGACTTATGGTGGGAGCTTGATTTGTTCTTTTTTTACAGGCACAGGCATACTGTACCCACCTCTTCACAGGCACTCTGAACTACACACCTCTTCCAGAACTCTGCTTAACAATCTCCAATTTGTTGTGAAAATGGAGCAGCCAGCATCAAGTGAACACATCTTTTTACACTTCAAATGTATGCACAGATAGCTAATCAGAGCAGGACAGGTTCCCATACCAGTCTAGTCCGCAACTCCTGATAAGGCAGACTAAATATAGAAAAAATGCTGTTATACTTAATTTAAAGCAGCAGTACCATGTAAAAGAAAATCTGCACTTTATTGACAGTTTATTCTCTGTATTCTGTTGAGCATGTTCCTGGCACTCTTTCCCACCAGCACTGTACTATCGCCCCATAATTTGTCCAGTTAATTTATGTTTTTGTTTACATTTCTGCCGCCTGCTGCATTGACAGCAGTAGTACTAGATAGCAGCTGCCATAGATTCTGTGGCACTACAACAGTCGAAAAGGATCACTTCCTGATTAGGTAGTACTGCTGCTATAACGCTCTTAATTTTAGGCAGTTTGAGCAGAACGCCAGCTCACACAAACCTTTGTGTAACCCCCAGGAGCACTATCATAAGGGTTACTACCCCTGCCTGCCTCAGCTGTGACAGGGTGAGGGGCCCAGATCCGTTGATGGGTGTCTCCACCCAGAGGTCAGGATTAGAACAGTCAAGGTTGACTCGGTCACAGCCCTCTGGGTTGCTGCAACCCCCTGCCCCTTCCCATTAGTGGCTCACACAGTTTAATTGCAATGTTCTCACCCTGAACATGTACTCCCCTGGCTCGAACCACTCAGCGCAGTCCGGGGACCCCCTGGAAAGTAAGGTACAGTTATCAAATATCCACTGTGCAGTATATCACCAGTAAAACACAAACCAGCCAGGGTACTTTTGCAAAACAAACAATCTGATTTGTTTAAGGGGAGATAACAAGGACCGGGGGAAATCAGGGTGATTGGCTAACCACTAATATATATGTATATTTGACTACCCAGGGCTCTGTGCACAGGCCTGACCTTTTAATTACTGTCTATGGGTACCCAAGCCCTAATGGCTAGTTCCTAGATGAAGCTGGTTGGGGTCCTGACACAAATGAGCATTTAATTCCTGAGAGATCAGATGGAGCCAGTAAGCTCAATTAGTACAGTCTGCAATACAACAAAACGACTTTGCCTTTGTTTGTAACCTTTAATAGGGAGCTACCCTGATTCAGTACTCACATCTCATCTCCAACAGAGAACCACTCTTTCACCACTTGCAGGGCTGAGCCTGGGCTGCAAAGGCCTCCTCACATATTTATATGGAAAACAACAGAGGGGTACCATACCAGGCAGCTGCTTCCAGGACCTGACTAAACTAACAGATATGTGGGCGTCTCTCTGCAGCTTCAACTTTCCTGACAGACCGAGCGCGATTCAGCAGATTCTCCAGTCCTCTACAGGTTGAGCCTGGTAGGTAGCTGTGCTTGTACACAGCCTCCTCTGACCGCACGCTAGCGTATTTAATCCTTGGGGTGCTGGCAATGAAAATGGCCGCCTCAGGCCTTTCACGTGCTTCCCGTGTGAACACTCAATGGCGCAGAAGCTCAGAGCTCCCTTCTCCTTCACAGTCACTACGCATCTGCCCCTAACAGCATGGGGCAATCCTTACAGCCTGGGCGCTACCCGATTCCATTGGCTGGTTACACATGCCAGTCACTTAATCTGGCCCTCAGTGGTGCGAAAAAGCACCATGGCCCATAATGCCACTTCCAAAACTACAAGCGGTGCCTCTTTTGGTCATCTGGCTCTATCAAGAGTCCTGGTTTCTGGTTGGTTGCTCTTTTACTCCAAATTAGATACCACCTCGCTTCTATTGGACCCCTCGAACTGTCCTGGTCCAAGATGGAGGGGCACAGCACACAGAGTTCCAGCTGCAAATAAAGGCAGGTTATACAGTTTACATTTTCAGTTACACTACATATTCTCCAGCAAACAGCTATAACTTTCAACTAGGGTCCCTCTGCTCTTCTAGCGACTGCAGAAACGGAGCGATTAACCAGTAGCCCAGGGTGGGAGTCGAGCATAGAAGCCCCAGTCCCCCTTTACAAACACCAAACTCTGTGAGCAGGCAGCTCTTAAAGAGACAGTACTGGAGGCTTTAAAAGCACTCACAATGCCCATATTTAGCGGCCTTATGCCGGACACCAGATAAGCAGGGAGCATCTAGGCAGGTTCCGGGAAGGCTTTTAGGAACCCCCATTTGTAGGGGGGTTACACACTTCCTAGCCTGGAAAGAACTTGGCGACCGCGTCAAGTAGTTACCCTTAAACCACTTTAAGGCACACAGTTCAATTAATATTATATCACACTTTATATTACATGCATTGCTACAGTATTTGCAGTTTACTACAGTTTATGCAATATTATCCACACACGCAACTCTTTGCCCTTTTTTAAATCAGGTCGTTACTTCCTGCCCATGACACCTGGAAAAAGGGGATCCCTCCCTATCAGCTACTTGTGGGTTACCTAAAGCAGGGGCACCACACTCGAAGGGAAATACTAACAGGCTGGAGTTATCCCCCAAGGCTAGCTTAGGCAAGGAGCTCGGGGACACATACACCCCTTTATGGACCACATTTAAGGGCAGGTCCACAGGCTGGCCCAGAGACTCATAACTCAACTTGACTACAGGCCGTACTTCTCGGCTAGAGCGTCTAGGGGTCTCGTAAAACCCTGCTACAGGTCCCGATTCCATTTCTGCCTCATTGGGATTAGTAGGGGGAACCCCCATAGGGGAAGGGGACCCAGTGCTCATAGTACTTTCGGGGACATGACCCTCTACATCAGGACCCACACTACTTGACTCAGCTGGGAACTGTTCAGGCACTAGTAAGGAACCATCAGGGCATTCAAAATATTCTTCAGGTTCCGGTATATCACTGGCTTGTTCCCCCACATCACTTCCTTCTTCTGAAAAGTCAGATAGTTCAGACAGGCCAGACAGTTCAGCCAGGCTCAAGGACCCCATCCCTTCAGCTTGGGGGCCACTCACTGCATCTCCTGGGAGCATTGGTTCCAGTGACAAAGTTGGGGGCTCAGACAGTCCAGAAAGCCCAACCTCATCTCCAGAGTTAACGAGGGGATTGCCCCAAGTTGGCTCAGTTCGTAAGAGGGATAGTATTCAATATTATTCTCATTGTCTTCAGACACAGATTGACGATCATCTTCTTCAGAGGAGTTTAAACAAGGCTCTCTTATTTGGCTTGCTGAAGAATCAAGTGGTCTGGGTTTTTTCTTGGCAGCAGATCTAGTCATAGGCCGGGGGGGGGGCACTGAGAGGTTCAGCTTCAATCAAGATTTGCCCGATTGGCAGCAGATGATTTCTGTGTATAGTTTTCACATCTTTTGAATTATTTCCAGGCCGCACTTTATATACAAGTAAATCTTAGTTTTCCCACTACAATATGAGGGAGATGGTGCCATCTGTCAGCAATCTTATGTTTGCCATGCAGTCCCAGATTCCTCAATAGCACTCTATCCCCTTCTCTCAGCTCCATTGTTTTCACTTTCTTACCATACCTCTCCTTGTTGGCCAGGTTTCGTTTAGCAGCCATAGTCTGTGCCAGTTGGTAGGCATGGTTCAATTGGGCCTTCAACTTCTGTACATACTGTAAATGGTTCTCTGCTTGCACCCCATCAGGGGAAACCCCGAAACTCACATCCACTGGCAGTCTAGCCTCTCTCTCCCAAACATCAGCATGTATGGGGAAAATCCAGTGGCATCACTTTTGGTGCAGTTATAAGCATGAACCAGGGTGCTAATCTGCTGTCTCCATTTAGGCTTGTCCTTGGGTTGCAGTGTGCCCAACATATCAAGCAAGGCGCAGTTAAATTTTTCAGGTTGGGGATCTCCCTGGGGATGGTAGGGGGTGGTTCTTGATTTTCGCACTCCCCACAAAGATAACATCTCTTTGATCAGCCGGCTGTCAAAGTCCCTCCCCTGGTCGGAATGGATCCTCTGGGGGGCCCCATAGTGGACAAAGAAGTTCTCAACAAGTACTTTAGCCACCGTGGTTGCTTTCTGATCTTTAGTAGGAAAAGCCTGTGCATACCGGGTAAAATGATCAGTGACTACCAATATGTTACTGGTGTTTTTTAGATCTGGTTCTAAACTCAGGAAATTAATGCAGACCAGTTCCATAGGGGCACTAGTGGTGATATTGACCATCGGGGCAGCTCTCTGAGGTAGGGCTTTTCTTTGCAAACAGCGGCCACAGGTCTTGACATACTGCTCTACATCTGCACTCATTTTTGGCCAATAGAATCAAGTCCGTACCAGGTCAAGAGTTCGGTCTATGCCAAGATGCCCCATGTGATTATGCAAGGACCTCAGGACCAGTTCTCTAAAATCTGAGGGCAGCACCAGTTGTTGTTTGTCTACCTGGCCCTCCTTATCCAGTCTCTCTGTATAGTAGTTGGTTAATCAGCTTTAACTTTGGCCCTTCTTTGCATAACAAGGCAGTTTTCAGATCAGTGGAACGCAATTTGGACACGTCCCTCCTGGCCTGCAAAGCCACCACAACTGTTTTTATCATGGAGTCTCGGGACTGAGCCCGTTGAAGACTATCATTGTTGAATATGGGCAGTGAGCTAGTGTCTAATGCAGAAAAATGACAGTAAGCAGCAGGTATGCAGTTCTTGGATGGCCCAAGCAATCCACCATGCAGTCTACAGCATCAGGAGACACCTGTTCCTCCTTGTCAAACTTTTGGCAAAGGGCCCTTATGTCAGGTCCTGACAACCTGACCCAGTCAGTTTGTGGCATAGACCTTCGAGAGAGAGCATCCGCATCTATATGGTTTAGGCCTGCTCTGTACTCAACAGCATAGTCGTAGGTGGCCAATGCAGAGAGCCACCTATGGCCAGTGGCATCCAACTTGGCTGAGGTCTGTACATAGATCAGAGGATTGTTATCAGTCTTTACCAATATCTTGGCACCATACAAATAGTCATGAAACTGATCAACAATGGCCCACTTCAGAGCCAGGAACTCTAGTTTGTGCACTGGATAATTTTTTTCTGAGGGAGTCAGACTTCTGCTGGCAAAAGCTACAGGTCTCAGACCGTTCGAGTGCTCCTGATATAACACAGCCCCCAATCCTTATAGACTGGCATCAGTATGGAGAACGTATGGCTTGGCTGGATCAGCTTAGGCCAGCACTGGGGCATGGGTACGTTGATATATGATGCCATAAAAAGCTTCCTCACACTCAGTAGTCCAGCGGTTTCCAAGCACATCATTCGGCCGAAAATACTTCTTCTCTGTCTCAGAGTGCACAACTTTCTTATACTTTTTGTGCGTGGGCGGGTACCCCTGAGTAAGGTTGAGGAGGGGGCAGATCACTCACGAATAATCTTTGACAAACTACCTGTAATATCCGAAAAAGCCCAGGAACCGTTGCAACTCTCAAATTCTTTGGCTGAGGCCAAGTAGTCAAAGCCTCCACTTTGCTGGGGTCAGTCTGTATGCCTTCAGTGGATACTATGTGGCCCACATACTTCACCAAAGTTTGGAAGAATTGGCACTTGTCTATAGATAGCTTGAGACCAAAGTCCTCCAGCCGATCCAGGACCTTGAACAATCGGCGTTCATGCTCTTCCAACAAGCGGCCAAACACTATGACATCATCTAAGTAGACCAAACACTTCGAGCAAATTCATGTCCCCCACAGCCACGTTCGTCAGGCGCTGAAAAGTAGCTGGGGCACCTGAAATCCCTTGAGGCATCCGGATGAACTCATAGAAACCTAGAGGGCAAATGAATGCAGTCTTCTCTCGGTCCTCTGGCGCCATCGGGATCTGATAGTACCCACTGCGGAGGTCTAACACAGAGAACCACTTACTGCCGTTTAACCAATCCAAGGTGTCCTGTATGCGTGGCATGGTATACTGATTGGGAATGGTCCGCCGATTCAAGATACGGTAATCTACACACATCCGAACCACCCCATTCTTTTTTCTCACTACTACAATGGGGGAAGCATAGGGTCTCCTGGACTCTTGTATCACACCAGCAGCGAGCATCTCTTGCAAATGCTGCCTCACATCATCTATGACAGCCGGGGCCAGACGCAGAGATCTCTCTCTAAAAGGCCTGTCATCATGCAGCCGGACGTGGTGCTCAGCCCCTTGCACACATCCCACGTCCCATTCTTTTAGGGAAAATACCTGGTCTCTGGTGGCAAGCTTCTCACTGATCCTCACTTTCCATTCAGCAGGCAACGGGGAGTCACCGAAATCAAACAAGTCGGGAGTTACTCTGTCATCTTTCCTTGGACCCTTGCTATTGGGCAGCACTGCAGTATCTGCACAATGTACACTTGCCAGGGTGCACCCTCTTTTTATTCTAATCTCCTTGTCGGACACATTATGAACTTGAATCATCACCCTCTTGACATCAACATGGGCCCTAGTCAGCAAGATACTGGGTTTGACCAGCAGTCCCTCAGGCAATCTTCCCTCCCCAGGTGCATCCAACATCAATAACTTATTTTTAACATCCGTTCTCAGTCGGACTTCCCCTTGCAAAACATACTGGGCATTCGGGGCAAGTATCACCGGTGCCGGATCCTTTTTCCATACTACACCCACCGGGCCTTCAGGTTCCTCCTGGTTAACCTTCTTCTGAGATTCAGAGACCTGTTGGATCACAGCGGATATTCTTAGGGCTTGCCCGGTCCTAAACGCTTGCTTTTCTGAACACAACTGGTCTAATCGACCAAACATATGAGCATTTATCCCAATCAACAGGGGTACCCCATAATACAGTCCAGTAGGGGGGCAGACTAGAGCCAAGGTTTCCACCTGTTCGTCCACTCCAGCCACAGAAGTAGGAAATGACAACCAGATCCAGATATACCCCAAATACGGATAAGCCTTGTCACTTAACCCCCATACATGTAGGCCATCCAAGGGTTGTAGCGGCACCTCAGGTAGGTGTGTCTGATACCAGTCCTGAAACATGATGGTTACCTGAGAGCCACTATCTAATACAGCTCAGGTGGGAATCCCATTTACTCACACTGGGGCCTCCATCGAGGGCCTGACCACATCAGACCATTCAGGAGGTACAGCCTTGACAGTTGCTTGGGCATTGGCCCGGATCACAAAACCCTTCCTGGGGGGGTCGGACGTGGGCCCTACAATGTCAAGTGATCAGTCTGCTGTTGACCTTCCTTAAATTCTCCGGCAGCTGGCACTCAGGCTGAAAGTGTCCATCCTCCCCACAATGGTAACAAAACTTGGGGTCCCGGGGGTCTCTATTGGAGGGTACTTTGTCTGCTAGGGGCCCTCCGAGGAGTGAGGGTACCCCAGAGCTAGGGGCTCCTGGTTTCTAAATGACCAGGTTCCCAGGCCTAACAGGGTGAGTAGTGGACCGCCTCAAATCCCTCACCAATTCTCGTAAGTTTCTAACCTCGGCCCTCAACTCGCTTTCTACTTGGGGGTCAAGAGGAAATGTACCTTACCCATCACCTTGAAATTCTGGGGACGCATTAGACCTCCCTGAGAGGTGAGTCTCCTCAGGGGCACTAGACTCAGGGGTTCGGCTTGGGTTCACAGCTCCCACATAGGGTTCCCACCCCTCCTCATCAGTCTCCACTTCTCTAATCTCCCTCATCAATTGACAATATTCAGGCGGGGCAGCCCGTCTGTCATGTAACTTGAGTTTTAACAATATCACACTAGAAAATCTAGCAGACTTCAAAACATGTTCCAACCTGACCTGGTTCAAGGCCGTGGCTGTGATCCCCCCTTTTCGATAGGCCTTCTGCAAGGCCCGCTCCACTCTACTAACAAAGGCGGACAGTTTCTCATTTCTCCATTGCTTGACAGTCTTGAATTTCCATAATAAGTCTTCCCCAGTCTCTGTACTCCCAAACACTCCCTCCAAAGCAGAAAGATACTCTGTTGCAGTGGCTTCTGGGTTAGTGGCCCACAAGAACCTAATAGCTTCTAACACGGGGCTCCGCAGACTCTCCATCAATCGCTTTCTTTTCTCCCCCTCAGAGCATTGCCACTCCTGAACTAAGGAGGTGGCATAATCCATCCATGCCTCCAAGTCATTCTCCCCTGAAGGCACCGGCACTGTGCCAGAAAAGTTCAGCCTTCGTGAGACCCAGCTGTATAGGGGGAACCACTCACAAGGCAGTGGACAAAATAGAACTCTTGGGGGACAGGGAGAGGCACCTGGAGAAACCTGGAGTGTGGCATCACTAGAGAGGTCCAATGCTTGCAGCAACTCCTGGGTAGTCCTCCCTTCCACAGCCAACAATTTAAGCAGTTTATCTTTGAAAGTGTTAGTCTGGGGGGACTCCCCAGGAGTGACTGACCCACTCCGAATGTGAACAAGCCTCCTCCCCTGTGGGGCTCCCTCTGGTAAATCACTGGAGGTACCCTCTAGGGGTCGGTGGCTACACTGCACAAAAAGTAGCACCTGCAGGGTCTGATCAAGCAGGTCAGCCATATGCCCCGTCACCTCCACCTTGCCCAAACATTAAACACGCTCTGCAGTAGAAATAATGTCAGCTGCCAGTGTGCCCAGAGGCACGTCTAATAGTAACACAATTCTCTGGGAGTCCAGCTCTTCGGCTTCGCCCCATCCCATCAGTTTGTGTACCATTATCTTAATAGGATCCAGCTTAATTTTTGCCATAATATCCCCTTCCAGTTTCCCCGTCAGCTTTTCCATTTTTATGCACTTTACACACTTGGCCACTAGGGGACGCTAATCCCAGTGGTGCCTCCAATTTGCAACCCCCAGGGGGTGCTATCCTAAGGGTTACTACCCCTGCCTGCCTCAGCTGTGACAGGGTGAGGCCCAGATCCGCTGATCAAGCCCCACCCTGAGGTCGGGGTTAGAACAGTCAAGGTTGACTGGGTCACAGCCCTCTGGGTTGCTGCAACCTCCTTCCCACAGTGGCTCACACAGTTTAGCTGCAATGTTCTCACCATGAACATGTACCCCTGCTCGAACCACTCGAGACACCTGGGACCCCTGGAAAGAAAAGCGTACAGTTATCAAACATTCACTGTGCAGTATATCACCAGTAAAACACAAACCAGCCAGGGTACTTTTGGAAACAAATAATCTGATTTATTTAAGGGTGGATAATAGGACTAGGGAAATCAGAGTGATTGATACCACTATATATATATATATATATATATATATATATATATATATTATTTAACTACCCAGGGCTTTGTACACAGGCCTGACCTTTTAATTACTGTCAATGGGTACCCATGCCCTTATGGCTAGTTCCTCGATGCAGCTGGTTGGGCCCTGACACAAATGAGCATTTAATTCCTGAGAGATCAGATAGAGCCAGTAAGCTCAATTAGTACAGTCTGAAATACAACAAAATGACTTTGCCTTTGTTTGTAACCTTTAATAGGTAGCTACCCTGATTCAGTACTCACAACTCCAACAGAGAACCACTCTTTCACCACTTGCAGGGCTGAGCCTGGGCTGCAAAGGCCTCCTCACACATTTATATGGAAAACAACAGAGGGGTACCATACCAGGGAGCTGCTTCCAGGACCCGACTGAACTCACAGCTATGCGGGCATCTCTCTGCAGCTTCAACTTTCCTGACAGACCGAGCATGATTCAGCAGATTCTCCAGTCCTCTACAGGTTGAGTCTGGTAGGTAGCTGTGCTTGTACGCAGCCTCATCTGACCACACACCAGTGGATTTAATCTGTGGAGCACTGGCAATGAAAACGGCTGCCTCAGGCCTTTCATGCGCTTCCCGCGCGAACACTCAACGGTGAAGAAGCTCAGAGCTCCCTTCTCTTCCACAGTCACAGTGCATCTGCCCCTAACAGCATGGGGCAATCATTACAGCTTGGGCGCTACCCGATTCCGTTGGCTGGTTACACATGCCAGTCACTTTAATCTGGCCCTCAGTGGTGCAAAAAGGTGCCATGGCCCATAATGCCACTTCCAAAACTACAAGCGGTGTCCCCATTGGTCATCTGGCTCCATCAAGAGTCCTGGTTTCTGGTTGGTTGCTCTTTTACTCCAAATTAGATACCCCCTCACTCCTATTGGACCCCTCAAACTGTCCTGGTCCAAGATGGAGGGGCACAGCACACAGAGTCCCAGTTGCAAATAAAGGCAGGTTATACAGTTTATGTTTTTCAGTTACACTACATATTCTCCAGCAAACAGCTATATCTTTCAACTAGGCTCCCTCTGCTCTTCTAGCGACTGCAGAAACGGAGCGATTAACCAGTAGCCCAGGGTGGGAGTCGAGCATAGAAGTCCCAGACCCCCTTTACAAACACCAAACTCTACGAGCAGGCAGCTCTTAAAGAGACAGTACTGGAGGCTTTAAAAGCACTCACAACGCCCAAATTTAGCGCCCTTATGCCGGACACCAGATAAGCAGGGAGCATCTAGGCAGGCTCCGGGAAGGCTTTTAGGAACCCTCATTTGTAGGGGGGTTACACCTGCATACAGTAGAGCTCAAATGTCAATGATGTGACCAGCAGAGTAGCCTCTTTTTCCTAGTGCAACATATACACCACACCACGGCATTTAAAGATCATGTGCAATGGTTTTCACATATTTTTTTAAAAAAGCTTGAAAAGCTGAAATTCAAGTCCCCATGTCATGAACAGTGTTTCCTGAAAATTTCATGCTGTTTGGTTTTGTGGTTTTCTTTAAATCAGCATTTGTTAACTTGCTCTACAGTGGCTGAAAACAGTGGAGTTATTTCTGTCCTGTCAGTCAAACTGAGAGTGCAATTACATCATTTTAGAGTAGCTTGCTCTTTCAGATTCCCAATCAGAGCATTAGTTTGTAGAGTTAATAGCTCTCCAAGTTTCTTACACAGTCTCTGGCTTGTGTTTAGATAGATCAGTTTAAAATATAACATTATCTTCTCATAAAAAGCTGATCATTTTTTGTAGTTAAACTTTTTTATTAATTTTTCACAAGATATACAGACAAACCTCTTACAGTACAGTACAATGTGAGGATTTCTTTTAAAGAAATTGAGGCAGCATATAATAAGAACATTGCTACAATAATACAAGGAGCTTTTGGGTTTAAATATAGTAAATAATACAGGTCATGTAATTAGTATATACTTGACATTTGTAGTGAACTGAAGTTGATAGTATACTAGATACGTTTATATTAAAATGTTACATAATTATATATGATGCTGCAAAAGGGAAAAAGTACATCTGTGAAAAGGATTGTGGAGTAATAAAGAATGATTGAGAACAGTATAGGAAAGAAAAGATATATAAGAAAGTTAAGAAGAGAGAGGGAAACTATAAAAAGGGAAAAAGCGAGACCACAATGATGTATCAGTAAAAGTGGAAAATCCTATATATTAAGTCCATACATTGGTGTTGGAAGATTTAGATGATTCCAAAAATTAAAAGCCCTGCCAACAATTGTTATATAACATGAGTCGGCCAGACAAGATATATGTCATACGGTCCAGAGAGGCATATTGCAATAGTTGGTTAATGAGACCGGAAGGGTAGGGATTATGTTGGATCTCCAATGCATGAGGATTGTGCGTTTAACTTGAAGGAAGAGTATATTTAACCATCTGCTCCATGAATAAGAAATTTTATAAGAACGGTGATTAAAAATACCAAGAATGCAACGTTTAGGGTCTAGTGTAAAAGGTTGACCTACCACTTTCATTGCAAATCTGTGAGTACAGTGCCAAATCTTTGTATGAGGGACAGTGCCATAAGATATGCAATAAATCCCCATTGGGGGAATCTGCAGACAGCAATTGTTATTGTTCAATAAACCCATTTTTGTAATACAACAGGAGTTCTGGTACCACAAATGAAGGATCTTGGTTTGAATGAGGGAACTGCGCTTATCATTAAAAGATTTGTGACAGGAGAGCCAACATCTGGACCATTATGCATTGGTGATATTATTGTAGCAAAGTACTCCATCTGTTTTAGCATTGACAGAGTAGTCAGGAAGGATATCACAAATATCTTTGTAAACAGTGCTATTTAAATTGGATGTTGTTTTATCCATTTAGAGATGTGCTTATCATACAGAGAATTGATGGAGAAGGGTGAGGTAAGAGTTGCATGGCATTTAAGCTGTAGATATTTCAAAAATCCTGATGGGGAAGATTCCATATGCCTCGTAGGTTGGTGTAAGATTTTAACTTTAATGACTTGGGTTCAAGTATATCCTGCAAAAGAGAATACCTTTAGTTTTCCAGGTACGGATAAAAATGGGGTGATTATCAAGAGATATATGGTGGTTACCCCAGATGGGGTGTAGCTAAGGGTTTGGGGTTAGATTTAATATGCTTGTGGAATGATTTTCCAATAGAATATAGAAGCAGCTATGGTAGGTGAGACTTAAAGAAGAGGTAAGGGTGTTATAAAGGAAAGAAGTCACCACATTACCAGGACATAAGGATGTTTCCATATTGATCCATAAAGGAGACTGGATGTTGGTTTGTTAAACCATTTAATTGTTTGAGATGTAACGGAAAGCCCATAAGTAGGCTTGGAACCAAGGAAGGCCAAAGCCACCTTTTGACCAATTGGATCTAAGTTTATTATGACTAAATCTAGGTATTTTGCCTTCCCAAATAAAGCTGCCGATAATTTTGTCTATTTTGGTAAGAAAACTAGAGACAGTATCAAAGGGATATTGGAAAATAGGTATAATATTTTAGAGTTATTGACATTTTAATGCGGAAATTTTACCATTAAAAGAAAGTTTAAGTAAGCTCCATCTATCAAGTGTTGTTGGATACTGGTTAACAGAGAGAAAGATTAGCATCCCATAATTTATTCAATGTCGGAGTGATCCGAATGCCAAGATAAGATATACCTTGGGGACCCAACGAAAAGCCTAATGAGTTGTTCATGGGGGACCACAAAGGGTATTCAGTGGTAGCGCTTCAGATTTGTTAGGTTTAGAGCTAGTCCGGTAGGGAGGTGAAGTCATTCAGTAGTTTAACTAAAGGTTGCCCAGAACTTTCGAGGTTTTCAAGTAAGATATGAGATCATCTGCATATGAGAGTGAAGTATAGTGAGAGTTACCAATAGTAATGCCTTTAATTGTACTGGGATTGACGAGGGACGCAGAAAGAGGTTCCATGGCAAGTATAAACAATGAAGGTGATAAGGGCATCCTTGTCTGATGCCTTTTGCTAAGTAAAAGGAGGGGACAAAATAGAGTTTGTGAGAACTCGAGCTGAAGGGAGGTATAGAATAATTGAATCCAAGCACAAAAATTATTTGTAAAGCCAAATGAGATAGCACCTGATATAGATATTCCCAATTGAGAGAGTCAAATGCTTTCTCAAAGTCAATGGCATTGCAGCTGCAGGGTTTTAAGTATTTTGCTTTGTGAATTAAATTGAGTAATGAGCGAAGATGATCGGAACTGTTTCTATTTTTGATAAATCCTGGATAGAGAAGTATGGATGAGTTTAGTCATTAAAGATTCTAAGCAAAGAGTTAATAATTTTGCAAAAGATTTTCCATCAGTATTAAGAAGTGAGATCGGTCTATAGTTTGAAGGAAGTAAAGGGTCTTTGTCTTTCTTTGGTAAGACTGTTATGATGGCTTCGGTCATTGTGCATGGGAGTTTCTTAATAAGGTTGCTTCTTGAATACATTGACTAATACAGGACAAGAGTGTCAGATAGGGTTTTATAAAATCAATAGGAACCCATCACTGCCAGGTGCTTTACCATTTTTTAATGATGATAAAGCAGTTTGGATTCCTCAAAGTGATTGGTTTATCAAGCACAGCTTTGTCCTGAGGGGATAGGTGGGTAGATTCAATTTTTTTCCAGAAAATGTTGTATTAGGTTGGGATTTGTAGTATATAGGTTGCAGTATAGTTGATGGTAAAAAGATTGCATAATACGATTGATTGAAAGGTTGTCTGTGTGTCTGACCTGATGGATCTTTAGACCTGCTATGTGTCTCTGCATCTGTTGAGTTTTTAGCTGGTAAGAGAGCAACTTTCCGCATTTATCCCTTGTTCCCAAAAACCGTGTTTAATCCCAAAAGGGCAAGTTCAGCTTTCCTGGATATCAACTCGTTAATTTTAATTTAATTGTAGAATTTCCAGATGAAGCTGTAATTATGATTGGGTTTATTTAATTTATAGTATTGGGTTTCTTTTTCTTTAAGGATTTTTCTAAATTAGCTAATTGTTGTTCTCTTAATTTCTTTCTATGCTGCCATAACTCAATAATTTACCTCTAATAGTGGCTTTTAATGCTTCTCAGATAGCACCTTGAGACATATCTGGAGTATCGTTAATAGAAAGAAAATCTTGAATCCGTTTGATCCAAGGAGGAATTCAGGGTCTCTGAGTAAAAGTGGGTCTAAACGCCAAGATGGGGATTTAGAAGAAGGTGGACCCCAGAGTAAATGCAAACTGATAGGGAATGATCAGATATAACAATAGGGAGAATCGATGTATCAATAATTTTTCAGTAATGAGGGAGAAGAGAACCAATAATCAATCCTACTATATGATTTATGTAAAGAGGAATAAAGGTGTAATCCGTTGTCTGGGATGATGTAGTCTCCAAATGTCAGAGAGACTAATCCTTCATAAGCATTGATATAGAGCATTAATACTAGGGGTGGGCATCATGTGATGAGTTACTTCTGTCTAAATATGCTTGTAGTGCTAAGTTAAAGTCACCACCAATAAGACTAGGTGAGTTATTTTTATTATTAATCATAATTTGTTGGGATAGATTATGGAAGAAAATGGGTGAATCAAAGTTGATGCATATACATTCACAAACATAAGCGGACCTGCTGTGGTGTTTAATAGGTTATAATCCACCTACCATCCGGTCTCTAATGATTTTATGGAGGGCCAATTAAGATTTATGTATTAAGATAGCAACCCCATGTTTTTGGATGGAGAAGATGACGATATACTTGACCGACTCCAGTCCCTTTAAGTCTGTCGACATCCTCTGATAAAAGTTTAGTTTCTTGTAAGAAAGCAATATGTGTTTTATGCTTTTTAAGATAGGTAAGTACCTCCTTACATTTACAAGGCGAGTTGAGTCCCTTGACATTCCATGAATGTAAGATTAGATCACTCATGGTACTAGGATATAAGGTAATTAGTTACAAATAGGAATGAGGACCAATACCATTAATTTGGAGGATGTCACAGATTCAAAAGGTAAATATATATAATAAACAAATGTATGCAGGGCCTTTAACTTGTAAGGGTTCAGAGATGATTGAGTATTTGTATTCATTTTGTCTCTAGGAGGGAGAGTATAGAGATAGGAATATCAAGTAATTAAACATTAGAACCAACAAAACGTTAGTATAAACTCAGTAACAAGAATATTAATTTGAAACTTTTATGAAATGCAGAGCAATAAGAGCTGTAGATATACCAGGACTCTACTCCACTACTAGGCATGTAGAGTAATTAGTGAATCTCAAGATACAGTTTACCTATAATCTTAAGATACTAAATTTTATATACAGTATATTGTAAAGAAGTGTAATGAGATTTGTGCTGAAGGTAATTAAAGCATTACCCTGAAAAACAAAACATCATTCTACCAAATAAAAAGGATAATTATGTAATAGTGTTAAATTCCAAACATAATGAATTAGCTTGGACCTAGCAATAAGTCCAATATTAAATAAAGTATACCAACATGATGGCAGATAATGCTGAAACAGTGTGAGCCAGATAAAGGATGCCCGATGTGTATTAATCCACATAAGCTAGGTTAGGAATGCAGTATATCTACAGGTTCATAGTGCATCAGTGTATTGTGGAATCATTTTTTAAGTTCCAATGATTTGGAAGAAATGGATGAAGAATAATGTAAAAGGTGGAAAACTCAATGTATATAAATACATTGGAAGCATACTTGGTGTAAAATTGTGAGATATAATGGAATGCACCTGATGCACTACATACCAGAAGTGATGCAAAATAAATATTAAATAAGTAAATGATTTTAGAGTATTTGTCTAATCATCCTCCACTTTCCAAATGATAGGATTTATGGAAAATGCTATAATAGTAGGGTTAAGTGCACACTGATATGAAATACAAAACTCTATATATGTATGTATCGCCTGACCACATGGTGGCGCTTAAACTTATGAAAATTAGAGTGTAAATAGCAATTATATATACTAATGTCTGGCACCACAAAGGATTAATTAAAAGAGATCTTACAAACATTGTAATATTTATTCTTTCTCTCATTTATTTTTTTCCATTGAATAACATTGAGAGTAACTCCCCGATGGATTAAATACTCCAGTGTCAATTGGCTCACCTCCACAGACAGATACAGGCCTTTCAGCAGTGATAGCGATTTACTGCATTTAAGTGCTCCAAACCTGTTGGGTACGCGATAGAGACTAACTGCGGTAAATGTACCAAAAGGAATCGAGTGAGGTGGTGTGAAGAGGAGGATTCTGGTGAGAAACTACTATATCACATCTAATTATGGGCCATAGTATTTATTACATTTTTTTTTTTTTAGTGGGAAAAGCCTCAGGTAGCCTTCTCTTCGATTTTCTTCTCCTTTCTTTTTGGGTGGTTCAGATGATTTAAGGGAGAGCTGGACGCAAGATCAGCCCAGGAAGAATCGAGTCATTACCTGCTGAGAGCTTCTTCTGGTCTTGAGTAAAGGGGTCGGATACAGTCTGTCTCAGATCCTCCTAGATGAGTGCAGATCTTCTTGGAGCAGATCTTCTTGGAGTGGGGAGAATTTGTTAGACAAGGTAAGAGGAGTAGAAAACTGATGTGACGCTCCACATGGGAAGCTGGGAGGTGGAAATATTATTTAAACAGCAGGTATTATTATTTAGAGAAGAACCAGATGCTTTTTTTTTCTTGTATGCGTCGGAGCTTCTGGCAGGAGCTACAGTGGCAGATATGATGGCTGCAGATTTATCAGGGACCTGAGAAGGACAGTTTCAGCAGGAAGGGCAAGACATTGTAATTGCGAAGTGCTTGTGCTGGAGCAGGGCAAGAGCTGCATTAGCATCGCAAGGCAAATGTAAGGCGGCTGTGTCCAATTCAGAAATTCAGAGAGATTCTGGGGGCTGAAATCTCTGGTAGAATCATTCAAAAAAGACGCATTGTTGCAGGGTAACGCAGTGCAAACTTAATTCCACGGTGATGAAGGATTGTTTTAATGGGGTTGTAAGCTTTTCGTTTGTTAGATAATTCTTTAGACTAGTCTCTGAAAATTAGGATTCTGTTTTCTTGCCAAGTAAGTGCACCTAATTGCCTTGCTTTTTGAAGAATCAGTTCAGTATGTGTGTGGTTTAGAAATCTGGCAATGATGGGCCTGAGTTTCTGGTCGGGTCCAGGCCTCGGATTTAAGGTGCGGTGAGATCTCTCGATGATCAGGTCTTGGCCGGCTGGTAACTTAAGCAAAGAAGGAAGTACATGAGTTAGAAGAGCACTGGTGTCTCCTAGTTCAACACCTTCAGGAAACCGAGAAATCTAAGGTTGTTACGCTGTTTCTATTTTCAATATCATCTATTTTGTCCTGAAGGTCCTAATAACTCTGTCCTGCTCCTGATGGTAGCCTGTAATGTGTTAATGGAATCTTCATTTTGAGATGCTTTAACATCAGTAGGCTTGATTTTGATCAAGTGCCTGTATATTATTGATATTTTGTTGAGATGCAATTTTTAATACATTGATTCACTTATTAGTTGCTGAAACATTGCCTCCACTCTATTAAGAGAACTGTTATGTGGAGATTGGTCTGCCATTATTGTAGGCCTTAATAGAGAAATTGAAAAGCTGTAGATAACTCGTTCAGTAATTATGAGGCAATAAAAATACTGTACCAGAGCTGTTCTGCGATGTACATATAGTAAGATCTCAGATGTTGGTGAAGGTAGGAAGTCTGGAATCTGTAGGATGGATGATGATATTTGGTGAATCCAGGGAGATGAAGAATCAAAGCAGCCATCTTCAGCACAGCCAAAGCTGATCATTTTAATTTCAGTGCTGAATTGAAGTAGTGGAAATCTTTCTCTGTGAGAAATTAGCTTGTCTGTATCACAGCTCTCAGTTCTTTCTAATCAAAACTCAGATTGTTTTTCTAACTATATAACACAGGGCTATTAAATTAATATAAAATAAATCTAAATGTTGTGCATTCACAGAAACAGTTTGTCTTTGATGTAACCTCCATAAATAGATTTCATGTAAGAACATTTTATTTTTCATGTCCGATTGACAAACAGTACATGTGGTTGAAACAATGTAGCAGAGTATGACAGGCACCTGTCAGAGCTCACAAATTTCAGTTCTTTGGTGGTTTCTGTGTGAAAATACATTATGTTAGGTATAACTTGAAACACTATGTGGCATCCTGATGCATCGTGTCTCTGCCACACAGTTGAGGCAGCTGCAGTCTACTACCACCTGTTCCTGCCCCACAAGCCCCCTTCCTTCTGCTCAACATTTGAGACTGCTGCATCCTGCTTCCCACCATCTTCTCCCACACAGTCAAGGATTGTGCACCCTGCTTCTTCCATCTCCTGCCTAAAGAATCAGGGCTTCTGTACCCTGCCTCCCTCTGCCCAAACAGTTGGGGTTGCTGCATCCTGCTGCCATCTCTCCCCCACCCTCACAGTTAGGGAAGCTGAACCTGTTGCCCCTTGTTCCTGTCTCCACAGTCAGGGTTGCTGTGCTATGCTGTGTTAAGCCCTAGAGTGCCAGGTTCCCTGCCTCCACAGCTGGGGCTGCTGTACCATGCTGCCCTAGCCACCAGAGGTGGGGCTTTTGCTACACCCTGCTATTCACTTCCATTGCCCCAAATGGCCAGGGCTGCTGCACCATGCATACCCCATCTCACAATCAGGGCTGCTGTGCCTGATGCTCCATGTGTTCTGCACCACAGTTGAGGCTTCTGCACCATGCTGTTCTCTATCCCCTGTCACCAGAGACAGGACTGCTGCACCCTGCTCCTTTCTACACAGTTGGGATTGCTGTGCTCTGCTGTGCTCTAGAGCCCCATGCCTCCACAGTTGAGGCAGTTGCACCCTGCTGTCCCCCTGCCACCAGAGTCAGATCCTTTGCTACACCCTGCTCCCCGCATCCCTTGTCCCAAACAGGCATGGCTGCTGCACCCTGTCCCACAGTTTGGGCTGCTGTATCCTGTTGCCACTGCTATCTCCTGCCTGAACATTCAGGGCTGCTGCACTCTGCTTTCCTCTGTCCTCACACCCACAGTCAGGGCCACGGCGCCCTGTTGCCCCCCCTTCCTATCTCCACAGTCAGGGCTGCTGTGCTGTGCTACACCCTAGAGTCTCATGCTGCCTGCATCCACAGTTGGGGCTGCTGAACCCTGCTACACACTTCCATTGCTCCAAATGGGCTGGGCTGCTGCATGATGTGTACCCTGTGCTATTGTCAGGGCTGCTGTACCCTGATGCCCACCTGTGTCCTGCCCCACAGTCAGAGCTTCAGCACCATGCTGTCCTTTGTCCCCTGCCACCATTGTGCCCTGTTGCCTCCACAGGCAGGGGACAGGGTGCAGCAAATGCCCTTACTCTTGTGCTGCACCCTTCCTGAACAGCTGGGGTTGCTGCGCTCTGCTACCTCCTCTCTCCCACCCTCACATTCAGGGACACTGCACATGTTGCCCCCTGTTCCTGTCTTAGCAGGGTATAGCAAAGGATTTGACTCTGGTGGCAGGGAGACAGCAGGATGCAACTGCCTCAACTGTGGAGGCATGCAACAGGGTGCAGCAAATGTCCTGAATCTTGCGGCAAGTGGCAGCATGGTGTAGCAGCCCTAACAGCACAGGCATGGGGATCTAGGGCACAGCAAGCTACAGCAACCCCAATTGTGTAGAAAGGAGCAGGGTGCAGCAGCCCCTGTCAGTGGTGACGGGGAATAGAAGACAGCATGGTGCAGAAGCCTCAACTGTGGGCAGGACACGTGGAGCATCAGGGTACAGCAGCCCTGACTGTGAGATGGGGTACATGTGGTGCAGCAGCCCTGACCATTTGGAGCAATGGAAGTGGGTAGCAGGGTACAGCAAAAGCCCCACCTCTGGTGCTAGTGCAGCATGGTGCAGCAGCCCCAGCTGTAGAGGTAGGGAACCTGGCACTCTAGGTCTTAGCACAGCACAGCAGCCTTAACTGTGGAGACAGGAACAGGGCAACAGGTGCAGCATCCCTAACTGTGAGAGTGGGAGACAGAGGGCAGCAGGGTGCAGCAACCCCAACTGTTTGGGCAGGGGGTGGCAGGGTGCAGTAGTCCTGATTCTTTAGGCAGGGGATGGAGGCAGCAGGGTGCGCAATCCCTAACTGTGTGGGAGAAGACAGTGGGCAACAGGGTGCAGCAGTCTCGAATGTGGAGCAGAAGGCAGGGGACCGGTGGCAGTAGACTGCAGCTGCCTCAACTGTGGGGCAGAGACATGGTGCATCGGGATGCCACATAGTGTTTTAAGTTATACACATACATGATGTATTTTTACACAGAAACCACCAAAGAACTGATATTTGTGGGTTCTGACAGTACATGTGCTTGAAATACTGTAGCAGAGTGCGACAAGCACCTGTTTGTTAATCTGACATGAAAAAAAATGTTCTTACATGATTGTATTTATGAAGGCTACATCAAAAACAAACTTTCTGTGAATGAACAACATTTAGATTTATTTTATATTCATTAAACAGCCCTGTTATATAGTTAGAAAAAAATTGAGTTTTGATTAGAAAGAACAGAGCTGTGATACAGACAAGCTGATTTCTTACAGAAAAATATTTCCACTACTTCAGTTCAGCATTGAAACTGAAATTATCAGCTTTTTAAAGGAAGAGAATGTTATATTTTAAGCTGATCTATCTAAATACAAACCAGAGACTGGGTTTGTAAGGAACCTGGAGAGCTCAGCAAACCATAAACTCTACAGAGTGCTGCTCTGATTGGGAATCTGAAACAGCAAGCTACTCCAAAATGATGTCATTGCACTCTAAGCTTGACTGAGAGGACAGAAATAACTCCACTGTTTTCAGCCACTACAGAGCAAGTTAACAAATACTGATTTAAAGAACACCACAAAACCAAACAGCATGAAATTTTTAGGAAACACTAATCATGACACAAGGACTTGAACTGCAACTTTTTAAGCTTTTAGTAAAAATATGTATAAACCATTGCACGTGATCTTTAAGCAAGCACATGAATTGACTTGGCTCCACATGACACTTTCTAATACGGACCGACCCATATTACTGACAGCCTAAACAAGGCTCCACAAGACACTACAGATTGACCCATGTTACTGACAACCTAAACAAGGCACTGTCATCTGGCGCCTGGAGTAGTCACTTGGAAGCTCAAGACAGTGTAAAATCTTATGTTACATGGATCTGCCAACGAGTAGCAGTAGACCCCTCACCCCCAAAATGGCATACTTCCACAAGTGACTGTATAGACTCATCTGCTTCTATCTGCACTGAACCATATTGGCAGGCTTCTATTCACCAATATGGACCTCAAAATACAGTTTCTTTAATCACATTTAAGTTACATATTAAGTACATTAATAATGGAGTGCAGAACTAACCTACTGTATTTGTGACTTATTTTTATTTTTTTCTGTCTTGAAACAGTAAAGTTGTACCTACTGTATTCTCTGTTATGTTGTGGCATATCTCCCATATACCAGTAGCTAGTAGCAGAGAGAATACAGTAGGTATAATTTTAAATTTTAAGACAAGTGATGTAAACAGAAGCCTGCCAGTATGGGTCAGTGCAGACAAAGGTGAACTGTTGCCTTCAATTTATAGAAATGGAAGATTTCGATGCAAAAAAGACATAAGGTACAGAGGTGGAAAACAATTCTACTCCATGCAGTTTCTGCTCTGAAACACCATTCTTTCTGTTCATATTTGAAAGCAGCATTACTACCTAACCAGGAAGTGATCCGTTACGGCTGTTGTAGCGCCACAGAAAATATGGCGGCTGCTATCTAGTACTACTGCTGTCAATGCAGTGGGCGGCAGAAATGTAAACAAAAATAAAGGATAACTGAGCAAATTACGGGGTGACAGTACAATGCCTGCGGGAAAGAGTACCAGGTACATGATCAGCACAGCACAGGGAATAAACAGACGAAAAAGTGCAGATTTTTTTTTTACATAGTACTGTTGCTTTAATACACAACATTACATAACACAATGCAGGATACTCTGTGCTGCAGCTGTACAGAACTTTAACTATTCCTGATCTGCCACTGGTGCTTTACCTTCAAAAACCAACCAACTGCATTGACGGTTGGCAACTTGGCAAATCAGTTTTTCTCCACAGAAGCTTTAAAGGAGAAGCAAAACAAAAGATCATTTACTGTATGTAGGTGTAACCCCTAGATGGCGCTATTCCAAGGGCTACTACCCCTGCCTGCATGGCTAGTTGCAAGTTAAGGGGCCTGGGTACTGAAATGGGTGCCTCCACTTGGAGGTTAGGGTTGTTAGTGGTCAAGATAACCTGGGCACAGCCCTCCAGGACACTGTAACCCCCCTGTTTCCCTTCTAGTGGCCTGAGCAATATACAATAATCACTTTCACAATGACCCTTATTCACCATGCAATTACCCACACTGTTTGCACTTACCACCAGGGCTGGTTCCTCTAGTTCGACCCTGGGGACCCCCTGTAAAACAAGGTTATGCACAGCAAATAGCAACAGTACAGTACTTTTGGCACAAACTGGAACCACAGTCAGGTTAAATGCAAAAATAATTAGATCTGATTTATTCAGGGGACTTGAACAAGGGAGGGGCGTAATCAGGTTGATTTGCTTAAAGGCTATATCAAACAATTATGCATGCACTTCAGAGTCCCTACACAGTCACGCACACTGGGTACCCAGGTAGGAGGCAGGTGGGCTAGCCAGAATCGTTCCCCAGGGTAGGCCGGCATCGCAGCTGGTTGGGGCCTTGTGATGGAAGGAAGCAAAATACACAATACACATTATTTGTAATCCGGAGTCAGAGGGCTCAGTTCGTGATAGAAAAGACCACAAAGCAATCATATGACAACACTTTAGATTTAGCTGTTGTGCAGGGAGCTACCCTGATGTCTACTCACGATACCTGATGCAGGAGGCAGGCAGGATGAAATCGAGATTTCAGTTTGTTGAGCTGGAGTGCCAGGAGAAGCAGAGCCCACACGAATCACCTAGATGTCGTTCCTGTTCAAAGCATTGAGCAGGGGACTGATCCCCAGGCAGGTCTCTTGTCGATGGCTTTCTCTGTACAGCAGGTATTCTGGCTGGGCCAGAGTGGCAAGGCCCAGGCTGAAGGGAGATGAATACGGATTCAGTCCGTTGGAGCTGGATGCAGCCTCCGCGAGCAGAACACAGTTCAACACACAGTGGGGAACCAAATCACGACCCACTAACAGCACACAGCACATTTACATGTAAGAGATTCCATTATACCAGGCAGATTGCTATCCGGTTGCAATTACAGAGTCTTTACACAAACTGGGAGTTCAAGGGTGGCTGGAAATCCTGACAGGCTGATCGCATTCAGCAAATCTTCGATCTTCTTCAGGTTAAAGACTGGTCACAGTCCAGTGGTTTAAATCGTTCTCATAACTCGGATTCAGTCCTAATCATCTCTATGTTCCCTCTCAGGGACAGCAGGCAGACAGGCAGGCCAAAACTCCGCCCTTTTGCAGTTCTCCCATGTGAATCTATGGAGGATTACTGCTCGAATCACTCAAGCTGTTACCTCTTTCACTTCCCAACTCAGACTGACTCTAGCTGCAAGCAGCCTGGAACTTTCCCCAGGAACCAAAAGGTTTGGTTGGCTGATCTATCTGCCAGTCAGTTCAAGGGCTCCCCCTCTAGGTCTGTTTTGTCGCCAAAATGCAAAAACTACAATTCCTACAGAATTTTGCTCTCACAAGACCCCTGGGAACAGGCTCCATTTTAAAGTCCCCAAAGGTACTGATTGGCCCATTTCAGCAGTCCAGGACCAACATGATAGAAATAAACAGAACTGTCCATGCTGCAAAGAAGGCAGGTTAGACAAATTACAGTATTATTACTATTCTAATAAATGATCAGCCAATAAGTACATCTTCTAACAGAGCTCCCTCTGCACTAATAGTGATGGCAGAACGGAGCGATTATCTGGCAGCCCAGACAGGACTTGAGCATAGAGACACTCACCCCCCTCCCAGGTTAATTATAACTGCAATCTAGGCAGCTCTTAAAGAGGCAGTTCATGGAGGCAATACAGGCACTCTCTGGTGAAAACGTTTAAACTGCTAAAACACAGGACACCAGCCTGGCAGTGAGCATTTTAGGCACGCTCAAGGAAGATTTTTCAGGAACCCCCATTTGTAGGGGGGGTTACACCCTTCCCTGCCTGGAGAAAACTTGGCATCCACGTCAAGTATGTACCATCATGCATCAGTTAACATAAACTTATTACATTACTATACATATTCACTACAAGCAATCTACTAGACAGTCTACTGTGTCTGCAGACATCTGTTCATCCCTGTCAAACTTTTGGCCAATGCTTGGATGTCAGGTTCAGACAGCCTGACCCAATCACTCTTGGAAGTGGGCCTTCATGACAGGGCATCAGCATCATTATGGTTCAGTCCCAGTCTGTATTCGACAGCATAATCATAGGTTGATAAGGCAGAAAGCCACTGGTGCCCAGTGGCGTCTAACTTAGCTGAAGTCTGTACATTGGTCAATGGGTTATTGTCGGTCTTCACCAATATCTTTGCCCCATAGAGGTACTCATGAAACTGGTCAACAATGGCCCATTTGAGGGCAAAGAACACCAGCTTGTGCACAGGATAGTTTCACTCGGATGGGGTCAAACTCCTGCTGGTGAAAGCTACCAGTCTCAAACCATCCTCATGGTCTTGATACAGCACAACTCATAGGGCCTGCAGACTAGCATCTGTATGCAGCACATAGGGCTGGGTAGGGTCAGCATAGGCGAGGATGGGGGCATGGGTGAGCTGGTATATGACTTTGTGGAAGGCTGCTTCACATTTGGGTGTCCAGCAGGGCCCAAAAGTTTCACCTGTGCAGAAGTGCACTTTCTCTGGTTCTTTAACAGCCCCTTTCCTGTATTTGCGGTTGGTGGGGGGGGGTAACCTTGGGTAAGATTCAGAAGCAGGCAAATCACCTTTGAATAGTCTTTTATGCACCTGCGGTAGTAGACACAGAACACCAGAAAACATTGTAGTTCTTTCATGTTATGGGGCTGGGGCCAAGTGGTCAGTGACTCAACCTTACTGGGATCAGTCTCTATCCCCTCTGCAGATACTATGTGCCCCACATACTTCACGGAGATTTGAAAAAACTGGCACTTCTCAATGGACAGCTTGAGGCTGAAGTCTTCCAATCGGTTCAGCACTTTAAACAGTTGGGTCTCATGCTCCTCTAATGTGTGTCCGAATACAATGACATCATCTAGGTACACTAGACATTCCAGCAAGTTCATATCTCCCAACGCATGTTCCATCAGTCGCTCAAAGGTGGCCGGGGCACCCAAAATCCCCTGTGGCATTTCTCAGGAATTTGTAGAACCCCAAAGGACAGATGAAGGCTGTTTTCTCTTGGTCCTCCGGGGCCATCAGAGTCTGGTAATATGCGCTGCAAAGAGCCAATACCGAGAACCATTTACTCCGACTCAAGCAATCCAGGGCATCTTGTATAAGGGGCATGGTGTACTGATCTGGGATGGTCCGCCGGTTCAGGGTTCGATAATCAACACACATCCTCCTGGACCCATTCTTCTTATGCACAACCACAATGGGAGAGGCATATGGGCTCCTTGATTCATGTATAACGCCAGCAGCGAGCATTTCCCTCGGGTGCCTCCTAACGTCATCTATGTCCGCTGGGACGAGGTGTCGGGATCTCTCCTAAAACGGCCGCTCATCATGCAGGCATATGTGATACTCTGCACCCTGGATGCACCCCATGTCCAATTCTTTTAACGAAAACACTTGGTCTCTCTGGGAGAGTTTCTTGCTAATTCTAGCCTTCCATTCAGCTGGCAATGGGGAATCACCAAAGTCAAATAAGTCCGGGGTCACTCTTTCCTTTTCACCAGAGTACTTGTTGCTGGGTAATATGGCATTGTCTGCACAGTGCACTGTAGCTATGGTGCACCCTCTGTTCAACCGGACCTCCCGATCTGACACATTCCGAATCTGGACCATCACTCATCGTGCATAGGCGTGGGCACAGGCAGGCAAAATGCTGGGTTTTACCAATAATCCCTCTGGCAACTTTCCATTACCCGGTGCAACCAACATCAATATTTTATTTTTCACTTCCTTTCTAATGCAAACCTTTCCCTGAATGGTGTACTGAGAACTGGGAAGGAGTACCAGAGAATCAGGATCTTTCTTCCACACTATCCCCACCGACTCATCTCCACTGTCTTCAGTAGTCTGTTTTTGCAGATCATAGGCTGTCTTTATCAGGGCTGGGATTCTCAGTGCCTGCCCAGTACATTTCCCTTGTTTTTCGGGACACAACTCCGCTAGTCTTCCAAAGATGTGGGCGTTGGTTCCAACGAGCAAGGGAATCCCATCATACAATCCCGTAGGAGGGCACACCAGGGCTAATGTCTCTACTTGTTCATGTACACCAGTTACATTCACAGGGAAAGACAACCACAGCTGGACATATCCTAGGTAGGGATAAGAATTGTTGCTCATGCCCCACACATGTAAACCTTCCAGAGATTGTAGTGGCTCATCAGATAAGTGTTTGTCATACCAGTCCTGGAATACAACGATCACTTGCGACCCGCTATTGAGCATTGCCCGAGCATGAATACCATTGACAGTCACAGAAGTCTCTATCAAAGGGCCCACTATTCTGGACCAGTCTGGAGAGGCAGTAGCAGAGGCCTGGACAGACAATTTAGCCACAAAGAAGTTTGAGTTAGGGTTTCTCAATCCTGTACTGTATAATCATTTCCGGCGCTCCCCGGCCATGGCCTTGCTTTCCAAAGCTCCTCTTGAAGTCTCTACAACTTTATCTAGGTCTTTTGCGGACCAGCATTCTCTTTTCATGTGCTCATCCTTCCCATAATTATGGCAAAAATATGCCTTCTGGGGTTTGGTGTGACCTAGGCATCACATTGGGAGCTGAAGCGGGGGTACTACCAACAGAAAACCTCGGTTTCACTTCTTTCTGTGGTGTGACGAGCATTTGGAGACATCTCATTAATTCTCTCACTTCCATAGTCAAGTCATCAATTTTTGAGCTGCTGTCAGCAGGAGATGCCTCAGTGTGCACCTCCACCACCATAGCAGATACAGTTTGATAAGGATCAGGGCCTGTACCTGCAGGAGCAGCCTTCATAAAGAGACTGTTTTTTGTTTCTCTGAACTCCCTCAGCAGTTCATCCCATGACGGAGCATCCATAGCAGGCCCTCTCTGGCTGGGCCCCCCCCTCGGGGCTGACATTTAGTTCTTGGATTCTGTCATGTGATTCTTGTAATTCTAGGCCATCAGCGACTGTCCCCACGCCTAGAGCAGGGGTTGCGGCAGCGCGACTGCGCAGGGCTCCAAAAAACTTCCTCCTCCTCCTCAACTTCCCATACCTTCATCAACACATGGAAGGGCAAGGGACCAGATTTCATTTGCTGCAGTTGCAATTTGAGCAACACCCAGCTGGAGTGCCAGGCAGTGCAGAGTATATGATCCAGTCTTACCTGGTCCACTTCACTAGAGGCCCAGCCTCCTTTCCAAAAAATGGTTTGTAGGATTCCCTCTAATTGATCCATGTAGGCAGATAACAATTCCCCCGGCTGTTGTTTAACATCTTTAAGTTTCCACTTTAAGGTCTCAACACTAGTGGTACCCCCAAACACATTTTCAAGGGTGACTATGTACTCTTGGGTTTTGGCGTCAGGGTCAGAGGACCTCAGGGAGCGAAAAGTACATACGGCAGGCTGCTGGAGGCTGTCCCCCAGGTGGGCCCTTTTTTTGGCCTCTGAGCATTGCCTGCCCCAGAACCGCAAGAGCAGCAGAGTCTATCCAGGTCTCCAGGTCGACTTCCCCATTAGGAGTAGGGTGGATGCCAGAGAATACCTTGAGTTTGCGGTAAGAGCAATGACTACTGGCTGGCTCAGAGGCAGGTACAGAAGTCGATGAAAAAATAGGTGCTGGGGCGGGTGTGGACAGCAGAGAAGCGACACTCCCAGGTGGCAGGAATCATTTTTTAAACTCCTCCACAGTGTTTACCCTCCTCCTGTAACAATTTGGCAAACTTCTCCTCAAAAGACTCAGATAACGGTGGGGGCTTATCCTCTAAGGGATCCTTGCTATCTTTGGTCATCACCCTGCAGGTGACTGGGAACTCTTCTGGAGTGACAGTCTGGGGGGACCTTTGAACTGTCCAGGGGGTCACTACACTCCACCAAAGCCATGAGGGTTTGGACAGTTAAATCAGCCTGTTGACCCACCACTGCAGCTTTTTTCAAACATTCAGCTTTAGAAAGTGCCCCTTCAACTGTGTCCTTACTAATGTCCATAGGTACATTCAGTATTAGCAAAGCATTATGGGGTCAATCTCTTGCCCCATATGCCACCCCACCAACTGGTGCACAGCCACTTCTGTTGGGGTAGCCATTTATGTTTGACAATAATTCGTAATTTCGGCCACTAGAAAACACAAAATCCCAGCGGTGAGCCTCCAAGATGTAACCCCTAGGTGGCACTATTCCAAGGGCTACTACCCCTGCCTGCGTGGCTAGTTGCAGGTTAAGGGGCATGGGTACTGAAATGGGTGCCTCCACTCGGAGGTCAGGGTTGTTAGTGGTCAAGTTAACCTGGGAACAGCCCTCCAGGACACTGTAACCCCCCCTTCTCTTCTAGTGACCTGAAAAATATACAATAATCACTTTCACAAAGACCCTTATTCACCATGCAATTACCCACACTGTTTGCACTTACCACCAGGGCTGGTTCCTCTAGTTCGACCCTGGAAACCCCCTGTAAAACAAGGTTATGCACAGCAAATAGCAACAGTACAGTACTTTTGGCACAAACTGAAACCACAGTCACGTTAAATGTAAAAAGAGTTAGATCTGATCTATTCAGGGGACTTGAACAAGGGAGGAGCATAATCAGGTTAATTTGCTGAAAAAGGCTATATCAATCAAACAGTCATGCATGCACTTCAGAATTCCTACACAGTCTCACACTCTGGGTACCCAGGTAGGAGGCAGGTGGGCTAGCCAGGATCATTTCCCGGGGTAGGCCGGCATTGCAGCTGGTTGGGGCCTTGTGATGGAAGGAAGCAACATTCACAACACACACTATTTGTAATCCAGAGCTGGAAGGCTCAGTTCATGATAGAAAAGGCAACAAAGCAATCAGATGACAACACTTTAGATTTAGCTGTTGTTGCAGGGAGCTACCCTGATGTCTACTCACGATACCCGATGCAGGACACAGGCAGGATGAAATCAAGACTGCAGGTTGTTGAGCTGGAGTGCCAGGAGAAGCAGGGCCCACACAAATCACCAAGGCGTCATTCCTGTTCAAAGCGTTGAGCAGTGGGCTGATCCCCAGGCAGGTCTCTTGTCGATGGCTTTCTCTATGCAGCAGGTATTCTGGCTGGGCCAGTGTGGCAAGGCCCAGGACGAAGGGAGATGAATATGGATTCAGTCCGTTGGAGCTGGATGCAGCCTCGAGCGAGCAGAACAAAGTTCAGCACACAGTGGGGAACCAAATCACAACCTACTAACAGCGCACAGCACATTTACATGTAAGAGATTCCACTATACCAGGCAGATTGCTATCCGGTTGCAATTACAGAGTCTCTGCACAAACCAGGAGTTCAGGAGTGGCTGGAAATCCTGACAGGCCGATCGCATTCAGCAGATCTTCGATCTTCTTCAGGTTAAAGCCTGGTCACAGTCCAGTGGTTTAAATCGTTCTCACAACTCGGATTCAGTCCTAATCATCTCTATGTTCCCTCTCAGGGACAGCAGGCAGACAGGCAGGCCAAAACTCAGCCCTTTTACAGTTCTCCCATGTGAATCTATGGAGGATTACTGCTCGAATCACTCAAGCTGTTACCTCTTTCACTTCCCAACTCCGACTGACTCTAGCTGAAAGCAACCTTGGACTTTCCCCAGGATCTAAAAGGTTCAGTTGGCTGATCTATCTGTCAGTCAGTTCAAGGGCTCCCCCTCCAGGTCTGTTTTGGTGCCAAAATGCAAAAACTACAGTTCCTACAGAATTTTGCTCCCACAAGACCCCTGGGGACAGGCTCTATTTTAAAATCTCCAAAGGTACTGATTGGCCCATTTCAGCAGTCCAGGACCAAGATGGTGGAAATAAACAGAACTGTCCATGCTGCAAAGAAGGCAGGTTAGACAAATTGCAATATTATTACTATTCTAACAAATGATCAGCAAATAAGTACATCTTCTGGATGCATGGAACGGCCTTCTGGAGGAGGTTGTGGAGTCAAAAACAGTGGTGGAATTCAAGCATGCATGGGACAGTCATAAGTCAATTCTAGCGGGTGGGGGTAGGAAGAAGTAGGCTGCTGGTTAACTAGGATCTGCAGCTTATCCATTAGGTAGGGAAATGGGCAGACTGGGTGGGCCAAGCGGTCCTTGTCTGCCATCAAAATCTCTGTTTCTATGTTTCTAACAAAGTTCCCTCTGCACTAATAGCGATGGCAGAACAGGGTGATTCTGGCAGCCCGGGTGGGACTCGAGCATAGAAACACTCAGCCCCCTCCCAGGTTAATTATAACTGCAATCTAGGCAGCTATTAAAGAGACAGTACACGGAGGCTATACAGGCACTCTCTGGCAATAATGTTTAAACTGCTAAAATGCAGGACACCAGCCTGGCAGTGAGCATTTTAGGCAAGCTCAAGGATGACTTTTCAGGAACCCCCATTTGTAGGGGGGGTTACATAGGCATTTAAAAGCTAACCTACCTATGCAAGGTAACAACCTTGTCTGCAGAATATTTGTAGAATTTGCAACACTCTGACTGACATTCTTTGTCTACACACCCTTCCCCTTTCCCCATTTAACCTAGTGAATATTAAGAAAAAAAACTACCAACAGCAACAACAGAATGGAAACCAAAACAGGATTCATTTACATACCCCAGTATCAGCTTCTCAGTTGTCTGTCTTCACAGAAAGTCAGGAACACTCGACACAGACTAGGACAGGCACAGTTAGGCGGGATCCCTCTCCTTCTCGGTCCACTGACCATGCTGCGGCTGCCTCCTGGCTCCCAGTACTAGTAGCCTGGTGCGGGGTGCACTCCGGAGACTCAAGAGAGGGCTGTAGTGCAGGTGATGACCTGGCTGGTTCCTCAGTGGACTGGACTGGCAGGTGGCATGGAGAGATCGAGAGAGAAAAAGAGAGAGAGAGAGACAGATGCGATGAGCAGCAAGAGGAGCAGCCAAGAGGAGGACCTGTGCAAGCAGAGCCGCAGAATGCTAACGCAGGCAAGACAACAAGGCAGACAGTTAGTGGCAGAAGAAGAACCAGGCAGCAAGCAGGGGCGCCATTTCAGATTTCAACGGAGTGGGGGCAACAACCGGTCAGAGGAGCTGTTGGGGTAGAGGCAGGGTCTGAGTGGGTTACAGAGAAGCGTCGCACTGGGAGGGTGATGCTTCCAGGCCGAAAAGGCAATACATGTAGGAAAGGTCGAGCACTCACCATGTCATTTTTTAATTACTCCAGACAGTCATTAATGTAGCTGTAGAGTGAAACTAGAGGCCGGGGCTTCGGTGAGGTGGAGGGGGTATTATAGGTAACATGCACAGTGGCAGATGCAGGGAGGGAATTGGGAACCTGCTGCCACCCATGTCTGGGGAGTCAAGAAGAGGTTGCTGCCAGGGCTGGGGGAGGGGTTAGGAGCATACCACAATGGCTGGGAGCACTTAGGAGTCTGAGAACATGGCTGCAGTGGCTGAAAAGTCCAAGGCCAGGAGCAGGGCTTGTAATCATGCTGACAGGACCGGGTGGGACCTCAGAAACCTACTACCCAGTGCTAACAGGAAATGGGATAATAAAATAATAATAATAATTTTATTTATATAGCACCTTTCGCTATATCAAGGCACTGAATACATTAATTAAAACTTCAACATTCAAAGAAAGCATCAAAGACCATAAATATTATAAAAAATATCATAAAAACATAATAAATTACAATAAAATTTCAAACATTTTACAGTACACATTAACTTTCCAAGAAGGCCATTCTCCATAAATGTGTTTTCAATTCCTTCTTAAATATCTCCATGGAGGTGCATTCCCGTAACCGGCATGGTAGAGAATTCCAAAGAGTGGGAGCAACATGGGAAAATGCTCTGCTGCCAGAGGATTTCAAGCTCACTCTTGGAATCTCTAACAAACCCCATGTCGGCCGAGCGGAGTGATCGGCCGGGGCAGTAAGGAACCAGCAGGTCTTTCAGATGAAGCGGACCCTGATCGTGAAGGGCTTTGAAAGTCAATAAAATGACTTTAAAGGTAATCCGCCACCGTATTGGGAGCCAGTGCAGTTCGCGCAGCACCGGGGTAATGTGACAGGACCTACTTGTCCCAGTCAAAACCCCGGGTTGCCGCATTCTGCACAAGCTGTAGGCAGCAGATTTCAACCCCAGAGAGCCCAAAGTAAAGGACGTTGCAGTAGTCTAGGCGTGAGGACACAAAGGCGTGGACCAATGTTGACAAGGAGTCAGACGGAACAAGGTGCTTAACCGGAGCAATATTCCTAAGATGGTAAAAGGAAGTCCTGACGACGGCTGACACCTGAGATTGAAAAGTCAGCCTATCATCAAGAATCACCCCAAGGTTACGCACCCATTCAGAGGCCGGTAGTGACACGCCGCCAAGAAAAATTCCAGAAGGCACGCCAGCACACTACCTCTCAATCTGACCATCGGGTCCATGACCAAAACCTTAGTTTTCTCCAAGTTCAACTTTAACCAACTAGAATCCATCCAATCTTGGATTTCCCCCAGACAGTTATTAAACACTGAGAGAGCTCCATCCTGGTTGGGTGCAAAAGACAGGTATAGCTGGGTATCATCTGCATAGCAGTGAAACCTCAGCCCATAACGTCTTATAATGTTTCCGAGGGGCAGCATATACACAGCAAATAACATGGGCGACAGCACAGAACCCTGAGGCACTCCACACAACAAAGAGACTGGGCCGGAGGAAAAAATCCCCAACACAACTCTTTGTGATCTCCCAGTAAGTAATGAATTGAACCATTTAAAAACGGTTCCAGACATTCCACAGATTTGCCCCAGGCGTGCTAGCAAAACCATGTGATCCACAGTGCCAAAAGCTGAAGAAATATCAAGGAGAACCAAGATGGAACATCTCCTTTGATCCCTCGCCCTCAGAAGATCATTTAGCACCCGAACCAGCGCAGTCTTGGTGCTGTGTCTTTTACGGAAACCAGACTGGAAGGATTCGTAGATACTATGGATGGTTAAATGGTCATCCAGTTAAGCAGCTACAACCTTTTCAATAACCTTCCCAATAAAGGGAAGGTTAGAGATGGGTCTATAGTTTGAGAAACAGTCTGGGTCCAAGGAAGCTTTCTTCAAGAGAGGTGTCACCACCGCCTCTTTCAGGGAGCTTGGGAACTCACCTGACTCCAAGGAGCACCAGACTATCTGCACAAGAACTGGACCAATGATATCAATACAACCCAAAATTAGGGAAGTCGGTCCAGGATCCAAGCCGCAGCTTGTGGGACGCACACTGTGGATGATCCTCATAATATCCACAAACTCAGGTCAACAAAAGGAACTCCAGGAGAAGCGAGGTCCTGTGCTCTCACACACTCCTACCATGTCACCCTTAGAGGTTGTCGGACACAAGTCCGTCCTGATGTCAGCCACCTTAGTTGCAAAGTATCGAGTGAGCTCATCGCACTCAATTTGCGAAAAGGCTTTCCGAACTTGCAGACAGGCTGGATTGCACAGTCTGTCTACAGTTCGGAACAGCTGAGCCGGTCGATTCTGAGCAACTGCAATCTCCTTGGACGGGAATTCTGCCTTCTTATGGGTGATTGCAGATCGATAGCAGGTATAATGCTCAATCAATCTAAGATGGTCGGCATCAAGTGTGGACTTGCGTCAGCAACGCTCTAACCTTCGCCCTTGTCTCTGCATCTCCCTCAGAGTCCCATCAAACCAGGGGGCCCTGGCGTGACGGGAAAGAGGACACTCTCGAACAGGAGCAACAGAATCCAGGGCAACCGTGATGGCCTCATTATAGGCCAGCACCAGTGCCTCTGGGTTACTGCCCACCAACACGAGGGATGATAGGTCAAGGACCGCCGCTAGGATGACATGAGCTTGCCAGTGCTTGGGGGAGAGACTGTTGGCCAGAGGCTAGGGAGGGGGACTCAAGAACAGAAGTGATGGCTGGTCTGTTGGATGGGGATTTCAACTCTGACTGGGGGGCATGGCTAGTTCACTGGCCCTAGGCCCCAGTTCACAATGTTCCCTCTCTTATGGGCTCACAAAGCCCCCCTCTCATGTAGTATGGAACTCAGCCTGGCAAGCTGCCCTCCCAAGTGTACCAAATTTAATACCAGGATTTGATCTGCTAACCACAAAAAGCATGCTTGAAGCATCCCTCCCACCACCATCTGTCCTCCACTGGAATACTTCCAAGCATCCAGCCATCCACTGACCACCATCCACCAGTCTTTCAGTGAAGATTAAGAAGACATGGACTCCCCAAATAACAATCCATTAATTCCTTCCTTGCTCTCCTCCTCTTCAGCCTGGAGCTCAGGTCACACTCAACCCCCATTCATTCACAAAAAAAATCATCCATCATCATCAGAAAGAAAGTACTTCATAAACGTGCCTACTAACAGATTCATTGTCTCTCTCTGGTACTGCACTGCAGTGCACTCTGGACTGTCCTAACTGTACTGAGAGCTAGAGCGATGTCAGACTGTCTGAAGGGCAGAGCGTCAAACAGCATCACAGCAGTAGGCAGGGAAGCCACGGTGGTTCGGTGAATGGACCGGACGTGAGAGGAAAGGCCAGGCAGCGAGAGCCTAGGAGAAGTCAGTGCACTGCACTGGTAGCGCAACAGGCAGGCCGGCAGGGCCAGGCGGTGACTGGGAGAGAGTTTTTTTTTTTATCTTGGGGCAAAGTCAAAGTTCGGGCAGCCCAAACTTAAAGAGGATGCCATTGCTGCTGCAAAAAACACACGCTGGCTGCGTACAGTCAGTGAAGTTGCATACTCTGGAGTAGGAGGAGGAGCTAGAGATCACGTCCTTCATCAGTGTCACGATGCAGAGTTGGAGACAGGCAGCCAGGAGCCCAGCCCTGCCCTCTGACCTGACACATCCCGCCACCCCCTCGTTGCCTAGTGACAATATGCTGACTGAGTAAGTAACTGGCTGCCTGTGGTTCGCAGGTACATTTCAGGCTAAATTCGGCAAAACTCCAAACAGGGAAGCAGCACAACCAAGGGTAGCAAGGGAAAGGAGGGGCAACCGCAGGAGGGGGTGTGCTGGGATGGGAGAACTGGAGTGAGAGACAGTGAGAGCAGAACAAAACAAGACTGCAACACTGGGCAGCTGCAACAATCAGGGATCGCCTGCCATCACACCATCAGCTTGTCGTCTGCACTATTGAGACCCACGGAGAGGTGGATGGCTGACGCTGCAATGACGAGGCACCCCCTGATTGAGGTGGTCAGTTCGTTTCAAGTTGGTGGCAGGCTTGCTGAACTAGTGTCACCAGCAGCCTGCCACTGCATTGGTTACAGTTGGCCAAGACCAGAAAAGCAGTGGTGGCAATGGCCGCCACAGTGCCGCACCTCAACAACCCACTTCTCTCCTAAGCTGTCACATAATGTTTCTTGTGCATGCGTGCAAGCAAACATAAAATAAAGAGACTAGGGAAGAATAAGGGTGCAAGATTAGGAAAAGCAAGAGGGGCACAGGAGAAAGAAGGAAAGATGTCTGCCTTAAGACCAGGAGTCTAGGAAATAAAATTAGTGAGCTCCAGGCAATGGTGGCAGACACTGAGATAGTTATAGCAGCCATCACAGAAACTTGGCCACAGAGAATAATGATTGGGATCTGACAGTCCCAGCCACACCGTGTTTAGACGAGATAAATGAAACAGTAAAGTAGGAAGAGTAGCCCTATATGTCAGAGACAGCACAGAGGCAGTGGTGGATGGAAACAGCAAGGGGAGGTAATACTGAAGCAGAATCACTGTGGGTTCAGCTCATAGCATCCTCAGGCAAGAAACAAAGGACGAGAGTGATCTCCAGGCCTCCAGGACAGGGGGTAGAGAGAGATAAATAGCTAGGGGCAGTACTAGAAAGGGGGGGGTGGCAAAGCGGGAGGTGGTGGTGGGAGATCTAAAACTGCCAGATACTGATTGGGTCATTCCAGCGGCCAGAAGCTCCAAAAGCCAGGTCCTACATTGCGGGACTGCCTGCTAATGCAGCTAGTTACAGAACCCACAAGGCAGGCTGCCATTCTCGACGTGGTGCTCACCAACTCAGGAACTGTTGGAGAAGTGAGGGGAGGTGAGCCACTGGAGTCCAGTGACCATAACACCGTATGATTTGAACTGGTCCTTGGGACAAGTAAGCCCTCATCAGGGTCTGAAATCCTAGATTTCAGAAGGGCAGATTTCAGCCAGATGAGGGAGCTGGTCCAGGACAAGTTAGTCAGAGTGGACAGCATTTTAGGGACATGAAGGAAACGGAGGGCTACTAAGGGGAACCATTCTCGAGGCAACAGAGTCTTGCATGAGAATGGTAATCAAAAGGAACAGGTACAAGAGATAAATATGATTCTCTGGAAAGATCAGGAATCAGTGAAAGGTAAAAAGAAGGCCTTCAGCAGGTACAAGGAAAAACAAGGGAAGGAGGAATGGGGAGACTACCCGATGAGGACAAGGAAAACCAGAAGGGTAGTCAGAGAAGCAAAAGCAAACACAAAGCGACATATTGTGGAGGGGGGAAAAACAGTATTTTAGATATATTAGGAAAAAAGAAAGAAGGATGGAGGGCTTATTAGACTAAGAGGGAGAAAGGGTAATTGAGGAGGATGGGCAGAAAGCAGCTGTTCTTAATAACTACTTTTGCACTGTATTCACATAACAACATATGAAAATGCCAGCAGAAGCAGGCCTTACGGTCTATCAGGTCTGCTTGATTGTGAGGCTAGCCCCTCAACTAGCAGCTGCCCCGCCCTCTTCACCGCTCTTCATCACAACTCTCCCCTCCATCCTGTCTCAACCCCTCTTAAAGCTGCCCACCGTTCTACAGGATACCACCTCCTCGGGCAGAGCATTCCACCTGTCTACCACCCGTTCAGTGAAAAAATGTCTCCTGATTTCCCTCTTGAATCTCCCCTCCCTCTGATCTCAGCTGATGCCCTCTCATATCCCTCCCTCTTCTAAGCTGGAAAATCCCTTCTGTATTAGCCTTATTTATCCCCTTAAGGTATTTAAAGATTTCAATCATATCCCCCCATCCCTCCTCTCCTCCAGGGAGTACATGTTCAGCTCGCCCATTCTATCCCCATAGGACATTCCCTCCAATCCCTGGATCATCTTGGTCACCCTACATTGCACCCCCTCCAACAATTTGATGTCCTTCTTCAGGAATGGGTGCCAGTACCACGCGCAGTACTCTAGGTGCGGTCTGACCAGAGATCTGTACAAGAGAAGGATCACCTCCCTATTTCTGGAAGAGATTCCCCTCGCTATACACCCCAGCATCCTGTTGGCTTTTCCTGCTGCCTTCCTGTACTGAGCTAAGTTGTTCATGCTGCCCGTTATAAGCACCCCCAGATCCTTTTCCTCCACGGTACTTTCCAGCTGCACCCCTCCCAGCTGATAGCGGCTCCACTGGTTCCTAGCTCTGAAATGCAGTACCTTGCACTTCTTGGTGTTGAACCCCTGCTGCCATGTTTCCGACCACTCCTGTAGTTTGGTCAGGTCCTCCTGCAGCCCCTTCCGCCCTTCAGTGTCATCTACCACAGCTCCCATCTTCATATCATCAGTGAACAGACTGATCCTATTCCGGATCCCATGTAAGATGTCAGCTATGTATATCCCAAACAGCACTGGTCCCAGTACTGATCCCTGTGGCACCCCGCTCGTCACTTCCCTCAGTGATGAGAGTTCCCCCACCACCACCCTCTGCTGCCTTCCATTTAGCCAGCTGACGATCCATCTGACCATCTTTGTTCCCATCCCTATGTATTCCAGCTTCCACCCCAGCCACCCATGTGGCATGGAATCAGAGGCCTTGCTGAAGCCCAAATACAGGACATGCATCGCATGGCCCCTGTCCAGCTCCCTGTTTACCCAGTTGTAATACTCAATTAGATATGTCTGGCAGGATCTGCCCGAGACAAACCCATGTTGTTGACCATCCTGGAGACCATTGTCCTCCAAAAAAGGTCACTAGCCTCTCTTTTAGGATTGTCTCCATGAGCTTCCCCACAACTGATGTGCGGTGCACTGGTCTGTAACTGCTTGGCCCACCCCTGGGGCCACTTTTGTGAATGGGCACCACATGGGTGTGGCAGAACTGCATTCTACCAGCCCGATAACCCCGGTGGAGGGATGCCTTTCTTATCTTCTTCTTTTTCCTACTGAAATCTGTTGCACAGCAATATCTTGCTATGCTATACTTTACATTTCTCAGCCCCTGGCGTAGGTTGGCCACCTATGTCAGTCTTTTCTATTTCTTACTAAAAATTTTTCCTACTTCCTCTAGTTCTAATTTCCATATTTCCATCCCTCGCCAAGAACTCCCCAAAATCATGCACCAGGCTAAAGCAAGCTGACAGGAATGAAATAAGATACATTTATGACATTTGATGCCAAAAGATATAAAGTGTCTTTAAAGAGATATAAGGTGCTGGTTGAATAACATGCATTTTTTTTAAATAAAGTGATTCACAAAGTTAATGCATATGCCATTTTTATGTATAGGGTGCAGGAATGTTTGGAAATGTTTAAAATGACAGTTACATACAAAATAGCGTCCACTCTGATAGGTGGATTATGGATACAAATGAATCGGCATTATGCTTATGTTGTTTGGATCATTTTGCTGCCGCTCCATTGTTATACATAGATACATAGACAGCGTCGGCAGATAAGGGCCTATGGCCCACCCAGTCTCCCCATTTGAGCTTGTAAGTTCAGTTTATGTTTTCCTAGAAGTCTGTTGCCCCTTACCCCTGACCTCCAGAATTCCTTTATGTCTATCCCATTCATTCTTAAATCCTGTGATTGTTTCAGCCCCCAACACTTCCTCTGACAGGGTGTTCCACTTGTCCACCACCCGTTCTGTGAAGAAATTCTTCCTCACGTTTCCTCTGAATCGTCCTTATGAAGAATGTTATGCCAAAGAAATTCTGCATCAAAACAAGAACTGTTTGACCCGAGTGGCAAACTTTTCTTTTACCTTTGCTGCAACTCGGTATCTGTGTAAATAATTACTGATGCCCCTGTATTATCAGGACTCCCGGCTGCTGGCTTTATATAAAATATGCTGTAGAATGGTGCCAGCTAGCCGTGGAGAAGTCTGTAACATGTGCACAGCCAGTCTAGGCTGCTAGAGAGGCAGGGTTACCCAATCCGTACAGATCCCCAAAGCAGAGCAGCTAGATAATGATTGCCCAACAGTCTGCTACTGTGTTACAACATAGAAAACAAATGATTTAAAGGGACAGGAACATCCCTATGTATGGAAATGCTTTAAAGAGACAGTAGTCCTCAGAATAAGGAGAGGGCTGCAAAAGAAGCTAAAAGCAATAAAAGAAATTAAACAAATTAAAGAATAAAGAGACACTGCAGGTCTCTAAAGGAGCCCCATTATGTATAGAGCCCTGAGGTATAAATTAAAGGGCTAGCGTCCACATGCTATAACAATACAGCAGATGTATACATACAATAAATGTTTGCACTGTTTGCTTATATAGAAAATAAGGGACTTTCCATAAGTAAGACCTCAGGAAGGGGACTTATTTTAGGGGGACAGCGGCCCCTAGAGGACTGTGTTTATGCTCTGTGAACTAAAACCTCATTATGTAATAGAGGAGGAGTTTCCCTCATTATGTAATAGAGGAGGAGTTCCCTATTTAGTGGCCATTCTAGAACTAATTGGATGTTATGGGAGGGACTTTCCCATAAGTGGGAGGGCTATATAAACCCTCCTCAAACACCAAGAGTCAGATTAGCTATCCAGGCAAACAGGATGCTGGGGTGTATAGGAAGGAGTATTTACAGCAAAAGGAAAAAGGTATAACTACCTCTCTAGAGCTCACTGGCCAGACCTGAAGTACTGTGCCCATTTCTCGAGTCCTCACTCAAGGAAAGACAATGACAGTCTGGAGACAGTGCAACGTAGGGTGACCAAAATGATTCAGCGCCAGCAGGGCAGATTTTATGAGGATCGGCTCAAGGCACTGAACATGTACAGTACTCATTGGCGGCCAAACAAAAGAGGGGAGATATGATAGAGATGTTCAAGTTCCTGAAAGGAAGGAACAAGGTAAAGTGCGAGGAATTATTTAGTATACTGTATATCTTTGATTAGAAGCTACTCTCAAATATAAGCCACCCTCGAGTATAAGCCACAGACCATAGTGAAACATTTTAATAAAGGCCGCCCCCTTGAGAGTCAGAGGGTGCTGTGCTGAAGATGGCTGCTTGATTCTTCATCTCCCTGGATTCACCAAATATCATCCATCCTACAGATTCCAGACTTCCTACCTTCACCAACATCTGAGATCTTACTATATGTACATCGCAGAACAGCTCTGGTACAGTATTTTTATTGCCTCATAATTACTGAACGAGTTATCTACAGCTTCTCAATTTCTCTATTAAGGCCTACAATAATGGCAGACCAATCTCCACATAACAGTTCTCTTAATAGAGTGGAGGCAATGTTTCAGCAACTAATAAGTGAAATCAATGTATTAAAAATTGCATCTCAACAAAATATCAATAATATGCAGGCACTTGATCAAAAATCAGTGCTACTGATGTTAAAGCATCTCAAAATGAAGATTCCATTAACACATTACAGGCTACCATCAGGGAGCAGGACAGAGTTATTAGGAACCTTCAGGACAAAATAGATGATATTGAAAATAGAAACAGACGTAACAACCTTAGATTTCTCGGATTTCCTGAAGGTGTTGAACTAGGAGACACCAGTGCTCTTCTAACTCATGTACTTCCTTCTTTGCTTTAAATTACCAGCCGGCCAAGACCTGATCATCGAGAGATCTCACCGCACCTTAAATCCGAGGCCTGGACCCGACCAGAAACTCAGGCCCATCATTGCCAGATTTCCAAACCACACACATACTGAACTGATTCTTCAAAAAGCGAGGCAATTAGGTGCACTTACTTGGCAAAAAAACATAATCCTAATTTTCAGAGACTATTCTAAAGAATTATCTAACAAACGAAAAGCTTACAACCCCATTAAAACAATCTTTCATCACCGTGGAATTAAGTTTGCACTGCGTTACCCTGCAACAATGCGTCTTTTTTTTTGAATGATTCTACCAGAGATTTCAGTACCCCAGAATCTCTCTCTGAATTTCTGAATTGGACACAGCCCGCACTTACATTGCCTTGCGATGCTAATGCAGCTCGTTCCTGCTCCAGCACAAGCACTTCGCAATTACAATGTCTTGCCCTTCCTGCTGAAACTGTCCTTCAGGTCCCTGATAAATCTGCAGCCATCATATCTGCCACTGTAGCTCCTGCCAGAAGCTCCGCACGCATACAAGAAAAAAAAGCATCTGGTTCTTCTCTAAATAATAATACCTGCTGTTTAAATAATATTTCCACCTCTCAGCTTCCCATGTGGAACGTCACATCAGTTTTTCTACCTCTCTTACCTTGTCTAACAAATTCTCCCCACTCCAAGAAGATCTGCTCCAAGAAGATCTGCACATCTCACGGAGGATCTGAGGACAGACTGTATCCGACCCCTTTACTCAAGACCAGAAGAAGCTCTCAACGGTAATGACTCTCCGATTCTTCCTGGGCTGATCTTTGTGTCCAGCTCTCCCTTTAAATCATCTGAACCACCCAAAAGAAAAGGAGAAGAAAATCGAAGAGCAAGGCTACCTGAGGCTTTTCCCACTAAAAAAAAAAAAAATTTGTAATAAATACTATGGCCCATAATTAGATGTGATATAGCAGTTTCTCACCAGAATACCTCCTCTTCACACCACCTCACTCGATTCCTTTGGTACATTTACCGCAAAGCGCAGTCTCTATCGCACCCAACAGGTTTGGAGCACTTAAATGCAGTAAATCGCTATCACTGCTGAGAAGCCTGTATCTGTCTGTGGGAGGTGAGCCAATTGACATTGGAGGTATTTAATCCATGCGGGAGTTACTCTCAGTGTTATTCAATGGAAAAAAAAATAAATGAGAGAAAGAATAAATATTACAATGTTTGTAAAATCTCTTTTAATTAATCCTTGTGTGGTGCCAGACATTAGTATATATAATTGCTATTTACACTCTAATTTTTCATAAGCTTTAGCGCCACCATGTGGTCAGGCACATACATACATATATAGAGTTCTGTATTTCATATCAGTGTGCCCTTAACCCCTACTATTATAGCATTTTTCCACATAAATCCTATCATTTGGAATGTGGAGGATGATTAGACAAATACTCTAAAATCATTTACTTATTTAATATTTATTTTGCATCACTTCTGGTATGTAGTGCATCAGGTGCATTCCCATTATATCTCACAGATTTTACACCAAAGTATGCTTCCAATTGTATTTATATACATTGAGTTTTTCCACCTTTTCACATTATTCTTCATCCCATTTTCTTCCAAATCATTGGAACTTAATAAAATGATTCCACAATACACTGATGCACTATGAACCTGTAGTATATACTGCATTCCTAACCCAGCTTATGTGGATTAATACACATCGGGCATCCTTTTATCTGGCTCACACTGTTTCAGCATTATCTGTCATCATGTTGGTATACTTTATTTAATATTGGACTTATTACTAGGTCCAAGCTAATTCATTATGTTTGGAATTTAACACTATTACATAATTATCCTTTTTATTTGGTAGAATGATGTTTTGTTTTTCCAGGGTAATGCTTTAATTACCTCAGCACAAATCTCAATTACACTTCTTTAATATACTGTTATATAAAGTTTAGTATCTTAAGATTATAGGGTAAACTGTATCTTGAGATTCACTAATTACTCTACACGCCTAGTAGTGTAGAGTGAGAGTCCTAGTATATTTACGACTCTTATTGCTCTGCATTTCATAAAAGTTTCAAATTAATATTCTTGTTACTGAGTTTATACTAACGTTTGTTGGTTCTAATGTTTAATTACTTGATATTCCTATCTCTATACTCTCCCTCTGCGAGACAAAATGAATACAAATACTCAGTCATCTCGAACCCATACAAGTTAAAGGCCCTGCATACATTTGTTTATTATATATATTTACCTTTTGAATCTGTGACATCCTCCAAATTAATGGTATTGAGTCCCTCATTCCTATTTGTAACTAATTACCTTATATCCTAGTACCATGAGTGATCTAATCTTACATTCATGGAATGTTAAGGGACTCAACTCGCCCTTGTAAAAGTAAGCAAGTACTTACCTACCTTAAAAAGCATAAAACACATATTGCTTTCTCACAAGAAACTAAACTTTTATCAGAGGATGTCGACAGACTTAAAAGGGACTGGGTCGGTCAAGTATATGCGTCATCTTCTCCATCCAAAAAAACATAGGGTTGCTATCTTAATACATAAATCTCTTAATTGCCCCACCATAAAAATCATTAGAGACCCAGATGGTAGGTGGATTATAACCCTATTAAACACCACAGCAGGTCCGCTTATGTTTGTGAATGTATATGCACCCAACTTTGATTCACCCATTTTCTTCCATAATCTATCCCAACAAATTATGATTAATAATAAAAATAATTCACCTATTCTTATTGGTGGTGACTTTAACTTAGCACTACAAGCATATTTAGACAGAAGTAACTCATCACATGATGACCACCCCCGTAGTATTAATGCTCTATCAATGCTTATGAAGGATTTAGGTCTCTCTGACATTTGGAGACTACATCATCCCAGACAACGAGATTACAACTTTTATTCCTCTTTACATAAATCATATAGTAGGATTGATTATTGGTTCTCTTCTCCCTCATTACTGAAAAAATTATTGATACATCGATTCTCCCTATTGTTATATCTGATCATTCCCTATCAGTTTGCATTTACTCTAGGGTCCACCTTCTTCTAAATCCCCATCTTGGTTGACCCTTTTACTCAGAGACCCTGAATTCACTCCTTGGATTAAACCCAGATTCAAGATTTTCTTTATATCGATACTCCAGATATGTCTCAAGGTACTATCTGGGAAGCATTAAAAGCCACTATTAGAGGTAAAATTATTAGTTATGCAGTGCATAGAAAGAAATTAAGAGAACAACAATTAGCTAATTTAGAAAAATCCCTTAAAGAAAAAGAAACCCAATACTATAAATTAAATAAACCCAATCATAATTCACAGCTTCATCTGGAAATTCTACAATTAAGAATTAAAATTAACGAGTTGATATCCAGGAAAGCTGAACTTGCCCTTTTTAGGATTAAACACGGTTATTGGGAACAAGGGGATAAATGCGGAAAGTTGCTCTCTTACCAGCTAAAATCTCAACAGATGCAGAGACATATAGCAGGTCTAAAAGATCCATCAGGTCAGACACACACACAGACAACCTTTCAATCAATCGTATTATGCAATCCTTTTACCATCAACTATACTCGCAACCTAATACTACAAATCCCAACCTAATAAAACATTTTCTGGAAAAATTGAATCTACCCAACCTATCCCCTCAGGACAAAGCTGTGCTTGATAAACCAATCACTTTACAGGAAATCCAAACTGCTTTATCATCATTAAAAGCGGTAAAGCACCTGGCAGTGATGGGTTCCTCATTGATTTATATAAACCCTATCTGACACTCTTTGTCCTGTATTAGTCAATGTATTCCAAGAAGCAACCTTAATAAAGAAACTCCATGCACAATGACGAAGCCATCATAACAGTCTTACAAAAAAGACAAAGACCGTTTACTTCCTTCAAACTATAGACCGATCTCACTTCTTAATACTGATGGAAAATCTTTGCCAAATTATTAACTCTCCGCTTAGAATCTTTAATGACTAAACTCATCCATACTTCTCAATCAGGTTTATCAAAATAGAAACCGTTCCGATCATCTTCGCTCATTACTCAATTTAATTCACAAAGCAAAAACTCTTAAAACCCTGCAGCTGCAATAGCCATTGACTTTGAGAAAGCATTTGACTCTCTCAATTGGGAATATCTATATCAGGTGCTATCTCATTTTGGCTTTACAAATAATTTTTGTGCTTGGATTCAATTATTGTATACCTTCCCTTCAGCTCGAGTTCTCCACAAACTCTATTTTGTCCCCTCCTTTTTACTTAGGGCACCGAGACAAGGATGCCCTTATCGTCTTCATTGTTTATACTTGCCATGGAACCTCTTTCTGCGTCCCTACGTCAATCCGTACAATTAAAGGCATTACTATTGGTAACTCTCACTATACTTCACTCTCATATGCAGATGATCTCCTTATTTTACTTGAAAACCTCGAAAGTTCTGGGCAACCTTTAGTTAAACTACTGAATGACTTCACCTCCACTCCGGACTAGCTCTAAACCTTAACAAATCTGAAGCGCTACCACTAGATACCCTTTGTGGTCCCTCATGAACAACTCATTAGACTTTCTTTGGGCCCCCAAGGTATATCTTATCTTGGCATTCGGATCACCCGACATTGAATAAATTATGGGATGCTAATCTTTCCCCTCTGCTAACCAGTATCCAAACAACACTTGATAGATGGAAGCTACTTAAACTTTCTTTTAATGGTAAAATTTCCGCCATTAAAATGTCAATAACTCCTAAAATATTATACCTATTTTCCAATATCCCTTTGATACTTCCTCTAGTTTTCTTACCAAAATAGACAAAATTATCGGCAGCTTCATTTGGGAAGGCAAAATACCTAGATTTAGTCGTAACAAACTTAGATCCCATTGGTCAAAAGGTGGCTTTGGCCTTCCTTGGTTCCAACCCTACTTATGGGCTTTCCGTACATCTCAAACAATTAAATGGTTTAACAAACCCAACATCCAGTCTCCCTTATGGGTCAATATGGAAACATCCTTATGTCCTGGTAATGTGGCGACTTCTTTCCTTTATAACACCCTTACCTCTTCTTTAAAGTCTCACCCTACCATAGCTGCTTCTATATTCTATTGGAAAATCATTCTGACATATTAAATCTAACTAACCCTTAGCTTACCCCCATCTGGGGGCAACCACCATATATCTCTTGATAATCACCCCATTTTTGCTTACCTGGAAAAATGAGGTATTCTCTTTTTCAGAATATACTTGAACCCGAAGTCATTAAAGTTAAAATCTTACACCGACCTACGAGGCAAATGGAATCTTCCCCATCAGGATTTTTGGAAATATCTACAGCTTCGTACTGCATGCAACTCTTACCTCACACCTTCTCTATCAATTCTCTGTATGATAAGCACATCTCTAAATGGATAAAAATAACATCCAATTTAAATAGCACTGTTTACAAAGATATTTGTGATATCCTTCCTGACTACTCTGTCAATGCTAAAAACAGATGGAGTACTTTGCTACAATATAATATCACCAATGCACAATGGTCCAGATGTTGGCTCTCCTGTCATAAATTTTTTAATGATAAATGCAGTTCCCTCATTCAAACCAAGATCCTTCATTTTGGTACAGAACTCCTGTTGTATTACAAAAAATGGGTTTATTGAACAATAACAATTGCTGGCACTGCTGTTCCCCCAATGGGATTTATTGCATATCTTATGGCACTGTCCCTCATACAAAAGATTTGGCACTGTACTCACAGATTTGCAATGAAAGTGGTAGGTCAACCTTTTACACTAGACCCTAAACATTGCATTCTTGGTATTTTTAATCACCGTTCTTATAAAATGTCATATTCATAGAGCAAATGGTTAAATATACTCTTCCTTCAAGTTAAGCGCACAATCCTCATGCATTGGAGATCAACATAATCTACCCTTCCTGGTATCATTAACCAACTATTGCAATATGCCTCTCTGGACCGTATGACATATATCTTGTCTGACCGACTCATGTTATACAACAATTCCTGGCAGGGCTTTTTTAAGTTTTTGGAATCAACTAAATCTTCCAACACCAATGTATGGACTTAATATATATGGATTTTCCCCTTTTACTGATACATCATTGTAGTCTCGCTTTTCCCCCTTTTTTATAGTTTCCCTCTCTCTCTCTTCTTAACTTTCTTATATATCTTTTCTTTCCTATACTCTATTCTCAATTGTTCTTTATTACTCCACAATCCTTTTACTGATGTACTTTTTCCTTTTCGCATCATATATAATTATGTAACATTTTAATATAAACCGTATCTAATCATGCTATCTGCTTTAAGTTCACTACAAATGTCAAGTATATGCTAATTACATGACCTGTATTGTTTACTATATTTTAAACCAAAAGCTCCTTGTATTATTGTAGCAATGTTCTTATTATATGCTGCCTCAATTTCTTTAAAAAAAAAAATCCTCACATTGTACTGTACTGTAAGAGGTTTGTCTGTATATCTTATGAAAAATTAATAAAAAAGTTTAACTGTAAAAATAAAGGCCGCCCTCGAATATAAGCCACAGCCTCTTATCATGTTACATAAAGCACTTCAGATTGGACTTCTACTGTACTGACAAAGTATCTTACCATCTGTTGTTTAGCTGTATCATCTCTCTGAAATTTTAATCTCTTTAAATATTATCACTAATGTAGTTCACATGCTCTTAGTTAATATTTAAGTTTATGTCACTATGAAGTAGACCTTATACAATATCTTGGTCAAATTCTGAACATGTTAAAAATTGGATGTTTCAATACAAGCTGCCCTTGAATAAAAGCTGCAGGCCAAAATACAACATTTTAATAGAAGCTTCAGCTTCTTTTCGAAGATATACAGTAAGTAGTGGATCAAGAACACAGAGGCACAAGTGAAAACTTACAGTGGGGGGATATTCAAGAGGGAAGTCAGAAAGCTTTATTTTACAGAAAGGGTGTTGGAGCCATGGAACAATCTGTCAGCTGATGTGGTGGGCACCAAAACTATCAATGGTTTCATATGGCTGGGACAAAGTAAAAGACTTAGTGGTTGCTCAGGGTGTTAGTGGTAGGGCCGGGAGCATGGGGGTGGCTAGTATGGGTTAGAACCCTGTATGGACAATAGGTCCTGGGTTTGTTAGGGTTTATGGGCAGACTGGATGGACCAGTGGTCTTTTCCTGCTATCATTGTTCTATGTTTCTGTGTTACCAGTATAGCATAATAAGCAGTTTGTTTGACTTGCTTTGCTAGCTGAGCCAACATCAGAATCCTGTATGAACAGGAGTAAAAGTTGTACTTTCTGTGAAATGGATGCTGCAGCCACCATATATCAAGGAGTACATAGGTGGTACACAGTAATGGTGAGTACTGTCTAACTTCTGGACGTTGGGGCAGAGGTGGCATTAGATCTATCCAAAGTTAATTGGAGACAGTTGAAATCTCTTCCCAATACTCGTGGTCCTTCAAACTGAGATATATCAAGTGGTAATTTTCAGAAAACATCTGGGCACTCCACATTTGGGCCGTATATTTGAGTCAAGGGCTATATTCTCTCCCTGCTGCTAAGTTCTAGTTGGGCTGCCGGCCCAGTGGTGCTGAGGGTTAAGGCGCTGGATGCCACACCTCGCACTATGCCAGCGACCCATGTTCGGGAATGGGCACGGATCGCCAGGGGTCGGCCGGGAGGAGGAGGAGGAGGATTGAGCATCCCAGGGACAGCTTTCTCCTCTGGGAGGGAGGGTGGTACGATCGTCGAGGTGCCGGATCCTAGTGGTGGCTGGGGGCTGTGCAAGCTTCAGGGCCAACAGCAAGGGACGGGGATGGTGGCATCCAACGAGCAATGTACGGAGGCGTGTGTTGCTGTGTCATTGATGCCACTGCACACCAGCACTGAGGGGGTGGGCTACCTATCAGAAAGAAAATCCTTGGCAGCATGATGGCTGCCTCGATGGCACCACCACAGTCGCACCCAAGTCAGCTCCCTCCTGGGCCCGCCCTCCAGGTCTCCGGAGTGGTGGAGTAAGTACCCGCTAAGAAGCAGTCTGGGAAGGGCTGTGGCGGGGAGGTGAAGTGCTGGCCACGATTGGGGCAGCAGCCATGAAGGCTGGCTGGGGGGGGGAACCAGAGGCACAACACAACCCCCCCCAGCTGAAGGACCACAAAGAAACTAATTTAAAAAAAAAAGAAAAAGTTCTAGTTGGCCAGAACATACCTCCTTCACTCATCCGATAAAGTTCATCTTACTTTACCTGGAAAGGCTGGTCTAAGGAAGATTGCCACCCCCTTGCCTTGCAGTTGAAGCATGCCCCCACCAAAGTCCCTTTCCATGCTGCTATGGTATGCTGATGTTCCCTTGCAGACATATACATTTCTTGTACCACTAGGGCATCTGTTCTCATTGTTTTGACCCTTGTTAGCACACGTTTACTTTTTACTACTTTCTTCAGGCTGTTTTTGATCCAGGATGTTTCTGTTCACAGACTGACATGACACTGTAAAATATATGTCCTAACCTGAAACTGCTAAAGCATATGTCCTAATTTGTAACTGTCAAAGTTAATCCTATTGTATCGCAGATGCCTTTGTATTATATTGCTATGTACTGTTTGATAATGTAAACTGGAATCTTTTGTATCACTGGTGCCTTAGTATTGTATTGTCATGTGTTATTTGGTATTATACAATGGCAAGAAAAAATCCTGGCCTCTGATTGATCAGTCTTGGGCTGGACCCATGCTGTTATCCCAGTACAACATCACTGGTCTAGTCTCAGCCTCACTGTGAACCTGGAGATGATTTTTTGGATGATGAGCTACATGAGCTCTCTTTTTGCATCTCCTCTTAAGAAACAAAAATATTTTTCCACACTAATAAAAACATCTTTAAAATTCTTTTTTTTTTATTCTGTATAACAACGAGCCATTGTATAATAGCAATAATGCCCTCCAGGGTTTGTGTTGTTTGGGATAACATCACGCCTCAGTTGTTGGACACACTCAGCCTGCGGCCTCGTGCCCAACCAACTGAGGCGTGACATTATCCCAGCACGACACACACCCTGTCGGGCATTATTGCTTAAATGTAATTGACTACCGCTGATGCTGGCCTTCTTGAAATTGTTCCTAGCGATATCACTGTTGTATTGCAATGTCCTTGGTAACCTAGAATTCTGCTTCTGGTACCCATTGAAAATTAGCCTCGGCTCAGTTGGGTTCGACCATGTTCATATCATGTAACAATGATTGTGAATAAAAATTTTACTACTACTACTAGGATGTAAACAGGATTTTATTCCCCATCTTTGATATTTTCAATTGGGGGCCCAGTTTTCCCTCCTCCACCTGCCTTCCTATGCCCTGAGGATCTGTGACTTACAGTATAGCCATGCACATCGTACTAAGTCACTGCTGTAAGGGCTGTTAAATTTTTTGAACACAATTTTACAATATGTACCATTTCCCATCCCCTCTCTCCTCTTGTACTCCCTTTCTTAACAGATAAAACAACTATGCAACCCTTCCCCTCCTCCCCTCCCTCCTCCCCTCCCTCCACCATTATCCCCAGCTAGGGGCTATTGAAAATTGCTCCCCTCCTCCATCTGGGTTGAATTGTCCAGGACCATTTTCCCATACAAATTGGTTGTGGACATTTCTTATTTATTTATTTATTTACATTTTGGTAGCCGGGTGGGCCCACTGAGACAAGACAGTCCCTTTTTCAAGGCTGACCTGGTAAGTGCATTACATTGATAGTGCAATACATTGATAACAATGCGCTCTATGCACTAAGGAGGTGGGGGTATGCTGAATCAACATGTACCCCTGCCCGAGTAGTTGGGCACCCATGGACAGGTGTGCACCAGCGGTGTTCACGACTGCCAGCCACCTGTCAACGGCCCTACCCCCTCGGCACATGGGAGCATGGAGGAAAGATACACAGACTGGGCAGGCATCCAGTGGGATGCGCAACCTGGTCCACCAGTGGATCCCTTGCACCTGCGGAGATATTGGTGCCAACGGGCAGCGTACTGCATCAAAGAATTGGGCTGGTGCCCACTCGGTCATCCCCAGACCACCATTCACTGTCTGTGGTCTGGGGCGGCAAGGTGTGGGGGGCATCAGTCCCCACTTTTATGTTGGCAGCCGGGGGGCCAACATCCTAGGGGGCATGCCGAACTTACGGCAGGAGTTCCCCTGCATACAGTGCACCCCCTGTGCCCAGTGCTCCACAACTCTGTGCATGTCTTGGAGTGCAGGCACACACCTGCGACATGCCCTCTTCGCGCCACAACCACGTTGCCCTCCGTGCAGCCTGGTGGTGGGCCGCCACCCCATATGTGCATTCCGCAGCCAGCCGCATGGTTGGCGCAATGGGTGCAGAGTGGTTGCGTGACCCTGATATGTGCGTGGGTCCAATATTAGTACAGGGATCAGGTTAACATAAAGCAGAAGAACAGCAGGAGTACATCTATTACAGTTACAACAATACAATAGAACAATGGTAAACCAAAACATCATTCACTATTATCAAGCACCTTTCTTTTCTTGAAGGCAAGGCATAGAACAAAAGGGAGTTCAGTTGTGCAAGGACTGCTTGCAAAGTAAGATTGGCAGAGTCAGAAGTCAACGAAAACAGGAGCAAGGTGAGGCTGCAAGGTGGAGAAGCAAAGAACACTGAAATTGGGAGAGAGAGGTTCAGACCAAGATATTAGGAGGTAGACAGTTCTAGCAGGACACAGCAGAGAAGGCAAATGATCTCCGGGCCATGGCTAGCCGTGGGTTCAGCATTGAGAGAAGGGGAAGGGTGGCAGATCTAAGAGCACGCTGTGGATGCCGATGTTAAACAATGTCAGCAAGGCAAGGAGGAGTATAGCAGTGGGCCAGCTTATGCATTAGGCTTAGGGTGGCATACCATAATTTTGATTCGTAAGGTAGCCATCTCAGGGAAGAAAGGATGTCAAAATGGTGATGACGTGCATTGACCCCCAAAGCAAACCTTCCCACCCTATGGTAGACCTGAGGGAGATGAGATAATATGGTAGTGGTATTTGAGAGTAGCAGCGGAGCTCCGTATGGTGGGAGTGGTAGGAGGGTGGCAGCCACAATCTTGCAGCACGAGGTCGATGTGAGGAAGGGACGGATATGGTAGAGAATGCCAAGCTTTTGGTTCAGAGTTTTGGTAAAGACAGTTACATGTATACCCAGGGAAAGTGAGGAATCTAAGATTACTCCCAGGTATTTGGAGAATTTGATGGATTCAAGGGCAACTCCAGTGCATGAGAGTACAACCGGGGGAGGAGGGTTTGTGTAGCTGAGTTAGAGAACAACATGCTGTTTGTTTTTTTAGTATTATGGACTAGCTGTTTTTGTAGGAACCAGTCTTCAAGGGTGTGAAAGTCAGAAGCTAACATAGTGTTGATCCACCCTATGTCAGAAGAGGAATGATAAATGATGGCATCATCCGTATATGGATAAACAGAGGCCCCTCCACAGTTATTTGGGAGATTTTTAATAAAGAGTGAAAATAGTAGTGGGCCCAGTATAGAACCCTTGGGGGCATCATGGATAATGGATCTAGGGTCCGAGAGGGAAACGCCCATTTGACTCTTTGAGTGTGGCCATGGAGATAACTTTGGATCCAAGTTAGGGCATTGGCATCAAGGCCAAGGCGTCACAGTTGCCGTAACATGAGGCCATGGTTGACCAGGTCAAAGGCCTTAGTCAGGTCTACAAAGATTACCCTGGTGGCATAGCCTTGGACCATTGCATGGGATATATCAGAAGTGACTATAATCAGGGCAGAGAGGGTACTATGGTTTTTCCTGAATCCATGTTGGGAAGTTGAGAGCAGTTGGTGGTGGTCCAGGTAATCCTGCAGGTGGTCATAGGTAATACGCTCATGGATTTTTGCTAGCAGACAAAGTATAGAAATAGGTCAGAAGTTCTCAACGGATGTGTTAGGACCTCCCTTGTGAATGGGGACTACCATAGATACCTTCCATTTCTCAGGGATGGTTCTAGTAAGGAAGGACTGACTGATCAGATCACGAACAGGATGGGTGAGGGCCACAACCCCCAGCTTTAGAAATTTTGGTTTTAGGGTGTCATATCCTGGAGAACTATCAGCTTTCTGATTATTGAAAAGACGACACACCTCATTAAGGGCTGCTAACTTCTGATGAAAGTTGAGGTGGTCCCAGAATCCCCAGGAGGCAGAGGGTCAAATTGGGGTGGGGTGAGCTGAAAACAGCAATGTATACTTATGTAGATCAGTGAAGAATTCATTAAAGCCAGTGGTGATGGTGGGGGGGGGGGTCGGTGAGGACTGCACCTTGGGCATCAAGGGAATTAGGGATCTGAGAGGTATTTAACAAGGTATTAACCTGTTTCCAGAATTCCTTTGGGTCACTGAGATGCTCAGCCTGAAGTCTCTTGAAATGGTGTTGTTTCACTTTCTGGATGGAGTTCTTGCAACTGTTCTTTAGTTGCCTATAGGCTTACCAGTCAGAGGTTAGCCCACTACCCTTGTAAGTCCACCATGCTCTATCACGAGTGGACATGAGCTTCCGGAGATCCTGAGAGAGCCAGAGTGCTTTGATTCCTTTTGACCTGCATTGCTTCCTTGGAGCATGGTGAGCAACAATTTCAGTGAAAGTGGACGCAAAGAAGTCGAGAGCTTGGTTGACATCCGGCAGGGTATTTATCGGACCCCAGTCGGTATCACGGATTAATTTTTTTTATTTATTTAAACTTTTGTTTACTAGGTAAGTGTAATTAGCCAAGGCCCTTTTTCAGGCATGACCCGGGACCAATTAATCCAGATGTTACAATTTACAAAAATAAATACAATCAACAATACATAACAACACATTGCTTCAACATTAGCACTACAATTTCATCAGAAACACTCACAGTGCACTTTACTCATATAATATTGTTTCAGCCTTGATTTAAAAACCGCGTGACTAATATCTTCAGAAAAGGTTGTTGGTAAACAATTCCAATGTTTTGCTGGCATAGCGGAAAAAGAACGCTCTCCCGTTTTAGTTTTCCTTTTTGGAGCCACTAACTTAATAACTGTAGATGATCTTAAAGACCTTTCAGCTTCCCTAAACTGGTAATAAGGATATAAAAAGGAATCAGTCTTTTGTCTCGTAACATTATCCATTAGACAATTTAAATTATATACAGTACTTAGTTTTAGGGGAGCAAGCCTGCTAATTGATACAATAAATAGTGATGGGTTTAATAGGGTACTTTAAGTACAAACCTACATGTACTATGAAATGTATTAGTCAATAATGACAAATCAGCTTTTGTGAGATTTGAAAAAAAAATTAATTATAATTCATTATTGCTAGTAGGACACTTCTAGTAATAGCTGTTCTAGCCTGCAAAGTCAAGCAATTTTGAAATCTAAAAAGTATGCCCAATTTCTGATTAACCTGCTTACAGGACTGTTTGATATGACCAGAAAAAGTTAAATTGGTATTTAATATTATGCTCAGATACCTAAACTGAGTCACTTGTTCTAGTGCTACACCATTTGAATCAGATATAATTAACGATGGATTATTTACCAATTTTGGCTTTGAACCAAAAAGCATGCTCTGGTTTTCTTATTGTTTCATAACAAATGTTGATTTTTTAACCATAAGTCCAATTTAAACAAAAATCACTATACAGCTTTTAATTCAGAGTCTCAACAGAAGTAGCACTACTATATAGAATAATATAATTTACGTACATCCGTACATTTGTATTTTGCATAAATGACGAAGTTCATCTACAAACAATGAAAAAATGAGAGGCCCCAGGATGGATCCCTAGGGCACACTCAACTCCATTTTTTTACTATTAGTTAACACTCCCCCATATTTCATACATAATATAGCTGGTGAGCTCATCAACACACACCAAAGATACCTTTGCTGCGTTAGATATGACCCAACTGGTATCCCAGCCTACCAGGGCCAACACCACTAATAGAACCTACACCCTGCTAGATATCCTGCTGACTAATCGCCCCACCATATTACCGACCTGGGTGTACTACCCAATGCCTTAAGCGACCACTCCCCAATCATCTTCAGCTGGTCCTGTCAGCTACCTAAACCACCACCAAATATCACCTTTCATCATCGACTACGCCCAGGAGGCATAGCCAAACTCAAACAATATCTAATTAACTGGGACTGGTCCCCTATTTCCCAAGCCCAGCACATAGATGATGCATTGCACTACTTCACCACCACCTTTAATACCGCCTGTGATGCTTTTGCACCAATCATCAAAGTGACCACTAAGAAACGTAGTGCTCTCTGGATCACCCCAGAACTCCTACAACAGTTCAAAATGCATGACAACCTCTGGCATCATACCACTGCCTCCGGTTTGCTAAGTGATAGGCAGGCCTATAATGCAGCCTGCAATAAGTGTACCTGGGCAATCCGCAAGGCCAAGGCAGAGCACTACAGAACCGCCTTAGCCACCTCCTGGGGTAGCACAAGAAAATTCTGGGATAGCATCAAGGAGCTTAATGGTAAATCCCGCTCTCCCCCCTCTCACAACTTAGTGTTAATGGTACTACCACCACAAACACACTTGACATAGCTAACTGCCTCAACTCCACCTTCTCAGACCTCAGCTCAGTCCTCCCTAGCAACGTTTTTGATCCAATTCAGTCTACCCCACCGGCTGAGTTCCCCCAACCCCCTTCAAACTCAGAGTCATTACTCCTACAGAAGCGAAAGCCTACCAGTCCAAAGCCCTCCAGAGCTCCAATTACTGCAAAGACGCCTTCAATATGCATATCCTATACCTCACACTAGACTCCGTTATCCTCCTACTCACGGACCTTCTAAATCTGTCTCTGCGCCTGGGCCAGTTCCCAACCTCATGGAAAATGGCAGTGATAACACCTATATTGAAAAGTGGTGACAGCTCCCTCCCAAACAACTACCGGCCCATCTCGATTCTCCCCCCACTCTCTAAAGCCCTTGAAAAGATCATGGCCAATCAGTTCACTGACTACCTCCTCGCACACAAATTGTTATGTAGAGAGCAGCATGGTTTCAGAGCTTGGTCATGGCACTACGACCGCCCTCACAGAATTCGTTAACTCCCTGCACTCCACGCTTGACAAGGGACACCTCGCGGGGGCCATGTTTATAGACCTCTCAAAGGCCTTCGACACGGTTTCTCGTCCCCTCCTTCTTAACACATTACAACAAATTGGGGTCTCTCATTGTCCACTCTCATGGTTCTCCAGCTATCTTTCATCTAGAGCCCAATGTGTTAAAATTAGTAATACCATATCTACTATGATGCCTGTGAGCTTAGGAGTTCCACAGGGATCTATCCTGGGTCCCCTGCTATTCAGCATCTACCTCAACACCCTGCCTAAATCCTGCTCCAGCAACCTTCTCCTCTATGCAGATGACACTGTTCTTCATGCCACACATCCTGATCCTCTCTCTCTCTCCAGCGTACCTTACAAAACTCCTTCTCTCAGATGGAACACTGGTTGCTGAACACAGATTGGGGGTCAATATTAAAAAAACTAAGACTATGCTCTATGCCCACCGCCAAAACAGATCAAAAGGTTTCCCACTGGAAATATTCTCCGCCTCTCTCACCCACTGGAACAGGTCCAAAAGTATAAGTATCTAGGTATTACATTTGACTCTTCCCTCTCATTCCATGAACATATAAAAATCCTCACCTCCGCCACCAACAGCTGTATTGGTCTTCTTTACAGACATAAAGACTGCCGGCCACCTGAAGCACTTCGCCTAGCCATTACCTCCTCAGTCTTATTGCTGGTGGACTATGGCCTCACAATCTATGCTGCCGCCAACCCTACGGTGCTTCATCAAATACAAGTAGTCATCAATAAGGCCTGCTGGCTCCTCTCTGGTGCCGACAGAAATACACATACCTTCACCCTATACACGCTCACCAATATCCTCTCCCTTGAGGAAAGACTATTATACCAGATCTGTCTCTTCACCAAAAAAATCCACCTGGGCTTAACCCCAATAGGTGTCTTGGCTTCTCTTCAGGTAGCCACCATCTCAGTATCCACACAGGCTGCCCCAAAAACTATCTGAAAGGTGCCTAGAGTCAGGACCACCCTGACCCAGCAATCCTTCCCCCTTAGAACCCCATCCTAGTACAGTGCACTCCCACCGGCTGTCATATCAATCACCAATCTAGGTCCTTTTAAAGCTGCCTTAAGGGCCCATATCCTCAAATCAATGCCAGTGTAACTGGTAACCAGTGGATCCTGCACCACGCCGCTAGGCCATGACCTGCCCTTGGCCAGGCAGTGGAGAGCCTTCACTATTTCTAGCCTACAGGCTCCTCACCTCCTTTGGTTACCATATAGTTGCACTGGACTATGAATGCATTGCAGTATGTATAAGACAAGGCCTCCCTGAGGTGGCTTACTACCAACTCATATTCATTGTTTTAGCTACCAATTGTATAGGTCTTAACTGCTCATTAGGTAAATATGTCGATAGCTCTGCCCTGTTTTAGCTACCAAATGTATAGGCATTAACCCGTGCTCATTGTGCTTATACTCTGTATGATTGCTCACCCACATTTATTCTATGTATGTACTGTATGAATGTCTATGTTGTATTCTGACGTGGAGCCTTTGGAAATGAGTCTATGACTCAAAGGGTTGTAATTCTGATTTCCTAAATAAATAAATAAAATAAATAATGATCTGTCAGTTAAGTAACTTCTAAACCAATCTCTAGGATATTCAGTTGCACCCAGGTTCTCCAGACTCCCGAACAGCAGGGAATGGCTTAAAAGGTCAAATGCCTTGGACAGGTCCACGAACACAGTACCAGTGAGCTCACTCCTATCCATTGCTCCACTGATGTGGTCCATGAACCCGGCCAAGGCAGTGCCCGTGCCATGATATCTACGAAATCCATGCTGCTCAGGAGACCAGAGACCACCCAGCTGTAAATAATCTGTAAGCTGCTGATTAACAATTTTCTCCAGCAGCTTACCCAAGGAAGGCAATAAAGAAATTGGCCTATAATTATCCATCTGGCTAGAACTACCCCCCCTTATGTATCGGTGTAGTTAGTGTTTCCTTCCAAGCAGTAGGAAATTGACCTATAATTTGTGACGAGTTACAATATTTTTTTAATGGTATGTAAATATACAACGAGATCATTATAAGAAATCTTGGATCCAAACAGCCTCCACCTGAACTTTTATTAATAGGAATCTGTTTCAAAAGTTTTAATACTTGAGACGCCTTAATTATACAAAAATAAAAACGTGGACATTGTACAGCATCTTTTTTGACCTGGTGTTCCTGTCCACCATCCATAGAGTCAAACCCTTTAGTAAATTTTGTTAGCTCTATAAACTTGTTTAAAAATATCTCACCTATTGTTAAAGGATCACTTATTGTATCATCATTGTGATACATAGTATTTTCGATTTGGTTAAGTACGGGATCTAACACTGATTTTATGGACTGCCAAAACTTACGTACTGTAGGTTCTCTAAATTTTTACTTTGTTTAAGTTGATGATACTCAGATTTTTGTTTCCTAAGTTTAGCCTTGCACTCATTTCTCAGTCTCCTATAATTATTTAAATCAGCTTCTCTGATAGAGGCCAGAAAGGTATCGGGGTCGAATCTGGACATATCCCATACCAGGGTCACCTTGGGGGGGGGCGGGGTTAGGGAAGTTATTATGACAGTTGCAGAATGCCAGAGAGTGATCACTTATGCTGTCGGAGAGAACTCCCACTGACTTTATTTTAGAGGCACAGTTGGTGACCACCCAGTCAAGCAAAGTATGTTTACCCGACTTAGTGTTAATTCTTGTAGGGTCACAAATAAGTTGTACCAGGTTACAATCTGCAAGAGGGGCATGCACCTTGACAGAGTTGGGGTCCAACCGATCTATATTAAAGTCGCCACAGAGTATGAGGTCATGGCGTGGAAGGTTTGCAAAGGAGGTAATGAAGGAGGGGAGGCAGGTAGACACACCCCACAATGAGTTTTTTGACAGTGCCAAGAGACAGAGAGAGGAATAAATATTCCACTGCAGGGGGTCCAAAGCCAGGCACGGGGATTTCAGCAGCATCTAAATTAGCCCTAATATACATATGGACACCACCCCCTCCATTCACCTAACTGATCTTTCTTGAAACACTTATACCCAGATGGTATTGCAGCACTAAAATTTGGGATCAGAATTCAACAACGTTCATAAATGGCATTTAATACTTTGGATGCTTTGCCCGGGTCGTACACTATGCCTCAGGGATCCGTGCACGATAAAGCAAACAGGAACAGTTGTAACATCTGTAATATAAACCTTTAGTTCCTTGCTGTGTTCTGGTATGGTCTGAAACAAATCTCCTTTTAGCAAACTCCTGATCACCAGAATTAGGTCCCCTTTCTCCCCACACTCCAGGACTCCTTCAGTTGCAGATTCAGACTGGAACAACACATTTTAGGGAGGCAGTATGGAGCAGTGGTTTAAGGCTCTGAGATGCAAATCTGGAGACCTGGGTTTGAATCCCACAGCCCCCACTTGCATACTGTATGACCCTGAGCAAGTCACTTAACTTCTCCATGCTCCCAGGTTGCACCTATAAACAAGCTTTCAGCTTAGCGTGCCACTCCTGGTTAAACTATTGAAAAGAACAACACAGGGGCCATACGTTCACTACAAACTCGCAGGGGGTGCCACCAAAATCAAAGACAAGAGCAGAACTACAAAAAAGATGCACTCCGGGTATACAAACCGAAGCACTTATGACTGAGAAATGTCTTAAGTGATAGTAAGGCACACATACTATACGAGTTAGTAACCTAGCTACCCCTGGCGCTTCATGTCTTAGAGCATGACACTTCTTCAAGGGGCCAGGGGGATGTAACAGGTGAAAAACTAGAACCACAGTGACCCCCAAATTCAGAGCACTTTCCCTTTTCAGAGGTGGTGACTTGAGTTAGCATGGTGTTGGAGCAGGCATGATTGCAGAGGCATCATGGCATGATCGTGAATTTCCCAACCTCGGTACAAGTCTGTAACAGCCTCCTAACTTCCTGGAGTTCAATCAATCGATCAAATGTTGTTTAATATAGTGCACTTCTCATTTTGATTAAGTGCACTTTACAATAAAAGCAGCATTTCAAATATCAATAAAATACAAACACTACTACAGCATATAAACATATTCATTAGGAATCTATGAAAACTTGATTAAGCAAAAAAGACTTCAGCTCCCTTTCAAAGATTTCAATAGATTATCACGCACTGGATGAGGGAGGGAGTTCCACAAAACTGGGTCCGCAAATGAAAAAGCACCAACCCCAGAAGATTTTAAATGGATCTTAGGTATTTCCAATAAACCCTCATCACTGGAGCAGAGGGGGTGGACAGGGTAGTAGGGAATCAAAAGGTTTTGCAGGTAACTGGCCCCTGGCTGTGCAGGTCTTTGTAAGTTAGCAAACAAACCTTGAAGGCGACCTGCCACCTAACTGGCAGCCAGTGCAGACAGCGCAGCACAGGTGTAATGTGACATGATCTAGGTAGACTGGTCAACAGCCTGGCCGCTGCATTCTGCAGCTGCAAGCAGCACAGATCCTCCCCCCCCACCAGCCCAAGGTATAAGGCATTACAGTAGTCCAAACACGAGGTCACAAAGGCATGAACCAATGCTGGCAGATGTGCGGGGAAGATCAGGTGTTTCACCCTGGCAATGTTTCTAAGATGGTAAAAAGTAGTCTTGACCACGGTCAACACCTGAGATTTCAGCGTCAGCCCACAGTCAAGAACCATGCCAAGGTTCATCACCCGATCAGAGGTAGCAACTGGGAGTCCCCGAACCTTAACCCTGAGACTCAATCAGATAGCTCTCCCATCCCACGGTGACCAGGTTCCAGCATTAGAACCTCTGTCTGTCTAGATTCAACCTCAACCAGTTTGCCCTCATCCAATCCTGAATTTCATCCAGGCAGCTATTTAGCACCGAAACTGCCCCTTGCTGCTTGGGCACAAAGGACATGTACAGCTGAGTATCATCTGCGTAGCAGTGAAAACTCAGCCCATACCACCTTACAGTGTCCTCTAGTGGCAGCATGTACACCACGAACAACATGGGGGACAGAATGGAGCCCTGCGGGACCCCACAAGGTAGAGATACAAGGAGTTATTAGAGGTGTCACTCTGAACATGAAACTCCTGCCCTTTCTCGATGGTACCCATGTCCACAGACATGGCGGAGGTAGGCTGGGGCTGATATCATTTGGCCCATATTTATTTATTTATTAGCTTTTGGCAGGTAAGTGCACTACGCAAAAAACCCTGCCTATTTTCAGGCCTATTAAAGACAGTGATAATTACAAAGGGTGACACTCCTATCTAACAATAGTATTCAAACTGCTAATTCCTTGGCCTTTCTTGACATTGTTAACCATTTTTATGTTTGCTTGCACGCATGCGCAAGAAACATAGTGCCATCATCCAAGTTTTCGGAGGTGTGGCAGCCCTCTTCCAATTCAGGCAGTGTGTTTCCAGGCACGGCCGCAGTTCTCCAATGCCTGCTGGAGCTGTCTATGAGAGCTCCAAAATGCAGTGGAGTAGAGTTGAAAGGGGGAGCTACGATTCAGTGAGCAGCGATCAGATATTGCCTGCTCATGCACACTCCCTCTACACACACACACACACACACACACACACACACATACACACACACACAGAGGCACGCATACTGTGTGCACTACGCACACATACTGTGTAGCCGACAGGGTGCCCAATCCCCCGTCGGCTGTGCCTTCCCCCCACCAAAACAGAGTTCCTTATGCCACGCTGGGTGTCCACCCCAGCGTGGCTACACATGGTATAGCCAATGGGAGTGCCCAAAGCCCGTCGGCTCCACTGGTCCCCCCCCCAGAGTACAGGGTGCCATGCTGGGAGCCCATCCCAGCGTGGCAACACATGCTATCGCTGACAGGGGTGCCCAATCCCCCATCGGCTCCACAACCCCCCCACCAGCCATCCTTGTGCCACGCCGGGAGCCCACCCCAGCATGGCAAAGCGTCCCCACGTCATCCTCATTTAAACAAAAAACTGAAAGCATAAAATGGTCCCTCACTGTGTCTGCCCCACCACACCACCCTCTGCGCCCTGCCTCCCCATACCCCCTCCTCACCCCATACCTACCTCTGGACTCTGGCGCGACGATCTTCAGTGGACCGGGAACATGTCTGCACTCTTCAAAGACAACCGCGAACTGAGGAAATGCCGGTAAGCTGTATAATGGGATATATAGGGTTTTTTCAACTTTGCAGCATATCTCAGCCATTTTTTGGAATTTATGCATCAAATTTTCAACATGGGGTTTTGAGACCCCTTCTCATGAATGCTCTCACTGTCATGGCGTTAATTGGCCCCAAAGGGTGATTTCGCAGTCACTGCACAAAATCACCTTTCAGGACTGAGTAACGAAATGACACTGCCACTGTTCATAAGGTGGGCTCTCAAAAAGCCGATTTTTAAAATTTAGTGGAAAAATTCCTTAAAATTATTGTTTTACGAGCAAGCGTTGCGCAGTTCCTATGCACCCTCGTAAGTTCGCGAATTTTCAATATTTTCACTCCAGATTTTCAACATTGCCATTTTACTACATCTCTTTATGAGCAGTATAGCTGTCATTTTTCACATCTTGCCCAAAACGTGTTTCTGCCCAGGTAATGCACAATGGCACAGTCTGTGTGCGAAATCAATGTATGTGACACATTATGAAAATCACAGTGACACTGTTCATGAGCAGATGTTTTAAAATGGCTATGTTGAAAATTTGGTGAAAAAATTCCTAAAAATGACTGTTTTACAAGCACACATTGCGCAGTTCCTACTCACGCTTGTAAGTTTGCGTATTTTCAATATTTTCACTCCAGATTTTCAACATTGCCATTTTATTACACTTCCTTATGAGCAGTGCAGCTGTCATTTTTCACATCTTGCCCAAAACATGTTTCTGCCCGTGTAGCGCACAATGGCGCAGTCGGTGTGCGAAATCAATTTTTTGGGACACATTAATAAAATCACAGTGACACTGTTCATGAGCAGAGGTCTTAAAATGGCTACGTTGAAAATTTGGTGAAAAATTCTAAATGACTGTTTTACAAGCATCGTTCGCAGTTCCTCACGCACGTCAGAGTTTGCAAATTTTCAATATTTTACTCCAGATTTTCCACATTGCCATTTTATTACACTTCCTTATGAGCAGTACAGCTGTCATTTTTCACATGTCGCCCAAAATGTGTTTCCACCCATGTAGCGCACAATGGTGCAGTCGGTGTGCGAAAGCAATGTCTGGGACAGATTAAGAAAATCACAGTTACACTGTTCATGAGCAGAGGTCTTAAAATGGCTATGTTGAAAATTTGGTGACAAAAGTCCATAAAATGACTGTGTTATGAGTGAGCATTGTGCAGTTTCCACTCACCCTCGTAAGTTCATGACTTTGTAATATTTTCAGTCCAGATTTTCACCAGTGGCATTTTTCCACACTTCCTTATGAACAGTACAGCTGTCATTTTTCACAACATGGCCGAAATGTGTTATCACACTTTCAGCGCAGAGATGCGTGGTCACTGTGGGAAATCATTGTTCGACAGATAAAGAAAATCACAGTGACACTGTTCATGATCGGAGGTCCCAAAATGCCTGTGTTGACAATCTGCTGTAAAATCCCCAAACTAATTACATTACGGGTGTGCATTGCACAGTTTCTATACACTCCGTGACTTCACCAGTTTTTTGTATTTTACTGCAGATTTGCAACATTGCCATTTTACACCTCCCCATGAACAGTACAGCTGTAATTTTCACATCCTGTTCGAATGTGTTTTACCTGTGGTGCTAAATGCTGTAGTCGCTGTGCATAAGCAGCTTTCCGCTAACAAACTGATATTGCCACTGTTCATGAGGTGGGGGTCACAAAAAAACCATGTTGAAAATTTGAAGTGAAAATGCCAATGAATGCCTGAGGTGTTAGGGTTTCCAACCATAATGCCCCACCCTGTTGAAAATTCAGGCATCAGGGGTGTGACTTGGGATCCTTGCCTGTAATGCTCATACCATTCCACACCCTGCAGCCAGTGAGAGGCATCGAGGTATGTCTTGGACTCTTCGACCCCAAAGTTCACCCCATTCTCCTATACCACACCTATCTCACCGCATTTCCTGATGGAATGGGGTGCGCATAAGGGCCAAAGACCCCAAGACACACCGTGACACTTGTCAGTGTCTGCAGGGTAGGGTGTGGTGAAATGGAGTGGCTGTTATGCTTGACGACCCAAAGGCACACCCCAATGCCTGTCACTCTCTGCGGGGTGGTAGTGGGGTTGGCTTCAGTTCAATACTTCACTGCCATTTCTATTATGCAGCTCTGTAACTTCTACACTACCAATGCCAATGCCAGCAAGCAAACATTCGGCATTGACAAATGCTTGTTGTAAATTTGATAAACATGAGGACAAACCATTGTCTTTCTGAATTTCTGTTTTCCCATACACCTGCCCTCAATTCCTATGCAGTGAGAGCACAGAATTTGTCTCTCCACCTCAGCCACCTTCTCTCAACTGAATTTAACAGACTAGACCACATACCGAGTTAGGCACATCAAGCTCTGGTTTCCTGTTTCCAGACCATTGAGGCCCCTGGTTGCTCCCCTCACTGAACAACATTCATTGCTTAACAGCACCTATTTGTCCTGTTTTTTATGTTGGCTTGCTGCGCTTGCGTACAAGTAAACATATTGGGAGAGTGCAGCTTTGGGGGCGCGGCTGCTGTTGGGCGAATGCAGGGCACGCATCAGTAGGTGCGTCCTTCATTCCCCAATAAGCCAGCATGCTAGCGCTGACACCAACATTATGTAAAGTGGACATAACTTCTAAACAAAGTGCCGCTGCAATCAGGGACAAGCTCATCATGCAGCGGCACAGATGACACACCTCCCGTTCGTGCCATCCCCCCCCCGAGTACAGGGTGCCACGCTGGGAGCCCACCCCAGTGTGGCAACTGATGCCATAGGCCAATAGGGTGCTCAATCCCCGTCGGTTCCTGTCCTCCCAGTACAGGGTGCCAGGCTGGAGCCCCACCCAGCGTGGCAACTGATGCATGGCCGATGGGGTGCCCAATCCCCGTCGGCTCCACGCCCCAACTATCCTTCTGCCACACTGGGAGCCCACCCAGTGTGGCAAATGTCCTCATTGTCTTTTTTTAAAAACCTGTAAATTAAAAACGGTCCCACGGCGCTTCTCTCTGTCCCCCCACAACCTGCATCCACCCACTGCACGCCCTGCCTCCCACCCCCTCACCCCATACTCACCTCCGACTCCGGCGACAATCTTCTGTGGACCGGGAACCGTCTGCACTCTTCAAAGCCGACCTCGAACTGAGGAAATGCGGTAAGCTGTATAATGGGCTAGATAGGGTTTCAACTGTTGCATATCTCAGGCATTTTTTGGAATTTTTGCACCAAATTTTCAACATGGGGTTTTGGGGCCCCTCCTCATAAATTCTGTCACTGTCATGGCGTTTATTGGCTTCAAAAGGTGATTTCGCAGTCACTCACGTGAAATCACGTTTAGGCCCATTAACGAAAATGACAGTGGCGTGTGTTCATGAGGTGCCCCTTAAAAGCCTAAGTTCCAAATTCCAGGAAAAAATCCAACAAATGCCTGTTTACTTAACGTGCAAGGCGTAGTTGCTACTTAGGCTCATAACTTCACGATTCACAATATTTTGCCAGATTTTCAGCATTGTCATTTTGTACACTCCTTGTGAACAGTACAGCTGTCATTTTCACATCCTGCCCGAAATGTGTTTCCGCACTTCCGGTGCACAATAAGCATGATCGCTGTGGGAAATCAGTGTTTGGAGCCAGATTATGAAAATGACAGTGACACAGTTCATGGGCAGAGGACCTAAAATGCCTATGTTGAAAATTTGGTGATGATACTCCATAAAATAACTGTATTCTGAGCATCGTTGGCAGATTGCACCTGCGCTTTCGTTACCATCGTGCATTGTGATATTTTCACTCTGGATTTTCACCATTGCCATTTTTCCACCTCTTGATGAACAGTACAGCCATCATTTGACATATCGTTACCCAAAATGTGTTTTCGCACTTCCGGCACAGAATAGCGTGGTCGCTGTATGAAATCACTTCTTGGGACACTTTGGAAATAACAGTAACACTGTACATGAGCAGAGGTGCTAAAATGCCTATGTTGAAAATTTGGTGCCGACGCATATAAATGGCAGTGTTGTGCTGCACGTATATTCCCACGCACTTTGTAACTCCAAGACATTTCGTGACATTTACATGCCACATTTTCAACACTGGCATTTTTACACCTCCTTATGAACTGTGCAGCTGTCATTTCTCACATCTGCCCGACATGTTTTCCCGAACTGCACTACCAAACACCCAAAGGGACACCCTAATGCCTGTCACTCTCTGCAGGGTGGGGTGGGTTGGCATCAGTTCAATACTTCACTGCCATTCCTATGATGCATCTGTCTAACTCCTGCACTACCAATGCCAATGCCAGCAAGCCAACATTCGGCATTGACAAATGTTTGTATTTTATGCAGTACTTCACATACCTGCTATGTTGAGCTTGATTTTGTGGCTTATCCTGGGGTTGTCTGATAGTTGATTGTAGTGGGTTGTGGGTTCAAGACCACACAGCAGTCAGTTCATGTGAGTTGGCACAATTTCAGCTGGTGGTATAAGGGAGCAATACAGATGAGTATCAATAGATAGGCCATTGACAGAGTACAGGCCTATGGCACATTCGTAGGGTAGAAAAATGGGCAGACTGGATGGGCCTTGCAGTCCTCCTTATCTGCAGTCAGCTTCTATGTTTCTATGGGCTGGGGCAGTGTCTAACTCAGCTCCTACCCTGTGATGCAGCATTCTTGGATTCATCGAATCTCTCGACTTCTAGGAAGTCAGTAAAATATCGAGGCGGTTTACCCGTCTAGCGATGCAGAGCCAGAATGGGTAGAGGTGAGTAAAGTTACAGCCCTGGGTGTGCAGCATGGATTTGACACCGTTGAACTGCTGCCTCCTTCCTTGCAGTTTTAACTGAAATCTTTGAATATAAAAACTTGTTTGCCACCAATCATTATTGGCACAACTGCTTTGGTGGCCCAGAGAATAGATTCCTTGTCTGGGTCTTAAATATTTGATTAAACAATGTTGTTGCCTGTTCCCTGGCTTTGGTTTTGGGGTTGGTTCTGTGAGTGTGCTCAGTTTCAAAGTGCTCTGCCTCTGGGCCCAACTTCAAGTGCTATGCTAACAATTTGTGTATGCCTTGCTCAGGGTTACCACCTTCGGTATCCTCCGGCAGACCTTGTGGTTCTGAGATAGGATCTTCTAGATCTGTTCTCCTAGTCACCTGCTTTAGTTTTGTGTTCCTCCAATAATACACAGTAACATAATATTTGATGGCAGATAAGGACCACTAGGCCCATCCAGTCTGCCCGTATTCCCTGCCTGCATCAGAGGTCTCTGACCCTACTTGATCATTGGCTTTAGCCTTTCCTACCCACCTCTAGAGTTCCCTATATGTGCCTTCTTCACTATATTGCGATCTCTTGTAACATCATTTAGGCAGTCTTCTAGCTCAGAGATCCAGTGTTCAGTTTTGTCAAGTTAGGAAGTGTGGCGAGGTGGCGGTCTCAGACAGTTCAGTTACAATACTCTGTAGGTGGGAGATCTGCTCCATTATGTTAGCGAACCCCACTTTCATCTCTTGTTGTATGTTTGCCAGCATGGTTGGCATGCCACCTAGAGGTTTTTTCCAGCTCCCACATGTTCCTGGTGCTGTACATGGTGGCCATCTGGGACCCTGTTCATGTTTCTTGCTGCTGCCCCATCTGCACTCTCCCAGAAGTTACTGATTCAAAGGATAGCATATACTGCTATTTCTGTTCCCTCTGTAATGCCACTAGTTGAGACCCCATCTAGAGTACTGTGTCCAGTTCTGGAGACCTCATCTCCGCAAGGACATAGACAGGATAGAGGTAGTCCAGAGGAGGGCAACTAAAATGGTGCAGGGTCTGCAAGAGAAGCCGTATGAGGAGAGACTAAAGGAGCTTAATATGTATACCCTTGAGGAAAGAAGGGAGAGGGGGGACATGATAGAAACCTTTAAGTACCTCAGTGGAATCAACAAAGTCCAAGAGGGTAGCATCTTTCAGAAAAGAGACTTACAAGAACAAGGGACACAATTTAAAGATAGAAGAAGGGCGGTTCAGGGCAATGTGAGGAAGTATTATTTCACAGAGAGGTAGTGGATGCATGGAACAGCCTTCCTGAGGAGGTTGTGGGGTCTAAAACTGTGGGAGATTTCAAGAATGCATGGGACAGACATAAGGCAATTCTTGTGGAGGGTAGGAAGAAATAGGCTGTTGGTTAACTAGGATCTGCGGCCTATCCTGTAGGTAGGGAAATGGGCAGACTAGATGGGCCTAGCGGTCCTTATCTTCCGTCAAAGTCTATGTTTCTATGTTTCTATGTAGTTTGTACTTCACCCCATAGCTTTTTGTTCTGTTTGTGTGTTCAGTTTTATGCCATTATAAGATAGTGCTGATGGGGAGCCCAGTGATTAAGTTTCCGCCATGCTGAGCACCAGGCCACGCCCTCCGCATAGATCAAATTGACTGCATTGCAAGGAGTAAGATTTCCACCTGGGACAAGGGCAGGAGCACCTGGATGCAGGAGGTTCTCTACACCAATTTGGATGACCAACAGACTGGTTATTTTGTATGGCCCATCATACTAGATGGGGAGCGAGGCAGAAAGCCCCCTTCACAACATTATGCATGAGACAACACTCAAGACTTTGCATAGCCATGACTGGATCAGAAGGAGTCCCAGTCTCTCTCCACTGAGGGGCACCACCGGCTTGTTTTGCATCTGTTCTTTAAATCTGCATGCCTTCCCCTACCCACTGGGAAACTGAAATCACAACTCTGCAACAAGAGGGACCTATGACCTCAGTTCCAGGGGGTTGCAGCTCACCTGGTGCATAGACAATACAGCAGAGGCCTCTATGGGATGATTTAAATTACCCCCAAGGGCTTGCAGTTCATGACCTCCTCTGGGACACCCAACCCCATCAGGAAGCAACGTTTTCATGTTCTCACTGACTGTGAAAGTATTGGCTTCTATATGTAACCCCCCTGCAAATGGGGGTTCCCAAAAGACTTCCAGGAGCTTGCTTGAATGCTCCAAGCCTGAATGGTGTTTGGTGTTTAAGCCATTTATCAGTGAGTGTTTTTAGAACCTCTGGTACTGTCTCTTTAAGAGCTGTCTGCTTGCAGACATAATTAGTTTGTATGGGGGACTGTGTGTTTCTTTGATTGAGTACCACTCGAGCTGCTGCCAATTCACTCCATTTTGCAGTCACTAGGAGTGCAAAGGAACCTATCTGAAAGATGTAACTGTTTGCCAGAAATCATTTAGAGTAATAATGAAATTACAGTTTGTCTAACCTGCTTTCTTTGCAGTCAGAACTGTGTCTGCCTAGTTCCCCATTCTGGTTTTGAACTGCTGAACTGGACCAATCAGTGTGGGGTAAGCTAGCTCTAAAATGGTGCCTTGGACGAATCAGAACTTGGACTCATAATCTGAGCCAGCCACAAGAGGATTGTATGGGCAGTGACTCTGGGAGATGTAGTTTAGACTTGGCGCCTTTTGGACCAACAGGAGCAGTCTATTGTGAGTGACAGCCAATCCAGTCAAGAACTGGGAGGAACTCAAAGGAAGTGCCGGTTTTGTCTGTTGGAGTTTCAGTTGAACTCTGGCAGTGAAAGAGGAAGGCCCTGTGCTTTTCAGTGTGCAGTTTTAGTCGGAAAGCGTGTGTAAGGCCCAGAGTTCCGGTCTGCAGCTTGTGTAACTGCTTGTTAGGACTGAATCCGTCCTGTAAGAGAATCAAAGGATATCTGAAGAGTAAAACCAGGCTCACCCTGTAGAAGACTGGAGAAATTGCTGAATTGCACTCGGTCTGTCAGGAACTGAATCTGCTGTGTGTTCTCCGGGTATTGTGCAGTAATGCGATCGGGATAGAAGCAGCCTGCCTGGTATAGTACTTCTGTTTTACCATATAAATGTGTGAAGAGGCTTGTGTACCTCAAGTGAATACTGCTGCCATTAAAGGACTTTGCCTGTTACTGTTCACTATATAAATGTGTGAGGAGGCTTGGTTAGCTCAAGTGAATCCTGCTGCCATTAAAGGACTTTTGCCTGTTGCAGTTTGCCATATAAATGTGTGAGGAGTCTCGTGGAGCTCAAGAGTAGCCTGCTGACATTGAAGGACCCTATCTTGTTTGGAGTCGTGAGTACTAATTCAGGGTCGCTCCCTGTTGAATTGCACATTGAATCAAATGGAATCACTGTACTGCTGACTGTTTTAAACTAATTTTCTTTTCTCTGTGGGAAAGGGCCCCTACCAGCTGCCACCGGTTTGGACTAGCCACTAGGCTTGGGTACCCAGGGACAGTAACTGGTAGGGATAGGCCTGTGCACAGAGCCATAGGTAGATGAGTAAAGTATAAGCTAATTAACCTGATTTCCCTGTCCTTGTTATATTTCTAAATAAATCGAGCTGCTTGTTTCAGCAAAGTTATACTGCCTGAGGTATTTGTCTATGTTAAAGTATTGTACTGTGATTGTTGCACTGTATCTTATTTTGCAGGAGGTCCCAGTGCCTGAACCAGCCCTGGGGTAAGTGTATACTGTGATGGTAATTCTGATATATTGTGTGGGCCACTAGTGGGAAGAAAGGGGGGTTGCAGTGTCCCAGAGGGCTGTGACCAAGTAAGTTTAACTATTGCAAACCCTGACCTCTGGGTGGAGGCACCCGCCATTGGATCCAGGCCCCTCAACCTGTTAGTGGCAAATCAGGCAGGGGTAGTAGCCCCTGGGATAGCGCCATCTAGGGGTTACATATATTTACCTGTTAAAACAGTTTGCATTTGTTCTGAAAAAAAAACATAATATTCTGGGGGCTGGGATTAGGTGTGGTGTGTGTTTTGCTCTCTTCTGCTTTTTGCAAGTGAGATGGGCCTTACAATTGTGTCCCCACAGAAACCAAAGGAGGAGGGGCAGAAGAAGGCCAAAGACTTCTGATTTTTTTATTTATTTGAGTTTTGTTAATTGGGTAGGCTCTCTAAGATTAAAAGTCAGCGACCTGGAATTAATTTAAAAAAGAGACAATCATAGGCCGATCCAGTGGCGTGGAGGGCGGAGGCATCACTGCCATACCTCCTACCACTCTGATGACCTGTGTTCGCAGGGTGAGCAGTTCACCAGGGGACAGTCAGGAGTGAGAGGATTGAGCATCTTGATCACAGCTCTTCCCTCCCGGGGAGCGGTGGGTTTGGAGACTGGTGCATGCCTGGCCCTTAGTGGTAGCTAGGGACTGGCACACCAGTTCTGCAGATGGAGGGGGCGGAGATTGAGCAGATGCCTGGCGTGCTACATGCAGAAGCATGCACAGCTCGGACATTGGTGTCATTGCATGCTGCCACAGCTGCACTCAGGGAGGAAAAACCGGAGCGGAAAAACCTGCCAACCAGCAAGATGAAGCCGGTTGGTCCCTCATGGCCTGGGCACCTCGCAGCCATGAGGTAAGTCCCAGTGGACGCCGGGATGATGGGGCCTGGTGGGCTGGCGGATGGGGGCCGATTTGGCAGGAGGCACATAAAAAAAAGATAATTATATTGCCACAGTGGTGCCAGTATAGTTAGGGTTGCCCGGCCACTTCTATGTTAAACCCAAAATTTTGCACTTCAGGGTTTTAAATAATTGATTAGCAGTTTTTTTCTTGGGACTATACTAACTGTACAGAAAGTATTTGTATAGATTTTCTTGAAATGCTGTGATTGTTAAACACAGAGGCAAGAGCTATGCATTTTCACAAAGATTTAACACTTTTATGAGCAAAATGCTAATCAATTTTTAGAGTTAAATAAATCCCTGCACTTTAATAACTTTGCAATCATACAATGGATTTGCCTGAAATTTTGCATGTGCAGTCAGGTACCAAAGATCTCTGGATCTGGCAAATTTTGTTCCGGACGAAGGTGCGATTGCGGAGAACCAAAAATGTGTAAAAACCCAATTTTTGGGCTATTTCTTTGCTCAGGACTACAGCCCAAATGGTTCATCTGTCTGGTCTGAAATTCTCAGGGATTATGCAGTCTGGGTCACTGATGTGCCTTTTGAAGATTTGGTGAAAAAATATTAATCCATTCTAAAGTTATTCAAATTTCAATGTTCCCATTATAGTAAAGGAGACAAAAATATATAATGCCTCACGAAAGCTGCCGCCAGTACATTTTACTGTCTCAAATGCCCCCTGTAGTATTGTACAGACCACCGTCTTCTTTTCAGTTAGTGGTAGCGAGAAGCAGCCAGAATTCAAAGGTTACTGCCCCTAGTAAACACTGACGGTTGGGTTTACCTAATTGGGGCATGAGGGACACAATGCTGGCATCAGAATTTTAAAATTTCCCCCAGAGATATGTTTTTAAACATCGGACCCCTGGTACTATTGCAAATTGTGACAGAACGGATGCAACATTTAGCAATTTGCGACTCTTCCGCACCCATTATTCCTCAAATTTTGTGAAAGTGTCGCAATTTGCAACATTACTGCACAGAAAAACACCATTCCTTTGTCACTTCACTACAACTAAATGGTTAGGGCTTTTGGGCTGTAATTTTCAGGGTGGCAAGCCCTTGCCCCACATATGTGCCTTTTGCTGGTTTGGTAAAAAAAAATCTACACCGGTTCCATAGTTACAGCATTCAAATTGAAAATTTCCATCGGATAACATTATGTGCACGCAGTAATTTTTCGCGCCTGTATCTCAAAAATGATTTGCGATACGGATTTTTCGCTCTGAGCAGCCTAGTCCACTTTTAGGTGGACTTAGCATGTGTGGAGGCTTCTAAGTCATGATTACAGCCGCAGTGGAATTTTTCTCATAGTTGCTACGGTTACTGAGATATTGCCAAATTAGTGTTACAAGGGTTCCTTTTGATGACTTTAGGGCTGTGCTATGTCTCCGTACTTATGTGTAAGTGGGAGTGCAGGGCCCAGAAGGCCCACACTCCCACATATGCATAGCATTACGCAAAAATGGGCAGCGTGAAGGGATTACACTTTCTCAAAAAGAAGGGAAATTAATAGCAAAAAAAACTCCATTAATGCATCAGTTAGGTTGATAGTACAGTGACAAAAGTTTGGAAATTTGATGTTAGGGTTCCCACCCCTACTCCCCCTCCACACACCAACAGGCGTTGGGGTGTGCCATGGGATCATCAGGCCTAACTCTCACCCCAATCTCCTATACTGTACCATGTCAGTTTGTTTACACATGGAATGGGGTGAGAGTTAGGCCTTATGAACCCATGGCACACCCCGACGCCTGTTGGTGTGTGGAGAGTGGGGGTGGTGGTAGGGGTAGGAACCCTAACATCAAATTGCCAAACTTTTGTCACTATACTATCAACCTAACTGATGCATTAATGGAGTTTTTTTGCAATGAATCATAATTAAAGATAGTAAACACATTCAGTAAGATAAATATAGAATTATCAGGCGATGTAGAACCTTACCAAAAACAGGGATGGATCACAGGTTTGGACATAGCATAGAATTTTAACAATATGGTGTTAAGAGGATAAAACAACACGGTATCAGTGTAAAACAAGTATCTCATACAGGATAATAAGGAGGGACAATGACCACTTCTTGAAAGCAAAGACTGCTGCAGGGTGACTGGGTGCCATCCTGGCCTGTGGCACTTATTGCAGGTTTAAATGCGTGTGCTGACTCCTGCATGAGGGGGTACTGCCCTTTTGACGTCCCTGTGATGGTGACAGTGTATTATCCCTTTCTACATGCATTTCCTATGCTTCTACTGCAGGGTGAAATATTTTAAATATTTTATTTAATATTCTACTATAAATTGTTCTTTCTGCCCACTGTTAGTCCTTTTGCACTGTACCATACTGTACGTCCCACTCCATACAGTATGTAATTATGTTCACGCCAAAGACCATTTTGCAAGGCTTTATGTCTGTATGTAATTTAAGTATGCAGTATTTGCTATCGATATGATGGCCTGTCTTGTTATATGCTATCTAGTCGATTATATTTTTTGCTATGTTTGTAATTTTCATCCCCTCACTGTACCCTTCCCCCAGGTCACACTTGAAACAAGCCTTGGTTCAGTGTGCCTTTCCTGGTTACCAGATTTTTAAATAAATAAAATAAAAGTATTCCGAAATGTTTTAGTGTTGAAAGTGTTCAGTAATGCATTGATTGTAGTGTGGTTAGTGTATGTGCCCTGCCACTCCTACAGATCCATTGCATATGGGCCCAATTGATACAGTCTAAAACCTTCTGTACATTCCGACCTGCGATGGCCACAGGTAGAAAGAGATAATGCACTGTTACCATCACAGGGCTATGAAAAGGGCAGTACCACCTCGTGCAGGAGTCAGTAAGTGCATTGTGCTGTCTTGCTGGGGACTCAGTCATAAGAGTATAACCTGTCTACCTCTCTCTCTTCTTCCAAGCTTGAGCCAGGTTACTAGTGAGTACTTGAGGGATTAAGCCTCACCGTGAGAGCTGCTCTCTACTTGGCCTCTGTTAGCAGACTGGGTATCCTGAGTTTGTGTTCTGTGCTTCCTGACTTGGCCAGCAGCAGAAAGCCCAGGCTTGAATCTTCATGCACTACCCTTCCCCCTTTACACTGTAAGATGGGATGCTAGCTCAGAACCATAGCAGGAAATCCAGGGTTCCAGAGACAGTACCAATGGCATCTGAAAGTAGAGCGAGAATGTCCAAAGGGAGCCTGTCTCTCCTGGCCCCCTCCTGAGAGGGGAGAGGCCCTCTGGAGACCAGCAAAGGAGGGAGACTCAAAACAGTCCTGCCCCAAGAAGAATAACCACCTGCAGTCTGAATGGCACTGGTGAGTAGTGGTGGGTCTATTCTCAAAGGAGGTCAAGGGGACCCTACGGGGCCACTTCCACCCTGGAGTATGCAAGAGGGTGAGCCATATGTAAGTAAACAGTCACTGAAACGCTCCAGAGGAGAAGGGGTACTCAGAGAGGTAATTCACCCCTATGTTAGCAACAGCATAGAGGCAATGGTAATGGTTCAATGGGATAAAGAGCATGGCAAGAGTGGGGGGTCTGTAAAGTCCCAAGGAGTTGGGTCAGATATCAGAGTCCTCTGTGTTGGATCACTAAGACCATCAGTGCATTGTTGGAAGGGAAAGACACAGATGCTGGACTGACTAGCTGAATATTTAGGAGTAAATCATTGCCAGGTTGCTTATCCATGGGTTGCCCCTAGGTGGCACAGAGCCACGCGTAAGCACATTTGTCCCCAGGGTAGTGTCTCACTCTAAGAGCAAACAAAAGCAAGAACTCCTGCTGTAACAGAATAGCTTTTATTTCTAACAAATACACTTTTAGTACAAAACACAAAAAGGTGCCGTTATGAAACCTCCAAACTGACGAGTTCTATCCAGGGGGAAGCACCAAAATTCACCTGACCTTGTGAATAATAGTGCCTGTGGCTTCCCAACTGGGAGCTAGAAAGTTTCTGATGAAATGTACTATCTGTGCAGCAGTGCCCAATCAGTTCGAGGGCCAGCAGTAGTGTAGTAGTGGAAGTAATGGTATAGTCCATGCTGGAGGAAATGATGATGTAATGGTAGTTTACTCACCTAGTAAAGGTGATTATAGGAGCACCTTTTTACAGCACTCTGAGTCTCAACACGTGGGTAATGTAGTGCTCTCCTCATAGGCTGATGCACAAAAAGAAGTCCAGATTCAAAATTCGATCTGTCTCCTCCCCTGCAGCTCCCAGAATCCTCAGTACAATGTTTTCCAGAGTTTATGCTAATCCTGAAAAAACAGTATATAATCTGACAGTAAAGACCCTAGCAGTCCCCCTAGAGAAGCTGCTGAGTAGAAATGCATGCGACATGTTTCGTGCATAGAGAAAAAACATATTTTCTTTTGAACGCATTAATGCGTAAGACATTACATTCGTACTGTCGGCATCCGATAGACCGCCTACTGTTTATACATTCAGTATGTCATATTGCATGCAAAAAACAAGATCATCAGACAATTCTGGTACATATGTAATCCCTAGGTGGCGCTATCACAAGGGCTACTACCCCTGCCTGCCTGACTAGTAGCAGGTTAAGGGGTCTTGGTAATGAAACGGGTGCCTCCACACGGAGGTCAGGGTTGTTAGTGGTAAAGCTAACCTGGGCACAGCCCTCCGGGACACTGTCACCCCCCTCTTTCCCTTCTAGTGGCCTGCACAATATACACTAATTACTTTCACAATGACCCTTATTCACCAGGCAATTACCCACACTGTTTGCACTTACCACCAGGGCTGGTTCGTCTAGCTTGACCCTGGGGATCCCCTGTAAAACAAAATTAAGCACAGCAAATAGCAACAGTACAGTACTTTTGGCACAGACTGGAACCACAGTCAGGTTAAATGCAAACAAAGTTAAATCTGATTTATTCAGGGGACTCGAACAAGGGAGGGGCGTAATCAGGTTGATTTGCTTAAGCTATATTAATCAGACAGTTATGCATGCAGTTCAGAGTCCCTACACAGTCACACACTCTGGGTACCCAGGTTGGAAAATGGTGGGCTAGCCAGGAATGTTGCAGCTGGTTGGGGCCCTGGGATGGAGGAAAGCAACATGCATAACACACACTAAACATAGAAACATAGAATTTGACGGCAGATAAGGACCGCTTGGCCCACCCAGTCTGCCCATTTCCCTACCTACTGGATAAGCTGCAGATCCTAGTTAACCAGCAGCCTACTTCTTTCTACCCCCACTCCCAGAATTGCCTTATGACTATCCCATGCATGCTTGAATTCCACCACTGATTTTGACTCCACAACCCTCCGGAAGGCCATTCCATGCATCCACAACCCCTCTGTGAAAAAATACTTCCTTAAATTACCTCTGAGCGCCCCTCTATCTTCAAATTGTGCCTCTTGTTCTTGCACACTTTTTTGAAGATGCTACCCTCTTGGACTTTGTTGATTCCCTTGAGGTACTTGAAAGTTTCTATCATGTCCCCTCTCCCTCCTTTCCTCGAGGCTATACATATTAAGCTCCTTAAGTCTCTCTTCATATGTCCTCCGTGCAGACCCTGCACCATTTTTAGTTGCCCTCCTCTGGACAGCTTCATCCTGTCTATGTTCTTTGAGGAGATTGGGTCTCCAGAACTGCACACAGTACTCCAGATGGGGTCTCACCAGCTGTCTGTACAGAGGGATAATAACTTCCTGTTTTCTACTGGTGATGCCTCTCCCATGCATCCCAGTATCCCCCAGCCCTCCTTGCTGCCTTCTCACATTGCTTGCCCACCTTTAGGTCATCTGATATGACTACCCCCAGGTCCCTTTCCATTTTTGTTGTTGTTAGTATCTCACCCCCATTGTGTACTCTTCCCTGGGTTTTGTTTCCCAGGTGCATTACCTGCACTTCTTAGCATTGAATCTAAGCTGCCATACATTTGACCATTCCTCTAACCTTGCCAAGTCCCTTCTCATCCTTTCCACCCCACCCTGTGCATCAACTCTGTTGCAGATCTTAGTGTCATCTGCAAAGAGACATACTTTCCTTCCAGTCCTTCTGCAATGTCGCTATAAAGACATTGAAGAGGACTGGTCCTAATATTGAACCTCCTGCGGTACCCCGCTAGTAACCTCCTTCTTCTGAGTGGACTCCATTTACTATTACCTCTGTGTCCTATTCTCCAGCCAATTCTTTACCCAGGCTGTCATCTTGGGACCCACTCCCAGGCTGGCTAACTTATATATTAATCTTTTGTGTGGGACTGTGTCAAATGCCTTGCTAAAGTCTAGGTAGGCCATGTCCACAGCCGCTCCTGATCTACTACTTTGGTCACCCAGTCAAAGAAATCTATCAGATTCGTCTGGCATGACCTTCCCGCTGTGAATCCATGCTGTCTAGGGTCTTGTGCCCTCTGGCCTCTAGATACTGACAATTCTTTCCTTTAAGTGATTCCATCATTTTCCCTATCACTGAGGTTAAACTCACAGGTCTGTAGTTCCTGCTTCTGCCTTGCTCCCACTTTTGTGAAGGGAATCACATCTGCCCTCCTCCAGTCCTCGGGTACCACCCCATCCTCCCATGATTTGTTAAAGAGTGTAGTCAGTGGTGTCACTAGTTCTACCCTTAGTTCTTTTAGAATTCTGGGATGAATCCCATCAGTGCCCATTGCTTTGTCCACCTTCAGTTTTAAGAGTTCTTTCAGAACCCTTTCTTCTGTAAATGGACTGGTATCAACTTCTGTATCCAGAGTGTCTCTACTGTTTGTTTTATGTACCTCCCCTCTTCCTTGTAAATACTGAGCAAAAATATTTGTTTAGTATCTCTGCCTTTCACATTCTCCCTCTGCCCACCCTCCTCCCCTTTATTAAGCCTCACTATCCCTCCCTCCCTTGGTCTTCCTTTTCCCTGATGTACCTATAAAAGGTTTTATTCCCTTCTTAACTGAGTTGGCTATCTTTTCCTCAGTTTGGGCCTTTGCTGTTCTGACTGCCTTCCCAGCCTCCTTTTGCTTTAACTGATACAGTTCTCTGTCTTGCTCCTGCTGGATTCCTTGTACTTCCTGAATGCTTTCTTTTTCTTGAACCTTCACTGCCACTTCCTTTGAGAACCATAGTGGTTTCTTACATCGTCTTGTTTTGTTTATTTGCTTCACACAAAGTCTCGTTACCTCTGTGATGGCAGTTTTATTATTCCCATTGTTCTTCCACCCTCCTTCCCACCCATTTGCTAGTGCATTCCTTAGGCACTCACCTATTTTGGCAAAAGTCAGCCTCCTAAAGTCCAGTACTTTTGTCTTTGTATGGCTTGACTCTATTGCTATGTTTATTGTGAACCATACTGTTCGATGGTCGCTAGTTCCCAGTTGGCTACCCACTTCTACATCTGTGATCCTCTCTCCATCTCCATTTGAGAGTATCAAGTCTAATATTGCTCCTCTCGAGTGGGCTCCAGTACTAGTTGTTCAAGGCATGCCCCCTGTAGGCATCTAGAATAACTGCACTCTTCGAGTGGCAGCTGCAACTGCGCTCCAGTTAACATCTGGCATATTCAGATCACCCATCAGCAATATTTCCTTTTCTGCCATTCTAAGTATACTTTCTATCATTTCCTTGTCCATTTCCTCCCCTGAGAAGGGGTCTGTATACAACCCCTGTGCGGATTGTGGTGCCATTGCCTGTCTCCAAATTTACCCACAGTGCTTCTTCTCCTCCTGTTTACCCTTTTGTTCTGTTGCTTTTATTCCTTCCCTTATGTAAGAACTACTCCTCCCCTCTTTTACCCTCCCTGTCCCTCCTGTAGATAGTGTATCCTGGTATGTTTACGTCCCAGTCATGGTTTTGTGTGTACCATGTTTCTGTGACTGCCACGATATCCAGATGTTCCTCCTCCATCAAGGCCACTAATTCAGGAAGCTTGTTACCTAGACTACGGGCATTGGTACTCATTGCTGTCCATTTTTGATGGCCTTACCTTCTGTTGCAGCATCCCCCACTGACCGTTCTACCTTGGTCTTTTCTCATTTAGTACCCTGTTTTGTAGGGGAGGCTGGGATTTTTCTGCTGCTTGTCAGTGCCTCCCCATTGACTAGTTTAAAAGCTTGCCAATGAAGCATTTAAACCGATTGCTCAAAAGACTTGTTCCCTTCCTGGACAGATGCAGACCATCCTGCCAGTATAGGCTGGTGTCCCTTCAGGTGGAACCCCAGTCCCCAATGAAGCCAAACCCTTGTGCTCCGCACCATTTTTTCAACCATTCATTAAACTGCATGGTGCCAATTACCCTCGCCTCCCCCATGCCTTTGATAGGCAGCACCTCTGTAATCTGTAATCTAATCTCTGTACACTATTTGTAATCTGGAGCCATAGGGCTCAGTTCATGAAAGAAAAGGCAACAAGACAATTAGATGACAACACTTTTAGATTTAGCTGTTGTTGCAGGGAGCTACCCTGATGTTTACTCACAATACCCAATACTGGACACAGGCAGGATGAAATCGAGACTGCAGGCTGTTGAGTTGGAGTGTCTGGAGAAGCAGGGCCCACACGAATCACAGAGGCATCATTTCTGTTCAAGGTGTTGAGCAGGGGGCTGATCCCCAGGCCGGTATCTTGTCGATGACTTTCTCTGCGTAGCAGGTATTCTGGCTGGGCCAGTGTAGCAGGTCCCTGGCAAATGGAAATGGATACAGATGCAGTCCGTGGAGCTGGATACAGCCTCCAGCAAGCAAAACACAGTTCAGACACACAGTGGGGAACCAAATCACGACCCACTATAAGCACACAGCACATTCACATGTAAGGAAATTCCATTGTACCAGGCAAATGGCTCTCTGGTGGCAATTACAGAATCTCTGCACAGTCCGAGAGTTCAGAGGTAGCTGGAAGTCCTGACAGGCCGATCGCATTCAGCAAATCTTCGGTGTTCTTCAGGTTAAAGCCTGGTCACAATTCAGTGGCTTAATTCGCTCTCCAAATTTGGATTCAGTCCGAAAAAAAACACACAAGTTCCCTCTCAGGAACAACAGGCAGGCATGTAGGCCAAACTCAGGCCTTTCCACAGTTCTCCTGCGCAAATCCACTATGGATTGCTGCTCAGATTATCTTGAGCTGTTACTTCTTCACTTCCCAACTCAGATCTAACTGAAACTACAAGCAGTGTGGGACTTTCCCCAAGATCCAAAAGGTTCGGTTGGCTGATCTGTTTGTCAGTCACAACAAGGGCTCCCCCTCCAGATTATTTTAGGCGCCAAAAGCCCCAAACTATAATTCCTACAAGTTTTGGTCCCACCAAGCCCCTGTAGGCAGGCTCCATTTTAGAGTCCCAAATGTACTGATTGGCCCATTCTGCAGTCCAGGACCAAGATGATGGAAACAAACAGAACTGTCCATGCTGCAAAGAAGGCAGTTAGAACAAACTGCTGTATTACTACTCTAACAAATGATCAGCAAACAAGTACATCCTCTAACAGAGCTCCCTCTTAGATTAATTATGACTGCAATCCAGACAGCTGTTAAAGAGACAGTACCCAGAGGCTATACAGGCACTCTCTGGCAATACATTTAAACTGCTAAAACGCAGGACACCAGCCTGGCAGTGAACATTTAAGCAAGCTCAAGGAAGACTTTTCGTGAACCCCCATTTGTAGGGGGGGGGTTACACATATTTTGTTACCAAACTCTGTTATTCATGTTATGTTCCTCCTCAAGAGTAGGCTGCAGAGTGCTGTGTAAAGGTGCTCCTATCACCTTTACCAGGTGAGTAAACTACCATTATCTATCGCACCTTTTTACAACACTCCGAGTACATGGGAGATTATACATCAGTATCATTTTTATCTTGGGTGGGAGGAGGAATATGACTTAATGCTGTCTGAAGTACCTTGCGACCAAAATCTGAGGTATCTGTTATTCCGGTGTCCAACCGGTAGAACTTCGTAAAGGTGTGAGGTGACGATCAAGTTGCCCCCTGGTAAATCTCCCTTATGGATGCTGAGTTACATTCTGCCGAGGAGGCAGCTATTGCCCTAGTGGAGTGGGCTCTGATCTTTGAGGGTGGAGTCTTGCCTCCTGCCTTGTATACTCGAAAAATAGTGTCTCATACCCATCTAGCAATCGTAGCTTTTGAGGCCACTAGGCCCTGCTTTTATCCTTGGGGAATAACAAATAGCCTGTCTGATCGCCTAAAAGTGGCTGTTCAAGACAGGTATGTCTTTATGGCTCATCCTGGGTCTAGACAGTTAAGGGTGTCCCTGTTGGGGTTCCCCTCATCCGGGCGAAAAGTAGGGATTGTAATCTCCTGAACCATGTGAAAAGAGGTAGCTACTTTCAGGACAAAGGATGGAACCGTTCGAAGAACTACTCTGGGAAAAATGTCAGAAATGGTTCTCTGCAGGAGAGGGCTTGAATTTCACTGGTTCTCTTGGTCGACAAGGCTGCTACCAAAAACAGTCTTCATAGTGAGAGTTGGCAGGTCAATTGAATCTAGAGGCTCGAAGGAAGTAATAGTTAATGCGTCCAGCACCAAATTCAGATGCCAGGGGACCGCAGTTGGATGTGGGCCGAGTGTAATATTGGTCACTGCTTTCAAGAAAGTTTGGACTAGCGGGTGAGCGCCCGGCAAGTGTCCATCTGTTTTGTCCTTTATTGCTCCAATGGCTGCAGCCTGTACCCATAAGGATGCTGCAGTTAACCCCTTATCTAAGCCATTTTGAAGGAACTCTAGAACCTGAATAATGCTGCAGTTTGAGGCATTCAAGTTTCTTGCCTCGCATCAAGAATTGAACACCCACCAATGTCTGTTATAAAGTTCTGTTAGTGGACTATCTTCTGGCCTGTAAAATTGTGTTGGCCTCCTTACCAGATACCCCCCAGCTTCAACAGTCTAACCCTCTGAGTGGCCATGTCATCAGTCTCAGAGGCCGTGGATCTGCTTGCCATATTGGACCGTGTCTGAGCAAGTCCTGATATGGAGTACGTGTCATCGGGGTGTCTATTAGTATCCTCTTGATGAGTGCATACAAGGTTTGTCTTGGCCAGTCCGGTGCTATCAGTACTACTATGCTGCCCGTGTCCCTTATTTTCTGCAAGACTGCTCGTATCATGGAAATCAGGGGAAAGACATATGCTTTTTTTAAGTTCCATGGCGTGGAGATTGCGTCCACCCCTGCTGCTCCCCCTTCTCCTTGTACCAGGACAAGTATACTGATAACTGTGTGTTCACCAAAGATGCCATGAGGTCCACTTGGAATGGTCCCCATCTGCTGTGGATCCTCTCGAATACCTTTGGGTTGAGCTGCCACTCGCCTTGTTGCAGTGATTGTCTGCTCAACCAGTCTGCCGTCGTGTTTAGTTTTCTTGCTAGGTGAACTGCTGTGAGGCTGAGTAGATGTTTTTTCTTCCCAAAGCATTAGCATTTCTGTTTCTTGGGCCATGACCCTGCTTCTTGTTCCCCCTTGCTTGTTTACGTAGGCCGTTGCTACCTTGCTGTCTGTACGCACCTTCATGTGACGTTTTCTGACTTGAGCTTTGAAGTGCTCAAGAGCTAACTGAATGACCCTGGTCTCCAATATGTTGATTGGGAGTTTTGTTTCGAGTTTTGTCCATTTTCCCTGTACTGTCTGTCAGTCTGTCCATTACAGCACCCCAGCCTAGCAGGCTTGCATCTGTTTCTAGAGTTCTTGATATATTTGTCTCCAATCTCGCCCCTTGTCTCAGATTGTGTGAGTCTGCCCACCATCTTTGGGATCTCTGTACTACTGTCGGTATGGTCACCCTTGGACTGTAGTTCTGAAGGCTGTAGTTCCAGTAGTAGGCGCTGCAGATGTCTCATGTGTGACCTCGCCCAGTCGTGTAGGTCTATGCAGGCTGCCATCAGGCCTAATAGCTGCATTAGGTGCCATAATGTTGTTGTTTTGCAGTGTAGGATTCTCCTGCAATGTGTCACTAGAGTGGTTATACGGTTCTCCGATGGTCTGACTGTGCCCATCTCTGTATTGAATATCACACCAGGTGTTCGATCGTTGTCATGGGTGTCAACTGACTCTTGGTCTTGTTCACACTCCAGTCATGTTCTGTGAGCAACTGTTGGACTCGGAGTGTTGCTGTCTGTGACTCCTCCTGGGACCCTGCCCTTATCAGCCAGTCCTCCAGGTATGGGAGCACATGTATCCCTTCTGGGCATAGTTTCGCAGCCAGGGGTGCCATGACCTTTGTGAATACTCGAGGGGCTGAGGCTAGACCGAATGTCAGGCACTGAAACTGGAGATGATGTCCCAGTATGCAGAATTGGAGAAACTGCTGGTGAGTCAGTCTAATGGGGATGTGCAGATACGCGTCCTTCAAGTCTATGGATGTTGAAATGTCCCCTTGTGGATTGCCGCAATGATGGACGTAAGTGTTTCCATTTTGAATCTTTGATACCTCACAAATTTATTCACAAACTTGAGGTCCAGTATGGGTCTGAGGTCTCCCATCTTTTTCGAGACTAGAAAGAACACGGAGTAGATGCCGGAGTAAAGTTCTTGCTTTGGAATTGGTTTTATGGCCTTGCTATGTAAAAGTTGAGTTATAATGGTCCTGACTTGATGTATGGATCCCTTGTCTTCTGCCACATGGGATTCGATATACCCCTCTCATCTTGGGATAGCGTTGAATTCTATTGTGTAACTGTGGGAGATTATTTCCGTGACCCATCTGTCCAAGACCGATTCGGTCCAGGCTGTGGCAAAATGTTGGAGTCTTCTTCCCACTACATCTGCTGTCACCTGGACCTGGGGATTCTCACTGGTGGAATTCCCTGTTGGCATTGTTAGGTTTGTATCCCTGTTTGCCATTGTAGTGACTCCCGCGGCCTCAACTGTTTTGATAGTGAGGCTTGCAGTTGAAGAAGTTTGGCTTGAAGCCAAATGAATGCCTATCTTGTTCTTGGAGACTCTGTCCCTTCTTTCCCTTTCCGGGGTAATTGTGGAACTTGTTGTTCTGAAGGGACGGCAAAGTTGCTTGCCCTCCTTGGTTGCCTTAGTCATCACCTTTCTTAACTGCAAATTCCTCTATCCCGAGCCTGAATACTCTGTCACCTGAAAACTGTAATTTCATCACTCTGAATTTTGATTCCTGATCGGCATTCCACAGCTTGAACCAGATGCGTCTCCTGCCTTGTAATGGATGCCCCTGATCTGGATGCCATTTTGAAACTGTCAATAGTGGCATCTGCCATATATTTGACCACTTGTATAGCATAGTCCATAGTGGCTCCATGAGCACTAGATTTGGGGATGTCCTGTCGGGCGGCTTCCAGCCATCTGAGAACCACCCTGGACGAGTAAGTGGCAGCCATGGATGCTCTCATATTCATTGTTAGCATGTTAGCATGTCATGTACTTTTCTAATTATGTTGTCTACTTTCCTTTCCATGGGGTCCTTTAAGGCAGATGCAGACTCTGAAGGCAGCACTGTCTTGTTGCTGAGTGACGAGACTTCTGAATCTGCTGACCATATCATTTCTTTCTCCTGCGCCAGAGGATACGTCCTCTCGAAAGTACCTTTTTCTCTGGTTTTGAATGGTTTGGATGCTCCCACTCTTTTGCCAGTATGTTTTCTAGGGTCTTGCATACTGGAAAATAGGTAGCGGATAGTTTCCTTTCCTTACCAGGGGATCCAACCTGTTGTCTGGTTGCTCCACTAGCTCATCAATTCTTAGAGTCTCGCAGACCACTCTAATGAGTTCAGATATGATGTCAAATGAACAAAGTCTGGCAGATATGTCCTCGCAGACCTCTTCTTCCTTATCTGAGCAATCTTTGTCCCCAGAGTGGGACACCTCGGATTAGAGTTCTGGGTCGGAATGGCTAGCGCCTCTTGTTTTTCTTGATTTGGCGCTATCTTGTCTGGATTCCAGGGTCTTTTGTCCATTCCCAGAGAATCAATCCTGTAGAGGAGCTTTTGAAATAATTGCACCATAACGCTGTGAGATGTGGTGGACATGCTGTCATTTATGGGGTCCTCTTCCATGACACTTGAATCCAGGTCGATGTCCTGGGCTCAACGTCCACCATACATTGGGAGCGGTGGTCCCCGATATCAGTGGTCAATAGGAAATTGGGGCATTTGCTGCAGAGTCTTCTGATCTTGGCCATAGTTAAAAAATCTGGAAAACATAAATGAAATGGACGAAGTTGGTAACCAGTGACTTACTTCGGGAGTGATAAACAGAACAGGTAAGTCACTTAATTAAGTAGATGGCCAGCCCCGAGATTGGGCGTGCCCAGTTCACCCTAGTATTAGAAACACAGAGTGCAGTGAAATTCACTGCTAGAGGGTCTGCTTGTATGTTTTTTTTAAAACCTTTTTATAAAATCTTGAAAATATTGTCTAACACTGCTCCTCAGCCTAAACCAATTGCTGACCTCCTTTATTAAATCTTTTAAAATTGTCTGTGGTATTGCCCCTTTAAAATAACCAAAGACTGTGCAATAGGTGGTTGTATCCCTTTAAGAAGAGGTCTGCCTGCTCTCTGGTGGCCATCTTGCAAGAGGGCATGACTTGATCATCACCATCTTAGTGGAGAAGTTGCTATGCAATTGAATAGGGCAGACCCAGGCATAGTCTCGGCTGAGAGCTCCCGCAAGACTTGCGCCTAACTTAAGATGGTGGTGCGATCGAAAAATTGAGGCTCCTCATGGCTTGGAGGTGCCAGGAGCTCCTAAGGCAGAAGGATCACAAAATCACCAGGTATCAGGGAGCCTCAGCCTTCTAAATTTGTATCCAGCGTGACTGAGACTCTCCCGAAAATGTTGCACTGACATATGGTCGGTGACCATCGCTGGAGGATCCAGATGGCCGCCAGAGGAATCCACCTAAATGTAAGGGCTCTTACACATGGGGGAAGGAAGCAGACAAACATGGACCCATTGCAGAGAATTCGCTACCCAGGTCGCAGTTGAATGAGGTAAACCGCGACCAGTAGGATTAAGTCGGAACCACACTGAGCCTTCCTGGCTTCTAGCTTGCGCACTGCAAATCTTGGCTGAACAAAGTAAACTGAGATGGCGCATTTCTGCTTCTCAGTCCCATACCTCAGCAGAACAAGGTGAGATTGAGGTGGGACACTCAACATGTGCTAAGCATATAATTTAAAACAACCATAGCCTAACGCAACAAAGTACCAAGGTATATAAATATTATCAACCCTGCCTGATGCCAGCATAAAAATGAGCTAGTTAAAAACAATTATATATTGCCTGCTCCAGCACTGTGCAATGCAGCAAATGGTGATGTGACTATAGGCAGTTCAAGAATCAACTACTAAAGACTGCTAACTTAACTAAACAAGCATTTGTCAATGCCGAATGTTGTCTCGCTGGCATTGGCATTGGTAGTGCAGGAGTTAGAGATGCATAATAGGAATGGCAGCGAAGTATTGAACTGAAGCCAATGCCAGCCCCACCCTGCAGAGAGTGACAGGCGTTGGGGTGTGTCTTTGGGTCATCAGCTATAACGCTCATGCCATTCTACCTCACCCTACCCTGTAGACACTGACAAGTGTCATGGTGTGCTTTGGGGTCTTTGGGTGTTATACTTACGCCATTCCATAAGGAAATACACTGAGGTGGGTGCAGTATAGGAGAATGGGGTGAACTTTGTGGCCGAACACTGCAAGGCACACCACAATGCCTGTCACTGGCTGCAGGGTGGGGGTTGGGTGGAATGGTGTGAGCATTACAGCCGATGATCCCAAGTCACAGCCCTGATGCCTGTCAGTCTGTACAGGGTGGGGAGTTACAGTTGGAAACCCTAACGCCATTGGCATTTGTTGGTATTTTCACTCCAAATGTTCATAACAGACTTTTTGTGACCCCACCTCATGAACAGCGGCACTATCAGTTTATTAGCTGAAAGGTAGTTTTGCACAGAGGCTATGCCATTTGGCGACACAGGGATGAAAACACATTTGGGGCAGGATGTGAAAAACAACAACTGTATTGCTCATGAGGAGGTGTAAAAAAATTGCAACATTGAAAATCTAGAGTGAAAATATGAAAAATTGGTGAAGTTATGAGCATGCATACAAACTGTACAACACATGTCCATGACCCAATTATTTTCGGGATATTTTTAACCACATGTTCAACATAGATATTTTGGGACCTCCCCTCATGAACAGCGGCACAGTGATTTTGTTAATTTGTCCCAAAAGTTGATTTCCCACAGCGATCACGCCATTGTGCGCCACAGGTGCAAAAACACATTTTGGGTAGGATGTGAAAAATGGCAGCTGTATTGTTCATAAGGAGCTGTGAAAAAATGCTAGTGTTGAAAATCTGGCCTGAAAATATTGCAAATTTGTGAAGTTACAAGGATGTGTGGAAACTGCACAACGCATGCTTGTAACAGTCATTTTATGGACGTTCGGCACCAAATTTTCAACATAGGCTTTTTAGGACCTCTGCTCATGAACAGTGTCACTGTCATTTCCTCAAACAGTCCTGAAAACTGATTTTGCACAGCAACCATGCTATTGTGTTCCGGACGAGCGAAAACACATTTCAGCCAGGATATGTAAAATGACAGCTGTACTGTTCCTAAGGAGGTGTGGGAACATAGAAACATAGATTTTGACGGCAGATAAGGACCGCTAGGCCCATCTAGTCTGCCCATTTCCCTACTCTACAGGATAGGCCGCAGATCCTAGTTAACCAACAGCCTATATCTTCCTGCCCCCCACAAGAATTGCCTTATGTCTGTCCCATGCATTCTTGAATTCTCCCACAGTTTTAGACCCCACAACTTCCTCAGGAAGGCTGTTCCATGCATCCACTACCCTCTCTGTGAAATAATACTTCCTCACATTGCCCCTGAACCGCCCTCCTTCGATTTTTAAATTGTGTCCGCTTGTTCTTGCAAGTCTCTTTTTCTGAAAGATGCTACCCTCTTTGGACTTTGTTGATTCCCTTGAGGTACTTGAAAGTTTCTATCATGTCCCCCTCTCCTTCTTTCCTCAAGGGTATACATATTAAGCTCCTTTAGTCTCTCCTCATACGGCTTCTCTTGCAGACCCTGCACCATTTTAGTTGCCCTCCTCTGGACTGCCTCTATCCTGTCTATGTCCTTGCGGAGATGGGGTCTCCAGAACTGGACACAGTATTCCAGATGGGGTCTCACCAACTGTCTGTACAGAGGGATAACAACTTCCTGTTTTCTGCTGCTGATGCCTCTCCCTATACATCCCAGTATAACCCCGGCCCTCCCTACTGCCTTCTCACATTGCTTGCTAACCTTAAGGTCATCTGATATGATTACCCCCAGGTCCTTTTCTTGTTTTGTTGTTGTTACTACCTCCCCACCCATTGTGTATTCTTCCCCTGGGTTCTTGTTTCCCAGGTGCATTATTTTGCACTTTTTTGCATTGAATCCTAGCTGCCATACGTCTGACCATTCCTCCAACCTTGCCAAGTCCCTTTTCATCCTTTCCACGCCTCCTTGTATATCAACCCTGTTGCAGATCTTTGTGTCATCTGCAAAAAGGCATACTTTTCCTTCCAGTCCCTCTGCAATGTCACTGATGAAGACATTAAAAAGGACTGGACCCAATACTGAACCCTGCGGTACCCCACTAGTAACCCCCCTTTCTTCAGAGTGGACTCCATTTACAATTACCTTCTGTGTCCTGTTGTCCAGCCAATGTTTTACCCAGGCTACCACCCTGGGACCCACTCCCAGCCTGGTTAATTTGACTATCAATCTTTTGTGTGAGACTGTATCAAATGCCTTGCTAAAGTCTAGGTAGGCCATGTCCACAGCCCCTCCCTGGTTTACTACTTTGGTCACCCAGTCAAAGAAATCTATTAGATTCGTCTGACATGACCTTCCCGCTGTGAACCCATGCTGCCTTGGATCCTGTGCTCCACTGACGCCTAGGTACTCAACTATTCTTTCCTTCAGAAGTGACTCCATCACTTTCCCTACCACAGAGGTCAGACTGACAGGTCTGTAGTTTCCTGCCTCTGTCTTGGTCCCACTTTTGTGAAGGGGAATCACATCCGCCTTCCTCCAGTCCTCGGGTACCACACCATCCTCCCATGATTTATTAAAAGAGTAGCCAGTGGTTTCACTAGTTCCTTCCTTAATTCTTTTAGAATTCTGGGAGTGGGAAAATGTCAATTTTGAAAATCTGGAGTGAAAATGTTACAAATTCACGAAGTTATGAGCGTGTGTGGAAACTGTGCAACATAACGCTCATAACTCAACCATTTTGGTTTTCCACCAAATTTGCAACACAGGCTTTTTGAGAGCCCCCCTCATGAACAGTGGCACTGTCATTTCATTAATTGGTCCCAAAAGATGATTCCACACAGTGACCGCAAATTCACCTTTCGTGACTGAATAACACCATGAAAGTGACTGAATTCATGAGGAAGGGTCCCAATAATACCATGTTGAAAATTTGGTGCCAAAATTCCCAAAAATGGCAGAGATATGCACCAACCAAAGTTTAAAAAAACCTATTCATGCCATTATACAGCTTACCGGCATTTCTTCAGTTCGCGGTCAGCTTTAAAGAGTGCAGACGTGTTCCCAGTCCATTGAAGATCGTCATGCTGGGCTCTGGAGGTAAGTGTGGGGTGAGGGGGTGGGGAAGCAAGGTGCGCAGAGGGTGGGCGGGTTGGGGAGGGGCAGGGGAGGCCGCAGGGACTGTTTTCTTTCACAGGTATTTTAAAAAAAAAAACATTATGGACGGTTTTTGGATTCAGGGCATTTGGCATGCTGGGGTGGGCCCCAGCATGCCACCTGACTGTTTTAAGGGGGAGGTTGTAGCCGATGAGGGATTGGGCACCCAAGTCGACACATACTGAAGGGGGGATGAGAGCTGAGGGGATTGGGCACCCCCCGCACACAACAAAAGGGGGGACATTATGCCGACGGGGAGTGGGTTCCCCATTAGCAACATAAACGGGGAAGAGGGACTCATGCCGATGGAGATTGGGCCCCCCATTGGCAAAGAAACACTGTTCGGGGGGCTCATGATGCTAAGGGGGATTGGGCACCCCCTCGGCATACATTTTAAATGGGAGGGGGGCATTATGCCGATGGGGATTGGGCTCCCTCGCTGGCAAGTGAAGTGGATCGGAGCAGTCTGCAGGCGCTGGACAGGCATGTTGGGAAGGAGTGCTATTGTGCCACTGCATGATTGCCGTGGACCTTTTGTTAGATCTGGTGGCCACCTGACGTATGGCTGGTGTCAGCGCCTGTAGCTGCCTTATTGGGGAATGAGTGACGCACCTCCTGATGCGTGCCCTGCATTCGCCCACAGTGACTGCACCTCCAAATCTTCTACTAATGCAATATGTTAGCTGGCACACATGCGTGAGCCAACATAATAAGGGGATTAATTTTCTTACCTAAAGTTGCTGGCACAGAGCCAAGTAAAAGCATGCCCAGCCTTGAGAGATGCATAAAAAGAACTGAGAATTCTGGGAGCTGTAGGGGAGGAGACAGCTCTGATTTTGAATCTGGAATTCTTTTTGTGCATCAGCCTATGAGCAGAGCACTTGATAACCCATGTGTTGAGACTCTGAGTGCTGTAAAAAGGTGCAATAGATAATGGCCACAGTGATTTTGAAGTGATTGGCAATGGTAACGCCTTTCTAAGCTGTATTACAACAGAGACAGCAATAGTGTCAGTGGCTCAGCAGGTAGCACACTCGCCTCTGAGGCCAGGAGATCAGTAGGCTGTGGGTTCTATCCCCACACCAGGCACTTGGGTTAATATCCCAATACTGACACTGTAGTGCAGCATGAGAGGGGTGCTGCACTCCTGAGGTGCCGTCTTTCGGATGAGATGTTAAACCGAGGTCCCATCTGCCTGTTCTGGTGGTAGTTCAGGTGGATGTTAAAGATCCCATGGCACTTCTCAAAAAGAGCAGGGGAATTTCCCCAGTGCAATTGCCAAATTCCTCCATTCACGAAAAATACCACAAACAGCTTAATCTGGTTCAAGGTCAGTTGGCATTCATCTGTATCCTCTCCCCTGGGTCGTGCCTGAAAATAGGCAGGATTTGTCTAGTGCACTTACCCAGTCAACAAAAAATAGATCAAATAAAATAAATAAATGCATAACCTGCCTGACCCCAGCTCCAGACTATAGACTTTCGTTTTCAGAGAGGTCTTGTGTTTACTTATGCTCCTGTATATACTATATGTTTTGTGTCCCTTGTTCCCATACATCCAGACCCATGGTGGCACGAGAAGTGAGAGGTACAGGTTTTATAGTGTAAGGTGGGCTCCCCCTGGATCAGAGATGCCATCATATACCTCTAAACACAGGGAGGTGCCTGGCCTTTACATTTGGTCAGAGGCCAACCCTTCAGAGGAAAGAACCTAAAGTGCTTCAGATGGTCCATGCCAAGAAGAGCCGGCACAGAAGTAAGAAAATAGAGTTAAAAAACAGATTTCAGTTATTGTTCATAACAGCTGGTTGGAATTTCAGTTTCTGATTGTTTCACAATCTAGGCCCCATTTCAGTCATTTATAAACACTGGGGTAAATGACAGAAGAGTGCTGAGACTTAATGACAATAATGATAGTGGCAGATGAGTGGGAGGTTCTGTCAAACAAAGCTCGTCGCAATCACCTGTACTGCCTGCAGAAACATCTCATTCACAGTCGGCTCATTAATCAAGGAGTGCTTTCCCTGCATTTCACTTACAGTCAGCATGTTAATGAAGGAATACTTTTCCCAGGACAGACTCTATCAAAGTGGCTCAGTCTCTATTTAAAGGCATACTACAGTCGAATTTTGAAAAACCATATGTTGTGCGGAGTGTTTTGATTTGTGTGTGTAGTCCTGCTATGTCCTAATCCCTTTGTTTGCTATTAGTTTTTTTCTAAATTTGCCTGCTAGTTTTAGAGCCTCTGGGGATCTCTATGTTAGCATTTTCTATGGCTCTTCTTCATCCTACAATGCCTTCTGTCCCATGTAATAGTGATACATCCAGGATCACAGATTCGGCAAGTACTGGTTTACAGTCAATTTTCCAACAGTAGAGCTGTGATTTTAAGTAACTTAGTGAGCACTGAGGGCTACAGTTATAGTTTAGCAAACTCTTGAGGGCTATCTGAGTGGGTTATTCTGCAAGAAAACAGCTGGAGTCTTTACCAATTATAACACTGATGATCCGGGGTGATTTGTCTGCTTTTTATGGCTGTGCGTAGTTTGATAAATGGTTTAAAAGCAAAACATTTAGTCCTGCTAGCTAGACCTAGACACACACATAGAAAACAAAAATATTGAATTAGAGTTATTTAGTTGAGACCAGAACATTAGGCACCTATCTTCAGATTAGTGCTGCATTACTTGCCCTCACTGAATCAGTGGTCCTGGACGCATCACTGTCACGTGATATAGCAGGCATTGTAGAACAGAGAAGAGCAATACACCATTCTAACATGGAGAACTCCAGAGGCCATAAAACTAGTAGGTAAATTTAGAAAAAAATCCTATTAGCAGACGATGGGAAGGACACACTAAGACTACACATACAAATCAAAACACTTTGTGCAACATATGTTTGCAAATTGTGACCGTAGTACACCTTTAAGGGATGCCACCCACCTATTACACAATACATAACTCTGTATGATAAATAGAAATCAGATGGATGGGGTGAACAGAGAGATGGACAGACAGGCAAATAGATAGACAGACAGGCATATAGAAAGAGAAAATAATTCCATACGTTCACCATCTTGGGGGGAGGTCATGTCAAACAAATCTGATAGATTTCTTTTGACTAGCTGACCACGGAATTAGATCAGGGTGGAGAAGTGGATGTGGCCTACCTGGATTTCAGTAAGGCCTTTGACACCACTCCACACAGGAGACTCATAAACAAGCTGAGTAGCCTAGGAGGGGGCCAAAAGTTGATAAACTGGGTAAGGAATGGTCAGGAGACAGGAGACAGAAGGTGGTGGTAAACAGAGTTCACTCAGAGAAAGGGAGAGTGACCAGGGGGGTACCACATGGATCAGTACTGAGACCGGTCCTCTTTAATGTCTTCATTTGACATTGAAAAGGGGCTAGAAGGAAAGGTATGCCTTTTTGCTGATGACACTAAAATCTGCAATAGGGTAGACACTCTTAGGTGGTGTAAAAAATGTATTAGAGATCTAAGAAAGCTAGAGGAATGGTCAAGGAGGTAGTAGCTCCGTTTCAATGCAAAGAAGTGCAAAATCATGCACTTGGAGCACAGAAACCTGGGGGTGGAGTACAGAATGGGGGGTGTAGTATTAACAACCACCAAACAGGAAAGAGACCTGGGGATAATCATATCTGATAACCTAAAGGTGGCCAGACAGCATGACAAAGCAGTGGGAAGAGCTAGAGGGATGCTAGGGTGCATAGGAAGGGGTATCACCAGCAGAAAGCTAGAGGTGGTGTTACCGCTGTATAACTCATTGGTGAGACCTCACTTAGAGTACGGCACCCAGTTCTGGAGACCACATCTCCGGAAGGACATAGACAGAGTAGAGGTGGTCCAAAGGAGGGCAACTAAAATGGTAAAGGGTCTGCATCAAAAGCCCTATGAGGATAGCTAAACGACCTCAATATGTACACCCTGGAGAAAAGGAGGGAGGGAGGGGTATGATAGAGACTTTAAAAATACCTCACAGGTATAAATAGGGTTCAAGAGGGGAAGCAATTTTCAGAAGGAAAAGATGCTCGAGAACAAGGGGACATGCTATGAAGCTGGAGGGGGTAGACTCAGGGGAAATGTGAGCAAGTACTTCTTCACTGAAAGAGTGGTGGATGCCTGGAGCAGCCTCCCAGCGGAGGTGTTGGAGGCAAAAACGGTAACAGGATTCAAGAATGCATGGGATGGGCATAAGGGAACCTTAGTGGTAAGAAAGGGGGGGTAGCTGGAGATCAAGTAGGGTCTGTGGTGTTACAATAGGTAGTTAAAATGGGTAGACTAGGTGGGCCAAGCGGTCTTTACATGATGTCAGTTTCTATGTTTCTATCTTCCATGGATCCACGAGATCTCGAGATCTGAATTATTTGAAACTGTGCAGATAGCAGATGCATGATGCTGGGTTAAGGGTTATTTCCTTTTTTTTTTTTAGAAAACAAAATTAGTGTCCTATTGTCAGAGCTACAAGGATCATAAAGTCCTCCACCCCCACATGTTGTGTAACTGAATCTGCCTAAGATGTTGGATTCAAATTTAAAGAGGTACACTGTTTACCATACCACCTAAATAAAAATACAGCTACCATCAGCAAAATCAGTTACTGAAGCACCCACAATGAAGAGGTGTATTGCTATGTTAATTTTTTTGAGAGTAAAACGAATACAAAAATAAGAGGTGGTATGTACAAATGGGTTCTGCTGATGCCAGTGTAAGCCCCCCACCTGTTTGGAGCTGCAGCTCCGTTCTCCCCATGGTGCCGGTCAGTGGTCCTGGGTGGGATTCAGACCTGCGTTCTCTTTCTGCAATTTCAGCCACTGAATCTGGTGCTCAGCCCATTTCTGGGCAGGCAGGCTGGGTACCGGGGTGGTGTGGTTCTGTGCCTCTGAGTGCTCAAGGGGTGGTTTTGGTCCTGGATCTGTTTTTTCGGGGGTCGGCCAGGCTCAGGACTGCTTTAAGGAGAAAGCACCGAGTTAGAAAATAGTGATGGTGATCCGTGCTGCAGTACATGTGCAGTTGCCACTTTAGGAAAAATTAAAGGAGTGGCTGCTCCATTTATGAGAGCCAGTTTTGGTGGCTGCTGGTGCCTACTTGGGGAGCATCTGTACGTAGTTATTTTAGGACTATAGGTCCCAAAGGGCTGTGGGAGCACGGGAATTTTTGACGCTTTCTGCAGGGGATAAAAGGAGGAGCAGTGGGGGAACTGGGGGGGGGAGAAGAACTGAAGAGAGGGCCGGGTGGCAGTGAGACTGCCATTTTTTTATTTTGAGCATGGCAGAAAGTTGAAAAAGCTTGGAGGACATGGTGGTGGCCACATAGTTCTGGAACCTCATTCCTTGGGGCTGTCTGGGGATCCACTCCTCTGATGATGAGCTGGCTGTGGACTTGCAGTTTGGGGGTTGACTGAACTGTTGCCAGCCCGGAGGACTGCTTCTGAGCAGAATCCACCTTTCAGGACTGTTTTGCCGTGGACAAAGAAAAGGGAGATGCAGCTGTCTGCCTTCAGGCATCAGAGAAGAGCAGCAGAAGGAAAAAAAGAATGAAGCCCGAGAGGTGAGAGATCCTGGGGCCTGGGTACTGCCCCTGGTCCCAAGTCTGCTTCAGCTGTTTGGAGGGCATGAAGAGACTGTGAGGTAAGGGGATCATAGGGACCCAGAAGTCTGGGGCAACCGCTGGTCTTGTGAGGCCCTGTGTAGAGACTGCCCAGTCCCTAAATTTGAGAAGACTGCTGCTATTGTTAAAGGCCTGATTTGACCTGGGACTTAAACTGCCTGTGTTAGACTGTGGCGGCCTAGCCTGGAAGGTAGCTGCCTGGAACCTTGCTTCTGATGTGACCTCTCAGTCTGTGACAGAGTGACCTCTGTCATGAGAAGGTGCCTGGTGATGGGATAGGTGTCCCTGGTCCCCCTTGTTCACCTTTTCCCCAAAATTATAAAATAAAGTGACAGCGAGCCTTAAACTAAATGAAATATGGAAACTCCCCAATTATGTTGCATCACGGCCTATGGAAACTCCCCATTATGTAATGCCACAGCAAATGGGAATTCCCCTGCGAATTATGATGTAATCACAAAAGAGTATAAAAGCTTCCACTAGGGACAGAAATGTTAGATAGCGAGTCAGTCAAGAGCTGACAGAGGTAGGAGAAAGACCTCCAGGTGGTGTGAGCTCACACCAGAGAGTGTTTGGTTGGGCTACGAAAGAAAAGCCATGCAACCCTGCTGAGGTAAAGCAGTGGTTCCTATTTCTAAGTTTATTTCTTTATTATTCTCAACAGAGTTTTAACTTTCGTGATTGTCTTGATTTCTGTACATATATCCTTCTGATTGCTGAAGATGGAATAAACTGATGAATGCCTCAAGCTGTTTTTTATGCACTAAATCCTGACTCTGCCTAGTTGTGTTACTCAGAAATCCCAACCCCGCGACACAGTTCAGCGTATGTGTTTCTAGCTTCTGATGTGACCCTTCGGCCCAGATCAAACTGTGTATGTTTTATTGCTCCATGAAGTGACTGTTTCCTGTTTTATTAATTGTTCATTAAACAGGATCCTCTGTTCCTGCAGTTCTGGTGTGTGCTTCATTCATTTGTATGAACTGTTGGCTGCTAACAAGGACTTTGTCTCCACAGGCTAGCTCCTAGTGTGTATTCCAGGGTGTGCAATAGAGGGGTCTGGGGACCATGCCTGCCCCTCCCTAGTCCGAAAAACCATAAGACCATCGAGGAAGATGGCAAGAGGCCTGTCTGGTGAAGTGTATCTATGAATACCTCAGAGGCGAAGATGGCAAGACCAGGTAGGTAAAGACTAGTGTTCTTCCTCTCTCCAGTCGAACATCTCTGCACCTGGAAGCATGAGGTACCCCAGTTTCATCAGGTCTGGTAAGCCAGGCCGACTAGGTATGTGGACTCTTTTGGCTGTACAGTGTCCCCCTCCCCAGGACTTTCACCACCATACCCCTAAACATCGGGAGGGGCTTTCACCAGCAATTGCTTCTTTTGGCTGGGGACTGCCCCTCTCCCTTTGGAGGATAGTAGGTATCATTGAATTGTTTACAACGGCCAGCTCCATGGTGTCAAGCAGTGGGGCACCCACTCGGCATACTGGAGACCCGGGTTTGAGCCCCACACTTGGGACGTCAGGAGCAGAGGCTGGCAGGTGGGGTGACGGAGCATCTGTGCAGACAGTCTCCTTCCAGTGGAGGGTGCTGCGGAACACAGCTTGAAGAACAACACCTGTTGGTGTGAGGAGCTATGCCAGTGTGAGTAATCACACGGCTAGATTCTGCCTCCAATGCATTGCCAAGGTGCACACTGTTGGGGTGTGAGTAGGGGCCCAGCAAACGGAAACAGCACCCATCTTAGCCTGCCTGGCTGCCAGTTCCCGCCACGCCACACCATTCCCTTGTGCACCACTCCTGCCCCTCCAGCTCTGCACACCTCGTAGGGCTCCCTAGGAACGTTATCCCCCTCCCAGGGACTAAGCCAGCCTCTTCAAGGATATGTAGACAGCCTGTGGAGACAGGTGGCAGGAAGCGGAAGTGAAGGGTGAGATTTGCTGCAGAACAGGACAGTGAAGAGCCAGAAGTAGTGGCAGGCTGAGGGGTGCAGGGAGGAGTCCCTTTTTCAGGGGTGATGGGGGGAGGGGGAATACAGATGGTAGCCAACTGAAATTGAACCAGATTAAGCTGTTGGTGGTATTTTTTAGTGAATGGGGGAAATTTGGCCAGGACACCGAGGAAATTCCTCTACCCTTTTCAATAAGTGCCATGGGATCCACCTGAACTACCACCAATCTAGGCAGATGGGATCTCGGTTTAACGTCTCCTCCGAAAGATGGCACCTCAGAAGTGCAGCACCCCTCTCATGCTGCTCTACAGTGTCAGTATTGTGATATTAACCCAAGTGCCAGAGTAGGAAAAAAAAAAATGTTTACAACAGACCTCGTCAGGTTTTTACTTGCATCCACATGCAACCCCTAAATGACACCCCGGTTTGTTTCTTTTATCCCCCTCCTGCAAGTACCTAACAGTTCAAGAATAAAAAAACTGAACCTTCTCCAGACCATCAAGGAAGAGAAAGAAATCCAACCCCCTCTCCTCAACAACCCGACAAATCCCAACTCCAACCTGACCGGTCAGGGAATAAAAAAAAATCTGTCTGCCTCCCCCAAACTGCCTGACAGGTCTGATGCCCAATCTGGCCATCGGGGAACAAAAAAACCTGGTCCTCTCCCCCAACTACCTATTGGGTCCAGCGTCCAACCCAGACCATCACAGAATAAAAACAAGCATTCTGATATGGCGAGGGGGGAGAGGGCTATAGGTGAGTTTGGTGCTGGAGGCATGAAACTAACTGCCAAGTGACGATGTTGATTGGACATTAGCCACTGTGTACAGTGTAGTGAGTATTCCTGAAAAGCAGTGCACTGTGTCACAGCCCTCCCTGTATCATAGGTTGGTCAGAGCTGAGAAGACCATAGTCCATTTTGCTCGCCGATATAGTTTAGTAATAACCCTTAATTGACTTCTGTCTTAGAAAAGTATCCAAACGAGTTTTAAATATATTCATATTATCACTAGTCACCACAGAAAGTGGTAACCCATTCCAAATTTTGGATACTCTGACAGAGAACCAAGTACTTCTCTGATTTGTTAGGCATCGTTCTACCAATAATTGCAGTGGGTGAGCCCTAGTATCATAAACAACTTCTCTAAAAACTAGTACTAAAGAATCCCATAAGGTATCATCATGTAATGCTCTAAACACCAGACACATATCGCCTCTCAGTCTGCTATACTCAGGACTATATAATCTAAGTTTTACTAGTCTATTTTCATAGTCCAGACCCTGAAATTCGTTGATTCTTTTGGTTGCTCTTTTCTGTATGCGTTCAAGGGTATTTACGGAGCCCCTGTCGCCAGGGGACCAAAACTGGGCACAGTACTCAACATGAGGTCTAACCAATGAGGTATATAATGGCAATAGGACCTTACTATTTGTACTTTTAATATGTTTATTAATACAATGGAGTATACCCCCAGCTTTGTTAATTACATGTTGGCAATGTAAGCCAAATTTTAAATCATTTTTGACCCTGATTCCCAGGTCACGCTCATTCTCAACGACCTTAAGACATTTGTTGCCCATATGATAATCAGCTAAAGGGTTATTTTTCCCAAAATGCATTACAACGCATTTCTCAATATTGAACATGAGTTTTTTTGTTAATGCCCAATGTTCAAATTCATTTAGTGCGGATTGTAAAGTAATTGCATCCTTGTGTTTATTAATTGTATAGCCTATGCGAGTAGGCACTGTAAGAAAAAATTCGTAAAACTGATGTTGAATGTGTTCCTTATATAACTACGGTTATGATAGTTAGACTGGCGGGACAGTAAGGCCTACTACAAAAATAAATATAACATTAAGAAAAGCAAGACCGGTTTTGTTGACACTAGCCAAATCTTATTTTAGTTACCTAGAATGTAAGTTACTTAAATTTTCATGCGGACATTTGGGGAATTCTGTGCTTGCATTTTTGAAAAAATTGCAGATTTGGGGGAACATTTTGCAACAAATTTCATTATGGTACAGCGTTGTGGATTTGCAGAATTTAATAATTTCTATAAATTGAGAACTGAGGGCTGAAGTTTCAAAGGCTGTCCGAAGAGGCATGATGACTTGTGTCACAATTTCAATGCAATCGCCCTTAGTAATTTTTCAGTCAAGTCCACAACTTGTGAAAAGAATGTTAAAATTGCAAAATTTTTTCACATTTCTCGAAACATGTGGATGTGAATGTCTGCAAGTTTGCCCAGCCCCTTATATGATTGGTAAAGACATTAATTTGGAAAAGGAGGTTCAGTAGTACCTTAAATAGAGCACTATAAAAGACTACCTTGCTCAGTGTGGCTTATCACATTCGTGTCACAGCATGTCAGTGGAACAGCGCAGGAGTGGAACAGATATCCTAAAATGTCTAAGGCAACCACAGGCAAGCAGGGGGCTCTGCCAGGTTGACCAGGGAATGTAAAGTACACTAAAGACACTAAAACTTACGTCTCACTTCGGAAAGAGCCCTTAGATTGACGCAAAGTGCACCAAAGAACCACCTTGCGTCAAATTCCAGTGCACCAGCTGAGCGCCATATTCAGAAAGAAGAGCCGTCTCTGCAGCAAAGTCTGCCACACTGACACAAGAGGTTCACTGCGTCAACCATATAACACGTGGAGCGAATGCCGCAAGTTGTGTCACAACAGCATTGGACGCAAATGCCTCCTGGTGAGCCACTAAGGCTCTACAGGAGGGGCATGAATTCCCACACTGAGGAACCACAATGATGCGGGTGTGGGAATGCCCCAAGGTGAGTGAAAACTGTGGAGGGAGGCTTAGAGCGAGAACTGATGCAAGCTACGTCAAAAAGACTATGCAGTGGATGGAATCTAATGCAAACCGCGGCAAAAAGCGCTGCATGGGGCGAGACCTGTGAAAAGCCACACGGTGGATAAAATGGCCATGTCGATGGCACGTGCAGCCACCATACTGTCCCACAGGGCTGTTGGAGCTGTCTCACCCTCCCTGTGTCCAGCTGGAACTGCTCCATTCTGTGCAACACTGTTGGCTAGACCTGCTCCACCCTGGAATAACGGATGCCTGCCATCACTGGTGCAGTGTCAGGGCTCCCACCTTTCTGAAATCCAGAAAAGGGGACATTGCATCAGTTTTGTGATACAAGCCTCATTGTGACATGGTGCACCCAGGTTTTGGACGCAAGCATGGCACAAGCCACTATGGCACAGACTGCCCCGGGGTTGACACAAGCAACTTTCTTGAATTGCGATTGATGCAAAATTTTTCACAAGCTGCATTTTATGTCAAATCTTTTGATGCAAGCCATTCGCACCATTCCTGGAGCTTTCTGAATCGAGCCCTTAGATTTAAAATGCAGAGATAGCTACAGGTAGTGGAGTAGTGTGTACTTGCAGGGAGAAAAAGCAGGCAGATAATAGCTGCAGGTGACAGTACAGGAGGATCTGGGGTAGAGTAAAATAGAAGTTCAGGAAGGACAACAGGGAAATGTTAGCAAAAGGGATTAGTGAAAAGGCAGGCAGGTACAGGGAGAGCTTTACCTTGAAATATCAACTGTTTAAAGGTAACACTGTATCTAGAGTAAGGTGTAAAGGCAGATATTGATAGAGGTTGTAGCTGAGAAAGGAGCAGGTAAAAGCAAAGGGACAGTAGGGGCAAGTTACATTTGGAAAACAGAAGGGAGTGACCAATATTATCAGACATGGGAGTGGTACAGAGCAAAGGCTGTGGAGCTGCACTTTTACAGGGAGACCTTCTGGAGACTGAGGTGCTGCCCCATCTGTGTGCACTTCTGGGTGGAAGGAAGAGGTCACTAGACTGCAGGAAGACCTTCTGGAGACTGAGGTGCTGCCCCATCTGCGTGCACCTCTGGGTGGAAGGAGCTCATTAGACTGCAGGAAGACCTTCTGGAGACTGAGGTGTTGCCCCATCTGCATGCACCTCTGGGTGGAAGGAGGAGGTCACTAGACTGCAGGGAGACCTTCTGGAGACTGAGGTGCTGCCCCATCTGCGTGCACCTCTCTGGATGGAAGGAGGAGGTCACTAGACTGCAGGGAGACTTTCTGGAGACTGAGGTGCTGCCCCATCTGCACGCACCTCTGGGTGGAAGGAGGAGGTCACTAGACTGCAGGGAGACCTTCTGGAGACCGAGGTGCTGCCCCATCTGCGGGCACCTCTGGGTGGAGGGAGGAGGTCACTAGACTGCAAGGAGACCTTCTGGAGACTGAGGTGCTGCCCCATCTGAGTGCACCTCTGGATGGAAGGAGGAGGTCACTAGACTGCAGGGAGACCTTCTGGAGACTGAGTTGCTGCCCCATCTGCGTGCACCTCTCTGGATGGAAGGAGGAGGTCACTAGACTGCAGGGAGACTTTCTGGAGACTGAGGTGCTGCCCCATCTGCACGCACCTCTGGGTGGAAGAAGGAGGAGGTCACTAGACTGCAGGGAGACCTTCTGGAAACTGAGGCGCTGCCCCATCTGCACACACCTCTCTGGGTGGAAGGAGGAGGTCACTAGACTGCAGGGAGACCTTCTGGAGATTGAGGTGCTGCCCCATCTGCATGCACCGCTCTGGGTTGAGGGCAGAGGTCACTGATCTCCATGCTGAGATGGCAAGGATCTAGAGGACCTCTTGCCCTACCCTGGGGTCACCAAGTCTGCCACCATTGCCCCAGTGGTTGTCTAGACAGAAGAGAGCCAGCTGTACTGTGGTGAGCTCTGGGAAGGGTGGGGGTGGTGGGTCAGGGGCACATTCCTCAGCCTGTGCCACTACAGAATTCCTCTGCCATTCTACTGGGCGTGTACTGCCATGAAGAGGCACCCATAGTGGTGGCAAGAAGGATGTGGGATTCCTCCAAAGGGAAAGCCCCAAGGTGAGAAGTAGAGGACCCCAAAAGAGGAGAAAGCAGCTTCTGGTGGGGGACAGATTTGGGAGCAGGAAAGGGTGCAGAGAAGGACGTGGGGTGTTTACCTGGTGCCTTGGTTTGGAGGGATGGACAGAGAATCCTAAGGATCTCTAGGGTGGCAGGCAGGGTAGGGAGCTAGATGTCATTGTCTCCCTGGGGACAAATGACATAGCAAGGGATGGGGATGGGGTAGCCTCTGGGAGAGTTTAGGATACTGGGTAAGGGCCAAAGGCAAGTAGCATGAACAGTGGCATTCAGCCACGTTCTACCTGTCTATGTCTGAAAGGAGGATAGGGTCCTCCACATCAGGAGCTTCAACATTTGGTTGATGAAATGGTGCAGGGAGGAGGGACTTCACTGGGGACTGGGGGTAGACCTGGAAGTACATGGGTCTATACAGAGGTGATGGCTCCGCATCTGTCTGGGAAGAGGACCGCAGTCCTCAGTGGACAGTTCAGATGTTACTTTGATGAAGATTTAAACTAGCTGAGGGGGGAGGTGGTAATACACAAAGAGATATAAATAGCCCCCTCCCCACAGATTGAAGCAACAGGAAGAGAGGGTCCAAGGGGAGGAAACTCACCAGCTCCTGATCAGGCTACTGCTCAAGCAGCCGCAGCTACCACAGCCAGCTGGCCGACCCACCTCAGCTCACTGCCTGGAGTCATCTCCTTCTGGATTTCACCAGCCCCTGATCGGGCTACTACTCGAGTGGCCACGGCTACCACAGCCAGCCGCCCGACCCACCTCACCTCGCCGCCTGGAGTCATCTCCTTCTGGATTTCACCAGCCCCTGATCGGGCTACTGCTCGAGCGGCCACGGCTACCACAGCCAGCCGCCCGACCCACCTCAGCTTGCCGCCTGTAGTCATCTCCTTCTGGATTTCACCAGCCCCTGATCGGGCTACTGCTTGAGCAGCTGCGGCAACCACAGCCAGCCGCCTGACCCACCTCAGCTCACCGCTTGGAGTCATCTCCTTTTGGATTTCACCAGCCCCATGATCGGGCTACTGCTTGAGCGGCCGAGGCGACCACAGCCAGCCGCCTGACCCACCTCAGCTCGCTGCCTGGAGTCATCTCCTTCTGGGTAAGCCCCTCTGCCTGCACCGGGAAGCACTGGGCAGCTCATATCAGCCGCTGCCTGCTGCAACTCATCGCGGATTGGTCCCTTGCATTCAGCTTGGCTCCTGATTGGCCCTGGAAACGCTGAATTGTAAACTGCATCTCTGGGCTTTTGCTCCCATAGCATTGTACGGCTTTTGCCGAAAATTTGTAGTGCCTGCATCTTTAGTGTTTCTTAAGCTCAGCTAGCATAATTCCCCATTTAAGTGTACTGTTGTTGGAAATTTAAGTGAACTGCTGTTGGATATAACTTTGTTAAAAGGACTACTGGGGATTTAGCCAGCCTGCCTTTGGGGTTTCTTGTCTCCCCTCCCAAGTTTTGTAATGTGCTTGCTAGCTCAGATAGCCCAATTCCTGCTTTAACCATACTGTATTTGCTTAATTATTACTGTTTGTAACTGAGCCAGCCTGCCTTTGGCTTCCTGGCCTCCCCATCTACTTGCCTCTTAACTTAACCTTCTCCACCCCCCCCCCCGCTTGCTTTTATCTTTTGTTTCCCCACTGTTTAAACTTGCTCCTTTGTCCTCTCTTGTGCCATTCCCTAGGCATCTCTGTCTGAGTTCTGGTTGCTGCGCCTGCAGACTTTGCACCTTCTTAATCCTCCTGCTCTCAGTCTGTTCCCCACGCCTGTTTCCATGTCACCCTTTGTTCTTACACTCCTCAGTGCAAAGCACCCACTTATTAATCTCTCTCTGATTCCCTCCCTTAGATTTCACCAGCCCCAGATCAGGCTACTGCTCGAGCGGGCGCGGCTACCACAGCCAGCTGCCTGATCCACCTCAGCTTGCCTCCTGGAGTCCTCTCCTTCTGGGTAAGCCCCTCTGCCTGCACCTGGAAGCACTTAGTGGCTCCTATTGGCCGCCGCCTGCTGCAACTCATCGTGGATTGGTCCCTCGCATTCCACTTGGCAGATGATTGGTGTTGCAAACACTGAACTGTAAACTGCTTCTCTGGGCTTTTGCGCCCATAGCATTGTACGGCATTTGCTGAAAATTTGTACTGCCTGCATCTTTAGTGTTTCTTAACCTCAGCTAGTATAATTCCCCACTTAAGTGTGCTGTTGTTGGCAATTTAAGTGTACTGTTGTTGGAAATTTAAGTGAACTGCTGTAGGAAATTACTTTGTTAAAGGGACTACTAGGGATTTAGCCAGCCTGCCTTTGGGGTTTCTTGTCTCCCCTCTCAAGTTTTGTAATACGAACACACGAGATGTGCCAGCAGATAAAGGCCTAGAGGTCTATCAAGTCTGCTTGAATGTACAGCTAGCACCCCTTATTCTGCAGCTGCCCCTCCCTTCCACCCTTCCCCTCAATTGACCCTCCCCCTTGTCCTGTCCCGTCCCCTTTTGAAGCAGTCCACTGTTCTACTGGATACCACTTCAGCAGGTAACGCATTCCACCCAGCTACCACCCTCTCCGTAAAAAAATGTCTCCTCATCTCCCTCCTGAACCTTCCTCCCTCCCTCCAGTCTCATATCATGGCCCCTGGTGTTCCTCCCCTCCCTTACTTTGAACAGCCCCTATGTGCCCATCTTGTTTATTCCTTTCATGTACTTAAAGGTTTCAGTCATGTCCCCCCGTCCCTCTTCTCCTCCAGCGAGTAGGTGTTCAATTCCCTCAGCCTCCTCTCGTATGATAAGTCCCCCAGCCCCTTGATCATCTTTGTTGCCCTGCGCTGCACCCCCTCCAGTAACTTAATGTCCTTATTCAGATATGGGCACCAGTACTGCACGCAGTACTCCAGGTGCTGTCTAACTAATGACCTATACAGTGGTAGAATTACCTCCTCCCTCCTTGAGAATATACCCCTTGCAACGCAACCCAGCATTTTGTTTGCCTTTGCAGCTGCCTTCCTACATTGTGCCGAGTTGTTCATTGACCCTGTAATGAGCACCCCCAGATCCTTCTCCTCCCTTGTCTGGGCTAGCTGCACTCCCCCAACTGGTAACTCCTTCTTGGGTTCTTCATCCTAAAATGCAACACCTTGCACTTTTTGGCATTAAACCCCAAGTTGCCAGGTGTCTGACCAGGTTTCAAGCTTTGCCAGATCATCCTGCAACCCCTGCCATCCCCGTAGGTCATCCACCACTGCTCCTACCTTGGTATCATCAGCAAACAGACTGATCTTGCTCTTGATGTCCAATGATATGTCTACAATGAATATCCCAAACAACACTGGTCCCAACACTGAGCCCTGTGGAACACCACTCGGGGAGTGAGTGCTCCCCACCCAACACCCTCTGTTGCCTTCCCTGAAGCCAGTTCCTTACACATCTTACCAGCTTTGCACCCCCCCGTACCTTCTAACTTACTTCCCAGCCTTCCACGCGGCATTGAGTCGAATGCCTTACTGAAGTCCAGATACAGAACATCCACTGCATGGCCCCTATCCAGTTGCCTAGTTGCCCAGTCATAGAACTCCACCAGGTTAGTTTGGCAGGATCTGCCACGTATGAAGCCATGCTGTCTGCTGTCCTGTTTTCCTTTGGCCTCTAGTTGGGCCACCGGCCTCTAGTTGGGCCACCAGCCTCTCCTTCATGATAGTCTCCATTAGCTTACCCATGATGGATGTGAGGCTTACCGGTCTGTAGTTCCCTGGTTCATCCTTGGGGCCATTCTTGTGGAGGGGCACCACATGAGCCATCCTCCAGTCCTGAGGTACACACCCAGAGTGTGGTGAGGCATTAAATAGGTCTGCCATAGGTCCTGCAAGGACCTCTGCCAGCTCCCTCAGTACCCTGGGGTGGATGCCATCTGGGCCTGGCGCCTTGTCCACCCTCAGTGTCTTCAAACCCTCCCGAACTCTGCCCTCCATGATTTCCCCATCTGTCACCCCCTCCCACCTGTTTCTGCTGTTCCTCCCCCCTTGGGTGTCACCCCCCCTCTTCTCCTTAGTAAATACCGAGTAGAAGTAATCATTTAGTGCTTCTGCCTTATCGCACCCTGCTTCCACTCAACCCCCCTCCTTCAAAATCCTTACTATGTGGTCCTTACAGCTCCTTTTCTCCCTGATGTACCTAAAGAAGTCCTTCTGCCTCTTCTTAATGCCTTGTGCCAGCCTGAGCTCCGTAGATGCCTTGGTTCCCCTTATGCCTGTGTCACCTCCTTCGATTCCGTCAAGTACTCCTCCCTGTCCTCCCCACTCCCTGTTTTCTTGTATCTCCTAAAGGCAGCTCTTTTCCTCCTTACCTTTTCCCTGACCTCCTTGCTCAACCAGCTCGGTTTCTTAACCCTAGCCTTCTTGCGCTGGGCCTTGCAGCAGGTTTTGGTTGCCTCCACTATCCCCAGCTTTATGATCTCCCACCTCTGGTTAGTGTCCATACTAGGCTGAATTCTGGCCAGGTACCCTTTTTACTACTTCCCCCTTCTTCTCATAGTTGGCCCTCCTGAAGTCCAGCACTCTTTTGCCAGATTCTACTCCTTCCTTGCCCATATCCAATGTGAGCCATACTGAGTGGTGGTTACTCCCTGACAGTGGTTCTTCCACCGTAAGTTCTCTCACAAAGTCCCCATTTGCCAGCACAAGGTCAAGGGTATTCCCTAACCTGGTTGGTTCACTGACCATTTGCAGCAGGAAGCTTTCCTGGAAGGCATCCAGCAGTACCTGCTCCCTTCTGTTCCTGGTTGTTGAGGTACTCCAGTCCACTCCTGGCATGTTGAAGTCCCCCCACAATCACCACACTACCCTTCTCACAGGTCCTCCTGATCTGTCCCATTAGTTCCCTGTCTAACTCCTCCATCTGAGATGGCGGCCTGTACACCACTCCTATTCTGAGAATCCTATTCTTGGAATCCTGGATATGCTTGCTAGCTCAGATAGCCTAATTCCTGCTTTAACCATACAGCATTTGCTCAATTAGGACTGTTTGTAACATTAGCCAGCCTGCCTTTGGCTTCCTGTCCTCCCCCTCTACTCACCTCTTAACTTAACTTTCTCCACCCTCTCCTGTTTGCTTTTTCTTTTGCTTCCCCACTGTTTAGCTTGGTCCTTTATATTCTCTTGGCGCAATTCCCTAGGCCTCTCTGTCTGGGTTCTGGTTGCTGTGCTGCTGTCCCCGCTCTTTGCACCTTCTTAATCCTCTGGCTCTCAGTCTATTCCCGCCCCCTCTCTGTGTTTCCACGTCACCCTTTTGTTCTTGCACTCCTCAGTGCAAAGCACCCCCTTATTAATCTCTCTCTGATTCCCTCCCTTAGATTTCACCAGACCCTGAGCGGGCTACTGCTCGAGCAGCCGCGGCTACCACAGCCAGCCGCCTGACCCACCTCAGCTCGCCGCCTGGAGTCATATCCTTCTGGGTAAGCCCCTCTGTCTGCACTGGGAAGCACTGAGCGGCTCCTACTGGCCACAGCCTACTGCAACTCATCACAGATTGGTCCCTCACATTCCGCTCGGCACCTGATTGGCCTTGCAAATGCTGAACTGTAAACTGCTTCTTTGGGCTTTTGCGCCCATAGCATTGTACGGCTTTTGCAGAAAATTTGTGCCCACCCGCCTCCTTAATTAAATAGGCTGTACTGTAGCTCCACCCAACTAGCTCTTGAGTACCGCCCCACCTGATCCTTATTGGATCTACCAGTCTTTGGACCTCCTTCTGCTGCCCACCCTCCCTCCTTTTCCTTTCCCCTCTCTCTCCTCACTGCCTCTTGCCCTCTTAGCCTATCGCTAGCGCTTCTCCTTCTGTTCCTCTCCCACCCTTCTCCCCCTCTTAGCTACTACCACTGTCATTCTTCACCCTTCCTTGTCCTCCCAGAATATCCTGTATGTCCCTTCTGTGCTTAATGGCCAGGCACCTCCTACCTTGCCATATGTTTATCTTTCTCTCTCTCTCTCTTACCCTTGTTCTACTTGCCTGGGGTCTCTCTCCCTGCTCGCCCTTTGGACTACCAATTTGACCTCATCTACTTAAATAAGGGCACTCGTTCCTCTTGACTGGTCCCCCCATTCTCAAACTTAACCACGAATGTCTGGCAGCACTACTGGAACAATGGCAGGGTGCCATATGTCCGAATGTTCCTACTCATTCCACTGGCACATTGGACCGCTCTCTGGGACCATAGGCAACCTCTCTGCCTTCACTCCTGCATGAAACGGGCAAACAAATCCACCCTCAATCAACTGCACTGGTGCACTCTGAAGATCCTGCTCCTTCTGCTGCTGCTATCTGGGAATATTCACCTCAACCCTGGCCCAAAAACCACGCGCTCAGACCACAAACTGAGTGAATCTGGGACGCTCACCCTCGCAACTCTCAATGTCTATAGCCTCCTACCTAAACTCAACGCTTTGCAAATATTCTCTATCCAACACAACCCCGATGTTATTACTGTCGTCAAAACCTGGCTTTCTCCCAATATCCCTGATATGGCTACAACATGTTCAGGCTTGACAGGAGCTCTAAAAGAGTGGGTGGCTGTGCTATATATCTTAAAGAGTCACTCCTTGGCCATCTAATATGTACCCCTTCCTCATATACATCCTCACAGTTTCTTCCCATCAGAATCCTGCTTGGTGCCCACAACAAAACTCTGATTGTTGCTGCTGTGTACATACCTCCAAAATAGCAACTTAAAGGCCTCAACTTGGTCTTGGATCTCATCCGTTCACTATCTCCTGACTGAGAGTCAATACTAATGGGCAATTTCAACATCAATTGTCTGCCAACAGATATAGGGGGTTTCAAGGATGCCATGCAGCAACCAGTCTTGCTCAGTTGGTCAACTCCCCTACCAGGCACAACTACAAAATTGGCACAAGTTCCCTTCTAGACTGGGTCCTGACCACACACCCATCCCGGATCTCTAATGTGTCTGTCCTTCCGGACTCACTAAGCAACTAAGCAACCATTCCCCAGTCATCTGTGAATGGTCGAATAAATTCAGCATGCCCCCGCAAATTAATCTGCAGCAGAGTCCTTCCCCGGGGTCAGCTGAAACACCTTAAAACTCGACTCAGACAGCATGATTGGTCTCCTATCTGCCACGCAACTGATGTCAACTCGGCCCTGGACTTTTTCATCAACTCCTTCAACGCTGCCTTTGACTCCCATACCCCCCTTAAAAAACGCAAAATAAAAGGCCTCTGTAACCCATGGCTCTCTGCGGAACTCCTAGCACAAATAAAAGCCCGGGACCATCTCTGGCATTGGGCTCGGGCAACGGGTAACCAAGGCGATATACTCAACTACAAATGAGCTCGTAATGAATTTACAAAATACATCCGCAAGACGAAAAATATATATTATAACAAAGTACTCACTAACAGATGGGGCAAGGGGAAATCCTTCTGGAGTAATCTCAAAGAAGTCACGGGGGAAGTCGTCTCAAACCTCTCCTACCACATTGGACATAGATGGGGACATAACCCTTGACCCAGTCTCTATTGCCAATACATTCAATACCACATTCTCAGACCTCAGTAGTGCTCTCCTACCAGACTTCTTCAATGATGATATGCCGCCATCATTCTCCGCCACCACCCCCCACTCCTGCCAACCACCCCCTGTTCTACTTCAAAGCAGTCAGGATGCCTGAAGCCCGCAATTATATCAGTAAGGCAATTGCCAGATCCAGGACAAGTGGGGATTCACTCAACCTTAAGCTGCTGTCCCTTACTCTCGATGTAGTCCTATCACCTCTAACCATGATCTTCAACCTCTTCCCTCTCCCGTGGTCAGTTTCCCAACTGATGGAAATCCGCCACTATCACTCCTGTCCACAAGAGTGGGGACAGGGCTCTACACATGAACTATCAACCTATATCCATATTTCCCCCACTCTCCAAGGCCCTCAAATGTATAGTAGCTGACCAACTCTCAGGATACATGGATACATACAACAGCATGGATTCAGAAAAGGTCACAGCACTACATCAGCCCTCCTCGAATTCACTGGTGCCATCCACGATAGTCATCTATTTTTGCTGGCATTTGGTTAGTTTATTTTATGGTTATTTTACTGTTCTTACGTTTTTATTTATTAGTGTTGATGTTTTATCTCTGCTTTGTATTAGCGCTTTGATTTTTTGAAAAGCGCTTTATAAATTAATTTTGATTTGATTTGATTTGAAATTTTGATTTGATACCTGGACAAATACATCTTGCGCACCCAACAGCATGGATTCAGAAAAGGTCACAGCACTACATCAGCCCTCCTCGAATTCACTGGTGCTATCCACGATTCTCTGGATAATTGTCTCCTCACTGGGGTGGTCTTCATAAACCTGTCCAAGGCTTTTGACACCATCGCCTATTAATCACACAGTTGCAAATCGCTGGACTCTCCCATGAATCTTCCTCCTAGTTCAATAGCTACCTGGAAAACCGCTCTCAACGTGTGAAGATTGCTGACGTCCACTCCGCAGATAGACTCGTTCGCTCAGGAGTACCCCAAAGTTCCATTCTTGGGCCACTCCTTTTCAGCCTCTTCCTGATAAGTCTCCCAAAATCTTCTCCTCAACATATACTTCTCTATGCCAACGATGCCATCATTTACACAACCCACAAGGACCCCCTCCTCCTTCAAAACAATCTACAGCTTGGTTTCTCTGCAATTGAAAACTGGTTTTGCAAGCAAAAATTAGTCCTCAGTTATTAAAAAAAACAAGTCTATGCTTTTCTGTGGCTCTCACAACAAGCAGAGGTCTCAACCCCTCCTAATCACTAATTGCCTGGGTGCCGCCCTCGAACAGGTTCAATCATTCAAATACCTTGGAGTCACCATTGACAGTAATCTGTCATATGCCACCCATATAGACAATGTCTCAAAAGCTGCAAATGCACGCATTGGCCTTCTTTACCGGCATAGGCAATGCCTCACTGCAGATGCCCTAAGGATCACAGTTCAGAGCTCGGTGGTCTCACTTATCAAATATGGCCTGATCATCTACAGCTCAGCTTCTGCCACTGCCCTTAGGCACATATCCTTGACCTTAAACAAGGCCTGTAGGCTGATCACTGGATCCCACCATCTCACCCACACCTGCGACCTATACGCCCAAACCAGATGGGTCCATTTGTCAAGCCATATCAAGTACCAGACCTGCTTAATGGCCAAAAAAATTATACTGGGCCTAGCCCCCACAGGTGTCCAAGCCCTCCTCAGTATAGCACAGAATCAGTGCCCAACCAGGGGCTCCGAATCTCAGCTCCTGCACATCCCACATTGCCTTACTACCCAGGGGCAAAGACCCTTACCACCCAGAGGCAAAGATCCTTCACTCACAGAGCTCCCAGTTGGTTAAATGGCCTCAGCTATGACCGCTCCTCACTGCCTAAGCTAGGCCCTTTCAAATCTAACCTCTACCTCCTCCTCTGTGCCTTCAGCTCCTGTGATTGTCAACCTTAATCGGCTTCTCTTAATCCGGCATTTATTCCCCCCCACTTAACTCCTCTAACACTCCTCCCCCCTTCCCTCCACACCCCATCCTTATCCCTTCTAGCACTTTTTTGTTACCTGACTAATGCCACTGGCCGCTAATGACTTTGTTGTCCCGTCCAAGCGTCTTAATTCTGTATTCCTTCCTCTTCCTATGGCTCCTAATACCACAGTATATGTATGTATGTATGTATGTACCTATATGCCTGGAAATGACTGTAACCTGCTTTGTTCTCCCCCATTTCAACTCGCATTGTTCCTTCAAATTGTATTGTTTTCACATCACCATGTCTTCTACTGTCATATAAACCGACGTGGAACCTTTGTAAAAGAGCCTTGGCTCAAAGGTATTTGTAATCCTAGATCTAAATAAATAAATAATAATAAAAAAAAAAACAGCACAAGTTAAATGAAGTAGAAGCATAGTATGGGGCAAGGGGCACAAGAACAGAAGAGGTGGAAAGGGAGGAGTTCAGAAGGCAATGTATGAAAATGTGTTGGGGAGGGGAGAGAGGGAAGTTTCAAGTGGGAACATAGGCAGGAGGGGGGGGGGGGTTGCAGGCTGAGTGGAAGCAAGGTGTGGAGAGCCATGTGTCCCAACGCAGAGTCTTGGAAATCAAATTCCAGACCTGGAGGCATCATGGTGGAGACAGACCTGGATCGTGTGGCCAGTACTGAGCCATGGTGCACAGGGAGCCATGGCTGGACCATATCCATGCCAGGCTACACTCAGATCAAGGAGGAGAGGAGAGGAGGGGTGGGCGTTGAGCTGTATGTGACGGGGGTATCAGAGTCATGGAAATGCAAGGGAACTTAGGGACAAAGGATGGGTTGGAGGTGCTGTGGTTCACCCTGGATAGAGGAGCCAGAGCCACTATTCATACTAGAGTAATATATAGGAAGGGAACATTTTTTAACCAGAAGTAGCACACTAAGCCGAAGCTTGTTTTCCAGATGTGACCTGGGAGCACAAGGAAGTTAAGTGACTTGCTCAGGATCACACAGTATGCACCTAGACGGCTGTGAGATTCAAACCCAGGTCTCCAGATCTGCAGCTCAGAGCCTTAACCCACTGCACTATACTACCTCGAACTCCAGTCCAATATAGAACTCCAGTCCAAGAGGAAGAACTGGATAAGGCACTGGGGGAAGCCATCAGAATGATGGGAAAAAGGGGGAGGTGCTATTGGTGGGAGACTTTAATCTGCCACGTGTAGCCTGGCGCTTCACAGCTGCAGCCTTAGATAGAAGCAAGGACATTTTAGGCTCTCTGCAGGGGATGTTTCTCAGGCAACAAGTCAGATAGCCCACTTGAGATGAGGCAATAGTGGACCTGGTGCTCACAAACAGGGACAGTACTGAAGATGTCAAGGCGGCATGCCACCTGGGGACCAGCAATCACTGTACAGTATGGTTTAACATTACAACAGCAGCAGAGAGAAACCACATGAGGACACGGGACCTACACTTCAGGCGGGCTGATTTTTTTTTAATGGATGAATGCCTCAGAGATGACCTAATTGGGGGGGTTGCCTGGGTGGGGTGGAGAAACAGTGGGTCAAATTAAGGAATGGCATAGTGAAGTCAGCAAACTTCAGTGTGAAAGAAGTAGGCAAACACAGGAGAAAAAAAGAGATCATTATGGTTCTCGAGGGAAGTGGTTGCGATGGTAAATGTTAAAGGGGTGGAATTCAGATGTTACAAAGAAACACAGAGAGAAGAGGATAGATAAGTGTACCAGGAAAAGCAGAGGGAAGCAGGGAAGGTGGTGAGGTGTGCAAAGGTGCAAATGGTGGACAGGAAAGTCAAACGTGTATCTAAAAGGGACAAGCTCTTTTTCAGATACATAAATGAAAAGAGGAAGACAAGTTGAGGGATTGTGAGGTTAAGAAGGAATGGGGAAGATTGTGCAGAGGAGGATCAGGAGAAAGCAGATATCCTGAACAGGTACTTAGAAACATAGAACATAGAAACATAGTCTTTGACAGCAGATAAAGACCGCTAGACCCACCTAGTCTGCCCATTTCTCTACATAGAGTATAAGCTGCAGGTCCTATTTAACCAACAGCCTATTTCTTCAGCCTACTTCTGCACAGTCTTCATAGTGGAGGGAGGGGAGGAGACCACATAGAAACAGAAGGAACATGGTGGGGGGAAGGAGGTGGAAACAAGTCCATTCACAGTGGAAAGACTTCTGAGTGGACTTGCAAATCTGAAAGTGGATAAGGCTGTGGGGCTGGAAAGGGTACATCCAAGGGTGCTGATCAGGAGATCAGGGAGTTACTGGCTGGTCCTCTGACAGCCCTATCCAACAACTCTGGCTGAAGCCACTAAAACTTGTGTCAAGAGCCAGAGCAAGAAAGCCAGGACCAAGAAACTAAGTTGGATGAGTAGTGAGGCAGTGGAGAAGGTGAGAGAAAAAAGGAATACATTTTGGACCTACAAGAGATAGAACAGGGCACAAGACAGAGCAGAATATGTGAAAAAATCCAGAGAAGTGAGCAGAGTGGTAAGGGCAGCAAAGGTGGCTAGGGAACTAAGGTTAGCACAGGGGATCAATGGAGGAGAAAAGGATTTCTTCAGCTATATCGGAGAGAAGAAGAGCAAGGATAAAATTGTTAGAATCGGGAGGGAAGTGGGTAGGTAGAAAAGATGGCTGAGCAGATAGAAATACTTAATGAATACTTCTGTTCAGTCTTCACCAAGGAGAGGGATAGGCCCGTACCTGAGAGGAAGGGCGAGGTGGGAGAGGGTGGGGGAGAAGCAACCATGGATGGGGAAATCACAGTGGAAATGGTGAGGGAGGGCCTTAAGTCCCTGAAGGTGGACAAGGCACCTGGCCCAGATGGAGTCCACCCCAGGATGCTGAGAGAGTTGGCAGAGGTCCTAGCAGAGCCATTGGCGGACCTGTTTAGTACATAGAAACATAGACTTTGACGGCAGGTAAGGACTGCTAGGCCCATCTAGTCTGTCCATTTCCCTACCTACAAGATAGGCCGCAGATCCTAGTTAACCAACAGCCTATTTCTTCCTACCCCCCACAAGAATTGCCTTATGTCTGTCCCATGCATTCTTGAATTCTCCCACAGTTTTAGACCCCACAACCTCCTCAGGAAGGCTGTTCCATGCATCCACTACCCTCTCTGTGAAATAATACTTCCTCACATTGCCCCTGAACTGCCCTCCTTCTATCTTTAAATTGTGTCCCCTTGTTCTTGCAAGTCTCTTTTTCTGAAAGATGCTACCCTCTTGGACTTTGTTGATTCCACTGAGGTACTTAAAAGTTTCTATCATGTCCCCCTCCTTCTTTCCTCAAGGGTATACATATTAAGCTCCTTTAGTCTCTCCTCATATGGCTTCTCTTGCAGACCCTGCACCATTTTAGTTGCCCTCCTCTGGACTGCCTCTATCCTGTCTATGTCCTTGCGGAGATGGGGTCTCCAGAACTGGACACAGTACTCCAGATGGGGTCTCACCAACTGTCTGTACAGAGGGATAACAACTTCCTGTTTTCTGCTGATAATGCCTCTCCCTATACATCCCAGTATACCCCCTGCCTTCCCTACTGCCTTCTCACATTGCTTGCTAACCTTAAGGTCATCTGATATGATTACTCCCAGGTCCCTTTCCTTTTTTGTTGCTGTTACTACCTCCCCACCCATTGTGTATTCTTCCCCTGGGTTCTTGTTTCCCAGGTGCATTATTTTGCACTTCTTTGCATTGAATCCTAGCTGCCATACTTCTGACCATTCCTCCAACCTTGCCAAGTCCCTTTTCATCCTTTCCACGCCTCCTTGTATATCAACCCTGTTGCAGATCTTTGTGTCATCTGCAAAAAGGCATACTTTTCCTTCCAGTCCCTCTGCAATGTCACTGATGAAGACATTAAAAAGGACTGGACCCAATACTGAACCCTGCGGTACCCCACTAGTAACCCCCCTTTCTTCAGAGTGGACTCCATTTACAATTACCTTCTGTGTCCTGTTGTCCAGCCAATGTTTTACCCAGGCTACCACCCTGGGTCCCACTCCCAGGCTGGTTAATTTGACTATTAATCTTTTGTGTGGGACTGTATCAAATGCCTTGCTAAAGTCTAGGTAGGCCATGTCCACAGCCACTCCCTGGTCTACTACTTTGGTCACCCAGTCAAAGAAATCTATTAGATTCGTCTGACACGACCTTCCCGTTGTGAACCCATGCTGCATTGGGTCCTGTGCTCCACTGGCCTCTAGGTACTCAACTATTCTTTCCTTCAGAAGTGACTCCATCACTTTCCCAACCACAGAGGTCAGACTGACAGGTCTGTAGTTTCCTGCCTCTGTCTTGGTCCCACTTTTGTGAATGGGAATCACATCCGCCTTCCTCCAGTCCTCGGGTACCACACCATCCTCCCATGATTTATTAAAAAGAGTAGCCAGTGGTTTCACTAGTTCCTCCCTTAATTCTTTTAGAATTCTGGGGTGAATTCCATCAGGACCCATTGCTTTGTCCACCTTCAGTTTTAGGAGTTCTTGCAGAACCCTTTCTTCTGTGAAAGGACTGGGATCGACCCCCCTATCAAGAGTGCTTCTGTTAATTGGATTAGGCACTTCCCCCTCCTCTTTTGTGAATACTGAGCAGAAATATTCATTCAGTATTCCTGCATTTTCACTGTCCCCCTCTGCCCACCCACTGTTCATTCTATTCAGCCTCACTATCCCTCCCTTTGCCTTTCTATGCTCGCTGATGTACCTATAAAAGGTTTTATCCCCCTTCTTAACTGAGTTGGCTATCTTTTCCTCAGTTTGGGCCTTTGCTATTCTGACTTCCCTCCCTGCTTCCTTCTGCCTTAACTGGTACAGCTCTCTGTCCTGCTCCTTCTGTGTTTCCTTATACTTCCGGAATGCTATCTTTTTCTTCCTGACTATCACAGCCACCTCTTTTGAGAACCATAGTGGCTTTTTCTTTCATTTTGATTTGTTTATTTGCTTCACACAAAGGCTTGTTGCCTCTGTGATGGCAGTTTTGATAATTCCCCATTGTTGCTCCACACCTCCTTCTAGCCTGTTTGCTAGTGCTTTTCTGAGGCACTCTCCCATCTTGCCAAAGTCAGCCTCCTAAAGTCCAGTACCCTCACTTTTGTATGGCTTGACTCTGTAGCTGAGTTTAACATGAACCACACTGTTTGATGGTCACTTGTCCCCAGATGGCAACCCACTTCTAGATTTGAGATCCTCTCACTGCCCCTGCTTGAGAGTACGAGGTCTAAGATTACTCCCTCACGAGTGGGTTCCGAAACTAGCTGTCTAATGCCTGCCACATGTAGGGCATCAAGAATGGCCTTGCTCTTGGATGGGCTGCAGCAAATGTGTTCCAGTTAACATCTGGCATATTCAAGTCTCCCATCAACAGTATCTCCCTTTCTCTGCCATTCTAAGAATGCTTCTATCATATCCTTGTCCATTCCTCCCTGACATGGGGGGTCTGTACACGACCCCTGTGCAGATTGTGGTGCCCTTTCCAGTCTCCAAGGTGACCCACAGTGCCTCCTCTCCTCCCCTCCCTGTTTACTCTTTTGTTCAGTTGCTTTTATCCCTTCCTTTACATACAGAACTACTCCTCCCCCTCTTCTCCCCTGCCTGTCTCTCCTGTAGGTTATGTACCCTGGTATGTTAACATCCCAGTCATGGTTCTCTGTGTACCATGTTTCTGTGACTGCTATGATATCCAGGCATCCCTCTTCAATCAAGGCCATCATCTCAGGGAGCTTGTTGCCCAGACTACAGGCATTGGTACTCATTACCCTCCATTTCCTGATGGCCTTACTCCCTTTTGCCCCATCCCTGTCCTACTTGCCTTTGTCACTTTCTCCATTTACGCCTGCCCTTCTCCCTATTGACACCTCTATGTTGGTGTTTGCCGCACATACTACCATGATTATTTGGGGGGGGCTAGGATTTTCCTGTCCTTTCAGTGCTCCCCTTGACTAGTTTAAAAGCTTGCCAATGAAGCATTTAAACCTATCACCTAGGATCCTGGTTCCCCTCCCGGACAGATGCAGCCCATCATGCCAGTATAGACTTGCATCACTCCAGGTGGACCCCCAGTCCCCAATAAAGCCAAATCCCTGAGCTCCACACCAGTTTTTCAACCACTGATTGAATCCCATGGTGCGGAACACCCTAGCCTCTCCTATGCCAGAAATCGGTAGCACCTCCGATGGGTAGTACCTCTCTGAACTCAGGGTGCATGCCCAGGGAGTGGAAGGAAGCACATGTGGTACCTCTCCATAAGAGTGGGTCCAAGGATGATCTGGGGAACTACAGACCGGTGAGCCTCACTGCAATTGTGGGAAAACCGATAGTCTTATAGAGACAACCCTCAAGGAAAGATTGGTGCAGTTTCTTGAGGATAACAATCTCCAGAACAGCAGGCAGCATGGGTTTGTCTTGGGCAGATCCTGCCAGATGAACTTGGTTGAGTTTTACAACTGGGTTGCAAAGGCACTGGACAGGGGATATGCAGTGGATGTCCTCTACCTGGATTTCGGCAAAGCCTTTGACTCAGTGCCACACGGTAGGTTGACCTGCAAGTTGAAGAATCTGGGCGCAGGGAGGAAACTGGTCAAATCGGTTGAGAACTGGCTGCAGGGTAGTCAGCAGAAGGTAGCAGTGGTGGGGGGGGGGGCGTATTTGAACCCAGAGCAGTAACAAGTGATGTACCACAGGGCTCGGTGCTGGGACCGATTCTGTTTAATATTTTCATAGCTGACATTGCAGTAGGGATTAGGAGCAAGATTAGTCTCTTCACCGATCACACAAAGATTTGTGTCAAGGTAGACTGGGGAGAGAGCAAAAGTACTTCAGAAGGATTTGCAAAACTGGAGGAATGGTCTCAAACTTGGCAGCTTAGTTTCAATGCCAAGAAGTGCAAAGTAATACATTTAGGAGGCAAGAACCCAGGACACAATTACTGGCTGGCAAAATACAAGGAGGAGAAGGATCTGGGAGTGCTGGTAACCAGGGAGATTAACCACTGCTCAGTGCAGGAACGCAGCAGCAGTGAAGGCAAACAGGATGCTAGGGTGCATCTCAAGGAGGATTACTTCTAGAAGTGGGGAGGTCATCTTGCCCCGTACAGGTCCCTGGTGAGGCCACACCTAGAGTACTGCGTGCAATTCTGGTGCCCCTACTCAAAAAGGGACATCAGTGCAGGGCAACAAAAATTATCTTGGAGTTGGGGGACAGACCATATGAGGAGAGACTGAGAGAGCTCAATATGTATACCCTGGAGGAAAGAAGGGGAAGAGGAGATATGATTGAGACCTTCAAGTACCTGAAGGGTTTGAACAGAGTAGACACCAGGTGTATGTTCAATCTGAAGGGCAGAAGGGAAACCAGAGGACACTGTATGAAGTTGGAAGGGGGCAGGTTCAAGAGGAAACTGAGGAGGCACTATTTCATAGAAAGGGCGGTGGCAGGGTAGAACATTCTGCCAAAGGAAGTTGTATTGCTGCAGAGTTTTGGGGGCTTCAAGAGTGGGTGATAGAGATTCAAGGGGAGGGTACAAACTGGGAGGGGGCAGGAGATGAGGGAGGGCATATGGGGGGATAGCTGCAGCCTAATGGACTGAAGTGTTGCATACTCAGGCAGACTAGATAGACTGAATGGCCTGTATCTGCTGGCAACTCCATATGTTCGTAACTCACTGCAAACAGGAGTGGTTTCAGAGGACCAGAGAAGGACAGATGTAGTCCCACTTCATAAAAGTGGCAGCTGAGCAGATTCTGGCAACTCCTGTATAGGCCAGTCAGTCTAACGTCAGTGGTGGGGAAGTTAATGGAAATACTACAGAAAGAAAGGCTAGTGGAGTATCTTGAATCCAGTGGGTTACAAGACCAAAGGCAGCATGAATTCATGGCGGGAGGTCATATCAGATGAACCTGATTGATTTCTTTGGCTGGTTGACCAGGGAACTAGGTCAGGGTGGACGTGGCCTATTTAGACTTCCGCAAGGCCTTCGACACCATACCACACAGGAGGCTTGTAAAGAAACTGGGAAGTTTGGGGGTGGGATCCAAGGTGTTAAACTGGGTGTGGAACTGGTTGATGGATGGGTGACAGAGGGTGGTGGTAAATGGTGCGGCACTCACTCTAACGAGGGGAGAGTTACCAACGGGGTACCTCGCGGCTCGGTGCTGGGACCAGACCTCTTCAGTGTCTTCATAAGCAACATTGCAGAAGAGCCGGAAGGGAAAGTATGCCTCTTTGCAGATGACACTAAGATCTGCAGCAGGATAGGTACTCCAAAGGGGGTGAAGAGAATGAGTAGGGACCTGACAAAACTCGATGAGTGGTCAAGGGTATGGCAGCTGGGTTTCAGTGCAAAAAAGTGCAAAGTCATGCACCTAGGCCTCAGAAACCCAGGGACAGTGTATAAAATGGGAGGAGAGGTGTTGTTGTCAGTCATAAAGCAGGAAAGAGACCTTGGAGTTATCATATCAGATGACCACAAGGGAGCGGGGCCGGGCAGTGCGACGAGGCACTAGACAGGGCCAGAAGGATGCTGGGATGCATAGGGAGGGAACTTATCAGCAGAAGGAGAGAGGTGGTGTTACTGTGTGCTGTTGTTGACACCACATCTCATGAAGGACACAGGCAAGGTAGAGAAAAACAGAAACTTAAAATTAGACAGCAGATAAGGAACACTTGACATATTCCATCCGCCCAATTTTCCCCTACTGACATTGTTACCTCAGACCATGCTTGATTTACAGCTCATTCTCCCCTTCCTTTCCACTATGATTCCCTTGTACTTATACCATGCATTTTGAACCCCACCACTGTTTTCACCCCCACCACCTCAGCTGGAAGGCTGTTCCAAGAATCCACCACTTTTTCTGTGAAGAAGTACTTCCTCATATCTCTCCTGAATCTACAACCCACCAGCTTCGTAACATGTCCCCTTGTTCTCCAGCACCTTTTCTTCTGAGAAATACAGTACAAGTCACATTAAACTGTTCCCTCAACTCACTGCTGTAGCATTGTTCAATGAGTTTCCTAATCTGTGCGGTGTTTAATTCAATGAATTAGTAAAAGGTTAGTATTGGTTTGCATCTAACTGTTATGTACTATGAGCCTTATTTTCAGCTGAGTGCTGTGGTCGCAGATTCTCTTTACCATCTATACTTTACCTTAATTTCTATGTACTCAATAACCACACCCAATGGTTATTCCAATAAAGCTCAGTTTATTGTCTGCACACATATATGTGGGAGCCTCAGCTAAAGGAGAGAGCTCCTCGATCATTGTTCACAGAAGCTTATATACCTTTGCAGTTTCACAGTCTAACAGTGATCTCATGCTTACAACAGCTTCTCCTTATCTCTAGCAAAAACCTCAGATTCAGCACTTTCCGTATAAGGAGTTGTCTTTCCATACTTACTATGTGTCTCCCCTTTATCTTAGTTACAACCAGCTGTATTTACCTTCATTCAATTTTCAAGGTTTCCTTCTCTGTCAAACAACCTCCTTTGTTCTAGTCAGCACAGAACTGTACATTCATTATGGCTGTTTTACAAAGCAGATAGTTTTAGAGCATATGAGAAGCAACATATCTATATGGCTATAATCGCATATAACAGTTATAAGCTCTGGTACAATAAGCTTTAGGATATAAAGTTATTATACTTTAGGATATATAAAAATTCCACCACAGTGCTTATGAGTTTCATTTCAGAAGGCAGAGTAAACAATTCTTAAGAAATGCTGTGATATTTATAAACAATGTTCTTAAGGAATGCTGTGATATTTATAAACAATGCTCTTAAGGAATGCTGTGATATTTATAAACAATGCACTTAAGGAATGCTGCGATATTTATAAACAATACTCTTAAGGAATTCTGTGATATTTATAAACAATGCTCTTAAGGAATGCTGTGATATTTATAAACAATGCCATGAAAATGCAGCTACTGCCATTTCACTAAACAGTTACAAGTGAATTGAATAGGCAGTGAAGGATGGTTGGAAAATAGTTGAAAGCTTCAACAGTTTGAGTTGCCACTGCAGTAGCATCACAAAAAAATGCTACACTAGTGAGTTGATGAAACAGTTTAATGTGACTTGTACTGTACTTCCCTTCTGTACCTTATTTACCACTGTGAGGTATTCAAAGGTCTCTATCTTATCCTCACCCCCTCTCTTTCCGGGTGTACATATTGAGGTTCTTTAGTTACTCCTCACAGGGCTTTTGATGCAGACCCTGCACCATTTTAGACCCTGCCTCCACTCTGTCTATGTCCTTCCAGAGATGCGGCCTCCAGAACTGGACATTGTACTGTAGGTAGGGTCTTACTAGCCATCTATACAAAGGAAACACCACCTCCCTCTTTCTGATGGTGATACCCTCCCCATGTACCCCAGTAACCCACTAGCCCTCCACACTGCCTTGTTGCATTGCCTGGCCACCTTTCGGCCATCCAGTATGATGACTCATATCTGTCCTATCCATCTTGACCTCCTAGCTGTCTCTGGTTTTCTTTCTTCTTGACCTACAAGGTCTTCTTATCAAGTCTTTCTGTTAGTCTGTCAGCCAGTTCAGGAGAAATGGATGTTTTGCTTCTAATTATAAAAGTTACTGCTTGTTATTTTTGTACCATTTATCCTCTGTAATCTGAGTTGTTACTACTGCCTCAGCTCAGTTTACATTGTACCCCTATTGACCTCATATTGAGGTTTTTGTACAGACATGTTTGACTCATGTTTGACCTTTGTCTATTGTCCATCACTGTGTAACAGCTACTACTGTCTATATAAATTTATGGCTGTTGAACTATGTTGGTGCCGCCTGCTGGCCCGGGTCATTCTGAAAACGGTCCATTGGATCAGCACACTTACCCGGTTAACAAAGACATAAATAAAAATAAATAAATAAAAACTCCCAGATCAGGCTGCCCAATGAGGGGAACTAAAATATGTACAGCCTGGAAGAGAGGGGGTGAGGAGAAATGCTAGAGACCTGTAAGTACCTCACTGGGATGGACAAGGTGCAAGAGGGTAGTGACTTTCAGAAGAGACGGTTGCACCAGGACAAGAAGGAATGCAATAAAACTGGAAGGGGTAAATTTAGTAGGGGTGTGAGGAAGTACTTCTTCACTGAAAAAGTGGTATACTACTGGAACAGCCTTAGAGCAGAGGTTGTGGGAGCAAAAACAGTGGAGGGCTTCAAGCATGCATGATTTAGTCATAAAGGAATCTTGGTAGGAAAGTTGGGGGGTAGTCAGAGAGCAGGTAGAGTCTGTGGTGACAGTATAGGCAGGGGCAGACTAGGTGGGCCAAGAAGTACTTATTAAGGTAAGAGTTTTGACATATACTTTTTTATTCCATTTTAGATTTCCTATTTTGTTCTGTCTCTTGTGATATCCTTGTTTCCCCATTTTAACTCTTCATTTAGAACTCTTTCAATCAATCAATCAAAATCTTTATTTAACCAGGTGGACACTGTTGAGCAAAGCTAATTTTTGAAGTGGACCTGGGTGGAACAAGTACAAAATACAGGATAATACACAACAGTTACAGTACACTAATGTAAACAGCATGGGCATGAACAGCAATAAAAAGAAGTAATGCAGGCTGAGTACAACAATATATACAATCAAGCAGAATGTGCAACAAATAGTGATGCAAGAAAAACAAGATAATACACAACAATTACAATACACTAGCATGAACAGCAAGGGTGTGAGCAGTAATAAAGTGAAGTAATGCAGGTTCATAAACCACAATATTGTACAGTCGAACAAGGTGTGCAAACAAGTAGTGTTGCAGATGACTTCTACAACTATGTTGCATATGTATGGGACATGAGACAAAAGGTGAGCCATCTGAAACCACAAGGACAACTCAGAGGACACACTAGGGGTAGGGGAAGGATGGGGGTAGGATGAAAAGGGAAGGGTCAGAAGTTATGGAATAGGGGTGTGTAGTGCAAGTTCTGATGTGTGATCTTCTGGAGGAAGAATAAACGGAGAGCAGGGCGTGGGCGAAAGCAAATACTTAATTGGAACTGGTCAGGGAAAGGAAGAAGGAGGACAGAGGAAATGAAGAGGAAGGGGAGAGAGAGAGAGAGAGAGAGAGAGAGGAGAGAGAGAGAGAAGAGAGAGAGAGAGAGAGACACAGAAGCTGGAACAGCGACTAAAAGAGGCCGAAGCAAAGTGAATAGTTTTTATGTTGTCTTGCACGCGCAGCGCAAGCAACATTTTGTCACAGCTTGCTGGAGTAGCAGGTTGTGGAGGTGCGGTCTTGTTGTTGCCAATGGGGCCACTGCTTTTTTGGGCTAGTCTCTGTAGCACCAATGAATGAGCACGCTGTCTATGACAGCAGTTCAGAAGCGTACCACCAACTTGAAAGAATTTCGCTGCTGCAATGAGGGAGCTCCCCATCATTGCAGGGCGTGCCTTGCCTGCTGAAACATTTCAATAAACATGGTGGCGGCTGTCACCGTCTGCTTCTCACAGTCCCCAGCACATCAACTTCAGGGGTGCCCAGTCCTTCTGTCGGCATGCCCCCTCTCCAGTTCATTTGGTTTGCCAATGGGGGTGCCCAATCTCCGTCAGCATAATGTCCCCCTAGTTTAATTTGTCTGCCAAGGGGGGAGCCCAGTTCCCCTCGGCATCATGCCTCCCACAAACACAGACATGTTTTCTTTGCTGACAGGGTGCCTAATCCCCATCGGCTCCAGTCCCCCAAAAGACCCAGGTGACACACTGGGAACCCACCCCAGCATGTCAAAAGTACTACCTGAAAAAAAGAATGCCTTCCCGCCAAGTGTTTTTTGGTTTATTTTGACCTATAAACAAGAAAACGGTCCCTCGCTGTCTGTTGTAGCCCCTTCCCCAATCTGCACTTACCTTCTGCGCACCCCACCTCCCCGCACCTCCCTTACCCCATACTTACCTCCGGAGGCCTAGCGCCATGATCTTCAATGGAGTGGGAACACGTCTGCACTCTTCAAAGCTGACCACGAACTGAAGAAATGCTGATAAGCTGTATAATGGCATAAATGGGGGGGGGCAACTTGGATGGATATCAGGGCCATTTTTGAGACTTTTGGCTCCAAATTTCCAACATGGGGTTCTTGGGACCCCACCTCATGAACTCAGTCACTGTCATGTCATTATTGGGTCCCCAAAGGTGATTTCGCTGTCACTGCGTGTAATCACCTTTCGGTACTGATTAACAAAACAACAGTGTCACTGTTCATGAGGTGGGCTCCCAAAAAACCTATGTTGCAAATTTGGTGACAAAGTTCAAAAAAATTGCTGTGTTATGAGCGTGCTTTGCGCAGTTTCCATGCACGCTCGTAACTTCAGGAATTTTTAAAATTTTCACTCCAGATTTTCTACATTGCCATTTTTTTGTACCTCCTTTTTCACATCCTGTCTGAAATGTGTTTTCACACATCTGGCACACAATGGCGTAGTCGCTGTGGGAAATCAATGTTTGGGACAGACTAAGAAAATCACAGTTATCTGTTCATGAGTGGAGGTCCCAAAATGCCTATTTTGAAAATTTGGTGACAAAATTCCACAAAGTAACTAGAAAATCAATGTTCAGGACAGATGAAGAACATCACAGTGACACTGTTCATGAGCGGAGGTCCCAAAATGCCTATGTTAAAAATTTGGTGAAAGAATTCCACAAAATGACTGTGTTATGAGTGTGCATTGCACAGTTTCCACACATGCTCGTAACTTCAAGAATTTTTTATATTTTCATTCCAGATTTTCAACATTGCCATTTCTTCACACCTTCTTATGAATGGTACAGCTGTCATTTTTCACATCCTGTCTGAAATGTGTTTTCACACACCTTGCGCAGAATGGCACGGTCACTGTGGGAAATCAACATTTGGGACAGATTAACAAAATCACAGTGCCACTGTTCATGAGCGGAGGTCCCAAATGCTTTCATGATGTGGGGTCACAAAAAGCCCGTGTTGACAATATGGAGTGCAAATACCAACAAACACCCAGGGTGTTATGGTTTCTAACCATAACATCCCACCCTGTAGAGACTGACAGGCATCAGGGGTGTGCCTTTGGATTGTCAGCTGTAATGCTCATGCCATTCCACCCCCACCCCCACCCTGCAGCCAGTGACAGGCATCAAGGTGTACCTTGGGCTCTTCGGCCCCACAGTTCACCCTATTCTCCTATACTGCACCCATCTCAACATATTTCCTTAAGGAATGGGGTAAGCATAAGGTCCGACGACCCCAAGGCACAATGCAACACTTGTCAGAGTCTGCAGGGCAAGGTGAGGTGAAATGGCATGAGCGTTATGGCTGGTGACCCAAAGGCACACCTCAATGCCTGTCAGTATCTGCAGGGTGGAGTGAGGTTGACGTCAGTTCCATACTTCACTGCCATTCCTATTATGCATCTCTCTAACTTCTGCACTACTAATGCCAATGCCAGCAAGACAACATTTGGCATTGACAAATGCTTGTTTGCTTTTGAAATAATGAAAGGGCACACTTTTTAATATAGCTCAGACCAGGTTTTCATCAGTATTCTCAGCTGTTTTTGTACACCTGTTGTCCCATGATATCAGGAAGCACTGTCTGTTTCCTGCCAGTTCATTATAGTCATGAGAAAAGGGATGCTAAAGAGTAGGTGTTTAAGAACAGTAGGGAATAGAGATGGAAACCTACCATGTATTATTTCACATGTGAAAAGCAGGGCTAAAGGGAACTCAAAATAGATAAAAAAAAAGGTATAATACCGTCAGAAGGTAAGGGGCAATCTAAAATAGAATTAAAAAGTATAGGTCAAAGTTTCCATTGCTAACATGGACTTTCTTATGTTAGGGGCCAGATCATTGTATTTTGTTGAATTAATGTTTTCATAGAGATTGCTCCGGAAAAAAGCACCATACTTGCTTGCTAATCAGTAGAAGGCTTATTTGTTTGCCTGCACTACAAAAACAAGAATGATATCCAGAAACTTATGGTAGTATAAATATGCATTTTAATAGAAGGGTATGTTTTCTAACAATGAGTAACTGAAGGATGCTGCCAGCTTCATCTGAACAAGATGCAGTCTTGCTCAAAAATGTAGTTTTTTTTTCCCCTCCAAGAAACATCCTACAGTACTTACAAACCATATACCGTTAGAATGGTGACTTCATTAGGGCACTGTAATGTGGGCACCGCAAACAGTTCATCTGTCATGCTGGTGCAGTGGATTTCATAGCGCTCGCCATGGACGGCGCTGGAGGGGTGTTGTGCCCTTGTCCCATACACCTCGTGTGGGAGGTGATTGTATTGTATTTTCAGGGCTGGGGGGCCAAACCCTTTACAGTTGGTGTGCAGGGGGCAAAGACCCCCTGCAACAGCCTGCACTTGCTCCAGGGCATTGGACACAACTCAGGTCGGACAGCACAATAGCAGGGTGCAGTGATCGTCGTCAGCACCGTGCTGGTGCCCTAATGTCAGTCACCCTTTTTGTTGTCGCACTGACATGGATGAACCCTTACAAACTGGGAGAAAATGAGGAAAATGTATCAGGGATGCTGTCTTTGTTACAAACCTGAAACAACACTATGTATGCTCCAGTGAATTTAATGTCATTCCTAATGAACAGGTGAAGAAACTGTGTGTAGCTCTAGAAAGCACAGAAATCTATACATTCCTAATAATCTGTTTAGGTGACAGCTATATGCCCTTGGATTATACTTTTGAATGTGTGCTTGTATAAAACATAAAAATATACAGCAATGTATAAGAATGTGAAATATTACTGTGTCTTAAAATAAGTGTTTGTTCTCCTTGGACATGTAAGATTTCTGTGATCACAAAGTATGCTGTGAATTCCCAGTAGGTCACGTTATTTCTTTCTCACTACAGTTTGTGATGTAAAATTGCTTAGCAGCGGCTAATACTGCACCAAAAACATCTCTCAACTGTTCCTAGTTGCAGGATATGCAATTCCAGAGAAAGGAAGTGTGCCCGAGAAGAGTCAGGCCGACCATCTGAGCCTGTGTCTCAGTGGTTAGAGCACCAGCATGGTATTCTACGGGCCTGGGCTCAATTCCCAGGAGGTCACGTTATTTCTTTCTCACCACAATTTGTGATGTAAGATTGCTTAGCAGTGGCTGATGCAGCACCAAAAACATCCATCATCTTATGAATTCTGAAATGTAATAGAAAGAGTGCAGAAAGATTCAATCAAAGCAGAAAGGACTCAGCACTCACTGTCAAACACAAAATGTACATATGCCTCCAGAATTCTTCTGTAAAAGATTTATTGTGGTGAAAACAAGCAATATATCCAGGTGTGGCCTCAGGCTACGTACATTTTGTGTTTGACAATGAGTGCTGAGTCCTTTCTACTTTGACTGAATCTTTTTGAGACTTTACAAGCACCATTCTCCTAGTAGCGACCCTGTTTTTCACCTTAGAGTACAGAAAGGTTGTGCCTTGGGCTCTCACGAGGGAGCGTGGAATGGAGGCCAGTGCTACCCAAGGAGTGCGGCAAAGAGTATGATATAAATTAATGCCTTATACCCTAAGGGTAGAACTCAGAGAAAGAAATGTACATGATCCGAAATCAGCCAAAACAGGGAGACAGTCTGGTAGACCCACACATGGGTGGACAAGTGAACTGCTGCTACTAAGAGCAGTCATGTATAAAGAGGTGGGATAGGGTGAAAAGACACTCTGCGAATAACAGGCTGTCACCTTGCCGTGGCACCTATGCTTACTGTACTTTACAGAGATTTAAGGGCTGTATATAACCCAACTGAAATAATATCTCTGTTCACGGAGAAATCACCCAGAGGGAGCAAGTATTGTCTGTTAGTCAACTGAAACAGGGTCTCCGGACCTCAGTGTAATTGTGCTATGAAACTTTAGCAGTTTAACAAAAAGAAAATCCCCTTTTGTGCTTCAATATCATCTCATGCAATTAGTGCACAGAAAGGGCTGTACTATAGGCCTGAATCAATGTGAATACGTGTGCCAGAATCTGGAATAAATGAAATCACCATTCTGAGGGACCCTTCATGTCAAGCACTACCTCCAGACAGGGAAGGTTCCGGTCATCACTCAGGATAATGAGGTGCTTCTTGACAGGGTGATAAGTAGCCCACAGGTTGGCACTAGGTGGTCACAGCTATATTTATTGTATATGCTGTATTTATAGCATGTGCTGTATTTACTGTATATATTACATGTTATATTTATTGTATATGCTGTATTTATAGCATGTGCTGTGTTTATTGTATATATTACATATCTTATATTTATTGTATATGTTATAGCAGTGTATTTATGGTTTCATAGTTGGGATACAAGTCCAGTGAGTGTCAGCCCTTTAATGAACTTGCCACCAACTTACTGGTGGAATACGTATTTCCTATCTCCCATATATGTATCTAGGTTTTCTTTAAAAGTTCTCATATTAGAACTTTCTATAACATATCTTGGTAGCTTATTCCATTTTGTTATTACTCTCTGTGTGTAATATTTGCTTCTCCTTACCATATTGTTAGATTCTCCTAGTAATTTCTGGTTATGTGATCTTGTTCCAGCTCTTGCAAGATTACTCCTGAAACCTAAGGTTTCTTTCAAATATGGATCTTGTAAGGTTTTATAGACAAGACAGAGATCTCCCCTTTCTTGCCTATACTGGGTAGAGAAAATATTTAATTTTTGAAGCCTATCTCCACAACTCATATTCTTAGTTAATCTTATTGTTTTAGTCATTTTCCTTTGTATCTTTTCGTGTAGTGTTGGCATCCTTTTGGTCGTAGGGGCACAGAACTGCGCACAATACTCCAAATGAGGTCTCACCAGTGCGGTGTACAGTGGAACTATAACTCTCTCTTCTCTGCCTTTGATGTTTCCCAATATGCAGTTCATTATTCTTTGGTGTTTTTTTGCTGTTACAACTGCATGGGTATCAAACATCAAATTGTCGCGGCTTGTGGGTGAACTGATGGACACTGACACAGAGTTGTAAGGTGTTGGAAAGGCAACTGCCAGACCAGAAATTTATTGTAGACAAAAATGAACTCAAAAAGCTGTCAAAAGCAACTACATTTCGCAAATAAAATACAAAATGAACAAAAACAACATCAAATCGAATTCAACTTCTGCTTTCTTGAGGTACAGGCAGCAATAGTCACCTCACCAGCACATATAGTTGGCTACAGGTCTGGAAAGGAGCAGACCTACACAGAGGGATCAGTAACCGGCTGATCCCAAGACGAATCTGAGGTCTCCCTGAAAGGATACCTCATTTATAGTAAAGCATAAACATGTGACTATTGCTGACTCCTCCCTCAAACCAACTATTACAGCAAAAAGCCCATAATCATTTTATTATTTTAATACCATGAGCTCAACTGAATGAATTACCTTTATACATGTTTGTTAATGTTAAAGTTCATAAAACAAAACAATATAACAGATAAAACAGTTTTGCTGCAGGAACAGGTGTCTTGTCCCCTTCCCCCAACTATAACTAAGGGAAGAGAAGGGCCAGCTACCTCCTAAGGAGCCAGCAGAAACAAACAGCCACAGAGACAGAACCACACCCAGTCCCTGTGTTTGCAGTTAGGAGTGAACTTTAGGTTTCTAACAGTGAGAAAGGCTGTTTGTTTACAATGAAAGCAACTTAAAATACAAAGAGTTAAACTATCTTTATGCTACCTTACCAGAACCACAGACAAAATGCACTTTGGGGGGAAAAATATTGCAGACTGCAACACACAGTGTTTCAAAGTGGGTAACCTTTAACAGTTTCACAACACACAACTTCTGAACTCTAGCTACCTAGCAAAGTGCTTTGGGCTGTAAACTCTAAAAAGTATGCTTTATTTGGTGGTCTGGGAGCAGGGCTTTTTTTAAACAAACACAAACATGTTTTAAAACCAGCAGCTACACCCACAGTCTCGTGTAGTTTCTACCCAAGTTCCTGTGTTTAAACTATGTTTTTTAAAACACAAACCTCAGTAAATGTGATAAGGGAAGGCTGGTATTTGTTCTTATGCAGAGAGAGGAAAAAGCACTAGACTGCTAGAAAAGGAATACAGAAAAGAAGCACCCATTTTTTAACTCAGGTGGCCAACCTGAAACAAGCATTTGTCGATGTTGAATGTTTGCTTGCTGGCACTGGCATTGGTAGTGTAGAAGTTACAGAGCTGCGTAATAGGAATGGCAGCGAAGTATTGAACTGAAGCCAACCCCACCGCCACCCTGCAGAGAGTGGCAGGCATTGGGGTGTGCCTTTGGGTCGTCAGGCATAATGACCACGCCATTTCACCACACCCTACCCTGCAGACACTGACAAGTGTCACGGTGTGCCTTGGGGTCTTTGGCCCTTATGTGCACCCCATTCCATCAGGAAATACGGTGAGATGGGTGTGGTATAGGAGAATGAGGTGAAGTTTGGGCCCAAAGAGTCCGAGGCACACCTTGATGCCTCTAGCTGCAGGGTGTGGGTGGGGGTGGAATGGTATTAGCATGACAGGCAAGAATCCCAAGTCACACCCCTGATGCCTGTCATTCTCTACAGGGTGGGGTGTTATGGTCGGAAACCCTAACGCCTCAGGCATTCGTTGGTATTTTCACTCCAAATTTTCAACATGTTTTTTTTGTGACCCCACCTCATGAACAGTGGCAATATCAGTTTGTTAGCCAAAAACTGCTTTTGCACAGCGACTATGGCCTTTGGCACCACAGGTGCAAAAACACATTTCGAACAGGATGTGAAAAATGACAGCGGTACTGTTCATGGGGAGGTGTAAAAAATGGCAATATTGAAAACCTGCTGTGAAAATCTTAAAAAAACTGGTGCAGTCACGAACGTGCATAGAAACTGTGCAACGCACACCCGTAATGTAACTAGTTTGGTTTTTTTTACAGTAGATTGTTAACACTGGCATTTTGGGACCTCCGATCATGAACAGTGTCAGTGTGATTTTCTTTATCTGTCCCGAACAATGATTTCCCACAGCGACCACGCATCTCTGCACTGAAAGTGTGAAAACACATTTCGGCCATGTTGTGGAAAATGACAGCTGTACTGTTCATAAGGAGGTGTGGAAAAATGCCACTGGTGAAAATCTGGACTGAAAATATAACAAATTCATGAACTTACGAGGTTGCATGGAAACTGCGCAATGCTCACTCGTAACACAGTCATTTTATGGAGTTTTGTCACCAAATTTTCAACATAGCCATTTTAAGACCTCTGCTCATGACCAGTGTCACTGTGATTTTCTTAATCTGTCCCAAACATTGTTTTCTCAAACCGACTGTACCATTGTGCGCTACATGTGCGGAAACACATTTTGGGCGAGATGTGAAAAATGACAACTGTACTGCTCATAAGGAGGTGTGGTAAAATGGCAATGTTGAAAATCTGGAGTGAAAATATTGAAAATTCGCGAACTTACGAGCATGCGAGGGAACTGCTTAACGCATATCAGAAACAGTTTTTTAGGATTTTCTTTTCAATAAATTTTCAAAATAGGCTTTTTGAGAGCCCACCTTATGAAAACTGGCAGTGTCGTTTTGTTAATCATTACGGAAAGGTGATTTCGCACAGTGGCTGCGAAATCACCCTTCGGGCCCGAGTAACGCCATGACAGTGCAAGAATTCATGAGGAGGGGTCCCAAAAACCCCATGTTGAAAATTTGGTGCAAAAATTCCAAAAAATGCCTGAGATATGCAACAAAGTTGAAAACCCCCTATCTATCCCATTATACAGCTTACCGGCATTTCCTCAGTTCGCGGTCGGCTTTGAAGAGTGCAGACGTGTTCCTGGTCCACCGAAGATCGTCGCGCGGACTCAGAGATAAGTATGGGGTGAGGGGTGGGGAGGCGCAGTGCGCGGTGGGTGGAGTGCGGGTGGGTGCAGACACTGCGAGGGACGTTTGCTTTTCAGGTTTTTTTTTTTTTAGCGATGGCTGGGGCTTCACACTGGGTGGGCCTCAGCGTGGCAGAAGGAGCTGGGGGTGTGGAGCTGACTGGGATTGGGCACCCCTTCGCCATAGCATCTGTTACCATTCTGGGGTGGGATCCCAGCATGGCACCCTGTACTCGGGAGGGGAGACAGTGAAGCCGACGGGGGATTGGGCACCCCCATCGGTGACAGCATGTGGGGGAGAGACAGTGGAGCCGACGGGATTGGGCACCCCTGGCAATTACATCATTTGCCATGCTGGGGTGGGCACCTGGATGCTTTGGGGGGTGTGGGCCGGACGGGGATTGGGCACCCCGTGCGGCCATACAGTGTGGAGGGGAAGGCGCATGAGCACGCAGTGTGCGTGCGTGTGTGCGTGTGTGTGTGTGGGGGGAGAGCTCTGCTCACTCAAGCGGAGCTCTCCCTTTCAACTGTATGCCACTGCATTTTCAGCTGTCATAGACAGCTGGAGCAGTGATTGGTGCTCTGCGACCATGCCTGCAAATACACTGACTGAATTGGAAGAGGCTGACACACCTCTGGAAAACTCGTATGATGGCACTATGTTTCTTGCACATGCGTGCAAGCAAACATAAAAATGGGTCAGTAGAGAAAAAGAAAAAACAGAAAAAAAACAAATATGCTACTGCAGTAGACTTTTATTTTAGAAAACAGAGAGCATATGAACATAAATACCAGGCACCCTTCCACACAGATCACCAGTTATTATTATTCCAGATCCTTTTCATCCTTTACAGTTTTCAGTGTAGTATTGTTTATTTGGTAAGTATGCACTGTTTTTTTTCCCCAAAGTGCATTACCTTACATTTTTCTAGGTTAAAGTACATTTCGTTTTCATTTGCCCATTTAGCTATATTATTTAAATTATTATTAAATTTTCTTGTATTGCCCTGGCGTCATCTTTGTTTTGTATCAAACCACCTATTTTGCAGTCGTCAGCATATTTGCCTACCCATACACTTTTTGTATTTGGCAGGAAGGAGATCATTATGTTGAATAATATGGGTCCCAGTACAGATCCTTGTGGGACACCACCTGTGACTGTGCCCCAGTCTGATGAATGGCCTTTTATAGTTACACATTGTATTCTGTTTCCTAACCAAGAGGTGATCCATCTAATTATGCTGTTATTTAGTCCTATTTTTTCTGAGTTGTTTTGATAAGACTGTATGGGAAACGTTATTGAACGCCTTGGAATAGTCTAGCAAAATAACATCCACAGATATGTTTTTGTCTAGGGCTGCACTAACCGGTTCAAAGAAACTAATTAGGTTTGATAAACGTGATCTTCCGGGTGTAAATTCATGTTGGGTCGGATCTATATTTCCTGTGTTTTGCAGATGAGTAATTATGTGTTCTTGTAATAATTTTTCCATGACTTTACCTGCCACTGATGTAGGACTTATGGGCCTGTAGTTACCTACTTTAGTTCTGTTTCCCCCTTTGAAGATAGGTGTAACTGTTGCCATCCTCCAGTCCTTCAATGTGTTTCCCTCCTGAATAGATGTATGATATAAGTGGGTCAGAGGCCCTACCAAATGATGCATTCATTTTTTTCAGTAAAGCAGGTGTAATACCATCAGGTCCTGGTGAACTATTTGTTTTAAGGCTAACCCGTTATTGTCCATTTCATTCTGCTGTGTGCTTTGTTGTTTTTTGGGATTATGTACGCTTAGAAAATAATTATTACGTTCAGTAGCCATTTCTTTTTCCTCAGTTATTACTTTATCCCCTGTTGTTAAAGGACCAATTGTGGGCTGTTTCCCCTTTAGGGATCCTATATAACTGTAGAATTTATTTTTGTAGTCTTTAACTTTATTTACCAAATTCAATTATATTGCTTGTTTTGCTTTCTTTATAGTAATCTTAATATTTTTGGCAGTTAGTTTAAATCCCTGCCAATTTTCTGATATTGTGTTCTTTTTGTAGGCCCTATATTTTCTTTTTCCTTAGGAGTTTAGTTATTTTACGTGACCACCATGGAGGTACTCTTCTTGAGTTGCTGTATTTATGTCTAATTGGAACCCATGTTTTAATACAATGGTTAATATGTTTGTTAATAATGTTCCATACTTCTATGAGATTCTTCTCTATCCAGTCCTCCCTCCAATCACAGTTGTTTAAATAGTCTTGGATCCTTTTATAATCAGCGTTGTTGTAGTTTAGTATTGTAGTCTTTCCCTTTGTGATATTATGAGTTAATTAATATTCCAAGTACACAATGTTATGATCACTGTCTGCTATCGGTGGCAAAATCTGTACGTTGTCAATAAGCTCTATATTATTTGTAAATATCAAGTCTAGTGTATTATTTCCTCTTGTGGGGTTTTTAACCAGTTGTTCTAAGTTTTGTAATACTTTAATGTCTACACATTGGTTTTCTATATTATTAGTCCCTTTATTCCTACTCCAGTCAATGTTTGGGAAGTTAAAGTCTCCCATGAGTAGCAATTCACCCTGTATATTTATGTTCGTTATTTCTGAAAACAGATTGCCATTTTGTGTTTGATCCAGATTTGGTGCCCGATATATTAAACCTATATTGAGGTTTCTTTGCTGTGTCTTCATTTGTGCCCACACTGTTTCATTACTGTAATAATTTTGGTTAAATCCTAGTGCTGTAAGGGATCTGTGTATAAATAAAGCAATGCCTCCTCCCTTTTATTGATATCTATTTTTGTTTATTTTGAGATAACCTGGTATTTCTGTATTCCATTTCCCATCTGCAAACCATGTTTCTGTAACTCCACAGATCTGAATTGCTTTCGTTGTCAATGTATGGTGAAGCTCCTCTGTTTTGTTTTTTAAGCTTCTAGCATTTACCGGTAGGACTTTTAACTTATCTGACTTCACACATTTCTGGTTATTCATTCTTTTCCCATTTGATGTTGCATTATTATTTTCATTATCGTGAGTTCTTATTTTAGAGGGAAATCCTGGGAAAACTGCTGTTTTTTAATCCCTCCCCCCAGCTCATCAGTTTAAGTGTTTATTGATAATTGTTGTTATATGATCCCCAAGTGGTTTGCTGCCTTTTTGGTAGGGATGTAGGACATCCCTACTGTATAGTTCAGATTTACCTTCAAAATCTTCCTAGTGTGTTATAATCTGTATATCTTGTTTTAAACACCATGCCCGTAACCAATTGTTTACACCTTTTTGTTTTGTATATCGTGCCTGATTTGCCCTTGGTATAGGTAATGCCTAGGATATGATTGGTTTACATCCTAATTCTATTAATTTGTTTGTGAGTGCCATGTAATCTTCTTGGATTTTGTATGCTGGATCTCTGAAAATATTGTTAGTTCCAGCATGAATTATTACCAAGGGTTCCGGAGTGCTGTATTTTAATATATTTTCTAGCATGTAAGGGATATCTTGAATTTTGGCTCCCCTAAAGCTAGACAGAGTTCTTTTAGCTTTATCTGGGTTACGTATGGTCCAATCCAGGTTTTTGATCATGGAGTCTCTCAGTACCAGGACATCTTGTTTTATATTGTTTGGTTCGGCCTGCATAGTCCTATTAATGATCTCAGTCTCAAATTGTATCAGTGGCTGTATTTCACTGGTTTCCGTACCAGACTCGTTTGTTTCTGTACTCCTCACTGTACTTTTTTTGTTTTCTATTGCCTTGTTATTTTCCTCTGATGTTTGTTCCTGACTGTTTTTAACAGTCAATAAGGGATCAAACTGGCTAGTTATTGGGATATGGTACTGGGTGGCCCTGCGTCCTCTTTTAGAGGCCTTACAATATTGTGTTTTGTACCATTCCTCCTCATTCTCTATGAGTTCTTCCTCCCTATTTCTCATTCTGGGTTTGTTATTTAAACCTGCCTCTGTTGTTACTTGTGTACTTCTTGTTCCTGTTTTAGTAAGTCCTTTCTTTAAGCTCTTAGCCTGTTTTTGTTTAACTTTTTTTGCTATATTAGTCTTTTTCCTTTCCTTTGTTTTTGTTTGCTGCTGATGTAAATTGTTTTGTTCATCTTTATTTGTTTCCTTTTCCTGTGTACTCCTTACTGCTGTTTGGAATCTGATTGCCATCTGAGTTTGACTGTCTTCCATTGCTCATAGTCTACTGTTAAATTCTTCATTTTCCCTGTTTAACTCAATATTTTGAATGCACTTCATACATCTGTATTCTAGGCCGCTATAATCCTGGTCTGTTTTCATGTACATGTGGCACAGTACACATTCAGTCAATTTTTGGTCCTTGTTTGTTATAATGTACATGTCTGCTAGGGTTGCGCCACTCATACAGTTTCTATACTATCTTTTCTTGTTGTTATACTCCTTGCACAGTTATGGTATACCAGGGTTTTATTTACTTACAGTATATAGGGAGTCCCTCTTGTCCCACTAGACATGCAAGACATGCGGTGAGAAGTGCGTGTCTTTGTGTATAAGATGTATTTATAGTGTGTTCTGTATTTACTATATATGTGCCATATTTATTGTATATGCTGTATTTATTGTAAATATTATATATGCAGTATTTATTGTATTTGTTGTATATGTTATATCAGCTGTATTTACTAAATATGCTGTATTGATTGGTAGCAACCCTTTCCCAGGAAGGGGTAGGCTGTTACTAGTTCATCCATCAGAGAACTAATTGCCAGAGCACCAGTAGCTTTACCCTTCGGAATGGGGGTGGCAGAGTTTAGTACAGAGCAAAAATAGGAGGTTTTGGAAGGAAGCAGAGGAGTCGGAGAGGAGACTTGAGTCAGACCTGGAGTTGGAGGAGATCTTTTAGCAGTCTGAGGGGGGAGGAGGCAGTGTCTGTACCAGTGCCAGTATGCATATTCGGGTCCTGGGTGTACCGGTGGGGAGGTGTCATACTGGCCTTGGCTCAGTTGCAGGACATCCAATGTTAGCTGGGCATGGGATTCTGTCAGGCCCCAGAACACCAGTGGGAGTCAGAGGGGGACTGCTGGCCTTGGCTCAGTGGCAGGGTGCCAGGGTCAGAGTGGTGCAGCACCCCATGACAGACACTTCCTATCCAAACCATTGGAGGGCAGAATGATTCAGGTCTGGATTGTCGGGAGGCCTTTCAGAGTTGCCTGAGGGGGATCGGGTAACCATGTGAGATGCGAGGCCAAATTGAAAGTCAGACACCCCTTGAAGGAGGGAGGGTAGCTGTCACAGTCAGAGGCCACACTATTGGGCTTCTCTGGGGATTTCTGGGTGTTCAGAACTTATGTAGGGAAGCCTTTGGGCAGGTGGCACAAGCAAACAGGGAGTAGCAGAGGATGTGGATGGCTGGATAATGGTTCTCAGGCAAAAGCAAGTTCCTGAGTGGGCATTCCCTCAAGGGATGTGCATCGATGGCTCTCCAGCCTGGAGGGGCCTTTGAAGATGCCAGGTGACATAAGATCAGAGTTGGTGCTTGAACTGGGGAATGAGGATCAAAAGCAATGGGGTTTGAAAAAGATAACTGCTAGAGCACTGCCAGAATTAACTTCTAAACCAAGGTAAAAGAACACGTCCTGTTTTATGCAAGTATGGGCTAAGGACTCTTTTGCCAGAGACAACTTCTAGACCAATGTAAAAAGAATGCATCCTATTTTATTCAAGGATGGGATAAGGCCTGTTCTTCCAGATATAACTTCTAGGCAAAGGTAAAAAGAATGCATCCTATGTTATTCAAGGATGGGCTAAGGCCTATTTTGAGGCAGATTCATCCACATAGGGTACTAGGATCACAGCTACTGTGCGTACACATATCTGCATGGGGTAACAGTAGTTTTCATGATGGTAAAAGCAGTGTCCCAGAGTGCCAAGTGTAACTGCAAGTGATGGGAGAGCCTCACGTAAAAGTCCAAGTATACAGGCCAGTGTACAAATCACAGCTTGAATGAAATAGGGCCCTTGTGTAATGTAATGAAAGGGAAGGGTGGAAGGGCGGTGCAGCTGCCGAATAAGGGGTGCTAGCTGTGCATTCGAGCAGATTTGATAGACGGCTAGGCCTTTATCTGCTGGCAGATTTCGTATAGCCGTATGTTCATATCGGGCTGTGGGGTTCAGCCCCAATTTGTGTTTACCAAATAAACTGAGATGCAAGAACTGAATTATCCTTGAACCTCTTACCCCTAAATAAAGGGATCACACATTTGAACTACGCATTTAGCGTGAAGCGGGATCTTTTACTGTGTCGCTGTGACTTTTTCAGTAGCTGAAGTAATGGAGAAAGGCTATGCATGCTAACAGTGTTTTTGCAACAGGACTCCTGGTAAGCGATACAATCAATTGCTAATTTTGCTATTGATTGCATATGCTGAATTTATTGTGCATATTATGTATGTTGTATTTATATATTACATAGAAGTTGTACAGCGTTTTCAGTTTATAAAGGGATACTCGGTAAATAAAACCTAACCTGATGATTTTCTAAGTGTTTTTTTTTTATTGTTTAACCAGGAGAGACACACTAAGCTGAAAGCTTGTTTACAAGTGCAACCTGGGAGCACAAGGAAGTTAAGTGACTTGCTCAGGGTCACACAGTATGCACCTAGGAGACTGTGGGATTCAAACCCAGGTCCCTAGAGCTGCAGCTCAGAGCCTTAACCCACTACACTATACTGCCTCCAAATATTTGCAGCAGGGACGGGAGGACTGTCATTGTTTAACCCCCTCAAACCAACCTGCTCTGATTCAAATAATGAAACAGGGAATTAGTGTGAGACCTGAGGGTCTTAGTTTATTTATTTTGTTCAATTTTTAATTTTTATTTTTATTAGTAGTAGTTTTGTCCTCATTTTCTCCCTGGACCTGGGATCCCGGCACGTACATGCACGTGCGTGGAGGCACATGCGCATGCCAGGTACCGGCTCAGCCCCTTCTGCCCCACCCCTGGCTATCGCTGTCACCCCCTCCCGCCTACACTTCCCACTGGACCTTCACCCAGTGGGAGCACAACTACATGGGGTGGGCAACCACCTTGGGAGGGGAGAGCTGTCTAGTGGCTGTTCATTCCCACTACCCCCTTCCCTCCATGCCGGCTCTCCGACGACCCAAGGTCGCTCCTGAGCCCAGGTCACTGGAGCAGCATGAGGTGAGGCACCCAGCACATCAGCTCTCAGTGCCACCGGGCTGACCATTGTCTTCCCTTTTTTGTTCCATCAGTGAACCGAAATCATTGTCTTTGGATTTTCTTTATATATCGTCTGCTGCATTTTTATCTGTCTATCTTCTCTGTGTTAAAACCAATAAACATAGAGTTTAAAAAAAAAGTGAATTGTCCATGCTGCCCTGGCCTGTCTAGCTCTGATGGAAAGACTGACTTATTCACATTGGGGTCAGATTGACTATTTCCGTGAGAAATGGGGAGTCCGCCTGCATTCCTCCCTATATAAAATCCCCCCCCCCAAGAAACCCTCCTAGTTAGAGCGCTTAGAGGATAAGATTTACCTGTTATATGTTTTATCTGAGTGTTAGCAGTTGATATAAATACTGATCTGTCGCTCTGGTTGTACATGTTTGTATTACCTTATTGCTGAAACCCGTGAACCTGTGTACTGTGTGATGGATGACTTCTCTAACCAATGCTCTACGTGTGCTTCCTATTTGTTGTAAACTAGAACAAAAGAAAAATCACAATAAAATCTGCTATGATAAAAAAAAATGAATTGTCAAGCTATTTTACTCATTTGTGACATGGTTCTGATTTGACCCAGTCCATTCGTCAGATTCATATCTGTCAATTACCTGGTTCTGGCCCATTCTGGACAGTGAAAGCAATCTGGGTTCTTTGTTCCTGTTCAGAATGAGAAACATTAGTAGAAAAGACATAAAATAACTATTTTAAATACTGAGTGATACCAGAAAGGCTTATTAAGGGGTAGACCCAGACTGGAACTGCCCCGACACAGTTCACGTTTGGGCTGGAAAATTAATGTTTTTGGTAAATCTGAGTGGATCCCACACTGTTTGAATAAGGATCTGCATCAGAACCATATCACAGGTGACAGCTGACCTCAGTCCCTGTATTACTAATTTATCAGTGGGGGATCTACGACAGGAGTCCGACAAAAATTATGTCGAACGCCCCGTCAGCGACACCGGCAGGTCGACCGCATTCTGCAGTCGGCTGCCAGTTCGCTATCTGTATCTTTGTTTTCTTCAGGGGGGCTTTGCCCCCTGCACCCCCCCACTTGAGGATTCTCAACTCCAGTCGGAGATGATTGGGGGAAGGTGCAGGACCCCCAACAAACAGCGCCGGGTTCCAGTGGGTCTCCCACTGTGGCTAGGCGCTGTAGTCACTGTGGGGGACCTCGCTGCCGAAATGTCACTGTGGGGGGGGGTAACCGATCAGTGGGGGAGACCACTAGGACTCACTGACCCTTGTCCTGAGCAACTGCATGCCAAACAGCCCTTATCTGCCACCAAATCTTATGTTTCTTTGTAACATAGGGTAATTAAATTAGGGTTGGAGGGATCTGAAGGATTGTAGATCACTGTAATATATTAACCTCTGCAAAATTTATTGCAGCAGTCTTTACATCGCTGACTCTCTAGTCTTGAAATTGCTGTAAGGATTGTAACTCAATGTGACATACTGTAACATCTTGTTTATAAACTGCTTCATCTTGGGACATCTGTGAAAACAAGATCTTGCGACTCAGGGGGCTAGCATGTTATCCTACAGGAACCAGATTTTAAATAAATTAATTAATCAAGAAATGAAATGCAATTTGTGCTGCCAAAAGGGGATGTGGTGAAGTACAAAGAAGTGGCTTATAGTACTTTTGTTTGCGAGCACAAAGCACTGAGAAATCCAACAATAGGGCTAATGACGCCTTTCTCATACCCCACTCTCTTCCTCCCCCATTTGTAATAATATTCATCTCACATGTTGACAATTAGGCACATGTTCAGTTCTATCAGCTCTCAGCTGTCTGATGAGGGCTTTATAAAAGGAGGCCCAGAGGAGATGAATCACACATTGGGGGTCTTCTGCTCGGTCAGACTAGTAAGGGGCACATTTTCCAATTTGCAGCTTGGCTCTGGGGTGCCGAAGTGCCACATTTGCTTGATGATCGGTCTGTTGACTGTTTTCCACTCCCAACCCCTCCTCCCCGCCCCCTCCCAGCTCCTGAGGTCAATTACTGCATTTGCTTGTGAGGCCACTGAAACGCTGCAGAAGTATGGAGTGCAGCAGATTAACGTTACACTGACCAGCACCTCAAACACCAGGGACCGGATCTCCGAAACTGCACGCGTCAGCAGGAAAAGTTGTGCAAGAGGGGGTCCCTTTGCAAGAGTGCAATTTCCACCACATGCATGTGGTTTCTGAAACAGGTGGCCTGTTTGTGACCTTGTTTACTAGTTCATGGCAGCTTGCACAAAGTTTCCTGTGCATATGCTATACCTGGTGTTATTAGGTGCAGTAGTTGTGCAAAAACTGAAAAATGCTGCTGTTAGTGCACAGAAAATGCTGAAAACAGTATTGTATCTGGTGTAAGGATTATTTTCCTCATCACTGAGTTCTGCATGGGGACTTGTATTCCCTAGGCTATGCTATGCTACGCCCTTCAAACATCGGGCTCGGAGCCTTGAGATGCCTGCTGTATGATGACATGGAAACTGGATCATCTGCTTACCTTGCCACAGCAGCAGTGTATGATGGCAGTGAAAATGTGAGCTATACTTTTTGATTCTGTTTTAGATTGCTGCCTGTCTCCTGACTTATCCATTACCCTTTTCATCAATTTTGAGTCTGCATTACTACTTCTTGTTCCAGCTGAAATAAGAAAAGGAGCAGCCCTGGTGACATTCATCAGAGCAGGTTTTCATCAGTATTCTCAGCTGCTTTTATACACCTGTTGTCCCATAAGGTCAGAGAGCTGAGTCTGTGGCACTCTATTTCTTTATAGTCACAATAGCAGTTATCTTAAAGCAGCAGTGCAATGTAAAAAAAAAACTGCGTTTTTTTCGACAGTTTATTCCCTGTGCTCTGCTGAGCATGTACCTGATACTCTTTCCCGCAGGCATTGTACTGTGACCCCGTAATTTGCTCAGTTATCCTTTGTTATTGTTTACATTTCTGCCACCGGCCACAGTGAAAGCAGCAGTACTAGATAGCAGCCGCCATATTTTCTGTGGTACTACAACATGGGTAAAGGATCACTTCCTGTTTAGGCGGTACTGCTGCTTTAAACACTGGGTGTTCCAAAAAGCAGAGAATGCTGATGAAAACCTGGCTGGGGCCACATTAAAAGGGCGCACCTGTTATTCAATTAATCAATCAATCAAAATCTTTATTTATCCAGGCAGGCACCATTGAGCAAGGCTCGTTTGCAAGGTGGACCTGGCCATGAATACATCAAAGTACAGTACAGAGGCAGGTATACAAAAAGCAATAATATACAAGGAAGAAAAAGTAAATACAGTGTATACAGTACAGTACAAGGTCGAAATAAATAAAAAAAAAAAAAATATTTTCCAATTGAAGAAGTCAGCAGATGTACAATCAACCATAGGCATACAGGGGTTATAAGCAAAGATCTTTTGAGTGAGGCAGCCGGCAACTACACATATTGGGGAAAGAGGCCGTGTATGGGGTGGCAGGTTAGAGGTAAAGAAGAGGAGGGATATATTACCGACGACTGGGGGAAAAATTGGGCTAAAACCACAAAAAGTGACAATGGCTGTCGTGTACTTGTTTATTATGATAACGACAGAGGAGGGGTAGATAATTGGGACACTACTATGGATGGGGTGGGAGTTTAGCCAGGCTGGAGTGGACAGGGAAGGGTGGGTGCAGCAGGAGGAGTTAATAGGGAAAGAGTGAGAGCCAGGGGTAGAAACATGGCGGGGGTCAGGATGGAAAGGGGGAGTTGCGGAATTAGTGGGCTAGCAGTGAGGAAAACATTTGCAAGGTGCTTTCATGTAGCGATTATTATTGCAACTGTAAAAATAAAAGTGGTGAAGCAGATTCAAGATGGGGAAAGGAGGGCTTCACACAAGCCAGGAGATAAGGTGCAATCTAAAATCTAATAGACTTTGACGGCAGATAAGAACCGCTTGGCCCACCTAGTCTGCCCATTTCCCCTACCTACAGGATAGGCTGCAGATCCTAGTTAACCAACAGCCTATTTCTTCTTACATTCCACAAGAATTGCCTTATGTCTGTCCCATGCATTCTTGAATTCTCCCACAGTTTTAGACCCCTCAACCTCCTCAGGGAGGCTGTTCCATGCATCCACCACCCTCTCTGTGAAAAAATAATTCTTCACATTGCCCCCATCTTTAAATTGTGTCCCCTTGTTCTTGTGTAACCCCAGGCTGGTATGCCTTTTGTATCTGACAGCAATACCAGGTGGGCTGGGTTCGGGGAGGTATATGTCACTCGGCACATAGGCTAGGTTTGGCTACTCTGCACAGGGGCATCCAAGTAACTCCGGACAAAGGAAGCAATAACTGTAATGTCCAATACCAGAAGTGGGATTCTTAAGTGTGGCTTTTATTCACATCCAAACAGAATAAACAAAGCATAGATGGACCCCCATTGGGCTACACTCCTGGTAATGCAGATTAAAGGAGACCAGAACACATCCTCATCACTTTAGCCCTCAGGCTCTACAACACACTGGGCACACAGCCCGGACTTGTACGCTGCTTTGGGTTACACAGCCCGAAGTTGTACACTGTTCTGGGTTTTCCCTGGCTTGGCTCCCTTGCCAGCCACTTGAACACCTTCCATATTTCATGGAAACATTTTCTGGTGGCTCCCTAAACCACCTAAGAGCACCTCGGTTCCATCAGGAAATCTTCCTTTTAGTCCCACATCTGGGTACTTTCCTCAGGCACTGGCCAAGTACCTGGGAGAAAGCAACAGGTGTCTCAGAGCAAATCTATAGAGGTGAATTTGGTTAATACTGATGGGGGGGGTCTCCCATCTCTCGCTGCCACAATTCATACCCGTCCATTTCTCTTGACATAAACACCTCATCCTTTAACACTTTGCAGTGTAGATTCTTTTTAAATGTCTTTCACATTCAATCTACTTGTCTTGCTTCCCATTTGTGCTGGACTTGAACATACTTAAAATTAGTGGCATTGTCCATTACTCTAGACCCCCCACAGAATTAAGCAGTCCAATCCCCACATTCTTTCTTTCTTTCCATATGTGCTGGACTTGAACATACTTATTAGTGGCTTTGCCCATTACTCTAGACCCCCCCCACGGAGTTAAGCAGTCCAATCCCTACATCTTCCAACTGTACTTGGCTGTCTTTTCCTGACCCCACAACAACAGTCCCTTTAGTTTCTTTCTGTTTCAGGTGAAAACACTTGGCCCTTTTTCAGAGTGAACTCACCCTTCGGTTGCAGGTGCCCCACAGGCATTTCCTCATCAAGGAATCTTTCTCTCAGAGCTTCTGGTGCCACAGCACAACTCAAACAGGCAGTTTCTTTCCCTTAGCTGGACCCAGGGGGTTTGTCCCTGGAAAACAGGCAGACACCTTCCCCCCATCCCCTCAGGGATGGGGCTCTGAACCATTGAGAGCAGTCTCCACCACCACTTCAATTACCAGTTCCTATGTTCCTCTTCAGGTGGAAACACACACCTTAACAAAAGTAGCTCTGAAACAGAGCTTAAAGCTCTGAGAGCCTGCACACACTCTGCTGCACTACAGTCTCTCTCTAAGACTGCACACAGACTGACTTCAAATTCCCCAGTGTTCTACTCTAACCTCCAACTGCAACAAATCCAGTGTTGCTTATGCAGCTGCGACAGTTCTAAAATGATGTCATCCCTCAGCCTCAGCTGACACTGAGAACAGAGTGAGACAGTGTGAAATCCATTTAACTGGAGTTTCACAAGCTGCCTTCCCTGCCTACCACTAGATCTTACTGGGATTCTAGTAACCCCGGGTAACGGGGGTTACACTCACTCTGGGCCAGGAAAATGACTGTCCACAGTCATTAATCACCCGGCTTAGGCCATCTCACCCCATGTGTTGACTACGGGGAGGTAGTGCTACCTTCTCCCTTACCATGTGCTAGCACAGGCAGGCAACACTAAGGGCCTAGAGGCCTTTGGCTGACATATCAGCCTCTACTCTACCTGCTAACTCTGGGTACCTAGTGGCTCTGGTAGAACTGTCCAGAGCATAGCCCTAATAGATCAGCACTGCAGCCTCTACGGCCATTCAGGACCACAGCCTGTCTATCCCCCTAGCCCACTAGGGAAAACCTGTCTGCCTCTAACCTAAAATTCCCAAAACAAAACAAACAGGGGACCTCCCCGACCCTGGACATCATGCAACCACACACTAGGAGCTAATACCATACACTATGCAGTACTCCCACATTCCCCCACAACCATACCTGTGGAAGAAAAAGTTACACACAGTGACAACAACCACAACAGTACTTTAAACACTACACTGTAAAGTACTAGTGAGGGACTCCGCTGAGTCCCTCCTCATCTTCTTGTCTTCTCTTCTATCTTCTTCAGGAACACCTGCAAGAGAAAGAAAGACAAAACACACTCTTAATCTGCATACACAGTCTATCTAAACCCCTACCATCAAAACACTGGAGAATCCCAAAAGTATTTTTTTTAGAAAAGTAGAAAACAGTAAAAAAACATTAGAAAACAGTAGAAAACAATGACATTATTTACAATACACCATATTTGGGGGATGGAGTGCCCTAAAAGTCCCATCTAGTGACCACAGTGCCCGAAGGCAAGTCCATTAAAGAGTCTCTCCTGGGCCGGAGCCTGGTGAATCACAGTTCTAGCAGGCCAAAGTTCTGAAGGGGAGAGTCTTTGAGGACAGTTCAAACATCTGGAGTCTGCTAGTGTAGGGTGTGTACTGCAATGTCATAAGAATAGAAAAGTCTGCACTTACCAGTCCTTTGTAGAACAAAAACAGCACCAAACCTGGTCCTCAGCCGAAGACTCTCCCTGGCAGCATTCTTCCAATACAGCTGAGCGGACATCTTCTGGGAACAACAGGAGGGCATATCTGGAAACTGCTGGGTTGATGTCATCTCTGGAGATGGAACCTTGGAACAGGAACAAAAAGGAAAACAGCTGGTCTGAAGTCATCCGGTTACCAGGCGATGAATCAGGATACAGCTGGGCTGGTGTCCTCTCTGGATCTGAAGTCATCTGGTGGGCTAGTCGATGGATTCTGGAAGGCCAGTACACTGTAGAAGTGATGAATCTGGGGCACCTGAGTCCAGGACGTCCATACTGGTGGAACAACATGGGCACTGCAACGGCTGGAGTAGCAGCACTGGCTGCCACTGCTCTGCTTTCCATTTGGTAGGCATGTGCACATTCGCAGGAAGGTCTTTGCATTGTGGCCCAGTAGCACAACGGGTCAGGCGTTTGAATTATTACCCCGTCTGGGCACTCATAATTCACACTGTGAAAGGTTTCATGTCCCTCTCCATCCACAATTCAAACAGTGTCATTAACAGTGTCCTGCCTCTTTTCCACCGGCTGTATTTGTCGTGAAACATTCTGTTCCTGACATGCTTGTTTGCACCAGGATGCACACATTTCATTGGCTTCTGCCCAAATCCAGGACTTCCTGTTTTGTTCAATCTCCTCCCAGACTCTCCGAGGAAAGGCAGGAATGGACATCCCATAGATTTAATTCGCCTTCCTACGAACCAGTCTCTCCTCTTTACTAGTTTTGGTCAACCTAAGACCTCTGGCCTGGCTTGGGGGCATCCAGTCCTGGTTCTGCCAGCTACGCATTCTCGAGACAAAAAATGGATCCCTGGCTTCTTCTTGCACAGCCAGGGCAGTGGCATCACCACTCTGTTCCATGCATTCCTCTGAGGCAAGAGCTTGAGGCTGTGTACCAGTAACTTTTTTCACAAGGCCACATAGGTTCCCCCTCTTCTTCTTCCTCACTGAGAATCTGTGCCCAGGAGTGAGCAGTCATCCTCACTCCTGAGACTATCCACTCTTTACTGGGCGTGGAGATCAAAACCTCCCATTCAAAGGCCTCCCTCATCTCATCTTCTCCTATGAGACTTGGGCTAGACCCCCCCTCTCCATGGGTCTACTGATGCTCTTCCTGAATTGTCTCTCTGTGATCCAGACTCTGAAACATCAGCACAGTGTTCTGTCTGTAAATCTGCACCCTCTAGCTTTGTGCCACACTCTCCTGAGGGGCCTTCTCCAACAGGCTCCATCTAGTGCTGTGTGCTGCCAACTGCAGATTATTGAACTTTTGTCCATGTGGGAGCCAAACAAATCTTGGGCGCTTTAAATAAACCATATTTCTCTAGGCACCCAGAACAGTGAGGTACCACGAAGACGTCCCTTCCAGCATTTAACCACATCAAACATACCTGCACTGGATATCCAGGAATCGCCATATGAGGAGGCAGTCGTCCTCCGTAGTAACATCTCTCAATGTCCCTTAACTTGGTCACTTCTACTGCTACCACAGCCCGGGCATGATCTGGGTAGCAGGCTGGTCCTGAAGCCACGACTGCAGAGAAAACAAACAACGCTCACTGTTATTTCAAGTCCCACATCACTGAAAACCTTCTGTCTCTTTCAAAATGGCTCCTCTGCTGCTGTGTTTACATTACTACCACACCCTGTAATGGTGGCTGCAGCACACCTACGCATCAACATTCTGAAATTGGGTCAAGTCATTGCACATCCGATTTACACACTCTATTAATAACTTTGCTCAAACTGCACAGACTTGCACTGTTCTTTATTCTAGCACATTTATATGATTTACCATGGACTTTTCACTTGCTGAAGACATTGCTCTAGCTTACAGTCCCTTAAAGCCTCAGTATTTCAGGCACAGGATTGCCTGTAACTCTTGCTGCATATCTGATATAACTCACAATCTCTCTCATGGCTCTGAAACTTATACTGACGCTGAACCCATAATTATGCTCACAGTTGATGGCTTAAAATGCTCGCTTTTGCTGGTAAAACTTAACACAGTCCTTGTTTGCAAAGTGATTACACTGCTACACACAGATTCAGCTGGCTTTTGGCAAAATCACTTAGTTTGAGCAATTATTTCTGTTGGTACTCACTGTTATCAGTAGCTGTTTGCTGCGATGGAAAACGTCCTGCAGCCAGTCTTGGAGGCCTCTGGAAAGAAGCGGGTTGGCAGTCCTGCCGATTGTCCCTCTGAACACCACACTCACAGTCCAGTCAATCAAGATGCGGGTTGAGCCTGAATTCAGACAGAAAAGTCATTTTTTTACACTTTTTACAGCACTTTCAGTCACTGTGACACTCCTCCTGTAAGCCAATTCGCACACTCCACTCACTCTCCCTCTTGAATGCTGGGTAGTCGCTGTAGAGCTGGCTTGGGGCGGGACTGATTGCAGTCTCACCAATCACTCGACGCCATGCAAATGAGCCCCTTTCCTCTCAAGTGCTCTTCTCCTCATGGCGATCGTCGAGCAGGCAAATTTAAACTGCAAGCCACACTTTTTTTTTTTTTTTAACTGAAGCTCCACGGTGGGAGCCCATTTCAACCATGTTTCATGGCCATTAAGCACAACAAGTCTCTCAGTTCACAAGAAAGCATTTCCAACATCTAGGGCACAATTTTCCTTTTGTTACCCACAGTTTTCCATACTTTTCTTTGTCACAAACAGTTTTAAAAGCTGGCAAACGCTGTAAATTTGATTCAGGACAAGGGCATACTCTCTCAGGCTTTACTGCTCCTAGGTAAACAGTTGGCATTTTAACAGCAGCACATGGATAACAGCACACAGCGGCACATTAGTTAACCTTGCTTCAGCTTTTTGGGCTACCCACTGCCAGATAACCAAAATGCTAGCACTTTACCCTAGCACCTTTCTTACATTCCTCCCTAAATTCCAAGCCCAAATCCTCAGCGGTGCCTCCATTTTTGTAACCCCAGGCTGGTATGCCATTTGTATCCGACAGCAATACCAGGTGGGCTGGGTTCGGGGAGGAATAGGTCACTCGGCACATAGGCTAGGTTTGGCTACTCTGCACAGGGGCACCCAAGTAACTCCGAACACAGGAAGCAATAACTGTAATGTCCAATACCAGAAGTGGGATTCTAAAGTGTGGCTTTTATTCACATCCAAATGGAATAAACAAAGCACAGATGGACCCCCACGAGGCTACACTCCTGGTAATGCAGATTAAAGGAGACCAGAACACATCCTCATCACTTTAGCCCTCAGGCTGTACAACACATTGGGAACACAGCTTGGACTTGTACGCTGCTTTGGGTTACACATCCCAAACTTGTACACTGTTCTGGGTTTTCCCTGGCACAGCTCCCTTGCCAGCCACTTGGACACCTTCCATATTTCATGGAAACATTTTCTGGTGGCTCCCTAAACCACCTAAGAGCACCTCGGCTCCATCAGGGAATCTTCCTTTTAATCCCACATCTGGGTACTTTCCTCAGGCACTGGCCAAGTACCTGAGAGAAAGCAACAGGTGTTTCAGAGCAAATCCGTAGAGATGAATTTGGTTACTACTGATGGGGGGGTCTCCCACCTCTCGCTCCCACAGTTCATACCCGGCCATTTCTCTGGACATAAACACCTCATTCTTTAACATTTTGCTGTGTAGATTCATTTTAAATGTCTTTCACATTCAATCTACTTGTCTTGCTTCCCATTTGTGCTGGACTTGAGAACATACTTAAAATTAGTGGCATTGTCCATTACTCTAGACCCCCCACAGAGTTAAGCAGTCCAATCCCCACATTCTTTCTTTCCATATGTGCTGGACCTGAACGTACTTATTAGTGGCTTTGTCCATTACTCTAGACCCCTCACGGAGTTAAGCAGTCCAATCCCCAAAGCTTCCAACTGTACTTGGCTGTCTTTTCCTGACCCCACAGTAACAGTCCCTTCAGTTTCCTTCTGTTTCAGGTGAAAACACTTGGACCTTTTTCAGAGCGAACTCACCATTTGGTTGCAGGTACCCCACAGGCATTTCCTCATCAAGGATTCTTCCTCTCAGAGCTTCTAGTGCCTCAGCACAACTCAAACAGGCAGCTTCTTTCCCTTAGCTGGACCCAGGAGGGTTGCCCCTGGAAAACAGGCAGACACCTTCCCCCCATCCCCTCAGGGATGGGGCTCTGAACCATTGAGAGTGGTCTCCACCACTTCAATTACCAGTTCCTGTGTTCCTCTTCAGGTGGAAACACACACCTTAACAAAAGTAGCTCTGAAACAGAGCTTAAACTCTGAGAGCCTGCACACACTCTGCTGCACTACAGTCTCTCTAAGACTGCACACAGACTGACTTCAAATTCCCCAACGCTCTACTCTAACCTCCAACTGCAACATTCCAGTGTGGCTTATGCAGCTGCGACAGTTCTAAAATGATGTCATCCCTCAGCCTCAGCTGAGACTGAGAACAGAGTGAGACAGTGTGAAATCCATTTAACTGAAGTTTCACAAGCTGCCTTCCCTGCCTACCACTAGGTCTTACTGGGATTCTAGTAACCCCAGGTAACAGGGGGGTTACGCTTGCATATCTCTTTTTCTGAAAGATGCTACGCTCTTGGACTTTGTTGATTCCCTTGAGGTTCTTTAAAGTTTCTATCATGTCCCCCTCCTCCTTTCCTCAAGGGTATACATATTAAGCTCCTTTAGTCTCTCCTCGTATGGCTTCTCTTGCAGACCCTGCACCATTTTAGTTGCCCTCCTCTGGACTGCCAATATCCTGTCTATGTCCTTGCAGAGATGGGGTCTCCAGAACTGGACACAATACTTTCACCAACTGTCTGTACAGAGGGATAACAACTTCCTGTTTTCTGTTGGTGATGCCTCTCCCTATACATCCCAGTATACCCCCAGCCCTCCCTACTGCCTTCTCACATTGCTTGCTAACTTTAAGGTCATCTGATATGATTACCCCCAGGTCCTTGTCTATTGTTGTATATATAAAGAATAACACATGGTCACCCATACACAACAAACATGTGTTTTCATTGAGGGGTTGAGATAACAGCATATGGATCTCGAGAGTGAATCCTGAGAGAGAAACTCAGGGCGAGTTGTTTATGGCTGCCTATACTTTATTTTTTACAGAATATGGTTTTGAATGAGTGAAATTGTTACTTTTTTTAAGTTTTTAAACATACCACGGCGCCATGACTTTTACTTTCATTTCTGAGTGAAGTGCTACAGTGTGGCAGGAGACAGCATGAGCAGGGGCACAACTAAAACTGATTTGAAACGTTCACAACTTGGAATGCACAATAAGCCCATACTATATACTATATAGAGGATAATGTATGGGCTTTGGTTAATAACAATGCTGTAAACACTTTGAGAGGTTGCCATGACATCATTGTAAACCACAAGAGCACAGCTGAAGAGGTTTTCAGATGTCCTGGCAAACTCGAGAGGTGTTTTCAGCGCAGTTGTTAACCAAAGATCGTACATTATATTTTATAGTGTATGGGCTAACAAGATTGTGCAGTTGCGGATTGAATTACTTTACTGAATTACTTTACGGAACACTGATTGTTGTAATCATTCCATTTTGTTGTACCATTGATATGACATACTCAAGAATGGTTAACAACAGAGTGATGTCATATCGATGACATAGCAAGGTTGTAATCTGCTTGATTTCAGTTAATATAAGGGCTCCCCATACATTATAAAAAAGTATATGTCAGAATTTTCACAGCTATCGTGCAATGCTGCTTTCATTTGTTAGCATTAAAATGGGTGGCACTGGTTTACAACATTTTTAATTTTTTTTTATTTTGCAACGCTGATCGGTGTGCCTGTGACAGAGTGACCCCTTTCCCAAGCAGTTTATACGTTTTATATAATGTCCAGCATGTTGGTTATGCTGAAGTGCTTATAAAGCTTTCTGTGCATATTAACCTAAAAACAAAACTAAGAGTACAGTTACTGAATGAGAGTGCTGTTTCAATAGAAGTATAACAAAAGTTTCTGTCTGCTTTTTCTGGATGTTAGCAGCCCTCTTCGAAGATACATTTTGCAGCAGACAGCATGAGGTAATATGATCCTGCAAGAGAGTTTAAGAGAGAACAGAATGTTCTGACCTTAGGTCTGACCTTTAACAATGTTGTAAATAAGTTATGTAATGTTCTCCAGGTGCCAAATACCTGTTCTCTGTGGTGCAACAGTGGCCCCTAGTGGCTAGTTTTATGTTATGTCTGCTGTTAATCAAAAGGCAGGAGAATTTGTTTTTCCAGCTTCTAACGAGCTTATAAAAAGCCCTACCTCAGTGCTGAGAAGGAGAGCTGGAGAGGTCAGTTGGATACTGACTGAGGAAGGTGGAAGACCCTCCATGTAGTGGGTGCTTTTACACTGTTTGATTCATGCTAGGCTGAAGAAACACCTTAGAAACTGTTGAAGCTAAGCAGTTGTCTAACTTACCATTTTGCTTTCTATATATTTTACTGGATGAAAATAAAATGATAAATGCAACCATGCATTTTTTATGCACCTGACTTGTGGTCTGCCTGAAATTGTGTTATCCTAAACCCACACTTGGTGAGATATGGTGTTAAAAGTGGGATCTGTCTGGATGTCCAAGGAAACAGGGGGAGTCCAGTCAGTTAGTGCCAGACCTGGTACCGAGGATACATGGCAGAGGTGCATGGCACCAGGTGAGAAGAAGACAGCGCCTGATGGAGATGACGACCTGGGTGAGGCACCATGCATGGGACGAGACAGACCCAATGGCCAAATGGAGACCCTGATATGGCTTCTTCACTGGATGAGTGGGAGATGGCTGGTGGCTGATCAATGCTGGAGAGAGGTGGAGCGCAGATGCCAGGACCTACTCGAGAGGTTATACTCAGAGGATGTCAAGGAAGAATTGGTGAAGCAGGATCCATGGGCTCTGGAGGAGCAGGAGGACCCCTAAAGAGCAATTGTGACCAACGTTTGTAGAGATCCCCTTGTTGCCCATTTATCCGGGCTGCTATTTGGTGGAGTACGGCAAATGTGAGGAGGAGACCCCAGGTAAGACTTTGACTGGCAATGTATTACTGGGGCAGAAGATGTTAAGCAGGATGGAAAAAGCCATTTTGGCTAAAAGGGCTTTTGCATGTTTTAAACCTCCTCCTATGAAAAATGATTGTTCTTCTGATGTTGACTGGGGAAAGTTGCAGTTGGGGGATTCTGAAGTTACCCAGTTAAGGGAATATGTAAAAATCAAGGATGGGAGACAGGTTAATGGTGGCATGTGGGACAGGTTATGGTGGTATGAACTCAGGAAGGAAGTTCTGTATCATATGAGGCCCAACCTCTGGATGAAGCAAGTGGATGCCCAGGTAGTGGTGCCCATGGCATATAGAAAAAAGGTGATGGAGGATGTGCACTCCAGTCACTCGGGGCATGTGAGCCATGGGAAGGTTTTGGCTAGACTAACCCCATCTTTCTATTGGCCAGGCATGTACAGGCAGGTAACAGCATACTGTAAGACCTGTTGTAAGGAGAGACAGAGAGCGATCACTGATAATGATGTGGGAGGAGTAACATAGAGGGTGAAGGGCAAGAGATGGCACCCTTGGAAGAGGGTGAGACTCCCACATAGAACGGAAGGGCAAGGTAGTGGCCAACACCACTAGAAGTGTATAAGATATGATATGAAAACCCAAAGGTTAGGGACAGGCTGCTAGGCATACAGCATGGTATGTTACTAGCCTACCTTTAAATGTTTAAGTAGGGATGGAGCAAGGTAGTTCTCCCCCCGTAGGCAGCTATACTTGGTGCTGGATGGTCCAGCCATTCAAGTGTATCTGGTCAGGGAAAGTTAGTAGATGATATACAACTACTGTTGCTAGTTCTTTCTCCTGGTGCATGTAATGTTTTGTAGTTTACTAATGTAGTACACTTGTAAAATGTCTCAAGGTATTTGTATTGTTATGAAAAGGATACCATACAACTTTTTTTTTTGAAAAGGACCCCGAGACAAAGCTTCTGGTGAGGGTGAGCTGAAGGTCCATACTCTTCCAGGGTGTTAGTTGAGATTTGGACAACCATAGGATGGTTGCCCTCTTATGCGGGGGGATGTGTGACAGGGTGACCCCTGTCATAGTACACCACCCCTGGGATAAATTGAAACCCCTTTCCCAAGCAGTTTATATGTTTTGTTTAATGTCCAACATGCTGGTTGGCTGGTTATAAATTAAGTGCTAAAATGCTTATAAAGCTTTCTGTGCATATTAACCTAAAACAAAACTAAGCGTATAGTTACAAAATGAGAGGAATGTTTTAATAGAAGAATAACAAAAGTTTGTGTCTGCTTTTTCTAGATGTTAGCAGCCCATTCTAAGATATATTTTGCAGTAGACAGCATGACGTAATGGGACCCTGCAGGATAGTTTAGAAGAGCGCAGAATGTTCTGACCTTAGGTCTGACCTTTAACAATGTTGTAAACAAGTTACGTAATGTGCTCCAGGTGCCAAATAACTGTTCTCTGTGGTGCAACAGTGGCCCCTAGTGGTTAGTTTTATGTTATGTCCGTTGTTAATCAAAAGGCAGGGGAAACTGTTTTTCCAACTTCTAGTGAGCATTTAAAAAGCCCTACCTCAGTGTTAAGAAGGAGAGATAGGGAGGTTAGTTGGGGTACTGACTGAGGAAGTTGGAAAACCTCCTGGTAGTGTGTGCTTTCACACTGTTTGATTCATGGTAGGCTGAAGAAAAGCCTTAGAAACTGTTGAAGCTAAGCAGTTGTCTAACGTACCATTTTGCTTTCTGTATATTTTACTGGATGAAAATAAAATGATAAATGCAACCTTGCATTTTTTATGCACCTGGCTTGTGGTCTGCCTGAAATTGTGTTATCCTAAACCCATGCCCGGTGACAATGCCAAGACACAGATTCTGTCTAGTTAAGACCCAGGGTGAGAGGAACAAAAGGAGACGACAAACTGCAAATTTGTAGTTTATCAGCTTTTACCTCCCCCTCCAACTCTCCCCCATTCCCTAATTTTCACCAGCTGCTTATTATTGTCCCACGCTCTCTTGAAGCCTGTCATCGTCTTGGTGCTCACCACCTCCCCTAACAACCCATTTAATCAATCCACCCTTTGAGTGAAAAATACAGGTTACTCACCTGTAACAGGAGTTCTAGGAATGGTATATGTTGTTCATCCACACTGTCTGGCAGGTTCCTTGCCGCTTTAAATCTTGCCGGAAGGTCTTCAAGCTGGCTCCTCCCACCCACCCGGGTGATAAAACTCAAAGCTCCACCCCATGATGCCAGATCTAGCCCGCTGGAAGCCAGGTTGTGCATCAAAGCCGGGGAGGTCGGGTGGGTAGAGTGGATGAACAACATATACCATTCCTAAAACTCCTGTTACAGGTGAGTAACCTGTATTTCTAGGGACATGGATATGTTGTTCATCCACACTGTCTGGCAGACTCCTAGCAGTTCTAGGGGAGGAGGGAGGCAAGGCGCACACCCCCTACTTGGGAAATAAAGACTGGAGAACCGAGGCCCCAAAACCAGCATCCCGGCATGACCCAAGGTCGATGTGGTAGTGGGTGATGAAGGTGTGTGCTGACTTCCAGGTAGCAGCCCTGCAGATTTCCTGGATAGGGACATCCCTGGAAGTAGCCACCGATGTAGCGGTATGGAGGGTAGAATGAGCTCTTATCCCTCTGGGAGGCTCCATGCCCACCAACCTATAGCAGAAATCTATGCAGGAGGTGATCCACCTGCCTATCGTCCACTTGGCTGCAGGTCTGCCAGGTGCAGCTTCAGCGTAGGTGACAAACAGCTGGCAAACCTCTCCCCAAACTTCAGCCATCTGCTCCTTGTAATAAGCGAGCACTCTTCTAGGGTCCAAAGTATGGAGCCTATATTCGGCCTCCGAGGTGTGATGGGGTAGAACACCAGCAGAGTCAACACCTGGTTAAGGTGAAACTCCGACACCACCTTTGGAAGGAATTTCGGGTTGGGGCACAGGATAACCTTATCCCTGTGGAAGACCAGATAAGGAGACTCGATGGAAAGCTCCTGGAGCTCTCCCATCCTTCTGGCTGACGTGATAGCCACCAAGAAGGTGGTCTTCCACGACAGGTGAGAGATGTCACACCTGTGCATCGGTTCGAATGGCTTGCCCATGAGCTTAGCCAATACCAGCAGTAGATCCCATGGAGGTGGAGGTTCTCGCATCGAAGGGGATATGTGATCAAGGCCTTTGAAAAAGCTCCCGACCACCTTCTCCTGTGCCACCGATTGCTTCCCGGCCTGCGCTCAGTAAGCAGAGATGGCTGCCAGGTGCACCTTAAGGGTCATCGACCAAAGCCCTTGCTGAGAAAGGGACCACAGGTAGTCCAGAATGCTTTCCAGGGAACAGGAGGAAGGGTCCAGGCCCTTGCCCTGACACCAAATGGAGAATCTCTTCCATTTGAAGGTGTAGCATTTTCTGGTCGACTCCTTACGGGATGTCTCAATGAAGTTGAGGACCTCGTCGGAAAGAGCCAAGGCCTGGAACTCTAGCCGCTCAGGAACCAGGCTGTCAGGTGCAGGGATTGAAGGTCCAGATGGAATACCTTCCCCTGATTGACTGAGACCAGGTCCGGGTGGGCTGGAAGCCGCCTCAGGGGCCTGGAGCTGAGACTGAGGAGATCTGGATACCAGAACTGGCGGGGCCAGTCTGGGGCTACCAGAATCACCTGCGCCTTGTCCCTCCTCACCTTGAGAAGCACCTTGTGGATCAAGAGAAATGGAGGAAAGGTGTAGAAGAGGCCCAGGGTCCATGGCCTCGAGAAGGCATCCCCCTGCAGCGAGCCCTGCTGAGGGGGGCGGGCATGAAACAGTCTCAGCTTTGCATTCTCCCTTGAGGCAAACAGATCCACCTGAGGTGTGCCCCAGTGGGAGAAGAGATCTTGTACTACCTCCAGCAGAACAGACCACTCGTGAGACGCAGCCCCTATCCAGCTTAGGGCATCGGCCAGAGTGTTGGGGGCCCCTGCCACATGAATGGCGAGGAGATCCACCCTCAGGCTGTGCACGAGTGACCAAATGCGGAGAGCTTCCCTACACAGAGGCATGGAGTGCATCCCTTCCTGGCGGTTTAGGTAGTACATGGTAGTGGTATTGTCCATCTGGACCTGAACCACTTGACCCCGTAGAAACAGAGCGAAGGCGGTGAGGGCTAGACAAACCACTCAAAGCTCCAGCAGGTTGATGTAACATTGGGACTCCCAAGGGGACCAGAGGCCATGCGCTCTGTGCTCCCCCAGATGCGCACCCCAACCCATCGGAGAGGCATCGGTCGATAGCAAGACCGTCGGCTCGAGGCAGACAAACGGGATGCCCTCCTGCAGATGTGCTGGCATGGTCCACATCCCCTGGGTCACTGTCACTAGCTGATCCAGCGGATCGAAGTGCTATGACCATTGGCTGGCCAGCCCCCATTGTAGGGGACGCATGTACCAGTGGGCCCAAAGGACCACGCTGGTGCAGGCCGCCATGAGGCCCAGGAGGCACAGGAAGTCCTGGGCAGGGCACGACTGCCCAACCTGAAATGATTGGACAAAGGAGGAAAGAACCTCAGCCCTGTCCACCGGGAGCCATGCTCTGGCTCGTAGAGAGTCGAGCTCTGCCCCGATTAATTGTATCACCTGCTTTGGCACGAGTTCCGACTTGGCCTCATTGATGAGGAGGCCAACCTGAGAGCAAACCTGGAGGGCCAGATCTCTGGACCGCTCCACCTCCGCTCTGGAGGGGGCTGCAATCAGCCAGTCATCCAGGTAGGGGTACACCTGGACCCTTCAGCGCTGCAGGAATGCTGTCACCACTGCCATGCATTTGATGAAGACCCTGGGAGCTAGGGAAAGGCTGAAGGGCATGGCCTGGAACTCTTAAAGGGATCCCTCTGCTCTGAAGTGGAGGAATCTCTGGTGGGACGGATTGATTGGGACGTGAAAGAACACGTCCCGAAGGTCCAGAGAACAGAACCACATGCCTCGTTCCAAGGATGGGATTATCTGAGCCAGAGTGACCATCCTGAAGGAACCAGGTCAAGAATGGGGCACCAGCCCCCCATCCATTTTGGGACCAGGAAGTACCTGGACACAAACCCCGGGTCTGGAGGAGGATCCGCCACCTTCCTGATCACCTCTTTTTTGAGGAGCAGGGCAAGATCGGCTCGGTGAGCCGACAGAGAGGCTGCGTACCCCATAGCCCCCCGAAGGGCGATGGCTTGGAAGGGCGGGGCCTGCTCGAACTCCAGGGGTAGGCCCTTTCCTACTACCTCCAACACCCAACGGTCCATGGTGATAGCGGACCAGGTGGAAAGGAAGTGGCAGAGCCGTCCCCCCACGAGGGGAACCCAGGGAGGAGTGACGAGGCTGGGGGTGACTCCCCTCAACCCGTCACTGGGCAGGCTTAGAGGAGGGACCGGCCGAGGGACCTCCTGGGCCTTTACCTCCCTGCTTCCTGTTGGAGGAAGCCACGGGCTTGGGTTTGGGATGCCAAGCGCGAGCCTGCAGGCCCTGGTGCTGTTGCTGTTGGGCCGGACGTGCTGCAGGTGCAGAAGGATGAAAGGGCTTGTGCTGCTGCTGTCAGCAGCCTTTGTCCTTCTGGGTGGAGGTGACTGAGTCCATAGTGGTGTTGGACTTTTTGATCCGCTGGAGGTGACCTTCCACTCCAGGGCCAAAGAGGTCAGTCCCCAAGAAGGAAACATCCGCCAATTTGTGCTGGGTATCCGCCGTGAAGGTGAATATCCTCAGCCATGCTCTGCGGCACTTGGCCACTGCGGCCGCAAATGATCTGGCACAGGAGTCTCCGCTGTCCAGAGCCATTTGGAGCTGCTGCTTAGCCACTGCCCTACCCTGGTCCTGCACCTGCTGGACCGTGGTCTGCAGGTCTGCCGGGAGATGAGGGATCACCTCATGCAGGGAGCCCATGACTGCGTGGGAGAAGTGTGCCATCAGCACAGCCGAGCTGGCTTAGCGGAGGCCAAGGGAGGATGCAGCGTACACCTTGCACCCGGCATAGTCCAGCTTTTTGGACTCCTTGTCGGGGGGGGCTTGTCCACGTCCCTAGCATTTCCAGAACGCCGGAAAACGCTGTCGGTGACCAACCCCTCGGCAGAGGGGTGTTCCAAAAAACCAGGCAAAGAGACGGTAGGGACCGTATACTTCCTGGCCATCCTGGCCGAAGGTGCAGGACAGGAAGCAGGCCACTGCCAGAGCTCCAAGGCTGGGCCAACAATGGCTTCAGCCACCGGAAAGGCCTCCGTGGGCGAATCCCCTCGGTCCAGTATCTCCGTCAGGGGATACTTGGCCTGCTTGGATATGGGCTCGAGCTGCATCCCGGTGGACTCCGAGATGAGCCAAAGCAAACCCATGAAGGATGATGGGCTTTCGTCCATCGACTGGCCCCCGGAGGACTCCAGGTCAAGGGGCCTGGAGAACAGGGAGGAGTCGTTGCCAGACTCCGAGGAGTCCGCAAAGAGCTGCCTGAGGCCTGAGCCACCCTCCACCTACTGAGGATGGTCGGGAGTGAGGGTGACCGACAACCTGTGGAGCAGGCCCTGACCTGACCTAGAGTCCTTGGTCGGCACCCCCGATTTCGGTTGTGGAGGTGGTGGTTCCACCACAATCAGTGGGGCAGCTGGTTTTGGCCGAACAACCGGCCCAGGCTTGGGCACCTCGGCTACAGCGAGGGGTTGTTTTGGCTGCTCGGGTGACAGCCACTTGATGGCTGGGGAAGGCAACGGTGTCGGCTTGCTCCCGGACAGAAGTAACTGCTGCCACATCAGGTCCTTGTAGCGTCGACGCAATTTGCGCCTAAGCCTCTCCTCTTCTGAGGAGGAAGACAAGGACAAGTGGCGGCACCACTTACCTCGGTGCCGAGACTGAGACCACCGATGTCGGTGGGATCAGCTGGACCGAGAAGACATCTGAGACCAAGACCGAGATCCTCAGCGTTTCCGAGGACGGGTCTGGGAAGGGGTTGGGGACGCCTGCTCTTCCCTCAGCTCGGAAGCCTTAACCGGGGACTGCAGCACCGGGGGTACAGGCAGGTCCTCAGACTCCACTGGGGGAACCGGTGAAGAAGAGTTGTCGGCATCACCAGTCGACAGCCCGTCCGATGGGTCGAGAAAAATCTCGACCGCGTCGATGGGTGTCTTGGCCGGCTGGCCTGACGGGGACGCCATGAAGCCAGCGGCCTTAGCCGCAACCTCGACCAAAGTCGACTGTCTGGGGAAGGAGACCTCTCCCACTCCCATGAACGCTGACGATGGGACTTACCCTTTGAGTCCTTCTTTTTGGACCAGGAGGAATGTCCCGATGGCCCCTCTCCCTTCATGGAAAGGGATTGGCAAAGCTCCTTGAAAGAAGCTGAATACGAGGTACCCAGTGAGAGCGGGATAAATGCCGCAACCGAGGAAGAAGATGATGCGGCCTGAGCCGCCTCCTCCTCGAGGGTGATCATCTGCTCGAGTTGCTCAGCCGAGCCAGCCACCGTGGTAACCACCCAACGGGCCTCCTTCGACTTAACCGGTGGGAAGCGCTTCTCGGGTCGCCCAAGCTGTAACCGGGCGTGGTCTCCAGGACGCTGGCTAAAGCAAACGGCATAACTTGCAGGCCTGCGGATCGTGTTCTAGGCCGAGGCAGTAGGTGCACGTGGAGTGCGGGTCCATCCTGGACATCTTCTGCCCACAAGGGGACTGCCGAAATCCGGGAGTGGATTTGTCCATCGCAGCCATGAGGGAGAAAGATGACCGAAGTCTTGAAAATTTTAAAATAAGTTTTGGGCGAACCAAAGAATTAGGATCCAGTCTACACTCAGAGCGTTAAGGAGGGAACCTGAGCTTCCAAGCGGTAAGGAAGATCTGGCATCATGGGGCAGAGCTGAGAGTTTTACCACCCGGGTGGGTGGGAGGAGCCAGCTTGAAGACCTTCCGGCAAGATTTAAAGCAGCAAGAAACCTGCCAGACAGTGTGGATGAACAACATATCCATGTCCCTAGAACAGTACTGTACCGTACATCCTTCTTGAGTCAGCCACCCCCCACACAAGTTAATACTCCTGCACCTTAGTTACTGATCCCTCACTGTGTATAAACAGGTCATGACACTCCACCCTGTTCATCTCTTTCAGATTTTTAAAGATTTCTATCATGTTCCCCTCTCCTGTCTGGCCTCTAGTGAGTCCACATTGAGGCTGGCCCCATGCTTCTCATGTGATTTACCTTGCTGACCCTGTGACATCTTCCTAGCTCATCTCCAGACTAATTCTTACTGGCCCCTATCCTTATTCAGATGTGGGGCCCCGAACTGGATGCAGTTCTCCAGGTGGGTCCTCACCAGTGACCTGTAGTGGGGCAACAGCACCTCTTTTTTCCCGTGAACCCTCTCCCTATACAGCACATCCCAGGAACTGTGGTGCACCGGTCATTGACTTCTGGCTATCATTAATAATGACCCCCAAATCCCATTCATCAGTGGCTAAACTGATTTCTTTCACTACCCCAACCAATAACCTGCCCTAGGTTTACCCTCGCCTATGTGCATAACTTTACACTTCTTTACACTGAATTTCAGTTGGACGTTACAACTTTTCTGGGTACCTCTTCATGTCCCTGGCACCCTCTTCTGAGTCTACCCTGTTGCAGAGTTTAGTATCATAAGCAGAGTAAAGTTTTTATTTGATTTGTTCTTCAGTGTTGCATAGGAATGCATTAAACAGCACTGGTCCCAGCACCAATCTGTGTGAAACCCCACTTGTGTAACCCCTACCCCATGGGTACGGCTTATCTGGTCTGGCTCCCGGCTGCCTGGTCCCACCAGTCCTGGTCCATGGCCCCCCCCTTTATTGCTCCTGCCAGCCCCAAGTGTCTGTAACCCCATGGAGGACTAGAGGAGTGAGGTTTTAAAGGTAAAGCCACCAGCTCAGCAGTACAGTGCAGTTAGCACTGGGCAAGACCTTAGAGCACTGCGCAGCTCCGTGTGCGCATGTTCGAGCTGGCTCCTGCTCAAATGTGTGAGCTGCCGCTGTCTGCTCACAGACCCTAACAGCTCTATGGCACTTAATGTTATAGCCACTCAGGCAGCATTTTGTCTAGTTCCTCAGTGTGTGCTCCAGCCCTAGGGACTCCAGAAGCATAACTGGAAGCTCCGAGACACACTGGGGGAGAAAGAAATTACATTTTGGTTAAGCGCTTAAAAGAGCTATATAGCTTAAGAATAGCCGAGGCTGCATTGTGAATAAATGCTCTGCCTGCTGCCTGTGGGGACAGCACTACGGCACTCACAACTGGCAAGGGGAGTCTTTGTCATAACCCACTCTGCCACCGGATAATAGTGTGGAGTGCAGTTATTGGAATATTGGGGCAGTTAATGTTAACATATTACTGTTTGCCTGCAAAAGACACAGTTGGGACTTTGATTAAAACTGGACTGCCAGATTCATTTGCAACCATCTTTGTTACCCTTGACCTGCCCTGCAGCCAGTGAGGGATTGAGGAGCCAAAGAACTACAGAAAGGGGGCTCATGGGAAAAGGTGAGGACTGTGTATTGGCACCTTTTTCCCCAGCCAGTCAGGCGTTGAATGAACATTCTACATACTAATGTGATGGACTGACAGTCTGATTGATAAATGGGACTTTGCATCCGATTTCCCCAGACCGGGGGCAGATTCAGCTTGAGGCAGTCTTTGGGAACTTCCAGAGGGTGAGTCGGCTCAGACTGTATGTCCTGCCAAAAGTTTGGAGGCCTGCCTGGGACTTCCACAGCCAGCAGCCCAGGGAGAGCCTGATTTGTTTCCATCATCTGGAAGGCCAGTATTTAAAGTGAGAAGTAGTTTGCTAACCAGATCCAGAGATTTGGGCAATTTGAGAGACTGATTCCTGCTTACAGCCGGGCGGTGATCCCAAACTATGCCATATTGGTGCCACAGCTGCAAGCCTGCAGCGTGGTCAATTCTGCATCCTTCCTATCCTGATGGACTTTTGTGCCACAGTTGCAAGCCTGTAGTATGGTTTGAAGCCAGTGAAGCCATTGTTCCTGAGCTCCAGGAAGAGGTGATCAGCCAGCAGACAGCCAGCGGGATCTGCCATGCAGTGTCACAGGCAGTAGCCAGGCTACCTATGCCTATCACTTCACCCTGAGGCTGGATGGGATGGGTGGGTGGGTGAAGTGTGTGGCCCTGGCCCTCGACTGGTCTATCCAGACAATTGCAGAGAGAAGCAGACAGAACTGCAACCCAGCCAGTGAGATCTGCATCTGAGTTGAGAGCCCCAGCCCCAAGAGCTGAAGACAGAGTGAATTATCTTACAGCCTGACAAGAACTCAGACACTGGTATCTTCAGGACCTTGAGTAAGTTCAGTGCTTGCCCTGCACCTGGGGATTTATTTGTCCATGGTTTGTCAAAGTTACAGTTTGCTTTTAGAAGTGCACCAACGCCAGCCAACCAGCTGCACCTCATCGGGCCTGCACTGACTCAACACCCCAGGTACTCTGAAAGGTCATGTGGGCTCCCAGTCAGGAAACTTGCACCAGTGGGGATGTGGGCCTCTTGCAATGTGTTGCTTTTGGGGTGGTGGGTAGAGATGTGTGCAACTGGAAAATTTCAACTAGCGAAATATTTCTTGTAATTCCCACATTACGCAAAATTTTTCGTCTAGGCTAAACGTAATTTCGCCTCCGATTCCGCTTTCACGTAAGGTGAAATTTCGCCATTATCCTTAATTTCCCCAATATTTTTCAAATTTGCCAGTGAAATTGCAATGCATTGTGGGTAGATAGCTGAAATATCACATGCAGGCTGCTTCCTGCACAGTATATTGTCTGTTGAGTCGGTGAGCAATTCAGTGTGGTGCATCACAGCCAATAAACCCTTCAAAAACCTCTTTATTTGTGATTTTTGAGAGTTAATTGCTCCCAAAATCTCAATTTAGTTCCTAGTGCTGATAGTCAACCGTTTTCGTTTTTATGTTGGTGCGCTTGCGCAGCCAACATCGTGGGACAGTGCAACTTTAGAGGCGCGGTCGTTGTTGGGCGAATGCAGGGCATGCACCAGTAGGTGCGTCCCGCATTCCCCAATCAGCCTGCATGCCGGCGCCACAACATGCATACATAATGTGGCGAGCACATCTAAGGAAAGGTCCGCTGCAATCCAAGCAAAGCTCATCAGATGCAGTGGTCCTTTTCTTGCCGTGCTCACCGCCATTATGTACATGGCGGGACACTTGCCGTAGAACTGCCGACTTCAGGGGTGCCCAATCCCCCTGTCGGCTGGCCCTGCCTCCTGTGAATGTGCCGATGGGGGAGCCCACTTCCCGTCGGCATAAAGCACCCCTCAATTGTTTAATGCCAAGGTGCCCAACTCTCGGCTCAGCACCCTTCCCACTCCTTTGTGTGTCGACAGGATGCCCAATCCGCCAGCATAAATCCCCCTGTTGTTTGCCAACGAGGGTGCCCAATCCCCGCCAGCTACAGACACCCTCCCAAACAGTTAGGTGGCACGTTGGGAGCCCACCCCAGTGTGCCAAATGCCCTGCAAAACAAAACTGTCCCGCAATGTTTTTTCTGTTTTTAACCTGTAAAACGAAACGGTCCCTCGTAGTCTCCGTGCCCCCTCCTCCACCCGCACCCACCCACTGTGCACCCTGCCTCCCCACACCCCCCCTCACCCCATACTTACCTCCGGAGTCCGGTGCGACGATCTTCGGTGGACCGGGAACACGTCTGCACTCTTCAAAGCCGACCGCGAACTGAGGAAATGCCGGTAAGCTGTATAATGTAATAGATAGGATTTTTGCAACTTTGCTGCATATCTCAGGCATTTTTGCAAATTTTGGCCCCAAATTTTCAACCTGGGGTTTTTGGGACCCCTTTTCATGAATTCTTGCACTGTCATGGCATTATTCGGTCCCAAAAGGTGATTTTGCACTCACTGCACGGAATCACCTTTTGGGACAGCGTAATGAAATGACAGTGCCACTGTTCATGGAGGGGGCTCTCAAAAACCCTATGTTGCAAATTTGGTGGGAAAATCCAAAACATGACTGTTTTACGAGCATGCGTAGCAACCGCAACGCCGTAGTTAGCTAATGCGCAATATTTTCATGCCAGATTTTCAACATTGGCATTTTACCACACCTTCTTATGAACCACACAGCTGTCATTTTCACATCCTGGCCGAATGTGTTTTGCACTCCGCAGAATAAAGTGGTTGTAGTGCCAAATCAGGGTTTGGGACACACTACAAAAATGACAGTGACACTGTTCATGAGCAGAGATCCTAAAATGCCTGTATTGAAAGATTTGGTGACAATACTCCATAAAGTGACTATTTTACGAGCGTGCGTAGCAACTGTGCAACGCACACTCGTACGTTAGCGCATTTGCTCTATTTTCATGCCAGATTCTCAACATTGGCATTTTACCACACCTTCTTGTGAATTGTACATCTGTCATTTTTCACATCCTGGCCAAAATGTGTTTTCGCACTTTCGGCGCAGAATAGCGCAGTCGCTGTGCGAAATCAGTGTTCGGGACACATTACAAAAAAGACAATGATATTGTTCATGAGGAAAGGTCCAAAAATGCCTGTGTTGAAAATTTGGTGACAATACTCCACAAAATGACTGTTTTTCGAGGTGCATAGCAACTGCGCAACGCACACTCGTAACTTGGCGCATTCGCAATATTTTCATGCCAGATTCTCAAATTTGGCATTTTACTACACCTTCTTGTGAACTTTACAGCTGTCATTTTTCACATCCTTGCCGAAATGTGTTTTCACACTTTTCAGCGCAGAATAGCGCGTTCGCTGAGCGAAATCAGTGTTCGGGACACATTACAAAAATGACAGTGACACTGTTCATGAGCAGAGGTCCTAAAATGCCTGTGTTGAACATTTGGTGACAATACTCCATAAAATGACTGTGTTACGAGAGTGCATTGCGCAGTTTGCACGCACGCTCGTGCGTTCGCAAACTTCTAATATTCTCACTCCAGATTTTCTACAGTGCCATTGTTCTGCACCTCCTAATGAACAGTACAGCTGTCATTTTTCACATCCTGACCAAAATCTGTTTTCGCAGTTCTGGCGCAGAATAACGTGGTCGCTGTGGAAAGTCAGTGTTCGAGACACATGATGAAAATGACAGTGACACTGTTCATTAGCAGATGACCTAAAATTCCTATGTTGAAAATTTGGGAACGAAAGTCAATAAAATGAGTGTTTTATGAGCGTGCGTTGCAGTTTGCACGCACGCTCATGACTTTGTGAATTTGTAATACTTTCACTCCAGCTGTTCATCATTGGCATTTTTCCATACCTCCTTATGAACACTGCAGCTGCCTGAAATGTGTTTTCGCACGTCTGGCACAGAATTGCACGGCCGCTGCGCGAAATCAGTTTTTGGCACAGTTGGAGGAAATGACGGTGACACTATTCATGAGCAGAGGTCCTAAAATGCCTATGTTGAAAATTTGGTGCTGAAACTCCATACAATGACTGTGTTGCAAGCGTGCATTGCGCAGTTTCCACGCACCCTTGTAACTTCGTCAATCTGCAATATTTTCATGCCACATTTTCACCACTGCCATTTGTGCACATCTCCTTATCAATAGTCCAGCTGCCATTTTTCACAGCCTGCCCAAAACGTGTTTCCGCAGCTGTGGCGCACAATGGCATGCTCGCTGTGCAAAATCACCTTTTGAGACACATTCACAAAATCACAGCACTATGGCCTTTAGCTACGCCTTCCACTGCCAATGCCAGCGACAACATTCGGCATTGACAAATGCTTGTTTTATCTTTGGGTAATACTTAATTAAACTTAGGTAGTGTTTTCAGTTTTTTCTGTGTCTGTGAGGGAGATGAGTGGGGGAGGGTCGTCCTTGTGATGTGTGCGTGTGTGTGTGTGTATGTGAAAGTAGAGCAGGCTAGTTCCTAATATTTGACAGATTTCTCACAAGTTGTCAGTGAGTTTCTATAATTTCTTTTAAGTCTTAATATTTTTGTTGGTGTGCTACTTATTTGTTATATTTTTCTTACATAGTGACCCTTTTTGGGGTAACTTTATCTGAACAGTTACTACATTCTGACTCTGACTAGTTCTGTTCCTGTTTCCCTTTGCTTAATCACTTTTGTGATTATTTTTTATGTTGATTGCGTGCAGCGCAAGAAACATATTGCGGCAGCTTTATCCACAAGCAGGTTGTGGAGGTGCGGCACTGTTGTGGCCAATGCCCCCACAGCCTGCAAATGCTTGTCCAGCGTCCCCCAATGCCGTGGCACGCTGCTGCTGACACTAGTTCAGCCAGCGTGCCATCAACTTGTAACAAATTAGCCGCTGCAATCAGGGGCCACCTCATCATTGCAGCATCACCCATCCGCTGCAATGAGGGAGCGACCCATCATTGCAGGCGTGATGTAAAGCCTGATATTGTTTGTGAACATGGCAGCGGCTTGCCGCCGTGTACATAAACAAAATCACCACCATGTGTATTTGCCAGCGGGGTCCCCAATCCCCATCGGCTTCAGTGGCCCAATGTTGATTTTGCCGACGGGGAGCCCTCCCCACGGCATGATGTCAAAAAAAAACCCCGCTTTTACTGTCTGCCAACGGGGTGCCCAATCCCCATCGGCATAAGGTGATCCCCCCCCTTGTGTTGTGTGCCAACGGGGGTGCCCAATCCCCCTTCGGCTACAGCTGCCGCCCCCAAAGGAAAGAGTCTGGTGTCACACTGGGAGCCCACCCCAGCATGCCAAATGCCCCTTTAAAGTAAAAAATGGTCCCGCAATGTCGTTTTGTGTTTTTTAACCTGTAAAATAGGAAACTGTCCCTTGGCGATCTCCCTGCCCCCCACCTGCAACCCGCGCCAAACCACTGCGCACCCTGCCTCCCCACAACCCCCTCACCCCATACTTACCTCCAGAGCTTGGTGCAATGATCTTCGGTGGACCGGGAACACGTCTGCACTCTTCAAAGCCGACCGCAAACTGAGGAAATGCCAGTAAGCTGTATAATGGAATGAATAGGGTTTTTCCAACTTTAATGCATATCTCAGTCATTTTTTTGGAATTTTGACACCAAATTTTCAACATGGAGTTTTTGGGACCCCTCCTCCATGAATTCTGTCACTGTTATGGCGTTAATCGGGCGAAAGGTGATTTAGCGGTCACTGCGCAGAATCACCTTTCAGGGCCGATTAATGAAACGACAGTGCTAGTGTTCATGAGGTGGGCTCTCAAAAAGCCTATGTTGAAAATTTGGTAGAAAAATCCAAAATGATTGTTTTACTTAGCGCATGCTATGCAGTTGTTACGCGACGCTCGTAACTTCGCGAATGTGCAATATTTTCATTCCAGATTTTCAACATTCGCATTTTTTCACACCTCCTTGTGAACAGTACAGCTGTCATTGTTCACATCCTGGCAGAAATGTGTTTTCGCACTTTCGGCGCAGAATAGCGCAGTCGCTGTGCGAAATCAGTGTTCGGGACACATTACAAAAAAGACAATGATATTGTTCATGAGCAAAGGTCCAAAAATGCCTGTGTTGAAAATTTGGTGACAATACTCCACAAAATGACTGTTTTACGAGGTGCATAGCAACTGCGCAACGCACACTCGTAACTTGGCGCATTCGCAATATTTTCATGCCAGATTCTCAAATTTGGCATTTTACTACACCTTCTTGTGAACTTTACAGCTGTCATTTTTCACATCCTTGCCGAAATGTGTTTTCACACTTTTCAGCGCAGAATAGCGCGTTCACTAGCGAAATCAGTGTTCGGGACACATTACAAAAATGACAGTGACACTGTTCATGAGCAGAGGTCCTAAAATGCCTGTGTTGAACATTTGGTGACAATACTCCATAAAATGACTGTATTACGGCGTGCGTTGCGCGGTTACCACGCTGCCTTTCGTCTTGGTCCTAAACTTCTAATATTCTCACTCCAGATTTTCTACAGTGCCATTGTTCTGCACCTCCTAATGAACAGTACAGCTGTCTTTTCACATCCTGACCAAAATCTGTTTTCGCAGTTCTGGCGCAGAATAACGTGGTCGCTGTAGGAAAGTCAGTGTTCGAGACAATGATGAAAATGACAGTGACACTGTTCATTAGCAGATGACCTAAAATTCCTATGTTGAAAATTTGGGAACGAAAGTCAATAAAATGAGTGTTTTATGAGCGTGCGTTGCAGTTTGCACGCACGCTCATGACTTTGTGAATTTGTAATACTTTCACTCCAGCTGTTCATCATTGGCATTTTTCCATACCTCCTTATGAACACTGCAGCTGCCTGAAATGTGTTTTCGCACGTCTGGCACAGAATTGCACGGCCGCTGCGCGAAATCAGTTTTTGGCACAGTTGGAGGAAATGACGGTGACACTATTCATGAGCAGAGGTCCTAAAATGCCTATGTTGAAAATTTGGTGCTGAAACTCCATACAATGACTGTGTTGCAAGCGTGCATTGCGCAGTTTCCACACACCCTTGTAACTTCGTCAATCTGCAATATTTTCATGCCACATTTTCACCACTGCCATTTGTGCACATCTCCTTATCAATAGTCCAGCTGCCATTTTTCACAGCCTGCCCAAAACGTGTTTCTTCAGCTGTGGCGCACAATGGCATGCTCGCTGTGCAAAATCACCTTTTGAGACACATTCACAAAATCACAGCACTATGCGTCTTTAGCTACGCCACTCCTACTGCCAATGCCAGCGCGAAAACATTCGGCATTGACAAATGCTTGTTTTATCTTTGGGTAATACTTAATTAAACTTAGGTAGTGTTTTCAGTTTTTTCTGTGTCTGTGAGGGAGATGAGTGGGGGAGGGTCGTCCTTGTGATGTGTGCGTGTGTGTGTGTGTATGTGAAAGTAGAGCAGGCTAGTTCCTAATATTTGACAGATTTCTCACAAGTTGTCAGTGAGTTTCTATAATTTCTTTTAAGTCTTAATATTTTTGTTGGTGTGCTACTTATTTGTTATATTTTTCTTACATAGTGACCCTTTTTGGGGTAACTTTATCTGAACAGTTACTACATTCTGACTCTGACTAGTTCTGTTCCTGTTTCCCTTTGCTTAATCACTTTTGTGATTATTTTTTATGTTGATTGAGTGCAGCGCAAGAAACATATTGCGGCAGCTTTATCCACAAGCAGGTTGTGGAGGTGCGGCACTGTTGTGGCCAATGCCCCCACAGCCTGCAAATGCTTGTCCAGCGTCCCCCAATGCCGTGGCACGCTGCTGCTGACACTAGTTCAGCCAGCGTGCCATCAACTTGTAACAAATTAGCCGCTGCAATCAGGGGCCACCTCATCATTGCAGCATCACCCATCCGCTGCAATGAGGGAGCGACCCATCATTGCAGGGCGTGATGTAGAAAGCCTGATATTGTTTGTGAACATGGCAGCGGCTTGCCGCCGTGTACACAAACAAAATCACCCCCCCCACCATGTGTATTTGCCAACGGGGTCCCCAATCCCCATCGGCTTCAGTGGCCCAATGTTGATTTTGCCGACGGGAGCCCTACCCCATCGGCATGATGTCAAAAACCCGCTTATTGTCTGCCAACGGGTGCCCAATCCCCATCGGCATAAGGTGATCCCCTGTTGTGTGCCAACGGGTGCCCAACTCTTCGGCTACAGCTGCCGCCCCCAAAGGAAAGAGTCTGGTGTCACACTGGGAGCCCACCCCAGCATGCCAAATGCCCCTTAAAGTAAAAATGGTCCCGCAATGTCGCTTTTGTGTTTTTAACCTAAAATAGAAACTGTCCCTTGGCGATCTCCTGCCCCCACCTGCAACCCGCGCAAACCACTGCGCACCCTGCCTCCCACAACCCCTCACCCCATACTTACCTCCAGAGCTTGGTGCAATGATCTTCGTGGATCGGGAACACGCCTGCACTTTCAAAGCCGACCGCAAACTGAGGAAATGCCAGTAAGCTGTATAATGGAATGAATAGGGTTTTCCAACTTTAATGCATATCTCCAGTCATTTTTTGGAATTTTGACACCAAATTTTCAACATGGAGTTTTGGGACCCCTCCTCATGAATTCTGTCACTGTTATGGCGTTAATCGGCCCCGAAAGGTGATTTCGCGGTCACTGCGCAGAATCACCTTTCAGGGCCGATTAATGAAACGACAGTGCTAGTGTTCATGAGGTGGGCTCTCAAAAAGCCTATGTTGAAAATTTGGTAGAAAAAATCCAAAATGATTGTTTTACTTAGCGCATGCTATGCAGTTGTTAATGCGACGCTCATAATCTCGCAATGTGCAATATTTTCATTCCAGATTTTCAACATTCGCATTTTTTCACACCTCCTTGTGAACAGTACAGCTGTCATTGTTCACATCCTGGCAGAAATGTGTTTTCGCACTTCCAGCGCAGAATAGCGCGGTCGCTGTGGGAAATCAGTAGTGTTTGGGACAGAGTCAGAAAATGACAGTGACACTGTTCATGACTAGAGATCCTAAAATGCCTATGTTGAAAATTTGGTAGCGATACTCCATAAAATGACTGTGTTACAAGCGCATGTTGCGCAATTTGCACGCACGCTCGTAACTTCGCGAACTTATAATATTTTCACTCCAGATTTTCAACATTGCCATTTTCCCACACCTACTTATGAACAGTGCAGCTGCAATTGTTCCCATCCTGGCTGAAATGTGTTTTCGCACTTCCGGGGCAGAATAGAGCGGTTGCTGTGGGATATCACTGTCTGGGACAGATTAAGAAAATAACAGTGTTACTGTTCATGAGCAGAGGTCCTAAAATGCCTATGTTGAAAGTTTGGTGATGTTAGCCCATCAAATGACTGTGTTACAAGTGTGCATTGCATGCTTTCCACGCACCCTTCTAACTTCGGAGATTTGTAATATTGTCACGCAAGATTTTCAACAGTGGCATTTTTTCACACCTCCTTATGAGCAGTGCAGTTGTCATTTTCCACATCCTGACCGAAATGTGTTTTCACAGTTGCGGCGCAAAATAATGCGGTCGCTGTGGGAAATCAGTGTTCGGGACAGAGTAAGAAAATGACAGTGTTATTGTTCATGAGAAGAGGTCCTAAAATCCCTATGTTGAAAATTTGGTGACGAAACTCCATAACATGACTGTGTTACAAGCGTGCGTTGAACTGTTTCCACGCACCCTTGTAACTTCGCAAATTTGTAATATTTTCACGCCACATTTTCAACAGTGGCATTTTTTCACACCTCCTTATGAATAGTACAGCTGTAATTTTTCACATCCTGAGCTCTGTCGGGACTGCTGCAGATTTGTTTGTGGGCAGAAAAAGGACCCAACGCAAGAGCCCAGTACAAAAGGGCAGCCTGCAGCACTGGGAGACACAGGCTGAGAGAGCGAGTGAGGGAGGGAGAGTGAGCGAACTCTCCGGTGCGCTGTCAGGACTGCTGCGGATTTCTTTGTGGGCAGAAAAAGGCACCAATGCAGGCAGGAGCCCCGTACAAAAGGGCAGCTTGCAGCGCCAGGACAAACAGAATGAGCATGTGAGAGAGGGAGACTGAGCGACCTCAATGGAGCTCTGTCGGGACAGCTGCAGATTTCTTTGTGGACAGACAAAGGTGTCAATGCAGCCAGAAGCCCCATTCAAAAGCACTACCTGCAGCGCCAAGAGAAACAGAACGAGTGACAGAGCGGTACTGAGCGAGCTCAACAGAGCTCTATTGTGACTGCTGCAGATTTCTTTGTGGGCAGAAAATGTGGCAACGCAGGTAGGAGCAAAGCACCGGCAGAAACGGAATGAGTGAGTGGGGGGTGGGGGAGTGAGCGAGCTCAATGGAGCTTTGTAGGGACTGTTTCAGATTCCTTTCTGGCCAGAAAAAGCTGCCAATGCAGGCAGAAGCCCAGTACAAAAGGCCAGCCTGCAGCGCGGGAGACACAGAATGAGCGAGTGAGGGAAGGGGAGTGAGTGAGCTCAACGGAGCTCTGTTGGGACTGCTGCAGATTCGTTTGTGGGCAGAAAAAGGCAACAATGCACACAGGGGCCCAGTATAAAAGGGCAGCCTGCAGTGGCGGGAAAACCAGAATGAGTGAGTGAGAGAGGGGGAGTGAGCGAGCTCAACGGAACTCTATTATAACTGCTGCAAATGTCTTTGTGGCCAGAAGAAGGCAGCAATGCAGGCAGAAGCCCAGTAGAAAACAGCAACCTGCAGCGCTGGCAGAAACAGAATGAGCAAGTGAGAGAAGGGGATTGAGCGAGCTCAATGGAGCTGTGTCGGGACTGCTGCAGATTTCCTTGTGGGCAGAAAAAGGAGCCAATAGAGGCAGGAGCCCAGTACAAAAGGGCAGCCTGCAGCGCCAGGAGAAAGAGAATAAGTGAGTGACACAGGGGGAGTGAGCGACCTCAACGGAGCTCTGTGGGGACAGCTGCGGATTTCTTTGTGGGCAGAAAAAGGTGCCAATGCAGGCAGGAACCCAGTACGAAAGGGCAGCCTGCAGCGCCAGGAGAAACACAATGAGTGAGTGAGAGAGGGCGAGTGAGCAAGCTCAATGGAGCTCTATCGTAACTGCTGTGGATTTCTTTGTTGGCAGAAAAAGGCGCCAATGCAGGCAGGAGCCCACTACAAAAGGCCAGCCTGCAGTGCCGGCAGAAACAGAACGAGTGAGTGAGAGAGGAGGAGTCAGCAGGCTCAACAGACCTGTGTCGGGACTGCTACAGATTTTGCTGTGGGCAGAAAAAGCCACCAACAGAGGCAGGAGCCCAGAACGAAAGGGCAGCCTGCAGCACCGGGAGAAACAGAATGAGCGAGTGAGAGAGGGGGAGTGAGCCACTTCAACGGAGCTCTGTCGGGACTGCTGCGGATTTCTTAGTGGGCAGAACAAGGTGCCATTGCAGGCAGGAGCCCAGTACAAGAGAGCAGCCTGCAGCACTGGGAGAAACAGACTCAGCGAGTGACAGAGGGGCAGTGAGCGAGTTCAACAGACCAACGCAATCAACGTTCGGCATTGACAAATGCTTGTTTATTGAAAGTATTTGTGTATATTGACCACTTGACTTGTCCATATCCAGGTACACTGCATTATTGAATTTCTCACATAAGTTAATATTGTGATCTAGCCTCTGCATTGCAGCGTTCCTGTTTTTCTATTTAATTTGCTTACCATATTAACCCTTTCTTCCCTGTCACACCACTGTTGTTCACTACCTGACCTACTATATAAAAAAACATCATTTTCAAGATAGTGGTGGTCCCTGCATGAGTTCTGGATGTGACTTTGTTCATTTCAAATCTTGTTGTTCCTTCTGTCTGATATATCTGTATGCCCAAACTGTATTTAGTAAGTACTAACACATTGCAGTACTTGCCTTATCCAGACACCACTTATCCGGACCGTAGTTCGTATTTTGACTGAGAGGTGTTCTGTGCAGTTGGTTTACAGTTTAGTTTTTGTGAACCTACCAGCACCTACCCGGTTATTATCAAGTTGTATAATAATCATTCCATTTAAAAACAACTGACATTTGATTAAGAACTACTTAAGTATTCTTTTCAGATTTACTGCACAACCTTGTGGCGGTGTTCTCTGTCAGTTTTGTATTTAAAGTCTCTTACTTCTGTCCTCCTGTTACCCCATGTTACTTAACTTGTGTTTTTGTAATTGAAAAAATAAAATAGTGTTTCCACACTCGAACAGGCTACAGTAGCAGTTGTAGGTAGCTATATACACTACAGTGCAACTACCTGTTCTGATTTCTGTTTGCCCTTTGTAGATAGCACTGCAGGTGTTAAATCACACTTCTTTAATAGAAATACATAATAATATAATTCCAGAGGAAGCCAAATGAAACAAGCATATAAATATGTCTGCCAAGAGATGTTCAACTTCAGGTAAAGGTGCCGGGTGGGAGGTGGCTCAAAGAAGTCTGTTTGAAGAAGCAAACCTGTTTCTGAATCAGTGCCCTTTGTGGCCTCCGCTGCTGCTGTGTCAGCCAGTAGCAGCAAAATTGAAGTTAGAAGTGGCTTGAAGTCTGTGACCCGTATTTTTACTGCCCAGTCTGTAGCCAGTATGCTTGTTGGAGATGATACTGGGAATAAGGGAGACACTCACACCAGTGGAAGCACAGAGGTCCAGGAGGAGATCGAAAAAGTTGTCAGTATAACTGTTGATTTTACTTTGAGAGGGTTCCTTCAGTAGGTCATTACATATAGGACTAGTGCCACCTGGCATCTGGGCTGCACGGCAGACATTTCTAGCAATACCTGATGGGGGACCGCCCACCCGATGTCACGTGACCGATGTCAGAGTGGCCGTATATAGTGGGCGGTCCCCATGCCTGCCCACCAGTTCTTTCCCGCCGTCGCCTCATGTCAGTTGCATTGCAGACTTCACATAGCGATCATCATGTTAGTTCTTGTGTCGGATTTTCCTTCGCCAATGTTTCCTCTAAAAATCTTCATTTACTTATATCTTCTTCCAAGAAGAAGTGCTCGTCCTGCGGCATGCAAATCCCTCATAAAAACGTTCACCTTAAATGTGTGATCTATCGAGGCCCAGACCACCCTGTCTCATCCTGCCCGGACTGCCAACCATTCAACTAGGTCACCAGAAAGCAGAGACAGCAGGTTTTGGAGGCTCACCTTCTTAAAGTCCATCTTGCTTCTTTTGAAAAGCAAAGGGAACGGATCCATGAATCCTCTTCTGAGAAAGCTTTTCCCTCAAAGAAAGAGAACTGCAAGGAGAAATCTCGGGAGTGGGAGCATTCTGCAGAGGCCCAGCCAAAGGCCTGTCGGCCCTCAATGAGCAAGGCAATTTCCCATCTGCCTAAGGTGAAGATGTCCGACGATAAGTCTTCCGTGGGTAAGTCATCCATCGGCTCCTCTGATGGCCACACCGCTCCTGCCGCTAAGTTGGCCCCTGGCTCTTCCAGGGACTGCCCGGCCACCAGTAAGTGGGCTCCCCAGGCCCTGGGGACCCACCTGGTACCAGCCGATAAGTCGGCCAGGGGCTTCTCCCCGGCCCACCTGGCTCCATCTGCTAAGACGTCCATCTCTGACGGCCGCCCAGAAGTGGTTCTCCCATCATGGCCTAACGGTGCCTCACCCAACGTCCAGAAGAACCAGGGGGAGGCTGCCCCTCCACGGCCTTCTCCCCCGCCAGTACCCTACTCCTCTCCAACGAGTACATCTGGCGAGGTCTGTGCAGAACCCCTCAATATAGAAAGCCCTTCCTTGGGGTCCATTCCACATTCCCCTGATGGGGTCATGGGGAAGGAGGCCCCTCCTCAGGCATCTGGTCTTCCAGTGGAGGTCCCTCCTCTCCCCTCAGGTGGGATCCCCCAAGATCCGTCTAATATCCTGGTCCTGAACCCTCATCCGATCTGGCTAATCCTAACCCTATGCCGGAACCTCTGACAACAATCTACGAGCCTAGGCCCAGTTGTCTGCCCCAGCCCTCAGCTCCGGTGCCTGACAAAGTCCCTCTGTTGGTTCCCCTTTGTCTGTCCCTGACGCCAGCCCCTCCAATGCCAGACCCTTTTCAGGTGCCGGATCAGGCGGTGCCAGGCCTGACGTCAGTACCTCTGATGCTGGCTCTCCTGACGCCAGGTCCACCACCTATTTTCACTATGGCAGACCTGACATGGACTCCCCCTCCGTCAGACTCTCTGATGTTGGGGCTTTATTCTAGACCCTGGACTGTGTCTCATTACCCCCCGAGGTATCCTGGAGACCACTATCCGACTGGTCCCTGTCCTGACTGGAGCTCTTTGGTTCAGTATTACCCTAACTATAATCCCTACCAGGGTTAACATTTCCTGGGTTACCAGGGGTACCATTACCCACCTCCCCGGTAAACCCTTCTCCTCCTCCCCCTCAACCTCCTCCCCCAATCTCCTCCCCCCGGTCCACGTCTAGGGACGGTCCGTCGTACCGTGGTTCTCCTGGACATTCGCAGCCTTCCAGATGAGGGGGCAGGCGATGATGATGATGATAATGATGAGGATGCCGATGAGTCGGCGGAGGGGGAGAATCTGTACAAAACCAAAGGTCAGAAAGGCAAGGCTTCCCCCAAGTCCCCCACCTTTTCGGATCTATTGAGGTCCATGAAAGATTTTTTCAACTGGGAGACCGAGGAACAAGACCCTATGTGACAGAGACTAGCTGAACATCTGGACCTAGAGTCTCTGTCGCTGGTCCTGGTTCCTCCCTGGATTGGACCTCACCAAGACCTCACGTCAGTGGTTTGGCAGATGCTTCATTTTCTCTCCCGGCTGTCCCCAAGAGGGTGGACAGGGTATACCGGGTGCCTAGGAAGCCCCTTTTCTTAAGGCACATCCAAAGGTGGACTCCATAGTTATTTCAGCTGCTCATGATCGCTCCTCTGCACCCAAGCACATGAGCACCTCTCCACCAGACAAGGGGTCGAGGCAGATGGACCAGTTTGGCAGGAAGATTTACCTTCGGCCACATGCACACTTTGCTCCCTGAACTATGTGGCCCATATGGTGTCATGCCAAAAAGCCACCTTGACCAGACTAGAGGCTCGAGTCCAGGTCATGAAACCCTTGAGCCTCAAGGAGGAGCTCGCCAAGGATCTTCGCCTCTCACGAGTCTCCTGTAGGCATGCTCTGGGGGCTACATATGACTCCGTCGACTCTAGCCTGCACCTTGGCAACTGCCATCTCTCTTAGAAAGCATGACTGGCTTCACATTTCTGGCCTCGCCAACGAGGTACAGTCCACGATACATGATGCCCCTTTTAGAGGCTCGGTGCTTTTTGGTGGTGATACCAAAGATAGCATCACAGATCTTCAGGACAGATGCCTCACCCTGAGACCAGTGCAGTCTATGTACTGATTGGGCACTCAACAACAGCAGCAGCCCTTTCAGAAATGGACCTGGAGGCAGAGGAAGCAGACCCCATCTCGGCACCAGGGCAAATGTAAGGCCACGTGCTCCGCCACTCCTCCCACCTCCAAGAACCCGAGATGCTCAGGAGGCCCTCCTCCTGAACACCGTGCCACCTCCTGACTCCCTTCCCTAACCAACCCCTCAGCCTCACGGTGAGGAGCCAGTGGGGGGGAGGTTCACCTGCCATGTGCAGGACTGGCAGGATGTAACCTTTGATGCATGGGTCCTGCAACTAGTGTCCGTCGGAAACACTATACAGTTTCTGGATATCCCTCCAGAAACCCCACCAAGAAGGTCTTCCTACTCCAGGGATCAGGCTCTTCTCGTTTCAGAGGAAATTCAAAGCCTCTTGCTCAAGGAAGCAATAGAGCGTGTTCCCCTCTGACAAAGGGGGAAGGGGATTTACTCCCATTTTTTCCTGGTTCCACAAAAGACGGGAGACTTGAGACCCATCCTCGACTTGAGCAGTCTCAATCTGTTCGTCGAATACAAAAAGTTCAGGATGCTGACACTCCAGAGCCTCCTTCCACTTCTTTTGGAGAATCATTGGCTGTGCACTCTGGACATGCAGGATGCTTACCTGCACATCCTGATCTTCCCCAGCCACCGCAGTTTCCTGCACTACCTATTCCGGGGGAGCACTTCCAGTTTCGAGCTCTCCCCTTTGGTCTGTCTTTGGCACCTCGGGTATTTACCAAGTGCCTGGTGGTGGTGGTGGCCTTTCTACATCATCAGGGTATTGCAGGTTTCCCTTACCTGGATGATTGGTTGATTTCAGCCCCTTCCAGGGACTCTTTGCTGGAAGCTCTGTCTTTCACCCTGGACCTGTTCGTCAAATTAGGGATTACGGTCAGTCTTACCAAATCATACCTTATACCATCCCAGAGACTTCAAATCATTGGGGCAGTCTTGGACACAGTCTAATGCAGAGCCTTCCTTCCTCCAGACAGGGTGGAGACCCTGGTCCATCAGGCTTTGTTGGTGGCCTCATCCAGGAACCATCCTGGCCCGGGAGGTCCTCTGCCTCCTTATCCTGATGGGAGCCTCCATCAATACTGTTTCCTTTGTGAGGCTCCATATGAGAGTCACTCAGTGATCCTTACGGGTGTGATGGGATCAACTCCTGGATGGCCTGGACCATCTGGTCTTGGTGTCGTCTGCCATTCAGAAAGCATTGCTGTGGTGGAAGAATCCCTGCAAACTTTCCTTGGGTATGCCTTTCAGGAACCCGACCCCCTCCACATCCATGACTATGGATGCATTGAATATGGGATGGGGAGCACATTTAGGGGAATATCAAGTGCAAGGACTCTAGTCCAGCTTGGAAGCATCATTGCGCATTAATCTTCTGGAGATGAGGGCGGTCCTGTATGCCTTACAGGCCTTTCAGACCCTCCTTCCCAAGGGATCACTGCTGGTCCAGACAGACAATATGTCAGTAGTTTGGTACCTCAACAAACAAGGAGGAACTCGCTCATACCCCCTTTGCAGGGAGGCGATGAGGGTGTGGAACTGGGTGGTCCAGCACAACCTGGCCCTAGTGGCCATGCATGTTCCAGGCGTTCAAAATGTACTGATGGACAGTCTCAGCAGATCTCAGACCCTAAGTCACAAATGGGAGCTAAATCAGGAAGTGGCAGTCTCTCTTCCCAAAGTGGAGGCGTCTGGAAATTAACCTTTTTCGCCTCCCACTATAGATAGTGGAGACAAATAAAACAGTCCTTGCTACAAAGAAAGCAGGTTAGACAAACTACATTATCATTATCATTCTAAATGGTTTTCAGCAAATAGTTACATCTTTCAACAGAGCTCCATCTCAGATTACTTATGCTGTAATCAAGCAGCTCTTAAAGAGACAGCACACAGAGGCTATACAAGCTCTGGTAATCACATTTAAACTGCTAAAACGCAGGACACCAGCCTGGCAGTGAGCATTTAGGCAAGCTCAAGGAAGACTTTTTGGGAACCCCCATTTGTAGGGGGTTACATATGTTTTTAGTTGTCAGCAGTGGCCCACACCTCGCAGGTGTAGCACCTCAATCCAGCAGCCACACACCAGGACGGAAGACTCGTATTTAGTCACCAATGCTGTACTGAGATGGGATGCATTGGCAAATGTCCACCAGAAAACTAAACAACCATTCCAACTGAAGTACTCTGTACCTGGCAATAAGAAAAAAAGAAGACATTTTGAGCATTGTTACAACTAGATGCCCCCCCACCACAACCACCATCATTACATGAAGCTATACTTACATCAGGGAACGGCTGTTAAACTGGAACCCTTGACATGAACAGACTGTGTCTGATGAGCACAGCCAGCAGCCAGTTTGGGAAGGAGGTAACAGATGCACCCCAGCAGTGGAATTCCTGAATATTGACATACCCAAATAGAAGATAGTTACTGTCAAAGTCTGACATCTCTGTACTGCAGTAACCACAAACTTAATACTTAACCATATCCACCAACCCCACACCAACCGGCCTCAACCACCTCCTCCACCACCCGCCTACCAAAGCCCATCACAAATTGGGAAATACCACAAATTAATGAACTCCACACATATTGAACAGCAGTAGCAGCTGTGCACCTGGAGGTAACAGCACCTGAATTCCTGTATGTTGACAAAAGCAAAAATAATACAATTACAAGTCACCTATCCCTCCCAGTAATGAAAAATTCAATAATTACCTTGTCCTTGTGCAATGTGGAATGTGGTGCATCCCAACATCCCGTATCTAAATCCTGGCATGCATGTCATGATGATGTACTCCTCAGCACACTAGATAAATATAAAATAAGTACAAACATATAAGAACTCAAGGCGTCCCAATAGCAACCCACCAACCCCCTTCTCTTGCACCCAAAAAAATTAATACAGATACTTGCGTGTGAAGCAGCAGCAGCAGCAGCAGCAGCAGCATCGATCGACTATGTGAAGAGGATCCCCATGAAGCAGGGAAAGCATTACTTCTTGTGGCAACTAGTCAGAGCAGCAGGCAGCAGCTACAGGCAACAGCAACAGCACACAAAATATTATTCAGTCCACACTGACTTAAACCCACAGAGCCAACAGAGCGAACCAGGGCAGCATCATTGCGAAATGATAATTCCACAGTTCTCAATCAATGGAGGAACCAGCAGCAGGAGGAAGCAAGTGCAACTTTAAGTAGCAGGGCCATTTTGCATGAGGATTTATTATCATGTAACTGCATGTCTGACTCCACATTCCAGTCTGAATTGAATGTACCATTTTTATGTTGCTTGCACGCATGTGCAAGAAACATAGTGCCATCATCGGAGATTTCGGAGGTGTGTCACCTCCTCCTCCAATTCAGTCAGTGAGCTGGCAGGCGCAGCCCCTGTAAGCCAATGCATTTTGGAGCTGTCTATGACACGCTCCAAAATGCAGTGGCATACAGTTGAAAGGGGAGCTACGCCTCAGTGAGCAGAGATAAGAAGCCCACTGAAGTGTAGCTCCCCACGCGGCATCGCCCCGCACCTACTGCGTAGTGACGGGGTGCCCAATCCCGTCGGCTGCATCTCTCCCCAGTTGTAGGTGCCGCATGGGAGCCCACCCCAGCGTGGCAATGAAGTCCTTAGCCAATGGGTGCCCAACTCTGTTGGCTGAATGCCCCTCATCATCTTGTGCCACGCTGGGAGCCCACCCCAGCGTGGCAAACGGTCCCACGCCTTTTTTTTTTTTTACCCTGAAAAACAAAACGTCCCGCTGAGCGCCTCCCGACCCCCTCCCACGCCAACCCGCACTCCACCCACTCGCGCACCCAGCCTCCCCACGCCCTCACCCCATACTTACCTCCGGACTCTGGCGCGATGATCTTTGGTGGACCGGGAACACGCCTGCACTCTTCAAAGCCGACCGCTAACTGAGGAAATGCGGTAAGCTGTATAATGGCCTAGATAGGGGTTTCAACTTTGTTGCATATCTCAGGCATTTTTGAATTTTTGCCAAATTTTCAACATGGGGTTTTGGGACCCTTCTCATGAATGATGTCACTGGCATGGCGTTATTGGGCCCGGAGGGATTTCGCGCAGTGACTGCGCAGTGACTGAAAAATCACCCTTCGGGCCTGAATACCATCATGACAGTGACATCATTCATGAGAAGAGGTCCCAAAAGCCACATGTTGAAACTTTGGTGCACAAATTCCAAAAAATGACTGTTTTACAAGCGTGCGTTGCGCAGTTCCTACGCAGGCTCGTAAGTTCGCGAAATTTCAATATTTTCACTCCAGATTTTCAACATTGTCATTTTACCATACCTTCTTATGAGTAGTACAGCTGTCATTTTTCACATCTCACCCAAAATGTGTTTCTGCCCATGTAGCGCAGAATGGCGCAGTCGGTGTGAGAAATCAATGTACGGGACAAATTAAGAAAATCACAGTGACACTGTTCATGAGCAGAGGTCTTAAAATGGCTATGTTGAAAATTTGGTGAAAAAATTCCTTAAAATGACTGTTTTACTAGCGTGCGTTTCGCAGTTCCTACGCAGGCTCGTAAGTTCGCAAATTTTCAATATTTTCACTCCAGATTTTCAACATTGCCATTTTACCACACCTCCTTATGAGCAGTATAGCTGTCATTTTTCACATCCTGCCCAAAATGTGTTTCCACCCATGTAGCGCACAATGGCACAGTCGGTGTGCAAACTCAATGTATGGGACACATTAACAAAATCACAGTGACACTGTTCATGAGCAGAGGTCTTAAAATGGCTATGTTGAAAATTGAAAAATTCTAAAAATGACTGTTTCTGACGTCGTTACGCGGATTTCATGCGCTCGTGAAGTTCTAAATTTTCAATATTTGCACTCCAATGACTTCCAAATACCTAAACAGCACATAGAAGCAAGCAACATTCGGCATTGACAAATGCTTGTTTAGGACACATTTCTGAACATGTACTGCCTGGGCTGCACTCACAGAAACAAGATGTGGCCTAAAATCAATTGTAAACAGTGGCCAAACAGCATTTTAATGTCTGGGTGCTGGGGAGGGGGAGGCACTTAAAACATCAGAAATGACACCACATTTCAGTCTCCTGCTCCTGCTGGGGGGTGGGAAGCACATGCTCCTGCTGGGGGGTGGGAAGCACATGCCGCTGCTGTTGGTGGGGGGCATAGAACTAAAGGCCCACCCGTCAATGCGAACACTGAGTGGGGGTGGTCCAGATGTCTTCTTCCCAGTCCCCACCTTGTCCCTACCTTTCCCATCCATTCTCCTACACCTCACCTAACTCCTTACTACAAAAACAAAAGAGAAAAAGAAAGGGGAGAGAATGAGGGGGTTTTACACACACACACTCATACACACACACTCACACTCACACACACACACTCACACACACACACACACACACTCACACACTCACTCACACAGACTCACACACACACACACACACACACACAAAATCTCAGTCACAGAAAGGAAATAATAAACACACACCAGATAAACTAAAGAAAAGAGAACAACTCTATTATTTTTTTAAACTAAAGACTGTGTACCGCACAGAACAATCTCTCTGCTGCTGCCTGCTTCTCAAAAATCTCCAGCCACATAGCAAAGGAACTGAATCTGTCACTTCTTGTCTGTTTACAGTCACCCATGTGACCTGCAAAGAGTAAATCATGTGACAAGACCAATTTTGCCTAACATTAACACAAGGCAAAATTTACGGCAAAATTTCGCCATAAGCATGTAATTACATTAAATATTTCGCTGGACGAAATTGGTGATTTTGCCGAGATTTCACCAGCGAAATTAAATTTTGCAGCATCTCTAGTGGTGGGCACTACTACTGCTTATTGCTGCTGTTTTACCAGTTCAATCAAATCTTTTCTAAACAGTTATTTATTCTGTATTCCCTCATTCCCCCTACCCTGTTTGATAAATTGTTTGTTCTTTTTGAAACCTCTCTCTCGAGCACTTAATTAGCTGAAGATAATAACTGCATGCATATTGAAGGACTGCATTTGCTTATGGTATTCCATGTGTGGGGTGACTGTGAGGGGAGGTGGGTACAGCATCCCAGGGGCTTGTACCATTTAGTCATCTGGCCCACTTAATTTTCTCTATGGGTGGAGGCACCACACTAATTAATCTCTTTTGGGAATGAAACCCCCCCCCTTAGTAAAAATAAGAGTCCAGGCACCTCAACCTTGTTTGAGCCCACAAGGTGGGGGTAGTAACTGTAGTATATGCACAACACCATTATACTTGTTATCTCCCTGGCCTCTGCATGTTCCCCTTTTAGAGTCCAAACAAAACCGCACCAGGGTAAAGGTTTGGTGCTATACACATACAAATTATTGAAAAGAGAACAAGCCCCCAAACCAAGAACTTATGTAGTTCATCATTTAGGCCCTGTCCACACTACATCTCTCTGGCCCGGTAACAGATGCAATCCGTTACGGCCGGGGAGCGATGCAGTGCGTCCACACCTCGGTGGTGTCTGTTATGGGACAGGCACTGCCGGTCCACACATCGGCAGCCAGGCGACCGTTACGGCGGTGCCCGATCCCACAATGCAGCTAGCGCTGCGCTTGGGTCCCTGCAGGGGACTGTTACGCCGGCCCACACTACCGCTGGTAACGTTACCAAGGCTGGACCAGTTTCATAACCTTTGTTGAAACCACCTCATATGTGGTTTCAACAACAGTTACGAAAATGCCTCCTGTAACGTTACAGGTGTAAACGCAAACCACTGCGGTAACGGTTTGGGCACTCTGTAACATTACAGAGGTGTAGTGTGGACAGGGCCTTATTGAAAAAGTGCTAAGGTGCATAGAAGGCTAAAAGCCACATATTGTGGCAACAACAAACAAACATTTGACAATGCCAAATGTTGTCTCGCTGGCATTGGTAGTGCAGGAGTTAGAAATGCATAATAGGAATGGCAGTGAAGTATTGAACTGATGCCAACCCCACCCCTACCCTGCAGAGACTGTAAGGCGTTGGGGTGTGCCTTTGGGTCATCAGCTATAACGCTCATGCCATTTTACCTCACCCTACCCTGTAGACACTGACAAGTGTCGATGTGTGCTTTGGGGTCTTTGGGCCTTATACTTACCCCACTCCATTAGAAATACACTGAGATGGGTGCAGTATAGGAGAATGGGGTGAACTTGAGGGCTGAACACTCCAAGGCACACCTCAATGCCTGTCAGTGGCTGCAGGGTTGGGGGTTGGGGTGGAATGGCATGAGCATTACTGACAATGATCCCAAGTCACACCCCTGATGCCTGTCAGTTCTCTACAGGATGGGATGTTAAAGTTGGAAACCCTAATGCTGTAGGCATTTGTTGGTATTTTCACTCCAAATTTTCAACATGGGCTTTTTGTGACCCCAGCTCATGAAGAGTGGCACTATCAGTTTGTTAGCCAAAAGGTGGTTATGCACAGCGACTATGCCATTTGGCGACACAGGCGTGAAAACACATTTTGGGCAGGATGTGAAAAATGACAACTATATTGTTCATGAGGAGGTGTAAAAAAATGGCAACGCTGAAAATCTGGAGTGAAAATATGAAAAATTGGTGAAGTTATGAGCAGGTATAGAAACTGCGCATCACACGTCCGTAACCCAATTATTTTTGGGATTTTTTTAACCACATTTTCAACATAGGCATTTTGGGACCTCCCCTCATGAACAGTGGCACTGTGATTTTGTTAATCTGTCTCAAAAGTTGATTTCCCACAGTGACCACGCCATTATGCGCCACAGGTGCGAAAACACATTTTGGGCACAATGTGAAAAATGACAGCTGTACTGTTCATAAGGAGATGTGAAAAAATGGCAGTGTTGAAAATCTGGCATGAAAATATTGCAAATTTGCGAAGTTACAAGGGTGCGTGGAAACTGCGCAATGCACGCTTGTAACACAGTCATTTTATGGACCTTCATCACTAAATTTTCAACAAAGGTATTTTAGGACCTCTGCTCATGAACAGTGTCACTGTCATTTTCTCTAACTGTCCTGAAAATGGTTTTCGCACAGCAGCCTCGCTATTCTGCACCTGATGTGCAAAAACACATTTCAGCCAGGATATGTAAAATGACAGCTGTACTGTTCATAAGGAGGTGTGGAAAAATGTCAATTTTGAAAATCTGGAGTGAAAATATTGCAAATTCACGAGTTACGAAGTCAGTGGAAACCGCGAATGCATGTCAGAAACAGCTATTTTTGGATTTGTTTCACCAAATTTGCAACATAGGTATTTGAAGCCTCCATGAACAGCAGCACCGTCATTTCATTAATTGTCCCAAAAGGTGATTCCGCCAATGACTGCTAAATCACCTTTCGGGACCGAATAACACGATGACAGTGACTGAATTCATGAGGAGGGGTCCCAATAACCCCATGTTGAATATTTGGTGAAAAAAATTCCCCAAAATGCCCAAGATATGCACCAAAGCTGAAAAAACCTATTTATGCCATTATACAGCTTACTAGCATTTCTTCAGTTCGCGGTCGGCTTTGAAGAGTGCAGACGTGTTCCCGGTCCACCGAAGATCATCACGCCATGCTCTGAAGGTAAGTGTGGGGTGAGGGGGGCTGTGGGGAGGCAGGGTGCGAGAGGGTGGGTGGGTTGGGGCGGGCCACCAGAGTCAACGAGGAACCATTTTCTGCTTTGCAGGTTTAAAAAAAACCCATTATGGGACCATTTTTCTTTTACAGGGCATTTAGCACACTGGAGTGGGCTGCAGTGTGCCACCTGAGTGTTTTTTTGGGGGGTTCTGTAGCTGACGGATAAGCACCCCCATCGGCACACAACAAATGGGGGATATTATGCTGACGGGAGTGGGCTCCCCTGTGACAAGTAAACTGTGAAGGGGACATGATGCCGGTGTGGGCACCCCTAAACCCAGAAACACTTTAAAGGGAAGGGGTTGCATTATGCCGCGATGGGGAGGGGTCCCGTGCGGCAATGAATGGGTTGGGGCACTCTGCGGCGGCATGCCGACATGTTTTGTAAACTGGTTCACCAGGAAAGGCACGCCGCTGCATGAGAAGCTTGGCTTTCATTGCAGCAGACCTTTTCTTTGATCTGGTGGCCAGTTTATGTGTTGCTGGTATCAGCGCCTGCAGCTGCCTTACTGAGGAATGAGGGACACACCTACTGATGCGCGAGCCAACATAAAAAGTGCTTACATTTCACTCTGCACAATGCCAGGCTTCATCAGAGCTAAATAAGCCTGGCTGGTCCTTCTGTTCCCTTTCAGGCACAGCCTAAATACACAAGAACTGCTCATCAGTTGCCAGTCTAGGCTCAGGCAATTAATATTCACCCGGTCTGTGTTTCCGGTGCCCTTCCAGGCTAAACTGCAGAGCCCACCCCCACATCACTCAATGCACAGTACTTCAGTTGCTGTTGTACAACTATACTGGAGGGCACTTAACTGTTTCCCCATGGTACCAGTGTATACCCTTTCAATACTACTAGGGAACTCCCAGTGCTTCGTTAGGTACCCAGCTGTGGAAACAATGCCAGATGATGTTACACATGTTTGGCCAGTGGGGAGCATGTAAACAAATGTATCCCGCTATTAAAATAGGGGTTACTAGTGTTCCTTAATCCCTTGCCCAGACTGTAAAGAGTAAACATTTTCAGTCGGAAGAGACAGAAAAGGAAGTGTTGCAGATGCTTGCCATTTACTGTTTTGCCGAGAGCTCAGTGTTCTAAAATTTGTAAGTCTCCTGGGGGTACATCCTATCCTTGTTTGCCTCGTAATGCTCTGTGCTACCTGGAGTGCCTTCTCACAAAAGAGTATAACTAGGACTCCCTAGTAAGAGCAGGTCAGTTCCAGTGTGAGTTCTTCTAGTTTTGTTTTCAGAAGCGGAGAAAGCAGTTAGGATTCTACGCTGATTGGGGTGCTGGAGGGGGCCTTCAAGGCCTGGAATGGTGGCAGGGTTATAAATCTGGGGTGGCATGGGTACCCTCTAGCCCCTAGCTGCCATACATCATCAGAGTAGGGATGTTGGGTGCCTCACTTTGGAGCTCCCTTGTCAGCCATGCTTAGTGCTGGTCTGGGTTGGTTCAGAGGCCTTTGGATGGGTGATGAGCAGTGATTACCTGATGCAGGTACGTGTTCGCTGGGCACCAGAGAACCATCCCATGGGTTCTCTGTATGTCTGGGCTGCCCCCCCCCCTTTTTTTTTCCTGACTCTCCCCCCCACCTACCCGAGGAACTTTCTCCAGCAACCACCGTCCCAGCTCTACCTCCCACCTGAGGCCTTCATGCTCTCTCCCCGCTCAGACTGCACAGCCCCCGGTTCTGAGCCCCCCAAGGAAGGGCCGCACTATCCACCCAGGGTGCTCTATCTTGCAGTATTGCATGCTGGTCCTTGCAGGGTAACCCGAGAGAGGAGAGGGCCTGGTATTGGGAGTGTGGTTGGTGGGGAGGTGCCTTCGCCTTTCCCCAGGAGTGGGATTTTCTGTGTTAGAATTGTCCCTCCCTTCTCCCTGGAGCTCGGACGTGCGATGACGTCCGCAGACGTCTGCCACAGCCTGATCCCTTCTACTGCAGCCCTGGTGTACGCAGTACCTCTGACTTCCACTGGGGGCTGCTGCTGTGCCAGGCAGGCCTTAAATCCCACCCCAGAGAGAGGAGAGCTGTCCTACGGACGCTCTATCCTCTATCTCTCTCCCCTGTCGACCCCCGATGGCCCAGGCTCATTCCCTCGAACCTGGGCACAAGCGGCACGAGGTGTGGCGTCCAGCACCTCAACCCTCAGCGCCACTGGGCCACCCTCTTGGGTCAGGCTGGTAGGTCTCTTGATAGCATGGGTGCTGACAGTCTGGATCTTTTGGCAGCCAGAATTCACATAGGAGAACTGGGACAATCTGAAGCTCTTCTGTGTTGCTGGATTTGCAGAGTAAAGCAGCATCTAGTTCTGCACTTTCTCTGGTCAGTGAAGGGAAAGGTGGCAGGGTCCTGGGTTTGAGTGGTACTGTCTGCCTCCAGTGGGGGTCTCTGGAAGCTAGGATCCTGATGCGGGTCCAACCTTGGGGACAGCTGGGGCTTGTTGGGGGTGCACCTTCATGAAAGGCTGCCTGATGGCTTCCACAACACTATCTCATGTTCCAGCAGAGAACAAGTATAAGACAAAGGGTGGCAAAGGTTGTATGGTTATAGTGGGTGACTTCAACCTTCCTGGGATTGACTGGTGGACCGTGATGACCAGTAACGCCAGGGAACAGGTACTGCTTGAGGCTATCCAGGACACTTACCTAGAGCAGGGAGTGATGGATCCTACCAGGAAGGGGAGTATACCGGATATTGTGTTAAGAAATGGGGACCATGTCCAGGATGTGGTCGTACAGGACCCACTAGCAGGAAGTGACAACTGGTCAGTATGGTTCTTCTTCAACACAGGAAAGGAATCGGCTAAGACCAGGATGAGAGTGGTTGACTTCAGGAAGGCAGATTTTGCCAGAATGGGCATCCTAGGGGGCATCTTGCTAAAATCAGCCCTGGAATGGATGCTGAACAGAAGTGGGCAGTCATAAGGAAGGGTCTAAACGAGGCCACAGATATGTGTGCCAAGTCTCAGAGTAAGCAGTCCAGGTCAAAAAAGCCTTGCTGGCTCAGCAAAGAAGTGGAGGGAAAGGTGAAGGATAAAAGATTGGCTTTCAACAGATTCAAAAAGTCTGGCCAGGAGGAAGACAAGGAGGTATACTCGAAGGCATCTAGGGAGGTGAGTAGGACAGTCAGGGCAGCCAAAATAGCAAAGCAGCTGAAATTGGCTCAGGGGATCAGGGAGGGTGAGAAGGAATTCTTCAAATACATAAGGGAGAAGAGGAGTTGCAGGGACAAGATTGTTAGAATAAGGGGGGGGGGCAGAAAAAGGGCAAGACCAGGTGGAGGCACTCAATGAGTACTTCTGCTCGGTGTTCATGAAAGAAAAGGACCAAGGCCACAGGGGAAAGGAGGGTGCAGTGAGTGGGGGTGGGGGTGGGCAGAGGTTAAAGATGGGGTCATCCAGAAGGACAGGGTTCTAAAAGGCCTTGAAGCTTTGAAGGTACAGTAGACAAGGCACCAGGACTGGACAGTGTACATCCTAGAGTCCTGAAGGAACAAGCAGAGGTGTTTGCAGGCTCTCTGCCAGACCTGTTTAACACCTCCTTGGATATGGGGAATGTGCCCAGGGACTGGAGAATGGCTCACATGGTGCCCCTCCATATAAGTGGGCCCAAGGATGAACTGGGCAATTATAGACTGGTAAGCTTGACTTCTATAGTGGGGAAGTTGATGGAGACCATTCTGAAGGAGAGGTTGATGACTTTTCTGGATAGGAATGGACTACAGGATGAGAGACAGCATGGGTTTGTCTCGGGGTAGATTTTGCCAGACCAACTTGATCGATTTCTATGATTGGGTTACTAAGGCGGTTGACGAGGGACATGCTGTAAATGTCCTGTATCTAGTCTTCAGTAAAGCTTTCAGTTCTGGGCTACATGGATGGTTGCTGGGCAAGCTGAGGGATCTGGGGCAGGGGAGAAACTGGTGGCATGGATTGGAAGCTAGATGCAGGGCAGACAGCAGAGGGTAGTTGTAAGGGGGGGTCACATCCAAGCCAAGGCCCGTGACTAGTGGGGTACCATAGAGTTCAGTGTTAGGCCCTGTGTTATTCAATGTCTTCATAGGGGACATTGCAGAGGTTGTCAAGAGTAAGATCAGCCTGTTCGCTGATGACACAAAGATTTGTGCAAAAGTGGACAGTGAGGAAGGGAGGTAGGCACTTGGGGAGGATCTAGCTAGACTCAAGCTATGGTAAGTGGAGTGGCAGTTGTGGTTTAATGCTAAGAAGTGCAAGGTCATGCACCTCAGAGCCAGAAACCCTAAGACCAGCTATTAGCTGGGGGGAGTGCAGGCAGCGGTCTCAGAGGAGGAGAGGGACCTGGGGGTACTAGTGATAGGGGACATGAAGGTATCATTGCAGGGTAGGAGGGTGGCAGCAAGGGCAAACCGGATGTTAGGGTGCATTGCCAGAGGTATCACATCCAGGAAAAGGGAGGCCATCCTGCCCTTGTATAGATCACTGGTGAGGCCGCACTTGGAGTACTGTGTGCAGTACTGGTGCCCGTGCCTCAAGAAAGATGTGAAATTGCTGGAGGGGGGGGTGCAGCATACAGTGACGAAGATGGTCATGGGGCTAGGGGAGATGCCATATGGGGAAAGGTTGAGGGAGCTCAACATGTACTCACTGGAGGATAGAAGGGAGAGAGGGGATATGATAGAGACCTTTATGTGCTTAAAGGGCATAAACAAAGTCAGGGAGGGAGGACTGTATTGCTTAAAGGGGAGGAAGGGTCACAAGGGGACACAGCCTGAAGATGGAAGGGGGAAGGTTCGGGAGGGAGCTGAGGAGGCACTACTTCGGGGAGAGAGTGTTGGCTAGATGGAACACACTGCTGGAAGAGTTAATTGACCTGAGGACAGTGGATGGCTTTAAGCATGGATGGGATAGAGTCAGGGGCAAGGTCAGTACAGGCAAAAACAAGATGGGGGATAGGACCAGCAGGGGGGATGAAGGGAAGGGAGTGGGTGGGGGAGGGCAGCTGCAGTAGTATTAAACTGCGAGCTGCACACCTAGGCAGACTTGATAGACCTATGGGCCTTTTCTGCCGGAAATTTCGTATGTGCATGTGTAAGAGAATCTGTTCTGGCGAAGGCTTGAGATTTGCATGAATGGTAAAAGGAATGAAGGGTTTTTGGAAAAGTCAGCACAGCTGGCAGGTACCAATGATCTGGACCCAAGGAAAAAAAGGGAAGGATGCAGTGAGCCCTGGTAAGCTTTTGTAACTGTGATTATTTAAGATGCACTATACCAAACCCCTAAGGGGCTATGTGCAGCAGTCAGTAACTGTATTACGTCGACTTGCTAATGTCTAAGCTGGACAATGTATTTACCCCGGGAGGGTATTCCCCTTTATTATTAACCCTGCCGAGGCACCGAGTAAAAGCTGGGTCTCACAGGGTTGGGTATATCCCGGGTTCCCAGTTCCCACTCACGGCTGCGAGGGGACTACTGACTGACTGCCCTGAATTATGTCACTAGTATGTAGTAAGTAGTACTAGTAGTAAAAAAATTTAATGAATCGGCAGCTCAACTAAGTTTAATATAAAACTCATTTCCAGTGAGATCCATAGAACATCATAGTTACATCAATTACATAACATATAAAGACAATCAATGATACAATCATAGATCAGACTCTCAACAATTCAGGACAATAAACATATATCATAAATATACCATGGGTAACAAATATTGCATATATCAAAATATCTACTAACAGGTCAATTATTCCATTCCATTACTACCCTTAAGTCATTTGATCCTTCCTTTCCTAAACTAGTTTTATATCTATCCTGCGTGTTTTCTACCACCTTGAATCCTAATGTCAACAGGCAGTGGATTCCAGAGAGAAGGGTCCTTATAAAGAACAAGCATTTGACAATGCCAAATGTTTGCTTGCTGGCATTTGCATTGGTAGTGTAGGAGTTACAGAGCTGCATAATAGGAATGGCAGTGAAGTACTGAACTGAAGCCAACCCCAACCCCACCCTGCAGAGGCTGACAGGCATTGGGGTGTGCCTTTGGGTCATCAGGCATAACACCCACGCCATTTCACCACACCCTACCCTGCAGACACTGACAAGTGTCACGGTGTGCCTTGGAGTCTTTGGGCCCTATGCTCACCCCATTCCATAAGAAAATATGGTGAGATGGGTGCAGTATAGGAGAATGGGGTGAACTTTGGGGCCGAAGAGTCCAAGGCACACCTCGATGCCTGTCACTGGCTGCAGGGTGTGGATGGGGGTGGAATGACATGAGCACTACAGGTGACAATCCCAAGTCACACCCCTAATGCCTGTCAGACTCTACAGGGTGGGGCTTTATGGTCAGAAACCCTAACGCCCCAGGCGTTCATTGGTATTTTCACTCCAAATTTTCAACATGGTTTTTTTGTGACCCCCACCTCATGAAGAGTGGCAATATCAGTTCGTTAGCCAAAAACTGATTTTGCACAGCGACACTGCCATTTGGCACCAATGGTGTGAAAACATATTTCAAACAGGATGTGAAAAATGACAGCTGTACTGTTCATGAGGAGGTGTAAAAAATGGCAATGTTGAAAATCTGGAGTGAAAATATAAAATAACAGGTGAATTCATGAGCGTGCATAGAAAGTGCGCAATGCACACCCATAATGTAATTAGTTTGAGGATTTTTTACAGTAGATTGTCAACAAAGGCATTTTGGGACCTTCGCTCATGAGCAGTGCCACTGTGATTTTCTTAATCTGTCCCAAACACTGATTTCCCACAGTGGCCACGCATTTCTGTGCCGGAAGTGTGAAAACACATTTCAGCCAGGGTGTGAAAAATGACAGCTGTACTGTTCATAAGGAGGTGTGAAAAAATGCCAGTGTTGAAAATCTGGACTGAAGATATTACAAATTCGTGAACTTACGAGGGTGCGTGGAAACTGTGCAATGCACGCTCGTAACACAGTCATTTTATGGACTTTTGTCACCAAATTTTCAACATAGCCATTTTAAGACCTCTGTTCATGAACAGTGTCACTGTGATTTTCTTAATCTGTCCCAAACATTGATTTCATACACTAACTGCGCCATTGTGCTCTACATGCACTAAAACCACTAAAACACATTTTGGGTGAGATGTGAAAAATGACAGCTGTACTGCTCACAAGGAGGTGTGGTAAAATGGCAATGTTGAAAATCTGGAATGAAAATATAAAAAAATTTGCAAAGTTACGAGTGTGTGTAGGAACTGCACAACACACGCTCATAAAAAAGTATTTTAGATTTTTTCACTACCAACATAGGTTTTGGGTTTCACCATGAACTGTGGCACTGTTGTTTGTTACTCTGTCCCAAAAGGTGGTTCCGCATAATCACCTTTCAGGACCGAATAAAAATGACAGTGACTGAGTTCATGAGGTGGGCCCCAAAATCCCATGTTGAAAATTTGTCCAGAAAATTCCCAAAATGGCTGAGATATGCACCAATGTTGAAAAACCTTTATGCCATTATACAGCTTACCGGCATTTTTTCAGTTCGCGCTGCTTTGAAGAATGCAGACGGGTTCCCAGTCCACGAAGATCATCGCTGGGCTCAGAGGTAAGTATGGGGTCGGGAGGTGGGTGCACAGAGGGTGGGCGTGGGTTGAGACAGTCAATAGAGACCGTTTTTTTTTTTTGTTTCCTTATTCAGGAAGATAACGGACTTTTGCCACGCTTTGGTGAGCTCCCAGTGTGGCAGCTGGAACTTTATTTTTTAGGGGGCAATGGAGCCGATGGGGATTAGCCACCCCGTCTGACCATGCCAACTTTTGCCACGCTGGGGTGGGCTCCCAGCGTGGCACCTAAAATTGTTTTCTTTGGGAGTACAGTGGAGCCGATAGGATTAGGCACCCCATCACCAATCTGGGACTTTTGCCATGCTGGGGTGGGCTCCCAGCGTGGCACCTGGAAAGTCTGTTTGGGGAGGGGCAGTGGAGCCGACAGAGGTTGGGCACCCCATCGGTCATAATAGTAAAAAGTGGGTGGGAGTGGAACATACGAGTATGCTGGGGAGGGCCCCAGCTTGCTATGTAGGTGTCCATTGGGGGACGATGGCAGAACTGTCTATGACATTTCAGATGCAGTGTTGACATGTAGGCAATCTGCATCTGCCGACACCGGCATGCAATTGTTTCACGTTACCACCACTGATTGTGATGGTGTTTTCCTCAGAACTGTATGCCACTGCATTTGAACGGCTGTCATAGACAGCTCGGACGCTCACTGGTGCAGTGCAGCTGCGCCTGCAAAAGGGAGCAGGGCATTGGGAGTGGGGGAGGCACACCTACGGAAACTCATATGGCAGCACTATGTTTCTTGCACATGTGTGCAAGCACACATAAAAACGAACTCTGCCCAGTTCAGTGTTACACTTTAGTAAAAGATACTCCATCCCTTTAGCAGACCTTAGACCTGGTTTAGTCACTCTTGCTTGTAGGCGATCTGTAATATATTCAGGAACTTTGTTATCAAAGCATTTCTCCATATACAGGAGTGTATGCAAAGACCTCCTGTCCCTCAATGTATACCATTCTAAGGCCTGATACAGTTCCTCTCTATGTGTTCTTTTTGGGGCCATAGTAATATAACATGTCATTTTGTTATACACAATATCCAATTTTCCCAGCAGGGTAACATTTGCCCCCATATATACTAAATCTCCATAATCTAATAATGGAATAATTGAAGTGTTGCTCACATGTCTTCTAATAGCCTCAGTTGTACACTGTTTAATTCAATACTGAGCGCCCTTACACCTATTAATCTTCTTAACTGTTTGCTCTATATGGATATTCCATTTTAATGAACTCTCTAAACACATCCCTAAATAACGATAACTAGATACTTGTTCTAAGACCTGATCATTAATAGTTTTAATTTGGAGCACTCTTTCTTCCAAGCATTTCCCTTTATTCCTATGGGGAAAACATTGCCTGTGACTTTTTAGGGATTCAAGATGAGTTCTGAAAATGTCAAAAAACTCTGTAATTCGTTAAAAGCCTCCTGTAGAGTATTCTGTATTTGGTTATCTACAGTACATTGACAGTAAGTTATGGTGTTGTCTGCGTATAAGTGACCATTTATTTCAGAATTTGAAAATTTCATAGAATTCATGTAAAGACTGTACAACATGAAGCCCAATACTGAGCCTTGTGGGACTCCAGACTTAATAAAACCTAAATGACATTTCCAGTGTTTAATTGCCACTAATTTATTTATTTATTTATTTATTTTTATTTAAGTCTCGGATTACATATACCTTTGAGCTAAGAGCTCTTTTACAAAGGTTCCACGTCAGTAGAAAGGACAACAGATTAAACAGGACAGTAAAGTACGGTACAATAAAGTGTAAATAGGAGGTACAAAACTCATAATGGACACAAAATCATAATGGACAGTCAACGTAAAACAACAGAGACACATTATGGTAATCAGTTTCAGCTACAGGAAAATGCATACAATACACCGATATCGGCCAGCAGGCTTTGTCAAGACAAACAGGGCACAGGGTGTAGGAAGGGATGTGGGAGGGTGGGCTGGAAGAGTAAGAGAGGGGATGGGAGTGGAGGACATGGGAGGAGAGGTGGGGCATGGGGAAGGTGGAGAGGGGTAGGGGATGCAGGGGAGGGTAGGAGGCAAGAGCACTAAGTTACTATGAAAGAGGTTGAGTACTAAGGTTGAGGTTTGGGAAAACAGGGTTAAGGGGGACAGTCACAAGTGCTAGCTGCAGAGAGTAGTGACCGAAGCTTGACTTTGAACAAGCCCAGCTTAGTTTCAGAGGTGATGTCACTGTTGAGAGCATTAATCCAGAGGGGGGCCCTGTAGGTGAATGATTGTTGACCCTGGGTGGTTCGGCAATGAGGAACCTGTAAGAGTTGAGAATCAGAACCTCGGGTACAGCGTAGATTATGAAGGGGGCTTAGAAGATCTTGTACTCCAGCTGGCAAGAGGCCTAAAGTTATTTTCTTGGCCATCTGGCAAGTTTGATATTTGATGTGATTTTTAAGCTGTAACAAACCAGTTAGGACATAGACGTCACATGTGTGGTGAGATGGTGGGCTCCTGAGATGAGACGACATGCCTAGTTAAGAGCAGTGGAGATACGCTGGAGGGCAGTATGAGTTGCAGAGCCATAGATGATCAGTCCATAGTCAATTATAGAAATAATAGAGCTCTGCACAGCTATTCTTAAGCCTTCAAGGATCAGAGATCACCTGTGTTTGTAGAGTAGGCCAATATGAATATTTACAGCTTTAGAAATGTTATCTATATGCATCCCATATGATAGGTTGCTGTCTATGGTGACCCCAAGATACTTAAGGAATTGTACCTGTTCGAGGGCAGTACTAAGACAGTTAGTGATAGTCAGAGGATGTTTCCTGTGCTTATTATGGGAGCTGCTGAAGAGCATAAGCTTAGTTTTTTTTATAGTTTAGTACCAACTTGTGATGACCAAACCATTTTTCTGCCGAGGCAAATCCGAGTTGTAGCTGGTTCTCAAGGTGTATAGGCTCTGGGAGAGTCATGTTAAATTACAGCATCATCTGCGTAGAGTAGGATTTGTTCAGGGCAGGAGCTTGGGAGACTGTTTAGGGAGAGACTAAATAGGAGTGGGCCCAGGACGGTCCCTTGAGGGACCCTAGAGTGAACAGGTCTTGAGTCAGAGAGGATGCTGGCAATTTTGACTTGTTGAGTGCGGTTGTCCAGATAACTTTTAAACCAAGCAGTGGAGTCAGAGGAGAGCCCTGCATTAAGTAGTTGTTCCAGTAGTAGAGGGTGATGGACCATTTCTATTTATAAGATAAGATTCAAACCAGTTCACTACTTGATCTGCCAATCCTACTTCCTGGAGCCTGGACAGGAGAATGCCATGGTCCAATGTATCGAAAGCTTTCAACAGATCTATATATATGGCCCCTACAGATGAACCACTGTCCAGGCTCTCATTCAGTGAACTAGTAACTTGTAGCAAGACAGAGGTAGTGACATGCACAGGACGAAAACCTGATTGGTATTCATTCATGACTTTTCCAGTCTCCAGGAAATTTTGGAGTTGCTTGGCAACCAGACCCTGAAACACTTTGTCAGCCACTGGCAAATGGGAAATAGGTCTATAGTTTTCCAATATATTTTTTGGACCTGATTTGTATATGGGGGCCACCTTTGCAGTTTTCCAAATTAATGGAAATTCAGAATAAATCAAAGACATATTATATAATTCCGCCAGGGGATAAGCAATAACTGGTGCTGCATATTTTAGTAATATATTTGGAATCCCATCATCCCCTTCAGACTAATGAATATTTAAATTTCCCAATGCCTCCATTACTTCATTTGGCTTAATTAGCCTAAAATTGAAGGTACAGTATCTGGTGCCATTCCCTCCTTCTGCAAATTAGCTGGAAACCTTTCTAATAGCTGAGCCTTTGTTTTTGCAGCCTGGGAATTATTTAACATTGCAGTCTGTGCTTTTGTTCCCATAGAAATTAAAAATTCATTAAAGCAATCTGCAAACTCTACACCCACTGGAATATTAACTCTTTGTACATCAACGGTGTCAGGGAAGTCAGTAGTTTGTGTACCTTGGACATCTTTCATGACCTTCCAAACTTTATGGGGATTATCTGTTAAGTTATGAGTTCGTTGTTTTTTATAGTAATTTTGTCTGGTTCTCCTCAGTTCTAATGTATACAGGTTTCTTAAATGTTCAGATTTAGTCCAATTAAAGGGATTTATATTAGTTTGGACATTTTTCCATGCCCCGACCCTCTGTCTTTTTAATTTACACAATTTTGAATTGTACCAAGGGGCATCATTCTTTTTTGCCTTACTGATTATTAATGGGGCATGTTTATTGCATATACCCATGAATTCTTCATAGAATAAATCACAAGCATCACTCACACTGGGTATTAAATTTACCCTCTCCCAATTAACACCTTCTAGATCAAGTTAACATAGTCAAACACTTTATAATTTCTAATCATAACGGTCTTCTCTGGAACCTTCTGTTTAGTTGCTTGTCTAATACAGTACACCATTTGATGATCGGATAATGAATCTGGAAGTACCCCACTAACAATGTATTTTTCTGGGTGGGTCACAAATATCAAATCTAAAACTGTAGATGCTTCTGGGTGTTTACTAGTAACTCGAGTGATGTCATGTATCAGTTGGGTTAAGCCCAAAGTGGTAATCATATCATATCAAATATTTGGTGACACTAATGAACCATTTTCCAATTAATGTTGAGGTTCCCAATTAGTATCAATTCAAGACTGTCAACATATTTTCTTAAAAATTCTTCTATTGATTCTAGTACCTTGTAATTAGTTTTAGGGGGACAATACAAGCCCATTAATAACAAGGGTTTACTAAAAATAGGTTTAATTTCCAGAGGCAAACCTTCGATCCATTCCAGTCTAAATTGCTATCTATTCTAACATATCTAGGGATTTATTTGCATAACTTATAACCTCTCCAACCCGCTTTGTTCTATCTTGTCTCCAGGAATCAAATCCCTGCACTTGTTTTTGCTCAGGATTCCGTAATTACTATAATATCAGGTTTATATTTTAAAGTCCATTCTCTCAGGTACTCTATTTTAGGTAATAAGCTACAGATATTCATATGAACCATACACAAACCTTGCACCTTTAGTAATTCAGCAGTTGCATCGTTGCTTAGATAGTTTTCAACATCAAGTGGCTTCTCCCTTGCCAAATACTTTTTTTGTACAGGTCCTGGGTTTAGATGTACATCACCACTAAGTATCAATATTGATGAGAAGAACATTTTGCAAAAGTTAAAGCCATGTCTGGGCATTAATGCATTAATGCCATTTTATGCTTGGATTTGCAGTACCTACTAGGGTCCTTAATCAAATTTTGGTACCCCAAAAAGGGCATATTTCTAAGAATTAAGAAACATTTAGTTAGTGCATTTTCCAAATGCTGATTAAGTATACTTGTAGCTATTTCCCCTTGCCAATAGCAAAACTCATCCCAGTTCAATACAGATGCACCTTGGTTTGTAACTGTATAAGTAATGACACTGCTAAATGTGAGCTTGTGACTAGCTCAGGACTTGTACAGTATTGCTAATTAATCATTTTTTTGTATTCCAAAGTTTATTGACAGCATTTCAGTGATAGCCATCAACCATCATACAGTAGAAGGTACAGATATAAATATAAATAGTATTTTAACATTGAGCAGAGGGGTAACAAGAAAATGGAACAAAGAACAAATATACAGAGCTGGCACCACCTCAAATCACTAGTATTAGATTGAAACTCCTGGCCTCCAGTGTACTAGATATGTAAATTTATATGCCTTATCATTCTTGTCAGAGACACCCTATATTGCTAATTTACTAAAATAAATACCCTTAATGTTAACAGAGAGGTAATCTTTGGCAGGTTATCTTGGGAACAAAGTCAGGGTTAGTTTCAGTCTGGTAAAGGACACATCATGCAACATCTCTTCTACTCTAGGCAATTTGTCTCTAACTGAGGCTGTAAAGTGCTCCATCCTATAAATATTATTGATCAAGGTAATCCATTAAGACCTTTTGGGGGGGATTCTCCGCAGACACAACTTTGTAATAATAATTTTTGCCATGACTATTAAAATTAAAAATAGTCTTCTAGTATCCCTCCGAATAGTCTGTGGAACAATGGAAAGAAGGGCCAACTGAGGAGTTAGGACATCTCGCTCTACAAAAAGAGCATTTAAAACATCATTAACCTATGTCCAGAACAGACGTATCCTGGGACATGTCCAGAAAATGCGAGAGTGCATGGTGAGTACCTCTCCACAACCCCTCCAACATGATCATGCACCTGCACCCAGATACTTGGCCTGCACAACAGGATTGCGAAAGTATTGCATGAGACTCTTCCAAGAATAGTTGTTATTCTATAACTGACAGAGGCAAAAGTGGTCCATTCTTCCTCAGTTACGCCACTATGCAGCTCCTTGTTCCACCTCTCTAATACCAGGAGGGACACGTTAGGTTGCAGTTCCATAAGACCTTTATAAAGTTTCCCTATTAAGTTTGACCAAAGAGCCCCTTGTTGGTGATCTTTAAACAGCAAAAAGAGAAGGGGGAAACTGTCAGGGAGTCATTAAAATTGCATTCCCATCCCCTGTAAGAAAGATTCCACCTGCAAACACCGAAATTGTGTCCATTGAGGGAGCGAATACGTGACCTGTAATTAAAAAAAGGTATAAAACCCCATGGAAGAATAATATTAATAAGTATATTTCAATCCTCTAGAACTCCAATCCAAGAGAGTCTTATCTAAAGCATTAGGGGGAAAAGTCTTAGCAAATGCTAAAGCTCTAAACCAGACAAGAACATGAGTGGGAAGGATACTTGAGCAACATTTTTGCCACTATTTTAGAGTAATTGCCATGAATCAGGTGAAATTAGGTCAGGATATCTCTGTGAGCAGGTGTGCAAATAGATATTTATCTATGTCGAACAAATCATTTAGTGCAAACTCCAAAGATTTCCACCGGGAGTTATAAATAGGGGTTAACCAATAATAAATTACCTGCAATTGTGAGGCCAGGGCATAATAAAATAAGTTTGGTGAATTCAACCCCCCTATATCCAGTGGAAGTTATAAAATACTATCTTTTATTTGTGGCACTAATTGATCATTTTGATTTTCCCAGGACCCTAGGTGGGATTTTGGTCGGGACACCCCCAATCAATCCAGTGTGTGCATGGGCCCTGTAAATTAACCCTTGCAGGGCCGCAGACTGATACATCAGTCCAAAATTCCTATATGTTCTAATTCTGTTGGCCGCCTAAGGGTTAATAGTTTTGTTTGAAGCAATTTCAGTTTCCAGTGTCACAGAAACACAGACAATGATGGCAGAAAAAGACCATTGGTCCTTCCAGTCTGCCCATAAACCCTAACAAACCTGAGACCTATTGTCCATACAGGGTTTTAACCCATACTAGCCACCCCCGTGCTCCCCACCCTACAATTACCACCCTCAGCAACCAGTAAGCCCTTCACTCTGTCCCAGCCATGTCTGAAACTATTTTTAGTTTTGGTGCCCACCACATCACCTGTCTGATTGTTTCACGGGCTCCACCACCCTTTTTGTAAAATAAAGCTTTCTCACTTCCCTCTCGAACATCCCCTCCATTAGTTTCCACTCATGCCCACTTGATCCACTCTCAGTGTTAAATAGTTCCTTGCAGTTTACCTTGTTCATTCCTTTCAGGAACTTGGAAGATCTCTATCACACCTCCCCTCTCTCGTCTGGCCCTAAGCACGCACACGTTCAGTGCCTTGAGTCGATCCTCATAAGATCGGCCCCGCTGGCCCTGAATCATTTTAGCCACCCTACGTTGCACTGTCTCCAGCCTGTCCTAAGGTGAGGACCCCAGAAGGGGGCACAGTACTCCAGGTGGGGCCTCACCAGTGGTCTATAGAGAGTGTGGCCGTCGAGACCCCTCCCCCTTTAATGTTTTCGTGTTGTAGCCTGAGACACTCCTCTTCTCTGTCTCCTTGAAGTCTGCTGCAACAGCATTTGTTCTCTTATCTTTCCTTTCTATTTTGTTTCCCCTTTTCACCTTGGGTAGGGTGGCCTCCTACCTAAGCACTGTATTCTATTCTATGCCCTACATTTTCTGTTTCATAACGTCTTATTTGCCTACATAAATAAAAAGAAATGTACCCCTAAAGTGATGTTATTGTCCTGCCAAAAAGATGACACGTAGGGAGTATGTCTTAACCCGACAGTGTCATCCTTTTCTCATATTAAAAGGTGCTTTTCAGTTTAATTTGGGCTGGATCCAGACTGTTGCCACATAGTTAGAAAAGCTAAATGGAGCCGGGTTAGATGCAGAGTTGTAGCTGTACGAGAAATACCCATAGGTGGTCCTGAAACCTGCCTACTATACTGTTAATTTTTATTTTAAATACAGTGCTTGCCTTGAAGTCACTTATCACATGCCTGTAGATAGTATTTGTATTGATACGCAGACTTTGCTCGCGACGTACCCCTCTGTCCCTCCAGCCGCAGTCAGGGTGCTCAGAGCACATATAGCTCTGGCATTACTCCCTGGTAGAAATGCTCACTATAGCGAAGTGAGGGAAATAGTACTAGTGCGAAAGTGCACAGTTATGCTGGTCTTGGAGGCAAGTTTGGGTACCAGTGGTTCAAAGAAAAGGGTTCAGAAGTATTCTCCTGTTAGACAAACCCAGAACAGGCCCAAATTAAATTACACCCATCGGCTAGAATTAAAAAGCCGACTCGAGTAATAGAATGGAATATGCCCTTGGGATTCCGTTTGTTTTATTACGCCCTGTATCCACATATTAGTGCTACCATGTACAATGTTTAATACGTAGAGGAAAAAGGTATATTCACATTTAATTATGGGGAGAAAGTGACTGTCTGCTACCTGTATTGCAGGTCTCTATAGAGATGAGCGGCCCCAAAGAGAAGCTTATTTATAGGAGTTCAGTAGGCTAGGTCACTAGATAGGAGGGGCTTCAGGTTTTAATGCCCTGTTAAGTATGCATGCTTAATATAACACTTTCTCATGAACTGTTTTCCTGGAGAAGCGGGATATGTATTTTAGCACTGTTAATAAAGGGCATTGGACCTCATTGATCCCCCAAACCAATGTATTAGTTTAGAAATCTTTATTTATTTTTTTTTTTTAGTTAGTTTTTTTTGACCAGGTAAGTGCACTAGACAAATCCTGTCTATTTTCAGGCACGACCTGGGGGAGGAATATGCCAGATGTTAACTGGAGCACCTTTGCTGCAGGTACATTCAAGAGCAGGGTCATTCTTGTTGCCCTACAAGGGGCATGCCTCAGACAGCTAGTATTGGAACCCACTCGGGTGGGAACAATCTTAGATCTGGTACTCTCAAATGGGGACGGAGAACGAATCTCAGATTTAGAAGTGGGTAGCCATCTGGGAACAAGCGACCACCAAACAGTGTGGTTCACGATAAACACAGCCATACAAAAGCAAGAATATTGGACTTTAGGAGGGCTGACTTTGGGAAAATGAGAGAGTGCCTCAGAAAAGCACCAGCAAACAGGCAAGAAGGAGGTGGAGGAACAATGGGGATGATCAAAACAGCCATCACAGAGGCAACAAGCCTTTGTGTAAAACAAATCAACAAACACATTGAAGGAAAAACCGCTATGGTTCTCAAAAGAGGTGGCAGGGAAGGTTAAGGAGAAAAGGATGGCATTCAGGAAATATAAGGAAACACAGAAGGAGCAGGACAGAGAACTTTATCAGTTAAAGCAGAAAGAGGCTGGGAAGGCAGTCAAAATAGTAAAGGCCCAAACTGAGGAAAGGATAGCCAACTGTGTTAAGAAGGCGGATAAGACCTTTTATAGGTACATTAGGGAGCAAAGAAAGACCAAAGGAGGGATACTGAGGCTTAATAAAGGGGAAGGAATGTGGGTAGAGGGTGACAGTGAAAAAGCAGGGATGCTGAATGAATATTTCTGCTCAGTATTCACAAAGGAAGAGGAGGGGGAGATACCTAAACCAAACAAGACAAACACTCTGAAGACGGGGGTCAATACCAGTCCATTTACAGAAGAAAGGGTTCTGAAAGAACTAATAAAATTGAAGGTGGACAAATCAATGGGGCCTGATGGGATTCACTCAAGAATTCTAAAAGAACTAAGGGTAGAACTAGTGACACCGCTGACTACTCTCTTTAACAAATCATGGGAGGATGGGGTGGTACCTGAGGACTGGAGGAGGGCGGACGTGATTCCTCTTCACAAATGTGGGAGCAGGACAGAGGCAGGAAACTACAGACCAGTTAGTTTGACCTTAGTGGTAGGGAAAATGATGGAATCACTTCTGTAGGAAAAGAATTGTTGAGTACCACAAAGGCCAGTGGGGCACAGGACCGAAGGCAGCATGGATCTCGATGAGAAGGTCGTGTCAGACGAATCTAATAGATTTCTTTGACTGGGTGACCAAAGTAGTAGACCAGGGAGGGCTGTGGACATGGCTACCTAGATTTTTGCAAGGCATTTGATACAGTCCCACACAAAGATTAATACACAAGTTAGCCAGCCTTGGATTGGGTCCCAAGGTGGTAGCCTGGATAAAAATTGGCTAGACAATGAGGACGGTAGTAGTAAAATGGAGTCCACAGTGAAGAACGGAGGGTTACTAGCAGGGTACCACAGGGTTCAGTACTGGGACTGGTCCTTTTTAACGTTTTTATGAGTGACATTGCAGAGGAACTGGAAGGAAAAATATGCCTCTTTGCAGACGACACAATGATCTGTAACAGGGTTGATACACAAGATGGAGTGGAAAGGATGAGAAGGGACTTGGCAAGGTTGGAGGAATGGTCAAATGTATGGCAGCTCAGATTCAATGCAAAGAAGTGCAAGGTAATGCACCTGGGAAACGAAAACCCAGGGAAAGAGTACACAATGGGGGGTAAGATACTGACAACAGTAAAAATGGAAAGGGACCGGGGGGTAATTATATCAGATGACCTAAATGTGGGCAAGCAATGTGAGCAGGCAGTAAGGAAGGCTGGGGGGATACTGGGATGCACAGGGAGAGGCATCAATAGTAGAAAACAGGAAGTTGTTATCCCTATGTACAGACAGTTGGTGAGACCCCATCTGGAGTACTGTGTGCAGTTCTGGAGACCCCATCTCTACAAAGACATACACACGGTGGAGGCTGTCCAGAGGAGGGCAACCAAAATGGTGTAGGGTCTGCACCAGAAGACATATGAAGAAAGACTAAAGGAGCTTAATATAGGAGGCAGTATAGCGCAGTGGTTTAAGGCCCTGAGCTGCAAATCTGCTGACATCCAGTAGACCAGACCTGGGTTTGAATCCCACAGCTTCCACCTGCATACTGTGTGATCCTGAGCAAGTCACTTAACTTCCCTCTGCTCACAGGTCACTCCTGTAAAAAAGCTTTCAGCTTAGTGTGCTACTCTTGGTTAAATAACTAAATAAATGTATACCCTTGTGGAAAGAAGGGAGAGAGGGGACATGATAGAAACTTTCAAGTACCTCAAGGGAATCAACAAAGTCCAAGAAGGTAGCATCTTTCAGAAAAAGAGATGTGCAAGAACAAGGGGGTACAATTTGAAGATAGAAGGGGGATGGCTCAGAGGTAATGTGAGGAAGTATTTTTTCACGGAGAGGGTTGTGGATGCATGGAACAGCCTCCCTGAAGAGGTCATGGAGTCAAGAACAGTGGGGGAATTCAAGAATGCATGGGACAGACATAAGGCAGTCCTAGTGGGGGGTAGGAAGAAGTAAGCTGTTGGTTAACTAGAATCTGCAGCTTATCTGTTAGGTAGGAAAATGGGCAGACTGAGTGGGCCGAGTGGTCCTTATCTGACGTCAAATTCTATGTTTCTATGTTTCTAGGGGTGGATCAATGGGTTGTGACTGTACTGATGCTTGAACCAGTTAGTATAAATGCCTGTATACTGCTCTCGGAAGACAGATAGGCTTGGAGAGGAAAGACCAGATGTATGGTCTGTGCAGACGACAGTAAAGAGAACTGATTTCAAAGTATCTTTACTCTGTGGATATTTATTATTTTCTAGTTATTTTGAGATAAATCCTTCCTTAAATAAAATTCACACTAAAGCTTCCAGTGTGTTTTAAAGCTTACAAACTTCTCAGTTGTTATCTTTATCCCACACCCGTTCACAGAGAGGTAGTAATAGCTCCTTCCTTCTGCTGCCATGCCCTGTATCCTGTTATTATTGGTGGGAGAATGGGACCAGAGACTATTGAAAGTATTTGAACTGCTGCAAATGGACTTTAAGTGTTTTCCCTGTGCCGCTGCCAGTTTTATCCCAGGATCCACCTATGTCAGGCTTGTATACCGTCTAGTGTTACTGCTCCCTTGCCTTATGGCTACCTGAATGGCCCCACGTTTCTCCCGGCTGTTGGTGGGAGTCCCCTCATTTGTCCACCACAGCCCAAGTTTCTCTGGTGCCCCTAAAGTCCTGCATTGCTTCCCCAAGTCCCCCAGTGCAAGACGTGTATTTGTTTAGCCCTTTTTGGGCTTAAATCCTATTTCGCGAGCCACTGGCATGTCCCTGGTGCCACCGGCACTCACACATGCATTAGATCACATGCCTTTGATCTCTCAACCGCATTGCTGTCAAAACTGGGGAGTGTGTCAGTGGTCCCGGTGCCCCTATTCAGTTATTCAGGGACCAGTGACATCAAGGAGGCAAGAGAGAAGCCTCGGGGGACATTTTAAAATTAAAATTGAATTGGGGTCTGAACAAGGGCTCATGAATTATTCATGAGCCCTATGAATGGTAATGAGGTTGCTGCCTCCCGCCCGGGGGGGACAGAGTTTTGGCGGCAGTGACAGCTATACCATGGGGGCGAATTGCAGAAGAATGGGCTTATTTGAAAGGAGATAGTTGAGGCTACAATCTGGTGGGGTGTTTGCTGAAATAAAGTATTGTGTTGGGCTGCACCAGACCTCAGGAGGTGAGGAACTGTATTACCTTGCACTACACAGACGGGGGGGGCTGACATATTGTTAACACTGTATTTATTTATTTGCTTTTGTTAACCAGGTAAGCATGCTAGACAACCAAGTGCCTATTTTCTGGTGCAACCCGGGAGAGTTACTTTGACCCCAGTGCAGCAGCCAATCAGTGAGTTAAGCACCTAAAACTGTGACAAAAGAACTCCTGGGAAAAGGAGGGGGACTAATTCAGGCGCCTAAACCATGCCCCATTAAACGAGAAGGAAATAGTGATCACTATGATTATCCATTATTGATAGGCTCCATCAGCCAATCAGAATGCTGGATTTTCATCTGAAACAGTGTGGACTTTCTGGAATTTCTTCATTCTGTTCCCGGGCTCTGTACAAGTCAGGAGTACCCTGTGAGAGTGGACTTTGGACATCAGGGGCTTACCCAGACCCTGTGTGGAGACTGCTGTGTTGCAGAGTTGGAGATTGCTGTGTTGCAGAAACAGAGTGAGAAGAGGAAGAGAGAAAGAGACTGAACTGTGATGCTGATTCTCCAGGTATGGAAAAGTTGCTTGCTAGTCATGAGAGAGACTGAATGCTGCAGAAACCCTGCACTGGAAAGTCGGAATTGCTGATGACGCTGCTTGTGTGGGACTGTAAAGGAAATTCTGAAGAGAGAGAGCATCTCTGGTCATCGGGGTGCTAGCTGAAGCTGTGTGTGCCCTGTGTGAACTGGTTAAAGTGGCTGAGAGCTGAGGCCTAGCTGCAGCTGAAGAAAAGGTTGGGGACACATCAACTGGAGAGTGTGGGCTGGTGTGCAGGGGGTTGTTGTTGCTGAATTCCCCCTGCTGAATTGCACTTGCACTTAACGAAATAGAGGCGAGCACTCACATTGATTGGCACTGGACTTTATTGGAGTGACTGCCTGAAAACTTTTCTTTGCTGAGAACTCTGTGCATGGACTGCAGGAGGACCTCCACCGCTAGGGAGTCTTCACCCTGAGCCAGGGAGGGAACTTGCTAACCCCTTCCAAGTTGGACTCACTGTCTCAGGAGTTCACTGGCACCTGCTGGGGTGCTACGGCATCTACAACCCATCATGGAAGCCAGGCTGTGGAGCCACTCCTGGGTCTGGGCCTTCTGGGGTTGGTACTGTCCTGCCACAGAGCTCTGCAACATAGAAACATAGAAACATAGAAGTTGACGGCAGATAAGGACTGCAAGGCCCATCCAGTCTGCCCTTTTCTTTTTCTACCTTATAAATGTGCCATCGGCCTTTGCTCTGTCAGAGGCCTATCTATTCATAGTCATTTGTATTGCTCCCTTATGCCTATCCCATGCCTGTTTGAAGCCCTGCACTGTATTCATAGCCACCACTTCTTGTGGTAAGCCATTCCATGCATCCACCACCCTTTCTGTGAAAAAGAATTTCCTCACATTCCCCCTTAATCGGCCCCCCTCTAATCTCATGCTGTGTCCTCTTGTCCTGCTATTTTCTTATATTTAAACATGTTAGACTCTTTCACCTTGTTAATGCCCTTAGGTGTTTGAATGCCTCGATCATATCACTCTCTCCTCCTTTGCTCAAGGGTATACATATTGAGCTCTGTTAATCTGTCCTCAGTATGTCTTCTGATGCAGTCCCTGCACCATTTTGGTTGCCCTTCTCTGGACTGCCTCAATTTGGTTAATGTCCTTGTGAAGGTGTGGCCTCCAATACTTACGCCCAGTACTCCAGATGAGGCTAACCAGTGTCTTGTAAGAGGTTATTGCCTCCCTCTTCGACTTGTGATACCCCTACTAATACACCTAACACCACCCTAGCCTCACCTACTGCTTTAGTGGTCTGCTTGGATGATTTCAGTTCATCTGTGATGATCATGCCCAAGTCTCTTTCTTCCTTTGTGACTGCCAGTTACTCCCCTCCTAGCCTATAGGTGGTTTCAGGGTTTCTTCCCTATGTGCATGATGTTGCACTTCTTTGCAATAAATCCTGTTGCCACTCTTCTGACCATTTGCTAGTTTATCCAGATCTCTTCTCATTCTGCCCACCATCTACTCTGTTGCAGATCTTGGTGTCATCTGCAAACAGACAAGCCTTTACCCTCTAGTCCATCTGCAAGGTCACTAATGAAGATGTTGAAGAGGACCGGCCCAAGGACTGATCCCTGAGGTACCCCACTTGTGACTTGCTTCTCTTCTGACTGTATACCATTTACCACCACTCTCTGTTTTCTGCCCGTCAACCAGTTTGCCACCCAGTTGTCCAATTTCTGACCCACCCCGAGCCTACCCAGCTTATTTATCAATCTTCTATGTGGAACAGTGTCAAAAGCTTTGCTGAAGTCAAGGTAGGCGACATCAACTGCTCCCCCTTGGTCCACCACTCTGGTTACCCAGTCAAAGAAATCTATGAGATTAGTTTGACAAGACCTTCCTTTGTAAACCCATGCTGTCTTGGATCCTGTGCCCTATGGATTCCAGGTGTTGCACTATCCTTTCCTTAAGGAGTCCCATAATCTTGCCCACTACTGAGGTAAGACTGACTGGTCTGTAGTTCCCTGCCTCCTCCCTGCTACCACTCTTGTGGAGCGGGATCACATGAGCCCTTCTCCAGTCTTCTGGGACCTCTCCTGTGCTCAGAGACTCACTAAACAGTTCTGCTATGGCTCTGCTAGTTCCACCTTTAGCCCTAAGTACCTTGGGATGTATGCCATCAGGTCCCATTGCCTTATCCACCTTGAGCTTAGCAAGCTCTTGTAGGACCCTTTTTTTTGTGAATGGAGTAGTGCTCACCTCCCTCCCCTGTGTCCATGATGCTGAGCTGTGGGCCTGCCTACCTTCTCTTCAGTAAATACTGAGCAAAAGTATCTATTAGGATAGATACCTTTACAGGGTCCTCCTCCTCACATGCTCCCTTTTCTCCATTAAGCTTAGCAATACCCCCTCTGGACTTTCTCCTTTCACTAATGTATCTATAGAAAGTCTTGTCACCTTCTTTTACTGTTCGTGCTAGTGTTTCCTCAGTTTGGGACTTTGCCTGCCTTACTGCCTTCCCTGCTTCCCTTAGGGCAGTTTTGTATGCCTCCCTATCTTCATCCCGCTGTGTTCCTTATATTTCCTGAAGACCAGCCTTTGGCTCTGACCTTTTCTGCTACTGTATTTGAGAACCAAAGCGGTCTTCTTCTTTTGCACTTCCTTTTCTGTCTAACACAATGGGATGTTGCTTCAGTATTGCATCCTTTATGCTTGCCCACTTGCCTGTACCCCTCACCTGTGTTTCTTTGCCAGGGCTAGTTTAACTCTGTTGGCCATCTTATCAAAGTCAGCTCCTCTGAAGTCCCATATTTTGCCTTGGAATGGGATGATTTAGATGTAGTAGCAAATTGAACCATACCATGTGATGGTCACTGGCCCCAGGTGACCTTCTACCTGGAGATCTGTGATCCCTTCCCTGTTAGTCAGTACTAGATCTAGGATAGCCCTGTCTCTGTGGGTTGCTGTACCAGTTGTTTGAGGCCCTCTCATGCAGGGAATCCATTATGTGTCTAGTTCTGGCAGATGTTCCTGCTGGTATTGACAAATCTGTATCCGGCATGTTGAAGTCTCCCATTATCAGAACCTCCCCTTTAGCTGTCATGTTTTGTATATCTTCTAACAGTAATGTATCTATGTCCTCCCCCTGGTCTGGGGGCCTGTAGACAACCCCAGTTCTTATGGCTGTTCCATTTCCTGTTTCCAGGGTGACCCACAGTTCTTCTGGCTCCTTATGTGTATTCTGAATTTCTGTAGCTTTGATATTTTCATTGACATACAGGGCCACTCCTCCCCTTTTGCACCTCGGTCTCTTCTGAACAATACATAGCCAGGTACTGAAGTCTCCCAAGTGTGGATACTGGTAAACCACGCCTCACTAACTGCTACTATGTCCAGTTTAGCCTCTGACATTATTGCCTGCAGGTCTGGGATCTTATTTCCCAGGCTGTGAGCATTGTGTACATGATTTTCCATTGGCCAGATTTTGGTGTGTTAGTTGTTGGGTGAGGTTTGGCATTACCCCTGTGTGTCGTATGGGGAGACAAACCTTTTTTCTTACCTGGTGATGCAAATGAACTGCAAACATGCTGAATCCCTGTTTGACCACTAGCTGAGGGGGGAGGGGTGTTCTTCCCATTCGACGTATGGGGTGCTGCACCCCTCTCCCCATTTGCTAGTTTAAATATTCTGCAAAGACGTCAAACTTCTGCCCCAATGCACTGACTCCTCCTTAGTCAGATGCAGTCCATCAAATTTAAAGAACTTTTGCCCAGAACTGTTGCCAGTTCCTCACAAATCTGTGTCCTTTTCCTGGCACCAGCCCGTGAGCCACGTGTTTAGTTCCCTATCTCCCTTCTCTGACCTTTTCTGTCCATCTGCTCCCCTCCCAGACTCGCAGGATCTCAGAGAAGGAGATGCCGGACGAAATAGATGATAGTTTGTCACCCAGCCTGGTCAGGTGCTCCTTGGCTCTTACAACTGACCGGCTGGCAAGATCATTAGTCCCTATGTGTACTAGGACATCAATGTTTCTCCTGCTTTGTGAACAATTTTAGCAATGTGGTCAGTGTCTCTCCATGCTGATGTACCTGGGAGACATCTGACCATTACCTCTGGCTGGAGATAGGTATCAACTCCCCGAATCATGGAGTCTCCTATGATCAGAATTTTTTTGCAATTTCCTTTTTGCTTTTTTTGTTTTGGTTCCTGATTTGGGTGAGTTTTGTTGTGCTAGCTCATGTGTTGCAGTGTCCTGCTCTGCAGTGTCTTCTGCCTCTTTGTTTGATTTCAGAGATAGAGGCAGATACCTGTTTGTAGTGTTTATATGGTTTTTGGAGGTAATATGTTGGAGAGCAGAGAGTGATGGGGCACCCGATTTGCCCCTCCTAACCACCTGCCAACCTCCTTGACCAACTAACCTCTGCCGTCAAGGTTTTTCTGTTGGATGCTGGGGAAATGGCGGGTGGTTCTTATAATGTATTTCCTCTTGAATATGAAATTTGAGGCGTGCAATCTCTGCCCATGCTGCCCGGAGCTGAGCCGTAAGATCTCCAAAGGCCCAGCATGTAGGACAGTGTCCTAAATCCTGTAAGACTGTCCTTCTGAAAATTGTTCCACAGTACCTGCAGTTAATGATATCCATTCCAGATAAGTTGCTGGGTTTATAACCTAGTCAGAGTAATTAGAAGGAAAAAAAGGAAAAAAAATGCAAGTAATGGTTTGATTGTGTTTTGTTTAACTTGTTATAACAACAAGTTAAATTACTAGTGCCCCTGTAAATGAGCTCATTTTGTGGAGGCCCACTGATCCACCCCTTCCTGCTCTGCCACAGGAAATGTCACAACTGTGGTACCCTATAAAAGGAGTGTAGTGTGGGTGGTTGGGGATGGGGTGGGTGGCTGGGCCTTCCCTGCCGAAAAGAAGAACCACGGACGAAAGAACAAGGAGGTAAGAGCAGAAACAATCAGTCAACAACAAATGCAGTAACCCTGAAAGCTTATCCTAATGTTAGATAAAACTGTAAAACCTGTAAAGCACCACCTGTAATAATTTCAGAGAAGATATACGCTGTAAGAAGCACTTTGCTACAGAGAAAAATAAAACAATGAAATGTTAGCAACAAACAGTAGCAATCCCTGTGAGTAAAAAATTAAAACAACACCACACAGTAAATCTGCTTAGCCAAAATAAGTCTTAATCCTTCTCCCTTGCTCTGGTAAGTTTCTCTACTCTGTCTTTCAAGCAGTCTTAGAAGGGAAGAGCTCAGGTGAAGCTAGGTGCCTTGGCCAGCAAACCAAGTCTTCTACCGCAACGGGCCAGAGGTGGCTGAAGGTGACAAGTGGCTAGAACTACAGTCAAGGTGACCAACTGCAAGATCCTTGAGCAAGTTCCACCTCGTCATAGGAATCCTGGCCGGCCTGTGTCTGTTGCTGAAATGACTCAAGGAGCTCCATTGTTCCCCGGTGCAGAGGTCATTAAACCATGAGTACCCAAGACTTGGTTCCTGGACAGAAAAGCAAAAAGAAGTTGTGTTGTTTTTTCTTAAAACCAAGTTCTTTCCTATATTTTCAGGGCCCCAACAGCCGGCTAACCCAAGGCACTGTACCAGGCCTGCACCTAGTGGGTACCCATAAGAAAGTCCGGGGACACTGGTACCAGTGGGGGTGGTTTTGGCATGTGGGTCCCATTGTTTATTGGTGCTGCTTATTTCCACTAACCCATTTTCCACACAGTATCCTTTGTCCCGGTACCCACTGCCCTGGTCCTTACCCCCAAATAAAGCTGTGGTTTACCATTTGAAATTGTGTGTGCAGGAATTCTCTTGAGTCTGTCCAAGCACTTCTGTTCGTGGTTTATGGTGGTACTGAATTGTTGGGTATCCAGTGTGCAGGGTGGTTGGTAGGGGAGGTGGGAAGGTGCAGCATCCCAGGGGGCTGCGCCAGCCAATCACCTAACCCACTTCAAATTCTCTCTGGGTGGAGGCACCGTGCTATTTTCATTATCTTTGGACTGGGACCCCCCTGAACATCACCGTAGCAGGACCTAGGCCCCTTAACTTGTTAGAGGGCCAACAGGCAGGGGTAGTAGCCCACTGGCACACTGCACCTGGGCTACACTATGTTGCACTGTCTCCAGCCTGTCCTTAGGTGAGGACTCCAGAAGTGGGCACAGTACTCCAGGTGGGGCCTCACCAGTGATCTATAGAGAGGCAGTAATACCTCACCCCTGCCATGCCCTGTATCCTGTCATTACTGGTGGGAGAATGGGAGCAGAGATTGTTGAAAAGTATTTGAACTGCTGCAAATGGATTTTAAGTGTTTTCCCTGTACCGCTGCCAGTTTACTCCAGGGATCCACCTACGTCCGGCTTGTATACCATCTAGTGTTACTGCTCCCTTGCCTTATGGCTTTGGTGCTCGAGTCTCCTGGAGCACTCCCAGTCAGTATACTCCAAGTGGATGCACCATGCTGTTTGAAAGTATGTTTTCCCTGTGCCTGCTAAGAACTGTTCAAGAACCCAGGCCTGCCCACTCAGTGTAAAGAGACACATTTGCCCCCCTAGGGCCCTGGTACAGCTACTGACAAACCACCTGATGGCATCATTGTTAGGCATGTGGACACCAGTGCCCTTGACCCCCTGTAGGCCATGGCAACCCAGGCTGCTGGTTACACAATAAAGCAATGCTTTGTTGCAACTTCAACCCCAAACCCAAAGGCTCTCAAGCTGATACTGGTTATTTGCAAATCCCTGCTGGATGGCCTAGTATATGTAATAATTTCCCAACCATGCTACAGAATGATGCCATTGCAGGGCAAGCCCCGAGGTTACTCATGTTTCCCAGACCAGGGGATAGGAGCCTCCCTCAATACATAGGGAGATGTTACAGTTTGCAGCAAGTTTTCTCTTTGACTGGTTTCACTCTCACACCTTCCTCTCTGCTAGCCTCTGGTGTTGGCTGGCAAACAGCTGTTTCTCCAGTCCAGGTCAGGCCTTCCTGACCTCAGCAATCAGCACTCAGTCCTCAGATTTGGTGGGGCCGGAGGCAGCTGCAAGTTGAGGGGCTAGCTGCACAATCAGGCAGACTCGATAGACCGTGAGGCCTGTTTCTGCTGGCGTTTTCGTATATTCGTATGTAAACATGGCACAGCCTGTGATAAACCTTATCCTACCAGTACACCACATCCTGGTATCCACAGTGGGTACCAGTAATGATCACAGGGCTGTGGTACAGGCTCTGCCAGGCTGGGTGGCTTCCCAGATTAACTGGGGTCACAATTCATCTTCTCCAGCTGCAACACAGTAAAAGCCTCTTGTTTAACCGCTGCAGCCTTCAGCTTCTGTTTCATGCTGAGCTAGCCCGCAAATGCCTCCTTTTCTCAGCAGGAGCTCTGCTTCTCCCACTCTCATTCTGTCTCTGGCAGACATGCAGTCTGCCTGTCTCAGCAGCAGCATAGCAGCAAACTGTCTGCCTCCGCAGTGCATAAGCACCAGTTTCTTTGGTACTCAGCACAGATTTATGCAGACTGAATCAGATCTGGAACAGTCGCTGCTGTTCACTGGGGAATCACAGCTCCGGAATGGCTATCTGCACTTCGGCAAAGCTAAGCAGACCTGGATGTCTGTCCCTTGATAGGGAACTGGTTGCTGCAAAAGCACCTTAGTTAAGACCAGTACAAGTCCTCAAATCCTTGAGACTTTCACTTCAGGCAATCTGACCCTAACTGGTCACCCAGTCACCTTCTGACACTGTCACCATGCCAGCTTAGGTCAGAGGTGACAAAGACTGCCATGGCTTTCCAGTCCATAATGAATCTCTCCACTAAGTCCTTATTAATACATAACTCTGCAGTTCAGAATAAATGCACACCCCAACCCAGTCCTTTGTGGGTGAACTTACATGTTCAGTTTGGTTGGGACAGCAATTGGGGGATTCACAGTCTAGCCTGGAACACTGAGGCAATAGCTCCACTGATGGGTGCTGGCACATTTGATGTGCAGAGTGCAGGGAGTCTTGAAGCTGAAGCCCCCATGCATGAGGTAGGGGTTGACGTTACAGAATTAACCTGAAATATGACTTGAATTGTATTTTTTCAAACTTTTGACAAAAGGGAAAAACTCACTTCCACGATAAGTTAGATTTCTACAAAGTAAGCTCTGTTTCTTAATATCGTGTACTTTATACTTAGGTGCGGTTCAAGTGGCTTTAATGTTGGGGAGCCAAAATGTGTAACAAATTGTGTGGGTTCTGGGATCACTTAGGCTCCTAGAAAATATTGGGTTTTGTTTAACTCATTCCTTCCTGATGACGCTGCACTCGAGACAGTCTCAATCAAAGCACAGTGTAAAACGTGATTTGTTTGTTAGTTTTGTACTGGCGTTGCTGTGAAAAGATTGAAAACAAGGTTCAGAGTGGGGGGGGCTAAATAAAAAACTAACATTTTTATGAAAAGCTGACCTCTTCAAGCTCTGGCAGTAACTCTGATCCTGGGAAAATGAAAGCAGTGGTTATGATAGAAAAGATTGGCGCTTACTGAGGACATTTTTACAGGTGCATTAAAAAAAAACAACTGATGACTCAAGTTTTAGCCTTGTGGCATTTCTGAAAAAAAGTGCTGGCAGCACGGTTCAGTCTGGGGGCTCGGAGAGACTTGGAGTCAGCGAGGCTGGGCAAACTAGGAGATGCTGGCTGAGTTACAATGAGATCAAGCGGCCGAGTTGAGGCACAGCTGAAAGTGCCAACTGCAGCATGAAAAAGCATGCTGCTAACTGCAAAATGGGAAAAAGACTTTAGTTTACATCTTTATTATTCTTATTGATTTCCTGGCTCTGAATCACTTCTATGCACACATTGCGTGGGGGGGGGGACCAAACAAAAAGCTACAAACTGCGAGGATAAAAACTGATGGCCAGAGATTATATAAAATAAAACAGGGTAGTGTGATCACTCAAATGTATATGTGTTCTTGGTGTGTGATGCTTCGCTCTCAGGGTTTATGTGGCATCACACACCTCGGGTGTGTATAACATTTTTGTAATGCGAACTACTCCATGGATTATTTGATATATATAATTGCATGCCTCGGGTGCATTGTTAGAATTGAGGTGCAGCCAAGTGTCATTAAATGAACCTGAGAAATACGATTATATCACCATAACAGCATATCCTGCAGTGTATTATTGCACTTATAAAGATTTGACTTAAAGTGAATGAAATAGAAAGAAATTATTAAAAAAAAAAATTAGGACTTTTCCATTGAAGATGCTTCCATGTTTTAATGTTTAACAGAAAAAACTGTTTCCCGACATTTTCTCTGTTTGTTTGTATAGTACTATAGGAGGCAGTAGACCGCAGTGGTTTAAGGCTCTGAGCTGCAAACCTGGAGACCTGGGTTTGAATCCCACAGCCTCCACTTGCATACTGTGTGACCTTGAGCGAGTCACAACTTCCTTTGCTCCCAGGTCACACCTGAAAAGACGCTCTGGCTTAGTGCGGCTTTCCTGGTGAAACCATTTCCCCTATTGTAAAATGGGTAGAGAAAATACAGCATTATGACTGGCTGAAAATAGAGTCTGTCTATTCTCTTTATTTAAACTATACCACAGGTTTAAAGAGCTGGTGACACATTTAGGAGAAAGTTAACAAAACCTAAAATTTAGACACAGTCCAGTTTGTATTTCCTATTAGTGCTGTATGCCACCTCTCCATTATTTATTACTGAGTCATCTGTATGAAAACGGGATCTTTGCTCCTGAAGAGTTTATTTCTGCTGCTTTCTCCCTACCTGAATTCGTAGAGCACTCCTTGTGATATCACAGTTACTCCCATAGCAACAGAATATGATGTCACAATAGAGGATTATGACTTGAAGTAGGGAGTAAACTACAGAGGCAGATGGACTTTAAGAGATCGAGATCATATATTTATGCACATTTTCTTAGTAATAAATAATGGGGAGGAGAAATATATAAAATATAAATTGAATGCGGGCAGAACTGCACCTAATTATTATGTTTTTTAAAGTTTTCTTTGAGGCGTCAACAGCTCTTTAAAAAAGACCCAGCACCCGTGGCTTCACAACCACAAAAATCCATGCACCATCTCACAGAACTTTTCAAAAACTTTTGGCCACCATGTTTGTCCCCGCTAAATGTTAGTATCCCATAGTTTTATTTTTTAAAACTGCTCTTTCTCCTTTCCTCACAGTGTGCAGAGTGCTTACCAGTTTTGAACTGTCTTTCCTCCCTCCCAACCCAAAGAACAGCATGCTCTCTCTATGTCTCGGTGTCGATCAGCAGTCGCCCCCACCTGCTTGCTCTGACTGCCAGCTCTTTTCTGAAACACGCTACCGCAGATGGTAGCATGCTGCTGGGTAAAACCATCACAAAACCTTGGTCTTTCTGTGGCTTGCAGTGTTGATAGAACATAGAAACATAGAAACATAGATTTTGATGGCAGATAAGGACCGCTTGGCCCACCCAGTCTGCCCATTTCCCTACCTAATGGATAAGCTGCAGATCCTAGTTAACCAGCAGCCTGCTTCTTCCTACCCCCACCCCCTAGAATTGCCTTATGACTGTCCCATGAATTCCACCACTGTTTTTGACTCCACAACCTCCTCCGGAAGGCCATTCCATGCATCCACAACCCTCTCTGTGAAAAAATACTTCCTTAATTTACCTCTGAGCCACCCCCCTTCTATCTTCATATTGTGACCCCTTGTTCTTGCACACCTCTTTTTTTGAAAGATGCTACCCTCTTGGACTTTGTTGTTTCCCTTGAGGTACTTGAAAGTTTCTATCATGTCCCCCCTCTCCCTCCTTTTCTCGAGGCTATACATATTAAGCTCCTTTAGTCTCTCTTCATATGTCTTCTGGTGCAGACCCTGTACCATTTTAGTTGCCTCCTCTGGACAGCTTCCATCCTGTCTATGTCTTTGAGCAGATTGGGTCTCCAGAACTGCATGCAGTACTCCAGATGAGGTCTCACCAGCTGTCTGTACAGAGGAATATTAACTTCCTGTTTTCTACTGGTGAGGCCTCTCCCTATGCATCCCAGTATCCCCCAGCCCTCCTTGCTGCCCTCTCACATTGCTTGCCCACCTTTAGGTCATCTGATATGACTACCCCCAGGTCCCTTTCCATTTTTGTTGTTGTTAGTATCTCACCCCCCATTGTGTACTCTTCCCCAGGGTTTTTGTTTCCCAGGTGCATTACCTTGCACTTCTTAGCATTGAATCTAAGCTGCCATACATTTGACCATTCCTCTAACCTTGCCAAGTCCCTTCTCATCTTTTCCACCCCACCTTGTGCATTAACTCTGTTGCAGATCTTTGTGTCATCTGCAAAGAGACATACTTTTCCTTCCAGTCCCTCTGCAATGTCGCTTATAAAGACATTGAAGAGGACCGGTCCTAATACTGAACCCTGCAGTACCCTCACTAGTAACCCCTTCTTCAGAGTGGACTCCATTTACTATTACTCTGTGTCCTATTCTCCAGCCAATTCTTTACCCAGGCTGTCATCTTGGGACCCACTCCCAGGCTGGCTAACTTGTATATTAACCTTTTGTGTGGGACTGTGTCAAATGCCTTGCTAAAGTCTAGGTAGGCCATGTCCACAGCCCCTCCCTGATCTACTACTTTGGTCACCCAGTTAAAGAAATCTATCAGATTCATCTGCCATGACCTTCCCGCTGTGAATTCATGCAGCCTTGGGTCCTGTGCCCCTCTGGCCTCTAGATACTCAACAATTATTCCCCTTCAGAAGTGATTCCATCATTTTCCCTACCACTGAGGTTAAACTAACAGGTCTGTAGTTTCCTGCTTCTGCCTTGCTCCCACTTTTGTGAAGGGGAATCACACCTGCCCTTCTCCAGTCCTCGGGTACCACCCTATCCTCCCATGATTTGTTAAAGAGGGTAGTCAGTGGTATCACTAGTTCTACCCTTAGTTCTTTTAGAATTCTGGGATGAATCCCATCAGGCCCCATTGCTTTGTCCACCTTCAGTTTTAAGAGTTCTTTCAGAACCCTTTCTTCTGTAAATGGGCTGGTATCAACTTCTGTATCCAGAGTGTTTCTACTGTTTGTTTTAGGTACCTCCCCCACTTCCTTTGTAAATACTGAGCAAAAATATTTGTTTAGTATCTCTGCCTTTTCACAGTCACCCTCTGCCCACCCTCCCTCCCCTTTATTAAGCCTCACTAACCCTCCCTTGGTCTTCCTTCGCTCCCTGATGTACCTATAAAAGGTTTTATCCCCCTTCTTAACTGAGTTGGCTATCTTTTCCTCAGTTTGGGCCTTTGCTGTTCTGACTGCCTTCCCAGCCTCCTTTTGCTTTAACTGATACAGTTCTCTGTCCTGCTCCTGTGGTTCCTTGTACTTCCTGAATGCTTTCTTTTTCTCTTGAACCTTCACTGCCACTTCCCTTGAGAACCATAGTGGTTTCTTACATCATTTTGTTTTGTTTATTTGCTTCACACAAAGGCTTGTTACCTCTGTGATGGCAGTTTTTATTATGCCGTTTGCTTTGAGTGACTGTCATGATCAGAGATGGACATTTTAACCAACAATAAAAAAATTAAAACAAAAAGAAACTGGAAAAAAGAAGCACATTAACCTAAACTGTTACTGAATATCTGAGGCACACACAGCCACCCCAGCGGCAACTGTCAAGCGGTGGGACGATTTGACACAAAATAGGTATTTTTTTTAAATATTTCAACATTTCTTTAAACTATTTAACATTTCTCAACATATACCTATCTTAAAAGTGTAATAACACACCCCGGGGTGTGATTTCATGTGGATAAATGCACTTCTGGGGCAGTAAGGTATAGACCACCATGCCCCTAGGTGGGAATTTATCCGGACTGAGCCACACCCTACCGTGTGTTATTGCTTACTTATTGCCTCCTTTCATCATACTGTTTCTTCTTTCTCAGCCTCTCCCCACATTCAACATATGGAATGTTTACCATGGAATACAGAGATTCAAAATTCTGCACAATTCCACTGGCAGAATGTTCTTCTCCCAACATAATACTGTACACACACACATAACAGAGAATAGTGCATGGGCAACTATGCGCAACCAGCCTATTGAACCACCGAGGGGTTTGATTACCTCAGGCCTCTAGGTAGAAGCTCAAGAGGTCTGTGGTAATCAACACCGAGTGTATAGTATCGCTGGTTGTGCATAAGGGTGCCATGCATTATTTTTTATAGTGTATAGTCCCCCATTGCCAAAGTTTTTCATTTCAAATTTTTGAAATGAAAAAAATAAAACAATATTCATTGCTCCGTCGTGTTCTGGGAGTTGGGGCTGGTTGCTAGGTTTACATGTGTGGTTGCTAGAGAGCAGACATCCCCACGTTTATTGTGCAGCCTTCTATTGGCTGTCAATGGGACGTGGGAGGGATTTTCAACAAAAATAACATGGCGGTGTATGTCTCGCTTAGCGAGAGGATGTGGGCTCAGAGGAAGCAATTACTTGTAAGTTATTTTAAATATCTGGTTAATCCTGCTTCTTATTTTGATGAAGCTGCAGTTATCTGGTTGGTCCTGCCTTTGTTTTTGGCTTATCTCCTTGTTCATGCTTGCGTCACCAGTTCTGGGGATCTTGCCGCCAATGCTGCAGTCTGTTTGGTTGATCCTGCTGTTGCTGCTGCCGCCAGGAGGGCTCTTGGCCAGTTTAGCGATCGGATAGAACCTCTAGAGCTTTTCCAAACGTTGTACCACAGAGTAGTACAATCACATTCCATGACCTTTTGAACTGTGTTACAACAACATTTGGAAAGGCTCCGATTTCTATACAGAACAACACCTGACTATACACTATAAAAGCCTCATGTGAAGCTTAAGAGCCAGAGTTTTGTCTGTGTCAGGGTAAGCAACAGAGAACTCCCTGATAAGCAACTAAAGATACTGCATGTGGTGCTCTGAAGGTGAGAGTGTGCTGTACTCTAAGGTGGTGAAAAGAGATGAGCGAGGCACCAAGGTCCGAATTATGTGGATAGGATAACTGCTATCCAGACAAGGAGAGGCAGGAGTCAACTTAGTATTTCGATGACTGCAGGGCATTTATTTGGTACCAAGGGTAGACAGACACAGTCACAAGGAGGAGGAGAGGTTGCCTGGGAACAATAGGGCAATGGAACAGGGAAATACTTTTATACATAGATACATAGATACATAGACAGTGTCGGCAGATAAGGGCCTATGGCCCACCCAGTCTGCCCATTTAAGTTTGTAAGTTCAGTTTATGTTTTCCAGGAAGTCTGTTGCCCCTTACCCCTTACCCCTGATCTCCAGAATTCCTTTATGTCTATCCCATGCATTCTCAAATCCCATGATTGTTTCAGCCCCCACCACTTCCTCTGGCAGGGTGTTCCACTTGTCCACCACCCATTCTGTGAAGAAATTCTTCCTCACGTTGCCTCTGAATCGTCCTCCCTCCAAGTTCATCCCATGCCCTCTAGTCCTGGAACATCTTTTTCGCTTAAAATAGTGCATTCCTGCACCCTGGTCCTCCTGTAAGATACTTGTATGTCTCTCATCATATCCTCTCCCTCCTCTCCTCCAGGGAGTACATGTTCAGTGCCTTCAACCTGTCCTCATAGGACTTGTGATGCAATCCATGCACCATCTTTGTTGCCCTCCTCTGAACCTCTCTACCCTGTCTATGTCCTTACGTAGGTAAGGTCTCCAGAACTGCACAGTGTACTCCAGGTGCGGCCTCACTAGTGTCTTGTATAGTGGAATTATGACCTCCCTTTTCCTGCTGGTGATGCCCCTGCCTATGCATCCCAGCATCCTATTTGCTTTACCTGCTGCCTTGTCACACTGTTTCCCTGCCTTGAGGTCATCAGAGATGATAACTCCAAGATCCCTTTCCTGCTTGGTACATGCTATATCCTCACCCCCCAACTGATATATTGTGCCAGGGTTTTTGTGCCCCATATGCATTATCTTGCACTTCCTTGCATTGAATTTCAACTGCCAAACCCCTGACCATTCTTCAAGTTTCTGCAGGTCCCTTCTCATTCTGTCTACACCCTCTGGTGTGTCTACTCTGTTACAGAGCTTTGTGTCATCAGTGAACAGTGAAATTCTGCCTTCTAGGTCCTGTGCAATGTCACTGATGAAGATATTGAATAGTATCGGTCCCAGCACTGATCCCTGTGGTACCCCACTGGTCACTCTTCCCTCTGTGGAGTGACAGCCATTTACCACCACCCTCTGTGTCCTGCCACCCAGCCAGTTACCTACCCACCGCACTACTGTCCTGCCCACACCCATATTCCCGTTTGTGCAACAGTCTTCTGTGTGGCACAGTGTCAAAGGCCTTGCTGAAGTCCAGATAGGCCATGTCCACTGCCCTCCCCTGATCCACCTCCCTAGTCACCCAGTCAAAAAATTCAATGAGGTTGGTCTGACATGACCTTCCCCTGGTGAAACCATGCTGCCTTGGGTCTTGTAGTCCACTGACAATGAGATGTTCCACCAATCTCTCCTTCAGTAGTGCTTCCATGATCTTCCCCACTACCGAGGTGAGACTTACTGGTCTGTAGTTCCCCGCTTCCTCTTTGTTCCCACTTTTGTATAAGGGACTACATCTGCTGTCCTCCAGTCTTTGGGTACCTCCTGTTTCTAGTGATCACTAAACAGGCTAGCAAGAGGTTCAGCCACCACCTCTCTTAGTTCTTTAAGGACCCTGGGGTGCACCCCATCTGGCCCCATTGCTTTATCAACTCTTATTACTTCCAGTTCCTTCAGGACCCTTTCTCGTGTAAAGGGACTTGTGTCCATTTCTGCACCATTCTCACCCCTTGTACTCCATTTAGACCCATTACCCTCCTCTTCTACCTCTTCTACGGTTATTACTACAAGAATAAACTTTAGGCCTACTGCCACTCTTATTCTGACACTCGTCTATACTGTACTTCTATACTCTAAATGAGAATCAGTTACATAGGCTACTCAGCACTGCATTAGGGTGATCAGCATCACACATTTCCATAAGAGTCCAGATATTACAAGAGTCCAGAGATCTGGCGTCTTCGTGTACACCGTCGTTCTTCGTTGGTAGCTACAAGGGAACTAAAACAGAACTGTAGAACCCTAATCTCAGTTCCCAGAAAGGACCTAGATAAGGCCACTGGGGTGGTGAGAGGTTTGATAAACAGACCATGTATCTTCAGCAAAAGCCCACTCTCTCCGAGGCTGCCGGAATGTAGAACCAAAGCAACTGGTTCTTGAAATAACACACTGAAACAAGAGGTTCCTCAGCCAAAACCCACTTCTAGGGTTGCCAAGGATGAAGAAAGATCAAGATCTGCGTGGCGATGAATCCAATGGAGGACTACCACGACCTGACTGATGCTGCGGCACTCCAAGGGCCAGCTGGACTCGGAAGGAACTCTGACAGGACCAGGAACCATAAGAATCTGAAGAGATGATGGTTGACTCTGCAATCCTAGGATCAGGAACTAACACAAAAGAAAGAAATGGCGGACGCGTCCCGGACTGGGCTTCGACGGACTCAACTTTCGGCGAACGACCAGGTGGGGCGTAGAACAGGCTCTCCAGGATGAGCTCTCTCTTCTGTAGAGGGTGACCAACTTCGGGACATCTGGAACAGGAACCATACGGAACGACACTGGCACGGCTGTCGTGATGCGTTTTGGTGGACGTACGTTCAAGCTGTGAAAACAAGAAAACGGCGGGTACAACTTGTACGACTGACAACAGACTCGAATTCAGCGGACAACACAAACGGACGGGATGAGTTGATGGATGATCTCCCAGGAGTGAAGAATGCTGGAAGGACGTCTTCTTCTGAGTAGAGACTGATTCTGCGTACGTGGTGTTACAGACCACACTATGAGACTGCAGTGTGGTAGAAGATTAAGACTGTCTTCGTAAAGTAGTAAACATTTAACTGAAGAATGCCCAAAGAACTGTGGAATGATACAATAATTTGCCAGAGGAGGGCAAATTATAACTTCAGGAGTAATTGTTACTGATAAGGGCCAATGTCCAGGTGCTTAGAGCAATAGTTCAGGTACTTGGACCAATAGTTCAGGTACTTCAGACAATAGTTCAGGTACTTAGGGCAATAGTTCAGGTACTTAGGGCAATAGTTCAGGTACTTAGACCAATAGTTCAGGTACTTAGGGCAATAGTTCAGGTACTTAGGACAATAGTTCAGGTACTTAGAGCAATAGTTCAGGTACTTAGACCAATAGTTCAGGTACTTAGGGCAATAGTTCAGGTACTTAGGGCAATGGTTCAGGTACTTAGGGCAATAGTTCGGCATAAGCAGTACAGTAATCAGAGTAGTTTCACAGTATAGGCAAATCGAACACTCTCAAATGAACCCCTGTTTCTATAGGTAGGGTATTCTGGAATTGGATCCCTTACTGTACGTTGTGGCTAGGGAATCCTTTAGTACCACTAGGCTGGTTTGCCCTATTCCGCTAGGCCGGGGTCTCCCTTTAGTACCACTAGGCTGGCTTGCCCTATTCCGCTAGGCTGGGGCCTCCCTATAGTACCACTAGGCTGGCTTGCCCTATTCCGCTAGGCCAGGGCCTCCCTTTAGTACCACTAGGCTGGCTTGCCCTATTCTGCTAGGCCGGGGCCTCCCTTTAGTACCACTAAGCTGGCTTGCCCTATTCCGCTAGGCCGGGGCCTCCCTTTAGACCAGGCTTTACCTCAGGCCTAATGCCCTACCTTTACCTCAGGCCTGATGCCCTACGTTAGCTTGGGCCTGGTGCCCCACCTCAGATTGGGCCTGGTGCCCCACTTCACAATGGGCCTAGTGCCCCTCATTGCATTGGGCCTGATGCCCCACTTTGTACTGGGCCTGGTGCCCCAATTTATAATGGGCCTAATGCCTCTCTAAACTTTGGGCCTGGTGCCCCACTTTATACTGGGCCTAATGCCCTACTTTACATTTGGGCCTGAATTGCCCTTTTAAAGTCGTTGCCCCTTTAAATTTGCAGGCTCCCAGTGCCTGCTGTCATTAGCCTCGCGAAACCCCGCCTCAGTTCCATTCATAGGCCTTTTACCTGGCCTTAATGCCCTAGCCCCTCCCTGTGGGCGTCGCTAGCCCCACCTCCCTTTTTAATATTAAAATCGTGGGTCCTAATGACCTGATGCCCCTGCGGCGCTCGGCCGCCTTCTGCAAGCGCCTACTGCGCTTTCCACACACAAATGAAGTCCCCTAAGCAAACTGGCGGTCAACACAGCGTGTGCTGCCGCTGACTCACCGCTCTGCGGTCTCCGGGGTTCATTGCTGCAACTGGGAGGCGGGAGGTGAGCTGGCAGTGGGAGGAAATTATACAGGCAGCGAGAGGGACGGCTTTGGGGGGCCTCCAACGGCCGACGACGATGCGGCTTGCTTGCTGCCAACGTGGGACCGGGAGTTATTTAAAAAAAACAATCGGGGGCTTAAAATAATAAAACAGAGGGCTTAAGAGCCCTTAAAACATGTCAGGAACTGCGTTTTTTCTTCATGGTGCCCCGATGACACCACCGACTACGGACTACAGCAGCAGGAGGGCTCTTCAGGCAGTGGAGGCAGAGCAGGCACACAGCTAAGTCCTCAGGGATGGCTTCAACCCCCAGGTAAGCCCTTTCCTTATCCCTTTGACTTACTGTGTCCTCTCTCCTCAACAGCTGCCCAGGAACTGACCAACTGACTGACTGAAGAATTATTTTTAAAGTTAAACCTGCCTGAGTTCTAGAATGGCTGGATTGGAATGCTGTGCATGAGCCACTCAGCACAACATTCCATCCAGACCATTATGACATGGAATGCTTTACAATCTGTCTTTTTTCCAGCTGTAAGTGCACAGGGGCACTTTTCTATTATTTACAGTAGTTTCTGTGTGTCAGGAGGTTGACTCTTCATGTCTAGGGGCCCCTTAGTACAGTACCCTGCTGCCTACCCCTGCAGCAGGTACCCTGAGCACCTGTGTACTCTGCGTTTATTTATGTATTTTATTTCTTTTCTGGAATGACCACCTTTGGGGCATTACACGGTAGGAGGAGGATTTTTCATTGTCAGCAAAGAAACACTAGTAATGAAAACTGTGAACAGTATTTAATGTTTCTGATTTGTTTATGTGTGTAAGGAGAGTGTGATGATCAGGGAAACAATATTTAATTAATTTAGTTTTTTTTTATTTTGGGTAGTTTTATTTTTAGGGTCTAGTTGAAGGTTTTTAACAACTAAAGGTAGCAGCCATGTTTGTGATGGAAGGTCAGTTCTGAAACATAGAAACATAGAATTTGACAGCAGATAAGGACAGATTGGACTGTCCAGTCTGTCCAGTTCTCCTTACCTACACTATTACAGCAGACTGTGCCTGATCTACAACTCTTTTTCCCTCCTCCCCTTTCTTTCCACTATGATTCCCTGGTGTTTATCCCATGCATTCTTGAACCACACAGTTTTTGCCCACAGCACCTCTGCTGGAAGGCTGTTCCAGGACTAACTCTTTCTGTGAAGAAATATTTCCTCACATCTCTCCTGAATCTGTCTCCCGCCAGCTTCATAGCATGTCCCCTTGTTCTTGAGCACTTTTTCTTATGAAAAATAGTCCCCTTCTGTACCTTATTTACCCCTGTGAGGCATTTAAAGGTCTCTATCATCTCCTCCCTCTCCCTCCTCTGTTCCAGGGTGTAGATATTGAGGTTCTTTAGTCTCTCCTCCTAGAGCATTTGATGCAGACCCTACACCAGTTTAGTTTCCTTCCTCTGGACAGCCTCCACTCTGCCTATGTCCTTCTGGAGCTGTGGTCTCCAGAACTAGACACAGTACTCTAGGTGGGGTATTACCAGCGATCTATACAGAGGTGACACCAGCTCCCCCTTTCTGCTGGTGATGCCCCTTCCTATGCACCCCAGCATCCCATTCATCCTCCCTACCACCTTGTCGTACTGCCTGGCCACCGTTAGGTCATCCAGTATGATTACCCCCAGGTCTCTTTCCTGCTTGGTGGTTGTCAATACCACTCCACCCATTTTGTATTCTGCCTCTGGGTTTCTGTACCCTAAGTGCATTAATTTGGACTTTTTCGCATTGAAACCCAGCTGCCATACCCTTAACCACTCTTCTAGTTTTTATCCACTTCTGCTGTAAGGGAACGGATTTGCTCATTGTGTGGTGTGGTTAGTGGCTACTAACAAAGCCGATCAGGTTTAGGACCAGGATGACCATGCATTATGCTGAAATAATGCATAGTCACCTGATTGGTTTTACCCTATTACATTTCTTTGATTTTTAGACACATTTTATAACTATTTTTTTGTCATATTATCAGTGTTAATCAAATCTCCTTGTGTCACTAGCACCAAAAAAACAAAGCATAATTGCAAAGAATATTTGTCTCTGGGAGAGAAGGGAAAGGCTGCTGCAAAGTCAAGGCACTCACCATCACAATCCCGCTTTTCTTATACTGAGGGCCCATTCTCAACAACAAGCACTCCGAAACATCCACCCAAGCACCAAAAAAATAATGCAGAATTGCACAGATTAAATATCTCAGGGATAGGAGGAAAAGGCTTTTGGGCTCAGCTGCAAAAGGAGGCTGGAGCAAAAAGGTAAAGGTTATGTTAACACAGCCGAGGAGACCACTCTTACGGTTGTAGGAGTACGGTCTCACGTGCATTCTTAGGGTATGAGAACTGTGAACCGAAAGTGAGCAGTTCTAATACCCTAGGAATGTGAGACCACTCTTACAACTGGCAGCTGCACTCTAGGGTGCTAGCTGCACACTTGGGCAGACTCTGATAAACCGGTTGGTCTGTTCTGCTGGCAGATTCGTATGTTTGTATGTTCGTAACTGTAAGAGTGGTCTCGGTGGCTGTATTAATATATTTATTGATCGAGATCGAGCATTAATATATTAACATTTAAAAAAAAGCCCTGAACATGTCCATGTTCAGGGCCACTGTCTATGAGAAACTCTTCACAGAATAAGAATGTCTAAGAGTGACCTCATCATAGGGAAGCGCTGTGCATTCCAGCAGGAGTTCCATGCTGATTTGGGTAATGTGGAAGGTCAGATTGCTGAGTCCACTTCCAGCACGGTATATAAAAAGCAAAAGCAGCTAGTGGACAAATGAGGGGACACAGAGCCTGCAGGGGACAATAGTCACCTGTGCTATCTAAATGCAAACAAGGCCCCTGGCTTGGGTATCTTCTTATAAAAATATCTGCCTTTATTGTTAAAATTGCTGCAAGAGTTCTAATTTGCCATTGAAAGAGCCCAAACTCAGCCCATCAAGTCTTGTGCTCAATGCCAGCAGATGCAGCAGTGAGACTGTGCTCCATTATCTTTCATTTGTTGTAATTTAAAGATTCAAAAATGTATAAATACATAAAGTTATTCTCAATATAATATGTATAAAAGCAGCATTTGACAAAGAACAGGCTTGATGGTGAGGTGTGTGAAAGAACAGTCTCTTCTGTTCAGCTTATGACAGCCTACTACCAATTGTCATTTAGTTCAACAATGCAGTAATTGTAATAGAATATTCTTTCCTTCCTGGAGGTAGTTTTCTGAATTTATTCAGGGAGATGAGGAGGGGCTGTGAACAGCACATTGAGCCACCACCACTCACCAGGGCATCTCAGCAGATGCAGCTGCCAGCTGCATCTGTACAAGAAGGAACTGAAGGACCCTGGTGGTGGTGGTGGTGGTGGTGGTAAATACCTTTGTTTTGCCACAGCTTTTTCCTCATCTCCCTGAGATAAGAATTCAGAAAAACTACCTCCAGGAGAGGAGAGAATAATTCTGTACAATTCTGCGTTGTTTGGTGCTGGGACTGGTGATGGCGGTGGTGGGGGCAGTAGGCATTTAAACAGACAGAAGAAGTTTGTTATAATTTCTTTCTGCACACCTCACCATCAGGGGTGCAATCATTACCCAACTTGTCCAGGTGCAACTTATGCATATTATGTGAAATGGCTTTTTGTGCCCATGACATACTATTTACAATTTTTGGCTTGTCTTTTTAAAATTTACAAGCAAGTGGAAGATAATGGAGCACAGTCTCACTGATGCAGCTGGCAGCTTGGTGGGAGATGGGAGTAGAAAGTGCTTGCAGCATGTCCTGACTGTGTCCTGACCTCAGGCACAACCCTTTCTCTTCTCCATGTTACAACTGCAGTTTAACAATGGTGTATTCCTGCTTCAACACAGTGACAACCCTACTGTGACTGACCATCCACCACCACATAACAGTCAGAGCCAATGGATGCACACGCAAACAAGGAGAACCTTTTTTAGTTGCCTCCTCATGCAGCTTGTGAATTGCCTTGCACAAAACAGCATGTTAAAATCCCAGGCAAGCGAAGCGCTGTGTCAGTGGAAAAAATAGCAAATGGGGGGAGGGGAAACAAACGGAACAACTACCCATCCCCAACTGAATGCACTTAGCCAGTAGCACTGTAGAAAAAAAAACAAAAGACCAATTAAGGTGGGTGGACCCAAAAATAATATGGCCATTCTGGTTTCAAAATGGGGCCATGGCTGGTCTATCCCCCAGTTTAGTGGCCCATTTGTACTGTATGTCCAGAAATGACTCTTAACATTATATGGAACATTATATCTTTGTGGAGCCCGAGGATAAATTAGGTTTAAAATCAACTGCATAATGCAGAAGGCACAACACTTGAAAAGTACAATTGTAGGTGTTGTCTTCTGGGGTAAGCACTAATTCTAAAAGAAGAAACTCTAGCACTATGAAGTCTGCTAGGGATAGACCAATTTTACAGTCAGTACCCCAGTACCCATACCTCTCAACTGTCCCACATTATGAGAGAAGTCCCTTATTTTAGCTCGCAGAATGCCACTGTTCATACTGCTCAACTCTTGCATTAGGAAGGATAGTACCTCATTTTACCACTTAGAAACCCATGCAGTTTAATGAATGGTTGCAAAACTGGTGCAGAGCACAGGGCTTTGGCCTCATTGGGGACTGGGGGTCCACCTGGAGAGATGAAGGTCTATACTGGCCTGATGGTCTGCATCTGTCCAGGAAGGAAAACACGCTCCTAGGTGACAGGTTTACAGGCTTCCTTGGCAAGCTTTTAAACTAGCCAAGGGGGGAGGTGCTGGTAGGAAACAGGAAAGTTCAAGCCTCCCCCACAAAACATGGCAGGTAGTAGGGTAAACACTGAGGTACAGAGCTTGACAGAGGGCAGGACAGGGGTAAATGGAAAAATAGACAAGGGCAATAAGAGCAGGGATGGGGTAAAAAAGGATAAAGCCAACATTAAATGGAGGGCAATGAGTACCAATGCCCGTAGTTTGGGAAACAAGCTTCCTGAGCTAGTAGCCCTGATGGAAGAGGAACACTTGGATATTGTGGCAGTCACAGAAACAAGGTACACGGAGAACCATGACTGGGATGTCAACATACCAGGGTACGCAATCTACAGAAGGGACAGGGAGGGTAAAAGAGGAGGTGGAGTAGCTCTCTACATAAGGGAAGGGATCAAAGCTACAGAACTAAAAAGTAAAGGGGGAGGACAAGAGGCACTCTGGGTCACCTTGGAGACAGGGAATGGCATCACAATCTGCACAGGGGTTGTATACAGACCCCCGTCTCAAGGGGAGGAAATGGACAAGAAAATCATAGAGGGCATTCTCAAAATGGCTGAAAAAGGGGAGATACTGTTGATGGGGGACCTGAATATGCCAGATGTTAACTGGACAACATGGACTGCAGCCACATCCAAGAGCAGGGTCATTCTCGACGCCCTACAGGGGGCATGCCTTAGACAGCTAATGGTGGAACCCACTCGGAAGGGAGCAATATTAGACCTGGTACTCTCAAATGGAGAGAGGATCACAAATTTAGAAGTCAGTAGACATCTGGGTACAAGCGACCACTGCACAGTGTGCTTCACAATAAACACAACCATGGAGACAAGCCATACAAATACAAGGATACTGGACTTTAGAAGGGCTGACTTTGGCTTAATGGGTGAATACCTGAGGAATGCATTAGCAAATGGCCAGAAAGGAGGGGTGGAAGAACAATGGAGAAAAATCAAAACTGCCATCATGGAGGCAACAAGACTTTGTGTGAAACAGATAAAGAAAACAAAGCGGAATAAAAAACCACTATGGTTCTCAAAAGAGGTGTCAGGGAAGGTTAAGGAGAAAAAGGCTGCATTCAAAAAGTATAAGGAATCACAGAAGGAGCATGACAGGGAACTGTATCAATTAAAGCAGAAACAAGTGGGGAAGGCAGTCAGAAAAGCAAAGGCCCAAACCGAGGAAAAGAAGCCAACTCAGTTAAGAAGGGGGATAAAACCTTTTATAGGTACATTAGGGAGCATAGAAAGGTTAAGGGAGGAATAGTGAAGATTAATAAAGGAGAGGGGAGGTGGGCAGAGGGAGACAGTAAAAAGGCAGAGATACTGAATGAATACTTTTGCTCAGCATTCACAAAAGAAGAAGAGGAGGAGGAGGAGTTACCTAAACCAAACAAAAGAAGCACTCTGGGTAGTGAGGTTAACGCCAGTCCATTTACAAAAGAAAGAGTCCTGAAAGAACTCCTAAAACTCAAGGAGGACAAAGCAATGGGGCCTGACGGGATTCACCCTAGAATCCTAAAAGAGTTAAGGGAGGACCTAGTAACACCACTAACCACACTTTTTAACAAATCATGGGAAGATGGGGTGGTACCTGAGGACTGGAGGAGGGCAGATGTGAGTCCCCTTCACAAAAGTGGGAGCAAGGCAGAAGCAGAAAACTACATGTAACCCCCCTGCAAATGGGGGTTCCCTAAAGACTTCCAGGAGCTTGCTTGAATGCTCCAAGCCTGAATGGTGTTTGGCGTTTAAGCCATTTATCAGTGAGTGTTTTTAGAACCTCTGGTACTGTCTCTTTAAGAGCTGTCTGCTTGCAGACATAATTAGTTGTATGGGGGACTGTGTGTTTCTTTGATTGAGTACCACTCAAGCTGCTGCAATTCACCCCATTTTTGCAGTCACTAGGAGTGCAAAGGAACCTGTCTGAAAGATGTAACTGATTGCCAGAAATCATTTACAGTAATAATAAAATTACAGTTTGTCTAACCTGCTTTCTTTGCAGTCAGAACTGTCTGCCTAGTTCCCCATTCTGGTTTTGAACTGCTGAACTGGACCAATCAGTGTGGGGTAAACTAGCTCTAAAATGATGCCTTGGACGAATCAGAACTTGGGACTCATAATCTGAGCCAGCCACAAGAGAGATTGTATGGGCAGTGACTCTGGGAGATGTAGTTTAGACTTGAGTGCCTTTTGGACCAACAGCAGCAGTCTATTGTGGTGACAGCCAATCCAGTCAAGAACTGGGAGGAACTCAAAGGAAGTGCCGGTTTTTGTCTGTTGGGAGTTTCAGTTTGAGATCTGAAAGTGAAGGGAAAGAAACCCTGTGCTCCTTCAGTGCACAGTTTCAGTCAAAAACGTGTGCAAGGCCCAGAGTTCGGTCTACAACTTGTGTAACTGCTTGTTAGGACTGAATCCGTCCTGTGAAAAGAATCAAAGGATCTCTGAAGAGTGAAACCAGGCTCACCCTGTAGAGACTGAAGAAATTGTTGAATTACACTCGGTCTGTCAGGAACTGAATCTGCTGTGTGTTCTCCTGGTTATTGTGCAGTAATTGCGATTGGGATACAGATGCAGCCTGCCTGGTATAGTGCTTTCTTTTTTTTTTACCATATAAATGTGTGAGGAGTCTCTTGGAGATCAAAAGTAGCCCTGCTGACATTGAAGGACCATATCTTCTTTGGAGGTCGTGAGTACTAATTAGGGTCGCTCCTGTTGAATTGCCACATTAAATCCAAATGGAATTACTGTACTGCTGACTGTTTAATTTTCCTTTTCTCTGTGTGAAAGGGCCCTACCAGCTGCCACGGTTTGGACTAGCCACTAGGGCCTGGGTACCCAGGGACAGTAACTGGTAGGGATAGGCCTGTGCACAGAGCCATAGTGAGATAGTAGTGATAAGCTAATTAACCTGATTTCCCCTGTCCTTGTTATATCCCCTAAATAAATCAGAGCTGTTTGTTTCAACAAAGTTATACTGCCTGAGGTATTTGTCTATGTTAAAGTACTGTACTGTGATTGTTGCACTGTATCTTATTTTACAGGATGTCCGGTGCCTGAACCAGCCTTGGGGTAAGTGTATACTGTGAAGGTAATTCTGCTATATTGTGTGGGCCACTAGTGGGAAGAAAGGGGGTTGCAGTGTCCCAGAGGGCTGTGACCAAGTAAGTTTAACTATTGCAAACCCTGACCTCTGGGTGGAGGCACCCGCCATTGGATCAGGCCCCTCAACCTGTTAGTGGCAAATCAGGCAGGGTAGTAGCCCCTGGGATAGCGCCATCTAGGGGTTACATTTGGAGCTCACCGCTGGGATTGTGTGTCCTCTAGTGGCCATATTTACAAACCACTGTTAAGGAAAATAAATAAATAAATAAATAAATGGGTACCCGACAGAAGTGGCTGTGCACCGGCTGGTGGAGTGGTGTACTGGGAGGAGATCGACCCCAAAATGCTATACTTATCCTGGACATCCCCTGGGTATCAATACGGACACTGTGCAGGGAGTACTTTCCAAGGTGGAAGGTTTACAAAATCCTGTGGTGGTGGGTCGCACGCTAATCTGCTCACCCACACTTTCCTGGCCCTAGTAGAGTTTAAGGATCCATAGATAGCTCCAAAGTACCACAGACCATTACCCCAGAGGAGCCCTCACTGCTTGGAGAGTGATAACTAAGGACAGTAAAGACCCGGGGGAATGAGCCCCACTATCTGAAACTTTTGAGGAGAAATTTGCTAAATGGTTGCTGGGAGAAGGGAAAACTGTGGAGGACTTGAAGAAACTATTCTTGCCACCTGGGGGTGTTCCTCCCCCAACACCCTCTCCTGCTCCAGTACCCGTAATGGTGGCTGAACCAATGCAGACTCCTATTTCTGCACCTGCCATTAGTCACGACTCTTACCGAAGGTTGAGGATCTTCTCTGGCACCCCTCCCCACCCCCCAAGGGGAGGATGACTGGGAGACCTGGATAGACTATGTTGCCCCCCAAGTGCTAGAATGGCAATGCTCGGAAGCGGCGAAAGAGGGTTAGTGAGAGCCTCAGGTCCTGCCCTGGCTACCATCCGTGCTAAGCGGGCCAGTAACCCTGAAGCGACTGCACAAGCCTATCTTGAGGCCTTGGAGAATGTGTATGGAGCCCAGATTCTGATGAGGACCTATGGTGGAGAGTAAGAAATGCACAACAGTACCAAGGGAGTTGTTGTCTGTATGTCTCTCGGCTGGAAAAATTGTTGCAAGAATGCCTCAGAAAGGGTGGTTGCCAGCGATTGAACTGGACCGAACCAGACTGGACAGAATCCTTAAGTCTGCCCCTTCTCAGAACTGCTGTTGCTTCAGTTCGCCTGGCAAATCGACTGGAATCCCCACCCTCCTATGATGAGTTAATGAGAGAAATTCGAGGAGTTGAGAAAAGGCGACCTCGGGAGGACCTGCACCAATAGCTGTGGCTATGACCAGTGACTGAGGTGGCCCATCAAGTGAAGTCTAGGGGCAGAGGTTGGCAGTCAATGAGTGCTCTGATAAGGAAAAAGATATGCCACAATGGGGTGAACTGTTGGAGAGATCAGAATTCAAAAACAGTCCCTTTATGAAGGCCACGCCTGCAAGTGCGGGCCCGACCTATATCCGACTGCATCTGCTATGGGGTGGGGATACCACCCATGTATCTCCTGCTGATAACAGCTCGAACTTCGATTCCTTGACCACGGAAGTGGAGAAACTGACGAGATGTCTCCAAATGCTTATCACGCCGCAGACAGAGATGGCACCAAGGTTTCCAGTTAGTAATACCCCGCCCTGGCTCCCAGTGTGGCACCTCGGCCAGCTCAAACTCCAAAAAGTATGTTTTGCTATAATTGTGGGAAGGATGGGCACATGAAAAGGGAATGCCAATCCCCAAAAGACACTGACAAAGTTGCATATAGGCTACAAGGAGAGCTTCGGAGAACAAATCAGTGGTTAAGAGGTGCGAAATGATCCCAGTGAGGGCACCAAAATGCTAATTCACGTCCTTTTGTGGCAAGGTCAGTTGCCCAGGCCCCCTACCGCCTCTCAGACTGGTCCAGAATAGTGGGTCCCTCCATGGAGACCACTGTAAAGGTAAATGGAGTGTCTACAAGAGCTGTATTAGACAGTGGCTCCCAAGTGACAATTATGTTTCAAGATTGGTATCAGAAGCATTTGTCAGACGTACCTTACAACCATTAGAAGGACTGCATGTATGGGGTTAAGTGAAGGCCTACCCTATTCTGGGTATATCCGAATTTGGCTGTCTTTCCCCACCTCCGTGGCTGGAGTGGCCGAACAAGTAGAGACCTAGCCTTAGTGTGTCCCCCACTGGACTGTATGATGGTGTCCCTTTGTTGATTGGAACAAATGCTCATATGTTCAAGGCTGGCACATTTGTGTTATGAAAACAGGGGTCAAAGACTAGTAGAGCTTTAAGAGTTCCGGCTTTAATTAAGAAGGCCTAGAGGCACAGAGAGATGCTGAAAATATAGAACCAGAGGAACCGGTTGGAATTGTATGGAAGAAGGATCCTGAGTCTCTGATCCTGGCACCAAATGCCCAGTGTACCTTACAGGAGAGGTCCAGATCAGAAAGGATGTTAAGAATAAAATATTAATGTTGGATGCACCAGGCGATGGAAATTGCCAGAGGGACTGCTGGTCAAGCCTAGTATTTTGCCGCTAGAGCCCATGCTTATGCCAGAAGGGTAATGGTCAAGTTCATAATGTGTCTGAAAGAGACATTCGAGTAAATAGAGGTTGCATCCTGGCTAATGTGCATTGTGCGAACACTGCAGTGCTACCCAGCAGCAAGAGTTCAGGAAGAATGACAGAGTAACGCCTGACTTGTTTGATTTGGCAACTCCGCTGCCAGCTGAATGGAAAGTGAGGATCAGTGAGAAGCTTGCCCAGAGAGACCAGGTGTTTTCTTTAAAGGAATGGGACGTAGGATCGTGCAAGGAGCTGAGACAATATCCGGCTGCATGACGAAGACCATTTCGTGAGAGGTCTCACGCCTGGCACCTGCTGATATAGATGATGTGAGGCGGCATCTGCAAGAAGATGTTGCGGCTGGTGTAATACAGAATCCAGAAGCCCTTATGCTTCCCCATTGTGGTAGTGAGGAAAAAAAGAATGGGACAGTAAGGATGTGCGTGGATTATCGCTCCTTAAAACCGGCGGACTATCCCTGATCAGTACACAATGCCCGCATTCAGGATGCTTTGGACTGCCTAAGCGGGAGCAAGTGGTTCTCTGTGCTGGATCTCCATGAGTGGGTACTACCAGATCCGATGGCCCCAGAGGACCCGTGAAGACAGCCTTTATCTGTCCGGCTTAGCTTCTATGAATTCATGAGGATGCCTCAAGAGGATTTCAGGTGCCCCAGCCACTTTTCAGCGATTGATGGGCGTGCAGTGGGGGACATGAACTTACTAGAGTGCCTGGTATACCTAGATGATGTTATTGTGTTTGGCAGCTCACTGGAGGAACATGAGAGCAGATTATTTAGGTATTGGATCGACTGGAGGACTTTGGCCTTAAACTGTCCATTGATAAGTGTCAATTCTTTCAAACATCAGTAAAGTATGTAGGACACATAGTATCCACCGAGGAATAGAGACCGACCCAAGTAAAGTTGAGGCCTTGACCACCTGGCCACAGCCAAAAATCTAAAGAACTGCAAAGATTCAGGATTCTGTGGTTATTATCGCGCTTCATCAAGGACTATTCAAGAGTGATCCGCCTTTACTTAACCTTAACTCAGGTATCCCCAACCCAAAAAAATACCAAAAGTCAGCGTCCCTCAAGACTGAAAGAGTGTATTTTCATCCGAGTGAAGTATTTGGGGCCCGCTGGACTCCTGATTAATGAGACTGCTTTTCATGAGATCATATATCAACTTACCCATGCTCCAGTGCTGGCCTATGCCGATCCAAGAAAACCTTACGTCCTGCACATTGATGCTAGCTTGCAAGGGTTGGGGGCTGTGTTGTACCAAGAGCACGAGAATGGCCTGAGACCAGTGGCCTTGCCAGTAAACCTGACCCCATCCGAAAGAACTATCTGTACATAAGTTAGAGTTCCTAGCTTTGAAGTGGGCTATTGTTGACCAATTCCATGAGTACTGTATGGGGCTAAATACTAGTAAACTGACAATAATCCTTTGACCTATGTGCAGACCTCAGCTAAGTTGGATGCCACTGGCCACAGGTGGCTTTCTGCATTATCTACATATGACTATGCTCTCGAATACCGAGCAGGTCTGAACCACATAGATGCTGATGCTCTCTCCGGAGGCCTGTTCCCAGAATGATTGGGTCCGATTGGCAGAACCTGACATTCGGGCACTCTGCCGAGAGTTTGACAGGAGGAACAAATGTCCCGCAGACCTGTGGACTGCATGGTGGATTGCTTGGGACCCTCTGAGAATTGCATACCTGCTGCTTTTGCCACTTTTCTGCAATAGACATTGGTGCACTGCCTCAGCTGGACAATGACAGTATTAGCGGGCTCAATCCGCGATCCTATGATCAAATCAGCTTTAGAAGCCCTCTATGCAGGAAAAGATGTGTCAAATTACGCTCCACTGATTTGAGAACTGCACTGTTATACAAAGAAGGTCCTAAGTTGAAACTGATCAATAAACTGTTATATAGAGAAACAGTAGACAGAGGGGACAAGTAGACAAACAACAACTGTGCTGCCCACTGCCTTCGAGACTCAGTATTGAGGTCCTTGCACAACCACATGGGGCACCTTGGTATAGACAGAACACTTGACTTGGTGAGATCCAGATTCTATTGGCCTAAGATGGGGCTGATGTGGAGCAACACATACGAACTTGTAATCGCTGCTTACAGAGGAAAGCTTTGCCCCAGAGGGCTGCCCCTGTTAACATAACCACCAGTGCACCCATGGAGCTGGTCTGTATTGATTTTCTGAGTTTGGAGTCAGATCAAAGAAATATCAGTAATGTGCTGGTGGTCACTGACCATTTCACGAGATATGCCCAAGCTTTCCCACCAAAGACCAGAAAGCATCCACTGTAGCCAAAGTACTGTAGAAAACTTTTTGTTCACTATGGGGCTCCACAAAGAATCCATTCTGATCAAGGGAGAGACTTTGAGAGTCGTCTGATCAAAGAGATGCTTTCTCTGTGGGGTGAGAAAGTCCAGAACCACTCCTTACCACCCCAGGAGGACCCACAGCCTGAGCGTTTCAACGCTACTTTGCTAGATATGCTAGGCACCCTGCACCCAAAGGACAAGCCTAGATGGAGCCAACAAATTAGCACCCTGGTACATGCTTATAACTGCACCAAAAGTGATGCCACTGGGTTCTCCCCTACGCCTGATGTTTGGAAGAGAAGCTCGACTACCGGTAGATGTGTGTTTTGGGGTCTCTCCTGATGGGGTTCAAGCTGACAACTATTTACAGTATGTCAAAGTTAAAGGCCCAGCTAACTCATGCGTACCAACTGGCTCAAACCATGGCTGCCAAAAGAAATCTGGCCAACAAAGAAAGGTATGATAAAAGGTGAAAGCACAGGAACTCCAGGAGGAGATCGGGTATTGCTAAGAAATCTGGGACTGCATGGCAAACACAAAGATTGCTGACAGATGGCACCATCTCCCTCACATTGTAGTGGGCAAACTAGATGATCTGCCAGTGTACAAAGTAAGGCCTGAGAACAATTCAAAGATGTAAAAACAATGCATAGAAATCATTTACTACCCATTGGACAAATCCTGATTGAGTCTGAGCCCCAGAAGATGCCCCTCTGGACCAGTGACTAGAGCTGCTGCTAAGAAAGATCAGGAAGTCTGCACCTACAGAAGCAGAGTTAAAGTGTTCCCCTGCACAAGTCCCAGTTGAGCATGACTGTCAGTCCATATCAGAAGAAAGTGAGAGTGACTTTGAATACTATCCTTCTTACGAACTGAGTCAATTGTTTGGGGCAATCCCTAGTCAATACTGGAGACAAAGCTGGGCCTTCTGGACTGTCTATGCCCCAGCTTCATCCTGGAGCCAATGCTCCCAGAAAGTGAAGTGCAAAGCATCAGATCAGATGAAATGGAATCATTGTGCATGGTTGAACTGTTTGAGCTTTCAGGGAGAAAATGATAGATTGGGGCAGACTGGTGATACACCCGAACAAGAAGAGTATTTTGAGTGCCTGACAGTCCACTGCCAGTGTCGAAGCTCTCCATGCGAGCCAAATGTTGTGGACTCAGAAACTGTAACTCCTGGAGCTGAAAGTGCCCCAAGTTCTAGCCCTCTACCCCATGGAGACTCCTGACAAGTGAGAACAATGCTGAAAATGAGGCTCAGGTGCAGAGACTGTAACAGCTCCCCTAGAAAGACTGGTCGAGCTGTAAAGCCTGTGGTGCACCTCAGTTATGATTCCCTGGGCGGCCAGTGGACCTGCCTCTCAATGTTGTCCATAAAGGTGTATGTGTCCCGAGCTCATTGCCCAAACTGGCGTTAGTGCTAACTCCAAGTTACTTGTGTTGCCCTCTAAGTATGTTGCCTTGCCCCGTCCAGCCCCAAGGTAACTGATAGGAAGGGTCCCTCTCTTCAGGTTTCATGTACAAGAGGTAATAACTTGAGTTATGGTACAATGTGTGTGTTATACTGTGTAAAGTGGCGTACTGCAATGTTTCAGAAATGGTTCTTGGTAAAATGATGTATTGACGACTGATGATTACATGTGTGAGCCTAATGCAAATGTATATGGTTGCAGTTGAAACTTATGGGGTACTTGCTTGACGCGGACGTCAAGCTTTTCCCAAACCAGGAAGGGTGTAACCCCTGCAAATGGGGTTCCCTAAAGACTTCAGGAGCTTGCTTGAATGCTCCAAGCCTGAATGGTGTTTGGCGTTTAAGCCATTTATCAGTGAGTGTTTTTAGAACCTCTGGTACTGTCTCTTTAAGAGCTGTCTGCTTGCAGACATAATTAGTTGTATGGGGGACTGTGTGTTTCTTTGATTGAGTACCACTCAAGCTGCTGAATTCACCCATTTTGCAGTCACTAGAGTGCAAAGGAACCTGTCTGAAAGATGTAACTGATTGCCAGAAATCATTTACAGTAATAATAAAATTACAGTTTGTCTAACCTGCTTTCTTTGCAGTCAGAACTGTCTGCCTAGTTCCCCATTCTGGTTTTGAACTGCTGAACTGGACCAATCAGTGTGGGGTAAACTAGCTCTAAAATGATGCCTTGGACGAATCAGAACTTGGGACTCATAATCTGAGCCAGCCACAAGAGGATTGTATGGGCAGTGACTCTGGGAGATGTAGTTTAGACTTGGTGCCTTTTTGGACCAACAGCAGCAGTCTATTGTAGTGACAGCCAATCCAGTCAAGAACTGGGAGGAACTCAAAGGAAGTGCCGGTTTTTGTCTGTTGGAGTTTCAGTTTGAGATCTGAAGTGAAGGGAAAGAAACCCTGTGCTCCTTCAGTGCACAGTTTCAGTCAAAAACGTGTGCAAGGCCCAGAGTTCCGGTCTACAACTTGTGTAACTGCTTGTTAGGACTGAATCCGTCCTGTGAAAAGAATCAAAGGATCTCTGAAGAGTAGAAACCAGGCTCACCCTGTAGAAGACTGAAGAAATTGTTGAATTACACTCGGTCTGTCAGGAACTGAATCTGCTGTGTGTTCTCCTGGTTATTGTGCAGTAATTGCATTGGGATACAGATGCAGCCTGCCTGGTATAGTGCTTTCTTTTTTTTACCATATAAATGTGTGAGGAGTCTCTGGAGATCAAAAGTAGCCCTGCTGACATTGAAGGACCATATCTTCTTTGGAGGTCGTGAGTACTAATTGGAGTCGCTCCTGTTGAATTGCCACATTAAATCCAAATGGAATTACTGTACTGCTGACTGTTTAATTTTCCTTTTCTCTGTGTGAAAGGGCCCTACCAGCTGCCACGGTTTGGACTAGCCACTAGGGCCTGGGTACCCAGGGACAGTAACTGGTAGGGATAGGCCTGTCACAGAGCCATAAGTAGATAGTAAAGTGATAAGCTAATTAACCTGATTTCCCCTGTCCTTGTTATATCCCCTAAATAAATCAGAGCTGTTTGTTTCAACAAAGTTATACTGCCTGGAGTGTTTGTCTATGTTAAAGTACTGTACTGTGATTGTTGCTGTATCTTATTTTACAGGATGTCCGGTGCCTGAACCAGCCTTGGGGGTAAGTGTATACTGTGAAGGTAATTCTGCTATATTGTGTGGGCCACTAGTGGGAAGAAAGGGGGGTTGCAGTGTCCCAGAGGGCTGTGACCAAGTAAGTTTAACTATTGCAAACCCTGACCTCTGGGTGGAGGCACCCGCCATTGGATCCAGGCCCCTCAACCTGTTAGTGGCAAATCAGGCAGGGGTAGTAGCCCCTGGGATAGCGCCATCTAGGGGTTACATACAGACCTGTTAGTTTGACCTCAGTGGTGGGGAAAATGATGGAATCACTTCTGAAAGAAAGAATTGTTCAGTACCTAGAGGCCAGCAGGGCACAGGACCCAAAGCAGCATGGATTCACAGCAGGAAGGTCATGGCAGAGGAATCTAATTGATTTCTTTGACTGGGTGACCAAAGTAATAAACCAGGGAGGGGCTGTGGATATGGCCTACCTAGACTATAGCAAGGCATTTGACACAGTCCCACACAAAAGATTAATAATCAAGTTAGCCAGCCTGGGAGTGGGTCCCAGGGTGGTAGCCTGGGTAGCAAACTGGCTGCACAACAGGACACAGAAGGTAATAGTGAGTGGAACACATTCTGAAGAAAGAGGGGTTACTAGTGGAGTACCTCAGGGCTCAGTACTGGGTCCAGTCCTCTTTAACATCTTTATAGGTGACATTGCAGAGGGTACCTCAAGGGAATCAACAAAGTCCAGGAGGGTAGCATCTTTCAGAAAAAGAGATGTGTAAGAACAAGGGGGCATAATTTAAAGTTAGAGGGGGGATGGCTCAGGGATAATGTGAGGAAATTCTTTTTCATGGAGAGAGTGGTGGATGCATGGAACCGCCTTCCTGGAGAGGTTGCGGGGTCTAAAACAATGGGGGAATTCAAACATACATGGGACAGACATAAGGCAATTATAGTGGGGGGTTGCAGGAAGTAGGCTGTTGGTTAACTAGAATCTGCAGCTTATCCTATAGGTAGGGAAATGGGCAGACTGGGTGGGCCAAGTGGTCCTTATCTGCCGTCAAAGTCTATGTTTCTATATCCCTGTTCATACCTCTCAACTGACCCATATTAGGAGGGACAGTACCTCACTTTCACAGAACTCCTCTGTCCAGCCATACCTCTCAACAGTCACATATTATGAGAGATATACCTCATTTTACCACTCAGAAGCCTTTTAACTGTCACATATTAAAAGAGGTGTCCCTCATTTTCCCTCATTATTGCATGGATGCTGTTACTTAACTGATACTGTTTATTTGCATCACTGCTATGTCTCTTTGCACAACTGTCCATTTGCACAAATGTTTACCCTCACTTGTGAGAGTGTATATCTATATCTGTATGGTTGTCTAGATGTATGTAGAATCAAATTCCACACCTGTCTTATGGCCAAAAAAAATCACCCTAAGTCTCTCCCCCCGGGTCTCACCACCTAATCTACCTGTACACTACCCCTAAATTAACTTGTAACTCCAGCAAACAACAACTCACAGTTCCCTGATGCCATACCTCCCAATTCCAAAGGTCTTTTAGCTATAAGGCCCCCACCTAGATGAATGACCTATCCTGCCTCGTTGCAACCCAAAACTCTATCGGACTCTTCAAAACCCACCTCAAGGGCCACCTCCAGACCCTAAACTGCTGTAACTGTTATTGACCCTGTCACAAGCCCCACCCCCTGCAATGACAACGGCCTCTGGCTGGCAACCCCCCATTTCTCCTTTCTTTCTCTCTTACTAAATGCTTACCTGAGCCTCCTTAAGTCTGTTAGTTCAACACTGTATCAAGTGTGTTTATGTTCCCTGCACTGTTTATGTTCCCTTGACTTTGTACTGTTCAAAATATGTGATGTAGAACCTGTGTAAATTGTTCCCTGCACTGTATGTTGCCTTAACTTTGCACTGTTCATTATATGCGACGTCGAACCTTTGTAAATGAGTCTCTAACGCAAAAGTACTTTCTGATCTCTGAAATAAATAAATCAAATAAAATAAATAATTTATGAATTGAAATGGCACAGGGTCATTATGCCTCATGCAAAAACAGCACAGCTAAAAATGCTGCAACCAAACAGCACCGAATGCAAACTGAGTCAGGCAAAACACCGACCTGTCGGGAACAGAGCACCCATTGACAGCAATGGGACTTTTGTGTTTTTTTGTGGGGGGCTTTGCCCACAACCTCTGAACTTAAATAACTAACTCCGGGGAGGACTTTGCAGATGAGGAGAAACCTCGGAAGGGAGAATTTTTTCAAATACACCAAAAAAAGTAGTAGCAGGGAAGACCGGGGGGGGGGGGGTAACGAACCATGGTCCCAGGTTTCCCAAGTATACCTAACTGCTCCACCACAGGAGCAGCTCAAACAAGCCTCTAGCACACGGCTACGTAACAGCTCCTGAATTATATGCAGAGCGACAGGGGTAGCAATATTTCCCTTTCACTGTCATACCCTGTCACTCTACATTCTCACGCGCTATAGCTTGCGCGGTTATTGCCGTCCTATCCCGGGTGCGACATATTGACCAATTGAAACTAATGTAATACCCAAGACCTCACTGTAAATGAGCTTTGCTCAGTTGAGTGTACCTTATTTCTATTAATAAAAATATCTACTACTACTTATTTTACCACTCAGACCCCCCATCCGCACCTCTCAACTGTCATTTATAGCAGGGGACATCCCTTACTTTACCACTGAGAATCCCCCTGTCCATACCTTTTAACTGTCACATATTACGAGAGACATCCTTCATTTTACCACTCAGAACCCCCTCAATATCTCTCAATGGTCCCACATTAAGAGGAAAATACCTCACTTTTCTTCTTCTCTGCCCATACCTCTTACTAACATACTAAAATGCCAGCAGAATAGGCCTAACGGTCTTTCGCAACTGCTTGTTTGGTCAGCCCTCACCCTGGGAGCTGACCTTGCTGCCCCCCTCGCCTTCTCTGGCTTCTCCCTTCCCAGTTTTGGATACTCTCGCTGCATTGGATTTTGCTTCCAGAACCCTTCCCCTGTACCTGTCCCACCCCCTCTTGAACCCACCCTCTCTGCCTCCACCAGCCCCTAGGCAACACATTCCATGGCTCCATCACCCTCTCAGTGAAGAAGCACCTCCTCCTTTCACCCTGAATCTTCCCCCTCAGCTTCCACCCATGTCCTCAGTAGCCCCTCCTCCTTCCTTGCAAGCACCCTGACTGCTCCTCCCCATTTACCCCCTTCATGTACCTGATGACCTCTATCATGTCCCCCCTGTCCCTTCTCTCTTCCAATGTGTACATATTTAGCTCTTCGAGCATCTCCTCATAGGTCCTGTCCCCCAAGCCCCAAATCATTCTGGTTGCCTCCTCTGGACCCTCTGCAGGAGTCTAATGTCCCTCTTTAAGTGTGGCCTCCAAAACTGCATGCAGTACTCGAGGTGCCGCCTCACCAAGCAGTTATACAGAGGGAGTATCACTTCCTTCTGCAGGTGATCTCCCTAGCAATGCATCCCAGCATCCTGTTGGCCCTGGCTGCTGCCCTCCTACAAGTCTCTGAGTTGTTCATCTTGACATCCACCACCACCCCCAGGTCCCTCTCAGCCATCGAGACTTGTAGCATTCCCCCCCAGGGTGTACACTTGACCCGGGTTTCTGGCCCCCAGGTGCAGTACCTTGCATTTCCCTGCATTGAACCTCAGCTTCCACTTTCTAGACCATCTTTCCAGAGCCTCCGGGTCCCCCTGTAGGGCCACCCTCCCCTCCTCCCCATCCACTGCCGCCCCCAGTTTTGAGTCATCTGCAAAGAGACTCATCTCACTCCTGATACCTATCCTTATGTCAGAGATGAAGGCGTTGAACAGGAGGGGCCCAAGGACTGATCCCTGTGGGACCCCACTAATGACCCTCCTTGGGGATGAGACTATCCCACCAATTATGACCCTCTGGGTCCAGTCCTGGAGCCAATTGCTGATCCATCTGATCATCTAGTCCCCCCATTTCTCCCAGCTTATCCAAAAGGCCCTTGTGAGGAACAGAGTCAAATGTCTTGCTGAAGTCTAGAAGAGGACGTCCACTGGTCTACCCAGGTCCAAGGCACTCGTCACCCAGTCATAGAACTCCACAAGGTTTGTCTAACACGATTTCCCCGGGATGAATCCATGCTGTCTATCGTCCAGGCACCCTGACTTTTCCAGGTCCCCCCCTAGCCTCTCCTTGACAATGCCCTCCATCACCTTGCCCACCATCGATGTCAGGCTGACAGGCATGTAGCTCCCTGCCACCTCTCTTGATTCCCCCTTGTGGATAGGCACTATATTCCAGTCCTGGGGCACCCACCCTGTCCTCAGAGAGCTGGTGAAAAGCTCCGCCAGGGGTTTCGCCAGGACATTCGAAAGTTCCTTCAGCACTCTGGGATCTAATTTCTCCAGCCCCAGTGCTTTCTCTGTCTTAAGGGACCTGAGGGCTTCCCTCACTCTCTCTGCTGTGATTTCCACTTCCGCTACCTCTTCTCCCTGCTTAGCCCTCCCCACTCCTGCCAGTGATGCCTCCCCCTCTCCCCAGACCCGCCAATCAGTAAGGGTCCCCCCCTCAGTATCTCTGTCTCCTCCCATGTATGATGCAGCACCCCCATTTTCCTTGGTGAAAACTGAGATGAAGTACTCATTTAGTACCTCAGCCTGCTCCCCCGGGTCTTGTGCCCATCTCTCCCCTGTTTTAATCCTACTAATCTGCCCCTTCACCCTTTGTTTTTCCCCAATGTATCTAAATAACCCCTTGTTCCCTCTCCTAATTTCCCTGGCCAGATTCTGCTCCTTCCTTGCCTAAGCCGCCCTCACCACCCTAGTAGCCCCTCTAGCCATCAGCTCGTACTCCCCTCGATCCCTTTCACTCCTTGAGCACTTGAATTGCCTATATGCTGCCTTCTTTCCCCGCACCACCTCCTGGACCTCCCTGGTCCACCAGCAGGGTTTTCGGGCCCTACTGCATTTTTGGTTTCCTCTTGCACAGGTGCTGGTAGCATCCTGCACCCCTCTCCTGATGATTTCCCACCTACTATCAGCATCCATGTCTGGCCCAATCACATCCAAATGCTCCTTAAGGTTCCTTCCCATTTCCTTAAAATCCACCCCCCTAAAGTCAGTTACCTCCGTCTTTGTGCAGCCTTCTACCCCTCCTAGGTCCAGGCAGAACCAGACCGTGGCATGATCACTCCCCGCCAACGGGTCCCTTACCTCCAGGACCCCAATCTGGTCACTGTCTGCCAGGACCACATCCAGTACCTGCCCCACCCTGGTCAGTTCCCCCACTTGCTGAGTTAGGAACGCGTCTTGAAAGACATCCAACAACCTCTGTTTCCTGGTCACAGAGGATGTCATAGTCTCCCAGTCTGTTCCTGGCATGTTTAAGTCCCCCATCACCACCACCGTTCCTCTGCCCAGTCTGCAGTGTCTCCCAACATCTGCCACCAAACTCTCCTCCAGCTCCTCTGCCAGGGCAGGGGGTCTATACACCACTCCTATTTTTACTCTCTTGCCCCCCCTTGTTATCAAGGTGACCCAAATGGCCTCCACGGTTCCCTCCGCCTCCTCTACTCCCCTATGCCAATGCAGTTTTTGACTATCATTGCTACCCCTCCTCCCCTTCCCTCCCTCCTGTCCTTCCTGAACATAGTGTAACCCTCCAGGTTCAGGTCCCAGTCGTGTCCTGCAGTGGCTCAGGTCTCAGTGACCGCTGCCACATCCACTGCTCCCTCAGTTAGCATCGCCTGGAGCTCAGGCATTTTATTACCCAAGCTCCTGGCATTTGGCAGGACTACCTTCCACCCTTTCCTTATACTTCCATTTCCCCTGCTCGTGTTCCCATGGGGATTCTGTTTTCCCCTGGTCTGCACTTTACCAGTCGGCCTTTTCCCGCATTCCTCCAGCTCCCCGTGGGGTGGAGACAGAGTCCCTCCTTTATCGGACCCCCCTCGACAGCCTTTTCTCCCATCTCTTCAATCGTTATTTTTTTTTATTTTTGAATTTTTAGCCTGTAAAGGAACACTGAGCTAAACCTTGCTTCCAGGTGCATCCTGGGAGCACCAGGAGGTTACCTGACTTGCTCAGATTCGCACAGTATGGTAGTTGTGGGACTCAAACCCATGACTGCTGGGTCTCCATGTTCACAGCTTGGTGTTCTAAGTTCATCACTGTGCTGCCTCAACTGTTCCACATTACAAGAGGCATTTCTCATTTTACCTTTTGAAGTCCCACTGTCTGTGCCTTTCAACTGCCCACACATTACGATGGACAGCCCTCACTTTGCCATTTAGCTCTCATCTGCCCAGTCCTCTTGATGAAGCTTTTTTCTTTTTAATTTACTGGGCTTGTGATGCAGATGGCTCCCAGCCCTGTTCCTGCAGTCCACAACTGGCCATCTATCTCCCCTGGTCCCCGCCATAATCTCCCATGAATTGCCACTTGCGGCGTGGCCAGGAGGGGGAAGGTTGTTCTCCCCCCCCCCCGAAGACTCACATCCAGACAGCAGGGTCCGGGACAGAGACAGGCAGGCGGAGCTTCATTAAGTATGCAGCCATTGCCCATTTCCCGTTTTCACCTTCCCACCTCCGCAATGTCAGGCGCGGCCCCTGCAAGCCTTAACATGTCACTTGTGTGCCCTCCGGAGAAACAAGCTCTCTAGCCCATCTCAGGGGTCACCAGTTTGGCGGAATCTGATGTAGTCTTTCCCCAGGCTGGGAACACTGTTGAGCAGCAGTGTTTCCCTGCCCCCTGGCCACAGAGCCAGTTCCCTGAGCTTGTTGCCAAACTCAGGCTACTTGCATGGGAGCGTGACGCACTTCCCATTCGGTCACCAGGCAGACTGCTGTCCATTTCTCTCATCTGTCCCACATCAGGAGGAATATAACTCATTTTCATACTTAGAACCTCTGTGCACCATATCTCTCCACTGTTCCACATTATAAGGCACATCCCTCACGAAATCGCTCCGATCCCCTCTGTCCATACTTCCACAATTCCCCTATATTACAGGGACATCGTTCATTTTTCAGTTCAAAGCCCCTCTGTCCATACCTCTCAACTAGCCGACATTATCAGGTGCATCTTTCTTTTTACCACTCAGAACTCTGTCTATACTGTACCTCTCAAATGGCCCACACTGCAAGAGGCTTCCGTCATTTTACTGCTCAGTTAACCCTCTCCATACCTTTCAACTGCCTCACATTATGGATAACATTCCTAAGTTTGCCACTCAGATCCCCTTTGTCCACCCTCTCAACTGTTCTACATTAGGAGGGGCATATTTCTTTTTACCACCCAGAACCTCTCTGTCTATACCTCTCAACTGTCCCACTCTATGGGGGACATCCCTCATTTTACCATTATGAAACCCCTCATTCATTCCTTCTTAATTGTCCTATATTATGATAAAAATCCCCCATTGTATAATTTCATACCCAAAACCCTCACTCTGTACTTCTCAAATGTCACACATTACAAGGCACATGATGCCTTACTTTACTCCTCAGAATTGCTGACATTGGCCTCTCTGTATTAAGTGGGTTGCCGATGTGTCACAGTTCCACTGTGTGTAGGCAACCCTGCGTATGAATGGTGCAAACCAGGGATCTCATGCCCCCCCCAGTGGCATTCACTGAAGAAACATGTGCCCTTTTTACACTGGATAGCCTAGCTGATCACGCAGCTATGTGTAGCCAGTCCAGGGACATGTCTGTGGGGATGCCTGCACTCCACGCCACTCACAAAGGCATGGGAGCTGGGGGGTGGAGAAGCAGGCAGGGTCCCTGCCATATCTTTTGTGTACCCCCCCCCCAGAGAAATCCAGTAAGCCATGGAACAACTCCCTCCACCCCCACAGTGCTGCCCCAGCCTTCTGGGCAGAAAGGATGGCTGGGCTGCACGGTGGGGAATGGGGCCGTGGGCAGGTACACGGCAGTGGCCTCTGATTGTATATACCAGTCACCATGTGCCTGTTTGCAGGTGCAGAATTATTCGGGACAGGTGTGCGTGAATTGCGTTGCGTGTACCCAGCCCATCAATGATGCATAGCCCCCAATAAAACATAAATAACTCAGACATTGTAGCAGAAATTCATTCCAATCTAGGTGTAATCAATTAGCGTTCATCAGGCAGGACCCTAATTCTTTAGCTGGATATACAGTCCAAAAGGGCTGCTGGTACACTTTCCATACAACCAGTGAAACTAGTAAAAGTGCTGAATATACTGTATCAGATATGGAAATGGAGCAGAGCACAGCACAAAAGACAACCACATAATTTTGGGCTTCATGAAATGACAGCAAGACAATTGTTAGATGACGCCTGTGAAGAACTGTCATATACAGTGCTGACATGACAGGTAATAAAAGCTGGTTGTCTCCTCTCAAAGCTAGCAGCAAACTAAAAGGGACCCTTTTAAAGACATTTCACACACATTCCATAATAGACAGTGTAATCTGCTCATGGAAAGCCTGGGAAGTATGGGGGGGGGGGATGATGAGCAGTGAGCACGTGCAGAGCGAAGGGGAGACAAAGAAAAGACTGGCTGTCAGAGAGAGCAGGCAAAGGAGAATCATGGGAACTGTCACTGAGGGAAGAACTCCGATCAGTGGAGAAGGATAAATTCCCCTCTTCTGCTATCCTGTGTAGATATATTTTTTTTTTATCAAATATATATTTATTTAAGTTAACTCTTTCAGTACAAGAGCAGAATACACTTCTGTATGGGTACCCCATGGTTGTATTCTTGGTCCAGTCCTCCTCTCTACTTATCTTTCACCCCAGGCCCTCTTATTTTTCAGTTCAATCCTCTATGTCATTTTACAAGCACTGTGGCCATGGTTCGGTGAGGCAGCAGGTGACACATGCCATGCCCACCCACCAAGCAGTACATAAGCTGCACATGCCCAAGCATGCTTTGGACATTCATTTTCACTGTAGCCTGGCTGCAGTTGCTCTCATTTCCTGTTCTGTTTATCACCAGCCTGTCTTCTCTGGGTTCTGCAGCCCAGTGGTTGTCAAATGTTCCACCCTCCTGCTGCTGGATCCTCTGACTTTTCTGATGCATCAGCTTCCCCCTCTCTGCTGTCAGTCCTATTCCTCTTGCCTGGGCAGCTGCCTTTGGTGCCACTTTCCCTCTGCTGGATGATACAGCTAGCTCCCACCAAGCCGGGGCTCTGTCCAGCTGCCTCTCACTCTTCCGTGCTGGTATCTTTCCCTGGGGGCATTTTCCTGCTTGTTCTAGCTCTTCTATTTATCTCCTGGTGCCAGTCAGTATCACGGGTGTAAAAAGGTACAGGTCAAGTAAGCCACAGCTTACAAGTTGACTGGAGAGGGTGGTAACATTCTGGGCTCTGGCCACTGATTTCAGTTACTCCTACTGTCTGATAGCCAATCCTGCTGGTCTTATATTATGACTGTTAAATGTTTTTTGAATTAAATAGTTTAGTTAGTTAGTTAGTTAGTTAGTTAGTTAGTTAGTTAGTTAGTTAAAACTACAGGATAAAACTTTAGGTCTGAGGACCTATCTTCAAAGTTGTCATGTGTACATAAACACATTCATTCGAGTAACACTTGTAAATTATACATACTTCAGTACATTATAAAACAGACAATAATACCAGCACTGATTTACATACATTCAGGCAACACTCATTAATCATATATACTTCAATACATTATAAAACAGACAATAGTTATAACACTAATTCACTTAATAAAAACAGACAGATATGGTACGATCAGTACATTCTTCATGATAGCTCTTATCCAGTTTTGATTTAAAAATAGATAACTTATGCAAATTTCTTATTGATGGAGAAATTTCATTCCACATTACCGCGGCAGAGTACTGAAAGGTCATTTGACCATATCTGGTTCTAATTCTGGGTATTTTTAAACCTCTGTGGACCACTTCCCTCAGTTGGTATCGTTGTCCGTCACATTCTTGTTGGATGCTTAGATTTCCCTTGATCAGTCCCTCCCTGATTTTAAATATTAGTGTAGCATAGTTTTTTTTAACTGAACAGCCAGACTGTCCCATTTTAAGTTTTTATACATCACACAGTGATGAGTCTGGAAGGACATCTCAAGGCAAATCTAGACAACCGATTACATGATTTACTGCCCCCATCCCGAAGTTTATGTTCAGCAAAGCCATAAATTAAGTTGCCATTCTCCTGGACTGGCAGGATTAGTTGTGTTGCTATTGTTTTACGCATTTGGTATGTCACAATTGATGCTGATCTTTGTAATGCACCTATCTTCGTGTTTACTTTTTTCATTATGTAATCTATGTGATTTTTCAAATGTGAGTGAGCTGTCTAAAATAAATCCTAGGCATATGTAGTGATTTGTGATAGTTAATATTTGTCCACTTCTAGTTGTGATGACCGAACTTTGTATAAGCTGAGTTTTGCTCTTCTTGTTTTGAAAGTACATTACCTATGTATCCCCCCACTCAATACAAGTTTTGATTTATAGAATCAGTCATGGTGTATGTCAAAATCAGTTTGAAGCTTTCTCATCATCGAGTCTTGCGTTTTCGCCGAAGCCAACGATACAGTGTCGTCTGCATAAAGTCTTATGTACATATTTTGAGTATTCTCAGGCAGCTCATTTACATAGACTAAACATAATAGTGGCCCCAGGATTGATGCCTGGGCTACACCTCTGGTCAAACAGCCCAAGTCTGATAGCTTGCTATCTATTTCTACCCGTTGACTTCTTTGCCCCAAGTAGGATTTAAATCAATTTAATGGACTAGAGGCTATTCCAATCCTGTCCAGTCTCTCAAAACTGATGTAATGCTCCACTAAATCAAAGGCTTAGGACAATTCGACGCACACTGCACCTGCGGACTCCCCTGTGTCCAAAGCACTTGCTACCTTGTCCACAAAGTCCACAAGTGCGGTGCTCGTCGAATGCCCAGCCCTAAAGCCATGTTGAAATCTAGTTAATTTAGTATTTTTTCTAAATAATCATAGACTTGATTGTAAACCATTCGCTCAGAATGAATGCTAAATGTATTACACTAAGCAATATGGTGTGTGCAAGGGGTATGGGTAACAAATATATCTTCAACGGGTTGGGGGCTGGGTAAAAGGCACCAAAGGGCTCCGGCTTACAATTTTTTCCCCTATGTACACATCTGGTCAGTATGCATATCTGCATGTCCTTTAAACTGCATGCTTCCTGCCTGTTCAGTGCTGCACTCTGCTGGTTACTGTGTCTTATGCTGCCTTTCTTTGCGAGGGGGATCCTGTCTTTGCTGTGGTCCTCCTGCTGCTGTTTCTGCTGCCCGCTTTCACTCCCTTTCTGCTGGCTGCAGCCACAGCTGCTGCCCACTTTCACTCCCTTACTGCTGGCTGCAGCTACTGCCCGCTTTCACTCCCTTCTGAAGCCAAAGACACTGCCTGCTTTCACTCCCTTTCTACTGGCTTCAGTCATAGCCTCTGCCAGCTTTCACTCCCTTTCTGCTGGCTACAGTCATAGCATCTGCTTGCTTTCTCTCCCTTTCTGCTGGCTACAGCTGCAGCTACTACCCAGTTTCACTTTTGCACTGCTGGCTACAGCTACATCCACTGCCCGCTTTCACTCCCTTATTGCTGGCTACAGCCGCAGCCGCTGCCTGTTTTCACTCCCTTACTGCTGGCTGCAGCTACAGCTGCTGCCTACTCTCACTCCCTTACTGCTGGCTTCAGCTACAGCTGCTGCCTACTCTCACTTCCTTACTGCTGGCTTCAGCTACAGCTGCTGCCTGCTTTCACTACCTCACTGCTGTATACAGCCGCTGCCTGCTTTCACTCCCTTATTGCTGTATACAGCCACTGCCTGCTTTCACTCCCTTACTGCTGGCTTCAGCTACAGCTGCTGCCTGCTTTCACTCCCTTATTGCTGTATACAGCTGCTGCCTGCTTTCACTCCCTTACTGTTGGCTTCAGCTGCTGCCTGCTTTCACTCCCTTACTGCTATATACAGCCGCTGCCTGCTTTCACTCCCTTACTGCTGGCTTCAGCTACAGCTGCTGCCTACTCTCGCTCCCTTACTGCTGGCTTCAGCTACAGTTGCTGCCTGCTTTCACTCCCTTACTGCTATATACAGCCGCTGCCTGCTTTCACTCCCTATTGCTGTATACAGCTGCTGCCTGCTTTCACTCCCTTATTGCTGTATACAGCAGCCGCCATACCTCTCAACCTTTTGTCCCCCAAATGTGGAACATTGCTTGTCAAAATGTGGAACAAACAGACAAAATGTGGAACATTTAATCAAATCTTTACCCAAGAAGCTCAAAACACTGTTAAAATGTTGCATTTATGTTCAGAAAGTCAGTTATTAATTCAATAATCTATTTTTTGCATCATTTACTATGGATTTTTTGCTTTAAAATGTTGACTTTGAATGTGGAACAAGTCTTCACAATGTGGAACACGGAGCTTTTGTGAAGTAAAATGAGGAACATTCCTCGTAATGTGGTACAGTTGAGAAGTATACAGCCGCTGCCTGCTTTCACTCCCTTACTGCTGACTTCAGCTACAGCTGCTGCCTAATCTCACTCCCTTCCTGCTGGCTACAGCTGCAGCTGCTGCCTGCTTTCAAACCTCTGACATTCCTTCCTCTGCTTTTGTTGTCCTGGTATCTCTCTGCCTGTGTGCTGATGACAGTTCTTCCCTCCCTTCCTTGCCTTAGATGTCCATCCTGCCTTATACCTATGAGCTGCCTTTACCATCAGCTGCCTTGCCTGCGCCTCACATTCCCAGATTTGTGGGCCTCTGGTTTCTGCTTATTCCCATTTAGTACCAGTCTGCCCAGGTGGTCATCCAGATCCTTATCTTGGCTCACAACTCTCATACTATCCTACTCATACCTGGCTACACCTTCCACTGTCAGACTTGAATATAGGTGGGCACTCACTGATCAAATAAATTACACAGAGGCTCCAGACTTGCAAAAGTACTCCAGATTTATTCCAAACACTTCTAGTTGCACGCTTGATGCATTTCCGAAACGTGTCAAGCGTGCAACTGCTGTAGATGTGTTTGAAATAAATTTGGAGTACTTTTGCAAGTCTGGAGCCTCTGTGTAATTTATTTGGTTGGTGAGTGCCCACCTATATTCAAGTCTTTCTTCTTTTGAAAGGAGCACCACTATTCCCAGTGCAGCCATTGTTTAAAAGAAACCCTCCACTGTCACTTTCATACTTTGAGGCATTTACTCCAATGACTGTCAGACAATTGTTCCAGTGACTACCGGGCACTCACCTCAACAATTACTGGGCACTAAACCCAAAGACTATCTGTCATTTGCCCCAGTGTTTTCCTGCCCCTCAAAGACTCCGTGCTATCTTCAGGCTTCACCCCCTCAAGGGCATGGCTCCAATAAGCCCACTTGCCTAAGAACAGGACAATGGCTATTGCTGTGCCAGTCATCAAGAAAGGCAATAGATCAGTTACTTCTAATTACAGACCAATATGCTTGACATCCGTACCTGGCAAACTAATGGAGAGTCTGATTAAAAACAGAATAGAGGGAGACATGGGAAAGTTTGGTTTAAATTATGAAACATAACACGGGTTTATGAAAAACAGATCTTGTGTTACAAACACATTATGTGTTTATAAGAAAGTAAGCAAACACTTACGTAAAGTCCAGTGGATATAATCTACTTTGGATTTTCAAAAAACATTCAATGAAGTCCCTCACTCAACATTGTTAAATAAAATTAAAGGTTGCAGTCTAACAATAGGATTGCTAGATGGGTACACAACTGGTTGTATACAAGAACCCAGTGAATTTGAATTATGGGGGTGCTTTCAGAGACTGGACCAGTGACGAGCAAAGTTCCCCAGGGCTCAGTCCTTGGTCCAGTTCTTTTTTCTTTGTTTGTTGGAGGTCTGAATAAGCAAATAGAGGGATGGCTTATCAAATATGCAGAAGACACCAAGCTAGGAGGGACAGTAGAGACTGTTGAAACTAAAATAAATTAAAGAAAGCTGTAGAAAAAAACGGAAGAGTGGGCAGTTAACAACCAGATGCGCTTAAACACAGACAAATGTGCTATAATACACTTGGGGGCAAATAACATAGGAAACAAGTATACACCGAACCACTGTGGAATCAGAAATGTGGACAGTGAAAAAGACCTTGGGGTCATCATAAGTAAAGACCTTAAGTTTGGAGACCTCTGTAACAAAGTAGTCAACAAAGTCTTGTAATCCTAGACTTAATAAATAAATGGCACACAAAATCCTGGGCTGTATTAAGAAATCATTCACTAACAGAAGTGAGACATGCCTCATCCCACTTTATAAATCCTACATTAGGCCACACCTGGACTACCGTTCCTAGCTGTGAAGCTCATATCTGTGTCAGGACATCGAGAATATTGAAAGGGTACAGTACAGGGTGACCAAGCTGGTGGCAGGCTTAGGAGATAAGCCATATGAGACTAGATTAAATGCCATTGGGCAGTATAGCTTGGAAAAGACAAATTTTTTTTTTATTTACTTTTTTCTCTGCCTCTACGGAGCTAGGCAGGCAGCTCCAGCCCTCCCTCGGAGGGACTCGTTCTCTAGCCCTGATCACCCCACACCAGCCATGCCCCAGAGTTCCCCCATGGATTACCCCCCTCACAGTGTGGCCAGGGAGAGGAGCACCACCTTTACTCCCCACCCCAGAGCACAATCCAGAATCAGGGTTTGCTGGTGCGGTGGTGCATTGGGCCATCACAGAGCCTGCCAGCTCCCAGTATTTTCCACTGCCTTTGTCCCCAGACCCCTGTACGTGCAATGGGTGGAGATGGCTGGACTCCACCTCCACAGAGGCAGTCATACACCCTGTATGTGAGGCCCTCCCCTTCTGACAGTGTGCATGTACTGACACCCAGCGTAAGGCAAACAACATGCCATACTGTTCCCCCCTCTCTGAGGAAGGAGAGCTGTCAATAGATGTTCCATTCTTCCTTATCCTTGCTGACCCCGAGTGACCCAAGTCCGTTCCTGAACCCGGGTCTCCAGCATGGCGTGAGATGTTGTGTCCAGTGCCTCAACTCTCAGCACCACTGGGCCAGCGTCAGTAAAGAGACATTTAAGGAGGACCTCTTGCAAATGTACAAAAACTGTAAATGATGAAAATTTAAGGATTGAAATGGGTATTGAGATATACCAAAAGGAGTATAGTTTAAGGTCACACGACAAACAAATAAGACTTGAAAACTACACAAATAATGACAGAAGATGGTTTTGCACACAGAGAACAGGGAGATGGTGGAACAAACTTCCAAAGGGGATAGTCCAGGTAGATTCACTTGCACAGTTCAAAACAAAATAGGACAGTTTCTTACTCGAAGGGACCAGGGTAAATTGGACCCACTAGTGCGGTGGTCAGACCAGATGGGCTCACAGCCTCCTCCTGACCAACTACCAAGTATAACCTATGGGCGTTTTACGTCAGAGGAAAATAACTGGACTGCCAGCCTGAAGCCACTAATGTAAGCCTGCTCTTTGTCCTTGGAGTCCATTGTGCAGCCCCGCCATTCCTCTGGGATTCAGTCCTAACCATCCAAGTACCTCCTCAAAAGTGGAGTCCACACAAACACACTCCTTTGGGTACAAGGTTGATACTTATAGCACCTTTGTGAGAAGATAATATCATTCCTTCTATTTAAAGTAGCAGATGTGTGTGTGTGTGTGTGTGTGTGTGTGTGTGTGTGTGTGTGTGTTTGGTGGGGGTTGAGTCCTTGGGAGTTATTTAGCATATCAAGGTTTCAAATTCCTCCTTTAAACTTATTTATGATAAAGCAAAATAGTAATAATAAGAAGAATCAGGATTTGTATAGCACTTTTCATACACAATATCCCAAAGCACTTTACAAGCAATGCTAGACTGGTAGTGAAGTGACTGAAATGTGTAGTGGTGGCCATATCGCACATCATCACCCACACACAGCCTGGATAATTGCATGAACCGGTTTTATGGGAAGGGGAATGTTGGCCAGGACACCGGGAATGTTCTCTATTCTTTTGCAAAGAGTGCCCAGGGTTCTTTTACTTCCACCTGGACACCCACCAGGACAACACCAGGATGGGCAGAAGGGACCTCGGTTTAACATCTCATCCGAAGGACAGCACACCCCCAGCAGTACAGCACCCCCCAATACTGCACTAGGATGGCAGCAATTTTTAGGTGCAGGTTCATCCCAGTGTGGGACAAGAACCCACAACCTTCTGGTCCAGAGGCGGATGTGCTACCAACTGAGTCACGCTGACACCTAAGCATGAAGGAATGGCAACTTAGGGTCTTGGATCCCCCGATTTTCCTTGCCTCTGAGCTGAAGATGATATGATATGATATGATATGATATGATATGATATAATATGATATGATATGATATGATATGATTGATATGATATGATATTATATGATTGATATGATATGATTGATATGATATGATTGATATGATATGATATGATTGATATGATGTGATATGCATTTAAGATCTTGTGTGATGAATCATATAGGTCAGGTAAGAACCCTGTTGAATGGAAACTGATGCATGTAGTCCCAATACACAAGAAGGGAACTAAATCAGACACCCATAACTACAGACCAGCTAGCTTCACTAGCATTGTTTGTAAAATGTTAGAAGGAGTTATACACAGTAGGTTGGAAAAAATCTTTGCTAAATCAGATCTAGCACAACATGGCTTCACCGGAGGATGTAGCTGTGTTACCAATCTAATTTGCTTTTATGAAAAGATTAGCAAACTTCTCGATGCAGGTATTCCCTGTGATATTATTTATTTGGACTTTAGTAAGGCCTTTGACCTTAACCCACATTGGACCATCATTAAAAAAATATAAAATGCAGGGGTAAATAATCGAATAGTTAACTGGGTTACTGACCGGTTTGAGGATAGGAAGCAGAGGGTGATTATTAACGGAACCACTTCAGAACTGGCGGCAGTGACCAGTGCAGTGCCACAGGGGTCTGTTTTGGGACCATTCCTTTTCCATGTTTTTATACCTGACTTAGGTGCAAACACAACTAGTACCATTACTAAGTAAGCAGATGCTACAAAGCTGGGAGGACCATGTAAAAATGTATCTGATATCCAGAACAACCGAATCTGATCACAATAATGTAGCCGAATGGACAAAACAATGGGAAATGAAGTTCAGCATTGACAAATGCTGCGTGATGCATTTGGGAAAGGATAACTTAAAAGTCACTTATTACTTGGAGAATTGAAGCTTAGGTCAAGGGAATATGAAAAGATCTGGGATGCCTAATATCGAGTGATCTAGGTTCATCCTTGCAAACAACATCAGCAATAGCAACAGACAACAAAATGATATGGACAATAAATAGAGAATAATGCATATGTATGGAGTTGATATGGAGTTTTTTTACACACCCAAGTTGTGTGATAATATATAAACCTCGAGAGCGAAGCTCGAGAGGTTTATCACACAGCAGTGTGTAAAAAAACTCATTTCTACTCCATACATATATTTAGTTTTATAATAACTGGCACTAAAAACAATTCAATAGAACAATTAACGGTAAGAGGAGAAGCTGAAGCGGCGGCTCTCATTTCCTTACTAGTAGGCAGCCCGCGTATTCAGATGACATCACATAACATGCTAGGCGTGGGGAGCGTGCCTACTAGTAAGGAAGTGCGAGCGTTTTGCTATTATTTTGAATATATTTACCCTGGAATGCGAGTGCTGCAGACTTCTTGGCGCGAGGCTGTAAAAGTCTTTTTACAGTACTCGAAAACGAGTTGATAACAAGGATCACCAGTTAATATAAAGAAATATAATCTCAAGAGATAGGGAAGCGTTGATGCTACTCTACAGAGCATATGTCAGCCCTCATAGAAACATAGAATCATAGAATTTGACAGCATATAAGAACTGCTTGGCCCACTCAGTCTGCCCATTTCCCTACCTAATGTATAAGCTGCAGATCCTAGTTAACCAACAGCCTACTTCTTCCTACCCCCACCCCCTAGAATTGCCATATGACTGTCCCATGCATGCTTGAATTCCACCACTGTTTTTGACTCCACAACCTCCTCCGGAAGGCCGTTCCATGCATCCACAACCCTCTCTTTGAAACAATACTTCTTTACATTACCTCTGAGCTGCCCCCCCATCTTCAAATTGTGCCTCCTTGTTCTTGCACACCTCTTTTTCTGAAAGATGCTACTCTCTTGGACTTTGTTGATTCCCTTGAGGTACTTAAAAGTTTCTATCATGTCCTCCCTCTCCCTCCTATCCTCAAGGCTATACATATTAAGCTCCTTAAGTCTGTCTTCATATGTCTTCCGGTGCAGACCCTGCACCATTTTAGTTGCCCTCCTCTGGACTGCCTCCATCCTGTTTATGCCTTTGCAGAGATTGGGTCTCCAGAACTGCATGCAGTACTCCAGATGGGGTCTCACCAGCTGTCTGCGCAGAGGGATAACAACTTCCTGTTTTCTACTGGTGATGCCTCTCCCTATGCATCCCAGTATCCCCCCATCCCTCCCTACTGCCCTCTCACATTGCTTGCCCGCCTTTAGGTCATCTGATATGACTACCCCAGGTCTCTTTCCATTTTTGTTGTTGTTATTATCTCACCCCCCACATTGTGTACTCTTCCCCTGGGTTTTTGTTTCCCAGGTGCATTACCTTGCACTTCTTAGCATTGAATCTAAGCTGCCATACATTTGATCATTCCTTCAACCTTGCCAAGTCCCTTCTCAACCTTTTCACCCCACCTTGTGTATCAACTCTGTTACAGATCTTTGTGTCGTCTGCAAAGAGACATACGTTTCCTTCCAGTCCCTCTGCAATATCACGTATAAAGACATTGAAGAGGACCAGTCCTAGTACTGAACCCTTCGGTACCCCACTAGTAATCCTCCCACTCCCAGGCTGGCTAACTTGTATATTAATCTTTTGTGTGGGACTGTGTCAAATGCCTTGCTAAAGTCTAGGTAGGACACGTTCACAGACCCTCCCTCATCTACTACTTTGGTCACCCAGTCAAATAAATCTATTAGATTTGTCTGACGTGACCTTCCCACTGTGAATCCATGCTGCCTTGGGTCCTGTGCCCCTCTGGCCTCTAGGTACTCAACAATTCTTTCCTTCAGAAGTGATTCCATCATTTTCCCTATCACTGAGGTTAAACTAACAGGTTTGTAGTTGCCTGCTTCTGCCCTGCTCCCACTGTTGTGAAGTGGAATCACATCTGCCCTCCTCCAGTCCTCAGGTACCACCCCATCCTCCCATGCTTTGTTTTTTTTTTTTTTTTTAATTTGCATTTTTTCCACCTCCTCCTAGCTGCCGGCCACCCAATGTTCAGCCCGGTCACAGGCCAACGGCTTCCACCCCCGACATCGGCCTCGGGTCCTCCGATACCCGTGGCTTCCCCCCCGGTGGGGCTGCAGGATGGGAAGCGAGGCATCCGCGAGAGACCGTGGTGGTCAGATGACTGGCCTGGGGGGGGCTAATCAAAGCGGCGGCGGGCTTCATGGAGGGTGGCTGACGGCCGTCCGGCCTCGCACTTTTTCCGGGGAGGGGGTGCGTGCAATGGCGTCCAGTGTCCGCCCGCCTCCTACAATCTTTGAGCAAGGCAGCGTGGGTGCTCCCTAGCTTCGCTATTAGTCCCCATCGCCCTGGATGCTACCCCATCCCTCCCCCTGGAGAAGGAGAGCAGTCCAACGGACGCTCAATCCTTCTCCCCCCGGCCGGCCCTCCGATGACTCGGGTCCGTTCCCGAACCTGGGTCTCCGGCGTCGCAAGCGGAAATCCAACCGCTGCGCCAATGAGCCGGCTCTCATGCTTTGTTAAAGAAGGTAGTCAGTGGTGTCACTAGTACAACCTTTAGTTCTTTTAGAATTCTGGGACGAATCCCATCAGGCCCCATTGCTTTGCCCACCTTCAGTTTTAAGAGTTCTTTCAGAACCCTTTCTTCTGTAAATGGGCTGGTATCAACTTCTGTATCCAGAGTGTTTCTATTGTTTGGTTTAGGTACCTTCCCCTCTTCATTTGTGAATACTGAGCAAAAATATTTGTTTAGTATCTCTGCCTTTTCACAGTCACCATCTGCCACCCCTCCCTTTATTAAGCCTCACTATCCCTCCTTGGTCTTCGCCCAGCTCCCTGATGTACATATAAGTAAGCATTAAGCCACGACGGAGGTGTGCTCTAATGCTGGATTGATGCATGGGGGGCGCTGGGTGCCAGAGGCCCAGGGCGAGGGCTGCCACCCCATGCATCAATCGCATTAGAGCACACCGATGGAGTGGCTTAATGCACTTGTAACACGGGCCACGGGTCGGTGGAGGCAGCTGGCAGGAGCCCACTGTGTGACATCGACAATGAGAGGCAGCAGCGGTGCGAGGTTTGTGCAGCTCCACTTCAGGATCAAAGCACAGTGTGGACCATCAGATACGTACCTATGTGGTGATCAGCTTCTGTCCCTAGCTTTGCCCGGAGGCATGCGGCCAACATCGCTGTTGCACTTGTGTGGAGGTTGGTGCGGGTATTCTGCTGATACCCGCCGCAGGAGGTCTCAGGTGCACGGTTCGGCCGCTCCAAGGAGGATCACACTGGCGCTGTGGATGCCGGGGGTGTCACTGCCTTCTGCCTCCGAGACACTGCTCCATCCTGCCGTGCTCCAGCTGGGCTGCCCTTCCTGCTCCTCAGTGTGCCCTGCGCTCTCTTCCTCTGCCCGGCTGTTTCCACTCCCAATCACTGGTGGCCCCGTTCCATGGAACACAGTCTCCGTGCCACAGACGGTGAAGGTCTGGCGCTGGAAGTCTCGCCGCTCGGTGCGCCGCAGGTTCAGGTCCCCCCTCCCTGTTTCCATGCTCAGACGGGTAATGAGGCTGACTCCCCGGCGCTCCTGCCACTCCTCCTCTCGCTCGGCCACAGGACCCAGTGCTGCTAGGCTGGGGGTCTGGCTGGTCACGGTACTGCCGGAGCGGGCACGGCATACATGCTGGGTTAATACCCACTCCGGCTATGGTCCCGTGATGCTTTTCAGCCTATCCCGGATCCCGATTGTGTCTGGGCCATTAATGCCGTGTTACAAAAGGTTTTATCCCCCTTCTTAACTGTGTTGGCTATCCTTTCCTCGGTTTGGGCCTTTGCTGTTCTGACTGCCTTCCCAGCTTCCTTTTGCTTTAACTGATACAATTCTCTGTCCTGCTTCTTCTGTGATTCCTTGTACTTCCTGAATGCTTTCTTTTTCTCCTTAACCTTCCCTGCCCCCTCCTTTGAGAACCATAGTGGTTTCTTACATCGTTTTGTTTTGCTTATTTGCTTCGCACAAAGGCTTGTTGCTCCTGTGATGGCAGTTTTGATTATTCCCCATTGTTCTTCCACCCCTCCTTCCTGCCCATTTGCTAGTGCATTCCTTAGGCACTCACCCATTTTGGCAAAGTCAGCCCTGCTGAAGTCCAGTACCTTTGCCTTTGTATGGCTTGACTCTACTGCTGTGTTTATTGTGAACCATACTGTTCGATGGTCACTAGTTCCCAGATGGCTACCCACTTCTAAATCTGTAATCTCTTGCCATCTCCATTTGAGAGTACCAGGTCCAAGATTGCTCCCTCTTGAGTGGGTTCCAATACTAGTTGTCTAAGGCATGCCCCCCTGTAGGGCATCTAGAATGACCCCACTCCCAGAAGTGGCCGCTGCAAATGTACTCCAATTAACAGCTGGCATATTGAGATCCCCATCAGCAATATCTCCCCTTTTTCTGCCATTCTACGGATACTTCCTATCATTTCCTTGTCCATGTCCTCACTCTGAGATGGGGGTCTGTATACAACCCCTGTGCGGATTGTGGCACCATTGCCTGTCTCCAAATTGACCCACAGTGCGTCCTCTCCCCCCCATTTACCCTTTTGTTCTGTAGCTTTGATTCCTTCCCTTATGTAGAGAGCTAATCCTCCTCCTCTTTTACCCTCCCTGTCCCTCCTTTAGATAGTGTATCCTGGTATGTTTATGTCCCAGTCATGGTTCTGTGTGTACCATGTTTCTGTGACTGCCACGATATCCAGATGTTCTTCCTCCATCAAGGCCACTAATTCAGGAAGTTTGTTACCCAGACTACGGGCATTAGTACTCATTGCTCTCCATTTTTTGATGGCGTTACCTCTTGTAGCACTATCCCTGTCCTCATTGATTTTGCTTTCTCCATTCGGCCCTGTCCTGCTCCCTACTGACCTTTGTACCTCTGTCTTTCCCTCATTTAGTACCCTGTTTTGTAGGGGGAGGCTGGGAATTCCCTGCTGCTTATCAGTGCCCCCCCCCTTGACTAGTTTAAAAGCTTGCCAATGAAGCATTTAAACCGATTGCCCAGAAGACTTGTTCCCTTCCTGGACAGATGGAATATGCTTCTCAGCTGTGGTGCCCTTATAAAAACAAGCATTTGTCAATGCCGAATGTTGCTTGCTTGTATGTGCTGTTTAGGTATTTGGAAGTGACAGTTCCATGCCTTCCTCCCAAGACATCCACTGTGTCTTTCCATTCAGTATTCACAGAAGAGTGGGAGGGGCAAGGGCCACAGCAGTACAGCAGTTGCCAAGGGGGTGAAGAGGTGGACAATAGTCCATTCAAAGGCAAAGAGTCCTGCAGGAGCTCACTAAATTGAAGGTAGACAAGCGATGGAACCAGATGGCATACGCCCAAGAATATTAACAGAACTGCGAAGGGAGATAGCAGTACCTCTGGCAGCCATGTTCACTGAGTCATTCAACATGAGTGAATTGGAGGAGGGCACATGTGGTCCCTCTACACAAGTCCGGCAGCAGGGAGGAGGCAGGGAACAATAGGCCATTCAGCCTCACCTCAGTAGTGGGGAAGATCATGGAGACATTGCTTAAAGAAAGGATAGTAGGGTATCTAGATGCCATCGGAACCCAGGACCATAGACAACATGGATTCACAGCGGGGACATCATGTCAGATAAATCTGGCTGATTTATTTGACTGGGTGACAAAGGAAGTGAATCAGGGTGGGGCAGTGGACAACGCTTACCTTGATTTCAGCAAAGCCTTTGACGCCATCCCATATAGGAGGCTGATAAACTAGCTGGGTAGGCTGGACATGGGGGAAAGGGTGGTAAACTGGGTTAGAAACTGGCTAACAGGCAGGAGGCAGAGAGTGGTGGTAAATGGTATGCAGTCTAGGGAGAGGGGGCGACCAGTGGGGTACTGCAGGGATCGGTCCTGGGGCCAGTTCTGTTCAATGTCTTCATTAGTAATATTGCAGAACATCTGAAGGGAATTTTTTCACCAAATTTTCAACATAGCAATTTTAAGACCTCTGCTCATGAACAGTGTCACTGTGATTTTCTTAATTTGTCCCGTACATTGATTTCGCACACCGACTGCGCCATTGTGCGCTACATGGGCGGAAACACATTTTGGGTGAGATGTGAAAAATGACAGCTGTACTACTCATAAGAAGGTGTGGTAAAATGGCAATGTTGAAAATCTGGAGTGAAAATATTGAAATTTCGCGAACTTATGAGCCTGCGTAGGAACTGCGCAACGCACGCTCGTAAAACAGTCATTTTTTGGAATTTTGGCACCAAATTTTCAACATGGGGTTTTTGGGACCCCTTCTCATGAATGATGTCACTGTCATGGTGTTATTCAGGCCTGAAGGGTGATTTTGTGCAGTGACTGCGAAATCACCCTTCGGGCCCGAATAACGCCATGACAGTGACATCATTCATGAAAGGGGTCCCAAAAACCCCATGTTGAAAATTTGGTGCAAACATTCCCAAAATGCCCGAGATATGCAACAAAGTTGAAACCCCCTATCTTGCCCATTATACAGCTTACGGCATTTCCTCAGTTCAGTTGGCTTTGAAGAGTGCAGACGTGTTCCCGGTCCACGAAGATCGCCGCGCCAGAGTCAAGGTAAGTATGTGGTGGGGTGTATGGGGAGGCTGGGTGCGCAGTGGGTGGGTGCGGCAGTGGGAGGGGGTTGGGAGATGCGCCGCCGACCGCTTTTGTTTTACAGGTTTTTTTTTAAATGACTACATGGACGCTTGCCATGCTGGAGTGGGCTCCCAGCATGGCACAAGGATGTTGGGGGCATTCAGCCAACGGGGGATTGGGCACCCCATCGGCCATGGCATTTGTTGCCCACAGCTGGGGTGGGCTCGCGTGGCACAAGGACGGGAGGCGTTCAGCCGAAGGGATTGGGCACCCGGTCAGCCAAAGGATCACTTGCCACGCTAGGGTGGGCTCCCAGCGCAAGTAATTTCATTACTGGGGATTTAGCTCACGGGACGGGATTGGGGCACCTGCCATTAAGTACAGTGCATGCGGGAGGCGCGACGCCTGCAGGTGTCTGTGGGGGCGCGCGTGAGCAGCCGATATCTTATCGGTGCTCACTGAAGCGTAACTCCCCTTTCAACTGTATGCCACTGCATTTTGGAGCGTGTCATAGACAGCTCCAAAATGCATTGCCTACAGGCCGCCTGCCAACACACTGACTGAATTGGAGGAGGAGGTGACACACCTCCGAAATCTCCGATGATGGCACTATGTTTCTTGCACATGCGTGCAAGCAACATAAAAATGGATAGAGACGGTTTGGAGAGCATGCAAAGAAGATTTACTAAGGTTATTGAGGGACTTGAGCATAAAGAATACAATGAACAACTGACAGACCTAAATCTAATAACCTTGGAAACAAGGCATATAAGGTAAGGGGTAACCTTATGTCTATGTTCGACATCATGCAGGATCTACACTTTGTTAATGGAATTGACACAACATTCAAGAAGGATGTTAGGGAGACGAGGGGTCATCCATTGCAGATAGTGGGCAAAAGATTTAATAAACAAATGAGGAAGTACTTTTATACAATCAGAGTGGTAAACCCATGGAATTCTCTACCATTGGAGTGTATAACCAGTGAATCAAAAGCAGAGTTTAGAAAACCTGGATAAATAAATCATATCTGGAAATAAACTCTATACTATATGACGTGACTTGACATGATGTGATGTAAAATAATATAAGACAGTACCATATCATTCCACCATGAGTTGGGCCTGAATAGTGGTTCCATACGTGTTGGGCCTGGATAGGTGTTCCGTGCATGTTGGGTCTGGATAGTGGATCTGTTTATGTTGGGCCTGGATGGTGGTTCCGTACACACTGAGTCTGAATGCAGGTTCTGTAAATTGCTGGTCAGTTGCTTTTTTTATCAAGTATCTTTTCCCTCATTAGCAGGGCCACTGGAAAATTGTGGAAAAGGTGACCAAAAATTGCGGAGCATTTTGCAAAAATTGCGGGAAATTGCGGCGGTCCTACTATAGACCCAGAGTGCTTCACAATAAATGTTTTAATGTTGTAGTGTTTTCTGCAGCATATATTAGTCAGTATAAATTGCTAAATGAATACGCTGACACCTAAATATGTTTAAAACATAAAGAAATGTTTATGTTCCTAAAAAGAATACTAAACTGATAAGCTATCATAAGCATTGCCTATCTTCCAAAATTTGAAAGCACCTCTTACAGTGTTAAATAGATTCTATAAAGTAAGCCCCAGCAAATCAATATTAAATAAAGCCAGAAGAAATATATATTTTTTTGTTTCTGGCTGTAGAATAATGAAGCGTAATCAACAGCTGTTTACAGTGCTCTGCCAGCTATTCACCCACTTTGGTACAAGAAAAGAATAAGCAGATAGAGTGGTGAATAATGGAGTTTTAGTGGAGGCAGTATAGCGCAGCGGTTTAAGGCTCTAAGCTGGAAATCTGGAGACTTGGGTTTGAATCCCACAGCTCCCACTTGCATACTGTGTGAACCTGAGCAAGTCAATTAACTTTCCTGTACTCCCAGCTCAGCTTAGTGTGCCACTCCTGGTTAAACAATTGGGGGGAAAAAAGTGTTTAATAGTCATAATTTGTACTGTAAATTATTTTTGAAATCACATATTTAAACATTAAATCTGTGGGTTATTGGGGCTGGCAGTATAATCTAGAGGTTAGAGTAACAAACTATGAATGAGCTGACTACATCTAGCAGGCCTGGGTTTGTTTCCCCACAACTTCTACTTGCATACTGTGTGATTCTGAGCAAGTCACTTAACCTCCTCAGTGCTCCTGGGTTGTACCTGAAAACAGGCACTTGTGCCTAGTGGGCTTTATGTGGTTACCAAAAAAACATAAAAAAAATACCAATATATTTTTACTGCATCATACAGTAGTCAGGGTATCCTGTAATTTACCTTTGTTTTACTCTGGCTGCAGTGATTTTGTTTAAAGATAAATGTTCAGATACATTTTGTGTTTTATAGACTTTAGTCCAGCTTTTATTGTAGTCTTTGCATGTGAGCATCTAGGGGCAGTTGCTAAGAGTGAGATCACTGTTAGCAACTAGCTTATTCAAGTTTAAAATCAGCAGGGCCATCCAAACATCCTCAGCTGCTTGAATCAGAACTAGTCTGAATGAAAGTATGCTCACAAGGAAAAACATGCCCTGCCACTTACAAAAAGGCTTCATAGTTAGCACCCCATATAGGTGAATGGATATACTGTGGATTAAGCTGGAAAGGAAAAGGGGCCAGCCATCCACACAGGTGTGGTCTATAGACCACCAGCCCAGGAGGAAGAAACAGATAGGGAGCTGATGCTAGCCATCCAATGGATGGCAGACAAGGGTGAGGTAGTACTGGTTGGAGACTTCAATATTCCAGACGTGGACTGGAGCATCCCAGCAGCAGCATCAACTAGGAGCAGATTTATCCTGGACTCCCTTCAGGGTGCCTTCCTCAAGCAACTGGTCATGGAACCAACTCGGCAGAAGGCAATACTGGGCCTTGTGCTCACAAACAGGGACAGTGTGATGGGCGTAACAGTGGGGGAGCACCTGGGGAACAGTGACTACCAGTCATTGTGGTTTGAAATCACAAAAAGAGCAGAACCAAGCCACACAAAAACACATATCCTGGATTTTAGGGGGGCAGACTTTGGGAAAATGGGAAGATAATTGAAAGAGGCATTAAGGGGAATGGGGCAGGAATCAGGGGTTGAGGAACAGTGGGCAGTATTTAAAATGGGGATTACAAGAGCAACAGAATTATGCATTAAGCAGGTTAGCAAGAGGAAAAGGAAGAGGATACCATTATGGTTTCAAAGAGGTAGCAAAGAAAGTGAAAGCCAAAAGATTGCATTCAGGCAATACAAAAGACACAGGCAGAAGGGAAAGGAGAAGTACCAGGAGAAGCAAAGGGAGGCAGGGAGGTCAGTAAGGGAAGCCAAAGCTCAGACAGAAGAACACATTGCAAAATCAGTGAGTAGAGGGGACAAAACCTTTTACAGGTACATAAGTGAAAAAAGAAAGGCAAAGGGAGGGGTAGTGAGACTGAAGGGGGAGGATGGGGGCCATGGAGGATGACAACAGTAAAGCTGACATATTGAACAGGTATTTCTGCTCAGTCTTTACTGAGGAAGAGGAGGGTAATGGGTCTGAAGGGAGTACAAGGGGTGAGAATGGTGCAGAAATGGGCACAAGTCCCTTTACTCGAAAAGGGTCCTGAAGGGAACTGAAGTACAGAGTTGATAAAGCAATGGGCCAGATGGGGTGCACCCAGGGTCCTTAAAGAGCTAAGAGAGGTGGTGGCTGAACCTCTGGCTATCCTGTTTACGATCACTGGAAACAGGGAGGTATCCAAAGACTGGAGGACAGCAGATGTAGTCCCTTATACAAAAGTGGGAACAAAGAGGAAGCGAAACTACAGACCAGTCAGCCTCACACCTTGGTAGTGGGGAAGATCATGGAAGCACTACTGAATGAGGACTGGTGGAACATCTGGTTGTCAATGGACTACAGGACCAAGGCAGCATGGGTTCACCGGGCGGCCATGTCAGACCAACCTCATTGAATTTTGACAGGGTGACTAGGGAGGTGGATCAGGGAGGGCAGTGGACATGGCCTATCTGGACTTCAGCAAGGCCTTTGACACTGTGCCACATAGAAGACTATTACACAAACTGAAGAATATGGGTGTGGGCAGGACAGTAGTGTGGTGGGTAGGTAACTGGCTGGGCGGCAGGACACAGAGGGTGGTGGTAAATGGCTGTCACTCCACAGAGGGAAAAGTGATCAGTGGGGAACCACAGGGATCTGTGCTGGGACCGGTCCTATTCAACATCTTCATCAGTGACATTGCACAGGACCTAGAAGGCAGAATTTTACTGTTTGCTGATGACACAAAGCTCTGTAACAGAGTAGACACACCAGAGGGTGTAGACAGAATGAGAAGGGACCTGCAGAAACTTGAAGAATGGTCAGGGGTTTGGCAGTTGAAATTCAATGCAAAGAAGTGCAAGATAATGCATATGGGGCACAAAAACCCTGGCACAATATATCAGTTGGGGGGGTGAGGATATAGCATGCACCAAGCAGGAAAAGGATCTTGGGGTTATCATCTCTGATGACCTCAAGGTAGGGAAACAGTGTGACAAGGTATCAGGTAAAGCAAATAGGATGCTGGGATGTATAGGCAGGGGCATCACCAGCAGGAAAAGGGAGGTCATAATTCCGCTATACAAGACACTAGTGAGGCCCCACCTGGAGTACAGTGTACAGTTCTGGAGATCTTACCTACGTAAGGACATAGACAGGGTAGAGAAGGTTCAGAGGAGTGCAACAAAGATGGTACATGGATTGCATCACAAGTCCTATGAGGACATGTTGAAGGAATTGAATATGTACTCCCTGGAGGAGAGGAAGGAGTGAGGGGATATGATAGAGACATACAAGTATCTTACAGGGAGGAATAGGTGCAGGAATACACTATTTTTAAGCGAAAAAGATGTTCCAGGACTAGAAGACATGGGATGAAGTTGGAGGGAGGACAATTCAGAGGAAATGTGAGGAAGAATTTCTTCACAGAATGGGTGGTGGACAAGTGGAACATTCTGCCAGAGGAAGTGGTGGGGGCTGAAACAATCACGGGATTTAAGAATGCATGGGATAGACATAAAGGAATTCTGGAGGTCAGGGGTAAGGGGCAACAGACTTCTAGGAAAACATAAACTGAACATACAAGCTCAAATGGGCAGACTGGGTGGGCCACAGGCCCTTACCTGCCGACACTGTCTATGTATCTATGTAATTTGCACTTTTTCTCCCATCTTTTGTTTGTCTGTGTGGCAACAAAAAGTTTTCTGATAGACTGCTTCAACACAAAACAAATGTTAAGTGTTTAAGTGTACTTATGCTTGGTCAGTGGATTTTGAAACCAAACAAGACAAGGATTTAAAAGAAATCAGTGTCACATAAAGCCCTTGCCCTACCTTGCATTGCATTGTCTCAGCCAAACCCAAGTCTGCATGCAAAACTGTCAATATATTTCAACGTATTTTATTAAAAATGTTAATACTTTTTACACAGTTCAATAGAAAAACTTAAAAATTGCAATAAATTGCGGAACATGTCTGTTTTTGCGGAGAATGGTGAAAATTGCAGATTCTGCAAAAAAATTGCAGGTGCAATTTTCCAGTGGCCCTGCTCAATAGCCATATTTCCAGTCTCCTTATGGAAACCAGTTTAAACGTTCTATGCAGTATCATTGGCTCTTTATGCATGGACTTCTTCCCGAAGGTACCTTTAGTCTAAGGGGAACTTGTTCCTAATTAGTCTCGGAATTATACTGTCTGGTCCTGCAGCTTTGTCCAGTTTAATTTTCTTTATACTGCTTAGTATATCTTTCCTAGATACTGTAAAATGTGGTAATTGGCGCCTGAATCACATGTGAAATTTTCGTATTTATTAAGCTCTTCAGCTGTTTCATTATCATTTACTATTAGCTTACTTGTTCTGCTGTGTCCAATGGTGCCATTCCCAAACCTAAACAAAACAAAGAAAGAAAGACACAAAACTAGGTCTGAAAAAAATAGCCACTGGAGCCATAGCTTTTTTTTTTTTTTTTTTTATGGCAAAAAATAGTTTGAATTTGTTGTCTCTGAAAAATGTATTTTGAGGTTAAATTCAATACCCAAAATTGTGTGCTCAAGGAGGAGAGGGTTGGTAAGCACCCTGACTCAAAAAAAAACAAAACCAAGAAGTTAAAAAATAAAAAAAAGTGTTGAACCTCCCTTCCCAAATAAACCGCATTTGCTGGAATTTTTTTCATTGTTTTTTTCTGTCACTCCAAACTTTACCACCGTTTCACTCACATAATGAGGTCTATACCCTATCATGCGGAAAGCCTACATGCTGTGAATCCATGATGCATAGGCTTCCCTAAATTGGGTAGATGCACATCGGGGGTCCCATGGAACCCCATGGCATTCACAAAAGGGGTGCATGCCTCTTCTGCAATTGATCCCCTGTTGGTTAGCACGGCTACGCATGTGGATGGTCTGTTTGACTAGCCTGGAAGCATACCCACACTCTGCACCATTCACTATGGCATGGAATTCTGGGTGAGGGGAGACGCAGGCTACATGAGCAGGAACCATGCCATAGCCACTGCGTGCCCCACACAAAGAGCACCGCACCAGCCATGGTGGGACAGAACTCCAGAGTCATCTGTTCGTGCAGAGAGAGCTGCGGAACCATTGGGGCAATCACCCTTTTATCTTGTAATCCCAGGATTACGGTGCCACACAATCCCTGCTCCACCCGAAGCTGGGGATCCACTGCTGGACCAGGATAGGCATCCAATTTGATGCCCACCTGTGTCCAACAATCCATCTCCCATGCATGTGGAGGGTGGGACTGTGGACAGATGACATACATGATGAATGTCATTCCCCATGTGCCTGTCCATGGGTGCGGACATGCACAAAATAGATACATATGCCTGGCCCGTATTGGTGCATAGGCACCATAAAGCCCAAATTTGGGGGATAAGCTACTTGCCCTCCATGATCACCAAAGTGGCAACCTTCATACTTGCCCAGTGGATCTTTTGCTGTGCATAGGGCAAATTACGGATCTGGTGCTGTTCTGTGTGGATGTTCTGCTTCACCCAGGACCAGCAAGAACCGTCATGAAGCACGCTACAGGTCTAGCCCTGTGCCCAATGGGTCTGCTTTGGGCCCTTCAGAAAACAAGACACAGGTCCATGCCCCTGCCCAGTGAGTCTGTTGCTTTTTGCAGGGTTTGTGGGTTCTAGAGGAAGCAAGCTACAGGTCCAGTGTCATGCTTAATGGGTCTCCTAATTCCCACAGGGCCAGCAGGGTCCTGTGTGAAGCATGTTACAGGTCCAGAGCTGTGCCCAATAGGTCTGCTGCTTCTAGTAGGGGCCTGTAGGGCCCTGTGCAAAACATGCTACAGTTCTAGCACCTTGCCCAAAGGGTCTGCAACAGTATCTGTTATTATATCTTTTACAAAAAGGAAATTAATTGCAAAAAAAAAAAAAACTACATTAATGCATCCATTAGAAATGAAGCACAGGGCGACCCGTCGGTGCAGCAAGTGAATTTCTACTTGCGATGCCGGCAACCTGGGTTTGGGAATGGACCTGGGTCATTGGAGGGCCTGCTGGGGGAGAAGAATCGAGCATCCCATGGACTGCTCTCCTTCTCTGAGGAGAGGGTGCGGTGTGTGATCGGTGCTCGTGGGACCCCTGGCAGAGGCCAGGGGCACCACAGCGACCGGCACCAACAAGGATCTGAGGGACGGGACAGACTCTGGTGTCATTGCACGTTCCTGCCCCTGCTTACAGGGGAAAAAAAGCCTGCCACCCACTGCCTTGATAATGCCCGCCCCCAGCTGCAGTCGGCTCCCAGGCCGACTCTTGCCCTATCCTGTCGATCGCGGCACCTTTTAGAGGGGTCTGGTGCCACGACCCCACCCTGGGGGGTAAGCCAGGGGGTACCGGGAGGGAGGGAGGCTATAATGGGAAGCCACAGCCGAGGGGTCCGTGACCGGGCAGATGGTGCTGGTGGTGGGAGGCACCAAAAAGTAGTAAATAAAAAAAAGAAAGAAAAAAATGAAGCACGAAACATAAAAAGTAGGGAATAAAAAGTTAAGAGAAAAAGTCTGTGGCACTTTGGTACATCTGTGGTGTTCTGTTCCTCATAACCACTGTACGTCATTCATTTCCCAATTACTGGTTCAGGTCCATTTCCTCTTATCTCTCATCCCTTCTCTCCCTTATGCCTTCTGCTTTCTGCTCCCTCCGCTCCAGGGATCCTCATGCCTTCACTATTCCTCATCCCCACTCCTCTGCTGGGCGATCAGCCTTTTCCTATCACATCTTATCACTTTGGAACCGACACCCCACTTCCCTCCATTTTCCTGCCTCCCCTGGTTCTGTCGGGCACCAGCTGAAACCCCTTCCCTCCCCCAGTGTCTGTTTTCCCTCTCCCCTGACTGTTCCCATTGCAACTGACTCATATCTAAATGTGTTACTGAAATGCTCATTTACTGCTCATGCCTTGTTTTCTTAATTTGCACTTATAGTTGACTTTCTCCTGTATCAACCATGTTCTCTTAGTGCACTTTACTGTAACTGCAAACAATATCTGTACTGTGTACTTTTTATCCTCTACTCCCTTCCCCCGGGTTGCTCCCGGAAACAAGCCTTGGGTCAGTGTGCCTTTCTGAGTCACCAGTTACGTAAGGATTAAGCCATGAGAAAGCATGGGTCTACTGTGGTATTAATCCATGGTTGGGGGGGTTGGACCATGAGACTGAAGGCCGAATGGGTCCAACCAACCAACCATGGATTAATTCCACTGTAGACCCATCCTTTCGAGTGGCTTAATCCGCTTGTAACATGACAATGAGTGTATGATTAATAGTCTTTGAATAAATTAGTACAATCACACTGATTTACTTTCAGAATACTATAAATTGAGCTATTAAAGATGATGTACATATACTTGAAAACAATTGGAACGCACCTATTGGAAATATCTGGCTACTATTTCACTTTTGTTAAAATAACTTTCATTACAAGCTTTAAGCTTTCTAACATCAAAACATATTTTACAACTTTTCAAAAACTTGCAATTCACTTTCTATTCTAGGTGCTTTGATTTTCCTCTCTATGTATTAGAAGATATGGGCTGCACTGCATGATGGGAGTGTGCTATGGTACATTTTAGTTTTCTTTCTCCAGTTCCTTTGCAGACCAATAGGTGGCTGTCACATAATCCTAGTAGCACAAACACCTTTTCTCCACATGTACTGAACTAAGCCAATCTGAAAAACACTTTATTGAACAACTACTATTTTGCGGAATATTATTTTCACTTTTTTTCCCTCTAAGCTGCCTAACTCAGCACGACATAGAACAACATACTGTTTACTGCTTTCATCTTTCAAATACTTGTTTTGACTACTATTGTTAGTCTGTTTCTTTGATTTCTTTCTGTTTCTCTCAATTTATTTTTCTTTTCACCCACAGAAGTATCCTCTCTCTTTGATTTTGCTTTGTTTATCTCAGTGTCTGTTACTTTTGCTTTCGGTTATAGAAGCTGCATGCTCATCTTTACCACTGTGTATTCACCAAGACAAGGCTAGGCCACATAATGTTATTCAGTCATCCACAATGCATTGCACCCACACTTGCTTAGAAAGAAGTAGGTCAGAAGGGATGGTAAAAGTATGTAACTGTTCACTTCCTCAGAAATATTGCTGCAGCATAATTAACAGTATATGTGGAGTTTAACTGTACAATCTTTAGTAATTCATGAACTTCTGTTGTAATTACAACATAAAACAATCTTGAAAAAGTCAAAGATCCTGTGCCAGGAAAATTCTTAGTAAATACAACTTGAGACAACTACACACTGCAAGCTATTTGCATATTTCTTTCACTTGTATACTGCTTTTTATCTGTAGTGGATTGCCAAGGTATTACAATACAAACCATGATCTACTATGGTATTAGACCATGGTTTCTACTGTACCACATGGTGTGTTTGCACCTATCTGAGTGCTTCATTTCGTTTTTCTTTTTTATGCTACGTTACAACATGTAATAAATAAATGTTGGAATAATCACGTGACACAGTGTTGACATTATTCTATGTAACCAAGTCACTGAGCAGATGTTAGATGTTGTTCAAACAGCAAAAATCCATCAATGATGCTTTACAATAAGCAACATCTTCCGGCAAATGAGTGATGCCCCAGAGATAAAACTTTGTGCTAATTATAAAACTTAGAATGCAAGTTCAGACTCTACACTGTGGTCATGCTCCCCCTAGTGTTCAATGTCAGGTTTGTTTCTCCAACTGAAGAGAGCAGTAGCCTCACAGTGTGCCTCCAACCTTCTTGTCAACAGTTTGCAGTTTTTCTTATACCTTATTGTTTTACTAAGTTTTAAGTTAGTTTCTTGATACTCTGTGTTAGTTAGGGTATTTCTTTCTTTGTGTCTTTAATAAATTGTGTTTTTGTCCTGTTCCCAATCAGTTCCAAAAACCAGAACAGGCCGCCCACATGGCGCGGCTCCCCCCCTGAGGGAACCAACTGAAACTGGCTAAAAAATGGGTAAAAACTGCAATATTTGAAACAAAACAGTGTGTTTTCATTATTTTAGATTCAGTTCCCATTTTCTAGGAACCAACCTGCATTTGGTTTTCATAACTTAAACCACTCTGTTCACTAGTGGTTCTTTACTACTGTGAGGGGAGCAAAAACATTCTACATTTATTGTAAACCTAATTGGAACCAACTAATGTAACTAGACTTTTACCCTTGTGAGACTATTGTAACCCCCAGGGGGTGCTATCCTAAGGGCTACTACCCCTGCCTGCTTTAACTGTAGCAGGGTGAGGGGCCCAGATCCATTGACTGGTGCCTCCACCCAGAGGTCGGGGTTAAAACAGTCGAGGTTGACTCGGTCACAGCCATCTGGGTTGCTGCAACCCCCCCTTTCTTCCCACTAGTGGCCCACACAGTTCAATTACAGTGTCCTTACCATAAGCACTTACCCCCCAGCTCGAACCAATCAGCTCACTCCGGGGACCCCCAGAAAAGTAAGGTATAGTTATCCAATATTCACTGTGCAGTATTTCACCATTAAAACACAAACTAGCCAGTGTACTTTTGCAAAACAAGCAACCTGATTTATTTAAGGGGAGATAACAAGGACCGGGGAAAATCAGGGTGATTGGCTTACCACTACAATATATGTTTGTCTACCTAGGGCTCTGTGCACAGGCCTAACCTATTTGTTACTGTCTATGGGTACCCAAGCCCTAATGGCTAGTTCCTCGATGCAGCTGGTTGGGGCCCTTACACAATTGAGCATTTAATTCCTACGAAGATTAGATGGAGCCAGAAGGCTCAGTTAGTGCAGTCAGAAAAACAACCTGAAGATCTTGCCCTTGCTAGAAACCTTTTACAGGGAGCTACCCTGATTCAGTACTCACAACTCCAGAAGAAAACCACTCTCCCACCAATTGCAGGGCTGAGCCTGAACTTCAGAAACTTCCTCACATATTTATTTGGAAAACAACAGAGGGGTACCATACCAGGCAGCTGCTCCTAGGGCCCGACCGAACTCACAGCTATTCGGGAGTCTCACTGCAGCTTCACTTTCCTGACAGACCGAGCACGATTCAGCAGATTCTCCAGTCCTCTACAGGGTGAGCCTGGTAGGTAGCTGCGCTCCTGCACAGCCTCCTCTGACCGCTGCCCCGCGGATTTAGTCCGACTCTCCAGTGACCGAGCCGCCTGAAATTGGCCTTCTCACACATGCGCTTCCCGCGTGAAGACTTAACGGCGCAGAAGCCCAGGGCTCCTTCCTTGCTCACAGCCACACCATCTCTGCCCTTTGGCAGTTAGGGCAAGTCTCTCTATTCAGGCACCACCCGATCCCATTGGAAGGCTACAGATGCCAGTCACTCAATACTGCCCTCATTGGTGCAAAAAGGCGCCATGGCCCAGAACTCCACTTCCCAGAATTACAAGCTGTGTCCCCATTGGTCAGCCGGCTCCACTTAGAGTCCTGATTTCTGGTTGGTCACTTTTTACACCATTTTAGATGCCCCCTGGCTACTATTGGACCCTTCAGAATAGTCCTGGTCCAAAATGGAGGGGCACAGCACAAAGTCCTAGCTGCAATAAAGGAAAGTTAGACAAACTGCAATTTTACCAATGCTATACACGTCCTCAGGGGAACAATTACATCATTCAGATGGGCTTCCACAGCGCTCCTAGCGACTGCAGAAATAGAGCGATCAGACAGCAGTCCAGGGCAGGATTCAAGCAGAGAAACCCCAGTCCTCCTATTCAAATCACTAAAGCCTGCGAGCAGGCAGATCTTAAAGAGACAGTACTGGAGGCTATAAAAGCACTCACAATGCCCGCATTTAGCTGCTGCCTTTACCAACCAGTTGAGGCATGGAGCATTTAGGCAAGTTCCGGGAAGGCTTTTAGGAACCCCCATTTGTAGCGGGGTTACACTATTTTTTTAGTGAGGTCTACAAGCTGTTTTAGCTACAGACAAGGGGCAGACTGTCACCAGTTAGTATCTGGATCTAGATCACAATTTTATCACTTGTGAGCTCTGTAAAAAGTTTTGCCCTGAGACTCAAAAGAAAGGGCTAAGAAAAGAAAATATTTAATGGTTTCCCAGTCTGCTTCTGTGTTGCTAAAACACAATAAAGGCTCTGAGGGAGTTCCTAATGATAGTGGAAAGCAGTATAAAATCAGAGGGGTTGTCTCCTCAAAAACAGCAGAAGCCCCCTTCAAAGGGGTGAAGCTGCTCAGCCATCTGGGGAGCATGGCAAAGATGATTCGGGTGCCAGGATGTCCAAATGGGGGAACCCCGAGTCCAGTGATGGCAAAAATAAACATAAAAATCCTCAGATCAGGTACTGGAACCGGTACCTGCCAAGAAAAAAGCAAAAAGAAAAGCATGTCCATGCCACTCATAATGAGAAGGAAAAGGAGCTGGCAGCGGACTTAAGAAAAATGCCCTCAGCAGAGGACATTGCAAAAGCATGGTAGTTTTTCCAGGCCATGAGAAACTTTATTAATCTACCTGGCCCCCCTCCAAGTTCAAGGCTCCAGACTATCTGCCTGTTGGGGAAGAGGGCATGTATTATGAGGAGGAAGAGGAAAGTGAACCTATACAACCAGATTCTTCACCTGAACAAGAGTTGGACTCCCCTCCTAGGCCTACAGTGGGTTATACCTCTTAGTACACTTTCAGACAGATGGTGTGCACCCACAGCGACCCTCTCATGAAACAGAGGAGGAGGATGAAGAGGAGATGGTGTTAATGGATATGACGAGGCTAACTTTTATAAGGAGATGGCTAGTCCCCATACACAAAATCACTCCAAAAAGCTACTTCAGAAATCATGTTTGCACCTAATTCAGCTCTGGCATAGATAAAAGAGTTGAAAATAAATATCAGGAGGTCCTGTATGATCTTACTTTGAGGGGGCTCTTGCAGTAGGCAGCACCATTAGGGCTAAACTGCCAGGCACTAGGACCACACAAGAGACTTCTAGCTAGCAGTCTACAACGGGGGGACTGCACCCTGATGTTGGCATGCTGACATCTGCCAATGCTTTTAGAGGGGTGGTCTCCCACCTCAGTTCTTGTCCAGCTGTTGGCCTGTGCTTGTAGGACCTAGCGGATTGTTGCTTTAGTCGACCACTATTTATAAGTATAACTTTTAGAGTTTTGTTATTTTCGATTTGTACTTCGCCTTTCTTAGTCAGCTGCATGTCTCTGACCTCCTCTGTGGATTCCCGCAAATCTAAATGTGCCTGCAGCAAACAGATTCCAGAAAAGGCCCGCCATTCTTCCTGCGTCATCTGCCTAGGCCCAGATCATAATACCGGGTCGTGCCTGAAAATAGGCATCTTTGTGCCTAGTGCACTTACCCAGTTTCCAAAAGCAAATTAATAAATAGCCTGTCAGGCCTGCCAGAAGTTTAACCAGGCCACACGGAAATGATGCCAGAAAGTTCTGGAGGCTCATCTCCTGCAACAGAAATTGGCCGCCATGGAGAAAGAGCTGCAGGCCCAGCATACATCCTCGGGGACCTCTGCTGAGGCCATTGCTTCTGCCAAGAAGAAGCACAAGTAACATCTGGACCATGAGCAGTCTACTTCTGGGCTGTGGTCGCCTCCGGGGGCTGCAGCCAATGCTGGGTATTCCCCCAAGGGAGACTGAACTCAGCGGCCACACCGGCCCTCCTTTCCTCTGGGCTGCCTCTGGCCGTGCCCCCCCCACCTTGACCACTGTGGCGGGCAGCGTTCCTGCGGGTTCAGAGGACTCTTCCTCCATCCCACCACTCCTGTTGCTCAGGCCATTTCACCCTCAGGATCCTCAGCCAGGTGGCACAGCCAATTCTCTGGATGCTAATATTTCTACTGATGCCTGACTGGCACCAGCGTCTTTGCCGGATCCTTGTTTGGGGTCTGGCAATGGTCCTCTGGACCAACACCAGCTATCGCCTGCTCCTGCAGGGCCACAGCCCATGTCCGGGGGTCCTCCCTCCAGGCACCTCAGGCTCCTCATTCGAGGCTGGTAGTCCCTGTTCTGGGTCCTGCCCACCAGGCACCAGCATGGCTGGTACCTGCTGGCTCTCTCCTCTTGGATCTGGCGCCAGACTGCCCACCACCAGGATCCAACAGTCCTCCTTGCTTGGCCCAGACACCTTTGGTTGTACCACCTCTGGACCTTTCTTTGGATCCCCAGGCACAGCCTCAGAACCTGAATCTTCCGGGGCCATCGCCCAACCAGCAGCCGCCGTCAGGTCTGACTTCTGGCTGTCCTTTGGGTCCCTCTTCGAGCTTGACTCCGGGCGGCTGGCACTTGAAGCTAAAGGATGCCTGCTAGTTCGTGCGATTTTAGTCCATCTTATTTTGATTAATTTTACAACTGTTACGGAGAAATAACTACGGGAAAATAAGTATTTCGTATTCGTTGAACATTAGTCAACAACGAGAGGTCGTTTGTACGAGCTGTTACTTTGGCATCAGCCCACAAATTTCAAATTCATTAGAGATGACTCAAAGGCTACATATGGCGTGTGGGAGGCTGACAGAAAACTGAAGGCCAATGGCAAACCACCATGGAGGCACACAACAGACCGCAGCGCTACCTATAAATGACATCAGAAATAAGAGTGATATTCTTCAAATAAAAGATCTACTATCTGGGCCAAAATGAGATATTTCTGAGATGAACCAGGCAAAGATTAAATTACAAACAGAAACAGATTTAATGAAAGATGAGGTCAAATCAGTATATCAGCAAATTGATGAATTTAAAGAAACTGTCTCATATTTAAACTCGGTAACTTCAAAGCAGAGTACACAGATTGAGCACCTACTAGGGAAAGTCGACGATTTGGAAAACAGGGGGTGTAGGAATAACATTAGAATTATTGGAGTACCAGAGGGCTGGGAAGGCAATAATATGATTTACTTTTTGCAGTCATTCATCCAAGAATTACTTAACATTAAATGGGACCAGCCGTTAGAGACTGAACGAGCCCATCGAACTCTAGGTCCTAAATCTGCACAGAACAAACGCCCTCGACCTATAATTGCATATTTTCTGAGATTTTCTGTAAAAGAGGAGATTTTGAAAATTCTAGAGATAGAAAGACACTGCAGTGTCAGAGGTACAAAGTTATGTTGTTCCAAGACATTTCGTCTGACTTAATAAAAGAAAAGGTTTCTTTGAAATTAAGCAGGGATGCCAAAGAATGGGCATACAATACAACTTCAAATACCCAGCTGTGTTTCAAATAAGGGAACAAGGTGGAGGGGTGGTTTTGTGTGCCTCAGTTGAAGCTGCCTGGCACTACATTCAATTGATCAAGGACTCAGAATGTACTACATCAAACCCCCTATTAACTACAAACCGCCACTCTGCAACAGGCAAATCAGCGTGTGGTCACTCTGATATAGTTTACAAGCCTAGCATCTCCAAGCAGGATCAGATAATCCCTATTGAGTCCATGGAAGCTTACCCTTTCCCCTCACCAGCTTCACGAGAAATTTTTAAATTCTCCACACAGTAACTTTACTCCACAAGGGTAAACACAGAACAGAAAGGGGATTTGCCTCAACCAGTGAACTACAGGAAAGTTAATAATACCTTGAAGTATGTGATGGCGGCTCAAAGACAAGGCAGACAGTGGCAACAAACAGAGACAGAAGTAGAACCAGGAGGAAGCAGCGTAGTAAAAGGGTTCCCAGTACTACTTACCTTGGCAACTCGTTTGAACTAGAGGAAGTGGAATCCCTAAATAGTGTCCCAACTGCAACAAGTTCCAGACCTCTTTCCCCCAAGCATAGTGAGGGAACCTTTGGTCAAGAACTTTCAAATTCTGCAGGGGCATCTTAAGTCTTGCTCTCTGGCACCACAGACACATGACTCCAAACCATGAGATCAGTACCCTCGTGTTACCAACATGGAGAATGAAGCGGTTCATGAATCACCGCCTAAGGAAGGGAACGAGTCTAACCTGATACAAGTTAGCTGGAACTTGAGTTAAAATGCATATTATCTACCAATGTGTACTAGTTTTTAAGATTTCTAATATATAGAAATTGAGTGATATAAGTTGGCATGGATTTTTAATTGCTATTGTCTTGCTCTTTTTAAATAATTATTGCTTATGGTTCATTATTCTCAAAATAGCACTGCTACAGTAAGTTTAATTATTTTTATGTGGTGAGCTGGGGAGAGATTACCAAGAAAATAAATACTTGTTTTTTTTCAGTAGGTATTTGGGGGATGGGGGGTATAGTTTTGTTGTTTCACACAGCATACATTACTAAAGTTCTATATGCCTTCAGATCTCTATACCTTACTCGTGCTGCCGTGTTATGATTGGATTATCTGGCTCTTAATATGCAGTCGCTTATTCTTCTCTAACAACTTCTAAATTTCCTATTTAAACCTAGACAAAATGAGTTCCCTCATAAATGGGAAATCGGCAACACCATAATTGGGATGGCTTGTGAATCTTGTATTCATTCTGCTGGTCTGACAATGGATTGGTCTGAGTAGTAGTAATTTGTAGTTGTATTCCGCACCCGTTTGCAAACTTCGACTCACTCATTTTATAGGATATTGCTGAGCTTGCCGGGTGGGATCACTAGGAGCTCCACTAACCCCAATTATCATTTTAGCAGATAAGGGCTAATTCTAGGAAGATGATGAATATGCAAACTGATTGGGTGCTAAGGTGAACGTCTGAAAAGAGAGATGATTTTGCCTCTTTGCCTTTCCAATCCCATTGCCACCTAGTGACTGATGCACTGATTTATAAGGGGAGAAGCTGTTGAATAAATGCTTAATGGAAGCAACTTCTGGGTTCAACTGGAAATGGATAAGGTAGGGGAAGAGAAGCAAGCCCGACTAGTAATGAGTTGAGCTCATCAGTCCTATTACAGATTGTGCAAATGTGGATAACCTTAATTTCATGGAGGTCTTGTTAGAATCCTGTAATGGGGTCAGCTTTATATAATAAACTAACCTCTCTTTAGCATACCCATAGAATTGTGGCTGGCATAGGCCTATTCTCCTTTCTAATTTGATTTTTTGCATTGTTAGCTCAATGTTCAATCAATCAATCAATCAAACTCTTTATTTTGCCAGGCAGAACATCATTGAGACAAGCTCATTTACAAGATGGACCTGGGGCAAAACAATTGCCAACAGGGTTAAGACATAACAGGTTGAGTGAACATACATAACAGTTACATAGTAATAATAACAACATAATAACATATAACCATCACATGTAACAAGATACTTTCACCAGAACATAGCAATAGGTTCAACAGGAGGTAGTGCCATTTAAATACAATTGCATAGATACAGATATGTGGATGTAAGGTAATGAGCTAAAGTTTATACAGTAAACATCATTGGAGGAGTCATAGTGAGCAGGAGTGGCAATTCCTCTAGCGTCAAAGTGAGAAGAAGATTGAGATGTAAGAGTCCTTTAATAAGTACTGTATGCATGGCCTGGCAAGTGGGGTGGGGAAGGGAGTATAGGGAGTGGGGAGGGAAGGTCAGATGAGATAGGAGAGGGTGGACATGATGGCCTATGAAGGAAGAACTGTTCTAAGGGAGAAACATGACAGATGCCACAGGCAATGGTTGGGGTTTAAGTCCAATATTTGAAGTAAAGACAGATCGTGATGTTGGGACCTTGATTTGGACAATGACAGAAAGGAGGACTCAAATGACGCCTCAGGCAATTGTTGAGGTTTAAGTCCAGAATTTAAAGCAGTAACAAATTGTGATGTTAAGATCTTGACTTGAAGCAATGACAGACCTCGGAGAAGGTCCTCAGGAACAAGGATTTGAAGAGGGAGAATGAGACAGGGAAAGTGAGCCTTAAGGTTTTCTGGATCTTATTCCAGAGTGTAGGAAGAGTAAAGCTTATTGAGGCCCTACCAAAGTGCGTTTTAACTTTAGGGATAGCCAGAGATAAGATGGTATGACTTCTGAGAGAATAGGCACTAGGGATGCAGGGAGTTAGGCAGCTTGTAAGGTACTGAGGTAATTTATGAGTGATTGCCTTATATGTCCATAGAATAGCATTCTTTTGCCTCCTGAAGCTAAGGGAGTTCCAGCCTATGGAAGAATAGAGGATGCAGTGGTGCGTGTCATAAGGGGCATCCAAAATGAACCTAAGGGCTCTGTGGTATAGGGTATCAAGCTTGGAGAGAGCTGTGCTAATACTACAGCCATATAGGGAGTCCACATAGTCTAGGAGAGGCAAGAAGGTAGCTTGGACTAGGAGTTTTCTAGCCTCCTGGGTTAGTGAGTGCTTGATCCTGAAGAAAATACCAAGCCTTTGATGCAGTTTCTTAGTGAGTTCTTCAATGTGATCAATGAAGGATAATTTGTAGTCAATCCAAACCCCCAGGATTTGAATTGTTCCACAAACTCCAGAGCTTCTCCTAAAAGGGCGCTTATGTGAGGAACCTTATCTGTTTTGTTTTTTTTGAGATGAGGGGCCAATGGAGAGAAAATCATGGCCTTAGTTTTTTTTTGACATTAAGAAAAAGTTTCAAGTTGAGTAGATTTTTTTGAAGGATGTCAAAATCATTCTGGAGGTCCAAAATTGCTTGATCTGGAGTTGATTGGTCAATGCATAGCACTGTATCATCAGCGAAGAGATGGATACTAGATGACTTTAGGCCAGTGTCAATTTGATTAATATAAATGACAAAAAGTGGACCAAGTATGGATCCTTGGGGGAAAACTCTAAGTAGTATTTATTTCAGCGATAGGTCTCCTTCAGCCTTGACCTGCTGCTCTCTGTCCACAAGATAGTTTGCGAACCAACTTAGGGACAGGTTGTCCACCCCAACTTTCTTCAGGGTCATCAGGAACAAATGGTGGTCCACCGTGTTGAAAGCCTTGCTAAGGTCCAGAAACAAGGCGCATATGTATTGTTTGTTATTAAGTGTGGACTGCCAGTCATTTATAACATTAGCAAGGGCAGTGGAGGTACTATGCATGGGACAGAAACCAGATTGAATCAGGTTTAGTAGATTAAAACTTTCCAGATGAGATCTGAGCTGTTCATTTACTACCTTCTCTAATAGTTTTGACAAGGCTGGGAGTAAGGAGATTGGGTGGTAATTATTTAGGTCACAGGGGTCCTCTGATTTGAATAGAGGGATGACATGGGCCGTCTTCCAGACCTTGGGGAGGGAGCCCTGATTGAGAGATAAATTGAAAAGGTGGCCAGTAGGGGGAGCCAAAATATAGTAGGCCAACTTTAGAAAGAAAAGCTCAATCATATCTGCGCCCGCACTTTTCTTAGTATCAGGTTGAAGAAGAAGATCCTCAACCTGTTTGACTGTGACCGGACAGAAGGAGAAAGAGTGGTAAGGATCAATAAATTCTGGATTGTGGCAAACAGATGACTGACTAAGGAACTTAGCCCTGATGGCATTTGCTGGGGAGGTATCAAAAGCCATCCCTGCTGTGGCAAAGTGATTGTTAAGGAGGTCAGCATCTCAATTTTACCTGTGGTGTGGGTACCACCAGTCAAAATTTTGTGGGGAAGTGTGCCAGTGCTGTTATGGCCTTCTACCTCCCTTAAAGTTTTCCAAAACTTGGTAGCAGAGTTAGTGGATGCGTTAAGTTCAGAGCGGAAATAACCAGACTTCGGAGCTCTGATAGTTTTTGTGCAGAAATTCCTTGTGATTTGGAAAGCAGACCAGTCTGTGGCCAATTTAGACTTTCTGGCTCTTTTCCAAAGAGCATCCCTATGCCATAAGGCAGTCTTTAGGTTATCCGTGAACCAGGGACAAGATTTTCTTTTGGATCTGCTTTTGTTAACTGGGGCATGGAGGGCTAGGGTTTCGGTGAGTATTTCATGAAGTACCTCATGTGCCTCTTCCACAGATGATGCTAGGTAAAATTTCTGCCAGTTAGCATACTGGAGGTCATAGAGAAAAGCATCTGGGCAGAAGTACCGTTACATCTCTTATGGATGTATTTAGAGGAAGAGGAGGTTTGGAGTTGCATCAGCCTTACGCATGCAATGGCACAGTGGTCACTGATGTTGTTAAAGAATACACCTGAGTGGAAGAAGAGGTGAGGCTTGCTTACAAGGATTAGGTCAAGAAGGGAGCTACCCTCTGGGTATTTGGTGTTTGGGTGGGTAGCTTCATTAATGATCTGGGTAAGTCCATGGGCATCACAGAATTCTTTCAGTGGTAAGGAGACTGGAGAGAGGCAGTCAAGGTTGAGGTCACCAATTATGGATACTTCTGGTGAGGTGGTAGCTAGTATGCTAGTGTGCTAGTAGTAGTTTAAAACACATATCTGATTTATTCCCAGTATCATAACATTATCACAATTATTGCTCTTCGTGTCTGTTAACAAGCTATATGGTGATGGATTTTTGACGTACTAAACAACCCATGAAACAGTTACGCGCTAAGGTTAGAGCTTCTGGTTCCATCATCGCATTGGACTAGGTGTTCAGTGGTTTCAAGCTCACCAGTAGTTCATTCTACTGTTACTAGAAGAGATAGTATTTTATTTCGTATCTATTTAGAATGTTATGTTAAGTATTACTTAATTATAAGATAATTATTATAGTTAGTTAAGTTAAGCTAAGATTGTATTTTTATTACAGCATTAATAATATAGATTTTTTTCTTAACTGCTAAATAGTATTCGAAACAAAATCAAACTAGTAGGTCTATATTTCAGATACTTTATAGTTACCAGTATAATCCCTCGTGTTTTATTACTCTATTCCTTTTTTCATCTGAAGCTAACAAGTCACTGAAATTGTGATATTTATAGCCGAAACAGCCTTGTTCAGGTGAAAACATAGACTTTATATTATTACTAGTGTACATTGTTCTTTGTTAGAAACCAGTGGTTTTTGGTCCGTTTCTTAAGAAGTGTATCAAAAGGGCCATAGGGCTATATTTTTAACACAGCAGTCCCACTCATTTTTCTAAAGGCCCTATGAACATATAAGATAGCTTCTTGGAATATGAATGGTATTAGTTCCCTTATCAAAAGCAAGAAGATTTTAGCACATTTAAACAGAATCAGGGCTGATATTGCCCTACTACAAGAGACACATTTAACTGCAGATGAAACAATCAAAGTAGCTAGATCCTGGGCAGCTTCAGTTGAATTCAGTTCATTTTCTTCTAAAAAAGGGGGAACAGCTATTTTAATTCGAAACGGGGTTAATTTTGTAAAGGAGAGCCATCAGGCGGACCCCGAAGGCAGATTTCAAATTTTGACAGGAACTATAGACAGTCAAAAAATAGCCATTTGCAATGTCTTTGCTCCCAATTCCTGACAAGCTGACTTCTTTCTTTCCTTAACAACTACTTTGAGTACTTTAGTAGAATCTGAGATTATTTTGGGAGGAGATTTCAATGAAATTGTTGACCCAGTGTTAGACAAACAAACATCAGCAAAACCAATACGTGAAACTAAATCACGATAGACCATAGCTAATCTAATATCCTCATTAAATCTTACAGACATTTGGCGCCTCTGCCACCCTAAAAACCGAGATTATTCCTTCTTCTCACACAGACAATTATCATTTAGTAGAATAGATATGTTCTTCATGGCCAGCTCCCTAACCAATTTGGTAATAGACTCTGTGACACTTGGACAGCTGGTTCTGATTAATCTATGCTTTTTGTAATATAGAAATGTATTATTGAGTGTCTCTCATGAGACATGCTGAGACAGCCTGTGGGATGACCCCCAGGTATCAGTTCAAAAGACAGGATATGTTTAACAGCAGATCTCTGTAAGGTGATTAACTTGCAAAGACTAGCATTTTATAGCCTTATTTAGGACCTGGCTTGTTTGAAGCTAAGACCTAAATATCCATTTTATGACGTCCTCAGGAAGGTCAGTTAATTACAACTGGTGTCACAAAGCATATTACACCTCAGTGAGATCTGACAGTTAGTCATAAAAGGTCCTGTGATGTCTTTGTGAAGCAGGAAACTGCTCATGGATGAAAGAGGATACTGGAAAATCACAGACTTGATTGGGATGTCATATGGGGAAATGAGTTTTAGCTGATGTCACCTATTTAATTTACCTCCTGCTTGATAAGACATCCCAGCTGTATAATTTTTAATAAACAGAGGAGGAGCTGGGTGACATCATGGAGAAGGCAGGCTCAAGACAGTGTTGTAATTATGCTGTGACTGACCTTTAGAGATATACATGTTTGGACTCTGAAGAAGAAACATCTTTCAGCACTATTAGAAGTTATACATTAGACCAGTCTAAGTGTATGGTTGGTAGGAATTTGCACTTTTAAACCTTATTCTTTTAAGTGAATGTATGTTTTGTGATATATTGTTCTGTATTTACATTTTTCATTTTTATCTATTTTAAAGTAAGCCTCTATTTTAAAGAGACTACTTGGTGTGCCTTTGAAATTCTTTATTTGACAAGTGAAGCATATATGGTTAAAGTTGACACTGTGCAAAAGCTTACTGGTTTACCAAACTGGGAAAAGGTAAGAGTTTAATTTGAGTTCTTTCATAAAGTTTTAAGGGTTCATTTTGTACACCTGGTTAGGTGCCCGTAAGGAAAAGATATCTGGCATTTCCCCAAAGAGCAGAATTATCTGAGCCTGTACATTGGGTACGCTAGCAAGAGGTTCACAGTTTGAATCCCTCCAGAACTTGACACCAAAAGTTGATTCGAACCCACAAAACAGATAGGAGGGTTACCCTGTTTCTGTTCCTGTTCACAATACTGCGCTCAGAGGTTGGCACTGTGGGAGCAGAGGGCCTGACCTGCCGAGTGTGGCTTGTGACAGACTCTACTATAAAACCATTCATTATTTCTGACCATGGAATAGTTGAATTAAACTTGCAGCTGGGGAAAAATGAGAAAAACAAATGAGATGGAGAATAAATGTTCATCTCTTCCAAGATAAAACATTCACTGATTGGCTCATGGAGGAAACCAAAACTTTTTTTATTATAAATGATAATGGTGAAGTGTCAAAAAGCTGTTTATAGGAAACATTCAAGATCTATATCAGAGGCAGAATCATTGGTTATGCGGCAGCTAAAAAGAAGGCTAGACAGAAAATTCTAAAAGAAAAACAGAACTTACTTTTAGAATGGGACCACAAACTGAAACAATCTTCAGAGCTAGACCTCTCATTTCTCTATAGAATAACTCAGCTTAGATATGAAACATAGAAACCATAGACTTTGGCGGCAGATAAGGACCCCTTGGCCCACCTAGTCTGCCCATTTCCCTACCTAGAGGATAAGCTGCAGATCCTATTTAACCAATAGCCTATTTCTTCCTACTCCGCACAAAAATTGCCTTATGTCTGTCCCATGCATTCTTGAATTCTCCCACAGTTTTAGACCCCACAACCTCCTCAGGAAGGCTGTTCCATGCATCCACCACCCTCTCTGTGAAAAAATACTTCCTCACATTGCCCCTGAGCCTCCCCCCTCTATCTTCAGATTTTGTCCCTTGTTCTTGCACATCTCTTTTTCTGAAAGATGCTACCCTCTTGGACTTTGTTGATTCCACTGAGGTACTAAACTTTTCTATCATGTCCCCCCTCCTCCTTTCCTCAAGGGTATACATATTAAGCTCCTTTAGTCTCTCCTCATATGGCTTCTCTTGCAGACCCTGCACCATTTTAGTTGCCCTTCTCTGAACTGCCTCATCCTGTCTATGTCCTTAGGAGATGGGGTCTCCAGAACTGATGCAGTATCTAGATGGGGGTCTCACCAACTGTCTGTACAGGGATAACAACTTCCTGTTTTCTGCTGGTGATGCTTCTCCCTATATATCCCAGTATCCCCCCAACCTCCCTACCGCCTTCTCACATTGCTTGTCAACCTTAAGGTCATCTGATATGATTACCCCCAGGTCCCTTTCCATTTCTGTTGTTGTTACAACCTCCCTCCCATTGTGTAATCTTCCTCTGGGTTTTTGTTTCCCAGGTGCATTATTTTGCAATTCTTTGCATTGAATCCAAGCTGCCATACTTCTGACCATTCCTCCAACCTTGCCAAGTCCCTTCTCATCCTTTCCACACCTCCTTGTGTATCAACCCTGTTGCAGATCTTTGTGTCATCTGCAAAGAGGCATACTTTTCCTTCCAGTCCCTCTGCAATGTCACTTATAAAGACATTAAAAAGGACTGGACCCAGTACTGAACCCTGCGGTACCCACTAGTAACCCCTCTTTCTTCAGAGTGGACTCCATTTACAATTACTTTCTGTGTCCTGTTGTCCAGCCAATGTTTTACCCAGGCTACCACCCTGGGACCCACTCCCAGGCTGGTTAATTTGACTATTAATCTTTTGTGTGGGACTGTGTCAAATGCCTTGTGAAAGTCTAGGTAGGCCATGTCCACAGCCCCTTCCTGGTCTACTACTTTGGTCACCCAGTCAAAGAAATCAATTAGATTCGTCTGACATGACCTTCCCACTGTGAACCCATGCTGCCTTGGGTCCTGTGCCCCACTGGCCTCTAGGTACTCAACAATTCTTTTCCTTCAGAAGTGATTCCATCACTTTCCTACCACAGAGGTCAAACTGACAGGTATGTAGTTTCCTGCCTCTGTCTTGGTCCCACTTTTGTGAAGGAGAATCACATCTGCCTTCCTCCAGTCCTCAGGTACCACACCATCCTCCCATGATTTGTTAAAAAAGGGTAGTCAGTGGTGTCACTAGTTCTCTGCTTAATTCTTTTAGAATTCTGGGGTGAATTCCATCTGGCCCCATTGCTTTGTCCAATGCAATGCTATCTGAACAAGCAGAATATGCATTATTTCGGACTAGACAGAAATACTGGGAGGCAGGTGAGAAATCAGGTAAACTGCTGGCATCCAGATTAAAAACACTACACTCACAAAACATAATCCCAGGTATCAAGGATAAGTCAGGAAAATTACTAACCAAAAATTCAGAGATAAATAAAAGTTTCAGAGAATTTTATCAAACACTATATAAGGAAAAAAGGACAATTAGACAAAAATGCAACCTTGCAATTTCTAGAATCAGCAAGTCTCCCCAGAACCTCCAAAGTACAGCAAGATATCCTAAATAAGCAAATATCCTCTCTAGAAATTGAGAAAGCTATTGCCTCTTTGCCCCATTGTAAAGCCCTGGGCCTAGATGGCTTACCAGGTGAATTCTATTCTAATCTAAACTCCAAAATTGTTCCCTTTATGTTAGCAATGTTCGAAGAAGCCTGGGACAAGAAATGTTTACCCGAATCTATGACACAAGCCATGATCACTTTGATTTACAAAAAAAAAAAAGACCCATTAGCTTGTACTAGTTACCGCCCCATTTCACTTATGAACACGGACTACAAGATTCGAGTCAAAATATCAACAGGGTGAATCCAGATTATTATTGGGGAATTGATAGGCAAGGAACAAGTGGGCTTTATGCCAGGAAGGGCGGGGTCTGACAATGTAAGAAGGCTTCGTAATGTTATTTGGTCTGCAAATACTAACAAGCACCCCTATACAATTCTCTCATTAGACCTGCTAAAAGCTTTTGACTCCCTGGACTGGTCCTACATGCAGACTTCATTAACAGAATTTGGATGCGGGAATGAATTTGGAAAATGGGTTTCTATAATATATGAGGGTGCAAATGCACAGATTCTTACAAATGGAATCTTATCGGAAATAATTGTGTTATCCAAGGGAACCAGACAAGGTTGCCCACTATCCCCATATTTATTTATATTATCAATAGAACCTCTTATTAGACATATCCAAGCTAACAAAGACATTCATGGAGTACAAGTTATTAAGAGAATGCACAAAGTCTTCGCTTTTGCGGATGACCTGCTTTTAACTTTAACAAAACCATTGAAATCTTGTGAAGTTTTAAAGGAACTGCTTCTAGTATTCCATGATCTGACAGGACTTCAAATAAATTGGCAAAAAACACAGGCCATAGTGAAGTTTCAAAAATCCTCCCTAACCTCCCAGGTCACTAACGCTTGGGATCCAAATTGGATAAGTAATCAAATTACTTTCTTGGGTTTGTAAATTAGCCCCAATCTAGATACTTTACTAGAAATCAACCTCAAACCTTTACTAAGTGAAATCAAGTTAGACCCAGTGAAATGGGGTCAAATAAATCTCTCCCTCTGGGGAAAAGTTAATGCCATCAAAATGATTACAGCCCCAAAATGATTTTATGTATTTCAGAATATCCCCATCTTAATGAATAAATCTCACTTAAAAAAGATATATTCCTTGATCAGAACCTTTCTATGGAAAGATAAGGCACCCAGACTCAGTCTAAAAAAACTACAAGCTCCGCATGATACAGGTGGGTTGGCATTACCTTGTCGGGAGAACTATCAGATGGCTTTCATCTTCAAGCAGGTTTCTCTCCACTTCCAAAGTACTTCTCGATCAAATTACCACCCCTTATGGTTGGACATGGAAAGAGAAATCTTATTTCCTAATTTACTGGCTGATTGTCCACACCTTCCAAGGTTATAGATAACTGCTCTATTGCTACATCTATCAGACTGCTAATAAAAATGATCAAAAACGTTAATCCAGAATCCTCTCCTCTCCATTTTGCCCCTCTACGGGATAATACAAAATTGTTTAAGGACAAAACCAAGCTGAGTAATTTGACATGGGAAAATGCTGGGGTGATTTCCTAACTGCAGGATCATATATTTTAATCTCATTTTCTGACCTAAGAGAAAAATACAAACTCCAAAAAGTACAATTTCATTATTATCTATAGCTCAGATCATGTCTGTCAAAACATGTTCTTCGCTCAGACTTTTCTATTCATAAACACCCTCAATGGGAGCAGTTAATAAAGTGGGGCATTTTAAAAAAGGGGCGAGCTGCATTTACAGAATCTTTTCTAATCTTTCTGACCCACTCCTTCTGACCCTACCAGCTAAGGGTAAATGGGAAAAAGAATTGAACATAGAGAATACAGGATGGGCACTGATAGAACTCAGTGTTCTGTTATTAGGATTCTGATTCTCTGACCTCGAGAGCGAGGCTCGAGAGGTCCATGGGAATCAGAACCCCAAGGTGGCAAAACACACTGGTTGTGCATAGAGTTGCTCATCCTGTATTTTTTATAGTGTATAGTACTGTGTGAAAAATGTGTTTTGTGAGTTCTTTTGCTTTCAGAATGAAACTGACTCATGCTGTCTCTAGAGGTTCTACAATGCTGTTCTACCACATAGGGTAGAACAGCATTCCTGGACCTTGGAACTGTGGTAGAACAGCATTTTGAAAGGGATGGAATTCTATACAGAACAACACTCCACTATACACTATAATACAATAGCAGAAGAAGATTGGCTCAGTGCTTGGAAATTTGCTTATCAGAGCAGTAGAGAGACACAAGGTAAGCTAATTCAATTTAAAATTCTGCATCACTACTATTTCCCTCCAGCAAATATGTTTGAAATGGGGTATGTATTTAACAATAGATGTACAATATGTGGAAAAGAGGAAGGTACTTTATTACATATGCTATGGAGCTTTCGGGAATTGTTGTTTATGGAAAGAGTGCATAGAGTAACTTCTAAGTGTATCAAAGTAAACATTGATTTTTTGCCAGAAATATTCCTTTTAGGCATCTTTCCAGAAAACTGCATCCTTAGACATTCCCAGAAGCTATGGATACTTGCTGCTGCCTTTGCGGCTAAAAGGACTATATTGAACCATTGGAAAAATCCAGTGGCCCCAACAACAAAAGAATGGTGTAATATGATGGCCTTTGTAGCTAACAATGAGAAAATCAGTTACACTATTTTGGAAATAAATGAGAAATTTAGGGAGATCTGGGGACCATTCCTTCAGTTAACATATTAATATCTAAATGTTTATGAACTGCGTCTCTCCTTTTTTGGTAGAGTTTAAGATATCTGGATTTTCTTTTTAGATAGACGGAGTAAGATTATTCTGTAGTTTAGAAATCTGCATCTTTAATTTACTAGTTCACCTCTAATTGTGTAAACAAATGTTGTTTGAATGACTGTGCTTCAAATATTTGTCTGTTATGATATTCTTGCTATCTACATGTATGTAAATATTTAAAAAACTCTGAAATAAGCAAATATACTCTGGGCCCATCTGATCCATCTGGACCATCATTGGGTCCTTTATGTGGTCTCCCGGCACATTTCCTGGGATGTTCGAATCTCCAGGCATTCCTTTTATTTTATTTATGTCTTTGGTGACCGGGTAGGTGCGCTGATCCAAGGGACCATCTTCAGGCATGACCCGGGCCATAAACAGTGGCACATTTAACAGAGCAGAATACAGGAGGAGTAACATGGTTGCAATGCAGGCCATTAACAATGAGGTGCAGGGAGTTACAGTACAGAGGGTATGAACAAAAATGAGAATACAATATGGTACAGGGTGAAGTTGTAGGCTAGCGACAAGTCCATATACATCATCACAGGAACATGGAGTACAAAACAGTAAGGTGACAAATTACCAGGTAAACCATATAAAGTGCAATTTCAAAAAGGCACGCCTATAACGAAATCAAGTAACAACCAGGTGGATATTCAAAATTCAGTGTGACAGTCCACAATAAGCAAAGTGCAGTGGAGTATACTATATGGAGAGGAGATAGGGCCAGGTGGGTGTGGGAAAGAAGCGGGAGAGAAAGGGGTGTCACAAGGGTGGGGAGACCCCACAAAAGGTTGGGGGGGGGGAATCATCCCAGCTTGCATAGATGGACAGCGGCATTTGGCTTTCAGTAGTAGCCAATCTTTAAAGTGGCTTTTGAAGGATAAGTGGAAGGAGGTTGAGTGAAGCGATATAGGGAGCTTGTTCCATAAGGAGGGGGCAGGGATGGAAAAGGCTTTGCTACCCATGGTAGTGGAAATACTGGGAACTACCGGGGGGGGGGGAGGATGGATGATTCACTGAGGCACCTACATAGAAACATAGAAACACAGAAGTTGACGGCAGATAAGGATCACAAGGCCCATCCAGTCTGCCCATTTCTTTTTCTACCTTATGAATGTGCCATTGGTCTTTGCTCTGTCAGTGGCCTGTCTATTCGTACTCATCTATATTGCTCCCTTATGCCTATCCCATGCCTGTTTGAAGCCCTGCACTGTATTCATATCCACCACTTCCTGAGGTAGGCCGTTCCATGCATCCACCACCCTTTCTGTGAAAAAGAACTTCCTCACATTACCCCTTAATCGGCCTCCCTCTAATCTCATGCTGTGTCCTCTTGTCCTGCTATTTTTCTTATATTGAAACATGTTAAGACTCTTTCACCTTGTTAATGCCCTTAAGGTGTTTAAATGTTTCTATCATATCACCTCTCTCCCTCCTTTGCTCTAGGGTATACATATTGAGATCAGTTAATCTGTCCTCATATGTCTTCTGATGCAGTCCCTGCACCATTTTGGTTGCCCTTCTCTGGACTGCCTCAATTTGGTTAATGTCCTTGTGAAGGTGTGGCCTCCAGTACTGCACACAGTACTCCAGATGGGTCCTAACCAGTGTCTTGTAAAGAGGGATTATTACCTCCCTCTTCCGACTTGTGATACTCCTACTAATACACCCCAACATCCCTCTAGCCTTACCTACTGCTTTAGAGGTCTGCTTGGATGATTTCAGGTCATCGGTGATGATGATGCCCAAGTCTCTTTCTTCCTAGTAGCCACTTTGCCCATAAGTAGGGATGAATAAGGGGACAGGGGACCATCTCTGAATGCAGTGTCTATTAGGCAGCCCAAGGTGTAGTCGAAGCGTCCTTGAAGTGGGAGCCAACCAAGCGATTTGTATAAGTCACAATGATAGGTAGAAAAGAGTACGAAGAGGGTGAAGTGTCAGATGCTGTTGAAAACTGATGTCAGCCTGGAATGCAGGGCTGACAACAATGGAGAAATATTTGTGGGAGCAGTAATCAACAAGGGGTATAAGGTTGCTGGGCGCAATTGCTATTCGCACTTCATGGGACAGCAGTTGTCTTAGCCAGTAGACGGCTTCTCATTTCTAGTTAACTCTATGCACAGAAATATTAACGTGATCAGTGAATGTAAGGGAGAGGTCAAGGGTGATGCCTAGGTATTTGAAACTAAAGGGGGTGGGAGCAACAGGTGTGAGTACAAGTAGAGAGGATGCCGCTTTGGAGACCTTGGTGAAGAACGATTTTGAGCCAAATAACATTAATTTTGTCTTTTTTTCATTTACCAGGAGCTTTTTAGAAGTAAAACCAATGGTAGGTAGCACCATAATTCAGGATAAGGCTGGAGGAGATGTTTGCAAGTGACTGGTCACTATGGTATAGAACAAGGTCATCTGGATAGGGAAGTGCCTCACAGGAGAGATTCTCTGCTAGGAGTGCACATATTAATATGGAAAACAGTAAAGGGCCAAGGATAGAGCCTTGGGGGACCCTGGTAGAGACAGGCAGGGGAGGATGCAGCCCCAGTGGTAACTAACTGGGACCTGCCCTCAAGATGGCTCCGAACCATGAGGAAACCTCCGTGGAGCAGCCAAGACAGTGAAGAGTACAGTGTAGGAGAGGGTGGTCGAGTAGGTCAAATGCCCTAATCACAGCCATGAATACAGCACCTGTGGCCTTTCCTGAATCCATGTTTCTGAGGACATGGTCAGTGAAATGGGCTAAGACCGATGTGGTACTGTGGAGCTTGTGGAAACCACGCTGCTGGGGGCACAGCAGCAAATATTTCCCAAGGTGCTCAGAAAGCTAGAAGTGCACAATTCTCTCTAGTAGCTTGCTCAGGTGGGAGAGGAGAGAGATGGGCCTGTAGTTATCAGTAGAAAGGGGATTGCCTGCTTAAAAGAGAAGACCAAAATTAGCATGCCTTTACCAAACGCTGGCTGATTACAATGCCTTCCTCAGCACCTGTTGGGCTTCCATTCAATGCCTGGCATCAGCCCTGGTGATGCAGATGTCAGTCCCTTCCTCAGCGCAGGATCCTTCTTCACCAGATAAGGAAGCTCCTCCTTCTTCAGTGGAGCACCTACCGGACACTGGGGCTGTCGCGGGCTCTGGCCTGTCATCACCCCTGTGCCCCTCTTCACAATCCAAATTCTCGGTAAACCTGACATCAGACTCTTTAGAGCCTCCGGGTCCCCCTCCCCCTCACTCACCCCTAGAGGAAGTGTGGGTTTTGGGACACCCATAAATCCCCTCCAGAGGACCTGTCCTTTTTGGAGGTGATGAGTCTTATCCAGACCTCTCAAGGTTGGCATATGGAGGAGCAGGACCCTCAATGTCACCGTCTGGCAGAACATTGGCGCCTCCTGAGTTAGCATCAGTGGTAATCCCACTTTTTGTGGTCCCCCCACAACGATATTACCTCTACTGTTTGGCAGCAACCAGCATTGGTCCCTCCCACGCCCAAAAAGGCACGTCAGTTATACCATGCCCATAATGGCCAGCCTCATTTCGATACCCACCCCAAGGCCGACTCCTCTGTTTTATTTGATGCCCATGATGTATTCATGGAGTCTAGGTACCAGAGCAACTTCCAGCTGGACAGGGAGTCCAGGCAAGTGCACATCCTAGGGTGAAGGGTCTATGCTTCTTCCACCCTGGCCTTGCGTGCCCAAAATTATTTTGCTTACATAATGGTGCTTCAACAGTCTCTTTTAGGACAAGCATGGTACATAGTACACACTTTACCAGATTCCCCTGCTAAGTCTCAGTTGGAGCAGCTACTTAGTTCTGCCTCCAGTGTGGGTTTTCACGCCTTCAGCACCTCTTATGACACAGTGGACATCTCTACTCGGTGCACAGAAGCAGCCGTATGCCTCCGGCAACACACTGGGCTGTGCTTGTATGACTTTACCCAGGATGTTCAAGCCTCTATTATGGATGCTCCATTCCGGGGCCCTTCTCCATTCGGGGGAGATGTCCAGGAGTTGCTCTCTTCCTTACAAGAGTCAAGCAAAGCCCTCCATACTGGATCTCATAGCCAGCAGAGCAGGGCTCACCACCCTGCCCTTCATCGCTCTAAGCGGCAATCCTATCGACAGCTGTCCTCCAGGCCTCAGAGCAAGTGCCAGGCCTCTTCTGTTCCAGCCATTCCAGCTTACAAAGCCCATAGGGCTAAGGAATCTGTGCTTTCCATGCCTATTGCCTCCTCTTGACTCCTGGCGCAGTTCCCCTCCTCCAGGGGGAGACTGGAGAAAAAAGAGGGAGGGGGCCATTTTGCTCTTTTCCTCTTGATGATAGTTTCAGCTCTTTCCATTGAAAATGACAGGAATATCTCGAATGTCCTTTTAGGGGGCTTACGGCCCAGTTTCCCGCCCCTCTGGCAGACAGCCTTATTTCCCTATCAGTAAGGGCAAGTTTAAGACTCCTTCCCCCTTCTGTCACCTACGGGTGCTGGAGGACACAGGGGACCTCCAGGTGGTCCTGGACCTACGGCCCCTGCTCCGGAACTCAGGACCATAGCAGGATCCTTCTCCCAGGGGGGGGGGGCTTCTGCTCTGGTCTTTTCCGCTGGGATCTGGATTTGCACCCTTTCTGAGTGGGATGCTTGCCTATGTCCACAGGCCTTTCTGTTTCTCAGTTATGGATGGCAACTTTCTGTGGTTAGGGAATTTTTTCCCCTTTCTTGCCATACCTGCCACTTATCCCCAGGGCCCCTCCAGTTATCCGGTTGCTAGTGTACCTACTGGCATCTCGCTGGGCCTGTCTCCTTTGTCGACTCACTTACAAGGCCTGATGACAGTCCTGTGGCCCAGTATCAATCAATCAATCAATCAATCAAGTCTTTATTTAACCAGGCGTTCATCGTTGAGCAGAAGCTCATTTGCAAGATGGACCTGGGTGGAGCATGAACAATTGTATATACAGGTCAACACAGGTATTTACAAGGCAATACAGATAATACTCTTTACAGAGAGGAAGAAAAAGAAGTTCATATGTACATAGAATTATACAGATATTGTACAGATTACATGGTATTTACATACATAGAAGTGTCTATAGGAAGATAAAGCAGGTTATCTAAGGTTGCAGGAAGAAGTAACGGAAGAAAAAATAAAATAAAAAATATACACCAGGTAGAGGTGGAAGGTAGGGGGAAGAGAGGGAGGGAAGTAGGGGAGAAAGACTAGGAGGGCACGGTGCACAGAAAGGAGTTGGTAAAGCTGGATGTAGAGAAGGTGGATGGAGAAAAGGAGTATGTGGAGCCCCGGATTGAATGCTATAAAGTACGGGCGTGGTAGGATGTCACAACCCAGGGTAGTGAGCTCCTATCCGAGGTTGGGAAAGGAAGAATAAGGGATGGATGGGCCAGTAGTTGATAAGACAGGGGATAAGAGAGAACAATTAGCTGGTGAGGAGCAAGCTGGGGCTAAAATTGGGTCTAGGTATGGTTATATACCAGTGCAGACACTGTACTGGTCTGAGGGTGAAGTAGTTACATACTTCTCTGACTGTACGGAAATAAAGCATCTTGAAAGCATTTATACCGATTAGAGTGCTTAATTTGAGGGTTTTTGTAGATCGCTCCATAAGGTAGGTAGCACGGCTTATGGCTGCCCGTCAAGTGGGATTTTGCTTTGGGTACTTAAGTGTAGCTGAGTAACTTCTAACGCTGTATTTCCCAATTATACTCAGGGGAAGACAGCAGGAGATATAGTAAGGCAGCTTATTAGAGATGGCTCTATAGGTCCAGAGAGCGGCGCTTGTGGCGCCTGAACTTTAGTGATGTCCATCCCACTGCCGCATATAGGGTGCAGTGATGTGTGTCAAGGGGGTCCCGTTATAAACCCTCAGTGCTCGATGGTAGAGGTGTCCAGTTTAGCCATGTAAGAGTTGGGGCATTGGCTGTAGAGGAAGTCAGTAATCAACCAATGATAAGAAAATGGATTGGACCAGTTGTTTCTTGGCATCTCTGGTGAGAAATTGGCTGATTCTAAAAAACAGTCCAAGCCTTTGCCGAAGTCGTTTTAGCAAGTCCTCGATATGTTCAATGAAGGAGAGTCTTTGGTCTATCCAAACTCCCAGATACTTGAATTTTGTAACAAATTCTAGTTTTTCACCTAGAACTGTGGTAATTTGGGGAACTTTCCCACTGGACACAGGGTTAGCTGTACGGATAAAAGAGAGAGGACCATCGCTTTAGTTTTTTTGGCATTAAGGAGTAGCTTTTTTTGGAGGAGCTGGCTTTGCAAAAGGTTGAATTCTGACTGTAGGTCATTGCAGGCAGCTTCAGGTGTTGGGCGACTCACGTAGAGAACTGTATCATCTGCAAACAGATGGATGTTGGCTTCTTTATACAGTAGTCGATGTTATTAATGTAGATTGCAAAAAGTAAGGGCCCTAATATAGAACCTTGAGGTACCCCTCTTTGCAGAGTTTTTAAGGGGGACAGGCCTCCTTCGGCTTTAACTTGTTGAAGGCGCCCTGTAAGATAGTCAGTGAACCAACGCAGAGAGGAGGGGTCCACACCTATGGTTTGAAGGGTGGAGAGGAGCAGACTATGGTCGACGGTGTCGAAAGCCTTGCTTAGATCAAGGAAAACAGCACAAATAAAGGTTTTGCTCTCAAGATTACGCTGCCAGTCGTTAGTAACTTTGGTGAGGGCTGAGATAGTGCTATGTTTAGCTCTGAATCCAGACTGCATAAGATTTAGCAGTTCCCTAGACTCAAGGTGAGTCCTCAGCTGTGCATTTACAATTTTCTCTAGGAGCTTGGACAGGACCGGAAGGAGGGAAATTGGCCTGTAGTTATTGAGATCGCCAAGGTCACCTGATTTGAACAGTGGTATGACATGTGTTGTCTTCCATATAGGTGGTAAGGTGCCCTGAGACAGGGATAAGTTAAAAAGGTGGGTGACGGGTATTGCTAGTACGTGGTAGGCAATTTTTAGGAAGTAAGGGTCAAGGGAGTCGGCCCCAGCACTTTTTCTAGTATCCAAATGAAGCAAGAGGTCCTCTACCTCTTTCAGTGTGGCAGGTTGAAGTGAGAAAGGCGGCGATGCTATCAGAGTTTCAGGCAGTTGGCTGGCAGTCTGGGAGCGAAGTATGTTTGCAGGGGAGTTATCAAATGCCATGCCTGCAGTAGCAAAGTGGTTATTGAATGCGTCAAGTATATCCATCTTTTCGGTTATAGTCAAGTTGCCAGAGGTAATCTTGGTCGAGTGAATTTCCTGGGGAGTGGCGAGCAGATCACTGATTGTGTTCCAGAGCTTGATTGGGCTCTTGTGGCAGAGTCGAGTTCGGATTTGAAGAAGGTGGCCTTCGATTCTCTGATTGTTTTGGTACATAAATTTCAGAGTCTCCTGAACTGGTTCCAATCCTCTGCAGTGTTCAGTCTGCATGCTTTTTTCCAGAGCTTATCTCTTTCTAGAAGCAAGGACTTGATCTGAGGGGTGAACCATTTACAGGTTTTGGTCCTGGTTCGAACTTTAATCAGGGGAGCATACTTATTAAGGGCCCTTGATAGAATATTGTGGAAGATATTGTAAGCTGATGTAATCGTTTTGGCCAGGTAGAAATTTTGCCACTCAGGGGAGTACTTAAGCTCGTTTAGGTAGGCATGTTCATTGAAGCTGCGCCTGGATCTCTTCATAGAGAACTTGCTGATGGGTGCTGGGTTGTTGGTGGATCTTACTCCCGCAATTAAACAATGGTCGCTGGCGTCTGAGAAGAAGACATCAGCGTGGGAGAAGAGATGAGGTTTGCTTACCATTAGCACATCCAAAAGTGTACTTTTACTGGGGTTCTTCACGCTTGGGCGTGTTGGTTCAGTAATAAGTTGCGCCAGCCCATGTTCATCACAGAAGGATGCAGCAAGCAGCTGTGTTAGAGAGCCAGTCAAAGTTGAGGTCTCCTAAAATAATAGTTTCTGGCAGCCTCTGTCCCAACTTGTCACTTAGATATGACACAAGCTGTAGGCCAGCAGACAGTGGTCTGTAGCATCCTATTACGAGAGTGCAGTAGTCTGTGTAATTTCCACTTTGAGAATTAGGCATTGAATTCGCTGTGCACAGATGCCGAGGATAAGCAGGAGGCAGAAAATTTGTCTTTAACATAGATAGCTACCCTCCTCCTCTGGCATGCCTATCAGCTCTGAACAAGGCATAGTTGGGTATGTTTACTCTCTATCAGTGGTGCTGGATCTAAGCCAAGTTTCGGAAATCACAAGTATGTCAGGAGAGGTATGATTTACCCAGGTTTGTATTAAGGTTATCTTTTAAGGAGGCTACATATGTTAATATGCAAGAAGCTTATTCCTTTAAATTTGCTAGTTCTGCTGGCAAAGCAATAGCTTCGGGGCCAGGGTTGAGTTCTCACGTTGCCTGAACAAAGCAGGAGGATAAGTAGAATTTTTCTAAAAGCTAATTATAAGCTTGTAATTCCTGCCTTTCTCCCGCCTAGTAGATCTGATGTTTTAGGGACTGGAAAGTAGCCACCATAGAAGAGCTGATCTGTTGTAGCAAGAGCTAGTACCCCTACTACAATAGGTGGGGAGGAGATAGAAGTCTGCGTGGTGGGAGGTGGGCCTTGTGGTGGGGGAGTGTTATAAGTACTACTGGTATGTGTGGTCCAAGAGCAGGGTTCGAGGTACTGGTACTTGGAATCACGGTGGCAATTAAAGGATAAGTTGCCATGTGGTATACAGCACAAGGTGCCGTTGTAGACCAAACATGATGGTAGTTCAGGTGTCCAATGCTGGGCAGCTGGTATCAGCAGAAGAAGGGCAGTAAAGGAGCCATATAGGGCCCGACATGATGGTACCTCAAAAGGAGCCACTCAATTAGCCCAGGGGCCAGTGGGGTTGCTGGATTAATGCAGCTTATCAGTAGCTTTCTGATCCAGGTCGACTCAAATTTGATAGCATTAAAGATATTTAGTGGTGAAGGCACAGCCAAGGAGAGCCTATGCGTTTAGTAAGGCGAGGCCCTGAGAGTTGGATCCCGTGAGGCTGGATAGAGAAGAGGGGATCACGAGCTAAGTCTCTATTGGTGGGGCACTGCGCCAGGACGTGGACTAATATTTTGGCAGGAGCTACTGTATTTAATAATCAGCGGAGGTGGGGAGAGCATTCGAAAAAGTTACGACGGTTGCCGTGCCTTGTAGGAGCCTTGGGTCCATGTCTGCGGTCTCGAGAGGCATCGGCTGAGGCGCCGATCCTCGGGTAGCCGGAATCCCGCGGCTTAGGAACTGGGAGCCTGGGCGATAGTTTCTGTTGAGGAGAGAAAAGGAGAGTGAGGGTTAATAAATGGATTCACATAAAGGGTTAGACAGAACAGCGGGGAGTCCAAAATTTGCAGAACAAAAGGACGTGTATGGTACCAGCAATGCCAAAAGAGGTAGTGACGAGTAGTAGTAGGTGGTTGCACCCCAAGGTAGTTTGTTTGGTGTTGCTGGCCTGCTTAACTGCAAGCTGGTTTATACTTGAAAGGGTATATAGTCGAATTAGGGTGAGGTCCCTAACAATAGGGCAGGTAGAGCAGTAATTGAGAGGAGTTAGATGGAGTGGCTGGAGAAAAGGTTGAGAGGAAATGTGGGATCCTGTGGGTGGGACTGCTTTAAAAAGGGGCGGTAAGAAAGTGGGTCAAGTCAGGTATTGAAGACAGGGAGGCCAATAGCATGAAAATGTGCAGCAGTGGAGTGACCAATCTGCTGCTAGGCTGAGGAAGGGGTGGAGTAAGGGTCTATTTAATACTGTGAGGAGGAGGGGGAGGGGGGGTGGCAAAAAAATTCAGTCCCGAACAAAGCACAGAAAGAGATTTCCCTGAGACCAGGAAGCACCAGGCATTGGAAAATCAGCCAAGGAGTACAGCTGCCAGTCAGTGCCTGGTTCCTCCACTGGGCATCCAGTCAAAACAGTGGCATTCAAAACCACGAGTTTCGGAGGTCCGGTGCGTACCTGAATCTGTCCGGGGGTCAGTCGGGTGGTCTGTTAGCTGTGGCCTGCTCGGAGAGAGCCAAGGCCACAGGAGCAGCTTGGGAAGCCCACAGATGGGCTGTCTGTGGAACAAGGAAGGAAACACAGAGGATTAAATACAGCTAGAGTACAATAGCAAGCTCAGTGGGGGGCAGGCAATGGGGAAAGACAAAGCATGAGGTAAAGAGGTGGTAAATGCAGGGCAATTATTTGGAGCTAGAAGAGGATCACTGACGCCTCGCTTCTCTGGCTTCCAGACGGTTATAGTCGGGCATCTTCCTGGGCCCGTCTCCCTCGCCGGCTCTCTTTTGAGGCCCAACGATGATCCTGTGGCCCAGTATCATCAGCGCCCACTTCCCTGGCTTCTACACTGCTATAGTTGGGCATGCCAGGGCTCCTAGGCAGCCCAGGTCTTACTTTCCTCTCAGACAGGGCACAGTTCCTCAGGAAGAGGGCTATGGCTTTCCCCTCCATCGCCGGACTGCGGCCTGGTTTTTCTCCAGACCGTTGACCCCTTTGTCTGGGGCAGTTTCTATGGTAGCCCTGTCCAGGCTCTTGAGTACCCTCTCAGCATGAAGACCCTTGAGGTCCTGTGTGCTCGGAGTTTGACTGGACTCAACCTTCTGGTCCAGTTCCTGCTCTGGTGGAGAGATCCTCACTCCAGAGGCACTTGTCCTGGATGGAGCTTCCCCTGGCCACTTGGGTGCCCTCATTGCCAGCAGATTTTGCTTGTCTACCCACCTGGCTGTCCAGCTCAACTCCCTCTAGCGTCACTGCTACCTGTTGATAGGTATGGGTGCGTTCTGGTGCTTCTTCCCATTAGAGGAATCCCCCGCTAGTGTCTCCTTTTCACGGAGACCAGGTGGTTTGGGTGGGGGCCTATATGTTTCGGCTTCTGTCTGTCAACCGTAGGTTTTATGTGATAACAGCGAGTCTTATACAATGTCTGTCACATACAGTGAAAACAAAACTGCCCAACGTCAAAAGGGTGAACAACATACACCAACCGTCGCAATGAGCGTTGGTCACTAACTAAAACAATAACGGCAAAGCAAGGAGTTTTTTACACCCCCATCCCCCCAAAATGTATGATTACCAGCTTCAGGGGGAGCAGACATAGAAAAAAAATAGAAAGCCTGAGAAAGACGAAAAATTATTTCTTGTACCAGGATCTGAACCCAGCTCCACAGGCTTTAGGAGCAGTGGCTCATGCCACTACACCAAACCGCCAGCTTCACAGGGCCTGGCCAAACTACTCTTGATATAGTCTTTTAGCGAATGTAGCTCAGGGCTGTACTCGCTATACTACTACTCGCTCTTTTCTGACAGTTGCTGTAAATGACGAACTATATTATTGAGTGACTCATATTGTGCCACTCAGTAATACTCTCTCATATCACTGTACACCCAGCCTTACAGGCGTCTGGAGTCCCAGGTAGCCTGACAGACATTCCCAGCAGTATGCAGGCTTGGACTCACCAGCATATTCGCCATACATTGGACTGGTTCCAGTGCTTAGTAAAAGAGGGAACAACCACTTTCAGGTTGATCTACACTCCCATCCAGTGCACTTCCTTCTGACCTCTATTCCTTCGTTCCAAAGTCTGGTCATGGTTTAAAAAAAAAAAAAAAGACATACGTGTGCCTGCTTCAGAGGATCTCACCCTTCTCACAGTCAGTGGAAGCAGGATGGCTCCTTAGTGAGCATCTGGGTGCCGCACCAGCAGTGGTTCCCCCTACCCTTTCCTGCTTTCCATCCACTTGGGGGCTTTAGTCCTTTGGACCTCAGCCCTCTCCACCGTTCCTTTTGGCTGCCTCTACATCTGGTTTTCTCTTCTTTAGGAACCTCCCTTCTCCACATCTGACTGTAGTTCTGACAGAGGCCAGATACCTTTTACCAGAACCCCCCCCCCATTATTTCATGGGGGATCATTGGACATTCTGGAACACTTCTAATGTTGGTACCCCTTCTCATCTCCTACTCCCAGGTTTGGGGGCCCCTCTTGCTCCTGTCAAACTCAGGAGGTCCATCCCTCTGCAGGCTCTGCCCTTCACTTTTTGATTGTGAGCGAGACTGCGTTCTGTGATGAGTCTCCCACTTCTTTTCAGGGTACACCCTCTGCAAGGGTCCTTCTGCCTCCAGCTGTGGTCTCTACAGCTTGACGGACTTCCAAAACTTTTAGTCTCCACAGTTCTCGGAGACCTAGTTTTTTGTTTCACAAGGTCTTGTTGACTTTGTGTTTCCTTCCTCAGCCCCTACCAGGCTAGGGTCTGTCCTGTCCCTTATTCAGATTATGCCTTTACTCACAATCTATCTATTCTCCTCAGTGGGATGCGCCTCTACATTACCCTCAAGACAGGCACAATCTTGTGCTTATATACCCGCTGGACCATGTCATTTTGGCAGTCCGCTAGTGTTTCTTTGCTCCCTCACTCCGGGGCGCTATGGTTGCTATGCTAGACTGGGCACAGGGGTCAACACTCTGTCCCTTATTTAGCCTTCTTTCCATTATCTGCCCGGTCCTCAGGGTTGCTTCGGCCACTCCTTCAGGAGTTCAGCCACATTATTTGCAGACTTCAAGGTCATGTCTGCCATGGCCATCCGCTCAGCAACCTCCTAGGGGTTTGCCCTCCATTGCATTCAGCAGGGCCCTCAGGGGCTACTTTAATCACTCAGGGCTGACATTGGACTAGGAACCCTTCTGTGCCTGCTGCCCTTTTTTGCCTACTGCAATTCTTTATCCTCCTCCTGAGGGTTCTCTCCTTCCTTTCAGTACTGCTTGGGACTCAGTTCTAATGGTGTTGCGTACTGCAAGAGCCCCCCTCGAAGTAAGATAGTACAGTTATGTAAGAACTTACCATAACAGTAGATCTTCGAGAGGACTTCTTGAAGTAGGCAGGATTTTCCCTCCCTTCATCCCCCTGTTCTCCATTTCCATCTTGGCCTTTCTTTGGCTCCAGGAGTCCTCCCACCCCTCTCTCTCTCCTGTCTGACCTTCTCACAGGCCTCTGGCGGGAGAAGTGAGGTGGGTGTGGGGGACCACCCCTTATACCATTGGATGACATCGGTGTGCCAACATCAGGGGCAGTCCCCCATTGTAGACTGCTAGCTAGAAATTTTCTGTGTAGTCCTAATGCCTGGCAGCTTAGTACTAACATTGTTACTTACTGCAAGAGCTCCTCTCAAAGATCTATTGTTAATGGTAAGTTCTTGCGTAACTGTACTTTCTTTCGTATGTTTCTGATTCAGCCTCCCAATGTATTTTGGAATCAAGTAGCTCAGGCAATTTCCAGATTCCTCTGGAGTGGTAAACATCCCTGAATCAAACATACATTTGTCAATGCCAAATGTTTGCTTGCTGATATTAGCATTGGATGTGCAGTAGTTAGACAGATGCAGAATAGGAGTGGCAGTGAAGTATTGAACTCACGCCAACCCCACCTCCACCCTGAAGAGATGGACAGGCATTGGGATGTGCCTCTGGGTCATTGCCCATAATGCACAAGGCATTTCACCTCACCCTATCCTGTAGACACCGACAAGTGTTGAAGTGTGCCTTGGGGTATTCAGCTTCACAGTCACCCCATTTCATAAGGACATACACTGAAATGGGTGCAGTATAGGAGAATGGGGTGAAGTGTGGGGCCAAAGAGTTCAAGGCACACTTCGATGCCTGTCACTGCCTTAAGGGTGGAGGTGGAATGGCATGAGCATTACAGCCTGCGATCCAAAGGTGCACCCCTGATGTCTGTCAGTCTGTACAGGGTGGGACGTTGTGATTAGAAACCCTCATGCCCCGGGCGTTTGTTGGTATTTGCACTACAAATTTTCAACATGGCCATTTTGTGACCCCCACTTCATGAAAGCATTTGGGACCTCTTATCATGAACAGTGGCACTGTGGTTTTGTTAATGTGCCCTGAACTTTGAGTTCCCACAGCGACCGTGCCATTCTGCCCCAGATGTGCGAAAACACAGATTGTGCAGGATGTGAAGAATGACAGCTGTACCATTCATAAGGAGGTGTGAAGAGATGGCAATGTTGAAAATCTGTAGTGAAAATATTAAAAATGCTTGCACTTCCAAGCGTGCGTGGAAACTGCGCAATGCATGCATGCATGTAACGCATTCATGTGGTGGAATTATTTCACCAAATTTTCAGCATAGGCATTTAGTGACCTCTGCTCATGAACACTGTCACTATGATTTCCTTAATCTGTCCCGAACATTGATTTCTCACAGCTACCGCGCCATTGTGCACCAGATGTGTAAACACATATTTCAGGCAGGATATGAAAAATGACAGCTGTACTGTTCATAAGGAGGTGTGAAAAAATGCCAATGTTAAAAATCTGGAGTGAAAATATTACAAATTTGTGCAGTTACGAGGGTGCATGGAAACTGCACAATGCACACTCATAACACAGTCATTTTATGGACGTTTGTTACCAGATTTTCAGCACAGGCATTTTAGGACCTCTGCTCATGAACAGAGTCACTGTGATTTTCTTAAGCTGTCCCAAACACTGATTTCCCACAGTGGCCAAGCTATTCTGTGCCGGAAGTGCGAAAATACATTTCGGCCAGGATGTGAAAAATGACTGCTGTACTTTTCATAAGGAGGTGTAGAAAAATGCCAATGTTGAAAATCTGGAGTAAAAATATTACAAATTCGCGAAGTTACGAGCATGCGTAGAAACTGCGTAATGCATGCTCATAACACAGTCATTTTTGGAGATTTTTTCACCAAATGTGCAACATAGACTTTTTGAGAGCTCACCTCATGAACAGTGACACTGTAATTTAATTAATTAGTCCCGAAAGATGATTCCGCGCAGTGACAGCAAAATCACCTTTCAGGACTGAATAATGCCATGGCAGTGACTGAATTCATGAGATGGGGTCCCAAGAACCCCATGTTGAAAGTTTGGTGCCAAAAGTCAAAAAATGGCCGACATATCCACATAAGTCGAAAAAAACCCATTTATGCCATTATATAGCTTACCGGCGTTTCTTCATTTCGCGGTTGGCTTTGAAAAATGCAGACATGTTCCCGGTCCACTGAAGATTGTTGCGCTGAGCTCTGGAGGTAAGTATGGGGTGAGGGGGGTTGGGGAGGTGAGGTGCGCAGAGGGTAGGTGCGGGTTGGGGGAGGGGGCAAGGGACTCGATGAGTGACTGTTTTCTTTTCTTAGAAGATTAAAAAAAAAGAGAGAGAGACTACGGGACATTTGTAGCACGCTGGGGTGGGCTCCAGCATGCCACCTGGGTGTTTGTGGGGGATACTGGAGCCGACAGGATTGGGGCACACCTGCTGGCCATACAGTCTGCTGGGGAGGGGATGCATGAGCCAAGGGGGATTGGGCATCCCCTCGGCATAGAACAAATGGAGGGGGGCATGCATCATGCCAATGGGGATTGGGCTACCCCATCGGCAAATGAACTCGGGAGGGGGCATGCCAGTAGGGAGATTGGGCACCCCGTCAGCTTTCAGGGGGATTTTGAAGTGAACGGCGACAGCCACCACCATGTTAATTGATATATTACACCAGGCAAGGCACTGCCCTGCAATGACGGGTCACTCTCTCATTGCAGTGGCAGATTCATTTCAGGTTGGTGGCACGCTGGATAAACTAGTGTCAGCAGCAGCAGCGTGCCACCACATTGGGGAAAGTGGGCCAAGCCTCACAATGCAGTGGGGGCATTGGCCGCCACAGTGCCACACCTCCAAAACTAAGCTGTCCCGTTATGTTTCTTGCACATGCGCGCAAGCAAACATAAAAAGGTATACTCCAGAGGGCGAATTCCCTGAGTATCTGGCCCTCCTCAACCTAACAGAATATGTCTCTTCCAAAATCTCCCCCAGTACTAGAAAAGCTGGTTAGAGGGAGAAGAGGAGCAGCTCACAGGTCTGCCCTTACATGTAATCCCCTTACTACCCCCAGTTAAGCTTAGAATAGTAAAATCATTTTCTTTTGTATGTCTGTCTGTTTTCTTATCGGGGGGGGGGGTCTACAGTTTCAATGATTATGATTGTGACTGCCTATATTTTATGGTTGTCTGGTTATGTATTTTCAAATTTTCAATAAAGTTTATTTAATTTAAAAAAAAAAGGTAACATTAGCAAAGCCATGGACAATGCACTCTCTACAGGCATGGGGAAAGTTTAAGAGCATGGCAGGTAAAGCAGCGTGACTGAAGCAGTCAACACCTATACTAGATAATGTGGAATTTGGTCCAGGGATTACAGATCCGGCTTTGTACAGTGGGCCCAGAGAGGCATTCATATTCTGGATAACTTGCTAGATCAGGTCTCTTTAATGAGCTTTGAGCAAATCAGAATTAAATTCCACCTTCCCAGTAAAGAGCATTACAGATTTCTGCAACGTAGGAATTATATACCATCCCCCAGGTAGTGCAAGAACTCTGTAAGGCCCCACAGCCTTGGAGCAATATGTCTCAAGAGAATGAGGGGTGGGAATAGAGTCACAGGCAAGCTCCCAGCTATACTGTTTCCTGAAAACCAAAAATGAATTGGAAACTCACCAAGTGTGGGGAAAATTGGAGAAAGCAGGAGCTAGAGAAATAGACCCCCAGTAAGGGTAGAGATTTATAAGACAACATACTCTCAACAGTGGACAGAGTTTCACTGGAAGGTCGTAGTTAATTTCTTTAGGATGTCCACAATAGCAAAGCATCATACCTTTGGAGGGTCCGACAGCTGTTTGAGAAACTGTGGAGACAAGTGTAACTCCCCTACAAATGGGGGTTCCTATAATGTCTTCCTGGGCTTGAATAATGCCCATTGTCAGGATGGTGTCCTGTGTCTGCAGTAGTTTAATGTGTCAGCATGAGAGTGCTATAGTAAAGCCTCCATGCCTGTCTCTTTAAGAGCTATCTATTCTGTGTGAGATAATTAGTCTGGGTTGGGACTGAGTAGTTTAAGGCTCATGACCCACCCGAAGAGTGGTAGTTGTGCTTCATTCTGCAGTTACTTTATGTGCAGAGGGAGCCCTTTTAGGATCTTTGATTATTTGCTGTTTATCTGCTTTAATAATAATAATATAGGTGCTGGTCTAACCTGCTTTTCATTGTAGCATGGACTTTTTGCACAGTATTCACCATTTTGGTTCTGGACTGCCAGAGTTGGACCAATCGAACCTCAGGGGACATAAAATGGAGACTGTCCCCAGAGGTCTTGTGGGATTGAATTTCTGCAGGAATTGTAGTTTTCAAGGTTTGGCACCTAAATGGGCCTGGAGGGGAAGCCCTTTCTGTGACAGACAGTTCGGTCAGCCAACCAAACCTTATGGATCACTGGGAAAGCCCAGAGCTGCCTGCAGCAGTGAGACAGTCGAGAGTTGGAGTTGGAGAATGAGCAGCTTGAGTGATTCGAGCAGCTACTCCTGCGTAGTATTGCAGGGAATCGGCAGGAAGGCTGTATTTAGCCTGTCTGCCACCATCTTCCAGTGTGAAGAAGTCTGTGACAGTATGATCGGACTTAATTCCGACAACTTTGATCGAGACCTGAGATCTGAAGACAAAGCGAGTGATCACTGCTAGTGCTGGACTGAAGACTTGTTCCAGAAGTGATCAGCCTGTCAGGTACTGAAGAGAGCCTCAGAATTAAAGGTTTGCGCAGGAATCCTGTTTAATTGCAAACAGACTTTATCTGATCTGTGGCTAATAGCTGTGTTGCTTATAAGTGTGCTGAATGTGTAGTGTGGGTCGCGATTAGGTTCCCCACTGTTGCTTGTGTTATGCTAGCTGGAAGCTGCTCTGGCACTCGCTACAGACTAAATCTGAACTGCTTACTCTGTCTGGCCCTACCATCTCGGCCTTGACTGCCGCTCCCACTGCAGAGACTTTTCCGTTGAAGGACCCGCTCGGGGATTTGGCTCCCTACTCAACACCATTGAACAGGTAACAACCACCACGGTGAGTTGTTGGGGCCCTGCTTCCCCTGGCACTCCAGTACAACATCCAGAGGTCTTCATCTCATCAGTCCTGCCTCCTGGTCTGGGTAGCATGAGCACTAAAAAGGGTAGCTCCCTGCAACAAAGCTGCAATCATTGTGTGCCATCTGATTTATTTGTTTGGGTTTATTATAACGAACTGAGCCATCTGGCTCCGGATTACAACTTCTGGGTTGATGTACATGCTAATTGTTTTCTTTCCTAACGGCCCCAACAACAGCTGCAACGCCGGCCTACCCCGGGCATCACTTCAGGCTAGTCTGCTTAACAACTGGGTACCCAGGGTGTGTGACTGTAATGAAGGTCTCCTTGTGCATGCATGTTCAGCCTGACTTAATCAGATCTAATAATCATCAGCTAGATTTCTGCCCCACCCTTGTTCAAATCCCCCTGAATAAATCAGATTTTGTTCTTTCTGCATTTAACCTGGCTAGTGTGTATGTGTACCTTCTTGGTGGGGATATTGTACTGTCATTGAACTGTTGCATTATCGGTCTAATTTTACAGGGTGATCTCCAGGGCACTTGCAGCTGATCCAGCCCTGGTAGTAAATGTACAGAGTTTGAGTTCAGTATTGCTATCATATGGTATATGTGATTGTTTATCTGTTGATCTGTTTAGGCCACTAGAAGGGTTGGTGGGTGGTTATAGCATCCCGGAGGGCTATACCAACAGCAGTTACGCTACCCCAAAACGATTCCTCCGGGTGGAGGCACCCATTCACCAAGCTCAGGCCCCTCAACCTGTGCCTAGTCATGCAAGCAGGGGTAGTAGCCCATAGAATAGCACCACCTAGGGGTTACACAAAGGAGACAACTTCCATATATTGTGGTCCTGCCCTAGACTACATTTTTGGAAGGACTTTGCCACACCATCTGCACCTTTACGCAGATGACACTATCATCTTTGCCTCAGGACCCTCCTACGACAGTGTCCTCCCCAATCTCCAAAATGACTTAAACAGAGTCCAATCCTGGTTCCGTGAGAACCTGCTTACACTCAGTGCCAAAAAAACTGTTGCCATGGTCTTTGGTTCCAGGCAGAAACTTGCTACCCTCCCAGCCCCCCAGCGATCGCCACCCCTGAATGGCTCACCTCTGGAGCTTGTCCCTGCTTTCAAGTACCTGGGAGTGTGGCTGGACAGCCACCTCAACTTCTTTACTCACGTCAAGGCCATCTGCACTAAGCTCCGACCCAAACTCGCCATCCTCTGTTGCCACAAAGCCAGCCTACCTATCCTCACCCATTGTGAGCTTGTGCGTAAAACTGTCTTGCCCATTATAGACTATGCCGACATAGTCTATGGAGTGGCCCCAACCTCCTCCTCTCTTTCCAGACTAGACATCCTCCTCAACTCTTTCTGCCGCTTCGCCACTGCCTCCGCACCACTCACTCATCACTGCCTACTCTATGCTACACTCTCCCTTGCCCTGCTCTCTCACAGGAGAACCATCCACAGCTCCTCCTTCATTGCAAAATATTGGCTTGGTTCCTCCCCCCCCCCACATCACTTCCCACCTTACCCAAGCCACCTCTCTAAACTATCCTCTTCGTCACAGGGACCCATGCACTTTCCACCTGCCCCATCCGCACACTGTCTCCAGCCAAGCTGCCTTTTTGTACCGTCTCCCCCCTTCTCTGGAACAACCTTCCCTCCATCCTTCACCTGGCCCCTTCTCATTCTGCCTTCACTCAGTTGCTTAGGCTCCTACCCACCCCACTCTGCCCTAAATGATCCAGTGGTCCCAGCATGCAGCAGAGGCCCCTCACAGCCCCTACTTACTTACCCTAACCCCCAACAGTAACCTTGCATCATTCCATTCGGCTACCCTGCTCTGTAATAAATTGTATATTATTGTTAATGTATTGTACTCCTTGTAAAAATGTCTGTACATACTGCTTGTTATTGTAAAACTGTCTGTACATACTGTTTGTTATTGTAAAACTGTCTGTACATACTGCTTGTTATCATAAAACTGTCTGTACATACTGTTTGTTATTGTAAAAATGTCTGTACACACTGCTTGTTATCGTAAAACTGTCTGTACATACTGTTTGTTATTGTAAAACTGTCTGTACATACTGTTTGTTACTGTAAAACTGTTTGTACGTACTGTTTGTATTTCCTCGCCATTGTTACTCTTTGTCTCTTTACTGTACACTCTGTACCCGGGTCGCACCTGGAAATGAGCCTCGGCTCAGTGTGCTTTTCCTGGTCATCAATTTTTAAATAAATAAACACCACCTTGGGGATTTTGGCAACCGAAATTCCTTAGACCTTCGAAAACTTGTTCCTGGAGATACTGCCTCAGGGTGTGAGGTCACCCCATAATAATTATCTATTTTGAATCTTTGTGGTGGCAGCTTCGAGAGCTATCACAAGGAAATGACTAGTACCTGCTACACCCATGATAACCAACTGGATAGGGCTGGTGAAAGAAATTCATATCATAGAGGAGATGTACATTAAACTAAATTTTAAATATGGTGAGGAAAATCTTACCTCATTAATGAAGTGGGTTAATTGGGAAGAGTGTTGTATGCAAAGCTGCAACCTTGGACCCCCTTATAGGGAGGAGCTTCACCTAGAGTAAACCTTCTTCATCACAAGCACCCTAGGAGGACGTACATAGTGAAACTGTGTGGATTGTTTTGTGTTTGACCTCATATAAGAAGTAAATAAAAAATTCATCAAAACTGACAGTATATACTAAAATAGATATTGGTATTTTAGCCTGGAAGGGGGTCCGTGGTGTGGGGGGGATTTGGTTTTGAATAAAATCAGCAGGAACAGTAAATTAAAAAAGCTTTCTCAGTTTGTGATGGGGACTGGCTGGTAAAGGAGAAGAAAGTATACTGAATTTAAAAAAAAGGATATGGAACACCACTTTGAGACCAACCAGTACCCACAATGCATATGTACCATTAAGTGGTCATCTCCAATAATGGAGCCTATGCAGTAGTGCGGGCCTTGTGCCTACCCAGCCTGCACAGCTCCGCACCCATGGACAGTCATGTGGCGGCCAACATTTACGATTGCCTGGCACCAGTCCGTGGCCCCACCCCCTCAGCATGCTGGATCGGGGGGGCAAGTTGGTGCAGAGCGGAGGACACAGGTGAGCATCCAATTGGATGCTCAGCCTGATCCTGCAGTAGATACCATGCTCCATGCAGAGTAGGGAACTGGGGGACAGTATGGTCCTAACTTTTTAAAATGTTGGATGAGTACCCCAAAGGCTGCCCGAGCCCTCCCAGCCTGTCCAGAGGGCTGGGCCAGCATGGCACAAGTGGTCCCACTTTTTCCACACCAGGTGGGGGTTCTCAGTGGGGGGCTGCAACAGTTACAACAGGGTCCCTGCCTGTGTATCTTGTCTCGCCTGGCACTCCACGTCTTTGTAAATAGCACGGAAAACAGGCATGCCCTCAGACATCCCCCTGACCATCCACAGACATAGCATGAACAGCTGAGAGATCGAGCATGGAAGGGGGTGCCCTGTAGTGCATGCTGTGGGGGTTCACAGGATCCCCAATGTGCAGCTACTTGACTTAGGTGAGCCTGTCTGCCACAGGTACGTGGCACGTATGCACATAGTTTTTTCATACATAACCCCAAATATACTCACACACCAAAACTGCAAAATATAACAGGACTTTAAATATTAGACAGGAAGCTGGACCTGTGAGGTAAAAGGGGTAAATCGATTGGAAAATAAGAGTAATCAGCAAGCAATCTGGCAGTCAGATAATAATCGAAAGCAGTCTCTTTGCTCACTATTTATTTATTTATTGAAATTTGTTGACCGGGTAGGCCCACTGAGACAGCAGGGTTCCTTTTTCAGGGGCAACCCAGAATTAGTTACATTGACTAGAGACTATACAGGCCCCAAGATGTAGTGCAGGTCTTTCCTGCCCCCCCCCCGCCACACACACACACTCTACCCCTTGGCCAACTCTACTGTTACACCTCCACTATCCACAGTAGTAACTTTTCTAGGCAAGAACTTGTACCTTATTTAAGCAATAAGGCATGACCAGGGGTTATGTTAATGGTCTGTTAATCACCTTCTAGGGGTGTAATGTGGCACGAGGCATAGCCGAGTGCTACATGCCCCTAGAGGGTGATTAACTGACCATTAACATAACCCTTGGGAGTGCCTTATTGCTATTATAATAAAAATGTTTTTTAAATAGTGTTAAACCTTGTTCAGCACATGATTAGACTGTACATGTATGATAATCAAAGATTAACATAGGGCTGATAGAATGTTTACAACCAATCAGAAAGCTCTATTTCTCAGACCCTTTTTATAATGTAGTTTATACCAGTTACTGGGTACACAGGCTAACAGTTGCAGGCCTGATGTCCTGGTGCCCGGAATCTTGCATTGCTGAACATACCGTAGATGTTAAGCAAGCTTTCAAGCAAATTAAACCCCACCGGACTGACTTATGGATAGCACTTTAGATTAAAGTAAATTGTATTCCAAACAGGAACTTGCAATCCAGGAAAGAAATTGTAATCCAACAGAAAAGTAGTTTGATGCAACTCTGACTGGCTAGGCCAGTATTTACTGATGACCACTTGCAGCTCGGGCAGGATCACGATCACAGGAGTAGTCCTTAGTGTCCTCAGGCGCAGGCTAGCACCAATGGTTCTTACAGGCAGCAACAGATGGACTGTAGCAGGCCTTGGCTTGAGCCTGGTGACTCTCACCCCCTGCATGACCTCTGACTCAGCCGTCAAACTGATGCAGCAATGATCAAGTTCCTAGTGAGGTCTAGACCAAGGTGCCCCCTCCTCACCTGTGGGTGCACTCACGCTCGAGGGTACCAGGATACTAGACTAAGAATTTGACCTCACTCTTTCCAGGGGCTGCCTCATACCTCAGATTTCCAGCAGCAGATCTGGATTCTCTTTGCACTTCTCTATCAGTTCCCAACAGGCAAGTACAGCTATTTTCCAGTTTGGATTGCAGTTCTGTAGCATTTTACAACATGAACACTGTTTCTGCCTCTGAGCCCAGCTAAGGTCTCAGCCCTTCCTCCTCATCATGTCTGACTCCTGCAAATGCCAAAGCAAGACTGCCTGAAACTCTTCCTAACTGCTGGGAAGGTTCCAGTGCAGCACCCAGGCATCTCTGCTCTGCATTGGCTGACTTATTTATTTATTTTATTTATTTATTGAAATCTCAGATTGATACCTGTGAGCGTAAGCTCATTTGACTGTCAGTCAGAGCTCCTGGCTTCTTATTGCTGAATCAAGGGTGCAGCAGTGTTCGTGGACCTCAGTAAAGCCTTTGATTTGGTGAACCACGGAATCACCCTAAGAAAATTGTATAAGATTGGAGTGCATGAAAAATCACTGTCCTGGTTCAAATCTTATCTATCTAATGGAAGACAATGCATATCGAAAGGGAAGACTGTGTCATCATTAAGAGGGGTGAGGAGAGGGATGCCCTAGGGCTTGACACTTTGGCCCCTTCTCTTCAACATTTATGTAAACAGTTTACCAAATGTTATAAAAAATTGGGAGATACGGCTATACGTGGATGACACAGTCCTGGTGGCATCCGCTGATAGCCATGTTAACATGGAAGTAAAATTGTAGGAAGATATGCTCCTAATGGAGAATTGCTTTTGTAAAGCCAAATTGTTGATGAACCTTAAGAAAACTCAGAGTATAACCTTTACGTGAAACAACAGACCAACCACAGGTTCTGAACTAAATTTGATATTTAACAATAAACAACAGATACCCAAAACAAATACTTACAAATATCTAGGCAGTAAAAAAATGTAAAAAAACTGGGTGCCTTGAGAAGAATTTCTTCTTCTCTTGGAAAATCAATGCAAACTAAATTAGTAAATCAACTGATACTCCCTGTTCTAAATTATGGGGGTACTGGTGTACAGAAATACCTCAGAAAATGCACTCAGAAAAGTTGATCAAACATATTATAGGCTTGAGAGATTTGCTAGCTTAAGTACATTTGGAGAACACCATTGCAAAGTTTATGACAAGTTGCAGTTGATGGGTCCAGAATTAAAAATTAATATATAATGGTCTACCTGGTGTTATAATTTTATGAAAGCCAAACACAATCATCCCTTAAAATATCTGATCAATTTGAGTATCCGAGAAAATAAACATGGCCTGAGAGAAACTTTGTTAGGAATGGTTTGGCCAAAAATGAATAACAGATTTGGTGATATAGCACTGCAAGCTGCTGTAGCCCATACGTGGAATGCTATACCCAATCATATTACATTGGAAAAAAACAGTCCAAAAGTTCCAGATTGTGATGAGAAATAATTATCATATAGGATACAATTGCTATGTTTCACCTTAGTTGTAATTGTAGTTAAGCAGGAGGCAGTATAGCACAGTGCTTTAAGGCTCTGAGCTGCAAACCTAGAGAGACCTGGGTTTGAATCCCACAAGGAAGTTTGTTGTAAATGCCATATAACATCATAGTTAATTTTATCTATAGTCTTTTGATATATCGCATATATAATTTGTGTATTTGTGAGTTGTTGACTATGCATACGTGTATTACTGTTGTATGTTTTATGTAATATGTACAGGGCATTCTTTGTAAGCAGGGACCTCATCCCTAAAGCTTGTATCCTGTATAAAAATAAAATCATCATCATCAAAAAGGGTGCTAGGCACTCTGCCATGCTGGCTCCCAGAGTGCTTCAGAAATTTCCACATGACCCTCTGACTCTGGCTGGCTAATCCTGTGGTCAGAAGTCATCAAGATGGCAAAGTCCATGTTGTTTACATAGGCACTTCCTGCTAAGTTGATGATCCTAAACAGTTCTTTAGCCCAAACATTGAAGTACTGTTACTTTTTGAGTTTAGCCTTGCGGGGTCAAAGGTCCAGTTCATTGACAATGATGGTGGCAGTCCGCTCACTCCTCTTTGAGTGCAAGAGCACTCCTTTTGTTGGTGGCAAGGAATATTGTTTTACTAAACAGCTCCCTTCTTATCATCACTACCTGGTCTCCAACACCAGTCCCAGTCAGAGGACACAGGCAGTGCTGGTTGACCCACCTTGAGTTTCTTCTGGCTCAGAAGGTAAATTCCATCATGGGGAGTTCACACTCTCCCCTTGCTGAGAAACTGATGTCCTCATCAATTCCAGGTAGAGATATAAATCCATAAAAGTCCAGCTGTACACATATATACAGTGCAGTCTGTCTAGACACTCAATTCCTATCTACAAAAGAGCTTATCTACAAGGCATATATACAACAGGTCTGTTCTAAACAAATATATCTGTAAATAAGCATTTAGGCTACTCTAGACTATCTAATGCAGTTTAACCCACATTTCCACACTTTTTGTGACAGCTCACCCAGGGTTATTACTGAAGGTGATATGGGGCAAAGACTTGGGGGCGATATAAATACTTTTGTGAACCACATCCATGGGCAAATCAGTAGAGTCACTGGGGGCCTCATTAGAAATCTTTAAAATAGACTTCACAGGTCTTTCTGAGCATCTCAACTGGATAGTCATTCCTTCCTTAGCACTCGAGCGTGCTTCTCCATCCTCCTTGTCCAGCAAGGGAGGGTCTTCCCTCAGGAGGCTTGTATCCCTACTTCTGGTGCAACAAGCTCTTCCACGGGCTCTGCCACATGTTTCCACATTTGTGGGCTAAATGTCCTCGTCAGGAGCTGGTTATGCATGCTGGGGCATGAATGGCTCACCTTCAGAGTTCAAGGGGGTGTTGTCTTTACTGACTGTCAACATGGCAGTGACCTCCCTCAGAAGGCCAGGAGCATCCACTGTAGAACAGTACTGAACTGGTTCCACGTCATCATCAGATGACTCCTCTGGCATTACTTGTGGGACTGCAGGTTGTTAATTAACTGTGGAATTTTGTGGTTATATTCATCACTCGATGTGATGTATAGAGTAGCAGTAGAGATACATAGATACATAGATACATAGACAGTGTCGGCAGATAAGGGCCTATGGCCCACCCAGTCTGCCCATTTAAGTTTGTAAGTTCAGTTTATGTTTTCCAGGAAGTCTGTTGCCCCTTACCCCTGACCTCCAGAATTCCTTTATGTCTATCCCATGCATTCTTAAATCTCGTGATTGTTTCAGCCCCCACCACTTCCTCTGGCAGGGTGTTCCACTTGTCCACCACCCGTTCTGTGAAGAAATTCTTCCTCACGTTTCCTCTGAATCGTCCTCCCTCCAACTTCATCCCATGCCCTCTAGTCCTGGAACATCTTTTTCGCTTAAAAATAGTGCATTCCTGCACCCTGTTCCTCCCTGTAAGATACTTGTATGTCTCTATCATATCCCCTCTCTCCCTCCTCTCCTCCAGGGAGTACATGTTCAGTGTCTTCAACCTGTCCTCATAGGACTTGTGATGCAATCCATGCACCATCTTTGTTGCCCTCCTCTGAACCTTCTCTACCCTGTCTATGTCCTTACGTAGGTAAGGTCTCCAGAACTACGCAGTGTACTCCAGGTGCGGCCTCACTAGTGTCTTGTATAGTGGAATTATGACCTCCCTTTTCCTGCTGGTGATGCCCCTGCCTATGCATCCCAGCATCCTATTTGCTTTACCTGCTGCCTTGTCACACTGTTTCCCTGCCTTGAGGTCATCAGAGATGATAACTCCAAGATCCCTTTCCTGCTTGGTGCATGCTATATCCTCACCCCCCAACTGATATATTGTGCCAGGGTTTTTGTGCCCCATATGCATTATCTTGCACTTCCTTGCATTGAATTTCAACTGCCAAACCCCTGACCATTCTTCAAGTTTCTGCAGGTCCCTTCTCATTCTGTCTACACCCTCTGGTGTGTCTACTCTGTTACAGAGCTTTGTGTCATCAGCGAACAGTGAAATTCTGCCTTCTAGATGATAAGCCACCGCTGGATAGAAGCTGCTGCCACATCCCATTGGAAATATCAGGGAATCCCATAGCCACAGGTGAGTCCCCATTACCTCTGCATCTCCTCTCCCTAATATGGCCCCCCACAACATCTCCCTAATGCCCCTTTAATGGTCACTGAAGCCTTTGGGGACCTGTGGTTCTAAAATTCCCCATGACTCCACTCGAGCCAGTCCTTAGATTTGAAAAAGAAGAGTTCTGCATGCTGAGAATCCACTGACCATTGGCGTGCAAATGTTAGCAGAGTGGTGACAGTGCCAGCAGTGTTAGGGGGCTGTGAGCTAAAACACAACTAATCACAAAACCACCGTGTACTAGTTATTATACAGTAAAACATAGACAGGTGTGTGTATAAATGGGTAGGTGGAATTCTGTATCCTCACTGGCTAAAGCTTGCTCATACCCATTGGATTGAGAGACTACAACCAATGGGTATGAACAAGTCCTGGTACCAGCCTGTCTTAGTACCACAAATATCAGTCTGCACTCTCAGAACCTTTTAAAAAGTTCTTGCTCATCATTTCTTCCTGTACCGCCTCTACAGGCAGCTTTCTAATATTGCCACATTTAACAGGCTGCAGAGGAATTATTTGACAATTTTTGTCATCATTTTCTTCTTTTTTTTTTTACATCTTTTTAACATCTTTAAACATTTTTTTTCAATGTATTTCACAAAATATCCATTTTATAAGTGCAATAAGACACTCCATGGTGTAGGTTGTGATGTCACAACCGCACTTCCAAGGGGTGAAGGACACTCAACCTGCAGCCTTGTGCCTTACTATGCCCTTGGACGTCTGGTTGTGACACCACAGCCAATACCCTGTCATGTTCTACAGCTTACATGTTAAACACCCTTGGCGTGTGATGACCACATATACCTCTTGAGTTTCAGTTCCAAGGTTTATTGTCATCTCACTCCTCAGGTCCGTAAAAGAAAACTCATAACACACACCTGCCTGTACATTATTTTCTATATTATAATGTGTTGTAGTTGAGATCAGTTAATACTAACAAGGATTTCTTCACTGGTAACAAGACCCCTCTTTAAACACCTATTGACCATAAGAGCTGTGCAGAAATGAGCTTTTGCATTGTTCTGCAAAACTGGAGGACAATTATGCATTTGTGGAAAAGTGAAATATACATTTTTGTAGAACTGAAAATGCCATTGACTAGTACAGAAACTGTGGAAGAGGCATAAAATTCCAGCAAATAAAAATGTTTTCCCCAACCAATAATTATCCTGCCTTGTGAAATATCTCACAACTTTCTTGGCCATTTTGTGAAAATTAGACAAAGATGGAAAAAATGGAATTCCATTAATTATGCTGGTGGAATTCTTTGCTGCACAGACCCTATTAATCATGGTTGTGTGGGGTATAGTATGACAGCTCAATTCCCATGAAAATGTCAGGGTGTGTGCTCCGTGCTGCAGACATGGCGTCAGCTGCTAGGCTATAGAATATTTTCATCCCCATTGACCTAAGCGTGGCTCAGATACTAAATATGATATTTGCTTCTTTTTTGTTACCAAATCAAATTCTTCCAACAGTAGCTGGAATATTTGGATACACACTGTTATGACTGTTCCACATCCTTGTAAGAGTCTCCGTTTGAACAGTAACTGACATTCATTGCCAGATTTCCAAACTTCCACCTGACTGCCTAAATGACAGCTGAGATATCTATGTTGGGTGGGGGAGGGGCCTAACGCAAACACATTACCAGTTGGTGCGGTAGAAGTGTTCCCCTGACATAAAATGATCCAGGTGTCAAACAACTTGCCTGAGCTGCTACTCTGTCACACTCCAGCTTGAATGTCCTTAAGACAGATGCTCTGCTATTAATTTTGAAATGCTCATTTGTTTTCACGAATTGTTCCCATTATAAGATCAAACAGCCCCCACTGTAAAATCAAATTATACCAACGAAAAACAATAACCTTTTTGTTGGTAGCATATAAAAGGAGTCATAACCACTAAAAAATATTTTAGTCCTATGAAATATTTAAGTGCTGTTCACCTGCCGCATGGCTGCCAAACTTAGAGAAGATGGTTTAAAATCTAAAACTACAGTATTAGTATTTTGGAAACCTTCAGACTTTGTAATAAACTGGTAGAAGTATCCAGATCTCCCATATCACCACCACAGTTGTCTTAGTCTTGGGTCAAACGTTATTGATCCAACTCATTGTTTATATCTGGAATACTCAGATTGGCTCCAGCTACCGGAACAATTAAAGATGCGCATTTCTCAAGTGACATTTCCAAATATGACCAGATTTCAAATTAACTCAACAAAAATCTGGTTAAGCGTACAGACTGAAGAATTCCATGACACCTGAAGTTCATCTCACCACTGCCAAAAGCACTATACTGACTCTACTGGATTTTGCCTGTTCCACTTACTCACAAGCCACTGCAAAAGACATCTCTCAGCTAACCACAATTTACAACAGCATATGCCAATCTGCATCATTGGCCCCTTTTAAAACACACCACTGTGTACTTTACAGTAACCTTGGCTATCTTTTCTGACAGGCACAAAGGGACGTTACTCTCTGCTGCCTGATTGATAAGTCACTATGCACCCATAACCTCTCTCCTCTGTTGAGGTTGCTATGGCACTAAACAAACCCATGTAATCTGTGCTCCTCTGATCACCTTATACTTGAAGTACCCCATGGGTTAACATGGGCAAAATGGCTTTCTCCTTTGCTGGCCTATATTTCAGGAATACTCTTCCAGTGTGAATGTTTTTTTTTTTCCAATTGTTTAACCAGGTGAGACACACTAAGCTGAAAGCTTGTTTACAGGTGCAACCTGGGAGCACAGGGAAGTTAAGTGACTTGCTCAGAATTTATTAAGGGCACCACAATCTGCACAGGGGTTGTGTACAGACCCCTATGTCAGGGGGAAGGAATGGACAAGGATATGATAGAAGGCATTCTTAGAATGGCAGAGAAAGGGGAGATACTGTTGATGAGAGACCTGAATATGCCAGATGTTAACTGGAGCACATTTGCTGCAGCCACATCCAAAACAGGGCCATTCTTGATGCCCTACGGTGGCAGGCATTAGACAGCTAGTTTCAGAACCCACTCGTGAGGGAGCAATCTTAGACCTCGTGCTCTCAAATGGGGGCAGTGAGAGGATCTCAGATCTAGAAGTGGGTTGCCATCCGGGAACAAGTGACCATCAAACAGTGTGGTTCATGTTAAACTCAGCTACAGAGTCAAGCCATACAAAAGTGAGGGTACTGGACTTTAGGAGGGCTGACTTTGGCAAGATGGGAGAGTGCCTCAGAAAAGCACTAGCAAACAGGCTAGAAGGAGGTGTGGAGCAACAATGGGGAATCATCAAATCTGCCACCACAGAGGCAACAAGCCTTTGTGTGAAGCAAATAAACAAATCAAAACAAAAGAAAAAGCCACTATGGTTCTCAAAAGAGGTGGCTGTGAAAGTCAGGAAGAAAAAGATAGCATTCCGGAAGTATAAGGAAACACAGAAGGAGCAGGACAGAGAGCTGTACCAGTTAAGGCAGAAGGAAGCAGGGAGGAAGTCAGAATAGCAAAGGTCAAACTGAGGAAAAGATAGCCAACTCAGTTATGAAGGGGATAAAACCTTTATAGGTACATCAGCGCGTAGAAAGACAAAGGAGGATAGTGAGGTTGAATAGAATGAGCGGTGGGTGGACAGAGGGGACAGTGAAAAGCAGGGATACTGAATGAATATTTCTGCTCAGTATTCACAAAAGGAGAGGAAGTGCCTAATCCAATTAACAGAAGCACTCTTGATAGAGGTCAATCCCAGTCCTTTCACAGAAGAAAGGGTTCTGCAAGAACTCCTAAAACTGAAGGTGGACAAAGCAATGGGTCCTGATGGAATTCACCTAGAATTCTAAAAAATTAAGGGAGGAACTAGTGAAACCACTGGCTACTCTTTTAATAAATCATGGGAGGATGGTGTGGTACCCAAGGACTGGAGGAAGGCAGATGTGATTCCCCTTCACAAAAGTGGGACCAAGACAGAGGCAGGAAACTACAGACCTGTCAGTCTGACCTCTGTGGTAGGGAAAGTGATGGAGTCACTTCTGAAGGAAAGAATAGTTGAGTACCTAGAGGTCAGTGCAGCACAGGACCCAAGGCAGCATGGGTTCACAGCAGGAAGGTCATGTCAGACGAATCTAATAGATTTCTTTGACTGGGTGACCAAAGTAGTAGACTAGGGAGGTGCTGTGGACATGGCCTACCTAGACTTTAGCAAGGCATTTGACACAGTCCACACAAAAGATTAATAGTCAAATTAACCAGCCTGGGAGTGGGTCCCAGGGTGGTAGCCTGGGTAAAACATTGGCTGCACAACAGGACACAGAAGGTAATTGTAAATGGAGTCCACTCTGAAGAAAGAGGGGCTACTAGTGAGGTACTGACGTTTCAGTATTGGGTCCAGTCCTTTTTAATGTCTTCATCAGTGACATTACAGAGGGACTGGAAGGAAAAGTATGCCTTTTTGCAGATGACACAAAGATCCGCAACAGGGTTGATACACAAGGAGGCATGGAAAGGGGAAGGGAAGGGGAAACTGTTTAACCAGGAAAGGCATACTAAGCAGAAGCTTGTTTCCAGGTGCGACCTGGGAGCACAAAGAAGTTAAGTGACTTGCTCAGGTTCACACAGTATGCAAGTGGGGGCTGTGGGATTCTAACCCAGGTCTCCAGGTTTGCAGCTCAGAGCCTTAAACCATTACGCTATACTGCCTCCTTGGAAAGGATGAAAAGGGACTTGGCAAGGTTGGAGGAATGGTCAGAAGTATGGCAGCTAGGATTCAATGCAAAGAAGTGCAAAATAATGCACCTGGGAAGCAAGAACCCAGGGGAAGAATACACAATGGGTGGGGAGGTAGTAACAACAACAAAAAAGGAAAGGGACCTGGGGGTAATCATATCAGATGACCTTAAGGTTAGCAAGCAATATGAGAAGGCAGTAGGGAGGGCTGGGGTATACAGGGGATGTATAGGGAGGCATCAGCAGCAGAAAACAGGAAGTTGTAATCCCTCTGTACAGACAGTTGGTGAGACCCCATCTGGAGTACTGTGTCCAGTTCTGGAGACCCCATCTCCATAAGGACATAGACAGGATAGAGGTAGTCAGAGGAGGGCAACTAAAATGGTGCAGGGTCTGCAAGAGAGCTGTATCGGAGAGACTAAAGGAGCTTAATATGTATACCCTTGAGGAAAGAAGGGAGGGGGACATGATAGAAACTTTTAAGTACCTCAGTGGAATCAACAAAGTCCAAGAGGTAGCATCTTTCAGAAAAAGAGACTTGCAAGAACAAAGACACAATTTAAAAGATAGAAGGAGGCGGTTGGGGCAATGTGAGGAAGTATTATTTCACAGAGAGGTAGTGGATGCATGGAACAGCCTTCCTGAGGGAGTTGTGGTGCTAAAACTGTGGGAGAATTCAGAATGCATGGGACAGACATAAGGCAATTCTTGTGGGAGGTAGGAAGAAATAGGCTGTTGGTTAACTAGGATCTGCGGCCTATCCTGTAGGTAGGGAAATGGGCAGACTAGATGGGCCAAGTGGTCCTTATCTGCCATCAAAGTCTATGTTTCTATGTTTCTATTAGAACTGCCCCCTCTCCCCGACCTCCTCTTTAAATACCAGCTTCTGTCTCACCTGCTGAGTGCATCTCACTGCAGCTGTGCACCCAAGGATACTAGCTACTGTCATGTCAGTTTATATGAAATTTGAAATATGGATTTTTAAAATAATACTGTCCTAAAGCATTTAAAAAATTCCTGGTAATACCATCACTCCAGGAGCGATAATACCACCGTTCACGAGTGATAATATTATTGTTCAGGTTGTGTAATAGTACCGTTCGGGAACTGAACGATAGTATTATCAGTAAAACTCAACAGCACAACTGCAAGTCTACCATCCAACATCTTCCAAAGTGTGCCTTCTGATAGGCTGTTTTTCCTTTGGGGGAGGGCAGAACAATTTTTAAAACATGGCAGCCATCTCTCGCTTAGCAAGAGTGAATCGTGTCCTTGGCATTTCCCCAATTTTTTTCTTTTAATTCTGCCCCAGATCGAATTATGTGGTTGATTCTGCAATGCCCAAAAGAAGAAAAGGTAGGACTGCCTACCAATTGTAACATACCATACTTACGGGAGGGAAGGGAAGGAGGAGGGTGAATGAGATGGGGGGCGAACAAGATGGAGCGAGGCAGTGCAGCAGTCGGCCAGGACTAAGACAGACCTTCACTGAAGTGGCCAACCGCCCGTTACAAAATCTGGGAAAAACGAAAGTCGGATCCATATATTAAAAAAAATGAAATAACAAATAGGTTAGTGTACATTGCAAGGCAGCAATTCCATCTCGAGGTTCTGGGGACAAGGGAATCTCGAGGGTTCCCCATGTCCCGGAACCTCTCAATGGGATTACTGCCTTGTAATGTACACTAACCTATCCATTATTCTATTTATATTGTATTATATTATCTTACAGCAATATAAGAGTAAATATATGTATATGCAATAGGCTTGGACCTGAAAGCCATTACGTAAATGCTGTTATTGCTCTACTGTGTACATAAATTTCATTTATGTATGACTTGTGATCAGCATTTATGTACACAATAGACATGTAATGATGTGTTTACCTACATAGTAGACACGTCATCATGACGTGTCTCCCCCCAGCGGCCAGAACTATATTTACCTTTCACAGTTTCCATTTGTATTCAACCTCAGTTCCTTACACTACACTGAATCCTATTTCAATTGATATTCTCTCAAAAAACACACCTTCTCTTTAAGAGCTTCTGTCTACTGTTCTTTTATTTCTGCACCAAGCGCAAGAGAAAGTGCTGGCTGTTCAACTGGAGACCTACTTCAATTTAATTCAATTTTATTTTTACCAGGATAACACCATTGAGACAGGTCATTTGCGAGGCAGTCCTGGAAGGACTAACAAACATAGAGGTACGTAGAATTAAAAACCACAATGGCTAGCCGGCTCCATGGTGCCGGGCGAAGGTGTTTGCCTTACGCGCTGGTGACCCGGGTTCACTCAGGAGCCCGGGACATCAGGAGCAGAGGCCGGCAGGGAGAGCTCAAGAGCATCCTTTGGGTGCTCTCCTCTTGGGGAGGGTCAGTTGGAGCACTTCGCTCTCTGGCTGCTCCCTGTGGCCGAGTTCGGCCAAGAAGCGCTTTGCGACATGGGTGACCACGCGCCGCATGCAAGCCTATGCAGGGATGCCATGCTGTGAGCTCGGGGTAGGGCAACAGAACAAGGAAAAGGCCACCTAGATGATGGCGGCTTGCCCTCCCCACTGCCGCAAAGCCGGTCAGCCCCGATGCTGCACTCGCCCCCGATAAAGATGGAAGCTGGTGCCGTCAGGCACCGAGCAAGTCTCCCCGCCTGGTCCCCCCTACAGGCACATAGGGGAGACCCCCCCCCCGGTGAAAGGATACACCGGGACAACCAGGGTCAGAGTAGCAGTGGATGGCAACTGGGAGGTCAGAGCGGTGGATAAAGACTTAGTCGCCCAAAGTAGTGTGTGGCTGTGCTGCATGTCGGGGGCATAAATCTGTCTTTCAGATGAGACGTTAAACCGAGGTCCCATCTGCCTGGATTGGTGGTAGTTCAGGTGGATGTTAAAGATCCAATGGCACTTATCGAAAAGAGTAGGGGAATTTTCCCGGTGTCCTGGTCAAATTTCCCTCATTCACCAAAAATACCACCAACAGCTTAATCTGGTTCAAGGTCAATTGGCATTCATCTGTATCCCCCTCCCCCGGGTCGTGCCTGAAAATAGGCAGGATTTATCTAGTGCACTTACCCGGTCAACAAAAACTAAAAAAAAATAGATGAAACAAACAAACAAAAAAATCACAATGGCTAATGCACAGGAGGGTGGAGTTTCAGAAACTACACTGGAAGAAACAGAATGATCCAGTGGTTGCTGGGAAAGGGAGCTGAGATGTGAACGAAGCACATATAGTTGTGGTTTCTTGGTATTGTAATAAACAGAGGATGCAAAAGGGGGTAATCTATTATGGATGTATTAAAACCTGGCCCATTGTACTGGTCGTATAGACTAACTGATTGAAGTTGTAACTTGTGATTTATAACTGATAACATACACATAAAATGAAATGTGATATGGAAACTGTAAATGTGCCTAAATAAGCAATAAACTTGAATTAAAAAAAAAGGAATAAAATGGCTAATGCAAAAACAGCAATAACAATACTAGTCGTACAAAACAAGTAATGTGTGGGTACAGCTTACTTAGGTTCTATACATAAAAATCAGGGCGGCAGATACAAAAACATTACTAACAGTGCAAGGGATACGAGACAGATAATGTACAGATACAACTTAAAATAAATACAGAGAGAAAACTAACACTAAAAAGAGCGGGAGAACAGGAAGAGTTGCTGGAATAAGGTGTAAGAGTATGGGGAAGGGGCAACGAGAGAGCTAGAGACAGGTAGGGAATGGGGGTATGGTGGGCGGCTCTAGGGATAGGCAAAATGAGGAAAATGAAGCTGCAGAGAATAGGGAGTAAGTACAAGGTGTTTAGGATATGTATAAGAAGCAGGTTAGGTAAAAAGGAATAACCTACAGGATCCCTCCACTGGAAATGGAAAAAAGAATAGGCAGAGTGCGGAACACACGCCACCATGGAAGCAATAAGTGCAGTAGAGCCTCTTTAGGAAATTGGCCCATTTTTTTGCTAAGCGAGAGCACTTGTTTTTTGTTTGCACAGCAAGTTTAATCAGGTACTTAAAGGTACACATCCCAACGTTATGAGTACATTTTGATGTTTTTTGTAGGGAATTCCACAGAGTGGGTAGTGCATATCCCATGGATGCGGAACCAAAGTGGGTTCTTATCTTGTGGCTATCGAATGTAATATAGGAACGTTTTCTGAGAGAATACCTGCAAGGGGAGCATTTAAATAGGTTGCAGGTGCAAGGGGGAAGCTTCAGGGTGATGACTCTATACACCCAGATGGACGCATTGCGCCACCTCCTGGTATTGAGTGAGGGCCAACTGGTATACCCCCTGTACTCCGACACCAACACAGTGACCTATGTCGCTGTCAACGAAATCAACAACTCGGTGATAGGTCGCTGTGGTGGTGTGTCTGAGACAGGGGCACACTGTCTCCCGGTCCTGCCTCCCCTCCCCTTCCCGAATCAACTCCAACTGGAGTTGATAATCTAAAGTACAGGAGGTGAGGGAGAAGAGCCCCCCTCCATGGGGTTCGGGGGTGGGGGGTAAAGCCCACAGGTAGAAAAACAAGGCCAGGAGACATTCGGGAATTATGTCAACCGCAACTTGCGGTAGACATAATTCCCGATGCTGTGATGCCAGTCGACAGAAGTGTTGTTGAACCGGCATCGTAGAGCCGAGCCAATTAATTTGTAGTTAAAGAGAACAGTGGTGAGTACTGAAAGGTGCATTAAAGACACATCTCAAAGCTCTGTGAAAGAGTGTGTCTGGAGTACTGAGGACTGTTTTAGGGCATTGGCTGTAGAAGAAATCTGCATAGTCAGTTAGGGGAGGAAGGTTGTCTGGACGAATCTTACTTTGGCTTTGTAAGTAGTTAGGTGCTTGATGCGGTAAAAGAGTCCAAGTCTTTGGCATAGTTTTTTAGCTAGTTCCTTGATATGGGTAACAATGGAAAGTTTACAATCCAGCCACAAACATAAATATTTAAATTTCTGTACTAGTTTGAGTGGTTCCACCAGAATTGCGATGATCTGTAGGTTGGTATTTGAGGAATGGGGAATTGACTCTTTGGAATAAGGGGAGAGAAACGTATCTTTGTTGTTTTTTGGTTTCAGGTGAAGCAGATTTTGTTGGAGAAGGTCAAATTTGTGCTGTAAATCAAGGCAGACAAGGCAGACGAGTTATCAACTGATGATGTCTACGACCCTCTCCAGTCGGGTTTCAGGAAAAGGCATAGTACCGAGATTACCCTTGTTCAGGTGCTAATCTGCGGGTGGCAAGGGATCAAGGTATACATTCCATTCTTGTTCTCCTCAATCTCTTGGTGGCATTTGACACCGATGACCATGGGGTGCTGATGGAGCACCTGCGGATTTGTTGAAGACTGGCTGGTACAGTCCACAACTGGTTTAAATCCTTCCTCACTGGCAGGATGCAGTGGGTGGTGTCTGGGAGTTTTTCTTTCACACCTCTGCCCTGCCATGTGGGGTCCTGCAGGGTTCCATTTTGTCCCCCATGTTGTTCATGGTGTACATGCTTCTGATGGGGGACACAGGGCCCTTGAGAGGGTTGGGGAGCAGGGGATAATTCTGGGGCCCAGTGAAAAGAGGGGCCCAGGCCACCCCACATATTGTATGCAGGAAAGGGGCTGTGAGCTAGTAGGGGCCCCAGAGTCTGAACTTTCCCTGGGGCCCAGAATTCCTCTCAAGGGGCCTGAGGGGACATTCTAAGATGGTATGGGCTGAGTTTTCACTGTTATGTAGATGGTATTCAGCTATACATGTCTTTTGTGCCCAAGCAACAGGAGAGTCTCGGTATTTAATCATTGCCTCTCTAAGATCAAGGACTGGATGAGGGCCAACTGGTTGAGGTTGAATCCGGACAAGACTGAAGTACTGGTGGTGGAATCTGGTCGCCCAGGGTTGACTAGATTATGGCAATGCCCTGTACCTCGGGCTGTCGGGGCTGATCTCTGACACCTGCAGCTAATGCAGAATGCGGTGGCCAGGTTGTTGACTGACCTGCCTAGGTCTTGTCATATTACACAGTGTAATTTACACTTGCGCTGCACTCTCTGCACTGACTGCCAATTAGGTGGAGGATCTCCTTCGAGGTCAGTTTGCTAACCTATAAGGCCCTGCACGGCCAGGGCCTCACTACCCAAAAGACATTCTACGACCCTAATGCCCCTCCCGGCCCCTTCCATCAGCAGACGAGGGATTGCTAGAAGTTCCTAGGGTTTCCTGTAAAACATTTGGGGCTTGTGCTTTCTACTTTGTAGCCCCTACTCTATTGAACTCCTTCCCTCACCATATGTGAGAGATCTCCACAGTAGAGGTATTTAAGTGGGAGCTAAAACATTCTTGTTTAAACATGCATTCTCTCTTAATTAGTTTGTAGTACTAATTAGTAATGGGGGTGAGTTATTTATTGCTATTTTATTAATTTATTGAAATATTTCACCGGGAGGGCACACGGAACAACATGTTGCTCGTCTCATAGTGCAACCTGGGGGAGGGGGTTCGGGGGAATAACATACAGTCAAAACACAAAAAGTTATACAACAAAATAAACTTGAAAGAACAGTATACATATAGTCACTGGGACATAACAAGGATTACATTAGGCATAAGTACATAACAATGAGATTAGTGTCTAGATAAGTGCAGCAAGGGAACAAATTAATTCTGAATAACATTTGTGAACAGCAAGTGCTACTGCAGGAGTGCTAATCTTACCAAGTGAAGTGTAGCATACAGCCAGCTTTCAGAAGGACTGCAGGAGAATTAGATACAGTCCAGGTGAAGGGTGGAAGGAAAGTAGTGGAGGCCATATGGGCGTGGTATACGGTGAAAGATAGAGAATGGGAGGTGAGTTAAGGAAGAACACAGGAACAGAAGGTTTAGTCACAGGTGCAGTTTACCAACAGGAAGTGTTGCAGTGCAACAGAGATAGAGTAAGAGGAGGAAGAGTGGTGAATCTGGGTGGGAAGTACATTCCAAAATTTGGGGAAATGGTGCGAGAAAGCCATCTAACCAACAGTAGTCAAATGACGAGGGACAACCATTAAGCATGAGTCAAATGATCTAAGGGCATGAGTGGGGGGGGGGAGGGTAGAAAGTGAGGAAGCAAGATATGTGGGGAGAGTGCCAAACCAAAATTTAGACACAAATTTTGCACAGTGGAGGTGACGATGGGTTTCTAAGGAAGAGAAGGTCTGGGAATGTTAAAGGTGACAGCGGTGGGTGAGAGGGGGAGCATCCAAAGGGAAATGGCAGAATGAATTGAAGAGGGTGTCCAATCTGGATAGAGGAGACTTGGGAGCAGCACTGTAGGTCACATCACAGTAGTCAAAGCTAGGTAGAATCATCTTCTGTACAAGCTCACGCCTAGCTGGTAGCAGAAGGCTACTACAGTTCCTGTAAAGAGCGCCTAGCTTGGGGCATAGTTTCTTTAGGATAGCATCAACCTGTGCAGAGAAGGCAAGGTGTTGGTCAAGCCGCACTCTGAGGTACCTTAAGGTTGTGGTGTCCTCAAGCACTGTACCGTTAAGGGTATGGAAGGAAGGGGGGGAGGGGAGCTTGGAGAGTCTCTGCCTAGTGCCAAAGGTCATTGAGACTGTCTTCCTGGCATTAAGTGAGAGTTGACGGGAGCTAAACCAGAGCTTAACTTTATCAAAATCATGGTGACGTCTGGTAGCTACATCAACAGGAGATTGACCGGAGGGGAAGAAGTGCTATGTTTATGTATTTTTTATGTTTTAGAAACATTGTATGTACAGTGCTTTGATTTTATTTCTGCACCAAACGGAACCTCTGTTTAAAAAAAATAGAAACTCCACTATTTAATGACTGGAACCACAATCCATGTCTCTTAAGCTGTCAGACTGATTTAGGACACCTGCCCGCTCCGCTCCGACACATTACCTCTACTTTTCTGTCTCACCCTGCACCATCAGTTTAATTCCTCCTAAAGTGCAGCTTCTTTTAAAAAAAAAAAGTACTGGTTTATAATGACCTTCTTGACAGCAGATACATACTCCTTTCATAAAGCTTGTGCACATTACAGAGCAAATGGTACTCCTTCTCAGTGGCAAAACACAAAACTCCAATTATTTAAAAAATAGAAACTGATGAGTGAGGACCCACTCTAACTACAAAACATGGTATAGTTGAAAGGATTAAAGTAATCCGAAACACATCAGGCAGTGTGATGTAGCTTTTAAAACTGAACATTAAAAAATTTAGTATTTAGAGCTCCGATGTCCGTGTGAATTTGGATGTGAGTGCTGCAGTTTTAGCAGCTTTAAAACACATGGCATACCAAGATACTATAGGCTCTCACTAAAACAACAAGCATTTGTCAATGCCGAATGTTGTCTCGCTGGCATTGACATTGGTAGTGCCGGAGCTAGAGATGCATAATAGGAATAACAGTGAAGTATTGAAGTGACGCCAACCCCACCCCCACCATGTTGAGACTGACAGGCTTTGGGGTGTGCTTTTGGGTCATCCATTATAACGCTCATGCCATTGTGCCTCACCCTACCCTGTAGACACTGACAAGTGTCGTGGTGTGCTTTGGGGTCTTTGGGCATTATACTTACCCCATTCCATAAGGAAATACGCTGAGGTGGGTGCAGTATAGGAGAATGAGGCGAACTTTGTGGCTGAACAGTGCAAGGCACACCACCACGATGCCTGTCACTGGTTGCAGGGTGGGGGTGGGGGTGGAATGGTGTGAGCATTACAGCTGATGATCCCAAGTCACACCCCTGATGCCTGTCAGTCTCTACAGGGTGGGGTGCTATGGTTGATAACCCTAACACCGCAGGTGTGTGTTGGTATTTTCACTCCAAATTTTCAACATGGGCTTTTTGTGAGCCCACCTCATGAAAAGCTGTGTTATCAGTTTATTAACTGAAAGGTGGTTTTGCAAAGCGGCTATGCCACTTGGCGACACAGGGATGAAAACACATTTTGGGCAGGATGTGGAAAATGACAACTGTATTGTTCATGAGGAGATGTAAAAAAAATGGCAATGTTGAAAATCTGGAGTGAAAATATGAAAAATTGGTGAAGGTATGAGCATGCATAGAAACTGTGCAACACACGTCAGTAACCCAATTATTTTTGGGATTTTTTTAACCACATCTTTAACATAGGCATTTTGGGACCTCCCCTCATGAACAGTGGCACTGTGATTTTGTTAATGTGCCCGAAACGTTGATTTTGCACAGTGACCACGCTATATGTGCCACAGGTGCGAAAACACATTTAGGGCAGGATGTGAAAAATGACAGCTGTACTGTTCATAAGGAGGTATAAAAAATGCCAGTGTTGAAAATGTGGCAAAATAGTGCAAATCTGCAAAGTTACAAGGGTGCGTGGAAACAGCGCAATGCATGCTTGTAGCACAATCATTTTATAGAATTTTGTTACCAAATTTTCAACATAGGCATTTTAAGACTTCTGCTCATGAACAGTGTCACCGTCATTTCCTGAAACTGTCCCAAAAACTGATTTTGCACAGTGACCACGCTATTCTGTGCTGGACATGCGAAAACACATTTCAGCCAGGTTATGTAAAATGACAGCTGTACTGTTCATAAGGCGGTGTGGAAAAATGCCAATTTTGAAACTCTTGAGTGAAAATATTACAAATTCACGAAGTTACAAGTGTGCGTTGAAACTGCGCAATGCACACCCGTAAAACAGTAATTTTGGGGATTTTTTCCACTAAATTTGCAACATAGGCTTTTTGGGAGCCCACCTCATAAACACTGGCACTGTTGTTTCTTTAATTGGTCCCGAAAGGTGTGTCCGTCGCGGTGACCATGAAATCACTTTTTGGGGCCGATTAACGCCATGACAGTGCCAGAATTCATGAGGAGGGGTCCCATAAACCCCATTTTGAAAATTTGGTGCCAAAATTCCCCAAAATGCCTGAGATATGCATCAAAGTTGAAAAAAACCCTATTCATTCCCATGTACAGCTTACCGGCATTTCCTCAGTTCGCGGTCAGCTTTGAAGAGTGCAGACATGTTCCCGGTCCACCGAAGATCATCGCGCCAGACTCTGGAGGTAAGTATGGCTGATGGGGGGAGGCAGGGTGCGCAGTGGGTGGGCGCAGGTTGCGGGAGGGGGCAGGGAGATGGCGAGGACCATTTTCTTTTTCACAGGGTTTAAAAGAAAAAACTTGCGGGACGGTTTTTATTTTTCAGGGTGATTTGGCATGCTGGGGTGGGTTCCCAGCGTGCCACCTAATATTTTTGGGGGGATGCTGTAGCCGGCGGGGATTGGGCACCTCCGTCGGCAAACAACAGGGGGCAAGAGCCAAGGGGGATTGGGCACCCTTTGGCACATAAATAGGGGTGCATTATGCGGCCACGGGGAGTGGGCTCCCCATTGGCACATACATTGGGGCAGGACATGCTGACAGGGGGATTGGGCACCGCCAAAGTTGGCAGTATGGCAGGCAGTGTGCCACCATGTTAATCTTTTTTCACCACCAGGGAAAGCATGTCGGGAGGTCCGCTGTGTATGACAAGCTTTGCTCGCATTGCAGCGGACCTTTCGTTCGATGTGATCACCACATTAAGTATGCATGGTGTAGCACCGGCATGCAGGCTGATTGGGGAATGAGGGACGCACCTACTGATGCGTGCCCTGCATTCGCCCAACAGTGACAGTGCCTTCAAATCTGCTACTGCCACAAGATGTTGGCTGCGCACGCGAGAGCCAACATAAAAATGGAGCCACCATGTTTTTCCCATGGAGCACTCTGCCATAGTTCCACCTATCAAAACCTTTCAACCAATAATAAGGCATACTCACAATGTAAGGACATCGTGCCCCTGCACTTCCATAGTAGCCCCCACAGCAACTGACCTCCGATTCAAACACACATAAAGCAGCTCATCAAAAGGTTCCTGTTCAAATATTTCAAAAGCAAACCATAATATTAAAATATTAAAAAAAACACAAGCCTATTGCACAAATGCAAAATGCAATGGGGACCCAGTGGAATAATTGATTTGCTGGTACTCAAGCACTTTGACCTTGGACACAAACACATCACTCGTCGCTTACGCCTCTCATGAGTTTACCTGAAGTCAAACTGCTCTTGTACAAATAAATCAGTTATTCCACAGGTGTCCATTGCATAAACTCCACCCATATCTGGTTGGCTTACTAAGCTGCCTCCTGTATCAGAGTCTCGACTTCAAAACAGGCACAGTTCCCAAATAAACAAACACCTCACGGGCCCCAGGACAGGCAGGTGGGCTAGGGCAACATTGAATCAGCCTAAGAGGGCTTAAAGTAAAGAAGCAGCAAGCTGTTAAAGACAGCACCTCAAATGTAAACAAACATAGGGGACCTTTTGTCTCTTCTCAGCACTGACCTTTATAAAGTTTGCTGTGAAGGAGTCAGAGGTCAGCACTCACAATGCCCATACATTTTGGCAAATTAAAAGCTTTCTTTGCTTCTTAGCCTGCATGCATGCCTAGCAATGCAGGGCCAACATTCCAAATGCTGCTTGCCTGTAAGACTGACTGAAAGAATGGGGGTGCGAGTTACATTCCTTATCATATTCATTGCAAAAAACTCCATTAATGCATCAGTTAAGGTTCCTGTTACAGCGACAAAAGTATGGAAATTTGGCATTAGGGTTCCTAATCCAACCACCCCACCCTCCTAGAGATGTGAAATTAAATTTCACCAGCAAAATTGCAGCGAAATTGGCAATTTTGCAGCATGAAACATTTTGCGAAATTCTGCTGTTCCGCAAATTTTTTTGCTAGGTGTGTAGTTGAAAAATTTTGCCGACAGAATGCAGAATTTCACCTTGAAATGCACAATTTCACCCAAAATGGCAAAACTTTGCATGCTCGAGGGCGGAAGTTCGCTGTTCCGTGTGCAAAATTTTGCATTTCAAGGGCAATATTTTGCATTCCGTGGGTGACATTTTGCATTTTGCACCTACAAAATGTTTCACAAAATGAGTGAATTTCACAAAATATTTTGCATACGAAATTTCAGAATTCCATACATCTCTGCACTCCCCACACACCAACAGGCATTGGGGTGTGCCTTGGAGTCATCGGGCCTAACTCCCACCCCATTCCATGTGTAAGGCAGTTGAGACGGTACAGTATAGGAGAATGGGGTGAGAGTTAGGCCCGACAACCCCAAGGCACACCCCGGGGGAACCATCAGAAGAAACCAAAAGCAAATACAAATCAGAATTACGGAAATTAAAGAGCGTAATCAAAAGAGAGAAATGTAAAGTAGAATTTAGACTATCTGACATGAGGTACAATAACAATTAATGGGCAGACTGGGTGGGCCTAGCTGTCCTTATGTGCCATCAAAGCCCATGTTTCTATGTCTATAACAAATCCTTACACGCATAGATAAATGTAAACAAAAATCTACCCAGAACGATCGGACCTATATCATCAAATGGTACTTCTATAACCAAGAATAAAGAGATAGCCAATCTGTTTAATCAATTTTTCTGTTCAATCTATAATATATTAAATACTAAGCAGCTGGAAATTAGAAACATTAAACAGCATTTCCCAGAATCTGGGGTTATGTCAGTACTACACAGCATCAAAGGAACACCTCACCAGGTCAGGACAACATCCATCCAGGGTTCCTAAGGGACATGGTAGAGGTTCTGGCTCACCCCTTTATGATATTTTTTAACAAATCATTTGAATATGGTGTTATTCCAACTGATTGGACAGAAGCTGTGATGGTCCTGATTCACAAGAAAGGGAATAAAAATTAAAATTACAGAGCCATCATCAGTCTTACTTCCCTTTGCAATAAGTCCATCAAAATATTAATAAAACTAATTTTAGGTCAGGATGTAAATGCCTTGGGTTTGGAAGACAGCTTCCAACATGGTTTTAGATGAGACCTACCATGTACCACAAACCTGATCACCTTTTAAAATAAAATTAGCACACGTTTAGATAATGGGAAACCAGTGGATGTAATCTTGTTAGATTTGGGGAAAGCATTCGCTATAGTTCCTCATGATCTTTTAGTCATCAAATGCATAATATGGGTATTGCTGTGATAAAATACTACCATACAAAAGGTGCCAGCAGATACAGGCCCTAAGATCTGATCGAGCATGCAGCTAGCAGTGTGTTACTCTGCAGTATCGCGCCCCTTCCATAATAAGGTAGATTTGTCAACCCAACATGTTAAAATTAATGGTGAACTTTCACATAGGGGCGTTGTTGATAGTGGGGTTTCTCAGGGATCTGTGTTGGGGACGTCTCTCTTCAGTCTTTTTTTAAACAATATGAACCATAATGTCAAAAACACACTAACTAAATTTGCAGATGACACTAAACTAGGGGGTGAGGTACATACCATAGATAAATATCAGACCTTGATCTGTGACTTAAAAGTTATACAGGATTGGGCATCCCTTAACAGTATGAAATTTAACCCAGATAAGTGCACAGTCTTACATTTTGGGAAAAACAACTCCAGTTACTTTCATTGTTTAGATAATGTTCAGTTTTGCTCAGTGACCAAGGAGAGAGATGTACACATTATAATAAACAACAAGCTGACATCAACAGACCACTGTATTCCACTGTATTCCAACCCAACCAACTTCAAACCATGCAGATGTTAACCAGCACTGTATCAACTAGCTCCTACAAAACATTAGCAATCTCTAAATTAAAAGGCATATGTAGGTGCAACTAGGCCCCAATGCCTAGACAACTCCCCCAGGTACCAACTGGTCCTCTATTGTTTTTTTTACTTTCCTTTTTTATCCTCCTATCTACCTCTGGAGTCCACTCCTTCCATACACTTATGTCCCCCGAGTCACCTACCTTGGGATCTGCCCCTAGAGTGCCTCCTCTTCTTCTCCTCACACAGTGGAGTCTGTCCCTTGTCAGTGGCCCAGGTGGTACTGGAGCGGTCTTCATCCAGGGCTGCCGGAGGGGTTTTTCCATTTTCTCCCCTTAGGTCCCTCACACCCTGAGACATCGGTGCTTGGGACGTACGTCCCGAGTGGTGGCGTGCTGACGCACGCCGGCCTCTCATGCGCTGCAACGTCCCCCCTCCCTGGCTCCGGCGAATCGGAGCCGCCTCCATCCCTTCTTGATGCCAGTGCTTCCACCGACTTGGAAGGGATGCACAACATGGATGCGTTCTTGGTTTCCCACCCCTGAGGGAGGAGAGCATCCATTGGGACGCTCAATCCTCCCTCTCCCCACCAACCCCCGGCCGCCCGAGTCCGTTCCTGAACCCGGGCCGCCGGCATAGCGCGAGGTGTGGCGTCCAGCGCCTCAACCCTCAGCGCCACTGGGCCGGCCGGTCCTCTATTGTTTTAAACTGAAATGTGTTGCATGATATAGGCCTAGGTTAACACTGAAATGTATAGCATACATAGTATAAGGACGTCCATTGTGTATACCTCTTAATTGTATATAATTCTCCTCCTGTTGTTCTACATTGTGTATCTCCTATCTATGTAATTGTGAACTGTATGTGTGTATGACTCAGGACCTCCTTGCGAATTAGCTTGCTTAAAGGAGTCTTTCCTGCAATGAACTTGAACTTGAACTGTATTCAAGTTTCTAGAACAACAAATAGGCTACTAAGGTTAATGCAATGCTCGTTTGTCTCCAGAAACAAGCAGTGTCTGTTACTGGTGTATATAAGGCACTATAGTGCAGTGGTCTAAGGCTCTGAGCTGCAAATTTGGTAACATCCAGCAGACCAGACCTGGGTTTGAATCCCACAGCTTCCGCTTGCATACTAAGTGACCCTGAGCAAGTCACTTAACTTCCCTGTGCTCCCAGGAAGCACCTGTAAAAAAAACTTTCAGCTTAGTGTGTCTCACCTGGTTAAAATAATAACTAGGTCTTCCATTTTGCTTTACAAAACCCATGGCATTATTTGCAGTAATAAAGGAGTGTTTATTACAGCAAACACGCACATGGTTTTCCTTGCTCTGCCCATGTGCCCCCCGCAGCTCTTCCTCCCGGACCACTGGGTTGAGGCGTCTTCCCACGGCAGACAGAACTGCCACTCAGACTTAGCGGTAAGTTGACACTACTACAAACAAAATCAAACAATGTTAACATAAAAAACATCTCCGGGAACAAATAATGAATAAAAAAAAAGTTGAAATAAGTAAGTAAAACCACCGTGGACCACGCACTCAAAGCTAAGCCGACCGTGGCTGCAAATAAATGTCTTTTTTTATTTTTTAGAATTGCTGTGGCCAAAGAGGAAGAGCCAGCAATTATATAAAATACAATATGGGGTGGTGTGTGTAAACTTAAAGTTTACACACACCTTCGGGTTAGATTTTTTTTTTATTTTATTTTATTGAAATCTCAGAATTACAACCTTTGAGCCAGAGGCTTTTTACAAAGGCTGCATGTCATAACAAGAGGGATACAAGGACAATAACAGGGTTTAGTAAAACAACGTGAATTGGTTAAAGAGTACAACAGTGGGAACAAAGAAAATACAAAATTTAGTGCTCAAAGGTTTCAACAAATTATGCGGCAAGGATTAAAATACACAGATTCCAATAGTTTGAGATGTTACATTGGTACCATACTTTACATACAGTGAATGAGCAGCCAAGGGGTGACCTAGTCTGGATAAATAGGTAGAGACCAGGAGTAGGGTACGGGAGGAAGAGGGGACCAATAAAGAGGGAGTAGAAGATTAGAGCAGCCCGAGAGAGGCATTGTCCTGGAGAGCTCCTATGATCAAGAGACCAAGGTGCAGAGGAGACAGGAGGACAGGAGGAGGGGTTGAGTAGGGAGAGCAGTGTAGAAAGGGAGGGAAGTTTACCAAAAAACAGGAGGCAAAGAAAGAAAAGGAGGAAAAATTCAGTGGTGGAGACAAGGGGGTAGGAAACATGAGAAGAAAGAAATCTGGGAGAAGGGAAGGGTAGGGCAGGAGGAAGCTGGGGGTCAAAGGGAGGGAGGGACACAATACAGCAAGGAGAGTTAGGGATGTTGGTAGTCAGAACAATAGGGAGTATTGGGAGTGGGGGGAGGGGCAACAACTGGGAAAAGGGTAAGGGGTGACAGGAAGAGGAAGGGAGGGGGGTAGGAGTAGAGGAGGAGATGGTGGGGGAAAGGTGTTGGAATAGGTAGGAGAGAGTCAGGTGACTTGGGGGCAATCACAACAGTTCTAAGTTTCGCTCATGGGGTTTATGTAGCATCTAACCCCTCGGATGTGTGTAAACTTCTCATTACACACACCACCCCATACTTTATTCTATATCTAAAACTTATGTAACCCCCCAGTTGGATTTCAGGTCACCATTTTGGAATCCATATCTAAAGTAGGACATTAACCTGATTGAAAGGACCCAGAGGTGAGCAACAAAATTATGCGGGGCTTGTAGCACTTGAGCTATGAAGACAGAACTGCTTCACTGGGGCTATTTAGTTTGAAGGAAAGGAGAAAAAGCAGGGACCTCCTATTAATGTTTAACACACTAAATAATGAAGATCTTATGGCAAGTTAACAGCTTTCTCTTGTGGCTTAGCACCCGAAGATGCCAGCACCCCAGTGGACTGAATGAATTAAAACAAACATAAGCCATTTGGGTAAGGTTTCTGCTGTGGTTTTCCCCATCCCCATAGACAGTTACCATCTCACATCCCTATACACTGGGGGAGGGAGCGGGCTGCATAGAAGAATAAGATGTGGAGTGCCTGAGTGAGAAGACAGGTTACAGCATTGTGCAGCACCTGCAAGTGTATGATGTCACTGAGAACGCTGCAATCATCTGAGACCACATAGGAGTGCACCACTGTTTTCACATCTTTACCTTTAGGAAAAGGGTGACATCTGGCAATGGCAAAAACAATCCCTAACTAAAGCCTACACCTAGAATTCCAGAGTCAGCTTTCGCTGAATCCCACAAGGGTAGGCAGCTGTAGTTGCTTGAGCTTTCTGGCAGCATATTATTAAAGTCTTCTGATTGTCCTAGTGACTGGAAAGAGGTGAAGTAACTTACATGCTGATCAGAATGAATAACAGTAACATGTAGGCTGCATGACTGATATAAGAAGGCAGATATTTCTGTAAACACACATGCAATCAAATGTCTCAGACACAGCATGCAGTATCATGGGTATGCAGATCTCTGTGGGTGTGGGGGGGGGAAGGTGTAAACTGACTAGGAAACGTACCGTATTATCTGGTACTACATTCTGTTTGACATGTCACTACCCAGGTCTCACCTCAGCCTACTCACACACGCTAAATATATATTAATAATTTTTAAACTGTGCACAAAAAGTCCGCATAGTAACAGACTGAGAAAGCTACCACTTGCCACCTAAATGTGGAGAAATTAAAAAAGATGCTGTGCCCATAGATGGAGGGAATCAGATGCTCTCCTCCCCAGTTTTTATGTTTGCTTGCACGCATGTGCAAGAAACATAGTGCCATCATCTGAGTTTTTGGAGGTGTGTCACCCCCTCTTCCAATTCAGTCAGTATATTGGCAGGCGCGGCCCCTGTCCACCAATGCATGTGGGAGCTGTCTATGACAAGCTCCAAAATGCAGTGGCATACAGTTGAAAGGGGGAGCTACGCTTCAGTGAGCAGTGATAAGATATCGCCTGCTCATGCACAGCTCCCCACACACACACACACACACACACACACACACACAGAAACATGCATGCATACTGCGTGCTGCCCCCCCACGCACACATCTCTATAGCCGAGGTGCCCATCCCCGTCGGCTGTGCTGCACTCCCCAAAGCCTTCCAAATGCCACGCTGGGTGCCCACCCCAGCATGGCAACTCAATATGCACGCTGATGGGGTGCCCAATCCCCATCGGCTTAACTGTCTCCCCGGTACAGGGGTGCCACGCTGGGAGCCCACCCCAGCGTGGCAACAAATGCCATGGCCGATGGGGTGCCCAATCCCCTGTCGGCTCCACGCCCCACCCACCGTCCTTCTGCCATGCTGGGAGCCCACCCCAGCGTGGCAAACGCCCCGGCCATCTTTTTTGTTTTTAAATACCTGAAATTAAAAACGGTCCCACGGCGCTTCTCCCTGCCCCCCCACAACCTGCACCCACCCACTGTGCACCCCACCTCCCACCCCCATACTTACCTCCGGAGTCCGGCACGACGACCTTTGGTGGACCAGGAACACATCTGCACTCTTCAAAACCGACCGCGAACTGAGGAAATGGCGGTAAGCTGTATAATGGGCTAGATAGGGTTTTTTCAATTTTGTTGCATATCTCAGGCATTTTTTGGAATTTTTGCACCAAATTTTCCACATGGGGTTTTTGTGACCCCTCCTCCTGAATTCTGTCACTGTCATGGTGTTATTGGGCCGAAGGGTGATTTCGCAGTCACTGCACAAAATCACCTTTCGGGATCGATTAACGAAACAACACTGCCAGTATTCATAAGGTGGGCTCTCAAGAAGCCTAGTTTGAAAATTTGGTGGAAAAAATTCCCAAAAATCACTGTTTTACGAGCAAGCATTGCGTAGTTCCTAAGCATGCTCGTAAGTTCGCGAATTTTCAATATTTTCACTCCAGATTTTCAACATTGCCATTTTACCACACCTTCTTATGAGCAGTACAGCTGTCATTTTTCACATCTCACCCAAAACATGTTTCCACCCATGTAGCACACAATGGTGCCGTCGGTGTGAGAAATCAATGTATGGGACAAATTAAGAAAATCACAGTGACACTGTTCATGAGCAGAGGTCTTAAAATGGCTATGTTGAAAATTTAATGAAAAAATTCCTAAAAATGACTGTTTTACGAGTGTGCGTTGTGCAGTTCCTACGCATGCTCGTAAGTTCGCGAATTTTCAATATTTTCACTCCAGATTTTCAACATTGCCATTTTACCACATCTCCTTATGAGCGGTACAGCTGTCATTTTTCACATCTTGCCCAAAATGTTTTCCACCCATGTAGCGCACAATCAATCAATCAATCAATCAATCAAATCTCTATTTATTCAGGCGAACATCATTGAGCAAGGCTCATTTACAAGATGGACCTGATAAGGTCAAGGTTCGATAGTTGATACACAGCAAATACATCATACGCTTTATAAGACAGTTATACATACAGAGAAAAATAATGTTTATAACACAATGATGTACAGTGAATTACATGTTAAAACTCGGTTAAAGGAAGGTTAAGCTAATATCTACAGTATGTACAGTACATACAATACATACATACAATACAATGGCACAGTCTATGTGCGAAATCAATGTATGGGACACATTAAGAAAATCACTGTGACACTGTTCATGAGCAGAGGTCTTAAAATGGCTATGTTGAAAATTTGCTGAAAAAATTCCTAAAAATGACTGCTTTACAAGCGTGCGTTGCGCAGTTCCTATGCATGCTCATAAGTTTGCGAATTTAATATTTTCACTCCAGATTTTCAACATTGCCATTTTATTACACTTCCTTATGAACAGTACAGTTGCCATTTTTCATATGTCGCCCAAAATGTGTTTTCGCACATGTAGCGCACAATGGTGCTGTTGGTGTGCGAAAGCAATGTTTGGGACAGATTAAGAAAATCACAGTTACACTGTTCATGAGCAGAGGTCTTAAAATGGCTATGTTGAAAATTCGGTGACAAAAGTCCATAAAATGACTGTGTTACGAGTGAGCATTGCGCAGTTTCCACGCACCCTCATAAGTTCATGACTTTGTAATATTTTAAGTCCAGATTTTCACCAGTGGCATTTTTCCACACTTCCTTATTTACAGAACAGCTGTCATTTTTCACAACATGGCCGAAGTATGTTTTCACTCTTTCAGTGCAGAGATGCGTGGTCGCTGTGGGACATCATTGTTCGGGACAGGTAAAGAAAATCACAGTGACACTGTTCATGATTGGAGGCACCAAAATGCCTGAGTTGACAATCTGCTGTAAAAAAATCCGCAACCTAATTATATTACAGGTGTGCATTGCACAGTTTCTATGTACACTCGTGACTTCACCATTTTTTTAAATATTTTTACTGCAGATTTGCAGTGCATAAGCAGCTTTCGGCTAACAAACTGATATTCCCCCTGTTCATGAGGTGGGGTCACAAAAAAACCCATGTTGAACATTTAGAGTGAAAATACCAATGAATTCCTGAGGTATTAGGGTTTCCGACCCTAATGCACCACCCTGTAGAGAATGACAGGCATCAGGGGTGTGACTTGGGATTCTTGCCTGTAATGCTCATACCATTCCACACCCTGAAGCCAGTGAGAGACATCAAGGTATGCCTTGGACTCTTCAGCCCCAAAGTTCACCTCATTCTCCTATATCGCACCCATCTCACCGTATTTCCTAATGGAATGGGGTGTGCATAAGGGCCAAAGACCCCAGGACACATGTGACACTTGTCAGTGTCTGCAGGGTGGGGTGTGGTGAAATGGCGTGGCCGTTATGCCTGACGACCTAAAGGCACACCCCAATGCCTGTCACTCTCTGCAGGGTGGTGGTGGGGTTGGCTTCAGTTCAATACTTCACTGCCATTCCTATTACGCAGCTCTGTAACTTCTACACTACCACTGCCAATGCCAGCAAGCAAATATTCGGCATTGACAAATGCTTGTTTAAATTGTCACGTATGATCCAGTTCTTGAATCATGCACCCTGTGTGGGGACGGAAGTGGTGGTAGCCAACCTTGGGCTGTTAAGCACTTCAGGGACCTTCACCTTGGAAAACAGTGTGGCCAGTGTTTTCACATATACTGTATCTTGTGAGACCACAGGGTGTGAGGTGAAAGGGGCTGTTTAAACAGTTGAAACCACAAATGCAGTAACTCACTGTTCACATAAGACATTCTTCAGTCAAGCATTATAGGGCCTTTTTTTAAACAGGCTGGACTTGGTTGTTCCCAGGTATAGGGGCAGATGCAGCTGATTCACCTCAGAACCTCAGGTGCTAGAGGACTCCCAGGCGGGGGTGGGGGGCTTTATTTAGTTCACTCATGAGCTGTTGCAGTCATCAGTATCTCTCTGAGACCTGGACATTCAATATATTGGTAGTAGCAGTTATTTGAGTTTCATCAACAGCACGAGTGCAGGACTACCCTAGCACAAACCTGATCTGCTTCCACTTGGGAGGACCCCACTGCCATGGGACCACTCTCACTTAAGTGCCTTCACTGGGCAACTTCCATTATCCACTCTTCTTGTTAAATGCAAGGTTAAATTTCGTCTGTAAGTACTGGGACCGTGGAGGGAGGACATCCTTGCTTTGTACCTCAATTTCCCTGGAGACTTTGGCCTCAGCTGTTCACATGACTAGATACTTTTTGATTCTTCACATAGCAAGAAATTCTGTATGAAGGCACACTCAGCTGGACGGACTACCTCTTAGCTCCATAAATGACTTCTGGTTCATGGCTTCCCCAACTTCACTCCAGAGGTACTTGGGCTCAGCTGCTAACTTAGTAAAAAGCGGTAGCCCTGGCTCACAAGAGGCCTACAGTACAGGCATGCAGGCCTTCACTATTAGCTCCTCCCACTGGAGTGAATCCCACTGAACTGAACACTCTAGAGAATGGTGCCACACCATTCCTACCTACAGGGAAATTTATCTGGTAGTAGCTGGGGGGAGACCCTACCATTAACATGTAACTGCACATGGTTGTTACATTACCCCTAACCTGAAAAAAATCTTTCTGCCCTCCAAAGGACACACTGGTCCCACCAATGAGGTAGCATTTATGGAAGTGGCTACTCACTGCACTGCTGCAACCAGAACAGGCACAGGACGCCTTGGGTCAACAAACTGATGGGCAGTCTTTCCGAGAGGGGGTAGGACAACTTAACAGAAACAGAGAACTCTTAAAACAGCTGAGTCTTTTGCTTGGTGGGCATATTGGTAGTCATGTCCATGATGGCGCTCTCCCCCAGGTCCACCAGCCTACCCCATGGGCATATTGGGAATAAAGTGCATTAACATCTTAACCCTTGCTGTGCTATGACTTCTAAACACATCCAGAATTCCTATATGTTCTAAATCAACTGGCAACCTAAGGATTAATTACAGCCCCCAGCAGGACATACATTTCATTACCTCTCTAGACACTTTGCTAATTCTGACACAACTATTCAAAACAGGCCCTGCCCCAAGCCTGACAGACACATACAATTATCCTCGATCTTCAGCACCTGAAAAAAAAAAAGGATAAGGCATACAAACCCCATATTAGTGTATACTGCATGACTGATTGGGTTGACAGGGCTCCATCTTATTCAGGAACTATAAACAAAGCCTGGCAGGGACACCTCCCTCCCTTAACTACTAACAAGGAAACACAGAATTTGACGGCAGATAAGGACCACTTGGCCTACCCAGCCTGCCCATTTTACCCTGCCTACAGTATCACCACAGATCCTACTTGATTTCTGCCCCATTCACCCCTCTCCCCTTCCCAACAGAAACATAGAATTAGCTAGCAGATAAGGACCGCCTGCACTACTGTTTTTCCTAAAAAAGTAACACGTTTTTGTTTATTTTGTTCCCACTTGTTCGTTTTTATTCGCAGAAATAAAAGTGATAGTCAAGAACAGGATGTTATAGTACCTTTCCTGTTCAGTGAACATATTTTATTTTTTATTTAATCGTTCGGAAATCACCTTTGAGCAAAATGCTCTTTTTCAAAGGTTACAATCAGTTACAGCAACAGAGATCACGACAAAAATCCTGAAGTTGCACAGGAAGAACATAGTACAATTTCAAAAATTTGCAAAAATTCAAAACAGTGGACGACTAACTACGCTGGAGACTCACTGAATCAGAGATAAAGTTCCAAAGACACAGAGGAACTAGAGGAATAACAAGAGGCTAAGGCCATGCAACAAGGGGAACCAGTGGAAGCACAGGAGAACTTCCAGGGCAAGGATGGAGCAGCCTGGTACAGGCATTGTCTGGGTTTAGAGGTTGGGGGAGGGGGGGAGAGAACAGGTGAGGGGAGGGAAGACAGGTGAGGGGAGGTGAGACACACAGGAGGGCTAGGCAGGAATACAGGGAGGTAGGAAGCTCAGAATGCGGGCCTAGGATTCAGTCTAGGAAAAGCCACAGTAAAAAATTAAGTGTGGGCCACAGGCACCGTGGCATATGCAGGAAATAAGTGCAAAGAAGAGAGAGGATGCTAAGGAGTGGAAAGGCAAGGGCCAAAGCCCTCAATCAACCTATATGTAGCTAGGAGTGCCAGGGCAGGGACAGTTTAGAATCCCTCCTGCAAAGCTGGAGAAATACATAATACATTTATAATACATAAACGTCCGCTTGGATTCCTCCCCACCACTGAACCTGTGCTCATGTCCTCAGGCTACAAGCACAGTTTATAACACCACAGAGGGAAGATATATGCCTGCTTTGTAGACATTAAAATAGCATGTCATTCAATTTGGCATCCTGGATGCTTTTTAAAACTCCTTCTGTTTGGAATTGGAGAAAAATGTGTGACTTTATTAAGGAAAAGTACTCATCCATAAAGCGTAGAGTTAAGATTAATAACATACAACCCTTTAATCAGAAATGCGGAGGGAGACAGGGATGCCGTCTAAGTTCAACTCTCTTTAATGTTTGTATCAATGATCTGGCTTTTCTACTGCAGCACTCCCAAGTCCCAGGATAAACATCGACTGTTACAGAGATGAAACACCTGCTTTATGCAGATGATCAGAAAATATTCATCACGGCTTACAAAACCACCTAAATCATTTAGGTATACTGTAGTGAATGGGCTCTGCAGGTAAATCTTAAATAAAATGAAAATGATTGTTTTCCAGAAAAAGACCTGAGACAATCTAATATACAAAGCTCTATATTAGCTGCAATGAAATATTGCATATTACTCACATATATGTCTAGTTAGGATGCTTAAAATAAGCCTCCAAGAAGGGGGACTGGACTTTTTTGCAAGGTCAACTCATCTGCAGGGTTTGCAATACTGAACCGTTTTTGCAATAGCGTAGCCTGATTTGGGGTCCAGCTCTGGACACAAAGACAGCATTTGGACCTGCTGTTGGTCACAAAACAGGTTTTTCCAAGCAGTTTGTGCAGCAAAATAATGTCTAATTGTGTTGAAACTGGCATAATAAAGGGCAGAGACTTACATGTGAGGTTAGAACCATAGAAACTGACAGCAGATGAGGACTGCTAGGCCCACCCAGTCTGCCCATTTTCTCTACCTGCTGCAAAAACCACGAATCCTACTTGATCTCCGTTTTTATTCTCTTTCCTATTGCCAAGGTTCCCCTTGACTTATAGATGAGTAGATCACACTCTGATATATACAGCAGTTACCTTCGCCTGACAATAAGTGTGTCAGGGGAGTGAGGGAGCATTAATCTGGCTGTCAAAGCATTACAGGAAAAAAAGACCTTTGTGCTTTCTATGCTGTAAAGAAACAACTTGACCTCTAACCCAGCTACAAAGCTATGGCTAAAATGATTTGTCAGCTTGATGCAGCTAATCATTGTATATGTGTGTGAAATCTGGGGACCAGAAATACATTCTGAATCTACAAAATGGGATTTACAGTAACTAGTGCAGAAAGTGTATACTTGCTGTTCTGTAATCACATACTAAAGACTCACAGAAGTGCCCCCTGTAACAATTGCAGGGCTCAGTTAGGGCAGTTTCTTCTGTTGCTAAACATACAGGCATCAATAGTAAAATTATGGCCATATCTTTAGAAAAGGGAAGAAAATCCCATTCTGTACCATTTCTGAGTATGAGATTATTTAAAGCAGAAACCAGTCAAAACACAATGCACTCATATGTGATCATGCTGTTACTAGGTAAAAATTGATGTCAAAGACTATGACGTAAGTAAAACTAAACTGTATCCTACCCAGAGCACTAGAGACAGCCCTGAAAAGCAAATATATTCTGTACTGGGAACAACAAATCAAAACTCAAACAAAATGAGTGCTACAGACCCCTCTGCAGAAACTGTGCCCTAGCTGTTTGTTTTCATACAGTTAACAAAGCTAAACACAGACAAACTGTAACCAAAGAAAATCAAGTTAGCACGGTTTAAAAAACAGAAATTGAAAGTCCAGAGGAGCCAAATTTTATGAACCTTTGTAGGTGCTCAATGCCAGTAGGTAGCATTTTCCTATGGCTGGTGTAACCCCCCTACAAATGGGGGTTCCCAAAAAGTCTTCCTTGAGCTTGCCTAAATGCTCACTGCCAGGCTGGTGTCCTGCATTTTAGCAGTTTAAATGTGATCACCAGAGCTTGTATAGCCTCTGTGTACTGTCTCTTTAAGAGCTGCTTGATTGCAGCATAAGTAATCTGAGATGGAGCTCTGTTGAAAGTTGTAACTATTTGCTGAAAACCATTTAGAATGATAATGATAATGTAGTTTGTCTAACCTGCTTTCTTTGTAGCAAGGACTGTTTTGTTTGTCTCCACTATCTTGGTCCTGGACTGCAAATTGGACCAATCAGTTCTGGTGGGACTTAAAATGTAGCCGGACTACAGGAGCTGTCTGAATTCAAAATCTATAGGAACTGTGGTTTGAGTTCTTGCGCCTTTTTTGCAACTGAAGGGGGAGCTCTTGCTTTGACTGACAGCCAAATCAGCCAACCAAATCTTCTGGATCTTGGGGAAGTCCCGGGCTGCTAGCAGTTTTCAGTTAGTTTCTGAGCTGGGAAGTAAAAGGAGAGGAGCTAAAGTGATTCTGAGAGCAATCCTGAGTGGATTTGCATGGGAAAACTATGAAAAGGCTGAGAGTTTGGCCTCCATGTCTGCCTGCTGCTCCTGAGAGGGAGAGAAGAAAATTATTTTGGACTAAATCCAAGTTTGTGTGACTAAAGTAAGCTACTGATGTGGGCCAGGCTCAACCTGAAGAAGACCTAATATTTTTGCTGAATGCGATCGGCCTTTCAGGAGTTCCAGCTACCCCTAAGCTCCCAGCGTGTGCAGAGACTTTCATGATTGTGCCCAGGAGCACTTTGCCTGCTACAGTAGAATTCCGTACATGTAAATGTGCTATGAGCTGCTAGTGGGCTGTGAGTTAGTTCCCACTGTGTGAACTGTGTTCTGCTTGCTGGAAGCTGTACCAGCCCAAAACGGACTGCTTCTGAACTTGTCTCCATGCGGTCTGGGCTTTGCCAGACTGGCCCAGCCAGACTACCCACTGCACAGAGAAGCCATTGACGAGAGACCTCCCTGGGGATCAGCCCCCTGCTCCACGCTTGAACAGGAACAACGCCTCTGCGACTTGTGTGGGCCCTGCTTCTCCTGGCATTCCAGATCAACCATCTGCAGTCTCGATTTTCGTCCAGCCTGTGTCCGTCTTGGGTATCGTGAGTAAATATCAGGGTAGCTCCCTACAACAACAGATTAATCTGAGTGTGTCATCTGATTGTCTTGTTGTTTCGTTTCCTTTATGAACTGAGCCCTCTGGCTCCGGATTACAAATATTGTGTACTGTGCATGTTGTGTTTTCCATCACAGGTCCCCAACCAGCTGCAACCCCGGGCAACTGTCTGTGCCATCTCTTCTCTACCTGGGTATCCAGAGGTGGACTGTGTGGGGACTCAAAGCGATGCATAATCAAGCGTGATTGATATAACCTTTAAGCTAATTAACCTGATTTGCCCCTCCCTTGTTCAAGTCCCCTGAATAAATCAGATCTAACTTTTCTGCATGTAGTCTGACTGTGGTTCCAGTTTGTGCTCAAAGTACTGTACTATTGCTATTTGCTGTGCTTAACCTTGTTTTACAGGGGGTCCCCAGGGTCGAGCCAGAGGAACTAGCCCTGATGGTAAGTGCAAACAGTGTGGGTACTTGTGTGGTGTACCAGGGGTATTGTGAAAGTGATTATTGTACAGTGTTCAGGCCACTAGCGGGGAAAGAGGGGGGTTACAGTGTCCTGGAAGGCTGTGGCCAGGTTAGCTTGACCACTACCAACCCTGACCTCTGGGTGGAGGCACCCGTTTCAGAACTCAGGCCCCTTAACCTGCTACTAGCCAAGCAGGCAGGGGTAGTAGCCCTTGTGATAGCGCCACCTAGGGGTTACACTAGTTTTCCTGGTAGTTCTTTTTTGCAGGCTTCCCTCAAAACATTGAGGGTGCTTAAGTCAGGTTTGTGGTTGCTTGAGCACTCCAGCACCCATAGAGAGTCAGCACCTACGTGCAGGGCACAATTTAACCCAGAAACCTAAAGAAGCCCAACTCAGAACCCAGTGCAAAAGCAATGAAATTGAAACAGAACTGCATTTCATTCTCCCCTGAACAAAATACAATGTACAAGAAGAATGTTTTCTAGACATATCACAAAGGGTAGCAGATTTCCAGCTCATGAAGTCATGAAGGATCAGAAGCTAACTTTTGTATAATGCTGGGGGAAGGGAATGATATAGCAGAAGTTATTGCAAACGATATTGTATCCTTCCAGCAGCATCAAAATACAACACAGATGTGTTAACTGAAGCACCTTGTAGTATGTTTATGGTGTATGTATAAACTTTGACAAGGCCTGTATATGTTTTGTCATGCTAATAAATGTATTTGAGAGAGAGAAGAATAGGAAGAGAGAAAGAGTATGAGACAGAGAGAAGAGATGCAGAGAGGGAGAGGGAGTAGGAGAAAGGTGGGGAGAGAGAGAGAGAGAGAGAGATACAGAGGGACGATACAAAAAAAAGAGGGGAGGGGGAGCAAGATTGTTCAAATAAAACCTATTGATCAGGGTGGGGTAAATATCTTTTTGAGATGGGCATAAAATCCTTGAGAATGAAACAGTTACTGTAAGAGCTGTGGAAGCAATTAATGTAAATGTTATTTATTTAGTTGTTTATTTATTTACAATGTGGGCCCTAAGGGTTCCCGGTTAGATTAGTGCTACCAGAATAGTGCCAGTCAACTGAGCGCTAGTCTGGTCAGCGCTACACCGGACAGTGAGAGGGGATTTACAGCGCTTGCGGTAAGCGCTCCCCTCGTTGCTGTCCATGGTGCCGAATGTGAACAAGGGCACCAGAATCCAAGAAGCTGTCTGAGCTGCTCCTGTGACGTGGAGGGCTGGGACATAGAGCAGCTCATCCAGTGCTATTGGAGACATGGGTTCTAATCCTGGTCTCCAGTCATTTTACATGCTCTGGGACTTTTTTATTTTTTTTTTCCAGGGCCGTGAAAACAGTATTCCAGCCCCGACACTTAATTTTGCCCGTGATCCGCTCCCCACCCCCGGAGTGAGAATAAGTAAGTCCAGGGGGTACAGGAGGCAGAGTCCTCCCCCATGTTGGGGGGGGCGGGGGGGGGCAAAGCCCCCCGCAAAACAAAAATTGGCGCTATTTTTGATGCCCGGTCCTTGACCACGCTATTCTTGTAGGTGCTGCTTGGACCAAGTGCCATGACTAAGAGTAGTACACTGAACCAAAGCTCATTGCCTGCTGTATCCTAGGGAGGAGGAAGCAGGGAGTGTTACAATCACAGTCATCGGTAAAACAGCAAACATAATTTCACGGTGTCCTTGTTCATACCAAGCTAAAACACTAAAATAGTACTTCACTGCATAAGGTACAAGAATAAAGACAGCAATAATAGCAACTATGAATTATGAAGCGTAATGAACATAGTGGCAGACCAGGCTTAAAGAGCCACTGACGCCTCAAGAAGAACTTTCAAAAACGTAAAATTTGGACACAAAGTAGCTTATATTTCTCATCGGCTGTGTATTTCTTTTCCCCATTACTTATTACTGTAAGCACCCTCCCCATCTAGGGGTATCCATGTGGTAACTTGTTGGGAGGGGAGGCACTGTACAACCCAAGAAACAGCCCAGAAATAACAGGAAAACAGTACCTGGGTACCATGGGTGGTGCTGGTGATGGATTTTCTCCATTGGGGGGGGCGCTTCCTGGCCGCCAGATGATGAAGGGATGGTGCACTGGGATGACGAAGATCTTCATCTGCCCAGCCTTGCCCACTTCACCGGATGGCCTTTGTAGACAGTCTTCATCAGGCAGACTTCTCAATGACTTCCTCCTTGAGGGTGCGTGGGATCTTTAGGATCAACCCTGGAGCACACTGTGCCTGCCGTGGAGGCAAACGCCTTTAGCAGCAAAACAGTTCTTTTAGAAAATAGTAGGCAAACACCAAACTGCAGAAACACAGGATCCCATTTAATCAGTGGCGGAGCCAGGTTTGGGATCATTTGGGAGCCGGGGGGGGCCAGTCAGTCAGTCACAGGCTCCACAATGGACACTAAACAGTGAATAAAGATGGTGGCGGGTGCCACTACCACACTGGGCAGCTAGAAGGGACCGCCTCAACCCCCCCGCTCCACCACTGCATTTAATGAACAGTAGAAAAACAGGAACAGTTACTCCATGGAGCAAATAAAACAGTTCAAGTACTTCAGACCATGCAGGTCACATTACAGCTAGTGGGGCTCTGGACCACATAGGTCACAATCATGAGCAGATCAGTTCAGGCAGCTACCCCTAGCCTAGGTATCTATGGTCCGAATGTAGGCAGCAAAACCACTTGTGACCAAATCAGGCCCTTGAAAGAAGGCAGAACACACCCTTTTTCTCCTCTAGTACACCTTTTTCTCCTCCAGATTCTCCACTATCTCTCAGCATGGAGAACAAACCGTCAGGGGGTGGCCGACCTCCCCAAACCACCCTCTTTGTCCACTCCTATTTGGGGCACTGAGCCCAAGAATCAAAAGTCCCAGCAAGAGGGGCAAACTAGGACCAGGGGTAGTCCCAGAACTCTGGCCTGTGTACTATACCATCTTTGTACAAGATATACGTTGGTCCAGTAAATATCAAACTATCCAGCGACTTCTGTTTTCCAAGGACCAGTATGACTAAAATCTCTTTTTACTGTGTAATAGAAACGTGCCACAGCTGTGGTTCTGTGACAAATCTGACCTGCCAGACTGCCATCCGCAGTCTAGTTCCGAAGCCACCAGCTCCTCACAGAAGCCCAGGTGGTCCGAGTGCCACAGCTGTGGTTCTCTGACGAACCCGACCTGCCAGAATGCCATCCGCAGTCTGGTTCCGAAGCCACCAGCCCCTCACAGAAGCCCAGGTGGTCCGAGTGCCACAGCTGTGGTTCTCTGATGAACCCAACCTGCCAGACTGCCATCCACAGTCCGGTTCTGAAGCCACCAGCCCCTCACAGAAGCCCAGGTGGTCTGTGTGCCACAGCTGTGGTTCTCTGACAAACCCGACCTGCCAGACTGCCATCTGTGGTCCAGTTCTGAAGCTACCAGCCCCACACAGAAGCCCAGGTTGTCTGAGTGCCACAGCTGTCGTTCTCTGATGAACCCGACCTGCCAGACTGCCATCCATGGTCTGGTTCTGAAGCCATCAGCCCCTCACAGAAGTCCAGGTACGAACTCTCAATCAGGGACTGATTACCCCTAGGACCTTGATTTTTCTTTTTTACATGAGGACAGTTGTTTCTGATTCTAGATGCCCTACAGGGGGCATGCCTTAGACAACTAGTATTGGAGCCCACTCGAGAGGGAGCAATATTAGACCTGATTCTCTCAACTAGAGATGGAGAGAGGATCACAGATGTAGAAGTGGGTAGCCATCTGGGAACTAGCGACCATCGAACAGTATGGTTCACAATAAACACAGCAATACAGTCAAGCCATACAAAGGCAAAAGTACTGGACTTTAGGATGGTTGACTTTGCCAAAATGGGTGAGTGCCTAAGGAATGCACTAGCAAATGGGCAGGAAGGAGGGGTTGAAGAACAATGGGGGATAATAAAAACTGCCATCACAGAGGTAACGGGCCTTTGTGTGAAGCAAATAAACAAAACAGAACGACGTAAGAAACCACTATGGTTCTCAAAGGAAGTGGCAGTGAAGGTTCAAGAGAAAAAGAAAGCATTCAGGAAGCACAAGGAATCACAGAAGGAGCAGGACAGAGAACTGTATCAGTTAAAGCAAAAGGAAGCTGGGTAGGCAGTCAGAACAGCAAAGGCCCAAACTGAGGAAAAGATAGCCAACTCAGTTAAGAAGGGGGATAAAACCTATTATAGGTACATCAGGGAGCGAAGGAAGACCAAGGGAGGGATAGTGAGGCTTAATAAAGGGAGGAGGGTGGGCAGAGGGAGACTGTGAAAAGGCAGAGATACTAAACAAATATTTTTGCTCAGTATTTACAAATGAAGAGGGGGAGGTACATAAAACAAACAGTAGAAACACCTGGATACAGAAGTTGATACCAGCCCATTTACAGAAGAAAGGGTTTGAAAGAACTCTTAAAACTGAAGGTGGACAAAGCAATGGGGCCTGATGGGATTCATCCCAGAATTCTAAAAGAACTAAAGGTAGAACTAGTGACACCACTGACTACCCTTTTAACATATCATGGGAGGATGGTGTGGTACCGAGGACTGGAGGAGGGCAGATGTCATTCCCTTCACAAAAGTGGGAGCAAGGCAGAAGCAGGAAACTACAGACCTGTTAGTTTAACCTCAGTGATAGGGAAAATGATGGAATCACTTCTGAAGGAAAGAATTGTCGAGTATCTAGAGGCCAGAGGGGCAAAGGACCCTAGGCAGCATGGATTCACAGCGGGAAGGTCATGCCAGATGAATCTGATAGATTTCTTTGACTGGGTGACCAAAGTAGTAGATCAGGGAGGGGCTGTGGACATGGCCTACCTAGACTTTAGCAAGGCATTTGACACAGTCCCACACAAAAGATTAATATACAAGGTTAGCCAGCTTGGGAGTGGGTCCCAAGATGACAGCCTGGGTAAAGAATTGGCAGAGAATAGGACACAGAGTAATAGTAAATGGAGTCCACTCAGAAGAAAGGAGGGTTACTAGTGGGGTACCGCAGGGTTCAGTATTAGGACCGGTCCTCTTCAATGTCTTTATAAGCGACATTGCAGAGGGACTGGAAGGAAAAGTATGTCTCTTTGCAGATGACACAAAGATTTGCAACAGAGTTGATGCACAGGGTGGGGTGGAAAGGATGAGAAGGGACTTGGCAAGGTTAGAGGAATGGTCAAATGTATGGCAGCTTAGATTCAATGCTAAGAAGTGCAAGGTAATGCACCTGGGAAACAAAAACCCAGGGGAAGAGTACACAATGGGGGGTGAGATACTAACAACAACAAAAATGGAAAGGGACCTGGGGGTAGTCATATCAGATGACCTAAAGGTGGGCAAGCAATGTGAGAGGGCAGCAAGGAGGGCTTGGGGGATACTGGGATGCATAGGGAGAGGCATCACCAGTAGAAAACCGGAGTTATTATCCCTCTGTACAGACAGCTTGTGAGACCCCATCTGAGTACTGTGTGCAGTTCTGGAGACCCAATCTCCACAAGACATAGACAGGATGGAAGCTGTCCAGAGGAGGGCAACTAAAATGGTGCAGGGTCTGCACAGGAAGACATATGAAGAGAGCTTAAGGAGCTTAATATGTATAGCCTCAAGGAGAGGGGGGACATGATAGAAATGTTCAAGTACCTCAGGGAATCAACAAAGTCCAAGAGGGTAGCATCTTTCAAAAAAAGAGGTGTGCAAGAACAAGAGGGCACAATTTGAAGATAGAGGGGGGGGCAGCTCAGAGGTAATTTAAGGAAGTATTTTTTCACAGAGAGGGTTGTGGATGCATGGAACGGCCTTCCGGAGGAGGTTGTGGAGTCAAAATCAGTGGTGGAATTCAAGCATGCATGGGACAGTCATAAGGCCATTCTAGGGGGTGGGGGTAGGAAGAAGTAGGCTACTGGTTAACTAGGATCTGCAGCTTATCCAGTAGTTAGGGAAATGGGCAGACTGGGTGGGCCAAGCGGTCCTTATCTGCCGTCAAATTCTATGTTTCTATGTTTCTGTGTTTCTGGATTTAAGTCCAGCGTCTATTCCTGCTGTGACCCATTGGCTGCAATTAGCCCCAGGAGTACTCCAATTGGCTCCGTGTTGCTCTGCACTGCTCTGCAATGTGAATGCTTGAACGATATTTTAATGGATTTCTGCTATTACTGTCTTGCTAGTATTTTACAGTTCAGGTTTTGCTGATTTAATCTAAGTGCCTGTAGAGTGTTTCCTCTTAAGACCCAGCAGCGATCTCAGCTCAGGTCTTAAACTCACGCCCCTCTTTTTTACCTTTTTACTTTGGTATTGTGTTTTAATTAGCCTGCTCTTGCTCTCTCAGACCTTGTGGCACCTTGCTTAATATTTTGGTCTGTGACCCAACCCCTGTTTAAGCCATTTTGCATTTCTTTTTAGCGCCACGAATAGCCCCCACCCCCCTGCCTCTCTTATTTAATGTCCCCCTGTCCTTCTCTTTTCAGGTGGTCCGAGTGCCACAGCTGTAGTTCTCTGATGAATCCGACCTGCTAAACTGTCATCCGCAGTCTGGTTCTGAAGCCACCAGCCCCTCACAGAAGCCCAGGTACGGACTCTCACTTGGGGACTGATTACCTCCAGGAAGGGAGCCCAAGGACCTGGATTTTTTGGCACACCCACCCCACCCCCGGTCCTGTTTAAATACTCTTAAACCCTGGCCCCAGCTTACTAGCTCACTCCTACAGGCTTCTGCCAGCCAGCTCCTCAAGCTTAAAGTGACAGTAACACAGTCTCTTGCCAAGCATGTTCCCTATCTAGTGTAACTAGATTGCGTTCCAGCATAGTTGCATTCCAGCTATGTAATATAGCTTAGCTCAACAGCTCCCGTTTAGCAGCTTATTATTCCAGCTTCTCTCGTGACCATTGTACAGCACTCATATTACAACTACTATTTTCCTGCATTACGCACAGCAATACTTAAACTTTGCTGTTTGTTTGGTGGCCTTATACTCTCGACTGTATCCAGGTCCACACAATGCAGACCTCCCTATTATTACTTTGCATTGTATCTACCTCCCTCCTCACTCCTGTAGAGCCATATACTGACCGTTTACAGGTTGAGTACATTATATCCCTTTGGGGGGAGGACGTTCACTGCGATCCACTACCTGGTTTCCTCTTTCTGTTGGAATCTTCCTTTCAGCCGCCTTGGAATCCTGGAACCTCTGTCTTCCTTTTATCGTACTTTAACCACTCAATCATGCCCCATCTGTCCCTCTTCCACTCAGTCTTTTGTGAGGCTAGGGTACTGCTCTATGCAGTGTTAGGACCACTTAGTATCCAAGGTGCTTACTCTTCATCTAATCTCTCTCCCCATCACAAAAGAGAATGTACCCATATCTTTAAACTATTACTAAGTGCCCTGAGTAAAATGTGGCTGATATTACTCTGTTCAGGCAATGTTGAACTGAACTCTGGACCATTCGCTTTGATAACAGCTCCCTCAGATTTGGCTCACCTCAAGGGTATAAAATTCCTTCATATTAATGTTTGTAGTCTTCTGAAGAAGTTTGATTCCATTCAGTCCTGGACCCTCCATACTATACCTGACATACTGGTAGTAACCGAAACCTGGCTCAGCCCTTCTACTCTGGATTCTGCCATTAACATTTCGTCCTATAACGTCTTCCGAACTGACTGACCTACCAGAGGGGGTGGAGTAGCTGTATATAAACTAGATACATTTTTGGTGACCACTACCAATTCAACCTCTTTGCCTAAGGAGTTTGAAAGTTTGACCCTGAAGGTTCAGCTGCCTTCCTCCCAATCTGTTTGCGTTATTGGATGTTACCGCCCACCCTCGGCAGGCCTAAAGGCGCTAGACCACATACGCAATGAACTGAACATGTCGACCTCGGAAGTCATCATTTTGGGAGACCTCAACCTCGACTGGCTCTCAGCAAGCTCTGAACCCCTTAAAGAACTATGTGACACCTTCGGCCTTATGCAACTAATTCCTGAAGTCACACGCCCTAATAAGAAAAACCCTGCCAACAGTACCTTAATTGATCTTATTCTAGTTAATAAGCCTCACCTTTTCACCCACTCAGGTGTTTTTTTCACCGACTTTAGTGACCATTGTTCCATTGCTTGTATGAGGTCTGCTTCCAAACCAATCTCCTCTTCAAGATATATATATATATATATACAAAAGAAGCAAACGTAACTTTGCTCTTCTGGCATTCCTTACTGAACTACAAAACTCTAGTTGGCAAGATTTCTATCGAGCCAAGTCAGTGTGCGAAGCATATGAATTCTTTCAAAGGATTGTACTTTCAGCTATAGGTGGACCGCTTCATTGGTTAAAGTTTGCTCAAAGAAAAAATCGTGCCCATGGTTTATGGCCAATATGATGGCCGCTTTACTTAATAGGGATGTTCTTTGGAAAAAAGCATGTAAAACCAAGCTCCCTGCCGACTGGTTGGCTTTCAGAATGGCTAGGAACACTTGTTCTAAATTTGTCAGATCTAAAAAGCTAAGTATTTTCAGAATGAACCGGACTCATCATCTAAGTGTGCTTCTAAGTTTTAGAAGACCATTAAGAATATAGAAGGGCATGAATCAGCAAATTCTCTCTCCGCCAAAATTCTCTCTGGTGGCTCCACATTCACTGACAAACAGACAATTATAGATCTACTTAACAACCACTTTGCCACCGCTGAGCTCGCCTTTGACTCCTCACCCCCCTATAATCTCCACATACAACTTTGTAGTCAGGATACTGTTAGACCCACTAGCATTACCTCTATCCCTGACATGGCCTTCTCCTTTAGCCCTGTGTCATTAAAACAAGTGGAAGATCTACTGCTAGCCCTGGATACCAGGAAAAGTGCAGGTGCTGACCTTATCGACCCCTATTTTCTGAAGCTCGCCTCCAATGTATTATCAGCACCTATCACCCACCTCTTTAATCTATCTCTTGCCCAAGGAGACCTCCCTTCCATTTGGAAAACTGCCCATGTTATTCCTCTACTCAAATCTGGTGACCCAAGCGATCTAAACAATTACAGACCAATGTCTCTACTTCCCATCCTCTCTAAACTGCTCGAGAAAGTGGTTAACATGCAGCTTAGGAAGTACTTGGATTCCACCAATCTGCTTAACCCTGCCCAGTCAGGATTCAGAGCTTGTCACAGTACAATATCTGCAATCGCAAAGGTAACCAACCACTGGCAAAATTCTTTGGATATCAAGAAATATGTATGTGCCTTGTTCCTTGAGCTTAGCAAGGCATTCAATACAGTGGACCATGGCCTGCCATTGGACACACTTCAAAGCATTGGCCTAGATTCTTCTGCCTTGAAATGGTTCAATGGTTACCTCTCTGGGAGAGTCTAACAGGTTAAAGCCCAAGGGGATCTCTCTCCCCTAAAATTGCCCCAAAGAGGTGCGCCGCAAAGGTCCATTTTAGGACCTTTACAAACAAACCCATTATAACCTTTCTCCACTGGAACGGAGAGCTATAGGGACACTGAAATCAAACCACAACATTGTCATCAAAAAAGCTGATAAAGGTTCTGCAGTGGTGATTTTAAACAGAGAGGATTATATTACTGAAGCTAATAGACAGCTAACAGATCTTACATACTACAGAGAACTGGAGAGTGACCCCACTACAAGATATAAAGATGAATTATGTGACTTAATTAAAACTTTTCCTGACCATGTCCGAAAGAAACTAACTCACCTCATCCCTGTTGAACCCAGGCCAGGGACATTCTACATGCTGCCTAAAATACATAAACCTGGCAATCCAGGGAGACCCATAGTCTCTGGTAATGGTACCTTGACCGAGGGGATCTCAGGGTTTGTAGAGACCATTTTGAAACCGCTGGTTATGGAAAGAGACAGTTATATCCAGGACACTACGCACTTTTTGCATGTACTTTCTGGTTATAAGAATTTACCACCTGATACCATTTTAGTGACAATGGATGTAACATCCCTCTACACTAATATTCCACATGCAGATGGCATTGCAGCATGTCTTAAATACATACATGAGAAAGGACCGGAACAAAACATCAACCCTGGAGTGGTGGGGGAACTTATGGAATTCATTTTGACACATAACAACTTCAACTTCAATGGTAAACATTATGTTCAAACTATGGGAACAGCAATGGGCACCAAGATGGCTCCACAGTATGCTAACCTCTTTATGGCTGACTTGGAGGAGGATTTTTTAAGGCAGTATCCTCACAGACCACTAGCTTATTTCCGTTACATTGATGATTTGTTTATCATCTGGACGGAAGGCACAGATGCACTCAAAGATTTTCATCACAAACTTAATAATCTCCACCCTACCATAAAGCTTACCCTGGAGTACTCTACCACCAAGGTTAACTTTCTGGACACCACAGTCACCATTAAGGATGGAACCTTACATACATGTATTTACAGGAAGCCAACAGACAGACAGAGATACCTGCACAAGAAAAGTAACCAAACATACCATAAAAAAATCTGTCATATACAGTCAAGCACTTCATTGTCACCGTATTTGTTCTAATGAGGATGACAGAGATACACATTTGGCTATGTTGAAAAACACCTTCATCGAGCAGGGACACTCTTCCAGGGAAATTGACAGGATAACAGAACGGGCAACACAAGTACCAAGACAACAACTACTTCAATATAAAGAAAAGACAGCTACAGACAGAATACCCTTGGTAGTCACATATCATCCAGACCTTGAGCGTCTGCGTAAGATTATTAAAGATCTCCACCCAATATTTAGTGAGGATGACACCCTTAATTGTATTTTTAAGGAACTCCCACTACTATCTTTTAAACAACCACCAAATTTATCCAGCCTAATTATTAGGAGCAAACTTTCACCGGAACAGAATACCATGTCACACAATGGCACACGACCCTGCAATCAACCCCTGTAAGACTTGTAGGCTCATTTCTACCTCGGACTGTGTGGTTACATCACAAAACAGACAATTCAAGGTGCATGGGAGTTATAATGCATGTCACAACATGTTGTTTATTTCATTCAGTGCAAGAGATGTCCACAAACAGGTTATGTAGGAGAGACACGCCTAACAGCTCCGCACTAGGATGAACTCACACAACATACTATTACAGCTAGGAAAACTGAAAAACCAGTGGGGCATCACTTCTCCCAGCCTGACCACTCAGTCTCAGATATGTCAGTAATGGTCTTAAAAGGAAATCTCAAAAACACACAACAGAGACGAGCTTTTGAGATTAAACTTATTTTACATCTCAATATGGTAGCAGATGGGATGAACGTAGATCTTGGCTTTATGGGACACTACAGAAACTAACATCCACAGACCTTTTCTTTTTCAAACTGACATATTATAGGACTTCAGCATGTGTGGGATGTGGATGCGTGTATGTATGTATGTGTGTGGGTATGTGTTGTGAGATATGTGATATAACAGATGTGAGGATTGCGGTCACATTGAGGTAAGTCTCTATTTAGATATATGGAGTTACAGTGTGTTACTATTGTTATTTCACACACATAATGAATATTAATTCCTCCCCACTTTTTATCTTTACCGGGGATTGATTCCATTGCACCATATTCAGATTACCTAGCCTGCTAGTGTACATACAGGAGTGTTATCTTATAATGTTATATATTATTTTTGTGACTCTGTACATATTGGGGTGTGTGATCTCATCTGCATGGGGGTCCTGCCCAGATCTTTTTACATTAGGCTAATATTGTAGTAATTTGTGGATATGTAGGTATGTTAGACCTCTGGTCTCACACATATACTTTATATTTATTCTAGTTACCTTATCCTGGGGAGGGTGGCAGGTTTATTTCATGGTAGTTCTATCTAGTATCCTTGGAAATGTTACTTTGCAGATAGTAGTATGGTTAAATAGTGTTACATTTTTACTCTGTAGATAATAAGAGACATAAGCCCTTTTACTCAGGATTTCATGACTAGTTGAATTCCTTCGGGGAACAATTGCAGTGACTGTAGTTAATATAGGTTCACTAGGAGAGAGAGAGAGAGTGTGTGTGTGTGTGTGTGTGTGTGTGTGTGTGTGTGAGAGAGAGAGAGAGAGAGAGAGAAAAGGAGGGTGGAGAGAGAGAGAGAGAGAGACAACATCTCCTTTAAGCTATGTATCTCCCCCACCCACATTATTGTGATGTGGGGTGGGTTATGATGTATTGTTTGCATGAAGAGGAGAAGAGAAACTACATTTTTATCTCTTTTTCAGATTCCTTAGACACTTGTGGTACATCTAGTTGCTACATTCTCAGTATATATTGACATCAGTACATATCAGGCTACATGGTCTTAATTCCTTGAGGTTCCTCGACTAGAGTTTTTTGTTTGACACTAATATTATCAATTTATATTTAAATTATCATTTATATAGTCCTGAGGTTTTTGAAATTTCTTGGGCTTTTTATCTAGCTTGATAATACAGCTGGGTGACATGTCCAGCTAGGTTTTACACATCACACAGTGTTCACTGATGTTTTTAAGACAACTTTACTGGTAAATTCTTGTCTATAATGCTAACATTGAAACTTCATGAGCCCTATAACAATCTTAGTTTGTCTTTAATCTGGGTGGGGGTTGCCTTTCAGTAATCACATCCTTATACTAACTGTGACACTCGTAGCTTGATTTAAGAGTTATCTGCTTCAGCAGTGTTATCTTATGTCAATTAAATTTATATGCAGTAGGAATCTTTGTATGTGGGTTCCACCAAGTACATCTGAACCCAAGGTTTTTCTTTTTTTTTTTTTTTCTGGCTGAAGGCAGTATTGTACTGTTGAACTTCTCTGACATCATCTTGTTTTTTTTTTTTTTGTTTTTTTTTAAATGAGTATTTTAAACCAATGGGGATTTTTTTCTGTTTTTCTCTGCATTATCTAGCTGTTATAAGTATTGTATTTTCTAAACAACTGCCATGAGCTTCTGAAGAAGGACAGGTTGGTCTGAAAGCTAAAGCACTTTGTTATTGTTGTTACATCTATGTTGGTCCATTAAAAGGTATCAAATCATTTGCTTCAGGACCACTGCTGTTTACTCTTTATATTAACAGCACTGACTCTGGAATCAAAGGAGCGGACAATCATCTCTTCCTCGATGACACTGTCATATACATTGCTAGGTCTACCCTGGAGCAGGCCTGTAAGGACCTACAGGTGGACTTTAATCAGCTTCAGTTAAACTTATTGAGCCAAAACCTACTTCTAAATGCAAAACAAATGAAGGCCATACTTTTCTCACCTTCTGCCGTAGGTCAAAAACCTTCTCTACATAGCTTAACTCCACAGATTCTATCACTTCTAGGAGAACCTATTGAATATGCGACAAAATTTAAATATTTAGGGCTTTGGATAGACCACAAGCTTATATTCTCTGACCATATTGAGGAACTACCACAGAAGCTAAGGCAGAGACTGGGCCTGTTCATCCGGATCAAGCATCTCCCATCCCACAATGCCAAAAAAAGAATGGTCCACACTACCTTTCTATCCTTATTGGACTATGCTGACTTCCTCTATGGACAAGGCTCTGCCTCCACATTCTCTCAACTTGACTCACTCTATCACTGAGATTTATCTCTGGTCTACCATACCTCACCCACCACTGCTCTCTGTATGCTGCAGTAGGCTGGACATCCCTCAAGTTCAGAAGGCAAAGAAATGCAGCCTTTTGGACTTTTAGAGCTATCACACATAAGCTTCCCCAGTATATCTCTGACTGTTTGCCCCTATGTGCTGTAGGCAATTACTCCTTGCGCAGGCTCTCATTTATCTCCTTATACATTCCTAAAGTTAATTCACGTTTTGGTAAAGTATCTATGAGCTATGTACTCTGTCACTTATTGAACAAATTACAAACACATCTGAAGTTGTTTGCCTGGACAACCTTCTCCTCCTTCAAAAAACTATTCTCTCATTGCTTTATAGAATCTTGTAACTGCCCCAGGCCAATGAAATAAGTGTTGGACATCCGTCCCCAGGCCTTGCGATTCCCTGTTTATCACTTCTTCTCCCTTCTTCTCCCTATCACCCCTCCTTCCCCTTTTTCGTGAACTGTTCATGTATATACTCTATAATAATGTATATTGACAATATTGTTTTCTTAGCCGCTTGCATATTTGCCTGTATATACCTTGCCTAATACTGTACTATGTTTATGTCCTCTTCCACATTGTATTCCTTGATTGTACACCCATCTTTTTCCTTTGTATATTGTTTACTTTTACGTGCACTTGTCCACGTCCACCTTGCAAATGAGCTCTCTCAATGGTGCTTTGCCTGGTAAAATAAAGATTGATTGATTGATTGAAATGATAAATACACCTGGGTGTCATCCACATAGCAATGAAAACCCAGATTGTATTGTCCAATGATTCCTCCCAGGGGCAGGATGTACAGTGCAAACAGAATGGGTGACACAACCTATCCTTGGGGCACGCCACAGAGCAGAGGCATTGGAGAAAATGAAAAAGGTCCCATCACCACCCTCTGCATGCTATCCCTTAGGTAGGAGTAGAACCAGCAGATGATGGTGCCGGTGAGACCTCTGTACCCATGTTCCACCATTTCAAATGCTGAGGAGAGATTGAGGAGGATGAGAATTGACCATTCACCCCATCTCTCACCCTGAGAAGATCATTGTGCACTCTGACCAGTGCCATCTTGGTGCTCTGCTGGGATCTGAAGCCAGATTGGAGGATCTCACAGAAATCATGAGCTGCAAGATGTGCCTTAAACTGTAACATCACAACCTTCTCAGTAACCTTGCCTAAAAAAGGTAGGTTAGAGACAGGACAATAATTCACTTGACAGTCTGGGTCCAAAGATGGTTTCTTCAGCAGGGCTAAACCAATGTCTCTTTGTAAGCGACCAGAAACACCCCCTCAGATAAGGAGCACTGAACAATTCCTGTGAACACAGGAGCCAGTGACTACACACAACTCACCAGTAATCACATGGGACCTGGGTCTAGTTCACAAATAGTGGGCCACAACTCTGAGATAACCTTGCAGACCTCTTCCACTGTAATCAGCCGAAACTCGCCCAAGGACAGCTGAGCACATCTCAAAGATGCAGGCTCAACTCTAATGGGTTATAACAGTCCACTTGTTGAGATCCCATCCCAAATAGAAGACACTCTGTCCAGCAAGAATTTTGCAAACTCCTCGCAGTTAGCTACTGAACCTGCTCTTACTGGCTGCAGACCAGTTGTATTTAATAACTTGTCTGCAGTATGGAAAAGTTGAGCCAGTCAGATCTACCCCAGCTGCAATCTCCCTGGACGGGAATGCTGCCTTCTTATGTAAGATTACCCTTTGATACTCATTAAGATGTATCTTCAAAACCAGTTTGTCCTCCACGGCCCAAGACCTCCTCCAACATCATTGTAACTTCTGACCTCTAGTCATCATCTCCCTGAGCTCCTTATCAAACCATGTACACCATTAAAGATATGAGAGCAAGAGGGGACATGCTAGAAATTTATAAGTACCTCATGGGGTGAACAGGATGCTGGACAGGGGTCTCTTTCAAATGAGAAAGCACCAAGACCAGGGGGCACTCAATGACGCTGGAGGGGGACATTTAAGATAGATATGAAGAAGCACCTGTTCACTGAAAAAATGGTGGACATTTGGAACAGACTGCCAGCAGAGGAATATTAGCAAATACACAGGGAGACGGGAGGGTCACCAGAGACTGGTTAGGGTCTGTGGAGACAGTCTATGCAGGGGCCATCTGGGCAGACTGGGTGAGCCGAGCGGTCCTTTTCTTATGACAAATTCAATATTTCTGTGTTAGTGTTTTTCTTTGTGGTGATATCATTTTACTCCAGAAGTTATTATTTCTTAGAAATGGTAAGGTAGTTCACTTTGTTTTTATGGAAATGGTTTCAAGTGTACTGTGTCATTCTAATCCCCAGACCTGAGAGACTGGAATGTATATGTCCATTGTCTCTCCTATAGAAGAAGTATTTGAAGTCTGTTACCCCCTTTTTTGGATGGTCTCACCCATTAAGTCCTCATGAATGACAGCTCTGAGGGATTGGATCCATGTTGTTCATGGAAGTGGACCCCAACTGGGGTAACAATCCTCACATTCCCTGTCGAACAAGTGTATTCATGGATTCTAGTTCATAATAGCCAAATGGTTCATTCCACATATGTAAGACCACAGGTTCACCGCAGGACATACACCACAAAGCTGGTACTGCAGCTAATAAATTCCTTAATTTTCATGCTGATTTCCTTAGTGGGATATCTGAATTCATTCCCTTGTACAGTGTTAGTGCACTTATGGGAACCCTAAGGTTTAGATGATAGCCAAGTTACTGACTGAGTGTTAAAGGTTAACAGCAGTTGGAACAGAAATGGGCTGTGTGAGCTGGGGTCAGGGCTTTTACAGAGAGAAAACAGGAGAGAATGAGCGATGTGTGACAAAGAAGATTTTCCAGAGAGTAGCAAGTCTGAAGGAGAAGACTGCCTGTCCAGTAGAAGTATTAAAGAAACAGAGATGAAAGGAGTGAGAGTCAGAGTTACTGAGGGAGTAAGTATAGGGGGAAAGGAGAAGCCTTGTTGCAAAGTTTAAATTTGCTTGTGAATTGTGGAGAATTTGCAAACTATGCATTACACAGAGTATTTGCATATTGCACACTTCAACACAGTTATGCAAACATTACTATGCAAATTGACACAATTCATGGCAAACTCCACAAATTGCCAACTTTTTTACTTTGCATGCAGCTAGGGAGGAGGAGGAGGGGAGGGAGGGAGTAGAGGTAACAGGGTAGTGAGAGGAACCGAACCTTGGCCATAAGGGTGGCAGAGTGGTGGAGATGCCAGCCAATGAAGGAGAGGAAGGAGAGATCGAAATATAGGGAACAGTGATGGGTGAAGGGGTGACAGCTCAAGGCAGACTGGTAGAAAGAGCAGAGTAGGAGGTCCAATCAGGCCACAGTGATTTCAGGGGCTCCACCATCAATGGCATCTCCATAATCACAATGGGCTAGGAGAGGGATTGTGATGACTGAATTTCTTCCTACTGTATATAATGAATTATTTGCTGTTGACAAAATTCTGGTCTGTGTATGTGAACTCTGACCAGCAGCAAGGCCAGAGTTTGTGTGAAAAGCCTATTACGTGAGGCAGTCTCAAGAAGGAAGACGCATTTTCACATGAATAGGCTGGCCCCCTTCCTCTGAAGATGTAAAGGCAGGGAACAGCTGACTGTGGGGAACCCTAGTACTGCTAGCAAAAAGCACCTAGCTTCACCTGAGCTTTGTTTTTTCTAGGTTTGCTTAAAGCAAGGAGCAACGTTAACAGAGAAAGGAGAAACATTACGGCTTCTTTTGGCTAAGCAGAGTTACTGTCTTGTTACTATTTTGTTTTGTGCTTACAGGTTTTTTTTTACTGTTTTGTGCTTACAGGTTTTACAGTTTACTGCTTTATTTTTCTCTGATTTAAATTGTTTTGGCAGGGTATATTTTCTGTTAAATTGTTACAGGTTGTGCTTACATGTTTTGTTACTGTTTTGTGCTTACATGTTGTTTACTGCTTTATTTTTCTCTGATTGAAATAGTCTTTGGCCGAGTATATTTTCTTTTATATTGTTGTGCAGGTCATCTTGCTGAAAGGAAGGAAGGCACACACTGGGTGGTGGGTGACAGCTGTAGCTGATTGTTTCTGGAGGGCATGGACTTGGTCCCGCCCACCCTGCCCCTCACCCCACCTGCCCCAAGTGCATTATTTCCTTTATACCAGGGGTTCTGACATCACTTCCGCAAAAGGTCAAAAGACATACACTTGTCATAATCTTAACAGCCCAGCATGCTATATAGGGTGTGAATGCGTGCACACACTCGCACACACTAACAGAAAAGGAAAAAAAAATTAAACAGGAATGGAGAGAGACATGTGGGAAGTGGTGCAATGCAATGGTTGTGGGATGGCAGTCTCCCAGGTAACGTTTTGTAGTCTGAAATGCTGCCCTATTTGCAGGCACCTCTCTGGTCTGAGGGAGGAGGTTGCCTATCTCCGGGTTGACCTGGCAAAGATTTGGGAAATCTTCTCCCCCACTCAGAGCCTATGAGGGCCACTGCAGCTGCCTCAGAGGTTGCCAAGAAAGAGGAGTGGTTGGACCATGGTGGGCTCAGGGAGAGTGAGGGTGGTGGAACAGAGGCGCATCCCTTCAGCTGTACCTATCCATAGTTCATATGCCATTCTGGTGGAGCGTGGTTCCTCTCTGGAGGCACCCACAGTGGAGACCAAGGAGGAAGCTGGGAACCTCCACAAAGGAGACCCACAGAAGGGTGGCATGGGATCCCACAGGGGAAGGAAACAACTCCTGGTGGGGGACTCAGTTGTTAGGGAGGTAGAACTGGGGAAGGGAAGGGAGAGGGAGGTAAGGTGCCTACCTGATGCCATGGCTTGGAGGGACAGGAAGCAACTCCTTAGGATCGTGGGAGCAGTTGCATGGGACACTTAGGGACAAATTACCTGGCTGGGAATGAGATCAAAGTAGTGCAGCAGGAGTTTATGGAGTTGAGGAGGGGCCTTAGACAAGTAGCACGCATGGTAACCTTCTTGGAGGTGCTATCTGTCTATGGCATGGGGGAGACTAGGGTACTCCACACCATGGGATTCAATGAATGGTTGAAAACCTGGTGCGGAGTTCAGGGTTTTGGCTTCATGGGAGACTGGGGATCCACCTGGAGGGATACAGGCCTACACTGGCATGATGGTCTGCATCTGTCTGGGAGGGGGAACCAGAATCCTAGGTGATAGGTTTAAATGCTTCATTGTCAAGCATTTAAACTAGCCACAAGGTGGAATCACTGAAAAGGAGCACAGAAATCCCAGCCCCCCACAGAACAGGGTAGTTAGCAAGGTAAACATGAAGGTCGCGAGGTCAATAGGGAGCAGGATAGGGGTAAATGGAGAAAAAGGCAAAGACAGTAAGGACAGGGATGGGGCTAAAAGGGGTAAGGCCATCAAAAAATGAAGGGCAATGAGTACCAATGCCCATTGTGTGGGTAACAAGCTCCCGGAACTAGTGGCCTTGATGGAAGAGGGAGGCCTGGATATCATGGCTATATACCATTGCTACAGTGATGGTTACACAGTGAAGTCCAGTACAGTGACAGAATCAGTTGTTCGCTGTACTTGTCTGCTGTGTTACCAGTGCTGCTGTCTCCAGGGTGTTTGCTCCCTCCCAGAAACAACTCCGACTCAGAGTTGGAAATCTAAAGTGCAGGGGGTGCGGGGGGCAGATCCCCCCACATGTGGGGTGTGGGGAACTTTAACACTTGTGTCCCGGATGGCACAATGCCGGCTGTCGGCATTGTGCCATCGCTGTAATGGCCGTCAACAGAATTCATGTCTCTGCAGCATGGTGGAACCTATCGTGGCAGTCACCGAAACATGGTACACAGAGAACCATGATTGGGATGTCAGCATACCATGGTACACAATCTATAGGAGGGACAGGGAGGGTAAAAGAGGAGAAGGAGTAGCTCTCTACATAAGAGAAGGGATCAAAGCAACAGAACTAAAGGATAAACAGGGAGGAGAGGAGGCACTGTGGGTCACGTTGGAGACAGGAAATGGCACCACAATCTGCATTAGGGTTGTATACAGACCTGTGTCTTAGGGGGAGGAAATGGACAAGGAAATGATAGAAGGCATCCTTAGAATGGCAGAAAAAGGGGAGATATTGTTGATGGGGGACCTGAATATGCCAGATGTTAATTGGAGCACCTTTGCTACAGCCACATCCAAGAGCAGGTTGAGGAGCCTGAGCTCGTTGAACGGGTACCTCCACCCGGAGGAGTGGTTCTGGGGTAGCGTAACTGCTGTTGGTATAGCCCTCCGGGATGCTATATCCACCACCAACCCCTCTAGTGGCCTAAACAGTATAGCAGCAAAACATTCACATGCAGCATATGGCAGTAATGACTTACTCACACTCCTTGCACTTACCACCAGGGCTGGATCCTCTGCAGCTGCCCTGGAGACCCCCTATAAAGTAAGACCTGTAATGCAACAGTTCAGTGGCAGTACAATACCCCCACCAACAAGGTATACACTAGCCAAGTTACATGCAAAAAGAACCTAATCTGATTTATTCAGGGGGAAGTGAACTGGGGTGGAGCATGAATCTAGCAGATGATTGACAGATCTGATTAATTCAGGCTGAACATGCATGCACAGTGATTCCCTTGTATACAGTCACACAGCCCTGGGTACCCAGTTGGTAAGCAGGCTAGCCTGAAGCGATGCCCAGGGTAGGCCAGCGTTGCAGCTGTTGTTGGGTCCCTTGGGGGAGAAAATAATTAGCATGCACATCAACCCAGAAGTTGTAATCCAGAGCCGGATGGCTCAGTTCATTGTAATAAACCCAAACAAATAAATCAGATGAACACATAATGATTGCAGCTTTGTTGCAGGGAACTACCCTGTTTGGTACTCACGCTACCCAGACCAGGAGGCAGGACTGATGAGATGAAGACCTCTGGATGGTGTTCAGGTTTGCCAGGGGAAGCAGGGCCCACACAACTCACCAAGGTGGTCGCTACCTGTTCGATGGTATTGAGCAGGGAGCCGAATCCCCGAGTGGGTCTTTCATCGGAAATGTCTCTGCGATGGGAGCGGCAGTCTAGGCCGAGATGGCAGGGCCCAGAGCAGAGCAGGCAGTTCGGATTTAGCCAGTGCGAGTGCTGGAGCAGCTTCCAGCTAGCATAACACACTTGAAGGTGGGGAACCAAATTGCGACCCACACAGCACATTCAGCACACTTATAAGCAACACAACTCTTAGTCACAGTTCGGGTAAAGTCCAGTTGCAATTTAACAGAAGTTCTGCTCAAACCTCTCAATCCGTGACTCACTTCGGTACCTGGCAGGCCGATCGCTTCTGGAGCAAGTCTTCGGTCCCAAATTCAGGCAGTGATCACTCTCTTTCTCTCCTGGCTTCAGATCTCAAACAAAGGAATTAGATTTAAGTCCAACTTTCACATTCACCGGATTTCTCACTGGAAGATGTGATAGGCAGGCCAGCGTAGCCTTCCCGCTGATTCTCCCGTGCTCCTACACAGGAGTTGCTGCTCGATGGCTCAAGCTGTTCACTCTCCAAACTCCAGCTCACAACTGACTCTGCTGCAGGCAGTTCTGAGGATTTCCTCTGAGATCAAAAAGGTTTGGTTGGCTGAGGGAACTGTCTGCCATAGCAAGGGCTCCCCCTCCAGGTCCATTTAGGCGCCAAACCTTTTACAAGCATTTGTCAGTGCCGAATGTTTGTTTGCTGGCATTAGCAGTGGAAGTGCAGGAGTTAGACAGATGCAGTATAGGAATGGCAGTGATGTATTGGACTGACACCAACTCCACCCCCACCCTGCAAAAATGGGCAGGCATTGGGGTGTGCCTTTGGGTCATCACCCATAACGGTCACGACATTTCACCTCACCCTACCCTGCAGATGCTGACAAATGTGGAGGTGTGCCTTGGGGTGTTTGGGCTTTACGCTCACCTCATTCCATAAGGAAATATGCTGAAATGGGTGCAGTATAGGAGAATGGTGTGAACTCTGGGTCCAAAGAGTCCAAGGTGTACCTTGATTCCTGTCACTGGCTGCAGGGGTGAGGGTGGGGGTGGAATGGCGTGAGCATTACTGTCGACAATCCCAAGTTACACCCCTGATGCCTGTCAGTCCCTACAGGGTAGGGCGGATGCCTGTCAGACCCTACAGGGTAGGGCATTATGGTCAGAAACCCTAAGGCCCTGGGCATATCTTAGTATTTTTACTCTAAGTTTTCAACGTGGGCTTTTTGTGACCCCACCGTATGAACAGTGACACTATCAGTTTGTTAGCCGAAAGGTGATTTTGCACAGTGACTGCGATGTGAAAAATGACAGTTGTATTGTTCATGAGGAGGTGTGAAAAAATGGTAATGTTGAAAATCTGGAGCGAAAATATAAAGAACTGGTGAAGTTATGAGCATGCATAGAAACTGTGCAATGCACACCCATAATGCAATTATTTGGGGGATTTATTTCACCAGATTTTCAATATAGGCATTTTGGGACCTCCACTCATGAACAGTGTTACTGTGATTTTCTTAATCTGTCCCGAACACAGATTTCCCACAGCGACTGCGCTATTCTGCACTGGAAGTGTGAGAAAACATTTGAGCCAGGATGTGAATAATGACAGCCATACTGTTCATAAGAACGTGTGGAAAAATGCCAATGTTGAAAATCTGGAGTGAAAATGTTACAAATTTGTGAAATTACGAGGGTGCGTAGAAACTGCGCAATGCACACTCGTAACACAGTCATTTTATGGACTTTTGTGACCAAATTTTCAACATAGGTATTTTAGGACCTCTGCTCACAAACAGTGTCACTGTGATTTTCTTAATCTGTCCCGAACACTGAATTTCCGCCTTCGGATGAGACGTTAAACCGAGGTCCCATCTGCCTGATTGGTGGTAGTTCAGGTGGATGTTAAAGATCCCATGGCACTTATCGAAAAAGTAGGGTGATTTCCTGGTGTCCTGGCCAAATTTCCTCATTCACTAAAAAATACCACCAACAGCTTAGTCTGGTTCAAGGTCAGTTGGCATTCATCTGTATCCCCCTCCCCCGGGGTCGTGCCTGAAAATAGGCAGGATTTGTCTAGTGCACTTACCCGGTCAACAAAAAATAAAATAAAATAAATAAATAAAAAAAATTCTCACAGTGACCATGCTATTCTGTGCTGGAAGTGCGAAAACACATTTTGGCCAGGATGTGAAAAATGACAGCTGTATTGTTCATAAGGAGGTGTGAAAACATGCCAATGTTGAAAATCTGGAGTGAAAATATTACAAATTCACGAATGTGCAGTGTGTGTGGAAACTGCGCAATGCATGCTTGTAACAGTCATTTTTGAGAATTGTTTCACCAAATTTGCAACATAGGCTTTTTGAGAGCCCTCCTCATGAACAGTGATACTGCCGTTTCGTTAACCTGTCCCGAAAGGTGATTCCGCACAGTGACTGCAAAATCACCTTTTGGGATGGAATAACCAAATGACGGTCACTGAATTCATGAGATGGGGTCCCAAGAACCCCATGTTGAAAATTTTTTGCAAAAATTCAAAAAAATGACCAAGATATGCACCAAAGTTAAAAAAAAAACCAATTTATGCCATTATACAGCTTACCGGCATTTCTTCAGTTCGCGGTCGGCTTTGAAGAGTGCAGACGTGTTCCCGCTCCACCAAAGATCATCGCGCCAGGCTCTGGAGGTAAGTATGGGGGTGAGGGTGTGTGGGGAGGTGGGTGCGCAGAGGGTGGGTGCGGGTTGGGGGAGGGGCAAGAGAATCAACGAGGGACCATTTTCTTTTGTTACAGGTTTGTTTGTTTTTTATTTTGCATGGATGATGTGGGACTTTTGCCATGCTGGGGTGGGCTCCCAGCATGGTACCTGGAAGTTTTGAGGGGGCAGTGGAGCCAATGGGGGATTGGGCACCCCCATTGGCCATACAGTGTGGGGGGAGACACATGAGGGCACTGGACTTCTGCCCGCTGGGGTGGGCTCCCAGCATGACACCTGGAAGTTTTGAGGGGGCAGTGGAGCCAATGGGGGATTGGGCACCCCCATTGGCCATACAGTGTGGGGGGAGACACATGAGGGCACTGGACTTCTGCCACGCTGGGGTGGGCTCCCAGCATGACACCTGGAAGTTTTGAGGGAGTGGAGCCAATGGGGATTGGGCACCCCATTGGCCATACAGTGTGGGGAGACACATGAGGGCACTGGACTTCTGCCACGCTGGGGTGGGCTCCAGCATGACACCTGGAAGTTTTGAGGGGCAGTGGAGCCAATGGGGGATTGGGCACCCCATTGGCCATACAATGTGGGGGAGACACATGAGGGCACTGGACTTCTGCCACGCTGGGTGGGCCCCAGCATGACACCTGGAAGTTTGTTTTTTGGGATGGGGGGCACTGGAGCCGACAGGGATTGGGTACCTCTGTTGGACAACACAGTGTGCTTGGGGGGGAGTGTGCATGAGCCGAGGGGGATTGGGCACCCCCTAGGCACACAACAAAAGGGGGACTCACACATACAACCACCGCTACAATCAGTGGTAGTGATGTGGAGGTTATTTGCATACTGCTGACGGCGGGGCAGTATGCAAATTGCCTACACGTTACCACCGCTGATTGTAGCAATGGTTTGTTTTCAACTGTATACCTCTGCAATTGGAACTGCTGTCATAGACAGCTGGGACATTCATTGGGGTGGTGCGGCCGTGCCTGCAAAAACCCTGAGGGCATTGGAAGTGGGGGTGCCATACCTACGAAAACTCGTATGGTGGCACTATGTTTCTTGCACATGCATGCAAGCAAACATAAAAGCTATAATTCCTACAGATTTCAGTCCCACAAGACCTCTGGGGACGGTCTCCATTTTAGGTCCCCTGAGGCTTGATTGGTCCAACTCTGGCAGTGCAGAACCAAAATGGTGGCTCTTATGCAAAAAGTCCAAGCTGCAAGAGAATGCAGGTTAAACAAACTTCTATACTATTGAGCTAGCCTGGTGGCACTGAGGTTTGAGGCACTGGACTCCACACCTCGTTACACACCAGTGACTTGGGTTAGGGAGCAGACTCGGGTCACTGGTGTGTCGGGGGGGGGAGATAGGCTTGAGCGTCCCACGACAGTTTGCCTACTCTGGGAAGGGTTGAGGCCACAGCCCACACACTTGTCTGACTCCGAGCGGAGGCTCGGAGTACTACAAGCCCCTAATGATAGGGGAAGGGCAGCCGCTATACAGCATGATGTCGGCGCTCAACGCCTTGACGTCAGGGGTCTCACGCTGTAGGGGAAGGAGAAAAGAGGAAAATAGCCTGCCATCTCCGGGAAGATGGCACTCCAGAGATGTGCCCTCAATGTGCCTTCACTCGAATTGGACGGCCCCGTGGACCGATTTAAACATAAGTGATTCTGTTCGGGAGTAAGCCGAGTTTCATGGGGATCCAGGGGTCATTCGAGTAGGGTGGAAGGCAGAGGGATGTCTGCCTAGGAGCTCCTGATGGGTTGGGGATGGTAGGCTGGGAAGGTGGAATAAATAGAAATTTAAAAAAAAAACAAAAAAACTTCTATACTATTATTAATAAGGCAGATAAACAGTAGATGAGCACAGTTCCTAACAGAGCTCCCTTTGCGCATATAGCAACTGCAGAATGGAGCAGAAATATCACTCGCCTGGCTGGTCACGAGCCCTTAATTACTTGGACTCAACCCAGACTAATTTGTAACACAGCGTAATGACTCTTCTAAAGAGACAGGCACTGAGGTGTTCTATAGCACTGTCATGCAGACACATACAGCTACTGCAGACACTGGACACCATCCTAACAGTGGGCATTAGGCAGCCCAGGAAGACATTTTAGTAAACCCCAATTTGTAGGGGGGGGGTTACATAAGTTGCTATATTTCTTGTTGTCTTAAATGACAACAGAGACAAAGTGGCTTGTCCAGCAGCCCTTGGCATTATAGTGTTGAGGCAGAGGTGGAACCCCAAAATTGGATCTGAAATCAGCTTTAGCAAATCAGATAAACTCTGGTTCAAGGGAAGTGGGGTCACAGACCCTAAACTTCACCACACCCCTTGGGCGGGGTTTAAAAGGAACCGTCATTGAAAACTCTCTCTTTCCATGGGAATTCAATGCGAAACATTCCAAGAAAGGGCCAGGTCATGGGTCTAAAGAAAGGACTGAGGAAACGGAGTGTAACGTAAGTGTCCCATGGGTCTGTGTGGTGGCTGCTTGTGTTTGTCTGTGTCTGTAGCTTAGTTTTTGTGGATTTACAGGGTTTTCTGCTTGGAGTAACTACACCACTCTTGCTCACTACATCCATGAAAGTCTCCTGGACTGGATTTCTGCAAAACATCATCACCAGATATCTGCATTTTCATTTTAAAATCAACTTTTTAGAATCTATCCCAAGCAAAACATAAGTCAATCAACCAAGTCTGACAAACTCAGTGACTCTTCTGACCTTCTAAAGGATCCGTGTATGGGCTTTTCAACAACCTCTTTGAATGACAAAGGACGCATACAGACAAAAGGATTTCACATCCTGCATATGCGCAGGCACAGTTCGTCACCTTCATCACCTTCAGGAATTTTAACAAATTCTGTGACTCTGGACCTCAGCAGTTGATAATTTCTTTTGGCTTTTGACTTAACCACCAGGTATCAACATTTTCAATTGAAATCAACTTTTAATGTACTTGTCTCTAAGGGCTATCTATCCAACAGCCAAAGTTGATCTTCATTTATTTATTAAATTTTGGTGACCGGGTAAGCCCACTAAGCCCCGGAGGTCCCTTTTTCAGGGGTGACCCGGGAAATAAAATGTCTAATACTGCTGCTGCTACTTATGTCAGGAAACATACACCCTAACCCTGGCCCTCCCCCACGAGTTGGTGCCAAAGAACAAGTCAAGACTGGGAAGCTGTCCTTGGCAAGTATCAACATCTGTAGCCTCCTCAATAAACTCAAATCCCTCACAGCCTGGATAGCACATCACAACCCTGATATTCTGTCCGTAATTGAGACATGGCTTTCCCCAAAGATCCCGTACTCAGCAATATCAATCCCAGGGTATACAGTCTTCAGGCAAGACAGGCTGTCCAAGAGAGGCAGAGGCTGTGCCCTTTACCTAAAAGAATCTCTTAAGTGTCATGTTTTCAGTGTGCCTCTCCCTGAGAATGACATCCAGGTCCTTGCCATGAAGATACTGCTTGGAACACAAAACAAAAACCTAGCAGTGGCATCAATCTATATCCCACCCCCCAACCAAGCAGATCAACCAAGGGCTAAACCCTATACTAGACTTCATACACTCATTTAATCAAAATACAGAAACAATCCTGCTTGGTGACTTTAATGTAAACTGGTCCTCCCCCAGTGCGAACAAATATAAGGACGCACTGACTGCTGCTAACTTCTCACAAATGGACCAATCACACACAAGGGTGAACTACAGAACAGGTACTACCACCCTTCTGGATTGGGTTCTCACATACTGCCCAGATCACATCACGAAAACAGTAGTTCTCTCCGACAGTTTAATCAACCACCCCCCTAATTTTTGCTCCTGGTCGAACAAATACACTAAGCCTCCTTCCAAAACTATTAACAGCAGTAGACTTATTCCTGGTCATCTTTGGTCTCTAAAAACCCTCCTACAAGACCATGATTGATCTCTGATAGACACAGCCTCCAACATTGACACTGCTCTTGAATATTTTATCCACAGCTTTAACAGCACCTGTGATGTCCATGCCTTGTTCAAAAAACGAAGAGTAAAGGCGTCAGCAACCCTTGTATTAACTCTGATTTTATGGAACAATTGAGGTTCCAGGCTCATCTTTGGCATCTGGCCAACTTGACTGGCACCCAGGCTGATACCCAGGCCTACTAAGCAGCAAGAATTGCCTGTACAAGAGCAATTTGAAACGAAAAGGCAAGGTACTACAGGAGCACACTCGCTAACTCATGGAAAGATGGGAAGAAGTTTTGGGCAAATTTTTTCCAAGTTACAGGGCATATCCCCAAAGTACCACCCTCTATGCTCAATGTAAATGGCAGCCTCACTCTGGACCAGGTCACCATGGCTAATGCTTTTATTGTGGCATTCACCGATCTTAGTCATGTGCTTCCTCCAACCTTCTTTGACTCCCCACCGGACTCTCCAGTCTTGGACAAAGCAAAAATAACACAGGGCCATCCACCTTTCTACTTTAAAACTATCTCGGAGGCCCTAGCCAAAAAAACAGCTGCTTAAAGTGCTTGGGAGGTCCAGATTCAGTGGTGACTCCCTAGACCTGAAACTCCTTGCCCTCACCATTGACGAAGTCCTGACCCCACTCACCAAAATCCTCAACCGATCCCTAATGCTTTCTCAGTTTCCCCAAATATGGGAATCTGCTGTTGTGATGCCAATTCATAAAAGTGGGGATAAGACCCTAACCTCTAACTACAGACCCATCTCCATTCTTCCCCCTCTCTCGAAAGCACTGGAGAGAATAGTTGCTGATCAACTTACAGAATACCTTTCTAACCACAGCCTGCAATGTCAGGAGCAGCACGGTTTTTGAAAAGGACATAGTACCACCACGGCTCTCCTTGAATTCACCACTTACATCCATAATGCTCTGGATCAGGGACATCTTGTCGGTGCCACCTTCATTGATTTGACAAACGTGTTCGACACTGTCAACCACTCCCTGCAATCTGAATAATTATCTTGCCTTGGCCTCTCAGATGACACCGCACATTGGTTCCAAAGCTATCTTAGTGACCGAACCCAACAGGTCAGAGTTGGTGAGTCCCTCTCACCCTCCCATCCAATTTGCTCTGGAGTTCCCCAAGGGTCCATCTTGGGTCCCTTGCTTTTCAGTATTTTTCTGAACAGTCTCCCTGCATCACGCCCTAATACACTCCTGTTATATGCAGACGATGCAGTTATTTTCACCTCCCATCCTGACCCCTTCCTCCTACAACTGCAACTGCAAACAAGCTTTACACAAGTGGAGACATGGTTTAAATCCCCAAAACTCATACTAAATCACAAAAAACTAAAACAATGATGTTTCATGGTATCCATAACAAACATAAAAACAAATGTCTATCTATCACAAACAGTGAAGGAACGTTGCTCGATCATGCTCAACTGCTTAAATATCTGGGGGTTACCCTCGACAGCACCTTGTCTTACTCTGAACACATTGAGAGCATTGCCAAGATCATGAATACCCGCATAGGACTTCTCTTTAGACATAGGAGCTGCCTCACCAATGAAGCCCTAAGCATTGCCATTCAGAGCTCTGTTACATCAATAATCGACTATGGGCTTGTGATCTACGGCTCTGCCACTGACACTGCACTTTTACGAATAGCCATTGCCCTTAACAAGGCATGTCATCTACTGACCTCTGCTCCATGCCTCTCACATACCTGTGACATCTACAAGCAAGCAAACTGGCTCCAACTCCCCGGCAGACTCAAGTACCAGACCTGTATGCTAGCAAAAAAGATTACCTTAAATCTCCTACCCTCAAGGTTTCAGTCCTTACTGGCCCCCCACTGTGGCCCCTGCCTAACCAGGAGCTCAGAATATCGTACTTTTGCTGTTCCACCCTGCCGCACTATCCAAGGACAACGCTCCTTTACATACAGAGCCTCATCCTGGTACAACTCGCTTCCACCTGCTGTTACCAATGACACTACCCTGGGCACTTTCAAGTGCAACCTGCGTCAGCACCTTGTCACAATGTCCTCCTGTGAATGTTTCTCCTAATTAAACTTACTCTCCTTCCCTCTAATTTCCCCTCCTCTAAGTGCCTCCCACCTTTACCCCACCACTATCCCTTATCTCCTCCCTTTTTATTTCCCCACTATTATCTACATTCTCTCCCCATAGCTTCCTCAACATGTATCTACCATCTCTCCTAGCAGTTTCTAATTTATTCTAGTGAACCATATTACAACTGTGTTTTTTTAATTGTACATATGTTCTTGAATAATATACACAAATTACTGTAACTTAACATACATACTGTGAATCATTGCACATATTTCACTAATTCCATATGAAAGCTTTAATGTACACGACAAAGCCTATGGCTGTTCGAAACTACTGTACTTGTTATTGTCCTCACTATGTTCTGTATTGTTTCCCCAACGTGGAACCTTTGTAAAAGAACCTTGGCTCAAAGGTGTCTTCTGAAATAATAATAAATAAATAAAATAAATAAATAAGTGTGCACAGTGAGGTTTTTAAACATTGTAACTGTTAGGAAGCTAGCCAATCATTTCCCTGTAGACATGTGCAAGTGTAATTTTCTAAATCCTGTTGTGCTTAATGTCTGAATAGCTTACATGTAAGTATTGTATATACTGTACCTGTTACTACTGTTATATCTAGCTAACCAGTGTTTAGTAAGAAATTAGGTATTTTTATAAAGACTGGAATAACTGGTTTGTGTGTGACAGCATCCCTAAGGAAAAAATACCTGGATAAGGTGTACGCAGGGTAAAGTATCTTTGAGAGAGCAAAGTGTGCCTACCCAATATGGAGACCCTCATTATGGAGAGTCTAAAGGGGAGAATGTGGCAGACAAAGGGGTTATCAGGGCATCAGAGGCTGCACTTTTAAAGGCCCTCTGTAATCTACATATATACCCTTGCTGCCTGCCTCTATAACTCTGGTGCTAAACTGTCCATTTACTGTTGATCTGTTGTAACTGTAGTTCTCTTGTTTTCCCCAGCTGAAACTGGTGAGCCAGCTACTGTTTTTGCCAGCTAGGACAACAATTGAAGACTCTGCACCTGCGGTCCCTGAAGACCACACTAGATCAAGCAGCATGACCACGACAAGAGATAAGGACCGAGAGAAGGACTGGAACAAAGCTGTTGCCTCCCTGCCTGCCCTAATTACCATATATCCAGCAGGAAGTCAAAGTAGGATTTGACATTTTTTTTTATTGTAGTCTTTGTTAACCGTGTAAGTGCCTGTTTTCAGGGGTGACCTGGGAGCACTGGGGAGGTTAAGTGACTTGTTCAGAGTCACACAGTATGCAAGTGGAGGTTGTGGGAATCAAACCCAGGTCTGCTGGATGTACCAAGCTCATTCACAGCTCATTACTCTAACCTCTCTAGGCTGTACTGCCAGCCCCAAAATCTAACAGCGCAGATCCTTCATTTACAAGGGACTGCGCCAGGACTAACTTTAACCTTGCAATGCATGCCTCCCACCTGGACGATCTTGAGCAGCACCTGGGGGAAATGGAGGATACTGTTCTAAACTTGATCAGAGAAAGGAACATGCTCAGTAAAGTGACAGAGGAGCTGGTCAAGAGGATGGATGACCAGAAGAGCAGGGCACGCCACTCAAAACTCCATATTATAGGTTCGCCCAGCAGCAGGAATTCAAAAATGTCTCATGGAACATCCCCACCCTGCTTACCTCCCCTTCCCCCACCACTCTCCACATGCCAAAAGCCCCACTACCTGGGGCGCATCCTCTTTTCTGCTCACCTCTGCTCCTCCTCAAACTTGCAGTAGCAGTGAGCTCACTCTTGTGTGTCTGCCCCTGGTAATACTCTCACATTAATCCTCAGTGACCTACCTGCAGGCAGCTTAATCTTCCCATATGCAGTTTGTCTTCTTGGCCAATCTGTGTGCTGACACCCAACAACTTAATTTCATATATGCATTTTTGTATCTATGCTCAACTATATGCTGACACCTGAATCACTATTTTTTTTTTTACTTGCATTTTTTCCTCCCTCCCCCAGTTCTGCAAGCACCGCACCATTGGAAAAGCTTATGGTGTTGGCCCCTGCTTCTTGCACCTACCTGGAGCTCTCCAGTAACCCCATGGAGCTGTGGTTCTTCCTCCCAGGTGGGGACGAGGTGGGGCCCATACACCCTGAACTTCTAGTTTCATCAGCTCAGGCTGGGACAGGCAGGTATGAGCTCTGGGGTCTGAAATGAGTGCTCCATCTTTCCAGCACCTGGAGAGCTATTTTCCCTTTTTCTACGGATGCGACGTGCACGCCGATGTCAAGGCATAATCACCGAAGCCTGTCACGTCCCTCCCCCATGCAACAAGGATAGGTGCTGCTGTACCCAGACCTCTGTCTGGGACCAGTCAAGTGACCAACCTCACCCCCACCTCCCTCCCGGAGAGCGAGGCAGTCCCTGGGATGCTCAGCCTTCTTCCCCTGGCTGGCCCTCCGACTCCCCGGGCTTATTCCCAAACCTGGGTCATTGGCGTCGCAAGCGGTAGCACTACCACTGCACCAGCGGGCCGGCTCTGAATCACTGTTGCATTTGAAATTTGTGCTTATACCTCCCTATTTATTGTACCCATTCCCATTGGTGTGTTTGATCTTGATGATGTTCATTGTATTCGTAACTGTGTTGTATATCTTCTGTAAATTGTATTGTATTCTTTTCTCTGCCATCTTTGTGGCTCGGGTTGTGCTTAAAAATGGTTCTTTGGATCAGTGCACTTACCTGGTAATCAAAGATAGAAATACATATTTACATAAATGAATGAATGGGCCCCAAAGCAGCTAAGTCTGAAATTGAGCATGCCCACCACATAGTTCTAAACCGAAGCCTGGGGACAAGCCCAGCACGTTTTGGTCAAATACTCTGATATCCAAACAAGGAAATAATGCTGAGTGTGACAAAATCTTATGTCCTCATCACCACTGCTAAGGGCAGTGTATATATTTTTCAGGACTATAGCCAGTCTTTACAAGTTAAAAGGCAACAGTTTCCTGACCTGAAGGAGAAGTTCCAGAAGAGGGGATGGAAATTTGCCCATCTATACCCCTCACGCCTACAGATCAGCAGACTGGTGGGACCTCATAATTTCTTCTCCAACCCCAACAAGGCTAAGGAATTTGTGAACCATGAAGATGCAGCATTAGAGGTGCACCACTTGATCGGATCCACTGAGCTGGCAACCTGACTTCATGATAAGCAACTGTGAATACCCATTATTGTTCAAGACCTGTGACATCCCCTTTCCAGGCACACTGACCCTAATTTTTTTCTTAGACCCACTTACTTGCTGTGTTGTGCCTCACGGCAGAGACTGAATTATTTTACAAGCCAGTAGCTAATAGCTGGGGCAGAGGATTTGTGCCAGCGTGAGGAGCAGCTGGCAGTTGCAGTAACAGTGGCCTAACAATGGGTGGTGCTTTGGCTCTCTTCCCCCTATCCAGGTATGCGTTGTCTAGGTCACACTGCCCTGCCATGGAACTGGGATTGGACACCATGGGGAGGGAGGCTGGGGGAATACACGGGACTGCACAGCAAGTCTTGACCGCAACTCATGAGGGGATTACAAGCTAAACTATACCCCCTTAGAGAACACAGCCCTTTACTATTATTTTTTTGGTTGGAACTCTTACCATTGTCCACAAGACAAAAAAAAATCTCACTTCACAGCATCAGCAAATTAACTCTTGCCCTCCCTCCCCGACCACATTGAAGGATTACTATATCATGATCAGGAAGGAGAAATTCCCTCATACTTACCATAGTTTCCTTTTCTGTTACCGCCAACATTGTCAATGGGGAGTTAATACAGAGGGGTAATGAACATCTCTATTATGGTAGAGGCACAGCCCAAAGCTATCAATTAGCATAGAACCGGCTCGGCCCAGTGGCGCTGAGGGTTGAGGCACTGGACACCACACCTCGTGCTATGCCCCCCGACCTGAGTTTGGGAGTGAGCTCAGGTGCTGGGGTCAGCAGGGGTGGGTTGAGCATCGATCGCCCATTGAGGGTTGGGATGACCCGGCGTCCCAGTGGCCCTCGGTGGAGACTGGGGGGCACTGCAGCATATAGGGCAACATGTGATCAGCGTGGCTGATGCAAGGCAGGGTTGCCATGCATCATTGCTTTGGGGCGTGCGCCACACATGGGGGGCAGAGATCAGAACAAGGAAAACCCCAGTCCATGGGGTAGGTGACGGCACCAGCCCCCATGCCCACAGTCGGGTCCATCCTGTCTGGCCTTTCAGGTTCCTCCGCCCGGGCCCTCACCCACAGTTGGAGTCTACAAGTAAGTGTGCCCAAAGAGGAGGGGTGGTCCCACCCCGGAGGGGTTAAGCTGGGGGTGCCAGCTGTGGGATGAGAGGGAGGAGAGAGGAAGTTCAGACAGGAGGACTTCGGGCAGGGCAGGATCCGGCTAGATGCCCAAGAGAGGCCCCGTGGACCATGACCAGGAGGGAAAAATAATTTGAAAAAAAAAATCAGCATGGAAGCCTGGGCACATGAATATTCTGAGAGCATAGACTCCGCAGTCACCTTTGTCCACACAGTACCCATACAGTCCTATGTAACCAATAATCTGCAAAGTACCCAGGCCAGCGAATTCTCTCATTAACCTAACACCAACAAATGTATATGTAAAAAGATCTGACATTATAAGGAAGGGGGCAGATTCAGGACTGATGTGAGGAAGTATAGTACTTCTTCACAGAAAGAGTGGTGGATTTCTGGAGCAGCCTTTCAGCAGTGGTGGTAGGTGTGAAAACAGTGGTGGCATTCAAGAATGCATGGGATAGGCACAGGGAATCTTAGGGAAAGGGAAGGGGGTGTGAATGGGCCAACAATCAAGTAGGATCTGCGGTGATATTGTAGGCAAGGAAAAATGGTCAGACTGGGTGGCCAAGTGATCCTTATCTGCCGGCAAATTCTATGTTTCTATGATGCTATTGGAGCTCTCTTTGATGGATCCCTGAGAAGAAACAAAATTACCATGGTGAGGGAGTCAGTGGGCAGTGTGGTCATGCACCTGCACACTGGCACACCTGCATGCTGTGTCTGCAGAGTCCCCATGCCCCCCCCCCCACATCTACTGCTCCCACTGGCTTTGCTACCGAGCCTCCGCCAGGTGGCAGTCAAGTGGGGGGGGGATCAGGAACCCCCCTTCCCGAGGGAGGAGAACTGTCCTTGGGACATTCAATCCTCCCTCTGCTGACAGGCCCTGGTCCATTCTCGAATCCAGGTCACTGGCGTTAGTGAAGGTAGGACATCCAGAGCCTCAGCCCTCCCTACCACCATGCCAGCTGCGGGGGAGAATTATAAGAAACTAAGTGTGCAGATGAGTCCTTTATTTATTTATTTATTTGAATTTTGGTAATCGGGTAGGCCCACTGCGACAGAATGTCCCTTTTTCCGGGGCGACCTGGGGAAAAGGGTTACAAAGGCTTGAACAGTGATACAATAAATGATTGCACATGGTAAGTGTACGCAGACACTTTTACAAAAACATACACAATAAATAAGGCAAAACGTCACGCAGGCAGTAATTTAAGTTACATCTTCAAAACTGGTATAGGGTTAAAAGCCAGAGAACGATAACTAAGCAAAGCATATGTAGAATTACGTATAACTGAATATAGAGTATACAGGCACAGTGAGAAATTATTTACAACTGAGACCAACCAGACACTCAAAGCATGACTTGCATAGCACCAGAGCACAGTGTAGTAAATAAAGGAAGGAATAAGCAGGCTTAGGTAAGGAACCCAGAAAGAGGGCATGAGCGGGGAGAGTGATGAGAGATAAGGGGAGCAGTCAACAGGAGCAGGTGCACAGGTGAGAGGAGGCATGGTAAGATTTGAGAGAACGCTGGAACAGGTGAATAGAGGTACAGGTCATGACAGTGCAGGGAAGAAAGTTCCAAAGAGAGGGACCCAAGAAGGCAAAGGCACGACGACTCCTTCTAGATGGGGTTTAGGGATAGAGAGCAAAGGTAAGCCAGTGGACCATAAAGGTCTAGTTATGGATTTACATTGAATGACGGGCAGGAGGCAAGGAGGAGAAGTGTAAGTATGCACAAGTTCGAAAGTCAGGCAGAGGGTGGAGAATTGCAGCCTGGCTTCAAAACAAGGCCAGCCCAGTGAGCCAAAGAGAGTGCAGTGGTGAGCTCTGGTATTAGCGCCAAGAGTGAATTGAGCTATCCTGTGGTAAGACTGTTTTAGCTTGTTAAGGGGGAAGACCTGAGCGGAGTGAAGGATTGGGGCACTGTAGGAGATTATCGGAAGTAGGGAGGAGGAGGCAATGACAAGGCGGGAGGCAGGCGTAAGATAGGGCTTGAGGCAGTACAGCATTCTGAGCTTCTGATGGAAAGTCTTGATCACTGAGGAAACATGGGTGTCAAAGGTGAGATGGGAGTCCAGGGTCAAGCCCAGATATTTAAAGGACTGAACCATTACAAGAAGGACACCCTGAGAGGAGTAGATTAACAGTGGGGGAGGAGTGGGAGGCTTGGGGGTCCGATGGAAGAAGAGCATAGATTTAGTTTTCTTAGTATTAAGCACCAGTAGGTTATTAAGAAACCAAGTCTTGAGGTTCAGGAAATCCTGCTGGAGAAGGTGGTTTAACATGGCATGGTCAAAGGAAGACCAGTAGAGGATGGCATCGTCGGCATATACTTCAGCCCTTTATTGGGGAGATTATTAAATGGGAAGAAAGCAGTAACATCCAATGAAATTTGTGAAGTGGTACTTATTGAACAAGTTTTAAAATGTGTGCGTGTGGAGCTGAAAACATGGATATCTGATCAGAATTCTAGTATGGTAGCAAAAGCTGCTGAATGGGCAGATCAGTATGTGTACTGCCACCCTGATTGATGCAAGAGGGTACATGGAGGAAGGAGTTCTGTTCACAGAGGGGTGGGTGGGACACAATGGGAACCTAAAATCCAGCAGTCCTTGGAACCTAGAAGAAACACCCCTATTGAACCTAAGAGCAGCAAAGTAGAGATTAGGAAGTGTTATGTGTGCCAGAAGCTTAGGCATTTGTCTTATGACTGCACTCAGGCAACAGGAGACAAGCCATGGAATGGGGACGCCACTGTCCCACTACAGGATCAAACATGGTAATCCTCGCTCTTGCTGAGAAGGGGGAGAGCAATACCCTCACAGAAGAGCAGCACATGGTAGGGTGTGTCTCAAGTGCTGTCCCATGGAACACTTAGAAACACTCCAGATCAACCTGAGAGAATGACACCATGACACGGGGAATGGAGGGCACTGTGTTCAGTGGAAGAATCCTCCAGCAGGAGCTGGTATAACCGGATCAGATCCTGCCAAGGAAGGGTGCCGTGGTCCTTACCCTTGGGTCACAGTACTGAAGGCCTGGGTACTCCCGAAATGGCAAAGGGGTTAGGAGTAGAGGGAAGCAATGTCTGCTTCCGGGTTGCCTGCAGACATTTTGCTGGGGCATCTCACTGGGATGAGGAAGGAGAGCCAGATACTAGGGGCGGGCAAACACCTAATTTTGAACATTCAGCTGAAGATTCATATTCAGGGCCCCAAATATTTGGACATTCGGTATTTGGCTTCATTATTTGTGTACCTGGGGTAGAGAAAAAGTAAAAAAAAAAAAACAGCCCCACACCCTCCTTCACAGCCCAGTCATGGTAAAAACAACCTCCATCCCCCACTCTCTGCAATGAGCCCACTCTTCCTCCCCAAGCACCCACAATTGCAATAGCAATAGAAAAAAAAAACATGACGGGTGACTGACACAACCAGCCCACTTCCATGGCCAGCCGCCGTCTTCTCTTGCCATTTATACAGTTAAACAAGTCATCCCCCCACCCTGGCAGCAGCACCCAAGTCCCACCCTCCTCCCCACCAGCACCCACAATTCTTAAATTTAAGCAAGTCGGCAGGCACAAGAAGGCGACCAGCACAACCTGCCCTCCTCTACAGCCGTCCGCCTTCTTGTGAATGGCGCTCCAGCAGTTGCTCGCATAATAAAACAGTTCATCAACTGTTGCACAGGAGTAGCAGCCCGCAGGATTATAATTTCACCACACAGCATTAGAGCGGGGTGCACAATGCTAATGCAAATAGCTATGCCAGTTTAAGTAAATAGGAGGAATAGATAGCCAGCATGAAGTAAATATTCATGGGCCTCAAGTTCATGAAAAACAAAGGGGGAAGGTGTCATGACTGAATTATTTTTGTATACTGAATTATTTGCTGTCTGACAAAAAAAAAACCTGGTGTGAAAGGCCTATTGTATGTGAGGCATTCTCGAGAAGGAAGACGATTTTCACATGAATAGACTGGCCCTGCTTCATCTGGAGATTGAAAGACAGGACATGACTGCCTCTTTTGTTGTCTTAAATGACCGTCAGGAAGAAGTGGCTTGTCCATCAGCCCTTGGCACTCCAGAAATGGGTCCGAAATCAGCTTCAGCCAATCAGATGAGCTATGGTACAAGGGAAGTGAGGTCACAGACCCTAAATTCCACTGCACCCCTGGAGTGAGGGGGAGAGAGAGAGAGGCAAGGCATTTTTATTTGGGATCAGGATGTGTCACAGAATTTAATAGCTGAAGGATGCACAGTAATAATTTAAGCAATTCTTGCAAAGTCACACAACATTAAAACATAAAAAAACTGAAGAAAAAAGAAGGGAACTATCAGTCTGCAAAGACTTATGATTTTAAAAACAGGTGGTATTTTAGTCCCTTTTTAAATGCCTCCACCGAGGGTCAACTCTTAAGATGGATTGGAAGAGAGTTTCAAGTAAGCGGGGCCACAAGCAAGAATGACCTATTACTGGACGCATTAAATGTGATCTGGGGGTGGCTAAAAAAAATTCCTCCATAGAGTGACCGGCTGGGAGCATACCAAGCCAAGTGGTCTTTAAGGTAACCAGGACCCAGTCCATGCAGGGCCCTATGTAAGCAATAACACCCTACAGGTTGAGCTATATGGTCTATATTGCCCAATGTGGAGGGTATTATTGGACTCAGAAAATGGGTTGCAGGTAACCTTTTTTATAAAATAAAAGATTAAAAACAAATCAAATAAATGTGGTTTTATTGTTTTACTTTTGATATGTTTGTTAGGCGCCCGGAGCCCCAGGAAATGAGCACCCTACAAATAAAACTTGCCTTGCCCTGTCTTAACAGCGAATAAAAATTCATGTTCTTGCAAAGTAGTCCCTCTACTGGTATAGTTGCCAGAAGAGGGTGCTGCTATTTTGGGGAGCCAGTTTCAGTCACTTTCATTTTCTCAGATTCATTTAGTTTCACCTCAACTGTCTGCTCCCCCCTCCATACCTCACTATGCTGGGATGATGTTACTGGTTATAGAGCTGGTTAAGGTGAGAGGCAGAGAACGTGCTAACGTGGCAGAGTGGGCTGATGTGAACTGTCTGGTCTCTCCCTCATACTGCAGGGCAAGCTGAACGTGATTGGTCCTCCTCCCGCCCTGCTCAGTAGCATTGTGATTGCAGCCCAGATCAGTGGAAATCAGCAGAAATTCCAATGGGATCTTTCAGAGGCTGGGAGCATGTATGCACGGAGCTTTCAGGAGCATGCTATGTTTGAAGCTGCAAGCGAGAGACAGACAGAAGCACTGTGCAGTCTTAGTCACACATTTCAGATTAGTATGGGTTCTGCTTTCTACGTTTCAGATCACATTCTGTTTTGTTTTTTTAAAACTATGACTTCTAGTTTTACAGCTCTCAAACTGCTCGGTTGACAGAATCGAAAGGAGAGGCGTCACTTGCTAAGCGAGTGGAAAACAATGGCTGCCAAGTCGCTTTTCAGACTGGAAGTGGGCACATGGAAGAGTGTTCTGTAATGTGGCCATGCCAGCCGGCATTTGTTTTTTGGTGGACATTGTTGAAAAATGAATGTATGTCCAAAGACAGCTCTCAGCCAATCAGAATTCAGGATTTTTTAAGCCCATTTTCTAGCTGTTAGTAAAGCCATCTTAAAGATTAGCTGATACCTTCAGGAGAGCTTTCACTAAACATAATATTTAGACACAGTCCAGCTTGTACTTCACATTAGTTCTGTATTTCTCCTCCCCATTATTGTTGTGAATGACAGATTATAGTACACACTGCAAGCCCATTGGCTGACAGGGTCTACAAATGGGCTTCCAGAAGTACAGTAGCTGTCATTCACTGACAGCTCTGTTGGTGGGCAACTGTGGCAGTTTGCAGGTGGGTTGAGCTGCCCACTGACATTCGGAACATGCTGGGACGGGGGGAGCGAGGTGGGATGGGGATGCCTGAGTGGGAGGGGGGTCCGCTGGACCACCAGGGAGACTCCGGGACTCCTATGGTGTTGCGGTCGAGTCAGGGCAGGGAGGGGGGTTCCATTAGACTATCAGGGATTATGCCGCTTCACATTTCCTATTACCGGGGATTCGGGCAGGGGGGGCCACTGGACCACCAGAGATACTTTGGAGTTCAAAAGTCAAAATGCAATCAGGTTGAGGAGGCTGGGGGTACCACTAGACAACCAGGGAATATGTGTTTGGCTCAGAGCTTTTGCAAGGCGCCTGGCATATTCGGCCGGACGCAATCCTGCAAGAATCATGCAAACGGAGCCATGATGACGTGCAAATTGCCCCACTGTGCCTTGCATGCCTAATGGCCCCATTTGCATGTCTCAGGCTGTTACTCCCAACCTTGGGCACAGCGCATCTGGAGATGTGCTGCCCCATTGGTTTCCCAGCCCAACCATGGGGTTGCATCGGTGCTTCTCGGGTTGTGCGCAACGGTGCTATTCACAGAGATCTCCGGGTGCATCTTCTGTGAATACCATAGTTTGGGCTCGGTGCATCTCATTTGCATCGGGGCAGCTGAGATGCGCCGAGCGTGACTGCTTTGTGAACCCTCCCTGACGTATTCATACATATTTTCTCAGTAATAAATAACAGGGAGGAGAAATCTATAAAATATATATAATATATATATGGAATGCAAGCTGAATTATACTAAAGGAATAACGCACGACAGGACATGTGTCATGCTGGGAGAACATCATGCCTTGGGTGGCTGGGCATGAGGGCAATAGCTTGTTTATTAAAAAAGAAAAGAAAATGGGATAAATATGTTTAAAATGTTTTATTTTGCCCAGTTTTTCCACAGAGCACGTATACTTATTCAAAATTGAGTCCCTAGTTTTTATTTTGTCCAGCAGATGGCGCTGGTGCTATATGCTTGCCCTCTGTCTATCGGTCTCTTTGTCACTTCTTCTGTGTGGTAACCCCCCTCCACTCCCGCAAAGAATTCCTGTGTTGCTGTGTCAGTAGCCTGTAATTTCGATCCCTTTGTCTGTGTTCCTTATTCAGCAGCTTCGTGTTTCACGTCCCCCACTCTGGACTTTTTATCTGCCTGCTGAGCAAAGGATGCGTAAGAAGCCAACCACACGCGCACCATGCGGTAAGTTTTGAAATAGTGCTCCCTTGGACTCCTCGGCCATGTGTCATAAAGCCGTATTGACATACGGCACTGAAAACAGTACAGCAGAGTTAATTTAGGAAAAAGAAAAGACGTTTCTCTCTTTCCGCCTGGTAGACAGTTGTTAAGTGAGTGCGGCAGTTTCAGTGGACATGCGCTGTTACTCTCTTCTGTCAACTGAGTGGATCAAGAAGCTGAGGACAGTCTTTAGTTTTATTTTGGGCTTCATTCAGATTTCTTTCTTTTTAAGTGAAAGGTGCTGCAAATTAAAACTGCTGTAAATCTGCTTATGAGCAAAATCACTGAAGTCAGCAGCCGAACAAGAATTGGGAACGTGAAGCTAATTGTGTTGACTGCTTCACTTTCACTTTTAGAATTTATGAGGGGACTGTATTGTAACTGTTCATTGGGGAAATAAGAAATATGTTTTTATTTCATAGAACCATAGAAATCTGGCGGCAGAATAGGACCCAGTTGGTCCATCGAGTTTGCCCCTTCCCCTCTCCCTACTCATTCCCTTTGTCTGGAGACATCCCACTCCGCCCTTTGGCCAGCCCCTTATGTCTGTCCCTTGCTCTCTTGAATCCCTCCACCGTTTCAGCTCCCACCACCTCTTCCGAGCAGTCTGTTCCAGGACTCCACCACCCTCTCTGTGAAGTAATGCCCCCACACATTGCCCTTTACCTTCCTCCTACCAATCTTAAACTATGACCTCTAATTTTAGCACCTACTTTCCTTGTAAATAAGCTCTCCACCTTCACTCTGTTTATTCCCTTCATGTACTTAAAACTTTCTGTCATGTCTCCCTGCTCCCTTCTAGTTTCCAGTGGGTACAGATTCAATACACTCAATCTCACCCCAAAGGGTTGTCTATGCATACCGTGTGTCACAAATGCACTACACAGGTGCTCTGCTCCCACAGTGCCAAACCTCAAAGTGCAATATGTGAACAGGAGACAAACGGGGTAAACCTCCTGTCTGTTTTGGGTCCAAAACACCTACTAGTCATGAGTTCTGAGGTAAAATATGAACCCATTTTCACTCGCACGCCCAGTTAACACGATCAAATATTGCACCCTCTTCAGGGAAATGCAGTATAGGTATGGCTCTAACTTCTTTAGTGCCCACATCATTGCAAGGCATTCTTTCTCCACCGTAGAATAAGCCTGCTCCCTGGGAAGTAACTTCTTACTGAGGTACACTATTGGGTGATCTTTCCCTTGCTTAGATGTTTGACTAAGTAGTGCCCCAATGCCCACATCTGAGGCATCTATGTGGACTAGAAAGGGTTTACTATGGTCTGGACTGGCTAATACAGGAGCACGGCACAGTGCCTCCTTTAGTCGTGTAAAGGCTGGTTCCCAGTTAATCCTTTTAGGCATCCTTTTCTTTAACAGGCCAGATAGGAGAGTGGCCAGGGCACTGTAGTTTGGTACAAATTTCCTATAGTGCCCTGCGGTCCCTAGAAAACTCTGAACCTGCTTCTCTGTTTCAGGTCTGGGCCATGCCTTGATTGCCTCAATTTTTGCTTGATTAGGATGGAGCTGTCCCTGGCCTACTACATGCCCGAGGTATGCCACCTCAGCCATGGCCACTTGGCACATTTCAGCTTTTACAGTGAGACCAGCCCTCTGTATCCTGCCCAGCACTTCCCTAACATGGGACAGGTGTTCCTCCCAGGTGGCACTGAAGATGGCAATGTCGTCCAAGTACGTCATGGCGTACTCTTCAGCACCATTTAACACCTGGTTCACCAACCTTTGGAAGGTGGCAGGGGGGCTCTTCATTCTGAAAGGCATTACTTTAAACTCAAATATCCCTATCGGAGTGATGAAGGCTGACCTCTCCCTGGCTCTGACTGTTAACTCTACCTGCCAATACCCTTTTATCAGGTCAATAGTAGTAAGGTATGTCGCCCCTCACAACTTGTCCAGTAGTTCGCCCATCCATTCCATTGGGTGGGCGTCTGACATCGTGATAGCGTTGAGTCCATGATAGTCCACACAAAAATGAGTAGAGTCATCTGGCTTGGGAATGAGGACTACAGGTGAGGCCCAAGGGCTGTGGGATTTCTGGATTACCCCTAAATCCAGCATTTCCTCCACCTCCCTCCTAATGTCCTTTTGGGTGGCCTCTGACACCCGATATGCTGTCTGCCGTATGGGCATTTGCGACCCCATCTCTACGTTGTGCATCACTAAGGGGGGTTAGTCCAGGCTTGGCGCTAAACAATAGGGCAAACTCTGCTAAAACCTCCCTTACTTCCTGGACCTGGACCAGAGTCAACTGGGGCAACATTTTAATTGCCTCCACAGAGGACTTACACTTGCTTTCTTCCAGCAAGTCCAGAAGGGGGTCTTCCATCCCTTCCCCAGGACTACACACTACAAATACCATGTCAGCCCTATCTGCATATGGCTTCATCTTGTAGACATGGTACATTCTTTGGGTATGTCTCCTGTCAGGCAATTCAATAATGTAATTTATGCCATTCACCTGTCTGACTACTTTGTACGATCCTGTGCACTCGGCCTGCAGCTTATCTTTCCAGACCGGGATTAGGACCATGACCTCCTGACCCACAGCGTATGAGTGAGCTCTGGCTCTGCGGTCGTACCATACCTTTTGTTTTTGTTGGGCAGCTGCCAGGTTGCTCTGTGCTGTTCCCATAAGCTCCTTCAGCTTTTCCCTAAACTTAAGGACATAATCCACTATGGGAGTTCCCTGGCATTCTTGCCTTCCCAGTCCTCCTGGATCAAGTCTAGGGCCCCACATACCCTGCGTCCATATAAGAGCTCGAAGGGGGAAAACCCTGTAGACTCTTGGGGCACCTCCCTGTATGCGAACAACAGGTGGGGGAAGGTATTTCTCCCAGTCCCTCCCATGCTGTTCAGCAAACACTTGGAGCATTGTTTTAAGGGTACCATTGAATCTTTTTACAAGCCCATTGAAGGTGTCATGCACCTCTGCACCACCCCACACTTCTCCCACAAACATTTCATCAGGTCCAACAAGAGGGAACCCCCTCGATCGGTGATAACCTCCTGTGGGAACCCAACACAGGAAAAAATCCCTAGCAAGGCATCTGCCACTTTGTCTGTCCTCGGTGAGGATAGGGCGAGTGCCTCTGGGTACCGGGTGGCATAATCCACCACTGTTAAAATAAACCTCTTCCCGGAGGAGCTGGGGGTATTCAGAGGCCCCACAGTATCCATTCCTACCCTCTGGAATGGCTCTTTCACTGTGGGTAAGGGAATTAGGGTGGCTTGGGGTTTCTTACCTGCCTTCCCTATTTCTTGGCACCAGTGACAAGACGTGCAATACTCCTTCACCTGTTGGGTGAAGTTGGGCCAATAGATATTCTGGGCCAATCGCTGCATAGTGCGCATGATTCCCAGATGGTCAGACATGGGAATATCATTAGCAATCTTGAGCAACCGCTCACGGTACCCCTGGGGAACGACAAGCTGCCTGCCCATCACCCATCCCTCTGTCCTTATGTCCTGCGTATACAGTAGTCCATTGTCCCAGTAAACCTTATGTTTCCCATCACCTCTCAGTGCTCTGGCAGAGTCTGCCCAAGCCCTCAGCTTCTCTAAACTAGGGTCATTTTTCTGAGCAGCTGCAAACTCTTTACACATTCCCAATGTATGGGACAGGTCCCCTTCCAGTTTCTAAACAAGGGTCCCTAGCTCTAGTGTCAGGGCATTCAGGGTCACTGCCATCCCTAACCCTCTGACTACTGGCTACACCTCCTTCCTCAGGGTAACCTTCTGTAGCTGTTCTGTTAACTGCTACCTGGGGAATCTCTACCCCCCTTTCACTATTCTCCATATCAGGAAACACAGGCTGGAGAACCAGCCTCCCAGTGTTTTCCACAGCAGCTTCTGTGGGGTCCAGGGAACTACAATTTACCCTTGCTGCTTGACTGCGGGTAACTGCACATACCATCCCCTTTTGGAGATTGTTCCCTATAATCACATCCAGGGCAAGATTTTCTGCCACTGCAACTTTTTGCACAGTCTCTCCTGTCTCACCCCAGTCCAGGAGAACACTAGCAGGTGGCAGAGTTTTCTCCTCCCCAGTGAATCCCCGTACAGGAACAAACTGATTGGGTATGAGCTGTTCAGGCTCAACCAAATCTCCTTTTACCAAAGTCAGGGACGCCCCCGTGTCCCTTAACCCATGGGTCTGTACCCCATTAACAGTAACTGGGTGTATGTGCTCCCTCATGTTTACTGGCATGCTTTCAGGGATGCACAAAAAAAAACACTTCTTTCCCAGCACCACTTTGTGTGCCCTGTGCCTTTTTAGGACACTGTCTTGCAAGATGTCTAGGTTGCTTGCAAACCCAACATTCATTTCTTTTATCAGGCAAATCTTTTCTTTGTAACTTGGGGCTGCCTGATTTCAATGGAGGCAGTGAGGGTTTTAGCTGCCTTGAAGGCGCATTTTTCCCTTTCTGTGCTGCCACGCCCACCCCACTCCCTGTCAGAGCAGGTCTGCTCCTGGCATAGCGGTCCAAGAGTTCGGCAGCCTCCTGCACAGTTTTTGAATCTCGGTCCTCTAGCCAGGTTTTCAGCTCTGTAGGGCAAGCCCAAAAGAACTGCTCTAAAAGTACAACATTTTAAATTTTCTCTACAGAGGCTGCTTGTACCCCTTCCCGACAACGTTTTAAAAACTGATGTTGTTTAGTGGTTAGCTCCTCGTAGCTCATGTCAGGGCTTCTCCTGAGCTTACGGAATATAACTCTGTATGCCTCTGCAGTTAAATCATATTTATTTAACAAAGCAGCTTTAAGTTTGCCATAATCATTACTGTCCTGATTGTCCATTTGATCCAATGCATCACGGGCCTTCCCGGTAAGCAGCGGGGATAGCTGGAAGCTCCAAGACTCTCTGGGAATTTTTCCTCTGAATACATACTTTTTCAAATGAGTTTAAAAATGCATCCATATGTAACCCCTAGATGGCGCTATCCCAGGGGCTACTACCCCTGCCTGATTTGCCACTAACAGGTTGAGGGGCCTGGATCCAATGGCGGGTGCCTCCACCCAGAGGTCAGGGTTTGCAATAGTTAAACTAACTTGGTCACAGCCCTCTGGGACACTGCAACCCCCCTTTCTTCCCACTAGTGGCCCACACAATATATCAGAATTACCTTCACAGTATACACTTACCCCAGGTCTGGTTCCGGCACTGGGACCTCCTGTGAAATGAGATACAGTGCAACAATCACAGTACAGTACTTTAACATAGACAAATACCTCAGGCAGTATAACTTTGCTGAAACAAGCAGCTCTGATTTATTTAGGGGATATAACAAGGACAGGAAATCAGGTTAATTGCTTATCACTCTAATAATCTACCTATGGCTCTGTGCACGGCCTATCCCTATCAGTTACTGTCCCTGGGTACCCAAGCCCTAGTGGCTAGTCCAAACGTGGCAGCTGGTAGGGGCCCTTTCACACAGAGAAAGGAGAATTAAACAGTCAGCAGTACAGTAATTCCATTTGGATTTAATGTGGCAATTCAACAGGGAGGCGACCTTGAATTAGTACTCACGACCTCCAAATAAGATAGGGTCCTTCAATGTCAGCAGGCTCACTTGAGGTACACAAACCTCTTCACACATCCATATAAAAGAAAGCACTATACCAGGCAGGCTGCATCTGTATCCCGATCGCAATTACTGCACAATACCGGGAGAACACACAGCATATTCAGTTCCTGACAGACCGAGTGCAATTTTCAGCAATTCTTCCAGTCTTCTACAGGGTGAGCCTGTTTTCTACTCTTCAGAGATCCTTTGATTCTTTCACAGGACGGATTCAGTCCTAACAAGCTGCAGACCGGAACTCTGGGCCTTACACGTTTTGACTAAAACTGCACACTGAAAAAGCACAGGGCTCCTTCCTTCTTCACTGCCAAAGCTCAACTGACACTCCAACTGACAAAACTGGCACTTCCTTTGAGTTCCTCCCAGTTCTTGACTGGATTGGCTGTCACTCACAATAGACTGCTGCTGTTGGTCCAAAAGGCACTGAAGTCTAAACTACATCTCCCAGAGTCACTGCCCATACAATCCTCTTGTGGCTGGCTCAGATTATGAGTCCAAGTTCTGATTCGTCCAAGGCACCATTTTAGAGCTAGCTTACCCCACACTGATTGGTCCAGTTCAGCAGTTCAAAACTAGAATGGGGAACTAGCAGACAGTTCTGACTGCAAAGAAAGCAGGTTAGACAAACTGTAATTTCATTATTACTCTAAATAATTTCTGGCAAACAGTTACATCTTTCAGATAGGTTCCCTTTGCACTCCTAGTGACTGCAAAAATGAAGTGAATTGGCAGCAGCTCGAGTGGTACTCAGAGAAGCACACAGTCCCCCATACAAACTAATTATGTCTGCAAGCAGACAGCTCTTAAAGAGACAGTACCAGAGGCTCTAAAAACACTCACTGATAAATGGCTTAAATGCCAAACACCATTCAGGCTTGGAGCATTCAAGCAAGCTCCTGGAAGTCTTTTGGGAACCCCCATTTGCAGGGGGGTTACACATATCTTCCCCCTCTTTAAATTCAGCTATCAATTTAGAATTTAATTTATAACCCAGTCCTGGAGTTCCTAATTTACCCATACCACTTACCTGCTCTGGCGCTGATCTTTGGAGTTGTAGCTTCTCCAGTTCAGATCTCCTCTGACGCTCTCTCTCTTCTCATTCGGCCTCTCTCTGAGGCTGTCACTGTCTTTTCTCTGTGTCTTTCTGCCATTGGTTTTCTTTTCCCTTGGCCTCTCTCTGAAGCTGCTCTTGCTTCTCCTCTCTTTCTATCTCCAGCTTCCTCTGTTCAAGCTCCCTTTGCTGCTGGGCTTCAAACCTTTTCTGTTCAAACTCCAGCTCCATTCTCTGCAACTCCATCTGCAGCCTGATCCCTTCGTGCTCCAGCATGGTGGTGACCTTCCCCTGCTGTAGTGGCTCTCAGCTTACACTGGTCCCCCTGTCCTCCTTCCTGGGTCTGGACACTACAAAGGACCCTGGCCCCTCCACGCCCAAGGTTTGGTCCTTTCCAGTCACCGACTGTGACTCGAGGTCTTGGGCATCGGCTGCCACAAGAGCCTCCACGAGGTGCTGCTTGCTTCGCCCCTCACAACAGACTCCTCTCCCCTGACACAACTGCCTCAGGTAGTCTGCAGTGTACTTGCTGTAGTTGGAAGCCATCTTCTTTCCTACTCTATGGCTACACTAGCTTGCACCTGAAAAAAATAAAACAGGTAGGGAACTAGACTGAAATCACAATGATATAGTTCTTTTATTTTTAAATCACTGCCTTATTTTACATGTGAGCTCTTACAGTTATCAATCTGACACACTAGACTGTTAATGCTTGTGTTACCAAATACTTTTAAATCATACCGCTGCCAACCAGATCTGTTATAAACGCACTCTGCTGGTCAGGCCCTCTGCTCCCACAGTGCCAAATCTCAAAGTGCAATATGTGAACAGGAGGCAAACAGGGTAACCCTCCTGTCTGTTTTGGGTCCGAAACACCAACTAGTCTTGAGTCCTGAGGTCAAATATGAACCCTTTTTTGCTAGCACGTCTAATTAACAGGATCAAATATCGCACCCTCTTCAGGGAAATGCAGTGCAATAATTAACCTAGTGGGCATCCAACCTGGTTCACAATTCTCCCCTTTTTGACTCAATAGAGACCTAGGTATTTTCTTACCTTAGAGCAAAATGGTAACACACTTTAAGCCCTTAACAGTTCTGTCAGCTTTATCAACACTGTCTCAGCATTCACATGCAAAAATGAGAAGACACAGGCAGAATTAAGGAAAACAACAAGTTTACAATTAAAAAAATAGTAAATACATACAAAACATAAAACATATACTGTATACATAAATGTTTACAGTCCAAAAGAAGTAGAAATTACAGAAACAAAAATGCCTTGCACTTGAATTTCTAGTTCTACCTCAGTTTCGGTTTGGTGTTACCTATTTTGACAGAAGTGCCTTTTAGTCCAGAACACAATGTGTGTGTTCTGTTGGGAGTCCAGAGATAGAAGATCAAACTCCTTTCTGCCAGAGTGATAATAAGCCAAAATGTCCCTCCCATCCTGTGAAGTCACAGCTCATGAGGTCATTGTTAGTCCTATAATTAATTTGTAACAGGACCAAGTATATCAAAAAGGGTGTCATTTTACTGTTTGCTTGAAACCTGCAAAGATAGCAATATTAAATTATGACAGTCTCTTTGATCAGAACAGTCCCCTTTGTTCTCCAGAGCACCTTCCTGACAATTATTTCTCTCCTAGTGGTGAGAGATGTAACAGGTAGCTGTTCAGAACTTGTTTCCTCCCAATAGATTGTAAAATGCATCCTGGTTCCTGGACCTCAAAGTAAATGAATGGTTTACAATGGGTGATAACCTGGTGTCCTTATAGTCCCAGTAAGTCTTGCAACTATGTGTCAACACAGAAAAGGAAACTAGCTATATACTGTAGCTGTAGCAAGCAACTGCTCTGGGGTCAAAAGGTCAGGTCTCTTTAAAAACTAGTCTTTCAGATGAGCCTGCTGACCCGGCCATGTCTCATATGCAGAAATTTAAAAACATATATTTATAACAAAATTATATACACATGGCTAGTAGACGGTTATCCTGTCACACTGTGCACCATCTTGGTTGCCCTCCTCTGAACCCTTTCAATCCTGTCTATATCCTTGCACAGGTGAGGTCTTCAGAACTGGACCCCATACTCCAGGTGAGGCCTCACCATGGTTTTATAAAGTGACATCAGCACCTCGCTCCTTCTGCTTGTTATACCTCTCCCTATACAAGCTAGAATTCTATTTGCTTTGCCCACCGCCTTGCTGCATTGTTTCCCAACCTTAAGGTTGTCGGAGATTATAATCCCCGGGTCCCTTGCTTGCTCAGTTGCCTTAATCCCCCCGTGTATAAACGGCTTGTGGGCTATTATGCCCGATGTGCATTACTGCGCACTTCTTGGCATTGAACTTCGGCTGCCATGTTTCCGATCACCCCTACAGGATCTTTAGGTCCGCCCTCATTGCCTCCTCACACCCCCACACCCCCGGGGTGTACACCCTATCGCAGATCTTTGTATTATCTGCAAATAGGCACACCCTCCCCACCAGCCCCTCTGCAATATCGCTTATATAGATATTAAAATGGATGGGTCCCAGTACCCACCCCTGGGGCACCCCACTTGTCACCCTTACCTCCTTGGAATGCACCCCATTTACTCTGGCTTCTGTCCCTGAACCAGTTCTCCACCCATCTTGTTATTTTTGATCCCACCCCTAAACTTTCCAGCTTATTTACCAACCTTCCGTGAGGGACAGTGTCGAAAGTCTTTCTGAAGTGCATGTAGGCCACATTCACCACCCCTCCCTGATCGACCACACTCATCACCCAATCAAAAAACTCGATTAGGTTCATCTGGTATGACCTCCCTTGTGTGAAGCCATGCTGTCTGTCATCCTGTAGTTCACTGTCTGCAGTGTAACTAACTACCTTTTCTTTTAATAGCACCTCCATCACCTTACCTACAACTGAGGTGAGGCTGATCGGATGATAATTTTCTGCCTCCTTCCTGCTGCCATCCTTATGAAATGGTACCACGTCTGCCCTCTTCCAGTCTTCAGGTACCCACCCTGCATCCAGGGAAAAGTTGAACAGCATCGCCAGAGGTGCAACCAGCTCCTCCCTTAGCTCCCGGAGTACTCTAGGATGTAGGGTGTCCAGACCCATTGCACATTCCACCATCAATCTTCCTAGTTCCTCTCTTACCCTGTCCTTGCTGAACAGGCTAGGATCTACTCTTTTGTCTCCCATTTCCCCTCTCTCTTAACTCCGGTCCTCTTCCTTCCCCAACCTCCATGAAGACCGAGCAGAAGTACCTATTGAGCACTTCTGCCTCCTTGAAGTCCTCCTCCACTTGGACCCCCCCCCCAAGTCTTACTGTTCCCTACCTTGCCTTCCTCTTCTCTCCCACATACCTAAAAAAAGTTTTATCTCCCCACTTGGCCTGTTTAGCAGTTCTCTCCTCTGTATTCGCTTTCACCCACCTAATTATCTGTCCTGCCCCCCTCAACTTCTCGCTGTAAATTTCCCTGTCCTCTTTCCTCTGGGTCCTCTTATTTGTTCTGAATGTCCTTTTTCTTTCTCTGATTGTCTCTGTCACAGCCCTGGTGAACCAGAGTGGCATCTTTCTGTTTTTGTTTTGCCCTATCTTCCTGATGCAGAGTTCAGTGGCTTTCATTAAACCCCCTCTTGATTGGGACAAGGTGAGTGGGGGGGTAATTGAGAAGGGGAGGGGGCGGGGCAGCTGCAAGGTGAGGGTGCTAGCTGCACACTCAAGCAGACCTGATAGACCAGGTGGCCTGTTTCTGCTAGCAAATTCGTATGTACTATTGCTTCCCATAATTCCTCCATGCCCCCATTTCCTCCTTCTCCTCCATTACACCCCTGAATATTTCCCTCACCCAGTTGATCAAACAGCCTACCCATCCTTACCCTTGATCTCAGTCCCACTCCCTACTCGACTGGGTGCTCTCATCCCACCCCCACTGCATCTGCTCTACTGGCACTCTACCTGATGTGCTCAGTGACCACTGCCCCACCTTCTGCATCAGAAAAACTCGTCCTCCCCCCATTCACCCTAAATATATCCAGTATCGCCCCCTCAAATCTCTTGACAGGAGTAAACTACTTTATGACCTGGCTTCTGCTAACTAGTCTCCAGTCCTTTCCTCCTGCCCGGTCGACACAGCCCTTACCCACTTCACATCTACCTTCCTACAGGTCTGGGATGCCCATGTCCCGCTAAAACCAATTAGAGTTAAACACTCCCATCATCCCTGGATTACCCCAGATATTCTGGCCAAGTGCAGAGCTCGGTATCTCTCCTGGCTTCGTTCTAAATCCTCTGGTGCCAGGCCAACCTGTAGGCCTTCCATGCCCTCTGCAGTAAATGTACTATCAGTATCCGCTACGCGAAATCTGATTTCTTCAAATCACGTTTGCACTCCTGAAATAGTAGTCCATCTTCCTTCTGGAAGGATCTCTGTTTGCCCCTTCATCCCCCCCAAATCTTCCCCTCCCTCAATCCGTGAGGCAGGTTCCATAATTTCTGATACCTCCCTCATTGTAGAAGCCCTTAATAAGTTCTTTACATCTTGCGCCATCCCCAGGGCCCCCTTCTCCTTTTTGTGCCCCCACCCCCTAACAGCCTTCCATCTTTCAACTACTGCCAATCTCCCCTCAGAAATCCTCAGAGCTCTAACCTCACTTAACTCCTCCAAATCAAGCCCAGATGGCTTGCACCTTTGGCTCCTCAAAATCTCAGCCCTCTCGATTGTTACCCCTCTTACCTTCATCCTAAACCTTTCGCTCTCCACAGCAACGATTCCCTCATCTTGGAAGTCTGTCACATTCCTCCTCCTCCTCTTCAAAGGGGGCAACCCTTTCACCCCAGGTAATTAGTGCCCTATTTCCCTTCTTCCTTCCCAAACTCTAAGAATCCCTTATCCTCACAAGACTCAATGAATTTCTTCTTGCTTCCAACACTCTTTCCCCATTCCAATCTGGTTTCAGAAATGTCATTCTACCACCTCCTTCCTTCTATGCTTTACTGACGGCGTCCACTCTGCCATGGATCTTGGTCAGATCACCTCGGCCATTTTCATTGACCTAGCCAAGGCCTTTGACTCTGTCTCCCACCCTTTCTTACTTTACAGACTAAGCCTCGCTGACCTTTCCCCCAATTCAGTGTCCTGGTTCAGCTCCTATCTAACTGCCCATTCTCAATCAGTTTCAATAAACAATATCTTATCTTCCCTCTCTCCCTCCCTATTCTCACAGGCATGCCCCAGGGATCAATCCTAGGGCCTGTTCTTTTTTCCAACGATCTCCCCTCAGTATGTACCCATGCCAATATTCACATGTACGTGGACAGTATTGCCCTTTTCCTGTCCTGCTCTACCACCCAAGCCATCTAGTCCCCTCCCCAACTGCTTAAAACTAAACACTGAAAAACTGTTGCCACAACCTTTGGCTCTAAACAAAAGCTTGCTAGGATCCCCTTCCTTCTTGTCTTCTCCTCTGCAGCCAACACCCTTCTGGAAAATGTCCCCACCTACAAGTACCTTGGAGTCCGGCTTGACCCCTCACTTGATTTCTCCTCCCACTTTTCAGCACTACATTCCAAATTGCTCCCTAAACTTGGACTACTGTACCATCATGAGACTAGTCTCTCTCTCCCTGTCAGAAGTGATCTTGTAGTTGAATGGATCCTCCCAGCCTTTGATTATGCAGTTTTCAGCGCTGCCCTTTCCTCCCCCTTGCCAAACTCGATGTGCTGTTTCATGCCTTCTGTAGGTTCACTTCTAACTCCCCCTTTCTAACTCACCACTGTGACCTATACTCCTCCCTTTCCCTTCAATCCCTCTTGCAGAGACACTTTTTGCACTGCTCCACTTTTATCTCTAAATTCTGGTTTGGAACTCTTCCATCCTACCTTGCTTCTCTCTTTACTCCTGCCACCCCCTCTCCTTACAACTCAAGGACAAACTACACCCGTTCCTTTTACCTCCCATGTGGACGTACCTCCGCTGGCAAACTCTCCTTCTGGTAAAGACTTTCGTCCTCTGGAACAGCATTCCCCTCCAAACCCATCTCACCCCCTTCTTTCCTGTTTTCAGGTGCTTAATCAGACCAACCCCTATTACTTCCAGTATCTGCCCTCCTACCTATAGTCCACCTCCTTAGTGTGGATGTTTTACTCCTTACTTAGGCTGATAGTGTGCATCAATGTTATATCGTTGTTTACTATCTAGCAATTTCGCTATGTACTCAGCACTTGTTTTGTATTGTATGTTTTTCTGTATTTTAATACACCTCTGTTGTTTTATTTGATGTATTCCATACCCCCTTCCCTGGATCACACCTGGAAATGAGCTTCTGTTCATGGTGCTTTTCCTGGTTATCAACTTTTAAATAAATAAATACATTTTGGCAAAGTCCACCTGCCTGAAGTCCATAACCTACGTTATGGTCCAGCCCCTTTCCTTCCCTGTCTTTACCCTAAAACTTACTATATTGTGGTGACTTGTCCATAGGCTGTCCCCAACTATGGCTTCTTCCACACTTTACCCATTGGTGAGGACCATGTCAAGTATGTTACCACTTCGAGTGGATTCCCTTACCAGCTGCTGCATGAAAGCCCTCTGAAGGGACTCCCGGATCTCTCTGCTTCTGGTTGATGCTGCTGATGGAATTTCCCAGTCAAGATCGGGGAGGTTAAGGTCCCCCACCAGCAGTAGTTCCCCACTGAGTGCCATCTTTTGAACCATCTGCAACAGCTGCCTGTCCACTTCCTCCCCCTATATAGGAGGTCTATAAATCACACCCAGTCTTAATGATGCAGCAGACCATTTTTCCAGTGGACCCACAGGAGCTCCACCTCCTCTTGTTCCTCCTGCCCTTCCATTGCCCTAATGTCATCCTTGATATACTGTACAGTGCTACCCCTCCCCCCGGTTTATCAGTCCTGTCCTTCCTAAAAAGTCTATACCCCGGGTTACCTACTTCCCACTTCTGATGTTTTGACCACCAGGTATCCATTATGGCCACAATGTCCAGGCTCTCATCCACCATTATGGCCTCCAGGTTCACCATTTTGTTCCCCAAACTCCTGGCATTTGCAGACAATCCTTTCCACCATCTATCTTCCTCCTCCCTACCTTCTCTCACTCTCACTTCCTTACCAGCCCGTTTATGTGGTGAGTGCTCGCTAGACTATTCCCTCTTCCTGTAAGCCCCTGTCTCTTCCTAGCCTCGCACCCCTCCTATCAGTTTAACCCCCACTCAAAACTTCGTCTATATAACCTTGTAGACACCCCCTTAGTGTTCTTGCCCTCCCGTCACTGAGATGTAGCCTGTCCTTTCCATATAAGTCCTCATCCTCCCAAATGTCTCCCCACTCCTTTATACAGGTAAACCCTTCCTTCCTGCACCATTCCCTGAGCCAGTCATTGAACTCTCTGATTCTTTGTTGTCTAGCTGTGCTAGCACAGGGGACTGGCAAGATTTCCAAGAACGTCAAGGATCTTGCCTCCTCCTTGCAGCCTCTTACCAGTGTCCTAAACCTTCTCTGAACCTCCTCCACTTCATTGCTCACCAGATCATTTGTTCCCAAATGAACGACGAGGTGCGGGTCCCCTCCCTCCACCCTTGCATGTTCCCAGATTATTTGCATCACCCGCCCTGCTTCCATCCCTGAGTCACAAAACTCTGACCTCCTTCCTGAACCAAAGTACCCCTTTAATAATCGAGTCCCCAAAGACCATAATCTTCTCCCCCTTCCCTGCCCTAGCTAATGAATCAGAGCCTTCTCCTGACAAACCTACCCTGCCTCCACCTACTTGCAACTCCCTGATCTGAACTCCCTGCCTGCCCCCCACTGTCCCCCTATTTCCACTCTCCTTCTCCTCTCCCTGTCTAATGATTCTGAATTTTTTTCTGCCAACCTCCTCTCCTCTCCCTCTGTTTCCCTACTTATAGCCCTGTTGCCTCCCCTGCCTGTGTGCTCCCCCTGTTTCCCTCCTAGCTCCTCCAATACTATCCCCGCTCCCTTCTCAGTCCTGTGCTCCCCTTTCCTACCTCTTTGCTCTCCTGTATCCCTTTTTCTTCTTTCCCATTTTTGCTCACCACACCTTCCCCTGCTTCTGTTCTTCTTTCCCCTTCCCCATTTCTGCCTCTCTTTATCCCTTTATCTCCGGCTGCTCCCTGCTCTGCCAGTTCCTCCCTAACCTCAGCTCTTTCCCCCCCTTCCCCTCTTCCTGTCCCCATTCTGTGCCCCCTACTTGATTTTTCCTCAACTCTCTCGAGTCCACTGGTCCATCATAGCTGATAAAGGAGTGTACCTGTGGGACACAGCCCTTTTGCCCCTAGGTGTCCAGGTACTGGCCTTTCTCTGAGCTCCTGTCCCCTGTCTCTCCTTCCCCTTCCTCCTCACCTCCTGCCATCCACTGATTCCACCACCACCTGGCCTGACCCCATCCCCCATATCCCCATCTATTCCCTTCTTTCCCACTATCTATTCCTGCAGCTCCCCAGCTCTCCCTGACTCCACTGTAGTTGTAGTTCCCCCCCCAGCCTGCCTCATTCTCCCCACCTCCCTCCTCAGACTATTTATCTCCGCTGTTATTTGCCTCAGTCTTATACATACTGGGCATCCTCCTATCCTCCACAGCATTTCCATGAACACTGCTGCCCCACATCCGTTACACCCCACTATTCTCCCTGGTCTACTTTGTTCCCTGCTGTCACTCCCCTCCCTTCTGCTCTCCCAGTGCTGACCTCAGTATTCCCTTCCCTTCCGATCTCCTGAACACCAAACCCCGCCTTTCCCCAATATCTGTTAGTAAATTCCCTGCTTTAAGTGGCCTAAACCTATAAGCTGTTTGTGTAATTGAGGCAGCAGGCTCACCCCTTTAGAGTATCTATTTTAAACCCTTTAGCCTAATCCTCCAGTGATCTAGACACAGAGAGCCTACTAAGCTCTACCCAATTTACCAGACATCACATCTGACCAACTACAATTAGACAGTATAGCCCCTTGACTGCACTAAGTCCCCCTGTTTCTGCCAGATAGCACACCACCCTGACTTTTCCTAGATCCAACAGTGTGCATTTACTGATACCAGACAGACTGAATGTATGATCAAACCCCATGCACAGACTGAATGTACAATAACCTCATGCTCCCCCAAAACTATTCCACTCCCCTCCTCCTTTTTTTTATATATTTGCCCCCAAGCTGTTAGCCCTTCTCTGAGTGCAGCCTGATTGCTCCTCCTGTTAGCTGAGCATTTAATACAGTGTGGAGGAGGGAGTGGGTGGGAGGGGAAAAAAATCCCAAAAAGGGACACTGTGGCAGGGAAGAGTTTCTTTTTTCTTTTTTTTCAATGAGAAGTACTGGGAAAGTCCATGGCAGGCATGTCAAGTGTGGGTCAGTGGGTGGGGAGCGCCAATACAGAGCCGAGCAGTGACCGCTGGAGCTGATCGTAGGGAGGGCTGTGGAGCAATTTTTTTTTAACATTTCATGCAGTTGTGAGTGTGCTGAGACTGTCTGACCAATCAGGGACCAGCATTCTTTCTTGCCATTATGTAATTAATATTATGTTTTCTGAAGTTTTTTTCTGAGGTGTCAGCTGCTCTTTAAAGGTGGTGCAGCGCATTATTGGTAACCAGTGCAAATCTTGCAGCACAGGCATTATATGATCCACAGAAGATGAACTAGTGGTCAGCCTGGCCACAGCAGCATTCCACAGCAGTTCCAGGTGGCTCACCAACCTCCCGGATACTGCCACGTAACCAGCATTAGAGTAGTTGACCCTTGAGGTTACAAATGCATGTACCAGAGTCATCAGGTTCTTTTCCATCAAATAGGGCTTAATCCGGGAGATATTCCAAAGCTAGAAAAATTTATTACAGACCACAGCCACCATCTGATTTTTAAGTGTGTGCACTGGGTCCATAAACACTCCCAGATTTCTCACCCTATGCACAGCTGTAAAGGTGGTGCCATTTAATGAAGGTAACCCAGTGATATCTCACCTGACAGCCAATCTGCTTGGACCTGATTCCACCAGTAGCAACTCTGTCTTAGCTGAATTTAAAGAGCTAGTGTAGCACCTAAAACTAATACTAGTTTTTAAAAGCAATGAACCATTACCTTTCATATCAGAAGTACCTTTTCTTTTCCCTTTGTCTAATTAGAGGACTGTTTACCTGATATTAGTATGTGTGATGTGTGGGACAGTACTCTGCCTGACAGCTGACATATCTATCTCTATCCCCCCCAGTACATCGTCACCAGTGTTGTGACCTCACTGACTGTAACATCACTGCTGCATAGGAACAGCCACCCAACAGCTGCCAGGCCAGTCACCTGTGATGTCACTGTCAGTGAGATCACAATGCTGGTGATGTAGTGGAGGCATAGAGATAGATTTGTCAGCTGCCAGGTTGAGCGCTGCTCCACACACAATATTATCACATAAAAAACATTATAGTGAGCAAAAAGAAAAAGAAAAATACTTCAGAAATAAAAAGCTGCAACTAAGTACTTCTTTACATTTGTATCATTTTCCTGTCTGCCTGTTTTGGCGCCACTAGTTCTTTAAGTTCAGCCAGCCTGAGGCCATCCAGTCCATGATCTCATGGAGGTATCATTCAAGCAATTAGATTGCTCCTTGCCCATCAGGTGTAAAGGATGTATACAGCCAAGCATCATCTGCATAGCAGTGAAAACTCACGCCGTAACACCTGATGACCTTCCCTAGTGGTAACATCTACAGTACACCGTGAATAACATGGGGACAGAGCTAATGACGCAGGGTTATGCACATAGGGCTGCAGAACCCAGGGGCAGAATATAAGATAGGGAGAGTGGAGCTTACGCTCACCAAGCAAGAGAGGGACCAAGGGATTATCATGTCTGATGACCTCAGTGTAGCTGGGATGTGTGACAAAGCAGTGGGAAAGGCTAGCAGGATGGTGGGGTGCATTGGGAGAGGGAATTTCTAGCAGGAGGAGAGAGTTGGTGCTGCCATTGTATCGCTCACTGGTGAGGTCCCACCTGGAGTACTGTGTCCAGTTTTGGAGGCCGCACCTCTGCAAGGACATTGAAAGGGAAGAGGTGGTACAGAGGAGGGCAGCCAAAATGGTGAGGGGCTTCTGAAGCCATACAAGGAAAGGATGCAGGAACTCAACATGTAATCCCTTCAAGAGAAGAGAGTGAGAGGGTACATGACTGAAGCCTACAAGCACCTCACAGGAGTGAACAAGGTGCAAGTAAAGGGTCTAATTTAGAGAAATGAAGGGGCTAGAATTAGGGGGCATGCAATGAAGCTAAAAGGGAGCAGTTTAGGAGAGATGGGTGGAAATAGTTCTTCACCAAAAGGGTGCCAGGTGACTGGAACAGCCTGCCAGAGGAGGTAATGGGAACAAAGATTGTGGGGAGCATCAAGCATGCATGGGATAGGCACCGTGGAGAGGTTGTGGGATAACAGATTGACCAGACACTGAACTCCAGGTTCAACACACAATCTCTGTTTGATGTTTATACAAAATACAGGAAATAAGCTTCTGTAATGCCATATTCTTTCCTCAGTACATCAGTTTCCAGCACAAAACTATGTATGTCCTTTCTCTGCACTTTGGCCAGCACCTACTGTTGCTGATCTCTGATCTAACCACTTTTCAATGAAAACCTTTCATCCCTATGTGGGCCCCATTTGCTTGGGTAGTGGGGGCTCAAAAAGAAAAACAAAACAAACTAAAAACAAAGAACCTCAATGCAGAAACACTGAAACATGGGTTACTCCAAAGGACATTGGCAACAAACCAAGTTTCAAAGAAATACAAAATCATATATTCTTCCATAATACAAAGCATCATGGGATATATGCAAATCACCATGAAATTTCAGACTTGTTCACTTTACAGCATATTATATGCATTTTAAATAGCACAACTAACTTAATTTCTATAATAGTCACCTAGTGCTTTTTACCATTATCAAAACCACTTAGTGCCATGGTATTTTCAACATTTACAGGTTTCATAAACATAAGGTATATATATCAAGGTATTTTGTGACATAGTGCTATTACATGCTATTACGAGTTTTTTTCCTCAGACCCGGTCTCGTTAACGTGTGGAGTTCCTCAGGGATCAGTGCTGTCCCCCATGTTGTTCATAGTATATATGCTGCCCCTTGGAGACATTATAAGAAGGTATGGGCTGAGATTTCACAGCTATACTGATGATACCCAGCTCTACCTTTCTTTTGCCCCTGATCAGGATGGAGCTGTCTTGGTCTTTAATAACTGTCTTGCTGAAATCCAGGAGTGGATGAATGCCAGCTGGCTAAAGTTGAACTCTGATAAGACCGAGGTATTGGTAGTGGATCCTGGTCGCCGGATTGAAAGGTTGGGGGGGTCACCCTCTGGTTTATATCTTGGGGGTGAGTCACTCCCAACCTCTGAACAGGTGCGGAACCTGGGGGTAATTTTTGACGATGGGCTTACCCTGCATTCTCAGGTGTCGGCTGTCGTCAGTTCCTCATTCTACCATCTGAGGAATATTGCCAGGATCAGGCACCTTGTTTCATCTGATGACCTCCCTACTCTGATTCACACCTTTGTGACCTTGCGGTTGGACTACTGCAACTCCCTCTACCTAGGGCCACCTGGGATGGAAATCCACCACTTGCAGCTAGTGCAGAACGCTGTGGCATGGCTGTTGACGGGATCCTGATAGTCCTGTCATATTTTGCCAATGCTGCACGGACTGCACTGGCTGCCAGTTCAGTGGCAGATCACCTTTAAAGTCAGTTTGCTGACTTTTAAAGCCCTACACAGACTTGGTCCGGACTATCTGAAAGATCTCCTGGTTCCTTATTGCCCTGAGCAATCACTCTGCTCAGCCAATGAGGGGTTGCTAGAAATTCTGAGGGTATGCTTGAAGTCTTCTAGGGCCAGAACATTTATGTATGTGGCCACTACCCTCTGGAATTCTCTACCCGTCGGTTACGTGAGCACACAACTGTGGAGGGTTTTCAACAAGCACTGAAAGCCTAGTTATGGAGTTAAGCCTATGGCATTTTATGGATGGAAAGAGTTTAAGATTTTATGATTATATTATTGGCCTTGGGATGTGTTATTGATTATGTTGTTGTGGAATTTTAATTATGTGATTTTACTTTTGTTAGGTGCCTTAGTTTTGAAAGGCGCCATAAAAATAAAGTTTATTATTATTATTATTATTATTATTATTATATTACATACTAAATCCAACAATGATAAATTCAACCTGTTTTACATATGCTTGGAGGCCACCACAATACCCTCCCTGTATGAGGACCTGAGAGGGAAAAGGAAAATTAAAGAGGACACTATAGCATAGTCAAGAAAGGGAAGGGGGTGCCCATAGGTGGCCAACCTTATACACTAGAAATTGTAAAGGATAGATTAGGCTAAGAAATAGAAGAACTGTTGCAACAGATTTAAGAAAAGGTCAGCCCTCAAGAGTGGCAGGAGCTCCCTGTCACATATCCCCCACCTTAAGAGGGAAGCAGTTATTGCAGACTGCTTACCACCTTCCTGTCCCAGGAAGGGATGGAGCTTCCACCCATCCATCTTTAGAAGCTCTGTCTCAGGGTCCCTATTAACGATAAACACTCTATCATAAACATAGTGGATATCATCATTCTTTACCCTGAGGCATTAACATATTTCTCAACAGAGACTAATGGTACCTTCCCATTTCCTTTTAGGGAAAGTCCATCATATTTTTTAACCAAAAATCTGGACGGCTGTAAAGTCCAGTACCATAGAAATATTCTCTCTGGGGTGAGTAATTACCTGCTCTGACCCCACCAGACATATCAGTTTTAAGTAGGGGCCCAGTCCTTGGTTCAATCCCTCTACAGAAACCCACTATGTCTCTTGATTCATTCATTTCACTTGCTACTGATACAGACACCTGAGGGTAGATACTCTAGATGTAACCCCAAACACAGGTTCCTATCCATTTTCCACCCACCTCCTCCTTTGAAGGTTTTTCATCAAACAAATAAAACACATGTACCACCTTCTAGATCTTAACATATTGCTACATTTTGGCATATTAGAATCTTTAGCCCGCAGTATACCCCAGTCACTACTGTTAATAAATTTAGCTGCATCAATAAAAGAAAAAGTCCCTTCAGCCTCTTAGACTTCTTCTTGCTTGCTTGGAGTCTTCAACCCCAGCACAATATCACTAGGCACAGTCTTACCCGGGGTCTCACATTCAAGTTCCATACTTGCATCTCTGACCTCCAACAGGTAACATTCAGGGAACACAGGAAACAAAGGAATATCCTGCTCAGTGGGGGGGGGTCCTCCTCCAGCTGAGCCAATGAAAAATTCTCCTCCAATTCTTTATCCAAAACTCTGGCACGGACCTCTCGAGCACCTGGCACCAGTGTTCTGCCTCTCTGTGCAGTCGGTGTGCCTCCATCCATTGCCCACTCATTCAGTGAATCATCCTCATCAGGGTCTCCACCTCCTGGGTGTTGTCTTCTCACCTCCGTTCTGCCTGGACCCCACGGCTGTTCCTCATTGCTTTGCATCTTTTGGTCATCTTCAGGCTCAGCCTTCCTCTGAGCTCCCAAGTCCAATCCAGGCAGCAGATTATCTCCGTCTATCAGCCATGGTTCTGGTCAGAACTCCATGGACTTTCTTCTCCCGGGTTCTCCTCTGGCAATGCCTGGTGCATCGGTCCACCTGGGATATCTGGGTGATAATCACCAGAAAATGTCCCTCTTAGGCCAGTCCAGATATCTCCAGCAAGTTATTCCACTCCTGACACCAAGTCTGTGGAGGGGTTGTGGGATAACAGATGGACCAGACACCGAACTTCAGGTTCAACACACAGTGTCTGTGTGATGTTTATTCAAAAATACAGGAAATAAGCTTCTGCAATGCCATTTTCCTTCTTCAGTACATCAGTTTGCAGCAACAGACTATGTGTGTCCTTTCTCTACACTTTAGCCAGCACCTACTGACACTGATCTCTGATCTAATCACTTTTAGTGAAACCCCTTCATCCCTATGTGGGCCCCTGTTGCTTGGGTAGTAGGGGCTCAAAAATAAAAGCTAAAAACAAAGAACCTCAATGCAGAAACACTGAAACATGGGTTACCCCAAAGGGCAGTGGCAAGAAATCAAGTTTCAAAGAAATACAACATCATACATTCTTCCATAATGCAAAGCATCATGGGATATATGCAAATCACCATGACATTTCAGACTTGTTCACTTTACAGCATATTACATGCATTTTAAATAGCACAGCTAGCTTAATTTCTATAATAATCATCTAGTACTTTTTACCCAAGGCAGCATGGATTCACAATGGGAAGGTCGTGTCAGACAAATCTAATAGATTTCTTTGACTGGGTGACCAAAGTAGTAGACCAAGGAGGGGTTGTGGACATCGCCTACCTAAACTTTAGCAAGGCATTTGGCACAGTCCCGCATAACAGATTAATAAACAAGTTAGACAGCCTTGGAGTGGTAGCCTGGGTGAGAAACTGGCTGGACAACAGCACGCAGAGGGTAATAGTAAACAGAGTCCACTCTGAAGAAAGGGGGGTTACTAGCGGGATACTGCAGGGTTCAGTACTGGGACCGGTCCTCTTTAATATCTTTATAAGCGACATATTGGAGGGACTGGAAGGAAAGGTATGTCTCTTTGCAGACGACACAAAGATCTGCAACAGGGTTGATACACAAGGTGGGGTAGAAAGGATGAGAAGGGACTTGGCATGGTTGGAGGAATGGTCAAATGTATGGCAGCTCAGATTCAAAGCAAAGAAGCACAAAGTAATGCTTCTGGGAAACAAAAACCCAGGTGAAGAGTATACAGTTGGGGGTGAGATACTAACAACAACAAAAATGGAAAGGTACCTGGGGGGTAGTCATATCAGATGACCTAAAGGTGGGCAGGCAATGTGAGAAGGCAGTAAGGAGGGCTGGAGGGATACTTGGATGCATAGGGAAAGGCATCACCAGTAGAAAACAGAAAGTTGTTATCTTTCTGTACAGACAGTTGGTGAGACCCCATCTGGAGTACTGCGTGCAGTTCTGGAGACCCCCATCTCACAAGGACATAGACAGGATGGAGGCTGTCCAGAGGAGGGCAACTAAAATGATGCAGGGTCTGCACCAGTAGCCAGATGAAAAGAGACTAAAGGAGCTTAATATGTATACCCTCGAGGAAAGGAAGGAGAGGGGGGACATGATAGAAACTTTCAAATAGCTCAAAGGAATCAACAAAGTCCAAGAGGGTGGCATCTTTCAGAAAAAGAGATGTGCAAGAACAAGGGAGCACAATTTGAAGATAGAGGGGGGACTGCTCAGAGGTAATGTGAGGAAGTATTTTTTCATGGAGAGGGTTGTGGATGCATGGAACGGCCTTCCTGAGGAGGTCATGGAGTCAAAAACAGTGCGGGAATTCAAAAATGCATGGGACAGACATGAGTCAATTCTAGTGGGGGGTAGGAGGAAGTAGGCGGTTGGTTAACTTGGATCTGCAGTTTGTCCATTGGGTATGGAAATGGGCAGACTAGGTGTGCCAAGCAGTCCTTATCTGCCATCAAATTCTGTGTTTCTATATGTTTCTATGTTAAGGACCACAAGAAAATAACCCTTTGTCAGGGAGCACTTGACAATCCCAGTATGCACTGAACTGAGGACCACATGGCAACCTACCAACAGATGTGTGGGTCCTGTGCCCAGTTCACAGCAAGTGTTTACAGCAGGTGAGACACAAACCAGAGATCACCTCAAGCACCTCCTCTAACAATACTCTCTGAAACTCAGAACACAACTCTGGTGTGCCCTTGTACCTCCCACAAACATATAAATATCACAGTGGTTAGGAGCACTGAGCTGCAAACCTGGAGAACTGGGTTTGAATCCCAAAGTCACCACTTGCATACTGTGTGACCATCAGCAAGTCACTTAACTTCCTGTGTGTTCCCAGGATGCACCTGGAAACCAGACACTGCTTAGTGTGTCTTTCCTGGCCAACAGTTGTATAATAATAATAAAAAAAAAAAAGACACAGGGTTTAAAAAGGACCAAGACAGAAGGCTTGCTCTCTTCTGCTGGCCATTCTGTGCAGACTAGCTGGTTTGTGTATGTGGCTGCATCTCTGAGGGAAAGGTACCTGGATGGAATGTGCAAGGTAAAGCAACTCTGACAAAATAAAGTGTGCCTGAACAGCACAGAGACCCTTACTAAAGGGAGGCTGAAGGGTAGAAGGTGGTGGACAAAGGGGGGTTATTAGAACACCAGGGTCTGCACTCTTGCTAAAGAGGCGACCTTGGTGGTAGCAACGCTGATCCGGGCGGTCTAATGGGCAAAGTCTGAGAGAGAGAGAGAGAATGGACCTACTGGGGACAACAGGGTGCTCTGACCATCACAAGGATATAGGATTTAATCCTGTACGAAGCGCCCAGTTTCTGGGGGAGTTTGGACTATATAGTATCAATGTGTACAATGACATTGAGGTGGGTAACTAATCAGAGTCCTAGATACTTCTTGACAGTGGGGAATGCTTCCAATGGAGAACCATGATGTCAAAGCTAGGGTGGTTGGGACACCACCTTAAGTCTCTTTGTGGGTCCAAAGGACATAGGGGCTATTTTTGTTTTCCATTCAGGGAGAGCTGGTTGGATTGGAGCCAATGCTTAACCTTATCGGAGTCATTCTCAAGGTCGACTTGAAGTTCTGAAGCAGAGTAAACACTGAGAAAAATGACTGCCATCTACATACATGTGTATATGTACAGCTGAGCATGTTTGTGGGAGGTAATTTAAAAAATTGGAGAAAAACACAGACAGGCTGTGGGACTCAAGAGGCAACTGGAAGGGGTGGGAAAAGGGCAAATTATTTTAATTTTATTTATGTTATTTAAAATTTGGTAACCTGGAAAGCCACACTGAGCAGAGGCTCGTTTTCAGGTGTGACCAGGGCAGAGGGAGATGGAGCATATAGCCACAGACAAAGCAAAATCAACATCTGAACAAACAGACGAGTAGTAGGGATACAAAAGTACAATAAATAAAGAACAAACGTATCGCAATTAAAACAAAGTGCAGTAAGCTTCAGTAGTGCACAGAATCACAAGAAGCATGTTTGGACTAAAATACTTCAGGTGTAATTAACTGAGTTCTTTCAGTAAGGCAGGAGTGGAACCAGCTAACAGCCAGGTCATTGAGGCCTCATCAGCTAACTTGGCCCTGAAAAGGGGGTGGCCACAGGGATGAAAGGTTTTGTTAGGTTGACAAAGATAGCGGAGGCTAGAAATCCCTGATCCATCCCCTTCAGGATGTGGTTGGTAAACCTAAGGAGGGAAGACACTGTTGAATGGGTTTTCATGAAGCCCAACTGGAAGGGTGTGAGAAAGGCAGTGGAGTCGAGAAAGGAGCCTAGCTGAGAAAGAAATATTTTCTCCTGAAGTATAGATAGCGCAGGGAGAAGGGAGATAGTCTGGTAATGGCAAGGGAATGTAGGGTCACCTCCTTTCAGGAGGGGGAGGACTTTAGCATTTTTCTATGAGCTAGGGACATTCCCTAAGGTGAAATATAGGTTTATGAGGGTGGAAATATAGTGATAGCAGGAGCAGCTGGGCAAAGAAAGTTGGAATGCAGGTCATTAGGGCTATTTCCTTTGGCCAGACTGAGAGTTGGAAGGGCAGTTAATGTCTCAGTCAGTGTGATGGGGAGAAATGGAAGGCAGAAGAAGGGGTAGAAGGATGGTGGAGGAGGGCAGGGTGGAGGGAAGAGATAGAGCACAGGAGGAAAACCTTCCAGAACTCTGTGTGGCTGTGAAGGTTTTCTGGAAGGTGGAGACACAACTGTTGTCTTCAGCTTAGTTGATTTCCTTAGTGCAGACATTTCGATGCAGCCCGTATATACTGAGGTCCTCTTGTAAACCGTTAGATTTATACCAGTACCAGGCAGCACCGCAAACCTTGAGGTTGTTCAGAAGTTCAACTGGGATCCATGAAATGTGGGAGCATTTGACCCTAACATGCTTAAGGCTGGCATAGGTGTCCCAGACAGTGGGGAACATAGTCTGAAAGTATTCAACAACTTCATTCATATCAGCAATAGCTGAGATGGGTGACCAGTCAGAGACGTTTAGGCCATACAGGAGGAATTGCAAGTGAAGCAGGTGAGGAGAGTGTGAAGGGTGACCTTAGGGGTGATGAATTTTGTGCCCAAAATAAATCCTGCAGTGATCACTGAGTGCATCAGTGAGGGTACCAGCTTCCAGTACGCAGTGCAGATGTAAAGAGAGGACCCGGTCAGTTAGTGAGTGGTTTGTCGTGGTGGGGTTGCTTACAGTACCACATCTCAAGGGTGGCATTGAAGCAAGCAAGAAAAAGGGAGAGAGGAGGGACGGGAGCCCTACAGAAAGCCTGTGATTGGTATTAGGATCCTGGTGAGGCAAGAAGACAATTCTGGAAGCATGATGCAGAATGCCAGGTAATAGTAATTGGTAGTAAAGGTAATTGGGCTGGCAGTATAGCCTAGAGGTTAGAGGAACGAGGTGTGAATGAGCTTGATACATCCAGCAGACCAGACCTGAGTTTGAGTCTCACAACCTCCACTTGCATACTGTGTGACTCTAAGCAAGTCACTTAACCGTCCAGTGCTCCCGGGTCGCCCCTGAAAACAGGCACTTGTGCCTAGTGGGCCTTACCTGGTTACCAAAGACTAAAAGAATAAAAAAAGAATAAAAAGAATAGTACAGTAAAGCAGGCCTTGGAGCTATGAAATGAAATTAAAAGATTAACAGCTGTAGGGCCCATGATTTTCTGGGGGGGGGGGTCAACTTACCTGACATTGACTAGATGGTAAACAGTGTCAAGGGAAGCAAGGAAGAAATTCTTGCCTATTGTAAAGGTCTGTTTCTATATTCAACTTGCTTGGCATGTGACAAGAGGGTATGTGGTTTTTTAATCTGCCGCTGAGCAGTGAGGGTGACATGGTCAGAGCAGTACAGTTTGGGGAGCCAGTAACATAACAGTGAAACATAGAAACATGGAACATAGAAATACAGAAGCTGTTTGCATAAAAGGACTGCCTTGACCACCTATCTGCCCTAAAGTCCCTACCTACTGTTCTACCATAGACCCTAATTGATCTCCGGCCTTACCCCCCCCCTCCGTCCTGTTACTAAGGTCCCCTGTGTCTAGCTCATGCATGTTTGAAACCTGTTACCATTTTGTTACTCACCACCTCTTCTGGGAGTCTGTTCCAGGCATCCACCACCCTTTCCGTGAAGAAATATTTTCTCATATCCCCCCTAAGTCACCCCCCTTCCAGCTTCATATCATGCCCCTTTCTCCTTGAGCATCTCTTTTGGTGTGCCGTTGTGAGGGCGCTGTGATTAGGGCACCGTCATTTAGGCACCGAAACAAGGTCGTGCGTGATGGGGGCATGCTGGGTTACACAGCGCCCCGCACTCAGACCATTTTCAGCTTCCACAGCATCCTCCTGCCCTTCACGGCATGCCCACCCCCGAGTTTCTTATATTTAGTTTCAGGGGGTGCAGGGGTTGAAGACCCCCACATCAGGGGGGTGCGGGAGGCAATGCCCCCCAGAAAACTTAAGTTTTCCACAGCACAGTCCTTGGACACTGTACGTTCTGGTGGTACAATGCCAACCGACGACTGTGACAGGCGAGATTGTGCTTGCGCCCTCAGTACATCGCCCACATCTCCCGCGTGCACCAGCATGGGTGAACCGTCTCTTTCTGTGCAATATTCCACCCTCCTGTACCTTATTGATACCCTTGAGGTATTTGAATGTCTCTATCATGTCTCCCCTTTCTCTTCTTTCCCCCAGTGAGTACATATTTAACTCCCTGAGTCTTTCCTCATAGGGTTTCCGATGCAGGCCATGCACCATTTTGGTTTCCCTTCTCTGGACCACCTCCACCCAATCTATGTCTTTCCTGAGATAGGGCCTCCAGAACTTGACACAGTACTCCAGGTGTGGCCTCACCATTGATCTATACTGAGGTAACACTACCTCCCTTATTTTGCTGGTGATACTCCTCCTTATGCACCCCAGCATCCTATTTGCCTTTCCTACCACCTTGTCATACTGCTTTGCTACCTTCAGATCATCAGATATGATGATCCCCAGATCCCTTTCCTGTTGTGTAGTTGGTAAAACCTCCCCCCAACTGATACGTTGCCCTTGGATTTCTGTGTCCTATATGCATAATTTTGCATTTTTTGGTGCTGAAGCCCAGTTGTCAAACCCTTGACCAGTCTTCCAGCTTTTTAAGATCTTTCTTCATTCCTCCCCGGTGTGTCCTCTGTTTCAGATTTTTGTGTAATCCATGAAAAGGCTTACATTACCTTCCAGCCCCTCCACACTGTCACTAATAAAGACCTTGAAGAGGACTGGTCCCAGTACTGACCACTGAAGCACCCTGCTAGTTACCTTGCCCTCCTTCAAGTGAACTCCATTTACCACCACTCTCTGAGTTCTGTTACTTAGCCAACTTCATACCCATTTTACTAATTTTGGACCCACAGCCTGCCTAGCTTGTTTAACAGTCTTCTCTGTGGAATGGTGTCGAAGGCCTTACTGAAATCCAGGTAGGCCACATCCACCACTCCTCCCTGATCCACCTCTGTGGTAACCCAGTCAAAAAATTCTATCAGGTTCATTTGGTAAGATCTCGCCCCTGTGAACCCGTGCTACTTCGAATCCTGCAAGTCACTGTTTTTTAGGTATTCCCCAATCCTTTCTTTAAGTAGTGATTCCATAAGCTTACCCACCACCAAAATCAGGCTTACAGGCCGGTAGTTTCCTGCCTCCTCCCTATTTCCACTTTTGTGTAGTGGGATCATATCTGCCCTCCTCCAGTCCCCCGGAACTTCCCCCCGTTACAAGAGAAAGATTGAACAGGCCCATCAGAGGCACAGACAGTTCCTACTTTAGTTCCTCCAGTATCCTTGGGTGGACTCCATCTGGCCCCATTGCCTTGTCTGCTTTTAGTTTTAGTTCCCTGTGGACTCTCTCCTCCGTAAAGGGGCTAGTGTCTACCTCCCTTCCCCTAATGCCCTTCTCTACCATCTGTGACCCATCCCCTACCCCTTCCTTTGTGAATACCAAACAAAAGTACTTATTTAGTATGTCAGCTTTCTTCTGGTCCTCCTCCATACTTCCCCCTTGTTATGTTGATTGCACGGAGCGCAAGAAACATATTGTGGCAGCTTGTTCAGAAGCAGGCTGTGGAGGCCCGGCACTGTTGTGGCCAATGCTCCCACAGCCTGTAAAGGCTTGTCTCACTTCCCCCAATGCTGTTGCAGGCTGCTGGTGACACAAGTTTGGAACGTTTGCACCTACTTGTGACAAATCAGCTGCTGCAATCAGGGGCTGCCTCGTCATTGCAACGTCAGCCATCCATTGCAATGAGGGAGTGACCCGTCATTGCAGGGCGGGATCTAGCAAGCCTGATATTGTTTATGAACATGGCAATGGGTTGCCGCCGTGTTCACAAAAAATATTACCTCCCTTCCAACATGTTTATCTGCTGACAGGGGAGCCCACTCCCCGTCGGCATAATGTCACCCCCCCTTTCATTGTCTGCCAACGGGGTGCCCAATCCCAGTCGGCAGAAAGGAATCCCCCCTTTTGTTGTTTGCCGATGGGGGTACCCAATCCCTGTCGGCAGAAAGGAATCCCCCCCCTTTTGGGGTGCCCAATCCCCGTCGGCAGAAAGGAATTCCTCCCTTTTGTTTTTTGCCAACAGGGCTGCCTAATCCCCCATCGGCTACAGCTGCCCCCCCCCAAAGCAAGACTCCGGTGGCATGCTGGGAGCCCACCCCAGCGTGCCACATGCCCTTGTAAATAAAAAACGGTCACACAAAGTCCTTTTTTTTTTAACACCTGTAAAAAAGGAAGCAGACCCTCGTAGTCTCCTGGCCCCCACCGCAACCTGCACCCACCCACTGTGCACCCTGCCTCCCACACCCCCCCTCACCCCAAACTTACCTCCAGAGCTCAGTGCGACGATCATCGGTGGACCGGGAACACGTCTGCACTCTTCAAAGCCAACCGTGAACTGAGGAAATGCCGGTAAGCTGTATAATGTAATAAATAGGGTTTTTTCAACTTTAGTACCTATCTTGGGCATTTTTGGGAATTTTTTTCACCTAATTTCAACATGGGGTTTTTGGGACCCCTCCTCATGAATTCTTGAACTGTCATGGCGTTAATCGGCCCCGGAAGTTGATTTTGTGGTCACTGTGTGGAATCACCTTTCAGGGCCAATTAACAAAACGATAGTGCCAGTGTTCATGAGGTGGGCTCTCAAGAAACCTATGTAGCGAATTTGGTGGAAAAAATCCAAAAATGACTGTAGCAACTGCACAACGCACGCTCGTAACTTCGTGAATTTGCAATATTTTCATGCCAGATTTTCAACATTGGCATTTTGTCACACCTCCTTGTGAACAGTACAGCTGTCATTGTTCACATCCTGGCGGAAATGTGTTTTCGCACTTGCAGTGAGAATAGCATGGTCGCTGTCGGAAATCAGTGTTGGGACAGATTAAGAAAATGACAGTGACACTGTTCATGAGTAGAGGTCCTGAAATGGCTATGTTGAAAATTTGGTAACGATACTCCATAAAATGACTGTCTTACGAGCGTGCGTTGTGCAGCTTGAACGCACGCTCATACCTGCACGAATTTATAATATTTTCACTCCAGATTTTCAACATTGCCATTTTCCCATACCTACTTATGAACAGTGCAGCTGTCATTTTTCCCATCCTGGCCGAAGTGTGGTTTCGCACTTCCGGCGCAGAATAAAGTGGTCGCTGTGGGAAATCACTTTCTGGGACAGATTAAGAAAATGACAGTGACACTGTTCATAAGCAGAGGTCCTAAAATGCCTATGTTGAAAATTTGGTGATGATAGCCCATCAAATGACTGTGTTACAAGTGTGCATTGCACACTTTCCATACACCCTTGTAACTTCGCAGATTTGTAATATTGTCATGCCAGATTTTCAACAGTGGCATCTTTTCACACCTCCTTATGAGCAGTACAGCTGTCATTTTTCACATCCTGACCAAAATGTGTTTTCACAGTTCCGGCGCAGAAAAACGTGGTCGCTGTGGGAAATCAGTGTTCGGAACAGATTAAGAAAATGACAGTGGCACTGTTCATGAGCAGAGGTCCTAAAAGTCCTATGTTGAAAATTTAGTGACAAAACTCCATAACATGACTGTGTTACAAGCATGCGTTGAACTGTTTCCACGCACCCTTGTTACTTCGCAAATTTGTAATATTTTCACACCACATTTTCAACAGTGGCAGTTTTTCACACCTCCTTATGAACAGTACAGCTGTCATTTTTCACATCCTGGCTAAAATATGTTTTTGCACTCCTGCCAGAGAATAGCACAGTCGCTGTGGTAAATCATTGTTTGGGACAGATCAAGATCGAACGAGTGAGAGGGGGGAGTGACCGAACTCAACTGAGCTCTGTCGGGACTGCTGCAGATTTGTTTGTGGGCTGAAAAAGGCCCCAACGCAAGAGGCCAGTACAAAAGGGCAGCCTGCAGCACTGGGAGAAACAGAATGAGAGAGCTAGTGAGGGAGGGGGAGTGAGCGAACTCACCAGAGCGCAGTCAGGACTGCTGCGGATTTCTTTGTGGGCAGAAAAAGGTGTCAATGCAGGCAGGGGCCCAGTAGAAAAGGCCAGCCTGCAGCGGTGGGAGAAACAGTATGAGTGAGTGAGACAGGTGGACTGAGTGAGCTCAACGGAGCTCTATCAGGAATGCTGCGGATTTCTTTGTCGGCAGAAAAAGGCACCAATGCAGGCAGGAGCCCCGTACAAAAGGGCCGCTTGCAGCACCAGGACAAACAGAATGAGTGTGTGACAGAGGAAGACTGAGCGACCTCAGTGGAGCTCTGTCGGGACAGCTGCAGATTTCTTTGTGGACAGACAAAGGTGCCAACGCAGCCAGGAGCCCCGTATACAAGTGCAGTCTGCAGCGCCAAGAGACACAGAACGAGTGAATGACAGTGCGGTAGTGAGCAAGCTCAACAGAGCTGTATTGTGACTGCTGCGGATTTCTTTGTGGGCAGAAAATGCGGCAACGCAGGCAGGAGCCCAGTACAAAAGGCCAGCTTGCAGCACCGGCAGAAACGGAATGAGTAAGTGAGAGAGGGGGAGTGAGCGAGCTCAATGGAGCTGCGTCAGGACTGCTTCAGATTTCTTTCTGGCCAGAACAAGCCACCAATGCAGGCAGGAGCCCAGTACAAAAGGGCAGCCTGCAGTGGCAGGAGACACAGAATGAGCGAGTGAGGGAGGGGGAGTGAGTGAGCTCAATGGAGCTCTGTTGGGACTGCTGCAGATTTGTTTGTGGGCAGAAAAGGTAGTAATGCACGCAGGGGCCCTGTACAAAGGCAGCCTGCAGTGGCGGGAAAACCAGAATGAGTGAGTGAGAGAGGGGGAGTGAGCAAGCTCAACGGAGCTCTATTGTAACTGCTGCAAATTTCTTTGTGGGCAGACGAAGGCAGCAAATAGGCAGAAGCCCAATAGAAAAGGGCAGCCTGCAGCGCCGGCAGAAACGGAATGAGCGAGTGAGAGAGGGGGAGTCAGCAGGCTCAACAGACCTGTATCGGGACTGCTGCAGATTTCTTTGTGGGCAGAAAAAGCCACCAATAGAGGCAGGAGCCCAGTACAAAAGGGCAGCCTGCAGCGCCAGGAGAACCAGAATGAGCGAGTGGGGGGGGTGAGCCACCTCAACGGAACTCTGTCGGGACAGCTGCGGATTTCTTACTAGGCAGAACAAGGTGCCAACACAGGCAGAAGCCCAGTACTAAAGAGCAGCCTGCAGCACGGGGAGAGACAGACTGAGCAACTGACAGAGAGGCAGTGAGCGAGCTCCACACACCAACGCAATCAACATTCGGCATTGACAAATGCTTGTTTTTCTTCCTGTCGTTTGTGTACCTAAAGAATGATTTATCCCTCTTTTTTGATGAATTGGCAATGTTTTTCTCCGTTTGTTCTTTAGCCCTCCTAACTGCCCTCCCAGCCTCTCTTTGTTTGTACTGATAGTTCTCCCTGACCTTTTCCTTCTGTGTTGTCTTGTATCTTTTGAATGCCTGCTCCTTTTCTTTTACCTTCACTGCTACTTCCTGGGAGAACCACTGATTTACGGTGATTAAAACAATTAAATTCCGTTTTCAAGACTTAAGATTCTGGAATTTCACCGGTGATTGTTACTCTAATTTCCGGATTTTACTGGGATTCTGCTATCATTCTTTTAGTATGTGCATAAATAATCAGAATTAAAGAAGGCTTAATATACGAAGCATTAAATAAAGCAAACTGAAAATAGTACAGGAAGGAATTAAAAGAAAAACACACTTTTTTAAAGATTTACTCATCTGATAGAAAATGCCAGATTCCATTAAATCTTCATTTTTACAAGTCTTCAGGCAGCCCTAATTCCGGAATTTTACCGGATTTTCCGGTAAAAACCGAAAAACAGTGGCCTTGACCATAGTAGTCACTTTCTTCTCTTGCTCTTCTTAACATGCCTGACACAAAGGTTTGTTGCCTTTTCAATGGCCTTCCTTATTTAAATAAAAGTATTTGAATACCAGTTTGATGCATCTATGTTATTTAAAATGAATAAAAGATGTGTTCCTGACCCAAATGTATTATAAACTTACAGTCCGGTCTCATTACATGAAATGAAATAGCCAAGTGAACTTTTTTAGGAGATTTTGGAACCCGTTGACTGCGTGAGATAATATGTAGTCTTTAATATGGTTTGAAGGTTAGAACTGATACAAAAGCAGATGATTAATGAGCAATTTGATATTATTTGTTATTATCAGCCGTGCGTGATTTGGAAATTTTATTTCTTTGCACATAGTATGGAGTCTTTAATATGGTTTGAACATTAGAACTGATACAAAAGCAGATGATTAATGAGAAATTTGACTTGTAATACTTGGAAATTTGCTTTTATTCGTTTGCAGTGCACTTGAGCCATACAAATAATGGTTAGGTATGATACATGTTATTTTTGCATTGGATATGGGGAAGAACCTCTGCATTAGTATTTTATAATGTGTAGTGTGAACTAGAGGGATATTATACTTAAGATGTTAATTGGATTTAGATGGATGGATAGATAAAATTGACAGTGTTCATTCAAAGATGAATAATTGTACCAGAAGCACCAAGTTAGGTCGACAGTAAAACTGCCAACCTCCCGCACAGCGACGGCACAATACCAATGCAGGTATTGTGCCACCCAATCCCTCAGTGTATTCTCTGGGGGGCTGTGCCCCCACACACCCACCCACCCCAGACTTTAGGATTCTCAACTCCAGGTCGGAGTTGGTCCAGGGAGCGGGCAGAACACTGGGGGAAAGTGAAACATGGAAACGGACCATTACAGTGACTGTCGCTGTAATGGTATTTTTCCGTGTTTCACCATTGGGGTGTCGAGCAAAAGGGAGCCACACATTGTACCGTAGGTGGTGGTGGTATTTAATCATTTATTTGAACCTATTATGAATATTAAGCTTTAATTTAACCTGGTGCTTGTTTTGATAAACTGTGGGATTTTTCTGCAGGCAATTAACTTATTCAGAATGAATATGACTCTAAAGGAAATGTGCCTGGAGTGGTTATATGGTGAGAGAATGAGTCTCATGACAAAATTAGTTTTTGATTAAATATTGTAATTTTTAATTGCCATTTACTAATATGGATATTATTTGTTATATATACAGTATAATCTTACTGAAGAAGGACACAGTCCGAAACGTTTAAGGAATGTTGATACTGTATCCATGTACTTAATGAATCAAACTTATACAGCAAAAAGAGAAAACAAGAAAATAAATAAAATACTAATGTTTATACATTTGGTGAGTGGCTCACTTTCTACCAATTGTCTATGATGACTTTTTTATTTTAGCCCAGTATTCCTCTACCTCACCCTTTTCCCCTATCCCTGATAGGGCTTCTCCGAGGCACTCTCCCATTTTCTTGAAATAATCCCTCCTGAAGTCCAGGACCCTTGTTTTAGTGTGGTTATTTATTTATTTTGTTTTATTTATTTGATACATCGGTTTACAACCTTTGAGCCAGAGGCTCATTTACAAAGGTACCTCGTCACATGTAAGACAGATGGTAACACAGAACACGGTATAACAACAATTACATTAAGCATGTGTTACAGACATTTGTCACAGACATTATTTACAATACAATTATTTACAATATTTGAATGTAGATATTTTCAGACATTATTTATAATATTTGGATGATGATATTTACAACATAACAGCAGAACACATTATAAGCTTGAGAATGCATCTAAATATAGTAGTCAGTCCTATTCATGGGTTTGGTGTTATTAACGGAGGTTGCAATCCATAATGGACTTTATCAGAGAATTTGGATCAGAGTGGGTGAGAGAGTGAAATATTAGCAGCAGTTACAGGAATGGATATTGAAGAGGTGGTCACGAAGAGTGGTTTTGAAGTGGGTGATCTTGGGTGTGCTAGTGATGGTGTTTGGGAGTGCATTAAACCATGTGGGGGCCCTGTGGTGGAAAGATCTCTGTGCAAAGGAGGTTTTTACCCTGGGCACAACCAGAAGTGCTTTCTCTGAGTTGCAGGTGAAGATAGTGGGGGTTGCAGGATGAAGAGAGGCGGTGACCCCAGGGGGGGAAGAGTCCGAGCAGTATTTTCTTGGACAGTAAGCAGGTCTGGTAGCAGAGCCTTTCATCAAGGTTGAGAAGATTGGCAGAGGTATAGAGGGAGCAGGTATGAGTAAGCCTAGGTGACCAGTTAGGATCCTGCAGGCCTTGTTTAGGGAGGCCTGGATTTTTTGGAGTGCGGAGTTATCTGCTGCCCCGAATACAGGGAGCCCATAGTCCACTAGGGACAGTATTGATGAGGTGATGGCAAGCCTAAGGGGGGGGGAGGCAGTCCCTGTGTCAGTAAGGGAGTCCAATCCGGGTGTTTGTTGTGGCAGCAAGGGTGTTTATGTGGTCATGGAAGGTAAGGGCCGAGTCGAGGGTAAGTCCAAGATATTTGTAGTTGGATACCTGTTCAAGGGGGTGCTGGGTGCTGGGGAGGATGTGGAGAGGTGCATTTTTTGCTTTGTTTTGGCGGTGAGAGAAGATCATTGACTTTGTCTTTTTAAAGTTTATGACCAGTCTGCGGTTCTTAAACCATGTTTTGGCCTGGGAGAAGGCATGTTGGAGGGAGTTCTGAAGGGGTGTGGGTTTATGATGTGAAGTAAAGAGCACTGCATCATCTGCATATAGTAAGATTTTTGTGGAGCAGGCCTTTGGTAAGGAGTTTAGGTACAGGGAGAAAAGAAGTGGCCCCAGGATAGAGCCCTGGGGCACCCCAGAGCGGACGGGTAGTGTGTCGGATAGAGTTCCATTAATTTTGATGCATTGGGACTGGGCAGAAAGGTAACTGGAGCACCAGGCCAGGGGGCCTGTGGAGAAACCAAGTTGGTGGAGTGAGTCAAGAAGGAGAGGGTGGCAGACTGTGTCAAAGGCCTTGGATAGGTCTACGAACACAGCTCCTGCAATGTTACCGGCGTCGAGAGGAGTGCAGGAAGTTGGTGAATTCTAGGAGGGCTGTGGTGGTGCTATGGCTCGAACCGAAGCCATGTTGCTCTGGGCATAGGATGTTGTACTTGGCTAGGTATTCAGTAAGTTGGGTGGCAACCACTTTTTCTAGCACTTTAGAGGGGGGGAGGAAGAATGGAGATGGGTCGATAGTTATTAGTGGAGGCTTTGTCACCACATTTATGGATGGGGGCAATGACAGCTGTTTTCCAGGCACTAGGGAATTGCCCTAGGCATAGGGATTTGTTGAGTAGGTCCGTTAGGGGGACTAGGACCTCGTCGAGGACTAGTCAAAGGAGCCTGGCATCTAGGGGGTCATTTATAGGGTTATTGCTGTTTAGTGCTTTTTGTAGGTAAGGACGAGCTTCGTGGGTGGATATTTTGCGCAGGAGATAACAAGAATGCTGCAGGGTTGGGGTGGGGATTGGGGCACAGGGTCAAAGAAACAACTAGGGAGAACACTGCATAGATCTGAGAAGGTGGTGTTTAGACAGTTTGCTATGGTGAGTGTTAGGTTCTGGCCTTGTCCTTATGTTCAATGTCCTGCTTAGCCAGTATAGTATTATGCTTGTGTAACTGTGTTAGTTGGTTTTGGCCGAGCTTGTGGGAAGGCTGAGGGCAGCAGTGTGTGTCACGGTACTTTGTTAAAAAAAAATTGCAGTTGCAGTTTAAATTATAGCAGCCTCAGATCCACCTCACTAGTGACCCAGCATACCTGAGATATTTTTTTGCCAGTAGTACTGGGCTTGTGGGATGGCTGAGGGCAGCAGTGTGTGTCGCCGTACTTTGTTTAAAAAAAAATTGTAGTTGCAGTTTCTGACCCAGCATACCTGAGATTTTTTTTGCCAGTAGTACTGGGCTTGTGGGAGGGCTGAGGGCAGCAGTGTGTGTCACCGTACTTTGTTAAAAAAAAATTGTAGTAGCAGTTTAAATCACAGCAGCCTCTGATCCACCTCACCAGTGACCCAGTGTACCTGAGATATTTTTTTGCCAGTAGTACCGGGCTTGTGGGAGGGCTGAGGGCAGCAGTGTGTGTCGCCGTACTTTGTTAAAAAAAATTGTAGTTGCAGTTTAAATCACAGCAGCCTCTGATCCACCTCATCAGTGACCCAGCGTACCTGAGATATTTTTTTGCCAGTAGTACTGGGCTTGTGGGAGGGCTGAGGGCAGCAGTGTGTGTCACTGTACTTTGTTAAAAAAAAAAATTGTAGTTGCAGTTTAAATCACAGCAGCCTCTGATCCACCTCACCAGTGACTCAGCGTACCTGAGATATTTTTTTGCCAGTAGTACTGGGCTTGTGGAAGGGCTGAGGGCAGCAGTGTGTGTCACCGCACTTTGTTAAAAATAAATTGTAGTTGCAGTTTAAATCACAGCAGCCTGAGTGACAATAAACCTTAATGTGTCTGTACCATTGCCACTTTCTTGCTGTGAGCCCTGAGGTGGCAGTGTGTGGCTCAGAGTCAGTTGTTTTGCAAAGAAGTACCGTATATCAGAACTTGTTGGTTTCCACTGTTTCATAAAAATGAATATCCGACATTTCTTTAAGTCCAAAGAAAAGAATACACATGAAGAAGTGTGAGTAATTGCCAGTTCAGAAAGTAATGATAATGTTGCACTCCCTCATTCTACTGCATAATGTACCACTGTGCATGATGGGAACGCTGAACCAAGCACAAGTCACCAGAACAGTCACAGTTATATTGATGCTGACACAGAAGGCATAAATAAAATGAACAGTGAACAATAATAACCAATAAGGATAAGAAATACAGAACGAATAAGTAATATATAGCTGCTTTGTGTACAAATAGTTATTCTCAAGGTGTCAGTGGTTCTTTACTTCTTTAAATTCCATTTTCTTGTACTTCCCTAAGTTCCCTTAGTGCATCAAGTATCATATTTTACTCAGTCAGATCATTACCTGTGTGACTGTGTGGAAAATAATTTCATAAGGGTCACACTCAGGGAGGCCACGTGCTGGCACTGGATGATCCAATGCCACGTGTGGCCTCCCGGAGTGTGACTCTTATGAAATTGGATGCCATTGCCCAGTCCTCCTCCATGCCCAGCATACTTCTTAAATATCAATAGATTTAGCCCAGATCTACTGATATTTACAAAATATGCTATTGATTCTATAACTTTTAATCCAAAACATGTAGTTTTTGCCTGTCAAGTGACAAGTCACAAGCCAACCAAAAAAAAAGACACAAAATAATGGAAAAGGAGTGGGGGAAAAAACAAGGCTGAAGTATCAGAAAATGTGTTATTTTGCGCAAGAGAGCACCAATGTGCTACACAGCTTCTGGGGCCTAGAGGCCTTTGACCCTGACCTTTGTTAGGGGCCCAGGCCCTCAATGTTTACTCATGCTGGCAATGCCTCTGGTTATCTGCCTATATGGATCGATTAGAGGGGATCTTACAAACCATTTTTAGGAAGGGGGGCTGGAACTCTAGTGAAGTGGACCAGGTAAGGCTGGATCATATACTCTGCTCTGCCTGGCACTCCAGCTGGGTGTTACTCAAATTGCAACTGCATCAAAGGACATCCAGTCCCTTGCCATTCCATGTGTTAATGAGGGAGGTACAGGAAGTTGAGGAGGAGGAAGGTTTGTCAGAGCCCTGCGCAGTCATAGCTGCTACATCCCCTGCTTCAGGTGCCAGATCAGATGCTGATGGTCCAGAATCATCCGGAATCATCAAAATCTCATGACGCAATCCGAGATCCCCATGTTAGCCAAGGGGGGCCCCAGTCAGAGAGGGACAGTTACGGATGTCCCGTCCTGGGAAAAACTGCTGAGGGAGTTCAGGGAAGCAAAAAACAGTCTCCTTATGAAGGCCCCCCCTGTGAGTACAGACTCCGATCCTTATAAGACTGCATCTGCTATGGGGGTGGGGCTGCCCACCCGGGTACCTCATGTTGACAACAGTTCAAAACTTGATTTCTTGACTATGGAAGTGAGGGATTTGATGAGATGTCTCCAAATGCTCACCACACTGCCGACAAAGGCGGGACCAAGGTTTTCTGTTGGAAGTACCCCTGCCCCGGCTCCCAGTGTGATGCCTGGGCCATCTCAATCTCAGGAAGGTATGTTTTGCTATAATTGTGGGAAGGATGGGCACATGAAGAGAGAATGCAGGTCCCCAAAAGACACAGACAAAGTTGCATACAGGCTACAAGGAGAGCTGCGGAGAACAAATCAGTGGTTAAGAGGTGCACTAAATGATCGCAGTGAGGGTCTCAGAAATGCTAACTCACATCCTTCTGTGGCTAGATCATCTACCCAGGCCCTTGCTACCGCCTCTCCAGACTGGTCCAGAATAGTGGGCCCTTCAATGGAAGCTACAGTAAAAGTGAATGGTGTGCCCACCAGAGCTGAATTAGACAGCTGCTCCCAAGAGACAAATATGTTCCAAGATTGGTATCAGAAGCATTTGTCAGATGTACCCCTACAACTGTTGGAAGGACTGCATGTCTGGGGGTTAAGTGAGAAGGCCTACCCCTACTCTGGATATATCCAAATTTGGCTATCTTTCCCCACCTCCGTGGCTGGAGTGTCAGAGCAGGTAGAGACCCTGACCTTAGTGTGTCCCCCTACTGGACTGTATGATGGGGTTCCTCTACTAATTGGGATGAATGCGCATATGTTTGGATGGTTGGCACAGTTGTGTTATGAGAAACAGGGGTCAAGGACAGGTAGAGCTTTGAGAATTCAGGCCTTGATCAAGAAGGCCTATGAAGCACAGAGAGATGCTGAAGGAATGGATCCAGAGGAACCAGTTGGAATTGTCTGGAAGAAGGATCCTGAGTACCTGATCCTGGCGCCAAATGCCCATGTACCTTACAGGGGGAAGTCCATATCAGAAAAATGGTTCAATAAACATCGTCTAGTCCTGAATCTAAAGAAAACAAAGTCCATGCTATTTTCACATCGGCAAAACAGCGCCAAGGACTTTCCCCTCCACATCACCACCAGCATGCCCCTCCCACTTGAACAAGTAACATCCTATAAGTACCTGGGCATCACCTTTGACTCCGGCCTTACTTTCCATGCCCACCTCAAAGCCCTGTCATCTGCCATGAACTCCAGGTTAGGCTTCTCTACCGCCCACAAAGACTGCCTCCTGAACCAGCCTTAAACTAGCCATCACCTCTTGATTATTGCTCATGGCTGACTAAAGGCTCCCAATTTACGCTGCAGCGCGCCACTGCCTTATCTAAAGTCCAGACCGCTATTAACAAAGCCTGTAGGCTCCTTACGTGCCCACAGCAGAACCCACACCTGTCTGCTATACTCCACCACAAATATACTCACTCTTGAGGAAAGACTGAAATATCAAACCTGCCTGCTGGCCAAAAGTCCATGTCAGGCCTTTGCCCTCCTGGGGTCTCTGGACCCTTGCAGCTGGCTACCCGGTCCCTGCCTACCCCTAACTCCTCCACTGCCACCTTCATTGTTCCCAGGGCCAGGACCTCTGGCTGCCAAGATCCTTCCATCACTTGGCCCCACATTGGTTCAACTCCTTCCTGAATCTATCTCCAAGATCCCGGGATTGGCCGCTTCAAAACCACCCTCCATAAGCATATTATTGACAGCCGATGCTGTAAATGCTTGTAGCTACCTAAACCGGTCCCACCCTAGCCGTCCCAGCCCCCTGGCACCGGTTTTTTGGTACTACATAATTATCTAAGACTAATTGTTAGTTGTGTGATGTATCTATTGCTTTGTAACAATGCGTGTAACTTTACACATGGTTGTACCAGTATAGTGCAGTATTGTGCCTGTAATCTTCAAGTGTGTTTATGTATCTCACCCGTATGTTCATCCCTGTCCCAAACTCACTTAATTGTTGTCTCCCCCCCCAAATGACGAGGTACCTTTGTAAACGAGTCCATGACTCAAAGGTTGTAAAACTGATTTCTCCAATAAATAAATAAAAATAAATAAAAAGATGTTAAGAATAAAATACTCATGCTGGTTGCCCCAGGTGATGGAAAATTGCCGGAAGGACTGCTGGTCAATCCTAGTATCTTACCTGCCAGAGCCCATGCTTATGCCAGAAGGGTAATGGTCCAAGTTCTTAATGTGTCTGAGATTAGAGTAAATAGAGGTTGCACCCTGGCTAATGCACATTGTGCAGATACTGCAGTGTTGCCCAGTAGCAAGTGTTTGGGGAAGAATGACCAGGTGACGCCTGACTTGTTCGATTTTGGTGACTCCCTGTTGCCAGCTGAATGGAAGATGAGAATCAGTGAAAAGCTTGCCCAGAGGGACCAGGTGTTTTCGTTAAAGGAATGGGATGTGGGATGTGGGCAAGGAACTGAGCACCATATCCGGTTGCATGATGAAAGGCCATTTCGTGAGAGGTCTCGATGCCTGGCACCTGCTGACATAGATGATGTAAGACGCTACCTACAGGAGATGCTTGCAGCTGGTGTAATTCAAGAATCCAGAAGCCCATATGCTTCACCTATCATGGTAGTGAGGAAAAAGAATGGGACAGTGAGAATGTGGGTGGATTATCGCACCTTGAACCGGTTGACTATCCCTGATCAGTATACAATGCTCCGCATTCAGGATGCCTTAGACTGCCTGAACAGTAGCAAGTGGTTCTTGGTGTTGGATCTTCGAAGTGGGTACTACCAGATCCCGATGGCCCCAGAAGACCGTGAGAAGACAGCCTTTATCTGTCCGCTTGGTTTCTATGAGTTCATGAGGATGCCTCAAGGGATTTCAGGTGCTCCAGCCACTTTTCAATGACTGACAGAGCGTGCAGTGGGGGACGTGAACTTGTTAGAGTGCCTGGTATACCTAGATGATGTCATTGTGTTTGGCAGCTCACTGGAGGAACATGAGAGCAGACTGTTCAAGGTTTGGACCAATTGGAAGATTTTGGCCTTAAACTATCCATCGACAAGTGTCAGTTCTTCCAAACCTCTGCAAAGTATGTGGGACACATCGTATCCACGGAGGGAATAGAAGCAGACCCGAGTAAAGTTGAGGCCTTGACCACCTGGCCACAGCCCCACAATCTAAAAGAACTGCAAAGATTCCTGGGTTTCTGTGGCTACTATCGGCGGTTCCTCAAGGATTATTCAAGAGTGATTCGTCCTCTACTTAATCTTACTCAAGGTTACCATCCTACCAACAAAAAATATAAGAGGTCGGTGTCTCCGGAGATTTGAGAGAGTGTATTTCCATCCCAATGAAGTATTTGGAGAACGATGGACATCTGATTGTGGAGCTGCGTTTCATGAGACTATATACCAACTCACACACGCTCCTATCCTTGCATATGCAGATCCAGCAAAACCCTATGTCCTACACACTGATGCTAGCTTGCAAGGTTTGGGGGGCTGTGTTGTACCAGGTGCACAAGAATGGCCTGAGACCAGTGGCCTTTGCTAGCAGAAGTCTGACCCCATCTGAAAAGAACCATCCTGCCCATAAGTTAGAGTTTCTAGCTTTGAAGTGGGCCATTGTTGACCAATTCCACGAGTACTTGTACGGGGCTAAGATACTGGTAAAAACTGATAATAATCCTTTGACCTATGTGCAGACTTTAGCCAACTTGGATGCTACTGGCTATAGGTGGCTTTCTGCATTAGATACATTAGACTATGCTATTGAATACAGAGCAGGCCTGAACCACATAGATGCTGATGCTCTTTCTCGGAGGCCTGTTCCCCGGAATGACTGGGTCAGACTGTCAGAACCTGATATTCGAGCACTCTGTCAGAAGTTTGACAGGGAGGAACAAATGTCCACGGACGCAGTGGACTGTCTGGTGGATTGTTTGGGGCCCTCTGAGAATTTGCATACCTGCTGCTTATTGCCACTTTTCTGCATAAGACATTGGTACACTGCCTCAGCTGGACAATGACAGTATTCAGCGGGCTCAATCCCGAGATCCTATGATCAAATCAGCTCTAGAAGCCCTCTATGCAGGGAAAGATGTGTCCAAGTTACGCTCCACTGATTTGAGAACTGCACTGTTATACAAGCAAGGTCCTAAGTTGAAACTGATTAATTGACTGTTATACAGAGAAACAGTAGTTAGAGGGGGACAAATAGACAAACAACTGCTAGTTTTGCCCACTGTCTTCTGAGACTTGGTGCTGAGGCCCCTACACAACCACATGGGGCACCTTGGTATAGACAGAACACTTGACTTGGTGAGATCCAGATTCTATTGGCCTAAGATGGGGGCTGATGTTGAGCAACACATTCGAACTTGTAGTCGCTGTTTACAAAGGAAAGCCTTGCCCCAGAGGGCTGCCCCCTTGTTAACATTACCACCAGCGCCCCCATGGAGCTGGTTTGTATTGACTTTCTGAGTTTGGAGCCAGATCAAAGAAATATTAGTACTGTGCTGATGGTCACTGACCATTTTACGAGATATGCCCGAGCTTTCCCCACCAAGGACCAGAAGGCATCCACTGTGGCAAAAGTACTTGTAGAAAACTTTTTTGTTCACTATGGGGCTCCACAAAAATCCATTCTGATCAAGGGAGAAACTTTGATAGTCGTTTGATCAGAGATGCTTTCTGTGTGGGGAGTGCAAAAGTCCAGAACCACCCCTTACCACCCTCAGGGGGACCCACAGCCTGAACATTTTAACCGCACTCTGCTGGACATGCTGGGCACTCTCCACCCAAAAGACAAGCCCAGATGGAGCCAGCAAGTTAGCACCTTGGTACATGCCTACAACTGCACCAAAAGTGATGCCACTGGGTTCTCCCCCTACCGCTTAATGTTTGGAAGAGAAGCTCGACTACTGGTAGATGTTGGTTTCAGAGTTTCTCCTGATGGGGTCCAAGCGGATAATTATCTACAGTATGTGCAAAAGTTAAAGGCCCAGCTGAATCATGTGTACCAACTGGTTCAAACCATGGCTGCCAAAAGAAATCTGGCCAACAAAGAAAGGTATGATAAGAGAGCTCCAAGTGGGAGATCGTGTGTTGTTGAGAAATCTGGGACTGCATGGCAAACACAAGATTGCTGACCGGTGGCATCATCTCCCTCACATTGTAGTGGGCAAACTGGATGACCTGCCCATGTACAAAGTAAGGCCTGAAAACAATTCAAAAGGTGTTAAGACAATACATCAAAATCATTTACTGTCCATTGGCCAAATTCTGATTGAGTCTGAGCCCCCAGAAAGTGCCCCCTAAGACCAGTGACCAAGGCTGCTGCAAAACAGAAACAGAGAAAGGTTGCCCCTGCCGATACTGACTTATGTGTTCCCCCTCCCAGCCAACACAAGTTGAACATGACTGTCAGTCTGATTCAGATGCAAGTGAGTACAACTATGGGTACTACCCTTCGTATGAACTAAGTCAGCTGTTTCAGAGTTACCCTCTGGTAATTACAGTGATGAAGCTGGGCCCTCTGGACTGCTTAAGCCCCCAGCTTCATCCTTGGAGCCAGTGCTCCCTGAGAGTGAAGTGCAGAGTATCAAGTCTGATGACCTGGAATCACTGTGTATGGTGGAACTGTTTGAATTACCTGAGACAGAGGCAGATGCTCTGAGCCAGACTGGTGATATACCAGAGTAAGAAGAGTATTTTGAATGTGACGACAATTCCCTGCCCATGCCAGAATGCTCCCCAGGTGAGCCAAGTGTTGTGGACTCAGAAGTTGCCGATCCCGGAGCTGAAAGTGCCTCAAGTTCAAACCTTCCTACCCCAATGGAAATTCCCCTGACAAGTAAAGACAGTTCTGAAAGTGAGGCTACCAGTGCAGAGACTGTAACAGTTCCCCCTAGAAAGACTGGTCGAGCTGTAAAGCCTGTGGTGCACCTCAGTTATGATTCCCCTGGGAGGCCTATAGATTTACCTCTCAATGTGGTCCACAAAGGAGTATATGTGTCCCCAAGCTCATTGCCCAAACTAAGCATAAGTGCTAACTCCAGGTTACTTGTTTCACCCTCTAGGTATGGTGCCCCACCCCATCCAGCCCCAAGGTAGCTGATAAGGAAGGGCCCCCTCTCTCCAGGTTTCATGTGCAGGAAATAATGACCTGATTTCAACATGCATGATATATACGATGCTGTGTAACCAGTAGTAAGCTGTGAAATACAGAATAAGTGTATATAACAAAAGTTTAATATGTTGCCTGTTGTTCAAAAGGATGTAAGTCTAAACTGTTGATGATATAACTGTATGTGATGATCTGCTTTAAAATGTTATAGGGTACTTACTTGACACGGACGCCAAGTTTTTCCAGGCCAGGAAGGGTGTAACCCCCCCTACAAATGGGGGTTCCCAGAAGTCTTCCAGGAGCTTGTCTGAGTGCTCCAAGTCTGGGTGGTGTTCAGCAAAATGCTGTTTCAATGTGGGTGCAGGGAGTGCTATAAAAGCCTCCAATACTGTCTCTTTAACAGCTGTCTGCTTGCAGACTTAATTAGTTTGAATGGGGGGGACTGTGTGTTTTAATGCTCGAATTCTGCCCGAGCTGCTGCCTAATCGCTCCGTTTCTGCAGTCGCTAAGAACACAGAGGGAGCCTAATTGAAAGATGTAACTGTTTGCCTGAAATCATTTAGAGTGTTAGTGAAAATGCAGTTTGTCTGACCTGCCTTTCTTGCAACTTGAACTCTGGGCGTTTTGCCCTTTCATTTTGGACCTGAACTGTCGAATTGGACCAATCAGTGTGGGGGGACCTTTAAAATGGAGCCTGCATTGGACCACTCGGTACTTGGACTCTCATCTGGAGCCTGTCATAATGGGACTGTATGGCAGGTGCTTCTGGGAGTTGTAGCTTGGACCTTGGCGCCTTTTTGCACCAACAGAGGGAGCCCTACTCTGATTGACAGCTGAACCAACCAACTGAACTTGTGTGAGCCTAAAGGAAATGCCCTGCATTGTTGCTGGGAAGGCAGATTCGAGGTGGCTGTGAAAGGAGAAGGAGCTCTGTTGCTAGTATGGCGATTAGTTTGCGCAGGAAGTGCGCGTGTAGGCCCCCAAGTCGGTCTGCGGCCGTTAGTACAGTTAAATCGGACTGAATCCGAGTTTGAGAGAAGGAGGAAGGAAGTCAGAAGTGAGGAAATCAGGCTAATCCCTGTAGAAGACCAAAGATTTTGCTAAAGTGTGATCGGCCTGTCAGGAACTGAAGCTGCTCTGTGTGTGCTCCCGGGTATTTTGCAATTGGGATCGAGGAGCAACCTGCCTGGTATAGTAATTTCTTTTACATATGAATGTGCTTGGTGCTTGTGGGGAATCGCGATCTTAATTCCCCTCACTCTGCAGTGTGTGCTGAATGTTGGAAACCCAGAAACCACACCATCCATCCTGTAACTGTCTTGGGTATTGTGAGTACCATTCAGGGCAAACCCCTGCAACACCATATGAATCAAAAGTGTGCCATCTGATTTGCTGTGCTTCTTTTTACTTGAACTGAGCCATCTGGCTCTGGATTACAATTTGCGTTGTGTGTTTTCTTCTACAGGGGCCCCATCCAGCTGCTGGCCGGCTTCAACCGAACGCGGACACATTAAGCTCCCCATCCTGGGTACCCAGAGAGTGTACTGTTGGACCTTGATTGCATGCATAATCCTTTTATTTATGTGGCTTTACTCAAATTTACCTGATTTCCTGTCCTTGTTATATGACCCTAAATAAATCAGATTTGTTGTTATTGAACTATATGCTGTCTGTGGTGTCAGTCCATATCGAACCAACATTGCATTGTGTTGTGTATGTGCTTAACCTTGTTTTACAGGGGGTCCTCAGAGGCGTGCCGCAGAATCAGTCTCGAGGGTAAGTGGTATCTATATGTGTAAAAAGTGTGCATATGTGGGGTACTGGGAAGGTAATTCCCCGTGTACTGTGTGGGCCACTAGTGGGAACAAAGGGGGGTCACAGTGTCCTAGAGGGCTGTACCTGAGCTAGTTTAACTACTACCAACCCTGGTGTCTGGGTGCAGGCACCCGTCACTGGACCTAGGCCCCTTAACTTGTCGCTAGCCATACAGGCAGGGGTAGTAGCCCTTGGGATACCACCACCTAGGGGTTACAGAAACATATTAAACTCTTTCACCTTGTTAATGCCCTTAAAATGTTTGAATGTTTCAATCATGTCACCTCTCTCCCTCCTTTGCTCTAGGATATACATACTGAGCTCCGTTAATCTGTCCTCATGTGTTTTCTGATGCAGTCCCTGCACCATTTTGGTTGCCCTTCTCTGGACTGCCTCCATTTTGTTAAAGTTCTTGTGAAGGTGTGACCTTCAGGGCTGCATGCAGTACTCCAGATGGGGCCTAACCAATGTGTCTTGTAAAGAGGGATTATTACCTCCCTCTTATGACTTGCGATACCCCTACTAATACACCCCAACATCCCTCTAGCCTTATCTACTGCTTTAGTGGTCTGCTTGGATGATTTCAGGCCATCAGTGATGATGATACCCAAGTCTCTTTCTTCCCTTGTGACTGCCAGCAACTCCCCTCCCAACCTATAGGTGGCTTCAGGGTTTCTCTTCCCTATATGCATGATCTTGCACTTCTTTGCCTTAAACCCCAGTTGCCTCTCTTCCGACCATTTTGCCAGTTTATTCAGTTTGCTTCTCATTCTGCCCACCCCATCTGGATCATCTACTCTGTTGTAGATCTTGGTGTCATCTGCAAACAGACAAGCCTTACCCTCCAGTCCACCTGCAATGTCACTGATGAAGATATTGAAGAGGACTGGCCCCAGGACTGATCCCTGAGGTACCCAATTATGACTTGCATCTCTTCTGACTGTATACCATTTACCACCTCTCTCTGTTTTCTGCCCACCAACCAGTTTGCCACCCAGTTGACCAACTTCTGACCCACCCTGAGCCTACCCAGCTTATTAATCAATCTTCTATGTGGAACATATCGAAAGCTTTGTTAAAGTCAAGGTAGGCGACATCAGCTGCACCCCCTTGGTCCACCACTTTGGTTACCCAGTCAAAAAAATCTATGAGATTAGTTTGACAGGACCTTACTTTTGTAAACCCATGCTGTCTTGGATCCTGTGCTCCTATGGATTTCAGGTGTTGCACTATCCTTTCCTTAAGGAGTGCCTCCATAATCTTGCCCACTACTGAGGTAAGACTGACTGGTCTGTAGTTCCCTGCCTCCTCCCTGCTACCACTCTTGTGGAGCGGGATCACATGTGCCCTTCTCCAGTCTTCTGGAACCTGTTCTGTGCTCAGAGACTCACTAAACAGTTCTGATAATGGCTCTGCTAGTTCCACCCTTAGCTCCTTTAGTACCCTGGGAGGGATGCCATCAGGTCCAATTGCCTTGTTCACCCTGAGCTTAGCGAGCTCTTATAGGACCCTTTCTTTTGTGAAGGGACTAGTGCACACCACCCACCCCCTGTGTCTATGGTGCTGAGCTGTTAAAAACAGCACTGTTTCCATGTTAAAAACAGCTAAACATAGCCTGGTGGGACAGCTTAGCTGTTCAAAATGGGTTATTTTTATGTTCCCCCTGTGCACAGGAGTGCAGCAAACATCATGCTATGATGGTGCCTTTTGAGGGGTGTGACACTCTCTGTGCAATGCAGATCAGCGTTTAAGGGGTGAATCAGTGCTACTCCAATAATTAGGCAGGTTGATCATGGCAGTTTTGGCTTGCTGGGCGGAGATGGCATGTACTTGAAAAGAAAAAGCCAACCCAATCATGGGTCAGATCTTCCCTGTGATCTATGCTGCCCAGCAGGCTGATATGTCATGACAGCCTGCTGAGGAATTTGAAATATCCACAAATAGCCACGCTGCTGCAGACGCTGGCTGTAACAAGCAAAACCATCCATCAATGTCTGTTGTTGGTACCCCTGTAACTACCCCCCCACCTGACCCTCCCGCTCAGCACCAACCACACAACCCCACAAACATAACACTGACACTATGGGCACCCAATCCCCCAGTGTCGCCATGCCACCTCCTAAGCGAACCCCCCAAGGACCACTACTGCGCCACCCCCAATGCGTGGTCACATCTCTAAATGGCATTGAAGTGCCAGAAGGTTCGTTCACGACTCAGAACACCTAAGTTCAGCTAAACAGATTTTTAAAAGTATTAAGAAAGCTGAACTCAGGGAAAGTGCAAGCCGCACGAAACAAGGCCTTAAAGTTATAGAAATCGAGGTATTAAACTGAAGCCATGATACGGGGCATGTGCGAGTGCATATGCATATTTTGGCCCAGTATCATGGCTTGACATAAAATAGCCTGATTTCTGTCTGTTGCTGCTGCTCCTGTAACTGTCCAGCCCACCCCACCGCACCCTCTCCCAAAGACATAATACTGACACTGGGGGTGCCCAACCCCCAATATAGCTGTCGCTCTCTGTTGCTGCTGCCCCGTAACTGTCCTGTCCACCCGACCCTCTCTCTCAGCACCCACCTCTCCCACCATATCCTTACTGCGGAGAGGGGGGTGTCAATCTCAGTGTCGCAAGCTGAAATAAAGAAAATCTTCCCTCGTGGCTGTTTTAATTTATTTATTTTTTACTATTACGGCTGTTACTGTCTTCCACCTGACCCTCCCTCAGCACCACCACCCCACACACACACCCCAAGCCCTTACTTACCTACCGGGGGCCAATGCCGTAGTCTTCTGTTGAGCACAGGTATGTCTTCACTCTTCAAAGCCGGACCGCGAACTGAGAAAACAGATATGCAGTTCAGTGTATTTCAATGGGGTTTTGAACTTAGTGGCATAACTTGGCCATTTTTGCCCCAAATTTTCAACATGCCTTTTTTGGGACACCACTTCATAAATAATTGTAGTAAAATTAGGCAAATCTGTCCTGAAAGGTGATTTTGTGAGCCCTGAGTGAAATCACCTTTTGGGCAGGAATGAAACATTTTCTCTGCCTTTGTTCATGAGGCGGGGTCATAAGAAGGATATGTTGAACATTTGGTGTAAAAATATTACAAAGCAACAAAGTTATGATCCTATGTTGAATTTTACGAATGCAGGCTTGTAACTTCTGTACTTTTCAACATTTGTACCCCAGATTTTCAGCATAAGCATTTCTTTGCAGCATCTCATGAATGTGACAGCTATCATTTTTTCAAATCCAGCTGGCCAAAATGTGTTTTTGCATCCTGAAAGGTGATTTCACAGTTGGTCCCGGCATGAAATCACCTTTCGGGTAGGAGTTGAACATTTTCTCTGCCCTTGTTCATGAGGTGGGGTCATTAGAAGGCTGTGTTGAAAATTTGACATAAAAATATTACAAAACAACAAAGTTATGAGCCTATGTTGAATTTTGTGAATGCAGGCTAGTAATTTTGGTACTTTTCAACATTTTTCCCCCAGATTTTCAACATAAGCATTTCTTTACAGCACCTCACGAATGTGACAGCTGACATTTTTCAAATCCTGGGCAAAATCTGTTTTTGGGTCCTGAAAGATGATTTCGCAGTCCCTGGGTGACATCACCTTTCAGACAGGAGTTTGTAATGCCCCTGCAAATGGGGATTCCCAAAAAGTCTTCCTTGGGCTTGTCTAAATGCTCACTGCCAGGCTGGTGTCCTGCGTTTTAGCAGTTTAAATGTTATTACCTGCGAGTGCCTGTATAGCCTTTGTGTATTGTCTCTTTAACAGCTGCCTGGATTGCAGTTATAATTAATCTGGGAGGGAGCTGAGTGTTTCTGTGCTAGAGTCCCTCCCAGGCTGCCAGATAATCTCTCCGTTCTGCCATCACTATTTGCGCAGAGGGAGCTCTGTGAGAAGATGTACTTATTTGCTGATTATCTGTTAGAATGGTAATGATATTGTAGTTTGTCTAACCTGCCTTCTTTGCAGCATGGACAGTTTCATTTATCACCACCATCTTGGTCCTGGACTGTTAGAATGGGCCAATCAGTACCTTTGGGGACTCTAAAATGGAGCCTGTCCCCAGGAGTCTTGTGGGAGCAAAATTCTGTAGGAATTGTAGTTTTGGAACTTTGGCGCCCAAATGGACCTGGAGGGAGAGCCCTTGTTGTGACTGACAGACAGACCAGCCAACCAAATATTTTGGATCCTGGGGAAAGTCCCAGGCTGCTTGCAGCTAGAGTCATTCTGAGTTGGGAAGTGAAAGGGTGAACAGCTCGAGATAGTCGAGCAGCAGTCCTGCATAGATTCGCGTGGGAGAAATGTGAAAGGGCTGAGTTTTGGCCTGCCTGTCTGCCTGCCGTCCCTGAGAGGGAAATTAGAGTTTATTTGGACTGAATCTGACTTTGGAGAGTGAGATAAGCCACTGAGCTGTGACCAGGCTCCAAACCTGAAGATGACCGAGCATTTGCTGAACGCGATCGGCCTGTCAGGACCTCCAGCCATCTCTGAACTCCTGGTTTGGTGCAGAGACCCTGTAATTGCAATCAAAGAGCCATCTGCCTGGTACAGTGGAAATTCTTTACATGTATATGTGTTGTGTGCTGTTAGTGGGTTGTGATTTGGTTCCCCACTGTGTGCTGAACTGTGTTCTGCTTGCTGGAGGCCGCATCCAGCTCCAACGGACTGAATCCGTATTCATCTCCATTTGGCCTGGGCCTTGCCACACTGGCCCAGCCAGATTACCCACTACACAGAGAAAGCCATCGATGAGAGACCTGCCTGGGGATCAGCCCCCTGCTCACGCTTTGAACAGAAATGACGCCTCGGTGATTAGTGTGGGCCCTGCTTCTCTTGGCACTCCAGCTCAACAACCTGCTGTCTCAGTTTTGTCCTGCCTGTGTCCTGTATTGGGTATCGTGAGTAAACATCAAGGTAGCTCCCTGCAACAACAGCTAAATTGAAAGTGTTGTCATCTGATTGCTTTGTTGTCTTTTCTTTCACGAACTGAGCCCTCCAGCTCTGGATTTCAAATAGTGTGTGTTGTGCATGTGGCTTTCTTCCATCACAGGGCCCCAACCAGCTGCAACAACGACCCACCCAGGGCAACGTTCCTAGCTAGCCCACCTCTTCCCCGCCTGGGTACCCAGAGTGTGTGACTGTGTAGGAACTCTGAAGTGCATGCATGACTGGTTGATTGATCTAGCCTTTAAGCCAATCAACCTGATTACGCCCCTCCTTGTTCAAGTCCCCTGAATAAATCAGATCTAACTGTTTTTGCATTTAACCTGACTGTGGTACCAGTATGTATTGAAAGCACTGTACTGTTGTTGTTTGCTGTGCCTAACCTTGTTTTACAGGGGGTCTCTAGGGTTGAACTGGTGGAACCAGCCCTAGTGGTAAGTGCAAACAGTGTGGGTACTTGCATGGTGAATAAGGGTCATTGCAAAAGTGATTACTGTAAATTGTTCCAGCCACTAGAAGAGACAGAGGGGGGTTACAGTGTCCTGGAGGGCTGTGCCCAGGTTAGCTTGACCACTAACAACCCTGACCTCCAGGTGGAGGCACTCGTTTCAGTACCAAGGCCCCTTAACCTGCAACTAGCCAAGCAGGCAGGGGTAGTAGCCCTTGGGATAGTGCCACCTAGGGGTTACAAGTTGAAATTTTTTTCTGCACATGCTCATGAGGTGGGGTCATACCATAAGAAAGCCATGTTGACATTTTGGACAAAAACATAAAAAAAATAAAGTTATGAGCCCACATTGAAATTTACAAATGCAGGCTCACAATTTTGGTAATTCATAACCCACAAAGTGCACCACAACTCTTCTAGTATCCCAGAGCTTGTATGCCAGTGGCAAACATCCAGCATTGACAAATAATTGCTTAAATTGTGAGCAACACTTATACAAGTTTGGAAGAAAATGCCCAATTTATTCAATTCAGTAGGGTAATCTGGTTCCTGGAACAACCTCTGCTGATGTTGTTTTAAAAAAAAAGGAAAAAGAAAACAGGAACAACTGTTTATTTCCTGCTTTCTGAGACTCCCTTTCTAATTAAACAAGGCACCTATGCAAACAAGGCTATATATTCAGGCCCAGGCACAGATGTTCGGTTCAGTTCTTATAGAAATAGTGATTGAGAGAAAAAACTAGCAATGCAATTAACCTACTGTGTGACACGAATGCATAATTGATATGTGTGTGCTGGGGAAAATACCTCCAGCTGGGAGGAAATGACCCTCATCACGGTGTTCAGCCTCTGTCTTGCATCAGCTCCATGTCATTCCATCGCTTCATGTATATTTTCAGCAGCTCACTTACACTCCTCATGTTATGTGCCTTGATATGCTTCAAAAGGAGACAATACTGACCTCTTTCATCCAGGCCCCAGGACCCCCCCCCAAAGTCTGGACACTCCTAGCTGGACTGTAAGTATCCATGACCTGCCTCACCAACCCAGCAATGTAAGCATCCCTGACCTGCCCCCACCACCAGAGACTGTAAGCATCCATGGCCTCCCCCCACCACCCGAGACTGTAAGCATCCATGACTTGTCCCCCACCCCATCCAGACTGCAAGCATCCATGGTCTGCCCCACACCCAGGACTGTAAGCATCCATGACCTGCCCCATCCTGCCAGGACTTTAAGCATACTACACATCCATGGTCTCCACCCAATCAGGGACTGTAAGCATCCATGGCCTGCCCCCCCTCCCCATGCGGCACTATAAGCATACTAAGCACCATAGCCTGTCCCACCACTTGGGATTGTAAGTATCCATAGCCTGCTCCTCCCACCCAAGACTGCAAGCATCCATGGCCTGACCCATAACCCAGGACGGTAAGCATCCATGGCCTGCCCCACCCCCCCCAACGCTGGGACTATAAGAATACTAAGAATCCATGATCTCCCCGGGACGGTAAGCATCCATGGCCTGTCACCCCATGGGGATTATAAGCATACAAAACATCCATGGCCTGCCCCCCCACACCTGGGAGTGTAAGCATCCATGGCCTGCTCCCCCCTCCAAACACTGTAAGCATCCATGGCCTGCCCCTCCCCCCACCTGGGACTATAAGCATCTAAGGCCTGCCCTTTGGGACTATAAGCAGCCATGGCATGCCTCCCTCTACTGGGACTGTAACCATCCATGGCCTGCTCACATCCCACATATTTATTTATTTAAGAGTTTTTATCAGGGAGGCACACTGAGCAGAATACTGCTCGATTCCAGGTGCCCCCCCCAGAACTGTAAGCATCCATGGCCTGCCCCCGCCACCCAGGACTGTAAGCATCCATTGCCTCCCACTCCTGGCCAGGACTATAAGCATGCTAAGCATCGCATCCATGGCCTGCCGTCCACCCCCACCTGGGACTGTAAGCATCCATGGCCTGCCCCCCCCACCTGGGACTATAAGCATCTATGGCCTGTCCTCCCACCTGCGACTGTAAACATACATGGCCTACACCTGCCCCGGGACTGTAAGCAGCCATGGCCTGCCCCCCCTCCTCTGGGACTTTAAACATCCATGGCCTGCCCCCCTACCCCACCTGGGACTGTAAGCATCCATTGCCTGCCCCCACCTGGGACTGTAAGCATCCATTGCCTGCTCTCTCCCTCCCAAAACTGTAAGAATCCATGGCCTGCCCCCACCATCCGGCACTATAAGCATCCATGTCCTGCCCACATCCCATATATGACTGTATGCATCCATGGCCTGCCCCTCCTGGCCAGGACTATAAGCATACTAAGCATCCATGGCCTGCCCCCACCACCCAGAACTGTAAGCATCCAGGGCCTGCCCCAACCACCCAGAACTGTAAGCATTCATGGTCTGCCCCCACCACCCAGGACTGTAGGTATCCATGGCCTGTCCCCCCATCTGGGACCATAAGCATCAATGGCCTTCCCATGCCCCACATATGACTGTAAACATCCATGGTCAATCCCCACCATCCAGGACTGTAACCATCCATGGCCTGCCCCCCCACCAGGGACTGTAAGCATCCATGGCCTGCCTCCACCACCAAGGACTGTAAGCATCCATAGCCTGCCCCCTACCTGGGACTGTAAGCATCCATGGCCTGCCCCACCCCACCCAGGACTATAAGCATCCATGGCCTGCCTCCCCAACCTGGGACTGTAAGCATACATGGTGTGCCTCCCCACCCAGGACCATAAGCATCCATGGCTGGCCCCCTCCCACACCCGGGACTGTAAGCATCCATGGCCTGCCCACACCCCACATATGACTGTATGCAATCCTGACCTGCCCCTCCTGGCCAGGACTAGAAGCATAAGCATCCATGGCCTGCCCCCTCACCCCCACCTGGGACTGTAAGCATTCATGGCCTGTCCCCACCACCCAAGACTGTAAGCATCCATGGCCTGCCTCCCCCCCAACCCACCTGGGACTGTAAGCATCCATGGCCTACCCCCCCAACCTGGGACTGTAAGCATACATGGTCTTCCCCTCTCGGGACTGCAAACATCCATGGCCTGCCCCCACCACCCAGGACTATAAGCATCCATGGCCTGCCCCACACCAGGACTGTAAGCATCCATGGTCTGCCCCACCCAGGACTATATGCATCAATGGCCTGACCCCACACCCATTGTGACTGTGGGGATACATGGCCCTGCCCCCACCCAGGACTATAAAGCATTCATAGCCCGGCCTCCCTCCCTCACCTGTGGGACTGTAAGCATCCATTGTCTGCCCCCCATCCCCACCCTGACTATAAACATCCATGGGTCTGCCTCACCAACCAGGATTGTAAGTATCCATGGTCTGCCACCCACCTGTGACTGTAAGCATCTATGGCCTGCCCCCCAACCTGGGACTGCAAGAATCCATGGCCGGCCCCCCCAATACCACATATGACTGTAAGCATCCATGGCCGGCCCCACACCAGTGACTGTAACCATCCATGGCCTGCCCCCACCACCAGGAACTGTAAGCATCTATGGTCTGACCCCCCCACCTGGGACTGTAAGCATCCATGGCCTGTCACCACCGCCCAGAACTATAAGCATCCATGGCCTGACACCACACCAGGGACTGTAAGCATCCATGGACTGCCCCCCACCTGGGACTGTAAGCATCCATGACCTGCCCCCAACCTGGGACTGTGGGCATCCATGGCCTGCCCCCCAATTTGGGACTCTGAGCATCCATGGCCTGCCCCTCTACCACTCCAGTACTTTAAGCATCCATGGCTTGCCCCACCACCTTGAGACTGTGGGCATCCATGACCTGCTCCCCACCCCCACCTGGGCCTGTAAGCATCCTGGCTGCCCCTCCCCAACCTGGGAATGTAAGAATTCCTGGCCAGCCCCCCCACTCAGGACTGTAAGCACCCATGGTCTGCCCCCTCCTCCACCCGGGACAGTAAGCATCCATGGCCTGACCCCACACATGACTGTAAGTATCCATGACCTGCCCGTTCTGGCCAGGACTATAAGCATACTAAGCATCTATAGCCTGCTCTCCCAACCCAGAACTGCAAGCATCCATGGCCTGCCACCACCCAGGACTATAAGCATCCCTGGACTGCCCCCCACCTGGGACTGCAAGCCTCCATGACCTGCTCCCAACCTGGGACTGTAGGCGTCCATGGTCCCCCCCCGCCTGTGACTCTAAGCATTCATGGTCTGCCCCCACCACCTAGTACTTTAAGCATCCATGGCTTCGCCCCCACCTGAGACTGTAAGCATCCAAGGACCTGCCCCCACCTGGGCCTGTAAGCATCCCTGGCCTGCCTCCAACCTGGGAATGAGAATCCGCCAACCCCCCCCCCCACTCAGGACTGTAGCACTGTGGCCTGCCCCTCCTCCACCGGGACGGTAAGCATCCATGGCCTGACCCCACACATGACTGTGGGTATCCCTGACCTGCCCCTCTGGCCAGGACCATAAGCATGGCTCAGCATCTATAGCCTGCTCTCACCACTCCAGAAACCAAGTATCCATGGTCTGGTTACTTCCAGGACTATAAGCATCCATGGACTGCCCCACCTGGGACTGTGCTTCCATGACCTGCCCCCCACCTGGGACTGTAAGCATCCATGGCCTGCCCTCCCAGCCTGGGACTCTATGCATCATGGCTTGCCCCACCACCAGTACTTTAAGCATCCATGGCTTGCCCCCACCTGAGACTGTAAGCATCCATGACCTGCCCCCACCCCACCTGGGCCTGTAAACATCCCCTGGCCTGACCTCTAACCTGGGAATGTAAGAACTGGCCAGTCCCACTCAGGACTTTGGGCACCCATGGCCTGCCCTCCACCTGGGACTCTAAGCATCCATGGCCTGCCCCCACCACCCAGTGCTTTTAAGCATCCATGGCTTGCCCCACCTGAGACTGTAGGCATCCATGACTTGCCCCCACCCCCCACCTAGGCCTGTAAGCATCCATGGCCTTGTCACCACCACTCCAGAACTATGAGCATCCAAGGCCTGACACCACACCTGGGACTGTAAGCATCCATGGCCTGCTCCCCCCATCTGAGGACTGTAAGAATCCATGGCCTGACCCCCCACCCCACATATGACTGTAAGCATCTATGGCCGGCCTCCCACCTGTGACTGTAAGCATCCATGGCCTTCCCCCTCAACCAGGGACTGCAAACATCCATGGCCTGCCCCTGCCACCCAGGACTATAAACATCCATGGCCTGCCCCACCCAGGACTGTAAGCATCCATGGTCTGCCCCCCCACCCAGGACTATGTGCATCAATGGCCTGACCCCACACCCCATTATGACTGTAAGGATCCATGGCCTGCCCCCCCCAACCTGGGAATGTAAGAATCCCTGGCCAGCCCCCCCACTCAGGACTGTAAGCACCCATGGCCTGCCCCCTCTTCCAACCGGGACAGTAAGCATCCATGGCCTGAGCCACACATGACTGTAAGTATCCCTGACCTGCCCCTTCTGGCCAGGACTATAAGTATACTAAGCATCTATAGCCTGCTCTCACCACCCAGAACTACAAGCACCCATGGCCTGCCACCACCCAGGACTATAAGCATCCATGGACTGCCCCCCACCTGGGACTGCAAGCCTCCATGACCTGCCCCCCAACCTGGGACTGTAAGCATCCATGGCCTGCCCCCCCACATGGGACTCTAAGCATCCATGGCCTGCCCCCACCACCCAGTACTTTAAGCATCCATGGCTTGTCCCCCCACCTGAACTGTAAGCATCCATGACCTGCCCCACCCCACCTGGGCCTGTAAGCATCCTGGCCTGCCCCCCAACCTGGGGATATGGAGAATCTGTTATTTACTCAGGACTGCTTTCCATAGCCTGTCCTCCACCTGGAACAGTAAGCATCCATGACTGACCCACACATGACTGTAAGTATCCTGACCTGCCCCTCTGGCCAGGACTATAAGCATACTAATCTATCCTGCTGTCACCACCCAGAACTGCATGCATCCATGGCCTGCCACCACCCAGGACTATAAGCATCCATGGCCTGCCCCTCTGGACTGTAAGCATCCTGGTCTTCCCCTTAGCCTGAGACTGTAAGCATCCATGGCCTGCCCCCACCACCACCCACCCACCTGGGACTGTAAGCGTCATGGCTGACCCACACTTACATGCTTGTTGTATGCATTCCTGACTATATCTGGCCAGGACTAAGATAAGCATCCATAGCCCTTCCCCTCACCCCCACATGGGACTATAAGCATCCGTGGCCTGTCACCACCACCCCAAGACTGTAAGCATCCATGGCCTGCCTCCCCCACAGGGAAGTTAGATTGGGAAATATAGGAATATAGAGAATAAGTAAAAGAAAGTTGTTGTTTCAATTTGTGTCTGTTTCATTTCCACCAATTTATTTGCATTGGGTTTTATGGCTATCTCTCATTTTTGTTTTTTGCTCCTTCCTTTTCTAATTAATTCATTTGTCTGTCTCATCTTTGCTTGAAGATATTTTACCATTTGGCCTGTACCACTTCCTCCAGCAGCTTGGTCCACTTGTCACCACTCTTTCTTGTGAAAAGTGCTTCTATACATCCATTTGAATCTCCCTGGGAGCTTAAGTGAGTTCTCTCTCATGCCTGTTGCTGAACTCAGGAAGAAATGTTCCTTGTCATCCATATATCTCGAGGTGGTTGAAGGTATGGCAGCTGGGTTTCAATGCAAGGGCAAGAGTGTATGTGTCATTGGCACGAAACCCATGGGTAGTGTGTAAATGGGGCAAAAGGTGGTGGCAGTCACAAAGCAGGAATGAGACCTTGGGGTTATCGTTGTCTGATGACCTCAAGGTGGCAAACAGTGTGACATGGGCAGTAGACAGGAGCCAGCATGATGCTGGGGTGCATAGGGACAGGAGCCATCAGCAGCAGAAGGAGAGAGATGGTGTTACCACTGTATCGATCATTGGTGAGACCCCACCTGGAGTACTGTGTCTAGTTCTGGAGACCTCAACTTAGAAAGGACATAGACAGGGTACAGGCTGTCCAACAAGGGGGGGGGCAACTAAATTAGTTCAGGGGCTGCATCATAAGCCCTATGAGGACAGACTGAGGGATCTCAATATGTACTGTACACCCTGCAAGAGAGGAGGGAGAGAGGGAAGGAGGACATGATAGAGACCTATAAGTATTTCACAGATGTGAATTAGGTACTGGTGGGGAGTATTTTTCCACCTAAACACCAGGAGCATTCTCCCAAAAATGGACGCCATTAAAGTCTGGTTCACCCAGCATGACCCAGATATCCTATGTGTCACAGAAACCTGACTATCGGCCAGGATTCCTGACTCTTCCCTTTCTATCCCTGATTTCATCCTCTACCACCAGAACTGAGGTAAACATGGGGGTGGAGTTGCCCTTTATGTACACCAAGCCATATCCTCCTCAATCTCTTTCCAGGAATCCTTTCCCTCCTCCCATGAACTCCTTCTAGCTCTCCTCTTCATCCCCTCTACTGTCCCCATCTATATTGGTGTCCTTTATGTTCCCCCAAAGAATCTCATGACTCCCTGGTGGCCTGTATCTTCTCCGTCTCCTCCCTGGCTGACAAGGGTGAGCTCATTTTACTTGACAATTTTAACGTGGACCGGACCTCCTTCCTCTAAGTCTACCCTCCACAGAATCGAATCCCTAAACTTAACACAACTGATCTCAGAGCCAACACGCATTAACTCTAAATCCTCCAACCACTCCCTCCTTGACTGGGTGCTTTTTTCTCACCCCAGCCGCATCACTGCTGCTGTCGTCCTCCTGGACATCCTCAGTGACTACTGCATTACCTACTGTGTAAGAAAAGAGACTGCCCCACAAACAACCCCCAAATACATTTGGCACTGCCCTCTTCCTGCCCTGGACTCCCACACTCTCCTCCATGACCTGTTCCGTACCAACTAGTTATTGATGTTCCAGGCCTCTAATATCGACTCGGCCCTCAGCTTCTTCACAAACACCCTACTTTGAACCTGGAATACCGATGTCCTGCTGAAAAAAAGAAAGGGTTACATGTCTCCACCATCCCTGGATTACACCTGACCTCTTATCCCTCTGCAGAACTAGAGACAAACTATGGGTACGATTCAAGACAGCCAAGTCTCCTGCACAGCTACAACAATACAAAATCAGCAGACATGCCTGCACCAAAGCCATTCGACTAGCCAAATCAAGACTATGTCAAATCTCACCTCCAAGCAAATGTAGTTTCCCAACTGCATTCTGGAAGATTATTCACTTGCTCATGGACCCCAGCCAAACAAGCCCCCCATCTGCAAAGTTTAATGGTTCGACTATCTCTCAGCTCATATCTACACAATAGATAACAGTCTGTTCTAGTTAGAAATGCCTATCCTCCCCTCCCCATCCAAACTGACATACCCCAAGGTTTCATAATTGGACACATCCTGTTCTCCATCTTTATTAATGACCTTCCCCTCATCTGCGCCACCACCCAAATACATATGTACGCAGACAATACAGTGATTTTTTTCTCCTCTGGTCCCACCACTGAAGTATTCACCCACTTACAGTAGGACTTCGTTAGAGTTCAACATTGGTTCCAGGACAACCAGTATAAACCCAACACTAAGAAAACCGTATCAGTGGTATTTGGCACCAGGCAGAGGCTGGCTCGATTCCAATCCCCCAAAGTTCACCTTACTAGATGGCTCCCCCCTGGAAATGATCCACTCCTTCAAATACTTAGGAGTCTGCCTGGCAGTCACCTTGATTTTTCTCACTATATTGATGCTATTTGCTCAAAACTCTGCCCTAAATTGGGCATCCTCTACCACAACCAAGACTGCATACCTCTACCTACTCACCGTCACCTGAGTGTGAAAACAATCCATCCCGTAGTTGACCAGCTGACACAGTCTACACTGCCGCACCTACGACCTCCCTCTCTAAGCTTGACACTCTCCTAAACTCATTTTGCCACTTCGCTACCTCCTCCCCTCCTCTCACTCATCACTGTCACCTCTGTTCCTCTCCATCACCCCTCTTCTCCAACAGACAAGAGTTCCATTGCTTCTCCCTTTCCTCATTGCCAAATGCAGGATTGAGTCTCTCCCTCTACCTCACCTCCGCCTGTCTTCTACTATTTCCTCTACCTCCCTTCCACTCTAGGGACTCTCAGTTTTCCCTCCCCACCCACCCCTTAACAGCAGGACAGTCCACTTTTCCTACCACCTTCCATCCTTGTGGAACCAACTCCCCAGGTCTGATTACTCACTCTCCGTTCGCATCCTTAAAAACTAATCTATGTCTCCTCTCTGGCTACACTTGTTGCTGTCCCTCCTCTCTTCCTCCCACCTAGCCTACAAATCCTCTTTATCTCCCCTCCTCACTCCTCCCCTCTACCATTCCACACCTCCTATCATACTCTTGCCCTTGTAAGCTCATCATTAATTTTGCACACTAGCTGCACTTGCAGTTTGTGACTCTACCCCGAGGTATGTCCTGCTGGTACTGTATCTGTATCCCCACCCTAATTGCAATTTGCACTTCTTTGTTCCAAAGTGTGTTTTCTCAAAGTGACTCGCATCAACTGTATTTCAAATTTACATGTATGAAATTTCCTGATATGTAGATATTGTGTTATATTATTCCTGTGCTATATTGTATAACTGTCATGATGTTTTAGTCCCCTTGTCTGTATTGTTTCCTTAGCACCCCGTGTCCCACCTGGAAACAAGCATTGGCTCAGTGTGCCTTTCGGTTGCAAATTTTAAATAAAATAAATATATTTTTCAGAACAGAAGGTGCATGGGAACAAGGGCTAGATACCTGGAACAGTCTTCCAGTGGAGTGGTGGGGGCGAAAACAGTGGTGAGCTTCAGGCATGCTTGGGTAGGCACAATGGAATCTTAGTGGGAAGCGGAGGGGAGGTAGCCAGAGAGATCAGGTAGGGTCTGCGGTGACAGTATAGGTAGGGACAAATGGGTAGACTGTGTGGGCTAAGCAGTCCTTATCTGCTGACAGAGTCTATGTTTCTGTGCTTCTGTCCCATACAGGTACTTGCATGGCTCGACCATGTCACTCCTTTCCCTCTTTTTGTTTAAGGATGTGCATGTTCAAGTCCTGCAGCAGCCTCTCCTCATATGTCTTGTTCCCCAGTCCATGGACCATCTGGGTTGCCCTGTGCTGTACTGCCTCCACCTTGTCTCAGTCTCTCCTCAGGTGTGGACTCCAGTACCCTGCACAGTATTCCAGGTGTGGTCGCACCAGTGGCACGTACAATGGGAGGATCACCTCCTGACTTTTACTACTTATCCCCCTCCCTATGCAACCCAGCATCCAGTTTGCCTTGCCCACACTTCTAATACTATGCAATGGCTCTCCAACATCATGACCTCTAGGTCCTTTTCCTCTTTTCTGCACCGCTCACTGCATTTCTTGCTGGTTGCTGCCTTAAAGAAGAGTCTGTGTGTTTTGGTCACAGACAGGAATTGAAGAGGCTTTTTTGAAACAACATAAGTGGGGTCAGTTGTGGGGAAACGTCATGAAATACAGTGGTATCTCGTTATAATGAACGCCTCTGGGTCCATCCATTTTATTCCTTATAGTTAGGGTTCGTTATAAGGAGGGATTGTATGTCATGCCAGTGTTTGAGAAGTGTGGACTGGATTACAGCTCCTCCACATGTGTGAAGCATCACCTTTCATTCTTTTTGCTTATTTTCTTTTTCTTGTATTTTATTGTCTAACAGAAGCCCCACTCTTCTGCGGGTGAGCGGCATTGACACTGCCATAAATACTGGCTGATTGCCAGCACATTAAAGCTCTGTTCCTGGTTCTGTAGAGAAGCAGAGTAATGGAAAAAGTAAGCTCTGCTCCGTGCAGACAGCAGATTTCTTCATTCCTTTAGCAGACAGCGGTTCAGAATGCCACAGTACCACAGCATACAGTTCCAGAAAAAATCGCTTTCCATTCTAAATTAAGAATGCTCCCAAATGGAATGAAGTGCTCAAAAATACTTAGCTTATTCAATGGGCTGAGCTGTACAAATGGTATAAAAACCCGGAGCTGGGGCTTCAAACTATGAAAGAGGAAGAACTTTCATAGTTGAACGCCCAACACGGGTATTTATGACATTTGACAACAACCGATAAATAAGCTATTTCTGAGCACTTCATCAGTTAGAGAGCTTTTAAGTTAGAATGGATAGTGAGTATTTTTCTGGAGTGTATCTGTATAATGTGAACGCTGATCCGTTTTATTCCAACAGAGTGTGCCCCAGAGTTTTGTCTGGTAACTCTATGTTTTGTAATAAAGGACTCAGTCATGACTAGGGAAAATGCTTTAGGGGACTCTCAGTGTAAATGTTAAAATGGAAAGACAGGCAGTGGCACAAGGAAACAGCTGTGATGAGCCATTGTTTTCACCCATTAAAACCTACTAAGGTTTAAGCTGAAAACAATGGGGGTGATCACAGCTGTTCCTTATGACCGAGATTCACTATAACAAGGGATGCTATAGCGAGGGAGCACTGTAGTGTCTTTATTATTGTCTGCCACGTTAGGGTCTAGCAACAGTGTGGGTATAGGTGAATCACCCTATCTAGGGTAGGAATAATTAAGGGTTTAGAGTGAATAAAACAAAAACGGGCAGGGTAGAGGTGAGTTAGGGTCAAGCAATAGTTTGGCAAGGGGTAAAACGAGGCTAAAGGAGACAAAACAGAAATAGTCTGCCACCACCACCTTGGAGGTTGCCCAAAAGGAGGAGTGGCTGGACAACAGTGGGCTTGGGGAAGGTTAGGACGATGGAGCGTAGGCACATTCCCCATCTGGTAGGCACATCCCCCATCCGGTACCACTACAAAACACCTATGCTGCACTGGCTGAGCAGAGAAGTCCCGCAGAGGCACCCAAAGTAATGACTGCGGTGGATGAGGGGGTCCTTCATAGTGAAGACCCCAAGGGGGTGTCAGAGGACCCCAGAGGAGGAGGAAGTGAATCCTGGTGGGGGACTCCATAGTGAGGGAGGGTACAGTTGGGAGCAGCTAAGGATGAGGAGAGGGAGTTTAGATGTCTTTCCAGTGCCACGGCTCACAGGGATGGAAAGAGGATCAAAAGGATCACTGGGGCAGCAGGAAGAGAGGGAGAGCTGGGCATCACTGTCCATCTGGGGACAAATGACCTGGCTAGGGATGAGCCAGCTATAGTTCAGGAGGAGTTTAGGGAATGGGGAAGGGTCTTAGGCAAGTAGCACAATCTGTGACCTTCTCGGAGGTGCTACCTGTCAATGACGGGGGAGGATAGAATTCTAAGCACCAGGATCTTCAATGCATGGTTGAAGGAATGGTGCAGAGAGGAGGGTTTTGGCTTCATTGGGGACTGGGGACCCACGTGGAGGGATAAGAGCCTCTACTGGGTGACGGCCTGCATCCATCCAGGAGGGAAACCAGGGTCCTCAGTGACCAAAACTACCTGAGGGGGGAGGCAGAATAAGGTAGGGAGACAAGAACCCCCCCCCCACAGGCTCATGAGGTGAGCAGTGGGAATCCTGAGAAAGTGAAATCCCCAAAGTAACTAAATAACAAAAGAATCCAAGGGTAAAGGATAGAAGATAGTAAAATAATAGTGGAGGAAATAAGAAAGAGCAAATGGGGAAAAAAAGGGGGGGGTGGCTGGACAATCTGGAGAGCCATTTGTGCAAATGCTCGAAGTCTGGGCAATAAGATTACAGACCTAGAGGCCACCATGGCAGATGAGGACCTGGACATAGTAGCAGGCAGACATAGGAGGCAGTATGGCGCAGTGGTTTAAGGCTCTCAGCTGCAAATCTGGAAACCTGGGTTTGAATCCCACAGCCCCCACTTGCATACTGTGTGACCCTGAGCAAGTCACATAACTTCCTCGTGCACCCAGGTTGCACCTGAAAACAAGCTTTCAGCTTAGTGTGTCTCACCTGGTAAAACAATTGGTAAAAAAAAAAAAAAAAAATTACAGAGTCCTGGTGCAGTGAAAACCAGGACTGGGATGTAGCCAAACCAGGGTATACTCTGTTCAGAAAAGACAGGGTAGGTAAAAAATGGGGAGAAGTAGCTGTTCATGTCAGGGACAACATAAAAGCTACGGAAATGCAGAGAGAGCAGAAAGAAGCTGAGGTACTGTGGATTGTGCTGGAGACATGGAGGGGGACTGCTGTTTGCACAGGAGTGATCTACAGACCTCCAGAACAGGGGGGAGAGGTGGATAAAGATATGATGGAAGCAATCCAAAGGATGGCACACAAAGGGGAGGGGTTGCTGGTAGGGGACTTCAGTCTACTAGACCTGAACTGGAGCCTACCAGCTGTGGCAACAGTCAGAAGAAGGGACATCCTGGACTCTCTGTAAGTGGCGTTTCTCGGGCAACTAGTTTAGGAACCCACTCATGGGGGGGCAATACTGGACCTGGTACTGACCACTGGGGACAGTGTTGCTGACGTCACAGTGGGTGGCCACCTGGGGACCAGTGATCATCGTATGGTGTGGCTCAGTATAAGAATTGGGTCAGAATCAAGCTGCACAAAGACAAGCTTCCTGGACTTCAGGAGGGCTGATTTTAAGAAAATGAGAGAATGACTCAGGGACACCCTAACAGGGATAGGGAAACTGGGAGGAGTCAAGGAACAACGGGCAAAAATAAAGGGGGGGAGGGCATTGAAAAGGCAACAAATCTCAGTGTCGGACAGGTTAACAAAGGCAAGAGAAAAAGAAACTGCTATGGTTCTCTAGAGAAGTAGAGGAGAAAGTAAGGACAAGAAAACTAGCATTTAGAAGGTACAAGAGGACACAAAAGGAGGAGGATAGGGAGAGTTACCAGGAGAAAAAAAAGAGTAGCGGGGACAGCAGTTAGAAGCGCAAAGGCGCAAATGGAGAAGATTGCCCAATCAGTAAAAAAAGGGATAAAGCATTTCTTAGATATACTGTATAAGCAAGGAGAGAAAGACCAAAGGAGGAATATTTAGGCTAAAAAGGGAAGGGAGAGAGGGTTGTGAGGAAGAGGACCAAAAAAAACAGACATACTGGACAATTACTTTTGTTTAGTATTTACGGAGGAAGGGGTAGATGACAAGACAAATGTAACCCCAGGGGGCGCTACCCTTAGGGCTACTACCCCTGTCTGCCCCCACAGAGGCAGGGTGAGGGGCCCAGATCCGTTGACGGGTGCCTCCACCCAGAGGTCAGGGTTAGTACAGTTAAGACTACCTCGGTTACAGCCCTCTGGGCTACTGCAACCCCCCTTTCGTCCTCCTAGTGACTCACACTGGGTGCCAACAATTCTTTTCACCAGTACACTTACCCCTCGGATAATATATTCCAACTCACTCCAGGGACCCCCTGTAAAGTAAGGTACAGTTATATCACAGTCACCATGTAGCAGCTCTTCTGAAAAGTACAAACCAGCCAGGGTGTAGTTATAACACAGCAATCTGATTTATTAGAAGGGCTGATAACGAGGGAAAGGGGGAAAATCAGGTTGATTGGCTTACACTATTCCTACCCACCTAGGGCTCTGTGCACAACCCTAACCCTATGATTTACTGTCCCTGGGTACCCAAGCCCTAACGGCTAGTCCAAACGTGGCAGCTGGTTGGGGCCCTTAACACAGATAAACATTACAGTCTTGAGCTGGTCAGAATAAGAGGAGAGTTTAATTAGGCAGTCAGCAAGATAATAGTGCACTGAAACCACTGTGTAAACACTCTGCAGGGAGCTACCCTGAATCAGTACTCACAACCCCAGCAAATAACGATTCCTTCACCGCTACCAGGATGGAGCCTGACTTCACCAGCCTTCTCACACATTTATATGGCAACAGCAACAGAGGGTACCACATCAGGCAGCTGCTTCCAAGGCTCCCCAAACTCACAGCCACTGAGATACTAGCGGCAGCTTCCACTTTCCTTGGACCGAGCGCGGGATTTGCAATTCTCCAGTCCTCCACAGGTCGGGCCTGGTGGGTAGCTGTACAGGGCACAGCCTCTCTGACCGCCCGGGGCCAGGATTTTAAAGCTAACCGCTTGCAGAAACGGGCTTTAGGCCTTCACGCTTCCCACGCGAACACTTCCCAGCGAGAAGCACGGAAGCTCCTCACTCCTCACCAGCCACAACGCATATAGTTCCTTGGCAGCACTGAGCACACCTTTCAGATTGACGCCACCTGGCTGTCATTGGCTGGCTGCACATGCCAGTCACTTCCTCCGGTTCTCAGTGGTGCGAAAAAGCACCATAGCCCATAATGCCTTTCCCAATTACAAACAGTTCATCTATTGGTCAGCCAGCTCTGTGGGGTCCCAAGGTACTGACTAGTCCAATTCAATAGTTCTGGACCAAAATGGAGGAGGCAGTCGAAACAGTTTTTACTGCAAAAGAAGGCAGGTTAGAACAACTATATTATCATTATTATTTTACAGTATTTTAAACAAACATTCACATCCTCCATCAGAACTCCCTCTGCACTACTAGCGATGGCAGCAGGGAGTTACTTTTCCGGTGTCCCAGGCGGGACTCGAGCATACAACACACAGTCCCTTCATTTCAATTCTACGGCTGCAACAGGCAGCCCTTAAAGGGACAGCTTACGGAGGCTTTTAAAAGCACTCACCGGTTCCCCATTCAAGCGGCTCTTATGCCGATTAATACCCAGGCATGGAGCATAAAACAGCTCCGAGGAAACTTTTAGGAACCCCCATTTGTAAGGGGGTTACACAAAGATAAGGGACAAGGGCATTAAAGGTAGGGAAGTGGACACTAGTCCTTTTACAGGAGAGAGTTCTCAAGGAACTAGTGCTATTTAAGGTGGACATGGCAATATTACTGGACGGGTTGTATGCTAGGATACTGAGGGAGCTCAGGGAGTTGCTGGCTGCACCTCTGATAGCTCTGTTTAACCTATCACTAGAAACGGGAGGTTCCGGGAGACTGGAGGAGGGCAGATGTGGTCCCACTACATAAAAGTGGAAATAGGAAGGAGGCAGGAAATTAAGACCTGTCAGCCTTAATGGTAGTAGATAAAGTAATGGGATCACTACCAAAGGAAAGGATTGGGGAATATCTTGCAAGCAGTGGATTACAGGATCCAAGGCAATAGGGGCTCACGGGGGGCTTGATAGACAAACCTGATCGAGTTCTTTCACTAGGTGATCAGGGAAGTGGATCAGGGAGGAGCTGTAGATAATGGCCTACCTGGATTTTAGTAAGACCTTCGACGTCATTCCACATAGAAGACTGGTGAGAAAGCTGGGCAACCTAGGAGTACATCCAAAAGTAGTAAAAGGGGTAAGATGTGGCTAAGCAATAGGAGTCAGAGGGTGGTGTAAATGAGGACTCTGGAGAAGGCAAGGTGACAAGCGGGGTGCCACAGGGATCAGCACTAGGCCTGCTCCTCTTCAATATCTTTTTTAGCAACATTGCTGAAGGGCTGGAGGGGAAAGTATGCCTGTTAAGAGATGACACAAAGATCTGCAGTGGAGTGGATACATGAAGGGGTGGAAAGAATGAGGGGCAATCTGAAAAAGCTGGAAGATTGGTCAAGGGAATGTCAGCTGGGTTTCAGTGCAAAAAAGTACAGAATCATGCACTTGGGGCACAGAAACCAGTGGCAACATACCAATTGAGGGAGAAATATTAGCAACCACAAAACAGGAAAGGGACCTGGGGTAATCATTTCTGATGTCCTAAGGTAGCCAAGCAGTATTGATAAGGCAGTAGGGAAGGCTAGCAGAATGCTCGGGTGCTTAGGGAGGGCATCACCAGCAGAAGGAGGAAGGTAGTATTGTCCCTGTATAAATCAGTGGTAAGACCCCATCTCATGTGCTGTGTCCAGTACTGGAGGCCCCACCTCCAGAAAGACATAGGGTGGAGGCAGTACACAGGAGGGCTACTAAAATGGTGCAAGGCCTGCATCAAAATCCAGAAGGGAAAGTCTCAAGGAGCTAAATATATACTCTCTACAGGAAAGGATGGGGGTGGGAGGTGGGTATGATAGAAACGTTCAAATACCTCACAGGTATTTGTAAGGTACAGGAAGGTAGCATTTTCCATAGAAAAGATGCTCCAGGACAAGGAGTCACACTATGAAGCTGGGGGGCTCAGAGGACATGTGAGGAAATACTTCTTCACAGAGAGGATGGTGGATGCCTGGAACAGCCTTCCAGCAGAGGTGATGAGTGCTAAAAGGGTAACAGAATTCAAGTGTAACCCCCACCCCTTCGTTTTGTAACGACAGGCGGTATGCTGTTTGAATCTGACAGCAATACCGGGGGGCTGGGTTCGGGGAGGACTAGGTTACTCGGCACAAAGGCTAGGTTTGGCTACTCTGCACAGGGGCACCCAAGTAACTCCGAACACAGGAAGCAATAACTGTAATGTCCAATACCAGAATTGGGATTCTAAAGTGTTGCTTTTTATTCACATCCAAACAGAATAAACAAAGCATAGATGGACCCCCACGGGGCTAGACTTCTGGTAATGCAGATTAAAAGAATCAAGAACACTTCTTTAACACTTCAGCCCTCAGGCTCTGAACCCATCGGGCACACAGCCCAGACTTGCACGCTGCTTTGAGTACACAGCCCAAACTTGTACACTATTCTGGGTTTTCCCTGGCTTAGCTTCCTTGCCGGCCACTCGGACACCTTCCATATGTCATGGACACATTTTCTGGTGGTTCCCTAAACCACCTAAGAGCACCTCAGCTCTATCAGGGAATTCTCCTTTTAATCCCACGTCTGGGTACTTTCCTCAGGCACTGGCCAAGTACCTGAGAGAAAGTAAAGATGCCACAGAGCAAATCCGTTGAGGTGAATTTGGTTACTACTGATGGGGGTCTCCCACCTCTTGCTCCCACAATTCATACCTGGCCATTTCTCTGGACAGTAAACATCTCATTCTGTAAAGCTTGGCAATGTAGATTACGGCTAAATGAATGTCACATTTCCTCTACTTGTCTTGCTTTCCCATTGTGCTGGACTTGAACATACTTTTACTTGGCTTAGCCCATTGCTCTAGGCCTCCCACTGATTAAGCAGTCCGATCCCCACTTTACTTCACTCTTTGTGCTGGACTTGAACCTACTTGAATTAACCAGCAATGTCTATTACACTAGACCTCCTACAGATTAAGTAGTCCAATCCCCACTTTCCAACAGTTCAGGTTAAAAACACTGGCCCTCTGTCACAGCGAACTCACCCTTTGGTTGCAGGTGCCCCACAAGCGATTCCTCACAGGAATTTCTCTCCCACAGCTTCTGATGCCGCAGCACAACTTGAAATATGTAGCTTCTTCCCTTAGCCAGAACCAGGAGGTTTGCTCCTGGAAAATAGGCAAACCTTCCCCTCCCCCCATCCCCTCAGGGATGGGGCACTTGGACCAGTAACAGCGGTCTCCACCACTTCAACAATTAGCTTCTGTGTTCCTCTTATGGTGGAAACACACACCTTCCTAACAGTAGCTCTAAAACAGAGCTTACAGCTCTGAGAGCCTGCACACAGACAGCTGTGCTACTGCCTCTCTCCAAGACTGCAAACAGACTCTGTTCAAATTCCCCCAACATTCTATCCTAACTTCCAACTGCTGCATTCCAGTGTTGCTCATGCAGCTGCGAGAGTTCTATGGTGATGTCATCCCTCAGTCTCAGCTGAGACTGAGAACAGAGTGAGATAGTGTAAAATCCATTTAACTGGAGTTTCACAAGCTGCCTTCCCTGCTTACACTAGTTCTTACTGGGATTCTAGTAACCCCGGGTAACTGGGGGGTTACACAAGCATGCATGGGATAGACACAAGGAGACCTTAGGAGTAAGGCAACGGGGGGGAGACCGGAGACTGAGTAGGGTCTGTGGTGGCACAGTAGGTTGGTAATAAGGAGCAGACTAGGTGGGCCAAGAGGTCCTTATCTGCTGACAACTTCTATGTTTCTGTTAGGGATGGGCCAACCATTGGTTAGCTAGATCTGTAGGCCCAGTATTGGCAATTTTGGCTGGGTAGGGTAGTCTGGGTAATTTACTACCCTACTCAACATAACAGTGTATTTCAGGGTCTGGTAGTTTTGACACAGGTAACAGGTCGGGTAACAGGTAATTTTTTTAAAAACGGGCATTTTAGGCAGCCTATGGGGTCCTGGGACTCTTCCCAGACTGTAAACAGGCATGAAAGGGCAGCCTGTGGGGTCCTTCATGAGCTTACAGCAGAATTAGGAGTACATGGTAATGGGCTGACAATCTAATTGGTCGGTGGTGTCTGTGCTCCGTCTACTGTGAGCCCGTTGTGCAGATAGCAGCCGGACTGTAAAGGAATCGGGTGCTCACTCTGCATTGTCGCCAAATCATAGTGAAACTTAAAAAAAGGAAAACACAAAATTAAAACCTCTACAAAGGAGCAAGGGGCTGGGGATGGATGTGCTCTAAGGAGGAAAGGGGAATCGGGATCATCCAATGGTGTGGTGCTGGGGAAAGAAGAAGCAAGGGCAGGAAGGCACTGGCAGCTGGTCTGTGTCTCTGCCGCATGGTGAAAGTCATTTAGACCGTCAATTCACACGGTTTGTGTTAGGTGCCCCGGGCCCTGTCATTTTGTTACTGTGACATAGCTGTATATCTCTGCAGCCTAATGAAAGCCATTTAAGCTGTATTACACTGTCTGTTAGGTGCCCCAAGCCCTGTCTGTGATATTAGCTAAACTGTGTGCCTCTGCAGCATAGTGAAAGCCATTAAGGCTGTATTTATTTATTTATTTTTATTTATTTCGTTTCTGATTACCGGGTAGGTGCGCCAGCCATAAAAAATGACTATTTTCAGGCACGCACCCAGGAGAGTACAGAAACAGCAACATCAGTGACAATTACTTTACAGGTTGATAATTTTGACAAGAAAAATTGATGCAGACAAGTAACACATAAACACCGATAATCATATGATAAACATTGTTAGAAATCTACACATGAAAAAAACAAATACATACCAAAATTAGGGCATATGTTGATCGGAGTAGGGTAAAAAAACTATGGGTAGTAATACTATCATAATTAAAAGGAGATATAAGAAAGAAATTGAAAGAAGGGTAGGAGATGGGTAGGTAGAAGGTGGATGGTGGAAACTGAAGTATGGAATACAAAAGGTTGAAAGTATAAGGCAGCAGGTAGCCGTGCTAAAAAATCAAGCTGCAAGTGCTGAGTTGATTGGGAAAGGGCAGGACTGAAAAATGGCCGGGGAGTGCAGGGTTAGGGAAGGGACTAAGGTGGTTTGAAACAGGAGCATTGACTGGAGGAGATAAGATGGGCTCAGAGTAATTTCTTGAGGGAGGCGTGGGTAGAGGCCTGTCGAATAGTTAGTGGGAGGGAGTTCCAGTACTGGGGGGCATGACAGGCAAAAGAGCTTGCGCCTTTAGAGGTAGTATGTCTAGGGATGCAGACCAAGGCATTGTCAGATGAACATAGGTCATAGCAGGATGCCTGATTTTGAAAGAGTCTCATTAGGGACTTAGGTATTTGGGATCTGATAATGTTGTCTATAATGGAGCTGAAGGCATAAGACCTGGCCGCATGAGGGAAAGCCATCCAAGGTCGGATGGGAGGCAGTGGAAATCAATGTACAGGACAAATTAAGAAAATCACAGTTACACTGTTCATGAGCAGAGGTGTTAAAATGGCTATGTTGAAAATTTGGTGAAAAAATTCCTTAAAATGACTTTTACGAGCGTGCGTTGCACAGTCCCTATGCATGCTCGTAAGTTTGCAAATTTAATATTTTCACTCCAGATTTTCAACATTGCCATTTTATTAAACTTCCTTATGAACAGTGCAGCTGCAATTTTTCATATGTTGCCCAAAATGTGTTTTCGCACATGTAGCGCACAATGGTGCTTTTGGTGTGCGAAAGCAATGTTTAGGACAGATTAAGAAAATCACAGTTACACTGTTCATGAGCAGAGGTCTTAAAATGGCTATGTTGAAAATTTGGTGACAAAAGTCAATAAAATGACTGTGTTACGAGTGAGCATTGCGCAGTTTCCATGCACCCTCGTTAGTTCATGACTTTGTAATATTTTCAATCCAGATTTTCACCAGCGACATTTTTCCACACTTCCTTATGAACAGTACAGCTGTCATTTTTCACAACATGGCTGAAGTGTGTTTTCACACTTTCAGTGCAGAGATGCGTGGTCACTGTGGGAAATCATTGTTCACCACAGATAAAGAAAATCACAGTGACGCTGTTCATGATCGGAGGCACCAAAATGCCTGAGTTGACAATCTGCTGTAAAAAATCCCCAACCTAATTATATTACGGGTGTGCGTTGCACAGTTTCTATGTACGCTCGTGACTTCACCATTTTTTTAAATATTTTTACTACAGATTTGCAACATAGCCATTTTTTACACCTCCCCATGAAAGAGTACAGCTGTCATTTTTTACATCCTGTTCGGCATGTTTTTGCACCTGTGGTGCTAAATGCCGTAGTCACTGTGCATAAGCAGCTTTCGGCTAACAAACTGATATTCCCCCTGTTCATGAGGTGGGGTCACAAAACAAACATGTTGAAAATTTGGAGTGAAAATACCAACGAATGCCTGAGGTATTAGGGTTTTCAACTATAACGCCCAACCCTATAGAGAATGACAGGCATCAGGGGTGTGACTTGGGATCTTGCCTGTGATGCTCATACCATTCCACACCCTGCAGTCAGTGAGAGGCATCGAGGTATACCTTGGACTCTTCGCCCCAAACTTCACCCCATTCTCTATATCGCACCCATCTCACCATATTTGCTAATGAAATGGAGGTGCGATAAGGGCCAAAGACCCCAAGGAACACAGTGACACTTGTCAGTCTCTGCAGGGTGGGGTGTGGTGAAATGGCGTGGCCGTTATGCCTGACGACCCAAACACACACCCCAATGCCTGTCACTCTCTGCAGGGTGGTGGTGGGGTTGGCTTCAGTTCAATACTTCACTGCCATTCCTATTACGCAGCTCAACATTCGGCATTGACAAATACTTGTTTGTATTGTTTGGGACGTTAAAGTAGCCTCCCAGTTGCAAGTAGCCTTGTCCACAAAGCATATGATGTGTTGATCATTAACTCAACTGCTGCATGTGTTGGGACTCAGAACAATGTTGGGTTGCATTGGTCGCAAGGAGCAAGCGGACTGTGGTGCCATGATGAAAAGGAGACCTCCAGCTGGAAGCCGCATCCCATTTTGCAAGAAGTGTGTTTTCTTCGAGCTGCCATGAAACACATCAGGCAGGTAAAAAAATCAAATGTTGTGAGCAGTTATTAAAGAAATATGTTGAGAGCATCCAGTTAAATCAGTTTGAGTTTTGAATGAAAATTATTTACTACTACTGCTGTAAACTTTTCAATGTAGGAGTGCAGGCTGCAGGAAAAATGGATTCTGTTGATTTGTTTTAACATAACACGTTACATGCAGAGGGAAGTTTTCTTTGTTCTTATGGTGGAAAGCTTTTTACTGTCTAGGAAAATATGAGTCCTTGCCAATTTTGTTACTGTTGCTGTATCGCTTGCCCCTCTTGCTAGTCTCGTGTGGTCTTTCTTGCATTGTGAAATTGTTGGGGGGGGGTGGCGGCTGAGCATGTTGTGCTGGGGTTTAAGTGTAAGTGACATACCACTACCCCATTACGTCTCCACTCCAAACCCTCTAATCAAGCAGGGGCTGGGTATCATGCTACCCCTCCATGTACTGTGGGACAACAGGAAGTCTGGCAGCAGAAGATTAGGCTGGTCACACACTCTCACTCTCACAACTGAATGCAGCTTTTTTTGTTTGATGGTAGGACCCGAAATTGCTTAAAAAACATAGACGTTTGACGGCAGATAAAGACCGCTTGGCCCACCTAGTCTGCCCATTTCCCTACCTACTGGATAAGCTGCAGATCCTAGTTAACCAACAGCCTACTTCTTCCTACCCTCCCCACCAGAATTGCCTTATGTTAGTCTCATGCATTCTTCGAATTCCCCCACAGTTTTTGACCCCAGGACCTCCTCAGAATGGCCATTCCATGTGTCCACCACCCTCTCTGTGAAAAAATACTTCCTCACATTACCCCTGAGTCATCCCCTCTCTATCTTCAAATTGTGCCCCCCCTCTATCTTCACATTGTGTCCCCTTGTTCTTGCACATCTTCTTTTGAAAGATGCTACCCTCTTGGACTTTGCTGCTTCCCTTGAGGTATTTGAAAGTTTCTGTCATGTCCCCCCTCTCCCTCCTTTCCTCAAGAGTATACATATTAAGCTCCTTTAGTCTCTCTTCGTATGGCTTCTGTTGCAGACCTGTTCTTGAAGGCTGGCTCAGGGGGTGAGGGGGTCTGAAGTTTCCTTTTAATTCTGTGAGTGTGTTTCTACACCATCCAGGGGAGGTGTTGCGCACGTGCAACCCATGCATTTTGATGGGGACCCCAGTCAGCAAGAGGGACCTCTTGCCCTGCTGTCCCACAATCCAGTCTGTTTACGCATGTTATTGCTAGGCTTGCCACCATGGTGACTAAAGTTTTGCCAGCCCCTTGTCCTGCTGCTCTATTTATTTTTCCCCTATACATTTTTTCCATTGCCTGGTAGTCTTCAGTGATTTACCCTGTTTGGGCTGAGGACCCCAACCGTCATTTAGACAGGTACTGTTCTCCCCCACCCCCATTTTCCTTCTCTCATCCCCTGGCATGGGTGATGTCTACGTCTGCTTTGCACACACATCTTCCCCTGCAGCAGGAGCAAGCTCCCAGGCAGACTAGAAGTGGTCAATGTGGTGATGGAACCAGCCGCTAACCCTTCCCGGCCGAGCAGCAGCTGTCTCAGCTATGGACTGCCACATGACAACTTCCAGGGTTTGCTTCTTTGCCTAGGTCATCTGTGCCATAGCGGCATCCCTTCTGTTCCCCTATGAAAATCAAAGTCTGACACTCAAGGAGATTTTGAGATGGCCTTTTGGTAGCAAGAATTGAGGATGTTGGGTGAGAGGGATGACAGAATCAACTAGATTAAATATAAAGTATGCAGCAGCAACTTGGGTAAAATATGCCATTTTCCTCAAAGGTGCTAGTTGGAAGCTGCCTATACACTAAGGTGTGGGACACTGGGGATAGATGTTCCCCTTTAATTGATGGGGGGCTGTGGGCTGCATTGCACCGCTCTCATGGCGGTTCCTGGTGGTGGATAGTGGTGATGTCTTAGGCGACGTGGGGGACCATGCGCTGCCGGACATCCCCCACCCCAGGACACAGCTGTGGTGCTTGCTTGTGTGAGAGGGCAGGGCCAGAAAAATGGAAATTGTGCCTGTTCTAGCCCTGCTAGATGATGACTGCCTGACCCACCACACCGTGGTCCTCAGAGTGCACCATCTCCGTCCACCATGACTGCCAGGAGTTGCTTTCAGACTTTCTCCCAGACATCCCCCAACCCTAGGATGCAGCTGTGGTGCTTGCTTGTGTGAGAGGGCCGAGCCAGAAAAATGGAAATTGGGCCTGTTCTAGCCCTGCTGGATGATGGCTGCCTGACCCACCACACCGTGGTCCCCAGAGTGCACCATCTCCGTCCATCATGACTGCCAGGAGTTGCGTTCAGATTTTCTCCCCATTCCCCAGCTGGGGGGAGGGGCCCTTCTGGTAGGGTTAGATCCAGACCACCCCCAGTAGTGGGGCCCACAGAACATGACTGGCGCCGGAGTGTGGCAGTGGGGGAGTGACCGCCGGGCAGTAGGGACAATGCGAGCCTCAAGGAGTGGCGGACTGGTGGCCTGGGTAAGGAGTATAAAATAAAATGCTCATTAGGGAAATCCAGGTGCTGCCAATTGTTGAGGGAGTGAGGAGTGCCTGCCCACAGTCCTTTCAAGCTCCATGCAGGCTCATCCTGTTCTCCCAGAGCTTCATCTGTGTGTTCCTATAAATTACATTCATTTCCTATGAAAAATGCAAGCCCATGTGATCAATTTTTCTGTAGACTGAACCATTTTCCCTGTAAAATACAGGGATCCCTGTAGATTTGGAAACCCTTACTGTGCAACCTGAGTCGGAGTAGAATGAAAGCAGTTTGGCATAGTATTTCGAGCAAGGAGCTGTGAACTTGGAGTTCCATCTAATAAATTAAGTGTACTTCCACTATTTGGTTGTTCTGAGCATGTCAAGTTATTTTATTTTTCATTTTTAGGCATCACTCAGGATCATATCTGATGAGTAGCTCTGTAGAGCAGCCTACATCGTGTCAGATAAGTTTTCTTTACCTGTTTTGCCTTTCCTGTCTTTACCTTTCCCAAAGAACTACAGATCCTTTGTGACCCTTTTGATTATTATTTTACAGGTCCCTCTCTTCTTTTTGGAATCCTAGCCTTAGGTTCACCTAGCATCAGGTAAGCAAAACCTTTAATCTGTAACTATATTTGATGGGGAATTGTTTATTGTTTATTGATAAATATCAGATAACACCTTTTGAGTCAAAGACTCTTTTACAGAGGTTCCACGTCATACATAAGAAGAGACAACAGTGTACAGAGTAACTAGTAACATAGTAGTTAAACACAGTGGTTACAGAATGGTTGCAGATGATCACAGAAAATACAACAAATAGCAGCTGGGAATAAAGGTTGCAGGTATATGCATAGCATTTCAGGGCGATGGCGCTAGAATTACCCTCCACGCCCTAGTTGTATTGCTGCTGTTAATGTCTCAACATCCTACTCATATAGAAGGCAGTTCTTTACAGGTCTGGGCAGACATTATGCCTTACCTGTTTTCCGTTGCCACCTTCTGTCATCGGGCCCTTCGGAGCTCTCCTGAGGGTTGACACATATCAGCTTACCATGTAAAATTACATTTCTTCTGCACCTTTTGTTAATTCTACTGTCAACATATTTGTAAGGACTGATGCATGATGATAACCATGGCTGCAACCTGCTCACACACCTGAAACTACTCTGTAACCCAAGTCTTTCTCTGTATGAAAATATGTATTGTTATCCTGGGTCGCCCATGAAAAAGGGACCTTCGGGCTCAGTGGGCCTACCCGGTCACCAAAATTTTAAATAAATAAATAAAATAAATAAATAAATATGGCATGGGGGGTGGCATGTTCTTTTTCCACAATTTACTCCCAGTTCCCTACACTGAGACGAGCCCTGGTGTCCCACATCTCTCCCTTCTACTACCCTTGACCCACACTACCACCTTACCATCACCAGGTGGCAGTCATTTGGTGGAGTGTGCAGGTCCCCAACCCCACCACCGGGAAAGGAGAGCAGCCATCAGGAGTGCAACCCTTTCCCTCCTTTCCCCTGCCAACCGCCATCAACCTGTGCTCATCACTGAACACTGGCTGCCAGTGTAACAGGAGGCAGAGTGCCAGTGCCTCTCCCCTGCCAACCACCATCAAACTGTGCTCATCACTGAACACTGGCTGCCAGTGTAACAGGAGGTAGAGCGCCAGTGCCTCTCCCCTGCCAACCACCACCAGCCTGTGCTCATCACTGAACACTTGCTGCCAGTGTAACAGGACGTAGAGTGCCAGTGCCTCTCCCCTGCCAACCGCCATCAAACTGTGCTCATCACTGAACACTGGTTGCCAGTGTAAGAGGAGGTGGAGCGCCAGTGCCTCTCCCCTGCCAACTGCCACTAGCCTGTGCTCATCACTGAACACTGGTTGCCAGTGTAACAGGAGGTAGAGTGCCAGTGCCTCTCCCCTGCCAGCCACCATCAGCATGTGCTCATCACTGAACACTGGCTGCCAGTGTAACAGGAGGTATAGTGCCAGTGCCTCTCCCCTGCCAACCACCATCAGTCCGTACTCATCACTGAACACTGGCTGCCAGTGTAACAGGAGGTAGAGTGCCAGTGCCTCTCCCCTGCCAACCGCCATCAACCTGCGCTCCTCTCCGAACATTGGCTGCCAGTGTAACAGGAGGTAGAGCGCCAGTGCCTCAGCCATCCATGCCACATTGCCGGCCTAGAAACATAGTCCGACAGCACATAAGGACTGGTTGACCCAACCAGTCTGCCCATCTCCTCTACCTACTGTAACACCTCAGACCCGACTTGATCTCTGCCTCCCACCCCTTTATCGCTAAGGTTCCCTTGTGTCTGACCTATGCATTCTTGAATCCCATTAGGTTTTGCCCCTACCAGCTCCACTTGGAGGCTGCTCCAGGCATCCACTACATTACCCTTGAGCCTACCCTCTCCAGCTTAATGTCATGATCCCGTATTGTTGAGCACCTTTTTCTCTGGAAAAGACATCCCTCTTGAACCTTATTTATACCAGTGAGGTATTTGAAAAGTCCCTGTCATATCCCCTACTCCCTACTTTTGTCCAAGGTTTACATATTGAGGTCCTTCAGTCTCTCCTCATAGGGCTTTAGACTGCACCATTTTAGCTGCCCTCTTCTGAACTGCCTCTACTCTATGTCCTTCTGGAGATGTGGTCTCCAGAACCGGGCACAGTAATCTAGTATTACCACCTCCCTCTTTGTGCCGGTGATACCCCTCGTTATGCACACTAGCATCCCACTGGCTTTCCTCACTGCCTTGTCACATTTTTTAGCCACATTTAGGTAATCAGCTATGGTTACCTCAGGTCTCTTTCCTGTTCGGTGGTCACCAGTATGACTCCACCCCTGGGCTTCTGCATGCCAACTGCATGATTTTGCACTTCACATTGAAACTTAGAAACTCCCCTCTTGACCATTCCTCAACCTTTCTTAGTTCCCTATTCATTCCCACCCACCCCCATCTCCAGCTTCATCGCATGCCCTCTGGTTCTGGTGCTGTTCCTCATTGGAAAGAGATTTCTGTCCTGCACTCTGTTCAGCCTCATGAGGTACTTATAGATCTCTATGATGTTCCCTCTTGATTTCCTGACTACCAAGAGTGTAGATCTCCATCTCTCCTCATAGAGCCTTTTGTGCAACTCCTGCACCATATTAATTCCCTTATGATTTAAAATACCCCATTCAGTTTAACAAGTTAAATGTTTAGAAAGACTCTAATGTATAATTTGGGCCATTAATTATGTATCAATTAATAGGAATTTCATGGTATGCATCATTAACCTTTATTGGGTATGTTAAGTGGCATTTTAATGGTCTGTTCACACAGTAGTGGAAGTAGGTGTGTTCACATAGTAGTGGAAGTAGGTGTGATCTGTGGAGCAGTACTCTATAAAGTTCAACCTGCATTTATTTCTGCTTTTCCAGGTAACATGAATCAGCCCTGTGATCTCACTGTGACATCACAACCTCTGCTTTTCCTGGTAACATATGTCAGCCCTGTGATCTCACTGTGACATCACAACCTCTGCTTTTCCAGGTAATATGCATCAGCCCTGTGATCTCACTGTGACATCACAGCCTCTGCTTTTCCCGGTAACATGCATCACGCCTGTGATCTCACTGTGACATCACAGCCTCTGCTTTTCCCGGTAACATGCATCAGGCCTGTGATCTCACTGTGACATCACAGCCTCTGCTTTTCCCGGTAACATGCATCAGGCCTGTGATCTCACTGTGACATCACGACCTCTGCTTTTCCCGGTAACATACCACAGGCCTGTGATCTCACTGTGACATCACGACCTCTGCTTTTCCCGTTAACATACCACAGGCCTGTGATCTCACTGTGACATCACAACCTCTGCCTTTCCAGGTAATATGCGTCAGCCCTGTGACCTCACTGTGACATCACAACCTCTGCCTTTCCAGGTAATATACGTCAGCCCTGTGACCTCACTGACATCACAACCTCTGCTTTTCCAGGTAATATGCATCAGCCCTGTGACCTCACTGACATCACAACCAAAAAAGGGCCATATGACATTACTGTGACATCACAGCCAAGAAGAGCCAATCGCATGCTGCTAAATTGGATCACTTGTGATATCACTGAGGCCACAATGCTGCTGAGCATACCCAATAATATCAGGTAAGGATCTAGTATCTTTTGTGGCATTTGTTCGCTGGCACCTTTGGAGCGGGGTTAACTGGCGCAGCAACTCCAGGAGCAGTTCTCTTGCTTAACAGCCACTCATAGTGTCTTTTTTGAATACAGTCACTGCGAACACTCATGCCCCATACCAAGCTGCTGTGTGTCCAGTATGGATTTGGAATTGACTAGCGATGTTTACTGCAGAAAAATATTATTGTTGTTAGTTCACAGGACAGCAATTGGGGAACCTGCATGTCCTAGTTGGACTGTAGTATGGGGGTACAACCCCCAATGCTGGCACTCTGCTGTTTTCCCCTCCCCCAAATATCAGTCTCTCTGGTATTGTGATGCCCCACCCCCACTGAATGCTGTTGTTGGGCTTATAAGTTTCCTTGTTTTGATGCTGTCCTTGGGATCTCTACCTGTTCTACTCTTATGGGAAACTAGTCCCTTTTTTCTTTTTTATGCCATCCTCTGATCACTGCATGTCTCACTTCTAAGGGGAAACTAGAAACATAGAAATTGTCAGCAGATAAGAACTGCTAGGCCCATCCAGTGGGCCCATAGGCCCTATACATTGTATGTGGCCACTGACCCTATGTGATCAATGGCTTTTCATCACTCCCTCCCCTCTCAGGCTTCCCTTGTGCCTGTCCCAAGCATGCTGAAACTCCTCCACTGCACTTGCCCCACTACCTCCTGTGGCAGACTATTCCAAGTGTAGACTACCCTTTCAGTGTAGAAACACTTCCTCACATTACCTCTTAATTTACCCCCTTCCAATTTCACACTGTGACCCCTTGTTCTAGTACTTTTCCTACATTGGAAAAGGTCCCCTGCCTGCACCTTGCTTATGCCCTGAGGTACTTGAAAGTTTCAATCATGTCCCCCCGCTGTCTCTTCTCCTCCAGTGAGTACATATTGAGGTCCCTTAATCTCTCCTCATATGTTTTGTGGTGTAAGCCCTGCACCATCTTTGTTGCCCTCTTCTGGATAGTCTCCACCTTATCTATATGTCCTTATGCAGGAGACGTCTCCAGAACTGCATGCAGTACTTCAGGTGAGGCCTTACTAATGTTTTATACAATGTCATCACCACTTCCCACCTCCTGCTAGTGATACCCCTGCCTATGCACCCCAGCATGCCACTGGCCCTCCCTGTCACCTTTGTACGCTGCTTTGACACCTTAAGGTCATCAGAGATGATCACCCCTAGGTACCTTTCATCTTTGGTGACAGTCAGCTCCACCCCCCCCCCAACCTGTAGTTCTCCTCAGGGTTCCCTCTACACAGGTACATTATTTTGCACTTCTTTGCACTGAACCTCAGTTGCCACATCTCCGACCATCTTTCAAGCTTCTCCAGGTCCCTCTTCATTTTCTGCACCCCTTCTGGAGTATCCACCCTGTTACAGATCTTGGTGTCATCTGCAGACGGGCAGACCTTTCCTTCCAGCCCCTCTGCAATGTCACTAATGAAGACATTGAATAGGACTGATCCTAGTACTGGTCCCTTTGGTTCCCCAATGGTCACCTCCTTTCCCCAGCTTGTACCCCATTTACCACCATCTGTTTTCTGTCTGTTAACCAGTTCCTAACCCCGTTGACCACCATGTCTCCCATGCCCAGACTACCCATCTTGTTAATCAGCCTTCTATGTGGGACGGTGTCGAAGGCTTTGCTGAAATCTAGGTAGGTGACGTCTACCACCCTCCCTGATTAAGTTCCTTAGTCAACCAGTCAAAAAAAACTATTAGATTCGTTTGACATGATCTTCCTGCTGTGAATCCATGTTGCTTCAGATCCTGAGCACCACTGGATTCCATATGTACCACTATCGTTTCTTTCAGCAGTGTCTCCATGATCTTTCCCACCACTGAAGTGAGGCTGACTGGCCTGTAGTTTCCCGCCTCCTCCCTACTCCTGCTTTTGTGCAGTGGGACTACATGTGCCCTCCTCCAATCCTCTGGAATGACACCTGTGTTGAGTGACTCTGTGAACAGGGCCACCAGAGGTGCTGCTAGTTCCTTTTGCAGCTCCTTTAATATCCTCGGGTGGATGCCGTCTAGCCCCATGGCCTTATCCACTTTCAGCTTAGTGAGTTCTTCCTGAACTCTCTCCACTGTGAATGGACTGGTGTTCACCTCTTCCCCCACTTCACCCCATCTCCTCTGCAACCCAACTGTGGTCCTTGATTCTCCCCCTCCTTAGCGAATACTGAGCAGAAGTATTTGTTTAGTATTTCTGCCTTGTCCAGATCCTCCTCCTTACACTCTCCCTTCTACCATTTTAGCTTCACAACCCCCAGTTTTTCTTCTTTCACTGACGTACCTGTAAAATACCTTATCCCCTTTGCTTACAGACTGTGCTAATCCCTCTTCTGTCTGCACCTTCACCCTCCTAACAGCCTTCCCTACTTCCCTTAGACATTCAAAATACACACCTCCCTGTCCTCCTCCCTTTGGCTCCCCTTCTTTCCTGAAACTCTGCCTTTTAGCCCTGACTTTGTCCTGCACCTTGCTGGAGAACCATAGTGGTTTCCTCCTTCTTTTTCCCTTTGGTCACTATCCTAACGTATTGGTTTGTTATGTCCACTATGGTGCCTTTCAGTTTCTCCCATTGTTCTTCCACCTGCTCTACTATGTCTTCCTTCCCCAGGACTGCTTGTATACATCTACCCATTTCAATGAAATGCGTCCTCTTGAAATCTAATACCCTTGCCCTTGTGTGGCTCAATTGAGTCCATGTCTCCATGCTGAACCACACCATGTGGTGGTCAATGGACCCCAGCTGCCCTTCCACCTGTAATTCTTTGACTCTGTTTCCATTGGTCCATACTAGGTCCAGAATTGACTTGTCCCGGGTTGGCTCATTCACCAGTTGCCTGAGTCCAACCCCCTGCAGGGATTCAAGGATGGCTGTGCTTCTGGCTGAAACAGCCACCTGGGTGGCCCAATCCATGTCCAGCATATTAAAATGCCCCAGTAGTAGGATTTTATCTTTAGCTGCCATGTCTCCACTAGTTCCCTGTCTACTTCCTCCCTCTGCACCGGAGGTCTGTAGATCACCTCAGTGCGTATTACTGTTCCATTCTCTGGCTCCAGGATGACCCACATTACCTTGGCCTCCCACTGTCTTCCTTGAACTTCTGTAGGCTTTACACCATCTCTGATGTACAGGGCTACTCCCCCACCATTTTTACCCTCCCTGTCCCGCTTGAACAACGTATAGCCGGGTACATTGACCTCCCAGCCATGATTAGCAGAGTATCATGTTTCTGTTATTGCTGCTATGTCAAGGTCTGCATCTGCCAACAAGGCCTCCAGGTCTGGAACCTTATTTCCTAGGCTACGGGCATGCGTTAGCATGACCTTCCATGTTTTACATTCTGCCCACCCTCTGCTTTTGTTCTCCCTCTCCAGAATGTCTCCCCCCCCGGTTTCCTTTCGTATGTGCTCTTGCCCCCAAAAACATTTGTTATACATTCTTCACCTGCCTGCCCCTTCCTGCCTGCTTTAACTGTACCGTAGACAAGTTATGTTTCTGCATGTTCCCATGGGGGGTGTTCCTAAGTCTCCTGGCTTTCCCCCCTTGGCCAGTTTAAATGCTTCCTGCTGAAGCATTTACACTTCTCACAAAGGACCAAGGTCCCCTTCTCGGACAGATGCAGGCCATCCTTCTTATATAAGCCTGCATCTGCCCAGGTCAAGCTCCAGTCCCCTATGAAGCCAGAACCCTCCCTTCCACACCAATCCTTCAATGAAGAGTTGAAGGTACGGATGTGGAGTGTCCTAACTTCCCCTGTGCCCTGGACAGGTAGCACCTCCGAGAATGAGACGGAGCATGCTGTCTGTTTCAGGTTTCCCCCAGCTTCCTGAAATCACTCTGGACTCTAACTCTACCCTTCTCCTGGCCAGGTCATTGGTCCCCAGGTGGACAATGACATCCAGCTGCTCCCTTCTAGCTATTATCATAGCGATCCTATGGATCCGCTTCCCATCCCTCCATGCAGCGTGTCCTGGGAGGCACTTGATATCCCCCCCCCCCGCTAGGTGACCCTAACTCCACTCGTCGGACAATAGTCCACGACTAGGAGAAGCTTCCCCTTCCACCTGGGTTCCCTTCTTCCCTTCCCTTCTCTGGGGCCCTATCCCATTCTCCCTGGTCCCATCCTTGGGTTCTCGAGTGGGGCTTTTCCCAAAGACATTGTATAACTAGTCCCTTTTTTTCTTTTTTATGCTGTCCTCTGATCACTGCCAGCCTGGCTTCCAAGGAAAAAGTAATGGGTAAGTCCTCTCTCTCTAGGTTTTGAGTGCCTACCCTCACTTAGCCCTCTGCTATATGGCATTCCTCCAGCACAGTATCTCCCCCCCCATAGTTTACTTCTATGCTACCAATGACTGCTACTTAATTGCCTGCTGCTCTGGTTTCCTACTATGCCACTATTGGTGGTTCCTTTATTGTCCGATTGGGCTTCCACGTATGCTGTCATTGGTGGCTCCTTCATTGCTTATCAGGCTTTGGTAACTTGCTCTGACACCATGGAGGAGGAAGACAGAAAGCCAGCAGTCTGGGGAAAGAAGCCCTTGTTGGACCCACCAAATGCCAGGGATACTCCATTTTAAAGGAATGGGCCTATAGCCCAAAGCCTACACTAGCTTACTGAACCATTGGCTAAATCATAGCTACAGTAAATAAGACCACCCCGAAGCACTTGCTTCATTTCTTCGTCTCTTTTTCTTGTTGTTTTTTCACTTCTAGATCTTTTTTCACTCTCTCCCTCACTTTTATCTTAAACACTTATGTGCTTCTCTAAATTACCTTTTACTTTATTTCTGGGCTCACACTTTAAGTCTTGTACCTCCCTATGTGTATTTCCCATACTTTTTGGACCGCATGGTCAAAAAGTTATTTTACAGGTACAACTAGACATCATCCTGAGACCCCATCCCAGGCTTCGAGACCCAGGTAAGAGATCCCCTGCTTATTACCTATACTAAATGAGTGAACTGTTACAGTGCAGTGACCGTAACAGAGGATGTTTATGGTTGCATAACTTCTGAAGAACAGACAGATGGTATAAATTAGTAACAGAAAAGTGTAGCATAAACAAAATATTTTTTTTACCAGTATGGTAACTAAATACAGTTTTTTTTCTAAGTTACAATGCCTTTGAACACGTTGCTTTTCTTGTGGTGTTTACCATCTGGTATACCTGGAATGCATCCGAAGTAACCAGGATTAATATGATAATTAGCTGAGTATTGTTACACAAAGAAAGGGGAACTTACACATGAGAAGGTACAGCTAGACTTGATTCTAAGTCAAAAAGAACCCCTAATGGATTGTTTATGCCTTACATTAGGCTGCATACGAACATACAAAGAAGCCAGCAGAAGAAGGCCATTTGGTCTATCAAGTCTGCTCGTATTGCGGGGTCCACAGCTTGAGCTAATGTCCCTGCCCTCCCTCCCCACCTCCCATCCTCCCTACCCATGATTCTTACCTTCCCCATGCCTATCCCAGCCTCTCTTAAAGTTGCCCACCATCTTCAACGAGATTACCTCTTCTGGCCATTTCAAGTGTCCACCACCCTCTCTGTAAAGAAGTGCTTCCTGACCTCCCTCCTAAACCTTCCACCCTCCAGCTTAAGACTGTGCCCCCTTGTGATAGGGTTGCCACTCAGCTTAAAGAGACTCTCCTTATCAACTTTTTTATCCCTTTCAAGTATTTGAATGTCCCAATCATGTCCCCTCTCTCTCTCCTGTCTTCCAGGGAGTACATGTTCAGTGCCCTCAATCTCTCCTCGTATGCCTTGCCCTGCTGACCGGCTATTATCTTTGTAGCCCTCCTCTGTACCTTCTCCAGCAGGGTAATGTCCTTTTGAGGTGTGGGCACCAGTACTGAACTCCGTACTCTAGATGCAGCCTTACCAGTGACCTGTACAAAGGCAGTATAACCTCTTCTCTCCTACTACTGATCCTCCTAGCTATGCATCCCAGCATCTTGTTTGCATATGCAGCAAAATCTGTAAAGGAGCAGGTTTTGTTGTTGGATTCTTTTTAGAAAGATTCTAGTTACATTGTAAACAGAATGTTTCTAAAAAGACATTCAAATCAAAAACCATACCCATTTACATATCTCCCTGCATGTGCTTCAGGAGGTTATCAGTTTATTAGCAGTATTTCTGTGTTTTTGAAGGCTAATTTGCATTTTTCGTGCAATTCTTGAAGGGCATTTGAGAACAAATTAAGACTTTTTTCACTGGATAAAAACTGGTGCTCCAAGTAAAATAGAAGGCAATTTGAAGTACTTCAAAAACAATTACAACAAGCATTTGTCAATGCCGAATGTTTGCTTGCTGGCATTGGCAGTGGTAGTGTAGAAGTTACAGAGCTGCGTAATAGGAATGACAGTGAAGTATTGAACTGAAGCCAACCCCACCACCACCTGCAGAGTGACAGGCATTGGGGTGTGCCTTTGGGTCATCAGGCATAGCGGCCATGCCATTTCCCACCACCCCACCCTGCAGACACTGACAAGTATCCGCGGTGTTCCTTAGGTCTTTGGCCCTATGCGCTCTCCATTCCATTAGGAAATACAGTGAGATGGGTGCAATATAGGAGAATGGGGTGAAGTTTGGGGCCAGAGTCCAAGGCATACCGGATGCCTCTCACTGGCTGCAGGGTGTGGAATGGTATAGCATTACAGGCAAGAATCCCAAGTCACACCCCTGATGCCTGTCATTCTCTACAGGGTTGGGCGTTATGGTTGGAAACCCTAATACCTCAGGCATTCATTGGTATTTTCACTCCAAATTTTCAACATGGTTTTTTGTGACCCCACCTCATGAACAGTGGCAATATCAGTTTGTTAGCGAAGCTGCTTATGCACAGCGACTATGGCATTTAGCACCACAGGTGCAAAACATTCAAACAGGATGTAAAAATGACAGCTGTACTGTTCATGGGAGGTGTACAAAATGGCAATGTTGCAAATCTGCAGTAAAAATATTAAAAAACTGGTGAAGTCACTGAAGCGACATAGAAACTGTGCAACGCACCATTATATGATTAGGTTGGGAATTTTTACAGCAGATTGTCAACTCAGGCATTTTGGTGCCTCTGATCATGAACAGTGTCACTGTGATTTTCTTTATCTGTCCCGAACAATGATTTCCCACAGCGACCACGCATCTCTGCACTGAAAGTGTGAAAACACACTTCGGCCATGTTGTGAAAAATGACAGCTGTACTGTTCATAAGGAAGTGTGGAAAAATGCCACTGGTGAAAATCTGGACTGAAAATATTACAAAGTCATGTACTTACGAGGGTGCATGGAAACTGCGCAATGCTCACTCGTAACACAGTCATTTTATGGACTTTTGTCACCAAATTTTCAACATAGCCATTTTAAGACCTCTGCTCATGAACAGTGTAACTGTGATTTTCATAATCTGTCCCAAACATTGCTTTCGCACACCAACAGCACCATTGTGCGCTACATGTGCGAAAACACATTTTGGGCAACATATGAAAAATGGCAGCTGTACTGTTCATAAGGAAGTGTAATAAATGGCAATGTTGAAAATCTGGAGTGAAAATATTAAATTCGAAACTTACGAGCATGCATAGGAACTGCGAACGCATCATTGTGAAATACAGCCACGCTCTTTAGAATTTTTTTTCACTGAATTTTCAACATAGCCATTTTAAGACTTATGCTCGTGAACAGTGTAACTGTGATTTTCATAATCTGTCCCAAACATTGATTTCGACATCGACTGCGCCATTGTACGCCATATGGGCGGAAACACATTTTGGGTGAGATGTGAAAATGACAGCTGTACTACTCATAAGAAGGTGTAGTAAAATGGCAATGTTGAAAATCTGAGTGCAAATATTAAAATTCATGAACTTACGAAGCAAGCGAGGAACTGCGCAATGCACGCCAGAAACAGTCATTTTAGGAATTTTCACCAAATTTTCAACATAGCCATTTTAAGACCTCTGCTCATGAACAGTGTCACTGTGTTTTTTCTTAATTTGTCCTGTACATTGATTTCACGACACCAACTGCGCCATTGTGCGCTACATGGGCGGACACACGCTTTGGGTGAGATGTGAAAATGACAGCTGTACTACTCATAAGAAGGTGTGGTAAAATGGCAATGTTGAAAATCTGGAGGAAAATATTGAAATTATGAACTACGAACGTAGGAACTGCCCACGCAGATGCCGTGAAACTAGTCGATGCTTGATGGCACCAAATTTCAAAATAGGCTTCTTGAGAGCTTCCACCTTATGAACACTGGCAGTGTCATTTCATTAATCGGTCCCAAAAGGTGATTTCGCCGAGTGACTGTGAAATCACCCTTCGGCTCGAATAACGCCATGACAGTGACAGCATTCATGAGAAGGGGTCCCAAAACCCCATGTTGAAAATTTGGTGCAAAAATTCCAAAAATGCCTGAGATATGCAACAAAGTTGAAAAACCCCTATCTATTCCATTATACAGCTTACCGGCATTTCCTCAGTTCGCGGTCGGCTTTGAAGAGTGCAGACGTGTTCCCGGTCCACCGGAGATCGTCGCGACGGACTCCGGAGGTAAGTATGGGAGAGAAGGGGTAGGGAGGCAGGTGCGCAGTGGGTGGGTGAGGGTTGTGGGAGGGGCAGGGAGACTGCGTGGGACGTTTTTCTTTACAGGGTTTTTTTAAATGACGACGTGGACGCTTTGCCATGCTGGGGTGGGCTCCAGCGAGGCCAAGGACTGCTGGTTGGGAGGTGGAGCCGACGGGGATTGGGCACCCCTGCCGGCTATAAGATCTATTGCCACACTGGGGTGGGCTCCCAGCGTGCACCCTGAACTCTGGGGGACAGTGGAGCTGATGGGGATTGGGCACCCGTCGGCTATATATGAGTTGCCACACTGGGGTGGGCACCCAGCGTGGCATGTGGAAGGGTTTGGGAGGGGGAGTGCAGCACAGCTGATGGGGGATTGGGCACCCCCGTCGGCTATACAATGTGTGCGTGGGGGGGGCAGCACGCAGTATGCGTGCGTGTGTTTGTGTGTGTGTGTAGGGGGAGCTGCGCATGAGCAGGCGATATCTAATTGCTGCTCACTGATGTGTAGCTCCCCCTTTCAACTGTACGCCACTGCATTTTGGAGCTGTCATAGACAGCTCCAGCATGCATTGAGGACTGGGGTCGCACTGCCAACACACTGACTGAATTGAAGAGGGTGACACACTCCAAAACTCGATGATGGCATCTATGTTTCTTGCACATGCGTGCAAGCAAACATAAAAACTGAAGAAAACATGAATTTGAAGGCATTCATTTTAGGTGGGAAAAAGAAAGGTGTTTAATGTACAATTGAAGGATTTGTTCAGAACAGTTTTTTACCACTCTTTTTCCCTTCTTTTTGAAGGCTAATTAGCATTTTATGTGCACTTTTTGAAGGGCATTTGAGAACAAATTGAGACTTTTGCACTGGATAAAAAATGGTGTTTGAGGTACAATTGAATTCAGTTTGAAGTACTTCAAATAATGTACTAGTTTTTAAAAAAAATTGATGACTACTTGAATTGAATTGAATTTGAAGGCCTTCGTTTTCTGTGTTGGTGGACACTGTGGAATGTAAGTGTAACCCCTAGGTGGCACTATCCCAAGGGCTACTACCCCTGCCTGCTTAACTACTAACAGGTTGAGGGGCCTAGGTCCAGTGGTGGGCGCCTCCACCCAGAGGTCAGGGTTTGCAGTAGTTAAACTAACTTGGTCACAGCCCTCTGGGACACTGTAACCCCCCTTTCTTCCCACTAGTGACCCACACAATGCATCAGGAATATCTTCACAATGTACACTTACCCCCAGGACTGGCTCCGTCAACTGGACCCCAGGGACCCCCTGCAAAACAAGATGATAAGTGCAAAAACCACAGTACAGTACTTTAACATAAATAAATACCTCAGCCAGTGTAACTTTGCTGAAACCAACAGATCTGATTTATTTAAGGAGCTGTAACAAGGAAGGGGGAAATCAGGTTAATTAGGTTAAACACATTAATAATCATGGTACTGTGCGCATATTCAGAGTCCCAAATTGTCACTTTCACTGGGTACCGGGGAGGCTAGCCAGGATCAGTTGCAGCTGGTTGGGGCCCTGTGATGGAAAAAAACACTGGCACAATACCCAAATTGTAATCCGGAGCCAGTTGGCTCAGTTTGTGAAGAAATGAAAAAAACAATTAGATGACGACTTGCATCGATAAACAGATGGCAGGGAGCTACCCTGCTTTGTACTCACAAACTCAATGCTGGGAACTGGATGGAAGGCAGATTGTCCTGGATTGCCAGGAGGAGCAGACCATGTGGACAAGGTCCTTGTGACTGGACCCCACTGCAGTTTAGAGCAAATGGATGTAGTCTGGATTAAACTGGGGTTTACTTCCAGCTTCATGCGCTCTATTCACTGTACAGGGGATTTGAAACGCGATTCCCCACAAGCACTACACACATTTATATGTAAAAAGAAAGTACTATACCAGGCAGGCTGCTTCTCTATCCCGATCGCAATTACTGCACAATACCCAGGAGAACACACAGCAGATTCAGTTCCTGACAGACCAAGCGCGATTCAGCAATTTCTCCAGTTTTCTACAGGGTGAGCCTGGTTTCTACTCTTCAGATCTCCTTGATTCTCTTCACAGGTCGGTTTCAGTCCGAACAGGCGCTTGCACAAACTGCAGACCAAAACTTAGGGCCTTACACGAGGTCCCCACGCTAAAACTACACACCGAAGAAGTACATAGCTCCCTGTCTCTTCACAGCCCAATCTGATCTGATATTTCCAGTAGACAGAGCCGGGCATTTCCTTTGAGTTCCTCCCAGTTCAATTGGCTGGTTTGGCTGTCACTCACAGTAAACTCCCCTGTTGGTGGGAAAAAGGCGCAAGTCAAAACTACATTTCCCAGAGTCACTGCCCTTACAATCCCCTTACAGCAGGCTCCAGAGGAGAGTCCAAGTTCTGATTCGCCCAGAGCAGGCTCCATTTTAAAGGATCCCCACCATGATTGGTCCAATTCAACAGTTCAGAATCAACATGAGGGAGCTACTTTGCACTGTCCTTGCTACAAGAAAGTAGGTTAAATCAAACTGCATTTTCATTATTACTCTAACAGGTTACAAGCAAACAATTGCATCTTTGAAGAGTGCTCCTTCTGCCCACTTAGCGATGGCAGAAATGGAACGATTTGGCAGTAGCTCGAGCGAGACTCAAGCAGGAAAACACACAGTCCCCCCCAAACAAACTAATTATGTCTGCAAGCAGACAGCTCTAAAAGAGACAGTACCAGAGGCTCTAAAAGCACTCACAGATAAACGGCTTAAACGCCAAACACCATTCAGGCTTGGAGCATTCAAGCAAGCTCCTGGAAGACTTATTGGGAACCCCCATTTGCAGGGGGGGTTACATAAATTCCTTCACCAGAACTGCAGCAGATATATAGGAAAGGTTACAAACAGCCACTGCATACAAACTGGGCACATCTCCATACACAAGTCTGACAGTAGCTATAAGGGTCAAGCATATTACACTGTAGAGATACGCACAGCACTGCTCCGATGGAGAGAAAAGGGTGTTCTTCACCTAAGCCAGCCCTTCTATGGTGGGACCTTGAAAACTTTCTTACATATACAAACTGAGCATGGTCTGCACCCGAGGGCCTTTTTATGTTGATTGTGCGCATGCGCAAGAAACATTTTGCGGAAGCTTGCTGCAGAAGCAGGTTGTGGAGGCGCGGCACTGTTGTGGCCAATGCCCCCACAGCCTTTGGAGGCTTGGGCCGCTTTTCCCAATGGGGTGGCACGTTGCTGCTGACACTAGTTCAGTCAGTGTGCCACAACCTTGTAAGGTTTCAGCCGCTGCAATCAGGGGCCGCCTCGTCATTACAGCATCAGCCATGCTGCAATGAGGGAGCAACCCGTCATTGCAGGGTGGAACCCTGTTGCTGTGATATTGTTTGTGAACATGGCGGTGGCTTGCCGCCATATTCACAAACAATATTAAGCACCTCCACTGCCGAGGGGGTGCCCAATCCCCCTCAGCAGCATGTGCCCCCCCACCCTTTTTGCTTGCTGATGGGGGCCCCAATTCCCGTCGGCTTCAGTGCCCTGACCTTCATGTTGCTGACAGGGGAGCCCACTCCCCATCAGCATTATGTCCCCCCTCCCAGTTTCATTTGCTGAAGGGGGAGCACACTCCCTGTCGGCATAATTCCCCCCCCAAACACCGCAGTACAGTTGTGCCAAGGGGGTGCCCAATCCCCCTCGGCAGCATGTGCCCTCCTCACCCTGTTTGTTTGCTGACGGGGGCCCCAATTCCCATCGGCTTCAGTGCCCTGATGTTCATGTTGCCGATGGGGGAGCCCACTCCCCGTCGGCATTATGTCCCCCCTCCCAGTTTCATTTGCTGACGGGGGAGCCCAATCCCTGTCGGCATAATTCTCAAACACGCAGTATAGTTGTGCCAAGGGGCGCCCAATCCCTCAGCTCTTGCGCCTCTTTGTGCCAATGGGGTGTCCAACCTCTGTCAGCTAGAGCTCTCCTCAAAAACACTCTGTTGGCACGCTGGGAGCCCACCCCAGAGTGCCAAATGGCCCTGTAAAAAAATGTCCTGCAATGTTTTTTCTTTTTAACCTGTCAAAGAAAACGATCCTCGCGGTCTCCCTGCCCCCCACAACCTGCACCCACCCTCTGCGCACCCTGCTTCCCCCCACCCCCACCCCATACTTACCTGCAGAGTCCGCTATATGATCTTCGCTGGACCAGGAACACGTCTGCACTCTTCAAAGCCGACCGCGAACTGAAGAAATGCCGGTAAGGTATATAATAGCATAAATATGTTTTTTTCAGCTTTGGTGCATATCTCAGGCAATTTTCAACATGGGGTTTTTGGGATCTCGCCTCATGAATTCTGCCACTGTCATGGCGTTATTCGGCCCCGAAAGGTGATTTCGCGGTCACTGCATGGAATCACCTTTTGGGACCGATTAACCAAACGACAGTGCCACTGTTTATGAGGTGGGATCTCAAAAAGCCAATGTTGAAAATTTGGTGGAAAAAATCCCTCAAAATGACTGTTTTACTAGCATGCTGTACAGTTGGTACGCACGCCATAACTTCACAAATTTGCAATATTTTCATGCCAGATTTTCAACATTGACATTTTTCATACCTCCTTGTGAACAGTATAGCTGTCATTTTTCACATCCTGGCGAAATGTGTTTTCGCACTTGCGGCGCAGAATAGAGCAGTCACTGTGGGAAATCAGTGTTTGGGACAGATTAAGAAAACGACAGTGACACTGTTCATGAGCAGAGGTCCAAAAATGCCTATGTTGAAAATTTGGTGATGATACTCCATAAAATGACTGTGTTACGAGCGTGCGTTGCGCAGTTTGAAGGCACGCTCATAACTTCGCGAATTTATAATATTTTCACTCTAGATTTTCAACATTGCCATTTTCCCACACCTACTTATGAACAGTACAGCTGTCAATTTTCCTATCTTGGTCAAAATGTGTTTTTGCACTTCTGGCGCAGAATAGCACGGTCGCTGTGGCAAATCAGTGCTCGGGAGAGATTAAGAACATGACAGTGATACTGTTCATGAGCAGAGTTCCTAAAATGCCTATGTTGAAAATCTGGTGACGATAGCCCATCAAATGACTGTGTTACAAGTGTGTGTTGAGCAGTTTCTACGCACCCTTGTTACTTCGCAGATTTGTAATATTGTCAGGCCAGATTTTCAACACTGGCATTTTTTCACACCTCCTTATGAACAGTACAGCTGTCATTTTTCACATCCTGACCGAAATGTGTTTTTGCACTTCCAGCACAGAATAGCGCGGTCACTGTGAGAAATCAGTGTTTGGGACAGATTAAGAAATTGACAGTGACACTGTTCATCGTGAGAAGAGGTCCTAAAATGCCCATGTTGAAAATTTGGTGATGAAACTCCATAAAATGGCTGTGTTATAAGCATGCATTGAACTGTTTCCACACAACCTTGTAACTTTGCAAAAATGTAATATTTTCACGCCACATTTTTAACACTTGCATTTTTTCACACCTCCTTATGAACAGTACAGCTGTCATTTTTCACATCCTGGCCAAAGTATGTTTTTGCACTCCTGCCACAGAATAGCCCAGTCTCTGTGGGAAATCAGTGTTTGGGACAGATTAAGATCGAGCAAGTGAGAGGGGGGAGTGACCGAGCTCAACTGAGCTCTGTCGGAACTACTGCGGATTTCTTTGTGGGCAGAAAAAAGACCCCAACGCAGGAGCCCAGTACAAAAGGGCAGCCTGCAGCACTGGGAGAAACAGAACGAGAGAGCAAGTCAGGGAGGGGAGTGAGCGAACTCAATAGGGCTCTGTTGGGACATGCTGCAGATTTCTCTGTGGGCAGAAAAAGGCGTCAATGCAGGTAGGGGCCCAATACAAAAGGGCAGCCTGCAGTGGTGGGAGAAACAGTACAAGCGAGTGAGAGAGGAGGACTGAGTGAGCTCAACGGAGCTCTATCAGGACTGCTGCGGATTTCTTTGTGGGCAGAAAAAGGTGCCAATGCAGGCAGGAGCCCAGTACAAAAGGGCAGCCTGCAGCGCCAGGAGAAACGGAATGAGCGACTGAGAGAGGAGGAGTGAGCAAGCTCAATGGAGCTCTGTTGGGACTGCTGCAGATTTCTTTGTGAGCAGAAAAGGCACCAACAGAGGCAGGAGCCCAGTGCAAAGGGTAGCCTTCAGCGCCAGGAGAAACAGAATGAGCGAGTGAGAGTGGGGGCGTGAGCGACCTCAACAGAGCTCTGTCGAGACAGCTGTGAACTTCTTTGTGGGCAGAAAAAGGCACCAACACAGGTAAGAGCCCTGTACAAAAGGGCAGCCTGCAGCGCGGGGAGACACAGAATGAACGAGTGAGAGAGGGGGAGTGAGTGAACTCAATGGAGCTGTGTTGGGACTGCTGTGGATTTCTTTTTGGGCAGAAAAAGGCGACAAGGCAAGCAGGACCCCAGTACAAAAGGGCAGCCTGCAGCGTCGGGAGAAATAGAATGAGCAAGTGAGAGAGGGGGAGTGAGCGAGCTCAATGGAGCTGTGCTGGAACTTTAGAGTTGCCCTCCTCCCGCCCAGGGTCCTCCGTGGTCCTATATTACAGCAAGGTCTCTGGAGGAGACAAGCAATGACTGGATATGCCCACCTCCTTATGAACAGTACAACTGTCATTTTTCACATCCTGGCCAAATGCTTTTGCACTTCCAGCGATAATAGTGCGGTCGCTGTGGGAAATCAGTGTCCTGTGTGTAGATTTCAAGATGGCGCCATGCTGTGCCGGGCGTCAGATGTGTTTTTGGCTCGTTAGAGTTTTATTTTATTATGCTAAAATTTACGTGTCTAGTTCAGTTTTAATTTTAAAGTGATCGCTTTTGCTTCTCCATGTAAAAGCATGTGGGTCTGCTGTTGCTTGAGGGAATGTGTCACCGACAACGCTTTGCTTCTCCCTCACCCCTATCAGCTTGTTTCTTAGGATTGGGAGCTGCTGAGCAATTTGACTGATTGGGAATCACCGAGGATTTAGACTGGTGAAGGAGGAATATCGCTGGTGGATGTCGTTCTCCTTTCATTTAGCAGCTCATTCCTTGATTGACTAGGAGCTGCTGAACAGCTTGAACTGATTGGGGGCTACTAATTGATTCAGAGCAGTGAAGGAAGAATATTAGCGGGTGTTTGTTTGAACCTGCCCTGGAGTTAAGTGGGAGCCTCCGAGTGACTTTGACTGGTGAAGAGGCGAAGAGAGGAATATCAGCGGGTGCTTGTTGCATCGAATGTTTGATAACTGTTAAAAATTGGTGTTTGCTCAGTGGATATTTTTGGGTGTCTCTTTCTATGAAGTGTGGGAGTGAAAAGTTATGCTGTGGACAGATATGCCTATTCGATGAAGATCCCTAACTGTTATTAAACTCCCTGAATGTTGTGTGAACTGGGGGAAGTTTATTGACGGGAGTCTGAGAGTTCTTGGAGCTGATTTTAGTACTGAAATACCGTATATGAACTTTATGTGTTCTGGACTTGTGAGCAGGAAGAAATAGTGCAGTAGGGTCTGGAGCAGAACTATGCAGTATCGAGGGCGAGGCGAGGGTCCTCCCTCCTTGTGCTTGGGGCCTTTATTCTTTTTCCTGTGCAGCCCGGACCAGGCAGGGTGTCCTTCTTCCTCTCCGGGAAGTCTGGGTGGAGTGGAAGCCCCTAGGTTGTCTAGGAGGCAGATCTAGGCCAGCCTCTGGAGCAGCTGTGGGCATGGGTCATGGGTAGCCGGGTTTAAGGGGCTATTCCTGATGTTACAATTTGGGGGAAGGGCTCTCTAGGATGCCAGTCATTGTGTGCACAGTTTGCTGCTTGTGGATACTGCTGCTGGACCTAAATTAAGTGACCAAACAGTTCAAATGCTGATCTGTCTGAGTGATTTTCTTTTATTTTCTGTAAAGAACTCTCCTCTGCTATGTGAGAGGTGGTGGTGGGGGAGGTTGTTCATTTTGCCAGAGTACTGAGAGAACTCTGGTTTTCATAGTACATATTCAAAGTTTATTAAATTCAGTATGTTTTAAACCCTGAGGTGAGATCGAGGAGTAACATTAATAGAACGTTGTAATTGTTGTTGATGTGTTTTAGTGAATATTTATAGCTCTGATCCTTTCCAGTCTGGTTTCAGAAACAGGCACAGTACTGAGACAGCATTAGTTCAGGTGATGAATGATCTCCTAACAGCGAGGGATCGGAGGACTCATTCGATCCCAGTCCTCCTTGATCTCTCTGCCGCATTCGACACCATGGATCACGGGGTGTTGTTGGAACACCTGCAGCTAATCTGTGGACTGTCGGAGACAGTCCTCAGATGGTTCCATTCTTTTCTCATGGGCAGGTCTCATAGGGTAGTGTCAGGGATTTTTTCCTCAGCCCCCTTTGCCCTGCCTTGTGGGGTTCCACAGGGTTCCGTACTGTCCTCCATGTTGTTCACGGTGTATATGCTGCCGTTGGGAGACATCATAGGGCGGTATGGGCTGAGTTTTCACTGCTATGCAAATGATACTCAGTTCTACTTGTCCTTTGAACCCAAACAGAGTAGTGCTGTCTCGGTATTTAACAACTGCCTTGCTGAGATTCAGGACTTGATGAGTGCTAACTGGTTGAACCTAAATCTGGATAAGACTGAGGTGTTGGTGGTGGACCTTGGTCACCGGGTAGAGAAATTGATTCCTGGGCAACCGTCCAGCCTAGTGCTGGGGGTGACCAGTTGAGATCTTCTGAGAAGGTGCGGAATCTGGGGGTTGTGTGACAATGAACTGACACTTAAAGCACAGGTGTCAGCAGTTGTCAAGTTCTCATTTTCCATCTGAGGAACATCGCCTGGATAAAGCACCTTGTTCCACCCAATGACCTTCCTGTGTTGGTTCACGCCTTTGTGTCCTCTCGCCTTGACTACTGCAATGCTCTATACCTAAGGTTACCGGGTGGATCTCCGCCGCCTGCAGTTGGTGCAGAATGGAGCGGCCAGGCTGTTGACAGGGCAGTCAAGATCTTGCCATGTCACGCCTGTGCTTCGTGGAATTGTACTACGTTGGTGCAAATGGAGGATCACCTTCAAGGTCGCATTGTTGACCTATAAGACCCAACACGGACAGGAACCGGGTTACTTGCAAGACCTTCTGTGACCTACTGCCCCCTCCGCCCTCTCCGCTCTGCCGACGAGAGATTGCTAGAAGTTCCCAGGGTCCGTTTACAGACATCAGTTGCTAGAGCTTTTGCTTTTCTAGCCCAGACCCTGTGGAACTCTCTACCTTGTCGGATTAGAGATTGCCTGTCCACTGAGACGTTTAAATCCTCCTTGAAAACTTATTTATTCAGCCTAGCATTTGGGGAGGATACTTAGTCATATGTATGCTGTCTTTTAATTCCTTGTGTTTTAACTGTTTATTGGTTATTTTAATTTGTATACGTGCTTTGATTTAAGGAAAGTGCATTAGAAATCAAGTATGATTTGATTTGATTTAAGAAAACCACAGTGACACTCTTCATGAGCAGAGGTCCTAAAATGCCTATGTTGAAAATTTTGTGATGAAAGTCCATAAAATGACTGTGTTACGAGCGTGCATTGTGCAGTTTTCACGCACCCTTGTAACTTCGCAAATCAGTAATATTTTCATGCCAGATTTTCAATACTGGCATTTTTTCACACCTCCTTATGAAAAATACAGTTGTCATTTTTCACATCCTGGCCGAAATGTGTTTTCGCACTTGTGGCACAGAATAGCGCGGTTGCTGTGGGAAATCAGTGTTCGGGACAGATTAAGAAAATGACAGTGACGCTGTTCATGACCAGATGTCCTAGAATCCCTATGTTGAAAATTTGGTGATGAAAGTCCATACAAGCATTTGTCAATGCCGAATGTTTGCTTGCTGGCATTGGCAGTGGTAGTGTAGAAGTTACAGAGCTGCGTAATAGGAATGGCAGTGAAGTATTGAACTGAAGCCAACCCCACCACCACCCTGCAGAGAGTGACAGGCATTAGGGTGTGCCTTTGGGTCGTCAGGCATAACAGCCTCGCCATTTCACCACACCCCACCCTGCAGACACTGACAAGTGTCATGGTGTTCCTTGGGGTCTTTGGCCCTTATCAAACCCATTCCGTTAGGAAATACGGTGAGATGGGTGCGATATAGGAGAATGGGGTGAACTTTGGGCAAGAGTCCAAGGCATACCTCGATGCCTCTCACTGGCTGCAGGGTGTGTAAAGGTATGAGCATTAGGCAAGAATCCCAAGTCACAACCCTGATGCCTGTCATTCTCTTACAGGGTTGGGCATTATGGTTGGAAACCCTAATACCTCAGGCATTCGTTGGTATTTTCACTCCAAATGTTCAACATGGTTTTTGTGACCCCACCTCATGAACAGGGGGAATATCAGTTTGTTAGCCGAAAGCTGCTTATGCACAGCGACTACGGCATTTAGCACCACAGGTGCAAAAACATTCCGAACAGGATGTAAAAAATGACAGCTGTACTGTTCATGGGGAGGTGTAAAAAATGGCAATGTTGCAAATCTGCAGTAAAAATATTAAAAAAAATGGTGAAGTCACGAGCGTACATAGAAACTGTGCAACGCACACTCATAATATAATTAGGTTGGGGATTTTTTACAGCAGATTGTCAACTCAGGCATTTTGGTGCCTCCGATCATGAACAGTGTCACTGTGATTTTCTTTATCTGTCCCGAACAATGATTTCCCACAGCGACCACGCATCTCTGCGCTGAAAGTGAGAAAACACACTTTGGCCATGTTGTGAAAAATGACAGCTGTACTATAAATAAGGAAGTGTGGAAAAATGCCACTGGTGAAAATCTGGATTTAAAATATTACAAAGTCATGAATTTACGAGGGTGCGTGGAAACTGCGTAATGCTCACTCGTAACACAGTGATTTTATGGACTTTTGTCACCAAATTTTCAACATAGCCATTTTAAGACCTCTGCTCATGAACAGTGTCACTGTGATTTTCTTAATTTATCCCGTACATTGATTTTACACACCGACTGCGCCATTGTGCGCTACATGGGCGGAAACACATTTTGGGTGAGATGTGAAAAATGACAGCTGTACTGCTCATAAGAAGGCATGGAAAAATGGTAATGTTGGAAATCTGGAGTGAAAATATTGAAAATTCGCGAACTTACGAGTTTGCATAGGAACTGTACAACGCACGCTTGTAAAACAGTCATTTTTTGGAATTTTTCACCACATTTTCAACATAGCCATTTTAACACCTCACCTCATGAACAGTGTCACTGTGATTTTCTTAATTTGTCCCGTACATTGATCTCGCATACCGACTGCGCCATTGTGCGCTACATGGGCAGAAACACATTTTGGGTGAGATGTGAAAAATGGCAGCTGTACTACTCATAAGAAGGTGTGGTAAAATAGCAATGTTGAAAATATGGAGTGAAAATATTGAAAATTCACGACCTTATGAGCTTGAGTAGGAACTGCACAATGCACGCTCGTAAAACAGTCATTTTTAGGACTTTTTTCACCAAATTTTCAACATAGCCATTTTAAGACATCTGCTCATGAACAGTGTCACTGTGATTTCTTAATTTGTCCCATACATTGATTTCACACTGACTGCGCCATTTGTGCTACATGGGTGGAAACACATTTTGGGTGAGATGTGAAAATGACAGCTGTACTGCTCATAAGAAGGTGTGGTAAAATGGCAATGTTGAAAATCGGGTGAAAATATTGAAAGGGTCGCGAACTTATGAGCGTCGCGTGAGAACTGCGAACGCACGTCACAGAAATAAGCGTTGATTCTTTTCACCAAATTTTCAAAATAGGCTTCTTGAGAGCCACCTTATGAACACTGGCAGTGTCGTTTCATTAATCAGTCCCGAAAGGTGATTTCATGCAGTGACTGCGAAATCACCCTTCGGGCCCGAATAACGCCATGACAGTGACAGCATTCATGAGACGGGGTCCCAAAACCCCATGTTGAAAAGTTGGTGCAAAATTCAAAAATGCCTGAGATATGCAACAAAGTTGAAAAACCCTATCTATCCCATTATACAGCTTACCAGCATTTCTCAGTTTGCGGTCGGTTTTTGAAGAGTGCAGACGTGTTTCACCACATTTTCAACACTGGCATTTTCACACCTCATAATGAACAGTACAGCTGTCATTTTCACATCCTGGCCTAAATATGCTTTTGCACTCCTGCCGCAGAATAGCATGGTCGCTGTGGGAAATCAGTGTTTGGGACAGATTAAGATTGAACAAGGGGGGGGGTGACTGAGCTCAACTGAGCTCTGTCGGGACTGCTGTGGATTTCTTTGTGGGCAGAAACAGGCCCCAACGTAGGAGCCCAGTGCAAAAAGGCAGCCTGCAGCACTGGAAGAAACAGACTGAGCGGGTGAGAGAGGGGGAGTGAGTGAGCTCAACGGAACTCTGTTGGGACTGCTGTGGATTTCTTTGAGGGCAGAAAAAGGCAGCAATGCAGGCAGGGGCCCAGTACAAAAGGGCAGCCTGCAGTGGTGGGAGAAACAGAACGAGCGACTGAGAGAGGGGGAGTGAGCGAGCTCAACTAAGCTCTATCGTGACTGCTGCGGATTTCTTTGTGGGCAGAAAAAGGCAGCAACGCAAGCAGGAGCCCAGTACAAAAGGGCAGCCTGCAGCGCCAGCAGAAACAGAATGAGCGAGTGAGAGAGGAGGAGTGAGCAAGCTCAATGGAGCTCTGTCGGGACTGTTGCAGATTTCTTTGTGAGCAGAAAAAGGCACCAACAGAGGCAGGAGCCAAGTACAAAAGGGCAGCCTGCAGCACCAGAAGAAATAGAATGAGCGCGTGAGACAGGGAGACTGAGCAACCTCAACAGAGCTCTGTCGGGACAGCTGAGGATTTCTTTGTGGGCAGAGAAAGGTGCCAGTGCAGGCAGGAGCCCAGTACAAAAGCGCAGTCTGCAGCGCCAAGAAAAACAGAATGAGTGAGTGACAGAGGGGGAGTGAGCAAGCTCAGGGAAGAAGCAAAGCAATCAACATTCGGCATTGACAAATGCTTGTTTATATACCTTATGCTTAGGTTAGTAATAACACGGAGGGCAGACACAACAATGAATTTGATCACCCCTTCACCTATAGAGGAAATGTTTTATAGGCCTCAGCTTGTGCAAAACTTCTGACCGGAATCTATAAACACTACAAACTAGCTTACTCACTCCCCTTTCAAAAATACTCACATCATGGAAAGAAGAGCTGGGGGAGATGTTTAACCCTGACACATGGACACAGGCAGCCCTGAGCCTTTCGACCTGTGCCCAGAGCAATAACATTAGACAAATTCAATTTAAATTTATGTACAGGGCGTATATTACCTCAGGCAAGAACAAAATGATTTTCCCAGAAAAACTGGCAAAGTGCCCCAGGTGTAATGTTGAAGGTGGAGATTTTCTTCACATGTTCCTGACCTGCCCCAAGGTGTTACCACTCTGGCATGAAGTACATAAAATCATAGAGGGAGTGGTGGGTATCCAGTTGTCCAACTCTCCTGTGGAGCTCCTCCTTGGAGTGACCCCTTGACTGAAAGTCCAAAGAAATTGAGAGGGCTGTAGGCCCTGGCACTGATTAATGCCAGGAAAACGATAGTGCAATGGCTTAATGTGATGCCCCCCCCCCCTCGTATAACGTTATGAATCTAAAGAACCTGTAGTTATGTTTAAAATTAGTAAAATGGAGAGACTAATGTTCGAGCCAATGTGGGAAGGCAACACCTTTCCAAAATATGGGGTCCCCTATAAGGACAAAGGCCAACAAGTTCCCATTTTGCTGCAGCATATATGGACCTAAATATTCATCCTCTGGATGAATTCGTGAACTTAATGGGCATTCCACAGTGCGACTAAAGGAACCAACGTAGTGGTGTAACTCCTCATGTCAGCCCCTTTAGTAAGTGTGACTGTAGTAGATTGCTATAACCTAACAGTAATGAATTGTACTGCTAAAGCACCACTGAAACTTTTGTATGTATCATATTTAAATTAACTTCAGTAAAGCACGCTACAAAAATTATCTTTGTGCTGTTTGTAATACCCATGCCCCCCCCCACCACCACCACTGACCAGAGCATTTTGGTCTCCGGTGGCAACAAGTGCTCGTGCTGAGCTGCTATGATTTCCCAAATGGGAAACAGTATCCATAGCGGACTTCAACCCATCTCTTAATGGCATGGTTAGCTTGACAAGTTTTCCTAAGTCATATTATGTCTCCTTTGAATGGGGGCAGCCAAAGTCTACAACACCATTTTTTTCATTGCTTCATCAATTGCCTGCTGAGTCTCTTACTTAGGTTCTCCAACCGTGGCTTCTGTGGATGCTTATGCTGGAGCCTCTGGCACGGAGGCTAGGGCTACTTTCAAGGAAGGGACTTGGAGAATCCCATGGGAGACACTGGACAACTGGGATGTTGGCTTCTGACCTGCTCCCCCACCACATCTGTAGGCTCTGGTTCCTCCTTCTCTTCCAGTGTCATGGTGGTGGTGCTGCTGTCCTTCTCCTTCCTCCAGGGGTCAGGTAGGGCTGACTGAGGACTGACCACTAAGCAGGCCACTGAGTCGGTGGTCACATCAGGGATGAGGCATGAAGCCTGAATGTCATCAGATCTGTCGAGTGGCCAAGCCACTCTGGGCTGCTATTCAGATGTCATTCTGACCACGACCCTCTCAGGCTGATTGTCACACAGACCCAGCACTCATCACAATAGGAGTACCATTCCTCTATGGAGGATGAGAGCACTTGCTGGGATGCTAAGCTTCTTCTTGCACTCTGTGCCAGCATCCCATGCTTGGGATGAGACTCCAGGCCAACTGGCATCGAATGAGGCCCTTATCATAAAGTTTTTAAAGATTATTTTTTTAATATATATTCTTTTCTTCCTGTTCTACTCATGCAGCCCCCTTTTCCCTATTCTACCCATGCAGCCCCCATTTGTCCATAAACCGCCCTGCCCCACTGCCTAACAAGAATCCCAGAACAACTTCTAATAGCTATCCCGCTGCACTCCCCCTCTGGTAATTCCAGGTCTGATGTTGATGGATTCTTCAAACTGGGTGGACTGGGTTTCTGGGGTTCGGACATACCCCCTGTCATCCTGTTGGACTGGTGAATTGTTCACTGTTCTCCACGTACCTCCAAGATGGTTGCTGTGAATGTGAGATGTACCATGCAATAGGCAAAGCCAGAATGTCTCCCTCCCTTTCTGCTATCTCGGCTTATCTGGCTCCTACCCCAAGGAGATGAGTATTGTGTGAGATGCTCAACCCCTCACTAGCCTTCAGCACCATGTGCATTCCCCAATCCGGGTCACCTATGTCACAAGTGATGGCTGTACCACAGGAACTAGTGGGCCATCTATTTTTAAAGATTTCTTCCAAACTAGAGCCACACTGTCAAACCTGCCCTCCTTGGGCCTGTTATGACCTCATTCACTAAACTACAGATCCTTACAGCTATTAGTAATTCTGGGTTTTATGTATAGTAAACAAATGTTTGACAAGCAAATCCAGATTAATTGCACAATACAATCTCCTTCCTCTAATCAACTATGGGACAGTCATGATTGATACTGCACCCAAAACTGTATTGACAAAAAAACAAAAATTGTACACAACAAAATTGTTAAAGTTGTGCTAGAATTTAACAAATGGTAATAGAACACATGCACTAGCAAATGGTAATAGAACACGCAGTGTTGTAATTTGAGTCAATTAAATTGGCTCATTTTTGAATCTGGGGCAGAATTTATGCTATATAACGTTGTTCTTAGATTGTTGTACTGGAACAAACCTCAGTGCTTAGTTAACCAACTGAAATTTACTGAAGGCTGTTTTAACTCATGTTCAGCATGCAGCCACCTCTGCAACTACTCCCTTGATGTGTGCAGACATGGTCTGTCAGCATTTTGGCTGTCCCACAGCCTCTGCAATATGGAATACATTACCGCTAACCATAAAGTTGTTTACATCTATTGATGCCATCTCTACAGGTCTAAGCAAGTATCTTTTTGATTCTTATATAAGTTTATGGGCCCGTTCGGAGGGCCTCTTATGGATACAGGAGTGTTACCTTGTGCATTCTTAGGATCAGAGGACTGCGAACCAAAGCTGAGCAGTTCTGTGGTCCTGAGGATGCAAGAGGCAACACTTTTAGATCTATTAGAGGCCCTTCAAACAGACCCATAAACTTATTATAGATCGCTAACTATATAAATTATTATTTTTTTTTTAATCCTTTTTTTGTTGGCTCGCGCATGCACAGCCAACATATTGCGGTAGTAGCAGATTTGGAGGCGCGGTGACTGTTGGGCGAATGCAGGGCACGCATCAGTAGGTGCGTCTCTCATTCCCCAATCAGGCAGCATGCAGGCGCCACATCAACAATTTGGAATGTGGCCACCAGATCTAACAAAATGTCCGCTGCAATGAGAGCAGAGCTCTCATACAGCGTGACCATAACACGCCTCCCGACATGCATGCAACACTGCCACCGCCTCCTGTCAGAATGCCAATGGGGAAGCCCACTCCCCATCGGCATAATAACCCCCTCCCATTTACAATGTATGCCGAGGGGGTGCCCAAACCCCCTTGGCATCATGCGTGCCCCAACAGTTTTTCTTTGCCGATGGGGAGCCCAATCCCTGTCCGCATAATGTCTCCCCCCCCACCTTTGTTGTGTGCCGAGGGGGGTGCCCAATCTCCCTTGGCTCGTGTCCCCCCTTTGGAATGAGCTGACAGGGGTGCCCAATCCCCCATCGACTACAGCATCCCCCCCCAAACAAAAAACAGTTTGGTGGCATGCTGGGAGCCCAACCCAGCATGCAAATACTCTAAAAAAAAAAAAAAAGTCCCATGGTGTTTTTTTTTTTTGAAACCTGTAACAAAGAAATGGTCCCTCGTGGTCTCCCTGCCCCTCCCAAAACCCGCACCCACCCTCTCGCACCCTGCCTCCCACCCCCCTTCACCCCATACTTACCCTCCGGAGTCTGGTGCGACAATCTTCGTGACCGAACACGCCTGCACTCTTTCAAAGCTGACCGCGAACTGAAGAAATGCCGTAAGCTGTATAATGTCATAAATAGTGTTTTTCAACTTTTCTGCATATCTCGGGCATTTTTTGGAATTTTGCCACCAAATTTTCAAC